>OY757311.1:0-2752630 GCA_963583905.1 Stenurella melanura
TAACCTAACCTAACCTAACCTAACCTAACCTAACCTAACCTAACCTAACCTAACCTAACCTAACCTAACCTAACCTAACCTAACCTAACCTAACCTAACCTAACCTAACCTAACCTAACCTAACCTAACCTAACCTAACCTAACCTAACCTAACCTAACCTAACCTAACCTAACCTAACCTAACCTAACCTAACCTAACCTAACCTAACCTAACCTAACCTAACCTAACCTAACCTAACCTAACCTAACCTAACCTAACCTAACCTAACCTAACCTAACCTAACCTAACCTAACCTAACCTAACCTAACCTAACCTAACCTAACCTAACCTAACCTAACCTAACCTAACCTAACCTAACCTAACCTAACCTAACCTAACCTAACCTAACCTAACCTAACCTAACCTAACCTAACCTAACCTAACCTAACCTAACCTAACCTAACCTAACCTAACCTAACCTAACCTAACCTAACCTAACCTAACCTAACCTAACCTAACCTAACCTAACCTAACCTAACCTAACCTAACCTAACCTAACCTAACCTAACCTAACCTAACCTAACCTAACCTAACCTAACCTAACCTAACCTAACCTAACCTAACCTAACCTAACCTAACCTAACCTAACCTAACCTAACCTAACCTAACCTAACCTAACCTAACCTAACCTAACCTAACCTAACCTAACCTAACCTAACCTAACCTAACCTAACCTAACCTAACCTAACCTAACCTAACCTAACCTAACCTAACCTAACCTAACCTTACCTTACGCCGCGCGCGCTATCTAACGCAACCTAGCGGCGTTCTCGCGCTATCTAACGCACCCAAGGGGCGTGCTCGCGCTATCTAACGCAACCAACAAGCGTGCTCGCGCTATCTAACGCAACCAACAAGCGTGCTCGCGCTATCTAACGCAACCAAGGGACGTGCTCGCGCTATCTAACGCAACCAAGGGGCGTTCTCGCGCTATCTAACGCAACCAACGGCATCCTTTTTCGTTATGTTAGATCGCGCGCCTTGGTTGGGTTGGGTTGGGTTAGGTTAGGTTAGGTTAGGTTAGGTTAGGTTAGGTTAGGTTAGGTTAGGTTAGGTTAGGTTAGGTTAGGTTAGGTTAGGTTAGGTTAGGTTAGGTTAGGTTAGGTTAGGTTAGGTTAGGTTAGGTTAGGTTAGGTTAGGTTAGGTTAGGTTAGGTTAGGTTAGGTTAGGTTAGGTTATGTTAGGTTAGGTTAGGTTAGGTTAGGTTAGGTTAGGTTAGGTTAGGTTAGGTTAGGTTAGGTTAGGTTAGGTTAGGTTAGGTTAGGTTCTAACCCAAGCAAACTATCTAACGTAACCAAGGATCTAACCTAACCAGCTGGCGCGCGGGCAGCGGGCAGTAGGAAGCGAGCACGCGGGCAGCAGACAGTGAGCCGCAAACATCCAGCACGTGACAGCGGACATGCGGGCAAACGATCTAACCCAACGGTTGCGTTGGATTTCGTTGGGTTAGATTTCGTTGGGTTAGATTTCGTTGGGTTAGATTTCGTTGGGTAAGATTTCGTTGGGTTAGATTTCGTTGGGTTAGATTTCGTTGGGTAAGATTTCGTTGGGTTAGATTTCGTTGGGTTAGATTTCGTTGGGTTAGATTTCGTTGGGTTAGATTTCGTTGGGTTAGATTTCGTTGGGTTAGATTTCGTTGGGTTAGATTTCGTTGGGTTAGATTTCGTTGGGTTAGGTTAGGTTAGGTTAGGTTAGGTTAGGTTAGGTTAGGTTAGGTTAGGTTAGGTTAGGTTAGGTTAGGTTAGGTTAGGTTGGGTCAGGTTAGGTTGGGTCAGGTTAGGTTAGGTCAGGTTAGGTTAGGTTAGGTTGGGTTAGGTTAGGTTAGGTTAGGTTGGGTTAGGTTCGAATCTTACCCAACCAAACTATCTAACGCAACCAAGGATCTAACCTAACCAGCTGGCATTTGGTTGGGTTAGATTTGGTTGGGTTAGTTTGGTTGGGTTAGTTTGGTTGGGTTAGTTTGGTTGGGTTAGTTTGGTTGGGTTAGTTTGGTTGGGTTAGTTTGGTTGGGTTAGTTTGGTTGGGTTAGTTTGGTTGGGTTAGTTTGGTTGGGTTAGTTTGGTTGGGTTAGTTTGGTTGGGTTAGATTTGGTTGGGTTAGTTTGGTTGGGTTAGATTTGGTTGGGTTAGATTTGGTTGGGTTAGATTTGGTTGGGTTAGATTTGGTTGGGTTAGATTTGGTTGGGTTAGTTTGGTTGGGTTAGTTTGGTTGGGTTAGTTTGGTTGGGTTAGTTTGGTTGGGTTAGTTTGGTTGGGTTAGTTTGGTTGGGTTAGTTTGGTTGGGTTAGTTTGGTTGGGTTAGTTTGGTTGGGTTAGTTTGGTTGGGTTAGTTTGGTTGGGTTAGTTTGGTTGGGTTAGTTTGGTTGGGTTAGTTTGGTTGGGTTAGATTTGGTTGGGTTAGATTTGGTTGCGTTAGATTTGGTTGGGTTAAATTTGGTTGGGTTAGATTTGGTTGCGTTAGATTTGGTTGCGTTAGATTTGGTTGCGTTAGATTTGGTTGCGTTAGATTTGGTTGCGTTAGATTTGGTTGCGTTAGATTTGGTTGCGTTAGATTTGGTTGCGTTAGATTTGGTTGCGTTAGATTTGGTTGCGTTAGATTTGGTTGCGTTAGATTTGGTTGCGTTAGATTTGGTTGCGTTAGATTTGGTTGCGTTAGATTTGGTTGCGTTAGATTTGGTTGGGTTAGATTTGGTTGCGTTAGATTTGGTTGCGTTAGATTTGGTTGCGTTAGATTAGGTTAGGTTCCAACCCAACCAATCTATCTAACGTAACCAAGGATCTAACCCAACCAGCTGGCGCGCGGGCAGCGGGCAGCAGGAAGCGGGCACGCGGGCAGCAGACAGCGGGCACGCGAGCAGCGGACAGCGGGCACGCGGGCAGCAGACAGCGGGCACGCGAGCAGCGGACAGTGGGCACGCGGGCAGCGGGCAAGCGATCTAAACCCAACGAAGGATCTATCCCAACCAAACCATCTAACCCAACCAAGCAATCTAACCCCACCAAGCGTTCTAACCCAACGAAGGATCTAATTAGACAGGAATTGCGCCGGAATCGCGCGGGAATTGGGCGGTAATTGCGCAGGAATTGCGCGGGAATCGCTCGGAAATCCCGCGGGAATTGCGCGGGAATGGCGCGGCAACCACGCGAAACTCACGCGGGACACGCGTTTGAGATCATGTAGATTACGAAAATGTAGATTTTTTAATTCCGTCAGTCTCTGTCTGTCGGACTGGACTGTCTGTCTGTCTGTCTGTCTCTCTATCTGTTGCGCGTGACTCGCGCGGGAATAGGTTCTAACCCAACCAAGCGATCTAACCCAACCAAGAACCTCATCTTCGCGGTACAGCCAACCAGAGCCTTTTATTTCCCTCGCATACCGAAGGGACGTATTGTATTGGAGAAAAATCCGAGATTTTTTCGGATTTTGCCGTTTGAGTTCATGTAGATTACGAAAATGTAGATTTTTTAATTCCGTCAGTCTCTGTCTGTCGGACTGGACTGTCTGTCTGTCTGTCTGTTGGTGCATTAACTAAAAAAATACTTGACGGAGAACAGTCAAATTTGGTAGGTAGCTCACACTACTGTCAGCGAAGAAATGGTTAAACTTTCACTGGAAAATAACCATATAAAGGGAATAAATAATGAATTTTTTTCTACCTAACCTAACCTGTCCAGACCTGACCTGACCTGACCTGACCTGACCTGACCTGACCTGACCTGACCCGACCCGACCCGACCCAACCCGACCCGACCCGGCCCGGCCCGACCCGACCTGACCCGACCCGAATTTATTTATATAATTGTTGCACATTCCATAGGATAATCGTCGCAGCTTTCTTTGTAAATAAAATTAGCTTTAGACATTTTTTGCTCAATTACAAAATATACAACAAAAATAAATTAAATTTCATTTAAATCATTAACAACTTTTTTATTTATTCAAAAACAATAACAACACTAACTTACTGCCCGAATTTCAATACAATCGGACTGTTGGTTCTTAAATCGTGCTTATCGTGCTTACAAGAAATGTGACGAGACGGACGGTCAGACTGTTCTAAATAATATAAAATAGAAAAGTATCTGTCATTAGAATACAAATTTTTTTGTTAGTTTTTTTTTAAATGGGTGGTACATATTTGTACCACTGAGCGTTATAGCGAAAAAAAAATATTTAGTGAGCACTGGTACAAATGTATACCACATTTTGTTTTTCCGTATTTAAGAATTTAACCCTTTAAGGCATGTTGGTACATATTCGTACCACTTTATATTACGGTCGAACAATCACTTCAAATTTCATACATTACCCACCTTATGTTTCGTAAGGATGTTGTAGCTGCTTTCTGGTGAAAATACGTACCATATATTATCAAAAATATCCCGCCTACTATCTACAATAGTTTCAGAAACTGTCAAAAAGTGGTATATATTTGTACCACTGGTTGCTAATGTGCGATATTTGTAAATGTGCCTTATTTTCTCAAGTTGTGAAGTTACAATATTTATAAAATAGTGAACAAGATAGGTAACAGTGACTCTATTATCTATATTTCAAATCTTTTTAGAAAAATTTGCTTGCAATAATATTTTTACATCAAAAATCTTACTTTTAGTAATTTAAGGTTAGGAAACAGCTGATTTCGTGGTTGAGTTAGTAATGACTTATTTGGTAATGATAATCTGTGTGTGTCTGCGAATATGTGAATTCGGTTTATAAATATTTAATTATTCTTTACAATATATAACATGTGCAATAACTTTTTCGGCTAAGATAATTTTTTTGTCTAGATATAAGTGGTACTTATACGTACCATTAAACTTTTGTTTTTACATGTACCACTAAACTTTCGTTTCTAGATACTTACAAAAATTTTATATTTCATTTATATAGTTCCTATAATCGTATAGGGATATGACTTTTGGTTCTCTCTCTTGATTTTCAGATATTCAATTTTTTTTTTAAGATTTGGAGAATCCCAAAGACGTCAATTTGTTACTAAATGAAATAGATGATGATATGGCAATAAATTCTGATGTAAATGGAGATTCAGATGCAGATGATGACATTCCTAATTATGAATAAACGTATTCTTTATGGGATTTTCCTTAAGGATTTTTAATTTGCTAGCATAACCAGAAGTCAGGTTATCGAAAGAATGCAAAGATTTCATTAATATTTTTACACATAGCTTTTCTTTTAGTTCTCGTAGATAGCAATTTTTTCTGATGTTTGCAAAATCCTATAAAGAATATGTCTCAATACAATTAAGCAAATAAATAATAATTCACTTTTAAATATTCCTAATTACCAAAGAATAACTGTTCCCTTTTTAAATTGTTAGTATTTTATGAGAAAGAAGTATGTAATAGGAATTATTGATTTCTTTATAATTATAGGAATGGATTGTTTATTTTTCTAAATAAAATGAATTTGATAAGTTTTTTGTTGTTTAAGATAGCAGGTCCGATTTGGCGGCCGCCAAATTCTACCCTATATATAAACAATAAGCTGCGTGACATCATTCTAAATCCCATATGGAGACCGGCACAAAATGACGAATCGCCTAATTTTTTTACAACCTCCTCGGCATTGGTATCAAATGAAAAGGTATTACAAAGCTGTGCGGCGTTATTTTCTCTTCTCTGTGCTCTCTTTCCATCTGTTTCTCTCCCTTTTCTATCTCTGATCTCTCTCTTTTGTCTCCCTTCTGCATCTCTCGCTCTTTTTTCCAACCTCTCTCTGTTCTCCCCCTTTCCTTTCTCCACCGCTCTCTCTCTCTCTCTCTCTCATATTTGCTCCGTAATTTCTCTCTATTTTCACTTATCTCTCTCGTCTCTTTTCTCTCTACCTCTCTCCTCCTCTCTCTTTCTCACAACGTCTCTCTCTCTCTTTCTCTCTCTAAATCTAACCCAACCTTGCGAGCAGCGGACAGCGAGAAACGGGCAGCATGCAGCGGACAGCAGGCAGCGGGCATGCTGGCAATCGGGCAGGCGGGCAGCAGGCACGCGGGCAGCGGGCAATTCGGGGGGACACGCGGGAACATCGCAAGACACGCGCGGGACACCGCGGAAATCGAAAGAGCTGACCTGAATTGACCTGACCTGACCTGACCTGGACTGATTATTATATTACAAGTAAAATAGCTGTGCGACGTTATTCTCTCTTCTCTGTGCCCTCTTTCCATACGTTTCTCTCCTGTTTTCTCTTTCTCATTTTTCTCTCCCTTTTCTATCTCTGTTCTCTCTTTTGTCTCCCTTCTGTATCTCTCGCTCTTTTTTCCGATCTCTCTCTGTTCTCCCCCTTTCCTTTCTCCGCCTCTCTCTCTCTCTCTCATTTGCTCTGTAATTTCTCTCTATTTTCACTTATTTCTCTCGTCTCTTTTCTCTCTACCTCTCTCCTCCTCTCTCTTTCTCACAACGTCTCTCTCTTTCTCTCTCAATCTAACCCATCCGCGGGCACGCGGGCAGCTGACCTGACATCTCCTCCTCTCTCTTTCTCACAACTTCTCTCTCTATTTTTCACTCTCTCTCAATCTAACCCAACCCGCAGGCACGCGGGCAGCGACAGCGGGAAGAGGGCAGCGGGCACGCGGGTAGCGGGCACACGGACAGCGGGCACTCCGGTTACCCTTGAGACTCTCCGAGACCATTAAATAAAATTATACTTACTGTGATTGCTACTGTCTGCTCTCTCCGTCATAATCTAATATCGAGCGGTGCACTTCTAATGATTATATCTTATAACTAGTATACTTTCTCAGGACTATCGACAAATAAAAATGCTCCAAGGGATCTTTCGATAAACAATTTCTCAGCCTATTTAAAATGTATTTAAATTTAGAGAACGTTATCTCGCATCTCACTTGGGTTGACTAAAGTGTCAACTGGTATATAGCTGAACGAATTCGATTGGTTGAATAGGAAAGATCGCCTTAAAACCTATGCCCTTTGTTTGTTTCACAAAATTCTATTATCTCGGTCACCTCCCTATTTATATAACAAAATGTCGTTTCAAAGTGATTGACGCCTCCCCCTCACAAAACGTCTTTGTTGAAAGAAGTTTTCGATATACCATTTATAAGCTATACAACTCTATCTCAGATAGTTTGAAGGTTTTTACTAATGCTACACATTTTCTCGATGCATAAATAGGATACTCTATACATGGACTTCTTTCACAGTTTGTGTAATCAGCATATGTTGTCTTAAATATCCTAAGGTTTATGTTGTTTATTTTTTAATAATTATTATTTGAATAATTATTGTTAGTTTAATCTAATTTAATATCAAGGGGTAATTAATCCAACACCTAACACATCCAACACAGAATATGTTGCATTTGCTAAACTGCCTGCACATTCAACATTTTTAATTTTCTCATAAAATGAAATTGCACTACCTGAATACTTAAAATAGCTAATATTAGTTAATAAAATACGTTCATATCATACCAGATCTGCCTTAAACTTTTATGTTTCACCAATTCTAAAAAACTGTACCGTGAATAGTTTGTTTCATAAAGGCATTAGTCTATTCTTCCTCGACCCCTTAAAGATCTTAAGAGCATTCATTTATTTAATACACAAAATGGCGAATCGCCTAATTTTTTACAACCTCCTCGGCATAGGTATCAAATGAAAAGGTATTACAAGTAAAATAGCTGTGCGACACTATTTTATTTTCTCTGCGTTCTCTTTCCATCTGTTTCTCTTTCTCGCTTTCCTCTCCCGTTTCTATATGTATATATTCTCCCTCTTTTGTCTCCCTTCTGTATCTCTCGCTGTTTTCCAATCTCTCTCTGTTCTTTCTTTTTCCTTTCTCCACCTCTCTCTCTCTTCCCTCTCTTTCTATCTCATTTGCTCTCTCATTTCTCTCTATTTTCACTTATCTCTCTCGTCTCTTTTCTCTCTTTCTCATAACTCCTCTCTCTCTCTCTCCCTCTCTCTCTCTCTGTCTCATCTCCTATCCCCCCTCTTCCTCTTTTCCGGTCCGGTTACCCTTGAAACTCCCCAAGACGAAATTAAATAAAATTATACTTACTGTGATTGCTACTATCTGCTCTCTTCGTCATAATCTGAAGTCGAGGGGTGCACTTCTAATGGATATGTATATTAAAACTAGCAGAGGTGACCCGTAGTAAGTAGTTATTCGACTCACGTCGCAGAGTCACACGCAGGTCGTTAATCTATAATTAGTGGACCGATAAGAAATCGAATTCAAAACTTATTTCCATTTATTGAAATAAATTTTATAAAATATAAAAATATAACTCCATATTTAACTAGCGTATATAAGACAAACATCGGAGACCCCTACCGCTTGGCAAGACGTTACGTTCTGCAGGATCGCAACTCGTCCGGCGTCGAGAGACCTATAACCTTCGACTGTACAAAGAGACTAAGAGTCCCAGTCGTTTAGGTAATAAAATGTATGTCGAACTTTCCGAAAAATTATTCCCTAGTTTTGCACTGAAATTTTGTGATGTGGAAATGAAACATGAAATTTGTGTTTATGGACTAGCATAACGTTTACAATTTTAATTAATATATAAACGAACAAGCTATCCTATACTCATCGCCGACTTACTACACTTGTTATATAATTGTTGCACATTCTATAGGATACTCTTCGCAGTTTTTTTTGTAAATGGTATTAGTTTCAAACGTTTTTTGTTTTTATTTATTGATCGATTTTGTTCAAAAACAATAGGGTTCTTCCTCTAGCTCTCACTAACTTACTGTCCAAATTTCAATACAATCAGACTAATCGTTCTTAAGTTATCATGCTTACAAGAAACTTGACGGACGGACAGACATACAGACAGAGGGACGGACATTTTTTTTTCTCTACGAGCAATATTACCGGTTTTAGAAATGTGCCGATTGCATGCAATATACTCTTCGTTTTGTATTTGCGAAGAGTATAATAAAGGAATTTGGCTGTTTCTTAATCTTAATTTGTTGATTATTCCGTTGCATTTTCTCTGGTGATTTAAACCTTCGTTGAAATGGGGAACTATTTGATTTAAGACGACCCGATATATTTTGTCTTGTAATGTTGATCGCCTATGCGACAGAAATCTAGAGGCAGAAAGTTTCATATTAATAATGTAACTCTGAGAAGTTTTTTGTTTACTTTACTTTTTCTTTGACGAATTTCTTCTTTCGTTTGCCTGGCGGATTTCATTAGAACAGAAACCTTGATTTGCTTGATTTATCTTCAAAAAAAATCTCCTGTTCTTTTATTAGGTACATTTTATTAAATGTTATATATTTTTAATATTAATTATGTCATTTGTAACTTTTATAATGAAAAATATCAGACAAACCGAGCTCCTAACTGGTGTGTACATGAGATCTAACTAGATTTTCTCAGACTTTGCTACGCTATATCCATATTGCTATTTCTGACCATTTTCGATTTATTGAGCAAGAAGTACAACATTTAAAAGTAAATTAAATATAGAAATTCCTTCCTATAGTTCAAGAGAAACACTTAAGTGCTCCGCATGATCACCATTTTGGTAGACAAAATGTGGATCATTATGCAGCAGACTTGCTTGTTTTTTGCACAACAAATATGAAAAAAGGATGTCGGTCATTTTGATATAGGGCGCGTGCAAAATCTGACAGCTAACGAGAGTGGCGGGCATATAACCTCAATGTTCCGAATTAATTAAAGTAAAATTCACTGTTTTCGTTCGCTTTATTAACTTTCTTGTGCTATCAGCTATTGAGATAAACATTTTTAAGTTTAGTTTTCATTATATATAGACAATTACGTGTTTTGTACAACAATATTTTCTTTGATTTGGCGAGATGTGCATTTACCTGTGTTTTTAGTTATTTTATTCGCATTTAAACAATGTATGGGACTGCTCTTATTATTATATATGGAGCATATTTAGATTATTTAAGATTTAAATGCTATTAATTATTGTTACTAGTTTACCACAAGACGCCATCATACTGTATGGAATCTGGTTGTCGATGTATCACTGAATGCCAATTAAAGCTTTAAAAGGTATGTGACTATTACTTAACATTATAACTTATAGTCCATTCAAATTAGAAGAAAAATCACTGAGGGAAATTTTTCCTACAGCTAAGCCACCCGTATAGAAAGTTGTTTTTGGGTTGCGTTAACATTTTTCACCAAGCGCATGAAAGAAAAAGGGTTGTTTTTTAGATATAGATACACATATTTGTTTTTTTTGCCATTTTGCCGGCTTCTTGCGTTTTGCTGCAAAACTATGCATTTATGAGAAAATATGACCTGATTTGATATTGTAGATCTAGCGATTCTCTACAATTTTTGTTCTCTTTGATTTTAAGCCAAAATTATGCATTTTATAAAAAAATATCAAGATATCAAAGTTGTAGATAAAAAAGTTTTCGACAAATTTTGTTCTTTGTCGCGCGGTTTTGCCGCTAGAGTGCGAAAAACATTTCTTCAATACTCTTAAGCGGAAAAAAAATATTGTTACGATTTTTCACCCTTTTAGGAAACACCCTGTATGAATCCGTGGGTTCTAAATAATTTTAACAAGGGGTAAACCACTAACACTTTATTTAATAATTTACTGATTACACAAACTAACTTTTACAATGTTTATATTTACACTTCGAATTTATAACCTCACTTTCGCTATTAACTTCCCTTTAGTAAAACTTCTTTTCTTCCGCCGATAATCGCGCGTTATATACTCTGAAATTGCCTCCAGAGTCATCCAGAATACAATCGAGAATCTTCTCCTACCACACTATAGAAAACTCTATCTCTTTCTACAAGTTTCCAGTCACTATTAGGCATAGGCGTATCATAGAGGAGTGTAATGCATAACAATATAGCGCATATATTTTTGATATACAGGCAAAACTGCATTTTTTAGAGTACTCGTCAATTATATAAAAATTTTTAGAGCAAAAAAAAATTATTATTTTTGAAACCCATGGTTCATTTCTTACACAGCTGCGCATAGAACGCTGCATCTAATAGTATCAACTACGCGCATTCAGCTATGTGGTCGTGATGGGCCCTTTTGTATATGTCATCTATATTAGCTTGGCCCGTTAAAAATATTGAGTAGAGGGAGGTGGAGGGGCAAAATACTACATCTGTTCACGATGCCTATAGTTTTTTTATCCGCTCAAGAGTATTGAAAAATGTTTTTCGCCCTCTAGCGACAAAATCTCGCGACTTTGAAAAAAAAACAAGGAACAAAATTTGTCGAACATTTTTGTATCTACAACTTTGATATCTTGATATTTTTTTATAAGATGCATAGTTTTGGCTTAAAATCAAACACCAAAAACATTTACACATTTGCATAAACTTCAGCGTGCTCTAGCGGCGCAACTAAGCGGAATTTCGAAAAAATGAAGAGAACAAAAATTGTAGAGAATCGCTAGATCTACAATATCAAATCAGGTCATATTTTCTCAAAAATGCGTAGTTTTACAGCAAAATGCAAAAAACCGCCAACGTGGCCAAAAAAACATATATATGTATCTATATCTAAAAAACAAACCTTTAATTTTCATGCGCTTAGTGAAAAATATGTTAACACAACCCCAAGACAACTTTCTATATGGGTAGCTTAGCTGTAGGAAAAATTTCCGTCAATTTTCCTAATTTGAAGGGACTATTAATACTTATTATGTAACATATTTAATAAATACATAGTAGCATACCTACCTCATGCACGAAAATAAAGTTATAATTATTTCAGATTGCTATCGATTTACACCAGAAGAAAAGTTTGTGCTCAATCAAGAGAGCAAAGCGAAAAAGCCTTAGAGAGATCCAATCTTACTGAGTCAAAGATGAAATATGGTCATAGTTCCAGACATTATCTTAACGGATAATCTTTATGAATAATAATTTCGTTTAAATTTTATACCATCTAATTTTTAGGAAAACCTGCTGAACTAGATAAGGTAACTCATCCAGATGACTAATAAATAAATTTATGGGTTGTGCAGCCTTAAAGCATTTAACCACTTTTCTCTTTGAACTCTTAATTGACCACAAACTTATCTTCTTTGGTGTAAATCGATGACAATCTGAAATAACTGTAACTTTATTTTCGTACATGCGGTAGGTATACTACTATATATGTTTATTAAATATGTTACTTTTGTATCGTGTACTCATTATATTAAATAAAGAAACACGAATTGTAAATCAGTCTTTTATTATCACAGTTAGTAACATGGGTTTCCCGTTATAACATACGTCTATATCTAACGACGGTCGAAGGAGGAGAGAGAGCTCGGTACCCTGCGGTACATTTATCGAGGTTCTTAAGTTGCGCTGCGTGTGCGCTTTAGCATATATTAGGGTTGCCACATACCTTGCACCCCCATACTTAAATATTTAGTAGTCTGAAATTTTACAACACTAATATTCCCTACTTGCTACGTATCTAGTATGTTTATGTAAGCCTTAAGTTATTTTATTTTACAATTTTCTTGGCACCTAGCTTTTACAATATTTTGACGCTCCAAAATGACTATTCCTCTTCGAGCGTAACGTAGTCTTGTAACTTCCTGGGTAGCTTCCGAATTCGACTTGAACGTCTGGCTGAGCTGCTTTGTTCGCTGTGCTCCTGACTCTTGGGTTGTGCTGACCTGATCGTGCTGTCCTTGTGGCTGCACTTGGCTGGCTCATCGGGCTGTGGATCGTGCCTGTTAAACAAATTATTTGCATTAGTTATTTTGCACGGTGTTGTTTTCCGTTTCGTCCATGAGTCGTTTGTCAATATATCACAACTGTCTATTTGTTGTTCGTCATTTACGCTCAAGTCTCTGTCTTTTAAAAGTTCACTTGACATATACACTGATGATGTTCAAGGGTGAGCTGGTTGGTCTGGTAGGTTAAAGGTACTTACGGGATGAGTTGCATTGGTACTTTCGGGGTTATTATGAGGGTTATATTGTTACCTTTGACACCATTTGTGTCCTGTCATTTGGTGCTGTATACTTACTGAGATCCCTGTGTTCAGGTTGCGTTGTTCCTATTTTATGAAGTTGATTAACATGCCGTTTCCATGTTCGTCCTTCTACGTTTTTCAAACAAGTTGTTCTTCCTATTCTCTTCACTATGGTTCCTTCTGTCCATTCAGGTTTATGCGGTGTTCGAAGATCTTTTACCGTTATCCTCTCCCCCACTGAGAATTCTCGTCTTTTTCCGTTGCCGTAGCTTCTTGCCTGATTTTCCTGGGATTTCCGGAGTCTTTCGGTTACTTCCGTGGGTGGCTCGTCGGACGAGTTCCTTATAAGATCGAAGCGTATTCTCAATTTCCTGCCAAAAATGATCTCGGCTGGTGATTTACTCGTTGATGCGTGTTCTGCAGTCCTGTAGTTGAATAAAAATCTGATGATTATGGTTGTAATTTTTTCGTTCTTATTTTTAGCTGACATAGCTGTTTTTATTTTGTGTTTGAACGTTTTTACCATGTTCTCAGCTTGTCCATTACTTTGAGGATTATTGACCGGAGTTGTGACATGTTTTATGCCATTCTTCTTGAAAAAAGTTGTCATGTTTCCTGCTATGAAGTTCGTTCCCTTGTCTGTCACTACAATTTTTGGTATTCCGAATCTCGCAAAGCATTCTCTGAATTTTTCCTCGGTTTCTTGCGATTTTAGTGACTTACAAGGAAAAATTTCTGGATATTTACCTACTATATGAGTCGATGGTTACTAAAAAGTACATACGATTTAGTTCCAAATAGTCTGCATATATGCGATACCATGGTTCTTTTTCTGGTTGCCAGGGTGTATACTCTGCTTTTGGTGGGTTAGTTCTGTGTTTGAGACATGCGACACAGGATTTCACCATTTCCTCCAATTTCCTGTCTATTCCTGGAAACCACAAAAATCCTCGAGCTATTGGCTTGATTTTGGTGATGCCTAGATGTGCTGGTTCGTGAAGTTTTTCTAATAGCTTTTCTTGAAGATTCCTTGGTATTACGACTCGATGTCCCCATAATATGATATCTTGATCTACGGAAAGTTCATGTCTTTTTAGAAAATACTGTTTTAATGTGTCATTGACTCTACTAGGCCATTTGTCATGCATGATATACTTTTTTACTTTTTTTAAAATGATATCTATAGAGACACCATAGTTGTTTCGGCTCTAATAGTCTATTATCATAGAGCTCAAAAACGACCGCTCGTGTTGATGTCTTGCCAAGTTTTAAAACGCTTTATTTTATGAAAATATAAACCTACTGGATCACCAAATGCCACGTTGGCATTTCTGAAAATGGATTTTTCTCCAGTAATCCACAATTCAAGATGGCGTCAGGCTGATTTATCAAGAAATCATATCTTCGGTAATAATTGACCGATTTTCAATTTTAGAAAAAGTAAATACTAACAAGAAAATACTTCTTAAGAAAAAAAAACACTAGAGTCAAAAATGTTTAATACCTAATGGAATATTCCCAAAAAACTAAAATATTTATTTTTTCATTTTATTTAACGCTTTATATTTTGAAAACGGCACGTCATATGGAAAAAAAGATCAAACCAAAGATGTGTAGAATTTTCTGCTGAATCCAACGATATGCAAATTTCTAGGTATTGGTTGCAAAATAACCCTATAAAAGTGCAAAAATATGTCCGCACACCATTGTGTCGACCCATTTCAATTAGTATATGCATACATATTTTTTATTGTGACGCGTGCTACGACCTGTTATTATTATACTTTTCACAAATACAAAACAAAGACCATATTGTATTTGAACGGCACATTTCTAAAACCAGTAATATCGCTTATAGAAAAAAATTTTTCATATCACTATGTTGGCGATCGAATTCTGAACAACAAATGTCCGTCCTCTATCTGTCTGTTTGCCCGTCTGTCTGCCCATCTGTTTGTCTGTCCGTCCGTCCGTCACGTGTCATATAAGCATGATAACTTAAGAATGAAATGTCCGATTGTGTTGAAACGTGGACAGCAAGTTAGTGTTAGCTAGAGGAAAAACCCTATTTGAACAAAATTGCTGAATAAATAAAAACGTTATTTTTTATTTAAAATTAAAAATTTTTTTTTCATATTTTGTGATTAAAAAATGCAAAGTCCAAAACAAAACAAGGCGAGAAAATTTTAGAAATAAGAGAAGAAAGAAGTTTACTTCAGCGTTTGGTTTTAGTATCAAGGACTCGTCAAGATATAGACCTAGAGAAATTAGTTGGTGAATACGAATTTGGATCAGTACCTCGTTCTTTATTTACTGCCGATGGCAGTTTATTGTTAACTGATAAATTTAAACTCATGCAAAAACTAGAAGACACTTCTAAAAAAATGCGAAACTCAAGTCACGTTAGAAGCCTCGTTGGTTAAACCTAGAACAGTTATTTTAGTTGATGGAATGGCATTGGTTCAATGTATCATTGTATCACAAAATCTTCAAGTATGTCAAGATTTTGCAAATATTTTTCTTTCCATGCTTTTTGAAATTGCCTTACCACATGATGAACTACATTTAATATTTCATACATAGAAGGAAGACTCGCTAAAAAGCCGCACAAGGTCGAAAATAAGTCAGAAATATTCTGGCACATCTTATCATGTCTCAGATGGATCATTAATAAAATATATTACAATGAAAGATTTTTTATCTAACATAAAGATCAAAAAGGAGCTCACTGAATACCTCGCCAAGAAAGTTTGGGATTGTAAAAGATTTAAAAATGTTGTAATTTTACATAATAACAAAACAATTTCAAATATCCCTTTGTTAAATATAAAAAACAACAATCACGAAGAAGCAGTGGCGGCTCGTCAGGGGAGGCAGAACCACCATATCTTCAAAAGTAATATCTTAAGAAATTTCTATTAGGTATATCTCAATTTTCAATATTTTTTATTGTTAATTATTCATTAACTAATTTTCAGTTTATATATAACATTTTTGCATTTCCTTTCCACAAACACACCTATAACGTTATAGTCCGGATAGTCTTTGTATGCATATTTCCCGGTCGGCCGGTCTTTTCCTGAATGAACACTGTGGTTCGCTGGAGGCTAATACGAAATAGCTTCCAACTTTACCGCATTTACTTATAACATGAATGACCTTGAATTTCTTTGTGCTGTGTAAAATAGCAACACTTGGAATAGCCAAGTATGAGGCTAGCCTCAGATCTTAGTTTTTATAGCGCATGTGCACAGGTCATTCAAGAGTCAGGTGATTCACAAAGAAAACGAACTGACGTTTGACAGTTGCGTTTAACTGGATAAGAACAACTTGACGTATAAATACATAAAACATTTGATAGGCGGGCTAGAAATAAGTGCTCTAGGTGAAAATATTCCCAACAACATGTCTTGTTGTCCAGTCGTGGTGGATTATTTGTTATTAAATGGATTTACTACTCTTATTTATGACGAAAAGGTAAGAATTAAAAGAAATGCCAGGCCTACACCAGCAATGATTTCGTTACTTTTTAAAAGTGGTAAACAAAGCAGAGGGTTTTGTGATAACAATTATAAAAAAGTCGAGTGGTTAACGGCATCAACAGTTAGAAACAAATTATATTGTTGGAGATGTTTATTATTTACTAATGATCAATCCTCAATTTGGGGCAGGGCAGGGTTTAATAATTTGCAAAATTTGTCGCGAGGTTTAGAAAGGCACGAAAAATCCCAGGAGCATATTTCATCTTGCATTAAATTCGAAATGTTTGGTAAACAAAATATTGTAAATTTCTTGGATTCTGCACATAAGAGAGAAATAGAAAATGTTAACGCAGTCACGTCAGATAATCTATGTGACCTTAGCCTAAAAGCAAATAATTCTATTCATTGTATGAAAGACTATTGCTTAGACAATGGACTTGTACTAAATTATCTGAAAACTGACCTTATACTGTTCTCGCCAAGAGAACTAAAAGAAAGTCTACTGGTAAGGGCTGACAGTAATAGTATCCAACAAAGTAAGTCTGTAAAGTTCCTGGGTTTGTACATCGATGCACACTTTTCATGGGGCAATCAAATTGATGTTATACTTAAAAAACTATCAACAACTTGTTTTGTTATATGGCAGCTTAGACACTATATTAACCTGGACACTTTAAAAATGTACTATTTTGCTTATGTACCCTCAATTTTGAGCTATGGTGTCATGTGCTGGGGCAACTGTGTGAGAATTGGTGAAGTTCTCTTACTTCAGAAAAGAATTGTCAGAACTATGACATATAAAAATTCCAGATTTTCCTGCAGAGGCCTATTCAAGGAACTAAAGATCTTAACAATTACCAGCATTTATATATTAAATTGCGTATGTTACGTCAAATCGCACCCTGATAAATTTACCCTAACTAGAGACAGTGGCTCTGCGTATAACCTCAGAGTAAACCACAATCTACTTGTGCCTCAGCACAGTATGTCAATATCCGCAAAAGGACCACTGATTATGGCAGTCAAGCTATTTAACAACTTACCTGCTTCCTTAAAGTCTTTAAAAAATTTCAATATGTTTAAATCTGGTGTACGCAACATGTTGTTAGAACACTGCTTTTATACAGTCACTGAATTTATGAATTTTAATGAATTTTAACTGTAATGTTT
Source organism: Stenurella melanura (assembly GCA_963583905.1). Taxonomy (NCBI): domain Eukaryota; kingdom Metazoa; phylum Arthropoda; class Insecta; order Coleoptera; family Cerambycidae; genus Stenurella; species Stenurella melanura. Next base: position 17,629 of record OY757311.1, read on the forward strand.
ATTTTTATACTTAATACTGCATTATAATTAATGCTCAATTTTTAATATTTTAATATTTAACAAAGTGTCCACGTCTATGTAATTTCTGTGTCAATGAATAATTTTCATGTATTGTTTTATATACCTACCAAAGTATTCTATGTTAAGTTAATTGGTTTTTGTTGTTTTCTCATTTTTAAGTGACACTATTCTATACCTGTATTCACAGGTCTGTTGAAATAAAGATATTTTGTATTTGTATTTGTAAAAGGTCCGTGAGAATAGGGAAATATTAAAGAGGTTAATAGATGCCGTTATATAGTTATCTTCACAAGAAAATTCTTTCCGAGGACATGACGAAAAACGATAATCGTGCAATAAAGGAAATTTCAAAGAGCTGGTAGATTTTTTAAAAACTTATGACCCAAGATTAGAGAACTTTTTGAATAACGCCACTATTTTTTGAGACAATTCCGGTAAGCTTCTGTAGAATGATCATTTTCAACACTTAAACGCATAAAAACATTTTTACTAGAAACAAAATGAGTCAAGACCGCCTTTCAAATGTATCGCTTATTTCAATAGAAAAACGTTTTTTGTCAGAAATGAGTAAACGCGATTCATTTTATGATGAAATAATCAACCATTTTGCTAGTTCCAAAAATCGCAGGTTACCACTCATTTATAAAAATATTCAGGCTTTAAAGCAGAGAGCAGAGAGCAGAGATTAGGTAGTTGTTATTTTAGAAAAAATATTTATTTGTGTTATTTATTTTTTAGGAAATATTTTTTATAATTCTCCATAATATAAAGTTCCGCGATTATATTTTTTTTATATAACTTTCTCAAAACTATTTTAATTTCTATTAAAACTTATAATTTTACACACCTGGCAGTGATAATGAATACAATTTTTTGTATGTAGAAAAACACTTTAATTTTTTTACCAAAACTATTTTTATTTTTATTAAAAGTTATATAATTTAATTACAAGTGGGATAGTAGGACTCCTTTGGATACCGATACTCGAGTCATAGGAACGAGAATTTCATGAGAATGATTTTTTCATCTCATCATATTTTCTATTTCCTTTTCATTCTATTCTTTTATTAGTTATATTCTCTCAAGTCGTGAATCGGTATCCTGGCGAACAACCCACGGCAAAAAAATGTAACACGCCGTTGTAATACCTCAGGGATGGTGGGGAAATGTACAAATTGTAGTCATTTTGCACATCAGTTGTCTTTCAGAATATCAAGCCTCCTCTGCAGACAATATCACGAGCCGCCACTGCGAAGAAGCGGATACTGTTCTAGTACTTCATGGTGTTCATTTAACTCAACAATATGGAAAAGACAAAAATTACTGTTCACAGTCCTGATACAGATGTATTTGTACTTCTGATTAGTTTTTATGAGCAATTACCGAAGAAAGTCATAATGGCAACCAGTCGAGGAAAAACTAAAAAAGAAATAAATATAGGAAGTCGTCAAATCGTTAAGTGTCGGACACAGACGATCATTAATTGGTTTTCATGCCTTTACTGGGACTGATATAATCGGCAGATTCTCAAGAATTAGCAAAGAATTTTGCACCAAAGTATTTTTAGAACTGCAGGAATTATCGGCAATACTGAAATCGGTTGAATTGTTGAGAACGTTGAATATGACTATCACAGAACTTGAAGACAATCTCCACGAATTTGTATGTTTGCTCTATAAAAATAAATTAATAAAAAAGCTAACTGACTTGCGTTGGTATCTGTTTTCCACCAGAAATCAAGAAGGACAAAACCTACCACCCAGAGTTGATGCTATGAAGCAACATATTTTAAGGTAACGTACATGACATATAAAAATTAACAGAATTTCATTATTATTTTATTTTAGAGCCCATTATATTGCAACAATATGGAGAAGTGCGAATTAAAATAATCAAAATTTGCCAGATGCCAGTCTCTGTGGATGGTGAAAAAGTGATGAATATTTAGAACCAGTCCTGATGCTTAACCCACCCGCTCCAAGAGCTATAATTAAGCTGGTAAAATGTAGCTGCACGAAGGGATGCGGAACTAATGTATGTTCTTGCAAAAAAAATGGGATAGTTTGCACTGAAGCCTATCAGTGTTCTGTAGGAAACCTCTTTTCTGCAAATACACCCAATTTGGTAACTCCATCGATCATGAAAGAATATGAAGATAACTCAGGTAAATTATGGTATTTTTACTTTAAACATATGACGAATAACCAAAAATATTTTTTAGAAGATGATGACCTGGAGATCTCTTAAGAAGTATTTTAAGTCGAAAAAGACAATTTGAGGCAATTTAAGTTAAGTTTACATTATATAAGTTTATGTTTACCACAGAATATAAGATTCGTTTCCTATTATAAATATTTAATTTGTTTTATTAGATTATTTGTATTGTCCAAGTCAAATAATATACCTTATGATGTTAATAATAAATACAGGTTTATTTAATCCGCCATTTTGAAAAAGTTGAAATTCTTTGCTACTAAAAAATTAAAAACATTTCTGATATGGCCTGAATGTAATTTTTTACCTAGAGAAGCTATATTATCATATAAATATGGCATTAATTAACTGTGTACCCGATCAAAGTCACCTTGTGCACCGCAAGATTCTTCCACAATACCGGTAGCGCACCATGATTTTTAAATTTTACGGCGTTATTGTTTAACCAATACTCAATAAACTATATATCACTGGATTCAGCATTAAATTCTGAACATTTTTTATTTCAACTTTATTTTCATGTAACTTATTGTTTTTCAAATAAAAAATATTGAAAACATTTTTAAAACCAAATTATTATTTTTTTGCCAAATTTTCAGTTAGGTATTCAATATTTTTAGATCTTGTATTTTTTATAGTAAAGATATACTTTTTGAAGTATTTCAGTTTTTTGAAATAAAAGATCGGATAATTATTACCGGAGATACGATTTTCTTTTAAATCGCCCTATCCGCCATCTTGTTTTGTATATTAATGGAGAATGATCCATTTTCAGAAATGCCAACATGCCATTCGGTGATTCTGTAGACCTAAGTAATCATAAAATAAAGAGTTTTCAAACTTGGCACGACATGGACACAAGCGGACCCTATCTAATAGATTATAATTAACTCGTATCAATTGGCCATTCTGAACTATTAGAAATAAAATTGATGAAATTACCTTTTTTTTCGAACTCTTGGACCATCGTTCTTATTCTTAGCGAGGCTCTGGATAGATAATCCGCTAATTGATTTTCTTTACCTTTGACGTACTCTGCCTTGTAGTTGAATCCAGATAGGTACAACGCTATCCTTTGGAGGCGGTTGGCATAAGTGGTCGGTATCTGCTTATGCTCTCCGAAGATAGTTGTTAAAGGTTTATGGTCCGTCCTTAGAGTGAATTTGTTTCCGATAAGATATTGTTCGAATTTTTGCACTCCATAATAAATTGTTACGCTTCAAAATGGTACAGTAATTTTTCTTGGCTGGCATCAGTGTTCGAGACACACAAGTGATGGGTTGTTCGCTTCCGTTTGGCATCTCGTGAATTAAAACAGCCGACACGCCTGTATTGGATGCATCTGTCTGTAAAATTAAAGGTAATTTAGGATTATAATGCACTAATGTTCCAAAAATTCGCCACCCCAATAATCCCTTGCATCACCCTTCCAATGAACTTCTGTACCAAAAAACCAAAATAGTCCCTATTTGTCAACGACTACTGAAGCTCTCCACCAATTTCACTAGAAAAGACCATAGCCTGGAAATAATGGCACCTTTATTAATCCCAAGAGACAACGTCCATTCAAGACACAAATTTCCTGAAAGAACTATACAAGAAATTTTAACCTCGATAAGACCAACAAACATATAGTATGCACATATGTGTGCATATAAATATGTGTATATTATATATAAAATTTTTATATTTCTTTTACATATCTTTAATTTTCAAAATGACTTTGTATTTTTTTTTTCTACTCCATGTGTATAATATATATATATAGTAACTATTAATAATGATTCTACTCCTCTGTTAACTTTGAAATTCAACTTTATATTTTGTAAAACACAGGCTGAAGGACTTCGGTCGATGGCCTTTTGGTTATTTATTTATTTTTTAACCAATAAAAAACTTTTATTATTATTATTATTGCACTAATGTTATATCTTCAGCTATTAATTGCTTTACTTTCTCGAAAGCCTTTTTTTGATTCAATAACCAATGAAATTTCACATCCTTCTTTAACAATGCATACAGAGGTTGAAGATGTGTTGCCAAATGGGCCTTTACAGTACATTCGAATTTTGACATTTAAATATTGTAGGTGTCATTTGAAAATAAAATAATTTTTGATCTAAAAATGAGGCGTCTTAGAACAGCGATCTCTGAGAAATAAATTAGTGAAATACAACAACTTCCACGGGGTATTTCAAACGCTCGAGTTTCACGCACCTCGGTTGCACACTTAATCCCACCAATCATCGTCGAGGGCACAACAGAAGAACTTGCAAACCGGCAACACTGCGATCACCGAGCGTGCGGATAGTGGATAACCTTAAACTTTCATTTGAGCTGTCGTATTTAACCGAAGTAATGTTTATAGTATAGACTTTACTATAATTTATTGCATTGTACCAGTGAGAAAAGGCATTTTCGGTCGTATTTTCAGAGAATAGAACAAAACACTGCTTGCTAGATATTTTAATCGAAATCAGAGGCTTTCAATTTACGCTAACCTCAAAACCAAAATGTTAACATCAACAAGCTGTCAAACGTCTAGTCATGAGCGATGTATTACTGCCGGTGATTAAATCACCGTGATTATATAAAATATTAATATAACGTTAATAAATTGAACAAACCCGAAAATAGCAACAGAGAAGAAATTATTCAAAAACTAAGAAAGAAATTTATCACCGAATATAACGTAGAGACATCAATCACCTTTGTCAGTAATAATAGAATTTATATTTTAATGTTCGACATGGACCTAGATGACTTTAATTCTCCCACCGAAACAATACCAGGAATCAATAGTGCTCAAATTCACTTGCCAGTTTAATTTATTATACACAAACATAAACAGTTACATGCCAAAGAAATATATTATAAATAATACAATAGAGAAGCACGATATTAAATGTGCTCTTTTTGTAGAAAGCAAAACCAATCCACAATCGAATACTAGCTACCGCAATTGGGACGTCTTACAGCGAAATGGAAATATAGTCAACAACAACGTTAGAGGAGGCACACTGGTCCAATGTCACCCTTCCTTAAAAATGGGTAAGGCAAACCCTCCAAGAGTAAATAATCCACTCAACGAAGCCACTCATTTCACGATACCCTTTCAGGAAGACATACTGCATGTATTTGTTGTGTATATTCACCCTACATCCAATATAGAAGATAATATATTTGTAATGGCATCTCGATTCAAGTACTCAATGATAATTGGAGATTTTAACATCAATGCTACAAAACGCAGGCAACTCAATCAATTTCTTGGGAATTCCGATTTCATTAAAGCTGACACACCCCCTACATTTTTAATGCCAAACAATAACGATTCCACCCCAGATATTCTCTTATTTAAGAAAGCTATTTCGAATAATATTATAAAAGTGGAGGTCATTCCAGATGTGGGTTCGGATCATTTATCAATTAAAATAAACTTTGACTTAAACAAGGCTGTTACTGTAGAGGAACCGATTAAGTATAACTTCAATAAAACTAATATTGACAAAATTAATGAGGAAATGAATAGATACTTAGCATCAATAGGAAACGATCAAATTACACACGAACAAATTAGCTACTTTAACACATCATTAAATGAAATTATCTTACGCAATACACCAACATATCAACAAAAGTTTTTCTCTCATACATTACCTCCATTCATTATTAGACTAATTAAAACAAAAAGAAAGATGTTGCGAGAATATCGACAAAGCCTCATTCCCGATTACAAAAGAAAAATCAACGACTATAATAAGAACATTCATCAACTGATAACACATTATCGTAGTCATAAATGGTTGGAAGCATGCAAAGAAATTAATAAAGCACAAGGACGAAATTTTTATCAACAAGTTAATAAATTGTCTAAATATAAGGCTATTAATAAAATCCCAATGATTGAAGAATATGGTATAGAGTTTCACATAGATGCAGAAAAGGCAAATATTTTTTCATATAAAATTAAAGAAGTTTATACTGAGAGAGACCATCCTAACTACAACTTAGACAATTTTGAAGCAGTGAATGAATGGTATGATAGTTATTTTCATGATAATGTCTTAAATGACGATGCAGAAATAGAAGAGGAGGAATATTTTAAAATTCTAGAGAAACAAAAGAACACCGCACCGGGAATTGATAACATACCTTGGATAGTTATTAAAAAACTTGACTATAACATACACTTACATATCATTAAAATTTTCAAATATTGCCTGTCACAAACATTATTCCCAGATGAATGGAAGATAGGGAAAATAGTGGTTATACCTAAACCCAATTCAGACCACTCAAAAACCAACAATTACAGACCAATTACCCTTCTGCCAGTGATTGGAAAACTGTTTGAAAAAATCTTAAGAAACAAAATTCTCAATGTTGTCAGAAACAAAATTCCGACACATCAATTTGGATTCAAGGAAAAATGTTCCACTTTACACCCACTCACTGTTCTCGTCTCTAACGTCCAAACAAGTAAATTGTCCAATCTAAGAACTGCAACTCTATTTCTAGACATTAAAAAAGCCTTTGACAGTGTGTGGCATAAAGGTCTCCTTTTCAAATTAAAGAAACTAGAAACACCAGACTTTCCAATACATATCATCAAAGATTTCCTACAATCCAGAAAACTAGTTGTACAAATAAACAACTGCACGTCTCAAGAATTCACAGCTAATCAGGGTGTACCGCAAGGCTCTCCAATCTCACCCCTGCTCTATAATATATACTGCTACGATATACTGTCATGCCCTTCAAATCACTCTTCATACCTGCTACAATATGCTGACGACACAGCTCTGACAGTCCATGAAAAAACGCTGTCTAAAACTATAGAAAAATTACAAGTACTTACAGACAACACTCAATCCTGGCTGAATAAATGGAGATTAGAAATTAATGCCACTAAATCACAATTAATGATCTTCAATCACACCCCGTCTAATTATTCTCCTACCATAACCCTAGCTCAACATCAAATTCAACCAGTAAGCAATGTCAAATACCTAGGAATCCATCTGGACCAGAAGCTCAACCTAAACCACCATACAAAATTAGTAAAACGCAGAATAACTTCAAGAGCTAAATTTTTCAGGTCTCTAACGTATAAAAACAAAGGAATTAAACTCACTGCGGCCATCAAGATATACAAATCTATATGCAGACCAATTTTAGATTATGGGCATACCCTGTATCTTAACTGTCGAAACCCAGCCCTAAAAAATATACAAGTTGGAGAAACATCCGCTCTTTGAATAATCACAACAATTCGCCACCCCAATAATCCCTTGCATCACCCTCCCAATGAACTTCTGTACCAAAAAACCAAAATAGTCCCTATTTGTCAACGACTACTGAAGCTCTCCACCAGTTTTACTAGAAAAGATCAGAACCTGGAAATAATGGCACCTTTTTTAATCCCAAGAGACAACGTCCGTTCAAGACACAAATTTCCTGAAAGAACTATACAAGAAATTTTAACCTCGATGAGACCAACAAACATATAGTATGCACATATGTGTGCATATAAATATGTGCATATATACATATAAAATTTTTATATTTCTTTTACATATCTTTAATATTCAAAAATACTTTTATTATTATTATTATTATTAATATAAAGTGTAATTTACATCGTTTTACTTTCAATTCATACTTGTCCAGTGCTGCTTAGTGCAGCCATACATTCACACAAACAAATTACGGCGAACGGTAAACATATCAGCTTGCAGATAGTGATCGCATTTAGTTTAAACCACCGTAAGTGAAAAATATAAGTCGCCGTTAAGGAGTGATTGGAAAATCGCGATATCGCCCACACTACAAACGTCAATTGAATGCTGATCCTGTTCAACGTTGCCGAGTCGCCTTTTACACTATTGGCTTGGGATTGCTGACGTATTAAGGGCGGGTTACGGATAATCGTTTAAACTGGACTTGTAAATAGGTGATTTTAATTATTTTTTTTTGCCTCTAATCTGCATCAAAATAAAAATTGAAAAAATACGGGTATTTTAATTTTTCATAAAATTTATGATTCCGCAATAAAAAAAATATGCTGAAAAGGCCCATTATAAATAAATCTACTATAATAGCTGACCATGCCCAAGAAAGCTCCAAGTTCTGTTAGATTTCTTGGTGCGGGGGCAAGAGAAATAGCTCTTATTTTACTATCTATTTTCTGCAAGCCATTTTTTGAAATTTTATGACCTAGATATTCGATTTTGTCTTAAAAAAACTGACACTTATCTAACCTAGCTGTTAGTCCTGCTTCTTCTAAGTTCTCTAGTACCGCTTCTAAGGTGTTTAGGTATTCTTCCTCGCTTTCGCCTGTTAAAGTAATGTTATCGGAAAAATTTATAATATTGTCCATTCCTTGGAAAAGTTGTTCGACATACTTTTGACATTTAGCGCCTGCGGGTGAAATTCCGAAAGGCATTCTTTTTGGTCTAAATAAACCCTTTTTTGTGCTTACCACTAACAATCTACTAGCTTCATCATCTAACTCGAACTGATTGTAAGCTTGCGATAAATCAATCTTAGTGAATTGCTTACCTTTGTGAAGTTTTGCAAAAATGTTATCGATAGTCAGTAGTGGGTAAACTACTTCTTATAAATGAGGATTTACAGTTGCTTTTTAATCACCACAGATTCTGATTTTTCCATCGGCTTTCAATACAGCTACCAGCGGGGTTCCCCAGTTACTACTATCCACCGGTGCAAGTATCTCTTCATCCACTAGCCGTTGCAACTCCTTATTCATCTCTGCTTCGTAGGCAAATGGAACATTTCTTGGTTTACAGAACACAGGTCTCGCTTCGGGTTTCAACTGTAACGAAATTTTACTATATTTATAACAGCCCAATTTTTTTCCAAAGATGGTGTCTTTATATTTGTCTATTACTACCAAGTCCATATCCGCGAGCTCTGTATAAGTGTAATCTCCCATAATGTCCAAAATCTGCGATTTAAAACACCACACTAAACTGTGAATCAACGTTATCAATAAAGAAAACAAAAAGAAAAACTTGGTCCAAAATCCAAAAAGTAACACAAAAAGCACGAACAAGAAGTAGTGTCTTACGTAACCAAGTATTAACGACTTGAACGATAAGTCAATGAAATAAATCTTAACACAAGTGGCACAAAATTCAAAAAGAAGAGCAACAGACAAGACCAAGGAACGGGTACGTCGCGTTATGTTCTTTACCAAGTAAGGACAAAACTGAAATTATTACTTGAGAATATTACAAGAGAGAGATAGCACGCTTAATAGGATAATTGGCCACGAAGAAGCAAAAAACATGACGATGTCCTCTGTCGGTCACTTTTAACTGCTTTGTCGGCAAGCTTATTTGCAGGAATGTCAGAGTATCTCGTGCGACAAGACGCGAAGCAATAAAACCTACCCCAATATGCCAGCAGTTCTCAAACTAGGTTATTAAGTATTTTGGAAATTTTTGTTTATTTTTTTTCTCCAAAACTATGAGCTTTAGACCCCATATTATATAAGGTTTTTTTGTTTGTCTTGTCGTTCCCTACCATCAGTTTTTTTTAATGACATGAAACTAATTACACCCTGTAGTTAACATTATTAACAAGGAACACACCTATTAGAGTTCTAGTGAAAAATATACAAGACGGTCATCTTAAGAAATAATTCAACCATGGTGGAGTAAACTTATTTACGCGAGCCTTTCATGAATGACCCTTCTTATTTAATATTTATTTATTGCTGTCGGATGACCATTCTGTATATTTTTTTGGCCAAAAGTTATCAGGTTTTCTTTGTAAGAATAGTGTCACATGACAAAAATAAATAACTATTGACCATGATTTTCTGAACGCTCTACAAATTTAGGGAATAAGCCATTATGAATCCGAAAATAATAATTCCAAAATGACGGCACTTCATCCGGAAATATCGGAACCGTCTTTGCATTTTTAAACGGACGCCCAATTTTTGCATTTTTTTTTAAATTGGACATTAAATTCTGAGCATAAAAAGCATTCAGGTTGTTTTACCTGTAACAATTTTTGACATGTCAATTTTTCTCTTCCGTTGTAAAGACACAAGGGTCTTTTAAAAAATTCATATCTCTTAAAGTATTCAGGTTAGATAAATCACTTTACAACCGATTCCCGAATGTTGAAGAAATAATTTAAGTGGCAATGAAGTTTTCGGTGACTGCTAAAATTTTTTGAAAATTATAATGAATAACCCCCTTTTCAAATGGCACATGACAAATATTGTGACAATCGATGTTAAATTAAATTTAAAATGAACTTGTAGTACAGGTAACACATGCACTTTGAATTATTCACAGCTTTTTGTTAAAAATTATAATTTGTCAAAAAAAAACATAGAAGCCTATGAAACAATTGAAACAATAAAAAGAAAAAAACTAAAATTAACATCAAACCTTATTAGGTAAGTGTTTGATGCGAGTTTTCAACACAAGAAATCGACATTTTTGGACCACCTCAAATCCCCACATAATCTTTGAAGTTGAAAATCAAATGGAATTTTCATAAACGTTTTACCGAGGGGTTGGGGGAGTAGGAATACCCCCAGTAAGACGGGGGCTCCGGAGCCCTCCTTAGGAAATGTTTTGAAAATTAACAATTAAAGGTTATTATTAAATTGTAGAAAATTTACTACACAATATTTAAAATAGGATTAATTGATATGAAATAAAAATGATGAGAATTGAAAATCATCAATAAGGTAACACGATTTATTAACATTGCTATGAACAATTATATTGAAAAAAGAACACGCAGTTGAGATTCATGTCTGTATTCCCAAATATGCAAAAATCTGCATTTCAGTTTTAAAAATAACATATTGTAATTTTAAAATAACCAGTTCGGCAAGTGCAAGATAATATTTGATTCAAATACAGTACTTTCTCAAACAATCAGAATTCAGACTTAAAATGAAAGTGTCAAATAATTTGAAATAAAATGCATAGAAGTGCATTGATAAGTAATAGGTGTGACGTAGGTAATATACTATCATTCTAAAGGAACAGAAACTGGACACTTGAGGATACAAAAAAATAAAATTTAGTCTATTCAAAATTAAAATTTTTAAACAGTTTTTTTATATGGTGCGGGCCCATAGGCTGCAGCCTGGGTAGCCTGCGCGTAAATACGGCCCTGCATTGCAGCATGCCCTCCATTCTTGGTATCAAGTGGATGAAGCACCAGCACTTTCAACAAACGCTGTAGATTCAAAACTTGATTCAAGACAACACGGTGAGGCAATAGAAGTCAATTTCTTTGGCCCCCTAGATCACCAGATCTGACACAATTAGATTTTTATTTATGGAGGTAAGTTAAGAATATACTTTATCAAACTTTATCCGCATCTTGGGAAGACTTCAGATTGAAAATAACACAAACCACGAATGATATTGATAGAAATAAAGTCGAAAATGCTATCACAGCCGCAGCCATCTGACGTCGGGTTTTTTAATGTTTAACCCATAACGGTGCACATATCGAGCATCGTCTGTATTGTTCATAGTTTATATAATCATTTCATTGTCAATTTATGCTAGACCAAGTATTTCCAAATTATTACCAAATTGAATTAGGTGTAGATGAGTTTGAATATGTACATACTATTTTGTATTAAACACTTACCTAAAGTTTAGTTATTTTTTGTTCTATTATTTTACTGTTTCAATTGTTTCATAGGCTTCCATGTTTTCTTTAAACAAATTACAATTTTCAACAAAAAACTTTGAATAATTCAAGAAGTACATGTTAGATACAGGACATGCTAATATAAGTCCACCTCAAATTTAATTCTACATGGATTACCACAATCAAATTTGACACATGCCATTTGAAAAAATATAGTTTTTGAAATTTTGTTATTGTCATTTTGACAAAATCGCAGCAACCACTACAAACTTTGGGTCTATCATAGCTGCTTCAATGATTCCTTGAAGTTTAGAGAATCAGTTGAAAAAAAACTTATTTACCCAGCCTGAACAGTTTAAGAGACGTTAATTATTTTCATGGAGCCTTGCACCTCTAAAACTTTAGAGAAAAACTGATATTTATAAAAAAACTATTACAGATGAGTATCGACTACCTGAATGCTTTATACTCAGAATTTAATGTCGAATTAACACAAATACATAAAAACTTGGTGCATCCATTTCAGAAAATAAAAATGGCATAAACTTTCGGTATTTCCGAAAATGCCACTATTTTAAAATTATTATTCTCGGAGTCGCGATAGTCGACTATGGGAGGTACCAAACTTCATATATCTATCTCATTTGCAAGTGGAAAATATTGTAATGGCCGCCTTAAAAGAATCACCTTATTTGTATAGTCCAGAATGAATGGGTAGTGGTAGTCCATCCTGAGGATCCATCTGTTCCCAACATATTGTGCTTACGCTAAGAACACTTTATTTGTTTCATTTATATTCAGCATATTTTTGCCTTTGTTGTTTGGCTGCAACCATTTATTATTTGATTAATAAATATTATTCACCGTTTAATTGTATTTGATAAATTTCAAGCAGGAAAACCTCTCCTAGGCTACGTGGTCCCTTATTGTGATCGTCATAGATTGGCGGTCTTGACACTTGGTGGAAGCGCCTTGGTTCGATTCTGTTGAGTAAATTCTTCATAATTAAGTCACTTTCAAATTTTTTCACTTCTATCTCAACCAGGCATTATCTGAAATTAAAATATTGTCTCAGTTAAAGAAATTTTTATATACAAGACTTTAAACAATCCTCTTTTATTTGCTCTTTAAGGACAGGATCGAAATGTCAAAAACTCGTAAGCTAGTACTTATGTTAATCCTAGATGGCACAGTGTGTATCTTATCTTATTTTATTGGCAAGTTTCAATATTTGTCGGAATGTTGTCCGCATTGCCACATGTACAAAAATTTCTTTAGTATAAGATATAATTAATGTTACAAATTATAATTATAAATATTACTCAATTACATAAATAGTCGTAAAATAGTATGTGGTTAGGTAAATTCTAAAATGTAGTTGTGCATAATTTATGCCATGTACAACTAATATCATATAGGGATATTGTTTAAATTTTAAAACGAAATAGTTAACCACATTATTAATTTCGAATTAAACAGCAAGAACCTTTTATCCAAATTATGGGAACACATCAGTTTTAATTATTGAAAATGGCAAAGACAATGTGTATTTAAATTTGGCAACTGTTCATCACCTAATTTTTATTCTACCTAACAGTTGTAAATATGTCCTTGAACGTAGTGTGTGTGACAAGCGTTTAGGTACACAAAGCTTCGACCTTGCGCAAAACGTGATATCATTTTTCTGACTCTTTAATATTTATTCCTTGTTCTAGCGTTCACCGTCAGCCGAGTGGCTAGCGCGGAATGTCCCGGGTTCAAACTCCTACGTCCGCTGATTTTTTTTTTCTTTAATTTTGTAATGATTAATATATTTTTTCACTAATTCTTTTCTATAATTTTTTTACGTTAGGTTAGAGGTTTTTATTCTGCTTAAAATAATGCTAGTGAAGTGTAAATTGAAATATTTTATGCAATTTTCTGAAAAACAAGGCGGGGGGACACCCCCCGCATCCCCCGTTTTTGTCTGCGACGCTAATGCTGCCTGCGGCGCTGATGATTTATTAACAATTATTTAGCAATATAAAAATCAACCTAACTAACCCAACAACCATCACATGAAAGAGATAAATTATTATATGAAAAAAAAAGAACATAATTTCTGTCGTCAAATCCAACCAGAATTTGTGAAAAAGGATATTAATCGTTACAAAATATAAAAAAAAAGTTCAGTTGCCAGCAGTTGAACCCGGAACCTGTAACTTCAGGGTTTTGGGTTACACGTTGTTTCCTTTCGGCGAAGCAGTCACACATTGAAATATAAGATACTCCTTTCTGCGGAAGCATAAACGAGATAAAGTTATGGACAGTTGATTAAAACACCAATGCCATGAACCATATTCAGGGTTCGAACCTAATTTATATATTTACATTAATTGAAAATCCACCCAATTTTTGACAAAAATTAACAGAATTTATTGTATATATTATATACTTGGGATATAGTGCCATTTTAGTGCTTGAATACAGTTGCAAACTATTGACCATTTAATAATACTTTCATTGTTTAGTTTATTTAACAAATTTAAATGTGTCATTTTTCATTTCATTCATAAATCAAAATCATTACCCCCTTTCATTCATAAGGCTCTTGGCGCCATCTTCTAGTTACATGCTGAACTTATTCTAAATATTCTTTACAATTATTCTGATGACTCATCGATTTGTGTTAAAAATTGATTTCATACATTACAATTTACAAAAGCAATTTTATGCAAATTTTTACACTGATAAAAGATAATGACTGTAATACGCATCAATACGACCTAATTAAATGTACTTAAATAACTCTGATTATCTAATATAGCTACAAATGTATCGTCTGATAATTAGGCAATTTTAAAAATTTATTCCGAATTTATCGTGCACTTAAAAAAGAAACAAACAGGTCAGTCGTATTTGGCCGACTTCTGTTATAATACTGCCCACTTTAAAACTCCGTTTGAATTACTTGTAAAAAAGTTATTTATGAAATACCAAGTGTCGATTTAATGGAATTTTAATGATTATTAGGCAACCACATATACACTTTTTGACATTTCGATCCCGACCTTAAAGCCGGTATATCTGGCTTGTAGTATATACAAGACCCTGCAACACTACCATTTTATACGCATTTTATAGCCAGTCTACCTGTTTTGAAGAGTATAAGGTTTACCTTGACTAAAGCCCGTTATAATTCTTCAACTATTGTTCCTTTTTTTAACAAAAGAATTACATTGTTCAGTACATCTTGTTATTTTCATTTTTTCTCTTTCAAATCCCTGTAATATTACTACATAGAACATTTTATTTATGTCATATTTTCCTCATCGCTAAAAATAATGACTCTATGCTATTGTGTATCAAAATTTATTAAATGTCAAAACACATTGTGAGGACTATGTAACTCATGAGGATATACACAATCACAATACTCGATTTAGGTATAATCTAGCAATACCTCACCAAAGGTTTAAAAAAAACAGAATCGGAATTCAACTTTTCAATAAACTTCCCCGGTCACTTCGAAACTTACCTTTCAATAAATTCAAAAATTATCTGAAATTCATTCTGTCATCAAACAGTCTGTACAGCATCGAGGACTTTGATGGACTATGTATGGGGAATGGAGGTATCCCAAATACAGGGTGTAATCAGTTTCATGTCATTAAAAAAAACTGGTAATTTTTGTTTATTTTTTTTCCCCCAAAACTGTGAGCTTTAGATCCCATGTTATATCAGGTTTTTTTGTTTGTCTTGTCGTTCCCTAACACCAGCTTTTTTTTAATGACTAATTACACCCTGTAGAAATTTTGGTCACCATTATAGTCCAAATTGAAATGAGATTTTCTGATTTAAATTCTTTGCAATGTTTCTATTTAGTAAATCCTAATAATTTTACAACGTTTTCTAAATCATTTCCTACTAGTCTAATGGAGAAATTAATGGACCATTATCCTTTTTTTGATCGTATTTCGTTAAGAAATGGAAATTCAAAATCATATCAAGAAATGCTTACTTTTATATATAATAACAATTCAATAAGCTGTCTCCCCGAACTGTACAAACTTCTGTCATTAGTGTCAACAATTCCGGTAACCTCAGCTTCTGTAGAACGATCATTTTCAGCATTTAAACGCATAAAAACATTTACTAAAAACAAAATGAGTCAAGACCCCCTCTCAAATGTATCGCTTATTTCAATAGAAAAACGTTTTTTCTGTGAGAATTGAATAAACACGATTCATTTTATGATGAAGTAATCAACCATTTTGCTAGTTCCGAAAATCGCAGGTTACCACTCATTTATAAAAATATTTAGGCTTTAAAGCAGAGATTAACATAGGTAGTTGTTATTTTAGAAAAAATATTTATTTGGGTTATTTATTTTTTAGAAAATATTTTCTAATTCTCCATAATATAGAGTTCCGCGGTTATATTTTTTTAATTAACTTCTTTCTCAAAACTATTTTAATTTTTATTAAAAGTTATAATTTTACACTCCTAGCAGTGATAATGAATACAAGTTTTTGTTTGTAGAAAAACACTTTAATTTTTATACCAATACTATTTTTATTTTTATTAAAAGTTATATAATTTAATTACAAGTGGGATAGTAGGGCTCCTTTGGATACAGATACTCGAGTCGTAGGAACGAGAATTTCATGAGAATGATTTTTTCATCTCATCATATTTTTTATTTCCTATTCTTTCTATTCTTTTATTAGTTCTATTCTCTCAAGTCGTGAATCGGTATCCTGGCGAACAACCCACGGCAAGAAAATGTAACGCGCCATTGTACTACCTCAGGGGTGGTGGGGCAATGTACAAATTGTAGTCATATTGCACATCAGTTGTCTTTCAGAATATCAAGCCTCCTCTGCAGACAATATCACGAACCGCCACTGTTTTAAGAACAAAATTATGTTCAATAAACACCAGGAAGTCGATAACGGATCATCTAAAAGACGCGTCGTTCCATAGAGAAATGTACAGAAAATCGAATAGCATTGAGCGCAACTTCCTATATCGCACCGTTTCAGAGATAATTTGAGAAAAACAGTTTAAAACTCAATCCACGATGAAACCTGTACCATAACTAAACTACGTAGAAATGTAAAATGATAAAATAAAACAATGACAATTAAAAATCCACTCGATGATGACCACTTTCACACCAAAACTGAAATCCCACGAAACACACCTACACAGGAGAATCGAGTAATCCTCACTTAGTTATAAATGTTAAAATGTTTACGTTTGATCGCCCACCCCCGCTTTAAACTATTAAACTACGAGATCATGCTGGTAGACAGGACGGATTGGGCTCGGCTACATTAAAGGATCCTTTTCCGATAAGAATCAAATTGTATAGCTGATGCTATGCACGGTTTGCTGTTTTTATGTAGCCACCTCTCCGTCTATAAATATAAATACAAAAATATTCAAATGTGTGTAGTATCAGAGCATTCAAATACTCGAGTGAAGATTAGCACCATATACTTAATCCAACAAATTCATCAATCTAGTAACAGCGCTTTACAATAAAAATTCTTGTTACATTAAGTGCAGCCTTGTTTAGCCAGTATTTAGACAAACTGATAGTCATATGCATATTTGTCGAGATCAGGGATGCATTATCCACTTTGTTTGAGGGGCATTAAATACACAGAACTTGCCTCCTATCCTTACTTATACAGGGGTCTGACTATAGAAAATAATTAATTACGCAACGACGCATGAGAATAGTAGTCGGAATGTAGTTATCACTATTATTACAAGGAAAACATGATAACTTTTGCTACAAGAAAAATACAGAGTGGTCATTCAACAACAAAAATTCAATATTAAATAAAAAACTCACCCTAAGAAGATCCCTTTCCCATCGAAACCAAAATTCGACGAAACGTGAGGTTAGGTAGCGAAAAATTGCGAAATTACGTGAGGTTAGGTCGCAAAATCGCGGAATTTCGTTGGGTTAGGTCGCGAAATTACATGACGTTAGATCGCAAAACGGCGAAATTTCAACCAAGCTAACCCAACGAAAGAAAATCGAACATATCTCGAAAACGGTTCATTCACCTAACGAAAATACTTTAATAACAAAATTATGTTTAATAAACATCAAGAAGTCGGTAACGGATCTTCCAAAAGACGCGAAGAAAGTTCGTTCCATGGAGAAATGTACGGAAAATCGAATAGCATTGAGCGCAACTTCCTATATCGCACCGTTTCAGAGATAATTTGAGAAAAATAATTTAAAACTCAACCCACGATGAAACCTGTACCATAACTAAACTACGTAGAAATGTAAAATGATAAAATAAATCAATGGCAATTAAAAACCCACCCGATGATGACCACTTTCACACCAAAACTGAAATCCCACGAAATACACCTACACAGGAGAATTGAGTATTTATTCTTAGCTATTTACCTCTACTCCCCCCCCCCCCCCCCCCCCACACACACACACTTCACCAACGCAATCAACTCAAAATATAATATATTTCCAGATGTCGCTATAACAGGGTTCAGACTTTGCGAAGCGGAAAAAATTCCCTGAATTTTCCAGGTTTTCCATAACCAAAAATATTAATTTCCATATATTTTTTAGTGAAGCAATTTTTTATTTGACATAAAATAATTCCTTGAATTGACTTGGATCAGTGAAAATTCCTAAAAACTCTTATGGTTAAGCAAAATATAAAAAAAAATTGAGGCGTGGCTTGTAGTACATACATCAAATTTCAAGTTTCTGCACTCTTACCAGCTTGCTATACATATTTCCCCCTATTTACCCCCAACCCTTCACCGGATATCTTCAAAAAACAATCCAGTTCCAGATCACGTTATAATATATACCTGTACAAAATTTCTAGTCAATATCTTAAACCGTTCCGGAGAAAACGTGCCGAAAAAAAATAAGGTTACAGACAGATTTTTCGTTCAAATTTAAAATCTCGACGTTTCATGACATTCTATTTCAAGTAAAAAAAAAATAATTAAAATTTTGTATGATTACTATACTTCCAATCCACTACGTGGATATGGAAGTGATATTATAATTCACCCATGTTGGAAATTTGTAAAAGTATTTACCCAGCCTTCCATATTTGGCACCTATTATTTAATACTGAATTTTTGTTATCGAATGACCACTCTGTATATTTTTTTGACAAAAGGCATCAATCAGGTTATATTTGTAATAACACCTTCCGATTATTATTCTCATAATATGTGGTTTCGTAATCATTCTTTAGGTCGCCCGATGCGTTAGGTCGCAAGGTGTTAGGTAGCGAAATTTCGTTGGGTTAGGTCGCGAAAATCGCGAAATTACGTGAGGTTAGGTCGCGAAATTACAAGATGTTAGATCGCAAAACCGCGAAATTTCAACTAAGCTAACCCAACGAAAGAAAATCGAGAATATCTCGAAAACGGTTCATTTCATAAAAAAATGACAAATAGAAAAAAGTTTCCATATTAAATTTCCTACACAATCCCTACGTTTTCGAGATTTGATGTCTGAAGTTTGACGGAAAGTGATGTTTCAATTATTGCACCTGACGAAAATACTTTAAGAACAAAATTATGTTTAATAAACATCAAGAAGTCGGTAACGGATCATCTAAAAGACGCGAAGAAAGTTCGTTCCATGGAGAAATGTACGGAAAATCGAATAGCATTGAGCGCAACTTCCTATATCGCACCGTTTCAGAGATAATTTGAGAAAAATAATTTAAAACTCTACCCACGATGAAACCTGTACCATAACTAAACTACGTAGAAATGTAAAATGATAAAATAAATTAATGACAATTAAAAACCCACCCGATGATGACCACTTTCACACCAAAACTGAAATCCCACGAAATACACCTACACAGGAGAATCGAGTATTTATTTTTAGCTATTACCTCTACTTCCCCCCCCCCCCCCCACTCCACCAACGCAATCAACTCAAAATATAATATATTTCCAGATGTCGCTATAAGACATACGGGTACCAAATTTCAAGTGAATATCTCAATTTTATTTTATAAACCACTTTAATATTGAAGAGGGGGGGATGAAAAATATAAAAAAAATTTGAGGCGTGGCTTGTAGTACATACATCAAATTTCAAGTTTCTGCACTCTTACCAGCTTGCTATACATATTTCCCCCCAACCCTTCACCGGATATCTTCAAAAAACAATCCAGTTCCAGATCTCGTTATAATATATACGTGTACAAAATTTCTAGTCAATATCTTAAACCGTTCCGGAGAAAACGTGCGGAAAAAAAATAAAGTTACAGACAGATTTTTCGTTCAAATTTAAAATCTCGACGTTTCATGACATTCTATTTCAAGTAAAAAAAAAAAGAATTAAAATTTTTTGTGATTACTATACTTCCAATCCGCTACGTGGATATGGAAGTGATATTATAATTCAGCCATGTTGGAAATTTGTAAAGGTATTTACCCAGCCTTCCATATTTGGCACCGATTATTTAATACTGAATTTTTGTTATCGAATGACCACTCTGTATATTTTTTTGACAAAAGGCATCAATCAGGTTATTTTTGTAATAACACCTTCCGATTGTTATTCTCATAATATGTGGTTTCGTAATCATTCTTTAGGTCGCCCGATGCGTTAGGTCGCAAGGTGTTAGGTAGAGAAATTTCGTTGGGTTAGGTCGAGAAAATCGCGAAATTACGTGAGGTTAGGTCGCAAAATTGCGAAATTTCGTTCTGTTAGGTCGCAACACTCGCGAAATTTCGTTGGGTTAGGTCGCGGAATTACATGACGTTAGATCGCAAAAATCGCGAAATTTCAACCAAGCTAACCCAACGAAAGAAAATCGAAAATATCTCGAAAACGGTTCATTTCATAAAAAAATTACAAATAGAAAAAAGTTTCCATATTAAATTTCCTACACAATCCCTACGTTTTCGAGATTTGATGTCTGAAGTTTGACGGAAAGTGATTTTTCAATTATTGCACCTGACGAAAATACTTTAAGAACAAAATTATGTTTAATAAACATCAAGAAGTCGGTAACGGATCATCTAAAAGACGCGAAGAAAGTTCGTTCCATGGAGAAATGTACGGAAAATCGAATAGCATTGAGCGCAACTTCCTATATCGCACCGTTTCAGAGATAATTTGAGAAAAATAATTTAAAACTCAACCCACGATGAAACCTGTACCATAACTAAACTACGTAGAAATGTAAAATGATAAAATAAATTAATGACAATTAAAAACCCACCCGATGATGACCACTTTCACACCAAAACTGAAATCCCACGAAATACACCTACACAGGAGAATTGAGTATTTATTCTTAGCTATTTACCTCTACTCCCCCCCCCCCCCCCCACACACACACTTCACAACGCAATCAACTCAAAATATAATATATTTCCAGATGTCGCTATAACAGGGTTCAGACTTTGCGAAGCGGAAAAAATTTCCTGAATTTTCCAGGTTTTCCATAACCAAAAATATTAATTTCCATATATTTTTTAGTGAAGCAATTTTTTATTTGACATAAAATAATTCCTTGAATTGACTTGGATCAGTGAAAATTCCTAAAAACTCTTATGGTTTTCCATATCGAGACGCAGAATTTCCTGATTTTTTATACAATTTATAAAAGTCCCTGATATTTCCAGGTTTTTTTTAAAGATTTTTAAATTCCCTGATTTTTCCAGGTTCTCCAGGTTTTCCATACGAGTCTGAACCCTGTATAATACATACGGGTACCAAATTTCAATTGAATATCTCAATTTTATTTTATAAACCACTTTAATTATGAAGGGGGGGGGGAAGTTAAGAAAAATATAAAAAAAATTTGAGGCGTGGCTTGTAGTACATACATCAAATTTCAAGTTTCTGCACTCTTACCAGCTTGCTATACATATTTCCCCCTATTTACCCCCAACCCTTCACCGGATATCTTCAAAAAACAATCCAGTTCCAGATCTCGTTATAATATATACGTGTACAAAATTTCTAGTCAATATCTTAAACCGTTCCGGAGAAAACTTGCGGACAAAAAATAAAGTTACACACAGATTTTTCGTTCAAATTTAAAATCTCGACGTTTCATGACATTCTATTTCAAGAAAAAAAAAATAATAAAATTTTCTATGATTACTATACTTCCAATCCGCTTCATGGATATGGAAGTGATATTATAATTCACCCATGTTGGAAATTTGTAAAGGTATTTACCCAGCCTTCCATATTTGGCACCTATTATTTAATACTGAATTTTTGTTATCGAATGACCACTCTGTATATTTTTTTGACAAAAGGCATCAATCAGGTTATTTTTGTAATAACACCTTCCGATTGTTATTCTCATAATATGTGGTTTCGTAATCATTCTTTAGGTCCCCCGATGCGTTAGGTCGCAAGGTGTTAGGTAGCGAAATTTCGTTGGGTTAGGTCGCGAAAAATCGCGAAATTACGTGAGGTTAGGTCGCAAAATTGCGAAATTTCGTTGGGTTAGATCGCAAAATTGGCGAAATTTCGTTGTGTAGGTCGCGAAATTACATGATGTTAGATCGCAAAACCGCGAAATTTCAACTAAGCTAACCCAACGAAAGAAAATCAAAAATATCTCGAAAACGGTTCATTTCATAAAAAAATGACAAATAGAAAAAAGTTTCCATATTAAATTTCCTACAAAATCCCTACGTTTCAGAGATATGATGTGCCAGAAGTTTGACGGAAAGTGATTTTTCAATTATTGCACCTAACGAAAATACTTTAAGAACAAAATACCAAACGACGTACGTGAAAATAGTAGTCTGAATGTAGTTATCATTATTATTACAAATAAAACCTTGTAACTTTTGCTTCAAGAAATATACAGAGTGGTCATTCAACAACAAAGTTCAATATTAAATAAAAAAAATCGGTAAAGTTATTTACACAGAACTTCCCTCGTTATTTGTGCATGGCGGTCACTCTAAAAAATTATTAATTACGAAATGACATTGAGAATACAGATCGGAATATAGTTATTGCTATTATTACAAAAAAACCTGATAACTTTTGGTCAAAAAAATATACAGAGTGCTCATCCAACAGCAAAAGTTCAATACTAAATAACAGGTGCCAGATATGGAAGGCTTGCGCAAATACCTTTACAAATGTCCACCATGACTGAATTATTTCTTGGGATGCCATTATTCAATAAAAGTATATAATAGGTGTATATGCCAAATATTATTGCCATCTGTCACATTTTCAATTCAGCATTCACGTAATGGAGTGGAAGTATAGGGGTGGCTAAAAAATATAAAAAATTTTCAAAATTTTTTTTTTCTGAAATAGGTTTACCGCATCATGAAACGTGGAAATTTTAAATTTGAGCAAAAAAAATGTTTTTTCACTATTTATTTCGTTTAGACGGTCCACCCTGTATATTTTTCAGTGAAAATTCTACCAGTTCTTCGCTGACAGTAGGGTTAACTACCTACCAAATTTGGCTGCTCTCCGTCAAGTAGTTTTTTAGTTAATGCACCAACAGACAGACAGACAGACAGACAGACTGACGGAATTGAAAAACCTATATTTTCGGAATCTACGTGTTCTGAAACGTCAGAATCCGAAAAAATCTCGGAGGGTGATTTCTTCTCGAATACAATACTTCCCTTCGGTATGCGAGGGAAGTAAAAACTCACCCTATGAAGATCCCTTTCCCATCGAAACCAAAATTCGACGAAACGTAAGGTTAGGTAGCAGAAAATTGCGAAATTTCGTTCCGTTAGGTCGCAAAACTCGCAAAATTTCGTTGGGTTAGGTCGCGAAATTACATGATGTTAGATCACAAAAATCACGAAATTTCAACTAAGCTAACCCAACGAAAGAAAATCGAAAATATCTCGAAAACGATTCATTTCATAAAAAAATTAGAAATAAAAAAAAATTTCCATATTAAATTTCCTACACAATCCCTACGTTTTCGAGATTTGATGTCTGAAGTTTGACGGAAAGTGATTTTTCAATTATTGCACCTGACGAAAATACTTTAAGAACAAAATTATGTTTAATAAACATCAAAAAGTCGGTAACGGATCATCTAAAAGACGCGAAGTTCGTTCCATGGAGAAATGTACGGAAAATCGAATAGCATTGAGCGCAACTTCCTATATCGCACCGTTTCAGAGATAATTTGAGAAAAATAATTTAAAACTCTACCCACGATGAAACCTGTACCGCTGTACCATAACTAAACTACGTAGAAATGTAAAATGATAAAATAAATCAATGACAATTAAAAACCCACCCGATGATGACCACTTTCACACCAAAACTGAAATCCCACGAAATACACCTACACAGGAGAATCGAGTATTTATTTTTAGCTATTACCTCTACTTACCCCCCCCCCCCCCACTCCACCAACGCAATCAACTCAAAATATAATATATTTCCAGATGTCGCTATAAGACATACGGGTACCAAATTTCAAGTGAATATCTCAATTTTATTTTATAAACCACTTTAATATTGAAGGGGGGGGGGGGGGGGGGTGATGAAAAATATAAAAAAAAATTGAGGCGTGGCTTGTAGTACATACATCAAATTTCAAGTTTCTGCACTCTTACCAGCTTGCTATACATATTTCCTCCTATTTACCCCCAACCCTTCACCGGATATCTTCAAAAAACAATCCAGTTCCAGATCTCGTTATAATATATACGTGTACAAAATTTCTAGTCAATATCTTAAACTGTTCCGGAGAAAACGTGCGGAAAAAAAAAAAGTTACAGACAGATTTTTCGTTCAAATTTAAAATCTCGACGTTTCATGACATTCTATTTCAAGTAAAAAAAAAAGAATTAAAATTTTTTATGATTACTATACTTCCAATCTGCTACGTGGATATGGAAGTGATATTATAATTCACCCATGTTGGAAATTTGTAAAGGTATTTATCCAGCCTTCCATATTTGGCACCTATTATTTAATACTGAATTTTTGTTATCGAATGACCACTCTGTATATTTTTTTGACAAAAGGCATCAATCAGGTTATTTTTGTAATAACACCTTCCGATTGTTATTCTCATAATATGTGGTTTCGTAATTATTCTTTAGATCGCCCGATGCGTTAGGTCGCAAGGTGTTAGGTAGCGAAATTTCGTTGGGTTAGGTCGCGAAAATCGCGAAATTACGTGAGGTTAGGTCGCAAAATTGCGAAATTTCGTTGGGTTAGATCGCAAAATTGGCGAAATTTCGTTGTGTTAGGTCGCGAAATTACATGATGTTAGATGGCAAAACCGCGAAATTTCAACTAAGCTAACCCAACGAAAGAAAATCGAAAATATCTCGAAAACGGTTCATTTCATAAAAAAATGACAAATAGAAAAAAGTTTCCATATTAAATTTCCTACAAAATCCCTACGTTTCAGAGATATGATGTGCCAGAAGTTTGACGGAAGGTGATTTTTCAATTATTGCACCTAACGAAAATACTTTAAGAACAAAATACCAAACGACGTATGAGAAAATAGTAGTCTGAATGTAGTTATCACTATTATTTCAAATAAAACCTTGTAACTTTTGCTTCAAGAAATATACAGTGTGGTCATTCAACAACAAAAGTTCAATATTAAATTTAAAAAAAACTCACCCTATGAAGATCCCTTTCCCATCGAAACCAAAATTCGACGAAACGTAAGGTTACGTAGCAGAAAATTGCAAAATTGAGTGAAGTTAGGTCGCAGAGTCGCGAAATTTCCTTGGGTTAGATCGCTAAATTGGCGAAATTTCGTTGTGTTAGGTCACGAAATTACATGAGGTTAGATAGCAAAACCGCTAAATTTCCTTGGGTTAGATCGCAAAATGGCGAAATTTCGTTCTGTTAGGTCACAAAACTCGCGAAATTTCGTTGGGTTAGGTCGCGAAATTACATGACGTTAGATAGCAAAAATCGCGAAATTTCAACCAAGCTAACCCAACGAGAGAAAATCGAACAAATCTTGAAACCGGTTCATTTCATAAAAAAATGACAAATAGAAAAAAGTTTCCATATTAAATTTCCTACCAAATCCCTACGTTTCAGAGATATGATGTGCCAGAAGTTTGACGGAAGGTGATTTTTCAATTATTGCACCTAACGAAAATACTTTAAGAACAAAATACCAAATGACGTATGTGAAAATAGTAGTCTGAATGTAGTTATCATTATTATTACATATAAAACCTTGTAACTTTTGCTTCAAGAAATATACAGAGTGGTCATTCAACAACAAAAGTTCAATATTAAATAAAAAAAACTCACCCTATGAAGATCCCTTTCCCATCGAAACCAAAATTCGACGAAACGTAAGCTTAGGTAGCAGAAAATTGCGAAATTTCGTTCCGTTAGGTCGCAAAACTCGCGAAATTTCGTTGGGTTAGGTCGCGAAATTACATGATGTTAGATCACAAAAATCACGAAATTTCAACTAAGCTAACCAAAAGAAAGAAAATCGAAAATATCTCGAAAACGGTTCATTTCATAAAAAAATTACAAATAGAAAAAAGTTTCCATATTAAATTTCCTACACAATCCCTACGTTTTCGAGATTTGATGTCTGAAGTTTGACGGAAAGTGATTTTTCAATTATTGCACCTGACGAAAATACTTTAAGAACAAAATTATGTTTAATAAACATCAAGAAGTCGGTAACGGATCATCTAAAAGACGCGAAGAAAGTTCGTTCCATGGAGAAATGTACGGAAAATCGAATAGCATTGAGCGCAACTTCCTACATCGCACCGTTTCAGAGATAATTTGAGAAAAATAATTTAAAACTCTACCCACGATGAAACCTGTACCATAACTAAACTACGTAGAAATGTAAAATGATAAAATAAATCAATGACAATTAAAAACCCACCCGATGATGACCACTTTCACACCAAAACTGAAATCCCACGAAATACACCTACACAGGAGAATCGAGTATTTATTTTTAGCTATTACCTCTACTTACCCCCACTCCACCAACGCAATCAACTCAAAATATAATATATTTCCAGATGTCGCTATAAGACATACGGGTACCAAATTTCAAGTGAATATCTCAATTTTATTTTATAAACCACTTTAATATTGAAGGGGGGGGGGGGGGGGGGAGGTGATGAATCTCGTTATAATATATACGTGTACAAAATTTCTAGTCAATATCTTAAACCGTTCCAGAGAAAACGTGCGGAAAAAAAATAAAGTTACAGACAGATTTTTCGTTCAAATTTAAAATCTCGACGTTTCATGACATTCTATTTCAAGTAAAAAAAAAAAGAATTAAAATTTTTTGTGATTACTATACTTCCAATCCGCTACGTGGATATGGAAGTGATATTATAATTCACCCATGTTGGAAATTTGTAAAGGTATTTACCCAGCCTTCCATATTTGGCACCGATTATTTAATACTGAATTTTTGTTATCGAATGACCACTCTGTATATTTTTTTGACAAAAGGCATCAATCAGGTTATTTTTGTAATAACACCTTCCGATTGTTATTCTCATAATATGTGGTTTCGTAATCATTCTTTAGGTCGCCCGATGCGTTAGGTCGCAAGGTGTTAGGTAGCGAAATTTCGTTGGGTTAGGTCGAGAAAATCGCGAAATTACGTGAGGTTAGGTCGCAAAATTGCGAAATTTCGTTCTGTTAGGTCGCAACACTCGCGAAATTTCGTTGGGTTAGGTCGCGGAATTACATGACGTTAGATCGCAAAAATCGCGAAATTTCAACCAAGCTAACCCAACGAAAGAAAATCGAAAATATCTCGAAAACGGTTCATTTCATAAAAAAATTACAAATAGAAAAAAGTTTCCATATTAAATTTCCTACACAATCCCTACGTTTTCGAGATTTGATGTCTGAAGTTTGACGGAAAGTGATTTTTCAATTATTGCACCTGACGAAAATACTTTAAGAACAAAATTATGTTTAATAAACATCAAGAAGTCGGTAACGGATCATCTAAAAGACGCGAAGAAAGTTCGTTCCATGGAGAAATGTACGGAAAATCGAATAGCATTGAGCGCAACTTCCTATATCGCACCGTTTCAGAGATAATTTGAGAAAAATAATTTAAAACTCAACCCACGATGAAACCTGTACCATAACTAAACTACGTAGAAATGTAAAATGATAAAATAAATCAATGACAATTAAAAACCCACCCGATGATGACCACTTTCACACCAAAACTGAAATCCCACGAAATACACCTACACAGGAGAATTGAGTATTTATTCTTAGCTATTTACCTCTACTCCCCCCCCCCCCCCCCACACACACACACTTCACAACGCAATCAACTCAAAATATAATATATTTCCAGATGTCGCTATAACAGGGTTCAGACTTTGCGAAGCGGAAAAAATTTCCTGAATTTTCCAGGTTTTCCATAACCAAAAATATTAATTTCCATATATTTTTTAGTGAAGCAATTTTTTATTTGACATAAAATAATTCCTTGAATTGACTTGGATCAGTGAAAATTCCTAAAAACTCTTATGGTTTTCCATATCGAGACGCAGAATTTCCTGATTTTTTATACAATTTATAAAATTCCCTGATATTTCCAGGTTTTTTTAAAAGATTTTTAAATTCCCTGATTTTTCCAGGTTCTCCAGGTTTTCCATGCGAGTCTGAACCCTGTATAATACATACGGGTACCAAATTTCAATTGAATATCTCAATTTTATTTTATAAACCACTTTAATTATGAAGGGGGGGGGGGGAGTTAAGAAAAATATAAAAAAAATTTGAGGCGTGGCTTGTAGTACATACATCAAATTTCAAGTTTCTGCACTCTTACCAGCTTGCTATACATATTTCCCCCTATTTACCCCCAACCCTTCACCGGATATCTTCAAAAAACAATCCAGTTCCAGATCTCGTTATAATATATACGTGTACAAAATTTCTAGTCAATATCTTAAACCGTTCCGGAGAAAACTTGCGGACAAAAAATAAAGTTACACACAGATTTTTCGTTCAAATTTAAAATCTCGACGTTTCATGACATTCTATTTCAAGAAAAAAAAAATAATAAAATTTTCTATGATTACTATACTTCCAATCCGCTTCATGGATATGGAAGTGATATTATAATTCACCCATGTTGGAAATTTGTAAAGGTATTTACCCAGCCTTCCATATTTGGCACCTATTATTTAATACTGAATTTTTGTTATCGAATGACCACTCTGTATATTTTTTTGACAAAAGGCATCAATCAGGTTATTTTTGTAATAACACCTTCCGATTGTTATTCTCATAATATGTGGTTTCGTAATCATTCTTTAGGTCCCCCGATGCGTTAGGTCGCAAGGTGTAAGGTAGCGAAATTTCGTTGGGTTAGGTCGCGAAAAATCGCGAAATTACGTGAGGTTAGGTCGCAAAATTGCGAAATTTCGTTGGGTTAGATCGCAAAATTGGCGAAATTTCGTTGTGTTAGGTCGCGAAATTACATGATGTTAGATCGCAAAACCGCGAAATTTCAACTAAGCTAACCCAACGAAAGAAAATCAAAAATATCTCGAAAACGGTTCATTTCATAAAAAAATGACAAATAGAAAAAAGTTTCCATATTAAATTTCCTACAAAATCCCTACGTTTCAGAGATATGATGTGCCAGAAGTTTGACGGAAAGTGATTTTTCAATTATTGCACCTAATGAAAATACTTTAAGAACAAAATACCAAACGACGTACGTGAAAATAGTATAGTCTGAATGTAGTTATCATTATTATTACAAATAAAACCTTGTAACTTTTGCTTCAAGAAATATACAGAGTGGTCATTCAACAACAAAGTTCAATATTAAATAAAAAAAATCGGTAAAGTTATTTACACAGAACTTCCCTCGTTATTTGTGCATGGCGGTCACTCTAAAAAATTATTAATTACGAAATGACATTGAGAATACAGATCGGAATATAGTTATTGCTATTATTACAAAAAAACCTGATAACTTTTGGTCAAAAAAATATACAGAGTGCTCATCCAACAGCAAAAGTTCAATACTAAATAACAGGTGCCAGATATGGAAGGCTTGCGCAAATACCTTTACAAATGTCCACCATGACTGAATTATTTCTTGGGATGCCATTATTCAATAAAAGTATATAATAGGTGTATATGCCAAATATTATTGCCATCTGTCACATTTTCAATTCAGCATTCACGTAATGGAGTGGAAGTATAGGGGTGGCTAAAAAATATAAAAAAATTTCAAAATTTTTTTTTTCTGAAATAGGTTTACCGCATCATGAAACGTGGAAATTTTAAATTTGAGCAAAAAAAATTTTTTTTCACTATTTATTTCGTTTAGACGGTCCACCCTGTATATTTTTCAGTGAAAATTCTACCAGTTCTTCGCTGACAGTAGGGTTAACTACCTACCAAATTTGGCTGCTCTCCGTCAAGTAGTTTTTTAGTTAATGCACCAACAGACAGACAGACAGACAGACAGACAGACTGACGGAATTGAAAAACCTATATTTTCGGAATCTACGTGTTCTGAAACGTCAGAATCCGAAAAAATCTCGGAGGGTGATTTCTTCTCGAATACAATACTTCCCTTCGGTATGCGAGGGAAGTAAAAACTCACCCTATGAAGATCCCTTTCCCATCGAAACCAAAATTCGACGAAACGTAAGGTTAGGTAGCAGAAAATTGCGAAATTTCGTTCCGTTAGGTCGCAAAACTCGCAAAATTTCGTTGGGTTAGGTCGCGAAATTACATGATGTTAGATCACAAAAATCACGAAATTTCAACTAAGCTAACCCAACGAAAGAAAATCGAAAATATCTCGAAAACGATTCATTTCATAAAAAAATTAGAAATAAAAAAAAATTTCCATATTAAATTTCCTACACAATCCCTACGTTTTCGAGATTTGATGTCTGAAGTTTGACGGAAAGTGATTTTTCAATTATTGCACCTGACGAAAATACTTTAAGAACAAAATTATGTTTAATAAACATCAAGAAGTCGGTAACGGATCATCTAAAAGACGCGAAGTTCGTTCCATGGAGAAATGTACGGAAAATCGAATAGCATTGAGCGCAACTTCCTATATCGCACCGTTTCAGAGATAATTTGAGAAAAATAATTTAAAACTCTACCCACGATGAAACCTGTACCGCTGTACCATAACTAAACTACGTAGAAATGTAAAATGATAAAATAAATCAATGACAATTAAAAACCCACCCGATGATGACCACTTTCACACCAAAACTGAAATCCCACGAAATACACCTACACAGGAGAATCGAGTATTTATTTTTAGCTATTACCTCTACTTATGACGTATGAGAAAATAGTAGTCTGAATGTAGTTATCACTATTATTTCAAATAAAACCTTGTAACTTTTGCTTCAAGAAATATACGGAGTGGTCATTCAACAACAAAAGTTCAATATTAAATAAAAAAAACTCACCCTATGAAGATCCCTTTCCCATCGAAACCAAAATTTGACGAAACGTAAGCTTAGGTAGCAGAAAATTGCGAAATTTCGTTCCGTTAGGTCGCAAAACTCGCGAAATTTCGTTGGGTTAGGTCGCGAAATTACATGATGTTAGATCACAAAAATCACGAAATTTCAACTAAGCTAACCCAACGAAAGAAAATCGAAAATATCTCGAAAACGGTTCATTTCATAAAAAAATTACAAATAGAAAAAAGTTTCCATATTAAATTTCCTACACAATCCCTACGTTTTCGAAATTTGATGTCTGAAGTTTGACGGAAAGTGATTTTTCAATTATTGCACCTGACGAAAATACTTTAAGAACAAAATTATGTTTAATAAACATCAAGAAGTCGGTAACGGATCATCTAAAAGACGCGAAGAAAGTTCGTTCCATGGAGAAATGTACGGAAAATCGAATAGCATTGAGCGCAACTTCCTATATCGCACCGTTTCAGAGATAATTTGAGAAAAATAATTTAAAACTCTACCCAC
This sequence comes from Stenurella melanura, assembly GCA_963583905.1. NCBI lineage: Eukaryota > Metazoa > Arthropoda > Insecta > Coleoptera > Cerambycidae > Stenurella > Stenurella melanura. The sequence goes on from OY757311.1 coordinate 49,495, forward strand.
GATGAAACCTGTACCATAACTAAACTACGTAGAAATGTAAAATGATAAAATAAATTAATGACAATTAAAAACCCACCCGATGATGACCACTTTCACACCAAAACTGAAATCCCACGAAATACACCTACACAGGAGAATCGAGTATTTATTTTTAGCTATTACCTCTACTTCCCCCCCCCCACTCCACCAACGCAATCAACTCAAAATATAATATATTTCCAGATGTCGCTATAAGACATACGGGTACCAAATTTCAAGAATATCTCAATTTTATTTTATAAACCACTTTAATATTGAAGGGGGGGGGGGGGGGGGGTGATGAAAAATATAAAAAAAATTTGAGGCGTGGCTTGTAGTACATACATCAAATTTCAAGTTTCTGCACTCTTACCAGCTTGCTATACATATTTCCCCCTATTTACCCCCAACCCTTCACCGGATGTCTTCAAAAAAACAATCCAGTTCCAGATCTCGTTATAATATATACGTGTACAAAATTTCTAGTCAATATCTTAAACCGTTCCAGAGAAAACGTGCGGAAAAAAAATAAAGTTACAGACAGATTTTTCGTTCAAATTTAAAATCTCGACGTTTCATGACATTCTATTTCAAGTAAAAAAAAAAGAATTACAATTTTTTGTGATTACTATACTTCCAATCCGCTACGTGGATATGGAAGTGATATTATAATTCACCCATGTTGGAAATTTGTAAAGGTATTTACCCAGCCTTCCATATTTGGCACCTATTATTTAATACTGAATTTTTGTTATCGAATGACCACTCTGTATATTTTTTTGACAAAAGGCACCAATCAGGTTATTTTTGTAATAACACCTTCCGATTGTTATTCTCATAATATGTGGTTTCGTAATCATTCTTTAGATCGCCCGATGCGTTAGGTCGCAAGGTGTTAGGTAGCGAAATTTCGTTGGGTTAGGTCGCGAAAATCGCGAAATTACGTGAGGTTAGGTCGCAAAATTGCGAAATTTCGTTGGGTTAGATCGCAAAATTGGCGAAATTTCGTTGTGTTAGGTCGCGAAATTACATGATGTTAGATCGCAAAACCGCGAAATTTCAACTAAGCTAACCCAACGAAAGAAAATCGAAAATATCTCGAAAACGGTTCATTTCATAAAAAAATGACAAATAGAAAAAAGTTTCCATATTAAATTTCCTACAAAATCCCTACGTTTCAGAGATATGATGTGCCAGAAGTTTGACGGAAGGTGATTTTTCAATTATTGCACCTAACGAAAATACTTTAAGAACAAAATACCAAACGACGTATGAGAAAATAGTAGTCTGAATGTAGTTATCACTATTATTTCAAATAAAACCTTGTAACTTTTGCTTCAAGAAATATACAGAGTGGTCATTCAACAACAAAAGTTCAATATTAAATTTAAAAAAAACTCACCCTATGAAGATCCCTTTCCCATCGAAACCAAAATTCGACGAAACGTAAGGTTAGGTAGCAGAAAATTGCAAAATTGAGTGAAGTTAGGTCGCAGAGACGCGAAATTTCCTTGGGTTAGATCGCTAAATTGGCGAAATTTTGTTGTGTTAGGTCACGAAATTACATGAGGTTAGATAGCAAAACCGCTAAATTTCCTTGGGTTAGATCGCAAAATGGCGAAATTTCGTTCTGTTAGGTCACAAAACTCGCGAAATTTCGTTGGGTTAGGTCGCGAAATTACATGACGTTAGATAGCAAAAATCGCGAAATTTCAACCAAGCTAACCCATCGAAAGAAAATCGAACAAATCTTGAAACCGGTTCATTTCATAAAAAAATGACAAATAGAAAAAAGTTTCCATATTAAATTTCCTACCAAATCCCTACGTTTCAGAGATATGATGTGCCAGAAGTTTGACGGAAGGTGATTTTTCAATGATTGCACCTAACGAAAATACTTTAAGAACAAAATACCAAATGACGTATGTGAAAATAGTAGTCTGAATGTAGTTATCATTATTATTACAAATAAAACCTTGTAACTTTTGCTTCAAGAAATATACAGAGTGGTCATTCAACAACAAAAGTTCAATATTAAATAAAAAAAACTCACCCTATGAAGATCCCTTTCCCATCGAAACCAAAATTCGACGAAACGTAAGCTTAGGTAGCAGAAAATTGCGAAATTTCGTTCCGTTAGGTCGCAAAACTCGCGAAATTTCGTTGGGTTAGGTCGCGAAATTACATGATGTTACATCACAAAAATCACGAAATTTCAACTAAGCTAACCCAACGAAAGAAAATCGAAAATATCTCGAAAACGGTTCATTTCATAAAAAAATTACAAATAGAAAAAAGTTTCCATATTAAATTTCCTACACAATCCCTACGTTTTCGAGATTTGATGTCTGAAGTTTGACGGAAAGTGATTTTTCAATTATTGCACCTGACGAAAATACTTTAAGAACAAAATTATGTTTAATAAACATCAAGAAGTCGGTGATGAAAAATATAAAAAAAATTTGAGGCGTGGCTTGTAGTACATACATCAAATTTCAAGTTTCTGCACTCTTACCAGCTTGCTATACATATTTCCCCCTATTTACCCCCAACCCTTCACCGGATGTCTTCAAAAAACAATCCAGTTCCAGATCTCGTTATAATATATACGTGTACAAAATTTCTAGTCAATATCTTAAACCGTTCCGGAGAAAACGTGCGGACAAAAAATAAAGTTACACAGATTTTTCGTTCAAATTAAAAATCTCGACGTTTCATGACATTCTATTTCAAGAAAAAAAAATAATAATAAAATTTTCTATGATTACTATACTTCCAATCCGCTTCATGGATATGGAAGTGATATTATAATTCACCCGTGTTGGAAATTTGTAAAGGTATTTACCCAGCCTTCCATATTTGGCACCTATTATTTAATACTGAATTTTTGTTATCGAAGGACCACTCTGTATATTTTTTTGACAAAAGGCATCAATCCGGTTATTTTTGTAATAACACCTTCCAATTGTTATTCTCATATGTGGTTTCGTAATAATTCGTTAGGTCGCCCGATGCGTTAGGTCGCAAGGTGTTAGGTAGCGAAATTTCATTGGGTTAGGTCGTGAACATAGCGAAATTACGTGAGGTTAGACCGCATAATCGCGAAATTTCATTGGGTTAGATCGCAAAATTGGCGAAATTTCGTTGTGTTAGGTCGCGAAATTATATGAGGTTAGATCGCAAAACCGCGAAATTTCCTTGGGTTAGATCGCAAAATGGCGAAATTTCGTTCTGTTAGGTCGCAAAACTCGGGAAATTTCGTTGGGTTAGAAGATCCCTTTCCCATCGAAACCAAAATTCGACGAAACGTGAGGTTAGGTAGCAAAAAAATGCGAAATTACGTGGGGTTAGGTCGCAAAATCGCGGAATTTCGTTGGGTTAAGTCGCGAAATTACATGACGTTAGATCGCAAAACCGCGAAATTTCAACCATGCTAACCCAACGAAAAAAAATCGAACATATCCCGAAAACGGTTCATTTCATAAAAAAATGACAAATAGAAAAAAGTTTCCATATTAAATTTCCTACAAAATCCCTACGTTTCAGAGATATGATGTGCCAGAAGTTTGACGGAAGGTGATTTTTCAATTATTGCACCTAACGAAAATACTTTAAGAACAAAATACCAAACGACGTATGAGAAAATAGTAGTCTGAATGCAGTTATCACTATTATTACAAATAAAACCTTGTAACTTTTGGTTCAAGAAATATACAAAGTGGTCATTCAACAACAAAAATTCAATATTAAATTATCTCACCCTATGAAGATCCCTTTCCCATCGAAACCAAAATTCGACGAAACGTAAGGTTAGGTAGCAAAAAACTGCGAAATTACGTGAGGTTAGGTCGCAGAATCGCGAAATTTCGTTGGGTTAGATCGCAAAATTGGCGAAGTTTCGTTGTGTTAGATCGCGAAATTACACGAGGTTAGATCGCAAAACCGCTAAATTTCCTTGGGTTAGATCGCAAAATGGCGAAATTTCGTTCTGTTAGGTCGCAAAACTCGCGAAATTTTGTTGGGTTAGGTCGCGAAATTACATGACGTTAGATCGCAAAAATCGCGAAATTTCAACCAAGCTAACCCAACGAAAGAAAATCGAAAATATCTCGAAAACGGTTCATTTCATAAAAAAATTACAAATAGAAAAAAGTTTCCATATTAAATTTCCTACACAATCCCTACGTTTTCGAGATATGATGTCTGAAGTTTGACGGAAGGTGATTTTTCAATTATTGCACCTGACGAAAATACTTTAAGAACAAAATTATGTTTAATAAACATCAAGAAGTCGGTAACGGATCATCTAAAAGACGCGAAGAAAGTTCGTTCCATGGAGAAATGTACGGAAAATCGAATAGCATTGAGCGCAACTTCCTATATCGCACCGTTTCAGAGATAATTTGAGAAAAATAATTTAAAACTCTACCCACGATGAAACCTGTACCATAACTAAACTACGTAGAAATGTAAAATGATAAAATAAATTAATGACAATTAAAAACCCACCCGATGATGACCACTTTCACACCAAAACTGAAATCCCACGAAATACACCTACACAGGAGAATCGAGTATTTATTTTTAGCTATTACCTCTACTTCCCCCCCCCCCCACTCCACCAACGCAATCAACTCAAAATATAATATATTTCCAGATGTCGCTATAAGACATACGGGTACCAAATTTCAAGTGAATATCTCAATTTTATTTTATAAACCACTTTAATATTGAAGGGGGGGGGGGATGAAAAATATAAAAAAAATTTGAGGCGTGGCTTGTAGTACATACATCAAATTTCAAGTTTCTGCACTCTTACCAGCTTGCTATACATATTTCCCCCCAACCCTTCACCGGATATCTTCAAAAAACAATCCAGTTCCAGATCTCGTTATAATATATACGTGTACAAAATTTCTAGTCAATATCTTAAACCGTTCCGGAGAAAACGTGCGGAAAAAAAATAAAGTTACAGACAGATTTTTCGTTCAAATTTAAAATTTCGACGTTTCATGACATTCTATTTCAAGTAAAAAAAAAAAGAATTAAAATTTTTTGTGATTACTATACTTCCAATCCGCTACGTGGATATGGAAGTGATATTATAATTCACCCATGTTGGAAATTTGTAAAGGTATTTACCCAGCCTTCCATATTTGGCACCGATTATTTAATACTGAATTTTTGTTATCGAATGACCACTCTGTATATTTTTTTGACAAAAGGCATCAATCAGGTTATTTTTGTAATAACACCTTCCGATTGTTATTCTCATAATATGTGGTTTCGTAATCATTCTTTAGGTCGCCCGATGCGTTAGGTCGCAAGGTGTTAGGTAGCGAAATTTCGTTGGGTTAGGTTGAGAAAAATCGCGAAATTACGTGAGGTTAGGTCACAAAATTGCGAAATTTCGTTCTGTTAGGTCGCAACACTCGCGAAATTTCGTTGGGTTAGGTCGCGGAATTACATGACGTTAGATCGCAAAAATCGCGAAATTTCAACCAAGCTAACCCAACGAAAGAAAATCGAAAATATCTCGAAAACGGTTCATTTCATAAAAAAATTACAAATAGAAAAAAGTTTCCATATTAAATTTCCTACACAATCCCTACGTTTTCGAGATTTGATGTCTGAAGTTTGACGGAAAGTGATTTTTCAATTATTGCACCTGACGAAAATACTTTAATAACAAAATTATGTTTAATAAACATCAAGAAGTCGGTAACGGATCATCCAAAAGACGCGAAGAAAGTTCGTTCCATGGAGAAATGTACGGAAAATCGAATAGCATTGAGCGCAACTTCCTATATCCCACCGTTTCAGAGATAATTTGAGAAAAATAATTTAAAACTCAACCCACGATGAAACCTGTACCATAACTAAACTACGTAGAAATGTAAAATGATAAAATAAATCAATGACAATTAAAAACCCACCCGATGATGACCACTTTCACACCAAAACTGAAATCCCACGAAATACACCTACACAGGAGAATTGAGTATTTATTCTTAGCTATTTACCTCTACTCCCTCCCCCCCCCCACACACACAGTTCACCAACGCAATCAACGCAAAATATAATATATTTCCAGATGTCGCTATAACAGGGTTCAGACTTTGCGAAGCGGAAAAAATTCCCTGAATTTTCCAGGTTTTCCATAACCAAAAATATTAATTTCCATATATTTTTTAGTGAAGCAATTTTTTATTTGACATAAAATAATTCCTTGAATTGACTTGGATCAGTGAAAATTCCTAAAAACTCTTATGGTTTTCCATATCGAGAAGCAGAATTTCCTGATTTTTTATACAATTTATAAAATTCCCTGATATTTCCAGGTTTTTTTAAAAGATTTTTAAATTCCCTGATTTTTCCAGGTTCTCCAGGTTTTCCATACGAGTCTGAACCCTGTATAATACATACGGGTACCAAATTTCAATTGAATATCTCAATTTTATTTTATAAACCACTTTAATTATGAAGGGGGGGGGGGAAGTTAAGAAAAATATAAAAAAAAATTGAGGCGTGGCTTGTAGTACATACATCAAATTTCAAGTTTCTGCACTCTTACCAGCTTGCTATACATATTTCCCCCTATTTACCCCCAACCCTTCACCGGATATCTTCAAAAAACAATCCAGTTCCAGATCTCGTTATAATATATACGTGTACAAAATTTCTAGTCAATATCTTAAACCGTTCCGGAGAAAACGTGCGGACAAAAAATAAAGTTACACACAGATTTTTCGTTCAAATTTAAAATCTCGACGTTTCATGGCATTCTATTTCAAGAAAAAAAAAAAAAAAAAAATTTCTATGATTACTATACTTCCAATCCGCTTCATGGATATGGAAGTGATATTATAATTCACCCATGTTGGAAATTTGTAAAGGTATTTACCCAGCCTTCCATATTTGGCACCTATTATTTAATACTGAATTTTTGTTATCGAATGACCACTCTGTATATTTTTTTGACAAAAGGCATCAATCAGGTTATTTTTGTAATAACACCTTCCGATTGTTATTCTCATAATATGTGGTTTCGTAATCATTCTTTAGGTCCCCCGATGCGTTAGGTCGCGAAAAATCGCGAAATTACGTGAGGTTAGGTCGCAAAATTGCGAAATTTCGTTGGGTTAGATCGCAAAATTGGCGAAATTTCGTTGTGTTAGGTCACGAAATTACATGATGTTAGATCGCAAAACCGCGAAATTTCAACTAAGCTAACCCAACGAAAGAAAATCAAAAATATCTCGAAAACGGTTCATTTCATAAAAAAATGACAAATAGAAAAAAGTTTCCATATTAAATTTCCTACAAAATCCCTACGTTTCAGAGATATGATGTGCCAGAAGTTTGACGGAAAGTGATTTTTCAATTATTGCACCTAACGAAAATACTTTAAGAACAAAATACCAAACGACGTACGTGAAAATAGTAGTCTGAATGTAGTTATCATTATTATTACAAATAAAACCTTGTAACTTTTGCTTCAAGAAATATACAGAGTGGTCATTCAACAACAAAGTTCAATATTAAATAAAAAAAATCGGTAAAGTTATTTACACAGAACTTCCCTCGTTATTTGTGCATGGCGGTCACTCTAAAAAATTATTAATTACGAAATGACATTGAGAATACAGATCGGAATATAGTTATTGCTATTATTACAAAAAAACCTGATAACTTTTGGTCAAAAAAATATACAGAGTGCTCATCCAACAGCAAAAGTTCAATACTAAATAACAGGTGCCAGATATGGAAGGCTTGCGCAAATACCTTTACAAATGTCCACCATGACTGAATTATTTCTTGGGATGCCATTATTCAATAAAAGTATAATAGGTGTATATGCCAAATATTATTGCCATCTGTCACATTTTCAATTCAGCATTCACGTAATGGAGTGGAAGTATAGGGGTGGCTAAAAAATATAAAAAATTTTCAAAACTTTTTTTTTGAATAGGTTTAGAATGTCACGAAACGCGAAAATTTTAAATTTGAGCAAAAAAAAATTTTTCGCTCTATTCCAGTGTTAAATTTTTTTCCAAAATGGTGAAAGGATGTGGCAATTTTTTTTTTCCGAAATAGGTTTAAATGTCATGAAACGTGGAAATTTTAAATTAAAAAAAATATATTTCGTCTATTCTATAATAGTGATTACCTAAACATGTTTTCAAATTTTTTTAAAAATTTTTCAAAAACATTTTTAAATTTGTTTGAATAATTTTAGAATGCCATGGAAACGTGGAAATTTTAAATCTGAACAAAGGAAAAAATTCCATCTATTTTAGTGGTAAATTTTTTTTCGAAATTTTTTAAAAATTTTCATTTTACTTCCCTCGCATACCGAAGGGAAGTATTGTATTCGAGAAAAAATCACCCTCCGAGATTTTTTCGGATTCTGACGTTTCAGAACACGTAGATTCCGAAAATATAGGTTTTTCAATTCCGTCAGTCTGTCTGTCTGTCTGTCTGTCTGTCTGTCTGTCTGTCTGTCTGTTGGTGTATTTACTAAAAAACTACTTGACGGAGAGCAGTCAAATTTGGTAGGTAGATAACCCTACTGTCAGCGGAGAACTGGTAGAATTTTCACTGAAAAATATACAGGGTGGACCGTCTAAACGGAATAAATAGTGAAAAAAATTTTTTTTTGCTCAAATTTAAAATTTCCACGTTTCATGACGCGCTAAACCTGTTTCAGGAAAAAAAATTTTTTGAAAATTTTTTTCAAACATTTTTGAAAAAATTTTTACCAAGATGAAAAAAATTTTTTTTTGCTCAAATTTAAAATTTCCACGTTTCATGACGCGCTAAACCTATTTCAGGAAAAAAAATTTTTTGAAAATTTTTTTCAAACATTTTTGAAAAAATTTTTACCAAGTTGAAAAATTTTTTTTTTTGTTCAAATTTAAAATTTCCACGTTTCATGACGCGCTAAACCTATTTCAGAAAAAAAAAATGTTTGAAAATTTTTTTCACATTTTTGAAAAAAATTTTACCAAGATGAAAAAAATTTGTTTTTGCTCAAATTTAAAATTTCTATGTTTCATGACACGCTTAACCTATTTCAGGAAAAAAAAATTTGAAAATTTTTTTCACCAATATTTTTGAAAAAATTTTTACTACTAAAATGAATTTTTTTTTCTTTCTTCAAATTTAAAATTTTCACGTTTCGTGGCAATCTAAGCCTGATTAAAAAAAAAGTTTTTTGAAATTTTATCACTAAGATAGAATTTTTCTTTCTTTGTTCAGATTTTAACTATCCACGTTTCCATGACATTCTAAAACTATTCAAACAAATTTAAAAATGTTTTTGAAGAATTTTTTAAAAAATTTGAAAACATTTTTAATCAATTTATGTATCACTACTATAGAACAGACGAAAAAATTTTTTTTGCTCAAATTTAAAATTTCCACGTTTCATGATATTCCAAACCAATTTCGGAAAAAAAAATTTGCAACATTTTGTTACCAGTTTGGAAAAAAATTTAACACCAGAATGCTCAAATTTAAATGACATTCTAAACCTAGGTATTTCAGGAAAAAAAATTTGAAAATTTTTTTCACCAACATTTTTCAAAAAGTTTTTACCAATAAAATAGATCGAATTTTTTTTTATTTGCTCAAATTTAAAATTTTCACGTTTCATAGCATTCTAAACCTATTTTAAAAATACATCATTTTTAATTTTTAAACTTTTTTTAGCACTACTATAGAACAGAAGGAAACTTTCCTTTTTGCTCTAATTTAAAATTTCTACCTTTGACATTTTAAACCTATTTTAGAAGAAAAAAATTTGAAAATTATTTTACCATCTTTTGAAAAATTTTTAAAAAATGAAATTTTTTAACCACCACTATACTTTCACTCCATTACGTGAATGTTGGATTGAAAATGTGACAGATGGCAATAACATCTGGCATATGCACCTATTATACTTTTATTGAAAAATGTACAGGGTGGTCATCCCAAGAAATAATTCAGTCATGGTGGACATTTGTAAAGGTATTTGCGCAAGCCTGCCATATGTGGCACCTGCTATTTAGTATTGAACTTTTGCTGTTGGATGAGCAATCTGTATATTTTTTTGACCAAAACTTATCAAGTTTTCTTTGTAATAATAGCAATAACTCTACTCCGATTATTATTCTCAATGTCATTTCGTAATTATTATATTTTTAGAGAGACTGCCATGAACGAGGGAAGTTCTGTGTAAATACCTTTACCGATTTTTTTTTTAAATAGATTTAGAGCGCTATGAAACGTGGAAATTTAAAATTTTAAGAAAAAAAATTCCATCTATTTTAGTGGTATTTTTTTTTTAAATGTTGGTAAAAAGTTTTCAAACATTTGTTTGTTTTAAATAGGTTTAGAATGCCATGAAACGTGGAAATTTTAAACTTGAACAAAGAAAAATTTTTTTTCATCTTTGTAAAAATTTTTTAAAAAATGTTGGTGAAAAAAATTTTCAAATTTTTTTTTTCCCGAAATAGGCCTAGCGCGTCATGAAACGTGGAAATTTTAAATTTGAGCGAAAACAAATTTTTTCACTATTTATTCCGTTTAGACGGTCAACCCTGTATATTTTCCAGTGAAATTTCTACCATTTCTGCGCTGACAGTAGCGTCAACTACCTACCGAATTTGACTGCTCTCCGTCAAGTAGTTTTTTAGTAAATGCACCAACAGACAGACAGACAGACAGACAGACAGACAGACAACAGACAGACAGACAGACAGACTGACGGAATTGAAAAACCTATATTTTCGTAATCTCCGTATTCTGAAACGTCAGAATCCGTAAAAATCTCGGAGGGTGATTTTTTCTCGAATACAATACTTCCCTTCGGTATGCGAGGGAAGTAAAAAAATCGGTAAAGTTATTTACACAGAACTTCCCTCGTTATTTGTGCATGACAGTCACTCAAAAAAATTATTAATTACGAAATGACATTGGGAATAATAATCGGAATATAATTATTGGTATTATTACAAAGAAAACCTGATAACTTTTGGTCAAAAAAATATACAGAGTGTTCATCCAACAGCAAAAATTCAATATACTAAATAACAGGTGCCAAATATGGAAGGCTTGCGCAAATACCTTTATAAATGTCCACCATGACTCAATTATTTCTTGGGATGCCATTATTCAATAAAAGTATATAATAGGATATGCCAAATATTATTGCCATCTCTCACATTTTCAATCCCACATTCACGTAATGGAGTGGAAGTATAGTGGTGATTAAAATATAGAACAAATTTTCAAAAATGTTTTCTGTCTATTCTAGAGTTAAATTTTTTTCCAAATTGATGAAAATATGTTGCAAATTTTTTTTTCCGAAATAGGTTTAGAATGTTATGAAACGTGGAAATTTGAGCAAAAAAATATTTCGTCTATTCTATAATGGTGATAAATAGATTACTAAAACATGTTTCCATTTTTTTTTTTATTTTTCTAAAACATTTTTAAATTTGTTTTAATAAATTTGGAATGCCATGGAAACGACGAAATTTTAAATCGGAAAAAAGTTCCACCTATTTGTGGTAAAATTTTTTCAAAAAATTTTAAATTTTTTTAAATTAATCTTTAAATAGATTTAGAACGCTATGAAACGTAGAAATTTTAAATTTTGAGAAAAAAAAAATTTATCTATTTAGGTGGTAAAAATTTTTTCAAAAATGTTGGTAAAAAATTTTCAATTTTTTTTTCTTTTAAATAGGTTTAGAATGCCATGAAACGTGGAAATTTTAAATTTGAACAAAGAAAAAAATTTTTTTTAGTGGTAAAAATTTTTTCAAAAATGATTGAAAAAAATTTTCAAAATTTTTTTTTTTCTGAAATAGGTTTACCGCGTCATGAAACGTGGAAATTTTAAATTTGAGCAAAAAAAATTTTTTTCACTATTTATTTCGTTTAGACGGTCCACCCTGTATATTTTTCAGTGAAAATTCTACCAGTTCTTCGCTGACAGTAGGGTTAACTACCTACCAAATTTGGCTGCTCTCCGTCAAGTAGTTTTTTAGTTAATGCACCAACAGACAGACAGACAGACAGACAGACTGACGGAATTGAAAAACCTATATTTTCGGAATCTACGTGTTCTGAAACGTCAGAATCCGAAAAAATCTCGGAGGGTGATTTCTTCTCGAATACAATACTTCCCTTCGGTATGCGAGGGAAGTAAAAACTCACCCTATGAAGATCCCTTTCCCATCGAAACCAAAATTCGACGAAACGTAAGGTTAGGTAGCAGAAAATTGCGAAATTTCGTTCCGTTAGGTCGCAAAACTCGCAAAATTTCGTTGGGTTAGGTCGCGAAATTACATGATGTTAGATCACAAAAATCACGAAATTTCAACTAAGCTAACCCAACGAAAGAAAATCGAAAATATCTCGAAAACGGTTCATTTCATAAAAAAATTAGAAATAAAAAAAAATTTCCATATTAAATTTCCTACACAATCCCTACGTTTTCGAGATTTGATGTCTGAAGTTTGACGGAAAGTGATTTTTCAATTATTGCACCTGACGAAAATACTTTAAGAACAAAATTATGTTTAATAAACATCAAGAAGTCGGTAACGGATCATCTAAAAGACGCGAAGAAAGTTCGTTCCATGGAGAAATGTACGGAAAATCGAATAGCATTGAGCGCAACTTCCTATATCGCACCGTTTCAGAGATAATTTGAGAAAAATAATTTAAAACTCTACCCACGATGAAACCTGTACCGCTGTACCATAACTAAACTACGTAGAAATGTAAAATGATAAAATAAATCAATGACAATTAAAAACCCACCCGATGATGACCACTTTCACACCAAAACTGAAATCCCACGAAATACACCTACACAGGAGAATCGAGTATTTATTTTTAGCTATTACCTCTACTTACCCCCACTCCACCAACGCAATCAACTCAAAATATAATATATTTCCAGATGTCGCTATAAGACATACGGGTACCAAATTTCAAGTGAATATCTCAATTTTATTTTATAAACCACTTTAATATTGAAGGGGGGGGGGGGGGGGGGGATGAAAAATATAAAAAAAATTTGAGGCGTGGCTTGTAGTACATACATCAAATTTCAAGTTTCTGCACTCTTACCAGCTTGCTATACATATTTCCCCCCAACCCTTCACCGGATATCTTCAAAAAACAATCCAGTTCCAGATCTCGTTATAATATATACGTGTACAAAATTTCTAGTCAATATCTTAAACCGTTCCGGAGAAAACGTGCGGAAAAAAAATAAAGTTAGACAGATTTTTCGTTCAAATTTAAAATCTCGACGTTTCATGACATTCTATTTCAAGTAAAAAAAAAAAAGAATTAAAATTTTTTGTGATTACTATACTTCCAATCCGCTACGTGGATATGGAAGTGATATTATAATTCACCCATGTTGGAAATTTGTAAAGGTATTTACCCAGCCTTCCATATTTGGCACCGATTATTTAATACTGAATTTTTGTTATCGAATGACCACTCTGTATATTTTTTTGACAAAAGGCATCAATCAGGTTATTTTTGTAATAACACCTTCCGATTGTTATTCTCATAATATGTGGTTTCGTAATCATTCTTTAGGTCGCCCGATGCGTTAGGTCGCAAGGTGTTAGGTAGCGAAATTTCGTTGGGTTAGGTCGAGAAAATCGCGAAATTACGTGAGGTTAGGTCGCAAAATTGCGAAATTTCGTTCTGTTAGGTCGCAACACTCGCGAAATTTCGTTGGGTTAGGTCGCGGAATTACATGACGTTAGATCGCAAAAATCGCGAAATTTCAACCAAGCTAACCCAACGAAAGAAAATCGAAAATATCTCGAAAACGGTTCATTTCATAAAAAAATTACAAATAGAAAAAAGTTTCCATATTAAATTTCCTACACAATCCCTACGTTTTCGAGATTTGATGTCTGAAGTTTGACGGAAAGTGATTTTTCAATTATTGCACCTGACGAAAATACTTTAATAACAAAATTATGTTTAATAAACATCAAGAAGTCGGTAACGGATCATCCAAAAGACGCGAAGAAAGTTCGTTCCATGGAGAAATGTACGGAAAATCGAATAGCATTGAGCGCAACTTCCTATATCCCACCGTTTCAGAGATAATTTGAGAAAAATAATTTAAAACTCAACCCACGATGAAACCTGTACCATAACTAAACTACGTAGAAATGTAAAATGATAAAATAAATCAATGACAATTAAAAACCCACCCGATGATGACCACTTTCACACCAAAACTGAAATCCCACGAAATACACCTACACAGGAGAATTGAGTATTTATTCTTAGCTATTTACCTCTACTCCCTCCCCCCCCCCCCCACCCCACACACACAGTTCACCAACGCAATCAACTCAAAATATAATATATTTCCAGATGTCGCTATAACAGGGTTCAGACTTTGCGAAGCGGAAAAAATTCCCTGAATTTTCCAGGTTTTCCATAACCAAAAATATTAATTTCCATATATTTTTTAGTGAAGCAATTTTTTATTTGACATAAAATAATTCCTTGAATTGACTTGGATCAGTGAAAATTCCTAAAAACTCTTATGGTTTTCCATATCGAGAAGCAGAATTTCCTGATTTTTTATACAATTTATAAAATTCCCTGATATTTCCAGGTTTTTTTAAAAGATTTTTAAATTCCCTGATTTTTCCAGGTTCTCCAGGTTTTCCATACGAGTCTGAACCCTGTATAATACATACGGGTACCAAATTTCAATTGAATATCTCAATTTTATTTTATAAACCACTTTAATTATGAAGGGGGGGGGGGAAGTTAAGAAAAATATAAAAAAAAATTGAGGCGTGGCTTGTAGTACATACATCAAATTTCAAGTTTCTGCACTCTTACCAGCTTGCTATACATATTTCCCCCTATTTACCCCCAACCCTTCACCGGATATCTTCAAAAAACAATCCAGTTCCAGATCTCGTTATAATATACGTGAACAAAATTTCAAGTCAATATCTTAAACCATTCCAGAGAAAACCTGGGGACAAAAAATAAAGTTACAGACAGATTTTTCGTTCAATTTTAAAATCTCGACGTTTCATGACATTCTATTTCAAGAAACAAAAAAAAAAATTTTTTTTATGATTACTATACTATTTCCAATCCGCTACGTGGATATGGAAGTGATATTATAATTCACCCATGTTGGAAATTTGTAAAGGTATTTACCCAGCCTTCCATATTTGGCACCTATTATTTAATACTGAATTTTTGTTATCGAATGACCACTGTATATTTTTTTGACAAAAGGCATCAGGTTATCTTTGTAATAACACCTTCCGATTGTTATTTTCATAATATGTGGGTTCGTAATAATTCTTTAGGTCGCCCGATGCGTTATGTCCCAAGGTGTCAGGTAACGAAATTTCGTTGGGTTAGATCGCTAAATTTGCGAAATTTCCTTGTGTTAGGTCGCGAAATTACATGAGGTTAGATCGCAAAACCGCGAAATTTCCTTTTGAGGCGTGGCTTGTAGCACATACATCAAATTTCAAGTTTCTGCACTCTTACCAGCTTGCTATACATATTTCCCCCTATGTACCCCCAACCCTTCACCGGATATCTTCAAAAAACAATCCAGTTATAGATCTCGTTATAATATGTACATGTACAAAATTTCAAGTTAATATCTTAAACCGTTCTGGAGAAAACGTGCGGACAAAAAATAAAGTTACAGACAGATTTTTTCGTTCAATTTTAATTTAAAATCTCTACGCTTCATGACATTCTATTTCAAGAAAACAACAACAAAAATTTTTTTTATGATTACCATACTTCCAATCCGCTACGTGGATATGGAAGTGATATTATAATTCACCCATGTTGGAAATTTGTAAAGGTATTTACCCAGCCTTCCATATTTGGCACCTATTATTTAATACTGAATTTTTGTTACGACCACTGTATATTTTTTTGACAAACGGCATCAGGTAATCTTTGTAATTAACACCTTCCGATCGTTATTCTCATAATATGTGGTTTCCTAATAATTCTTTAGGTCGCCCGATGCGTTAGGTCGCAAGGTGTTAGGTAGCGAAATTTCGTTGGGTTAGGTCGCGAAAATCGCGAAATTACGTGAGGTTAGGTCGCATACTCGCGAAATTTCGTTGGGTTAGATCGCTAAATTGGCGAAATTTCGTTGTTAGGTCGCGAAAATACATGAGGTTAGATCGCAAAACCGCTAAATTCCCTTGGGTTAGATCGCAAAATGGCGAAATTTCAACCAAGCTAACCCAACGAAAGAAAATCGAAAATATCTCGAAAACGGTTCATTTCATAAAAAAATGACAAATAGAAAAAAGTTTCCATATTAAATTTCCTACACAATCCCTACGTTTTCGAGATATGATGTCTGAAGTTTGACGGAAGGTGATTTTTCAATTATTGCACCTGACGAAAATACTTTAAGAACAAACTTATGTTTAATAAACATCAAGGAGTCGGTAACGGATCATCTAAAAGACGCGAAGAAAGTTCGCTCCATAGAGAAATGTACGGAAAATCGAATAGCATTGAGAGCAACTTCCTATATCGCACCGTTTCAGAGATAATTTGAGAAAAATAATTTCAAACTCAACCCACGATGAAACCTGTACCATAACTAAACTACGTAGAAATGTAAAATGATAAAATAAATCAATGACAATTAAAAACCCACCCGATGATGACCACTTTCACACCAAAACTGAAATCCCTCGAAATACAACTACACAGGAGAACCGAGTATTTATTTTTCGCTATTTACCTCTAGTTACCCCCCCCCCCCACACCCACACACTCCACCAACGCAATCATCTCAAAATATAATATAGTTCCAGATGTCGCTATAATACAAACAGGTACCAAATTTCAAGTGAATATTTCCATTTTATTTTATCAACCACTTTAATATTGAAGTGGGGGTGGAGGGGGGGGGGGGATGAAAAATATAAAAACATTTGAGGCGTGGCTTGTAGTACATACATCAAATTTCAAGTTTCTGCACTCTTACCAGCTTGCTATACATATTTTCCCCTATTTACCCCCAACCCTTCACCGGATATCTTCAAAAAACAATCCAGTTCCAGATCTCGTTATAATATACGAGTACCTACAAAATTTCTAGTCAATATCTTAAACCGTTCCGGAGAAAACGTGCGGACAAAAAATAAAGTTACAGACAGATTTTTCGTTCAAATTTAAAATCTCGACGTTTCATGACATTCTATCTCAAGAAAAAAAAAATTAAAATTTTTACTTCCCTCGCATACCGAAGGGAAGTATTGTATTCGAGAAAAAATCACCCTCCGAGATTTTTTCGGATTCTGACGTTTCAGAACACGTAGATTCCGAAAATATAGGTTTTTCAATTCCGTCAGTCTGTCTGTCTGTTGGTGCATTAACTAAAAAACTACTTGACGGAGAGCAGTCAAATTTGGTAGGTAGTTAACCCTACTGTCAGCGAAGAACTGGTAGAATTTTCACTGAAAAATATACAGGGTGGACCGTCTAAACGGAATAAATAGTGAAAGAAATTTTTTTTTGCTCAAATTTAAAATTTCCACGTTTCATGACGCGCTAAACCTATTTCAGAAAAAAAAAAAAAATTGAAAATTTTTTTCAATCATTTTTGAAAAAATTTTTACCACTAAAAAAAAAAATTTCTTTGTTCAAATTTAAAATTTCCACGTTTCATGGCATTCTAAACCTATTTAAAAGAAAAAAAAAATTTGAAAATTTTTTACCATTTTTGAAAAAAATTTTACCACCAAAATAGATGAATTTTTTTTTTCTCAAAATTTAAAATTTCCACGTTTCATAGCGTTCTAAATCTATTTAAAGAAATATAAAAAAAATGTTAAAATTTTTTGAAAAAATTTTACCACAAATAGATGGAATTTTTTTTCCGATTTAAAATTTCCGCGTTTCCATGGCATTCCAAATTTATTAAAACAAATTTAAAATTGTTTTAGAAAAATAAAAAAAAAATGAAAACGTGTTTTAGTAATCTATTTATCACCATTATAGAATAGACGAAATATTTTTTTGCTCAAATTTTAAATTTCCACGTTTCATAACATTCTAAACCTATTTTGGAAAAAAACATTTGCAACATATTTTCACCAATTTGGAATAAAATTTAACACTAGAATAGACAGAAAACATTTTTGAAAATTTGTTCTATATTTTAATCACCACTATATTTCCACTCCATTACGTGAATGTGGGATTGAAAATGTGAGAGATGGCAATAATATTTGCCATATCCTATTATATACTTTTATCGAATAATAGCATCCCAAGAAATAATTGAGTCATGGTGGACATTTATAAAGGTATTTGCGCAAGCCTTCCATATTTGGCACCTGTTATTTAGTATATTGAACTTTTGCTGTTGGATGAACACTCTGTATATTTTTTTGACCAAAAGTTATCGGATTTTCTTTGTAATAATACCAATAATTATATTCCGATTATTATTCCCAATGTCATTTCGTAATTAATAATTTTTTTGAGTGACTGTCATGCACAAATAACGAGGGAAGTTCTGTGTAAATAACTTTACCGATTTTTTATGATTACTATACTTCCAATCCGCTACGTGGATATGGAAGTGATATAATTCACCCATGTTGGAAATTTGTAAAGGTATTTACCCAGCCTTCCATATTTGGCACCTATTATTTAATACTGAATTTTTGTTATCGAATGACCACTCTGTATATTTTTTTGACAAAAGGTATCAGGTTATCTTTGTAATAACACCTTCCGATTGTTATTCTCATAATATGTGGTTTCATAATAATTCTTTAGGTCGCCCGATGCGTTAGGTCGCAAGGTGTTAGGTAACGAAATTTCGTTGGGTTAGGTCGCGAAAATCGCGAAATTACGTGAGGTTAGGTCGCAAACTCGCGAAATTTCGTTGGGTTAGATCGCTAAATTGGCGAAATTTCGTTGTGTTAGGTCGCGAAATTACATGAGGTTAGATCGCAAAATGGCGAAATTTCAACCAAGCTAACCCAACGAAAGAAAATCGAAAATATCTCGAAAACGGTTCATTTCATAAAAAAATGACAAATAGAAAAAAGTTTCCATATTAAATTTCCTTCACAATCCCTACGTTTTCGAGATATGATGTCTGAAGTTTGACGGAAGGCGATTTTTCAATTATTGCACCTGACGAAAATACTTTAAGAACAAAATTATGTTTAATAAACATCAAGAAGTCGGTAACGGATCATCGAAAAGACGCGAAGAAAGTTCGTTCCATAGAGAAATGTACGGAAAATCGAATAGCATTGAGAGCAACTTCCTATATCGCACCGTTTCAGAGATAATTTGAGAAAAATAATTTCAAACTCAACCCACGATGAAACCTGTACCATAACTAAACTACGTAGAAATGTAAAATGATAAAATAAATCAATGACAATTAAAAACCCACCCGATGATGACCACTTTCACACCAAAACTGAAATCCCACGAAATACAACTATACAGGAGAACCGAGTATTTATTTTTCGCTATTTACCTCTAGTTAGCCCACCCCCCACACCCACACACTCCACCAACGCAATCAACTCAAAATATAATAAGTTCCAGATGTCGGCATAATACATACGCGTACCAAATTTCAAGTGAATATCTCAATTTTATTCTATCAACCACTTTAATATTGAAGTGGGGGTGGAGGGGTGGGGATGAAAAATATAAAAGCATTTGAGGCGTGGCTTGTAGTACATACATCAAATTTCAAGTTTCTGCACTCTTACCAGCTTGCTATACATATTTCCCCCTATTTACCCCCAACCCTTCACCGGATATCTTCAAAAAACAATCCAGTTCCAGATCTCGTTATAATATACGTGAACAAAATTTCAAGTCAATATCTTAAACCGTTCCAGAGAAAACCTGGGGACAAAAAATAAAGTTACAGACAGATTTTTCGTTCAATTTTAAAATCTCGACGTTTCATGACATTCTATTTCAAGAAACAAAAAAAAAATTTTTTTTATGATTACTATACTATTTCCAATCCGCTACGTGGATATGGAAGTGATATTATAATTCACCCATGTTGGAAATTTGTAAAGGTATTTACCCAGCCTTCCATATTTGGCACCTATTATTTAATACTGAATTTTTGTTATCGAATGACCACTGTATATTTTTTTGACAAAAGGCATCAGGTTATCTTTGTAATAACACCTTCCGATTGTTATTTTCATAATATGTGGGTTCGTAATAATTCTTTAGGTCGCCCGATGCGTTATGTCCCAAGGTGTTAGGTAACGAAATTTCGTTGGGTTAGGTCGCGAAAATCGCGAAATTACGTGAGGTTAGGTGGCAAACTCGCGAAATTTCGTTGGGTTAGATCGCTAAATTGGCGAAAATTTCCTTGTGTTAGGTCGCGAAATTACATGAGGTTAGATCGCAAAACCGCGAAATTTCCTTTTGAGGCGTGGCTTGTAGCACATACATCAAATTTCAAGTTTCTGCACTCTTACCAGCTTGCTATACATATTTCCCCCTATGTACCCCCAACCCTTCACCGGATATCTTCAAAAAACAATCCAGTTATAGATCTCGTTATAATATATACATGTACAAAATTTCAAGTTAATATCTTAAACCGTTCTGGAGAAAACGTGCGGACAAAAAATAAAGTTACAGACAGATTTTTCGTTCAATTTTAAAATCTCTACGCTTCATGACATTCTATTTCAAGAAAACAACAAAAAAATTTTTTTTTATGATTACCATACTTCCAATCCGCTACGTGGATATGGAAGTGATATTATAATTCACCCATGTTGGAAATTTGTAAAGGTATTTACCCAGCCTTCCATATTTGGCACCTATTATTTAATACTGAATTTTTGTTACGACCACTGTATATTTTTTTGACAAACGGCATCAGGTAATCTTTGTAATTAACACCTTCCGATTGTTATTCTCATAATATGTGGTTTCGTAATAATTCTTTAGGTCGCCCGATGCGTTAGGTCGCAAGGTGTTAGGTAGCGAAATTTCGTTGGGTTAGGTCGCGAAAATCGCGAAATTACGTGAGGTTAGGTCGCATACTCGCGAAATTTCGTTGGGTTAGATCGCTAAATTGGCGAAATTTCGTTGTTAGGTCGCGAAAATACATAAGGTTAGATCGCAAAACCGCTAAATTCCCTTGGGTTAGATCGCAAAATGGCGAAATTTCAACCAAGCTAACCCAACGAAAGAAAATCGAAAATATCTCGAAAACGGTTCATTTCATAAAAAAATGACAAATAGAAAAAAGCTTCCATATTAAATTTCCTACACAATCCCTACGTTTTCGAGATATGATGTCTGAAGTTTGACGGAAGGTGATTTTTCAATTATTGCACCTGACGAAAATACTTTAAGAACAAAATTATGTTTAATAAACATCAAGGAGTCGGTAACGGATCATCTAAAAGACGCGAAGAAAGTTCGCTCCATAGAGAAATGTACGGAAAATCAAATAGCATTGAGAGCAACTTCCTATATCGCACCGTTTCAGAGATAATTTGAGAAAAATAATTTCAAACTCAACCCACGATGAAACCTGTACCATAACTAAACTATGTAGAAATGTAAAATGATAAAATAAATCAATGACAATTAAAAACCCACCCGATGATGACCACTTTCACACCAAAACTGAAATCCCTCGAAATACAACTACACAGGAGAACCGAGTGTTTATTTTTCGCTATTTACCTCTAGTTACCCCCCCCCCCCCCACACCCACACACTCCACCAACGCAATCATCTCAAAATATAATATAGTTCCAGATGTCGCTATAATAGATACAGGTACCAAATTTCAAGTGAATATTTCCATTTTATTTTATCAACCACTTTAATATTGAAGTGGGGGTGGAGGGGTGGGGGGGGGATGAAAAATATAAAAACATTTGAGGCGTGGCTTGTAGTACATACATCAAATTTCAAATTTCTGCACTCTTACCAGCTTGCTATACATATTTTCCCCTATTTACCCCCAACCCTTCACCGGATATCTTCAAAAAACAATCCAGTTCCAGATCTCGTTATAATATACGAGTACCTACAAAATTTCTAGTCAATATCTTAAACCGTTCCGGAGAAAACATGCGGACAAAAAATAAAGTTACAGACAGATTTTTCGTTCAAATTTAAAATCTCGACGTTTCATGACATTCTATCTCAAGAAAAAAAAAATCGGTAAAGGTATTTACACAGAACTTCCCTCGTTATGTGTGCATGGCGGTCACTCAAAAAATTAATAATTACGGAAAGACATTGAGAATAATAATCGGAATATAGTTATTGCTATTATTACGAAGAAAACTTGATAAGTTTTGGTCAAAACAACATACAGATTGCTCATCCAACAGCAAAAGTTCAATACTAAATAGCAGGTGCCACATATGGCAGGCTGCGCAAATACCTTTACAAATGTCCACCATGACTGAATTATTTCTTGGGATGACCACCCTGTACGTTTTTCAATAAAAGTATAATAGGTGCATATGCCAGATATTATTGCCATCTGTCATATTTTCAATCCAACATTCACGTAATAGAGTGGAAGTGTAGTGGTGGTTAAAAAATTTCATTTTCTTTTTTAATCTTTCAAAAATTTTGGGAAAAAAAAATTTCAAAATTTTTTCTTCTGAAATAGGTTTAAAATGTCAAACGTAGAAATTTTAAATTTGAGCAAAAAGGAAAGTTTCCTTCTATTCTATAGTAGTGGTAAAGAAGTTTAAAATTTAAAACTTGCATATTTTTTTAAAAATAGGTTTAGAATGCTATGAAACGTGAAACTTTTAAATTTGAGCAAAAAAAAGTTTCCATCTATTCTAGTGTTAAATTTTTTTCCAAACTGGTAAATATTGCAAAAATTTATTTCCGAAATTGGTTTGGAATGTCATGAAACGTGAAACTTTTAAATTTGAGCAAAAAAAATTTTTTCGTCTATTCTGTAGTAATGATAAATAGATTAAAAATGTTTTCAATTTTTTTTTTCATTTTCCAAAAACATTTTCAAATTTGATTGAATAGTTTTAGGATGCCATGGAAACATGGATAGTTTAAATCTGAACAAAGAAAAAGAAATCTATCTTAGTGGTAAATTTTTTTAAAAATAGTAAAAAAAAAATCTAATTTTTCTTTTAAATAGATTTAGAATGCTATGAAACGTGGAAATTTTAAATTTGAAGAAATAAGAAAAAATCCATCTATTTTAGTGGTAACATGGTAAAAAAAGTTTCAAAGAATTTCTTTTTTGAATCAGGCTTAGAATGCCATGAAACGTGGAAATTTTAAATTTGAAGAAAGAAAAAAAAATTATTTCATTTTAATAGTAAAAAATTTTTCAAAAATATTGGTGAAATAAATTTTCAATTTTTTTTTCCCCGGAATAGGTTAAGCATGTCATGAAACGTAGAGATTTTAAATTTGAGCAAAAAAAATTTTTTTTCATCTTGGTAAAAATTTTTTCAAAAATGTTTGAAAAAAATTTTCAAAAAATTTTTTTTTTTGAAATAGGTTTAGCGCGTCATGAAACATGGAAATTTTAAATTTGAAGAAAGAAAAAAAATTATTTCATTTTAATAGTAAAAAAATTTTCAAAAATATTGGCGAAATAAATTTTCAAATTTTTTTTTCCTGGAATAGGTAAGCATGTTAACGTAGAAATTTTAAATTTGAGCGAAAAAAAATTTTTTTCATCTTGGTAAAAATTTTTTCAAATGTTTGAAAAAAATTTTCATTTTTTTTTTTCTG
This sequence comes from Stenurella melanura, assembly GCA_963583905.1. Lineage (NCBI taxonomy): Eukaryota > Metazoa > Arthropoda > Insecta > Coleoptera > Cerambycidae > Stenurella > Stenurella melanura. Next base: position 73,327 of record OY757311.1, read on the forward strand.
AAATAGGTTTAGCGCGTCATGAAACGTGGAAATTTTAAATTTGAGCAAAAAAAAATTTTTTTCAACTTGGTAAAAATTTTTTCAAAAATGTGAAAAAAATTTTCAAAAAATTTTTTTTCCTGAAATAGGTTTAGCGCGTCATGAAACGTGGAAATTTTAAATTTGAGCAAAAAAAAATTTTTTTCATCTTGGTAAAAATTTTTTCAAAAATGTTTGAAAAAAATTTTCAAAAAATTTTTTTTCCTGAAACAGGTTTAGCGCGTCATGAAACGTGGAAATTTTAAATTTGAGCAAAAAAAAAATTTTTTCACTATTTATTCCGTTTAGACGGTCCACCCTGTATATTTTTCAGTGAAAATTCTACCAGTTCTTCGCTGACAGTAGGGTTAACTACCTACCAAATTTGAGTGCTCTCCGTCAAGTAGTTTTTTAGTAAATACACCAACAGACAGACAGACAGACAGACAGACAGACAGACCGACAGACAGACAGACAGACAGACTGACGGAATTGAAAAACCTATATTTTCGGAATCTACGTGTTCTGAAACGTCAGAATCCGAAAAAATCTCGGAGGGTGATTTTTTCTCGAATACAATACTTCCCTTCGGTATGCGAGGGAAGTAAAAATTAAAATTTTTACTTCCCTCGCATACCGAAGGGAAGTATTGTATTCGAGAAAAAATCACCCTCCGAGATTTTTTCGGATTCTGACGTTTCAGAACACGTAGATTCCGAAAATATAGGTTTTTCAATTCCGTCAGTGTGTCTGTCTGTTGGTGCATTAACTATAAAACTACTTGACGGAGAGCAGTCAAATTTGGTAGGTAGTTAACCCTACTGTCAGCGAAGAACTGGTAGAATTTTCACTGAAAAATATACAGGGTGGACCGTCTAAACGGAATAAATAGTGAAAGAAATTTTTTTTTGCTCAAATTTAAAATTTCCACGTTTCATGACGCGCTAAACCTATTTCAGAAAAAAAAAAATTGAAAATTTTTTTCAATCATTTTTGAAAAAATTTTTACCACCAAAATAGATGATTTTTTTTTTCTCAAAATTTAAAATTTCCACGTTTCATAGCGTTCTAAATCTATTTAAAGAAATATAAAAAAAAAATTAAAATTTTTACTTCCCTCGCATACCGAAGGGAAGTATTGTATTCGAGAAAAAATCACCCTCCGAGATTTTTTCGGATTCTGACGTTTCAGAACACGTAGATTCCGAAAATATAGGTTTTTCAATTCCGTCAGTCTGTCTGTCTGTCTGTCTGTCGGTCTGTCTGTCTGTCTGTCTGTCTGTCTGTCTGTTGGTGTATTTACTAAAAAACTACTTGACGGAGAGCAGTCAAATTTGGTAGGTAGATAACCCTACTGTCAGCGGAGAACTGGTAGAATTTTCACTGAAAAATATACAGGGTGGACCGTCTAAACGGAATAAATAGTGAAAAAAATTTTTTTTTGCTCAAATTTAAAATTTCCACGTTTCATGACGCGCTAAACCTGTTTCAGGAAAAAAAATTTTTTGAAAATTTTTTTCAAACATTTTTGAAAAAATTTTTACCAAGATGAAAAAAATTTTTTTTTGCTCAAATTTAAAATTTCCACGTTTCATGACGCGCTAAACCTATTTCAGGAAAAAAAATTTTTTGAAAATTTTTTTCAAACATTTTTGAAAAAATTTTTACCAAGTTGAAAAATTTTTTTTTTTGTTCAAATTTAAAATTTCCACGTTTCATGACGCGCTAAACCTATTTCAGAAAAAAAAAATGTTTGAAAATTTTTTTCACATTTTTGAAAAAAATTTTACCAAGATGAAAAAAATTTGTTTTTGCTCAAATTTAAAATTTCTATGTTTCATGACACGCTTAACCTATTTCAGGAAAAAAAAATTTGAAAATTTTTTTCACCAATATTTTTGAAAAAATTTTTACTACTAAAATGAATTTTTTTTTCTTTCTTCAAATTTAAAATTTTCACGTTTCGTGGCAATCTAAGCCTGATTAAAAAAAAAGTTTTTTGAAATTTTATCACTAAGATAGAATTTTTCTTTCTTTGTTCAGATTTTAACTATCCACGTTTCCATGACATTCTAAAACTATTCAAACAAATTTAAAAATGTTTTTGAAGAATTTTTTAAAAAATTTGAAAACATTTTTAATCAATTTATGTATCACTACTATAGAACAGACGAAAAAATTTTTTTTGCTCAAATTTAAAATTTCCACGTTTCATGATATTCCAAACCAATTTCGGAAAAAAAAATTTGCAACATTTTGTTACCAGTTTGGAAAAAAATTTAACACCAGAATGCTCAAATTTAAATGACATTCTAAACCTAGGTATTTCAGGAAAAAAAATTTGAAAATTTTTTTCACCAACATTTTTCAAAAAGTTTTTACCAATAAAATAGATCGAATTTTTTTTTATTTGCTCAAATTTAAAATTTTCACGTTTCATAGCATTCTAAACCTATTTTAAAAATACATCATTTTTAATTTTTAAACTTTTTTTAGCACTACTATAGAACAGAAGGAAACTTTCCTTTTTGCTCTAATTTAAAATTTCTACCTTTGACATTTTAAACCTATTTTAGAAGAAAAAAATTTGAAAATTATTTTACCATCTTTTGAAAAATTTTTAAAAAATGAAATTTTTTAACCACCACTATACTTTCACTCCATTACGTGAATGTTGGATTGAAAATGTGACAGATGGCAATAACATCTGGCATATGCACCTATTATACTTTTATTGAAAAATGTACAGGGTGGTCATCCCAAGAAATAATTCAGTCATGGTGGACATTTGTAAAGGTATTTGCGCAAGCCTGCCATATGTGGCACCTGCTATTTAGTATTGAACTTTTGCTGTTGGATGAGCAATCTGTATATTTTTTTGACCAAAACTTATCAAGTTTTCTTTGTAATAATAGCAATAACTCTACTCCGATTATTATTCTCAATGTCATTTCGTAATTATTATATTTTTAGAGAGACTGCCATGAACGAGGGAAGTTCTGTGTAAATACCTTTACCGATTTTTTGAAAAAATTTTACCACAAATAGATGGAATTTTTTTTCCGATTTAAAATTTCCACGTTTCCATGGCATTCCAAATTTATTAAAACAAATTTAAAAATGTTTTAGAAAAATAAAAAAAATGAAAACATGTTTTAGTAATCTATTTATCACCATTATAGAATAGACGAAATATTTTTTTGCTCAAATTTTAAATTTCCACGTTTCATAACATTCTAAACCTATTTCGGAAAAAAACATTTGCAACATATTTTCACCAATTTGGAAAAAAATTTAACACTAGAATAGACAGAAAACATTTTTGAAAATTTGTTCTATATTTTAATCACCACTATATTTCCACTCCATTACGTGAATGTGGGATTGAAAATGTGAGAGATGGCAATAATATTTGCCATATCCTATTATATACTTTTATCGAATAATAGCATCCCAAGAAATAATTGAGTCATGGTGGACATTTATAAAGGTATTTGCGCAAGCCTTCCATATTTGGCACCTGTTATTTAGTATATTGAACTTTTGCTGTTGGATGAACACTCTGTATATTTTTTTGACCAAAAGTTATCAGGTTTTCTTTGTAATAATACCAATAATTATATTCCGATTATTATTCCCAATGTCATTTCGTAATTAATAATTTTTTTGAGTGACTGTCATGCACAAATAACGAGGGAAGTTCTGTGTAAATAACTTTACCGATTTTTTATGATTACTATACTTCCAATCCGCTACGTGGATATGGAAGTGATATAATTCACCCATGTTGGAAATTTGTAAAGGTATTTACCCAGCCTTCCATATTTGGCACCTATTATTTAATACTGAATTTTTGTTATCGAATGACCACTCTGTATATTTTTTTGACAAAAGGTATCAGGTTATCTTTGTAATAACACCTTCCGATTGTTATTCTCATAATATGTGGTTTCATAATAATTCTTTAGGTCGCCCGATGCGTTAGGTCGCAAGGTGTTAGGTAACGAAATTTCGTTGGGTTAGGTCGCGAAAATCGCGAAATTACGTGAGGTTAGGTCGCAAACTCGCGAAATTTCGTTGGGTTAGATCGCTAAATTGGCGAAATTTCGTTGTGTTAGGTCGCGAAATTACATGAGGTTAGATCGCAAAATGGCGAAATTTCAACCAAGCTAACCCAACGAAAGAAAATCGAAAATATCTCGAAAACGGTTCATTTCATAAAAAAATGACAAATAGAAAAAAGTTTCCATATTAAATTTCCTTCACAATCCCTACGTTTTCGAGATATGATGTCTGAAGTTTGACGGAAGGCGATTTTTCAATTATTGCACCTGACGAAAATACTTTAAGAACAAAATTATGTTTAATAAACATCAAGAAGTCGGTAACGGATCATCGAAAAGACGCGAAGAAAGTTCGTTCCATAGAGAAATGTACGGAAAATCGAATAGCATTGAGAGCAACTTCCTATATCGCACCGTTTCAGAGATAATTTGAGAAAAATAATTTCAAACTCAACCCACGATGAAACCTGTACCATAACTAAACTACGTAGAAATGTAAAATGATAAAATAAATCAATGACAATTAAAAACCCACCCGATGATGACCACTTTCACACCAAAACTGAAATCCCACGAAATACAACTATACAGGAGAACCGAGTATTTATTTTTCGCTATTTACCTCTAGTTAGCCCACCCCCCACACCCACACACTCCACCAACGCAATCAACTCAAAATATAATAAGTTCCAGATGTCGGCATAATACATACGCGTACCAAATTTCAAGTGAATATCTCAATTTTATTCTATCAACCACTTTAATATTGAAGTGGGGTTGGAGGGGTGGGGATGAAAAATATAAAAGCATTTGAGGCGTGGCTTGTAGTACATACATCAAATTTCAAGTTTCTGCACTCTTACCAGCTTGCTATACATATTTCCCCCTATTTACCCCCAACCCTTCACCGGATATCTTCAAAAAACAATCCAGTTCCAGATCTCGTTATAATATACGTGAACAAAATTTCAAGTCAATATCTTAAACCGTTCCAGAGAAAACCTGGGGACAAAAAATAAAGTTACAGACAGATTTTTCGTTCAATTTTAAAATCTCGACGTTTCATGACATTCTATTTCAAGAAACAAAAAAAAAATTTTTTTTATGATTACTATACTATTTCCAATCCGCTACGTGGATATGGAAGTGATATTATAATTCACCCATGTTGGAAATTTGTAAAGGTATTTACCCAGCCTTCCATATTTGGCACCTATTATTTAATACTGAATTTTTGTTATCGAATGACCACTGTATATTTTTTTGACAAAAGGCATCAGGTTATCTTTGTAATAACACCTTCCGATTGTTATTTTCATAATATGTGGGTTCGTAATAATTCTTTAGGTCGCCCGATGCGTTATGTCCCAAGGTGTTAGGTAACGAAATTTCGTTGGGTTAGGTCGCGAAAATCGCGAAATTACGTGAGGTTAGGTGGCAAACTCGCGAAATTTCGTTGGGTTAGATCGCTAAATTGGCGAAAATTTCCTTGTGTTAGGTCGCGAAATTACATGAGGTTAGATCGCAAAACCGCGAAATTTCCTTTTGAGGCGTGGCTTGTAGCACATACATCAAATTTCAAGTTTCTGCACTCTTACCAGCTTGCTATACATATTTCCCCCTATGTACCCCCAACCCTTCACCGGATATCTTCAAAAAACAATCCAGTTATAGATCTCGTTATAATATATACATGTACAAAATTTCAAGTTAATATCTTAAACCGTTCTGGAGAAAACGTGCGGACAAAAAATAAAGTTACAGACAGATTTTTCGTTCAATTTTAAAATCTCTACGCTTCATGACATTCTATTTCAAGAAAACAACAAAAAAATTTTTTTTTATGATTACCATACTTCCAATCCGCTACGTGGATATGGAAGTGATATTATAATTCACCCATGTTGGAAATTTGTAAAGGTATTTACCCAGCCTTCCATATTTGGCACCTATTATTTAATACTGAATTTTTGTTACGACCACTGTATATTTTTTGACAAACGGCATCAGGTAATCTTTGTAATTAACACCTTCCGATTGTTATTCTCATAATATGTGGTTTCGTAATAATTCTTTAGGTCGCCCGATGCGTTAGGTCGCAAGGTGTTAGGTAGCGAAATTTCGTTGGGTTAGGTCGCGAAAATCGCGAAATTACGTGAGGTTAGGTCGCATACTCGCGAAATTTCGTTGGGTTAGATCGCTAAATTGGCGAAATTTCGTTGTTAGGTCGCGAAAATACATAAGGTTAGATCGCAAAACCGCTAAATTCCCTTGGGTTAGATCGCAAAATGGCGAAATTTCAACCAAGCTAACCCAACGAAAGAAAATCGAAAATATCTCGAAAACGGTTCATTTCATAAAAAAATGACAAATAGAAAAAAGCTTCCATATTAAATTTCCTACACAATCCCTACGTTTTCGAGATATGATGTCTGAAGTTTGACGGAAGATGATTTTTCAATTATTGCACCTGACGAAAATACTTTAAGAACAAAATTATGTTTAATAAACATCAAGGAGTCGGTAACGGATCATCTAAAAGACGCGAAGAAAGTTCGCTCCATAGAGAAATGTACGGAAAATCAAATAGCATTGAGAGCAACTTCCTATATCGCACCGTTTCAGAGATAATTTGAGAAAAATAATTTCAAACTCAACCCACGATGAAACCTGTACCATAACTAAACTATGTAGAAATGTAAAATGATAAAATAAATCAATGACAATTAAAAACCCACCCGATGATGACCACTTTCACACCAAAACTGAAATCCCTCGAAATACAACTACACAGGAGAACCGAGTGTTTATTTTTCGCTATTTACCTCTAGTTACCCCCCCCCCCACACCCACACACTCCACCAACGCAATCATCTCAAAATATAATATAGTTCCAGATGTCGCTATAATAGATACAGGTACCAAATTTCAAGTGAATATTTCCATTTTATTTTATCAACCACTTTAATATTGAAGTGGGGGTGGAGGGGTGGGGGGGGGATGAAAAATATAAAAACATTTGAGGCGTGGCTTGTAGTACATACATCAAATTTCAAATTTCTGCACTCTTACCAGCTTGCTATACATATTTTCCCCTATTTACCCCCAACCCTTCACCGGATATCTTCAAAAAACAATCCAGTTCCAGATCTCGTTATAATATACGAGTACCTACAAAATTTCTAGTCAATATCTTAAACCGTTCCGGAGAAAACATGCGGACAAAAAATAAAGTTACAGACAGATTTTTCGTTCAAATTTAAAATCTCGACGTTTCATGACATTCTATCTCAAGAAAAAAAAAATTAAAATTTTTACTTCCCTCGCATACCGAAGGGAAGTATTGTATTCGAGAAAAAATCACCCTCCGAGATTTTTTCGGATTCTGACGTTTCAGAACACGTAGATTCCGAAAATATAGGTTTTTCAATTCCGTCAGTCTGTCTGTCTGTTGGTGCATTAACTATAAAACTACTTGACGGAGAGCAGTCAAATTTGGTAGGTAGTTAACCCTACTGTCAGCGAAGAACTGGTAGAATTTTCACTGAAAAATATACAGGGTGGACCGTCTAAACGGAATAAATAGTGAAAGAAATTTTTTTTTGCTCAAATTTAAAATTTCCACGTTTCATGACGCGCTAAACCTATTTCAGAAAAAAAAAAATTGAAAATTTTTTTCAATCATTTTTGAAAAAATTTTTACCACCAAAATAGATGATTTTTTTTTTCTCAAAATTTAAAATTTCCACGTTTCATAGCGTTCTAAATCTATTTAAAGAAATATAAAAAAAAAATTAAAATTTTTTGAAAAAATTTTACCACAAATAGATGGAATTTTTTTTCCGATTTAAAATTTCCACGTTTCCATGGCATTCCAAATTTATTAAAACAAATTTAAAAATGTTTTAGAAAAATAAAAAAAATGAAAACATGTTTTAGTAATCTATTTATCACCATTATAGAATAGACGAAATATTTTTTTGCTCAAATTTTAAATTTCCACGTTTCATAACATTCTAAACCTATTTCGGAAAAAAACATTTGCAACATATTTTCACCAATTTGGAAAAAAATTTAACACTAGAATAGACAGAAAACATTTTTGAAAATTTGTTCTATATTTTAATCACCACTATATTTCCACTCCATTACGTGAATGTGGGATTGAAAATGTGAGAGATGGCAATAATATTTGCCATATCCTATTATATACTTTTATCGAATAATAGCATCCCAAGAAATAATTGAGTCATGGTGGACATTTATAAAGGTATTTGCGCAAGCCTTCCATATTTGGCACCTGTTATTTAGTATATTGAACTTTTGCTGTTGGATGAACACTCTGTATATTTTTTTGACCAAAAGTTATCAGGTTTTCTTTGTAATAATACCAATAATTATATTCCGATTATTATTCCCAATGTCATTTCGTAATTAATAATTTTTTTGAGTGACTGTCATGCACAAATAACGAGGGAAGTTCTGTGTAAATAACTTTACCGATTTTTTATGATTACTATACTTCCAATCCGCTACGTGGATATGGAAGTGATATAATTCACCCATGTTGGAAATTTGTAAAGGTATTTACCCAGCCTTCCATATTTGGCACCTATTATTTAATACTGAATTTTTGTTATCGAATGACCACTCTGTATATTTTTTTGACAAAAGGTATCAGGTTATCTTTGTAATAACACCTTCCGATTGTTATTCTCATAATATGTGGTTTCATAATAATTCTTTAGGTCGCCCGATGCGTTAGGTCGCAAGGTGTTAGGTAACGAAATTTCGTTGGGTTAGGTCGCGAAAATCGCGAAATTACGTGAGGTTAGGTCGCAAACTCGCGAAATTTCGTTGGGTTAGATCGCTAAATTGGCGAAATTTCGTTGTGTTAGGTCGCGAAATTACATGAGGTTAGATCGCAAAATGGCGAAATTTCAACCAAGCTAACCCAACGAAAGAAAATCGAAAATATCTCGAAAACGGTTCATTTCATAAAAAAATGACAAATAGAAAAAAGTTTCCATATTAAATTTCCTTCACAATCCCTACGTTTTCGAGATATGATGTCTGAAGTTTGACGGAAGGCGATTTTTCAATTATTGCACCTGACGAAAATACTTTAAGAACAAAATTATGTTTAATAAACATCAAGAAGTCGGTAACGGATCATCGAAAAGACGCGAAGAAAGTTCGTTCCATAGAGAAATGTACGGAAAATCGAATAGCATTGAGAGCAACTTCCTATATCGCACCGTTTCAGAGATAATTTGAGAAAAATAATTTCAAACTCAACCCACGATGAAACCTGTACCATAACTAAACTACGTAGAAATGTAAAATGATAAAATAAATCAATGACAATTAAAAACCCACCCGATGATGACCACTTTCACACCAAAACTGAAATCCCACGAAATACAACTATACAGGAGAACCGAGTATTTATTTTTCGCTATTTACCTCTAGTTAGAAAAAAACTTCCATATTAAATTTCCTACACAATCCCTACGTTTTCGAGATATGATGTCTGAAGTTTGACGGAAGGTGATTTTTTAATTATTGCACCTGACGAAAATACTTTAAGAACAAAATTATGTTTAATAAACATCAAGGAGTCGGTAACGGATCATCTAAAAGACGCGAAGAAAGTTCGCTCCATAGAGAAATGTACGGAAAATCAAATAGCATTGAGAGCAACTTCCTATATCGCACCGTTTCAGAGATAATTTGAGAAAAATAATTTCAAACTCAACCCACGATGAAACCTGTACCATAACTAAACTATGTAGAAATGTAAAATGATAAAATAAATCAATGACAATTAAAAACCCACCCGATGATGACCACTTTCACACCAAAACTGAAATCCCTCGAAATACAACTACACAGGAGAACCGAGTGTTTATTTTTCGCTATTTACCTCTAGTTACCCCCCCCCCCCCCCCCCCACACCCACACACTCCACCAACGCAATCATCTCAAAATATAATATAGTTCCAGATGTCGCTATAATAGATACAGGTACCAAATTTCAAGTGAATATTTCCATTTTATTTTATCAACCACTTTAATATTGAAGTGGGGGTGGAGGGGTGGGGGGGGATGAAAAATATAAAAACATTTGAGGCGTGGCTTGTAGTACATACATCAAATTTCAAATTTCTGCACTCTTACCAGCTTGCTATACATATTTTCCCCTATTTACCCCCAACCCTTCACCGGATATCTTCAAAAAACAATCCAGTTCCAGATCTCGTTATAATATACGAGTACCTACAAAATTTCTAGTCAATATCTTAAACCGTTCCGGAGAAAACATGCGGACAAAAAATAAAGTTACAGACAGATTTTTCGTTCAAATTTAAAATCTCGACGTTTCATGACATTCTATCTCAAGAAAAAAAAAATTAAAATTTTTACTTCCCTCGCATACCGAAGGGAAGTATTGTATTCGAGAAAAAATCACCCTCCGAGATTTTTTCGGATTCTGACGTTTCAGAACACGTAGATTCCGAAAATATAGGTTTTTCAATTCCGTCAGTCTGTCTGTCTGTTGGTGCATTAACTAAAAAACTACTTGACGGAGAGCAGTCAAATTTGGTAGGTAGTTAACCCTACTGTCAGCGAAGAACTGGTAGAATTTTCACTGAAAAATATACAGGGTGGACCGTCTAAACGGAATAAATAGTGAAAGAAATTTTTTTTTGCTCAAATTTAAAATTTCCACGTTTCATGACGCGCTAAACCTATTTCAGAAAAAAAAAAAATTGAAAATTTTTTTCAATCATTTTTGAAAAAATTTTTACCACCAAAATAGATGATTTTTTTTTTCTCAAAATTTAAAATTTCCACGTTTCATAGCGTTCTAAATCTATTTAAAGAAATATAAAAAAAAAATTAAAATTTTTTGAAAAAATTTTACCACAAATAGATGGAATTTTTTTTCCGATTTAAAATTTCCACGTTTCCATGGCATTCCAAATTTATTAAAACAAATTTAAAAATGTTTTAGAAAAATAAAAAAAATGAAAACATGTTTTAGTAATCTATTTATCACCATTATAGAATAGACGAAATATTTTTTTGCTCAAATTTTAAATTTCCACGTTTCATAACATTCTAAACCTATTTCGGAAAAAAACATTTGCAACATATTTTCACCAATTTGGAAAAAAATTTAACACTAGAATAGACAGAAAACATTTTTGAAAATTTGTTCTATATTTTAATCACCACTATATTTCCACTCCATTACGTGAATGTGGGATTGAAAATGTGAGAGATGGCAATAATATTTGCCATATCCTATTATATACTTTTATCGAATAATAGCATCCCAAGAAATAATTGAGTCATGGTGGACATTTATAAAGGTATTTGCGCAAGCCTTCCATATTTGGCACCTGTTATTTAGTATATTGAACTTTTGCTGTTGGATGAACACTCTGTATATTTTTTTGACCAAAAGTTATCAGGTTTTCTTTGTAATAATACCAATAATTATATTCCGATTATTATTCCCAATGTCATTTCGTAATTAATAATTTTTTTGAGTGACTGTCATGCACAAATAACGAGGGAAGTTCTGTGTAAATAACTTTACCGATTTTTTATGATTACTATACTTCCAATCCGCTACGTGGATATGGAAGTGATATAATTCACCCATGTTGGAAATTTGTAAAGGTATTTACCCAGCCTTCCATATTTGGCACCTATTATTTAATACTGAATTTTTGTTATCGAATGACCACTGTATATTTTTTTGACAAAAGGCATCAGGTTATCTTTGTAATAACACCTTCCGATTGTTATTTTCATAATATGTGGGTTCGTAATAATTCTTTAGGTCGCCCGATGCGTTATGTCCCAAGGTGTCAGGTAACGAAATTTCGTTGGGTTAGATCGCTAAATTGGCGAAATTTCCTTGTGTTAGGTCGCGAAATTACATGAGGTTAGATCGCAAAACCGCGAAATTTCCTTTTGAGGCGTGGCTTGTAGCACATACATCAAATTTCAAGTTTCTGCACTCTTACCAGCTTGCTATACATATTTCCCCCTATGTACCCCCAACCCTTCACCGGATATCTTCAAAAAACAATCCAGTTATAGATCTCGTTATAATATGTACATGTACAAAATTTCAAGTTAATATCTTAAACCGTTCTGGAGAAAACGTGCGAACAAAAAATAAAGTTACAGACAGATTTTTTCGTTCAATTTTAATTTAAAATCTCTACGCTTCATGACATTCTATTTCAAGAAAACAACAACAAAAATTTTTTTTATGATTACCATACTTCCAATCCGCTACGTGGATATGGAAGTGATATTATAATTCACCCATGTTGGAAATTTGTAAAGGTATTTACCCAGCCTTCCATATTTGGCACCTATTATTTAATACTGAATTTTTGTTACGACCACTGTATATTTTTTTGACAAACGGCATCAGGTAATCTTTGTAATTAACACCTTCCGATCGTTATTCTCATAATATGTGGTTTCCTAATAATTCTTTAGGTCGCCCGATGCGTTAGGTCGCAAGGTGTTAGGTAGCGAAATTTCGTTGGGTTAGGTCGCGAAAATCGCGAAATTACGTGAGGTTAGGTCGCATACTCGCGAAATTTCGTTGGGTTAGATCGCTAAATTGGCGAAATTTCGTTGTTAGGTCGCGAAAATACATGAGGTTAGATCGCAAAACCGCTAAATTCCCTTGGGTTAGATCGCAAAATGGCGAAATTTCAACCAAGCTAACCCAACGAAAGAAAATCGAAAATATCTCGAAAACGGTTCATTTCATAAAAAAATGACAAATAGAAAAAAGTTTCCATATTAAATTTCCTACACAATCCCTACGTTTTCGAGATATGATGTCTGAAGTTTGACGGAAGGTGATTTTTCAATTATTGCACCTGACGAAAATACTTTAAGAACAAACTTATGTTTAATAAACATCAAGGAGTCGGTAACGGATCATCTAAAAGACGCGAAGAAAGTTCGCTCCATAGAGAAATGTACGGAAAATCGAATAGCATTGAGAGCAACTTCCTATATCGCACCGTTTCAGAGATAATTTGAGAAAAATAATTTCAAACTCAACCCACGATGAAACCTGTACCATAACTAAACTACGTAGAAATGTAAAATGATAAAATAAATCAATGACAATTAAAAACCCACCCGATGATGACCACTTTCACACCAAAACTGAAATCCCTCGAAATACAACTACACAGGAGAACCGAGTATTTATTTTTCGCTATTTACCTCTAGTTACCCCCCCCCCACACCCACACACTCCACCAACGCAATCATCTCAAAATATAATATAGTTCCAGATGTCGCTATAATACAAACAGGTACCAAATTTCAAGTGAATATTTCCATTTTATTTTATCAACCACTTTAATATTGAAGTGGGGGTGGAGGGGGGGGGGGGATGAAAAATATAAAAACATTTGAGGCGTGGCTTGTAGTACATACATCAAATTTCAAGTTTCTGCACTCTTACCAGCTTGCTATACATATTTTCCCCTATTTACCCCCAACCCTTCACCGGATATCTTCAAAAAACAATCCAGTTCCAGATCTCGTTATAATATACGAGTACCTACAAAATTTCTAGTCAATATCTTAAACCGTTCCGGAGAAAACGTGCGGACAAAAAATAAAGTTACAGACAGATTTTTCGTTCAAATTTAAAATCTCGACGTTTCATGACATTCTATCTCAAGAAAAAAAAAATTAAAATTTTTACTTCCCTCGCATACCGAAGGGAAGTATTGTATTCGAGAAAAAATCACCCTCCGAGATTTTTTCGGATTCTGACGTTTCAGAACACGTAGATTCCGAAAATATAGGTTTTTCAATTCCGTCAGTCTGTCTGTCTGTTGGTGCATTAACTAAAAAACTACTTGACGGAGAGCAGTCAAATTTGGTAGGTAGTTAACCCTACTGTCAGCGAAGAACTGGTAGAATTTTCACTGAAAAATATACAGGGTGGACCGTCTAAACGGAATAAATAGTGAAAGAAATTTTTTTTTGCTCAAATTTAAAATTTCCACGTTTCATGACGCGCTAAACCTATTTCAGAAAAAAAAAAAAAATTGAAAATTTTTTTCAATCATTTTTGAAAAAATTTTTACCACTAAAAAAAAAATTTTCTTTGTTCAAATTTAAAATTTCCACGTTTCATGGCATTCTAAACCTATTTAAAAGAAAAAAAAAATTTGAAAATTTTTTACCATTTTTGAAAAAAATTTTACCACCAAAATAGATGAATTTTTTTTTTCTCAAAATTTAAAATTTCCACGTTTCATAGCGTTCTAAATCTATTTAAAGAAATATAAAAAAAATGTTAAAATTTTTTGAAAAAATTTTACCACAAATAGATGGAATTTTTTTTCCGATTTAAAATTTCCGCGTTTCCATGGCATTCCAAATTTATTAAAACAAATTTAAAATTGTTTTAGAAAAATAAAAAAAAAATGAAAACGTGTTTTAGTAATCTATTTATCACCATTATAGAATAGACGAAATATTTTTTTGCTCAAATTTTAAATTTCCACGTTTCATAACATTCTAAACCTATTTTGGAAAAAAACATTTGCAACATATTTTCACCAATTTGGAATAAAATTTAACACTAGAATAGACAGAAAACATTTTTGAAAATTTGTTCTATATTTTAATCACCACTATATTTCCACTCCATTACGTGAATGTGGGATTGAAAATGTGAGAGATGGCAATAATATTTGCCATATCCTATTATATACTTTTATCGAATAATAGCATCCCAAGAAATAATTGAGTCATGGTGGACATTTATAAAGGTATTTGCGCAAGCCTTCCATATTTGGCACCTGTTATTTAGTATATTGAACTTTTGCTGTTGGATGAACACTCTGTATATTTTTTTGACCAAAAGTTATCGGGTTTTCTTTGTAATAATACCAATAATTATATTCCGATTATTATTCCCAATGTCATTTCGTAATTAATAATTTTTTTGAGTGACTGTCATGCACAAATAACGAGGGAAGTTCTGTGTAAATAACTTTACCGATTTTTTATGATTACTATACTTCCAATCCGCTACGTGGATATGGAAGTGATATAATTCACCCATGTTGGAAATTTGTAAAGGTATTTACCCAGCCTTCCATATTTGGCACCTATTATTTAATACTGAATTTTTGTTATCGAATGACCACTCTGTATATTTTTTTGACAAAAGGTATCAGGTTATCTTTGTAATAACACCTTCCGATTGTTATTCTCATAATATGTGGTTTCATAATAATTCTTTAGGTCGCCCGATGCGTTAGGTCGCAAGGTGTTAGGTAACGAAATTTCGTTGGGTTAGGTCGCGAAAATCGCGATATTACGTGAGGTTAGGTCGTAAACTCGCGAAATTTCGTTGGGTTAGATCGCTAAATTGGCGAAATTTCGTTGTGTTAGGTCGCGAAATTATATGAGGTTAGATCGCAAAATGGCGAAATTTCAACCAAGCTAACCCAACGAAAGAAAATCGAAAATATCTCGAAAACGGTTCATTTCATAAAAAAATGACAAATAGAAAAAAGTTTCCATATTAAATTTCCTTCACAATCCCTACGTTTTCGAGATATGATGTCTGAAGTTTGACGGAAGGTGATTTTTCAATTATTGCACCTGACGAAAATACTTTAAGAACAAAATTATGTTTAATAAACATCAAGAAGTCGGTAACGGATCATCGAAAAGACGCGAAGAAAGTTCGTTCCATAGAGAAATGTACGGAAAATCGAATAGCATTGAGAGCAACTTCCTATATCGCACCGTTTCAGAGATAATTTGAGAAAAATAATTTAAAACTCAACCCACGATGAAACCTGTACCATAACTAAACTACGTAGAAATGTAAAATGATAAAATAAATCAATGACAATTAAAAATCCACCCGATGATGACCACTTTCACACCAAAACTGAAATCCCACGAAATACAACTATACAGGAGAACCGAGTATTTATTTTTCGCTATTTACCTCTAGTTAGCCCACCCCCCACACCCACACACTCCACCAACGCAATCAACTCAAAATATAATAAGTTCCAGATGTCGGCATAATACATACGCGTACCAAATTTCAAGTGAATATCTCAATTTTATTCTATCAACCACTTTAATATTGAAGTGGGGGTGGAGGGGTGGGGATGAAAAATATAAAAGCATTTGAGGCGTGGCTTGTAGTACATACATCAAATTTCAAGTTTCTGCACTCTTACCAGCTTGCTATACATATTTCCCCCTATTTACCCCCAACCCTTCACCGGATATCTTCAAAAAACAATCCAGTTCCAGATCTCGTTATAATATACGTGAACAAAATTTCAAGTCAATATCTTAAACCGTTCCAGAGAAAACCTGGGGACAAAAAATAAAGTTACAGACAGATTTTTCGTTCAATTTTAAAATCTCGACGTTTCATGACATTCTATTTCAAGAAACAAAAAAAAAATTTTTTTTATGATTACTATACTATTTCCAATCCGCTACGTGGATATGGAAGTGATATTATAATTCACCCATGTTGGAAATTTGTAAAGGTATTTACCCAGCCTTCCATATTTGGCACCTATTATTTAATACTGAATTTTTGTTATCGAATGACCACTGTATATTTTTTTGACAAAAGGCATCAGGTTATCTTTGTAATAACACCTTCCGATTGTTATTTTCATAATATGTGGGTTCGTAATAATTCTTTAGGTCGCCCGATGCGTTATGTCCCAAGGTGTTAGGTAACGAAATTTCGTTGGGTTAGGTCGCGAAAATCGCGAAATTACGTGAGGTTAGGTGGCAAACTCGCGAAATTTCGTTGGGTTAGATCGCTAAATTGGCGAAAATTTCCTTGTGTTAGGTCGCGAAATTACATGAGGTTAGATCGCAAAACCGCGAAATTTCCTTTTGAGGCGTGGCTTGTAGCACATACATCAAATTTCAAGTTTCTGCACTCTTACCAGCTTGCTATACATATTTCCCCCTATGTACCCCCAACCCTTCACCGGATATCTTCAAAAAACAATCCAGTTATAGATCTCGTTATAATATATACATGTACAAAATTTCAAGTTAATATCTTAAACCGTTCTGGAGAAAACGTGCGGACAAAAAATAAAGTTACAGACAGATTTTTCGTTCAATTTTAAAATCTCTACGCTTCATGACATTCTATTTCAAGAAAACAACAAAAAAATTTTTTTTTATGATTACCATACTTCCAATCCGCTACGTGGATATGGAAGTGATATTATAATTCACCCATGTTGGAAATTTGTAAAGGTATTTACCCAGCCTTCCATATTTGGCACCTATTATTTAATACTGAATTTTTGTTACGACCACTGTATATTTTTTTGACAAACGGCATCAGGTAATCTTTGTAATTAACACCTTCCGATTGTTATTCTCATAATATGTGGTTTCGTAATAATTCTTTAGGTCGCCCGATGCGTTAGGTCGCAAGGTGTTAGGTAGCGAAATTTCGTTGGGTTAGGTCGCGAAAATCGCGAAATTACGTGAGGTTAGGTCGCATACTCGCGAAATTTCGTTGGGTTAGATCGCTAAATTGGCGAAATTTCGTTGTTAGGTCGCGAAAATACATAAGGTTAGATCGCAAAACCGCTAAATTCCCTTGGGTTAGATCGCAAAATGGCGAAATTTCAACCAAGCTAACCCAACGAAAGAAAATCGAAAATATCTCGAAAACGGTTCATTTCATAAAAAAATGACAAATAGAAAAAAGCTTCCATATTAAATTTCCTACACAATCCCTACGTTTTCGAGATATGATGTCTGAAGTTTGACGGAAGGTGATTTTTCAATTATTGCACCTGACGAAAATACTTTAAGAACAAAATTATGTTTAATAAACATCAAGGAGTCGGTAACGGATCATCTAAAAGACGCGAAGAAAGTTCGCTCCATAGAGAAATGTACGGAAAATCAAATAGCATTGAGAGCAACTTCCTATATCGCACCGTTTCAGAGATAATTTGAGAAAAATAATTTCAAACTCAACCCACGATGAAACCTGTACCATAACTAAACTATGTAGAAATGTAAAATGATAAAATAAATCAATGACAATTAAAAACCCACCCGATGATGACCACTTTCACACCAAAACTGAAATCCCTCGAAATACAACTACACAGGAGAACCGAGTGTTTATTTTTCGCTATTTACCTCTAGTTACCCCCCCCCCCCCCCCCACACCCACACACTCCACCAACGCAATCATCTCAAAATATAATATAGTTCCAGATGTCGCTATAATAGATACAGGTACCAAATTTCAAGTGAATATTTCCATTTTATTTTATCAACCACTTTAATATTGAAGTGGGGGTGGAGGGATGGGGGGGGATGAAAAATATAAAAACATTTGAGGCGTGGCTTGTAGTACATACATCAAATTTCAAATTTCTGCACTCTTACCAGCTTGCTATACATATTTTCCCCTATTTACCCCCAACCCTTCACCGGATATCTTCAAAAAACAATCCAGTTCCAGATCTCGTTATAATATACGAGTACCTACAAAATTTCTAGTCAATATCTTAAACCGTTCCGGAGAAAACATGCGGACAAAAAATAAAGTTACAGACAGATTTTTCGTTCAAATTTAAAATCTCGACGTTTCATGACATTCTATCTCAAGAAAAAAAAAATTAAAATTTTTACTTCCCTCGCATACCGAAGGGAAGTATTGTATTCGAGAAAAAATCACCCTCCGAGATTTTTTCGGATTCTGACGTTTCAGAACACGTAGATTCCGAAAATATAGGTTTTTCAATTCCGTCAGTGTGTCTGTCTGTTGGTGCATTAACTATAAAACTACTTGACGGAGAGCAGTCAAATTTGGTAGGTAGTTAACCCTACTGTCAGCGAAGAACTGGTAGAATTTTCACTGAAAAATATACAGGGTGGACCGTCTAAACGGAATAAATAGTGAAAGAAATTTTTTTTTGCTCAAATTTAAAATTTCCACGTTTCATGACGCGCTAAACCTATTTCAGAAAAAAAAAAATTGAAAATTTTTTTCAATCATTTTTGAAAAAATTTTTACCACCAAAATAGATGATTTTTTTTTTCTCAAAATTTAAAATTTCCACGTTTCATAGCGTTCTAAATCTATTTAAAGAAATATAAAAAAAAAATTAAAATTTTTTGAAAAAATTTTACCACAAATAGATGGAATTTTTTTTCCGATTTAAAATTTCCACGTTTCCATGGCATTCCAAATTTATTAAAACAAATTTAAAAATGTTTTAGAAAAATAAAAAAAATGAAAACATGTTTTAGTAATCTATTTATCACCATTATAGAATAGACGAAATATTTTTTTGCTCAAATTTTAAATTTCCACGTTTCATAACATTCTAAACCTATTTCGGAAAAAAACATTTGCAACATATTTTCACCAATTTGGAAAAAAATTTAACACTAGAATAGACAGAAAACATTTTTGAAAATTTGTTCTATATTTTAATCACCACTATATTTCCACTCCATTACGTGAATGTGGGATTGAAAATGTGAGAGATGGCAATAATATTTGCCATATCCTATTATATACTTTTATCGAATAATAGCATCCCAAGAAATAATTGAGTCATGGTGGACATTTATAAAGGTATTTGCGCAAGCCTTCCATATTTGGCACCTGTTATTTAGTATATTGAACTTTTGCTGTTGGATGAACACTCTGTATATTTTTTTGACCAAAAGTTATCAGGTTTTCTTTGTAATAATACCAATAATTATATTCCGATTATTATTCCCAATGTCATTTCGTAATTAATAATTTTTTTGAGTGACTGTCATGCACAAATAACGAGGGAAGTTCTGTGTAAATAACTTTACCGATTTTTTATGATTACTATACTTCCAATCCGCTACGTGGATATGGAAGTGATATAATTCACCCATGTTGGAAATTTGTAAAGGTATTTACCCAGCCTTCCATATTTGGCACCTATTATTTAATACTGAATTTTTGTTATCGAATGACCACTCTGTATATTTTTTTGACAAAAGGTATCAGGTTATCTTTGTAATAACACCTTCCGATTGTTATTCTCATAATATGTGGTTTCATAATAATTCTTTAGGTCGCCCGATGCGTTAGGTCGCAAGGTGTTAGGTAACGAAATTTCGTTGGGTTAGGTCGCGAAAATCGCGAAATTACGTGAGGTTAGGTCGCAAACTCGCGAAATTTCGTTGGGTTAGATCGCTAAATTGGCGAAATTTCGTTGTGTTAGGTCGCGAAATTACATGAGGTTAGATCGCAAAATGGCGAAATTTCAACCAAGCTAACCCAACGAAAGAAAATCGAAAATATCTCGAAAACGGTTCATTTCATAAAAAAATGACAAATAGAAAAAAGTTTCCATATTAAATTTCCTTCACAATCCCTACGTTTTCGAGATATGATGTCTGAAGTTTGACGGAAGGCGATTTTTCAATTATTGCACCTGACGAAAATACTTTAAGAACAAAATTATGTTTAATAAACATCAAGAAGTCGGTAACGGATCATCGAAAAGACGCGAAGAAAGTTCGTTCCATAGAGAAATGTACGGAAAATCGAATAGCATTGAGAGCAACTTCCTATATCGCACCGTTTCAGAGATAATTTGAGAAAAATAATTTCAAACTCAACCCACGATGAAACCTGTACCATAACTAAACTACGTAGAAATGTAAAATGATAAAATAAATCAATGACAATTAAAAACCCACCCGATGATGACCACTTTCACACCAAAACTGAAATCCCACGAAATACAACTATACAGGAGAACCGAGTATTTATTTTTCGCTATTTACCTCTAGTTAGAAAAAAACTTCCATATTAAATTTCCTACACAATCCCTACGTTTTCGAGATATGATGTCTGAAGTTTGACGGAAGGTGATTTTTTAATTATTGCACCTGACGAAAATACTTTAAGAACAAAATTATGTTTAATAAACATCAAGGAGTCGGTAACGGATCATCTAAAAGACGCGAAGAAAGTTCGCTCCATAGAGAAATGTACGGAAAATCAAATAGCATTGAGAGCAACTTCCTATATCGCACCGTTTCAGAGATAATTTGAGAAAAATAATTTCAAACTCAACCCACGATGAAACCTGTACCATAACTAAACTATGTAGAAATGTAAAATGATAAAATAAATCAATGACAATTAAAAACCCACCCGATGATGACCACTTTCACACCAAAACTGAAATCCCTCGAAATACAACTACACAGGAGAACCGAGTGTTTATTTTTCGCTATTTACCTCTAGTTACCCCCCCCCCCCCCCCCCCCACACCCACACACTCCACCAACGCAATCATCTCAAAATATAATATAGTTCCAGATGTCGCTATAATAGATACAGGTACCAAATTTCAAGTGAATATTTCCATTTTATTTTATCAACCACTTTAATATTGAAGTGGGGGTGGAGGGGTGGGGGGGGATGAAAAATATAAAAACATTTGAGGCGTGGCTTGTAGTACATACATCAAATTTCAAATTTCTGCACTCTTACCAGCTTGCTATACATATTTTCCCCTATTTACCCCCAACCCTTCACCGGATATCTTCAAAAAACAATCCAGTTCCAGATCTCGTTATAATATACGAGTACCTACAAAATTTCTAGTCAATATCTTAAACCGTTCCGGAGAAAACATGCGGACAAAAAATAAAGTTACAGACAGATTTTTCGTTCAAATTTAAAATCTCGACGTTTCATGACATTCTATCTCAAGAAAAAAAAAATCGGTAAAGGTATTTACACAGAACTTCCCTCGTTCATGGCAGTCTCTCTAAAAATATAATAATTACGAAATGACATTGAGAATAATAATCGGAGTAGAGTTATTGCTATTATTACAAAGAAAACTTGATAAGTTTTGGTCAAAAAAATATACAGATTGCTCATCCAACAGCAAAAGTTCAATACTAAATAGCAGGTGCCACATATGGCAGGCTTGCGCAAATACCTTTACAAATGTCCACCATGACTGAATTATTTCTTGGGATGACCACCCTGTACATTTTTCAATAAAAGTATAATAGGTGCATATGCCAGATGTTATTGCCATCTGTCACATTTTCAATCCAACATTCACGTAATGGAGTGAAAGTATAGTGGTGGTTAAAAAATTTCATTTTTTAAAAATTTTTCAAAAGATGGTAAAATAATTTTCAAATTTTTTTCTTCTAAAATAGGTTTAAAATGTCAAAGGTAGAAATTTTAAATTAGAGCAAAAAGGAAAGTTTCCTTCTGTTCTATAGTAGTGCTAAAAAAAGTTTAAAAATTAAAAATGATGTATTTTTAAAATAGGTTTAGAATGCTATGAAACGTGAAAATTTTAAATTTGAGCAAATAAAAAAAAATTCGATCTATTTTATTGGTAAAAACTTTTTGAAAAATGTTGGTGAAAAAAATTTTCAAATTTTTTTTCCTGAAATACCTAGGTTTAGAATGTCATTTAAATTTGAGCATTCTGGTGTTAAATTTTTTTCCAAACTGGTAACAAAATGTTGCAAATTTTTTTTTCCGAAATTGGTTTGGAATATCATGAAACGTGGAAATTTTAAATTTGAGCAAAAAAAATTTTTTCGTCTGTTCTATAGTAGTGATACATAAATTGATTAAAAATGTTTTCAAATTTTTTAAAAAATTCTTCAAAAACATTTTTAAATTTGTTTGAATAGTTTTAGAATGTCATGGAAACGTGGATAGTTAAAATCTGAACAAAGAAAGAAAAATTCTATCTTAGTGATAAAATTTCAAAAAACTTTTTTTTTAATCAGGCTTAGATTGCCACGAAACGTGAAAATTTTAAATTTGAAGAAAGAAAAAAAAATTCATTTTAGTAGTAAAAATTTTTTCAAAAATATTGGTGAAAAAAATTTTCAAATTTTTTTTTCCTGAAATAGGTTAAGCGTGTCATGAAACATAGAAATTTTAAATTTGAGCAAAAACAAATTTTTTTCATCTTGGTAAAATTTTTTTCAAAAATGTGAAAAAAATTTTCAAACATTTTTTTTTTCTGAAATAGGTTTAGCGCGTCATGAAACGTGGAAATTTTAAATTTGAACAAAAAAAAAAATTTTTCAACTTGGTAAAAATTTTTTCAAAAATGTTTGAAAAAAATTTTCAAAAAATTTTTTTTCCTGAAATAGGTTTAGCGCGTCATGAAACGTGGAAATTTTAAATTTGAGCAAAAAAAAATTTTTTTCATCTTGGTAAAAATTTTTTCAAAAATGTTTGAAAAAAATTTTCAAAAAATTTTTTTTCCTGAAACAGGTTTAGCGCGTCATGAAACGTGGAAATTTTAAATTTGAGCAAAAAAAAATTTTTTTCACTATTTATTCCGTTTAGACGGTCCACCCTGTATATTTTTCAGTGAAAATTCTACCAGTTCTCCGCTGACAGTAGGGTTATCTACCTACCAAATTTGACTGCTCTCCGTCAAGTAGTTTTTTAGTAAATACACCAACAGACAGACAGACAGACAGACAGACAGACAGACCGACAGACAGACAGACAGACAGACTGACGGAATTGAAAAACCTATATTTTCGGAATCTACGTGTTCTGAAACGTCAGAATCCGAAAAAATCTCGGAGGGTGATTTTTTCTCGAATACAATACTTCCCTTCGGTATGCGAGGGAAGTAAAAATTAAAATTTTTACTTCCCTCGCATACCGAAGGGAAGTATTGTATTCGAGAAAAAATCACCCTCCGAGATTTTTTCGGATTCTGACGTTTCAGAACACGTAGATTCCGAAAATATAGGTTTTTCAATTCCGTCAGTCTGTCTGTCTGTTGGTGCATTAACTAAAAAACTACTTGACGGAGAGCAGTCAAATTTGGTAGGTAGTTAACCCTACTGTCAGCGAAGAACTGGTAGAATTTTCACTGAAAAATATACAGGGTGGACCGTCTAAACGGAATAAATAGTGAAAGAAATTTTTTTTTGCTCAAATTTAAAATTTCCACGTTTCATGACGCGCTAAACCTATTTCAGAAAAAAAAAAAATTGAAAATTTTTTTCAATCATTTTTGAAAAAATTTTTACCACCAAAATAGATGATTTTTTTTTTCTCAAAATTTAAAATTTCCACGTTTCATAGCGTTCTAAATCTATTTAAAGAAATATAAAAAAAAAATTAAAATTTTTTGAAAAAATTTTACCACAAATAGATGGAATTTTTTTTCCGATTTAAAATTTCCACGTTTCCATGGCATTCCAAATTTATTAAAACAAATTTAAAAATGTTTTAGAAAAATAAAAAAAATGAAAACATGTTTTAGTAATCTATTTATCACCATTATAGAATAGACGAAATATTTTTTTGCTCAAATTTTAAATTTCCACGTTTCATAACATTCTAAACCTATTTCGGAAAAAAACATTTGCAACATATTTTCACCAATTTGGAAAAAAATTTAACACTAGAATAGACAGAAAACATTTTTGAAAATTTGTTCTATATTTTAATCACCACTATATTTCCACTCCATTACGTGAATGTGGGATTGAAAATGTGAGAGATGGCAATAATATTTGCCATATCCTATTATATACTTTTATCGAATAATAGCATCCCAAGAAATAATTGAGTCATGGTGGACATTTATAAAGGTATTTGCGCAAGCCTTCCATATTTGGCACCTGTTATTTAGTATATTGAACTTTTGCTGTTGGATGAACACTCTGTATATTTTTTTGACCAAAAGTTATCAGGTTTTCTTTGTAATAATACCAATAATTATATTCCGATTATTATTCCCAATGTCATTTCGTAATTAATAATTTTTTTGAGTGACTGTCATGCACAAATAACGAGGGAAGTTCTGTGTAAATAACTTTACCGATTTTTTATGATTACTATACTTCCAATCCGCTACGTGGATATGGAAGTGATATAATTCACCCATGTTGGAAATTTGTAAAGGTATTTACCCAGCCTTCCATATTTGGCACCTATTATTTAATACTGAATTTTTGTTATCGAATGACCACTCTGTATATTTTTTTGACAAAAGGTATCAGGTTATCTTTGTAATAACACCTTCCGATTGTTATTCTCATAATATGTGGTTTCATAATAATTCTTTAGGTCGCCCGATGCGTTAGGTCGCAAGGTGTTAGGTAACGAAATTTCGTTGGGTTAGGTCGCGAAAATCGCGAAATTACGTGAGGTTAGGTCGCAAACTCGCGAAATTTCGTTGGGTTAGATCGCTAAATTGGCGAAATTTCGTTGTGTTAGGTCGCGAAATTACATGAGGTTAGATCGCAAAATGGCGAAATTTCAACCAAGCTAACCCAACGAAAGAAAATCGAAAATATCTCGAAAACGGTTCATTTCATAAAAAAATGACAAATAGAAAAAAGTTTCCATATTAAATTTCCTACACAATCCCTACGTTTTCGAGATATGATGTCTGAAGTTTGACGGAAGGTGATTTTTTAATTATTGCACCTGACGAAAATACTTTAAGAACAAAATTATGTTTAATAAACATCAAGGAGTCGGTAACGGATCATCTAAAAGACGCGAAGAAAGTTCGCTCCATAGAGAAATGTACGGAAAATCAAATAGCATTGAGAGCAACTTCCTATATCGCACCGTTTCAGAGATAATTTGAGAAAAATAATTTCAAACTCAACCCACGATGAAACCTGTACCATAACTAAACTATGTAGAAATGTAAAATGATAAAATAAATCAATGACAATTAAAAACCCACCCGATGATGACCACTTTCACACCAAAACTGAAATCCCTCGAAATACAACTACACAGGAGAACCGAGTGTTTATTTTTCGCTATTTACCTCTAGTTACCCCCCCCCCCCCCCCCCCACACCCACACACTCCACCAACGCAATCATCTCAAAATATAATATAGTTCCAGATGTCGCTATAATAGATACAGGTACCAAATTTCAAGTGAATATTTCCATTTTATTTTATCAACCACTTTAATATTGAAGTGGGGGTGGAGGGGTGGGGGGGATGAAAAATATAAAAACATTTGAGGCGTGGCTTGTAGTACATACATCAAATTTCAAATTTCTGCACTCTTACCAGCTTGCTATACATATTTTCCCCTATTTACCCCCAACCCTTCACCGGATATCTTCAAAAAACAATCCAGTTCCAGATCTCGTTATAATATACGAGTACCTACAAAATTTCTAGTCAATATCTTAAACCGTTCCGGAGAAAACATGCGGACAAAAAATAAAGTTACAGACAGATTTTTCGTTCAAATTTAAAATCTCGACGTTTCATGACATTCTATCTCAAGAAAAAAAAAATTAAAATTTTTACTTCCCTCGCATACCGAAGGGAAGTATTGTATTCGAGAAAAAATCACCCTCCGAGATTTTTTCGGATTCTGACGTTTCAGAACACGTAGATTCCGAAAATATAGGTTTTTCAATTCCGTCAGTCTGTCTGTCTGTTGGTGCATTAACTAAAAAACTACTTGACGGAGAGCAGTCAAATTTGGTAGGTAGTTAACCCTACTGTCAGCGAAGAACTGGTAGAATTTTCACTGAAAAATATACAGGGTGGACCGTCTAAACGGAATAAATAGTGAATGAAATTTTTTTTTGCTCAAATTTAAAATTTCCACGTTTCATGACGCGCTAAACCTATTTCAGAAAAAAAAAAAATTGAAAATTTTTTTCAATCATTTTTGAAAAAATTTTTACCACCAAAATAGATGATTTTTTTTTTCTCAAAATTTAAAATTTCCACGTTTCATAGCGTTCTAAATCTATTTAAAGAAATATAAAAAAAAAATTAAAATTTTTTGAAAAAATTTTACCACAAATAGATGGAATTTTTTTTCCGATTTAAAATTTCCACGTTTCCATGGCATTCCAAATTTATTAAAACAAATTTAAAAATGTTTTAGAAAAATAAAAAAAATGAAAACATGTTTTAGTAATCTATTTATCACCATTATAGAATAGACGAAATATTTTTTTGCTCAAATTTTAAATTTCCACGTTTCATAACATTCTAAACCTATTTCGGAAAAAAACATTTGCAACATATTTTCACCAATTTGGAAAAAAATTTAACACTAGAATAGACAGAAAACATTTTTGAAAATTTGTTCTATATTTTAATCACCACTATATTTCCACTCCATTACGTGAATGTGGGATTGAAAATGTGAGAGATGGCAATAATATTTGCCATATCCTATTATATACTTTTATCGAATAATAGCATCCCAAGAAATAATTGAGTCATGGTGGACATTTATAAAGGTATTTGCGCAAGCCTTCCATATTTGGCACCTGTTATTTAGTATATTGAACTTTTGCTGTTGGATGAACACTCTGTATATTTTTTTGACCAAAAGTTATCAGGTTTTCTTTGTAATAATACCAATAATTATATTCCGATTATTATTCCCAATGTCATTTCGTAATTAATAATTTTTTTGAGTGACTGTCATGCACAAATAACGAGGGAAGTTCTGTGTAAATAACTTTACCGATTTTTTATGATTACTATACTTCCAATCCGCTACGTGGATATGGAAGTGATATAATTCACCCATGTTGGAAATTTGTAAAGGTATTTACCCAGCCTTCCATATTTGGCACCTATTATTTAATACTGAATTTTTGTTATCGAATGACCACTCTGTATATTTTTTTGACAAAAGGTATCAGGTTATCTTTGTAATAACACCTTCCGATTGTTATTCTCATAATATGTGGTTTCATAATAATTCTTTAGGTCGCCCGATGCGTTAGGTCGCAAGGTGTTAGGTAACGAAATTTCGTTGGGTTAGGTCGCGAAAATCGCGAAATTACGTGAGGTTAGGTCGCAAACTCGCGAAATTTCGTTGGGTTAGATCGCTAAATTGGCGAAATTTCGTTGTGTTAGGTCGCGAAATTACATGAGGTTAGATCGCAAAATGGCGAAATTTCAACCAAGCTAACCCAACGAAAGAAAATCGAAAATATCTCGAAAACGGTTCATTTCATAAAAAAATGACAAATAGAAAAAAGTTTCCATATTAAATTTCCTTCACAATCCCTACGTTTTCGAGATATGATGTCTGAAGTTTGACGGAAGGTGATTTTTCAATTATTGCACCTGACGAAAATACTTTAAGAACAAAATTATGTTTAATAAACATCA
This sequence comes from Stenurella melanura, assembly GCA_963583905.1. Lineage (NCBI taxonomy): Eukaryota > Metazoa > Arthropoda > Insecta > Coleoptera > Cerambycidae > Stenurella > Stenurella melanura. Next base: position 101,661 of record OY757311.1, read on the forward strand.
AGAAGTCGGTAACGGATCATCGAAAAGACGCGAAGAAAGTTCGTTCCATAGAGAAATGTACGGAAAATCGAATAGCATTGAGAGCAACTTCCTATATCGCACCGTTTCAGAGATAATTTGAGAAAAATAATTTCAAACTCAACCCACGATGAAACCTGTACCATAACTAAACTACGTAGAAATGTAAAATGATAAAATAAATCAATGACAATTAAAAACCCACCCGATGATGACCACTTTCACACCAAAACTGAAATCCCACGAAATACAACTATACAGGAGAACCGAGTATTTATTTTTCGCTATTTACCTCTAGTTAGCCCACCCCCCACACCCACACACTCCACCAACGCAATCAACTCAAAATATAATAAGTTCCAGATGTCGGCATAATACATACGCGTACCAAATTTCAAGTGAATATCTCAATTTTATTCTATCAACCACTTTAATATTGAAGTGGGGGTGGAGGGGTGGGGATGAAAAATATAAAAGCATTTGAGGCGTGGCTTGTAGTACATACATCAAATTTCAAGTTTCTGCACTCTTACCAGCTTGCTATACATATTTCCCCCTATTTACCCCCAACCCTTCACCGGATATCTTCAAAAAATAATCCAGTTCCAGATCTCGTTATAATATACGTGAACAAAATTTCAAGTCAATATCTTAAACCGTTCCAGAGAAAACCTGGGGACAAAAAATAAAGTTACAGACAGATTTTTCGTTCAATTTTAAAATCTCGACGTTTCATGACATTCTATTTCAAGAAACAAAAAAAAATTTTTTTTTATGATTACTATACTATTTCCAATCCGCTACGTGGATATGGAAGTGATATTATAATTCACCCATGTTGGAAATTTGTAAAGGTATTTACCCAGCCTTCCATATTTGGCACCTATTATTTAATACTGAATTTTTGTTATCGAATGACCACTGTATATTTTTTTGACAAAAGGCATCAGGTTATCTTTGTAATAACACCTTCCGATTGTTATTTTCATAATATGTGGGTTCGTAATAATTCTTTAGGTCGCCCGATGCGTTATGTCCCAAGGTGTTAGGTAACGAAATTTCGTTGGGTTAGGTCGCGAAAATCGCGAAATTACGTGAGGTTAGGTGGCAAACTCGCGAAATTTCGTTGGGTTAGATCGCTAAATTGGCGAAATTTCCTTGTGTTAGGTCGCGAAATTACATGAGGTTAGATCGCAAAACCGCGAAATTTCCTTGGGTTAGATCGCAAAATGGAGAAATTTCAACCAAGCTAACCCAACGAAAGAAAATCGAAAATATCTCGAAAACGGTTCAATTCATAAAAAAATGACAAATAGAAAAAAGTTTCCAAATTAAATTTCCTACACAATCCCTAAGTTTTCGAGATATGATGTCTGAAGTTTGACGGAAGGTGATTTTTCAATTATTGCACCTGACGAAAATACTTTAAGAACAAAATTATGTTTAATAAACATCAAGAAGTCGGTAACGGATCATCTAAAAGACGCGAAGAAAGTTCGTCCCATAGAGAAATGTACGGAAAATCGAATAGCATTGAGCGCAACTTCCTATATCGCACCGTTTCAGATAATTTGAGAAAAATAATTTAAAACTCAACCCACGATGAAACCTGTAGAGTAGTATTATTATGAGAAGATGCTCGGGGCGGAGCTAACGTGCGCGAATATTTTTGCCAGTGACAGCATCATCTGGGGTAGAAGGATATATAATAATTGTAATCAAATTTTCGAGGCCGAGGAACTGTGTAATGTAGAATATTAAAACTCGTCACACTCTGGTGTTTATGGTGAAGACATTCTTCACTGAAAGTAAGGTTATATCACTTAATTCAATCAGAAATGGGGAACACAACAAGTATACTGCAGCACGAATCCTGTGACTGCAGATTGACGGTGCCACTGGCTTCGACGTCAAATATGTCGCAATTCGCTCTCATTGGCTTAAAACAACGAAGGCACACAAACTCGTCTCTGCGCATTATTTTTTGCAAGCATCTTCTCATAATAATTAGTGGTGCAACGGTTACGGTTGGGGAACGGTTTAGTTCACGGTTTTTGCTATTATACGATTAACCGTAACCGTCTATTTTCACGGTTGTTATACGGTTCTTGCAGGTCTGAACGTGCAACTCGCAACAGCGGGCGCGGCGGCACCGATACGGATAAGAGCCTGTTGACGGTGGAGTTTCAGAAAGCGCGTCCGTCGGACTCTGTGTTGTGTTTGTGTTTTCGCGGTAAAAATGTCGCATACACGTAAAAGAGAAATTATCAATGTATGGAAATATTTTACAAAGGTATCCGATGTGGCCACCAGCACTGTTTGTAAATTCTGTGATGCAAAAATATCACTGAGGGGGCAAAAATGCGTCAGTTAAGGGTTTTTCAACTTCAAATTTATGGAATCACCTTAAACGATGGCACAGTTAGAAATAGAAACAGAAACGGATAATTCTCAATCTAGTTGTGAATCCGGTCCACCGCCCAAGAAACAAGCTACAATAATTCAGATTTTAGAGAACTCTAAAAAATATGCGATTCATTTTAAAAACCGTAACCGTAACCGTAGGAATAACCGTAACCGTAACCTTAACCGTAAAACCCGAAACCGTTGCACCACTAATAATAATACTACTCTACCATAACTAAACTACGTAGAAATGTAAAATGATAAAATAAATCAATGACAATTAAAAACCCACCCGATGATGACCACTTTCACACCAAAACTGAAATCCCACCAAATACAACTACACAGGAGAACCGAGTATTTATTTTTCGCTATTTACCTCTAGTTACCCCCCCCCCCCCACACCCACACAACCACACACTCCACCAACGCAATCAACTCAAAATATAATATAGTTCCAGATGTCGGTATAATACATACGGGTACCAAATTTCAAGTGAATATCTCAATTTTATTCTATCAACCACTTTAATATTGAAGTGGGGGTGGAGGGGTGGGTGGGATGAAAAATATAAAAACATTTGAGGCGTGGCTTGTAGTACATACATCAAATTTCAAGTTTCTGCACTCTTACCAGTTTGCTATACATATTTCCCCCTATTTACCCCCAACCCTTCACCGGATATCTTCAAAAAACAATCCAGTTCCAGATCTCGTTATAATATACGTGAACAAAATTTCAAGTCAATATCTTAAACCGTTCCAGAGAAAACCTGGGGACAAAAAATAAAGTTACAGACAGATTTTTCGTTCAATTTTAAAATCTCTACGTTTCATGACATTCTATTTCAAGAAAACAAAAAAAAAAAATTTTTTATGATTACTATACTTCCAATCCGCTACGTGGATATGGATGTGATATTATAATTCACCCATGTTGGAAATTTGTAAAGGTATTTACCCAGCCTCCCATATTTGGCACCTATTATTTAATACTGAATTTTTGTTATCGAATGACCACTCTGTATATTTTTTTGACAAACGGCATCAGGTTATCTTTGTAATTAACACCTTCCGATTGTTATTCTCATATGTGGTTTCGTAATAATTCTTTAGGTCGCCCGATGCGTTAGGTCGCAAGGTCTTAGGTAGCGAAATTTCGTTGAGTTAGGTCGCGAAAATCGCGAAATTACATGACGTTAGGTCGCAAACTTTGCCAAATTACGTGAGGTTAGATCGCAAAATTGACGAAAGTTCGTTGTGTTAGGTCGCAAAATTACATGAGGTTAGATCGCAAAACCGCGAAATTTCCTTGGGTTAGATCGCAAAATCGCGAAATTTCAACCAAGCTAACCCAACGAAAGAAATTCGAAAATATTTCGAAAACGGTTCATTTCATAAAAAAATCGGTAAAGGTCTTTACACAGAACTTCCCTCGTTATTTGTGCATAAATGTCCACCATGACTGAATTATTTCTTGGGATGACCACCCTGTACATTTTTCAATAAAAGTATAATAGGTGTATATGTCAGATATTATTGCCATCCGTCACATCAATCCAACATTCGCGCATTGGAGTGGAAGTATAGTGGTGGTTAAAAAATTTCATTTTTATTTTAATTTTTCAAAAATGTTAAAAAAAAAATCGGTAAAGGTATTTACACAGAACTTCCCTCGTTCATGGCAGTCTCTCTAAAAATATAATAATTACGAAATGACATTGAGAATAATAATCGGAGTAGAGTTATTGCTATTATTACAAAGAAAACTTGATAAGTTTTGGTCAAAAAAATATACAGATTGCTCATCCAACAGCAAAAGTTCAATACTAAATAGCAGGTGCCACATATGGCAGGCTTGCGCAAATACCTTTACAAATGTCCACCATGACTGAATTATTTCTTGGGATGACCACCCTGTACATTTTTCAATAAAAGTATAATAGGTGCATATGCCAGATGTTATTGCCATCTGTCACATTTTCAATCCAACATTCACGTAATGGAGTGAAAGTATAGTGGTGGTTAAAAAATTTCATTTTTTAAAAATTTTTCAAAAGATGGTAAAATAATTTTCAAATTTTTTTCTTCTAAAATAGGTTTAAAATGTCAAAGGTAGAAATTTTAAATTAGAGCAAAAAGGAAAGTTTCCTTCTGTTCTATAGTAGTGCTAAAAAAAGTTTAAAAATTAAAAATGATGTATTTTTAAAATAGGTTTAGAATGCTATGAAACGTGAAAATTTTAAATTTGAGCAAATAAAAAAAAATTCGATCTATTTTATTGGTAAAAACTTTTTGAAAAATGTTGGTGAAAAAAATTTTCAAATTTTTTTTCCTGAAATACCTAGGTTTAGAATGTCATTTAAATTTGAGCATTCTGGTGTTAAATTTTTTTCCAAACTGGTAACAAAATGTTGCAAATTTTTTTTTCCGAAATTGGTTTGGAATATCATGAAACGTGGAAATTTTAAATTTGAGCAAAAAAAATTTTTTCGTCTGTTCTATAGTAGTGATACATAAATTGATTAAAAATGTTTTCAAATTTTTTAAAAAATTCTTCAAAAACATTTTTAAATTTGTTTGAATAGTTTTAGAATGTCATGGAAACGTGGATAGTTAAAATCTGAACAAAGAAAGAAAAATTCTATCTTAGTGATAAAATTTCAAAAAACTTTTTTTTTAATCAGGCTTAGATTGCCACGAAACGTGAAAATTTTAAATTTGAAGAAAGAAAAAAAAATTCATTTTAGTAGTAAAAATTTTTTCAAAAATATTGGTGAAAAAAATTTTCAAATTTTTTTTTCCTGAAATAGGTTAAGCGTGTCATGAAACATAGAAATTTTAAATTTGAGCAAAAACAAATTTTTTTCATCTTGGTAAAATTTTTTTCAAAAATGTGAAAAAAATTTTCAAACATTTTTTTTTTCTGAAATAGGTTTAGCGCGTCATGAAACGTGGAAATTTTAAATTTGAACAAAAAAAAAAATTTTTCAACTTGGTAAAAATTTTTTCAAAAATGTTTGAAAAAAATTTTCAAAAAATTTTTTTTCCTGAAATAGGTTTAGCGCGTCATGAAACGTGGAAATTTTAAATTTGAGCAAAAAAAAATTTTTTTCATCTTGGTAAAAATTTTTTCAAAAATGTTTGAAAAAAATTTTCAAAAAATTTTTTTTCCTGAAACAGGTTTAGCGCGTCATGAAACGTGGAAATTTTAAATTTGAGCAAAAAAAAATTTTTTTCACTATTTATTCCGTTTAGACGGTCCACCCTGTATATTTTTCAGTGAAAATTCTACCAGTTCTCCGCTGACAGTAGGGTTATCTACCTACCAAATTTGACTGCTCTCCGTCAAGTAGTTTTTTAGTAAATACACCAACAGACAGACAGACAGACAGACAGACAGACAGACCGACAGACAGACAGACAGACAGACTGACGGAATTGAAAAACCTATATTTTCGGAATCTACGTGTTCTGAAACGTCAGAATCCGAAAAAATCTCGGAGGGTGATTTTTTCTCGAATACAATACTTCCCTTCGGTATGCGAGGGAAGTAAAAATTAAAATTTTTTCTTCTGAAATAGGTTTAAAATGTCAAACGTAGAAATTTTTAATTTAAGCAAAAAGGAAAGTTTCCGTCTATTCTATAATAGTGGTAAAAGAAGTTTAAGATTTAAAAATTACATTTTTTTTTTAAATAGGTTTAGAATGTCATGAAACGTGAAACTTTTAAATTTGAGTAAAAAAAGTTTCCATATATTAGTGTTAATTTTTTGCCCAAACTGGTAACAAAATGTTGCAAACATTTTTTTTTGCGAAATTGGTTTGGAATGTCATGAAACGTGGAAATTTTAAATTTGAGCAAACCAAATTTTTCGTCTATTCTATAGTAGTGATAAATAGATTAAAAATGTTTTCAAATTTTTTTCAAAATTTTTCAAAAACATTTTTAAATTTGAATAGTTTTAGAATGCCATGGAAACGTGGATAGTTTAAATCTGAACAAAGAAAACAATTCTATCTTAGTGGTAAAAATTTTTAAAAATAGTAAACAAAATTTCTAATTTTTCTTTTAAATAGATTTAGAACGCTATGAAACGTGGAAATTTTAAATTTGAAGAAATAAAAAAGAAATCCGTCTATTTTAGTGGTAAAAAAAATTTCAAAAATGTTGGTAAAAAAAAATTTCAAAAAATTTTCAATTTTTTTTTTTCTGAATCAGGTTTAGAATGCCATGAAACGTGGAAATTTTAAATTTGAAGAAAAAAAAATATCATTTTAGCAGAAAAATTTTTTTCAAAAATGGTAAAAAAAAAATTAATTTTTTTTTACTTCCCTCGCATACCGAAGGGAAGAAATTTTAAATTTGAGCAAAAAAAATTTTTTTCATCTTGGTAAAAAAATTTTCAAAAATAGGTTTAGCGTGTCATAAAACGTGGAAATTTTAAATTTGAACAACAAATTTTTGTTTTATCTTGGTAAAAATTTTTTCAAAAATGTTGGTGAAAAAAACTTTCAAAATTTTTTTTTCCCGAAATAGGATTAGCGCGTCATGAAACGTGGAAATTTTAAATTTGAGCGAAAAAAAATTTTTTTCACTATTTATTCCGTTTAGACGGTCCACCCTGTCTATTTTCCAGTGAAATGTCTACCATTTCTGCGCTGACAGTAGCGTCAACTACCTGCCAAATTTCACTGCTCTCCGTCAAGTAGTTTTTTAGTAAATGCACCAACAGACAGACAGACAGACAGACAGACAGACGGAATTGAAAAACCTATATTTTCGTAATCTACGTGTTCCCAAACGTCAGAATCTGTAAAAATCCCGGAGGGTGATTTTTTCTCGAATACAATACTTCCCTTCGGTATGCGAGGGAAGTAAAAATGACAAATAGAAAAAAGTTTCCGCGTTAAATTTCCTACACAATCCCTACGTCTTCGAGATACGATGTCTGAAGTTTGACGGAAGGTGATTTTTCAATTATTACTGCTAACGAAAATACCTTAAGAACAAAATTATGTTTAATAAACATCAAGAAGTCGGTAATCGATCATCTAAAAGACGCGAAGAAAGTTCGTTCCATAGAGAAATGTACGGAAAATCGAATAACATTGACCGCAACTTCCTATATCGCTCCGTTTCAGAGATAATTTGAGAAAAATGATTTAAAACTCAACCCACGATGAAACCTGTACCATAACTAAACTACGTAGAAATGTAAAATGATAAAATAAATCAATTACAATTAAAAACCCACCCGGTGATGACCGCTTTCACACCAAAACTGAAATCCCACGAAATACACCTACACAGGAGAATCAGTATTTATTTTTCGCCATTTACCTCTACTTAACCCCCCCCCCCCCCCCCCCCGCCCATCCACACTCCAACAACGCAATCAACTCAAAATATAACATAGTTCCAGATGGCGCTATAATACATACGGGTACCAATTTTTAAGTAAATAACTTAATTTTATTTTATCAACCACTTTAATATTGAAGTGGGGGTGGGGGGCGGCAACAAAAATATAAAGACACTCGAGACGTGGCTTGTAGTACAAACATCAAATTTCAAGTTTCTGCACTCTTACCAGCTTGCTATACATATTTCCCCCTATTTACCCCCAACCCTTCACCGGATATCTTCAAAAAACAATCCAGTTCCAGATCTCGTTATAATATATACGTGTACAAAATTTGAAGTCAATATCTTAAACGGAGAAAACGTGCGAACAAAAAATAGAGTTAGACAGAATTTTTGTTCAAATTTAAAATCTCGACGTTTCAAGAAAAAAAAAATAATCATTTTTTTTACGAGTACTATACTTCCAATCCGCTACGTGGATATGGAGGTGATATTATAATTCACCCATGTTGGAAATTTGCAAAGGTATTTTACCCAGCCTTCCATATTTGGCACCTATTATTTAATACTGAATTTTTGTTATCGAATGACCACCCTGTATATTTTTTTGGCAAAAGGCATCAGGTTATCTTTGTAATAACACCTTCCGATTGTTATTCTCATATGTGGTTTCGTAATTAATAGTTTTTTAGGTCGCCCGATGTGTTAGGTCACACCCATACAACTACACACTCCACCAACGCAATCAACTCAAAATATAATATAGTTCCAGATGTCGGTATAATACATACAGGTACAAAATTTCAAATCAATATCTTAAACCGTTCCGGAGAAAACGTGCGGACAAAAAATAAAGTTACAGACAGATTTTTCGTTCAAATTTAAAATCTCGACGTTTCATGACATTCTATTTCAAGAAAAAAAAAAAAAAAATTAAATTTTTTTATGATTACTATACTATTTCCAATCCGCTACGTGGATATGGAAGTGATATTATAATTCACCCATGTTGGAAATTTGTAAAGGTATTTACCCAGCCTTCCATATTTGGCACCTATTATTTAATACTGAATTTTTGTTATCGAATGACCACTCTGTATATTTTTTTGACAAAAGGCATCAGGTCATCTTTGTAATAACACCTTCCGATTGTTATTCTCATAATATGTGGTTTCGTAATTCTTTAGGTCGCCCGATGCGTTAGGTCGCAAGGTGTTAGGTAGCGAAATTTCGTTGGGTTAGGTCGCGAAAAATAGAGAAATTACGTGAGGTTAGGTCGCAAACTCGCGAAATTTCGTTGGGTTAGATCGAAAAATTGGCGAAATTTCGTAGTGTTAGGTCGCGAAATTACATGAGGTTAGATCGCGAAATTTCAATCGAAAATATCTCGGAAACGGTTCACTTCATCAAAAAATGACAAATAGAAAAAAGTTTTCTTATTAAATTTCCTACGGTTCTCTGCGTTTTCGAGATATGATGTCTGAAGTTTGACGGAAGGTAATTTTTCAATTATTGCTGCTAACGACAATACCTTTTAAGAACAAAATTATGTTTAATAAACATCAAGGAGTCGGTAACGGGGATCATATAAAAGACGCGAAGAAAGTTCGTTCCATAGAGAAATGTACGGAAAATCGAATAGCATTGACCGCAACTTCCTATATCGCACCGCACTGTTTCAGAGATACTTTGGGAAAAATAATTCAAACTTCAACCCAGGATGAAACCTGTAACATAACTAAACTACGTAAGTGTAAAATGATAAAATAAATCAATGACAATTAGAAACCCACCCGATGATGACCACTTTCACACCAAAACTGAAATCCCACGAAATACACCTACACAGGAGAATCGAGTATTTATTTTTCGCTATTTACCTCTACTTGTGTGTTATTTTTTAAGTTCTGTCGTGTTCTAGCTCACTTACCTTTACTGATATTTTATTTGTATGTACATTATCAATATTTTGAACATCTGTGATAATAATGGTAAGAATCAAAACAGATACCAAACTAGGTATATACCTACCTATAAAGTACATCGAGCATATTTACGTTACATATTTGCCTATGATTTTAATTAAATGGAAACTGAAACGGTCTTAAGTAGGTAGGGAGTCACTTGGGACTGGAAAAATTTTGAAGACCGTGGGAACTGTTGTCGGCATATCTCTCTCAAAGGCGGCGTCCTTTGTCGGCTTACATCAAAGGATTTAACCGCCGGCGCTTGCGGGCCGTTGACCTTCGCTCAATCTAGACAACAGTGCGTGAGGACTTGTGGAATTAATGTATGCCAACATATAATTTAACGAATGAGGTTCGAGATAGTGGGAAGCGGTGTCTATATATTAATTATAGCCCTCTATACTTTACTTAATAAGAAAAATCATTTAATTTTATTTTCAAAGCGAAAATAGTATTCTGTTTATCTAATCGGATGGTCGACAATTGGGATGCTAATGCTGATATATCTGACCCTTTGTAGTGACAGCTTCTTTTGTAGGGAAGTCTAATAGACACTAGGGTCGATACTGGTCCCATGTAGAGACGCGTCGCACAAGCCGTATTGTCAACCTTTTACGCCATCTCAGCGAGATGACAACCAATTAATGACAAACATACTTATTGTTGTACCTTGAGCTGTAGACAGAGCCTAGTCTTGAATTCGGTTAGCACTTGACCTTGAAAAGTACGTTTATTAGTCAAGAGTAGAATGTTTTGTGCCCTTGTCGTTAGTTTCTACAAAGTAGCAAGCGTGCAAGTCATGCCTTCACTGGGGTTGTATTATGTAAATACATAATATATAACAATAAATAAATATTTATTGCATACACGGTTCAACAGGTAAGATACCCAATTACAGAACAGGAATAAAGGCATAGAAAGCATTAATTACAAAATATACAACAACATAGAAAGAAAGTAAAATGAAGAAAAAATTTACTTAAATGTACGAACTATGAATAACTAATGATACGGAGAGAAAAAAATAACATGGAAAATGTTTAAATATAGAAACTATATATACATATACATTGCTGTGTATCCACATTGTGGAACACTACCCAAGTATCGTGTTTGAAATCATAAATAAAATTCACAAATTTGTATGTATTTTAGAAAATAACCATAACAGTTTTACTTTAACGGATCATACAGAAGCAGGAGTATCTGTGGTTTATTTAATTGATTCAAGTTCATTTGTTCTCAGTGAGTAGGATGCAGAGAATGAAACTTGATATTGAATACGAACAAAATATTTAAATAAACATAAAATGAAGTTAATTTAGTTTAACAAGTGAAAAAAAATACATTTTGATATGCTTTTTATCCAATCTGTTGGGATAATTCATAACATTTTCAGCATAGGGTCGCAAAACGACTCAGTACTTTGACATGTTTTATTTTTCTCCTTTTTCTTTTTGCATTGACTAAAGTAAAAGCTAACTACATTTTGAAACATGGAAAGGGCATCGGTTCTATTTTTATTTAGTAAATGAAAATAAGGAAATGAATGACGATATTTTAAACATAACATTACATTATTTTTTTGCACCTCTATCGCACGGAGAATTTATCAATTTGTAATATTTTTTTAAATAATTCTAATGCCTTTTCGTAAATAACTCGTTTATTTTAAGTTTTACGAAAAGTTTTTTGGACAAAAAATCTGAAATAGAGTTTCTATTTCAGATTTTTTGTCCAAAAAGGTCCGTGCCTTATACTGGTTATAGAGATCGATCGACGGAATAGTTAATTTTCGATTTTTATTAGGAAACTGTTCGGAATTTGAAGAATTTATCAAAAAAATCAAATTTTTCAGTATTTGTATATTCGCTTTTGTTTTCTCAAATTTCTCACAAACGTCAACTAATAGAACTAATCGAGCCCTACAATTGCCATTTTTGAAAATCAAAATCGGACCTTCGGTTCGGGAGTTATTGATTTCTTTGTAAAATCATACTCGGCCCTGGAAAACATACTTGCGGTCAACGGATTCGGGCCGCCAGCAATAGGCTTGATTTGTGGCCGAGCACCTTTGATCCCACCAAGTCTAATCGAAATCGATCAATATTCTGGACAGTTATCGTGCTTCCTAGCCCGATTTCGAGAAAACCAGTTTTTTGCAAAATAAATCAATTTTCATTTGTTTTTCGACATAGTCTCTGGTATACTTATTTGTAGGGCTTTGCCAGCGGCACCATTTCTTTTTTGAAACGTCTCGATCCGACTACCCGTTACCGAGTTATTCAATTTTTTCCGAAAAACTCGAAACGTCTATATCGGGTACTTCCGGTTTCCGAACGGAGCCGAGCTTCCGGTGTTAAGGTTTTCTAAAGCCCTCCTATTAACCACCCAAGTTTCATCGCAATCCGAAAACGGATTAGGGGGGCTGGGCGTGACAGACAGACAGGCAGACAGACAGACAGACCGACTGACGGACGGAATTTTCTAAATTCGCTCTCGAATCGATAGATATGACTTTCACATCGATCCGACGTTTTTTTCGGGTTTCGATGGTCCACCGGAAAAATGCTAAACGTATACTACATTTTTTTTCAAAATGTAGTAACAAGGAACACACCTATTATAGTTCAAGTGGAAAATATACAAGATGGTCATCTTAAGCAATAATTCAACCATGGTGGAGTAAAGGTATTTACGCGAGCTTTCCATGAATGACCCTTCTTATTTAATATTTATTTATTGCTGTCGGATGACCATTCTGTATATTTTTTTGGCCAAAGTTTTCAGGTTTTCTTTGTAATAATTGTGTCACATGACAAAAATAAATTACTATTGACCATGATTTTCCGAACGCTCTACAAGTGTAGGGAATAAGCCATTATGAATCTGAAAACAATAATTCCAAAATGACGGCACTTCATCCGGAAATAACGGAACCGTCTTTGCTTTTTTAAACGGACGCCCAATTTTTGCATTTTTTTAAAAATTGGGTATTAAATTCTGAGTATAAAAGCATTCAGGTTGTTTTATCTGTAACAATTTTTGACATGTCAATTTTTCTCTTCCGTTGTAAAGACACAAGGGTCTTTTAAACAATTCATATCTCTTAATGTATTCAGGCTAGATAAATCACTTTACAACCGATTCCCGAATGTTGAAGAAATAATTTAAGTGGCAATGAAGTTTTCAGTGACTGCTAAGATTTTTTGAAAATTATAATGAATAACCCCCTTTTCAAATGGCACGTGCCAAATATTATGACAATCGATGTTAAATTAAATTTAAAATGAACTATATCAGCATGTAGTACAGGTAACACATGCTTTGAATTATTCACAGCTTTTTGTTAAAAATTATAATTTGTCAAAAAAAAAACATAGAAGCCTATAAAACAATTGAAACAATAAAAAGAAAAAAACTAAAATTAACAACAAACCTTATTAGGTAAGTGTTTGCTGCGAGTTTTCAACACAAGAAATCGACATTTTTGGACCACCTCAAATCCCCACATAATCTTTGAAGTTGAAAATCAAATGGAATTTTCATAAACGTTTTACCGAGGGGTCGGGGGAGTAGGAATACCCCCAATACCCCCAGTAAGATGGGGGCTCCGGAGCCCTCCTTAGGAAATGTTTTGAAAATTAACAATTAAAGGTTATTATTAAATTGTAGAAAATTTTACTACACAATATTTAAAATAGGATTAATTGACATGAAATAAAAATGACGAGAATTGATAATCATCAATAAGGTAACACGATTTATTAACATTGCTATGAACAATTATATTGAAAAAAGAACACGCAGTTGAGATTCATGTCTGTATTCCCAAATATGCAAAAATCTGCATTTCAGTTTTAAAAATAACATACTGTAATTTTAAAATAACCAGTTCGGCAAGTGCAAGATAATATTTGATTCAAATACAGTACTTTCTCAAACAATCAGAATTCAGACCTAAAATGAAAGTGTCAAATAATTTGAAATAAAATGCATAGAAATGCATTGATAAGTAATAGGTGTGACGTAGGTAATATACTGTCATTCTAAAGGAACAGAAACTGGACACTTGAGGATATAAAAAAAAATAATTTAGTCTATTCAAAATTAAAATTTTTAAACAGTTTTTTTTATATGGTGCGGGCCCAAAGGCTGCAGCCTGGGTAGCTTGCGCGTAAATACGGCCCTGCATTGCAGCATGCCCTCCATTCTTGGTATCAAGTGGATGAAGCACTAGCACTATCAACAAACGCTGTAGATTCAAAACTTGATTCAAGACAAGACGGTGAGGCAATAGAAGTCAATTTCTTTGGCCCCCTAGATCACCAGATCTGACACAATTAGATTTTTATTTATGGAGGTAAGTTAAGAATATACTTTATCAAACTTCATCCGCATCTTGGGAAGCCACGAATGATATTGATAGAAATAAAGTCGAAAATGCTATCACAGCCGCAACCATCTGACGTCGGGTTTTTAATGTTTAACCCATAACGGTGCACATATCGAGCATCGTCTGTATTGTTCATAGTTTATATAATCATTTCATTGTCAATTTATGCTAGACCAAGTATTTCCAAATTATTACCAAATTGAATTAGGTGTAGATGAGTTTGATTTATTATTATTTATTGTGTTTTATTGGTTTCACCAAATGGCCATCGACCGAAGTCCTTCAGCCTGTTACAAATATTTACAATGTTTTATTTACACATATTAATTTTTTTACAGCATATTTACATTCTGTGAAAAAAAAAATTACAAAAAGTTAATATATATTTATATATATATTGATGTTTCAGTTTTCATTCCCGATTGTTTAGTGCGACAATGTGTTCCCAAAGAGTTAGGTCCGGATATATTCTTCGGTTGTGTATTCCTGGTTGTCTTGTTTTGCAGAGGGGTTGAATAATTTCTATGTTGTGTTCTTCTTTAGCAAATTTGGTAGATAAGGATAATATTCTTTGGTTTATTGGTGTAATCTCTGTGATTTGGTAAAGAAGGTTGTTAGGGGGGTTATGCAGAGGGTTTCTAGGATGTCTGGTTTTAGTGATGGATCGCAATGATGATGTTTCTGCTACTTGTAAGTTTTTACTGACTGGTCTTCTTGTATTAAGATATAGAGGCTGGCTGTATTCTAATATAGGTCGGCAAATCGTACAGTAAATATGGGCAGCAGTCTTTTTGTCAATCCCTTTGTTTTTATATGTTAAGGTCCGGAAATGTCTGCTTCTTGTAATACATTTCTTCTTAATTAATTTTGTGTGCTTGTTAAAATTTAGTTTATTGTCTATTGTTACTCCCAGATATTTTACTGTAGGTTGGCAGTATATTGTGTTATTATCGATATTCAGTGTTGGAGTATTTGGGGTTGCATTATGGTTAAATATAATTTATTGTGATTTTAGTGGATTTGGTTTCATTCTCCATTTGTTGAACCATGATAATGTTCTATCCATTAATTGCTGAAGCGCTTCCACTGTCTTGAAAGTATTTTTATTATGGCTTACTAGTGCAGTATCGTCAGCATATTGTAGGATGTATAAATTTAGATCTAAATATTCTGGTCTCAAGTTAAAGGTGTATATATCATAGCAATATATATTGTGGAACAAGGCTGAGAGTGGGGAGCCTTGTGGGACACCTTGTTGAATTGTAATTTTCTGCGATAGATGATTGTTAACTTTCACTTGGACAGTCCTTTCACTCAGGTAGTCTTTGATGAGAAAAAAGTAAGTGTTTGGGGCAGTTGGTTATCATTAGTTTGAACAGTATCCCGCGATGCCAAACACTGTCAAAGGCTTTATGAATATCAAGAAAGACGGCAGCACTGCATTGACCACTAAGTTTTGCTGTTTGTATGTTTGATGTGATAACTGTCAAGGGGTGTACAGTGGAACGCTTCTCTAGAAAACCAAATTGATATCCCGGGATAACATGTCCCACTCCATCGTCTAATATTGTTTTAACAATTTTTTCGAAAAATTTGCCTAGAACAGATAATAATGTAATAGGCCGATAGTTATTAACATTAGTGTGGTCGGTGTTAGGTTTGGGAATGGTTATTACGATTCCATGTTTCCATTCTGGTGGGAAATAGCAGTGGTTAAGGCAGTATTCATATATTCTTTTAATATAAAGATGTATTTCGTAGTGGAGTTTTCTTATTACGTTTTTCGTGATGTCATATCCTGGTGCAGTGTTTTTACCTTTATGTAGTACTTTAAAGTAGCTTTCTTCATCTATTTCTTTCGCGTCTGACACTAGGTTCTCTGAGAAATATGTTTCATATCAGTTATTGACAGTTTCATATTGTACATCATTGAACTGTGGGTTGTTATTTTCCATGTAGGTTTCTGTGAAGTGTTCTGCAAATAATTGTACTTTTTCTGTGTCCGAATTATATGTTCTATTATTTTTTTCTAGGGCAGGTATCCCCTGGTATGGTTTATAGTGAGTCAGTTTTTTAATTTGTTGCCAGTAGTTTTTCCCTTGTTGCTTATTTATTTCGTTACACGTTTTCATCCAATTGTTTTCTTTATATTGCCTTATTAGTTTTTGAATGTCCTTATTATAATTATTAATATGTCTCTTATAATCCTCACTTGGCTGACTTAAATATTCTCTATACATTTTTCTTTTGTTTTTTATCATTCTAATAATATATGGTGGCAGTTTGTATGTGTAATATCTCACTCGTTCTTTGGATGTGTTTTTCATGATTGTGGTCATCAGCTTTTGGTTAAATTGTTTGATTCTGTCCTTGTCCATTGGTAAGTTTTGTGTATCTTCGATGTATTTTGTCATAGTATCGTTTACCTCTTCCATATTACATTTGTTGTAGTTAATTCTCTTTTCTTCTTGGTCGTCAATTTTCCGTTTAAATTTATGGATATTTCTATTGCTGAATGATCGGAGCCAATGTCTGGGTGTGTTTCGATTTTCTCTATGTTGCTTTTAAGGTTATTTGTATACAGTAACAAATCTAGTGTTGTGTCTGGGTTGTTTGCCATGTAGAACGTAGGGGGCGTATTTGCTTTTGTGAAATTGGAGTTTTCGAAGAAATTGTTAAGCTGCTTTTGTTTGTTCCTATTGATGTTGAAATCGCCCATGATGACACAGTACTTATATAATGCGGCTTTCGTGAATATCGTTTGCTCAATATTGGCTGTTGGGTGAATGTAAACTAAAAATATATGTAACTTGTCTTCAAGAAATGGTATTGTGAAATGGGTAGCTTCACATAAGGGGTTATTTATTTTTGGTGAATTGTCTTTGCTCATCTTTAAGCCAGGGTGTATTTGGACCAGACTTCCTCCTCTCACATTGTTGTTGACAATATTACCATCAAATTGTAGGACATCCCAATTTCGATATTTTGTGTTGCTAGTTTTTTTTGTTTTTGTTTCTACAAAGAGTGTACAATTGATACACTTTTTTTCTAAAATATTGTTTATAATGTGTTTTTTTGGTATATAGCTGTTAACATTTGCATATAAAATTTTAAATATCGACGTGAACTTGAACATTATTACTTCCTTGTATTGGTTGGGTTGGAGATATTGTCGAGGGTTGTTCGAGATCGAACATCAAAATATACATTCTGCTTCCTGTAAAATGAGCAACTGTGTCAATACTGTATTGTACTACAAAGCGTTTTCTAAGTTTAGAAATTAATTCTACTCTATCAGTATATTTTTCTTTATTTAGTTTAGTTACATAAGTATGATGATCATATCGTGAACGGTAACTGGGGAGTGTACTTTGAGTTTTTGGTGATTTTTGGATCTATTTCGCTTGACTTTTTGTTCAGAGATTTGATCTGATTATTTGGTATGCCTTCAATTGGATTTTTGGGTCTCTTCGGACATTTGAGTGACCATACAGTATGATCCTCAGCCTAGCACCCTGTGCACTTTGGTGGAAGATGTGTATCACATTTAGTATGGTGATGTGGCCCATTACACTTAGTGCATTTTATTGGTGAGGTGCAGCTATCACGTGTATGAGTAAATAGTTGGCAACGAGAGCAAGGTTGTGGAATTGGCGCTGGTGGTAAATTTGGATAGACTGGATAATGTCTGTGTTTATAAAAGAGGCCCTCGTTTAATAATTTTTCTGAGGAGCTCATGCAACCCGTTATGATTCTAATGAGGGAGGTAGTTTTACTAGTGGCTTTTGAAACAATTCTTTTGCAGTACCTGTGGGTGATATGAGATTTTGTGAGATATTCGCTAATTTCTTCATCTGTAATGTCATGTTCTACAGATCCGATGATTACACTGTATGAGTTTGTAGAGACTGTTGTGTTTATTGGCATAGTTGAAGGTTGTGTTTCTTTGTAATTTAGAATGTTTTTGGGCAATAAGCTTTATTAGTGTCTGAGTAATTAAATTTTTCTCTTGGTTACTTTTAAGCAGGAATCCCATTTTGGTTTTAATGATGATATCGTCAGTACTCGGATGTTCCTTGTCCCATATATCTGACAGCATTTTTCTTGTTAGCGCCTCGGGTGCTTTTACATAGAATCGTGTTTTAAATGGCTTTTGTGATATTTCTTTCATTTTTGCGGACACATTTCTTTGTCTGTTGTGTCTTTCATTTTGTGTAAGAATATTTTCATTTGAGTTAGTGTTGGGCAGTGTATGTGAGTTTGAATCATTTATTTGTTTTTGTTGTGGAATTTCTTTATCACTATTCTTGTTTTTGTTAGAGTGTATGTTTTTAGATGCTTGTTTCTTACTTATAGATGGGATGTTTAAGTTTTCTAGGTTTTGTGAATGTTGTCCTACAATAATTTCGTTTATTTGTTCTGTTGTCATATGATGCTTGTTTTTTTTTTAGATGCTTCCTAATCTGCTTCTTGCTTTTCGTTTATGCCTCACTTTTTTCCACTGTCCATCATCACAAATTTCCATTTCACTGTAGTCACTTCCATCACTTTCACCAGACATTTTAAATCACTGTTTACTAACACTTTTACTAAGAGCAAGATGAGTAGGTGTTACCTCTACCACTGTTCGAGCTAAACTTGATGAGTTTGAATATGTACATACTATTTTGTATTAAACACTTACCTAAGTTTAGTTATTTTTTGTTCTATTATTTTACTGTTTCAATTGTTTAATAGGCTTCCATGTTTTCTTTAGACAAATTATAATTTTCAACAAAAAACTGTGAATAATTCAATAAGTACATGTGTTAGATATAGGACATGCTAATATAAGTCCACCTCAAAGGGCATAGCCGGATAAGTAGGGTGAAACGGCCCCCGGCCCTATCTTCGTTGAGGGAAGGAATATAGCTAGCAATAAGTGAAGGGAACAATTTTGCAAAATATTAACGCAAAAGGATGGTGCGTTTCACGGGGTGACGAGGGGGATGAAATCCAAAGGACCAATTTTTGGTGCCAAAACGCAGCAACCGAAAATTTTGGAAAAAATATATGTTGGGCACGTATTGGAGGGGATTCTCAGAAAAAAATGTCACTCAATTTGGGAAAGAACTAAGGGCGAGGAGACGTCGGTATACTTTTCAAATATTTCTAAGCGTAGCTTCCCCTCGTTGCACCACATTCAAAATTTTTTTGTGGCGTCTACTTTCATCCCCATATAACATATTTTTTTCACAGCGTGGTCGGAACATTACGTCATAGTGAAAAAAAATCACGTCCGTGGTCTTCTGAGACTAGTGGCATACATACGCGTATTAACCGTATGATGTGAACTGTTCGCATAAAAATAGCACGTATAAGTTGAGAAAATGAAACATTTAGAGCCGCAGCGACCATTTCGAAATGCTAGTTGTTAAATATAAACCAGCGTAAGGAATTAATTGTAGCGCCACATTAGTGACTTGTCGATGAGAATGTCCTACTATTTACACGTATATACAGTTCTCACTAGTGATGAGCGTCACTGTCACGATGCTTTCATTTAATAGTCATACGATGAAACTATAATTGTTTTTACAGGCGCTAGTCTTCATCATTGCCAATGGACCAACGCACCTTAGTCAAAAACGAGACTCATTCGCTTCACTGGTGGTTAATTGTTTTCGCTTTCCTTTAAAAGAAGACACAAAAATTCGATACCTTTTAGCTTCTAGCGACTCTTTGGCATCTCGAAATCCTCAATCTAGGAAGAAAATGTCTCCTGCCTGCAGCAATCTTTGGAGACCATTAGGTTCGTCTAGAACGTGAAGCATAATTGCGGCATCATTCTGTGTGACTAGAAATGGAGCCAGCATATCAAGGATATACCCATCGGTGGTACAAATCGTAAATAGTTTACACAGGGACACTTTCTTTTGTCCTGAAACTGACTTTCGCTGATATTTATTGTTGGAACTTATTTGATGTTGATCATATGTTCCGTCGCATATTAGGGCTAACTGATCTTCAAGATTATACAGATCTTTTGCGATCACAGTGTGTGTCTGTCGATCAGATCGCTCTTGTTAATGCGTGTAAGCCAAACCGCTTGGGTAGTACATCCGTTTGAAATGCTGCCAACACTGATGCTGAATATTCTGACACAAGCTGTTCTCCTTCCAACAGAAGAATTGAAGCCATTATCGCATTAGAGTTGCCAGCTCGAAGTTTGAACAGTAACACCACAATTGCTTGCGTCACCAACCGACTAGAATTGTTACGCATCGACGGCATTATATCTGCTAGTTCTAGTATATTTTCCCATGTGAATTCCGTAAAAGTCCGCATTTGCTCTTCTGAAAGCCCCGTCATTCTATTCTATTGAATATTATTGGAGTATCAGATTGCTCCATTATCTGACTAACTTCACTTTCCTTCAGTGATTGGAATACACTTCCAAAGAGCTGACATCATCTTCATAAAAGTAGTTTTTTATTGCATAGGTACGACAACATCTGTTACCTTTGGGGATATAAATTCTCCTCTTTATGAAAGATTGCATACGGGCTTCGTCAGGTATTACCATCAATGCCTTCGTATTGTAACAAATACAACAGCGTTTTTGTATGGCGACAGTTCTCTTAATGGGAAGTTCCATATACTCAACATCCTCCTGTGTTTTTAACTGAACGTGCATTTGCATGGTCGCATCACCTGCACTTGATGACGATGAGGACGTGTCTTCTATTTGTGGCTGTACAGTCGAAGAACATCCTGGAAGATTTTCTTTTTCCAGCTCTTCAGTAGAGATGTGTTGTGGTTGGACGTAACCTCCTTCAGTCTTTAGCTTTCTGTAGTATTTAAGAGGACACAAATTACACACGATATCACTAATGTTTACAGATCGCCTAATGGTCCCCAAAGATTGCTGCAGGCAGGAGATATTTTCGTCCTAGACCGAGAATTTCGAGATGCCAAAGAGTCGATAGAAGCTAAAGGGTATCGAATTTTTATGCCTTCTTTTAAAGGAAAGCGAAAACAAATAGTCACCATTGAAGCGAATGAGCCTCGTTTTGTGACTGAGGTGCGTTGGTCCGTTGACAGTGATGAAGACTAACGCCTGTAAAGACAATTATAGTTTCATCGTGTGACTAATAATTGAAAGCATCGTGACAGTGACGCTCATCACTAGTGAGAACTGTATATACGTGTAAATAGTAGGACTTTCTCATCGACAAGGCACTAATGTGGCGCTACATTTAATTCCTTACGCTGGTGTATATTTAACAACTAGCATTTCGAAATAGTTGCTGCGGTTCTAAATGTCTCATTTTCTCAACTTATACATGCTATTTTTATGCGAACAGTTCACATAATACGGCTAATACGCGTATGTATACCACTAGTCTCAGAAGACCACACACGTGATTTTTTTTTCACTATGACGTAATGTTCCAACCACGCTGTGAAAAAAATATGTTATATGGGGATGAAAGTAGTAGAAATATTTAAAAAGTATACCGATGTCTTCTCGCCTTTAGTTCATTCCCAAATTGAGCGACAATTTTTTCTGAGAATCCTCTGCAATACATGCCCAACATATATTTTTTCCAAAATTTTCGGTTGCTGCGTTTTGGCACAAAAAATTGGTCCTTTAGATTTGCTCCCCCTCGTCACCCCGTGAAACGCGCCATCCTTTTGCGTTAATATTTTGCAAAATTGTTCCCTTCACTTATTGCTAACTATATTTATTTATTTATTTTTATTTATACTGTATACAAACAGACAAGGTCCAATTATATGTACACAGTTAGGTATTGTAATATAAAAATACAAGAATGTAAATATATATAAATACATATATATATACACACAAAAAAGGGAGAAAAAAGAACATAATTTTCAAAAAGTACAAAATCAGTATATAGTAGTATCACAGATGGGAAAGTAGGCTGTTTTTATTGATATTGAAAATATCTATATTACAGGTTCTTAAGAAATTATTAATGGTAAGCAAACATTTTTGAATGGGAGAAATTAGATTAGATATTTTAAATAGATTATCCCTGAGTCTTAGTCTTATATCGGGTATGTTAATATTTATTGCTGAAAGTATGTCAGGTACAACTATCTGGCTATCTAATATGTTAAAGATGAAGATAGGGCCGGGGGCCGTTTCACTCTACTTATCCGGCTATGCCCTTTAATTCTACATGGATTACCACAATCAAATTTGACACGTGCCATTTGAAAAAACATAGTTTTTGACATTTTGCTATTGTCATTTTGACAAAATCGCAGCAACCACTACAAACTTTGGGTCTATCGTAGCTGCTTCAATGATTCCTTGAAGTTTAGAGAATCGGTTGAAAAAAAAAACTTATTTACCTAGCCTGAACAGTTTGAGAGACGTTAATTTTTTTCATGGAGTCTTGCACCTCTAAAACTTTAGAGAAAAATTGATATTTATAAAAAAACTATTACAGATGAGTATCGACTACCTGAATGCTTTATACTCAGAATTTAATGTCGAATTAACAAAAATACATAAACACTGGGTGCATCCATTTCAGAAAATAAAAATGGCATATACTTTCGGTATTTCCGAAAATGCCACTATTTTAAAATTATTATTCTCGGACTCGCGATAGTCGACTGTAGGAGGTACCAAAATATCTATCTCATTTGCAAGTGGGAAATATTGTAATGGCCGCCTTAAAAGAATCACCTTATACAAATAGTCCAGAATGAATGGGGTAGTGGCAGTCCATCCTGAGGATTCATATGTTCCAAACATATTGTGCTTATGCTAAGAACACTTTACTTGTTTCATTTATATTCAGCATATTTTTGACTTTATTGTTTGGCTGCAACCATTTATTATTTGATTAATAAATATTATTCACCGTTTAATTGTATTTGATAAATTTCAAGCAGGAAAACCTCTCCTAGGCTACGTGGTCCCTTATTGTGATCGTCATAGATTGGCAGTCTTGACACTTGGTGGAAGCGCCTTGGTTCAATTCTGATGAGTAAATTCATCATAATTAAGTCACTTTGAAATTTTTTCACTTCTATCTCAACCAGGCATTATCTGAAATTAAAATATTGTCTAAGTTAAAGAAATTTTTATATACAAAACTTTAAACAATCCTCTTTTATTTGCTCTTTAAATACTTTAAGAACAAAATACCAAACGACGTATGAGAATAGTAGTTATCACTATTATTACAAATAAAACCTTGTAACTTTTGCTTCAAGAAATATACAGAGTGGTCATTCAACAACAAAAATTCAATATTAAATAAAAAACCCACCCTATGAAGATCCCTTTCCCATCGAAACCAAAATTCGACGAAACGTAAGGTTAGGTAGCAAAAAATTGCAAAATTACGTGAGGTTAGGTCGCAAAATCGCGAAATTTCCTTGGGTTAGATCGCAAAATGGCGAAATTTCGTTCTGTTAGGTCACAAAACTCGCGAAATTCCGTTGGGTTAGGTCGCGAATTTACATGACGGTAGATCACGAAACCGCGAAATTTCCTTGGGTTAGATCGCAAAATGGCAAAATTTCGTTCCGTTAGGTATCAAAACTCGCGAAATTTCGTTGGGTTAGGTCGCGAAAATACATGAGCTTAGATCGCAAAATGGAGAAATTTCGTTGTTAGGTCGCAAAACTCGCGAAATTCCGTTGTGTTAGGTCGCGAAATTACATGAAGTTAGATCGCAAAACAGCGAAAACTTCCTTGGGTTAGATCACAAAATGGCGAAATTTCGTTCTGTTAGGTCGTAAAACTTGCGAAATTTCGTTGGGTTAGGTCGCGAAATTACATGACGTTAGATCGCAAAACCGCGAAATTTCGACCAAGCTAACCCAACGAAAGAAAATCGAACATATCTCGAAAACGGTTCATTTCATAAAAAAATGACAAATAGAAAAAAGTTCCCCCCCCCCCACGTTTTCGAGATATGATGTGTCTGAAGTTTGACGGAAGGTGATTTTTCAATTATTGCACCTAACGAAAATACTTTAAGAACAAAATACCAAACGACGTATGAGAATAGTAGTTATCACTATTATTATAAATAAAACCTTGTAACTTTTGCTTCAAGAAATATACAGAGTGGTCATTCAACAACAAAAATTCAATATTAAATAAAAAAACCACCCTATGAAGATCCCTTTCCCATCGAAACCAAAATTCGACGAAACGTAAGGTTAGGTAGCAAAAAATTGCAAAATTACGTGAGGTTAGGTCGCAAAATCGCGAAATTTCGTTGGGTAGATCGCAAAATTGGCGAAATTTCGTTATGTTAGGTCGCGAAATTACATGAGGTTAGATCGCAAATTGGCGAAATTTCGTTCTGTTAGGTCGCAAAACTCGCGAAATTCCGTTGGGTTAGGTCGCGAATTTACATGACGTTAGATCACGAAACCGCGAAATTTCCACCAAGCTAACCCAACGAAAGAAAATCGAACATATCTCGAAAATGGTTCATTTCATAAAAAAAATGAAAATAGAAAAAAGTTTCTATATTAAATTTCCTACAAAATTCCTACCTTTTCGAGATATGATGTCTGAAGTCTGACGGAAGGTGATTTTTCAATTATTGCACCTAACGAAAATACTTTAAGAACAAAATTATGTTTAATAAACATCAAGAAGTCGGTAACGGATCATCTAAAAGACGCGAAGAAAGTTCGTTCTATAGAGAAATGTCCGGAAAATCGAATAGCATTGACCGCAACAGCGCTTTACAATAAAAATTCTTGTTATATTAAGTGCAGCCTTGTTTAGCCAGTATTTAGACAAACTGATAGTTATATGCATATTTGTCGAGATCAGGGATGCATTATCCACTTTGTTTGAGGGGCATTTAATACACAGAACTTGCCTCATATCCTTACTTATACAGGGATCTCACTATAGAAAATAATTAATTACAAAACGACGCATGAGAATAGTAGTCGGAATGTAGTTATTACTATTATTACAAGGAAAACATGATAACTTTTGCTACAAGTAATATACAGGGTGGCCATTCAGCAACAAAAATTCAATATTAAATAAAAAAAACCCACCCTATGAAGATCCCTTTCCCATCGAAACAAAAATTCGACGAAACGTAAGGTTAGGTAGGAAAAAATTGCGAAATTACGTGAGGTTAGGTCGCAAAATCGAGAAATTTCGTTGGGTTAGATCGCAAAATTGGCGAAATTTCGTTGTTAGGTCGCGAAATTACATGAGGTTAGATCGCAAAATGGAGAAATTTCGTTCTGTTAGGTCGCAAAACGCGCGAAATTTCGTTGGGTTGGGTCGCGAAATTACATGACGTTAGATCTCAAAAATTGCAAAATTTCAACCAACCTAACTCAACGAAAGAAAATCGAACACATCTCGAAAACGGTTCATTTCATAAAAAAACAACAAATAGAAAAAAGTATCCATATTAAATTTCCTACAAATTCCCTACGTTTTCGAGATATGATGTGTCTGAATTTTGACGGAAGGTGATCTTTCAATTATTGCACCTAACGAAAATACTTTAAGAACAAAATACCAAACGACGTATGAGAATAGTAGTCGGAATGTAGTTATCACTATTGTTACAAATAAAACCTAATAACTTTTGCTTCAAGAAATATACAGAGTGGTCACTCAATAACAAAAATTCAATATTAAATAAAAAAAACTCACCCCATGAAGATCCCTTTCCCATCGAAATCAAAATTCGACGAAATGTAAGGTTAGATATCAAAAAATTGCGAAATTACGTGAGGTTAGGTCGCAAAATCGCGAAATTTCGTTGGGTTAGATCGCAAAATTGGCGAAATTTCGGTATGTTAGGTCGCGTAATTACATGAGGTTAGATCGCAAAATGGCGAAATTTCGTTCTGTTAGGTCGCAAAACTCGCGAAATTCCGTTGGGTTAGGTCGCGAATTTACATGACGTTAGATCACGAAACCGCGAAATTTCCTTGGGTTAGATCGCAAAATGGCAAAATTTCGTACCGTTAGGTCGCAAAACTCGCGAAATTTCGTTGGGTTAGGTCGCGAAATTACATGAGGTTAGATCGCAAAACAGCGAAAATTTCCTTGGGTTAGATCACAAAATGGCGAAATTTCGTTGTTAGGTCGCAAAACTCGCGAAATTCCGTTGGGTTAGGTCGCGAATTTACATGACGTTAGATCACGAAACCGCGAAATTTCTACCAAGCTAACCCAACGAAAGAAAATCGAACATATCTCGAAAATGGTTCATTTCATAAAAAAAATGACAAATAGAAAAAAGTTTTCATATTAAATTTCCTACAAAATCCCTACCCTTTCGAGATATGATGTCTGAAGTTTGACGGAAGGTGATTTTTCAATTATTGCACCTAACGAAAATACTTTAAGAACAAAATTATGTTTAATAAACATCAAGAAGTCGGTAACGGATCATCTAAAAGACGCGAAGAAAGTTCGTTCTATAGAGAAATGTCCGGAAAATCGAATAGCATTGACCGCAACAGCGCTTTACAATAAAAATTCTTGTTATATTAAGTGCAGCCTTGTTTAGCCAGTATTTAGACAAACTGATAGTCATATGCATATTTGTCGAGATCAGGGATGCATTATCCACTTTGTTTGAGGGGCATTAAATACACAGAACTTGCCTCATATCCTTACTTATACAGGGATCTCACTATAGAAAATAATTAATTACAAAACGACGCATGAGAATAGTAGTCGGAATGTAGTTATTACTATTATTACACGGAAAACATGATAACTTTTGCTGCAAGTAATATACAGGGTGGTCATTCAACAACAAAAATTCAATATTTCAAATTTCCTACAAAATCCCTACGTTTTCGAGATATGATGTGTCTGAATTTTGACGGAAGGTGATTTTTCAATTATTGCACCTAACGAAAATACTTTAAGAACAAAATACCAAACGACGTATGAGAATAGTAGGCGGAATGTAGTTATCACTATTGTTACAAATAAAACCTAATAACTTTTGCTTCAAGAAATATACAGAGTGGTCACTCAATAACAAAAATTCAATATTAAATAAAAAAAACTCACCCCATGAAGATCCCTTTCCCATCGAAATCAAAATTCGACGAAATGTAAGGTTAGACATCAAAAAATTGCGAAATTACGTGAGGTTCGGTCGCAAAATCGCGAAATTTCGTTGGGTTAGATCGCAAAATTGGCGAAATTTCGGTATGTAAGGTCGCGTAATTACATGAGGTTAGATCGCAAAATGGCGAAATTTCGTTCTGTTAGGTCGCAAAACTCGCGAAATTCCGTTGGGTTAGGTCGCGAATTTACATGACGTTAGATCACGAAACCGCGACATTTCCTTGGGTTAGATCGCAAAATGGCGAAATTTTGTTCCGTTAGGTCGCAAAACTCGCGAAATTTCGTTGGGTTAGGTCGCGAAATTACATGAGGTTAGATCGCAAAATGGAGAAATTTCGTTGTGTTAGGTGGCGAAATTACATGAGGTTAGATCGCAAAACGGCGAAATTTCCTTGGGTTAGATCACAAAATGGCGAAATTTCGTTCTGTTAGGTCGCAAAACTCGCGAAATTTCTTTGGGTTAGGTCGCGAAATTACATGACGTTACATCGCAAAACCGCGAAATTTCCACCAAGCTAACCCAACAAAGGAAAATCGAACATATCTCGAAAACGGTTCATTTCATAAAAAAATGACGAATAGAAAAAAGTTTCCATATTAAATTTCCTACAAAATCCCTACCTTTTCGAGATATGATGTCTGAAGTTTGACGGAAGGTGATTTTTCAATTATTGCACCTAACGAAAATACTTTAAGAACAAAATTATGTTTAATAAAGATCAAGAAGTCGGTAACGAATCATCTAAAAGACGCGAAGAAAGTTCGTTCCATAGAGAAATATCCGGAAAATCGAATAGCATTGACCGCAACTTACTATATCGCACCGTTTCAGAGATAATTTGAGAAAATTAATTTAAAACTCAACTCATGATGAAACCTGTACCATAACTAAACTACGTAGAAATGTAAAATGATAAAATAAAAGAATAACAATTAAAAACCCACCCGATGATGACCACTTTCACACTAAAACTGAAATCCCACGAAATACACCTACACAGGAGAATCGAGTAATCCTCATTAATCATAAATGTTTGATAGGAATCAAATTGTATAGCTGATGCTACGCACGGTTTGCTGTTTTTATATAGCCACCTCTCCGTCTATAAATATAAATACAAACATATTCAAATATGTAGTGTCAGAGCATTCAAATACTCGAGTGAAGATTAGCACCATATACTTAATCCAACAAATTCATCAATCTAGTAACAGCGCTTTACAATAAAAATTCTTGTTATATTAAGTGCAGCCTTGTTTAGCCAGTATTTAGACAAACTGATAGTCATATGCATATTTGTCGAGATCAGGGATGCATTATCCACTTTGTTTGAGGGGCACTGAATACACAGAACTTGCCTCATATCCTTATACAGGGATCTCACTATAGAAAATAATTAATTGCGAAACGACGCATGAGAATGTAGTTATTACTATTATTACAAGGAAAACATGATAACTTTTGCTACAAGAAATATACAGGGTGGCCATTCAACAACAAAAATTCAATATTAAATAAAAAAACCCGTCCTATGAGATCCCTTTCCCATCGAAACCAAAATTCGACGAAACGTAAAGTTAGGTGGCGAAAAATTGCGAAATTACGTGAGGTTAGGTCGCAAAATCGAGAAATTTCGTTGGGTTAGATCGCAAAATTGGCGAAATTTCGTTATGTTAGGTCGCGAAGTTACATGACGTTAGATCGCAAAAATCGCAAAATTTCAACCAACCTAACCCAACGAAAGAAAATCGAACATATCTCGAAAACGGTTCGTTTCATAAAAAAATGACACAGAAAAAAGTTTCCATATTAAATTTCCTACAAAATCCCCACGTTTTCGAGATATGATGTGTCTGAAGTTTGACGGAAGGTGATTTTTCAATTATTGCACCTAACGAAAATACTTTAAGAACAAAATACCAAACGACGTATGAGAGTAGTAGTCGGAATGTAGTTATCACTACTATTACAAATAAAACCTAATAACTTTTGCTTCAAGAAATATACAGAGTGGTCACTCAATAACAAAAATTCAATATTAAATTAAAAAAACTCACCCTATGAAGATCCCTTTCCCATCGAAATCAAAATTCGACGAAATGTAAGGTTAGATATGAAAAAATTGCGAAATTACGTGAGGTTAGGTCGCAAAATAGCGAAATTTCGTTGGGTTAGATCGCAAAATTGGCGAAATTTCGTTATGTTAGGTCGCGAAATTACATGAGGTTAGATAGAAAAATGGAGAAATTTCGTTCTGTTAGGTTGCAAAACACGCGAAATTTCGTTGGGTTAGGTCGCGAATTTACATCACGAAACCGCGAAATTTCCTTGGGTTAGATCGCAAAATGGCGAAATTTCGTTCCGTTAGGTCGCAAAACTCGCGAAATTTCGTTGGGTAGGTCGCGAAGTTACATGACGTTAAATCGCAAAATCGCGAAATTTCCTTGGGTTAGATCGCAAAAATCGCGATATTTCAACCAAGCTAACCGAACGAAAGAAAATCGAACATATCTCGAAAACGGTTCATTTCATAAAAAAATGACAAATAGAAACAAGTTTCCATATTAAATTTCCTACAAAATCCCTACGTTTTCGAGATATGATGTTCTTCGTTGGGTTAGGTCGCGAAATTACATGACGTTAGATCGCAAAACCGCGAAATTTCCTTGGGTTAGATCGCAAAAATCGCGAAATTGCAACCAAGCTAACCCAACGAAAGAAAATCGAACATATCTCGAAAACGGTTCATTTCATAAAAAAATGACAAATAGAAAAAAGTTTCCATATTAAATTTCCTACAAAATCCCTACCTTTTCGAGATATGATGTCTGAAGTTTGACGGAAGGTGATTTTTCAATTATTGCACCTAACGAAAATACTTTAAGAACAAAATTATGTTTAATAAACATCAAGAAGTCGGTAACGGATCATCTAAAAGACGCGAAGAAAGTTCGTTCCATAGAGAAATGTCCGGAAAATCGAATAGCATTGACCGCAACTTACTATATCGCACCGTTTCAGAGATAATTTGAGAAAAAAAAATAAAAGTCAACTCACGATAAAACCTGTACCATAACTAAACTACGTAGAAATGTAAAATGATAAAATAAATCAATGACAATCAAAAACCCACCCGATGATGACCACTTTCACACCAAAACTGAAATCCCACGAAATACACCTACACAGGAGAATCGAGTATTTATTTTTCGCTATTTACCTCTTCTTCCCCCCCCCCCCCCCCCCCCCCCGACACTCCACCAACGCAATCAACTCAAAAAATAATATAGTCCCAGATGTCACTATAATACATACGGGTACCAAATTTCAAGTGAATATCTCAATTTTATCAACCACTTTAATATTGAAGTGGGGGGGGGGGGATGAAAAATATAAAAACATTTGAGGCGTGGCTTGGAGTACATACATCAAATTTCAAGTTTCTGCACTATTACCAGTTTGCTATACATATTTCCCCCTATTTACCCCCCAAGCCTTCATCGGATGTCTTCAAAAAACAATCTAGTTCCAGATCTCGTTATAATATATACGTGTACAAAATTTCAAGTCAATATCTTAAACCGTTCCGGAGAAAACGTGCGGACAAAAAATAAAGTTACAGACAGATTTTTCGTTCAAATTTAAAATCTCGACGTTTCATGATATTCTAAACCTACTTCTACAAAAAAAAAAATAATAATAATTTTTTTACAATTACTATACTTCCAATCCGCTACGTGGATGTGGAAGTGATATAGTTCACCCATGTTGGAAATTTGTAAAGCCTTCCATATTTGGCACCTATTATTTAATACTGAATTTTTGTTATCGAATGACCACTCTGTATATTTTTTCGACAAAAGGCATCAGGTCACCTATAAAGTATAACGAGCATATTACGTTACATATTTGCCTATGATTTTAATTAAATGGAAACTGAAACGGTCTTAAGTAGGTAGGTAGGGAGTCACTTGGGACTGGGAAAATTTTGAAGACCGTGGGAACTTTTGTTGGCATATTTCAAAGGCGGCGTCCTTTGTCGGCTTACATCAAAGGATTTACCGCCGGCGCTTGTGGGCCGTTGACCTTCGCTCAATCTAGACAACAGTGCGTGAGGACTTGTGGAATTAATGTATGCCAATATATAATTTAACGAATGAGGATCGAGATAGTGGGAAGCGGTGTCTATATATTAATTATAGCCCTCTATAGTATAGAGGTATATTAAGTATAGAGTCTATACTTAATAAGAAAAATAATTTTATTTTATTTTTAAAGCGAAAATAGTATTCTGTTTATCTAATCGGGTGGTCGACAATTGGGATGCTAATGCTGATATATCTGACCCTTTGTAGTGACAGCTTCTTTTGTAGGGAAGACTAATAGACACTAGGGTCGATACTGTTCCCATGTAGAGACGCGTCGCACAAGCCGTATTGTCAACCTTTTACGCCATCTCAGCGAGATGACAACCAATTACTGACAAACATATTATAGTAGTGTTGTACCTTGAGCTGTAGACAGAGCCTACTCTTGAATTCGGTTTGCACTTGACCTTGAAAAGTACGTTTATTAGTCAAGAGCAGAATGTTTTGTGCCCTTGTCGATAGTTTCTACAAAGTAGCAAGCGTCATGCCTTCACCGGGGTAGTATTATGTAACCTTGAGCTGCAGGCGCTGCCTTTAATTGAGTTAAGATTGCAATTGGAGGTTAGATATTTCGTGACGTAGCAGACCGATACCCCAAAACAGAGAGAGAAGTTAAAATTTCATCATTCCACAGACTGGCAACATCCTTTGGAAATTTATCCAATAACCATCTTTATCTAACAAATGCTATGCCATAAATATCTATCTTCATTACAATAACAAAAGTCAAATTCAGATGTCGCCACATCAGATTCTCACGTCGACGGCAAATTCAATTGTCAATATTGTCACTTGTCATTTTAATGTTATGAATTATTTGTACTTTATTAATAATTGGTGATATTCTTCTAGACATTGTTATTTTGGGTCTGCGTGCCACGTTGCTGTTTAATTTTTAACATAGACTATTTAATTTTTAGTACTCTTTAAATTATATTCATTACTTAAGTTACTGGGTTTTCGACTTATTTTCCTGTTTATAATTGAATTTCCAAAGAAAAGGTGAGTGTTATTATACTATTGATCACAATAGTAGATGAATATTTATGTTTTGCAGATAACCCTGTCAAAATGACTTCTACTTTCTACATTGTTTGTGGAGCTAAAGAAGACGATGTGCAGAAATTGCACTATTTCCCCAGAAACCTACATAAGTAAGTGTGCACTTGTTCTCGAGTCTTTGTTTTTAATGTTCGCAGATGTAAACACATTCCAGTATATATATTTCTAAAATTCCGAAGTCATTTGTATATTTATTTACTGTTTTGACACACTATAGGGTAGGGTGTCTCAGCCTTGTGAGTTCCAAATATCCTACTTTCTTATAAAAGATATCGAAAATTTTCAAAAACAGAGTGGTATAGAGCAAAAAGGATTCGAACGATATGCCATTTGATGGGTCTGCGGTATAAGTTGGTTCCAAGAACATGTTTACTTTGTGAGCTCACTGCGTGGTGAAAATGTATAACATGTGTATTATCCAGTGTATGTCAAAAATTGTTGAAAGACTTCTAGTTTACGATACTGTTATGAGATCTAAAGAAATAGTCTATTTTATACAGGGTTAGTCAGGAAACACTACATTTATTACAGTTTTTTTAAATGGAACCCCCTGTATACTATCTTACTCTGGAAGAGCTTTCCATTGATATAAGGTATCATGGGTGTGTATATTATGGATGCCGAGATATTTAGCACATTTCAAGATTTATTAAAAAAGACAATCGATATATTTCATAAGAGATATTTGAACGACACAAGACTGAGACACTCTTTATTATGTGGTTCAAATAAATAAATTAATGTTATCACTTACAGATCACAAATATGGCAGAACTTAATGGGAATGAAAGTCTCAGAAAATACTGTTCGTCATCTTAGGATTTGTAATAGGCTTTTCACACCGGAGTTTTATTTGAATGATACGA
The DNA here is from genome assembly GCA_963583905.1 of Stenurella melanura. NCBI lineage: Eukaryota > Metazoa > Arthropoda > Insecta > Coleoptera > Cerambycidae > Stenurella > Stenurella melanura. Next base: position 135,010 of record OY757311.1, read on the forward strand.
GCACATAAAATAAAAGAATTGTGTGACGTAAGTAACTCTGAGGTGGTTAGAAATATTTTTAAGGACCTAAAGTCAAGTACTGTTAACTTTTTAATATTACAACTGTGCTGCGCAAGGCGCTCTCCGAAAGGTAGGAGGTGGACCTTGGATGAGAAAATAATTGCACTAGCCCTTATGAAGCAAAGTCCCAGGTGCTATTCATTGTTCAGAAAAATTGTTTATTCGCCATCACGAAAAACATTGACTACATTATTGAACACATTTCTTTAAATAGTGGTATAAATATTCATTTATTCCAACACATCGATCGTTGCTTAGGCACTAGCAGTGATGAAGATAGATACTGCATATTATTATTTGATGAAATGGACATTAAACAAAATCTTCAATATGATCGTGCTGCAGATCGCATTATGGGCTTTGAAGACTTGGGTGCTGGAAGGACAACAAATAAATTAGCAAACAAATCTTTAGTATTTGTTGCATGGGCTGTCAAGACAATGGAAGCAGCCTCTTGCTTACTACTTTTCCAACAATGGTGTTACTGCTGTTGATTTAGCAGCAATTATAAAGGCTGTGTTGGATGCTATTAAAAACATGGCCAATTTGCATGTAGTTGCCACTGTTTGTGATATGGGAAGTTCTAATGTTAAGGCCCTTTAATCTTTGGGTACATCTGTGGCACACCCATATATTGAGCATAATAGGAACAAGATATATACAGTATTTGACCCTCCCCACCTACTTAAATGTACAGTTGCATTATTTAGGAAACATAGCATGTTTCTTCCTGTACAAATTGCAGATGAAACTCCGACAATGGAAGCTAGATTTTCAGATATAGAAGCTTACAACATGGGGACCAAAGGGCCTCACTTATTTTCAGAAGTCTACCTAAACTAACAGCGGCACATCTGGCTCCTATAATGAGGTTTGCAATGAAAGTAAAGATTGCAGACCACGTAATGAGTTGTATGGTTGCGGCTTTCTTATTCACACTGCTTAGCCAAAGTTTGTTACCCCAACAATCACTGGCTACCGCTATGTTTGTTCATCAAGTCGATGAACTTTTTGATAGTTTTAACGAAACTGGTAAAACGGCACCAGATGGCAAAGAACTTCGATGTTGTATCTCGAGCAACTCCCCCCATATGACATATTGGAAAATTGATGATAATGATAATGGTTTATTGATGTTAAAACACTGGGTGCGTACACAAGTCAATGGGTTAATAATAGTTACTGCAATATAAAGTTTGAACTTATAAATGTATAAAAGAATAAAACTAGACAAAGGACAAAAACTTGATAAAACTACAGAAGTAGGGAAAGAATGAGAAGCGGCATGTACCCCCCTCCATACCTCCCTGTGTACCCCCCACTCTTCGCCCCCCACCTTAATGTGATTGGTCGATAGGAGGGGATAAACTCCGCCCACCTTACCGTGATTGGCCGATAGGAGGGGATAGGCCACGCCCACCTTAACGTGATTGGCCGATGGGAGGGGATAAGTCATGCCCCACCTTAACGTGATTGGCCGATGGGAGGGGATAGGCCACGCCCACATTAACGTGATTGGCCGATAGGAGGGGATAAGTCATGTCCCACCTTAACGTGATTGGCCGATAGGAGGGGATAGGCCACACCCACCCCAACGTAATTGGTCAATAGGAGGGGGTAAGTCACACCTGCCCTAACGGGATTGGTTGATGGGTGGGAGGTAAACCCAACACAATTCTAAATGTGGTGGGAGGCGTATACATTTATCACCATCGAGATTGTCATTAGTATTCATATGTTAACAGTATTTGGTGAAACAATAAAATTTTTAACTATTCAAGATGGTCGAAAGCCGTAGTGTCTTGCCTGAACTGAAATTTGATTTAGTTAATAATTTACCTTCAGCTCCTCAGAATAAACATGATTTAGTGATACTTGGTGAAAGAAGGTATAAACTAAATAAATCGAGAAGCAAATATGTGTCAACGGGATTATCAAGTGACTTCCGTTATAACCCGTGTGTGAAACTAAGTGGAAACAAAAATGATGCAATAATTTTTACCGAGAACGAGTGGAGTCATTTTCTGACATTTCGAGAAATTGTTAACAATTTTATATACACCAACGATAAAACACAACCAATAGACGCTGGTGATTTCCTTATTCAATTTGAGCAATTCTCCAATTCCAGAGTTGTAAAAATTGTAAAGAATAACTCATACGTATACTTGGGTTATGAATCAATATGCAAGTTGTGGGAAGTATTACCACTTGTCAAGTATAGCATTGATATGTTAAAAAGACAACAGTTTATAAATTATTTCAAGAACGTGCAGAGAGAACTACAACGTCAAGGGGGAAATATATATGAAAATGCTGTAATCCTTATTCAACAGAGTATGAATTGTAATAATGAAAATGTTTCTATGCTCATGGAGTTAATTTACATTTATCCAGAGGTGTTCGAAGTGGAATATTTTGGTAGGGCATAAAGGTGAAGAAAGCAATATCCAATTTAGTGTTACTAAGAAATTTTAGCCGTTGATCGATTGTACTTTGATATAAAAAAAAAGTTGCATATTGTAGGTCCTATTTTAGTTAGTAACCATAGAAATATAGTGATAGATTTTGTAATCTAATGTAAACGAAACTCATTTACATGTTATCTTATACAATTTTATAAAATATGTGAAAAAGATATAAATAAAAAACACTTATTACTTAAAATTTGTTTTATTAAAATAAAAAGACATATATGTACAGATTATATTTACTCATACAATTTGATTTTTCGAAATCCATGAATTATGTCGACTGTTTAACCCAAGCCATTTTACATAGAGTTTATTCCCCTTTTTTCTGATAATCTTCTCCACAAGATATATGTCAGGATATTTTACTTTCTGTAATTCATGCTCGTAAAAACCTCCTTGAATTTGACCCCCTTCCTGATCTTCCAAGAGATATGTTCTAGGATTACTTCTATGGATTTTTCTGATTTGAAAAATTTCATTTGACCAATTAGGTGTATAACCTTTTGAAAATGCTTCTCTATATTTACTAATTCTTACATAATCATTCACCTTAAATTTTTGTTTTCTTGGATCCACTATTTTCAGATGGTTATAGGCAGTTCGCAACAATCGTTTCTCATCTTTCTCTTTAACATTTATTGGTTTCATTCCAATAGTCCTGTGTTTGGTGTTATTGTATTCTGTAACAGTATCTGATAAGATATCTAACCATTTGTAATTTCCTTGTAAGCTGAACTGCCTCCACATTTTATTTTTTAAAGTTCTGTTTACTCTTTCTACAACACTCGCTTTAAGGTGTGTGTAAGAGCTGTAGTGGTTAATTTTCCACTTATCTATTAATTCTTTAAATTTTTTATTGTAAAATTCCTTGCCCATATCTGTCTGTAAATTTTTGGGTCGTGCATTCATCTGCGATAAGATCTTGTCCATCGCTCGTACAACTTCGTTTCCACTTTTATTTTTCACAGGTTCACACCAAACAAATTTTGAAAATACGTTAATAACCACTAAAATATATTTATAACCTTTATTTATTTTAGCATACTTAATCATTTCAACAAGATCTGCTTGAACAAGATCATTAAGACCTTTAACAATTACTCTTCTTCTTTTAAAGTGCTTTCTAGCAGGCTTATGAATTTCATTGACTATTTCCTGTTTAATGCTACTCATCTTTGGTTAACGGGCACTGCAGAACAATTTGAACGTATAGCGGATCTTTATTCTTTGCATAGAACATAAGCTTATCTCCAATATTTATGAATTTTTCCACAAGTTTTTCTGTTCTAACTTCTTGAGTGTTTAAGAAAACTGTGGTATCGACTGGTGAAATTTCTATATTTTCAATTCTACCAGATACAGGAAATTTGTATTCTGTTGTAGTATTTTCTAATGTGTAGATACTAAGACTTTGAGATTTCTGTAAACGACCACGTATATTTATAATACATTTGCTATGATGTGAAGATGGCTCGCAGATGTAAAAAGGTGATGTTCTTGGGGGTGAGGTTAAGACAGGTGAAGAGAAAGTTGGTTCAGAATACGGAGTGATTCTCTTCCCCAACATGTGCCTTCCAAATTTATCAATAGGCATGGTTAACAGATCTAAAGTTTTACACTTAATGAGGATCTAACTTTCTTCACATACTATTTATCGTATTATTTTAGCTTCCTTCAATTCTTCTATTATTGATATTATTTCATTATTATGTCCATTATTCCCTGCTAGTTGTGAGGCTATTAGGAGTCTTAAACGATCTACAATTTCATTATAGTCATCAAAATGCTTATATTCAATTTTTTTGTTATTAAGCTCCATCATTTTCAGACTTCCACCTTTTTTTCCTTGACTTCTCGTTTTTATCAATTGTGATGAAGGTAGTGAACTGGATCTCGACCTTGGTACTATAGCTGGTAAAGTAGAGGGTGGTTTTATTGAACTAGTTTTCTTAGCCGCCTTTTCTCTTGCCATCGAATGCAAACTAGTAATTCGTGGCTTTATAATGTTTATAAATTTAGGAGCATTTGATGTAGATAGGCCTTTTTCCGGATTGTAACCTAGGTAATGAGCATTAGTCCTTCTAATAATATCAATATATTGGTCCACATCAGTTGCTCGATGTCCTGCTGGAAGTTTTTTAAACATCAGTTCATACAATCCAGGCGTACCGGTATATTTATACTGATCATTAATTATAAAATCAGCTCCATCAAAATCAATGGTAGAGTCACCAATCGCAAATTTTTCTGTACGCGGGTCAAAGTAAACACCAAAGGTATCATCATACTCATTTTTAACATCTTCAATTTTACCGACTATATACGCTCGTGGTAGCGGTTTTTTGAATTGTTCTAAATAACGGTCCTGTTCTGTCAATGTTGTTGTATCTGTTATCGGTGCTGGAAATGTTTCATCAAAATAACTTTCGCCGAATTCAGGTCTAGATGTAGAAGGATCATACTGAAATGTTTCATCTTCTAAATTGATAGGAGCGGTTGTACGGTAATATTCAAGAGGAGTTTGACCAATTGATCGAGTGTTTAAACTGTCGCGGTTTATTTCTTCCTTTAGCTCATTTTTCAAATAAGGTTTTGGCGAAGCACTTTCCGTTTTAATTAGAGTTGACACCAAATCTTTAATAGGTTGAGTAATTGGCTTGTAAGTTTTCTCTAACTGGGACTGTGATTTGTCAATATCTCTTTTCAAACTTTTATATTTTTGTTTTAACGCCTCTCTTGTTCTTAAGAGTTGGACTGCTAATCGGTTATCCATGATTACTGACTGATATCATTCAGTGTCTTAACTTTATATATGAATAAATTTATCGAATCCTTTTCGATACTTTCCAGAGTTAATAGCGCAATCTTTATCTATTACGACAAATCCATATTTATCTTTCCAACAAAATGAACAGAGCTCTTTGAAATCTTGAAAACTCATATCGACATTTACGTGATCATCATAAATATGTTTCAAATTGGTCATATCCTGAGGGAATATCACAATAAGGTTAGAATTATCTCTACACAGTTGTTTTGGAGCAGCGCTGTACGTCTGACATAGATAAAAACAATCAGTGTTTTTATGACGCCCAAAACAAAAATAACTTTTAATGATATTTTGATTACAAGTAGCTAAATCATCGAATATTATCACTGAATTCGGTTTTATTTCTTCTGGAGGTATTACTGCATCACCATCATTATATTCGAAATATCCAATTTCATTTAAAGGTTCCATTAGCATTCTTAAGTATTCATATTTTGGTTGATATAGGGACTTAGAATATAAGTATATGTTTTCAAAACGTAAACCATTCGGATGTTCTAACAGACTAAGCATAACGTTTGTCTTTCCACATCCTGAACTTCCAACCAGAAGTCCTCGTTTCGATTGTCCACCAAATAAGATACCATGCTTTTGAATCGTGCTGGTCATGGAAACGTGATCATGATCTGCTATTGGTAGAGCCGTTTCTTGTTGATGAATCCGCATTTCAAGCCCCTACTAATTAATGTCTGTTTCTGAATATTCTGAAGTGGAATTTTATTACAATAAGAACTATAGCAAACTGACTGCACACCGCATCCTGCCTGTATATATATAAGGGTGTCTAACAAACATGTTTCATTTGTTTACACCATTTGTGTTATAATGGTTCGAAGAAAGGGTTCTCCATTCAGTAAAGCTGAAAACGCTAAGAAGAGAGGACGTGGTCTGCTTAATAAAATAATTAATAAACTCCCAGTAGAGTTGCATTTACCTGGTTATAATTATTGCGGGCCTGGCACTAAACTTTCAAAGCGATTACAAAGAGGAGATAAAGGAATTAATCCATTGGATGAGGCGTGCAAAAAACATGATATAGCTTATTCTAAATATCAAGAGGTGGAACAAAGAAATCAGGCTGACAGAGAATTAGCTGAAGTCGCATTTAAACGTATAAAAGCAGCCGACTCAGGTTTTGGTGAAAAAGTTGCTGCGTTGGGAGTTGGTGGGGTGATGAAATTAAAAAGTAAGTTAGGAATGGGTCTTAAATGTCGAGGAAGTCAGGTCTCAAAGAAGAAAGGTGGACAAGTAAATGTAAAAGTTGGTGTAAAGAAAAAAACAAAATCAAAGAAACGGAGACGAAGAATTCTAGATGCCCCAAAAACAGGTGGATTTCTACCACGTTTATTGCCTCTTTTGGGGGCACTAGGAGCTTTAGGAGGGGGCATAGCCGGCATTTCCAAATCAATCAATGACGCTAAAACAAATCGTGAACAGGTTGCTGAACAAAAGAGGCATAATTTAGCAATGGAGCAAGCCACAAAGGGGAAAGGTTTATATCTAGGTCCTTACAAAAAAGGTTCTGGATTTTATTTGAAGGCATATCCAAAAAACTCCCAATAAAGCTGCCACGCCGACCACTCACTAATTTAGATCTAATGAAATATTCGAAAATGCTTAAAATTCCTCATTTTCGTGACATCTTTATGAGGGATACGCTTCCTAAAAAAATAAAGAAGAATGAGAGTGGTATAATAAATCTAGATACGAATGATGGAGAGGGGACTCACTGGGTAGCGTATGTAAAGAAAAACAAAGAAATAATTTATTTTGACAGTTATGGAAATTTGAGACCTCCAGAAGAATTAATAGAATATTTTTTAAGTGATGGCAGCTTGAATACAATCAGATATAATTATGACTCTGTGCAAAATTATAATTCATATATCTGTGGGCATTTATGTTTATTTTTTTTGTATAATCAATATTAATAGCATGGTGGGAGGTGAACTCCACCTGATGTCATCGTAGATCATTAATTCATAGGAGAAAAAGAGTAGAATAGCCACCTACCACGCATTTCTTAGTGAGTGGTGAGCAGTGAGGCTCCCTAAATTAATTGCGATATTGTGTATTTACAATTCCTTTGATATCATGCAGAAATTGGCATCCAAATTTTACAATAAAAATAATTGCATGATAGATTTCTCGATTATATCAAACAATCCTGTAATATATAAGTCGTTCGATGAACGTTTATTATCATTTGAAAAATGGAATGGTAGCGTGGAACCATCAGAACTTGCACTGGCAGGATTTTATTACAGTGGCTGCCATGATATAGTCTGCTGTTTTTGTTGTGGAGTCGAGATTTATAAATGGGAGGCTTGTGACAAACCTATAAATGAACACTTGAAGTATTCAGCAAATTGTTCTTATGCAAAATTAATCAGAAGCCTATTGTTGCGAAATATAAAGGAGCACACGTATATAACAAAAAATCATATGGTTGGTTCTAGAAGAGGATTCATGTGGTTTGTTACCATAGGCTTACATGTAATAAGTATTTATATGTTTATGATACTTATATGCTTATAAAAAACAATATATATATATATATATATATATATATATATATATATATATATATATATATATATATATATATATATATATCTGTACTACTATATTAGATATTATGCCTGTCTGCACATGGATTTGTCTCAGATGTAAAAGTGTTTTAGAGGAATATAATGCACCCATGAATAATAAAATATATACTGTTTGTAGCAATTGTGATCTAAGTGATAGAAGGGCATGTGCTGCCTAGAATGTAACTTGGAGTGATTTATAATAAATACCTTAATAATAAATAATTTGTTTCAATACTCTTTCCAATTACCCACTTTTCCTCATAATTCAGTTCTATAGTTATACTTCAAGTAGTGATTTTTCAAATAATAATAATAATTAATTTTTTCAACTTCATTCTACCAGCTTTAAGCATTTCCCAAATTTACCCCGGATCCCCCACCCTCCCTAAATTATATATTTTCTTGCAACTTACGTATACTATATAAAATAATAAAACAGAAAATAATTTTAATTTTTTTTATTAAAAAAACATATTCAGAGATATATACAGATTTAAAAACATGCAAAATAAACTACAAAAAAAGTTTAAATTTAAAATCTTACAACTAACTAAAAACTAAATACAATAAAAACTATACTAATAAACTACTAACTTACACTATTCAAAGCCTGGTGGCATTTTACCAACAAAGTTCTTGCACTTATCCAGCTCCCGATCAACTGCACCGACTTTCGCCTCCAGCATATCAGCCATTTCAGCAATGAGTTGCTGCCGGTGGCGAAGTCGGTGCAGATGCTGGAGCATCTTGGCCTTCGCTAGATTTAGTCCATGGCCGTATTTCTTAGCGTTCTTTACCAGGCACCCCCGCACTTCACATTTAAATTTGTTTTTTTCTTTTTGCACTACCGCCTCCTGCTTATTTATGTCATCGCGCACAAGATCCAGCCAGCCATCCAACTCGAACTGTAGGAGAGGCTCATCGTCAGCTTCTATGGGTGCCGTCCTCGCAGATCTCTCTCCTGTTGTAGCATTCTCTTCGGAGGACGACACCGCTGAAGGAGGAATCTCCACAGCCGATTTTGGCTGTACTATAAGAAAAAAATAAAGTTAGATATCTAATAATTCAATACCGAAGAAGTAGTACCTGGATGTAATGGCCCCGACGGTGCCCCAATTGGCTTGAGGTCCGTGAAAGATCCAGCGATGACCTCGATGCCGGACCCGATACTGCGGGCTGACCGCTCCCGGTTCATGAGCAGGGCCATCTCCTCCTCGAAGGAAACGTCAGTGAACTGGTCGGCTTCAAATTGGTATCCGGACATGCTTTTCAATTATTGTATTCAAATCTGTTGAAATAAAAGATTTACTTACTTACTTACTTACTTACTTAATTTACTCAATTTACTTACAGCAGGAAAAAACGGTACAACGGCAAGTGTGAAGTACGGTGCGAGAAAACGCGGGAATAAAACTAAAAGACTTAAAAATTAACACTAAAAAACAACTAATTATAACTTAAAAATAACTTACACTCAAACAAACTGAAAACAAATTAAAAATAACAAGCAGATTGAAAAAACTCGGAAAAATATATATAAAAAAAAATAAAAAACGGAATTTAAAAAAATGGCGAAAAAAAAAACGGGCGAGAATACAGTACAAAATGTCAGTACAAAATGAACTGTTAAAATTCATAACTGAATTTTACTTTAAATAAAGTTCCACCCCAAACTTATTGCTGGTAGGGAGATGGATATGCAGTGTGAGTGAAATGAACTGCAATGTATGCAAGTTGAATAAACTGCATTAAATTAATAATATACATAAATCACCCATTATTGCAAAGTTGGCAAGGTTAGTCACCTGTGGTGTGATTGAACATTTTCTGGGATTATATTACATTACAAGTCTATTGACATGTGATTTAACAAAATGTTCAAATTATAACTTATTAAACAATTAAAAAAGATATTATTGCATGGGTTTAATGCACCACAAAATATTCCAGTTTTGTAGGTGAAAAGGATGACTGAACAACAAAAATACAATTATTAGCAAGATAAATGCAGAGGGTCCTCTATAAATATTTTTCATAAGCAGTTTTATAACTAAACAAACAAATAAAATTCGAGAACTGCACCTTTTGTTCAGCATTGAACTATTTTTGACTAGCTCAATAATCAAATAAACATTGAATACACAAAACATACCTGACTAGCTCTTTTCAAGAACAAAGAAATACGGCAAACCAATATTAGGATTTAATATATAATATAAAATATATTTTCCACTACTTAAATTTAATTCTGCGGCTATTCTGTCTCATTGATCATTTTGGTTTAGAGACTGATATTTGAAGGATCGTTGTATCAATTTACCACCTAAAATATTATTAAGCTTGCTTAGTTGTGTTATTTTTACTAATTACATTCTTGATTTCGAAACAATTTTGAATAATATCAAAACTATTATCAAGCCCCTAAAATAATTTTTAGCTGACTGATTTTTTGAGTAATTTTTGTAAACTTTGAAAGCATTTATGGAGGCTCAAATTACCAACAGATGCCAATTTTTGCAAGATTTTACCTTGAAAGCATTTGTTCTCCTGGCTTGCTCAAATTATTACTTTAATTAAGTGGTGGGGGTGGTGGGAGGTATATAAAGAAAAATGTGTAATGGATTTACTCATTAATATCAGATTTTTCTTAAATACAGTTATTTCGTATCGAATATACAACTATAATCTACAATGCTGTGTCCTCAGTGTGGAAAACAATTTTCATCAAAAAGTAGCTTATCCCGACATCTCCGGGAAAGCTGTCCCTATCGAGAAATAAGTGCCCATAGTGCTCCGAAAAGAATCAAACTAAATAATTCACCAGCCAAAAAATATAATAAGGAATCCGAAAATCTTCCTGGCCCTTCTGGTGTGCAGCATCATGCTAAGAAATGTAATAAGGAATCTGAAAATCTACACAGCCCCTCTGGTGGTCATACAAAAGCTCGGGAAGTTATTATTAATTGCCCACAATGTTATGAAAAAATGCCTAAAAATAAATTAATGGGACATTTAAAAAGTTCATCTCACAAGAAAGTCATCAATATTGTGGAAGATGGGGTAGAAAAACTTCAGAGTGCATTCAAGAACCGAATTTCGAGCTACCGTTTTTCCACAAAGAATCAGTGTACAGATATCACCGAGTTTTTGGAAGAAGTAAAAATGAAAGTTATTTCAGTTATTGAGAAATATATTAAAATATTCTTCAGCTTAAAAATTAATATGGAATTATTTGGGCTATACGTTATTGAGGAGAAAGAAATGTCGGACATAAAGTCATTCAATACTATGAATAAAGTTGTGACGCACTCAGTGAATGTATTAAACTTGTATAATGAGTTTAAAGAGGAGATCATAGAGAAAGCTTCAACCTTTCAGGAGCGAGACTCAGGTATGTGTAACCAAAATTTATGTCAATCACTGTTAACGTATGGTTTCTGCAGTTTAATTTTTTTTCTTACATGGTTATTAATTATTTTTTAGGATGGGCTCTGAAGCACGTTAGTTTTCTTGAAGTGAACCTCAACAAATACAACCCGTTATTCGCATCATCCTACATTAGGCTACCTAAATCTATTGAAAATAAGAGAGCTGTTTTAAATATTCAAAATAATGATGACAAGTGTTTTGCTTATGCCGTCAATGCTGCAATCTTTCCAGCCAATGGACCTCCACATGAAGTATCGTCTTATCCTCATTATACAACATTGCTAAATTTTGAAGGTATCGATTTTCCTGTTAAATTAAATGATATTCATAAATTTGAGATTTTAAATAATATCTCTATAAATGTATTCGGGGTAAATAATCAATATAAAGATGGTAAAATGGTCAGTGAGATTGTAGGCCCCTTACATTTCACAAATAAAAAACAAAATACACACGTAAACCTATTACTCATTGCTGATGTTGAAGGTAATACTCATTACACCCTTATTAAAGATTTGTCACGATTAGTCACTAGCCAAAGATCTAAACATCACGGTAGAAATTATATTTGTGATGGTTGCCTACTATTTTTTAATTCTCCTGAGAAATTGTATGCTCATGAAAGAAATGACTGTAATCATTTATGTACTATTTTACCCGATACAGATCCACAAATCAATAAATGTGGGGAACTAATTGCAGGAAATATCCTGAAATTTGTTAATATTGAGAAACAATTGCAGCTTCCTTTCGTTATATATGCAGATTTCGAAAGTTTATTAAAACCAATTCATTACAATGAACCATCTGATACTAAATCATTCTCAGTTAAAACGTACCAACATGAGCCGTATTCATTTTGCATCTACTTAAAGTGTACTTTTGATGATAATTTGTCCAAACTTGAATATTATCGAGGTGTTGATGCTGTGGAAGTATTTGTGAATAAATTGGATGAACTTGTCTTACAATTATACCAAAATCACTTAAAAAATATAGTTGAAATGAAACCATTATCACAGAATCAACAAGATATTTTCAATAATAGTCAAACTTGTCATATCTGCGATAAACCTTTTGAGAATGGTGATGAAAAGGTGCGTGACCACTGTCATCTTACTGGTAATTTTAGAGGAGCTGCTCATTCTCACTGTAATTTAAATTTTAAAATACCCAAATTTGTACCAGTATTCTTTCATAACTTAACTAATTACGATTCACATTTATTTATTAAAAAATTAGCTTTAAAACAAGAAAGTATACAAGTTCTTGCACAGAATAAAGAAAAATATATAACGTTTTCCAAACAAATTCTTGTAGATAAATCTAATGATAAAAAACCAAAGAAAATTTTCATAAAATTAAGATTTGTTGATTCTTTTCGCTTTTTACCAGCATCTTTGGATAAACTAAGTCAAACGCTAGAAACACATCAATGCCTCGAAGTAAGAAAATTTTATACCGATGACAGACAATTCAATTTATTAAGACGTAAAGGTGTCTTTCCATATTCCTACATAGATTCGCTGGAAAAATTGGATGATGCCGAATTACCATCACGGGATGAGTTTTTTAATATCTTGAGTGGTGAGTCAATTTCTCAGGAAGATTATGATCGAGCATGTGATGTGTGGCATACATTTAATTGCCAAACTCTTGGCGACTATTCAGACATATATTTAATATCAGACGTATTGCTTCTTGCTGATATTTTTGAAAATTTTCGACAGATATGCCTACAGACATATAAATTAGATCCCGCACAATATTTAACAGCACCATCCTTGAGTTGGGATGCAATGTTACGAAAAACTCGCATTGAGCTGCAACTTCTAACCGACATTGATATGCTTCACTTTTTTAGAAAGGGAATACGTGGCGGTGTTAGTCAATGCAGTAATAGAAAAGCCGTTGCAAACAATCCATTCATTCCCAACTATAATTCGTCAGAACCAACGTCATATATATTATATTTGGACGCCACGAACATGTACGGTTCTTCAATGAGTCAATGTCTGCCGACAGGAGACTTTAGATGGTTGAATGATTATGAAATCGAAAACTTCGATTGTACTACTTTTGGTGATGATTCACCAAAAGGTTATGTACTAGAAGTGGATTTAGAATATCCGCAACATTTACATGATAATCATAATGATTTACCATTTTGTCCTGAAAACATTGTGCCTCCTGACTCCAAAAATTCAAAATTAATTCTAAATCTGCATGATAAACATAAATATGTTCTCCATTATCGAAATTTGAAACAGTGTTTGGAACATGGGTTAATACTTAGGAAAATATATAGAATCATAGAATTTTCACAATCTGCTTGGTTGAAAACTTACATCGATTTGAACACTGAACTTAGAAATTCTTCAAAAAATGCGTTTGAACGAGATCTTTTTAAATTTTTAATAAACTCAATATTTGGGAAGACAATGGAAAATGTTGACAATCGGGTTGATGTAAAATTAGTATCCCATTGGAGAAATAGTATAGGTAGTGTAGGTGCCGAAGGACTTATTGCAAAACCCAATTTTAAATCATGTACAGTATTTTCAGAAAATTTGGTAGCGGTGCAAATGTCCTTATTGAAAATATTTTATGATAAACCGCTCTTTTTAGGCTTCACCATTTTGGATATATCTAAAACAATAATTTATAACTTTTTTTATAACTTCATAAAAAAACAATATGGTGACAAAGCTTCTCTGTGTTACACTGACACGGATTCTTTAATTCTAGAAATTTACACAAATAATGTTTATGACGATATTAAAAAAAATATAGAACTATTCGACACATCAAATTTTTCGATTCCAAATGTACACAACATTCCGAAAACGCAATCAGTCATAGGGAAAATGAAGGATGAATACGCAGGTGTCCCAATAGAAGGCTTTTTTGGTACTGGGGCAAAAGCTTACTGTGTTAAAGTAAACGATAGCGTAACAAAGAAAGCCAAGGGTGTTACAAAAAGTGTTATAAAAAATCAATTACATTTAGTTGATTATAAACAAATAGTAGAAGACGGCGGTATCATATATCGAAAAATGTATGTATTCACTTCACATCTGCATACAATATATACCGAGTTGAAAAATAAAGTTGCGCTTTCCGCACAAGATGATAAGCGATATGTTATACCTGGAAGCACAAAAACTCTAGCATGGGGGGCATTACTCTATTCGTAATTTATACGATAACACTGACCATAATACAGCTGAAGATAATTTAACGATTCTTTTAAGATTAGCTAATGAGCTTATTGAACAGGAAAATCATGGTATCGACTTTGACTTAAATTTATTGTAAGTTTTTTGTTTGTTTTAATGTAAAAATTATTTGTAATTTCAATTTACTAAAAATTTTTATTTTTTTATATTAATATTCATTTTTTTTGTTTGTATAGAGATATACGAAATAACTGTATTTAGGGAATGTCTGATATTAATCAAAAGTTTTTTGTTTGTTTTATTGTAAAAATTATTTGTAATTTCAATTTACTAAAAAAATTTATTTTTTTATATTAACATTCATTTTTTTTGTATAGAGATATACGAAATAACTGTATTTAGGGAATGTCTGATATTAATCAAAAGTTTTTTGTTTGTTTTAATGTAAAAATTATTTGTAATTTCAATTTACTAAAAATTTTTATTTTTTTATATTAATATTCATTTTTTGTTTGTATAGAGATATACGAAATAACTGTATTTAGGGAATGTCTGATATTAATCAAATAAATGATTTATTCTTTTAATTTCATTTAGTTTTATTTCATATTCTATTATGCATATCACATTAGTTATTGTAATGACATTTATTTCCTATTTTTGAATCATATTTTACAACATACAATGTAAGTAAATAACAAGCTGCTGTCTTTACAAGTTGAATGAACTGCTGACTTTGCAACTATGTAATCCTGACTGTGTCAGTACAATAAACTGCTGATAGATTAAGTACAATACAGTGCTAACTTTGCAAGTTAAGTAATAGATGACATGTCAGTACAATGAACTGCTGACATAAGTTGAATAAAATATCTGATATGTAAGTGAAAAAATAAACTGTTAACTTTGCAAGTTGAATGAACTGCTGACTTTACAAAAGCGGGGTATTTCATGTGTATCTGAAGTAAAGTGGGAGGTGTGATCCTTCATTATAAAACTCGAACCTTAATTGAAGTCATTAGTTGATAGAATCCTATCAAAATCTTAATATTATCCGAAAAAAAAAATTGTAAAAGATGTGGATGTGTTATGTTAAGGAAGTTGAGATTACTGATTTGAAGAGTGGTGTTACACATTTAAGCCAGAAATTTTCAAATCTTCAGTTTGATGCAGAACATGAGGCAGTATATGGAATGGGAAGATTTTACTCTGATGATGAATGTAATGAATTAGCGAAGACATACGAAGTGGGTCATGAAGTTTGTGAGAAATTTTTGGATGAAAGAATATGTGAGCAGTGCCTTGTCCAGGAGCTGATGAAATTGGGTTTACATCAATTTCTGCATGTAATAAAACAGTACTTGAAGCCGGATCTTGAAAACATAGTAGATCAAGCAAATCAAGACAAGGATAATTGAAGTATTTAGATAATATTTAATCTTATATAATTGTATTCAATATATTAATATTTTTTATTATAATCAGGTATTAAAAAATAAAAAAAACAACAAAAACCCATTTTAGTATTATTTATTAATACAGAAATAAAAATGTTCATACAAATAATAGACATTAGAAAGTGCACACATACATTTATTATTTGAATGATAAAAACATTTTGGGGTAGACTTTCTTAAAGTTGGTCGTTCCGCAAGTTCTAATACAGGTTGATGGATAAATTGTCTGATGTAGTTTGCTTTTTCATTTCCTTTTACATAAACACAATCTACCTCTGAAGTCAAATTTTGAATGATTTTGCTGAATGAGTGTAGTGGTGTAAATCCATCACACCATTTAATACCATGGTGATTTCTTGTTAACCAGTGAACTTGTTTTTGTAAGTCCGGTGAAAGCATCTCAAATGCATAAGGTGGTTTAAAGATATAGTGACACGTTTTCATTCCATCATATGCTGCTAGCTCCTTAACAATAAATTTATTGTTTTCTAGTTTAAATCCTTGAATATCCACAAGTATCATCATATTTTTAAATTTTGCAGTTTTTTCAAAACTTCTTTCTTTCTGCAATAAAATTCCACTATTTTTTTTAAATGTCTCAGTTTTCTTCTGTATTCTTTCAACAGTCGTGCATATTCTAATCTCATTAGCATACTAACTTAGTTCGCACTATTTTTTTACTTATGTCAGCAAAGAAAAAAATGTAATGAGCATTTCAATGTTGATGTACAATTTTAGTTAAAGGATTATAAGTGAAATGTTTCTCATGTAATATAAGGCAATATGCTGTAATATCCGAAGTGGTGGGGGTATCTGTCTCAAACTCTATTCTCATGACCACTGACCCCGTTTGTATAGCTTCTTTTTGGCGGGAACAATCAATATGCGTTATTGCTGCATAGTCCTTAAATTCTTTTGGATTAAGAATAGGCTGATTTGTTTTATGAGGGTAATAGGATTCTTGAAAAATTGCGAACATACCATAAAGTGTTGCATATTTATTGCTTTTAAAATCTAGGTATAGATCATTATATGGATATCTTTCGGAATTCAAGAAAACTCTTATGTTTCTAAGTCCACAGTCATCGAATTTACTCATATCAGTTGTAATTTTTCCTTTTCTGTCTTTTTGAAATGCTATTATTACATGCCTAGGAGTTTCTACCTTAGTAGACGTCTTGACAGGCCACGTATGTCTGCTTGAGGGAGGTAGCGATGGATATTCAATTAATTCCCAGCTTCTAAATTTTATAGGAAAATCTATATTTCGACTTATCAGTTTATTCAATCTAAGTTGTTCTGACATACTAACAGCGACATGTGGCACCCTCCAATATAGTTTACTAATAGTAATTTTTGGTTTTTCAGTATCATCTTCACTTGTAATGCTATCTAGATCATTACTGTTACGTATCAACACTAATTCTTGTCTCATATTAATGATAATCCTTCGGAAATCTTCAAAAAATCCGAGTAGTAATTTTAATGGAATGCAGACGTTGAAATTTCCATTTACATCGGCTATAATTTTGTCACCCACACCTTTTTTCTTTTTTGGAAACCATCCAGCATTTTGCATGGAAATACTTTCATTTTCATTGTATGATATATAATTTTTTAAGGTTGAAACTAATCCAACATTTCTCACTGCATCTATAACAATTCCATTCATTTCATATCTAATTTCACGAAACAAAAAAGCAATACCATTATTAATAAACTCCAATTTATTAGCTTCAGCTCCATTCTCATTCATTAGTTTTCCTTCGATGTATAAATAACTATTGCATGGTGCAGTATAAGCATCTAAATCTTGGATAGGAATTCTTATTTCATCATTATAATCCAAAGTTCCGGATATATTCGGTTGATATGTATGGAACTGATACTCAGAAACAGAGTTGTCGCTAAAGGGCTGATCAATAATATTCAGTAACTCCATTATACTAAAACTTCCAATCCAAGTGATTCTAAATACTGACGATTTTTTAATGTTAATCGTTCGATATTCTTTCTAGAACTGTTGATTTTCATATTCCTGACTCTTTTATATGGCTGATGTCTATAAATGGATGACGTTGAATTAAATATCAGCACCATCTTATTATTTGACTGATTTTCTAAGATGGAGTCTAACAGTTAAAGTTTCTTTTTGAAAATTAACTGGGTGCCCTTCTTGGTCGACTATTTTAACAGTGATGTTGCTGATAGTTTTAACGCTCACTGGGAAATAAATAATGTTTAAAGGTGACTCCACTATTTTATACCCAACAGGCACTGTTGGAAAGAACTGATGAATAATGTGTACAGGTTTTCCATTAAAAAAAGAACCTACTGCTATGTTGCAGTCGACACAGATGGTATTCACTTTAGATATTTTTACAACATCATCAGAACTATTGTTATCATTCACTTTTAACTCTCTTTTCTCGAAACCTAATACCGGACCTATTGAATCCTTCACATTAAAACTAATTTTCCTATTTGTTCGTATAGTGACTTTGGAAGTATTAATATCTGTGGTAATCCTGATAACTGCTTCATCATCTTCTTCACTTATTTTGTTCACCATGTATTTTATAATATCATCAATTTCATAGCACCCTTCAGGGATTTTAACTAAATGTTCATTATTTTTCCCCCACACAAATTTATTGTTGCTGTTATCAATATTTGGAATAATATTGTAAGTATCAAAATTGGTTAATCCAATTTCATAATCTACCCCGTCATCTAAATATATTGGTGGATTGAAATTGTAATTTAATACAGAAGATTCTCCACTAAGAAGGAAAGTAAATGACATATTTACACATTAACGACTTATTATGAAATGAATCTATGATATATGCATGAGATAGGTCCCTCCCATCAACCAATCCAGTTAGTGTAGGTATGGCTTATCCCCTCCCACTGACCAGTCAGATTACAGTGAGCATATCCTATCCCCTCCTATCGGCCAATCACGTTAAGGTGGGACATGACTTATCCCCTCCTATCGGCCAATCACGTTAAGGTGGGCGTGGCCTATCCCCTCCCATCGGCCAATCACGTTAAGGTGGGGCATGACTTATCCCCTCCCATCGGCCAATCACGTTAAGGTGGGCGTGGCCTATCCCCTCCTATCGGCCAATCACGGTAAGGTGGGCGGAGTTTATCCCCTCCTATCGACCAATCACATTAAGGTGGGGGGCGAAGAGTGGGGGGTACACAGGGAGGTATGGAGGGGGGTACATGCCGCTTCTCATTCTTTCCCTACTTACAGACTAGAAATGAGATCCTCAAAACTATTCTGGAGGTATTCCTCAAAGGTGTAAAACACTTTTCTCTTCAAATAAGCTTTTAGCTTCATTTTGAACTGGTTTATGTTTAATTGTTTTGTTGCCTCCAGCAAGACATTGAAAAATTTCATACAATGATAACCAGTACCATCTCTGGTTCTTGACAGCCTGTGAAAGTTTGGTACGACATTACTATTTTTTCTTGTTTCATAATTGTGGACATCACTATGTTTATTGATTAAATGTTCATTTTTTTTTTGTATGTATCAGGCATTCTAGTATAAAAATGCATGGTAGCGTGAGTATATTGAGTTTTTTGAAAGTTTGCCGACAGCAATCTCGGTATTTCAATTTATCTATAATTCTGATGCATCTCCTTTGTAGTCCAAATATTCTTGAGGCGTGGGCAGAGTGTCCCCAATTAAGAATGGCGTAACTTATATTTTAGTGTATGTGACCATAGTATGCTGCTATCAGAACTTCTTGGCTGACTGTTTTTGCTAGGTTCCTGACTAAATAAATACTTCTCGAAATTTTTGTTGAGAGGTTATCCACGTGCTTTTCCCAAATCAGCTTAGGATCTAGATCGATACCTAAGAATTTTACTGATTCGTCTTTTGTCTCTTTGTTGTGGTTTTTTGTAGGTCGTAAGTTAAATGTAACATGTTGTGTCTTGCTATCATTTATATACAATACCCAGGTATTGCAAACTCAAGAAATTTAGCGCCTCTGCCTCGGTTCCGTTCGGGATATAAACAAGTGCCCAATGGTTACGTGATGTTATTGAAAAATAGGGCTCTCGATGGGTGGAGGCCAGTGGAGGGATGCATTGCTAACGCGGCCCTCCTGTGGCTGTGATCTGAGCGTCCTCATCGCTCTGTTATTGTTATTGTTATCAAAGTATCTGAAATGGTAAGAAATAAGAAAATAAAATTTCAAATAAATTATGGCTAATTGTTTGTTCTTATAAAAATGGTGAGTTAGAAATATTTGTCAACGAAGAAAATGTCTCAGTTATTTGCTTAACTGAGCATTGGCTTCATCAAGACGAGATAAAAGCTGTGCACCTAGATGACTATGCACTTACAAGTGCCTCCTGCAGAGACAAAGGCTATGGCGGTAGTGCCATCTATGTCAAAACAAATTTAATATCCAACGAATTAGTTGATATCAAACAGTTCAATTTGGAAAAAGTGTTTGAATGCTCAGGGGTAAAAGTAAATATTAATAAAATAGATCACTACATTATATGTATATATCGCTCTCCAAACTCCGATGTTAAGGACTTCTTAGCCCGTTTAAATGAATCTCTCAATCTTATACATAACAAATACAAAATTAAGCAACTTACAGTATGTGGTGATTTTAATATTGACTATATAAGTAATTCAAAAGACCGTAATGAACTACTGGACATATTAAGTTCATTCTCTCTAACTATAACTTGTCAAGAACCTACAAGGATAACATCTATCTCGGAAACAGCTATCGACTATATGTGTACTAATATAGAAGATCATATCTGCACTAACTCTGAAATCGGTTTGTCTGATCACAACGGACAACTCTTATATATCCCCATTACAATAGAACCACCTAAAACACAATTTAAAAGGAGATTTTACTCCAAACAAAATTTTGAGTCTCTTAAATCGTACTTGCTTAAAGAAAAATGGGAGAATGTTTATAGTGTAGACATAACCTATGTCGATAAACAATTTGAAAACTTTAATAGTATTTTACATCATTACATAAATTTATCTTTTCCTTTAGTAAATTGTGCCTCTACCAATGTCAATAATAAATCAAAATCGTGGGTAACCCCAGGTATTAGAAAGTCATCAGCTAATCTAAAAAATATGTCATTGCTGAGCAAAAATGGCTTAATGGATTTAACACGTTACAGAGCATATAAAAAAATTTACAACAAGGTGATAAGAGCAGCTAAAAGAATGAACAATGACAATTACCTTCTTAAGGCAAAAAATAAAGCAAAGGCGATGTGGAATGTTTTAAAAAGTAACTCAAATCAAAAAGGAAACACAAACAACCAAACTCCATTCTTAACTGTTAATAACAATACTATCTCAGATCCTAAGAACATTTATAAAATACTTTATCGACATACCAAAAACCATAACAAAAAATCTACCTGCTGACCCCGATAACTATAGACCTCCTGCACCTGCGCATAATGAAACCATGTTCCTAAAACCAGTCAGTACCAATGAAATAATTCAAATCATAAACTCCTTAAAAAACTCTAACTCAAGTGGCCCAGATGAAGTAACAGCTCAACTAGTTAAAGAATGCAAAGATTTTATAGCTGAGGTACTTGCATATATCATAAATAACAGTTTTCAATTTGGAACTTTTCCTGAGTTACTAAAACTAAGTAAAATTGTACCTATTTACAAAAAAGGTGATAAAACCCTAATAGATAACTATAGGCCAATATCCTTAATATCAGTTTTCTCCAAAATAATCGAGAAAGCCATGTTAAATCGATTACTCTCATTCTTAAACAAATACAAATTAATGTCTACCAAACAACATGGTTTCACGAAAGGAAAATCCACGATGTCTGCCCTAGTGGAGTTTATAATGGAAATTTACAAAAATCTTGACAATGGCAACAACATCTTAGCCAGCTATATTGACCTATCGAAGGCTTTTGATTGTGTCAACCACAGTATGCTGTTACGCAAGTTGAATAATCTTGGTATCAGAGGAACCTGCAATCAATGGTTTAAATCTTACCTTCGGGAAAGAAAACAGTACGTTATATGCAATGGTCAAGAATCAAAAACTATGACCAATAACCATGGTGTTCCACAAGGCTCAATCCTGGGCCCCGTGCTATTTATTATATTCACCAATGACCTCGACCAAACTATCCCAGGTACAGTGGTAGAGTATGCCGATGATATTTCTCTTATCTCAGAATCAAGTGACTATACAGATCTAGTACAGGAGGCAAATCAAAAACTTAATGATGTGTTTTCATATCTTTGTAAGAATAACTTAATTATGAATCAGGAAAAAACTGTTAACATGAGCTTTCGCTCATCGAATGTAAAACCACAGCAGAGTGCACTTATAAGAGTCAACAATAAGACTATAAAACAAACAACGAGTTTCAAGCTCTTAGGTGTAGTATTTGACGAACTCTTAAAATGGGACGAACACATCAGCCTGCTGAGTACGAAATTATCCAGCATTTGTTATGCACTAAGACAACTCAAAGAAGTGTGTAGTCTCACCACTGTTAAAACTTACTACCACGCAAATTTTGAATCTATTATGACGTACGGTGTAATCTTATGGGGTAAATCATCAGAGTCTGAAAGGATCTTTAAGCTACAAAAACGGGCCATTAGATACATGTTGGGCATGAATCTAAGAGACAGCTGTAGAGAAAAATTTAAATCATTGAGGATACTTACCCTACCTTCGCACTACATTTACAGCATACTAATATATGTGAAATTAAATTTTAAAAACTTCACCCAACATTGCATGAATCATGATTACGCAACCAGAGGAAATAGCAATCTACAATATGACACTCACAGACTTGAGCTATACAGGATGAGTCCATACTATCAGGGTGCTCTACTTTATAATAAACTGCCTAACGAAATAAAACAGTACCGCTCCATTACGCAATTCAAAAACCATTTGAAGGATTACCTACTTAAACATGGTTTCTACAGTATAGAGGAATTTTTAAATATGTAATTACCCGGTCAACAAATTCACACAATTACATGTACATTCTCTTTAATTCTGCTATGTACTAAATGATGATGTATACATTGTAATAAATTATTTTTTTATAAACTATACAAAACACTATGCTCACATGTTTAGTAACTTCCTTTATTTTTATATTTGTTAGTCTTAAGTGTATTAGTGTGTGATATTTTTACTATATGTTAGTTTGTGCCTTATTCTTAGTTGTAGTTTATAGTTATTATAATTGTATATTTTGACACATCCAATATCTTATACTAGATCCAAATGGGAAAATAAAGTTCTTATTCTTATTCTTATGCATTGCCTACATATATTTAGTCAGTTATAAGACACTGAGATCTGAGTGGAAATAAAAACACTAATGTCCTGGAAATTTAATTGCATAAGTATGTAAACAAAGTAACAATAGAGAGGAAATAATATACAAAATTAGATTTTATAACAATGTTACCTATAATTCTAATAATTATTTTGATCTACTTACACACTTCGCAATTAATTGCAAGTGGTACTTTGAATAATTTACTCATTCGTCTTGTATATGCCAATAGACCTCGAAAAATGTTTGCTTGTGCGCATTGCAAGAAGCCCTTTACAGACAAGAAATATGTGAAAAGACCATAAAAACTGTTACTTGCAAAATACTTTTTACCACTTCAAGATAAAATAAAAGATATGAGGACGGTAGGTAGGTATTTAGAAAATATAAAAGGCGATTGCCTCAAAAGAGACGTACTAGGTGGATATACGTATTGGCAATGGAAAAATTTCCTTGTTTTTATCAAATAATATAATGTGCTTATTCTAAATGAAGAACACTACTTATATAAATAGATACAATTTATATTTTATTAGTTATGCGATATTTTTAGGGATTTCCACTGACTACGCTTGTAAATGTCTACTTATTCTCATCCTGTTTTAACAATTTATAACTTTTAGATAGTTAATTTCTAATTTCTTCAGCAAAAAGTAATTTTTTAACAATCTTATCTCATATTGAGAAGTTCCATCATTTTTTTTTTGTATGCTTTAGTCAGATCTCAGGAGATATATTGTTTAGTTGAGTTTTTTTTCTACATCATCTTTTTCTTAAATTTTTCTCTTTTGATTTCTTTTTATATATGGCCATTTTGTCTAGAAAAAAGTAAAATAGTTTCTGATTCAAATAATGATACTAGGGTAAGGGAAATATTTGATATTTTGTTTTAAAACAAGTGGTGGAATAGCTTCGGCTAAGCTCGGCCAGGACGTTATTTTATATAAGGTGATTTAAAGAAAAGCATACAAAATACGAAACATTAAACTTAAGCTCACATGGATATTCTTAAAATATTTAATTAGATGTAAAAATATTTAACCCAATTCACTAATTTAATAGATTACCACCCTCCCGAGCAACGATGTTTTGTGGTGTAGTAGAAAGTTCCTATAAAATAGTAAAGCTTCTTGACCGTGGGTGGTATAATGCCATCTCTTGAGCTCTTGACGCTGCCTGCGTCGTACCACTTGAACTTGAAAAAATGCATTTGTAAGACAATGGTGGTGTTTCGTAACCTTGAGCTGTAAAGGCTACTCGTTCTTAATAAATAATAATAAATAAAATAAATTTCTACATCTTATTAATATTAAATTTCGTCAAGTGTATTAATTCTGGATGACACAAAATGGATTTTTAAGAAATTACTATATTCCTGCATTATTCTCATAAAACTATTTAACAGATTAAACAGATAAATTTCAATAAGAAGTAAGAACTATTAAATAAAAGGTTTTTATTTTCAATTTTTATATTTTTTACTTGAAACCTGTAAAAATTATTCCATAAAACTCCAATGGGGAAATGTTTCTGTTAGTAAGTCGCCACAAAATAATCAATACTTCTGCTGGAAGACAAAAATGTTTACAATTGAAACCGTATATAATTATATTTTGGCTAAAATATTTACACATTTATTGCTAAAAAGAATAGACTAGTAACAGTTACAGTATAGAAATATTGTACGTTAATGAAGTAAATTAAATCACAATCAAGAGTGTGTCAGAATAATTCTAAGTGACAAATACTGAAGATTTTGAATGAATTCTGTTAGATATATCCCAATTTATTCACCATTTAGTGGAGTGGACAACGTCACGCTCACTGTACTTCTTCCTACATACATATAACAATAATAATAGTAATTATTATTATATAACCTAGAACTCTATAATATATGGAAAATAAGTCACTCCGGGTTATATAAGACGCTTGGTTTAGTGTCCTCAAAGACCTGTATGGCCACATAGGGGACCTGTGTAACTACACAAGTTTAACAGTAGATGACAATAATTATAAAGTGTACGAAAAGTGTGCACAAAATACAATTACCTTAGTTTTTACAACCTTTTATGATTTTCTTATAAATATATCTAACTTTATGTCTATAAGATACAGGTATACATTTTTAAAAGGAAGACTAGAGTTCTCATATTTAAAATACAAGAGTATATGAATGAGTACAACATACACAGACACTCTTGAGGATGCTAATGGTTTAATGAATGCGTCTGCCAGTTGCTTCGGCTATGGGTTAATGTTATAATTTAAGTTAGGAAATTTATATTGGAATATTTAGAGCCGGAAAGAAGGTTGGTTACGTCTGCTGTGTACAGTAAATAAAAAAAAAGATTATGAAGAGTGGTCATTATTTCAGGAATACAGCGGGTAAATCTTGAACAATGCCTGAATTAAAACAAATATTTGATGCACAGAATATATAGTAATCGGACAGTTGTACATCAATTCATCTGTCATTAGGTATGTAAGTCTAAAAATACCAATAAATGTGCAACTATCACGTTATGTTTGGAATCTTTTTTCTATACGAAATTCTCAAATAAACAGTTAAATTAGTGAATTGGGTTAAATATTTTTACATCTAATTAAATATTTTAAGAATATCCATGTGAGCTTAAGTTTAATATTTCGTATTTTGTATGCTTTTCTTTAAATCACCTTATATAAATTAACGTCCTGGCCGAGCTTAGCCGAAGCTATTCCACCACTTGTTTTAAAATAAAATATCAAATATTTCCCTTCCCCTAGTATCATTATTTGAATCCGAAAATATTTTACTTTTTCTCTAGACAAAATGGCCATATATAAAAAGAAATCAAAAGAGAAACATTCAAGAAAAAATCGGTAAAGGTATTTGCACAGAACTTCCCTCGTTATTTGTGCATGGCAGTCACTCTAAAAAATTAATAATTACGAAATGACATTGAGAATAATAATCGGAATATAGTTATTGCTATTATTACAAAGAAAACTTGATAAGTTTTGGTCAAAAAAATATACAGATTGGTCATCCAACAGCAGAAGTTCAATACTAAATAGCAGGTGCCACAAATGGCAGGCTTGCGCAAATACCTTTACAAATGTCCACCATGACTGAATTATTTCTTGGGATGACCACCCTGTACATTTTTCAATAAAAGTATAATAGGTGCATATGCCAGATATCACTGCCATCTGTCACATTTTCAATCCAACATTCACGTAATGGAGTGGAAGTATAGTGGTGGTTAAAAAATTTCATTTTTTAAAAAAATTTTCAAAAGATGTGGTAAAATAATTTTTTCTTCTGAAATAGGTTTAAAATGTCAAACGTAGGAATTTTAAATTTGAGCAAAAAGGAAAGTTTCCTTCTATCCTATTGTAGTGCTAAAAAAGTTTAAAAATTAAAAATTATATATTTTTTAAAATAGGTGTAGAATGCTATGAAACGTAAAAATTTTAAATTTGAGCAAATAAAAAAAAATTCAATCTATTTTAGTGGTTAAACTTTTTGAAAAATGTTGGTGAAAAAAAATTTTCAAAATTTTTTTTTCTGAAACACCTAGGTTTAGAATGTCATGAAACGTGAAACTTTTTTTGGGCATTCTAGTGTTAAATTTTTTTCCAAACTGGTAACAAAATGTTGCAAATTTTTTTCCGAAATTGGTTTGGAATATCATGAAACGTGGAAATTTTAAATTTGAAGAAATAAAAAAAAATTCCATCTATTTTATTAATGGTAAACAAATTTTCAAATATGGTAAAAAAAAATTTCAATTTTTTTTTTTTTTTGAATCAGGCTTAGAATGCCATGAAACGTGGAAATTTTAAATTTGAAGAAAGAAAAAAAAATTATTTAATTTTAGTAGTAAAAAATTTTTCAAAAAATTGGTGAAAAAAATTTTCATATTTTTTAGCCTGAAATAGGTTAAGCGTGTCATGAAACGTAGAAATTTTAAATTTGAGCAAAAAAAAATTTTTTTCATCTTGGTAAAAAATTTTTCAAAAATGCTGGTGAAAAAAATTTTCAAAAATTTTTTTTTCTGAAATAGGTTTAGCGCGTCATGAAACGTGGAAATTTTAAATTTGAGCAAAAAAAAATTTTTTTCACTATTTATTCCGTTTAGACGGTCCACCCTGTATATTTTCCAGTGAAATTTCTACCATTTCTTCGCTGACAGTAGTGTCAACTACCTACCAAATTTGACTGTTCTCCGTCAAGTAGTTTTTTAGTAAATGCACCAACAGACAGACACAGACAGACAGACAGACAGACCGACGGAATTGAAAAACCTATATTTTCGTAATCTACGTGTTCTGAAACGTCAGAATCCGAAAAAATCTCGGAGGGTGATTTTTTCTCGAATACAGTACTTCCCTTCGGTATGCGAGGGAAGTAAAAGATGATGTAGAAAAAGAACTCAACTAAACAATATATCTCCTAAGATCCGACTAAAGTATACAAAAAAAAATGATAGAACTTCTCAATATGAGATAAGATTGTTAAAAAATTACTTTTGCTGAAGAAATTAGAAATTAACTATCTGAAAGTTATAAATTATTAAAACAGGATGAGAATAAGTGGACATTTACAAGCGTAGTCAGTGGAAATCCCTGAAAATATCGCATAACTCACAAAATATAAATTGTGTCTATTTATATAAGGAGTGTTCTTCATTTAGAATATGCACATTATATTATTTGATAAAAACAAGAAAATTTTTCCATTGCCAATACATATATCCATCTAGTACGTCTCTTTTGAGGCAATCGCCTTTTATATTTTCCAAAATACCTACCTACCGTCCTCATATCTTTTATTTTATCTTGAAGTGGTAAAAGGTATTTTGCAAGTAATAGTTTTTATTGTCTTTTCACATATTTCTTGTCTGTAAAGGGCTTCTTGCAACGTGCACAAGCAATCATTTTTCGAGGTCTATTGGCGTATACAAGACGAATGAGTAAATTATTCAAAGTATCACTTGCAATTAATTGCGAAGTGTGTAAGTAGATCAAAATAATTATTAGAATTATAGGTAACATTGTTATAATCTAATCTAATTTTGTATATTATTTCCTCTCTATTGTTACTTTGTTTACGTACTTATGCAATTACATTTCTAGGACATTAGTGTTTTTATTTCCACTCAGATCTCAGTCTCTTATAATATAACTGACTAAATATATGTAGGCAATGCATAAGAACAAACAATTAGCCATACTTTATTTGAAATTTTATTTTCTTATTTCTTACCATTTCAGGTACTTAGATAACAATAACAGAGCGTTGAGGACGCTCAGATCACAGCCACAGGACGGCCGCGTTAGCAATGCATCCCTCCACTGGCCTCCACCCTTCGAGAGCCCTCTTTTTCAATAACATCACGTAACCATTGGGCACTTGTTCATATCCCGAATGGAACCAAGGCAGAGGCGCTAAATTTATTGAGTTTGCAATACCTGGGTGTGGGTACCTGGCAAACGTCTCCGTTGAATGACGCTGCATATTGTCATCTAACTTAAAGTACACGTATACATTCTTGCACCGGCACGGGTTTACAGCGATGCATTGGGGAGGGAGCAGCAGCTCGACCCTATCCGAGACCATCTTCAAAGACAAGAATATTGAATTGGCACGCTGGCTCACTGCATAAGCGTAACGTTAGGAATGATGAAATTTTAACTTCTCTCCGTTTTGGGGTATCGGTCTGCTACATCACGAAATATCTAACCTCGAATTGCAATATTAACTTAAGTAAAGGCAGCGCCTACAGCTCAAGGTTACATAATACTACCCCAGTGAAGGCATGACGCTTGCTACTTTGTAGAAACAATCGGCAAGGGCACAAAACATTCTACTCTTGACTAATAAACGTACTTTTCAAGGTCAAGTGCAAACCGAATTCAAGAGTAGGCTCTGTCTACAGCTCAAGGTACAACACTACTATAAGTATGTTTGTCATTAATTGGTTGTCATCTCGCATCGGACCAGTATCGACCCTAGTATCTATTAGACTTCCCTACAAAAGAAGCTGTCACTACAAAGGGCAGAGCTGGGCAGTACTCGAGTACAAGTACTTGACTTTGGTACTTAGAGTACATTCCATATACTCTATACTCTGTACTCGGGTACTTTCTTGAGTCAGTGCTTGGTACTTGTACTCGTAAAATTAAATACAAGTACTTGTACTCGAACTTTCAAAATTCAAGTACACGAGTACATATAAAGCCAGTTTCAACCAATCTGATCCTGTAACAGAGACGGGGTGCAATGCAAGCTGCTATGAATACTACGATCAGTAGAAGTTGGGCTACCAAACAAATAAGAATTTTGGGTTTGTGTCGTGCTGTGCTGATAGAGAAGTGGTAGATAGAAAAATAAGGTAAGCAACTTCTTTTATATTTTATATTTTTGTGATATACCACAGTATTATCTGAAATATTTAAAATATATGGGGTTAAAAAAAAATTGTTTTAAATTGTAAGTATTTCCATCCAAACCGGAAATTGAACAAATCAATGAGTACCATGTGTATATCAATAATATATAACCATACAACTCCCTATTGTATGCAATAATTGTCCTCGACGCCACACTCTAAGTGATGAAAACTTCCAAAAATTGGTAATCATGAAAGCCAATAAAGTAAACCAATAGTAAGTCAGCAAGCACGACAAACACCTTTAAATTTAACTGTATTAATTGGATTTTTTTTCGTAACAGAATCTGCTTCTGAGTTCTGCACCCATTTTTCAAAAACGAGACAGAAGATAGAACAGAAGTACATTTTATTTTAGTAACTTAATTAATATGAAGCATTAGTATACAATATAACATTAATATAATAAAAAGTATAGATATCTTACTTCCTCTTTTTACCATCAATCAAATTTTAAGTGTTAATGTATTCGTATGAAGTACTTGAATGGTTCAAGTACTTGTACTCGAATACTTGTAATTAAGTACCCAAAAAATTATGGTAGTACTCGGTACTTTGTACTTTTTGGGAAATCATTTCTAGTACTTGGTACTTGGTACTCGAGTACATTTTTTGTGTACTTGGCCCAGCTCTGACAAAGGGTCAGATATATCAGCATTAGCATCCCAATTGTCGACCATCCGATTAGATAAACAGAATACTATTTTCGCTTTAAAAATAAAATAAAATTATTTTTCTTATTAAGTATAGAGGGCTATAATTAAATTATAGACACCGCTTCCCACTATCTCGATCCTCATTCGTTAAATTATATATTAGCATACATTAATTCCACAAGTCCTCATGCACTGTTGTCTAGATTGAGCGAAGGTTAATGACCACGAAAGTCAACGGCCCGCAAGCGCCGGCGGTAAATTCTTTGATCGTTAAAGTACTACGTTGCCTAACAAAGACCACAATGTGTAATAATGTAGTCAGGAACGTGCCCTGAGTACATACTAGACAGTAGCACAGCGGTACACCAAAAACAGATATAAAAACATTCTTATTCAAATTATAAAAACTTTTAACAAAATTATGTAGCAAAAGAGGCATTAACACACTACTTTTGTTACGAAAAAACTAAATAGTACACACACCGAAGTGTACAGAACTTAATTTACGTAGCAGCTGAAAGTCATGCCGCAGATGTAAATTATGGAAAATATAATACTAAAATGCATCGTAATAAACGAAAGTAGTATAAAAGTTGCAAATACTCACTTGAACAGTAACCACATCATGAAATCACCCAAATGCTTCAATTATTATGGAGCCCACGTGCAGAAATGATGTGAAAGAAAACATAACCTCACTTCTTTTAACCTTAACTTTTTATAAAATATTCCTTTTCATGGTGTTGGAAAACTATCCACACATTTGTTTTAAAATGTTCTATGCCATAAACAATTGAAACTAGGCATTACATCATGCCACTGAACAAGGTTCGGTATACCTAAAAATTGCAAGAGACGTTATCGCATGACATAAATTTATGTTAGCATAGGTAGATGTATTACACATACAAATGTTCAGAATTTCTTAAATTTCAACATAGAATGTGTATTTATTTTATTTGTAAAATTGACTTTTAACTTGCAATTTACAATATTTTCAAAGTACCTATCAGGCATTTTTTTTTATTTTCACAAAAACCTTAAGTATGCTAGGTAATTTTTTAATAGAAGTTAACTAGGCAAGACAAAAGTTAGACAACATAAATTTGAAACAAAATATAAATGGAATAAAATTTGGTTTAGAGAGACAAACATGTGAAAAAGTAATTACGTAATCATATTTATGCGAGCATTTATGTTTTGGGTATTGTATAAATACATATAAACGGTCAAATCCTTTTTTTTTATATTTTCATCTTTTATAATAAATACCTTGAACCACAACAACTCCTTTGTTCTTACTCTATCGTGTAAGTAAGTACCACAGCTACATGTGAAATCTTTACCGCATATATGCCATGTAATTTTTATTCTAACTTTATTAGGTATTTATGACATTTAAATTCAAACTATACTGCATCTCTATCACAACTACATCTTTATCGCCACCTTATTGGAAATAGGTCTAACAACTAGTAGCTGACCACTGACCTATATTTCCCTCAACCGTAACATATCTATTATATACTTTATATGCATTTCAAAGCGCAGGGCGAATTAAACAAAAAACGATTATTAAAATGGCAGTCTACCACCAATATAGCAAACATTAGAAAATTAACTCTTATTTTTGACCATAAATAGATACATTTATTTGTTCCTTTTTAATACAATACCCCACTGGAGATAATGCAAAATAAGAGTGCTGCCATCTACATTGAATAAAAACTCACTTTTTTCTTTTAATTTTAAAACATCCAGAATATTTCTAAATAATTTTTAACATCCCTACGAACATAATATCCATTGCTTAATTGAACAACAATCACTATTTGCACAACGAAAGTATTTTATAGAAATTTGCCATTGCACTTGATTTTATTAATGCACAAATTGTACACGGTTAAAATAAATAATAAACCGGACACTCAACTGCAAGTAATAAATACACTCTCTAAAGCTGAATTTGCATGAAAGACAATAGCAGAGAGGAAGCGTATTGGACTGTCATGCGAGAAGCTGACGGTTCAAATCCCACAGCCGGATGATTTAAGGTAGGTGTTTAAAATTCTGTTAGTGTTATTTATTAGTATATTAAAGTATAAGTCGATATTAAGGTCTTTAAAACACGCGCGATTTTAGAGCAAATAGAACACTTCACACCATTTTTTTTTATTGGTACACTTTGAAATCATAAATACTGGTGTTATTACTACAAAAAATGGAAATAAGATTGCATATTGCTTTAAAATGAGTTCTAACATTGATTACTTAAATAGAAAAGCAGATTCGTGGTTAACACCGCAAAAATTCCTGTCAAATCAATTATAAAAAATGGCTGCGTTCATCCGAGCAGATCGCTACCTGGCGATCACGGATCATTTGGCTGAACGGCACTTCTTGCACTGAGCGCTCTTGGATCGGACGCCATTTTTTGTAGCAAACAAAAATTGTGCTCAGTGATCGACTGATCAGTGATCGGAAACGAAAAATTTGATATATTAGAAGAAAAATGGAGAACCCAGAGTTTGACGTGACATATGAACACGAAAATGTACATTATAATGTTGCAGGAGATCGAGATTTACATTTTCGACTTCAAAATGGTAAGTCTTTTTTAATAGTTTTTCGTTAAATCTGAATAAAAGGCCCTTTTGCACTTGTACATTTTTATTTTTAACAAACCTATTATATTTTTCAGATGCTGCATTTGCTACTTCGTTTTTTAGAGAAAATTCTGCATGTACGGAAATAGTAGGAGTAGGAAATGAGGAAAACATTCCTCCAAATACCCCTGGTAATTATATACGTACCTATATTTACATAACCTTATATTTCATAAAATTTTTCTTTTATACCAGAATTTACATGGACAAAGACATGTACATTGCTTCTGATAAGGTTGTATGAGGAACGAAAAAATAAATTTAGAGACCCAAAAATAAAAAACAAGAATATTTGGATGGAAATATTGCAAGAATTTAGAAAGAAGGGCTATATGCTGGATATCAACACAATCGACAGAAAGTTTCGAAATCTAAAAAAACCATACAAAACGATAAAAGACAACAAAAGTAAAAATAAAACAGGTCGTGGACGTGTAACGTGGGATTATTACGATGAAATAGAGGGTATTTTTGTAGATGATCAATCTGTAAACCCACAGTATACGTTAAGCTCTAGTGAGCCAGCAGATACGAATTCTTTACCTCATTTGTCAACTTCAGAACCACCATTACCATCAACTTCAACAGCTATATTTGAACCTTTCCCACTTCCAGCAACGCCATCAGTACAGAAAACTCCACAGAAGCCGTTAAAATCAAAAAGAGCAAAAGAATTGCAACAATTAAGAAAGAAGCACTTGGCAATTGAGTCGCAGCGAGTGGAAGAGATACGAAAATTAAGAGAAGCAATTGAAGACAGCAATGTAATTCAAAGAGAAAGGAATGATATTTTAAGAGAATTGTTAAATAAAGAAAATTAAACATTATTTTCATTATTTTACCAATTTCAATATGATCACGTACATTGTTCATAGCATGCCCTACGATGTTTATCAGTACCTGAAATTAATCTTGATACAGTACAGTAAAAATAATTTTTAAGATTTTTCCCAACCTCACAACTTAATCGAGACATTCGAAAATGGTCCTTAAATAAATCGTCATGAAACATTGGTATTGTAACCTCATAAAAGTGTCTATTTCGGGGAGTTCTATGTCGTTCTTGAAGTTCTAATTCATTTAATGGCAACGGATTTATGAATCCTTCTATGTTTTGCACAATATTCATATCTAAACCTATATCACCCGCAAGCAATAGCACTAAATTTCTATTTCTGTTTTCCATTTCAACAGACGAGCAAAGCTAAGGAAGGATACAACGAAAAACCGTAATTTAATATAATTATAAAACTCTTAGTCTCTTAATATAAAATTATGATTACAAATTACAATTTACAATTCAAATTCAAAACAATCACACCATCACAAATTCGACAAACGACAACGGACAGCACTGAGAGGTTCATCCGGTTGCAGAGCGATCACCGATTGGTGAAGGAGCGCTCAGGTAGCGATCTGCTCAGATGTACGCAGCCATATTTTGACTCGGGTTGTAGTTGTTGCCATGGTAACTTTAAAACACGCACGTTTTTAAAAGTTGAGGCGTACTTTAAATAAGCAAAATAGGGTACCAATAAAAAAAAATTATATATTGAAACGGACCACCCGGTATACTATATTTTTTAAATTTATTCCCGAGCCTATTAACCCGAATTTACATATTTCCGAAATATCTTATAATTTGGTACGAAACTAAGTATCGCCCAGTAACTATCAAAAATATTTTACGTACATTTCCATATTAAAATGCAAAGTTTTTAAACACATTAAATTCATAGTGTAAAGGTTCCCTAAAAAGCACATATATCGAGCAAAGCTAGAACGTTTCACACCAAGAATGCACTTAATTTTATTATGTTAACGTAAACAAAACATAAGCCCTTAGATGCAGGTAGCCGTGCGAACCGGGCCCAGAACGACACGGTGGGAACCCTACGTCACTAGTTTTGGGGAAATTTCTGGTATAAATACTCTAGAAGAAGTACACACTGGGTCAATCAATTTTGAAAGACCTGGTGGACATGTCTCGCTGAATTAATTTTCTCCAGAGCAATTCACCTATACAGCACTCTATAATTTGTTAGCAACTAACTAGCTGTTAACAAATTATTTTGTGCTTAGAATTATTGACGGACATGTCTCGTTGAACTTAGGTTCTCCCGAGCAATTCGTGCAATTGATTCGATTCTTTTTAGTTGATTGAACAACCGTCGATTAATTCGACAATACCAATTTTTACCGACGACTTGGAGAATAGTATTATTCTGCAGAGCTAGTCACTGTACGAATTGTCAGTGCGCGATTGTTTGACCAACGGTCAAAGAATTGTGTATTCACAATTTTAGGAGGCCATGTCTCGTAGAATATAATTGTTGTTCTGAGTTTTCGGTACAATAAGTTGGTGTTGCCATTTTGGTCGATTGGGCAACGTAATTGAAAATGACTCTATAGTTCGGACTCGCCGGTATGAATCTCGCGTGGATATTTTATTATGGCACTTTGATAATTTTAATAAGAATAACAAACTTCAATTAATTTTTGTGTTAAGTTTGCAATACGGTTATTTAGTTAATTTTTACCTCAACTAATATTTGGTGTGGTACATTAATTTAACGAGCTCTGCATTGTAATCACGACCAATATTACTCATTCAACTTAATTTATTGAGATTAGGTAAATTTTATAGAACTTTATGATTTATTTCCAGTGGCAGATTTTATTTGGGATGTGGGGTTATTCTGCACTTTATTGGTTGGATGTTCAACTAATACAACGATATTGTACTGTCTGAGCAGTTCACAGCTGTTCAGACGATCGGTATATTTATTGCTTGACCAGCGGGGTGCATCGCAGGCCACTTGTGTTCACCACAAGAAATGACCTGTAATGTGACTTCCCTATGGTTAACAATAATGCATAATTTAAAGGACTTATTACATGTTAAACTTTGTACAGGGTGTTTTGTTTTGCATTCACCTGCAATGGCAGCTTTCCAAGCCATGGGCAAATTGGAATTGATTCTTAATTGCTTGTTCATGCGATTGTTTGAACAAATACAATCTTCGCAACACATTAGCCAATTGGCAGCCAATAGGCTGGTTCTGAGTCAAGTTTATTGGCCAGATCCCATCACTCTACGCTTCGCAACTTCAAACAATGTTTGATTGAGCAATTAATTGAGATTTCAATTTGCCATGCATTTAACTTCATCATTTATTGCGAGATTTCGCCACCCGATACAAACTTTTCATGTGCCGAATTCAACACTTTTGCTACTTCAATGTGTACGAGGATTCTCGTAATAATCATTATCATTTTTAGTGATTATTGTTGTATTTGATTGAACATCTGATGGATATTGCAGTGACTGTTTGTCCCGACGAAATTTGTGACTGGAAATATAAATTTGTGATTATTTTTCACTGTAAATTTATATTACTCTATGGCAGTTGCCACAACATTATTTGTCTCCTGTTTTGATATAAATTTGTGATTATTTTTCACTGTAAATTTATATTATATTATGGCAGTTGCCACGTTTTATTTTTCTTTCCTGTATTGTAACCTGACGATTGTCTGAATATACGTATTAAACCGTTCCTTGTTTTTAATTATTTTACTTTTAAATAAAAATAAAATTCAATATTACAATTAGTCAAACATAAGGTTTGATCTAATCTAGAAGAATAGTGAATAAAATAACATACAACTAATCAAACATAAGGTTTGATCTAATCTAAAAGAATAGTGAATAAAATAACATCCAATTAACCAAACATAAGGTTTGAGTTAATCTTAAAGAAAGGTGAATTAATAAATTAAACTATGCAAACATAAGGTTTGTGTTACTTAGAAAAAAGTGCATTTACAAAATAAATTAATCAAACATAAGGTTTGTTTAATTTAATAGAACATTAATATAATGACATCTAAAATTAAATATCCAATAAACAAAGGTTAAACAAAATAAAGATATGTCTGTTTCTTAAAGATTATACAGGGTATTATGAAAATACTAAGTTATACTTATCAAATAGAGTGCAAATCAAGAACAGAGATCAGTGCCTAAATAAAATAACGAATGTAATCAGTTCAGTGAAGAATATTTAATCAAGTGCAATAATCAATTAGTTTTCTATAATTAAAACCCTAATAAAGTAATTAATATCAATAAATAGAAACAGTAATATCAAACTTTAAAAAGAATTCTGGTAACAATAAACTACAAATCACACACGTAAATTTGAGTCCTACCACTAAACTAGACGATCACACAGCCAAATTAGTTTAATTGTTTTAATTAGACATTCAGGGGAGAGGGGAGGGTAACTGGGAATTAATCAAAAGCAGGAATTCACTACAAAATAATAGGCGTAGGGGGGGTGCGTCTCAATATGTATATTCACACCATTCCTAATTAATAAAAACGTAAAATGTATAAAAACTGAAAGATTAAATAATATTCTCAAGTGAAAAAAGATTTTCATTTAGGCCCTTATTCGTCAAGTCAACGTCATATTAACGTCAGCATTAAACCTTGATCGTACGTCAAAATGACGTACGAAAAGGGTACTTATTTGGGGCCATATTCGGTAGAGAAATGAAAAGCAAAAGTAACGAAATTTTTTAAAAAAATTATATCATATAATTATAATATTAATGGGTAAACTATTATTTTCTGTAATAATTTAAACAACACGGAACCTCTGATACTTCATTTTTTATTGTATGGGAAAAAGAAATCCAGAAGGCAACAACAGTAATGATAAAGGACCCTTACATTGATAACAGTATTCAACTGATAGTATGTTCAGGTGATTATTCTTTAACAAGAAATATGGATTCTTTTTTCTTCTTCAAGAATCCTAAAATAATAGCTATAAAATTGAAAAAAGTTTAACATTTTTTTCCTTGCTTATGAAAATAGATGTATGTATGATAGATAAATGAATGAATAACAAATCTCTATACGATATAACCACTGTTATTTTAGATGTGGCTAGCTTATTTAGACAGAATATTATAGGCACGAGAAGAATTCAATGTCTATTCAATAAATATTAAACTTAGAACTTACTTGTAATTACTTTAATTTTCTCGTTTCATGTAAACTACTCTGGAGCACACAAAATACCGAGCACACCATGGAGCAGGCACAGCGACCAACTAATAGAAACCCTACCCGGGTGCATAGAATAGTGACCACACCAATATTACCAATAAAAGTTCGCAGCATCTTACACAGCTAAGCCCTTTTAGCATTAATTCCTCCTTCTGTCGGTATCTAATATGGTAAGACATCCTTCTTGGCTATATATTCTCAATCCTATAAGCACTCTTATGTTATTCTTGCCAAACTTCTCCAAATCCTAAGACTGCCATGAAGTATAACCAAATAAATAAGGATGAAGAGTACAGAAACTATCTATCGATGGAAAATATCCTACTTAGGTCACCATTAAAATGTCACCTACAACAAAGGGAATAATACTCTCCATGTGCTACGCTGCCTAACAAAGACCACAATGTGTAATAATGTAGTAAAAAAACATGACCTGGGTACATAACTAGATAGTGGCACAGCAGTGGACACAAAACGGATATAAAAACATTTCTAAGAAAATTATAAAAAATTGGTAATTCTGGAGAATAACGGGGCATTGGAATTTTCGCGTAATTTTTTCAGGGTACACTAATTTGGGGTCGTAGAACACGAATCTGAAGTCGGTTTTCAATGCAAATGCATAGTTTTTCCAAAAAAAAATTTTGAAATTTTCCACCATAGCACGAACTTTTTGTCAGTGTAAACACCAAAAATACACCTCGATTTTGGCCGATTCGAATCCCGTATCCACAATGTAGGTGCTTTTTAGAACAATGCACTTTTTACACACTGCAAAAAAATAGCTTTTTCATAATAATACAGTAATTTTATTTATCTGAATTCAGAACTCCATTATTTGACAGTTCAACCATAAGATTGTCGCGCATGCGTGTCAAAATACCTTGAAAAGTTGGTGTCTCAAGGCACAACAAAGAAATTCATTTTATAAATACTTCTATTAACATTGATAAAATAAAATATATAATTTAAATAATAATGCTTTTATTATATATAATACCAAAGCCTGGTGTTTTATTAAGAATGTTTTCAATATATACTGTGTCCCAAATCGGTTTATTTAAAAATGGCCCGTTTTTGTTATTGCCCGCTATAAGGACCAGCGAGGAGTTGAGATGACGCACACACCTTGCCAGGAGAGGAAATGCTCCTTGCACTTCTCGGATACCACCTACTAACTTTCAATCTGATTGTCATTAATAAGTGGTGTCCGAGAAGGTCAAGGAACATTTGCGACGGCGCAAATGGTCCTTGCCTGTCTCCGATACCACCTACAGATTTTCAACCTGGTTATCAGAAATAAGTGATGTCCGAGAAGAGCAAGGAACATTTGCGCCGGCGCAAATGTTCCTTATTGCCCTTCTCGGATACCACTTATTACTGATAACCAGGTTGAAAATCTGTAGGTGGTATCCGAGAAGGGCAAGGAACATTTGCGCCGGCGCAAATGTTCCTTATTGCCCTTCTCGGATACCACTTATTACTGATAACCAGGTTGGCGTAAATGCTCCTTACCCTTCTCGGATACCACCTACAGATTTTCAACCTGGTTATCAGTAATAAGTGGTATCCGAGAAGGGCAAGGAACATTTGCGCCGGCGCAAATGTTCCTTGCCCTTCTCGGATACCACTTATTACTGATAACCAGGTTGAAAATCTGTAGGTGGTATGCGAGGAGGGCAAGGACCATTTGTGCCGGCGCAAATGTTCCTTGCCCTTCTCGGACACCACTTATTTATTAATTATAATCAGGTTGAAAGTCAGTAGGTGGTATCCCAGAAGAGCAAGGAGCATTTCCTTTCCTGGCAAGGTATGTGCGTCATCTCAACTCCTCGCTGGTCCTTAGTGGGCAATAACAAAAACGAGTAATTTTTAAATAAACCAATTTGGGACACAGTATATATTGAAAACATTCTTAATAAAACATCAGGTTTTGGTATTGGCGACGATGATAATAAAAGCATTGTTATTTAAATTATGTATTTTATTTTATCAATTTTAATAGGTATTTATAAAATGAATTTCTTTGTTGTGCCTTGAGACACCAACTTTTCAGGGTATTTTGACACGCTGACACGCATGCGCGACAATCTTATGGCTGAACTGTCAAATAATGGAGTTCTGATTCAGATAAATACAATTACTATTTATTATGAAAAAGCAATTTTTTTGCAGTGTGTAAAAGGTGCATTGTTCTAAAAAGCACCTACATTGTGGATACGGGATTCGAATTGGTCAAAATCGAGGTGTTTTTGGTGTTTACACTGACAAAAAGTTCGTGTTATGGTGGAAAATTTCAAAATTTTTTTTTTGAAAAACTATGCATTTGCATTGAAAACCGACTTCAGATTCGTGTTCTACGGCCCCAAATTAGTGTACCCTGAAAAAATTACGCGAAAATTCCAATGCCCCGTTATTCTCCAGAATTACCAAAAAATTTAATGTTCCAAAATTAGGTAGCACATTAGACATTAATACCCTACTTTTGTTACGAGAAATCAAAATAGTACAGTAGTGTACAGAGCAGATATGAATTATCAGATATATGACACGAAACTACATTGTAATAAACTAAAGTAGTATAAAAATTGTTAATACTCACTTGGACAGAAACCACATCGAAAAAGCACCCGAATACTTCAACTATTATGGAACCCATGTACAGAAATGAAATATGGGAAGGCCTAACCTCACTTGTTTTGAACGTAACTTTTTATGTATAAAATGTTTAAGAGCCATTTCTTTCCATAGTGTTGGAGGATTTTCCACACTTTTAAAATGTTTTATGCCATGAACAATTGGAATTAGGTAGTGCATCATACCACTGAACAAGTTTCGGTATATCTAAAAATTGCAAGAGACATTACTGAATATTATAAATTGTTAGATTATAAGTATATTACACATAGAAATATTCATAATGGTCCTTCTTGGGTTGCGTAACACTGAGCATGTAACACTAATGATGCATTCTTTTATAATTTTAATTATAGCAATGTTCGAGTACCCTTTATAAATTTCTTACACTGTACGTTTTAAAATGAGCTTCATTTAGAATCACTACACGGTTCCAATAAATAATTGCCGTTACTCATGAAACAAATGAAAAATTCACAACTTAACAAAACGCAAATGACGCTAAACTAAACGTTCTTTTTAAATTCGGCAAATGACAGCATAGATAACAGATTTTAGATAAAGAACACCAACAATTACTTTTACACAAGAAGAACGTTTAAAAAAGTACTAAAAACTCTTTAAAAACTCAAATTATTTTACATCGACACAAATGCAAAACTAGGTTATTGCCACCCAGTCAGCTGGAGCGGCCATGTTGTGACGTCAGCTGCTACTGCTCTATTCCCAGTTTTTGCATTACATGTTATGTTACACGCACATATTTTTCCAGAGTGGATCACCCAAAGAGTTTAACAAATAGAGAAGACAAGCTCCATAAGCGTAATATATCAGCAGCGGGAGGCTGTAGGCTTCTCATCCCTCTCACACGGTTCGTTCTCTCTTTGTCGCATTGTACATGAGGGGTGGTGACGATACGCGACAATTGACGTTATTTGTTGGAAATCAAAGAGCGTCGGGTAAGGCTGTGTTGCTTTGTAAAACAGTGGAGAGAGAGAGGGTACGAGGTGTGCCGGGTGTGCGGCAAGGACGAAGAGTCTACCGTCTCCAAGGCAACCAAACTGCGACTCCCGGCAAATCGCCAGCTTGTCTTCTCTATTTATTAAACTCTGGGATCACCCCTCATCGTGCATTTATTGAATTAAACATTTATTTACGTTATCCAGATAGACTGTCTCGTCGGGGTACAAAGTTCTTATTATTTTAATTAGTCCGGGTCTGACAAAACCACCATATTGTTACTACATTTAGCCATGCCTACTGATACCGTTTCTGTATAGGAAATTCGTATAGGATGTCGTCTCCCTACCTTCTAACTAAATGGTCTCTATTCAAAGAATATTGAACTAACAACTTACAACTTACTTGTTGCATGGGAACCACACTAGGGCACACAAAATACCAGAGTTTAATAAATAGAGAAGACAAGCTGGCGACTTGCTGGGAGTCGCGGTTTGGTTGCCTTGGAGACGGTAGGCTCTTCGTCCTTGTCGCACACCCGGCACACCTCGTACCCTCTCTCTCCACTGTTTTATAAAGCAACACAGCCTTACCTGGCGCTCTTTGATTTCTAACAAATAACGTCAATTGTCGTCAATCATCACCACCCCTCATGTACTATGCGACAAAGAGAGAACGAACCGTGTGAGGGATGAGAAGCCTACAGTCTCCCGCTGCTTATACATTAAGCTTATGGAGCTTGTCTCCTCTATTTGTTAAACTTTTGGAAAATACCGAGCACACCATGGAACAGAGCAAACAGAGAAATCCAGGAATACATAACGACCAACTAACACCCGGAGATCCAGACTAATAACCATACCAGTATTACCAATAAAAGTTCGCAGCATCTCACACAGCTACTAAATCTATCAGTATCTAACATGATTATATAAGTATTTCTTGGCTATGGGTATTCCCAAATCCATGGCATTCTTAGATTATTATTGCCAAATTTCTCCAGATCCTAAGACTAGACTAACACGAAGTGTAACCAAATAAAAAGCATAAAGAGTACAGGTAACTAACCATCTGTTCATGCATGCCCAAGCTACATATAAAAAGTTCCCTGGCCACTCTTGATAAACACATTCGTGAATTTTGTATATCGATGATCACTACAGAATTACAATTAAATAATTCCCGTTACTCATAATACTACTGAACAACTCACAACTCGGCAAAACTACAATGAGTTTCGCGTTTCGCTACACTTGTCACAGAACTACCAACGGGAAAAATGAAAATAAACTAAACAGATTGAGTATTATCGTTGCGCGGGCTGTGGCGCGGGTAAATGTCCATTGCAGTGTTGCCAACACGACTGTTTTTCCGGTAGATCCTTAGAGTGGTAGATCTACAGTTTTTTTATTTTCTTTCCTGTTTTTTGCCTCGAAACTGCTAAATCTACAGTTTTTTTTG
Source organism: Stenurella melanura (assembly GCA_963583905.1). Taxonomy (NCBI): domain Eukaryota; kingdom Metazoa; phylum Arthropoda; class Insecta; order Coleoptera; family Cerambycidae; genus Stenurella; species Stenurella melanura. The sequence goes on from OY757311.1 coordinate 178,295, forward strand.
CATATAGATCAATTATTTTATTAAGGTATTAGTCTACCAAAAAGGAAAAATGCCGCACCCACTGGAATAATAAGGGGGTAGGTAATTATTTAGTCAAACATATTGCATTTTTTAGTAGGGGAGGGTGTTCCACCTTCAGACAAAAAATTATTTTTAGTTCTAAACATTTTATTTAGTAATATTTTATTACATTTTTTTTTATTAGGAAACTTAAGTATATATACTCACCTACTGGCACAATAAAAAATTAAAAAATGCGTTTATTTATATGAAAAAACGCCGTTGCTATATCCACGTCAAACGTGGATTTAATTCTGAAATTAAATCCACGTTGATGACGTCATGACAGCACAGCGTCGGCGCGGACGTTGACAGATTTTGACTTAAAGTTGAAAGTGCGACAAGCCGCCAAATTCTAGGTTATGTGATATGTACACAATCAAGCCGAGTAATAATGTTTAAATTAAAAAAGAGAAATAATTAGATGATAATTTGAACTGTAGCGAAAATATTGTCAAAATTATACATAATAACTATTGGAAGCCCTCGAATCAAGGAGGTAAATGAAATTCGAAATTTCAAATAAAAATGTACTGGAAGGTAAGTTATTTAAATTTAGCAATCATTTCGCCAGATACATATATTATATATTAAAACCTTCTGTTTGTTATAGGTACAAAAAACAAGAATATCAAATTACATTTTGACAGCCCGTGGAAAGCCAAATTATTTCTTGAATTGTTTGTGAAGTATCTTGCTGAATGATCAGCCGAATCAACAGCCGAAAGATTTAAGTCTCAAATCATTAAATAATGTGAAAGGATGTGTGAGACACATTAAAAAGGTGCTGACCAATTATGCATGTTGGAGAAGTTGTTAATAATGTTCGTCATTGTGTGGTACAAGAAACTGTAAAAACCTTTGAAAAGTCTCTCTCAGAAAATTGGAACATGTTGTAAAGAAAGATTTGGGCGTGCATCCATGTAAGATACAATCATATCAATCAATTTTACCAACAGACCACTTCAAACTTCTTGTGTACTGCCAGTAGTTTGCCAATAATTTAATAAATGCAGACCTGCAAAATTTGGCATTTGTCATTTGGAAATCCTGGAGAAACGGCTGGGCCCAGGGCCGAACCTGACGATAGAGAATGCTAGCAGAGGTATTTTTGGATGGTTCTTGACGTCCGGTAACATATATTAGGTACATTGCAAGCAACAAGTCTCAACAAAGCATAGATGTGAAAGTTCAATTAGAATTTACCAGGTCACATGACCGCATCCACCGCTCGGATATAACAAGTCTTGTTCACATCCTTTTCCTGCACCTACTGATAAAAAGCAAGCAAAAAGTCCAGACCGGTCAATTTTTTTGTAGCGAACGGAGTGTCTACGCTAAGATATAGCAGTTTTTAATTCCATGATCATCTGTGACCAAAATAATTTGTGATATCACAGTACAATAAGTTAAAAAAAATCCATTGATTTCTATGTTGCAGTGTATTAAACAAAACTTTTTATATTGGTTGATGATATACAAACAACAAATGATGTCTACAAAGAAGTCATGGAGAAACTGCACCTAAAATGACATCATACCTGCGAAGGGACGGGTCACTAGTTAATTATGTGTTCTTAGTAGTATCATCAAATATAAAATTAAAATATTGTTAAATATAGTTTCACTGTTTACGTTTATTTATTAGTAATATATGTATTTGGTGGAATAAATTCTATTTGTGTGATTTCAAAGTTCTTAAATTTTTATATTTTGGCCTGAATGGAAAAGTAACGTAACTTGATTAAAGTACTTATGAATTTACTATATTGCAAAATAAAGCATCTGTATTAGGAAATATAAATGAAGAAAATCGTGAATGCAAATCCATAAACTTTTAATTTCATAAAAAAATATCCTAATTACTCTTAAGAATTAATTCTCTACTTTTATTTCATTGTTATAGTATATTTATATAATAAAAATTTGTTTACTTACCTATTTAGGAGATATTTTTTAAATAGCAGTCTCCTTTAAAAACACTATTTTATAGTTAGCTTGTTTTCATTTATGAGTGAAAATTAATCTTTTATTAATTAATTTTTTGTGAACATACATGACACATTAGCTAAACACTTAAATATCTATCTTTTTTTTTACTTGATGCAAATTATTAAATAATAAAATGTGTAACTATTGAGTGCAAAAGTTTATAGACTTAAAAAGCAAATATAAATTCCAATTGACTATATAGCTACAAATAGATAAAGTTTTCAGTTTTAATTTGTGCAATCTAAAATTTTTATAAATAAAATACTTGGGATATGTATATAGAATATTAAGGAAGACGGGATTCGATTACTGCTTGTAAGAAGAACCAAGAAGAAACTTACCAAGAGGAAATATTCTTTAAAAATATTTTACAAAAGTTAGAAACATTTTTCTTATTAATACGTATACAATATATATTTATAATAATAATACCTTTATTTTCATACCATGTACATGCATAGAATAATGTCAACAGGAGAATAACAATACATAAAATAACGTATTAATGCAATAAATAGTAACGGATGGGTATATGTAAGAGTGGAATACTACAATATTGATACTACAAGACAGGTGGGTACTGTAATGTAAGATACGCTAATAAATAAACATTTAGGTAAACAAGTTGGAACAGACGATATGACATAAAACATAAATTATATGATTTATATGGCGAATGTAATAAGATTAACTTCCTTTAAAATTATATTTACGTATCTAAGTTATCAGTTCTTTTTTGATCTGGGTAGTATGTCTGTTTTTCCATGTGTCTCTTTTGAGTTCTCTTGTCATCACGTTTTGCTTCTTTCAATAATGTTCCAATGTTCCAATTACTTCTGTTATTTTTGTATGGTTCTCTATTGATATGTTATTTAAATCGTTGTATACGTCATCATTCACAAGTTTTCTCTGTACTTCTCCAGATATATAATTCTTTATCTATGGTACTTCTCCACGAAAGTAGAGGTAACCTCAAAAACACTCTAAACACTGTCAAATGTCAATTGTCAAATTCGCCCTGAATGCTTACCACTGACGTCATCAACGTGGATTTATCCACGTTTGACGTGGATATAGCAACGGCGATGAAAAAAAATCGGTAAAGGTATTTACACAGAACTTCCCTCGTTCATGGCAGTCACTCTAAAAAAATAATAATTACGAAATGACATTGAGAATAATAATCGGAATAGAGTTATTGCTATTATTACAAAGAAAACTTGATAAGTTTTGGTCAACAAAATATACAGATTGCTCATCCAACAGCAAAAGTTCAATACTAAATAGCAGGTGCCACATATGGCAGGCTTGCGCAAATACCTCAATAAAAGTATAATAGGTGCATATGCCAGATATTATTGCCATCTGTCACATTTTCAATCCAACATTCGCGTAATGGAGTGGAAGTATAGTGGTGGTTAAAAAATTTCATTTTTTTTTTTTTATTTTTCAAAAGATAATATAAATATATTTAAATTTGAGCAAACAAAAAAAAATTCGATCTATTTTAGTGGTAAAAACTTTTTGAAAAATGTTCGTGAAAAAAATTTTCAAATTTTTTTTTTTAAATACCTAGGTTTTAGAATGTCATTTAAATTTGAGCATTCCAGTGTTAAATTTTTTTCCAAACTGGTAACAAAATGTTGCAAATTTTCAAAAATTTTTTTTTTGAATCAGGCTTAGAATGCCATGAAACGTGGAAATTTTAAATTTGAAGAAAGAAAAAAAAATTATTTCATTTTAGTAGTAAAAATTTTTTCAAAAATATTGGTGAAAAAAAGTTTAAATTTTTTTTTTCCTGAAATAGGTTAAGCGTATTGAAACATTCTTTATAGGATTTTGCAAACAGCAGAAAAATTAACTATCTATAAAAGAAAAACTTTGAGTAGAAATATTAATGAAATCTTTGCATTCTTTCGATAACCTGAATTCTGGTTATGCTAGCAAATTAATTTGCTAGCATAACCAGAATTCAGGTTATCGAAAGAATGCAAAGATTTCATTAATATTTCTACTCAAAGTTTTTCTTTTATAGATAGTTAATTTTTCTGCTGTTTGCAAAATCCTATAAAGAATGTTTCAATACAATTATAAGCAAACAAATAATAAATCATTTTTAAATAGGTTAAGCGTGTCATGAAACGTAGAAATTTTAAATTTGAGCAAAAAAAAAAATTTTTCATCTTGGTAAAAATTTTTTCAAAAATGTTTGTAGAAATTTTGAATTTAAGCAAAAAAAAATTTTTTTCATCTTGGTAAAAATTTTTTCAAAAATGTTTGAAAAAAATTTGAAATTTTTTTTTTTTTTTCTGAAATAGGTTAAGCGTGTCATGAAACGTAGAAATTTTGAATTTGAGCAAAAAAAAATTTTTTTCATCTTGGTAAAAATTTTTTCAAAAATGTTTGAAAAAAATTTGAATTTTTTTTTTTCTGAAATAGGTTTAGCGCGTCATGAAACGTGGAAATTTTAAATTTGAGCAAAAAAAATTTTTTTCACTATTTATTCCGTTTAGACGGTCCACCCTGTATATTTTCCAGTGAAATTTCTACCATTTCTTCGCTGACAGTAGCGTCAACTACCTACCAAATTTGACTGCTCTCCGTCAAGCAGTTTTTTAGTAAATGCACCAACAGACAGACAGACAGCCCGACAGACAGACAGACAGACTGACGGAATTGAAAAACCTATATTTTCGTAATCTACGTGTTCTGAAACGTCAGAATCCGAAAAAATCTCGGAGGGTGATTTTTTCTCGAATACAATACTTCCCTTCGGTATGCGAGGGAAGTAAAAATATAAGTAAAATTTTGGAATTTTGTCTGATTGTGGACCCATGTCGTTCCACAATCAGACGGCCATGAATTCATGGGGTTCTACAATTAGAGGAACATAAAAAAAATTAATTCTAACAAACTTCTAGACCGCTAAAGTTTATTTCAAATTTCATAATCCTGTTCTGACGACTTGTTGTGCCAAGAAAGCTTTGGCTGGGGCAAAATCAACTTGATATTTTCCTCCCGAACTAGTGATATGTCGTCCACTCATGCAAAATTAAAAGTAAACACAAATGTATAGATACCTATATAATAAATGAAAATAAGGAAATTAATGAAGATATTTTAAATATAACATTACATTATTTTATTGCTCCTATATCACACGGAGAATTTATCAATTTGTAATATTTTTTTAAATAATTCTATGGAATGCGTTTTCGTAAATAAATCGTTTATTTTAAATTTTTAGAAAAAACTCTATTTCAGATTTTTTGTCCAAAAATGTCCATGCCTTATACTGGTTATAGAGATGATTGATTGACGGAATAGTTAATTTTCGATTTTTATTCGGAATTTGTAGAATTTATCAAAAAAATCAAGTTTTCCAGGATTTGTAGATTCGCTTTTGTTTTTCCAAATTTCTCACAAACGTCAACTAATAGAACTAATCGAGCCCTACAATTGCCATTTTTGAAAATCAAAATCGGACCTAGCTCTTCGGTTCGGGAATTATTAATTTCTTTGAAAAATCATACTCGGCCCTGGAAAACATACCTGCGGTCAACGGATTCGGGCCGCCAGCAATAGGCTTCATTTGTGGCCGGGTACCTTAATTTGATCCCACCAAGTCTCATCGAAATCGATCAATATATATTCGTTTGTTTTTCGACATAGTCTCTGGTATACGTATTTGTAGAGCTTTGCCAGCGGCACCATTTCTTTTTTGAAATATCTCGATCCGACTATACGCGTTATCGAGTTATTCAATTTTTCCCGAAAAAACTCGGAACGTCTATATCGGGTACTTCCGGTTTCCGAACGGAGCCGAGCTTCCGGCGTTAAGGTTTTCTAAAGACCTCCTATTAACCACCCAAGTTTCATCGCAATCCGAAAACGGATTAGGGGGGCTGCATGGGCGTGACAGACAGACCGACGGACGGAATTTTCTAAATTCGCTCTCGAATCGATAGATATGACTTTATCATTTCGATCCGACGTTTTTTTCGGGTTTCGATGGTCCACCGGAAAAATGCTAAACCTATACATTTTTTTTCAAAATGTTGTAAACAAACGAAAAAACTACATTTTGAAATGCTTTTTATCCAATTTGTTGGGATGATTCATTACATTTTCAGCAGAGGGTCGCAAGATGACTCAGTGCTTTGATATGTTTCATTTTTCTCCTTTTTCTTTTTGCATTTCAAGTAAAAGTTAACTACATTTTGAAACACGCGCGGAAAGGGCATCGGTTCTATATTTTTATTTAGTAAATGAAAATAAGGAAATGAATGATATTTTAAATACAACACATTACATTATTTTTTTGCACCTCTATCGCGCGGAGAATTTATCAATTTTGTAACATTTTTTAAATAATTCTATTGAATGCATTTTCATAAATAACTCGTTTATTTTAAATTTTTCGAAAAAACCCTATTTCAGATTTTTTGTCCAAAAAGGTCTGCGCCTTATACTGGTTATAGAGATTGATCGACGGAATAGTTAATTTTCGATTTTTATTAGGAAAATATTCGGAATTTGTAGAATTTATCAACAAAATCAAGTTTTCCAGGATTTGTAGATTCGCTTTTGTTTTGTCAAATTTCTCACAAACGTCAACTAATAGACCTAATCCAGCCCTACAATTGCCATTTTTGAAAATCAAAATCGGACCTTCGCGCGGTTCGGGAGTTATCAATTTCTTTGAAACATATCATATATACTCGGCCCTGATGGAAAACATACTTGCGGTCAACGGATTCGGGCTAATCATATTATATACTCTTCGCCGATTTATTGCACTTTCTATATAACTCCTGCACATTCTATAGGATACTCCTTGCAGCTTTTTTTGTAAATAATATTAGTTTTGGACATTTTTAGTTTAATTACAAAACATTTAAGAAAAATGCTTTTTTAATTTGAAAAACTATAATAACTGTTTTATTTATTGTTCGATATTGTTAAAAAAACAATAGGGTGTTCTTCCTCTAGCTAACACTAACTTACTGTTCAAATTTCAATACAATCGGACTTTTCGTTCTTATAAATGATGCAATAACCATAGGGATGCCAAATTGAATTCCCTATAGTTTGACAGCAACTAAGCGAAATTTCCCCAACTCAAAAAACACGACGCTTGGCGTTAATTTTAAAATAAAAGAGCTTTATTGGAACTTAACATATTTTTGTTATTCATTCCAGTACTGCTTCCATTTATTCTCATTGCGATATTTTTGTACTAAATTATAGAGTACCTACCACACTAATACAGAGAGAGGATAGTAGTATATAACTACACTGTAGTGTCAAAAAGTACAAATTAATGTGATTTCGCAAGATGAAAAAAATGGTTGAAACGAATACAAGGTTTCTGAAATCAGAAAAATAAAATTGACAAAATTTAAATCTTTGCCATGTCCACTCTCCGAAAAGTTCCAAGTTATACCTGATACATTTAAAACCTTGCTGATCTATTATGTTTCCACTATGTGGGACATTAGAAGTCTTGTATTTTTTTTATATCTCTCAGCTTTTCGTTTATAACTTTGCAATTCCTCTTCAGCTCTTATATAAGCCTTCTATACGTCTTGGACCGATTTCTTCTAATTCTCTATCTATCTGTCACACTCTCTTCTTGATGTGGAGGACTGATCAAGTTCCTCTATATTTTCTAGAATGTAGGAGGTGTAGATTGTCCAAATGTCGTTGCAATATTTTGCAGATTTGACTTTCTGATTGAACTTCGCAGAGCTGTTCTTCCATCTTTTTCTTATACTTTTATAATAATATTTGACCTTTGATTTAATTCATTTATGAATTTTATTTTACGTTTAGCTTTTCTTTATTTATGGCAAATTATGGTATTCTGTATTTTATTGCCCCCTGTCATACGTTTCTCCATTTATCTTAATGCCTATGGAGTTGAGTACTTCATTGGGGACGTCGAAATTTTGCAAAACAGAATAAATGGTCAGTGCTTTAATATTGATACTTTATTAAAATTGAATTATTTATAATACCACTTTGTAACACAAAGTGAAAAAAATTATAAAAACAGCTGAGATTGAAGATTTATATACAAATTACTTCGAAGAGCTACTGCTGGGGACAGTTCATGGAGTTGACTTTTCAACTTTTATTTTGTATGAAATCTACGGAAATTAAGAGAAAATATAAAAGTTTATAGACAGTCAACCAGATAATGTCTTAAACTCACAACTACACACAAACCTGGGTAGGTACTTAAACAAATTCAACATAAAAAGATTTTTTTTGCTAGGGACAATGAATGGAAATTTTTTGGAGAATGACCCTTTAATCATTATCGCAAGTTCTGTAGATGTCACGCATATAAGTAAAGACGGCCATTTATAGAAAGAAAAAACAGTCTTGAGAATTGACCCAATTCGTTAAGCCTTGTATTTAAAGATTCTACATATTATTTACGTATTCATCGAATTTTTTATGACCATCTCAAAATCCATCACCTTACTGGAATGGAAGTTAAAAGTTGCCTTCCTTACCTTTTAGATCTTTGAACTCATCCATCATAATTAAAAGTGCATCATTGCATTTCAGTTGCCATAGAGGAATTATAGGTACCGTAAGCCGGGGTTACTTGAAACTTACGGGTTAATTGAGACAAAGGACGTCATTTTAAATGAAGGTTAAATATAGACAGGAGTTGAATTTTCGAACCTACCCCGATATGCCATCTGTCAGTTGTCATGTGTGTAAATTGTTTTATGTCAACAAAAGTCAAATTTTCTTGTTTGATACATGTGTCTCGGTTACTTGAAAACTTTGTAAATATTTGCAATATTTTTTTATTTGACTAGTCTCCTACGTAAGTATTAAGCAAATAATAATGTTCATTCATTGAAATTTCCCATTTACAGAGCATGCAAGGAGAATCTATTCATGCTATGGGGAAAAGAATAGATTGTTTTTTTCTATTTGTAAAATAAAAAGTAAAAAATGTTCTTTTTCTAGGTAACTTGAGACATGTCGCCCCGACAATATAAACATTTGTGCATTAAGGCAACCTGCTATAAGAAGGGGTCGTCATGTATTTGAAAAAGATATTAATTTGTAATCGTTAATATTTTTATAATCCCCATTTTTTGGCTTAAGAAATCGAATTATTATTTTTATTAAAATGTTTTGATTTTTTTTCAAAAAAAGATTATTGTATTATAGAGCTACGCCATTTTTACACATGTTCCCTTTATGGTTTTTTGTAGTGTTTATTCAATAAAGTATATAAATTTTTTGTATTAAGGCTTTTTAATTTGCTTTAACCAGTACAAAGTAATTTAAAAAATAAGAACAGTGTCTCAAGTAACTCACAGCTCAGTTATCTTGATTTTAAATAGGAATTCTAGGGGTGTCTCAAGTTTCCCCAAGTTAAGGATAACTTGAGACCGTAAAAAAAAATTAAAAAAAGGTATTTTTCCTCATTAATTTCTGTATGTGTTTACATAATCCCGTTTATTAAGCGTCTCTCCATCATGTAAGCTGATAAACAAAATTTTATATCACCCATTGAAAAAGATACAACCATAATTATTAAAAAGTGTCTCAAGTAACCCCGGTTTACGGTACTTCACATACACCTTCCCACCTTTGTCGTTGAGATATTTCAAAGAAATATTTGGTACTATTTTTAATTTGCTCAGTTTGTTGACAGATATTTACATATTTGCAGGAACAAAAATCATATATATTTTTTAATTAATTTATTGAATAAGTATATTATTATGTAGTACAGAATATCATACATTATATGTATATATAATTAACATATTAACATTTCCCAGCATATCAAATTCTTTATATTATCTCTTATCTTACTGTAATATGACAATATCATTTACCCGCACTAAGACATGGCCTAGGAGTTTTAAATTAACTATTCCTGTCAAAGTAGTTGTTGTTTTTGATGTAATTCACTGAGCAAGAGTGGAGTATTTGCAGAAAACATTAGGGTGGTTGGTTGATACAATTGTGAACAACTCAAAATACAAACAACACAAGAATTGCTGATCTGCACATTTGGTGTGGATGCATGCTTATGATTCAGCAATTGGAACATTGGAAGTATTTGGATGTTAGTCAGCAAAAGGCAACCGAGACGTTTACAAGTGACCAATATTAATTAAAAATATAGTAAGTAATTTACTTTTATGGTATTTGATATAATAAAACTAATAGATTCTTAAATAAATATTTACAATTATATAACACAATTTGGATACAAATTTTATTTTTGCAATGGACCTCTGTCTCACCAACCCAAATATTAAAAAAGAGATGTGTACTACTACTTACTTCATAACGATATTAATTGTAGTAGGATTAAACAAAGATTGATGCATAATAACACAGATACGAGTTTCGGAATCATTGCCAAAATAACAAGAGCTGGGAGCTGGATAGGCTAAGGCCAGGAACAATTAAATACGTTGAAAGCAGCGGCGGCTCGTCAGGGTACTCAGTGCCCACCCAATTATTTAAGAGCGCCAAGGCCTTGCCTGTAGTTCATCAAAAATTTTTGCCGTTAATTAATTTTAATACAAAAATTATAAAATTATAAATTATTTTTATTTATGATAATATTTTTAATATTTTACTACATATTAATCTGCTTCCACCAAGTCCACATACGAATCCGCTTAATCTTAATACCGGGTCGCTTGCTGCTAATATTTTATGCACATAAACCTAAACTCTAACTACAATTAACCAAGGTGGACAGTGGACATTGTGTTATATACAGGGTCCTGCAGCTCACCTCCCGTCTTCTACTACACCTAAACGATTTATTTTAGAAAAATGATTCAAACGGGACAATAGACTGTTTGTTAGAGAGCACATTTTTAAAATATTTTTGAATATACAGGGTGTTCCAGAAATTGGTGGTGCATCAAAGTTGTATCTTTTTAAATGGAACACCCTGTAGTTTTATTGATTTTTGGGACCCCTTCGAGCTACTGTACATATCCCTAGAATATTATCAAATTTGATTTGATAGTTCCAGAGGAATAAATTAAAATCGAAAAAAAAAAAAATTTCGTCATATTTTAAAAAATTTATAAAAAATAGAAGAAACATCTTCAAACCAAAACTAAGGAACAGGTTGCTTATAATAAAAGGTTAGTTTATCCTACTATGAATATCGTAAAAATAACTTATACAGGATGTTCAAAATTCAATGCCAAACTTTTCAAAATGTAATGCTATTTTTCTCCATTTTTTCAAATGGGACGCCCTGTATATTTTTATCTCATCGGATGCAGAATTAAAAAATGAGCATATTTTTTAATTACAATTATCTCGACTATCTTAAAGGTTTCACAGATATTCGTCAAAAACTACTACAAATCGTAAAATTATTATCTAATAGTTTTACTTAACATTTTTCAAATCAATAACTAGAACTTATGTTCAATATGTGTTCCGTTTTATCATTTAGTTCCTCTAATGTTATTAAATAAGCAAATACCTAAATTAGACAGTTTCTCATATAACTGTCTATGCAGTTCTCCTCTTGAAGGCGTAAATGAAGGGGAGTAAACAGAAATCATATTCCTGTTGTTTCTTAACCATAATAAGGTAATTTAGTAGATAGCCATGGAAACAAATTTGCTTACAAACTGTCATTAGTAATTTACAAGTTTTAAGCATTTTTTGTGATGGAGTACAGCAGAGAAGAGCTAGTAGATATGATTTTCATATTAGGAGAATCAGAAAGAAACTGTTTTTTGGCAAGTCGAGTTTACGCACAGCGTTATCCGGAACGGAGACATCCAGACAAAAGAAGCCTGAACAACTTATTAGAGAGATTTGTACAAACGGGACATGTAGACTATACAAAACCAGTTAGAAATAGACCCGCTCGAAATGAAGAAAATGAATTGTCTGTGCTATTATCTGTTACGGAAAACCCTTTCGTTAGTCAAAAAGCAGTCGGTGATGCCGTAGGTGTAAGTGAGAGAACCGTTCAACGAATTTTAAAGGACAACCGTTTTCATCCCCACCATATCCAGTTTCATCAACAACTCTTCGATGCAGATTTTGAGCAACGTGTCGAATTTTGCAATTGGGCGCAAGCTAAAATTAGGATAAATTGTGAGTTTTTTGATAAGGTTTTGTTTTCTGATGAGGCCACATTTCATAAAAACGGATTTGTGAATCGCCATAACTTTCATTACTATTCCGACCACAACCCAAGGATTTTTAGGCAGGTTGACCAACAACACAGATGGTCAATAAATGTGTGGGGGGGAATTATTGGTGAACATGTTATTGGTCCTCACTTTTTTAACGGACATTTGAATGGTGCTATGTATCTTGATTTTTTGCAAAATCAATTGCCAAATTTATGTCAAAATTTACCAATACCTTTGAGAGATGCAATGTGGCTGCAACACGACGGAGCCCCAGCACATTATTCATTACAAGTCAGGGACCATCTCAATACAACCTTTCCAAACCGGTGGATTGGAAGAGGAGGGCCATGTAATTGGCCGCCCCGATCACCCGACTTCACTAAATTGGATTTCTTTTTGTGGGGCTACGTTAAGGAAATCGTTTATCAGGAACCTCCAACCACACCAGAAAACATGCAGCAAAGAATCAGGAACGCATTTCAAAACATTACACCCGACCTATTAGGAAGAGTAGCAAGATCATTTCATACCCGCCTTCGTTTGTGCCTCCAAGAGAACGGAAGACATATTGAACATAAGTTCTAGTTATTGATTTGAAAAATGTTAAGTAAAACTATTAGATAATAATTTTGCGATTTGTAGTAGTTTTTGACGAATATCTGTGAAACCTTTAAGATAGTCGAGATAATTGTAATTAAAAAATATGCTCATTTTTTAATTCTGCATCCGATGAGATAAAAATATACAGGGTGTCCCATTTGAAAAAATGGAGAAAAATAGCATTACATTTTGAAAAGTTTGGCATTGAATTTTGAACATCCTGTATAAGTTATTTTTACGATATTCATAGTAGGATAAACTAACCTTTTATTATAAGCAACCTGTTCCTTAGTTTTGGTTTGAAGATGTTTTTTCTATTTTTTATGAATTTTTTAAAATATGACGAAAAATTTTTTTTTTTCGATTTTAATTTATTCCTCTGGAACTATCAAATCAAATTTGATAATATTCTAGGGATATGTACAGTAGCTCGAAGGGGTCCCAAAAATCAATAAAACTACAGGGTGTTCCATTTAAAAAGATACAACTTTGATGCACCACCAATTTCTGGAACACCCTGTATATTCAAAAATATCTTTAAAATGTGCTCTCTAACAAACAGTCTATTGTCCCGTTTGAATCATTTTTCTAAAATAAATCGTTTAGGTGTAGTAGAAGACGGGAGGTGAGCTGCAGGACCCTGTATACTACACCTACAGAAAAAAATCCATCCATGGGGGTTCTTGCATATTTATCCGAGAGGGTGTTGAATCTGAAGAAAATGAAGAAGTGAAATGGAAAAGTATTGAAGGTATCACTGAATGTTCGTCCATAGTATATAAGGCCATAAAAACTTTAATTATCTGTGTTTATAGACCGCCAAAGGTGGGTCTTTTGATGAATTTATTAGTACTATTCGTGAAATTTTATACACCTGTCAAACTAAGTTTAAAAATTATAGAATTATTTTATGTGGCGATTTTAATATTCATATGGAAATTGATAACAATAATAACACACAAGTTGTCTTAAATCTACTTTTGTATTTTAATTGAACTCAAACAATTTTTGAACCAACACGAATCAACATAAACTCAAAATCTTATTAGATAATATTTTTATAAATTTTGAGAATACTTATGTAGGCAAAGTCATATCAACTCCTCTATCCGATCAGGAAGGTCAGTTATTAAATATTGAGTCATTACTAAATATCAAGAATGACAAATAGTAAAACAAAGAAGTTTTTCAGAAGCTAAACTGCATTTTTGCAAATCTAAACAATGTATGTCTACCAAGATTGTTTCCCACTTCTTTTGAGACGGAAATATGAAATGTATACTGAGGAGTGAGAAGCATAGTCATAAGCTCAGTGATTCGCAAACTGCTTGATTTAACGACGAATATTATTTATTTCCGTGAACTGACACCACACTAAATATGAAAAACGTCTTTATATGAAATATTTAAGTTATTTTTAGTAGTAAATAGTGGATATTCATCCGTCAAACGAACAATGTCAAACCATAAACCACTAAGTCTGACAATTTTCTATTACGTACATGTTACACGTTTTAGATTAGAATGAACCGAGATCGCATAGCTCAATTGGTAAGATCCTCGAACAGTAATAAATGTAGGGGGTAGTTGCGTGTTCGAATCCTTGTGTACTTTGATTAAGCTCTATTAAAAGTTAATAATTTACCTTCTAAAATTAATATTTTATTAAACCGCGCCGTGAGTTTTATTAAAACTTTATTTTCCCCAAAAATGTTTTTTATTACTACTAGCGCGTGTTTAGCTCTAATAAAATCAACTTTCTTAATTTTTATTATTAATACACGAATGGTGAAACGTGCGTCGAGTAGATAAATTCCGATCATTATTCTTAATGTCATTCGCAATTAATAATTTTTTAGAGTGACATTCATATACAAATAAAGAGGGAATTTCTGTGTAAATACCTTTACCGATTTTTTTTACATGCAAATACCGTTATTCAACTAAAATACATAAAGTTTTTGTCGAAACTAATCAAATATTTGTGAAATAGACACAAGAGTATGATTTTTCATACAGTAATTAATGGTAGAGGTAAAATTTGCACTTTTTTATTTTCCTCGTATCTGCTTCAAATTTGATATATGGGGTCCTTGTTGTATTCTATACACTTTTTCTTCATAAAATTTTTTGATATCTTAACAATTTGACCCATTTTTCGTTACCACCGTCAACTATTTTTTACAATCCTGCCAAACCGGTGATCACATGACAAGTGTCAAAATGTAATTTTGTGTTGTTAGACATGCATAAACGAACCCCCAATAGAGTTTTTTAGAAACGACAATAATACAATTTTTTCCCATATGTAGCCAACTTTATGGCGGACACTGTATAATCAGAATTCCACTAAAATGACAAAGTCGCTAAATTAATATTCTTAACATTTTATATCTTTCTTATTTTTTTATAATTATTGTACCCGACTCTATAATAAACTGCCATATGATATTAGGACTCAGCCAATCAAAGTATTAAAGAATAAATTGAAAATCCTCCTAATAAACAAGACCTATTATACTATTGACGAATATTTCAATGAGAACCAGTTTTAAAATGTTTTATTTAGATTCTACTGTTTTTGTGTTTATCTCATTTTTTTCTCTTAATGATGTATTCAGCATTTTTTTTTTATTAGAGAAATCGATAGTAGAACACTTTTTAAGACAACTTTCAAATGCTGATCGAGTGAAAGATAAGTATGTATGGAAACGGTGTTTGATTGTTAAATTGTGTCTTGGAAACAAACACTTTTTTATTCAAACGTCAGATTAACTCATTTCATGACATTAAAGTTTGACGGACATTACTTATAGCAAACTCAAAACCTTTCGCCTTAGCATTTATGCAATATGACGTCATGACTCGGTGAAGCGCTTTGTACTGAAACCCAATCTTTAACATTGAATATCTAACAATTGGATATAGTTATGAAGCTGAAATTTTAACAACTTGTTTGGGCCATCGAATATTATTGAATACCTTGAAAAAATAACGAAAAATCAATTAGGCCCATTAATTATTTAATGCTTTGTTTGTTCTATTTACTTAAAATTCATTTAAAGTTTATTTTTATACATATAACTACATTTTATCAATTATTTTCTTTGTAACTGTTTGACATGTTCTACACCTAAGGGTATTTTTTTGAGAACTAATAAAGGTAATCTATCTAATCTATCTACGCATATGTTGGTGATTCTCTTCGATCTTACGCCTGCAACACGTATGAAAACAGGACGTATGTCTATGTCATACACTGTCTGTCTTTAGTCAATTTATATCTAGGGAGGGTATGCCACGCCTAAAGATAACTCAAACTTAATAAAATGATTATTGAATTTTGATTTGTTGAATAGCATTGTTTACATTTGATAATATATCAAAATCAAATTGGAAAATGAAAAATGACTAGTTAGGTAATAAATGTCTTAACGTTGATTAAATGATTAATTAATTTCTTAATATTATGAGAATATCAAATAGAATATTAATTGTGTACCTAATTTCTAATCTGATATTTGATAAATAATAAAAAAAGAAAGTTAGTGTGACATTAATTATGATTAATATTATGAAAGTAATATTATTTGTAAATGATGCAAATTCAAATAGATACCGAGCATTTTAGTTTGTGGGTGAAATGTGGACAGTGTGTGGCAGCCCACTTGCCTTACTTACTATTTATTGTAAAATATTTCATTTTGGTAAAAAAAAAAAAAATAATAATAATAAAATAACAAAATTGTAAAAATTAGACATTAACTCCAAAATTTTAGACTATAATTGGTGACCCCGATGTATATAAGGCAGTGGCTACTCCAGCCTTACTGATGAATTCACGGAGTAGCCATAGAATGAAACGCAAACGCTAATATTTTCTAACTCCACATTGGTGACCCCGACGTGATCTGAACACGCAACATGATTTAAGACGTACTCTACACCTACTCTACACCCTACGGAGACACGCGCACAAGCATGTCCGAGTTTATAAACTGCGTTTGTAAACTGTGACCTGTTTTATACATGTAAATGTGAGCTAAAACGGAATAAAACTTATTTATGAGTTATTTCCTCCTCAAGCATTGCGTTGCTTAGCCCCTCTCCTAGGATTGTGCTGATGCGGGTAAAGTGCGTCAAGTAAAGAGTGGGGTACTCGCTTCGTTCCTGTCCAGTTTACCCATCGTTCTTCTTCTACCATCAGGTTTCTCGTGACTATGTTACTGGTGGGGGAATGATGTGGCATGTGACGTTTCCCTTGCATCTCACCGCCGCATCATTTGGCCTACCAAGTATATATACGAACGGCCATGTTGAGTTTGTTGGAAAAGCGTATAAGGCAGTGGCTACTCCAGCCTTACTGACGAGTTCACGGAGTAGCCACGGAACGAAACGCTAATATTTTCTAAGTCCACACAGTGCCTGCCCCATCCCTTCCCTTTCTTTTACAATCGTAATTTCTCGCCAAACATCGTTTCAGTATGCAAGCAACAGAACAGAAGTTCTGTATAATTTGTTTTTGTAATCTGTGGTGGTATTTATTAATTGTTTACTGTTTCGTGTTTACTTTTTACTTACTTTTTTAGCAGGTGAAACTGAAAAGTGTGTTGTGGTGAGAGTGAATAATTTAAATTAGTGGATTAGCCATAGTCAACGCAAGACAAGCCCTGAGCGATAATGCTGACATTATACATTTTTTATTTATTTAATACACTTTTCCAACATTACAAAAGAACCAATTACAGGACAAGAAAGCGACCAAAGACAAAAAAACATACATATGAGTGACAATCTAAAATTAATTACAAGTACACTACATGTTTGTGTTATTTTAACACTATGGGATGCTGCAATTCTTAAGAGAAGTATAAATTGTATTTATCGAACAGTCGAATATATCACAAGTATCACAAATTGAGTTGTAGGTAGAGCACATAACGAATATAGGAGACTTCAGCATTATATTGGTTCGTGCCGGTTGACAATAAAATGTGAGCAGTTTGCAACTAGCGGCTCTTGGAACCAAGAAGTTGAACTGGCTTAGTGCAGGAGGGCAATCAACCCTGTTGTGTATGAGCGAATACAGGAATTTTACAGCGTAGAATTGCCTTCTAAATTGTAGTGAGTCGAAGTCGAACCTATTTAATAGATACGTCTGGTCGCAGCCTCTGTTTGGATTTACCATTAGTACAAAAGCAGAGAAATTTTAAAAATGTCCTCAAAACAGACTCGATTGATTTAACTTGATAATCATAGATAGGGCTCCAGATAACTGAGCAGTACTCGACTTTAGACCATATATAACAATAAAATAGTTTGATTAAAACGTCATTGTTCCGTCGTTTTATTAAAGAACAGTTTTGCGTCCCTATTTATGATGACAAAATTTCTAATAGCTAAATTGGAGCAACCTTGCCCCGCTATGGGGAATCTGATTAATGTAGATTCAAAATCGTCGAACAGAAAATTTTGTGTCAAATGGTATCAAAAGTATTTATGGCTTTCTGGAAGTGAAACACAAAATAAACTTTATTGCTGGCCATGCATGTTATTCAGTAAAAATAGTAATGATCCGTGAAATTCAACAGGAATAAATAATTTAAAAACGTTATACAAGGCAATTGAAAAACACAATATATCGAAAGACTATACCTTTTCTGGTTTAAAGTATCAAGTATTTGGCCTTCAAAATATTCAGAATTCACTAGATTCTGCAGGTCACATACGTATTATTACACATGATGAAACAGTCAAAGAAAATCGGGATATTATAAAGAGGTTAATTGATTCGACAATATTTTTAATACACAAGAATTACCTTTTCAAGGGCACAACGAAAACATTAATTCACAAAACCGAGGCAATTTTAAGGAACTCATGGAATTTTTAAGTGGTTATATGACCCAAACTTTAATGCATTTTTACGAGAATAATCTGTTTTTACCGGTATGTCGAAAAATATACAGAATGATTTAATAGATTCAATTAACTATGTAGTTTGTAAACACTTAGAGTCAGAAATTCAAAATTCAGTTTGTTCTTCATGGCAAGTCGATGAAACTACAGACATATCTTGACATTCTCAGTTATAGTAGTTTCCATAGATAATTCAGCCATATAAAAAACTTGCAAAAATTTTTAAAGGAGACCCGTCGCAATTAGTTTTTAATCTATGTACAAAAAAGGTCATAAAGAAGGTGTTCGGCTTCTTTTATTATCATCACAAAAATTTGTCATAAATATTTCGTAACGAGTTAAGAATGTGTGTGGAATGTGGATCAATCAATCCCACTGAATATAATTGGTTAAAATTTGTCCTACCAAATAGATGATTCATTGAAATAAGTGATCTAGTCAATGTGGACTTCCAGGGGTAGAGTAACTGTTTCTTTGTCATAAAAGTTTAAGAATAAATTTATTACATTTTTCACACTATTGTCCGGCGGTATACTAATTGGAAGCGGTCGGTCTCCTTTAGGCTTTTTTGCCAGCTTTTTTGTATTACTGAATTATCCATGGAAACTATTATATCAGTTATTTTTCGTTATACACACGAAGGTAATATTAAGGAACATTTTATGGTTTTTTTTTTTATGTAAGTAAGGGATGTATAGCTGTTGATTTATTTAATTTATTGAATGAACAGTTTGAAAAATTTAATTTCAAGGAAAAATTAGTCGGGCAAACTTATGATGGAGCATCCGTAATGTCAGGACATTTAAATGGGTTACAGTCGCAAGGGAAAAGTATTGCTCCACAAGCGTTGTTCACTCATTACTACGGTCATCGATTAAATTTAGTTCTGCAAGATGCTGTTGGCCATGTGCAAGAGTGTAAAATATTTTTCGTCACACTTTCGGGAATTTCCAGTTTTTTTTTCCAAAATCGACCTAAAGAACAAGCGTTCTTGAAGATGTCTGCACATGTAAAATTCCGTGAAATGCGCAAACTCATTGGAATTCCAAATCACGTATTGTTAGCACGGTTTTAAAACATCGGGAATCCTCGCTTGAAGTTTTTGAGATAATTACAGTAAGTGATGATTCTGACTTCGCGAAAGATCCAACAACAGTTCGGGAAGCATTTGGATATTTAAATTTTTTAAATGGTTTTAATAATTTTTTTTTACTTCAAGTTTTTTATTTAGTTTTTACACAGACAGATTTAATATATTCTTTTATTCAAAATAAATCTAGTGATATTTTATTTTGTAAATCGCGAATGGACAACCTTTTAAGTGCAATAAAAAAATATCAAAATGAAGATCACTATTTCGGAGGTATTTACGATAACACGGTTAGTGTTCTAGGTTCACCGCCAAAAAAAAGAAAAGTTAATCTTAATCTTCCGGGAAGCAGTAATGAGAACTTACAATATAAACGTTTGTATTATGAAATTTTGGATTTAATAATAACGCAAATTGAAGTACGATTTTCTGATATGGACAATTTAAAATTTTTTGGTCTTTTAGATGCAAGTAAATTTACAGTTTTTGATAAACGATTTCCAGCCGATTTATTAGCAACTTCGTTTAACAACTATCCAAATTTTTTTCACGAGGATAAATTAGAAATCGAATTAAGGGTAATATATTCGGATAAAGATATATTGGGCACTTTTGTAGATTTAGTAGATGAACTTAAATTTATTTTCCCTAACTCTTTGCGAACCGAAATTCCTGAAATATATAAATTAACATCTTTAATTCTGTCAATGCCCGCAACATCTGCTTTGGTTGAAAGGAGCTTTTCGGCGCTGAAGAGAATAAAATTTTTTGCCAGGAATAGCATGTCTCAATTGCATTTAAAGAATATTTTAATTATTTCAATAGAAAAAGAATTTGTAAAATCTCTAAAAAAAACTTCAACCTTTGTCAATGAAGTAGTAGATCATTTTGCACAAACCAAGGATCGCCACATAGAATTAATGTAAAAGAGCATCTAATTAATTAATTTCCAACACAGATCACGTGGAATATGAATATTTATTGATTTTTAAAAGTTACGGTTATGTGTTGCTTTTACTTTTTCTGTTACTTACTTTCCAATATTTTCCAAAGATTTTATTTATTTGTTTATTTATTTCTTCATTTATTTATTTTAAGTAGTTAATAATTTCAGTTCCACCCACCAAGCCGATATACAGTTTGATGATAGAGATTTTATTTTTATTTATAATTTATTATTTGTTGATTTGTCGTAGAGTCTATTTTGTTTATTTATTTCTTTATTTATTTATTTTAAGTATTTAACGGAACATGAATTTCAATTCCATCCACCGAGCCGATATTCAGTTTGATCATGCCACTAAATTTGACACAAACCTATATTTTAAAAATAATATATATAAAAAAAAACAGAAGACACCCAACGGAACTCCTATACTCCGGCGAAATTCGTACTGTTAGAACTTCATACTTTCTTTATTAAAAAAAAATGAAAAACTAAAAATATACTGTACACATCAATATGACACCAGAAAAAAGAGTAACAAACATATTGTAATTCCCCACAGTAACAGGAACACGCACCAAAGATCTCTCAATTACCTGGGTCCCAAACTGTATAACTTAATCCCTTTGGAGATTAAGCTACTAAAAAATCTAAATAACTTTATACACCGAAGTAACCAATGTATTGCTCAAAATTATTCTATCTTTATGAACACTATATGATGCCTGATAACCGCCACGCTCAATATGATGATTGAACATATGAAATTGTTAAAAATTCATTTTCTTATATTTTTTTATTTTAGTTAATACTTTAAATTTTTAGCTAATAAGTACTAGATATAAGTCCTTTCTCTCTTTTGTTTTCTCTTTTATTTCTTCTATAGCTTAGATAAGTATACCTAGTTATTGTGCAATATAGTTATTGAAGTTATAAAGACACCTTTAAAATGGCACATACAGATGGTTTCACATCTAGGTGCCACAAACATGCCATAATACTAAATTGTAAGCATGGCAATAAATTCGTACTAAATTGTGGTTTTTAGTCTTAAGTATTTGGAGTAGAAACCCTCCAAATGCTAACATATTTTTATATTCGAGTTTACTGATTTTGAAAAAATGTGACAACTCTAAAATTATGCCATGCCGTGCTTGAACGGCAACTTTAAAGATTACAATGAAGTATATACAGAAGTTCTAAGGTAGTTTGTTGTGCCTACATTAATTTACAATAAAATAGTTAAAAATCAACTGATTTTGAAAAGTATCATAGTACACAGTACACATAGTTCAAATTTACATGAGACAAAAGTATACCATACTTGTGCACCATTCAATAACTTATAGTAGAAGAGCAGCCACCCATCAAGTAGAGTACGATATTTTAATAAAGCTGAAAAATTTGTTAAAATATCGGAGACATAAAAGAAAGTAATACTTATTATATGTAAAAAATGGAATTGTCTTAGAGTATTATACTCATTGAGGTAAGTATCGCCCCTTTTTTTGTAATAAAAAAGATATCAACAATAAGCACTAAACTACTTCAGAATGAAGTTAAAAACATTTTAGTAAATTGGGAAAAATAAGTAGAGCAAGCTAATAAGAGTCCAGAAACTTCATTTTTGGCATATATGCTAGAAACCAACGTCTCAAATTTTTTTATAATATCTGCCTCAAATATTATTAGAATACTACAAAAAATATTTCCGCATACCAAAGTGCAAGTATAGTCAAGGTATTTTCCTTTAAAGAGACTTGGATGTGGAAGTAGTGATTCCTTAGGCAGCGGTATTTTCAAGATTTGGACGAAAAAGATTAAAAAGTACCCAATTTGGGCCTACATTTATTCCTATTATTGTTATAACTTTTTATCACAAAAAAGGGAGTAGTATCTACCTCACAATGGAATGATAAATCCATTTTTTATAACAACGACTTGTGAACACCAAAGTCATATTCAGACCTTTAATTTGATTGGCCCACAAAGAAAAGGTGGCAAATAAAGAGGTAAGTTCTGTGGAAATACCTTTACCGATTTATTTTCCAATGTAAAAACACCATTCCGAAAACGTTTAGCACGCATGTCATGTCCTAATGCCCTGGACCCAGATTTTCAATTTCTTTCCTAACAACCTACAACATCTAAGGAGGTTCTGCAAGACTGAGGCCTTGTCACTTTGAAGGTAATAAATATTCATGTTTCACTATAAATAATGTATAAAGAAAAACAGCATAAATAGTAGTTGCAGGAAATTAACAATCTTATTACAAATTCAATATATTATATAAAATTGAACAACCAGTCATCTTAACAGAACCAAACAAAAGAATTTAAAAACTTGCTAACATAAAAACTTATTAAAAATATATATCTTTCTGACTAATCCTTCCAAACAAACGCCTATTCACGTCTCGGACCCTATTTAAAATGAGAAATATTTTTATATTAGTAAAATTCACGATCGTGTAGTACGACTGGAGCAGCCAAGGTCCATCCGTATAAAGCCAAACATAGCCAACTGGAAATTTCCTTCACCCACATTGAGGCAGCATTATAATTGAAGTTCTCCAAACTGGAATTGGGTCTGAAACGATAAAGGATTATTATCAACAACACTAATGTAAAGCAGCCAAATTGCACTAGACAATTCTTGTCACAAATAGCAGGATTTATATTTGAAAATGAAGGTAATATTCCCTGACTTTTCCAGGTTTTACGTGCCATAACCCTAATAAATTACCAGAAAATTTTAACTTAATATTTTAGTAAGTGAATACACACGACAATTAGTTTTAATACTAATTTGAAAATGAACATTGACACCCATATTTAAATTATTTCCATAATACACAATATAAAAAATTTGTCAATACCATAAATAAAACATTATAGAGTAATAATTTTCTTCAGTGACATGTTTCTCCAGGTAACTGAAAACAACTATTAGCATTAAATATTTATTATGTTACACCCAGTAATAGACAATGACTAGTGTGTACAACAGCTTTCATTGGAATTTTTAGATCATGCGTGAAAATTCCTAAACTCTTCCAACTATTTTCAAAATTTCCTGACACCTCCCTGTGTTTAATGGAAGTTTTAGAATTCCTGATTATTCCCAGATGCTCCAAACCCTGAATAAGTGGAATAACTTGATATAAATTTTCACGTCAATTAAATAATTTTTGTTAGGTAGGAGTCAAGAAAGTTTTGTAAAAGAGAAAAAATCAAATTAGAAGTTTTAATTTATTATTCTACGTGTTTTCAACACATCTAAAAATTGTGTATTAATGAATTAAAATGATATTTTAAACTTGCATCATCAAATTTTTTATAGCTAAACCGAATATTGCATTTTTTTTTTTGAAAACTGCTCATAACAATTTTGTTTCATAAATTGATATGGTCACTAATGATCCTACAATATGCCATGATTCATTGGTCTTGAAAAAATACAAAAAGAGTAGCTTCCTGACGAGCCAAAATTAAAAATTGAATTCCAGAAAATGGAACCCACCCACAGATATGGGACGAACTTAACAGTTACTACTCACTCACATTGAATTTTCAGAGACGAGAACTATTGTCACATATCAAAATTAAGAACTACTTTTCTATGCAAATTTGGCAAAGTATATTATTAGCATATTCCCTATAAATAAATACAAAAATGGAAAACCTAAATTAAAGAATTTCCAAATTTAAATCTATAATAAATAAACTAAATTCAATATCATTTATTTTCTAATCTATAAAATATAAATTATTAAAGCATTCATAACATATTAAAGGACGTATAGTATCAGATTACAGTTACTAATTAATAACATCAGGTCATTAGTTTCCGAGCGCTTTACGTATATAGGGAATATGCTAATAATATACTTTGCAAAATTTGCATAGAAAAGTAGTTCTTAATTTTGATATGTGACACTATAACAATTCTTTTCTGTTTTTTTTTTGTACTCTACATTGCAAACAATTAATAATTTCGGTGCTGTCACATTTGCTAACATCATTAATGCACATGGATAATGAAATCAAATCAATTTTGTTCCTATTTCACACATGGATAGGACCTTACCCACAATTGGTTTGTCTTGAAATCACTCAAAAAGGTACTTTTACTGATTGTAGCAAATCTCATATACTTTGTATTTGTAAAAGCGGCAACCATGTATTGAATCAGGTTTTTTGTGATCATATTGGCGTGCATAATAGGGCGGGCCGAAACAATTTTTTTCGAAAAATTAATTTGGTATAGTCATAAAAAGTTGAAGGGTATAAAGACATGTTCGCTAAATTTTTCTTTTAATTTTCGCTTAATTTTTGGCCGCGCCCCATGGGCCTTAAAAGGGCCAAATTTTCAAGGTCATGTATTGTTTTCGTTATAGCGTCAAAAAGTTAGGAATCAATGTATACAGTAACCAAAAAAAATATGAAAGAAATAAAAGAATTTTTATCCGCGCCCCAGGGCCCTTAAAACATGTAAAAGCAGCTCTTCGTTTCAGTAAGTGATAGGCTGTCTAATATTATTGCATTGATTATCTTTATTTAATATAATATACATACTTTATCAATTACTCAACCCAGAACTCACCGCGAGGAGGTGGCTGCTTACCAAGTTCCTCCCACCCCTTCCTCCCTTTTTCGACTACTTGTACTTATTCTAATCGTAGATCTAATTTACTTATTTCTCAGTTTTACTTTTTTTGGTTCTATAGTGTAGTATAGATTTTTGTTTTCAAATGATGGCAGATCACTCCTTGCACCAAATTTTACGCGAATGTACCCGTCTCTTGAGTCACGACTACAAACTTTGCCTGAAGCTTCAGTGGTGATCTTTACACATCACTCGACAGCTTAAGTGTGGCATGGAAATTGTTTAATAGTGATGGCAGATTTGCTCTGAACTGCTGTCATTAAATCGTCGGTAGAAATGGTCATTGTAAGAGGCGGTTCGGTTACGGTACATTTGTTCCAGTCAATTAAATCGATATAGTGCTTAGCATTCTAGTTGAAAGCAGATATTTTAAGCACTCTTACATTTTTTGAATCTCTCGAATTCCTAGCCCTCAAAATGCGATATATCCCAAGTTCTCTTACATGACTCAGAAAATCTGTGATCATGGTTAACAAAATGTTTTCGGGATGTCCAAAATAAGCGTTTGTGCTAATAACACTGTCAATAATCTTCTTTATTTCATTTGGAAATTCTCTGGATAGACTTATCAATTTCCATAAATGTAGCCGCTCCATAGTGGCATAATGACGAGCAGACTTTCATAATAAAATTTGTCAGTACAACCAAGGTTTCAGAAGGCTCACTTAACGTGAAACTAAATAAACACATTATACTTGCATTGTACCACATACATACAGGTCGACACTCGTAACTACAACGCAATAGGCAGTTATTACCAGGACTGGGCTAATTGTGGATGAAGCGTAAAAAATGTTTTTAGGTTGGGGCGCGGCTAAATATTAAGATAAAATTATGAAATTTGATTGGTGATTTAGACCCATTATTTAAAAAGTATTTACGGCTGTACCATATCCAGAATAGTAATTTTACAAAAAATTTATTTTAAGGCCATTGGGGCGCGGCCAAATTTCATTTAATACTTTTCATAAAAATACAGGACATTTTTAAAGTAATTTTACAACTTTTTTTTGCTATACCAAATCAAATTTCAAGAATAAATTTTTTTCAATCGTTTTCGGCCCGCCCTAGTGCATAAGTAATAGTCTGATATATTACATCTTAAATCTACGAGATTTAGATTGTTGCTTTACTACTGATGTAGCGGGTTAAGCATGGGATAGCTTCCCCCACATTTTTTCAATGTTTCATAGAACTTTTTCTACATATATGGGTGTCCCCTTAAGTAATGGTACACAGAGCAAATTCCTTATGTAAAAATAATGCTATTCAGCTAAACCAGCCATCCTCATAACTCACTCATCTGATATCCGTATATTTTGAAATATTTATTCTAAGTAGGGTGGAAAAGGGGAGGGTCGAATTTCAAAAAAATATATTAGAGATTTTTTTAGAAAAGAACTAGTAAGATATTGTTAATCGGCAGTTTAGGAATCACTTTGCACAAGATTACATCTTAGTTTATTCAAAAGTGTTTGAAATAGGGGCCGTCAAAAAAACTATTTATTCAACTAAATTTCTGTCTGTAAAATGGAGTATCAAATTTAAAAAATGTATTCTTCAATTTTTGTTCAGAATAATGTATTGGTACTAGTTTGCATTGATTTTACGACATAATAATTATTTATTTAATAACGCAAAACTTCTAATTCGTACATACCTACCATATCTCTAATAAATAATCTTCAACAAAGACCTAAGTAAGCCTTTTGTTTTCACTTACATAGTTGATAAAAATTATGATTTAAAAAAAAAATCAGTTTTTAAAATTTTTATTGATTTTTTTACATAAATAACATCCCAATATTCGACATTAACAATGTATTTAGTTCGTATATTAACAAACATACTTTTTGTTTTAATATACAAATGAAAGAAATTGTGTACCTTGTACCTATAACTGTAAAATAAGCTAGAGCATACATGAAAATTTGCTAGCCTTTATTCTAGACCCCACGAAATCAAAGCATACATTAACAGAAAGCGAACGGAAGCTTTAGAAGCCGCTAATGAATAATATCGCGAAAGTGGTTTGCTACCACTGATTATTATCAAATTTCCAACAAAATAGCCTATAGCCGATATTATGTTTAACGAGGAAATTCTTAAAAGCATAAAACCCTTGAACAGGGGGGAATACAAAAGAAATATTGACTTTATTAACAAATTATCCTTGATCAAGCAATTATTTTTTGCTGTAGGTTCTTCAACCTTGGTTGAGAAAATAAGATTCAAAACCGTTTAAGGACCGAAAAAGTCGCTAAATTAGTTTTTTACTTCGCATACCTACCGAAGGAAAGTATTGTATTCGAGAAAAAATCACCCTCAAATATTTCTTCGGATTTCCACGTTTCAGACCATGTAGGTTACAAAAATAAAGCTTTTTCAATTCTGTCAGTCTGTCTGTCGATCTGTTGTCTGTCAGTCTCTTGGAGCATTAACTAAAAAACTACTTGATGGAGAACAGTCAAATTTGAATTCAGCAACCTTAATAGCATAAAGTTAAATATTTCAATAATCATAACATATGCATTACAAAAATGTTATAAAACTACTCGAAGTAGAAACTTATGATGGAGCTTTAGTGCCCCATAAGAGCCAAAATTTAAAAATTGTATTGAACCTTTAAAAATGGTATAACTATATTATTTTTTAATAACAATACATATAACACTCATTTTTTGAATCTTCATGTATCTTTTAATTGAAAATTTACAAAAAATGTAGTACATTACTTATCGTAAAAAACTGGCCGTAACTTGGAAAATTAGCAAGTTACAAAAAAATTCCAAGAGACAAAAAATGCTTAAAAGACCTCAATCCATACGTCAGAATTTTTTCAAATTTTTAAAGTACATGTTTTTAAAGCACTACAATTCCAAAGAAAGGGGTACTTTTTCATGTTTTTCTGGAAAAACTCACTTTGCAGAAAAGTTACAAATAAAAAATTTCTTGCATTTCGATGGTACATTCACCTGAATTTTTTTAAGATTGTTTTTATCAATTTTTCTACCGCCACTTTTAGGAATCTTCGAAAGGCCATATCTCGAAAAATAAGCATTTCTCGAAAAAATTCACTGGAGTAAAAACATCTTATTTTGATAAAACAGCCAATATGAGAATTACTTATTCATTCATTTAAATCTATAAGTACGCACCTGGTGCTAGTTTACAGTTTTTGCAGCGGTTAATTTACAGTTTTTACTAACACTACGTGTATAGAGTTTTTGCTACCCTTTATTTTGTTTTATTAAGATATTGTTTATTATTATTTCACTATATATTTAATGTTATTATAAAAACAGACTGCACCAATTTGAAGTTTTACATGCTGTTTAGGAGCACCCAAAAATTTAAAATTTTTGATAAACTTTTAGCACTTGCTAATTGCCACTTAACTGGAGTACATGTGGTGTGTGTATTACACTATTCTAATATTTCATTTGGTGAATACATATTAGCACTAACGGCCATTTAAAATTTAACGAACTGTTACTAAATGAGTTATTAAGCATGTCTTGGTGAATACGGCTGTTAGTCTTCAACCGCAAAAACTAGTAAAGTCTTGTCACTCAAACAGTGCATTTTGCAAGAACTATTGCCTTTCTATAGTACATTCAGATTAATTTTCAATTTTTTGTAACCAGCCCACAGCGTTATATGTGTTATTTCGCCATTTTAGCGATATAAATATATATAATTTGCTAGTTTGAGTTTTCTGTTCTCTAATTTAGCATATTGCGATAGTGGTTTTAATCCTTAAAGATAGTAGAAGTCGTGCCCCTCAAACTGTGTGCTTTGTAAAGCCATAAACAGCTGTTTTGCGGTTAACCCTGAAAATAAAATAAGTTTTACGTCTTTATATAATTCACATATATTATATACATTTATAGTCTATTTATGGAAGCAATTTTTATTTATTAGTACTTATCTCTGTAGGTACTTGGCTTCCTAAAAGCATTTGTTGCAGTCTGTGTGTGTAACACGTTTGTATTATTTGCTATTTTACTTCATTATATTTATTGCCATTTTTGCACATTTATACATTAAATTATACATTTTCATATGTGGTTTTTCCTTAGATATTTGTTTGTGTTGTTCCTCTTCCCCGAACTCCATCAAATAACTTGACTTGCGCCCAGAAGCTTATAATTGTTAATAGCTATTTTTTTTAAGCGGTTATTTTACAAAAGCAAGTGACGGATGACATAACCTAACCTACATCCGTCCCGCTAGGCGGATTCATTTCAGTGACCGCTGCCGACCGTTAGGCCCGGTCGCGTTTCACTGACATCACATATTTTTTATGTATTACTGTGTCACTATATCCGATACTATGTATCACTTATCGCAATACTATGTATCACCAGGGACGGAAACATTTTATTTTATTTTTTTTTTTTTTAATTTTATTCATACAATATATTCAGCTTGATACCATGAATCACAATTACTATTAACTTTTAAACTAAGGCAAGTTTGGCTGGAACGCATTATTTTTACCTGTAAGGAATCTTCTGTTACTCTGTGTACCTTAAATATGGGACACGCTGTATACCAGGACACTTAGTGTGGAAAATACTTACTTGTACCAGTTTGTTAATGTCATCATTACGTACAATGTGGCTAGGGCAAACATTACATGAAAGAAACTCCAGCTGTAAGCGACCGATTCTTCCTCGTTGTCCCACACTTTCTTGCCACTTTCTCCTCCATCTCCGTCATTACCTGCGATAGGAGCATATCCTTCTTCACAATAGATAATAAAAAAAACAAAAATAGCAAAAAGGGTAAAAAAAATATTGATAATTAATAATAAACCTTCCAAGGCATTATGGTGAAATTTTGAAAATGATAGATGAAAACAGGAATGTTAAATATTGAGTCCTACCTTCATTTTCGACTAAATTTCCTGATCCATAGCCCCTTACTAGACAAAAAATAAACGAATTACATTACATTACTAGAAAGAACCAATCTAAGCAAAATCCATAAAACTATTCACTACATAATGCCATGGTTTTAACAACAACAACAACAACAACAACAACTAAGCATGTAATGAAAGTGACAAGTGTTTGCTAATGAAAAATGGATTAAGCAGAAAGTCATATTGTCTATATAATCGAGTCAATGAAACCAAAAAACCGTCAAAACTTCTGAAGCCAGGAGAACTTAACAAAAATTTCAATGAAACTTTTCTTAAAACATTTGTTATACTACATTATTTAAAATCATAAACATTCCGGCGGTAGGGTTAAATTCTTTGAACCCCAATTTTGAAGATTTTTAATTTTTAAAATAATTTTATATTTATAGGCAAGTCTGACTGGGATTTTTCCCAAAATTTCTCTATACCATTTGAGTTAGTCACAGATTCTTATAGGAAAAATTCTGCTGAACAAGATTTTCTTATGAAAAATTTTCCTAAACCGCGAGCTTCATGGTCAAATAATTGTTTGAACAAAATTTTTTTCGTTTTTATTTGCCAAAGTACCACTTAAGTAGATCTATAAAATCTTTATTCTATAAAGGCCTTAATGACTTCAATAAATTGCCAGATGTTATTAAAAACGCCAAATCAGTTCCTGAGTTTAAAAGTAAACTTCTTACTTATATTAAGAGTAGGTATGCCTCGACAAGCTGCTAAAATTTGCAACAGGGGAGGTGAAAGGGAAACTCCAGTGGGCGGTCCTTTAAAAACGATAAAATATTATTTTATGTGTTTATAGTACTATGTAGTAAATAGAAATGAATGACCGCGATTCCACTTACGTATAAGCTCGAAATTAGTTCATGATTGTATATAAATTCTACCTGCCAAAGCTCAAAGGTTATGCCGACACCCGACACATCTATCCTATCATTCTAACCTAAATGCGTTTTTAACATATTATTCCTTCAATAAATACAGTATTTATAATTTAGACGGCTAGGTATTATGCTTCCATGGAATTTTAATTTGTAATATGGAGTATACGAGTATATCTATATTTTTGCATAATGGAAAAGATATTCAATAATTAGTAATCTGCATTAATTAATAATAATCGTCAATAAGGAAATAATGATATTAAATAAAAAGAATAAGAGTTGATGAGGTCCGATAAAAATTATAAACAAAAATTAGTGGTATGCAATATTGCAGCTACGGACACACGTTTCAGAGTTATTGCTCCTCATCAGCGTAGCATGGCATACATAATATTGTTATATTGTTAAAAGCAAGACCAACAAAGATAGGAAAGCGCAGTATATTGTAGGTACTCTATTTTGTACCTTCGTACCTCATGTGCCATATATGAAGAGCAATAACTCCGAAATACGTGTCCATAGCTGCAGTCTTGTTTGTTATTATAGTACTAATTCTTGTTTATAACTAAATGGAAAACTTAGCATTTTAATGTTGTTTAGTTTTCGTATGTGTAAAGCTTTAGCTGTCACATCATTCAACAAATCAAAATTTAAACTCTTGGATCCTCAGGGGATTCCTCAGGACTTCTTGAATTTTTATTTTGTAGTCTCCCTCAAATAATGGTAGTTTACCAATAAACAAAAATTAGCAACCATTGTTAAAATCAAAAATATACACCACGCAAGTTGTTTTATCCAATAAGTGTTATGCGTATAGTATTAGTTATTTATTGGTCTAATTTGTCTATACGCGATATTCTTAGAAACTGTTAAACAGAAAAAAAGTTTCAAATAAAAAGGTGTCTCCATCTTTATTTCTTCTCAGCATAGGCTTAAAGGGTTTTCCGTTCGTTAACTGATCCTTGCAAATACTCACATTTTATCGACATGGTTTTTGAAAAAAAAAAACGTATTTTTTACAATTATTAAAATTTGACCTTCATATTACCACAGTTCATTAATAAATATGTAGTGATGACAGTAAAATTGAGATCCATTCATGTTTTCGTTTTTTTGAATTATGGCAAGTTAAACAAAAAAAAAATTTAATTATTATTGTTATACATCCAATAGACGCCGAGAATAAGAGAAATTATTCGCAGAAAATCAGTGATAAGTAATTATTTATAAGCATTAAACTATTCAACGGATCATTATGAAATTCACTAGTTGTCTATCGAGAGGTAAACCACCGTCGGCACTCGTTCTCCGAATTTTAGGCAGGCTGTCGGCAGCCATGGCAGTGGCGGTGATATAATTGAAAGCCCCGCAAGTGCGGCTGGTTGGAGTTACGCAGGCGCCGCAGGCAAGGCAGTCTCGGCAGTTCGTGTAATTTCTACAAGTGGTTGACCTCTCAGGTACTGTTTTGATAGTATATAGTATAAAATAAGAATTTCTTTACAACCCTAACCTGAAATTTGCAGACGTAAATGTAGCAAGCAAATGCCAATTTTTCGAAGTCAGTAACAAGTAAATATATCGAGAATAAATAAAGATTAAGGATAGAGGCAACCTTTTATTTGAAATTTTACTTTCTAGGAGTAGTAGTCTCGATTTGACCAAGGAACTAGTGTTATATACTTAGCACATATCACATATTAGCACATATTATATAAAATAACTTGCCTGGTGTACACTTAGTTTTACGAATTATTATTCATATTTTCTTAAAAAATATATGGATGGGGAGAACTTACAAATTTGCTTTTATAGTAGACAAAAGTTTAATGATAGATGTTTTAAACTAAACCCCGCATCAAAATATCATTAATAACTTTAGACATAGTAGGTTATTGCTCAAAAATATGGATATCTCTGGTTTTACTGGTTAGATTTTAAAAATCCAAAGCATCAATGGGCCTTTACAGTACATTCGAATTTTGACATTTACATATGGTGGGTGTCATTTGGGGAAAATAAAATAATTTTGTATCTAAAAATGAGGCGTCTTAGAACAGCAACCGTGATTAAATCACCGTGATTATATAAAATATTAATATAAAGTGTAATTTACATCGTTTTACTTTCAATTTATACTTGTCCAGTGCTGCTTAATGCAGCCATACATTCACACAAATAAATTACGGCGAACGGTAAACATATCAGCTTGCAGATTGTGATGGCGTTAGTTTAAAACCACCGAAAGTGAAAAATATAAGTCGCCGTTAAGGAGTGATTGGAATATCGTCCATCACTACAAACGTCAATTGAATGCTGATTTTGTACAACATTGCCGAGTCGCCTTTTACACTATTGGCTTGGGATTGCTGACGTATTAATGGCGCGTTACGGATAATCGTTTAAATTGGACTTGTAAATAGGTGATTTTAATTATTTTTTTCTGGCTCTAATCTGCATCAAAATAGAAATTGAAAAAATACGGGTATTTTAATTTTTCATAAAATTTATGATTCCGCAATAAAAAAAATATGCTGAAAAGGCCCATTATTTGTATCAATAAAATTTAATAGTGCATTTTTTTAAAATACGAATGTCAGAGCGATTCTAAAAATTTGCAAAATTTTGAAAGTAAAAAAGATGGCTAAAATTTGTATTCAAAAATATTTTCTCTACAAATTTTTAAAGCAGAGATAAAAACCTACAACTTGAGTCTTAGAACGTCTACATTGGTGCGCGATCTCAACAAGAAAATATTTTCAACATCGGTTCACATCACCTTCTGGACAATACTTTTACCTCTGATTTGTTAAATTTTCACGAAGTTGCTTTTTTCTGGAAAATATTTTCGGGTTTAAAGGAGTAAGTTGGTTTCTCTGTTTCTTTTTACATTTTGAGCCTAGATTTCATTATTTTGACAGATCGATAGATAACTTTACCGCCGACAGTTTTTATCCCAAACATTTCTTTCTATTTTTTCCAGAAATAAAAGTTACTATGAAAAAAATCCTGTTACTTGGTCTAATGCAACAAACTGATGCGTGTGACTTGATGAGAAAATGGGAAAATGTGCGCTTTACTTTTGTGTTTCTAACTCCTTTCATTGCAAATCGCATCGCCCCTTATAATTTTATATTCATGTGTTTACGACAAGAACACATCTTTAAAATTTAGTATCAATTGTATTGTCCAATAAATGTTTTTAAATATACCAGCATACCACCATTTTATAAAGAAGAATTGAAACACAATTACACATTATTGTTAGTGCATGGGTGGCTACATATAATTAGTTACTATATTGTTATAATTCCGTACTTGTAGTATAATCAAAGAGTAGAGTACCTGTTAAGTATAATAGTAAATTAATGGAATTTGGTATTTTATTGGGTGTCCCGTGTTATTAGAAATGATTTGGTTTAATTTCTTATTTCGTTCCCTCGTTATATTTTCTCATTCATAAAATAATTCTGGGTGAAGGGCGGAGCTTAAACAATAATAAATCCAGAGGGAGCTCGTATCAGTGTAACATTTGTTGCAAAATGTGCCTTTGCACGGTTCCGTGCTATACATGTTTTTGCAAAAAGTATTATGTTTTTTGGAGAAATAAAAATAGTACGATACACAGAAAACATGAATGAAGGTTTGTATCGAGTCCTTTTTCTCATATTTTGATTCTAAATATTTAAAAAAAAATCAGCAATTTGCTGCTAATTAAAACAAATCTTATTAATTAATACCATTTTTTCTCAAAATATTAAAAAGATACAAACCTAGATTGATATGTTTTCTTCTATTTTTCGCCTGTACAAATTTCGTAACTGCAATGGTCTAATTATAATTTGTCGCGGACGGGGCGGCGTTTGAGAGTAATTTATTTCTGATTTTTAGACGGCATACCCACTCTTAAAAAGTAAAGGGTAGTACAGACTAAACATTATCTAGAACATGATTCAAAGAAGGTGAGCATTAAGTATTACATTTTTAACAATTATTTTAAATTATCATTTTCATTGTAACAGACGTGCAATAATTAAATTATGTTAGGTGTTACATTTTTAGTAATTATTTTTATTTCTAAATTACCCTATTCATTCTAACATATGTTGTGCAATATGTATTAATTTAATGGTTTTTGTAAGTATATTATGATAATAGTCCTATTCAATAAAGCCATTCATTCATTCATAAACAAATTAGAGCCTCTCACGCAATGTCACTTTTATTTCCGGTTCCGGTTATCCGATCAGTCTTTCTGGTCTCAAAATTTTTCTTTTTGCAAGCACTTTCATATGCACAATACCCCATTTTGATACGCTTACCCAGAGTCGAGATGTTCCATTTGGTAATTGGCAAAATTAATTTAAACTTTAAATAAACAAAAGCAAAAAGTTGCATTCGTGCATACTTCTATGGGGGTTATGCCCGACATCAATATTTATCATTTAAAGTTGGTTTGAAGTCGATCAAATTTTTGAAAAAAAAGTTATTTATAAATTAACAAAAAGTATTGAAGATATCGGGCCAAAAATAATATGGTACATTCTTTGGTATAAAGAGCATATATTTTGAAAAAAACAATATCCTGACCACATTAGTTTCCGAGTAATCAATTTGTTAATTATGAAATTTATTTTGGTTATAACAAACGAACGGGTCGACAAAATGGGTTGTGTCTGACGCCAAACGACGTGTATTGAAAATATCTTTCGATTTAATCAATATTTTTTCGGATCCGTCAAACCGTTTTTATTTTATTAAATAAAAAGGAAAAAAATTTTGTTTAAACAATTATTTGACCATGAAGCTCTCGGTATAAGAACATTTTTCATAAATAATAATAATAATAATAATAATGCGGTGTCCATCGTGCCCCTAGTAATATCAGGAAATGGGCTTATAAACAAAGAGCTGCCTAGAGCGCTAAACCAACTGGGTATAACTGACCACCGCAGAGTGATAGGGCTTGCTCAAAAAGCTACAATTTTAGCCACCTGTAGCACTGTTCGTAGAGTGTTGGCCCATGAGCAAATCGTTGGTCGTCAAGACCCCGGTTAATCATGGAATAACTAGGAAATCCAACTATTAGTTGTGAAAAAAAAAATTATAATAATAATATTTACTGGAACTTCTCGTTTCCGACAATCAGGCTAATTCAAGCCAATAAGCCTGATATAGTCTTCCTCGACCATCAAAACAAGGTGATGTTTGTGAACGAGTTCTCAGCGCCTGCTGAGCCAAACATCGCTTTGAAAGAGGAGGAAAAACGGACCATATATCGTGATCTCCGGTACGAGCTCCAAGTGCTGTACCCAGGCTACTCGGTCAAGATGGTCGTTCTAATAATCGGTGTACTCGGAGGTATGAAGCCTACGCTGCTCTCGGAACTGAAGACCATACCAGCCTGTCGGAAATCAGCCGAATGACTAGCAGGCCAAATGCAGAAAGCGGTCATCTTGGGGTCCCTTCGCCTACTTAGGGCACACGAATCTGGAATGTACAGTCACTAACCCCACAGGTCATGGGGAGTGGCTGGTATTATCGCCGGCGCGGCTACCGCGTGGTATCGGTCGGAAAGCACGGAAGCCCTGTCCGGCAACGGTGAAACCGAAAATAATAATAATAATAATATCTTTATTTAACTACATGCATATGAAAACATATTTGTAGCAGGTCAACAGGAGAATACGTAAAAAATATAATAAGGTATATGGACATAGATACATGTCGCTAATAGCACAAACAACATATATTAGGTGTATAAAATTGAGTAAAATAAACCGCTGAATGATTGGTGGGTACACTATATGTCAACTGAAGAGTTGGTCAATATCTCTATGTATTCTTGAGATGAGTAAAAACAGTACAACAATAAGAACTGTTTAATTCTTATTTTAAAGGCATTGTAGTTTAAAGATCTTAAATTTGCAGGTAATCTATTGTAAAGGTTTAGATTAAGCGAGTTTCATTCAGAGATTGAGAGTTTAAACCTGGGTGTCCTCAAGATGTCACCTGACCTTGTAGGATAAGTTATGCAATTCAGACTGGACAGAATATGAATACTTATTTTTATGTATTTCTAATACTGAATAGAAAATATACAGTGACGGAATTGGTAAAATTTTATATTTTATGAACAGGGGTTGGCATGGGTCATCAATACCAGCATTAGCTATTAGTCTTATGGCACGCTTCTGTAGCTGAAAAACTCCAATGGCCTGACTAGAGTTCCCCCACAGCAGCACACCATAGGACAAGTGTGAGTGGAAGATTGAGTAATAGGCTGTTAAAACAATGTGAAGACTGAGGACATGCTTTAGTTGTCTCAGTACATAGAGTTGGGTAGATAGTTTTTTGCAGAGGTTTTCTCGATATGGCTTGTCCATTTTAAACCGTCATCAAGGGTGATGCCCAGTAGTTTTACATTATTGCCATTAGTAACATTATTATTAGAAGAAAAGACAATTTGTTGTGTCTTCCCTCGATTTAATTTAAGTTGATTAGATGTAAATCATTGTCCGGCCCTGTTTTCTGCTTCAAAGGCCATTTGATTTAATTTTGAAATGTCGCTATGAGAGTCGAGCAAGGAGGAGTCGTCAGCAAAACATATGCATGTTCCAGTGAGCAAAAAATATCATTCAAATAAATAATAAATAATAGTGGTCCCAGGACTGATCCCTGGGGCACACCGTGTGTGACTTTTAAGTAGTCGGATGATACACACACATCACACACCTAATAAAGATGGCTGAAAAATTGTAACTACTGCAAAAGTAAAATGATAAATGGATTGCAATGTAGGAAATGTAATTCCATGTTTCATATGAGTTGTGCTAAAAAAAAAAAAAATTTGATAATCTCTGATATGGACCTATTATGTTGTGACACCCAAAACAAGAATTTGGACGAGAAAGTAAGTGATCTATCACCGAGTGAAGCTTTACCTAACAGTGGAAAAAACAATGACATATATTATTTAAATTGCATAATACAACAAAAGGACGTCACCATAAATGAATTAAGGGAAAAAACAAGTTTACTGCATGATAAAATTACTCTATTAAATCAAATCATTGAAACAAAAAAAGGGGTCTAAGAAAAAATGCAACTTATTGAAGACAACAAAAATCCAATATAAATACAAACAAAAAAGTAACTGATAAGAAAATTGTTCCAAAACAAGAAAGCGCAAAAAATACCACAACAGAGGTCAGCTGTTGCAGTAAAGAATCTTCAATGTACAAGGAATTGGAAACCAACACCAGAAATAAACTTAGTGAAATACTGGAATTAGTAGACTATACAAGCAGCCGAATAGACCGGCCCGATCACATGGCGCCGCTAACACGTCGCCATGCAGTAGCACTAATACTCACCTGGCTGCCTAAATGCGAATACAAAGGTAGACCAAGCAAATATGAAAGCGAAAACCCAGTAGAATATCGAAGAGGCGCAAGCAAACCATTACGTCAAAAATACTAATTCTATAACGCCAGGCACAAGAAGCGTCATAATAGTGGGCTCAAAAGCTCTGGAGGAGGGAGACTTGGCAATAAAAAATAAAAAATGGCTGTTTATAAACAAATATAAAACAACTTATACAACGGAAAACCTGAAGGCTTATCGAGATACGGAATTCCCTGAGAATAATTTTATAATTGAACAAGTTGGGCAAGGAGCATGCAACTCTTTCAAATTAGGGGTCGACGAAGAATCACTCGTCCTAGTTACAAATCCGGATGTTTGGCCAACTGGTATAAAAGCAATGTAGGCAAAAAAATTGGTAAAGCTTCTCATAGTATTAGAGTCATATCGAGGTACATAAACCCCCAAACATTAAAAACAGTTTATTATGCAAACTTTGAATCGTGTATGCGCTATGGAGTAATTTTCTATGGAAATGCAAGCAATGTTAACAGAATTTTCATTATACAGAAAAGAGAGTTAAGGATTATGTTTAAGCTGGGTTTTGTGGAAACTTGTAGAGGTAAATTCAGAGCAAACAATATGTTAACATTTTATGGTATTTACATTCATGAGTGTTTAATATTTTTCTTTAAAAATAAAGATACCACATTCAAAGGCTGCGTATCCCATCATCAGCACAAAACACGAACTGTAGATTACATTTATCCTCAGCATCGCCTTACAGTCACAGAAAAGGGTGCACATTATAGTTGCATAAAATTTTTCAACAATCTTCCGCTACACATTAAGCAAACAAATACACTGCAAGGATTTAAGAAAAAAATACATAAGCTCTTAATTGAAATGGAACCGTATATATATGAATATTTTGGGTATAGAGAATAATCTTCATAACTGCAAATAGAGAAATATACATATATAAATATATGCTAGTCCTAATTAGCTAGCTAGTCTCCATGTACATTTTTGTAATATGTTGATTATTTTGTAATTTTGTTAGTTATTAGGTACACAGGTATTAGAATAGAAAAATGTTTATGTGGGTATTTGGGTATATCTATGTGTAGTATATATATTTT
Source organism: Stenurella melanura (assembly GCA_963583905.1). Classification (NCBI taxonomy): domain Eukaryota; kingdom Metazoa; phylum Arthropoda; class Insecta; order Coleoptera; family Cerambycidae; genus Stenurella; species Stenurella melanura. The sequence continues at coordinate 218,061 of OY757311.1, forward strand.
TACATGAATATCAGTTGTTTGACGTCTATTTCATTTTATTGTTGTTTATACACTTTACCTTGAAATAAAGATTATTTGATTTGATTTGAGGTATCTCCGTATCTTTTTTGGAGGAACAAGTATGGATTCCATAAGCACGTGCGGAGACATACGTATTCTAAATTTAAACATCCGCAGTATTCGCAACAAGATAGATCTTGTTGAAGTCACCCTTCATGAATTATGCTACCCTGAAGTGCTTTGCTTTACCGAAACATGGCTCCAAAAAGATGAATCATGCAGTGTAAAACTAAATAAATATATCTTGGCAAGTTACTTCTGTAGGAACACAATGAAAGGTGGGGGAGTAGCCATTTTTGTAAGAGAAGATGTACAGTTTACTGAGAGAAGCCTAAAAAACATTAATATTGTGGAACAGACGTTCGAAGCTGCTTCTGTCAACATTCTCAATACGAATGAAGGTACCAGTATAAGTTGTATATATAGGTCTCCCGGTGCTACCCACGAACCATTTGCTGAATCCTTAGAGAACTTACTGTCAGAAATATTTAGTGTAAAAACACCATGTTTTGTTTGTGCAGATTTTAATTACAACCTGATAGACAATAGCAGTAAATCCTAAGCTGTAACTGATATGTTTGCTTCTTTCGGGCTAAGTAGGTGCTTTACTGAGTTCTCGCGTATACAGGGTGAGAGCAAAACGGTAATAGACAATATTTTTTCGAATGTTGACTCAAACTGTTTAAATCCTATTACTCTTAATAATGTACAATCTGATCATAACTTACAGCTCTTATCCTACCATACAAAACGGTTACAAAATATTCCTGTAGTACGTAAAAAGAGATACTTCTCTGAAGAAAATATAAATTACTTTAAATATCTATTAGCCAAAGAAACTTGGGAAGAAGTTTACTCTGAAAAAATGTCGCACGTAAAATTTGATATATTTCTCTCAACCTTTATATTTCTATTCAATATAGCTTTTCCATTAAAATCAGTTAAAGTGAGTAGATGTAGTAAAACCAGTCCATGGATCACGCCAGATATAATCCAAGAGGGTGTTTTCATTAGGGATCTGAATAAAATTGTTAAATCCACAAACGACCCTGAACTGAGAAAACGATACAACATTCTTAAGGTGGCCATTCCCTAGAAAGAGACATCCGATAGGGAAATATTTACTATTTTTAACTATAACTTTTTTTTCTTAGTACGTATATTTAAAAAAACTATAAGAGTACCTAAGTAGAACCATAACAAGACTATTACTATGAATTTTCACTCAATAATTTTAGTGGTTTGCAAAATAGCTCGATTTAAATTTAAAAATTGTGTTAATCTTCCTATTTCGTACTTTTAAATCGAGCTATTTTGCAAACCACTGAAATTATTGAGTGAAAATTCATAGTAATAGTCTTGTTATAGTTCTACTTAGGTACTCTTATATATTTTTTAAATATACGTACTAAGAAAAAAAAGTTATGGGCAAAAATAATAAATATTTCCCTATCGGATGTCCCTTTCTAGGGAATGGCCACCTTAAGAGAAGACATGAAGTTAACATAAAAAATGAAAAAAAAACTTACTTTGATCGCTTAATTAATAATGCAGAAAATAAATCGCAAGTCACCTGGCAAGTCATCAACCAAAATACAAATAATCATAAAAATAAAAGATATCAACTGCCTAATAAAATAATACATAATGATCAAGTTTATGATGATCCGCAGGTCATTGCAAATGGGTTTAACAATTTCTTTTCCGAGTCAGTTCACCAATTAGCATCAAGTACTTCTGTAAATGTAAACAATGAAGGAAACCATATAGCCTATAATGAAAACTCCTTCTATATTTCTCCCGTTACTATGGAAGAAGTCTTTAAAATATTGTTAACAAGTTGTACAAAAAAATCATCGGGGCCTGATGAAATCCCATGCCATCTAGTGAAAGATGTAGCCGAATCTATAGCGTACCCACTCACTCACGTGATTAATATATCCTTTGAAACTGGACACTTCCGAGAGCAGTTAAAAATAGCTTAGGTAGTTCCTATATTTAAGAAAAATGACCCATCAAATGTGGAAAACTATAGACCAATAGCCCTTCTGTCAGTATTCTCAAAAATTTTTGTAAAAGCTTTTCAGCTAAAGTTACTACCTTTCCTTGAGGAAAACAATATATTAACAGAAAGACAATTTGGATTCTGTAAAAGCAGGTCCACTCAAGATGCAGTTTTCTCATTTTATGAAAAAATTCTGGACAATTTCAATAAAAATGTTAAGCAAGCAGGTATATTTTTTGACCTGTCAAGAGCATTCGATACAATCAATCATCAGTTACTATTAAAAAAACTCGAATCGTACGGTATACGTGATTTAGCATGGTCGTGGTTAAGGTCTTATCTGGGAGAAAGAACCCAATCCATAAAAATTGTCCAGGATTGCAAAAAATATATCTCAGGTGGCTTAACTGTTAGCACAGGGGTCCCGCAAGGGAGTGTACTAGGTCCGTTACTATTTTTGATATTACTTCCACATCCACGTAGTGGATTGGAAGTATAGTAATCGCAAAAAAATTTTCAAAAATTTTTATTCGTGAAATAGGTTTAGAATGTCATGAAACGTCGAGATTTTAAATTTGAGCGAAAAAAAATTTTCTGTCTGTCGGTCTGTCTGTCTGTCTGTCTGTCTGTCTGTCTGTAACTTTTTTTGTCCGCACGTTTTCTCCGGAACGGTTTAAGATATTGACTTGAAATTTTGTACACGTATATATTATAACGAGATCTGGAACTGGATTGTTTTTTGAGGATATCCGGTGAAGGGTTGGGGGTTAAATAGGGGTAAATATGGGAAAATAAGTAAAGCAAGCTTGTAAGAGTACAGAAACTTGAAATTCGGTGTATGTACTAGAAGTTGAGGACTCAGATTTTTTTATAATATTTTTCAACCCCCCACCACCCCTACTCCAATATGAAAAGGGTTGATAAAATAAAATTGAGATATTCATTTGAAATTTGGTACACGTATGTATTATAACGACACCTGGAACTAGATTATAATTTGAGATGATTCCGTTGAAGGGTTGGGGGTTAAATAGGGGTAAATAAGGGAAAATAAATAAAGCAAGCTGGTAAGACTATAGAAACTTAAAATTCGGTGTATGTACTAGAAGCCAAAGCGTCAGATTTTTTTATAATATTTTTCAACCCCCCACCACCCCTACCCCATTAATGGGGTTGATAAAATAAAATTGAGATATTCATTTGAAATTTCATACACGTATGTATTATAACGACGTCTGGAATTAGATTATATTTTGAGATGATTCCGTTGAAGGGTTGGGGGTTAATTTGGGGTAAATAGGGGAATATAAGTAAAACAAGTTGGTCAGCGTACAGAAACATGAAATTCGGTGTATGTACTGGAAGCCAAAGCGTCAGATTTTTTTATAATATTTTTCAACCCCCACCACCCCTACTCCAATATGAAAAGGGTTGATAAATTAAAATTGAGATATTCATTTGAAATTTGGTACACGTATGTATTATAACGACATCTGGAACTAGATTATATTTTGAGATGATTCCGTTGAAGGGTTGGGGTTAAATAGGGGAAAATAAGTAAAGCAAGCTGGTAAGACTACAGAAACTTGAAATTCGGTGTATGTACTAGAAGCCAAGGTCTCAGATTATTTATAATATTTTTCAACCCCCACTTCATTATTAAAAGGGTTGATAAAATAAAATTGAGATATTCTTTTAAAATTTGGTACACGTATGAATTAAAACGACATCTGGAACTAGATTGTATTTTGAGATGATTCCGTTGAAGGGTTGGGGGTTATTTAGGGGTAAATAGGGGGAAATAAGTAAAACAAGCTGGTATGAGTACCGAAACTTGAAATTCGGTGTATGTACTAGAAGCCAAGGCCTTAGATTTTTTAATAATATATTTCAGCCCCCCCACCACCCCTACTTCATTATTAAAAGGGTTGATAAAATAAAATTGAGATGTTCATTTGAAATTTGGTACACGTATGAATTATAACGACATCTGGAACTAGATTATATTTTGAGAGGATTCCATTGAAGGGTTGGGGGTTAAATAGGGGTATATAGAGGAAAATAAGTAAAGCAAGCTGGCAAAAGTACAGAAATTTGGAATTTGGTGTATATACTAGTAGCGAAGGTCTCAGGTTTTTTTATTAGTATTTTCCATCTCCCCACCACCCCCACTCCCTTATTAAAAGAGTTTATAAAACTAAATTTAAATCTTCACTTGAAATTTGGTATATTTATGTATTATAGCTATATCTGAAACTAGATTATACTTTGACATGATTGTGTTGAAGGAGTGGGAGTAAGTAGAGGTAAATAGGGAAAAATAAGTAAAGCAAGCTGGGAAGAGTACTGCAACTTGAAATTAGGTGTATGTCCTAGATGCCAAGGCCTCAGATTTTTTCATACTATTTTTCAACACTTCCACCACCCTTACTACATTATTAAAGGGGTTGATAAAATAAAATTGAGATATTCACTTGTAATTTGGTAGACGTATGTATTATAACGACATCTGGAACTAGATTATATTTTGGGATGATTCCGTAGAAGGGTTGGAGTTAATAGGAGTAGGGAAAAATAAGTAAATCAAGCTGGTAAGAGTACAGAAATTTGGGATTCGGTGTATATACTAGAAACCAAGGCCTCAGATTTCTTTCTAATATTTTTCAAACTCCACCACCTCCGCTTCATTATTAATGGGATTGATAACATCAAATTGAGATATTCACTTGAAAGTTAGTACACGTATGTATTGTAGTGACATCCGATTGAGATGACTTCATTGAAGGGGTGGGAGGTGGTAGATTGCGAATAGTGGAAAATAAGTAGGGTAAACTAGAAACTTCATTTTTAACGAATATGGTAGAAACCAACCCCTCAAACTTTTCTATGACATCTGCCCCAAACATTATTAAAATTCTATGACCAATAATTTCCACATACTAGAGTGCAAATATAGTCAAGATATTTCCTTTAAAGTGACTTGGATGAAGAATCTGGATGTGGAAGTAGTGATTCCTTAGGCAGCGGTTTTTATTAATGATCTAGTCGGAAACGTTGATAGTACGTTCTTAACACTCTTTGCTGATGACACGTCATCTATAATCTCTGCCAATAACATTGAAAGTCTCAGCTATAAAGCCACAAGTTGTGTTAAGCAGATGACCCAATGGTGTCAAAGAAATGGTCTAGTACTCAACACGCAAAAAGCGAATCTTTTATTATTTTCCCCTATTGGAGTAACTACTGATATAAGTTTACGGGTTAGGGCTGAACACCAACCCATAAAACAAAATGATCATGTTACATTTTTGGGAATTGAAATGGATAATAACTGTTCCTGGGAACAACATATAAAAAGCCTAACCAGTAAACTTGCTAGTAATAATTTTGCTGTCTTACAGTTAAGGGGCTTAGTTGATACAGAAACAATTAAAACATTTTACTATGGTCATATAAACTCCTTACTCTCCTACGGAATTCTCTGCTGGGGTAGCTGTTCTGGGATAGGAAAAGTGTTTTTACTTCAGAAACGAATAATAAGAAGTATATTCCATCTCACCACCTTAACCTCGTGTAGGCCATATTTCGAGCAGAATGGAGTTCTCACAGTTTACGCACTTTATATTTTGCAGTGTGTGTGCTACGTTAGGAAAAATATCAGATTGTTTCCAAAATGCAGTGAGATAAATATGTACCACACACGAGCAGCCAACGAATTGTATGTTCCGCCAAGTAGGCTGGTGCAGGTTAGCAAGGGTCCTTATATAACGTCAATTAGACTATATAATCATCTCCCCCAGAGAATTAAAGACGCAAGCAGCTTTGAACAATTTAAAAGTAAAGTTAAAGACTTACTAAAAAAAACAAGTCCTTACTCTCTTAGCGAGTATTTTAATTTTAGATATGTCTAAGTTTGTCGTCGTATCACTATAATTATTGTATTTTATAAATGTTATTTATTGACTATGTTGTGTAACTGTCCTCTTTCAATATCTTTATTAGGTAATTAAACTTTGACAATGCCAATACTGTATTAACAGTCTAATGGAAATAAAGATTATTATTATTATTATTATTATTATTATATACCATTTACTAAGACTTTCTGTCCTATTTAGTAGGTAGGATTTGATGAAATTTAAAGGTATGCCCCTCACACCATAAAAATTTAATTTATTTATCAGAATGTCGCGCGAGACACAGTCGAAGGCCTTGGTGAGATCACACAACGTAAGTGCTGTGCACTTGCACTCCTCAAGGCCCCCCACTATGTCTTGCACCACCCTGCTAACGGCTTGTACCGTGGAACAATTTTTACGGAAGCCAAATTGACAACTATCCAATAACTTATTTTCGAAAAAATTTTCTAATCTGGATTTAAAAATGATTTCGATTATTTTGCCAAGAATTGGCACTAGTGAAATAGGACGATAGTTGTCAGGCTCATCCGGTTCTCCTTTTTTGAAAATCGGAATAACCTTTGTAACCTTAAAAATATCGGGGAATATGCCTTGAGAAAAACAAAGGTTAGTTAGTTCAGTGAGAGGAGTTACTAAAGTATCTATGGTTTCTTTTATAATTTTTATGTTTAAATCATAAATGTCGAAGGAATTTGAATTTTCTTAAATCTTGTTCAACGGAATTTTTCCTATAAAAATCCGTTGCTAACTCAAATAGTATACAAAATTTGTAAAATCACCTCTTTTTTACCCCAGGCAGACTCACCTAATAATTTAGAAATTTAATTCATTAAGATGACGGGCGCATGCCATGAACCTTATAAATTCCAACAGATGGAGCTATATAAAGCTTCTGCCAATACTTCAGCGTAGATCTCAACCAATTATTTTAAAGCTATTTGCTCTTAGTACATTAATTATGTATTGTAATGCTTCTACGAGTTAGATGGAGGTGGTATTCGGATCTAGACGACTTGTTTTGGGCTTCTTTTCTACCATACTATTACTGCATTTTCGCGTAATACACCACACACCTATTTTTCTTTGTTTCTGTTAAAATATGAGGTTCGGGATCATGATTATCAAGTTGCAACACGAATAGACCGGATTGTTATGAGGTAATACATTGATACCATGCTGTGCACAAGAAACAATTTCCTCTTTCAGTCCGCAAGGCATCAACGTGATGCCTCATTTTTTTTCTCAAAAATAACAAAAAAAAAAAAGATTTTTTTCGAAATTTAAAAATATGGAAATAAGAACCGTTACAAATATTAACATTTAATACGAAAATCAAGATCCGGTCTGAACGAACCAAAAAAATTTTTATACAGCGGGGCTCAACGTGTTAAATAGACCTTGGTGACCTCTATCTTTTATGATCAGTTTGATTCAAAGCGGACAAAAAACAAAAGAATTATTACACTATTACACTCTTAAGTGAGACACACTGTGGTAAAACTTTTTTGTTAACATTAGGTCCGTCACTGCCCAAAGTTAACAATTTGCTAATAGGTAAATTCGACGTCTCGATAGATTCCTTAATATAAGCAAGAATATCAATAGCTGTGGCACTACCTACAAAAAATGTTTGCAAGTGAACTGTGACAACTTGGTTAACTTTATTAGACCAGTATCTTACCATTATCTCTAACTCTTTTTCAGATTCAACGTTTGTAGTTTCATCGTACAATATAGCATAATAACAATTCGTTAAATCTTTTAAAATTATATTTTTAAAATAAGGTGCCAGAGCATCAGTCATTAAATAACTTGCTTTCTTAGGAGAGAGAGAAAGAATTGTTTTGAAATTTCGCAGTTAAACATTGCATCAAATAAAACCCCAATGTTAGAACACGAATTTGCAGAAAAATCACAAGATACCATGTTTATACACCAAAGCATTTCTGCTTTGAGAGTACTCTCTTTAAAAGGCACTGAATTAAAGCCAACTAAATTAGTATCTGCAGATTCATTGGCATTTTTAATAATTGTTAATTTTAACTGGTTCTTATTTAGTTTGAATTCGCAGTTATGTATGTGTTTGTTACATGAAAAATGTTGTTCCAAACTCTGCCATCCTTTTGTTATCTGTATAATATTATTACAAACAATGCAAAATAAACTATATACGTCATTTTCAATTTTTTATGCCCAGGTACACAGTCTGTGTCCATTACAATCAGTCTTAGTAAGCCATTCGTCTTTGACAGATACTTTCCCTGTGAGATTGCAATAAATAAATAGAAATAATGAAAACAAATACAAAAAACTTTCAAATTTGTCACAAATGACCTGAAGAATATTGGTCCGTAATTTCAAATAAATCAGAGGCCTTATAAAAACAAGAATCTTGAAAATGACAGAACCACACTTTAGGCTAGGCGCGCACGGGTGACTTTTGTTACGCAACTGTTTTGTCACCTATCTCGGAGTCCATCGAGCCTTATGGAGATGCGCTCACGAGCGACGTGACTGTCACGTCGCTTCGTGAGCACATCTCCATAAGACAGACTCACTTTAAAAGTAATAGACGTAAATAGGGTTATCTGCTGTGAAAAAGGCCAAAAAGAAAAAATTGTAGATCAAGATATATTCGAACCATCACATGAAGAAAAAATGGACCTCGAAATTAATTATTTAAAAAAATTGTTAGAAGAGATGGCAGGAAAGATCACTATTCTAAAGGAAAATAATATGTTATTAAAACATAAAATTGCATACTTGAATAAAGAAATAGCAAATATAAATGCAAACAGTGTAGTGGAAACAAAAAATACAGACAAAAAAAAGATGTTCAAACAAAAACACCATCTAATGAACTAAATCGTAAAAAATTATCTGAAGACACAAATCCAAATAAAACCCTTATCAACAAAAAACCAGTGCAACAAATGCAAAAAAATTAATTTAAACATAATGCAAAACAAACAAATGGAACTAATGAATGAAATTATAAATTTAGAACCATCTACTACAAACAGTCAATATTGTGAAAATCGAAAAGTCTTCTATTCAGTCCGAGACAGATATATCTGAAGCTAGTGAGAAATCTGCTGGAAATAACATGCGAGGTAACTGCACCTATAAACAAGCCCACATCGATGGAAAAAAACATAATAGTTGGAATAAATTTTGACAAAAAAGATATAGTCTATGAGGAAAACTTCTGGCCAAAAAAAGTTGCTTACAGAAGGTTCGATTTCAAAGCAAGAACTCTTGCTAATGATGGAAAGGACAAGGATTTTTAAATATCAGCAAAAAACTAGAATTACCAAATGAAGCGGTAACTGATTTGAACAATGCCAATGTGAACTTGTACTCAATAACATCTAATGATTATAATCACAACATAAGCAACGAGACTAAACTTCATAAAAATAAAAAATTTAAGAAAATCCTACATGTGATGCATCAGAATGTGCAATGCATAAATAATAAAATAGCGGAAATTGAATTGTTAGTACACGAAGAAAAACCTGAGATATTATGCATAAGTGAACACTGGCTTGCCACTGGGTATGAAGATATAGTACAAATTCAAGATTATAAAATGTGCAGCTTCTATGGAAGAACCAACAAAATTCATGGTGGGGTAATGATTTTAGTTAAAGATAATGTGATTTGTGTAGATATACCTGATGTCAAAAAATTCAGTGTAGAACAAGTCTTTGAGTGTTCTGCATGTAAATATAAATTAAATGATTCATCATGTTGCATTATACTTTGTATCTATAGTAGCCCAAAATCGGGACACACTAAGGAATTTTTAAATTGTTTCTACAGTTGTTTAGAATACTTACAAAGGCCTGGTAAAAAACAAAACATTGTCTTATGTGGCGATTTCAACATCGATATTTTACAAAAAAATAATAATGTAGAGAGTTTCCGAGAAATTTTAGGCTCCTTCAACATTACACTTACTATAAAAGAACCTACACGATACAGCAGCACAACAGCTAGCTGTATCGATAACATTGGTGTATACTTAACGGAAGAATATGAATATGAGAGTTCGGTAACTTTCTTCGCAATCAGTGATCATACAGCGCAGCAGTTGAGAGTCTATTCTGTTGAAGGAAAATACACAGAGAAGGAGAACATAAATATATTTAGGTATTATCTAACTAAGGAAAAGTGGAATACTATTAAAGGAAATGACATAAATAGCAATTTTGAATCCTTCATGCAAGTTATTTACTTTGAGATTTGTTTTCCAGTTCAAAAAATGGCAACAAAAAATAAAAATAACCAATGGATTACGCGGGGATTAACTATCTCTTCACGTAATTTAAAAAATCTGTATTTTATCAGCTTAACTGGTAATATGGATGACATAAACTTTTATAAAAAATATAAAGCTGTCTATAAAAAAGTCATTAAGTATGCAAACATGCAGTATAATAGTGAATTAGTAAGTAAATCGACTAATAAAACAAAAACCGCTTGGAATATCATAAAAAAAGGCAAACAAAAATTAAACAAAACCCACATAAATGAAATGAATTTAAATGGTGAACTTATAAAAGGTCCACTATCAATCTGCAACAACTTTAATGAATACTTTAACAACACACCACTTAACCTTCAAAATAAAATTGAAAACAGTGACTTACCTCCTCTTAACTTTAACAATAATAAAAGCTTTTATATGGCTCCTATAACTGTCTCTGAGATAAAGAAAACAATAAAATCTTGAAAGTCATCGATGAAATCAGTTCAAACTTGCTAAAAAAGGTAGCAAACCAAATAGCAGAACCTCTTGCATATTTGTATAATCAATCAATAGCAACCGGCATTTTTCCTAATCAGCTTAAACATTCCAAAATTATACCTGTATTTAAAAAAGGCTCAGAGCTTCTTCTTGAAAACTATCGACCCATCTCACTTTTATCGAGCTTTTCAAAAATACTTGAGAAACTAGTCGCAACAAGAATAACGATATTTTTCACAAAGTATAGAATTTTCACACCCCAACAGTTTGGCTTTCGACAAGGACTCTCAACTGCCGATGCAGTCACATCTTTTGTAAATCATTTGTATGATTGCTTGGATGCTGGTGATAAGGCGATTGGTCTGTTCTTAGACCTCAGCAAGGCATTTGACCTCGTGGACCATAACATATATATTGTTATAAAAATTGGAGTGTTATGGTGTACGGGGTATGCCTCATGAGTGGTTTGAAAGTTATCTAACAGGTAGAACACATCATGTGGAACTTAATAATGTAAAATCTGCAACACTTAACAGAAAAATAAGTGTCCCACAAGGTTCGGTATTAGGACCATTGCTTTTTAATGTTTACATAAATGATTTACTTGAAAAATTAAATTAACCCTCTTTATTTTACGAACATTTAAAACAATACATTTTGCTCCAAAATTATTGAAATTAAGGGTAAAATAAACATTAATAACTTTTATACAAAATTTATTTATCATACCTATCCAGCATATATTTATAGTAAGACCTCAAAATAAATAAATCTGATGTTAAAAAGAAATATTTAGAATATATAAACGTGTACTTTCACAAAATATTGAAAAAAATCAAGTTTTTTCGGTAAATTGACTCGATGTTCAAGTTTCTAAAATACTTATCACGTTTAAAGTATCGAAAGCACATTCAAAATATTTACGTATTGCAGGGCCACAAGTCAAATTATAATGCCTGAATAAGTGATAAAAAGCAAAAGAACACGTAGCGTAACCAACATTTCGGTTTCTTCTCACTGCAGCGTATAGCTTCTTCTTCAAATTCGACACTTTCATTATATGGCCCCATCAGACCAAAAAATGCAAAAAAAGGAGATCAGTGTGAATAAACAATATAACAGGGAAATTGAAGCACAAACTAAAATAATGAAGGAAATAATTGATTTAGAAACAGATAAAGAGATAGTTCAGAAAATTCGGACGCTCAGGAATTTATTTCAGTAAGACATAGGAAACCTTTGAGAAATCGGACAACTGAATTCAGGAAAAAAACTCTGGGCAAAAGACATGTAACAGAAGATATGATTATGATATATCTGAAAAAAAATCCGTGTTTTAAAAATGTACAAATAACAATAAAAGAACTGCAAACATCTGAAACACAAAACAAATGTTTCATGCTTAGCGCAGACTACAATCTGAAAGATGAACTGTATAAACCAACTACCTGGCCAAAAAGTGTTGCTTTTCGTCGATTTGACTTCAAAAAGTATCATACCTACCAACAACGGGTAAATGACAGAGATCAGAATTTTTAAAAGACATGAATCTTAGTGCTTCTTCCAACATCAGTGAAGACATATATTTAAGACAAGAGGACGCAGACCACATAATATCAAATGAAGCAAATATTCAAGATTATTTAAGTATTATGCACTTAAATACTCAAGGTATTACAGCAAGTAAGGTACCACAGTTAGAAGTACTTCTAGACACAGTGACAGCAGACATTGCTTGCTTCTCAGAACACTGGCTCACAGCCTCAGAAATTAAACATCTACATTTAAGTGGCTATACATTGATCAACAACTTCAGTCGTAAGGAATACACACATGGAGGAGTCTGTATTTTTGCCAAAGACCATGTACATCTAAAACCATATCAGTATAATAGATGCATAGAAAAAGATTTTGAAGTAACTTTAGCAAAGCTGAATATGTCAAAAAGAAGGTCATTATTTGTAATTACCGTATACAGGACCCCCAAAAGCAACCTGGATTTGTTTTTGGAAGAAATGTATGCTCTGATGTGTGAGATCTATGAAACAAATTGTTATTATATTATATGCGGCGATATAAATGTTAACTTCTTAGTAGAAACTAATGAATCAAAGAAAGTATTAGATATGTTCATTGAATTCGACATAAAAAACCACATTAATAAACCTACACGAATTACAAAAAGTATCGATGTAAATTTTTCAAACATATCTGTTAACTCGGTTTATGTTATGGATACACACATATCGGATCATACATTTCAAGTTTGTAAATTTATAGTACCAACAATTATCGACAAACAGGAGAAAGTATTATACAGACGTGATTATTCAGATGCCAACTTAATGTCATTTCGGAACTTGCTGTTAAATGAGACATGGGTCAATACATATAAGTGCTATAATGATGCAAATCAAGCATTTGATACATTCTATACAACTTTTAAATTTCACTACGCTTTTCCCCTTAGGAAATTTACCATTAACAAAAATATAAAGCCATGGATTAACCATGAGATCAAAAAAATGCATCATACACTCTGTGAAATGTCAAAGGTAACTAGATCTACAAACAATGAAATAATAAAAAATAGGTACAAACAACTAAAAATATCATATAAGGAATTAGTTAAAAAACGCAAGGTAGAATACAATAATAATAGAATCAAAAATGCAAGTAATGTGAGCAGAGAAAGCTGGAGAATTATAAATGAAACAAAGAACTTAGTTGTTAACAATTCAATACATGAACTCACGATAAATAATAAAAATATTTCGGACAATAACATATTGTGTAATCACTTTAATGATGTTTTTTTAGATATGAAAATAACAAAACCTGACTTTGATAAGCTCAAATTTTCACCATTCATAACTTCTACATTTTTTTTATATCCAGCTACTCCTAAGGAGGTAAATGATATAATTAAAAAAGTTACTCACAAGCCGGCTGCGGGAATCGATGAAATTAATGGAAACACGTTAAAAGCAGTAAGTGATATAATTTGTACTCCATTATCACATGTTATAAACATTTCATATTGTACAGGGGTGTACCCCAACTCATTGAAAGAATCAAAATCTATACCAATTTACAAGCATAAAGGATCTAGATACGATGCTAGTAATTACAGGAATGTGAGTTTGCAATCACAATTTGCAAAAGTAATTGATTATAGCTATAATGTGAGGTTAACGGAATTCATGGAACAGAAGAAGCTGATACCCAACTGCCAACATGGGTTCAGACAAAATAAATCCACTGAAACAGCTGTAAAAGAACTGTGTAATAATATATATACTTATCTTAATAACAAACAGTTCCCGATCGCTCTTTATTTTGATTTAAGTAGAGCATTCGATACTGTTGATCATGACCTACTTCTAGAAAAACTATATCGTAATGGTGTTCGAGGTGTCACCTATGATTGGGCATCCTCTTATTTAAAAAATAGGACTCAGACTGTAGTTATAAACAATGTTAGATCACGCCCGGCGCTAGTTACAACAGGTGTACCACAAGGGTCAGTCCTGGCACCTTTATTTTTTCTAATATTTATGAGTGATATTGAGTTATCATGCACATCTGCAGATACCTTAGAGTAGGAAAGATATATATTGTAAGGAGTCGTAACGCTACTGCCAATGGTGAAGCCACCTGCCACCAGAGAGCAAGCGCCAGTGGCGGAACATATGTACAATATGTAGGTGTCAAGTTTATCACATCAAAGGAATAAAACGATACAAAACTGGTATTTTTCCAAAAACAGCTTCATAATAATAAAATTAATATTCTCTATCATGAATATATTTACTCATATCTTACATACCAGAATTTATTCTACATTCTATATAATATAACACCATAATCGATATACCTACGCCCATGGAAAAAGCGTCATTTCGGATGCACTGTTCTATATTCAATGAAGAAAAGATGAATGAAAATTTCAATCAAATAACGTGCAAATTGCATACCAGAAAATGATATACTATGCTTCTCATTATCATTGCATGCACACGGACATAATTAAGTAAATAATAGGCCTAAGTTAATTTAACTAGGTAAAGTGAAAACTGCATATACTTTAACCTGCAAAGCGTCACTCCTTTCAATTTTTTCCCGCTGTGATTTTTACAGTAGTTTATAGAATATGATACCAACATGTAGGTACATTACATAAATTAGCACTAAATCACTTATAAATCACTTCTACTAGATAATTTCATTTTTCTCTCTACCGTTTGTGTGCCACCACCGCAATGGCGTCTTAGGCACAACTTGTTAGCGTGGCGATTATGCGCTGTTACGAGTCCTCACCATCTATCTTTCCTAGTCTAAGGCAGATACCATGATTCTCTACGCTGATGATACGAATCAAATCGTATCAAAAAAAGATCTTGCTAGCTCGGTAGATAATGCTAACTTATGTACCAACAAATTATACCACTGGTGCATTAACAATGGATTGTTACTTAATGGTGACAAAACATTTTATATGATGTTTCAACAAAAAAATGTAAGCTACAATTTTAGTTCATTGATAAAAATCAACCATAAATCAATCAAACAAGCTGATGATATAAAATTCTTAGGTGTAACCATTGATCACAAACTAACGTGGGAAAAGCATACCGATAGTCTCATTTCCAAACTAAGTAGCATCTGCTTTGTTATCAGACAGTTAAAACAAACAGTTTCTACAGATGTTTTAAAAATCGCCTACTACGGTCTTGTACATTCAATACTTAAATATGGCCTAATATTTTGGGGAAATTCAGCTCACATGCATAAAGTATTTGTAATCCAGAAAAAGATAATAAGATGCATGGCGGGAGCAAGTCCACTAGAATCATGTAAACAAATATTTATCAACTTAGCTATCTTAACACTGCCATGTCTCTACATATATCTGGTCACTTTAGACATAAAAAGACATCGATCAGACTACATAAGAAATAATGATATACACAATTACCACACCCGCATTAGAAATGATTTACGACTACCATTTTCACGATTAACGGTCAGCAAGAATGCACCAGCATACCAAGGGATCATCTGTTATAATCACGCTGTAAGAGTACTTGGTCCTATAGAGAGCTACAGAACGTTCAAAGAAGTATTATTTCAACATTTGAAAGATAATGCATTTTATTCCATAGAGGAATTTTTAAATAGTTAGTTTTAATATTTATGTATTAGAATAGGTATTACTCAATAATAATTATTATCTTTTTATTCTTCATCTTAACATTTTAATGTAAATCTGATTCTAATTTCTTTTAGAGCATCACTTTTGTGATTTATAATATTGTATGAATGTGTCATAGTGTGAATGTATTGTTGTATGTATGTCTGTATATGTATCCCTGGACTAGTCTGATAAGTTTTATACCTGTAGTGTGTTAAACTTAAATTGATGAATAAAATTCTATTCTATTCTTCTATTCTATTCATGGAGAATCGTCGTTAGCTATCTTCTTCGATCATTTAAACAATCGTCATCCAAACATCAAGTTTACGATGGAGACCGAACAAGAGGGAGGTTTGCCTTTCTTAGATGTACTGGTGAACCGTTCAAACAATGGTAAACTGGCCTATGGAGTTTATAGGAAGAAAACGCATACTGATTGTTACCTGCATGCTACATCACACCACCATACACAACAAAAGAGGTCGCTGATAAGAACTTTGTTCCACAGAGCTGCATCAATATGTGACGAAAAGAGCAAACCCGAGGAACTTAAAAACGTTCATCAAGCACTAGAAAAGAATGGTTACAAGCAAAGAGATATGCAACGAATTATTAATAGACAGATAAGAACAATAACTGAAGAAAAGGAACAACCTACAACATATGCGTGCTTACCATTCGTCGCCGGAGTCACGGATAGGTTATGAAGAATTCTATCAAAAAAGAAAATAGGTGTACGTTTTCGAACAGTGAAGAAAATACAACAGTTGCTTCCCTCAAACAAGGACCCCATCCCTAAACTATTGACGAAAGGTGTTTACCAGTTGGACTATATATGCGGGAAAAGTTACATCGGACAAACAGGGCGAAGTATCCAGTGCAGAATCAAAGAACATCAGAGATATACTAGACTCGGATACACAGATAAGTCGGCTGTAGCAGAACATGTTCATCATAATGAGAACCATAAGATCAAATACGAGAACGTTAGAATATTGGACAGAAGTGCACGTTATTACCCAAGAATTATTAGGGAATCACTGGAAATTATGAAAAATAAGAACAATTTTAACAGAGAAGATGGGTATCGACTAAGCAATACATGGAGACTAGCTTTGCCAAGTACCAGTAATGTAATCGGTTACGATCAACGGAACACGACGAATGTGCAACCAAGCGTAGCAGCGCTCAGGTATATAACGAGGAGCCGAACTCAACAACTTCAGTCTTTGGAACCCTTCTGAAGAAGCTGACAGCATGATCGGCGAAACGTCAAGTCAAGTTCGACGACTGCGGCAAAACCCGGAAGAAACTACTTCATTGGACAATGGCCGTGAAAACCTGCATTACACTATATATATATATATAAAAAAAAATTAACCTTTTTGAGTAAAACTGTGTCAAAAAATCTTCAACATTAAAATTTTCAGAATTTTTAACTCCAATACAATGCACTTCATGAAAAAAATTTATAGAACAAAAATTGTTTGTAAGACAGCAGAGAATACATGTTTTATCAATTTTTGGAAATTTCTAGCAATAAATGTGGAAGAAAAAATCAAAACATTAAAATTTACAAAAATTGATCAAAGAACTTACCGAGCCGGTAGCAGTGAGCCAGACCACAGTTGAGTGGCACAACATGTCTAGTCGCTGTTATCTCTCCTCGAGTCTCAGCTGGAGTAGATGGCAATATCGCAGGGAATGGTTGTTGTGTTGATGTATATGTGTACGTGTCCTGGTTGGGTGGTAGAACAGCAATAGCTGAACTCCGCCAGAACGTTAATATAAGTAAGGCCAATAAAAAATATATATATAAAAAACTCACAGTTATTCTTTCACCTCTTACAAACAATTTTTGATCTATAAAATCTTTATATAAAGTGTGTTGTTTTGGAGTTAAAAATTCTGAAAATTTTAATATTGACGATTTTTTTACCCAGTTTTCCTGAAAAAGGCTAACTTTTTAGAAAAAATATCAAGAGACATTTAATTATTTAATTTATATTGTTCAGTTTCTGTACAGTGTTTCTTTCCACATGTGTAATAGTGGAACCAATTAAAAAAATTATTAACGGAATGAAAAACATGCTTGCACGCAAGCAGGACACATGCACTCTATTATCTATGTGGTTTAACATATGGATGAACCCATTCATAATATGGATTTGATGATTTAAACATCTAATTTGGCTAAATGCATGGCAAGCGTTGATTATGAGAAAACATCAGCAAAAATAGCAATACAGCATACAGTTTAGAACAATAATAATAAAAGTAGTCAATGACCAATACCTGCTCCGTTATCCTTCGTGAGCATGTTTTCAGACATTGTTATTTTCGATGATTTGCTGGCTGAACGTAGAGAAGAGTAAAGGACGCAGCACATCCATATAATCAGACCAATGATGTCAAAGTTGTTATGGGTGTTGGATTTTCCACCAAATATACCCCACAGGCCAGGATTGCACTCTTCTGTAAATCAAAACAATTATTAATTACAACATATTTTTTGTTTCTAACATCTTGTCATTATCTCTATTACAGCGAATTTTTATTTTATTATAGTGTGAGCATAGGTCGAATGAAATAAAACAATCCTTAACAACTGCCAGTGTTTCAAAAACTTTTTTTTTTTTATTTTTAAAAGGTCAATTCAAATGGTTGTTTTTATCAAATTTACAGGAGTAGATTGCTTTATAGAAATAAGTTTTTATAATAATAAATAAGGAGGAGTCTAAAAACTAAAAGACGAAGAATATGAAACTGGTGTATTACAATATCAATATAATTCTCCCATTGAGACCTTTAATACCTATTTCGATATGGTTTAAAGGCAATTTTTACATCTCTCGAGACAATATGGAGGTCAGTGGGAACAGTATTAAAAAGTTACACAACTGCTATAAAACTTTTTTTTGTGCAATGCCAAGTTTTTCTTTTAACGCAAAAAACTGTTTCTCGCAAACTTTGGCCGCCATTTTGAAGAGGACGCAAGTTTGTCATGATTGTTTTAAATATAGTTCATTGAATTCTACGGAAAATTTCAGATTTTTTACATACCTCGGTTTCTTGTTAATAATTTTTGCAATAAAAAGCGATATTTTCGACAGATTTATTGGACAATAGAACATTTTTGACTGCAAGCAAGAATATAAATGTATTAAAATAGAGGCGTTTTTCCCTAACTATTTCTTAAAATTCCCTGATTGTATGTTCAAATTAGTACAAATTCCTTGATTTCCCTGACCAACATGAAATTCCTTGAGTTTTCCCGGTTTTTCAGAAAAGTGGCCACCCTGTATCAGTGCCTGTGGTACAGAAAATTTAGAAAACACAAGTACTTCTTGCTGTAAAACTGTTATTGAAGCGGACCAAGCCATAGGTGATCGTTTTGAACATACCCGTTAAATAACATTGAACTTGAGCTGCACCCAATAGTATATTCACAAAATTATGCCGCAGTCATGTGAATAACCTAACCATGTAACCTTCCCTGCTCCTCACTATATTTTATATAAAGAAGAATATTGCTTACCTGCAGAATTTGAAACAGCAGACCAAGTGAGGTAAGTAACATATAAAGATACAACGGACGACTGCAGGAGTCCAGACCTTGGTAGCTTCTCTTGAACGGCCGGTAAAATAGAGACTGCACTTACGATGACGCTCAATATGAGATTAATAGAGATGAAGAATTTGTTCAAGTTACAATCATCAGACTGAAAATATAAAAATGTCTTTCTAAAGGATAAACCTTACGGAAATTAGGTTTCGGTAGAATCGTATAAATTTTTGGTATATAGTAGCTTTTGTACAATATTCTCCATAATAATAATAATAATAATAATAATAATAATAATAATTTATTGGTGTTATTGCTGTCGCTTACACAAGTCAAGGTACAAAACAAATGAAAAACCGCTGCCTAAGGAATCACTACTTCCACATCCAGATTCTTCATCCAAGTCACTTTAAAGGAAATATCTTGACTATATTTGCACCCTAGTATGTGGAAATGATTGGTCATAGAATTTTAATAATATTTAGGGCACATGCCATAGAAAAGTTTGAGGGGTTGGTTTCTACCATATTCGTTAAAAATGAAGTTTCTGGTTTACCCTACTTATTTTCCACTATTCGCAATCTACCGCCTCCCACCCCTTCAATGGAGTCATCTCAATCGGATGTCACTACAATACATACGTGTAATAACTTTCAAGTGAATATCTCAATTTGATGTTATCAATCCCATTAATAATGAAGCGGAGGTGGTGGAGTTTGAAAAATATTAGAAAGAAATCTGAGGCCTTGGTTTCTAGTATATACACGGAATCCCAAATTTCTGTACTCTTACCAGCTTGATTTACTTATTTTTCCCTACTCCTATTAACTCCAACCCTTCTACGGAATCATCCCAAAATATAATCTAGTTCCAGATGTCGTTATAATACATACGTCTACCAAATTACAAGTGAATATCTCAATTTTATTTTATCAACCCCTTTAATAATGTAGTAAGGGTGGTGGAAGTGAAATATTTTCTTTATAGGATTTTGCAAGCAGTGGAAAGAAAACCTATCTTTGAGAACTAAAGGAAAAACTATATATAAAAATATTAATGAAATCTTTGCATTCTTTCGATAACCTGACTTTGAAACGTTTTTCGTCCTTATTGTGGACTCATCAGAAAAGTGTTAAAATGAGAATGGCAAATCAGAATTTTACTTGTTAGCATAACCAGAAGTCAGGTTATCGAAAGAATGCAAAGATTTCATTAATATTTTTATACATAGCTTTTCCTTTAGTTCTCATAGATAGCTTTTCTTTCCAC
This sequence comes from Stenurella melanura, assembly GCA_963583905.1. Lineage (NCBI taxonomy): Eukaryota > Metazoa > Arthropoda > Insecta > Coleoptera > Cerambycidae > Stenurella > Stenurella melanura. The sequence goes on from OY757311.1 coordinate 238,830, forward strand.
TGTTTGCAAAATCCTATAAAGAAAATGTTTCATTACTATAAGCAAACAAATAATAAATAATTCACTTTTAAACGTGGTGGAAGTGTTGAAAAATAGTATGAAAAAATCTGAGGCCTTGGCATCTAGGACATACACCTAACTTCAAGTTGCAGTACTCTTACCAGCTTGCTTTACTTATTTTTCCCTATTTACCTCTACTTACTCCCACTCCTTCAACGCAATCATGTCAAAATATAATCTAGTTTCAGATATAGCTATAATACATAAATGTACCAAATTTCAAGTGAAAATATAAATTTAATTTTATAAACTCTTTATAAAGGGAGTGGGGGTGGTGGGGAGATGGAAAATACTAATAAAAAAACCTGAGACCTTCGCTACTAGTATATACACCAAATTCCAAATTTCTGTCCTTTTACCAGCTTGCTTTACTTATTTTCCTCTATATACCCCTATTTAACCCCCAACCCTTCAATGGAATCATCTCAAAATATAAGCTAGTTCCAGATGTCGTTATAATACATATGCGTACTTAATTTCAAATGAATATCTCAATTTTAATTTATCAACCCTTTTCATATTGGGGTAGGGGTAGTGGGGGGCTGAAATATATTACTGAAACAGCTGAGGCCTTGGCTTCTAGTACATACACCGAATTTCAAGTTTCGGTACTCATACCAGCTTGTTTTACTTATTTCCCCCTATTTACCCCTAAATAACCCCCAACCCTTCAACGGAATCATCTTAAAATATAATCTAGTTCCAGATGTCGTTTTAATTCATACTTGTACCAAATTTCAAATGAATATCTCAATTTTAATTCATCAATCCTTTTCATATTGGAGTAGGGGTGGTGGGGGTTGAATAAAATTATAAAAAAACCTGACGCTTTGGCTTCTAGTACATACACCGAATTTCAAGTTTCTGTAGTCTTACCAGCTTGCTTTACTTATTTTCCCTTATTTGTCCCTATTTAACCCTCAACCCTTCAACGGAATCATCTCAAATTATAATCTAGTTCCAGGTGTCGTTATAATACATACGTGTACCAAATTTCAAATGATTATCTTAACTTTATTTTATCAACCCCATTAATGGGGTACGGTGGTGGGGGGTTGAAAAATATTATAAAAAAATCTGAGTCCTTAACTTCTAGTACATACACCGAATTTCAAGTTTCTGTACTATTACAAGCTTGCTTTACTTATTTTCCCATATTTACCCCTATTTAACCCCCAACCCTTCACCGGATATCCTCAAAAAACAATCCAGTTCCAGATCTCGTTATAATATATACGTGTACAAAACTTCAAGTCAATATCTTAAACCGTTCCGGAGAAAACGTGCGGACAAAAAAAGTTACAGACAGACCGACAGACAGAAATTTTTTTTTCGCTCAAATTTAAAATCTCGACGTCTCATGACATTCTAAACCTATTTCACGAATAAAAATGTTTGAAATTTTTTTTGCTATTACTATACTTCCAATCCACTACGTGGATGTGGAAGTAAAAAGAATAACATGTATATAAATATGTATATAAGTCTAGGTGTATATGTGTATGTATATATATCTATATAAAACAAACATTATAAATCACAAATATAGTGTAAAGTTAAAATAGGAACAGTTTAGGCATAGTGTGTGAAAATCTATTTTCATCGGTTAGATTCATGATCTATTGTCATGTCCCCGAAATTATTATTAAAGTACTCTTCAATGGTATAGAAGCATTTTTTGACTAGATAGTTTTTCAGTAATGTTTTAAATTTAGGTCTATTAAGGGACTTCACAGTGGGTGGCAATCTATTGTAAAGTTTTGGAGCTAGAAATCTAGTTCCTGTTTGGGTTTTCTTGAGTCTGTTAAAAGTGACGTAAATATTATCCCTGTTTCTTCCCAACTAGCACAATTAGTCGCGGGAACGTAGCAATGACTATTGTAGGCACTATAAAGTGTTTTGGTACTAGTCACAGGCACGTAATAGGAACGTTCCTAATACGTGTTTATGACCAAAATGGGGAATATTTTTTGGTGACGATAACGTTCCGGCCACGTTCCTGGAACTTGTCTGGCTACGTTCCAATGACGTTGTTGCTCCGGAGTGGCGACGTGGCGGCGTAGACGCCGCAACTTTCAGAAAACTTGACTACACCCTACTCTTTCAAATCGATGTTGCCCCTTCTTTGTCTTGCAACCGATTTTATTATATTTATGTTTAATCCTTACATATGATTCTTGTTCTTGTTCATTTCCCTAACTCAGAAATTTAATAGAATATCAGAAGGTAATATTAGACAGCAAAATTTGTGCTATTTTCCAATGGTCTAAGGGTCACAATTAAAACGAATGCAATTTTACTGACAAACATAATGATGAAACATCCGAATCTAACCACGCGCCTTTAAAATTTGCATTTTTTAATGAAAATATTGCTTTTAAAACATGTAATGTCATGCGAGAACATGACACACTAAATACCGAAACCTATTTTTTATTGTTCTTCGGAACTTAACATTACTTTTTATGTATTAATTTGTTGTATTTGGTGAAGAAATGGCGACAAATTAAATTTATTAGTCAATTGTGAAATTATGGTTCATGTGTTATAACAATGGCGTCGACCATTTTGGCCATCAACATGGCGTATTTCAGAAAATGTGACTTTAAGGTCGTTTTCACTAAGAAATGCTACTTGAAAGTAATTGCTACTTGGCGATAGTGACGAAAACTGCAAATACGTAACTTTAAAGTTATATTTACCACAAATCTGCGAATGGAACTGTAGCATCACTTCAAATTCGTAGCAAAGTTGTGACTACCACAAATTACCTCTTCAAAGTTGCCGCTGCCACTTCATGGTTACATTTTTCCCGATATTGATTCGGAACGTACGTGTTAGCCGTACGTTGAGGTCTAGACTGAACGCGTTCCTAGCTTTTGCTGTTTATCATTTACCTAACTTCACATTGAAAAACCTATCAGCTGTCGCAATTTACCTGTATGCAGCCATATATCAACGACTTAATAAACATAAAACTTCTTGGTATAATATACTATTACAGTGATAGATAACATGGAAGAAAAGGTAGGTGTAATAAAACTGTGTTGAAATATTAAATTTTGTTGCCTTATTTTAAACATAAAATGTTGCATAGCATAATATAGCAGCATATAATTCTAGTCTAGGTTAGGCAAACATATTATATAGGTTAGGTTTGTTGCATTAACTTTATCTATGGTCTACATTGGGAACTAGATGGGGAAATTTACTTCATGGTAAATTTCAGAGGTGATGTGCACTTTGTAGTAGCCGTACACAGTTCTGTAGGTAGCAGTAACGTCATTAACACCTATGAATATTACTTACAAGTTCCACTACTTTAAAGAAATAGTGAAGGTTCCCAGAACGTCGCGGCAACTATTAAAGCTACTTGAAGGTGATTGCAACTTTGAAGTCACATTTCAGTGATGCGAGTTAGTCGCTGCTACTATAGTTTACCACCTTCAAGTTCTGAAAACCCGAAAGTCGTCCCACTGGTAACTACCACGTTCCCATGTACCACGAAAGCTACGTAGAAGTTGCATAACTATAAAATAATCATTAGTGGTAGAAACTACGAGGCAGGGACTGTAGTCTTGTCAAATGAAGTTATTTTTACACCAAAGTCGTAAATTTAGTCGCAATTACGTAATGGTTACTCATACGAAGTTCCTATCTCAGTTACTGTCACTTTGGTGCTAGTTGGGTTGTCTCGTACTCATGCACATTTTTGTGAGTGATGTATGAGGTCGTGTTATCTCTAGCATGCAGCAAACAGTGAAATATGTATAGAGAGGGGAAGGTTAAGATTTTAAGTTTTATAAATGCTGCTCTACAATCCTCTCTATAAAACTAGCCATAGCCACGCCATAGCCACGATGCTCCATATGCAGTATTTCGGCTCCTATAGAGCACCAAAGCTCCATAGCTGCATCAGAAGTTACTACTTTGAGTAGTTTTATAACATTTTTATAACACATATTTTGGTTATTAAAATACCTAATTTCATGTTTTTGAGGTTGCTGAATTCAAATCTAGTGTCAAATGGACGATATTGACAGTTGGCAGCTGTCAGTTAGCAAGGAACTATAAAAAAAAGTAAAAATCAATGTATAACTTTGTTTGTGAGGTTGCTCAATTCGAATCTGATGTCAAATAGGGCGATATTGACAGTTGGCAGCCGTCAACTAGCTGCCAAACAGCAAGGAACTATTGAAGTAAATAAGTAAAAATCAATGTATAACTTTAGGTTTTTGAAATTGCTGAGCTCAGATCTAATGCCAAATAGATGATATTTGCAGTTGGCAGCTGTCAAATAGCAAGGAATATATATGTAGGAATGCACGATGTTCATCGATGTCTGCTAAACATCGATATTCTGCTTTCGATGTTCGGTATTTATATTGATTCTATTTATTTCGATAGTATCAGACAGCATCAATAGTTCCTTGCTATTTGACAGCCAATTGACAACTGCCAACTGTCAATATCGTGTATTTGACATTAGATTCGAATTTAGCAACCTCAAAAACATAAAGTTAGGTATTTCAATAATCGAAATGTGTATTGTAAAATTTTATAAAACTAATCAAAGTAGTAACTTATGATGGAGCTATAGAGCTTTGGTGCTCCATAGGAGGCAAAAACTGAATAGATAGATAGACAGATAGATCTTTATTTGACCACTATACATATTTAATACATTTGTGGCAAGTCACAACTTAGTAAAGGTACCTAATATAAAAATATAAAAGTATACATATAAAAATATAACAGAAATATATACAGATAAAATAAAACAAATTACAAGATACAAACATAATAAAACAATACAACCAGAGTTCATGTGCACAGCTCAGCACAGCACGAACAATGCATATCGATAGTTTAAAAACATCACATTACATTCGCATTGAGATATTCATCCACGAAATAGAAACAGTTTCTCAATAAAAAAGACTTAATTTTAGTTTTAAAATTCATATTATTTAATAATTTCCAGTCACTAGGTAATTTATTGTATAAGTTGACATCCAAGGAATTGCTCTTGGATTTGGACTATACTTAGGAATATATATTGTTGCATGTTTTTCAAGGGGGTGTAATTCATAACAATATATATTATCTTTATACCTAGTATTATGAAAATCCACATCGGAGTATGTCTGCAGTTGACTTCTTTACTATGTATTTCTAGTAAGCTATTGTAAATGTACAGGTTTGGCAGTGACATTATTTTTAATTTAATGAACAATGGCTTACAGTGCTCAATGTAAGGAACGTCAGCAAAAATTCTAAGAATTCTTTTTTGAAGTATAAAAGCTCTTTGTGAATGACTAGAGTTACCCCAGAGTATCACTCCGTAGTTTAAGTGTGAATGAAATAAGCCATAATATACTGATAGTAGAGCATCTCTATTTATAAGTTTACTCAATCTTCTGATGACAAAGATTGTGCTAGATAATTTTTTGCATAACTCGTCAATATGCACATCCCATTTCAGACCGTCATCGATAGTTATACCTAATAACTTAACGCTATTACCCTTATTAATAGTCGAGTCAGTACTTATAACTAAACTTTGAGGTTTTTTTTTTGTTCAATTTTAATTTATTTGCAGAGAACCAATAGCTTTTTCTGTAGCTACTACTACTATGGAGCATCGTGGCCATGGAGACTTTTGTTCAGGATGACAAAAGCTACAATATTAGTATCAAAAATTCACACGATTCTACCAAAACCCAATTTCCATAAGCCTTGTGCGGGATCCATTATTATCAAATGCACAGATACAGTGACACAGGTGGAATTTCAATACGCTGCACATTATTTTCGATATGCATTTCGACTACTAAAATGACAACTGGTAATGATGAAAACTTTAACTCTTAATATCGTAAGAGTTAAGTACATAGACTTCTTGGTATCCCAAGAAGTAGTGCACCACCTTCAGTTTTCACTTTTCACTCTAGCTACAGAAATGTACAATAAATAAGTTTATTTAAATTCAGTGTCACTTTTTACAGTTTACTGCTCACTACAAATTTTATTTCCCAAAAAGGGGGCCCTTCAAATTTCAAAAACAAAACAAAAATTAATATAAAATACCACAACAGTCTGTGTCAGATGTTCACACAGCAAAAGGGAGTTACTTAGGATAAAGCACCAGTCATAAATGTCTGAAGAGTTGTGAATAATGTAACATCCCATTTGACGACTAATGCTAAAAGGTGTATACTGTATACTAAAAGCAATAATTTCTCAAGTCACGCCTCCAGTCCTGATAAGTCTCTACACTAGTTAGAATCCTAACTCAATGATTTGGAAAACTATTAGTTTAAACTGTAGTTAGCCTATTCGTCAATAGATAGTGTAATTAGTAGTAATCGATTATTTCAGTATTCTAATAAATAAATAATTTCTTAAAACTAAATGAAGAATAAAATAATGTTAAGTATATTATTTCATAATATTTAAAAACTTTACTCTATACAGTTTTATATAAATCAAAAGTCTATAATAAAGATTATTTCGCGTAAACTTTGAAGTTTGGTAACGCAAGAGCTGTCAGTGAAGTATTGATTCTGTGCACTACGTCTGTCGGAAGTAGTTTTCGTCCTTTTCGATCAGAAAGCTTGGTGCAAGTAACTTGTCTTGTGAACTTGGTCAAGTAGCCATTTTGGGCTGAATCAATATTAGATATATCGGAATAAGACTAAATTACACACGTTTCGATCGCAATTAAATTTAGTTTATTTAGTAAATGTAATGTTTCAATCTGGTATCAGATTTAATTAGCCAGTTACCGTCCAGAAAAAGTTACGATTTTCTTTAGATTTGAAAACGTGCTAATTTTGAGGTTATCTTCTGACTAATTATTTTGAACATTTACCATAGACGATTTTGGTATAGTGGATTTTTACTAAGTATTAACTACATTTTTAAATATTTGGGGATATTTTTTGAAAATTTTGATTGGATATTTGGATATCATTTATGTATGACTTGGATTGAATTTGGAATTAAGAATAAATAATGAAGAAACGAGAATTTTCTATTAGTTCTAGCCATATATTGTTCTATGGATTTTATTTTCTTGTCTATTATCATATTTTATCAAAGAGTTTAACAAATAGAGGAGACAAGCTCCATAAGCATAATGTATAAAGAGCGGGAGGCTGTAGGCTTCTCATCCCTCTCACATGGTTCGTTTTCTCTTTGTCGCATAGTACATGAGGGGTGGCGACGATTGACGTTATTTGTTGGAAATCAAAGAGCGCCGGATAAGGGTGTGTTGCTTTGTAAAACAGTGGAGAGAGAGGGTACGAGGTGTGCCGGGTGTGCGACAAGGACGAAGAGCCTACCGTCTCCAAGGCAACCAAAACGCGACTCCCGGCAAATCGCCAGCTTGTCTTCTCTATTTATTAAACTCTTTGTATTTTATACTGAGATACATATATAGTACATCTACTAATTCACTGGGAAATTCAAAGCAAGGCACCCTAGGATCCAGAGCACCTGATATTGGCAATATTCTCACAAAAAATTAGATTTCTTGTTTAAATTTACTATCTGATTGTGTACCACTAGAGAGCCCTAAATATTAGTATCATTATAACAACATAAAGTATAAGTATTTAATTTCGAGATAGTTTTATTTTTAATGTAAAAGTATTATAAATTTGTTATCCATCACTCACCACTAAGGTGCTTTAACTTTAAGATTTTCTTTTTTGAGTGTTACATTAAACTAGTTTGTTAACTGTTGTGTGAACGTGATCTGAAATTATATAATATATTTTCTTATTTCTAGCATTGTTCTTATTTATTGTTTTTCCTCTTACTCACTAATATAGGATTTGTAAAGGCTAGGACCTCATTTTGTATTCTCGTTAAGATCTTTCATTTAAGATCATAATAAGAACAAAAACTCTATAAAATATTTATCTTTAGATATTAATAACTTAAGTCTGTAACAATAAGAACAAAAACTCTCTATAAAATATTTATGTTTAGATATTAATGACTTAAGGTTAATTAGAAATCAAACAAGTATAGTCAGCTAAATACTTCGGAAAGTTTATAAATTAGACAATTATAAATAGCAATAAGAGTCTTTTTTCAAATAGTTTGCTTTAGTATTTAGACGGCCACGGTTCATTAAGCTGTAACAATGTTTAAACAGAAATAAGGTGATTGATTGAATAACGTCATCGCTCTTCGAACCTTTACATTAATATAAATATAACAGTTTTTCAGCAATTTTCATTGAAAATTATTATTTTCTGCATTGATTTTATATTTTGTAACGGTCACATTTTGTAAGAACACTCAGTACCTTAAATTAGATAAAGCGCGCGACTACTCTATTCACAATTTTAAATTTAAATTTTAAGATACTGGTCTGAGCATTATACGCGTTTAAATCTTATCGGCTAATCATGACAAATGCTTGACCAATAGTGCAGTAGCTTGTAGTAAGCGGGCGCATTCCTACGCCTAGTCGGCAAACAGAGATGAGACGCTGGAAAGATGGCGTAGAGGCGGGTGGCCGTGTAGGGCCGTAAGAATTAAAAGCCGCCATATATTTGTAAATATCTGTATATAGGATTAGCTGCGAATAGAATCAGCAAAGTAGTTATTATAGTTTACATGTTCTGTGTTATTGTGTTCCATTGCCCATAGCTTCAGCAAGGCAATGTTTTCGACGAACTAGCTGTAACTACAGTCTTTTATATTATGTATGCCTCTCGTGATGGAAATAATGCTGTTTGAAGCCACTTGCGACAATGCAGAATTATTGATGGCTTCAATACCTCATTCCACATTTGGCCAGTAATATTCTTTGTTGTATCTAGTGTTACCGTCCGGTAAAGACTTCTCTTACCCCATGAGAAGATTATAATAGTGCGTGAATAATTTCATGTGAACGTTATGTTTGAGTAACTATATAGCCTTGTTTTTAGACATCTCCCGTGTATTTTGGGCATAAAAACCTAGTGTACGACTACCGAACCAGTCTATATCGAAAATATTAATTGTCGGGCCAATTTTTGTTATTAACTTTACGTACAGTTAGTAATATTTTCCTTTTGTGTGTCTTAATTATGTTATCGTAAAAATTCTTTGTTCTACCGCTCTGGCCAGATCGTGTTTAGTTTAGTTTAATTATTTACCGATACAGATTCTTATTGTGTACAGCTTGCTTTGTATTTTGTTATATGTCAGATGGACTAATGATTTGTTTATATGATTGTTCTGACGAAAGTTTTTGTAAAGTTTACTCACAACCCTGATGTCAATGGCTCTGCTTTGTTTGTGTATTTTTTGTAAATCATTAAAGTAAGTTAAATTCAATGATTCGTTTTATTTTCCCTTAAGAAATTATAACGTTTCAATTTTAGGTTTATTTCGGTTATGTTTTGAAGCAACTAAAAAAACTTCTGAGTTGTATCAAAACACTCAACCAAAATACACTCGAAATGTAAAACTATTGTTGAAAGACGTAGTAATTTTCATTAAACTAGATACGTATTAAGTTAATTTGATATCAACACCTAAGAAAATTCAAGTATCTAGGTATACATAAAATAAGAGTACATTTGCAGATTTAATATAATTTTAATGGTCTCCAGATGTCAAGTTGGTTGTTGTGTCGAGTGCAGTATTCAGTGTTTTGATGTTTGTAGGAACTACTCCACTGTCAATGTTCATCAAAAGGTCCAAACCCTTCACCCAGTTTCAGGATAAAGCATAGTTAAAATAATGTTATTGCAAAACTATTTGAAGAAAAATTTATAAGGGCATGTCAAAATATTTGGCCTATTGAACAATGTAAATTACAACTACATCTATAGAAATCGCTGCCTAAGGAATCACTATGTCCTCATCCAGATCTCCCATTCAAGTCTCTTTTTGTTCTCGCATACAAACTAAATCACAATTTTATTTTGTTCACCCCTTTAATAATGAAGCGGTTCCGAAGAGACCGTGAAGCAGAAAAAAGTTACAGATAGACCGACAGATTTTTTTTTACTTAAATGTAAAATCTCGACATTTCATGATATTCTAAACCTATTTCAACAAAAACAATTTTTTCTACAATTACTATACTTCTGTTCCACTACATGAATGAGGAAGTAAATTGAGTAGTTAACTGCAAAATTTTATTAATTATGTAATAGTCATTTGTGTCATAACATACTTGTAATCGTTTCGAAGCAATCTTGTACACAAAAATGTTAGAGAGCTACAGACAAATTTTTTTTGGTTCTTTAAAATCTCGACTTTCATGACATTCTAAACTGAAATTTTTTATGATTACTATGTCTACTTCCACTCCACTACGTGGATGTGAAACAAATATCAACGTCAAAAACAGTTATTATTATTAAAACAATTAATTTGAAGATTACAAAAATGCTGATAATTTATTAATTTTCCAGGGCTTTCTATTCAACTTGTATTTAAAGATCTTTCACGGAAATTTACAAATTTTGTCAACTTGCCTTAGTGAAGAACACATAAAGTAGAACAATTCCTGTAATGCTCAGGGCATAATTCAGTAGAGTGATCCCTATTAGGGCAAAATACCACCCTTTCGATTCTGTTTCCTCATAATTTCCAACCCAGGCCTCGGCCCAAGAATGTGCAAAGTCAACAATTAAAATCAATTGGATTAATATAAAACCAAATCCTCCAATCATTCCAAAGTACATCCATGTTATTCCAAAGGTTCCTTCTGGAATGAAGAATGCTCCAATAATGCCTCCAATTACTAACAGGTACTTTATTCCCCAAAACCTAAAATCAATGAAATTAGAAATACATTTTATTTATTTGCTTGCTTTTCACGATTAAGATAAATATTTTTCTCTATGACTGTTAAAAAAACTACCTTTTGTGCATAAAACTTATAGCATAGGAGCCAACATGCAACAGCCCGACACAATTGTATTGGCTAGAGACATGATTAATTTTTTGCCTTAAACGAAAATGATATGAGAATTTTTCTTAGTGGTGCAGTGCAAACTTGATTTATTAATGAAATTAATTATTTTTAATAATCAGCTTGATATTTTCTAATTGCGGCTTAAAACTAGACACCTTGCAGGGTCAAAATATTTGCCGCTCTATCTCCACTAATTGGGATTCAAGTCGATCGTTTTTTGTAATTACAAAGTAGTAATTAATCGATAACAAAGCAATCAGCTTGTCTCTAGACCTACTCCATCCGGGATATCATTTAGTAAAGTTCGCACCACTAAGAAAATTTCCCATATCACATTTGCTGACGGTCATGCTCTTAAGAACATGAGCTACGGTATAAGAGGTGAACCACTAAATTGGCTTAAAAGCTATCAGTGTGGCAGAGCACACTTTATTCAAATTAATAGCTGCAAGTCTGACGCCCTTGAAACTTCAACGGGAGTACCACAAGGGTCAGTTTTAGGTCCCTTACTGTACATTATTTATGTGAACGATTTTATTGTGGACGACTCTATTTTATTCGCTTATTCGCTCTTAATATCGGAATGTAATATAAAGCAAATTGTGGACAAATCTAATGTAAGGCTCTCACAAGCTCAAGAATGGTTTTCTTAAAATAGGATTATTCTAGATAATAAAAAATCTTTACTTTTAAGGTTCAGCAACTTAAAGAAAAATTATGAGGAAAATCTTTTAATAAAGACGAATAGTGGTACTATTAGGTAAGAACAAACTGTTAAATTCCTGGGCTTACATATATCAGACAACTGTTTATGGTCTATACACTTTGACAACATTTGCAAGCGAATTGCTCCAGCTTTCTATTGTATTAATCAGTTGCGGGATGTTGTTGACAGGTCGGTCTTGATTATGTACTATCATGCGCAGCTTCATTCTATAATCTCTTATACCATAATTGCCTGGGGAACTGGGAGCGATAGTATCAGAGTCTTCAAATTACAAAAAAGAGCTGTGAGATTTATTGTCGGATTAAATAAGCACGATAGCTGCAGGACTGTGTTTAAGGAATTGGGAATATTAACATTACCCTGCACTTTGCTATTGAATCTATTAATACATGCTAAAACAGAACTAAGTTTGAATACTCTAAATAATTATCACTCTCATAACACAAGAAATAACACAACATTGAAAATACCAATGCATAGATTAACAAAATACGAACAAAGTCCAAAATATCTGGCAATAAAAGCATATAATCATTTACCTGTTAGGTATAAAAATATGCAAATAAAATATTTTAAATCAGAACTTAAGAAATTATTAATAATTAAGTGTTATTATTCTTTAAATGAATACTATAACGATAGAAGTCTGTGATTATATATTTTTTTAATTGTGTTCGTATCTTTAACCATTATTTAATACATGTTTTATACATATTTGTATAATTTTAATTTGATATCTACATAGTTTGACTTAGTTTATTTATGTATAATATACTGCTTATATTTCTATTACTGAAAATTAAAATTTTATCTTGAGCTTAAGGTGTTTTAATGTGTTTTTAATATCAATAGATAATTTATTGAATGTATACATTTTATTTTGACAATTTGTTTCTTACTGTGTTTTATCAATGTATTGGACTTGTGCATAACATTTCTTGTTTTAGCACCAATAAATATTATTATTATTATTATTATTATTATCTATGTACCTACGTTTGACATATCCTATATCATGTATTTGTGATCGACAAGACCAATAAATTATTATTATTATTAATATTAATCCTTTCTTTCCTGGAACTGGATGAATGCGTACTCCTATTTTGGAACCCTGATATTTACAAGAGACTGGATTGAGTATGTGGTAGGTTCCTTGTGAAACATCTTTAGAATAATTATTTTTAGAAAAGGGAAAAACAATGCTTTTTTATGTTTCAAATAAAAACTGTATTTTTATACACTCTACATATGTTTCGGCTTGTTAGGCCTTTCTCAAGAGCATTACTAAAGCTATGAGGGCGGTTGTTCTAAAAATAAATGCAATAATACCCAAACATGTGAAATTACGGGGGATTTCAAGTTTTTATTTGAAACATCAAAAAGCATTGTTTTTCCCTTTTCTAAAAATAGAGAGGTCAGAGGATGGGTTAAATGCTGAAAGCAGACTTATCTACCGATAAGATAGACTAAAACACGTCTTTTTCTAACTCCTCCGGCAGCTTCAGACACTCGCCCTCCCACACACAAATTCATAGTATGAGTATGCACCCCTTCTTCTCAGTATTCATTTAATATTGGTGTATGTCGATAATACATATTACTGTGTTAATATGTCCTCTCACAGACCATATCTTGAAGCAAAACTAGTAGATATTTTTATAAACAGCGATGACAATGAGGCGTTCTTGGTGACGCCGGTTGGAATAATCTGCCAGACAATTCAAAGATCAATGAGGAGGAGGTATTTGAAAACGTGATCAAGAAAGTATTTTTGGAGACTCCGACGACAATTATCAGCATAATGCCGATGTTTCGAAATGAATGAAGGTCAACTTTTATTCATAATTTCAACAACCAATATTCCGGTTGTAAAATAGATAATTTAGGGGATTCTCTTTCTCCGTTAGAAATATATGAGAAGTTCATGCCAACAGATTTCGTCAAAGTTAATGTAAATCAAACTAACAGTTACTTATCAATATGTAATAAACAAAAATCACTAACAAAAATCCAGATAACGCACTGAAAAATTTTAAACCTATGTAAATGAAATGTACACATTTTTCGGCGTTTGTCTTCTCACGTCCTTGACAAAGAAATGGAGGTTGCAAGATTACTGGACGAAAGAGTTCATCAACTAAGTAATGTCATGTGACAGGTATCTTGAATTCTGCATTTTCTGCAGTTCTGTGACAATGACAATATTGACAGAAATGATGTGTTGTCTATCATTACAAAAATTCTTTCAATAACTCGTTTTACCCATTTCAAAAACTCCCAGATATTACGTACTCAAGACAAAATAAAATTAAGTTAAATTGGTGGTAGGAGAAGGTGCTTCCGTTGATTTCTTTTCTACCATGGATTTTAAAAATGATGGCCTTAATAAAACTAATAAACTCCCAGATATTACGTACTCAAGACAAAATAAAATTAAGCTAAATTGGTGGTAGGGGAAGGGGCTTCCGTTGATTTCTTTTCTACTATGGATTTTAAAAATGATGGCCTTAATAAAACTAATAATATTGTAGGTATATAAATGGACTTCTAATTCTACAACTGAAAACCGGCTGTTAGAAATAGCCAATTTTAACGAAAATATTACCACTGTCAGTTCAAATAATGTCTCATCACAAAAATGCAAATTCACCCTTTAAAGAAGAATGCGGTTGCATTGCTTCTATTTTAGAAGATCATTATACTTCAGAAGTAACTGCAAATTAATGGGTTTTAATTTAGTTCTTCAAAATATAAAAACTCCTTCTTAAACTATGACATTCTTGGCCGAGAGTATATGAGCAAAACTATGACAAAGAGCAGAAAAATTAAAGTGCAGCCCTCATCTATTGCTAGAAAGAAGAATATCTAGAAAATTATCAAAATCGGGAAATCGCATTCAAGTATGTCGGCCAGCAGATACAGAAAAATGTAAGAAACGAGTGCATAATTTATCTATTAATATAGAAGCAAATCGTTCCAACTAATGGAAATGTTGCATTTAACTAATTAATTGGTAAACAGTTAATATTTTTTCTTGTTCTATTTAGTGTTGATAGGTGCTTAGTTACAATAATTAGTCTTATGGTGTTGATGTAGGTATACCTACAATATTATTTTTGTATCTATTTATGTTTAGTTTTTAAATATTTTTGTAGTTGTTCTTTGATAAATGTATCTTAATTTTACTTCCACATCCACGTAGTGGATTGGAAGTACAGTAATTGCAAAAAAATTTTCAAAAATTTTTGTTGTAGTAGGTTTAGAATGTCATGAAACGTCGAGATTTTAAATTTGAGCGAAAAAAGTTTTCACTCTGTCTGTCGCTCGGTCTGTCTGTAACTTTTTTTGTATGCACGTTTTCTCTGGAATGGTTTAAGATATTGATTTTATACACGTATGTATTATTATTGATATTCGGTGTATATACTACAAGCCTATGCATCTATTTTTTTTACAACATTTTACATCCCCTCACCACCCCCACTCCATTATTAAAGGGATTGACAAAATTAAATTGAGATATTTACTTGAAACCTGGTATACATATATATTATATCGACATCTGGAACTAGATTATATTTTGAAATTATTCCATTGAAGAGTTGGGTGTTAAATAGGGGACACACAGAAATAAGTAAAGCAAGCTGGTAAGAGTATAGAAATTTGGGATTTGCTGTATATACTGTAAATCAAGGCCTCAGATTTTTTATAACATTTTTCCACTCCCCCCACTCCAATATTAAAGGGGTTGATACAATAAAATTGAGATATTCACTTGAAATTTGGTACATATATGTATTATAACCATATCTGTAATTAGATTATATTTTGTGTTGACTCCGGTGAAGAGTTTGGGGGTACTTAAGTAGGTAAATAGGGGAATATAAGTAAAGCAAGCTGGTAAGAGTATAGAAACTTGGATTTGGTGTAAATATTAGAAGCCAAAGCTACATTTATCAACCCCTCCGCCACCTCCACATCATTATTAAAGGGGCTAATAAAATTAAATTGAGATATTCACGTGACATTTGGTACACGTATGTATTATAACGACATCTGGAACTAGAATATATATTTATAGATGATTATGTTGAAAGAGTGGGGGTTAAGCAAAGGTAAATATGGGAAAATGAGTAAAGCAAGCTGGTAAGAGTTCAGAAATTTGAGATTTGGCATGTATTATACAGAAACTTCATTGTTGGCATATATGCCAAGAACCGAGGCCTCAAATTTTTTTCTCAAACATTATTAAAATTCTATGACCAATTATTTCCACATACAAGAGTGCAATTATAGTCAAGATGTTTTCATTTAAAGAGACTTGGATGGAAAATCTGGATGTAGAAGTAGTGCTTCTTTCGGTAGCAGTTTTTATATTTAATAATAACTAATGCAAACGTACATTGACCAATTTGTAACATTTCTAATAAACTCATTTTATGTATAACTAAATGTGCAGTATCAGCACTGAATTGAACAGGAGTATGGACAACAAATGACACCTTATCTGGCCAAAATCATGTTGACTTCACAGCATTTGAATCTGCTGTTTTGAATTCGACAGGACAATGGCTTTATGCGTCCAGATGCAGGGTGAATTCGGCTCAAGAATGCTATAGTCTGTTTTTAAACCAGGAGGAGCGTTTTAAATTTAACACGCTAAATCATATATCCGTGATTGGATATGCTCTCGCCAGTTTTACACAAGGCAATAGTCGTAAATTTTGACATATTGTAAAAATTTCAAGTTCGTGTCATAAATTATTTGGTTATAATTTCTATTTTATCGTTTGCACGTTTGGTTGCTCATATCAGTATTTAATTCCTTTTGTATATATCTCAAGGTAAAATTGGCTAATTACTTGGTGCCTTTATATTGCGTAAATGGCATGGATGCTGTATAAATACCTAGAGGTCAAACAGAGGTCGATGCATTATATGTATAATGTAATAAAATACACACAGAAACACTGTAGTTGTGTATTGTTGGTTGCCCAAAATGTAAAAGGTTTTAGTGCATTTTGTAGTTACTTTTATGGTGTGAATGGAACTTTCGTGTTTACTCCTCCTGGTTTAAAAACAGACTATAGTTACATGTTTGTTTAAAAAAAATAATAATAATAATAACTACAGATGCTTTTGTATTGAGGACGAGCAATCTAGTCACAATTATTATTTGTTTTATGATGTTATGAAATATATCTGTTGTTCAATGTTAATAGAAATTGCCATATCTATCATCATCAATTATAATTGACTAGTCATTCAAGATCCCCGAACAGTATGCGTGGTACCTCAGTTCTAACATCTTGTAAGTACGTAGGTAGCCAAAAACATAAATAAATCTTTTTGCCTGAAATTGCATCATTTGTTTAATTTTCAAATTAGTATATCTTATACATACCCATTTTGTATTCCACTTCTTGGATCCCGTGAAGTTTTCACTCCAATCATCATAAGAGCCATTAAAGCGAAAAAGCATGTTAAAATAAAACATATACGATAAACAGCTAAATAACCAACAGCTTTATCACAATCAAAGACAACAGAATTTGGTAAATAACTTCCTGTACCATTACTGCAAAACGGAACCTAGAATGTTCAATTTAATATAGAATATAATCCAATAAAAACATCTTACATATTTTATTATGCCTGACTAAATGAAATTTTGAATGGTTTTCAAGCTTATGAAAATACAATCGGTGACATGTGAATAAGATGAACAAAGAAACTTAAGAAAAACACACTAGACACTCAGTATCAAAACATTTTCTAGAGGAATCAATTAGGTATGGGAGAGCATTGTACCTTGGGACGCTTTTATAAAATTCATTTTAAAAAATGCATGGTATAGCATACGTACTTGTTTTGTCGCCAGTGTGTAGTTTGTACTAATGCAAAGAAAGTGTAATGTGATAACTCGCTCAAAATGTCATGATTTATATTAAAATTAACGTTTTCCAGAACCTGAAATACGTCCCAAGGTAAACTCATGTATGTACCTTGGTACATAAACGGTTTTATCTTGGTATTAGAGGTCGAGGAAAAAGAAACCGTCTTATTTAATAGTCATTGAGAGAAATTTTATTAGGTATTATTTAGTTTAATATTTTTACAAATTGAATGATTGAATATCAATCGAAAAGACCATCTGAGATTCACGTCTAGCTGTGCCACCGTCTGTTGTAGGAGGAGGCAGTTTTAATAAATCATCATCTAACTGGAGATCATATATTTTGGCATCCTCATAAATGAATTTATTAGTTCCAGTAATTCTTTTCAAATGTTTTACTTTGAGATCATCTCTGTCGATGTTGATGATCACGGTAACATAGTTTTTTATGCTATTTTTCCCTCTTAACTCCACAATACAAAAGTGGCCACTTTTGATATCTGTAATACTGTCCTCTTCCTCAACGTCCTCTACAAAGTCACCATCATCAGATGAGTCAGTATATGGAACACTTAAGTTTTTATCTTCATCACCACTGCTACTCACAGTCGTAACAGTTTGAATACGAATATTCTTCTGTAGGTTTATTTTTTGTTGTGACAGGTTTTACCTTTTTTTCTTCTCTACTTCTGAAGTCTTCCTCTATTTCCATTTTTTCAGGTGTGGCCGTTGCAACCCTACATTTCCCCCATTTTCTTCCTCGCCTACTTTCCTTTCTTGGTGGAGCTCTTGGTAATGTACGTAGTTGCTCCGGAGTCTTAATGATTACCGGCATGTGATGGTCTACTTGCACATTATGCAACCTTAAATTAGAGGATTCTAGTTGATTCTTTACATCCAACAATATTTCGCGGTGATTATCTTCAATTTCATGTGCTTTTGAAGTAGATGGATCAGGTTCAGGCACCTCCAGAGGCATTTCACCACGACCTTCCTGAACCTCATGGACTATAGAAGCAGATGGATCTGGACGATTAGTAACCTCCGACAGCAAAAACTTATCTTCCTTAAAAATGTTCGAAGTGAGAGGCCAAATCTGAGACACTTCAAATCCTGAGCTGATATTTCTCGGTGTTAATGCTTGAGAGTAAGCTTTTCCTACAAGCTCGGCTACATCATAGATTGGCTTCCCTTGAATTTGATAACATCCTCTCTTTACTAGCTTTGTTGGACAAGCTGATTTATTTTCTGCTACTATAGATCTGGGAGGAGCATTCTTTAACATATTGTCTTTCATACACACGCGAAAAAAAATGAATAAAGGTGGTATAAATAAACCAGCTGCACTTCCATATGTTATCAAAGTCACATTGACACCACGTTCTCCAGATGTCGCTGCACCAATCTAGAAACAAATAATAAATCTGAACATTCTAAAGTATAAAACTATTAATTTTCCAGTCTAACACGCAATTGTTTTCTAGTTCTTTAATTTTTTGAGGTTTCAGTCATAGACCGTCTAAACTCTGAAGTCGGAAATGTATACTAAAATACAAACCTGTTTCACTCCTCGTTCTACAACTAACTTGCTTGGTTCGTGGACCGTTGGACATCCTGTCTCATCAACATTCCAAATATGAGTCGGCTGTAATTTATATCTGGAATACACATCCGTTAGTTTTGAGAAGAAAAGTTTTACGTTTTCCTTGTTAAATGCTGTCATTCTGCCCAAATTTGTGGCTTCTGGCTTCCTCAGCGATAGCCTTTTCTCATCTTTTTTTGAAATCTCGAAACCATTGACGTCCGGCTATTTTTTCACGACTCCAGGATGCTGGATATTTTTTGTTGTTTTTTGCGTATTCATATGCTAATTTACTTATCTATGTCACTGATAGGCCATGATTCACTTCAGCTGCAGTAATCAACTACTCTAATAGAAGCTTTTCTTCATCTAATGAAAATACTTGTTTGACTGCATTGGAGGCCCGATACACAAAACCAGATCTTCTATGGGCCAAGAGGTGACGAGATAAAGAAGATCTTGACACATTATATGTTTTCTCAGCCTCACATAATGACAATCTGTTTTAAAGAATGCATTCTGCAGCAGTAGTTATGTTTTCTGTTCCAATTTTCTTCCTCTTTACACCTGTCTTACTTCTCCCCATTTCTGGAACAATAAAATATTTAACCTGTAATTGGTTGTACTTTGGGACAGTCTCAAGGTACAACCAGATATATGTCTCAAGGTACAAAAAATCACATTATAAATAAAACTAAATATAAATAAATTATAACCGTTAAAAAATAAACACTAGAGCAATGTTAAAATTGCTTCAAATAAAATATATCATAATTTAAAATCACTTACCCAAACAGTTATAGATTAGGGAACCGGTATGTAAAATTTACTTTTAAGAGACAAAAACACAATCACTTCACTGCAGTGTCGAAAGTCAACTGACGGTGACGACAATATCGCGTCATTCACTATATGAACGTAAGCATAACTCTAGTCTGACATAGTTTTCGCTTCAGCCACATGAGCACAGCACTTTCTAGATACAATGTCCCAAGGTAAAACCGTCCCAAGGTACAACACTCTCCCCTATACCTTTTTGGTAGTTTGTGATGCGTCTGACCATCTGGAATTAATGTACATACCTTTTTTAAAACATTTTCGAGGCCTGGTGACAAAGTAATGCACGCAGCAATTGTGCCAAATAATAACATTAGGGCATACATTATACGAGATGAAGTAGAATTCTTGCACGATGGGCATGCTGAGCAACATAAGGAACAAGCTGCACTGCCGCAGCAGCAGGCTAGCTGAAAACATTTATCAAATAATTCTTTTTCTTAACTGATCCTTTATAATACATACCTGTGCTGCAGAACAAAGGCCCAAAACAGCCCCCATATTACTTTAAATTAACAAGAAACGCACAATAAATTTCCGCTTAAATTGAAACACCAAATAATTTCTGACACAATGACAAAAGTAAAAACCTATTTTATTATTGAAATTGATCAATTACTCAAAATTCTTGACAATGACGTTTCTGGAAAATGACAGATGATGACACTGATGACAGACTACGCACTTAGGTACAGTGTTGCCAATCCAAATGTTTTAATTACCCTTAGAGTAGGAAAGATATATATTGGGTGCGTTCAGCCGACTCAACTGTTGAGATAGCACAGATCACCGTTCATTTGGAGCGACGTGGAACCCACTGAATAGCAAATATATTACCGTTGAAGTAGCATCTGTTTGGAGCTCTCATCATTTAGTTATTTTCTAACTTATAAAATAAAAGTAAATATATCGATTGGTTATTTTTATTTATTATACACTTTGAATCGAAATGGATGATCTTATATCTTTTTGCTTGTTGAAGCTGAAGGGTTCGATTTCAATTTGATCGTAAATGTGGCTGAAGAGTTAGGCCAGCCCTTAGAGGTGGTGAATAATGTTGATATAAGACGACTGGTTACAAGGAATGAGGACTATTAAATGGAGCGTATTAGCAGATAGCAAATGAAACTTTACCTGCCAGGCTGAAGCCATATATCGGAAATAAAAAATAAATGCATTCACTGTATGGAGTGGTTAAATGTGACTATAATTTTAAATGAAATACAAATTATTGTATTGCTACTTTGACGGTGAATACCTATACATTCGACGTCGTAAATTAGATAACTGATGATATGTGGCTCAGATTACAATAATATATTTGATTTGGAGACATGTCATGTCGGCTGATTTAAATTGACTGACCGATTCTTACGTCAACTATACATATAGTTTAAAAATTAATATGTTTCACTTTTTGGAAACAAAAAAAAATGTTATAGGTTTATTAAAATAAAATAGTTTTACACGAGTTACATAGGTATTCCATTCGTAAGTGCTGTACTGTGGACAAGCTACGCTGCTCGCTGTAGCTAACCGAATGTGCCCTGATAACACCAAACGTCCCCAGGACGTTCACTTAGGTCCTCGTTTGGTCTGAACGTCCCGGGTTTACATGGTACGCCCCAAGGACGTCCGTTTGCTATCGTCCCTAAAACGTTCTGAATAAAACGTTTTGAGAGGACATCCTGCTAGAGTCTAGTCAAGACAAACCTACACATATTTGTGAAATAACCTCTAGGAGTGATGTTTTTTTGAGCAGATGAGGGTATGATTAAAAAAGGAAATTAAAAACTGTAAAAATGAAATTACAATCCTTAAAAAGTTTTACTAACAAAATTTCTTTTGATAACAGAATATTTTCATATTTCATGGTCCATTTAAATTTTGTCAATTTGATTTTTCTGATTTCAGAAATCTTATATTTGTTTCAACTATTTTTTTCATGAGTTTCGGTTATATTACAGCCATTTTCACCGCAATATTTAAGCAGAGCTTATGTAATGTTACTCAGTTGCTGTCTGAGTATATGTTCTGTGTTCTGTGGAAATAACGACCCATCTCTACTCGAAGGTCAAAACCACGATACAGTGTAAGTGTATCGTGGTCAAAACTCAGTGTTGCCGATTGGCGGATAATTATCCGATTTGCGGATAATTTTGGAAGGTGGAGGATAATGTTCTCATCCTGTTAAAAATCGGATAAAAAACGGATAATTTATATCTAGTTATTTACTGTATATGTATTGCAGTGTTGCCGATTGGCGGACTTTTTTGGGCTATTTTAATATTAAATGTGGTAATGAATATTTGTTTCGTGTAATAGTGAATAATCGTCGAAAATTCTCCCCCGCTCTTAAAAAAATTTTGTAGAGAAATCGCCCCACCGCTCTACAAAATTTCGACCGAGGGGGAAAAAAATGTGCACCAGAGAAATCTCCCCCCCCCCCTTTTCAAAATTTGCAAGTAAACATCTTCAACAAAATCCACCTGCCTTAATATCTTAGCCGGAAAGGCTGCGGCACCACCGAATCGGATATTCTTGGACATTTTCGGATAATTTCATGTCAGTCGGCGGATAATCACAGCTAATATCATCGGCAACACTGTCAAAACTGTCAAACTGAAAATATTTTGTGTGAGCTGTCAATAGAAATTAAGAAAATCGTTCTAGATTGATCACAAACGCGTTAAAATGCCTGCAACGTTTATTCACAGAAGTATATTAACTGTTGGATTCCTATCTTTATTTCATGCTGCGTATTCAGCTGCACAGCGTATGTAAATTTTTTGAGCCCTAACCTAAATTAACGTTATTTTGTTACAGACCGATCGTATCTTAGGCTTAACGAATTAGATTTCACACATCTACCACTCGACGTAAGTGTATTTTTATATGCTCATTGATTTCTATATATATATTTATCGTTTCCAAAAATATTCCTATTTTCAGATATTTATTCAAGCCCTACTTAGTTTATTCATTATAATGTATGGAGTATTACATGTAGCTGGCGATTTTAAAGAAATCAAGGCGTCTGCTGAACTGGAGAATAAATCCTGGGAGACTTTTAGAAACATTCCATCATTTTACATATTTTGTCATAGAGGAGGAAAATGTTCAGTTCCAACCTCAAAAACTAGTTTAGAAGAAATAGAATAGTTTGCAACTTGTACGATTTTTATTTGTTTTGAAAATGCATGAAATTTTACTAAAACTAATTTGTATAATCCGAAACCTTGAGTAAGAGGGCATTAAAATAATCGATTGAACACAGGACTGTAGCTAGAAACTGTTTTAAGGACGGGCAAAAAAATTTTCAGAGGGGGCCCGTGAGCCTAAATATTTTATTATCTTCAATTATAAATAATCCCCGTAAAAAGATACCTAGGTCTAAATTTCTTAAAAGGAAGTTTTTAATATAAAAAATTGATAATAAAGAAAATTTGTAAACAGTCCAGGACAAGGTAAAACTCTTCCCTGGAATGTACAAGACGCTAGCAAGAAACTGTGATTTTAGAATAAGGATAATAATAATAATCCTATTACAGAACAATGTAAATGACAAATAACAAAATAGTTATAGAAAATACAAAAAGAAAAACTAAGTTATAAATGAACCCTGCCTATGCAGTAGCTGTTATCTAAAGTAAATAAGAAATACTAGGTAGGACAAATTTAAACCAATTACTTTCAGTGGGATCGGCTCACGTTCTTAACTCTTTAGGAAACATGTTTGAGAATTTTTTGTGATAATAAAAGAAGCCGAAACACCTTCTTTATGACCTACTACAGAACCTAGTATATAATAATTAATAATAGGTTCTATATATAATTCAGAGATACAAAAAACTTCCAAAAACGTTTAAAGGAGACCGGCCGCAATCAATTTTCAGTTTATGTACAAGAAATGTCAAACTTCGTTCGGCAAATAAAAAATGTCGGGGTCTTTGACCTTTACCCCAAAGTCGAAGGCGCCGACACTTTATGTGCCTTAAATATATGTAAAGAACTATACATATTATCTAATGAGTTAAGAACATGAGCCGATCCCACTGAATGTAATTGGTTGAAATTTGAATTGATGATTCGTTGAAATGAGCTATCTAGTCAGCTTGGATAAATTTATTAATTTTTTCACACTATTGTTGAAATAAATAGTTTATCTGGAAATTAACCTTTACAAAAGAAAATTGTTAAAAAGAACATCATGATACGATGAAAATGTGAAACAATTGCACAAATATTCAAATCCCTTAATTTATTGTTTGAATTTGAAAATACATTTAAAGTCCAGTAATGTATGCTGCACGATCTCTTAAGAGTAATATGTGAAAATTTCAGATTTTCTTCTTAAAAATTGTAGAAATGGTAGAGCTTTTACCGATTTCATCGGAAATCTCTTTATGTTCCGACTTCATATATGTACTATTCCTACAAACAATCATTTTATATTTGAAAATATGATAATCCAATAGCCACAGGTTTCTTGTTTCATTTAAGCTTTGTTGAGCTCAATTTCATTAATTAGTTTAAGAGTTACAACAAATTTAGTGTAGTGCTTCCGAGACCGTGCACGCTTCGCGAACCATACTTATATGTCACTGTTAACGTACGTTACATTTTCAATTCATCACACACCCTGTACATCAACTTAGTTAAAATCAGTGAAATATGGGACACATTTTCTTTACAAACAGCCATATGGTAAAAACGCTCTAGTATATTTATGCCTGTGTACCTACTTAGGTACGTGGCTTACACAGAAATAGCATTAAGGGAATTGCAGATGCTAAGTTGCTTAACTAAGGGGTATGTACGGCACCCAGAGTGACCCATCGATCACCCAAATTGCGGGCACACATTCATAGCCCTTGACTACCAGCGCATAGGGAAATTGGCGCCAGAGAGTTGTCTAACAAAATAATCAAGAGTGATTAACAAGCCCACGATTTTTAAAACAGACGATTTTCTAGAGTCTAAAAATGTGTCTTGTCAGAGATTGACGTACAAATTTTTTTGTAAGTCTGGAACGTCTCATCGCCGATTCCGCAGATACTACCAATTTCCGAAGACAGTGTTTCTTAGATTTCCTTTTTTGTGTAGTGCCATTTTAAAATTTTATTTCATTTTTAAGATTCATATACGGGGTGTGTTTTTACTGTATGACTGAAACGGGATCAGCTTCCCACATCAAAATAAAAACTCTAAATCGCGACGCGCCGTGAATTAAAATATATATTTATAAAAGTGTACAGGGTGTGTAGTGAATATAGTGTCACTGGGCTAACAGTCAGGATTTGGTGAGATCATTCTAATTTTATTTAATTTTTCTCTTTTCGACAGTCACGGACTAAACCGCTGGCTATAATTACTATCCCATAAAATTAAGCCATCGAAGGTACTAGTAATTAATTAGATAGTTAGTGTAAATTCCCCTAGTACTTGACTAGTGGTGACACTTGTTACTTTTAAATCGTTTTTACTTTATAAAAATTTTAGACTTTAACTTTTTAACTCTTTGTCATTAAGTTCTTTTACTACTCTGAATAAATCCATTAATTAATTATTTATAGCTAACTGATGATCTCACAAGTTACAATTGCAATTGTTTTACACATACATTTTTTTTGTAGGGAGAACGTAAATTCTGTTCGTTAGTTTTTAATGTCCGGTGATTAAATTAATAATGAATTAATTATTCAGTGTAGCGAACTCATGTGAATGTGCAAATGCTACGCTTGCGTGAATAATTTTATTTTTTGTTAGGTAGAATTTTTCTTAAGGCGGGATAGGATTGTTTTTTTTTTAATTTTTTTTATAATTGATTAGTAGTAATTCACTATTCGTATCTTATTTCCGTTAAAACTCTTGTCCAAATAAATATTTTCTCAATTATTATGTTCTTTTGTTTTGGGAAATTTAAATATTCCCAAAAATCTCACTTAATGGACCATTTTAACATATTTTTTAAATGTTTATTAGAATTGTAATTCATTTTATTAAGTATTGGGTTGACTTAATAAGTAATTGAGCTGAGTTGTTGCCCAATAATTTTTATTTTTTTTTTGAAATTTTATTTAAATTGTATTTTTGTTTTACGTGAAGAAATTTAAATAATCCCAAAATAATTGAAAACCTTCAACAGGACCAGTCAAGACGCTCAAGCGTCTATTCTCAGCCGCATACTTTTGTGGTGGGGTGACCCCAAATTTTTTGACCAGTTGGCGGGGGACGGTCCTCGACTCCTTTAAAGATCACAGTGCCTATCCGTAAAGGACTCGCCCTGATCGCTACCAGCTATAAAAGATCTCAAACTATAAGTAAAAAAGAGGGGTGTTAGAAATGTACTTTTATTAAAATCATTAATTAATCAAATAAAATATTATAGGAACTAATTATTAAAAATTGTCAGGCAGACAAGTTGTAATAGATAGAAGAGATCTTAAACTTTATTTTAAAGCGAAAATCATGGAGTTGTTATGAAGTGCCCTGAAAAAAATTATGTGTAACAAATTATGTCTGACAAATTTATTAACAAATATTGTCAGTCAGACAAATATTTTCAAAAATAGTTCATTATTTACCATAAAATGTGTAATTTTCAAGCAAGTGTTTTAAAAAGTAAAATCTCTTTTTTTCATCTAAATTGAAAAATTCATAAAAAATAACAATTAACAAATTTTTACTTGTCTGCCGGGCGTAACATGATTTTTACATGTTTTGCAACCACTTTCATATTTTCATTTTTAGGTGTTCGATGGGGTATAGTTTTTGTAGTGGGAGCTTGGTCTACGTCTTCTGAACAATTATTTCCATTCGTCAACTGTGGTTTAGGTGTACTGTGATTTTAATTATTTTCTGCAGTCGCCGTAGGAAGGGCAATAATTATTCCAAGACGGGCGTAGCCCGCCCTAGCCCACCCCTCTAGCTACAGGCCTGATTGAATGATGATCATTTCTTGTAAAAATAAAAATTAGGCACGATTAGGCCAATGGATGTATATTTTTTCAATGGTTTTCTTTAGCTTGAAATGTGTGTATATATGTTTAAATCTGGTGGTCGAATTTTTAACCACTTCCAGAAATTTTGCATACAACTTTGATTTTGAGGACAATGCATTCAATATTATGGTAGACCCAATATGGCGGCCACCACAAAATGGCGGATTACTTTTTTCTTGACAACCTAAATGACATGGATATCAAATGAAAGGGTAGGTATATAAAGTAGAATACAATAAGCTGTGACGTTATTCCAAATCCAATATAGCGGATCACCTATTTTTTACAACCCCCTCGGCATGGGTATCTCATGAAAGGGTATGGTATGACAAGTAGAATACAATAAGCTGTGGGCCGCCATATTGGATTTAGAATGACGTCACACAGTTTATTGTATTCTACTACATATACCCTTTCATTTGATACCCATATCAAGGGAGTTATCAAAAAAGGCAATCCGCCATTTTGTGGTAGCCGCCATATTGGATCTATTATAATACTGAATATACTATATTGTATTGTCTTCAGAGTCAAAGTTGTGTGCAAAATTTCAGCATGATTGGATATTTAGGCCAGTAAAAATAATGGGTCGACCTAAAACAAATTTGGGACAAGCTGATTTTAGCGTGATTGTGTTCCCTGGGGGTACTCTTTGTGTGCCTAAAAGTCCCCAGTGATCCCCCGAGCCAAACTACCCCAAAACCACCCCCAAAGGTATATATTTTTTTTTTTTGCGATTTTCTCAAAAACCTTAAACTTTTCGACAAAACTTCAGGATACATTTTTCATAGAGCATAAAATTCCCTATCCAACGGTATATATATACAGGGTGATTCACGTAGGCCATTCATTAGAATTTTTTCAACTTGCAGTTGGATTAGAAACTTGAAATTAGGTATGATTCTTTACTTCATAAACAAAAATATAGGTTTCCATTTAAAATAAGAAAGTTGGTACCAATTTTTGGCACACCCTGTATAGTTGGAGGGCTGAAAATTTTAGATAGAACGGGCATGATTGATTATGGCTGCATACCAAATTTCAAGTTTCTAATCCAACTGCAAGTTGAAAAACTTCTAATGAATGGCCTACGTGAATCACCCTGTATATATATATAGTAAAAGTTCGAGTACTTGCAAAGCCCTCTATAGCCTTTTGAAAATAAATAAAATTTAAATTCTGCAAAATTATTTTCGATTTCGCAAGTTCTGAACAATATTTTAAAACTACATTAACACTACTTGGGCTTTATTGTATTTTTATCACATCTGCGGCATTTATGTAATTCGAAATTATTTTTTATTAATATTGTTAGCTATATTTATCTTAACAAATAATTTTAAGTCTGAGAAGATCCTGAGATTTGCACACAAATCTCCAAGTAATAAATACGTTAAAAGTTAAAAAAAGCTAAAAAAATTGAATAATTTATGAACAAGTTATTCATTATAAAAAGTAACAAAAGTAAAACTATTACAAAAAAAAAAAACAAATAATAATATAATAATAAAAGTTGTTTATTGAATATATAAGAGAAAAATTACATATTCAAACGGCTATCGACCGGTGTCCTTCAGCCTGTATTTCCTGCTTTTTTATTGATATTACAATATTCTTTGTATAGTTTAAAATGAATACAATTTATTTTGTTGTAAAAAAAAAAAACAAACAAACAAGTTTAGATTAGTTTAGAGTTAGCGAAGATATTTTTTCCATCAGTGTCATCTCGGGGTGCTTGAATTTTGATGTGTTGGGGCTTCTTGTCCGGCAGAGAGGTCGCATCAATTGTATGTTGTGTGGTCGATTGGCAAATTTAACTGTTAACATTTGGAGTCTGGTCAGGATTGGTGTTATTCTGGTTTTTTCATATAGTAGATTATTTGGCGGGTTATGGAGGTTGTTGTTTGGGTGCCGAATTTTAGTTATAGTGCGCAGCGAAGCGGTTTCAGCAACTTTTAAGTTGTTTAGGGCCGGTTTTTGGCAGTTGATATATAGATTGTGTCCATATTCAAGTATGGGTCGGCATATTGATGTGTAAATTTTTGTAGCTGTTTTTGTTGATATCCCTTCGTTTTTATATGTGAGTGCTTTGAAGTGTTTTGCTCGGCTTTTTATTCTGGATTTAATAATTGATGTGTGTTGATTGAAATTCAGTTTTTGATCCATGGTAATTCCCAAATATTTGGCCGTGAGAGTTGGCTTAAAAAAAAAAAATTTCATTAAAAGATAAATTAAAACTAAAAATCCTCTCACACATCTAATGTGACATTACTGCAATATTGTCCCAGACAAAAACTACAACTTGCAGTGCATTTTAAATTAAATTTGCTGCAGGTACAGGACTTACTGGAGCAATTAGATTTGCATCCACAAAACAAAAATTTTAAAATGAATTCGAGTGCAATTTCTTTTGAATTCTTTTGCGGTTGTAGTGCGCCATCCTTTTTAATCCACCCCCAGTCCTCTGGATTTAATTCGATGCCCATCCATAGCTGTACTTGTAAGTAAACTCTTTTAATATGAAGTTCGGTAACTTCAGATGAAGGTGGCAATGTAGCGAGCTAAAAATTTTGAAATAAATTTTGACGGGAAGTTGTGTGACAATATTTATAACACCTTAATTCATTTAAGTTTATGCTTTTGTGACTGTGACTTTGAAAATAAAATTTTGACCTGCTTTTAATAAATCAGATAGATTCGGAAAATTGCTTTTAAATATGGAAAGTTATTTAAAAAGAGCATTATTATTTTTTTAAATTGTTAATGCCGTTTTCTTGCCCTTTTTAAAAAATGCTGACGTTGTGTCGCAACCAGTCATAGCATGAAGATACAGTATAATTTGAAGAATTGGTTTATCTAATACATTTTGTAATGCGTATATATTTGTTAGCTTATTTGGCTTACAAGATGTACCGGGTCACAGCATATAAATATTTTGAGTTGCACAATGTTCTAGAAGCAACACCCTATAATGTCTGTATCTAGTGCCACAACAATTACGGGATTGTTACTTTCTATGGCACAATCCACTGCTGTTTTAGCAATCATATAATCCGCATCAGTCTTTGCTATTTTCACTGAAATACCGACGTTAACAAAATGGGCCTCTAAAAAAATAATGAACTTCTCTTTATTTGAAGAAACTGCTAAAAAATGATCTTGGTTTATATTAACAGATGTCTCAGGTGTAAATTTAACTTCTAGCCCAGTTGCGTTCTTTGCTCTAAGTTGGTGTTCTGTAAATTTGGTACTTAAATGTTCACTCCGCCACCAGGGCCAATCACCCACGCCAGAGGATAGGCTTATCAGGGCTCGTATAAACACTGGAACCCCTAACCTGGAAATTTTGCCGAATCCTCACTTTATCGTTAGGTAGGGATTTTTAACGTGCTTGCATCTCAGATACACGGAAGCCACAGTTTTCCATCTCTTTCGAAAGATGGTAACGTGAGCAGATCCGCTCATCCACTATATCTCGTCAATTCGGACTGACCAGGGACTGAAGCCGGGCCGTCTATAAGGACGCGCCACTGTCCCTTCAACTTACGAGCCGATATTATTAATAATTAAAAGCAAGATTACTTTAATTTGACCATAGGATAATAATAACATACCTGTCAATTTTCTCTAGACGCTCTAATAACATAAATGTTTAATATTATAATATATACACTTAAAAAAAACTGCTTTATAATTAATTATTGCCGACGCGCTCTTTACATCTAGTACAGGTAATAGCTAAAAACTCAGGAATGCACTTGTCTACTTGAAACTCCGTGCCCATCGTGTCGCTCCGTGCTATTACGCCATCCGCCAATTTTAAATGAAATTAAAAAGTGATTACATCATACCGACTTTAGTGTTATTGTAGTTTTAAAGTATTGGTCAGAACTTGGGAAATCGAAAATAATTTTGCAGAATTTAAATTTTATTTATTTTCAAAAGGCTATAAAGGGCTTTGCAATTACTCGAATTTATACTATATATTGACATGATATTTGCCACACGAACAGACAGACACTGTATAAATAATATCAACAAAAATAAATTAAAATTAAAAATTTTAAACATAATGCTATACGCGAATTAATTTATTATACTAGACACGAGTACTCGAGGCATGATGTATCGAGCAGACTCCAGAATGTAATTACAACTAAGCCTGAACTGTAAATGGGAACAGAGTAACAGGATTCAAGTATTTAGAATTATATGTGTATAATTGTAAGTTGTGAAAACATGATTTTAAACATTAATTGTATTTTACCTTATCATAATGGACTTTTAAATAAAGAAACGTGATTGTAAAAACGCCCATATACAGCCAGAACAGTGCTGAAGCATCCATGGTGTCCAAAAACATTTTCTAGTTTCATCCTCTTGAAGACCCATGCAAAAGCTTAGCGACTGGGCTATAATAAAAATAAATTTTGTTAAAATATTTTGAATTAAGAACTTAAAGGCTACCTAGCTAGTGTAAACATGAACTTTTAATCATTTAAAAAGTAATTACATAATTAGAATACAAACACAATAGGTGTAATCCACTTTAAAAACAGTATTACCTAGATGTCAAAATAGAGACTCGTCTATTGAAAATATTACTACGAAAGCACATCGTAATAGCTTCAAATGGTATAAAATATGTAAAGACTCATGTAAACTATACTTACATTGTGTGTGCCCATAATTTAAAGGACTATTGTAAGGCCCACGATGCTATTTGAGAATGACCATAGCGTAGCTCAACGATTATTATAAAAACCATTATATAAATGAACTTTACCAATGAAATATATGGTTGCAGTGAAACAGGACTCACTATACTTCATTTACATTGCATTATGTTCCATTAATTTGTTCATCTAGGAGGTATGAGATGGTGTTGAAAAGTACCCGCTACCCCTAGAACACAAAATGTTATCTATATAAATTTAAAATGTTTGTAACAATGTTTATTATGTGTATAATTAGTAATACAAAGCTCGTTTACAACCTGGAAACCAAACTTTGTATGTAAAATAGAATTTAAGAAAAATATTGTATAAATTTCAGCAATTTTGAAAATTTTATTGATACTCAATTAAACATAGAGTGTGGCATATGGAAATGTTCAGAATTTAATGCAGATTAATAATTCAATAGTAAAATCCAGCTTTAAAACTCCTACACAAAAATAAGTGTAAATACAGAATTCAATAAAATAATTTTAATAATCAAGCAATCCAATCATGTCAAAAACGTCAAATTAGGCCAATTAAAAAGCTTGAATTTTTAAAACAGTCACCCATTAGAGTTCGTAGAGACAACATCTAGAATTGTTGATCCAGAAAATTATAACCTTAAAAAAAAAAATTTAAATAAACAAATAATAACCAAAAGTGCCAAGAAAGTTTAAGTAGAGCCGTTTGTACTCAAGTTTAAGAGTAGACAAATAATTTAAATGCATATTTAGCAAGAAGTGATAATTAATAATATACAATTTACAAAGTTCCTGAAAT
Organism: Stenurella melanura; assembly: GCA_963583905.1. Taxonomy (NCBI): domain Eukaryota; kingdom Metazoa; phylum Arthropoda; class Insecta; order Coleoptera; family Cerambycidae; genus Stenurella; species Stenurella melanura. The sequence continues at coordinate 271,373 of OY757311.1, forward strand.
TTAAATTTTTAAATGTTTTGAGAAGGTAAACAAAATTATAATTGAAAGTATTTCATATGTTGTAAACATCCTAAGAGAAAAATTAAGTGCTACGAAAGGTAACAGTACCTACCTTTTAAAATAAAGTGTTTTCGGTATTAAAAATAAGTGTTTCGTCCAGTAAATTAATCAAGAAAGCAAAATTCATATCACAGGCCACTAAAGTGAAGCTCCAAACGTCAACGATTCGCCAGGGATCGCAGATAAGAAGTAAGACTGCCGGCAGCGCCACGAGTGCGAGTGAAATGTCGAACTAATCGAGCAGCGACAATAAACCCATGGTAAATATTTTCTTAAAAATTGCAATTTTCATAAATAAAAGGCCATATTAATTTTATTTTAGTAATTAGGTCATACAACGTGTGTATTTGTGTATTTTTTCAGTATAGGTTTCCAGGAAGGAGTTTTATAAATAAATATTTGTTTCTTGTTATTTTGAACTCTGGCTTTCATTTACCTTTACAGACTGTATGCACTAATGCTAATTTGAGCAAATTTGAACCGACTTGAGCCCTGGAGAGTCTGTCTGTCCAAATTAAGGGACTAGACATCATGCTACAAAGTTACTGTTTTGTGTAGTATAGTAAATTTGACATATTGCTGTGCAAGCGATTTGTCTGGCGCCCAAGAATATAATTATTTTCAAAACATTCACATGTATAACAAACACAAAATATCGTAACAAATGTCGCCCAACGCGGTGCCAGTTTTGTAATCTAGCATTATCAAAATCACAAATAAATAATTTGTCAGAATTATAAAATTTATAATATTTCAGGAAACAGAAAAGCCAGAGTTTGTGTTGATATAAGGTATACAGTGTGTCAGTCAAATAATAAGGGAATATTTGTTTATTTTTGGTATAAAATTTTTATTAGTACCACAACTGGTAATTGTCCATCGTAACATATGAAACTTAGGAAAGGTAAAGAAATAAGCATGGACCAAGAACAAGCATCGGCTGGTACATCAAACACACAATCAGAGGGGGATACAAATACACAACCTGACTTGTTCCGGAAAATAATGGACATGATGTCAGGCATGAATAAAACATTGGAAAATAACAGCCAGAAATTGGAAGAGAAACTGGAAGAAAACAATCAAAAACTAGAAGAAAATTTAAATAGAAGAATAGAAGAAAACAACAAAAATTTAGAAGAAAATTTAAATAAAAAGGCAGAAGAAAACATAAGAAGAATAGAAGAAAACAACAAAAATTTAGAAGAAAATTTAAATAAAAAGGCAGAAGAAAACAACAGAAATTTGGAAGAAAATTTAAATATAAAAGCAGAAGAAAACATGCGAAGAATGGAAGAAAATATTAGCAGGAAAATAGAAGAGAAAATGCGAAGAATGGAAGGAAGTCAAACCGAACTGCGAGATAAATTTGAAAGTCTTGAGAACAAATGGGAAAGAATTGGAGAAATGATGAGTGAAGAAATTAGAACAAAAACGAATGAAGTTACCCAGGAAATTAGACAAGAAGTCAGGGTAGAAGTAGAAAGTTTGATAGATGATGGTATAACAGAGATGGATAAGAGGATTAAGAAACATGGAGAGGAATATAATTCCAAATTAAAAGAACAGGAAAGTAAGATTGAAAAGAATACGCGGCTATTACAAGAAAGGAATCAAGGTCAAACATCAACACATACGTACACATGCTCGAAAACACCCTTCTATTTCTTTGGGGACAATAGAACACATCCCAAAATATTCATCACACGCTTACGACAACACATGGACACACTACCCAGCCATGTGAGTTTAAGGTCAAATATCCAAAACATGCTTAAGGGGGAAGCAGAATTGTGGTACCAGACGGTCGAGGACAAATTTTCGAATATTGACGAATTTGAAACCTTGGTACTCAAACAATATTGGAGCCAGTACACACAACAAAAAATAAGACAAAACCTTTTCAATGGTAAATTCAATGAAAAATTAGGAATAACTAGGGAGACTTACGTGTTGAGAAAAGTCTATAACATAAAGCACTTAGAACCTAAATTCACAGAGGGGGAAATAGTTAAATATCTTGCAAGACATTTCTCCAACGATATACAGAATGTTATAATCACCCAAAGGATTGTATTGTTGGATGATCTCATTGAATATTTGAGGGAGATCGATGATTATCGACAAAATACTTATAATTATGATCAATCAAATCGCGACCAATTTAATCAGAATTTTAGATATAGGGGGAATAGTTCTAACTATTTTGATAAGAGAAACAATAATTATGAAACGAACAAAAATATGAGAAATAATGACAAAGGTACAGATGGGGCAAACGACAGGTTTAACAATTATTCTAATAATAATAATCGTAGGGAACAAAGGTCTCCAAATGCGACAAATTTTAACAGATATCGGGAGTATGATAATTCCAGGGAAAATATAAACAATCAGGGGATAGATCGTAAACATGTAAGATGGGAAGGTGATAAACGAGATACGAGATCGTATGCTCAAGTGACAAATACAAATATTAATAGGAATACGAGGGAAAAACAAAACTCTCAATCCGATTTTGATAAAATAGAAACGACTGCACAAGTCAATGCTAGGGATAGACAGGATTTTTGAATAAGGAAATTTTAAACGTAGCTCATAAGTATATGCATATAAAAGAGTTCATTGGACACGAGAATGGTAACGAAATACAAAACGCAAAGATAAGCCAACTGCCAATAGTTCAAATTAAAATAAACAATCAGGTTTTGCATGCTTTAGTCGATACAGGATCGCAAATTAGTCTGCTTGATAAGGATATTTATAACAAATACTTAAATCAAATTAAATGCATAAGGGTATCAAAGATAAAGTTGGTTAATGCCAACGGAAAAAAGTTCGCGGAATGTGACAAGGTGTTGAATAGTAATTTTGTAATCAATAATCAAACTTTTAAAGGGGATTTCGTAATTGTAGCAAACCTGAATTATAATGTGATAATCGGGGAAGATATCTTATCAATAATAAGGGCAAAAATAGACTTGGGTGAGAAAATGTTGTTTGTCGAAGGTGAAAGTTCACCGATATATAATTTAAATAAATTGAAGGGCAAGGGTCCCGAGGGTAATAATTATTTAAAGGGCAAGAGTCCCTATATTGTTGAAGGCAAATGTGCCAATATGGAGTATTTAAATGGCAAAAAGCCAAATAATATGTATGAATGCTGCGGTAAACATACGATGGAAAGGTCCACGTATGAAATAAATACGAGTTTTATTAAGCCCAATGAATTAATGAGTTGTTTAACTGAGAAAAACAAAAAAGATGAAAGATTGCTACAAAAACATGATACCAGAATAAATAGTGAACCCTGTATAAAAAAAGGTTACATGGATAAGTTAAAAATAGAAGAAAGTAAACATTTTAAAAATATTATAAACCCTATGCAGTTCAAACAAAAAAATAAAACACAATACAAACTAATCTATAATAACAATATAAATAATACAATCATTGTATCCTTAAATAATAAGAATTTAAATAACAAATTAAAATTGCAGCTAAGTCATATGCAAACAATTGTAAATGTTATATTTATAGGGGGGAGAAGCAAAAGGCTACTTGAAATTAAAAAGAAACGCTGGAAGTCAAAAGGCAAAAAGCAAAATAATATGTATGATTACGGTAAGAATACGGGGGCATTAACCACGTACGTTATGAATACTGATTACATAGAATCTGATAAGTTAACCATAAATTGTCCGAATGAACATGAGAAATTTACACAAACTTTATTACAAAAATATATTACATTAGTGAACTATGAACCTAGAGTAGCTAAAGGCTACGTGCACAAGTTAGAGGTTGATGAAGAAAAACCTTTCAAATGCAAAACGTACCCTATTCCTTACAAATACAAGGAAAAGGTACAAAAGGAACTAGATAATATGTTAGATGCGAACATCATTGAACCAGCTAAAACTAATTTTATTAATCCTATCGTTGTGGTCAAAAAGAAAGACGATACTATTAGACTGTGTTTAGATGCTAGGAATTTAAACAGTATTACAAAATCTCAATTCGATGCGCCACAGACCATTGACGTTTTATTATCAAAAATTGGTAAAAATAGCATATTTTCTAAGTTAGATCTAAAAAACTCGTTCTGGTTGATTCCATTAAGTCCAGACTCTTGTAAATACACCGGCTTCAGCGTGGATGGCCATATCTTTCAATTCAAAGTAGTACCTTTTGGATTGCAATCAGCTTCATCCGCACTGGTTAGGGCAATGCAGAACATACTAGATAAGTATGACAGTTTCTGTGTCCATTACATCGACGATATCCTAATTTTTTCTGAAACAGATAGAAAACACTGTGAACATTTGGACATAATTCTTGATGAATTAAACAAAGCCGGGTTAAAATTAAACATAGAAAAGTGTGAATTTTTCCGCACATACGTTAAATATTTGGGGTATAAAATAAAACAGGAGGGTATCAGCATAGGTGAAGAGAGGGTTCGAGAGATAAAAGACTATCCTCGACCTATCAATTTAAAAATGTTGCGTGGTTTGTTAGGAATGTTAAATTACTACAAAAAGTTTATTCCTAGATTATCAGAATTGGAAGTTCCGCTCATTGAGTTACTAAGAAAGAATGAAAAATGGGAATGGAATGAGAGGAGAGAAGAAGCTTTCCAAACCATCAAGAAAAACTTCCATGACAATCTACTGCTTCACAGTCCTGATTTCTCAATACCATTCATTTTACGCACTGATGCGTCCGAAAATATTATTGCCGCCGAGCTAACACAATGGCAGGGGGGAACAGAGACTCCCATATGTTTTATTTCTAGAATTCTTAAGCCCTATGAGACGCGATACTCAATTTGTGAGAAAGAAATGGTCAGTATCGTATATTCGATCTCCAAGCTATCGTTCTTCTTAACCGGAAATCATTTCATTATAGAGACTGACCATTCTGCACTATGCTATCTAATGAAGACAAAATTTGCAAACAACAGAATATATCGGTGGTCTTTGTTGATACAAGAATACTCGTTTACCATTAAACACAAGCCGGGGAAACTCAATGTAACAGCAGACGCACTGACACGTAACCGACATGTAAAAACAGAAGACACTAACACATTTACGGTTGCATTAAACACCTTATCACACACACATAATCCATACACATACGCACATGTACACGATAGTCAATCACACTTACAAGAACTAAGAAATGAAATACTAGTATCCCCACGCAGAGGCTTCACCTTCAAAGACAATTTTATTATAAAAACTATTTCAAACGAGGAAAAATTTGTAATAGACAAGACCCTAGCTTCACTAATAATTAAAGATTTGCACATTAGATATGGACATGTAGGAATAAGAAAAACATGGTTAATTTTTCGTGAAACTTATTATTGTGAAAAAGATCTCTCTCTAACAAAAGAATTATTGACTAAATGCCATGAATGCACATTGGGAAAAATTAAAAATTATAAGAACAAGAACATAGTATACAGCATAATATCTACCAAACCATTGAAATTAGTGGCTATCGACTTTGTTAGTAATCTTATTCCCAGCGAAGATGGGTATAAACATATTTTAGTTATGGTAGACATATTTTCCAAATTTGTTAAATTATACCCCACCAAAAGGTGTAATACGTTGATAATAAAAAGAAAAATAAACGAATATTGCAGAACCATAGGGAAACCCGAACGAATTTTAGCAGATAACGCTACCTATTTTAACAACAAACGCCTCAAAGAGTATTTAGAAAAACAGCAAATACAATTAGTATATACGACAATTCGTAGACCTCAAGCTAATCCTGCTGAGAGGTATATTCAGGAAGTAAACAGATTTATGAGAATTGTATTACAAAGTAACCATCGAGAATGGTATTTCTTTACTAAAGAAGTTGAAAATTATATAAATAATGTGCCTAGTACGGTTACAGAAATACCTCCTGTAGTTAGTATGATGGGGAAGCAACCAAATAGGCCATGGACTTTTGACAAAACATTAGACTTAGAGACCATACGTAAGAATGTTAAGCTTAGGTTGGTACGAAATGCTAAGCGATATCAAAGTAGGGAGAATAAGCGTATAAGGAAAAGAACCACGTTTAACGTAGGGGATTCAGTAGTAATCAAGCGAATGCGCGTATCTGATCACAAAAATAATATATGTGCGAAATTTCAGAACCCATATGAGGGCCCATATGTAATTAACAAAGTAATTAACGAGAATACGTATGAGTTGATGGATGAGCGAGATGATACAATAAGAGGGAAGTTTCATATAGAAATGATGTACCCATATGAACAAGGTTAGATTATAACATTAAAAAGATATCACGATAAGGGGGGAGCATTTAGTACAATTAAAAAGATGTTCTAATTCTTAAATATTATGAAGAGTTATTAACAGAACTAAACGATAAAAGGGAATGTTAATACCTAAAATGTATACCTTTTGAACTTTAAATAAATAAAATATTACTTATAGGCTAAATAAGCAGTTACATGTGGCAAACACACGTCATGTTGTGTAACTAACAAAAATTTTCATAAATTAAAATTTTATTATAGTTAAAGGGGGAAATATGACATGATATTTGCCACACGAACAGACAGACACTGTATAAATAATATCAACAAAAATAAATTAAAATTAAAAATTTTAAACATAATGCTATACGCGAATTAATTTATTATACTAGACACGAGTACTCGAGGCATGATGTATCGAGCAGACTCCAGAATGTAATTACAACTAAGCCTGAACTGTAAATGGGAACAGAGTAACAGGATTCAAGTATTTAGAATTATATGTGTATAATTGTAAGTTGTGAAAACATGATTTTAAACATTAATTGTATTTTACCTTATCATAATGGACTTTTAAATAAAGAAACGTGATTGTAAAAACGCCCATATACAGCCAGAACAGTGCTGAAGCATCCATGGTGTCCAAAAACATTTTCTAGTTTCATCCTCTTGAAGACCCATGCAAAAGCTTAGCGACTGGGCTATAATAAAAATAAATTTTGTTAAAATATTTTGAATTAAGAACTTAAAGGCTACCTAGCTAGTGTAAACATGAACTTTTAATCATTTAAAAAGTAATTACATAATTAGAATACAAACACAATAGGTGTAATCCACTTTAAAAACAGTATTACCTAGATGTCAAAATAGAGACTCGTCTATTGAAAATATTACTACGAAAGCACATCGTAATAGCTTCAAATGGTATAAAATATGTAAAGACTCATGTAAACTATACTTACATTGTGTGTGCCCATAATTTAAAGGACTATTGTAAGGCCCACGATGCTATTTGAGAATGACCATAGCGTAGCTCAACGATTATTATAAAAACCATTATATAAATGAACTTTACCAATGAAATATATGGTTGCAGTGAAACAGGACTCACTATACTTCATTTACATTGCATTATGTTCCATTAATTTGTTCATCTAGGAGGTATGAGATGGTGTTGAAAAGTACCCGCTACCCCTAGAACACAAAATGTTATCTATATAAATTTAAAATGTTTGTAACAATGTTTATTATGTGTATAATTAGTAATACAAAGCTCGTTTACAACCTGGAAACCAAACTTTGTATGTAAAATAGAATTTAAGAAAAATATTGTATAAATTTCAGCAATTTTGAAAATTTTATTGATACTCAATTAAACATAGAGTGTGGCATATGGAAATGTTCAGAATTTAATGCAGATTAATAATTCAATAGTAAAATCCAGCTTTAAAACTCCTACACAAAAATAAGTGTAAATACAGAATTCAATAAAATAATTTTAATAATCAAGCAATCCAATCATGTCAAAAACGTCAAATTAGGCCAATTAAAAAGCTTGAATTTTTAAAACAGTCACCCATTAGAGTTCGTAGAGACAACATCTAGAATTGTTGATCCAGAAAATTATAACCTTAAAAAAAAAAATTTAAATAAACAAATAATAACCAAAAGTGCCAAGAAAGTTTAAGTAGAGCCGTTTGTACTCAAGTTTAAGAGTAGACAAATAATTTAAATGCATATTTAGCAAGAAGTGATAATTAATAATATACAATTTACAAAGTTCCTGAAATTTAAATTTTTAAATGTTTTGAGAAGGTAAACAAAATTATAATTGAAAGTATTTCATATGTTGTAAACATCCTAAGAGAAAAATTAAGTGCTACGAAAGGTAACAGTACCTACCTTTTAAAATAAAGTGTTTTCGGTATTAAAAATAAGTGTTTCGTCCAGTAAATTAATCAAGAAAGCAAAATTCATATCACAGGCCACTAAAGTGAAGCTCCAAACGTCAACGATTCGCCAGGGATCGCAGATAAGAAGTAAGACTGCCGGCAGCGCCACGAGTGCGAGTGAAATGTCGAACTAATCGAGCAGCGACAATAAACCCATGGTAAATATTTTCTTAAAAATTGCAATTTTCATAAATAAAAGGCCATATTAATTTTATTTTAGTAATTAGGTCATACAACGTGTGTATTTGTGTATTTTTTCAGTATAGGTTTCCAGGAAGGAGTTTTATAAATAAATATTTGTTTCTTGTTATTTTGAACTCTGGCTTTCATTTACCTTTACAGACTGTATGCACTAATGCTAATTTGAGCAAATTTGAACCGACTTGAGCCCTGGAGAGTCTGTCTGTCCAAATTAAGGGACTAGACATCATGCTACAAAGTTACTGTTTTGTGTAGTATAGTAAATTTGACATATTGCTGTGCAAGCGATTTGTCTGGCGCCCAAGAATATAATTATTTTCAAAACATTCACATGTATAACAAACACAAAATATCGTAACAATATATATACCATTGGATAGGGAATTTTATGCTCTATGAAAAATGTATCCTGAAGTTTTGTCGAAAAGTTTAAGGTTTTTGAGAAAATCGCAAAAAAACAAAGAAATGTACCTTTGGGGGTGGTTTTGGGTAGTTTGGCTCGGGGGATCACTGGGGACTTTTAGACACATAAAGAGTACCTCCGAGGGAACCCAATCACGCTAGAATCAGCTTGTCCTAAATTAGTTTTAGGTTAGGCTTAAAATTCACTTAATTTTATTGGACTAATTGGGAAGTGGTAAAAAATTCGATCACCAGATTTGAACATACATACATACACAACATTTCAAGTTAAAGAAAACCATTGAAAAACATTTTCGTTTTAACCCTTTAATTCCGCAAAAAAATTTTGTGCTCCCAGCGCGGGAACCGGATATCTGTTTTTATTTTGCATTTTTTTTAATGAAAGTTTGCTTTTTTATATTTTTGAAAATAATAAATGTTTATTTGATCGATTATTTAAATTTATATAGCTAAATGATGCATATATATGCGCATACGTTTTCATGTACCATACGGTTCCGCAAGTGCCCCCCGCTACCGTTTTGGGGGCTCGACATATAAAAACCAATGCCGAAATGAAAGGGTTAATACAGACTTTTGATTAATACATACATAAGCATTCGAACTGGTATCATATTTCTCTGGTGTATCAGACTCTTCATAGATTAGTAACAAAATTCTACCTATGTCACTTAGTCTTTGACAATATTTGTTTTTGATCAATAGTTCATAAATAGTAAAATAAAAATCTTATAACATAATAAGAACAACCATTTATTTTCTTGTCGAAAATACATATTAAGGAAACAAGTTCTTGTCCTTAGGCCTTCTTGATACCAACACCCTTTGCCCAAAATAGCATTTGGAAAATATAACATGCCATTAAGTAGATTAATTGGCATACCTTAAGGTGATTTGGTATTGCTGTAACATCTTTCTTCCCCGTCAGGAAGAATTGTCATATCAATAATATTTCGAGCCAATTTATCAAAATGATTGTTTAAAAGTTGCTTCTTGTACTTAAGATGATAAGATAATTCTTTATTGCTAGAAGATCATCACGGATACGGCAACGTCCAAAATACAATTAGAACACGATTTGCAATAACTACATAATACACACACATAATAACAGTAATATATAACAAATGATTATTTATAATAAAAAAAAACATTTGGATGGCAAGCAATGAGAAGAAATGGCCTACAAAAATTTTGTGGTTTACAATTTACTACCGCCAACAGCCAAATGACTAGTAGCATTTAGTTTTTAAGTATTCAATAACTGAATTTGCAAACCTGATTGAATCAGAAATCTCTTTGATATCAGATGGAAGTGACTTGTATGCTTTGATAGCGGAATAGTATGGTCCTTTTTTAAAAAAAGTAGAAGTGTGGTTTGGAATTCTACTTCTTAGTCTTTATAATAACAAATTGTGCGTTGCGTAAATTTGCTCAAAGGCTGCCTTGCAACAAAATGGTAAAGGAATAATCAAAGTACATCTCCCTGTGACATAGTTTCCAAAAACACCAAAACTGCTGGAAGCAACACAGGTATCACTAAGAGATTAGTTTTAATAATCTCTAGATGATGCCAACAGAGTTGGCAAGACACACATCGAATATTGCTATTTGAGTGCTGCATCTAAGAGTTTTAATGTTTGAGGAAATTATGTTTGAGAGGCAGCACAACACCGAAGGTTCCAGTTACCTTCAGAACAAAATATATTTGGTAATTAAGGTAGGAGTTGGCCTTTGTTGTGAAATTGACTGAAATAGTTTTAACAAAATGAACAGCACACTCTACTTGTTCTGCCGACTAAGTTGGCACTTTGTGAAAGTTACTTTAGGGTCAAGATTTCGTAGGTTTGATATAACTTAGGAACGATCATTAAAACACACCGGGCACTGTAAAGGAGATATTTCAGACACATTTAAACTTTTATTGAAAATACTTCTCGCACAGTCCATTATGTACATTTTTTAAATATATGCAAATAAATAAAACTTCTTTAAACATGTATAATTTCTGGGATGCAACATAAATGTGATATTTTCCATAAATACCACTTATCAGAGGAGTCCTGCTGGTTAGTACAGTTGCTTTAGTTGCTCGTAAGTTATGAAAAATATTATGTTCCAAGGGCCCATTCGGAAAAGCGTGGGAATAAATCCTTTGTAGAATGCTCCTAACCCCTCGTTTTTAAACGTCTGAATGAAACAGTCCATCGTCCCCGTATAAATATGAGGTGGTAATGGTCCTCCACATTTTTTTAACTTGCGCTGGTTCATAAGACGGGTCTGAAATGGGATGAAATTAATCCAAATAAATCGTCGCATATAATCCTATGCAAGGGATTATATGAAAAGTAGGACAATTGACAGTAATCGCCGTATAGTATGACCAACTTTCTTATTCCTACAAATGTTTCTATTATTATTTTCTGTTAACCATATTTTGATATGTGATTGATGAATATCATCAAATGAGATATAATAATAATAATAATAATAATAATAATAATAATAATATTTATTAATTTCAGAAAATGTACAAGTACAGTTAAGAAACATTGTCGGTAGAAATACAAAGAAAATATCACAAATAACATTGTAAAAACATATACACACAAAAGAAAAAACATATGAACAGTGTGCGATTAAACAAATATTATAACTAGAACTATAGAAAAGTAGTCCCACATTTTGTAAAAAATTCGTCAACACTGTAGCTGTTCATGTCCAACAAAAATGATTTTAAAGCCTTTTTAAATTTAAAAAAATGTCATAGATTTAATATGCCCCGGCAAACAGTTAAAAAATTTACAGCCCATGAAACAGACTTTTTTGGTATAAAGCCGTTCTGTGTTCTTTTGGTGAAAGGAGATGTTTATTCCTAGTGCTATATGGATGATCAGTTCTAATCTCGTTAAATTTGCTTCTATTTTTGTAAACAAAACATGACAGCTCATCAATGTAAATAGAGTTCAAAGTGAGAATGTTTAAGCTTTTAAAAGCTTCTCTGCAGAAAGTATTATATGAAAGATTGGCTATTATACGTATTGCCCTTTTTTGTAGTAAAAAAACTCTATTTGCTTCAGATGAGGAACCCCAATGCACTATACCGTACTTTATGCAAGAATGAAAAGTAGCAAAATACAACTGTCTTACTATTGATTGTTTGGATGTTATAGCCAAAGCATAACAGGCCTTTGACAGTTTAACACACATATGAATGTGATTAGACCATTTAAGGCTACAGTCGATTTTCAAACCGAGCATTTTTGATTCATTGGCATACTCCACACTTGAAGTAGGAGATAGAAGGATATTAGTGTTGAAGACAATATTAGACTACAAAGTTGAAAAGAGAATAAAGGTTGTTTTACTTTGGTTAATACATAGTTTATTATTTTCAGTCCACAATATTACTGTGGCATATATAGTTTTTGCACAGTTTTCAGCATCAGCAAGAGTATTAGATTTTATTAAAATGTTCATATCATCGGCATACAAAACTGTCAAACATGATGGATATTGAATATTATTCAGCATATCATTGATATAAATAATAAAACGTGTGAGCCCCAATATAGATCCCTGAGGCACTCCAGCGCTGACAGTCGGCGAGTCTGATATAACATCCTCAATACAGACCTGCTGATTTCTATTTATAAGATATGACACAAATCAATCGTGAGCAACACCTTTAACTCCATATTTCTCAAGTTTTGTCAATAATATAGAGTGATCTACACAGTCAAAAGCCTTTGAGAAATCTATAAAGAGTCCTAGAGTCATTTGTCCTTTGTCCATGGACGTTACAATACCGTCCACAGTCGCTTAAAGCAGTGTCTATGCTTCTTTCTTTTGTAAAACCATGTTAACTGGGAGAAAGCTTATTGTGCATCATTAAGAAGCTTATTAGCTGAGAGTTTACTGCAGACTTAAAAATGTTTCTTGACATACTAGGAGAAAGGCTAATGCCCCTATAATTCTCAAACAAGTTTGGGTCGCCTTTTTTAAACAACGGAATAACTTTTGACAATTTTAAATCCGATGGATACATTCCCTGCTCAAGAGACAGATTTATCAGATAGGTTAAAGGTTCAACGATATATGTAGCTATAAGTATTAATAATATATTTGATATTTCGTCATGTCCCGAAGAGTTGGAATTTTTCAATTTTCTGATTAAAACTAATGTGTCCTCCTTAGAAAGAGGCCTAAGAAATAGAGAATGATTCGAGACTTCCAAACATCTATCTATAAAGTGGAAGTCAATAAATGGAGGTAAGTTAGAGGCAACAACTTTGGGAGCGTTAATAAAGAAAGTATTGAATTTTTCTTATAGTTCACTATTATTTAAATGCTTGTCATTTTCTTTTATTTGTATACCGGTTTTATTATTATTATTATATTTTATTTTCCTAGAGTATTATTTAGTATGCTCCACATAGCCTTGCTCTTATTATTAGAGGACATAACTAATTTATCATTAGTCTTTAAAAAAAATCTGATAAAATATGTCTATATTCGTTATTTGCTGCCTTGAAACTGTCTCTAAACTGAGGGTATTTTCTACTTAGGTCTGCAAAAAGTGATACCTGTTTTTTAGCATCAATCATTTTCTGATTAGAAATTGGTACTGAAATGGATTTTTTTGGTTTATTTATCATTTTTCTCGGTGGAAAGCATGTTTCAAAGTGAAAAGAAATAGTTTCCATAAAAGTCTTAAAAGCTATATTGCAATTAGGGATTGCATAAACCTCCACCCAGCCAGTATTCTTTATAATAAATGACAGAAATTGTTGATATTGTTTTCACTAAAAAAATGTTAAAATTTAATGCTCTCCCAAAATTTGACACTGCTCCAGTTACAATGGCATATTGTGCATAGTGATCTGATGGGTTACTCTTTATAATATCCGCTTCAGACACTTTATACATGTCATTCACTACTATGTTATCAATGCATTTACTGGAGAAAAGTGTCACCCTGGTGGACTCGTGAATTATTGTGTACATATTGTTACAACTCAAAGTAAGTGTTAGGTCATGAAGTAGGGTAGAATTTACCTTAAAATCAATATTAAAATCTCCGGCTATCAACAAAAACTCATTACTATGCAAAAAAGAATCTAGAAGGTTACCAAAGTTATTTAAAATAAGAAAAGTATCACCTCATAATCCGTTTCTGTAGGATAAAGATTCTTTTAACATGAACAGATTGACCCCAGACTACAATATTGTAACTTATGGCTGAGTAACACAGAGCGTAATAAGCTGACAATAGAGCGTCCTGGTTTAATTTATTCTCTAGCTGATTAATAGCGTAGTAGGTTTTATTTAGTTTATTTGCTAAAAATGTAATCTGGAACCACAGATTACCTTTAGCAAATAAACAAAATAAAAAGTACTACTGCAAGTCACCTGATTATCGATCAATGATCCAAGGAATATTGTTTTTCGTTCAAATTTTATCGTGTTATTATACAGAGAAGTTAAAGTTGTAAGATTTTTGGAATCTTGTATGAACTGGATGATAACGGTTTTATCAGCATTTATTATTAAGTGATTTTTATTACACCATGTGCAGAACTGCCGTAGAGTAATATTGAAATTGAAATTTGTTTATGTTACCACGAATTCCTAGACTGTTTAATTTGTCAGATACAAAGTCTACATGGATGGTGTCAAAGACCCTAGATAAATCGAAGAATATGCCAATGACGATATCGTTATTATCTACTTTATCGTTAATATGTTGAATGGAATCTCTAGTTGTTGTTTCAGTTGAGTAGCATTTCCTAAAACCACGTTGACTGTCAGTTAATAGTCCTTATGTATTTAAGTATTCATTAATTTTTTGAGAGATTATAGTTTCTATTATTTTTGATATCACACTAAGACAAGCAATAGGACGATACTTTTCGATATTTAATGAGCAGTCATTTTTCGGTATTGGTATTAGTATGGCCGATTTTAAACCATCTGGGAATTCACCATGTATAAGACATACGTTAAATAAATGTGCTATGGGCCCCGACAAGATGTCACGACAGTTTTTAACTAGTTTAATTGAAACTTCATCATCCTCAGTAGATTTTTTATTACGTAAGTTGGTAATTACTCTCTGAACTTCTTGCTCAGTTACTGGTGTAAAGAACATATTCGATATAACATTTTTACATGTCGTGCAGTTCTCAGAATAGTTACCCTGAAAGTGATTCCTCAATTTATCGGCTACTATTGTTGAAAAGAAATTGCCAAAAAGCTCTAAAATTGCGGTACTATCAGTTACTACGTCGTTATTATTAATTAATTCAATATGTTTCCTGGTCCTTTTGCAATCATTATCATTTATTATACTCCATAGAGTCTTGTCTTTATTTATGATGATGGGAGTCTCCCAGGTCAGTTATTTTGTAATGCCTGCTTGAAATATCTTAAGTAGTTGTTTTTCATACAGGGTAGGTAAATCCGGTCACGCACGACTGCCAGACCGGCCATTCTGTTTAGTAATCTTTCTTTTAACACAAATTAACATTTAGCCTGCCTGAAATTCCCTAACTAAAATCGTCACTGGCTCTTGGTCTAGTAGTGCTATTTTTATAGTTATAAAAAATGCATTAAAAATGCGATCTGTGTTTTTCACTTTCTAGTCGTAATTTTGAAATGCATATGGTGGGCTAGGTAGGGATAAGAAGTATCAAACATTAAATGTCTGACCTTTCTACAAAATAGAATGGATCATCTGTTGCCTTATGTTTAGTGGAACACAGATAAATTTCGTCAAGAAAAATACCAAGTTAGGTAATTATAAACAAACTTACTCTTACTACATCTAACGGAGTGGAACCAACTGCACTCCCAAAACTGGCAACAAGACTAGATCTGAAAAAAAGATTAAAATTTTAATGTGACCCAATAGTCATATTTGTTTGCAATTTTTTACGAGTTTATGCTATACAGTGTGTCCCAAATTAACGATGCATGTGTTGTTATCTCAATTATTATAAAATATAGAGATCGCCTAAACGGATAAGGTAAAAACCTTTCATTTATCCTTCATGTAAATCGTTACATTTTAATTTACACAGATACTTTACAAAATCTTTACACCAAAGGCGAGATATATTATTACGATTGTTGTTTTTATGAGGATGCCATACAGGATTTTTTGTACATTCCATAGCACTTAATTTTTTCAAAAATGTATTATTACAATATGGAAAAATTAGTTTCTCAATTGGATAAAAACTAATAAAAGCATTTTTTCATTAGTAATACTATGATAGTTTAATGTTTATAACGTAAGGCAGGAACACATTGTATCCTAGGTTTAATAATGCGGCATACACACAGAGTTATTGTATCTATTATGAAAAATAAATCAGGAGAGGCGTTTATTTTGATAACCCAATGGTTGCCAGTTGCCAGCCATAGTTGCTAACAGAAGGCATGTCAATCTGATGATTTGTCTGTCTCATAAATTTCATAATTATGATACAGTTATTTAAGATAAATATTTCCTGGTATGATAATAAATACTAATAATAACGTTTTCTGGTAAGCAAAGTCCCTAACTTAAGTTCCTCTTAACCTTCTTCTATGAGGTCATACACAAACATAGTTTATTTTTGAATATTAGTAGTGTTTTTTAACTAATTAAGAAAGCTAATTCTATAATATTGTTGAAAAGAGAGTTAAGTCAAATACACCAGAAATCCAATATGGCATCCACATAAAAACCAAAAGTTTTAGTTAATATCTCAAAAATAAACAATGATATATTCTTTATCTTCATCATACTGTAAAAATTTAAAAAAAGTGCTCATACAATGTCAAAGTTACAATGACAACTTTGGTCTATAAGTACTATGAGTATAGATAGACAAATTAAATTCAGGAAATATAAAGGATTTTAAATATATATATGATCTTGGTTTTTCTGAATTATTTTAAAAACTAGAAAAGTTCAATCAAATTCAAAAGCATAATTGAAGTGCTCAAAGAATCATCTAAAACTTTGTCCATTTAATCGGCTTTATATCTGTTATAATAACTGAGGTGGCAATACATACAGCCCCAACTTGGGACACATATTGCACAATAATGCCAGCGAGTTTTCATATTTTTATTTTATTTTTATAGTTATTAGCTATCTATAGATCTGAAAGTAGAACAGACAATGGTGGCATTCGTCCAACTGGACATCCTGAATTTAAATGTAGGTCTCACCAAACTGATGAGAGGACCTGCTCATTACACTACCATTTTTGGGGATATAGGTGCTGATATATGCACTGATAAGTTAATCATCAAGTTTAGATCATCTTCATACGATGCCAACTTGGTTAGTGAAGTGGTTGTCGAATGTAGTTTTAAGCATTTTGCAAAAATATTTCTACCGTTTCAGATCAAATATTCCAATCCCCCTTCAGGAGTAATCCCTTTATAAAATCAATTAGTCATTGGCTCAGTAGAGCAATGCTAAGATGTTTGGCTTGCGACCATGGAGTCCCGGGTTCGAATCCTGGTCAGGGTGGAATAGCAATAGCTAAACTAAATAATATAAATAAGACCATTAAATACGCAAATAATAGCTTTTTATGCAATGTAAATATAAAAAAGTTAAATATTTGAACATTAGTTGTGGGTCTAATGTTGTAAATAGACTACAATTTGGCAATGTAAAAAATGCTCAAAACATATTAAATCATACGATTCAGTGACAATATCAAATTGTGAATTGATGTCATATATGCTATTCCACTGTTATTACTTTAGAGTAGGAAATTTCTGCATAAATAAAGGTATTACATCACACTTGATAAATATTATTATTGGTCGATACTATTAAAATGATGAAATGATAATATTAACTGTAAACAAAGATTAGTATATTGGCGAAAAATAATAGAATTTTAAGACCAGTATTATCAGCAGAAAATATTATAATGTAACACCGCTTTACTGGGTATTAGAGATATGATTGCCTTAATTTTAATAAGAGATAATAAGACCAAAAGAAGAGAAAAAAGCTTTACACAAAAATTTGTTAGTGTATGTGAGATATCATGATCTATAATTATGCCGCACTTGTCAGCAACATAATTCAGTAAATGTGAACAACCCGAAAAAAATACTTTTCCAGATACAAGATCAAAATGGGCACCGTTATTTTGCATTTATGCACGACACCTACGTACTAACTTGAAGTTGAAATTTCAGGATTTCTTCATATTGCACACCCCACATTATATGGTACCTTGCTGACAGAATCAGCTTTCCTGCTGATATTTTGCAAGGAATTTTTGGACTGATAAACATTTATATTAAATTTTAATGGCAATCTTAATGTTTGTCAAATACTGTTGTCGTGCTCTGAATGGTATTTATAATGTTATGTATGCAAATAACACTACAGAGAAATCTCCTGACTTTTTTATTCTCTTCGTCTGTTATCAAATTATTACAGAACCCTGTTGAAATCCGTTATTGTCAGCATTGTACCCTAATTGTTATAAACAATTATTAAACAAAACTCACACTCAATACACTATCAATCATTGAAACTAGTGTCTTGCGAATGTTTTTTGACCCAATGATTTATTAACACAGAATTAATAATAATAGAAGCCTATTATAGTTCTACTTAATTATTAACAATTATTGCTAATTTTGTTGTTTTTTAACATTAAAATGTTTCAGTCAAATTTTTTTTCCCATTATTGCTTCCCTTAGTTACCAATGGGAAGTATCGTAATTTCGGATTATGCAGATTACGAAAATTAAGGTATTTCAATTCCCTCAGTCTGTCTGTTGACTCTTAACTTAACTATTTGACGGAAAGAATACTCTTGGCAGGTAGTCACTGATGGGAAAGAGCTTTGAGAAGGCAGTGCATCTAACAGACGCCTTCAACAAATGGTGTCATGTCATCAGACGTGCTTTACAGCAAAGGGAGGCGGGCTAGAGAATTATGCATGGATCACAAAATGTCCGCCAAGAAGTCGATGCTATTGCAAACCTGGTATATAGGTACCTTTAATGAAAGAAACTATAAACAGATGGTCACCCTAAAAAAATAGGTACTTACTAAACAATACTAATAGAATAGAATTTATTAACCTTCAATATTGTCAAAAGTTACAAAAAATGGTTTCGTCAAAATCACACAGGCCCTGGCATAAGAATCATATGCCAAGTATACAGAATATAATATATAAATATATAATAATAATACAAATATAAAACATAAAAATGTAAAAGGATAACATTATAAACATTCATAGAAAAGTAGAAAAGAAAATAGAAAGCAATTTTTTTGACCACTAAAAACTGTTGTAAAAACAGAAGAAAAAGGTTTCCTCGATATACATAAAGACATTAAATAAACTACAAACCAGAAAGTAGCGACTAACAAAAAAAAAAAAAGAGATTCTTTTGACTAATTAATGAACTAAAATTCGTGTGTTTATTTTAAATCAAGGGTATTTTGGGCATATTTTTTGTTTTATTAGCAACGGTAAAATGAAAAGGTAAAACAACTTCGGCACCGTACCCTGTACTGAGCTGGTTAGCTCTTCATGCAAAATGTAAAACATCATACTAACAATGTTGAATGAAGAATTCAGTTTAGAGAAAAAATTTAACTAGTTATGAAAGTCCCTAAATTACAGCTAGCTATGCTACTTGGTTGTATTCATCAGAAGGCTGTACTGAAGTTCAATTATCACTTCAGAGATGGCGCTAGAGGTGGTTTATAAAGGAAGTCTAGACAAATTTGGATTATTCAAGATTTTACTGCAGAAGGAAACATGAATATTGGAGAGACACCAATTCATCATCGCATTTTTCGAAAAATAACGGTCCTGACTTTTTTTCTCACCTACAATGCTCTTTTAGAGAGAGAAAATACAATTTCATGAATTGTGATCGTGTGATCCCCAGACTGCTGGTTCCCAAGGAGGGGTCAAATTTACCCCTTCTATTTCATCTTTTTTATAGTTAAATAAAGACACAAATACACTGGCCTATTACGCATGCATAGTAAATAAATTAGCGTTTTTAAAGAATTTTCATTAAATCACACAATGTTGCATAGAATCACACAATTATGGACGAGGGCGTGCACATTTTTTTCTTAATCATTGGCAACCTGAACTGTACCAAACTCCATGCGCCAACCGGTGTTATTCCCGCAAATCGCGTCTATCCCTTTTAACAATAAACACGCCCACGCGAACCGTCCTACGTTTTTTATATTTAGCGGCTCGTTGCATTATTTAAAATAATGGCGCGGTGTAGAATTTAAATTTGAAGTTAACTAAATAATGTATCAATAAAAGTGACAGTTACATGTTTTTGTAGAGAGGAAAGATTTTTTTTGGACAGTGTATACTTCATCCAAAGTCAGTCTGGAACTCATAAAAAAAGACCGACAAAGGAATACTTCCTAACGATGTACACGAACGTAGACCCAGAATTTTTAATTATTGAATTTTAGAATCACATTATAATTATTGAAAATGTTGTTTCACTACCTACTTTTATTAATTGATACGCATGATGTAAATGATTTATTTATAATACATTATTTACTGATAGTAAATAATGTTAGTTTAATAAACAACTCCGTAAATGATTCAATAAAAAGTAAATATAAATATCATTTAACCTAGGGATATGGAATCAGCATAAATCAAATCAGACAGAGGGCCTGCAATGGTGGGCCAGGTAAACAATCTACTCCTTTCGTTTGAGGTAAGCGCATAACATATCTGGTGAACCATATTTTTATACGGATATTGTTTGCAATATTCAAGCACGGCCTCGGCTTTTATTCTATCACCTCAGGCTTTTGAAATGACTTATTTTGGTAGCAACGCTTTAGACTGAATTTCCAAATTAATACTAGAAATACTAGACTTGGTGCTATTTTGCTATAGAGAATCTGTTTTTGACGGTTATATTTGTTATAAAACAAATTGAATACTTTTGGCTCCACCATCATTAGTAAATAAATTTGAGAAAACTTACAGGAAATGATTCGATGCGTTATCACCAAGTATGCTCATTAATCGACTCTTGCAAAAGTCATATACTGGTAGTTCTATAGCAGCTATCACAGCAGCTCGTTGGGCAGTAGGACTCACACCCTAAAATATAATAAAAACAATGATACAGATGATAAGAAATTCCTGTCATTATAAACAAATCTACCAGTTACTTAGGTATAGGGTGTAAAGGTAAAATTTTAAGAAATATCAAAAATACTTTTTATAAAACAGGAGCACTTAAAAATCTTGTCTAAATAAACGTTAGCAATATGTATTTTGTCACAAGAATGATCATATCTAGATTGCTTGAAGAATATTTATTCAACGCAAACAAAAATGGACAGAATGGTTTCAGGGAATTTGAGGTTTGAATTGAATTGACTTTCCAACACAATTTTAAATAAATGGTTATAAAAAACAAGGTGTATGGTACAATATAATAATTTTTCAACATGGCCCTTTTATTCACTTTGGTGCTTCAAATGAATTTCTTATACATCCGGTTCATCTTGAAGTTCATTGAAAGTTCTAAATGAATGCCTGAGATAACTTTTTAGTAATATACTGACTTCTGTAATAATACATTTTTATTGAGAATATCAATGATATTGATATTATTAGTATTAACAAATTTGTTAAAATACAAAATATTGAATAATCATCAGTTTATGAAGTTGGTATATACAGGGTGTCCCAGGACTTTGGGGCAATACTACAGGAGCATATAGTTTGGCTCAAGATAATACTAAAAATACCTTTTAATTTTTCCCCAGTGTGCCCCTTTCGGAGATATTCACGTTAAAAGGTTAAATTTTGAAAAGGTTTTTTGCTGATAGGTTCTAATAAGCTGCTGTAGCAATTGTAATAAAATTTGAACAGTAGGTATTTTTGATTCAGAAGTATGGCACATTTAATTTCTTATCTAGGAAGCTTGGGGTGGAACACCCCTAATGTTTCTTATGCCCAAATTCTGACATAAGTAAATGTTTCGATAGTTGAAACGTTTAAATAATTAAAAAGATTTTTTTAACAGTAAATAAGTAAATAGCAAGATCATTTTTGTTGCGGTTACAAAGCAGTCTTGCTGGAGCCTATTTAATGCAGGTTAGTCAATTTTTATTTGTAGATAATAGAAATTTCTTTCAGTGTAGTTATCTATTGTTAGTGTTACACAATTTAATTTTTTTTTAATTTTTCTGTTTCTCTGTTAAGTGTTTATTATCTGTCATTATTTATTAAAAATATAATTTTATTTGCATTTGTATTTGACTATTTAGGCCAGTAAAAATAATAGGTCGACCTAAAACAAATTTGGGACAAGCTGATTTTAGCGTGATTGTGTTCCCTAGGGGGTACTATTTATGTGCCTAAAAGTCCCCAGTAATCCCCCGAGCCAAACTACCCCAAAACCACCCCCTAAGGTACATTTTTTTGTTTTTTTGCGATTTTCTCAAAAACCTTAAACTTTTCGACAAAACTTCAGGATACATTTTTTCATAGAGCATAAAATTCCCTATCCAATGGTATATATACAGTATAAATTCGAGTAATTGCAAAGCCCTCTATAGCGTTTTGAAAAAAAATAAAATTTAAATTCTGCAAAATTATTTTCGATTTCGCAAGTTCTGACCAATATTTTAAAACTACATTAACACTACTTGGGCTTTATTGTATTTTTATCATATCTGCGGCATTTATGTAATTCGAAATAATTTTTTATTAATATTATTAGCTATATTTATCTTTACAAATAATTTTAAGAGAGATCTTTAACCCTCTCCGGACTAACATCGCATACAAGCAATGGATGCATTGTATTTGAAATTCCAAAAAAGAATTTTTTCCCTAACTTTTTGAGGGCCCTTTTGCACAGGGGCCCAGGTGGCATTTGCTCATTGGCCGCCCGGTTAGATCCGCCACTGCGAATAATGGTTGGTTATTGTACCGCCTTGTTAACCTATTTATTCCGTGCTATAGCACTGATTGTCCAATGGACGGTTGGCATATGGGTAATGTTCTCGTTTAGGGTGCGAGAGGTCCCAGGTTCAACTTCTGGACACACCGACTTTTTTTCCTTTAATTTCGTAACGATTAATGTATTTTTTCACAAATTCAGGTTTGATCTGACAGCAGATATTATGTTTTTCTTCTTTTTCCTATAATGATTTCATTTTTTCATGTTATTTCTTTAGGTTGATTTTTATTATGCTATCTAATTGTTAATAATTATCAGTGCCGCAGGTATCATTATCGTAGACAAGAAAAGAGGGTTGCTCTAATGCATATGCGGGATTATTTATGCTTGCTTGGGGTGTAGATGCTAGTCTGAGAATATTTCCAACAGTCCAGATGTTGTCACGTTATATTGTCTAAGTAATGACGAATAAAAGGTGGGAAATTAGGCGGGAAATTTGAATTTTACAAAAACACGGAATAAACCACAACAGGCATGTTTTCTATTCTTTAATTGTAATAAAAAATGATAGTTCTAAGGCTACAGAAACACGTAATAACCATTAAAATGCCCAAAAACTTTTTTTCTTGAAAATAAACAAAATAAAAACTCCGAAATTAACGAGGCTAGTAAACGATCCCTGCAGTGAGAGTAGCGCGCGTGATATCATAATGCTCTAGCGGAACTGGTATACTAACATTATATGGATTGTTTGTTTCAGTATTGTTTTATCTCTGTTTTTGTAATGATGGGAGACTCAAAAAGTGTGAAAGTTAATAGAAACGAGTGTTGTTTTGTTCCTGGATGTACAAATACATCAGTAAATAACCAAGAAAAAGTTTTTATGTCTGTCACAAAATGTAAAAAGAAAGAAGCTTTGGTCCTTTTTTAAACCAATGATATTTTTTAAAAACTTTTGTTACCTTAAACGCATTTATCAAAATCGGTCTCCGATTATTAGGGATGGCAACGATGTATCGATATAAAATAAATATCGATATATTAATCCTATACCATGAATACATTCATATCATTTTTGTCTTGCAATATATCGGGTTGAAATATCGATATTTTTTATAAATATATCGAAAAGGGTCAACTTGCAATTACCCTCCCACTCTTCGAAATTTCAATCGAGATAGAAATGTTATTACGAGAATATCACCCCCCGACCCTCCGCTCTTCGAAATTTATTTTAATCGAGATAAATAATTGTACTGTAAAGAATGCCACCCCCGCTTTCCGAAGTTATACCTTAAGCAATATTCATTAATTTTTGACATTAAATGTTAATCTACAAAATATATCGATGCATAGATATATCGATAATTTTTGTTGATATATCGATTATATTGATCTGAGTCTTGTGATGTATCAAATGATTCATATATAGATATATTACATTTTTTGCCATCCCCAATTCCCATAAGAAACATGCATGAAAGCCTAGCCATTATATTCGCTCGCGTTTAACTATGAGCAACATGACGTCACACCAGTCAAGGAGAGTTTCACGCATTCAAATGAATATTCATATTTCTTTAGGGATTTTCCCATAGAACGGATTTCTTGTTTTTTGTAAAACTTTGTGGATAATATTATAAGACTATTTTTAATCATTTCATGTTTAAACAGGATTTAATTTTTTTGTGAACATCCCTATTGTCCAGAAAAACCCACCTAAATACCCACTGGGCCGTCTTTTTCTAAAGAAGGTGGATTTTTGCACAATCCTGGATTGAGCAGTTTGCTCGTTTCTAGCACATTTAATTAACTTAACTATATAGGAAGAGGAATCTTTCCAAATAAGTTAAAACTGGCCACAGTTATGCCACTCTTTAAAAATGGCGATGAAAATAATTATGCCAATAACAGAGCAATAAGTCTACTTTGCAGTATTTCTAAACTTTTAACAATTAACTACTTTTCTTGACCAAAATCAAAATATTATTTTTTCAACGGTTTTATTGAAAACAAAAGTAAGTACTGTACTCTGAATTTATAGTTATTTATGTACCAAGGGTCGTAAATGCACTTTCCTGGTCGAGAATTTTTATAATAGCACTAGTTAAGAGCTGTTAAGAGTAACTTTGCTATGCAGTTAGAACTATAATAACAGTACAGGATGAAATAAAATATTGAACTGTATTAATCCAATAAGCAAGCTCGTGCAAACAAAAGATTTCGATTTAGCAACTGCACTTGATCTTTTAGAAAGAGTGACAAAATTGACGTTGAAGTGAATTTTGAATTCACAATGCCAAGACACCACTGTAAGAAGAAAAAAAGGTAAACTTCTTATACGAGGCAAATGATAACCCGATCGAAGATCCCAAAGAAAAATACAAGTTTTTTTTTTCGTTACTATTGATGAAGTACTAAACACAATACAATCTAGATTTGAACAACTTAATGACCTATTTTCAATCCTTGTATAATATACATGATTTAAAATTCACACCTAAAGAAAAACTATTAAAATATTGCAAAGATTTGGAAATTATTTTAACAAATGGGTGATTCAGTTGACATTAATGTTGTAGCTAACAGGAAATTCCTGAGGTTTTTGCGCATTTGGTTATAAAAGTAAGTCTAAGTAATGTGCTAAAATTAATAATGAGCCTAAACTATAGAATAAATTTTAAAAAAACGTTTTGCACAAATTTAAAATTTCCATGTTTCATGACATTCTAAAAAAAATTTGAACATTTTTTACAACTACTATACTTCCACTCCACTACATGGATGTGCAACTAATAATGTGACAGCTGGCAATAATATTTGGCATATAGTTAACACAATTGGCAAGGAAGACGCTATGGTGGAAATTTGTAAAGGTATTTACGCAAGCCTTCTTTCTATATTTGGCACCTTTTATTTAATATTGAATTTTTGCTGTCGGATGACCACTCTGTATATTTTGTTGACCAAAAGTTATCAGTATTGAAACATTCTTTATAGGATTTTGCAAACAGCAGAAAAAATTACTATCTATAAGAACTAAAAGAAAAACTAGGTAAGTATGTGTAAAATATTAATGAAATCTTTGCACATAGTTTTTCTTTTAGTTCCCGTAGATAGTTATTTTTTCTGCTGTTTGCAAAAGAATATGTTTCAATACAATTAAACAAACAAATAATGAGTCATTTTTAAACAAAAGTTATCAGGTTTGCTTTGTAATAATAGCGTTAACTACATTCCGATTATTATTCTCATATGTCATTTCGTAATTAATAATTTTTTAGATTGACCACTCTGTATAAATAAAGAGGGAAGTTCTGTGTAAATACATTTACCATTTTTTTTCTATCAATTATTTGTCATCACTTACCCTCCATAAACCTGAGATTCCTTCGTGAGTATACACGTCTTTGAAACAGTCAACTAAACTCACATTTCCGCTACCATTAACACCCGCGACTTGCATACGAACTTTTAAAACATCTGTAGGATTAGCAATGGCACTAGAGAATGCACCAGCTATAACTGCACAAACAACATTGATGCTAACACTTTCTCTACCATTATGTTCTAATATAATACTTTTTAATGAGTAGTAAGTACCAAATTTAATAGTACCATACGTAGCTTGGCGTAATACTGCTGGCCAAATACTGAAACAAACAGGAAATAAAAATATATACAATTGATAAATTACTGTTAGTATTATTTGGCATGATGTTTGGAATGATGTACTATTAGACCACAGAGCATTGAGCTCAAAAGAGATCTAATCAAGTTAACCTCAGACACCAATAGAAGCCTTGAGGAATCATAATACTTAATATTACAGGAGATGGTTAGATTTTTCTGCATCGTTTAATGCTCTCTCAGATATTTTTATTATTTTATGAATGATAATGATTCAGAAAATTGACTACAGGTGGGGTGTCTTCTGTGAAGTATGTTACAAGTTGCCAAAGTTGTAAACAAAAATGAAGTTATAGCACATGATCGTTATAGTTCCATTTGTTTAATGCACGTAAAAAACACCCAAAAAACAGGTCATTAAAATATCAAAGTCGGTTTTTATCTGTGGACAACGTCCTACAGAGCCGTACTTCAAATGTTTGAGTATTAAAGTAAACAAAATAATGCTAAAGATTTAAAAATCGTGTTGTCGGCAGAAATTTAATAACGTTTCTAGTAAATTAAAAATCTTACTCTCTTTTAAGTCAAGATAGGAATATCTTACGTATTGATGGACGCACTGCCCATACTTCGCGATATTGATAGATGAATTCAAAGTACGGCTCTGCTTATGCGTTCCCTGGGTATGACATTCTAGTTAGGGGTAACTTTAACTTTTATTCCCAAGAAACTATACAGTTTATACAGAGATTAACACAATAACATACACATTAATTTTTTAATGACAGTATGTGAATAAATACTACAAACAATGCTTATGGATAAAAAATAATAACGATAACAGAAAGTATTTATATATAAACACATATACACAATACATACATACATATACACACACACATGCACACATTCATATACACACATGCATATATATACACACTCATACACATTCATTATACATAATAACTTAATAATAAAACGCATAGTACAATCAATATACAAATAACTTTAAGTTAATAGCATATTTTTTACATATGTTCTAAATTTGTTTAAATTTTTGACATTTTTAATTTTGGTTGGTAAATTATTATACAAAGTTATTCCCTTATAAAAAATTGAGTTTTTTCCAACTTTTGTTTTAAACTTTTGCGTAACTATAATCTCAGGAGTCAGAAAGTTTAATTGAAAGAGGCTTGTGTCCGTTAATTTCTTATCTTAATTATGACAGAACATACTTTACATAACGGTACTGATGTATTTCTTTTTTTTTCTTTTTATTATATGTTATAATTTACAAATTTGTAACTGTAATGTACTGTATTTTACTTCTTAAATTGTAACCTAGAAATTGGCTTAGGCCCGTAAATAAATAAATGAATAAATAAATTATCTATTAACACATTATATTTATTATTTGATGAATTATAAATAAATGAGACATGCATCGGTCTCCCTTTACATCAGCTCGGTCGGCAGCTTTGAGTATTTTATGTGCATCAAACAAATGGAGACAACTATACAAGATGTTGTTTAGGTTGAGAAAATGTATGTATTCAAACATTTTGAATACAGATAATTATTTCCCGAAGGAAACACTCCTGTCAGTTAAATAGTTAGAAAGAAAAATGTTTCCAATTTTGGAAAAAAAAAAAATCAGATTTTTATTGTACATTTTATCTCGGAAGTTTAAACTCATCGTTGTAAGTTCTTTCTCTTTTTAAAAAAGTAGATATCTGCTCCCTTAACGATAAAATAACCTTCTCAGAAAGTTGGGGTTGTAAGCAAAAGTGCTGCAGGCACTTAACTGCAGAGGAATTTATTTAACATTTTTCGCTGAGTTTCTACCGTATCTTAGATGTACCGTATCATTATTAACAGGTCATCCTTATTTTTAATAATTCATTATAAATTTTCCAGAAAAAAAATTATGCATCTAAAGACTAAATTCCCATGAAATTATTCAATTTCTGTATGTATATAAACGAGAACATGTATGATTTTACACGAAGATGACTTTTATCTTGAGCTATGGCAAAACTGACGGGATGACAAATGCCAGAAGCCAGAAGTCTATTTTATCGTGATTTATGTTCAACAGAATTAAACAACTCACACAAAGTTTTTGTAACGATGAGTTACCTACCTAGTTTCTGCACTATAAAACAAAGTTTTTTTATTCTATCGCAAGGGATAAACTCCTGATAAAATGTTGGAACCAAGATGGAACATATTATGAAGCATGCGAGCCAATGGTATGGACTTTGATTTTGACAAGTAAGAGGAAATCTACTTTCAATGATAGTCTTGGAAAAAGCAGCTGCCTAACAACCACATTTCCCATCCAGTCTTTTTAAAAGAAAGCATCTTTATACTATATTTTCAGTCTAGTATGTGGAACCTATTGTCCATATAATTTTAACACAATATTTGAAATCGCCCCAAGATGGTAATGGGATGGGGGTGGATGAAGCTAAAAAGAATTTTGAGAACTTTTGCTCTCATAGGTACACACACTATACCGCAATTTTACTTTATTAACTCCTTTAATAATGGAGTGGGGATGTGGGAGGCGCTGGTGGGGGCGGCAGATGTCATAAAAAAATTGAGACTGCCTTCTATATAGTATATCGGGTGCCCACAAGACCAGGTACTATTTTCATATTTATTTTTCAAGAAAGAAATTTGAAACAGGATATTTAGTATAAAAATACATTTTTAGACATAACCAGATCCAAAAAACATTTCCGGTTTAACTGGAAGTACTACTAACTTTTTGATTTTAAATGGCATCTTGTATATTTTTAATCTTGTCTGATAGAGGTTTGAATCAATGGCTCAAAATATGGTGCGTATTTATGTATATTCAAATCTGGTGATAGAATTTTTGACCACTTCCCGATATCCAATCATGCTGAAATTTTGCACACAACTTTAGTTCTGAAGACAATACAATATAGTATATTCAATATTATGGTGTATTTTTCTTGAATATGGCGGCGGGCACAAAAAGACGGATGACCTATTTTTTACAACCCCCTCAACATCAAATAAAAGAGTATGACAAGTAGAATACAATAAGCTGCGTGACGTTATTGTAAATCCAATATGGCGGCCGACACAAAATGGCAGATTACCTATTTCTTTACAACCCCCTTGATATGGGTATCAAATGAAAGAGTTTGATAAGAGTAAACGAAATGATGGCGTTTGAATAAAACATTTTATTTTTAAACAATGATTAAATTACAAAACGATGATGAAAGAGAAAACCATTGGGCACTCATAAAGTATTGCTGTTGCTGTTATATTACAACATACTATTCATAATGTTTTATCACAATACCGATTGTTGATAAAGGTAATATATTATATTTTATGAGCGTTCAATGGTTTTCTTTTTCATCATCATTTTGTAATTAGATCACTGAATAAATAGTTATTTACATTACTAGATGCGAGAGTTTACTTTTAGGTGTGAGGTGATTTTTTAATCAATCAATCAATTTGACTACAAGGTTGATTCTGAGCGTATCTCAGCATTTTTGTATGTTACAGTAAGATTTTGATCTTTCCTTCTATCAAATTTAATTAGTTGTGTCTTTTCAATGTTTAGTGTTAGATTGTTGTTAGAGAACCAGTTGTCAAGTTTACTCAAAGAGTCCCTCATCCGATAAATAAATGATTCTGGCTCACTAAAAATCAGAGATGTGTCATCCGCATAAAGGATCATGCTTTGCTCAACTACCTTTGGTAGCTCATTTGTATACAATATATATAGAAGAGGTCCTAGTATGGATCCTTGTGGGACTTCTTTTTTTCACTTTCTCTTCTGATTTTATTAGATCCCCAGTTTCATTGAACTCTACCGTACGTTGTTTTCCATTGTGCAAGTATGATGCCAGTAAGCATAATGGCACACCCCTAATCCTGTAGAGTTCCAGTTTCTTACATAATACCACATGGTCTACACTATCGAAAGCCTTTGAAAGGTCTAAACAAAGAGTTAGTGTTACATTATTATTATTCAATGAGCCTAATATCGTGACTAATGACTGGTATATAGCCCTCGTTGTAGATTTTCCCTTTCTAAAACCATTCTGATTGTCAGCTAATAGAGAGTTAGTTTCCAGAAAGATTAGCAACCTATTACATATATAATTTTTTCAAAAATTTTATTTATATTCGACAGCGGAGAGATGGGTCTATAATTTTTTAGCTTACCTTTTTCTCCCTTCTTATAAACTGCCCTGATGATACGGGAAAATTCCCGTGCAAATAGATAGGTTTATAATATGTGAAATAGGAGCCGCGATCAGATGCGAGCAGCTTCCTTAAGAACTGAAACTGGTATTTTGTCCTCCTCTACAGATTTTTTATTTTTTAATACATGTATACAAGCAAGCACTTCATTTGGACTTGTTAAAGGAAAAAGACAGCTATTAGGAAAATGATTAATTTTTGAATAGTCAACATTATCTACTCGTCAGTGTCAGGACGTGCATTTATAAAGTAGTCATTTGCGAGGTTAAGGATCTCTGATGAGGTCAATGATGAGTTCTCTAATTTAAGGTTTATTAAAATGTTATTTTTATTCCCTGCCCGGTTTTCAGTTATATTCTTAGTAAGTACCCAGGATGTCTTTGTTTTGTTCTCTGCTTTTTGTAATTAATTCTGTATGCGTTTTACATTTGGCCTGTTTTATTACTTTGTTTAAGACATTTGAGTACGTTTTATATTTCTGTTCACTATTTCTCCTTTCAACATTTGCCTATGGAGAAAAGCTTTTTTTTACAGGATATTTTAATTCCGTTGGTAATCCAAGTCTTAGATTGCTTATGGACTTCTTGTCTTTTTTTGGGAAATATTCTTTCCGTTAAATTTGTCGTTTTGTAAGAGAATATATTGTATGCATCATTGACCACAGTAGAAGTGTGGGCGGTTTTGTTAATGACTTTTTAATTACCTTGTTGACCTTGAAAAGAGAAAGTGGTTTTTAATCACCGCGAGAAGATAATGACGTAGTTAGGGAAATCCGCGGATTTTAATCACCGCGAGATAATGATCTTATCTGGTGGGTGACCCCTGTGATTAAAGTTAATTAGATATACGTGCCTTTCAACATGTGCTGGAATTTTTGAGCGATTAAAAAAATTTAATGACGCAACAAACTGACTGGGATTTTGGAACTTGATTAAGACTTGTTTTCATAATATAAAAACACACTGTTGTGAGCAAATAGTATTCAGTGTTCAATTCTGACGTTTCCACGTCGATAAGAATAATATTTTAAATAAGTTTGCATATATTTAACAGATTTTACAAGTTTCGGTGTTTAGAATTATTTAAAAAGTGACACATTTTCGAAAACTTAAGAAGACTATAATCGTCAAGTTTTGTGTTTAAAAGTGATATCAGCTTTAATATTCGACATTCAACAAGGCATCTTAATCATATTCCAAGAGAAGAGATTCCCATTAAACCGCAGTGCAAGTAAAGTTGGTGGTGGCTGCCCCGGCCCCCGGCTCATTTTTTTAAATATTACAATATTTTTTCAACACACAACGAACACAATTTCTCAACTGGATAATGAAATGCAGCAGGTATTAAAAGCTCAGAGTTAGACATTTTTCATTGAATGAATTAACTTTTCAAGAAACGTAGTATTCGGTTCTCAATAAGTTTTTTTAAGAAGTGTAGTAAAATATGTGTTCAAACGATGCATGTTGTGAGTTATGGGATAAGGATGACTTTCCAAGCTACAATCCTTTACAGGATATAGAAACAAAGAATGTTTTGAGGAGTGCGTTTTCGGTAATAGGGAAATCTAAAAAAGCCAAGAAAGCCTTCCGACTTGCAGAACGACAACGACTAAGTAAGCTTGAGGAAAAAGAACAACTTTCAAAAAAAGAAAATTTGAAAATAGATAGTGTCGCGAAGAACTTAAAGTGATATTAGTGGAGACTGTACAAGTGTTCCGTGTTTAAAAAAACTGTTAAAAAAAAAGCGGTGTGGCTATAGACAGCGGCTTTAAGGTTCACATACCGGAGCGCCATAAATAACTTAAGGTGACTCCATCTAGATTGCACAAGTTTTTCGTGTTAAAAATGACATGGGCATGGGCTTTAACATTCGCACACATACACACAATCATTTTCGGTTTTTACAAAAATTCTACCAGAGGCATCTTAAATCATATTCCAGGAGAAGAGTTGCCAACTAAAACTGGAGTGCAAGTAAAGTAGTTTCTGGCGACGGCCCCCGCAACTTTTAAATTTCTGTACATGTATTAATTTGTGATTCTTTTCACAATCGATTAAAAACTGGCAGTTATTTCTGCTTTAAAATTATTTAAAGTGGTATGAATATAGACATCAACTTTAACATTCAGACATTTTCGGTATTCACAAAAATTTTACCAATCATCTTAAAACATATTCATGTACCCGGCTAATTGGTTAATCAAGTTTGGTTTATTAGACAAATAACTTAAGGTGACTCCATAGAGATTGTATAAGTTTTCGTGTTAAAAATGATATGGGTATGGGTTTTAACATTTACACTCACACATTTTCGGTTTTCACAAAAATTCTACTAGAGGCATCTTAAAGGAGAAGAAGATGTACCAACTAAAACCGGAGTGCAAGTAAAGTAGTTTCTGGTACCCCTGACCCATTTTACATTTTAAACCGTTTTTCGCGAGAGTCTCATTAACGATCGAAAAATAGTGGTCATCAAATTTGTAGCTTCATCACAAATTAATATATGTACAAAGAAAATTAAAAGTTACGAGATATATTGCTTATTTCGCAGGTGTGCTTTGTCAATTTATGATTACTAATGATATAAAAGACTCAAAATAATAATAATAGAAAAATGTAAACTAGAAATTTTCACTGAATGAATTAGCACTAAATAACAGTTATCAAAAATTCTTATTCGCTGTATTGTTTGAACATTGGTAATCTTATTTTAAAATTAAATATGCAGCAAGTTTTTCGTTTTCTTACTTAAAGGCACTAACATTCCTAAATGATAGGGAATGATAGTGTTTAAAAGGGTGCCTGCGAAACTTTTCGACGATGAGTTTATTTTAAACTTTTTAGAAACAAAAAATAACCAATATAAAAATGTTAGCTATATCTATACAAACTTGTTATTTAATTTTAATAATCTTATTTGTAAATCTATACGTAAGGCTTATATCACATATGTTGGAAACAAACAAACCAGTTCTATATATATATATATATATAACAATGTATGTATGTTTTGCAATTATGTATTTTTAAGAAATAAAAATGATCTATAAATTTACCTGTGTGTTTATTATATTATAGCAAATAAGAGAAAAATGGCCACTTTGATGTTAAACACTAAGTTGTGCATATTACAGCTAAAAATAATGTTATGTATTCAAACGCCTACAATAAAAAGTGTCGTGTTGTACAGCGTGCGAGAAAAAGTAAAACATATTTAAGAGCGACCGATAGAAGTAGAACTACGCCAGAGTTTAAAATGAGGCTAGAGAAATACTGCAAAAACTTGGAAGAATTGAAAAAACTCATACATCTTTATGAGGATATACAGAGCATGTTCTTCGGCTTCTCAAATAAAATGTACATTGGGGATTAGTGGGTGTATGGAAAAATATTTCAATACTATGGCTTGTTAAAAACATTGAGGATCTCAGGTGTCCCGACTATAAGCTTTTAAGAAGTAGATTTTTCAAAGGTTAGCTGTATGTCACACATTGAAATAATGTATATGTGCAAATATGTATTCGCTAAAAAATAAAAAATATTTAAAAAATATTTAAAAAACATGTGTTTATTATATATATTATAGCAAATGAGAAAAATAGGACCTGTACTGTAGGGTTAAACGCCAAACTCTATTTAGAATATATTAATATTTTATTACATTTAAATGCATAAGACGCGACACAACTTTAAACAAGCTATTTTGTAAAATAAATAAAAACACATGGGGGCTGCAATGTTCCCCCAGCTAATAACTTAGTAAGTAAAATAATGAAACCACAAAATATCAAAAACACAGCAGGTGAAAAAAATTAAAATTGAAAAAAGTGACTTCCACTATTTTTAAACACTAGCCTATTATTATCAACTTGCATCTCATATATAGTTTCTTAAAATTACAAGTCACATAAAGCAAGAATTCTTTATAATTGTTATTTAGTGCCTTTAAGTAATAAATTAACAGATAATAATAAAAAAATGCGGTTCACTGTATTTTTACCAGGTTGGTATTGTACGAAACGCCTGCAAACTTCGAAATATAAAAAATACACTCAACGTTATGCGTACCATTTGCGTACGAAAATAGATATTTGTTAAAATAGGGTCATCACTATTGCAAAAATAACAAAAAACAACATTATTTAAAAAAATATTGTGTGTAACTGTCAAAGAGAGCCCCAGTAAAAATTAGCTTGAATCTAGAACGACAAAGTATTCCGTGAAATAAGTAATATCCCGTACCTCATTTTCAGTTTTTCAAAAAAGAAAGAACGATAAAAACTTATAGTGTACTTGACGTTTTGTGAGTCCGTGGTTGCCAAAACCATCTACACTTATACGGTTATTAAAGAAAAAACACAATAATAAACATTTACCTCTTTCACTGCCACCAAATGTTCCAGCGAATCACTATTGATGTACATGTTTATTAATCCTTTTAAGCTGTATGCATGTAACACAGCTTTAAATTGCTCCATTTTCACTTAACTGAACACAACACAACACAGTATACCCTCAGAACGATTGCTGCAGATGCCTAATTGGCAACTTTTTCTTACAAATAACAATGATCAAAATTAAGTCCACACGGCCATTCCCTGATGGAGAAGGTCTGGCTTAATGTATTTTGAAATACCATCGCAACCCAACTGTAATAAAATATTAATATATTTTAGATAAAGCTTGGTGCAGGTAATTACAGGGGTAAATTCTTATTATTTAAAATACCACTAATATACGAAAGCTTTTAAATAACCATATTATGTTAATGCAAAATGTCGAGACGGACTTTACAGGGGTAACAATGTGAAAGATTTCTATTCATTAAATTCTTATTATTTAAAATACCACTAATATACGAAAGCTTTTAAATAACCATATTATGTTAATGTAAAATGTCGAGACGGACTCTTAAGACGGACATCTCTTAATCTATATATCAATATGAAAGACTTTTTGAAAGTCCCAATTTGTGATTTGATTTAAAAAATCTCGGAATTTAAACGAGATACGAAACAACAATTATTTCACGGAATACTTTTTTCGCTAGAAATTTTCGTGTTTAAAAAAATCGAATGGCTTCAACACTTATTACACCCCGTTTTTAATGATAACAGAAAATATGCTAAAATTTATTCCTAAAAAAGCACACATAGTTTTAAAACACTCCTAAATGATATAAGGCGGTGATCTCGTTGAAAAGGGTGCCTGCGAAACTTTCGACGATGGGTATATTTTAAACTTTTTTAGAAACAAAATAACCAACATACAAATGTTAGTTAGCTACATCTATGCAGACTTTGGCATGTCTTTAATTTATTTCTTCTAAAACTAAATAACAGCAAACTGTAAGATTTCTAATTCACTCAGCCAATGAAAAAAATGTTTCCATAATTTTTGAACGCCTCTATTAGTAATAATTATTTTTTAAAAAGAAACTGCCAACTCAACCGAAATTTTATGTCAATGATGAAAAGTAACAAATTAAAAGTTGCGAGATATTACTCATTTCATAGTTAAGACTAAACCAGCGCTGTTAGCCAAGTATACAACAATTATTATTCGTCTCTCGAGGGTCTGATAATCACCCATATCTATGGTTCTATCACAGTCGAATACAAATCTATATATCAATATGAAAGACTTTTTGAAAGTCCCAGTTTGTGATTTGATTAAAAAAATCTCGGAATTTAAACGAGATACGAAACAAGAATTATTTCAAATAATACTTTTTTCGCTAGAAATTTTCGTGTTTAAAAAAAATCGAATGGCTTCAACACTTATTACACCCCGTTTTTAATGATAACAGAAAATATGCTAAAATTTATTCCTAAAAAAGCACACATAGTTTTAAAACATTCCTAAATGATATAAGGCAGTGATCTCGTTGAAAAGGGTGCCTGCGAAACTTTCGACGATGGGTATATTTTAAACCTTTTTAGAAACAAAATAACCAACATAAAAATGTTAGTTAGCTACATCTATGCAGACTTTGGCATGTCTTTAATTTATTTCTTCTAAAACTAAATAACAGCAAACTGCAAGATTTCTAATTCACTCAGCCAATGAAAAAAATGTTTCCATAATTTTTGAACGCCTCTATTAGTAATAATTATTTTTTTAAAAAGAAACTGCCAACTCAACCTAAATTTTATGTCGATGATGAAAAGTAACAAATTAAAAGTTGCGAGATATTGCTTATTTCATAGTTAAGACTAAACCAGCCCCGTTAGCCAAGTTTGTGTTGTACAACAATTATTTTAAGTGTAAAGCCGTTGAAATAAAAAATTATCAAAGAAATATTCTTATTCGCAGTTTACAAGACAAAAAACACAGATTGAATATGTACAAAATTAAAAGTTAAAATGACGAGCTATTACTTAGTTATGACGATACCAACAATAGGATTACTTTATCATAACACGATACAGAGAAAATTGTTTTATAAATAAAAATTCAAGTTTTTTCGTTTTCTTACAAATAACAATGATCAAAAATTAAAACCACGCGGACCAGGCAGGGACAGGCCTCGGTACGATTTATTGACTTCTCAATATTTCTTTGTTAATAAAAAATATTATTATTTGCAATAGAATTTTTTCACTAAGAAAACGTTTTACAATCGAAAGAAAAGAACTGTTGGATTAAACATTGCTACATCACTGAATGTAAAAATAAAATATTAAGCTCTAGTCCTTCCTTTTTTTATTTTTAAAAAACCATCAGCTATATTTACGGGCAGTGAAAATTAATGGTTTTCTATAAAATAATAGCAAGATGCACGTTTTCTAATTCGTTTATTCACTCAATGAAAAATTTCTCTGAGTTTAAATTTTCCATTATTTTTGAAACGTTAATATCAGAAATAATTATTTGTTCATTAAATCTTTGAACAAATACTTCTACTTTAAAACAAAAACCTTGATCTTAATCGTAAGCGAAACTTTAAGAGGTTTTATATATATAATGTAAAAGTACAATTGTGTATTCACTAGAAATAAAGAAAATATTTATAAAAATACATGTGTTTATTTTATTATAATAATAATACAACATTCAGAATGTTTGTGAAGAAATGATTACCTACTGTTGATATGGGAACTCAAAAATAATAGAATCAATTTAAGTTCAGAGTTAGAAATTTTTATTGAATGAATTAGAAAATCTGCATCAACTATTTACTCGTGATGTAGAAAAATGTTAAAAAATATCTATTTTGTGCACGATTGGTACACACAATGTATAACATATTTTTATATTTCGATGTTTGCAGATAACTTTTCATACACCATAGCTGGTACTGTGAACCACATTTTATTGTCTGTTAATTTTCTTACCTAAAGGCACTAAATAACAGTTATCAAAAATGTATTTTATTAAGCTTTTAGTTCTCTCCTCTTTATTTTGTCTGATTGATGGAACGTAGATAGAATTTTTTCCTATCAAATTAAAAAAATCTTGAAAATAAAATGAGATATGAGAAGATCATCTCTATGACTCCGTTAGGTTTTCGGACATTTTGACGCCAAATATTAGGATAGGTTAGGTTAGGCGCGCGCCTAACCTAACCTATCCTAATATTTGGCGTCAAAATGTCCGAAAACCTAACGGAGTCATAGAGATGAGCTACAAATTTGATGACCACTATTTTTCGATCGTTAATGAGACTCTCGCGAAAAACGGTTTAAAATGTAAAATGGGTCAGGGGTACCAGAAACTACTTTACTTGCACTCCGGTTTTAGTTGGTACATCTTCTTCTCCTTTAAGATGCCTCTAGTAGAATTTTTGTGAAAACCGAAAATGTGTGAGTGTAAATGTTAAAACCCATACCCATATCATTTTTAACACGAAAACTTATACAATCTCTATGGAGTCACCTTAAGTTATTTGTCTAATAAACCAAACTTGATTAACCAATTAGCCGGGTACATGAATATGTTTTAAGATGATTGGTAAAATTTTTGTGAATACCGAAAATGTCTGAATGTTAAAGTTGATGTCTATATTCATACCACTTTAAATAATTTTAAAGCAGAAATAACTGCCAGTTTTTAATCGATTGTGAAAAGAATCACAAATTAATACATGTACAGAAATTTAAAAGTTGCGGGGGCCGTCGCCAGAAACTACTTTACTTGCACTCCAGTTTTAGTTGGCAACTCTTCTCCTGGAATATGATTTAAGATGCCTCTGGTAGAATTTTTGTAAAAACCGAAAATGATTGTGTGTATGTGTGCGAATGTTAAAGCCCATGCCCATGTCATTTTTAACACGAAAAACTTGTGCAATCTAGATGGAGTCACCTTAAGTTATTTATGGCGCTCCGGTATGTGAACCTTAAAGCCGCTGTCTATAGCCACACCGCTTTTTTTTTAACAGTTTTTTTAAACACGGAACACTTGTACAGTCTCCACTAATATCACTTTAAGTTCTTCGCGACACTATCTATTTTCAAATTTTCTTTTTTTGAAAGTTGTTCTTTTTCCTCAAGCTTACTTAGTCGTTGTCGTTCTGCAAGTCGGAAGGCTTTCTTGGCTTTTTTAGATTTCCCTATTACCGAAAACGCACTCCTCAAAACATTCTTTGTTTCTATATCCTGTAAAGGATTGTAGCTTGGAAAGTCATCCTTATCCCATAACTCACAACATGCATCGTTTGAACACATATTTTACTACACTTCTTAAAAAAACTTATTGAGAACCGAATACTACGTTTCTTGAAAAGTTAATTCATTCAATGAAAAATGTCTAACTCTGAGCTTTTAATACCTGCTGCATTTCATTATCCAGTTGAGAAATTGTGTTCGTTGTGTGTTGAAAAAATATTGTAATATTTAAAAAAATGAGCCGGGGGCCGGGGCAGCCACCACCAACTTTACTTGCACTGCGGTTTAATGGGAATCTCTTCTCTTGGAATATGATTAAGATGCCTTGTTGAATGTCGAATATTAAAGCTGATATCACTTTTAAACACAAAACTTGACGATTATAGTCTTCTTAAGTTTTCGAAAATGTGTCACTTTTTAAATAATTCTAAACACCGAAACTTGTAAAATCTGTTAAATATATGCAAACTTATTTAAAATATTATTCTTATCGACGTGGAAACGTCAGAATTGAACACTGAATACTATTTGCTCACAACAGTGTGTTTTTATATTATGAAAACAAGTCTTAATCAAGTTCCAAAATCCCAGTCAGTTTGTTGCGTCATTAAATTTTTTTAATCGCTCAAAAATTCCAGCACATGTTGAAAGGCACGTATATCTAATTAACTTTAATCACAGGGGTCACCCACCAGATAAGATCATTATCTCGCGGTGATTAAAATCCGCGGATTTCCCTAACTACGTCATTATCTTCTCGCGGTGATTAAAAACCACTTTCTCTTTTCAAGGTCAACAAGGTAATTAAAAAGTCATTAACAAAACCGCCCACACTTCTACTGACCACACTGAGATCACACACCTCATCCCAGTTTTCCGCTGAGAGTTCATGCACAAAATGTTTCAACCTTTGCTGTGATATTATTCGTTTATTTACCCATTTTTCCTTACCTTCATTATTTGTGTTTTCTATGTTTAGAGTTTGGGCATAGTGGTCAGAGATTGCTAGATTGATAACAGAACTACTTACATGGTCCTGAAAATTTATAAAAATATTATGTATAAGCGTACTTGCTCGTGTGGTTACTCTTGTTGGCTCAAAAATCATTTGTTGCATATTATTGCTCCGTAGTGTAACCAGAAAGATATCAATATGGGGATTCTTATTGAACAGATTTATGTTGAAGTCATCGCACAAAACTTTTTTTATATTTCTTGAACTTGTCATGAATTAACTTTAATATTTCATCTATCTTCTCGACAAAAACATCACAATTTCCTAAATTAGTATGATAGACACACAGGATGATATATTTTTGACTTCCTTCATTGATTTTAATACATGCACACTCAATATGTCCCTCCATGCTTTTTGCTTCTATACGACATCCACCCACTTTGTTGTTGGTAAAAATACAGGCTCTTCTATGAATCATATTTGTCCGAGTGTAGCACGATATCATCTCGTATCCTTCAATTTGTGTATATAATTTTTTTTCTGGTTTTAACCAGTGTTCAATGGAGCATATTTCTAAGGGTTTTGTTCTCATTGCTTCTAAACACAGCTCAATATCAGACAGTTTGTTTCTTACACATTGAACATTTTGGCGAAGTATTTGGGTGGCTATGTAAACCGGTCTCAGGAGTACCTACTTCAGTCTTAAACTGGATGCATTATAAGAGATATGTTATTAATGTTTTTATTATCTTAATGTTTATCGTGATCTACATACTTAATTTGAGAGTATCTTTTATCTTTGCAACAATCAATATTTTGGAAACGTATAGTTATAACTTAACTTAAATTTAAAACTTATTTTGATACCTACTGATCTAAACGTATTTACTATATAATAAAAAAATACACAGCTATATGTAAGTACCCCATGACCCAACGCAAAGAATATCCACAAATCGCTGTGCGATTATAATATGCAATTTAGTCTATGGTAAAGCAGTTTTCAAATATCATATGAATATCTAATACTTTCATAACTCATTCTAGTTCATGCAAAGTCAAGTGTATTTAATAAGGGCTATGGTTTAAAAATATAGGATCGACTATTTATATATAAGTACTACAGAATATTTTTAGTTTAAAACTAGACATTTTTTGTGCCCTAATTTACTGCACCCTTTTTACTAGTCATATTTATAATAAATATAGGTAATTATAATTAATAAATACCTACTTACCCTGAATATAAGGATGCAAAACCTTCTTGTTTGGCAATTTTAAAGAAGCAATCGATCATACCACTGTACTTGAGTTTAGCATACTTCTTGTCTAATTTCTGGCCCTGAATTTGCAATCTAGTTTTTGTAGTGTCGATAGGAAATGTACCTTTAATTGTTTTAATGTTCAATAAATCTATTTTTTTGGTAACTAGATTTTATTACATACCAAATTCTGCAACACACGATGCTACCCCACCATAAATGAATGGTCTCCAATCCCTATCTCCCATTCCACTTCCCACCATTTAATGTTGGATAATTTTAATTAATCTCTTTACTTAATTAAAAATTGAGAATCGGTAGGTTATGTACTTGTACTTGGGCAAAAATTAAACGTTCGCATAAAGCTCACACGAGCGCATCGTGTCCACAGAACATATACTCAATCGTGTCTGGATCGCTGAGGCGCAATCATCATTTTGTAATTGATCTGTGGGTGCAATGCATGGTCAAAGATTAGAGAATTAACAAGATAGGACAGTCAGACGGAGAAGACCAAATAGACGAAGACAGTTGCGCGCACTCCAATTTAAAGGGATTTCTCTACTGAGTTAAAGCACGTTAAAGGGACACGACATTGCGTACATGGTTTTGACAATCAGCTGTAGCTTGATCAGCTGAGTTAGATCTTTTGTTAGGAGTGTTCGGATTTTCTTTGCTGTGTGATATTTTCAAAATAAAATGGAATATAAAGACAATAATATTAGTAAACGAGGAGTGGGTGGAATGTACTGATTGTGGGTGGAATGCACTGCATTTACAAAGGTTGTAAAAAAAGAAAGGTTAAGTCCAAGTAAAACATATTTTTTAGAGTACCTAATGATGAAGCAAGGTAAAACTATGTCAAAAATTAAAGAATTCTCTAATCTTTGTCTATGTTATGTATTAGTAGTGATAGCATATTGCTTTTTAAAGCCAAAGTAGGATTTGTTTTATAAAACTGGAAATTACGAATACATGCAGTATTCAATGTTTACTAACGTTTTAAATAAAATATATATTCTTCTAGGTAGGTATATGAATTTAAATATACAATAAGATTATTTCACTTTTGTCTTCTTTGCTTGATAAGAAGTATAATATAAAATATAAATTTAAGATGAAAGAGAAAACTCCTTTTTAAAGTATAGGTACATCTGGCACATCTAAATAACAGTAAATAATATTATTTTATTTAGTCACACAATTATATAAAATTATATATATCATATAAACTTTAAACATACCTATATACCTACAGATATGTATATAATTTTAAACAGTAAATTATTTGAGCCATAAAGGAAAATCTAAAATTAATTATAACCATCAGGCAAAATTAAAGTGCAGCTAAAGCAAAGATTACACAGCCCCACAAAAAAAAATATTTTTTTGGAACTGCTATCGAGACAACTGTATCCCTATGTAATTTTCGACGCTGAATCCGAATCCGTGGTCAAAAAAAATCGTACACCCCCAAAATCAACCCCTAGCACTAAAAAACACTCCTGGGTCAAAATGTCTTAACGCTCCACGAATAGTCTTAAATCTCAATAAATCGAATTAAATATAAACATTCAAGTATATAACGCATAAATACAGAGTTAACACTACTTTTCATTGAAAATCACCTCCATGAGTGGGTGAAAACTACCCCTCACACAACAGGAAATTTAAAAGAACTGCAGTGATTGAAAAAAGCTTACAATGCCCAGTTATATTAGAAACAGTATGTAACTGCATTAGTTTCGATGTGATGTTCAAAAACTACACCCCCATAGAGTGGCGGAAATCACCCCTAAATTTAAATTGATAAAATGATTAAACATTTTAAATCTTTAGGGTGCAATATGAGCATGAAACTTCATTTTCTCGATTCCCAGAAAATTTACATATTGGCATATTACTGTTGGTCCTTAAAAAGAGAGACGTCTGAAAAGCATAAACCACAGTCGGTCAGAAGATCATTAGAAAACAAATCCAAAAGATATTACAAAAAGAAAGAATAAATTTTTGAGTTTAGACTACGGGTAAATTTTTGTTACTTCATAATATGGGTACTTTTCAAGTACGTTGTCTAAGATTCTTCTTAAATAAGAACATGCAGATGTTTTGAGCTTTTCTAAAAGATACTGCAACTATTTTTTTAATTTTTGGTTATGTGAGGAGTAATTTTCACCCTCTCATGGGGATGTCACTGAATGACTTTGGTGCAATGCAAGTATTCACCTCCAAACTGCAGTGCTGCATATATTTAGCATTGATTAAAATAGAAATCACGAGTATAAATTTTTTTCCCCGATATAGGGGTGGTTTCCGCCACTCTATTGGGGCAAATTTTGAGCATCGCATCGAAACTAATGCAGTAACGTACTGTTTCTAAAATAACTGGACCTCGTAAGCTTTTTTGCAATCACTGAGCTTTTTTAAATTTCCTGTTATGTGAGGGGTGATTTTCAATGGAAAGTAGTGTTAACTCTGTATTTGTGTGTTATATATACTTGAATGTTTACATTTAATTCGATTTATTGAGATTTAAGGCTATTCGTGGAGCGTTAATAGTAATTTTTACCCAGGGAGTGTTATTTAGCGCTAGGGGTTGATTTTGAGGGTGTACGATTTTTTTTGAGCCCGGATTCGGATTCAGCGTCGAAAATTACATAGAGATACACGATACACTTGTCTCGGTAGCAGTTCCAAACATTTTTTTTTATTTGTGGGGCTGTGTTATAGAGTTAATTCTGTAATCTTTTTCTAAAGTATAATCTAGTTTAATAACCACTTGAAGGATGCCCGTTATCTACAAAAGCGTAACTTGGAATGCTTATAAAAATTAAGGGAACTGAGTATATATGTAAGTACACGTAAATACTTCTCTGTTAAAGCTAATCTCATTTATTATTACTTATCACAAATGTTTGCAATATATTTGTTGTAATGAATTACCTGGAATGAGGGCATAAATAAGTATTAAACTAAAGTGTCTACAATTATAAATATTGGAAGTCCCCAAAATAAACATAAATAATATTGATTGTCGGCTACAACAAGCCTTATAAATTGTGGATGCGTATTCCGCTATCGGCACAATAGTAATTCATCGTTATT
This sequence comes from Stenurella melanura, assembly GCA_963583905.1. Taxonomy (NCBI): domain Eukaryota; kingdom Metazoa; phylum Arthropoda; class Insecta; order Coleoptera; family Cerambycidae; genus Stenurella; species Stenurella melanura. The sequence continues at coordinate 316,083 of OY757311.1, forward strand.
GTTGTAAACAATAAAATACTTATTGTCTTTGGCAATTCTAAAAAGACCTAACGCCCCTATCACACTTTTTGTATATGCAACAAGTTCCACTTCAATCTGAACTTTGTATAATTTGGACATGTAATATTAAGCGCAAAAGAAAAACCGGGAATGTCGTCAGCTGTTTTAACACGAGGATGTAAACAAAACAAAACACGTCACATGCGAACACGTGGCAGAACAACCGTGGACATTTAACTAGAACGGTTGGTCTCTCGCTCTAATGTTACCTTCTCCGTCTGATTATCACATTGTGGCAACTGCGTGAGCACTCCAATTTAATTGCCGAGGTCAATGGCGCCATTGCTAAAAGATAAAAGGTTTTCTGCCGGCTGTCCTATCTTGTTAATTCCTTAATCTTTGGCATGGTCATTGGTGGGAGTATTCGTAAAAAATTAACGTACAGTTGTGACGTACAGCGGCATCAGTCGCATATGATGTACGTATATATATATATCTATTAATAGGATCAAAATTAACACTTGAAAAAAAGGAATTACGTATCTTTGATAAAAGCACTATTTTGAAATTCGCGGTGGACTCTTTCAGAATTATAGGAGTTTTCGATCCGCTTCCCAGCAAACAAAAATGATCAGGTAAAATGGGCTTCTAAGCTTCTATAGTTAACGGCGGCTGGATGTCGATGTCGGTGTACAGTTAATGGCTGAATTGAATGCCGAAAATCAACATCAATATGAGAGGTAAATTGACGGCATTTCATTTCTGCAGTTTACCAGCAAACATTTGCGAACTGGGGCCTTTTCCATGAATTTTAAGTAGAAGAGGTTGGTAATTAATTTAGCTTATTAAAGCGGCTTTACATTTATTTATGCAATGCAATGAAATGGATGGCATGCAAAACTTTGCATGATAATTTTTGCATGTTAAATACCTACACTTTACACTATTCTACTACAATATTTTGAGAAATCTTTTGGGACTACCAACCAGACGAGAAGAAAAACTTTAATGATTATGTTTATTGTTTATTTTTTCACTGTGAACAGAAAGAGAGAATCAAGTGATAATAGGTACTAATTTCCCAAAAGAATTACAGAATAACTTATGTGTGTTGCTTCGATCAGTTCCTTTAATGCTTGGTTTGCAACCCAAATATTCCCAAATAAAGTAACTATATTGCATCATCTGCAATACAATCAAATTAGAACACGCGCTAATTCAATGCAATGAAAAATATTGCCATCAGCTGATCGCAATAGCTCAATGTACGCATGCGCGCAATAAAAATTTGCATGCAACGCGCAATATTGCATTAATGTAAAGTGGCTTTTAGATTTTTTCTGGTTTTGAGAAATACCCTGTCCTCGGACGTCAGGCGCATGCGCAGTTAGTAAAATGCGTTCTGAACTTACTAACTGCGCATGTTACTGACGTCCGAGGACAGGCAATTCTCAAAACCAGAACAAACCACTTGTGACCAAAGAGTTTAACTGTTGCAGTGTAGACATACCTTTAGATTATTAGTAATCCAGACTTAACGTAAAATGTAGTGAAGTTAGTTGTAGTCGTATGTAGAAAATATGGTAATCGGTAATGGTGTACTTGTAGTTTTGTTATAGTTTTTTCAATGTGAATACTCTTGTTCTGTTCTAAATAAAAAACTTACTGAGAGACATTCTTCGATTTCACTGTGTTAAAATAATTATGCTAAACTGTTAGCGTTACCCCAAGAGGTTATGGGACCAGTAAGTGAAAAAGTTTTGTCTTTCTGTTGTTGACTCTGAAGCATTGTAACTGTTTGTTTTCTTCTACCTGTGTGCCTTTATTTTGGTTGGAAAATATGGCGTTGTCGGTGAAAATGGACCGGATAGTAACTGACAAGTTGGAGGGCAGTTCAAATTGGGTATCGTGGAAATTTGATATTGATTTACAGTTTACCCTTCATAAGGTGATGGATATTATCACAGGGAGTCTTGTGCGGCCCGAGGGTGAAACATTAACAGAAAATGATAGAAAGGTCATCAAGGAGTTTGAGGAAAAGGATGCTATAGCAAGGTACATTATTGGTTCTACTGTATCGCAGGAGCCAAAGCAGCATATTCTTACATGTAAAAACGCTAAGCAAATGTGGGACACGCTAAATTCAGTTTTTGAACAGAAAAATGACAGAAGATTAGATCTACTGTATTGTGAACTTTTTACTTATAAGAAAGATGCTAGTGATACTATAGCAATGCATGTATCTAAATTGCAAAGAATATTTCAACAATTAAATGAGGAATTAAAGCATGATAGTTATGAGTTACCTACCTCTCTGTTGCTCAATCGAGTGTTGAATACTTTGCCAAATGAGTACTTAGAATTCAAGAATGCTTGGGAGTCAGTTCCCATCAAAGATAGAGACAAACAAACTCACAGAGCGATTAAGATTACATGAGCAGCGATTATTGGACATGCTCCAAGGATTAAACAGTTTCTGGAACACTTGTCATTGTGTCAAAAATCATAATGCTAGACTTGTGTTAATAGATTTTTTAAATATTTTTTGTGTATCATGTAAGTCTGGATTAAGGAAGGGTGTTGCAGTGTAGACATACCTTTAGATTATTAGTAATCCAGACTTAACGTAAAATGTAGTGAAGTTAGTTGTAGTCGTATGTAGAAAATATGGTAATGGTGTACTTGTAGTTTTGTTATAGTTTTTTCAATGTGAATACTCTTGTTCTGTTCTAAATAAAAAACTTACTGAGAGACATTCTTCGATTTCACTGTGTTAAAATAATTATGCTAAACTGTTAGCGTTACCCCAAGATTAACAAATAGAGGAGACAAGCTCCAGAAGCGTAATGTATAAGCAGCGGGAGGCTGTAGGATTCTCATCCCCCTCAGAGGGTTCGTTCTCTCTCTGTCGCATAGTGCATGAGGGGTGGTGACGATTGGACGTTATTTGTTGGAAATCAAAGAGCGCCGGGTAAGGCTGTGTTGCTTTGTAAAACAGTGGAGAGAGAGGGTACGAGGTGTGCCGGGTGTGCGACAAGGACGAAGAGCCTACCGTCTCCAAGGCAACCAAACCGTGACTCCCGGCAAATCGCAGCGCACAGACTACTTCGCAGCGTGTCTTCTCTATTTATTAAACTCTTTGCTTGTGACAGTTGTGACTTGTAACGTTGGTAGCGTGTGGTTGGTAACTTCTGAACTTCTCTGCTGTCTTCTCTTCGATTGTATGATGAGTGTATTGAGTCATTGAGTGTGTCAAATTGTCAAATATGGCATTTGGAAATATGAAATATGTGACATTAGAGAGATTTTAAGCCAACAAAAATAACGTCAGTTTTAAGCAACGTTATGGTTATCTTTATTAACGATAACGATTACCACGACTATTAAAAGAAGAGGTTTTACAGGTCTATTCTGTAACATTTTTGTTAAGTTTTAACGGCAAGGTCACTGTTAAAATAATTAGCGAAATGAAGTTAACGGTCAGTGGTATTCTGTACACTTTTTTTAAGGTTAAATTTAACCAACATCGTTTAAAATTAGAGGCGACTTTGGACCTGCCACTAAAATTTAACGGTACCGTTAAAGAGGCAAAAACACCGTATTTTATTTTTGGTTCATAACATTTTGTATAATATCATTCAGTAAATGGCACTTTATTTATGTTTGTCAATGAGTTTGAGATTCTTTTGATGACCCATTTCCTCATTTATATTCAGTAATTATTTTTCCGCCTTCAAATAATCGTAATCATAACCGCAAATAGAAGCGCGGTCGTTAAAAACTTATTACTTTAACAGGTCCGTTAAATGGTCGCATACAGAATAGAAAAATGAGTTATTATTTTTAGCATTCCGTTAAAATTAAAAATTTAGCAGGGCGTTTATTTTTAACCAAAAAATTACAGAATAGACCTGTTAGACCGCTTAATAAAAGTAAGATTTAACAGTTGACAGCTGATGCCAACTACTATAAATTCAGTTTTTGAACAGAAAAATGACAGAAGATTAGATCTACTGTATTGTGAACTTTTTACTTATAAGAAAGATGCTAGTGATACTATAGCAATGCATGTATCTAAATTGCAAAGAATATTTCAACAATTAAATGAGGAATTAAAGCATGATAGTTATGAGTTACCTACCTCTCTGTTGCTCAATCGAGTGTTGAATACTTTGCCAAATGAGTACTTAGAATTCAAGAATGCTTGGGAGTCAGTTCCCATCAAAGATAGAGACAAACAAACTCACAGAGCGATTAAGATTACATGAGCAGCGATTATTGGACATGCTCCAAGGATTAAACAGTTTCTGGAACACTTGTCATTGTGTCAAAAATCATAATGCTAGACTTGTGTTAATAGATTTTTTAAATATTTTTTGTGTATCATGTAAGTCTGGATTAAGGAAGGGTGTTGCAGTGTAGACATACCTTTAGATTATTAGTAATCCAGACTTAACGTAAAATGTAGTGAAGTTAGTTGTAGTCGTATGTAGAAAATATGGTAATGGTGTACTTGTAGTTTTGTTATAGTTTTTTCAATGTGAATACTCTTGTTCTGTTCTAAATAAAAAACTTACTGAGAGACATTCTTCGATTTCACTGTGTTAAAATAATTATGCTAAACTGTTAGCGTTACCCCAAGATTAACAAATAGAGGAGACAAGCTCCAGAAGCGTAATGTATAAGCAGCGGGAGGCTGTAGGATTCTCATCCCCCTCAGAGGGTTCGTTCTCTCTCTGTCGCATAGTGCATGAGGGGTGGTGACGATTGGACGTTATTTGTTGGAAATCAAAGAGCGCCGGGTAAGGCTGTGTTGCTTTGTAAAACAGTGGAGAGAGAGGGTACGAGGTGTGCCGGGTGTGCGACAAGGACGAAGAGCCTACCGTCTCCAAGGCAACCAAACCGTGACTCCCGGCAAATCGCAGCGCACAGACTACTTCGCAGCGTGTCTTCTCTATTTATTAAACTCTTTGCTTGTGACAGTTGTGACTTGTAACGTTGGTAGCGTGTGGTTGGTAACTTCTGAACTTCTCTGCTGTCTTCTCTTCGATTGTATGATGAGTGTATTGAGTCATTGAGTGTGTCAAATTGTCAAATATGGCATTTGGAAATATGAAATATGTGACATTAGAGAGATTTTAAGCCAACAAAAATAACGTCAGTTTTAAGCAACGTTATGGTTATCTTTATTAACGATAACGATTACCACGACTATTAAAAGAAGAGGTTTTACAGGTCTATTCTGTAACATTTTTGTTAAGTTTTAACGGCAAGGTCACTGTTAAAATAATTAGCGAAATGAAGTTAACGGTCAGTGGTATTCTGTACACTTTTTTTAAGGTTAAATTTAACCAACATCGTTTAAAATTAGAGGCGACTTTGGACCTGCCACTAAAATTTAACGGTACCGTTAAAGAGGCAAAAACACCGTATTTTATTTTTGGTTCATAACATTTTGTATAATATCATTCAGTAAATGGCACTTTATTTATGTTTGTCAATGAGTTTGAGATTCTTTTGATGACCCATTTCCTCATTTATATTCAGTAATTATTTTTCCGCCTTCAAATAATCGTAATCATAACCGCAAATAGAAGCGCGGTCGTTAAAAACTTATTACTTTAACAGGTCCGTTAAATGGTCGCATACAGAATAGAAAAATGAGTTATTATTTTTAGCATTCCGTTAAAATTAAAAATTTAGCAGGGCGTTTATTTTTAACCAAAAAATTACAGAATAGACCTGTTAGACCGCTTAATAAAAGTAAGATTTAACAGTTGACAGCTGATGCCAACTACTACTCTACATTTTATCTCTACAATATAAGGTATAATTAAGTGCAAGGTTTCAGACACCTCATATGCTACAAAGACAACCAGACCAACAGGCAACCACTTGACTAATAGTAGGGTCAGAGACAGTTGTCTCTGGTAGGGTACCCATTTATGACAACGTTATATTAAATTTGCAAACAATGGGGGCTAACAGGTTTCGGTCGGCCACCAGAGCGCGCCACTGAAACGTGAGGTATGTCATGTCAGATTTGTTTATTTTAAAATTCACTGTCATTATTCATTAATGTTAATAATTTAATAAATAATGGATAAATTTGGATCCATGAATGTGGCAGCTCTTAAAGTGGAACTAAAGAAAAGAGGTGCAAAAGTTAGTGGACGTAAAGAGATACTTATTTCAAGGTAAGAAAATATTTTAAATAGATAACCTAATAAGAGATTACTCTTTTCTATGTATATATGTGGGGATTATTATTTAATATAAGCTTTTTTTTTATTAACTCTAGGCTTCAAGACTATGAGAGAAATAATAATTTTAAATCACAAACCATTGATATACCACAGGATGTAACATATAGTATTGACTGGCCTGCAGAAGATGTTTATGTCAGTGCGAGTTTAAAAACGGTTGTGCCAGACTTGGATATCGTGAATATTAACTCATATTTTCTGGAGCTATATAAAGATAATGTTGGAATTACAGAATGCAGTGCATAGAAAGGGATATAATATGATGTTAAATGAATATCTTATAGCCTTGGTAACGGCAGTAATTAATCACCACATATTTTTCAGAGGAAAGGTTTGTTCTGAAAATACAAAATCCTTAACTTATTTTGTAAATGTTGTATTTCTGGAAACTGGAAGTATTGTTCAGTCTTCGTGCGAATGTGTTGCTGGTAAAGGGCCAAAAGCAGTGTGCAAGCACATTGCTGTTGTTTGTTATTCAATTTTAAGATTCAAAGAGCATTCTGAATGGCGAATAAAAAAAACTCCCACAGAGAAAAAACAAAAATGGCATGAACCCAAAAAAATAAAACCGAACCTTTCACCAAAAAAAGCAGAAGATCTTTCATTTGAGGTTAAAGAATACAATGTTTCTAAAAGAAAAATGAATAACCTATGTTATGATCCTCGACCTGATAATGGGTTAAGATATGATGCCATCGAATGGAGTGAATCTGTAAAAAATAAAATTGTAAATTTCTGTTGCTGGAAGAAAAGACGACTGGGAATGAATGGCGTATTACCTGTTGCCAGTATGAATGGTATACTAAATGATCATACATATTTAAAACTACCTATTCATCACCAATTTGTCCTTAATAGAATAACGGTAAGCTATTTTCTTCTTTCCTTTACTGAAATGGACAGATTCATTTTCACTATTGCACGAATGTAATGTATAGATTTGTTTTAAATTTTTGGTTCATGTGTGCTACTCTACATAATATGCTTCTTTTTTTATTACAGGTTTCTTCAGTTGAAGCAGAGCAAATAGAGAAGCAAACAAGAATTCAATCAAACAGTAAGATTTGGCATCTTGAACGGTCTCTGAGGGTTACTGCATCAAATATTGGTGATATATGTAAATTCACAGAGAAAAGAGATAAAACAAAATATGCTGAAAGTCTTGTATATGCTAAACAATTAAACACTGTAGCTGTGCAGTGGGGAAAAGCTAAGGAAAGCATGGCAATAGAAGCATATGAAGCAATGTCATACAATACCGTACAACGTACTGGCTTCATAATTTCTGTTAAATATCCTTTTATCGGTGCTTCCCCGGATGGATTAGTCGGAGACCTTACAGTTCTCGAAGTTAAGTGCCCTTTTTCAATTAAAGACCAATGTATTACACCAGAGACTTATTCTCATATAGAATATAATATGAATAGCGAGTTATGTTTAAAAGAGAGTAGCTCATATTATTATCAAATTCAGACGCAGCTTCTTGTTACTGAGAGACAATATGGCGATTTCTTTGTTTGGACGAACTGTGATGAAAGGAGAATTTATGTAAATCGAAATGACAATATGATAAATAATACAATTATTCCTAGAATAACTGATTTTTATAATACGTACATGCTGCCTGTTATTACACAACAATTTTATGGTGTGAAATAAATTATCTTTTTTTATTGAATATTGTCATATCGAGTGACCAAATATTGTAACGAATACCATTTTTATACATTGACTTTTTATATATATTGCAAGAAATTGTAGTTTGTTTCAAACAGCGCCTTATAGATAGATAGATAGATAGGTAGATAGATAGATAGATAGATAGATAGATAGATAGATAGATAAGCCTTTATTTGTTCTTTACAAGTACCCAAAAGGGTGTGGAACATGTCACAGAGGAACTAACACAATGTATAAAATATTACAATAATGTATGTATTTTTCAATAAATTTTATTTTTCAATATATTTCAATATATTTCTTAACCGCTTCTCAAGTCACCAAGGTAACTATAATAATAATAATAATATCTTTATTAGTCACGAATACACACAACAGTGTTTTAACAAGTAAGAAACATATACTTAAAGAATATAACAATGTATAAACGTACTAAGTAAAATATACTAAGAATAACGAACATTAGTAAAAGAAACGGTAGAATAAAACATAAAAATGTATACGAAAAGACAAAATTACATTATAAGAATAAAAATTTATAAAAGAAAATCACAAAATTAAACGAGAAAAATCACCCAACAGAAATTCATTGAAATCGTAATAAGCCGTCTCCAATAAAAAAATTTTAATTGTGGTTTTAAGCTGTTTATCATTAAGTTCTTTGACAGCATTTGGCAACACGTTAAAGAATTTTATTGCATAATAACCGGTTCCGTTTCTTGTCTCCTTGAAAATCCAGATTGACTTTGTATTAGGTAAAGAGAAACGAGGCCCTACAGTTTATAGTGGAGTCCGAACCACATCTTGGGGATAATTTTATAATTAAAATTATTTCGCGGTAAGCAGGGATTGAACCTGCTTCGCTAGGTATGCCAGTTGCAAGCTAGACGCGCTAAACCACTGAGCTACCGTCCCCGTATAATAATATAAAAGAGATAAAATGTAAAACTTAAGATTAAAAACTTACACTAAATTTACAAAACATTCACATATCAGTACAAATTAAAATTCTTTGAACATTCTACAGGTTATAGTTAAAATATTCGTCCAGAGTGTAATAGGCTTTTTTTACAAGTATGGCCTTTAATTTAGTTTACAGTTTTTTAATTGTTAAATGTCTTAGGGTATGAGGAAGCTTATTATAAATTTTAATCATGGTATATGGCATGTTTCTTTGGATAAAAGTAAAGCTTGTTTTAATATATAAAAAGCACTACACAAATTTTAAACTATATTAGATCGTAAATTAGTTAACATAAAACATACAAATATAATTCTACCTCCAAGTGGCACCAAAGTTGATCCTATCTTTCCAGCAAGAATTTTATACGTTTTTCCTAATCCTATGACACGTTCGACATGAATGCGATTAGATGAGATTTTTTTTGATGTTCTAAGTTGATGCGTTTCAAATTGGCTAGCGCTGTTAAGAAATTCTGGCATATTTACAGTGATGTCTTTATGACAAACTAAATCTTGAATGTTAAAACCACGATCACCTAGAATTATATCTCCTTGTTGAAGCATGTCTATAAGACCACATTTTTCAAATAATTCCCTGTCACTAATCGAGCCACCATAAGCCTCAGAAATAAACGTAACACATCCAGAAGCCGAGATCCCCACTAATACTTTTAAGGTATTTGCAGATTTATAAGTAGAATAACTCGATTGTTGAGATACTGGATTTTTTGCTTTTTCAATTTTTATCTCCGTGCAGTCGATGATAACAGTACATGGATTTGATTTTCCCAAAAACTTCAAGTTATCATCAATAATGTTTTTTGGTACCCATAGGTTAAGGTCTTTAAACTTACAATACAGATAATTGATCCATGTTATGAAAATATTGCTGACAGAAGTTTCACTAATTTTGAAATAAAGAGCTAGCTCTTTATTACACGTATTGCGTCTTAATTTTATAAGGGTTAGAAAAAATTCATCGCATGGATTCAATATACGTTTTCCATAGGATGGATTCATCGATGGATAATAAAGTAAGTGGTTGACTTCATCTCCAAAAAGATTGAAAACAAACATAAGATGGTCGTAGTCATCGAATCCCGAATAAAATTGTATTTCTGCAGCTCTACTATTGTCCTTAAAGTTTTCAATACAAAATTTATTTGCCTGTAAATTGTCATTTAACTTATTTGAAAATGTCACATTAATATTACTCGTCAAATTCACATCACTTTTGCATTCACATAAACAACACTGAATTCCGACATCTCTCTTCAAGTTTTCTATTTCTATTTCAGTACAATATTCAGTTTCAAAAAATACTTCTTCCTTGTTACAATTTTTCTTACTAACCAATTTATCTATTTCCTCTTTCTTCAACTGGCGACTAAAAGCTCGTTGATTACGTTTCTCTTTTCCCTTGTTCATATGACTTTTCTCTTCACTCCACGAAAATTTACTAGGCACCGCATCTTTTTTTAAGAAAGGAGTAGCTGAAAGAATAAACAAATTTATAATAGATTTTTCTATTACTATGTTAGGTGTGTTTAGTAGGTACTGTCATGAAATGATAGGCATACTAAAAACATTAAATTAATAAATTACTTACGATTTATCTTCATAGATTCTTTTGGTAAAGTATAATCTTCAGAATTGAAATGTTTTTTACAAACACGGGAATGCCTTGTTGGCATAAATTTATCTCTACGAATTGCTATAAGCCATTTCTTTAAAATAGTTTTGTCACGAGGAAATTTGTGACCTCCTTTTGTTTCGGAGCAAAGTGGTACTGCACAACATTGGGGCATTATTAATCTTTTAAAACGACACAAAAAAACTTGAAGAATTGAGATCTATAGCAATTTACACACAAATAAAATAAATTGTACGTTCACAACCTTCAAAACGAATTATGACAGATACCTCACGGTTCAGTGGCGCCGCCTGGTGAGCCAAGATATGTTAGCCCTCATTATACCCCAGCTCCTCGTTCCGAACAGGTCACTGTTGTTTATAACTATGTAGTACACCGTTTCTGTACTAGATGGCACAAGAGTTTAAAAAAATAGGAAAACTTTTATCGTACAGGATCCACTCCAGCCAGCAGCCTGTAGATGTCATTACTGTTTCTTGTGCAGATGGCATATGTTGAGTTATTTTATTTCCATTTTTCAATTCTCATTAAAACCGTAAAATATACGTAAGTAAAAATCAACCTATCATTGAATATATTTATTTAAACCCAAATTATTGTTAGTTAAGAAATCTTACGATATAACGTAAATTTTATTCTAATATATTATCATAACCTCCCTAACACGTGGTTTGCGCACGATTTGCGTCTGACCACCTGTCGTCCTTATTTAGCGATTTATTTTCAGGATATAGCCATATACTTATCACCATGGGGCGGCATCGTGACGAATCACGTCATAAGAAATCCTCAAGAAAGCTTGAACATGAGTTGGATAGTATTAAGAGAAGGCTTGGAGATATTGAGAGAGAACGTTATAAATATTCTTCATCTCGCTCTGCTAGCACTGCTAGTAGTTCCAGACACAGTGCCATTAACCAAGCTCCGCAAGAGCTGAATTCAAATCGGCAACAGGCTTGTTCTTCGCAAGAGACAGCCTCGCATCGAAGAAGAGCCGGTACTCCGCAAGAGTCAGGTTCATCCTCATACTACTCGAGGAATTCAAGTTCTCGTAGTTCCAGAATCAGTGCCATTAACCATGCTCCGCAAGAGCTGAGTTCGAATCGGCAACAGGTTTGTTCTTCGCAAGAGACAGCCTCGCAGCGAGGAAGAACCGGTACTCCGCAAGAGTCAGGTTCATCCTCATATTACTCGAGGAACTCAAGGGCTCGTTCCCCGCAAGGGACTCCCTCTCCAATTGAATTTGCAGATGATAATCAATCTCCCACACCTGTTGGGGAGCCGGAGTATATGACACTAGAAAACATAGAAAATGTGACACCCAATAACCAGGAGGAGATTTTGGAGGTCAGTATTGCTGATGACATTTTAAATATGTTGGGAGATGACCCCAAAAATCCCAAAGACTCGTTTTCTTTTAATTTATCCCCACATTTGGTACCCAGATGGGCCAATATTCTCTCTAATGGTTTGGAGAAAAGCGATAGGGCTGCTCTATTAGAAAAATATGATGTACCAACCAATTTCTCAAATCTAAAACCACCAGAATTAAATCCTGAAGTTCTATTGGCTGTTCCAAAATACTCGGTGAGCAAGGATAATTCTCAAGTTTTGCTGCAGAACCAGTTGAGTAAAGGATTAACTGCACTTGGCACAGCTGCTAACATTGTGCTACAAGCTGAGTTCGCTGAGAAAAAAGATTTAATTTCTTCAATTGCAGATGCTGGAAAAATTTTGTGCGATTTGCAGTATCGACACTCCTTGCAACGACGAGTATTGTTATTACCTACACTTAATAAAAGTGTAGGAGAAATTACCAAATCTGTGCCCGTTGGTCCCTTTTTATTCGGGTCCGATCTAGGAGATCGTATGAAGTCGTCAAAGGCAATTGAAAAGTCTGGTGATGAGTTAAAGAATCATACGTTGGTCAAGAAGCCAACGTTTAACACAGGGAATAAACCGAGAAGTAATTTAAACTTCAGAGGCCCATCGAGGAACATGAGGTTGCCTCGACGTCAAGGGCCACAAACCTCAAGGACAACAAGCTACAGCAGGGGACAATACCGCAGCCCAAAGCGACAGTCAGGGAATCGGCGTCAGCGGTAGAGCCACAGGTAAGTGTTTTGGCAGGCAGGCTCTCAGAATTTAAAACAAAATGGGAGGAATTTGCTGTTGACTCCAGGATATGCCAATGGCTCTCGGGTTATAAAATACCTTTTACTAAGAGGCCTTATCAAACTTTTGCCCCTGTTGACCCCAAACTTTCGTTATTGGAGAAAAAACAAATGCAAACTTGTATAGATGATCTCCTTGCAAAAAGCGTGATTGCTAAATGTAAACATCACAAAGATGAAATTTTATCGCCCTGTTTTTTGGTTGATAAAAATAATGGGGGGAAAAGGTTTATTCTCAATCTTAAAAAGTTAAACACTTTTATCAAGACACCCCATTTTAAAATGGAAGATACCAGAACGGTCATGAAACTGATAAAGAAGGGTTCTTTTATGGCAACCGTAGACCTGAAAGATGCCTATTTCCTTATTCCAGTTCATAAAAGCTCTAGAAAATTTCTTCGTTTTAAGTTTAATAGGTCACTTTATGAATTTACTTGTGTGCCGTTTGGACTCTCAATTGCACCTTATTTGTTTACAAAAATAATTAAGCCAGTATTAAAAATTTTCCGAGAGAAGGGCATTAATTGTGTTGCTTATCTAGATGATTTCATAATTTTTGGAAATTCTAGAAGCGAATGTCTAAGTTCTGTTCTCTATGTTACTCAGACCCTAGAGTCACTTGGTTTTATCATTAATAAGGAGAGAAGTGTATTGAACCCCAGTATTAAGTGTCAATTTTTGGGCTTTATTTTTGAGAGCACAAATATGACCATTGAGTTGCCTATTGATAAAAGACAGAAAATAAATTCTTATGTAAATAAAGTATTACATTTAAAAAAATGTAAAATTAGATACTTTGCAAGTTTCATTGGCTTACTTGTTTCAGCAACCCCAGCCCTCAAATATAGCCCACTATATACAAAATCTTTAGAACATCAAAAATATCTTGCCCTTAAAGCTTCTATCCAGGGATGAAACTGTCCATGGCTGGTGGACAGATGCAGAGGCTAAAAATCACATAAATTTTTTAGAACTAAAAGCAGTTTTTTATGGCTTGAATTACTTTGCTAGAAACTTACATTCATGTAACATTTTATTGAGAATAGACAATACAACTGCAATCTCATATGTTAATCGCATGGGTAGTATACAACACCAGAACCTCTGTAACTTGTCAAAACAGATATGGCAGTGGTGCGAGCGTAAAAATATTTGGCTATTTGCTACTTACATTCAGTCTAAAGCCAATATGGCTGATGAGAGTTCACGCATACTCCCTCCCGAGACTGAATGGGAATGGTCAAATGTTGCTTTTTTGAAAATTGTTGAAACGTTAGGGAAACCAGAAATCGATTTGTTTGCATCGAAGGTAAATCACAAATGCAATAGATATATTTCATGGAAAAAGGATCCTGGCTCACTAAGATGTGATGCATTTACCATAAATTGGAACAATTTGCGATTCTATGCATTTCCCCCATTTTCCTTAATTTTGAGAGTTCTCAATAAAATAATTAATGATAACGCAGAAGGCATAGTCGTGGTACCTATGTGGCCCTCACAGCCTTGGTACCCACTGTTTAAACAGTTATTAGTTAGTGAACTTGTTGTCTTAACACCTCAACCTAACTTATTAATTTCTCCTTTTAGCTACACGCACCCACTGTCAGGCAAACTTTCCCTGGTTGCCGGGAAGTTGTCCGCCAGGCATTCCTACGCATGATGTTACCTGACACTTCAGTTTCGACTGCTATTGAGTCATTATCCCCATCGACCCTAAAGCAATATAATTCAACATACAAAACTTGGTGGGAGTATTGCTTGAAAAATCGTTCTTGTCCATTCACAGCGGATGTACCACAGGTCTTGTCATACCTACAGGAAATGCTGGTCTCAAAAACATGGAAATATGGTACGTTTAATTCGAGCAGGTCAGCACTATCACTGATATTGCCAGGCAATATAGGCAATGACATGAGAATAAGAAGATTTTTAAAAGGGGTATCTCGGTTAAAACCACAAGTTCCCCGATATAATTTCACTTGGGATCCGAGTATAGTCCTTGAGTACCTTGGTAGTAAATACCCAAATGAAGATTTGAGTTTATTAGACCTATCAAAAAAATTGTCAACATTATTGGTTCTAATAACAGGGCATAGACTGCAAACAATACATTTGATTAGAGTTGAAAATATTATTTTTTCTAGTGGAGGCATACAAATTTTTATACCGGACGAAATTAAAACATCACGTCCTGGAAATTCACAGCCTTGTCTTCAAATACCTTTTTATGATAAGGAAGAGATTTGTGTAGCTGCTGTGTTAATTGAATACATTGAACGAACAGCTCCCATAAGAACGGAAGCATTATCCCATTTATTTGTGTCAACATCCAAACCTCATCGGGTTATCTCCAAACAATCCCTATCGAGATGGGTTAAATGCACATTAACAGAAGCGGGGGTAGATACAAGAAGGTTTAAACCACATTCTTGCAGACATGCATCAACCTCTGCTGCTTATCGGAATGGGGTATCTTTAGAGGTTGTTAGACGATCCGCTGGATGGTCGCAGTCATCGGATACCTTTAATAAGTTTTATAATAGGCCAGTAAATACTGATCAGATTTATGCCTTAAGTATTCTAGATATTTCTAGACACTAGTGAAAGTTATTGTTTCATTAAGAATTAGAATGTTAATTGCTAATTTTTTATATATATATATATATATATACTTTAATTTTGTTTCCTCCTGTAAACACTATTGGCTTCACAATAGTGTAATAATATACTATTCGCATTTATACAATGTTTTTATTTAGTTTTTTCTTTTGGTAGTCACGATATACGTTATTTTCTTTGAACATCTACATAGTTATAAACAACAGTGACCTGTTCGGAACGAGGAGCTGGGGTATAATTGAACGATCAAACGAACTTACCTGTGAAGTTCGATCGTAATTATACTAGGCTCCTCGTTCCGAACAGGTCACTCCCTGCCCTTGGAGTTTGTTTTTTTTTTTTCTTTTCTCTTTGCCCGCCCTTGAGACCGTATATCGTGACGGCTTTAAACGTAATGACATCTACAGGCTGCTGGCTGGAGTGGATCCTGTACGATAAAAGTTTTCCTATTTTTTTAAACTCTTGTGCCATCTAGTACAGAAACGGTGTACTACATAGTTATAAACAACAGTGACCTGTTCGGAACGAGGAGCCTAGTATAATTACGATCGAACTTCACAGGTAAGTTCGTTTGATCGTTCAAAAGGTTATATCTATACCAAGAATACTTGAGAGACATTTCAAAATTTGCTACTTATGGTTATTCGTGGCAACACTGTCATGGAAAAATAACCATAACTTTAGAAGACGCCTTGCCTTATGTCTCCGTAGGTAACGGAATCCGTTATCGTTAATAAAGTTAAGGAGTCGCCGTTTGAGTAGTGCGCATGCTCGGAATAACGATAACTATAAATACATGACGAAATAAGGGGCTTAAAAACTCCCTAATATAATAATAAATAATTATGTACGACATACTGTTTGCAGACACTCCTGAATTTATTTATATTGCTTATTATTTTGATATTTAATGGCAGAAGATTATAGAATTTGGGTCCTAAATAATTCATGAACTTTTTGTTTGTTTTTTTTATTTATTGGTATGGTTATGTGTTGATTTATTCTATTTCGAGTGACATAGCAATGATTAATATAGTGTTTAACTTTTGCGTGCTTGTGTACAAAACAGCAGGTTGAAATGATGAATAGGCTACGAACATTGCATATTCTATCAGTGTACAGTAGGTTTGTTGAGTATAATCTATTTTTCTTTAGTATAATTTTCAGTATTGTATTTTGAGATACCAATAACGGTTTTATAGTGTTTTTGTAGAGACCACCCCATACAATTATGCCGTAGCGAATTAGAGACTCAACCAATGTCTGATATACTGTTAGTAATTGGTTTTGACTTAAGAATTGTCTTAAAATATAAAATTTGTGTATAAGACACCTAATTCTTTTTGTTAAGTATGTTACATGACAGTCCCATTTTAGGTTTTTGTCAATTACAATACCAAGGTACTTAGTACTTGTGGTTTCCTTTATTGTACCATTTAAGTTGTCTACTTTTATATCGTTATAACCAGGACGATTTGCGGCTGTTATAGAGAAAGCAATATAATTTGTTTTACTTATGTTTAATGAAAGCTTATATGTATCTAGCCAATCTTTTACTTTTTTGACCCCTATTTTTACTCGCTCCCTTGTGTCCTCCCAGGAAGTTCCACTGAAAATTAGTGCAGTATCATCTGCATAAGAAATGACTTTACCATTAATGTTTATGTTGGTTAAGGAAGTAATATATACATTGAAGAGTATTGGTCCTAATACTGTACCCTGCGGCACACCAATCTGTACATTTTTTGGTTCACTTAATGTGTTCCTAATTTTTACACACTGTGTTCTATTTGTTAAGTAGGATTTAAAGACTTTCAGCACAATGCCTCTAACTCCATAGCTTTCAAGCACATTAATAAGTTTCTCGTGAGGTAGGTACCGTGTCAAAAGCCTTGGCTAAATCTAAAAATACAGCTATACATTTTTTACTTTTGTCTAGGTTATCTGTTACCTCCTTTGTTTTTAAATTTTTTTACTATCTCAATAATCTCCTCGCTCTCTACCGGTCTTAGATACATAGAACTCTTGACATAATTTACATTTGCATTTGCTGGATCAGGAATTGTGTTTAATTTTGATACTAGTTGTGGTTCGATGTTAACCATATAGTTGTTTAAATCGTTAGCAATAGTCTGTATATCACCATTTATTTGTATATCTGGATTGTCCTTATTCTTACCGTTTATTTCATTTACAATTTTCCAGGTAGTCTTAGTTTTATTATCCGACTCGTTGATACGATTTTGAAATTGTGTTGATCTGGACTGTGTTAATAGATGGTTGTATCTCTTTTTCATTTCCTTATATTGTTCAGAGTAGCGGTGATCGACACTGCTTGCAACATACAGAATATCCAGCTGTTTCTTACACTCGACTATCTCAGGCCCATTTGGCATTGTATATTGTTTGTTTTGATTTTTTGTTATGATTTTTTTAAGAGGAAGACTTGTGTTAAAAACGCCCAAAAACATATTCATGAATAACTCCCACTGTTTGTTAACGTCTGCAGTGTCTACTGTGTAAACATTATCCCACCTTTGACATTTTAACTGGTTAATAAAATCTGATTTGTTTTCCTCGCTGTATATTCTTTTCATACTATATTGGTTATTCCTACTTTCAGATATCCAAAAGGTTAACTTTTGTGCCGTATGATCAGAGACCATTGAGTGAACAACTTCAATTTGAAATGAATCTTTTATGTTAGTAAAAATGTTATCAATACAGGACTTACTGTTAGTGGTTATCCTTGTGTAAACATTTACCGTTGCTAACAACTCGAATGAGTTAATCAATGAGAACAGTTCTTTTTTATTTGTGTTGTCTTCATGCATTTCTATGTTAAAATCTCCTCCAATGATAATTAAAATATCTTTATACAAGAAAAACAGTGCCAAAAGTTCCTCCATTTTGTTCATGAAAGTATCCAAATTACCACTAGGGGGTCTATAAATAGACGTTACGATTATTTTTGTATTTTTCGCGCACAGCTCAACTGCAGCACATTCAAATTCATTTGATATTGAAATGTCTTTCACTTTTGTGATATCCTTGCATGAAATCCCACATCTCACGTATACCGCACTTCCTCCATGCTTGTTTTCGTCTCTGCAAAAACTTGCTGATAGATTAAAGCCGTTTATTCCATAAGTTGTTAATTGTTGATATGTTTTCCAATGCTCTGTTATGCATAGAGCAACACACTCTCTGTTTAGCTTTAAAAACATATTCAATTCGTTAATGCTATTCCCTATTGATTGGACGTTCTGATGGATTACGCTTATTTGTTGTGTATTTGTTTCACAGCTTGTATTGCCATTGCTCTTTGTATGCATATTTGTTTGTTCGTTTAAGCTAAAAAATCTGCGCCATTATCTTGTATAAAATCCTTGTGTTTGGTGAAACTAAATCTTTTTATGCCAACTCCCTTCGGCCAGAATTCTGGGTTATACATTTCATCTTTCCTAGACAGTGGGGCAGTAACTACAAAACATTTTAACCTATTTGGAATCCCTGGAATCATTATCCAACTGCTAGCAAAAACAGGAAAACCACAAAAACGACAGAAAACGTCAACATTACTAAAGGGAAGAACAATAATCAAAAGAATAGAATCATACGCAATGAAATACTGGGGACACGTCCAAAGATGGGACATGACACACCTACTGAAGAAAGCGCTGCGAATGAACAGCAACAAACTGAAAATAGGGTGGTCATGCTACACATGGATTACAACAATCGAGAGGATTATGAATAAGCTAGGAAAGGATTATACACACTGGGGAAAGTTGGCACAACAAAAAATGGAATACAATAAAGAGATATCAAGGATATACACACTGCCAGACTCAGAAACAGAAAACTCAGAAGTAGAATAGGAAAGAAGATGATCACAGACAGAAACTAAGAAGAAGCATATCACAAAAACCTGAAAGTAAAAAGAAGCCCGAAAACCTAAAAGAAGCATCTCACGAACGCCTACACTTTCCATCCGATGAAGACAGAAGGAAAACAAGAAGAAACATCTCACAAACACCTACACGCACCATCCTATACTCCTACCCCATGCGTCATGCGGCTCTCGCTGTTGACAACAAGCATGTCCAATGTCCAATCCAGCGTATGCAGTTGGTCCGGCGGTATATAAAAGCACCGGGGGTTTGTTCCGGCACACGGTGGGATGATCGGTGGGCGATCGGGCGGCGTGGTGGAACAAATCTCCCTGCACCGGAATCGGCAGCAATGCCCACCTTACGCTGGCAAATCAATCAATCAAAAATAATCACCATATTTGTTTCGCACAGAAAATAATGTCTAACAACAATTAATTATTTATTTATTTTAATATTTTCTGAAAACTGTTTTTATAATTTATTGTGTTAATTTTTTCAATTATGTGAAAAATGTAAAAGACCCTACTTTTTTATACCCAAGGCTCTCAGAAACAATATTTTTAACTTAGATAAACAGGATAGAATCACTGTTCATCAAAGTTTGCTCGACGGTGTACATATTTGTGTATGTCATATAAATGTACAGGGCTTTTTAAATAATTATAGTTTAATTGAAACATTTTTAGAAGTCAGGAAAACTGATATCCTCTGTATATCTGAACATTGGATAAGCAGATGTAATATTTCCAATTTTTATTATTCCGGATACAAATTGGTCTCAAATTTCTCTAGAAATGAACATATTCGGGGGGGTTCTCTTATTTTAATAAAGCATGGTATTGAGTCAGCTGACATCTCAGCTATAGCGGAGCTATCCATGGAATGTCATATCGAAATATGTGCTGTAAGTATTAAGTTACTTAATAAAAAAATTATTAGCATAGTAGCTTATAGACCACCAAGTAGAGATATTGATTTATTTATTACGCATCTCTCTCAAGCTTTAGATATCGCCTCAAAAAAAGTAGATGTATTATATTGACTGGGGACTTTAATATAAATTTCAATGAAAATTGTACTTCCACAAAATTACTGAAAGACCTATTCAATTGTTATGAACTTACTGTAACTTGTCCCAATGATAATACCAGAATATTCACATATAGAAATGGTTAGACCAGTTCGACTTGTATCGATTATATGGCCACTAATATGCCAGCAAACATGTATGACTGTCGATTAATAAATCCAAACATTGCAGACCATTTATCGCACTTCCTAAGTATAAACTCATCTGCCACGCATGAAATTCGAGGTAATCAAGTAGAAAATTACAAAGTCTTAAAAAAACGAAGCATTACAAGTAACAATATAGCACATCTAAATGTATTACTCAGTAAGGTTGACTGGTTTTATATGGATTTTTGTTTTTTATAGAAACAATCGTGTGGTATTTTAATGAATGCTGTCCGGTTAAATATATAAATAAAAAATGTACAAGAAATAATAATGCAAATAATGCAAAGTGGTTAACTGAGGAACTGATTAAAGAGGGCACTGAAATAAAAAATATGTTTTGGCTTATGAAAACTTTAGATTGTCATCAACTTAAAAATGAGTATCAAATTAAAAAAAAAAGAATATAAAAAAAATATCAAAATTGCCAAGCAGACTTATTTTAAGAACAAAATTAATAATTCATCAAATTAAACAAAGGAAACATGGAACATTATTAATTCTAGACTTGGTAAATCTAATAAGAGCAATAAAAATATTATACTTAAGTACAATTCAGAATATGTGTCTGACCCATATGAAGTCTCTGAGTTGTTTGCTTCCCATTTTTCCACAATAGCAGAAAACAAGATTAAAGAGCACTTTCATCAAAATCAAAATTTGACATCACCCTGTATTGCTACAGGAAAAAAATACAATAATACATCGGAATTCTGTATAGAACCTGTTACTGAAGAAGAAATTATAGACATAATTAATACACTTAAAAATGAATTTTCCTGTGGCACTGATGATATATCTCTGTTTGTTCTTAAAAATATTAACATAAATATTATTGGTCCTTTTGTGTATTTAATTAATCAGTCATTTTGCCAGGGTTATTTTCCTGACATATTTAAAATTGCACGTGTTATTCCACTATTTAAAAAGGGCAGCCCTGAAGACATCGACAACTACCGACAGATATCTATACTCAGCACTATATCTAAAATTATCGAAAGGGCTTTTTATGTGAGATTGATTGAATATGTTGAAAAAAATAATTCCTTAACACCATCTCAGCATGGCTTTAGATCTGACAGATCAATAGAGACTGCCTCATGTCATTTGCTAAATTATGTACACTCTTGTCTAGATCAAGGCAAGTATGTTTTGTCAATGTTTTTCGACTTATCCAAGGCCTTTGATACTGTTCACTCCGAAAGGCTTTTAAGCAAACTATTTGACCTTGGAATTAGAGATACTGCCCTGAGATGGATCCAGACTTACATGGAGGGACGGTCATTAACAGTAAGTTACAACAATGCTATGTCATCTGTTCATAATGTCAAGCTCGGAGTACCGCAGGGCTCAGTTCTTGGACCCTTGCTCTTTATGCTGTATGTTAATGACCTTCCTGATTACATAAAAAGTGCTGGGCATGTCACCATGTTTGCTGATGACACGACTATTTCAGTATCGGCAATAAATAGTGATGATATCCAGTTATATGCTGAAAATGTCGTGAGTATATTAAGGGCCTGGTGTAATAGTAATAGATATTAATCTATTAGGAAAGTCTCTACTCCTGTTCAAAAGTTACTTAAACGAAAGAAAACAATATTGTCAAATAAACTCTGTTAGAAGTAATTGGCGTATCGTTGAATACGGGGTACCTCAAGGTACGGTATTAGGACCATTACTTTTTAGTATATATATTAATAATTTGTTCGAATTGAAATCGAGTGGTAATATTGTGAGCTTTGCTGATGACACGGTCATTTTTTACAAACATAGTTCATGGTCAGAATTAAAAAGAGAGGTTGAAGATGACTTAGTCAATATAATTCTTTTTAAGTTTAAAAAGTGTCGGAGTATACTAGACCAAAAACAATTTAAAACGTTGTACTACGCTTTGGTAGAATCAAGATTGTCATACGGTATTATAGGATGGGGTAGTGCATTGTGCATTATGTCAAGAAATTAGAAATATTACAAAAGAAGTTCCTGAAACTAATATATCATAAAGTTAGTACATACCTATCCGATGATTTATATAAAGATGCGCAAGTACTTGATATAAGGCAATTATATTTTTTAAATGTAATTACCTACCAATTTAAACATAAATACACTTTGACTAGTATAGATCACAATTACCAAACTAGACATAAAGAACATAAATATAAAACACCAACTTCTCAGAAATCAGTTGGTCAAAGATGCCACCTGTATCTTGCCCCAAGATTTTATAATATACTGCCTACTGAAATAAAATATACTCATACACTATCTGCATTTAAAAGAAAAGCAAGAACATATTTACTGTCTCTAGACAGAAGTGATATTCACAGATATATTGAAATGAGAAATTGAAAAATTTATATAAACTAATCAACTACCATGGAAAAGCAATCTTATATTTTTCAAGTGATTAAATTTACCCATCCTTTCTACATCCCGTGTTACAAATAATACATATGCCCGTTAATTTACAATTAGTTTTTTTTTCTGTAATTA
Source organism: Stenurella melanura (assembly GCA_963583905.1). Lineage (NCBI taxonomy): Eukaryota > Metazoa > Arthropoda > Insecta > Coleoptera > Cerambycidae > Stenurella > Stenurella melanura. The sequence continues at coordinate 339,073 of OY757311.1, forward strand.
TTTGTTTTCTTTGCTTTTTTCTTTTTTTCACCTTGTGTTGGTTCCTATTATATCATAATTACACCGTTCACTGTATTTACATTATATGAAGTATTAAACTTGTTATAAACAAAATCACCCACGTGCAGGCTAAGCCTTGTGGGTTACCTTGTTTATTTGCAAACTATTAATTTGACAGATACAGATTCATATTTAATTTAATTTAATTTTAATTTAATTTTGATATACTTATATATTCTTTGTAATAATGAATTGTGTATTAGGTATGCAAATAAACGTATTATTATTATTATTATACTATATTAATTAAACACAAATAAAACGATGGTTATAAACTTTCACATTAGAAGACCTCTACCTATAAATTTTAAAATATTTGATATAAAGCTAGGAGAAGAAATTAAATATCTTGGTACTTACTTAGATTCTAAATTATCATGGGACAAACATATCGATGACGTATGTAATAAATTAAACAAAGCTTTTTTTTTGGCATCTTACAATTGAAAGACACGTTAGACGAAAGTGGTCTACTAAGTATTTACTATGCCTTAGTCTACTCGCACATTTCGTTAAACATCATAAGTTGGGGGTATGGTAGAGAAATGGGTAGGGTATTTATTCTACAAAAAAGACTAATACGTCTTATATTTAACTTAAAGTACAATGAAACTTGTCAGAGAAAAAAGAATTCCGACTCTTCCTAGCATATATATTTTTAAATGTCTCATGTACACTAAAAACAATCTCTGCTCGTTTGCTCAAGTTGCAGATTCCCATACATACAAAACCAGACATGGGAAACTCTTAAGTATCCCATTGCATAGAACTACTTCTTTCAAACATTCCTCATGGTATAACTGCGTTAATCTGTACAACGCAATACCTGAATCTATGAGAGTAATAAATTGCCCCAAGTTATTTAAAAATAAAGTTAAAAACATGCTACTAGAGGGTGTTTTTTATAGTACTGACGAATTTGTGTCCAGATCTTAACCTTATGCAGTTAGCAAAATTAAAACCTGCTTATCCACTATTTATTTATATTGTGTCTGATTTCTTGTATCTACAGTATTATATGTGTATGTATATGTTTATTTATGTATTTTATTTCGCTGATTACTTTTTACTTATATACTGTCTGACATGCCATATGTACTCTATGTATCTTATGTGGTTAATAAATTATAATAATTATTATTATTATTTATTGTGTTAATTTTGTTCAGTTTTATACTCAATTAAGCAAAAACTAACATTTCAAACACTTTAGCTAGCTACTAGCTCTGTAAAATGAATTATGCGCAAATAATTCCTAAGCTACTCAAAATGCAAACAAATATAAACTTGTTGACTGCAAGATTCAAAATAAGCGTGTTCATGCACATTGTACTTTATGTAAATGGATATGTGTTGCCATAGACTTTCCGGCGATTGCGGTAGAATAGATTCGGTAGTCGTTAATATAGGTACATTTTAACACTTTATACGAAATTTTTTCTGAATTCTGCAGGTCATTGAATCATCCTAAGTTTCGGAACCATTAAAAAAAATCCTAAATGTATCTCATCACGAGAATTGAAATAGAGATCAGAAAGTGCTTCAGCAGGAAAATATATGTTTAAAAAAAAAATCCATTTAGGAATATTTGCAAAAAATGATTTGTTTCAATTTCAATGAATGTGTTCCATATTTCGCTCCTACTGTATATTTAAAAAAATAAAAAATATATACAAAATTATGTTAGGTAAATAAATAAAATTATAATTTCCTCAATAAACTTCACGATCTACTTCTCCTAGATCTTCGAGATGCTCTAGAACTACTGGAGTAAGTTCTTTTCCTTTTCCTAGAACGTGATTTTTGACTTCTATCAGATTTGTCCTTTGATCTTGATCTGCTTCTATTCTTTTTTACTGATCTATCTCTTGATCGTGATCTGTTTCCATGTTTTCTTAACGATTCTTTTTTATGCTTAGAACCTCTGTCCTCCCACTCTATAACTGGTATTCTCTCTGGAGATTCGGACCACCTCCAGTTCCTTCGGTCGTGTAAATCATCGCTTAAATTAAAAAAAAATATGTATTTTATAAAGGTGTTTCAGATTAGATATTAGACCCTAATATTACCTATTCCGGGCTCTGTGTCGAACAGATTTATGACTATTCTCTTCATAAATGTTGTATAAATTTCTAGGGTTTTGAAATACATGTAGAAAATTACATGCATCACCTTTTGGGCAACGATTTACAAAGTGAAGTCCTGAAAATGGCAAGTAGTGTTCAATATAACATGTATAAATATTTTTAGAGTCGGGTACAATTTAAGCTGACTTGTGTCATGGCCGCTAAAACGTCTGAACTAAGATTTTATTTGATGCATAAGAAATGCCAGTAGTTCTCAAATAGTTCTGTTCTCCTGTAACAGCAATGATGTCGCTAAATAATTATAAAAAAATAGGAAAGATACCATAAAATGCTAAGATTATTAATTTAGTAACTTCATCATTTTAATGGAATTCTGATTATACAATTGTAATGTATTAAACCAGTAAAGAATAAGTTAAACGCAGTATTGCTGATTAACAAGTTTTATTCAATTGTTACTAGTCTAATTACAAATACCAAAATGTGTGAGGTGTCATCGGAGAATGCTTATATATAATAACAAATAACAATGGCGTACCTTCCGGGAAGGGATATCCACTATACGTGTCTATTAATTATTATTAATTTATAACCTAATATTCTACACTTTCCTCCCCTAAATTTAATAAAAATTCTGACATTATTACATACGAAGAAAAAAAAATTGATGATCATGTTTTATAATTTACAGGTTTAATATTCCTGTCGGTTCTTCTTAAAATTAGTTTTATTACTTTATCAGAATTTTTATTACTATCTGTGATTACAGGCTCCTTTACTGTGTTAACAGTATTATTATTTTCACTAGAACCTGCACTTACTTCTATGTCTAAGTCGTTACTAATACTACCTATCTCATCAGAATTATTTACAGAAAAATCATGATCAATTATTTGATTTATATGCCTACGCCATGTTTTATCTATGCTAGGTATATATACAAAATAAGTTTTAGGACCAATTTTCTTTTTAACGATGCCTTTTACCCAACAAACTTTATTTACCTTCCTATAATCTCTAACTGCTACTGTCTCATTGGCTGCAAATGTCCTAGTTTTTTTACCTTTATAATATTTTATCTGTTTTTGTTGAGCCTTTTCTACATTATCTCTTACGTCTAAGGTTAGTCCATTATTTACATTTTCCGTTACATCTGATATATCATCCCTAATAAAATCGAATACAGTTCTAATTTTCCTACCAAACATTAATTCAGAGGGTGTTACCCCAGTTGTACAATGTGGCGTAACTCTGTAGGATAGCAAAAAATTGTTGAGTAACACATTTGAATTTTGAATGGTTCCTTTACCTACGGCTCTTAGTAAAGCATGCTTGACAATTTTAACACCAATTTCACCTTGTCCATTTGTCGCGGGATGAAAAGGTGGAGAGGATTTAAATTTTATTTTATTTTTGCTTAAAAAGGTTTGAAATTCGGTAGATGTAAAATTGCTCGCGTTGTCTGAAACTAAACACGTTGGTAGACCAAAACGGGCAAATAAATTTCTCAAAATATTTACCGTGGTAGTCGAATTAATATTTGTTGTAATTATTGCCTCCAGCCATTTGCTATAAGCATCAAATACTACTAACACATAATATTTATTAAAAATTGGACCCAAATAATCTATATGAATTCTTTCCCAAGGTTTTTCTGGAAATTCCCATGGTGTTAACTCTGCCTTAGGAGGTGAACTGCGCGTTACTAAACAATTACTACAAGATTTAATCATTTTTTCAATATCTTTATTTATTTGAGGCCACCAAACATAAGATCGTGCAAGACTTTTTGTTTTGACCATGCCCATATGAGTGGTATGGAGTTGAGCTAGAATCTTTGGTTGCAGAGAATGAGGTATTACCATTTTATGCCCTAACATAATACAATCTTTTTCAACACTTAACTGATTTTTATAGACAAAATAGGGTTTTAATTCGATAGGTACCCTACTAGGCCAACCCTGTTTAATATATGTTTTAACTGTTGATAAAATCTCACCTGTTTCTGTGTCCAGTCTAATTAAATTGCAATCAACAGGCATATCATGATTATCAGCAATAAAGTTAAAATAAGATGTATCTATATCAAGTTCCTTTAACTCAGTCTCTAGAGGTAACCTAGACAGACAGTCAGATGTATTTCGCTTTGTATTGACATATTCTATATCATAGTTATAATTTGCTAAAATCAAAGCCCATCGCTGAAGGCGATGTGCAGTTAAAATTGGAATACCCTTTTTTGGACCAAATAATGCTACTAAACACTTAGCATCAGTCCTTAAGATAAAATTACGAGCAAAAAGATACTGGTAAAATTTGCGTACTCCAAAGATTATACTGGCAGCTTCTTTTTCCACTTGTCAATAATTTTGTTGACTTTTTGTTAATGTTTGAGATGCATATGCTATAGGTCGTTCATCGTTTTCCCCATATGGGTGAGAAATAACGGCCCCCACCCCATAAAATGAACTGTCCACTGTTAAAATTATGGGTAAGTTAGGATCATAGTGTACTAACACACTGTCAGAACTTAAGATTAATTTAACTTCATTAAACGCTACGTTGCATTCGTTCGTCCATACAAATTTTGAATTTTTTTGTAGCAATTTATAAAGTGGTTGAAGTACCGTTGAAGCATTTGGTATAAATTTATTATAGAAATTAACAAAACCTAAAAAAGATTTCAATTGTGTAACATTTGTCGGCACTGGAGCATTTTTAATCGCCTCAATTTTATCGTCGCATGTATGTAACCCATCCCTGTCTATTTTATAACCTAAGTAGGTAACAGATTTTTTGAAAAATTCACATTTACCAATCACAATAGTAAACCCATTGTCTTCTAACCTTTTTATTACTCTAAATACTCTGCTTATATGCTCGTTTCTATCTTTTCCTGTTATTAAAATATCGTCTAGAAAATATACAACCCCCTCCAGATCTATTAAAACTTGTTCCATTATTTTCTGAAACAATGCCGGGGCGCTGGCAATACCAAAAGGTAGTCTGTTATAAACAAATAAGCCTTTGTGCGTACTAATCGTAGTTAATACCTTTGATTTTTTATCTAATTCTACCTGTTGATATGCATGTGACAGATCAATTTTTGTAAATTCCACACCCCCTTGTAATTTAGCAAACATTTCCTCTATGCGAGGCAGAGGATATTTATCAACATTTAAAACTGGGTTGACTGTTACCTTATAATCACCACAAATTCTTATAGTATTATCCTTTTTTACTATTGGCACAATCGGCGTCCCCCATTCGCTGTAAGTGACTGGGCTAAGAATGTTTTGAGCTATCAAGCGGTTTAATTCTGCCTCCACTCCATTTTTCAGCGCAAATGGTAACGATCTTGCTTTAAAAAACTTGGGTACTGCCGTGTCTTCAATCGATAATTGTAAGGTGCCCCCATTATAAGTACCTAAAACATTAGAAAAAACATTAGGGAACCTTGAAGCTAATTCATTCTTAATGTCGTAATCCAGTGACGTTTCTACTACAATATTGTGTAAACTGAGGTTAAATAAATGAAAAAAATCACGACCCAGTAGTGGTGGTCCCCCACCCTCTATAATATACAAGTTTAACAAATTTGTTTTATTTCTGTATGTAATATTTACTGTAATATAACCTACTGGAATTATTTGGCTACCTACATAACTCATAAGTTGTTTTTTTGTAGGAAAAATCTTTAAATTATTCAAATATTTCTTTTTAAAATCTCTAGAAATTACTGATATTGAAGCCCCTGTATCCAATTCGAAAGAAAAGTGGTTATTATTAATTAAAATATCTATGGTTATGGGGTTGTTTGGATTTAAGCTTAAGGAGAAAATGTGTTCTATACTATCATTCTCTACTTCGTTCTCTGCTAGATAATTATTTTTTAATTTACTATTTTTACACATCTTGGCTAAATGCCCTCTAATTCCACATAAATTACAAGTATATTCCTTAAAGAAACACTTATCTTTTGAATGATTCCTCTTGCCACAAATTCCACAGGTGACATTGATATTTGAACTACTCGGCGTCCTTGACGTCGACGTCGGCTGCCAACGTCGTGTGGTAGCTGTTTGAATTACTCCGCCATGTTCATTTGTCGTACTTTGTCCCTGGGCCGATGGTAGCTGACGGGTGCCGGTCTCTCGGTACGTGGAATATGTGCGCGGTCGTTGCCTTTCCTGTTTGTCCGAAGTTTTGCTTACTTGGTAAAATATTTCCTGTTTGACGTGGAAGTCTTGCTTTTCCTGGTAGCATCCGGCAATTTCCATGGCTTTTTCTAAACTAATATCGGATTTTTCCTCAAACAATCTCTCCATCATCTTTTTTTCGTCCAACCCCATTATGAATTTATCCCTGAGCACTATCTCTAATTAATTTCCAAATTGGCACTTACTTGCTAACTTCTTACTCTTGCGGCCCACTCATTAACGGATTCGTCAGGATGCTTTACTGCACTGTAGAATTTATATCTTGCCGGGAACGGCCTGGTCATTGGTTTAAAATGTTTATTGAAAATTGTCACTAATTGTTCGTAAGTTTTACTTTCTGGCACTACCGGTAAACATAAGCTATAAATTAGTCTGTACGATTCTTCATCACACACATTCAAAAGGAGGGCTCTCTTGATATTAACGTCTTGAATGTTATTTGCTATAAAATATTGTTCTAACCGTGCTTTAAAAATTTGCCAATCGGAATCGCCACCTTTAAATTCGCGAAGTGATCCAACTGAACTGGTATTTTGGGCCATTTTGTCTAAGAACTGCTAATTTTCTCACTTTTCACTTGTTTTGGTAACTAATTACACTTCCGTTTTTCTGAATAATACGTGAATTCGTTTTAATCCTCGTCGCCAAGTTGTAATGTATTAAACCAGTAAAGAATAAGTTAAACGCAGTATTGCTGATTAACAAGTTTTATTCAATTGTTACTAGTCTAATTACAAATACCAAAATGTGTGAGGTGTCATCGGAGAATGCTTATATATAATAACAAATAACAATGGCGTACCTTCCGGGAAGGGATATCCACTATACGTGTCTATTAATTATTATTAATTTATAACCTAATATTCTACAACAATGTCCGCCATAAAGTTGGCTACATATGGGGAAAAACTGTATTATTAGGGAGATTTTAGGCCACTTAAATTTGGCAATACGTTAAACGTAAAACATTATACTGCACATGAGCCTTAACTCAAAAATAAGGGATTCAGTTATTAGCGTTTTGGCAAGTTTTGAGTTTTTGAAACCTTCTTTCTTGACATTAAGTGACGTACGTAATCTATAACCTCACTTTTTGTTCACTTTGAAAGATTTGGCATTTGTTAATTTAACTGCGCATAAGCAGTATAAGGGATAACGTATAATGTTGATAAATTAAGTGACTTAAAAAGTCCCTAATGACATTTCTAAAAAACTCTATTGGGGGTTCGTTTATGCATGTCCAACAACAAAAAATTACATTTTGACACATGTCATGGGATCACCGGTTTGGCAGGACTGTAAAAAATAGTTGAAGATGGTACCAAAAAATGGGTCAAATTGTTAGGATATCGAAAAATTTTATGAAGAAAAAGTGCATAGAATACAACAAGGACCCCATATATCAAATTTGAAGCAGATATGAGTAAAATAAAAAAGTGCAAATTTTACCCCTTCCATTAATTACTTATGAAAAATCATAAACTCTTGTGTCTATTTCACAAATATTCGATTAGTTTCGACAAAAACTTTATGTATTTTAGTTGAATAAAGGTATTTGCATGTAAAAAAAGAAACGAACCCCCAATATAGTATTTTTTAGAAATCTCAATAATACAAATGTTTCCCATATGTAGCCAACTTTATGATGGACACTGTAGGTATAAGGTTCGGGCACAAATGAAACTGATAACAAGAAATGAATTGCCCAATTCAGTCAATAACAATGAGCGATCAGAAAAAGAAACTATAAAACTAATATTGCTACAGTACAGCAAGAACCACGGGGAGGTATGGGCATTTCTTGCCAGGAAAGGATAGAATCGTAGTATTAGTAGGGGAAACGATGTCAGTAAAAATAAAATATTTCATGTAACAAAAAAAATCTGAAATCTCTATGAGAATCACGAAAATAAATTATTTTTTACAACGCATTAACACATTTTCATAAACACTAAAACACTACACTTTAACGATTTATCTACATGACGCACGTTTGACCATTCGTGTATTAATATATAACGTAAGAAAGTGGATTTTAATAGAGATAAACATGCGCTAGTAGTAAAAGACACATTTTTGGGGAAAATAAAGTTTTAACAAAACTCGCGGCGCAGTTTAATAAAGTAAAAATTTTAGAAGGAAAATTATTAACTTTTAATAGAGCTTAATCAAATAAAAAAAAAAAAAGTAGAAGTTGGGGATCGACCCCACAACAACCCCATTAATATATACTGTTCGATCGAGCATCTTACCGATTGAGCTACGCGATCCTATGTATACTCTACTCTAAAAATATGTACGTACTAGAAAATTGTAAGACTTAGTGGTTTGACATTGTTAGTTTGACGGATGAATATCTACTATTTACCACTAAAAATAACTTAAATATTTCATATAAAGACGTTTTTCATATTTAGAGTAGTGTTAGTTCACGGAAATAAATAATATTCGTCGACAAATGACACACAGTTTGAGAATCGCTGAGCTTATGACTATGTTTCTCACTCCTCAGTGTACATTTCATATTTCCGTCTCAAAAGAAGTGGGAAAGAATCTTGGTAGACATACATTGACAATGTCTAGGCTATGGCTTTAAGTTGGTGTGCAAGAGATAGTGAAAACATATGTGCAATATTAATTCATGCATCGGTCTTTTTAAACTGGACCCGACTATATCAGGGAAGGGCTTGATCGACATTTTTCCAATCGCTAAATTGAAAGAGGTGGATCGATACCTTGGCCCGCTTGGTGTTCAGATTTCATACCTCTAGATTTCTATGAGAGAGATTTTTATTCATGTTTGACAATATTACACTGTATACAAGTAAACCATTGTAGGATGGCCAACAGCCGCGCAGAGAGAGAAGAAATATCGTCGCTGTTGAATAGAGACAAGTTTCTTAACTATGAACATAGTACAGTCGGGGGAAGAAGTTTAAGTAAAAGGTGCTCTCTTATTCACCAACAATATGGGTATGTCATAGGCCAATTGATGTTTTCGATTGAACAACAGTTCTTTGTACACGTAACATTACTGTTTATAAGTAGATACTTCTAATAGGTACCTATGTGTTAAATATAAGTTATACACTACAATCACTTTTCTCAAGACTGTACCGATGTTTACATTTAGCAGAATAAAATAATATTAAAACAATGAAATTACATAAAGCACATTTTTGCGACATACAGGGTTAAATAAGAGTGGTACGTAGTGGTTAGACACCACCCCCCCCCCCCCCCCCCAATTTTATTATATATTTGCAAACCGGTGTCATGAAAATGCTAATAGTAAGAGGTTCCTAATCTCTTCTAGTATTCACCAAAATGAATTTTCAGAAAGAATTGGAAAAATTATGCATTCCGGTATTAGAGTTTAGTTTATTTGGTAGTGGTGAAGTGATCGTCTGATGTTTGGAAAAAGATGTTTCACTATTTTAGGCCATACCAGTATTACTATAAAGTTCCAAGGACAGTGATATAAGTATACCGCTTCTAACCCACGTCGAGAGCTACATACATAATAAATGTGCTTACAACTAGATAATAAATTATGCACTAAATAAAATACATGTTAAAAATATAAACAAAACATATTAAAATGAAAATCTAAAGTGGTCAATAAACTCTTGGATCTCGTAAAATACATTATCTTTTAGAAATGTTAAATTTTTCCACTAGATGGGTAATAAATTATATAATTTTACAGAAATATATCTAAATGAGTTTAGAGATGTCGGGGGTATATGAAGAAAATAGTTTGTGCCATGCAAATAAACTCCAGGGCCGCACAACAATTGTGACAAAACACATCCGCAAGGGTTACAAGGAGGAAAGTGCGAAAGAGAGTTCATATTTTATTCGAAATAAGGGTGTAAACTTTCAGCGTCAACTCTAAAAGATGAATAATAAAAATAAAAAAGTTGTTAAACTTTATTGTATTAATTTACTTCATAAATGATTATTTTCATATATTCGAAATATCGACATACTTTAAGCTCAAGCACGCTTCTTAATGAATTGCACTTTTTTTTTTTTAATGATGCATACCTCAATGAAAACCTAAAAGTCAGAGAAGTTTTGAAAATAATTTGCTCACGAAATGTGAATTTTAAAAATAGACCGTTACGAAATTGTAAATTTTTGGAATTACACAAACTTTTTTCATGGTAATCTTTTTTTAGTACTAAGGTTATCGTAGTTATTTTAATTTAATCATGATAAATGCACACAAAAAAATTCAGAGATAAGCACGAACATTTGTTATTTATGATAATATCACCCACTGCGGGGAGCATTTCTCTGAAAACACAAAAAATTTGTAATATCTCTGAAACTAATGACTTTTGGATAACACGTATTTGTGTTGAAAATACAGTAAATTGTCCCTACCTTCAGAGTTTAAAGGAATATGTCGAATTACCAGCAACCCTGTATATTAAGTTACTAGAGAAATTAGTGTTTTTTTGACAAACTTATACTCTATGTCAGACTCTGTATATAATCAGAGGCTTTAAGTAAAGTACTCATTTCAATTTTAAAAATAAATTATGAAGGGTTGAATATTTACCACAAATTGCTGTTTTCCACGACTCAATATTACAAAATTCAACATTAAGTTGTTTCCCTCCATACCACCTTCCATTAAGGCCTCGATAACATTTAAGTGCCGCTCGTGTAGTGGCATACTCCACATAAACATTACCCCTTAAGTGTGGTTCGTGATTGCAACAAGCTTTAAACAGTTTGATTTTTCCAAAATTCTCTAATTCTGGGATAACATCATGGAAAAACTCTCTGTAATAATCGTTAGTTTCATAATTTTCAAATTCTAAACTAGAATCACTCCCATGTTCATTTTCGGTTGTTTCTAAACTGTAGTGAGTGAAAAAGCCTGGTATTAAAATGATTCGACTTATACCTGGTCGAATATGATTTCTAGAACAAACATCATAGAAACGGCATGCAGAAGTTTTTTGGAAAAAGGGACAAGGTAATTTATTAGGATTTGTCTCTAACTTAGTTTTTAAATGTTCAGGCGTGTTTCCACCATTGACTAAAAACTCATTTGTTTTTTCAGTAAGTAGTTCTTGTTCTCTTATTTTTTCCATCAACTCTCGTTCTTTCTCTTCTTTGATTTGCTTTTGTCGTTCTTGTTCCCTCTTCCATTCTAATTTAATATTTTCATTTTGTCGAGCTCTTTCTTCTCTTGCCATTTCTATTTTCTTTTGTAATGCCTGCCATTGTATTTGAGCTTCCTCTTCGACCTTTCTCCATTGTAATTCACGTTCTTTCGCCAATAAAGCTTCTTGCTCAGCTTGAATTACTTCAGCTGTATTTTGTGCAGCCAGCCATATTTTATAACTTGGAAAACTTTCTCTCCTATGTCGTTCTGAAATAAATTTATCAATATATTTAACTATTGTATTCGTATAAAACTAACCTTCCTCTTCTTGTCTATCTCTCAATTTTGCCCTGTTTTGTCTAATACGTGATCTTCTCGCTTTTTTGGCTATTTTTCTCCACTCGGAATGTCTAGATAAATCATTAAGAAAATATAACCTCAATATTCCCAAAGCAAATACTTACATAAACCTTTTGCAAAGAAAATTTTTAGTAAAAGGATACCTACTTTCCCATTAAAATATATATGCTATATTAAGGAAATTAATTATTATTTAGATCTTCTCTAGATCATACCATCCAGTTATTTATTGACATCACAGAAAACTAAAAAACAAAAAACCATATCATTCACCCAATGAAGAATGAAACGAACTAAATTACTAAGTTCACTGCATTCACCACATCGCGATTCCACTGAACTATACATAATAAATGGAAGACCAATACAGATATATGCGCGTGAACAAAATACTTCAATCATGCGATTGAAGGTCCCGGGGTTCTGCGTCGCCGCAGTAGAAATCTAAGATTAAAAGTATGTTGGTGATTGAGTCAGAATGCCTCTTGCGGACGGTATGCGCTGACGCGATTTTTCTTTGATTTGTCTCCCGTAGCGGGAGGTCTTGGATTAGTGCAGAATTTCAGAGCCGGTGCTCTCGTTTTTTAGCGGTTGTCTTGTGTAGTACTTTGTACATAAACAATTCGTGATAAGATAAAGAATAAAGCAATATGGTCCAGTCTTGTTCCTGTTTGTTACCTATATTTTGAGTAAGTATACCTTGTTCTTGTCTATTCTGTAAAATACACTATCCTCTAAATATCGGCGACAACTCCGAGTTTTGGGATCTTTTCTCTTACTGTGGGTAATTTTGCCTGAAAAACTTTCGTTGCGATATAATTTCCGAGATATCTACTGAACTCATCTACATGATAAATATATAGAATTCATTGGATATACAGGATACAAAATTGTCTAACCTCACCTTTTTCCGTAATTTTTTAGCGAATTTTAAAGTTTATTTTACTATTTGTGAATCTAAGTACCTAAATAATGTTAAACAATCCAAATTATGTGCGTTACTGATATGGACTTGATCTATTTAAAAATTATTATGTTACATTATCGTAAGTACTTTTTATAAATATAACTTTGTCAAATAAGTAAGCGTGAACTGTAAAATGTGAGACTGTAAAATTTGAACATTTTGGCACTATATGACCATTGAAATGTATTATACTTAAAATAATAGAATTGTGATCAGACAGGCAAACTTATATACCATGTAAATAAGAATAATAATGTACTTATTGCTTAAGAAAACATCTTTCAAATTATTTTCAGGTAGACTTCGAAAAGGTATTTTACCTTGGCTAAAGGCTATTGGCAGAAATTCTCAAATCGAGAAGCTGAGCCATAGTAATGTGATTGGCAGTGAACATTTTGCTGTATGTATGACGAGGACATGAAACGTCTGAAACCTGATGTAGTTCCAACCTTGAAATTACTGAAATTAGGCCCTCGAAAACCTTTATCTTCTATAGTCCACCCCCCCAGTGCCATGGTAGATATAATAATTTCGTATCTTCATGATTTCTGGAATAATTCTATAATTTGGTTTTAGTATTGATGTAGATATCCGTAGTACTTCATCTGGCATTTCAGCGTATGGTCAAATGGCATCTCTGGTACGTGTTTATAGAAGTAGATAAAGAAAATATAGATATTTTATAGGAACGGTATCATTTTAAATTGTATGTATGTAATATTACTTATTTTGGTTTGTATATTTTTTGTTACATTTTATTGCGTTACCTAATTTAAGTTACTTGTATCAAAGGCAAAGACTACACCAACGTGTGAATCTAAAATACATGATTTTTCAATAAAGTATTTAATGTAAGTTGTTACTGTATATTTCTTTATTTGTCCACTAATAAATACCTTCTACTTTGTCACTGATCTTAGTGATCTTTCAATACTAATATTAGTCTACCTATATTAAATTCACTAGTATTTACAACTTGACCAAAAAAGTATTTTTCAGGTTTCACTTTTAGCTTTTATTCATATTCAAACTGTATCTCGATCTCTGAGGTAGAAAATATGACTCAATTCTCAATATGATCGTACATTATCAAGAACGTTACTAGAAAAAAATTGAAAATTAAATAATTATGTATTGAGCATGACCACTTTTATGTTCTTTAATAAAAATTAAGACAAAGGTTAACTGTATAAGAAATGTCAATCTATATACACGCATATTTTTGGTGATTTCTAAAAAAAAGGCAAATTAAAAATACTTGCAATAGAAATAGAGCCGGCCCTGGCCTTCAACACAATGCGATTGCGCTCCTCCCCGGGGTCGCCATACTTGCGCGAGATTCAATTTGAAGTACAAATAGGAATAGACATTGGCATTCCATTTATATGTAGAGTTCAGTGCGCGATTCGCGATCACGAACTTCCAATGTTGCCACAGCCTTTCCGGCGATTTCGGTAGAATAGGTCGAAATTTTTCGGTAGATTTCGTAAATTTTCGGTTGATATTAAGGCAGGTACATTTCAATAACATACAACATAGGTACCTAAGTTACAAATTTTCTACGATTTTTTTTTTCTGGAAATTTTTGAAAACGGGGGGGCAATTTTATAAAAAATTTTCCTCTCTGGGCATTTTTAAGAGCGGGGAGGTATTTTCCTAGGAGTTTTTTTCTCTATGGACACTTTTAAGAGCGGGAGGGGTGCACATTTTTTTGCTCTTGCCCATATCTGTACGCATAGGTGCATAGTATATTATGTATTTCGCATACCCCAAAAATTCTGACCAATGCTCGATACAATGAATATCAAAAACAAATTTTGCTCACTTTGTATTCACCTTTCTTTATATTTTAGTGATACTGGCTTAGTTCAGTAGAATTTCAGAATAAATCGGTATTTCGGTAGACTTCATCCAAATTCGGTAGATCTACCGAAAATTCGGTAGCTGTGGAACCACTACGAACTTCCAAAGAATTTACATAAATTCTTTGCGAACTTCATGTTTATACCAGATTATACTCAGTGTCAGTGTTACCAATAGTATTAACAACTGTAATTATCCGCAGACTGACATGAAAATGTCCGATTTTAGTTAGGGGTTAGGGCCGGTGCCCGGTTTATCAATGCGAGGTTAAAGTAATCCTATGGCTAAAGTTATCCTACAGATGAAGTGTTAGTTGAAATTTGTGCCGTTCAGGTAGTTTGACTATAACTTTTGGATTGATAAATAGACAGACCTCTGGATAGGCGCTAATGGCGCTATTCGTCGGATAATCCAGCAGATATTGATCACACAGAACATATAGGTACTCAGGATTGATCATAGATAAAGAATTATATATATATATATTATATTGATAAACAAGGATTGCTCAAACAGGCGATAGCCAATCAAAACAAAATAAGCGAAATGACGTCAAAATAGACATTTTTAAATATTCTTCCAACTAATATTTGTAGGGTAACCACTGCACTAGTCTTAGCCATATTTATATCTTTTGTAGGTAGCTATTGGATAACGTACCGATTTGAAAAATTAAATTAATGAGACAGTTCAAATTTTCCGCTGTTCATAAAATCGAAGAGGTTATTGCGCACACTCTTACTGTGAGATCCCAATTAGGGACTGTCTACAAGGACGCCGCGGCGGACATCTATCATTTCTTAGTTGTCCGCCGCGGCAATTGGTTTGGTTTATAGATACTATTTATTCCGTGCTATATAGCGGTGTTTTCCTCGTGGATCGTTGGCGTATGCATAACGTTGTCGCGTTGTGTTTTTGATTTGATTTGGAGCGACAGGTCCCGGGTTCAAATACTGCCCACTGGACTTTTTTTTTTTTAATGTTTTGTAACGATTAATATCCTTTTTCACAAAATTCTGTTTGGATTTGACGACAGAAATGTTCTTTTTTTTTCATATAATAATTTATCTCTTTCATGTGATGGTAGTTGCTGGGTTAGTTAGGTTGATTTTTATTTTGCTAAATAATTGTTAATAAATTATCAGCGCCGCAGGCAGCATTAGCGTCGCAGACAAAAACGGGGGGTGTCCCCCCGCCTTCTTTTTCAGAAAATTGCATAAAAACATTCCAATTTCTCTGTGCGGCGGTTCAATAAGTCGTGCAAAAGCGAATGCGCGGCGGACAGCTACGAAATGATATATGTCCGCCGCGGCGTCCATGTAGCAACTCCCTTAAAATTAACATGACACATTGAACGGTTCGTTATGTAAGGTTTGTTTTATTGGTTCTAGTGTTGGCAAATTAGCATTTCTGACTAAAAGTTTACCGAATGAATGGATTTTCACGAACCTTTGTGAATCTGTTCGTTTTGATGTCTAGATCAAATAAAAAAAAAAAAATTGCCGCTATAAACAATGATTTTGTTGCTAATTTGTTAACAAAATTGAGGTAAATTAAAGAAACAAACTGTATTTTTGGATCATTTGACGAAAAATAACTTTTTTACTCTTGTAAAATTTTCGAAAAAATGCGTAATTTCCGAGATATAGCGGTTCGAATTTTTCCAAAAAGGGGAGAGGGGGAATTTTTCTGGATTTTTTTCTCTTTTCTTTTCAGCAACGAGAAAACATCCAGAAAAATTCTGGTGAATGTATTATTGAAATACAAGATTTTCCTTCCTTTATATGACTTATTTTTCCTAAAGTGCACTGTGCAAAGCTTATATCCGGAAAACACGAAAAGGAAACTCTTATCGGAACATATGGAGAATCTCGTAAACTATGAAATTAAATCTAGAAAAATTCAAACGCATAGGTTAATATATTCTTTTTTGGTCTCTTTTAATTTTCTTGTAACGTGCACGTCTGTTTTCAACAGTTTTTCACGATAAAAAATGTACCTTTCGAAAATGGAAAATCTCGCAAGCTATGAAATTTAAAATATGGAAAAATTCAAACGTATAGATTAATAATAGTATATATGCTAAGGCCTCGATTGAGGAAGCCTTTCCTTTGTGATATATAGTTAATCATTACGATAAGAGAAAAGACACTACTTTGTTTCCTATCACTGAAATTATTGTAACATACACGTTACTGCAGTTTCAGTACCTTAACGTACCATTTTCAAACATTATTACACTATTCTGGGTAATAATTGATCAGATCTTGGAACCAATAAACATTTAGAATTTTAAATCGGTAGTAAATTATGTATAAGGTACTTAATAAAGGATTAATTTAAAGCATTAAATACCGAGGATTGATAGGTCCAACTGGTCATTTGGAAGATTGTTTCCGGGAATTTTGTTGGATTTAATAATTTCTATTGATTGTAGTAAATTGAATTTAAAACCTTTGTCATTTACGTGTAATATCTTCAGGTCGTTTATATTTGGAAACCAGTCGCAATTTTCCATTTAAGTTGACAATCGCGAATTGCTTGAAAATAAAGAATTTTCGGGAAAAGTATTTCAGACAAAAGTTTCATTATTCGAAAAGTGAGATCTAATGGCTATATTTTTTTAAAGTTTGGTGGATGACTTCAAGGTCATGCGAAGGTCAAATTCTCTTTTTTAAATGGGAACCTCTATTTTTTGTTGCAAATTCGGATTGTTAGACAAAAAATAGACTACTTTTGTTTGAAATATCTGTTCTGAAATCGCCATTTTTTTAGTTATCCGGCGAGGAAGAATCAAAATTTTAGAACTTTGCGATTTTTTTACTCGAAAAAGGAGTTTAGAAAAAAATTGCAAGAGGTAAAATGAGTTTCGAATCATCCTGGGATTATTCTTAAATTTTTCGGAATTAACCAATGCCCTTTGCAGAAACGAGAATTGTGGAGTTTTCAAGTGCATTAAAAAGGGCATAGTACAATTCCGAAAATATTTGAGGATATTTGCGAGATGATTTCAAACTCTGTTTGCCTCTTGCAATTTTTGCCCAAACTTCTTCTTTTTCTAGTAAAAATATCCAAACTTCTAAAATTTTGATTTTTCCTCGTTGGATAACTACAAAAAAGTCAATTTCAGAAAAAATGTTTCGAACAAAAGAAGTCTATTTTTAGTCAGACAATCCGAATTTGCAATAAAAAATAAGGGTTCCCATTTAAAAAAATGAATTTGACCTTTTGATGACCTTGAGGTCATCCACCAAAGTTTAAAAAATATAGGCCAACCGCAGACAACCCATTTGTTGGACGACAGTTTAGTCAGTCTCTATAAAAACATGAACTTAAATGTAGGTGCGCACACAATCCAACTGAACAGCCACCCGATTATTTAGTCCAAAGCAGTTGGAGACGCTATATGATATTTTAATCGTTCAACTATCGTACAACTTACAAATATTTACTGCTGTAAATGGAAGTGCGTAGACGGCCAACTAGAGATGTGAAAAGCGGTTCCACTTATGTAACGTTGCAAGCGCCACCGTTCCAGAAAAATACCGCGACAAAAAAACGCTATTTTGCAACGACAGAAATACATGATCCGACTAGCTCTGCAAACGGAACGGGAGTAGAAGCGATCGCGTTTGTCGTGTAGCGCCGTCCAATCTCAGGTATTTCAGAGTGTAATGTAACGTAATCTATTCAGTTCTTCAGTCGCGTTGGCAATTTGTTGGTTCTACTAGCTCTAGTTATATATATATAGCTATAGGTTAATTAGGTTCTTATATTTTTTCAACAAATAGACACCAATAAGAAATAATAACATACATACCTATATTTATAAAGCCGCATACTTCTTTAAATACAGTGTGATAAATAAGGTAGGTATGTTAACTTTTATTTTATATAAATATGAAGAATTATTTTGTTATTTTTCTCCTGTAGGTACTTATAAATTATGAAATAGGGCTCCAAATAAAACATTAAAATCATCTACCATTTATAATTATTTTTCCGAAAAACAAAAGTTGTAAAAGTAGATATTATAGAAACTACTGAAAGTTGTAAAAGATCCGTTGCGTTGCAGCGACGAGACAGATCCGTTGCATGCGCAGTCGTTGCTCAGAGCGAGTGATGGTACTCGTTGCAGGTAACCGGTTATTTTAGTATTTTGTAGCGCGACGGTACGTTACATAAAAATACCGCGACAAAACAACGTTGCGCAAATAACGACCCATCTCTACGGCCAACTGTTTAGTAGTCTTTGTCTGTCTCGAGCGGGCTGTTGTGCAAAAATGAATGAGAATAATTCAGAAAATGCAGTACTTGCAGTCCCATCTACGTCAAAAGGAGTACTTTTAGTGGAGGCAGCGACATCTTAAAGCATGGTCAAACGGGGCCTCGGCGTCCGAGGGGCCTCGAGCCCATTTAAAGGTTATTTCTATTTTAATTTAATTACAACACACAATCCAAAAAACAAAAACAAAATATGCTTATCAAAATGAAACTTATAGAAGAAAATGACTCGATTGGAATCAACTATTCTTATACTTAAGTATATGTTAACGAAACATTTTTCAGTGTTTCCAAACATTGATTATAATGAGAATTTTTTGTCTATGATGGTCATCAATACGAGCGGAGAACGTTCATTTTTAAAATTAAAATTAGTGAAAAGTGAAATAAGAAATCGCATGACTCAATCACGCTTAAATAGTTTAAGTTTGATTAGTATTGAAAATGACATTTTACAGACTATTAACATTGATTAAGTAGAAATAGATACTTAACCAAAGAATTTGTACTGTTAGTTCCGGTCTTAAATTCATAGATGTCGTGTGACTTTTCGAGTCGAAGTTCAAGCTGGTCTTTGCAAGGCGGGTAAATTAATTCATGAATGAAATGAAAGGTTGGGCGGGCGGGCCCGTGGGGTGTGGAGGGAGCTAAACGACCTAGCAACTACGACAGCAGTGCATCCAGCGTTGCCACCTACTCGCAGAAAATTATCCGATTTTGTAAGAAATTATCCATTCTTGGCGTTTTGTACTTTTAAAAATAGCATGGAAAATACTTACATGTGTATATATTGCTTATAATACTATAATCGACTAAAAACATTATGTTTGATTAGTCTTAGAAATTATTTTACGAAGAGCTTTTTTATTGTTTTGTCTTTATGCAAAAAGAATAGGTAGGTAGGTATATGAAATTTATTTAATAGGAATGAATACAAGTTTTTTTTTTTTCAAGAAAATACCAGGAAGAAAATAAAATATGTTTTATATATAAAAGAAATATAAATACAATATAACAAAATCACAAATATTTGGCAGACATCACCATTTATTGTATAGCTATAGTGTTTATTCCAAATGTACCCCGAAACGAAAAATGAAACATACTTCACGTATAAAAATTGACTCATGTAAAAGAGGCCAAGAATATTGAATATCATGCTTTGGCAACACTTTTTATTTAGTGCCACATTGTTTAAAAAATTCGCAAAGTTGAGAAAATCAGTTCTTCGTAAATACCCAAAAAATTAAGAATTTTAGAAAATAATGTTTTACATGACAAATGTTGCTACTAAAAAGACCTACAAAACCCAATAATAAATTTTTCAATAGGTTAATTTGTTTATCTGCAAAATAAAAAAAAAACGTCAAAATTGCCTCTTATTTCAATTATTAATAACTTATGATAAATTAAGCCTTGTGACATCGAAATTATCGGAAGTTGTACGTCCCAATTTATATACTTTAAAAATGCTAAAAATTTCAAATCGATATCTTTTAAGGTTTTTTGCAAAAAGTTATTTGTTTATTGAAAACTTGCTTTCGTAAAATTGTCGTAATTTTTTTTTAGACATTTAGAGTTACGGATCAAAGTGGATTCACATTTTGACAAGTTGTACTATCATATACATATCAAATTTAATTGATTTTCGCAAATTTCTTTGTTTAAAATCGAGTTCGAAAAACACGTGCGTTTTAAAGTTATAAACAAATTGAATAATTTGTTTATTTTTAAGGGTACGTCGTTCGGGGTAGGATCATTTTAAAGCTACGATTTTTCTGCGAATTTAAAAAGAATAATAAATGCTCCAAGTCACTTGGGAACTGAGATAATTTTTTTGTCAAATTCGTAGTTTTTTGGTATTTACGAAAAACTGATTTTCTCAACTTTGCGAATTATTTAAACAATGTAGCATTAAATAAAAAGTGTTGCCAAAGCATGATATTCAATATTCTTGGCATCTTTTACAAGAATCAATTTTTATTCATGAAGTATCTTTCATTTTTCGATCAAACCCTAATTCGATTACACTATACCCATACAGCACATGACATCCCTAGGATATCCTCATTTGGTCCTGTATATCCCAATCGAGGACAACATTCCTCAGGATATCCCAATAAAATATATACAACCTGAGAATATCCCAAATGGGGATATCCTAGACAAATCCTGGCAGCATGACCTAGTAATCTCCTGCAAAGATATTAAAAGCCTAACAAAATATCCACTGTGGGAATATCCTGGGCAAATTCTAGAGTCATCCTATTAAAGGTATTATTGTTTAGGAGATTTCAACAACAAAAATAATGAAAAGTATATATATTATTTTGAGGCTATTTATTTGTGTCTTATTGGTTTGTAAAATTTGCCTCTAAAAACTTATTTGTTTGTTCTATTTGATAATCCCCTCCAGTACAAATAATTCATTAAAAATGTATATCTTATTTAAATAGTTAGTTTATAATTTGTTTTTAATAAATTTACTGTGTTCTGAATTAGCCGCCTTTTTGTGACAAGTCGAAAGTTCTAAGAAATCCGCCGGGCGTCGATGCTTTTTCCACGTTCATTTTAAAGTTCTTTCAACAAATAAGATTATAAAAAAAAGGCAAGGGATCATTTTTATGTAATATTTCATGCTTTTACAATATTTATTTGAAACTTTTTTACTAGCTTTTACACGTTTTGAATAATTTTGAAAAAACATTTTGTTATATTTTTTTCACCCCTTCTCGGGATTGAAAAAAAAATTCCTTTCATTAATCGTGTTCAAATACTTCAAAGTAACTTATATAAAAAATTCAAGTATTTACCTCAAAGTTTTGATATGTCGACCTATTTCATTGGATATAGGTATGTATCACATTTTTATTAGTCATTTTACCTCTGCCATTATATAAACTTGTATTCGTTTGTCTTTGCTTATTGGCTCAGTTTAAAAGTAATGATCTACTATATTATAAAATAATATATATTTTTTGCTGTCTTTAGAAATATCCAATAAAGTCGAAAAGAACTGAAGATTTCCTATAGAAAATCCAATCAATGTCTTCAGGTTGTTCATAGTAAAGCCCAGGCGTGACCCATATAAAAGCTGATAATGTCCTGTACACACCCGTACTAATGTCCTGAGGACGTCATCAGCAAAGCCCGAACTGTCCCATTTGGATATCCTACGGACATCCTAAGGTGATTATGGGATCTTCCCAGGATATCCCATATGTCCTGAAAAGTTGTCCCCAGTATGTTCTGAGGATGTCCTTGTGCTGTATGGGTACTAGGAGCAGTTAACAAAACAATGAATATATATAATAGTACATTATACACTAAGGGAGAGAAACGTCTTATTTTTGCTGAGGTGTAATTTGAGGCCCGAGGGCGAAGCCTGATCGAGGGCAACAAATACATCGAGGGAAAAATGGCGGTCTCTCCCGAGGTGTATATTTAACAATATTCTGAGTTCAAAGTCGGAATATAACAAAATTCCGACTTCAAACTCGGAATTTAACAAAATTCCGAGTTTGAAGTCGGAATTTAAGAAAATAAAATATAAAATTTATTGTGGCCCTTCTGCGCTTTTATGATATACTATTCCTAGATGCCTACATTAATTTTAATATTTGAAAATATAATAATCCAATAATGTTTTTTCTTTGATGTAAGCTTTGTTGAACCTAAGTTCAAAAGTTACAATAAATTTAGTGTAGCGCGTCTGAGGCTGCCCACGCTACGCGGGCGTATACTGTCGTGTCGCCGCGTCGTGCGTTAAAGAAAATAATGTGGAGCCTAAATTTTTGATCGTAGGAAGAACTTCGAACTTCATACTTTCGAATGGCGCTATTAGTTTTTTTTAAGAAAAAAATATTTTAAGAGATTTTTGACAAAAAATAATTTGCAACTAATTTGTTTTACCAATGAAGGTCAAGGATTATTGTTGGTAACTTTTATGTTGTCCCTGACATGTTCAGAGATGTTTTCTCAAAAGTTACCGCTTCCCGCGGAATTTTTCCGAAGTGAAAACATCTATCGATTCCACTACACTTAATTCTGTAAAAGAACAAAAAAAATAGTTTCATGTAGTAAGTAACTAGATGAAAATATTCGATCGACCTAATTTATAATCACTTGAAAATTATTTTACTCAAAGGTGCAGCTTTTTACTGTAAATATAAATATGTTTTGACATATACCATCTTCTGATTGTATATACCCTATGTACCTATTTACATGTTTAAATTTATACACAGAAATTGATGAAAAATACGTTTTAAATATATATATATACTTACCATTAATCAATACAGAACCAATATGATTATCACGCTTACTCCCTAATTGTATTGATTTAATGTAAGTAGGTTGTTTTTGTTTTTAGTAATAAAAACTTAAAATACATTGGACTTATTTGGTTATTTGTTAATATTTGATGTACCTAGATGTAAAAAATTGCTCAATGTCAATATAATCCTTTAGCAGAAAATCAAAAATATTGACGAAATTAACTAAAAACATGTAAGCATTAAGTACAAGTTTTATAAACCGTTTGTAGGTACATTTATTTGTAAAAATCGCTGAACAGTGATCACTTGACGCTAAGAAGACAGACACGTCTCTCTCTTCCTCTCTGTGAGAGCGTCCACTGGATGTTTTCAAAGATTAGTGAAAGTATTGATAATTATTGAATTATCAATGGTAGCAAGACGTGGCAAGAACGCAATATCGCGTACTACGGTAGGCGGGGCTTACCCGAGGTCGGCGCTAAGACGTTAGCGGTAGAGCAGAACGAAATTGAACTGTTCTGCCGAGTGCCACATTATTATGGGATTACGTTGCTTCGGACATTCATCGATAGGTACCGCCACTCTCCAATAATTACGGGAATAATTATCTATTACTATTTAATCAATGATACCAGCTTTTCAAATAGTCAAGAAAAAAATAATATAATTCTACATGTTTTTCTAAGTCTTTAGTGCATCACGTGATAAGCAAAAATATCGATATATTCAGTCTCGAGAATGTAGTTCGCTAAGAAATATAATATAAATAGACAAGAGTATCACGTATACATAGAATATAGTGGAATGGCACATGTGTCTACCTGTACATAATACAAAGTACTGTATTCAGGTACCGGCGCGGTAGAGTCAGCTTTGCTCGACTCTGGTTTTACTGCTGCTATTATGTTGTAAGTATATGACTTTTTATAGAATAAATATCATTTATAATAATTATTTTCTATTATTTCCCCCAATAAATATTATTTAATAGTGCAGTTTTCATAATATATTTCGTACCTGAGGTAATATTTTTCGAATATAGCACGACGCAGATTCGCACCTCGCTTGCTCCAATACTTCTACTTCAATAATTTTTTACTGAAAACCTGTGACTTTAATAAAAAAAAAATTGTAGACATTTTTTGCTTAAAAATGTATGTTCTATTTGAAAATATTTTTTATTTTCCCATACATCGACTCATGTTAAAAATTTTGAAAATATGCCGAAAAATGTTTCTGATTTTTAGATGATCTTATAGGAAACATTACGCAAAGCTCGGCGCAGATGGCGCCACTAGCACATACAGTAAACAAACCGCCATGGTGCACCGTATTCTGTGAAAACGTCACAAAACGTACATATTAAGTTAGTTTTTTAATTAAATATTCTTGTATATTGCACCTGTACTGTACGTTTGTGATATTATGGCATCCTATTCCTTGTTTCAAAATGCGCCTGGTGTTTTCTAGTGCTGAAAATACCAAGATTTTAGGTTATGCTCAGAATAAAATCATATTTGGTTGTCTTATGTGATAAAAGTGAAGGTTATTCGATAACTGCAACTATCTTACTTGAAAACTATCCAATTTTGATGAAATCTTCGGATATAAAATGTGCTGAACACATTTTAAAGTGTTTCTCTGTCCGAAAGTGTTTGCAACGTGTTGCCGCTTCCCATAGTTTTCAAACGTTTACTTCTTTTGGAAATGAGTGGCACCCTTCATTCCTACATCCAAATATGCAGCATTGATTCACTATTGTATAATAACGTGCTTTTCCCAATTTTAAACTCGACTATAGTAAAATTTAATCATTTTTACCACGCTTTGAACGACTTGTTAAAAAGTTCTGTTTACTGTATGTGCTATAGTGCTGCACTCTGGTGTCGAGGCTTTGGCATAATGTTCCCCATTAATTACACTTCCGAGAACCCAAAAAAATTAATCTTCTGCCTCCGAGTATGTTTCAGATTTATAGACAAAATTAGCTACACCGTCTGGGCTACTGGTCAAAAAGGTGAATGTTGAGGGAATGAGTATTTTTATGATATACTTAATAATCACAAGCTCTGATAACATAATAATAATAATAATAATATCGCTTTATTCTGTAAAATGAATATTATAAGAAACGTCAATAAAATAGAATTAATAGATAGATAGATAGATAGATAGATAGATAGATAGATAGATACTTTATTAGTCATAATACACAAATAGTGTTTTGACACGTCCAGCATATACAAAATAAAATATTAATATTTATCTGTAAAAAAAAAAAACAATACATACAAAAAGGGAACATACAAATAAACACAATAAAACATACAATAAAGTGTAAATATAAAAGTAAATGAAAAACAATATACTATTATACTAAACTATTCGGGAGAAATCAGACAACATGAATTCATTGAAAGTATAGAAAGCATTGGTCAGCAGGAAGTTTTTCATTACTGTTTGAAATCGTCTAATTTCAAGTCCTTGGACGGCATTAGGCAATACATTATAAAATTTTATTGCGTGGTAGTCAGTTCCATTTCTAGTTTTCGTCAGTCTCAAAAATTCAGTGTTAATATTGTTTTTATTACGCGTTGAATAAGAATGAATATTTTCTAACGTAGTGTAATTACCTGCGTGTTCCTTAATATACAAAAGACATTGCAATATATAAGCACAAGGCACGGTAAGTATATTTAATTTTTTGAAAGCCTCCTTACAATCGTCTCTGTATGCTAGACCTGCAATGATTCTTACGGCCTTTCTCTGCACGGAAAAAACTGATGAAATATGTGTTGAGTGGCCCCATACCAAGATAGCATAGGTCAAGTTAGAATGGATCAGTCCGTGATAGGCAATTAATAATGTTGCCTGTGACACACATTTTACCAACTTACGTAGCAGAAAAATGTTCCGGGAGACATTTTTGCAGACTAGCTCTGTGTGTTTATCCCATGTCAATTTACTGTCTAAAATAACACCCAAAAATTTAACACATTTAAAATATTTAGCATTGAGAGTATGTCGTTTTAAGCTAAAAATCATGGTTTCAGTCTTGTCGTCATTCAAAACTAGTTGATTACTTAAAAACCAATCTTGAGCCTGAGTCAGACTGTTACAGGCTTCTTCTAATAATGTACCAATATTTGCGTGAGACTGAGCCAAAGTTGTGTCATCCGCGAATAAGGTGAATTTGGACAAGGTTGCACTGTTTGGCAAATCATTCACATAAACGAGAAAAAGAACTGGTCCCAAGACCGAACCCTGGGGTACGCCGAATTTAACGTCTATTCTGTTCGAATTTATGTTATCGACATTAACATATTGAGATCTGTTAGTAATGTATGATAAGATCAAATTCTTACTACCTTCCGAGAATCTATAAAAGCCTAGTTTATGCACCAGAATATTATGCGAGACGCAGTCAAAAGCTTTGCTCAGGTCTAAGAACTGTACGTGAACAGATTCTTTCGCCTCAAAGCCTTTATTTATAATATCTGTTAAGGAATTTATTGCTAATGTCGTAGATAATTTAGACCTGAAGCCAAATTGACTGTTACTAAATAGATTATGATCTTCAAAGTAATTAGTTATCTGTTTTTTAAGTATTACCTCAAAAATTTTAGCAAATAAAGGGACGATGGAAATAGGTCTGTAATTAGTGGGGTCATCAACGGAACCTTTTTTAAACATAGGCAAAACTTTTGAAATCTTAAGAACTTTCGGAAAAGTATTATTCCTAATACATTGATTAATGAGTTTGGTAAGAGGAATTAGGATGATATATTTTATAGAGTTCAGCACTTTTATGTTAATATCATAAACATCTTTACTTTCAGTTTTTTTTAGATTTTCAATTACGTCCAGAATTTCAATGTACGATACTTCAGCAAAGTTAAAATCCTTGTCTAAGTGTCTGAGAGTGGAATTATTCAGGAAAACATCAAAATTATTATTAGGTGGTGTTAAGGAGTTAATTAAGTTTTTAGGAATGTTTGCAAAATAATTGTTAAATTCATTTGGAGAAATATTTTCAGAATGAGGGCGAGACTTATGTTTATTTGAATTAATTAAGTTCCACATGGCTTTTGGTTGATTTTTATTTCGAGATATGTAGTTATCGTTTGCTTTTTTTTTCGCTTTTTCTAGCTCGAATTTATATTGACGTTTTTTGAGATTGATTAATTCTTTCAAGTCGCTGGACGGTTTGGAATAATAAATAAATAAATGGCGATACTATTTATTTATTATTATTATTTATATAAATGTTTAATGAATATATTCAGATATGACTGTTAGCATATCGACAAACTTGATTGAATTACTTATTATTTTACATAAAGTAAGTAAAACCTCTTTACAAATTAAAATAGGTCTTTCATGGATAAAATGATTCTTACCATGTTAGGTTAAAAAATTAAGTTTGATATACCTAGTAAAAATCATTTTTTCTATGAAAGACCAATTTTAATGCATAAAGTGTGTCTAAAACTTATTTGTAAACATAAAAAATGTAAGGTGCTATGTCACGCAAGTGGATTGATCTTACTAAGTTCATAGAAAACATGGACAGCTTCCCTCTTTATTTATCCAGTGAAGTTACCTAAAAAAATTATTAATTAAGAAACTACATAAGTATGAGGATAATGATCGGAATGTAGTTATTACAAGGAAAACATGATAACATTTAGTCAAAAAAATATACAGAGTGGTCATCCGACAGTAAAAAATAAATATTAAATGAAAGGTGCCAAATATTTATTTATTTATTTACAGGTTAGCCCAATTACACATTTACAACTGCAGGGAGACATGCTTAAATAACAATGATTAAATTACAAAAAAAAAAACAAAAAATAAACATACACTTTAGACATACACGTACAGATCATGACGGTATATATACCCTTAATTATGGAAGGCTCGCGTAAATGCCTTTACTTTCCACCATAGTTGCGAATGGGCTTGTTACCGATAATTTATTTTTCATTATTTTTTCATAGTTTTCAACAGTATTCGATGAAAATTTCAGCTTCATAACTATATCCAACCCTTAGATATTCAATGTTAGAAGATTGGGTTTCAGTTCAAAGCCCTTCGCCGACTCATGACGTCATACTGCATAAACGCTGCGGCGAAAGGGTTTGAGTTTGCTGTAAGTAATGAGCAGTCCACTATAATCCGTCAAACTTTAATGTCATGAAATGAGTTAATCTGACGTTTAAATAAAAAAAGTGTTTGTTTCCAAGATACAATTTAAAAATGAATTATTATTTGTTTGCTTATAATTGTATTGAAACATTCTTTATAGGATTTTGCAAACAGCAGAAAAATTAACTATCTATAAAAGAAAAACCTTGTGTAGAAATATTAATGAAATCATCGCTTTCTTTCGATAACCTGAATTCTGGTTATGCTAGCAAGTTAAAATCCTAAAATGAATTTGTCTAATTTCTTATTTGACAATTCTCATTCTAACACTAGCATCCACACAGTCCCCTACGGCCATGCAGATTAAACTAGTATCCACATAACCCCCTACGATTATGAAGATTCAGTTAAAAATGAGAACAAAGACCTAAAATTTTAGGTCTTTGTTCTAGTTTAATCTGCATGGCCGTAGGGGACTGTGTGGATGCTAGTGTTAGAATGAGAATTGTCAAATAAGAAATTAGACAAATTCATTTTAGGATTTTAACTTGCTAGCATAACCAGAATTCAGGTTATCGAAAGAAAGCGATGATTTCATTAATATTTCTACACAAGGTTTTTCTTTTATAGATAGTTAATTTTTCTGCTGTTTGCAAAATCCTATAAAGAATGTTTCAATACAATTTAACAGTCAAACACCGTTTCCATACATACTTGACTTTCACTTGATCAGCATATGCAAAGTGACGTCACAGGAAGCTCCACCCTGTTTTTGCACGATCCAACTTTAGTAATTTATTTATTTATATAAAGGTTTTAACGTTCGAATAAAAACCTAATAATTTGAAAGTTGTCTTAAAAAGTATTCTACTATGGATTTCTAAAAAAAACAAAATGCTGAACAGGCTCCATTATTTCTTAGGATGACCACCCTCTATATTTTTCAGTAAAAGTATGATAAGTGTCTTCCTTGCCAATTGTGTTAACTATATGCTAAATATTATTTATTGCCATCTGTCACGTTTTCATTCCACATCCGCATAGTGGAGTGGAAATGTAGTAGTCTTAAAAAAAATTTCAAATATATAAGTATATATATTTTTTTAGGTTTAGAATGTCATGAAAATTGGAAATTTTAAATTAATTTTTTTTTCATTATCTATTCCCTTTAGTCCACCCTGTATATTTTCCAGGGAAAGTCTAACCATTTCATCGCTGGCAGTAGCGTCAACTATCTACCAAATTTGACTGTTCTCCGTCGAGTAATGGTTTCATTATTATTATTATTATTATTTTCGTAATCTACATGGTCTAAAACGTGAAAATCCGAAGCAATCTCGGAGGGCGATTTTTTCTCGAATACAATCGTTCGCTTCGATAGGCAAGGAAAGTAAAAACAAAGAAAAAACGTGATATATTTTTCGTGGAAAAATTAAGGTATAAAAAGAAGTCTGACAGGCATTAATAACAAAATTGAAAATTGGTCAGTCAGACATGATTTTTCTAAAACTATCAATAAATAGTAAAAATTTCAATTTGGTGTTTTCATTTGCAAATGTATTTTATTTTCGTCGATTAGAACACATGAAACGTAGTCTGATGGGCCAAATCATTTTTTTAACAGGTTTTTTACCATTCTCATAATAATATGTTTAATTTTTGGTGTTTTATGAGGTACAAATTTGTGTTACGGGAGCTTCGACTACAACTTGGTAACTTGATTTTTCTTATTTGAAACACTGAAGGATTGGCTTTCCAGTACATTATATTAAGAGATTTCCTCCAGACCTGTGCCAATTCTTGAAACTATTTTTTTATTTCCTCTTTTTTGTTTTGGAGTGACTCGAAGACTTGGCCAAAAACTCTTATAATAAATTTAATTTATTCTTGAAATGACAAGGAATACCTTCAATTGTGACATTTAAAATTTTAATTGACTAGGTACATTATTTGTAATTTTTTACAAAATGAACTTTATTATTAGAACATCACTGTGGAAAAATAACACGGTAAGTAATGCTGTATATAAGTATATCTACTATACATTACCTATTAATATAGTTTCATTTTATTGTCATAGACTTATTAAATTATCTTTCAGCCTAGAAGATTCTTATCCAAGTTGAGAAAGGACGAGTCCTGTAATCTTAAAACATGCCCAACAGAGGATCCATGTAATCCAAAAAAAGGCCAAAAGACTTCCGCTCCAAAACCAGCACCACCATCACCACCTAAAGTTAACAAACCTAAATTAAAAACATTTCTAATTTATAGATTCGATCCATCAGACGTAAAAAAAAAGCAACCTCACATGCAAAAATACACCATAGACATAAGCAAGTAAGAACGAGGTCACTACCTTTCCTAGGTTTTTCGAAATGTGAACATTTTAAATAAAATTTTAACAGTTGTAGGATGGTATTAGATGCTCTAAATAAAATTAAAAATGAAAAGGATTCAACTTTGGCATACAGAAGATCCTGTAGGGAAGGCATATGTGGTTCTTGTGGAATGAATATTGATGGGACCAACGGCCTTGCATGCCTTCGGTAAATATTTTCAGTTTATGTAAATTAGTACCTTGCCTTTAGTCAGGGAGCCACAAATTCGATCATAGAGGGCGCACTCGAAGATATAGTTCTGAAAAAAATATGTACATCATCTGAAATGTGGAAGGCGCCAGACTGTCCCCAATATATGCGTGAAAAAAATGTTCGTATTACTGAAAATTGATTCATTTTTACAACTTAAAATATTCATGAAATACAGAAAACAACGTACAGAGTAAACTGAATTAAATGTACTTTTTGTACATGAAAAATAACAATATAGAAGTTATAAGTTTACACTCAAAACACATTTTTGAAAGTTATATCGGGACGAATATAAATATTAATTGAGGGATAAGTATATTATTCTTCATTCCCAAGTAAAATCAATCAGATTGGGATTATCTGGGTTTAACGCAACTGCACTTTTCCAGACAATAATTTGTTACGCGGCTCTCAACGTATGCTGATAAAAATCATCCTCAGTAGGTAGTAAATCTCCTGTATCAGACTTACAGCCGTGAAATAAATATGGGCGTAATTTATTAACATTCCCTATACGAGGGCCAACCATAAAAATTCTGGCAACACATCAAGCTTAATTTTCGGAAGGAACTAAATCATATAAGTATACCATTTCCAGGGTAATCTAGCAATGTTTGTAGTTCCTGCGATCTCCTGTATACTTTGAACATTTGTTCCTTTTTTAATTAGAAAACCGACTATCATGGCACATGCAGCATAAGTACATAAAAATAAATTACCCAAATTCGTGCAATCAGTGTTTTCTCCACAGCATGAAGAATTGGTATAGTTAGGGAAATGGCACGCAAATTCGATGAGGAAAAATTACCTTCTGACAGTCTGGTAATCGAAGAGATCATAAAACTACGAAACTTTTTTCTCTTTAAAATTTTTTGGGGGACTTTTTTTAAAACGAATGGTTACTGATATCTGTCCGCAATAATATGTACTAACAGTGGCGTAGCTGAAAATCTCGGGGCCCCCCCGCAAAATGTATGGTCGGGGCCCCCACAAAATAAAAAAACTCACTT
This sequence comes from Stenurella melanura, assembly GCA_963583905.1. Lineage (NCBI taxonomy): Eukaryota > Metazoa > Arthropoda > Insecta > Coleoptera > Cerambycidae > Stenurella > Stenurella melanura. The sequence goes on from OY757311.1 coordinate 371,074, forward strand.
AAATTATAAAGTTTTTCGGCAGCGGCGTACATTCTCTTCAGCAAAGTCTTCGATGATTTGATCAGTATCTAACTTCCTTGCTCTCTCTTTCTCAATACTTAATACATATAATGCTGACTGACAGTCTTTCTTGTGTCAATGAATTTCGTACAAACGTCTTAATAAGCTTTAATTTTGAAAATGACCTTTCAGCTGTAGCAACAGTAACTGGTAGAGTTAAGAATAATTTTATGGCAATGAAAACATTTGGAACGCTTAACAGTAAAGTTTTATGATTTTTTATAGGGAATATAGCAAAATAAAAGACTGAAGAATCCGCAATTTCTATTATTTGTGTGCTCAAAACATTTCTTAATAACAGAAGTTCGCGGGGAAAATCTGCCGATAAATCTTCAGAATAATTTTCAGCAAGATTGCTAGCTTCCAAATAAAGCTGATCGTCATTCAACTTTGATAATGTTTTGGGATTCAAACAGGAAAATCTCTTTACCACTTCGCTCATCCCAGAAAATCGGCCAACAATCTGTTGAATGACAATATCAAGGTTGGCATAAAATACCTCTACTTTAAAAGATGTTTCGGAATCTGCAAGTCGTTCATCTTCTGCTAATTCATCAAAAAACTTTTTAACACGCCTTTTTCTCTTTTTTTGAAATTCTTGTTCTATACCCCATTTATTTGACAAATCCGAGGCCTCTACTAAAATTGATTATGTACGAAATAACTTTTTTATCAACCATTATTATATTAAAATATTTATATGTAATATTGACTATTGAATATTGATGTTTAAGATGAATGTAATTTTTAATTTCGATGATATTTTCGCGTCATAAATTTCTAGACTCGGGGGCCCCCAAGAGCTGGGGGCCCCCCCGCACCGCGGGCCCTGCGAGTCCGTCCACTACGCCACTGTGTACTAACTTGACATACCCCAATTACACTGGCAGACGGTGCGTGGTAGAGAGAATTTTAAAGAAAGAAATTGTCTTTCCTTGATGCAGAAATACTTCTGTAAATGCTCTAAATAAAAAAATTTCTAAGTGTTCATATAACCAATTATTCGCGGAAAGTAACAGACTAATATTAATTCTGCTTTCGTTTAAGCTTATGTTGTTAACATAAATAATCGCAAATAAATCAACTTATTGGATATAATATAATAATGTGTAATAGTCCGATAACTAAACCGTTAATTTAATAATTATTTTAGACTACTAGAATAGCTATATTTATAGAAACATGATACTCACAATTATGGTAAATAACGTAAATAATCTGTCAGAAACATGTGATATACGAGACGACGTCACAGGATCATTCCTATTATTCTAATATTTGCATTTTAGGTCGATGTTAAATTTTTATTTTAATCTGTTGATATAATTAATATCAATGCATTTAGGCTTTTATATTTATGTATTACTTCATATTTATGCATCATTTTAACTGAATTATTATACATGGAAAACACCCAAAAACCATTTTAATGAAATTTATTTGCTCATAAATCACATAATTTACACAAAATACAATTATAAGGAAACAAATAATAATTCATTATTAAACATGCATAGAGTAGGAAATAGGCTCCAGTTGCATGAAACATCTTTATGAGTGGCTTTATGTCTTTCTGATGAGCTCCAGAATAAGGGCGAAAAACGTTTCAAAGGCTAAGCATTTCCAAGAAACAGAATGATACATTTCATGAAAATGTAATCCATTAGAATAAAAATTTTTTAAGACAAGGTAGCTAAATAAATTCATTTTAGGCCTTTGTTCTCATTTTTAACTGAATCTTCATGATCGTAGGGGGTTATGTAGATACTGGTTTAATCTGCATGGCCATAGGGGATTGTGTGGATGCTAGTGTTAGAATGAGAATTGTCAAATAAGAAATTAGGCAAATTCATTTCAGAATTTTAATTTGCTAGCATAACCAGAATTCAGGTTATCGGAAGAATGCAAAGATTTCATTAATATTTTTACACAAAGTTTTTCTTTTAGTTATAGTCGTTATAGATAGTTATTTTTTCTGCTGTTTGCAAAATCCTATAAAGAATATATTTCAACACATAATTTAGTATTTTAGGCGGGATTTCGATTCGAATTAAAATAAATATTGACGTTTGAAATGTTATTTATGCGCTATCATTGGATTCAAAAAATTATACAGAATTCAAAATTAAAATAATATATAGGGTGTTCCACTTGAAAATCGAAAGATATAGCGTTCACTTTTGGTGAAACCGGAAAATCATTTATTTGTCAAAAAGTGACTTTTATTAAGTGTATAATTTGGTGTTCCAAATTTAAATAATTTATCTTCAAAAGTAATGGAAAAAAAAGTGGTGTACCATGATCCCGTTGCACTCGGTATATATTTCTGTAATTAACTATCTGCCCAACCTAATATCATTGCTCCGGAAGAAAAGTGACATAATTCAAAAATTTGTATGTTTTGGCTTTCTTGCACAAAAACTTCACAAATACGATAGAGATGTCCCTAGGAAAAGGTCATAAATAAAGTGCCTCAATTTCGCCATCTATGCGCGTCGTTCCTCCATCGCGATTATATAGTGTTGTCAATTTCGAACAACGTCATAAGTTTAGTCGAATCGTGTGTCTGAACTGAATGCACTACGTTAAATCAATAGATTTGCTTTAATAGCAGTGATATAAATAAAAAACTAATAGTTATATCTCTCTCATTACAGCTTATTCAGCAAAGCTTTTAAAATGTAATCTATTTCTCTTTTCTGCAAAACTATGTATTTTGAGTTGTGTCACTTATCTTTCGGAGTGACGATATGTATGTACTTTGGTGAAACATTATTATTGTCTTTCCTTATATTTGCCTTGCATCACAATAGATCCATGGGGGTCGCGGTGGTCAAGGCTAATCAGCCAGCTCCTCCTTCCTAATCTAATCTATATCTGCCTTTTATATTTACTTATACTGACAGATATTCCGATATTGATTATTATAATTACCTTATTTATTTTCTTCTTTTTTTAGAACCATTAAACCTAAAGGAACAACGAAAATATACCCATTACCGCACTCATATGTTATTAGAGATCTGATAGTAGATTTTAATAAATTTTTTGAACAACACAGAAGAATAAAACCTTATTTGATAAATGGGGAGGCAGGCGGCCATGAGGATGGAATGGATCAGTTTCTTCAGAGTACAAAGGATAGGGATGTCTTGGTACGGTAACTAGTTGTATTTATTTTATTCTCAAAGAATTTACCTGCTTTTGCTGATATACTATGACTTATTGTGACCGTGACCGGCACTAACTATCATATAGGTGCCTTCCTTGCCCATTGTATTAACTTTATGCCAAATACTATTGCCACCTGTCACATTTTTAGTTGCACATCCACATAGTGGAATGGAAGTATAGTATATAAAAAAAAATTCTAATTTTGATATCTATTAACATTATTATTAATCACGGCATTTATCGCTGCTGCCTGTTGGGCCTCACCAAAGCATTAATTCTTTGATGGCAGTTTGGTGGTCTTGCTTATTTTTGTCTCTTACCATCTGGCAATATCGTATTTCTGTGCAAAAGTTGACAAGGAATATTTAATCTAGCCTAAAACCCTCTTGGTTTGGGCTAATGTGAAATAGGTAGTAGTACAACTTTCATTTTCTACATTATTACTAACAATTAGTTTATTAATTTTTGTAATTTTTATTAAAGGATGGCTACGTGGAATGTGTTCTTTGTGCGTGCTGTTCTACGTCTTGTCCGGAATATTGGTGGCATGGTCATACTAAACAACCAAACGATTTCTTGGGTCCGGCTGCCTTATTACATGCCTATAGATGGATTTCAGATTCTAGAGATGACGCTACCAAGGAGAGGCTTTCCCAGTTGACAAATTATTATTCATTGTACAGATGCCACCAAATTAATAATTGCACTAGCGTTTGTCCTAAGGTAAGCTTTGGTGTATGTAATTCGAGCAGATGCATTTTTTGCTTGATGGCTGTTCCCTACAGGGCCGGCGATCATAGTGGTGCTCGCAGGCTCGAGTACCTCACGCAAAACAGCAGCAACAACTAGATACATTTCTGGGAAAAATACAACCGTTCTCAACTAATATTAAATTTTTATTGGAATGTACAGTTTCTAAAATACACCTCGCCTGCGTGAGCGTGTGGTGCCATTTAAAGTTGGTATAGTACTTGGTTGATAGTTTTAATGAAAAATTTGATAGATTTTACGAAACATTAATATATCATTATAATTGTGCTTTTCCAATTACTAAAATAAAAATAAAGGATTAAAAAAAATAGTTCTCCCCTCAAATTAAGGCTCTCCATGATCAATTATGTGAGATGGAAAAACTTGAGAAAGAACTAAATAATACAGTGTATACGGATAGGTACAATGAATTTAAAACAATATTTAAAAATGCAATAAAAAACTTCAAGACGAAAACAAATAATGATCGTATAACTCAATCTGACAATATTATGCGAGAGAGTTGGATAATAATTAATTAATGTAAATATAGCTCTAAACCAAACTCCTCTATAACTTTGGTAAAGAATGGCGAGCGAATTACTGATTTGCAACATATTGCCGATGAATTTAGTATATTTTTTTCCAGCCTAACAGAATCATGTCCTACAGCTAACATCAACAATATTACAATAATAAATAATGGACGCAGTTTGTATCTAACACTAACAACTCCAAATGAGATTGAGGATATAATAATAAGCAAAACCACATTAAAGCCTGCAGCGGGTGCTGACGATATTTATGGTAAGAGTATAAAATCGGTAAAAAATCTTGTATCAGAGCCTTTATCGTATCTGATAAATGAATCGTTTAGCACAGGTATATATCCAAATGCATTAAAAATTTCCAAGTGTATACCAATTTACAAAAATAAAGGGATAAGAGAGGACATCACTAATTATAGATCAATACATCTAATGAGTCAAATCGCAAAGATATTTGAGTCTGCATATGCTAATCGACTTACAGATTTTGTTGCAAAACATAATTTAATAAATCCCGTACAACACGGTTTTAGAACAGGAAGGTCTACCATCTATTATACACAATTTATGAGGCTCTTAACAGTAAAGCACATATAATTGCCCTATTTTATGACTTAAGTCGCGCTTTTGATACCGTTGAACACCAGATGTTGCTGCATAGATTATATGGCATCGGAGTACGTGGAATTGCATATGATTGGGCTGCTTCATATTTGCATAACAGGAGTGTAATTGTAGAAGTTGGGGAGGCTCAGTCAGATGCAAGAAATAGTGAACATGGTGCGCCACAGGGATCTATTTTGGGTCCCTTATTTTTCATAATATTCATAAATACTTTAACAGATAGTTCCGATAAAACTGTGCTTTATGCAGATGATACAAATCTTCTTCTTCATCAAAAAGATCTTAATACTGTCATCCAAAACTGTAACATGCACTGCATCACAAGAAATTGTAAACTGGTGTTCAGACAATGGGCTAATGTTGAACCCAAATAAAACGATGTACATGAAATTTTTAACGAAAAATATTACTTCTGACAACAATGTGTTGATTAAACTTTGCGGTAAATCCATACAAGCTGTTCAGCAAATAAAATTTCTTGGCATAAATATCGATTATACACATGGGAGGCCCATATAAATAATGTTTGCTCAAAACTTAGTAATATATCTTCCATAATTAGAACGCTTAGAGATACAGTATCAAGTAATATTTTGAAAATGTTATATTATTGACTTGTGCAATCAACCCTCCAGTATGGTCTGCTTTTTGGGGTTCGTCATTCTGACCATACGTCTCAAATATGGTCATTTGATGTTCCATATAAAAAACAAAATAGTATTGAATATACTTATAGAAGGAACTTCAACAACAGTAACATAGAAACATTTCGAAGTATTCTGTCTCAAGAAAACTGGTCTGAAATGTATAATGCAGACACGTTTGATGCAAAATTCCATGCGTTTTATAACACATTAATTTATCACTACAACTATGCATTTCCGGTAGCTAGAGTAAAAACAAGTAATACTAATAAAACATGGTACAATTCACAAATAAAGGCAATGCATGATCAACTCTGCGAAATGGAAAAACTTCATAAAGAATTAAATAATCCACAGTATACAGCTAGATACAAAGAGTTTAAAACATTATATAAAAATATTATTGACAACTTTAAAAAACAAAAAAATGATCACAGGCTTGGAAATGCACAGAGTATGTCATGTGAGAGTTGGAAAATCCATAAATGAACAAAGAAATACCGACACAAATCGCACTATAACTGTATTTGATAGTGATGGAAACTCAATAAATAGTTCGGAAAAAAAAAATGTAACTTGTTCAATGAATATTTTATAAGCCTTTCTCAGAATTGCCCTAAACCAAATTTACATAGAACAAATAAATATAATTCACCTGTAAGTTTATACCTAAATCCAACAACTGCTACTGAAGTTGAAAATCTGTTAAACAAAACAACACAAAAAGCTGCTACGGGTATTGATGACCTTCACAGCAAAGTCATTAGATCTGTAAATAACCAAATTGCCCAACCACTCTCACACTTAATAAATCAATCTTTTATCTCTGGAAAATTCCCTGAACCGTTAAAGGAGTCAAAATGTATTCCAGCTTATAAAAACAAAGGTCTAAAAACTGACATCATTAATAATCGGTCAATTTGTGTCAAAAGTCAAATAGCAAAACTTTTTGAGGCATCTTATAGTGTAAGACTAACAAACTTCTTAGAAACCCACAATCTGCTTAACAAAAATCAAAATGAATTTAGAAAAAAAAAGTCCATGAATACAGCCATCCGACAATGCCTTGAGTTTATACATGCAGCACTAAATGATCATAGTAAAGTTTTGGGACTTTTTTATGATTTTAGCCGTGCTTTTGATACTATTGACGACCACAATCTATTAACCCAAAAACTATATAACATTGGTGTTCGAGGAGTCGCGCATGAATGGGCTCATATATTTACAAGACAGAACACAAACAGTGACATTGGATGGTAAAAAGTCTGTCACCATGAAAAATGAACTGGGGGTACCACAGGGCTCTATTTTAGGTCCGTTATTTTTCATTATTTTCATAAATGACGTAACTGAGATATGTGATGCAAAAGACAAAAATAAACAAGATCTTGTAAAAAAAGTAATGATGCATCAAACGAAATTTTAAATTACACATTAAACAATGGTCTTATATTAAATGCAAGCAAAACCTTTTACATGCAATTTCTACCAAAAAATATCACTCCAAATTACAATCTACTTTTAAAAGTCCAAAATATAAGTATACAAAGTACAAGTACAATAAAATTTTTAGGGTTAAACATAGACCAAAATCTAACATGGGAACCGCATATAAATGAAGTCTGCTCAAAGATAAGTACAACATGCTATACAGGGTGTAATTAGTTTCATGTCATGGTGGTAGGAAACGACAAGACAAACAAAAAACCTTATATAACATGGGGTCTAAAGCTCATAGTTTTGGAGAAAAAAAATAAACAAAAATTTCCAAAATACTTAATAACCTAGTTTGAGAACTGCTGGCATATTGGGGTAGGTTTTATTGCCTCGTGTCTTGTCGCACGAGATACTCTGACGTTCCTGCAAATAAGTATGCCGACAAATCAGTTAAAAGCGACCGACAGAGGACATCTTCATGTTTTTTGCTTCTTCGCGGCCAATTATCCTGAGACGTGCTATCTCTCCCTTGTAATATTCTCAAGTAATAATTTCAGTTTTGTCCTTACTTGGTAAAGAACGCATGACGCGACGTACCCGTTCCTTGATTTTGTCTGTTTTCTTTTTGAATTTTATGCCACTTATGTTAAGATTTATTTCATGACTTATCGTTCAAGTCGTTAGTGCTTGGTTACGTAAGACACTACTTCTCGTTCGTGCTTTTTGTGTTACTCTTTGGATTTTGCACCAAGTTTTTCTTTTTGTTTTCTTTATTGATAACGTTAATTCACAGTTTAGTGTGGTGTTTTAAAACGCAGATTTTGGACATTATGGGAGATTACACTTATCCAGATGAGCTCGTGGATATAATAATAATAATAATAATAATAATAACACTTTATTTCCTTTAGACCTGCTGAAATACAAGTATAGGACACGTCAGAAATGAATATAACAAGTAAAAAATGTATATACTAATAAGTAGTAGTGATAAGTAACAGTAAAATCATGGTGTATATATATATAGAATATTACTTTCACATAGTCATAAAAAAACAAAAATACAATCAAAACATTATATACAGTCAATTGGAATTAAAAACAGACAAAACAAAACAAGCTATCAACAATCTTTGACAACAATTAATTAACTAATTACATAAAGAACACATAGTTAATATCACTGACTTGCATAAGTCAGACGTCAAGTAGTAGTACAGAAGATGTTATATTCATGATAGGTGTAGAAGCATTCCTTTATCAGGAATTTCCGAACCGCACTTTTAAAGCAATTGAAGCTGGTAGCATCTTTGATTTTATTAGGTAAAAGATTATACATCTTGATTGATGTAATAAAAGGACCTTTATCTATTTGAGCTAATCTACAGGCTGGTTCATAAATCTTACTGCTGCTTCGAGTGTTATAATTATTTATGTCATTACATTTCGGTAGTTCTTCAATGTTTTTCCTTACATAGCATACTGCTTGCAAGATGTACATACAGTAGATGGTGAGTATCCCATGCTGCCTAAAATACGGTTTGCATGATGTTGTGTAACCTAATTTAAACATACTTCGCATTATTCTCTTCTGCATGAGAAAGACTTTTTGAACTCCTGTACAGTTACCCCAGCAGAGTAAACCATATGAGAGTATTGAATTTACACAACCATAATAAAGAGTCTTGAGTGTGATACTATCGACCGAGTTCCTAATTTGTAATATTGCAAAGTTCTTGCTAGCTAGGTTTTTTAGCACACTTTCAATATGTTTTTGCCATGATAAATGACTATCCAATTGTATACCTAAAAATTTTACACAGTCATTTTGACATATAGATTTATCATTCCCTCTAACCAGTACACTCAATTTATTTTTATTTCCTACTGGTGTAAATGTCATGAGATCGGTTTTTTGTGGGTTTAGAATCAATCCATTTTTAAAACACCATAATGTTATTTCATCTACACATTTCGTAGCACTTTTACTAAGTCTATCAATATCTTCAGCAGTAATAATAGCTGAAGTATCATCAGCAAAAAGGGTTAAAAAACTATTTCCATATACATTATCAACTATATCGTTAATAAAAATTATAAATAATAATGGACCCAGCACACTCCCTTAAGGTACTCCTGTCAATACATTTACATTTTCAGAAAAATATGTCTTATCATCTTGTATAATTTTTACAGTCTGTGATCTCCCCTTTAAGTATGAGTTTATCCATCTTAATGCCATACCACGAATACCATATACTTCAAGTTTTTTTAATAACAGTTTGTGATTTATACAGTCAAAAGCTTTTGTGAGGTCAAAAAATATACCGGACGATTTTAAGTTGTTATTAAAGTTGTTTAGAATTTTTTCATAAAAGGAGAGAACAGCATCCTGTGTTGAATGGTTTTTACTAAAACCATACTGTCTCTTTGTTAATATTTTATGCTTTTGAAGAAAGTTTGTTAATCTAATTTGGAAAGATTTTTCAAATATTTTCGAAAAGACGGATAACAGTGCAATCGGCCTGTAGTTATTCACATCATTTGGATCATGTTTTTTGTAAACTGGTATTACTAAAGCTGATTTTAATTGATCTGGGAAGTGGCCATTTTCAAATGATATATTAACAAGGTATGTTAGTATAGTAAGAAGGTATTTAGAAACATCTTTTATTAGGCAACATGGGACTTCATCCTTACCTGATGACTTTTTTCTACATACAGAAAAAATTATATCAGAAATTTCTTTCTCCGTAACAGGGGTTAAATATATCGTACTGTCATTTTGTTTCATTGTTTGTGTTGTTGAGGTATCAGCATCAAAAGAGGAAGTGAGTTTATTAACAGAATTTATAAAGTGACTGTTAAATTCATTAGCAATGTCTCGTGGCTGATCTAGACATTTTCCGTCTTGATTTATTATTTTTGTTGGTATTTGTCTGTTTCTATTCTTCCGTTGCATATTTTCATTGATGATATTCCACATTGCTTTTTGTTTGTTTGGTTCATTGTTAATTTTTTGTTTATAATACGCATTTTTTGCAGACTTTATATTTATCTCATGATTTTTTTTTATTATATTATATCTAACCTTCAGTTCTGGGTCAATCTTGTTTTTTAGTTCTTTGTGTAATTGTCTAATAAAGATGCCTTCGTTTATAATTTTTTGAGTTACCCAGTCCTTAGTTTTTTTGTTCATCTTTTTATTTGTTTTCATTAATTTTTTAGGAAACGCTTTATTAAATAATTTGAAAAATATGTCTTGAAAAACCTCAAATTTTTTTATGTAATTTATTTCTAAGTATACCTCATTCCAGTTTTCTTTTGACAGTAAAAATTTGAAATATTCCAGATTTTCATCAGAAAACACTCTTTTTTTGTTAACTTTTTGGCACTTTATTGCCACATGCATTTTGTAAGTTATTAATTGAGCATTGTGATCAGAAATACTATTATTTAAGGTTTCTGTTTTTAATAGGTGTGGATTTATGTCAGAAAAGACGTTGTCTATTAAAGTTTTAGAGTTTCCCTGCACCCGAGAAAATTCAGAAAAACATTGATCAAAACCAAATGATGACAGTAGATTTGTGAGATCTAGTGTCCTCTTAGTTACCTCAGCAAGATTATAATTAAAATCAGCACAAATAAATTTAGGCCCTTTTGTTTTTGATAGTAGCCTTAATAGTTTTTCCAAGGATATAACAAAATGTTCATGATCTCCATTTGGAGATCTATACAGACAGTTAATATTTACTTTTTCTTTATTATAATTAATATCGATGGAAACACCTTCAAATTGCTGTTCAGTCAAACCAACAGAACACACATTTTTTACACTAAACTCAATATCCTCTCTCACTAATATTGCCACTCCTCCGCCTTTCACTTCTTTTCTACAATAATAGGAAGCCATCGTATATCCAGGTAGTTTTAATACTGCCGCTTCTTCATTTGATAGCCAAGTTTCTGTAAGACATACTATCTGAGGGTAGCTAAATGTGTGTAAGAATACACTGAGCATATCAGTTTTTTTTCTGACACTGCGTATATTTAAGTTTATTATCCGTAGATCATCAGTTACTGTGGATTTGTTGTGTGTAGAGGACTTGGGTATAAAAAATTTTTTTTTGAAACTTCTGGTTTGTCAGACGCTTTTATAGTGAAAATATCTGGAGCAACTATGTCACTTAGGATTTTTACTGACTCTTTCCTTGATAACTGTTTTCCAACTTTGGAATTTATTTGACTTGATTTTGTGATTGTTTGAACAAGGATTGGTGACAAATTGTCATTTTTACTAATTTCATTTTCATTTTCTCTCTCTAGTGGATGTAATATTTCCCTTCTTTCTACAAATATTAAGGTTTTATTGTGTTTGGGCTTTTTGTTGGTAATTATATTGACCAGGTCCTTGCATATAATGTTTTTATCAATAACATAATTTTCTTTGTTTATTTCATAATAAACAATATTTCCATCTGATATCTTATTTAATTTTTGAATATAGTCGTTTAGTTTACTATTATACTTATAAATTTTTTCATTCAATATGTTATTTTTTGTGAATGGTACTGATGAAAAAATTATATTTGTACTCGTGCACTGTTTAAGTTTTTTATTTATGTACCTGAAGGAGGGAAATTGTTTTTTATTAAAATCATTTTTTCCTGCTAGTATGATTATATGGTCATTCTTTCTAAAATCTTTAGCAAGAGGCTCTATATTTTCAATGACATTTCTCAAGTTTGCATAAGGCTTTACCAACGATACCATCTGACCATTTTTTATAAAGCTTTGCATCTTAGGTCTGATACCTTTTCCAAACTCGTCACTTAGCAGCAAAATTTTATGTTTCGTTTGTATGCAGAAATCCTTTATTTCATAGTCTGCATTACTTAATGTGGTAGCTTCTTCATTATTTTTGGTTGAGTCATTTTTTTTTACATATTTTTCTTTTTTTGCTAGGCTATGTTTATTAGGACTATTATTTGATTTGTCAGATGTTGAATTTACTTTTGTATCTTTTCCTTTTCCTGTGCCACTGAGTATTTCCAACATTTCATTATCGGTAGATGTGGTCTGATTTTTTTGTATAGCTCTATCAGTTTGACTGCTTACTGTTTTTGTTACAATTTTTGTTTGCAATTTTTTATTGATACTTATCTGGTTCTCCAGTTTAGCTATAAGTTTTTGTTGGTCAAGAATTTGATTATTTAAAATAGTTTCTGTTTCAGCAGCTTCTTCCAGCAATATTTCATGTTTTTTTTTCAGTTTTTGGATATGATTTATTTGCAATGTATTTTCCTCACTTAGATCATTCACTGTTTTTTCTAAAATACTTATTTCCTCAGTATAGTCACTGACATCACTGTCGTCCTTACAGCAAATGATTTTATGCTGTGCTAAGAATGTTATTTTCCCTTTATTTCGAAGTACACAACTTTTATGAAATATACTATAACACTTTGTACATACATAATTTGTATGTACTTTGGTTTTACAACATTTAAAACTATTATAACTATTCACTATATGACTATTTGCTTGTGAGCACTGTAAACTAATGTCCTTCCTGCTTGACATCTCTGTTACTACTGATATGGACTTGGTACATGGAGAAAGTGGTGGAAATGGAGCTGGTGCGGAAGAGCTTTAGAACAATTGCAACTGGACTTGGACTGGTGTGTAATGGTACGGACTAGAGGAGGGCGATCCTGCAAGAACAGTTCAATTTTGTCGATTCCTATTAAATACCGATGCCGAGGACGCAAATTTTTTGTCTAGAACTTTGTGGACCGACGAATCTAAATTCAGCAGAGAAGGTATCACAAATTTACATAATCTGCATTATTGGGCAGAAGAAAATCCACGGTTATCACGCCAAACCAGTTTCCAAAGGAAATTTAGTGTCAATGTGTGGAGTTATTGGAAACAATTTAATCGGGCCGCATTTTCTACCCTATAACTTGAACGGGGCAGTTTATGCTGATTTTTTAATTAATCATTTGGCCCCTTTGTTAGAGGATGTACCTCTGGCAAGCAGACGTAGGATGATATTCCAGTACGATGGATGTCCTGCGCATTATTATCGTCCGATAAGACAATTATTGGATCAATGGTTCCCAAACAGGTGGATTGGGAGAGGAGGGCCTATTCCATGGCCTGCTAGGAGCCCCGACCTTACCCCTCTGGATTTTTATGTATGGGGGCACATGAAAGAACTTGTGTATGGGACCGAAATTACAACTCGGGAACAATTAATACGTACGATACAAGAAGCAGCAATAATTCTAAGAAATAATTTTTCCAACAGAATTACTAGAACCGAAATGAGAAAACGGGCTCGTATTTGCATAAGGAGCATAGGTAGTCACTTCGAAAATCTATAAAAACATCCAATGAAATGTAAAATAAATGTATGGAGTTTATTTACTTTCCCAAATTTTTATGACTAAATTGTGTGTGCGCCTACTAATTTTGTATTATTCCTGGAAGTAACAGGAACTTTCTTAAAACTTTATACCTACTTCGAAAGGTGATGAAGCAGAGAAGTTTTTAAAATAATTTGTACGTTTAACGTATTCACAAATTTTTGAAATAAATCCTGGTGAATGAACAATTGAGTTAGAGTTTCTAACAACCCTTGTAGGTTTTAGCTCCTGTATTTTTGTCATGTCAAACTATTTAACATAATTTTTGTTACATAATATGAACTACTATGTGTATTAACGGTAGAATAAAAAAAAATTACAGAAAAATTTATCCTCTTTTTTTTATTTTACAATTTGTAGCAATAGGTAGTAAATTTCTAAGAAAACACAAAAATTGAAATATCTCGAAATCTATCAACTTTTGTATTATACATATTATGGTTCAATCAACTGCAAATCGTCTCTATTAACACCTCTTCAAAGGAATACGGCGCGGTACCAGTCACCCTGTATATTATACAGATACAACATTAACAGATACTGTTCAGAACAGTGCAACCTATTATTTTAACAGAAATTTAAATGTTATTACATTACAACTGTCTCAGAAATTCCGTATAGAAAGTCTGGTATTTACAGATACCATGGCGATTATTACCTACACAATATTAAAACACCTATAGTCCATTCAGTTTAAGAATTCAGCGTTTTTTCATTACTCAGGGAACTATTTCTCATCTTCCCATTTGTCAAAAAGCGACACAATACAGTTGCTCCTTTGGGTCCTATGGCATTATTGAACTGTGACCGTTTCAATTTCTAATTGTTTTGCGTATGAACGTGTAAACCAGTGTCAGAGTTACTTCATTCTTTAACTGAATATAGTATAAGCTCTACAGATGTGGACTGTGAGACTCAATATACATTAGCTGGGTTATTTGCATTTAGTAATTGTAAGCCCTTATTTAGCACATCACTCGTCCTAAATATTATACAGCTAAGGTGAACTGTCATTTTGCTAAAAATTCTACAATAAGTCATTAAATCATGCAGGCATATGTCTCAGAAATACCGTATACATTGATTGAAGTCTGGCATTTACAGATGCTACGGCGATTATGTACATACATATTTTCAACGTAAACTCTGCATTACAGAGGGCCGTGAAACCCAATATACATTAGTGGGATTAGTGTCAATTAGGTTCAATACTCCTTTGTTTAACACCACTAATTTTATGTATATCATCTAGCCCAAGCATTAACAGATGCCTATGGATTAGTTCAGTAGGTTAGATTCGGCAGTTCTTTATTAAATATCTCAGTAATTTCCTGTGTATTCTATAGCTGAGGCATTAACAGATACCTTGGGTGAATAGAAAAAATACCTGACATTTACAGATGTCAAGGCGATTAATACCTACATAATTTTAAACTAAGTCCTGCACTTACAGATGTAGGTAGTAAAGCACTAGCACAAACATTACGAGCAACGTCAGAACCCTTCTATGAGGACATGAATGAGACTAACTAATTTTCTGTATATTTTATAACCGAGATATTAACAGATACCTCCGGTAAACAGCAAAAAGGCATTTACAGATGTCACGGCGATTGGTACCTACACAATTTCAGATATCTCCGGCGAACAGCAAAAAGGCCAGACATTTACAGATGTCGCGGCGATTGGTACCTACATAATTTTAACATAAGTCCTGCATTTACAGATGTAGGCAGTAAGACTCCCCCCACAAAGTATGGGTGAACACTCCAATGAGAGCACGAATGAGATATTGTAATAATATATCCCCTATACCACAAGATATCCTTTTTGCTCTGGGAAAAAAGAAAAATCGTCGATAGGAACACTGAACGGATATAACACTAACAAAAAACGTTTCGAAAGTTAGAACAGCTATCTTCAAATGGGTGTATCTACAGAAGATAAGTAAATTTCTGAACCAGCTACAAAACTGCTGGCGGCGAGACTTTTGCCATATCACTTTGCAACAAACTGTTACTGATTTTAACAAGAATATTGTTTTGAAGGCAAAGTAATTTTCCCAATTGATAGATGTATCAAAGGTAATTGCAGTGGTCTTTCATTTCATCTAACCCCACCTGTGCTAAGTTTCTAGGTGTTTTCATTGACCCATCTCTAGGATGGAATGATCATACCAATTACCTTGCTGAACAAATATCAAAAGGAATTTATGCTCTGAGACAGTTGTCTAATTCAGTATCATCAGATGTATTAAAAACTGCATATTTTGCATTATGTCATACCCGGCTATCCTATGCCATTCTCGCCTGGGGGCACTCTTCTGGTAGACATAGAATTTTTGGTCTCCAGAGGAGGGCGGTCAGGATTGTAGGTGGTTTGGGATACCGGGATGACACCAAACTCCTATTTATCTCACTCAAAATACTCACCTTACCAAGCATTTATGCGTTACAATGTATTACACACATTCATGATAACATAAATACTCTTAACACCAATGCTGACTTTCATCAGCATGACACACGGAACAGAGGTAACATACGTACAGAATTTACGCGACTAACAAGAGGGCAAACTGGTGTTAACTACTATGGTATCAAATTGTATAACTTATTAGATAGCCGCATTAAAGCATTACCTAAACAAAAATTCAAAATCATGATGAAAGATTTTTTGATAAAAAACGCATTCTTTTCATACGAAGATATAGAGAGGGAAATTTTAAACATCTGATAGGGATTCCTAAATTTCTCCCACAAATTATGTTCTGCATACAAACATTTAATTTTTATGATTTTATATGTACCTGTTTTACGTGTGTTTTTATTCCTATTAAGTACCATAACTTTGTCCAAATTGACAAAATTTTGTAAAGCTACTGTACTGTTTTTATTTTACTATTTTAATTTGTTTTGTAATAAGAATGTTTGACGTGTGTACAAATTTTTAATTTTTTTTTTTTTTAACATGAATAAATCTATCTATCTATCTATCTATCATTTATTTATTTATTTATTTATTTATTTACGGGAAAGCCCAATGAGTACATGTGTATATAATAACAGTGACATAATTAACAAAGAATGTGTATATTACCTAGACTTATTTGATAACAGACTGTTTCTTAACCTATATAGTGATATATTGAACAAATCTAGCTGTATAGTGTTGGCATTTTTCATAACCCTGGTGATACCTAAATTTGCACCGTATAAAGAACGGTGATTTGAAATATAAAATGTATATGAATCCCTTAGCTGTCTTGGGGGTACATAGAAGTCTAACATAGATAGCAGTTCTGGACTGTCTATAATTCCGTTACAGAGTTTAAATGCCAAGACAATGTCTGAGTTAAATCTCCGTTGCTGTAAAGTCTGAATGTTGAGAAGAGTTAGTATTTCATTACAGCAGATTTGCTCACTGGGAATGTGGAGTTTAAACGCTATATAGCGCAGAAATCTTTTTTGCACTCGTTCAATTTTGTCTATATGTATCTGATAGTATGGAAACCAAATAACTGAACAATTTTCGAGTTGAGATCTAACTATTGAGTTATATAAAGATTTTATGGCATAAATGTTGCTAAATTCTGTACATTGTCTTTTAATATATCCAAGGGTTTTTAGAGCTTTATTACAGATTGATTCGATGTGATGTACAAAGGTTAATTTAGAGTCAAAGTAAATTCCTAGATCACGTATTACATCAACATTATCAATAGGTGTATCATTTATAAAGTACGTGTTTAGTGACTGGAAAATCCCTTTATCAAACTGAATATATTTACATTTTGTGATGTTAAGAGTCATTTTTTTGTTACTACACCATTTCTGAAATCTTTCAATGTCTTCTATGTAGTTCTATAATGGAGGTGGGATCAGTAATTTCTTTAAATATTTTTAAATCATCAGCATATAACAGTACTTGAGTATGCAAGAAACATTCAGTAACATCATTGATAAAAAGATTAAATAATAATGGAGCCAAATGAGATCCTTGAGGAACACCTGATATAACCTTGATTTCATCTGAATAGTAGTTATTAATTTTAACAGTTTGGACTCGATCTTTTAGGTATGATTCTAACCATTGAAGGAGCATACCATGAACATATTGAGATAATTCTTTGAGTAACAAAGAATGATCGACCTTGTCGAATGCCTTGGAGAAGTCTGTGTAAATTGAATCTACACAGTTACCCCTCTCCAAGGCACTGACAATGTAATTTTCATATATTAATAGATTAGTTGTTATAGATCGACCTTGACAAAATCCATGTTGTTTAGAACTTATAAGGTTCTTTAGTTCTCCTGTCAAATAGTCATTAACAATTGATTCAAATATTTTAGGTATATGAGAGATTTTTGTTATGGGTCTATAATTAGTCACCATTTCTTTGTCACCTATACAGTATGTACTTGATAATATCGTCTCTAAACGAAAACTGTCGTAAGACAATTCAAGATATTCCAATAGTCGAAAACCTGTTGGAGCAAAATTCCAAGCAGATGCTATTCGTTATATAAATGTTTAAAATGTTAGTACCTAATGCTACTAATAAAATCTTCTAAACTTAATCAGTTCATACAAATCGGGCACATACCAAGGACCCGACCATACTGGACAGGGGATATAAATTATCAGTACCTAACCCTAATATAAAACTTTCTGTAGGTAGTCAATTCACATTAATTATTCCCCAATTGTGAGAAATTGACTGCATAGAAAATGCAAAGGTATGTTTAACGAATCTTTCTCAATTTTTAAGAGAAAACCTAAAGGGAGAATAAATAGGACTTATGCTAAATGTAAAACAATAATATAAATTCATAACTACTCTATACTTCAATCTAAAAAACCACAAAGTTGCCCAAAATATATCCATAAGGATTATTACCTGTCTTACTAAAATAACAAAAATAAATAAATAAGAAAATGAAAATGGGAGGGAAAAAATAACAAGTAAATATTTTCCAGATATTGCCTTCTCTTAAAATCATTGGGAACATTTATCAATCTACAAACACCCACTCAAGGATGCATCTTTATACGCTTCAAAATCAATCACTCTTGTCTGTTTATGGAAACATTAAAATACAGATAATAGTACTTATAATTTAAATAAATAAATAACCACAAGATTAACTTTTGGAAATTAGAAGCGGCCTTCTATGGATTCAAACACTTCTCAAAAAATTAGAGAAATTTATACTATTAACAATATCATAGCTATATTCCCTGCATTGACCATATGGGGAGTGTCCGACTCTCCAAGCAAAATATATTTTTTCAACTTTAGCAATATTGTGAGAAGAGACACCTTTAAATTTTTCGCATCCTGCATTTAATCAGGGGAAAATATATAAACGAACAAGGAATAGCAAAGACATCCAATGAGCTCAGAATACTAATTATTGGAAACAAATTAAAAAGAAAAAAAAAGTAGTTAAATACTTAGGCATTTTCTCTAAAATACCAAACATTTATATTTTTGGGCCCATATACGCATTATGTAAAAGTTGATGCATTCGCAGTGATCTGAAACCGCATATTATTTTTTCCCTACCCCGTCTCTTTTTTCCCACAATTGAGAGGGCATTACTCACTGACCATAAAGGTAATGAAATTACCGAGGAAATAGTCAGGAAGAAGAAAGCACTAATCGAAACCAACGTTCCTGATAATAATACATATAGACGAATCATCAAGCAATACATCGCATGTTACAAAAAAGATGGATAATGCAAGACCATGAATCAATATGAGATAAAAATGTTTGTCATATACTAAAATTTATAAAATCAAGCACAGGTAGAAGACAATGGCGCATCTTACTGGACAACAAATTTTTAACAGTCAGCGCTATCCCTAAGTTTAGCTTCCCACTCCACTGACGGGGCATTACACAAAAGAGTTATTAAAGAATTCTTCAACATCAGATCTGTAAACATTGGCGCATGGTCTTACTTGAGACTCGCAAAAGGCCCTCCAGGTACCACAAAGATCAAGCAATATTAAAAAAAAAAAGTCAGATCTTAACAAACTGAGACCAAACTTAGTAATTCTCTATTACCTGTTTCTTGTGTAACATCGACATTAAGATATTATCTTATCAAAACTTTAGCAATATGTAGTCAAACGAGAACCTAATTTATACTACCATTTCATCCAGTTATGAGCAAAACAATCAGTAGATATAGATTCAAAAGCCACGACAACGTATGGCACGCTACAATATCAACAGCTCTCAGAGGAATGTTGAATCTTGCATTGATTCATAAAACTACGGGCTAAATAGAAAAATCCTGCAACATTATATGATAAATCGTTAGTCACAAACTTTGGTGAATCGGCAAACAAAATACTGTGGTATAATGATAATAATAATAAAGCTATTACAGCCTCGATTGGAGAGGTTACTTTGCAGTACTCTAAACAGCTACATTATGTAATAAGGGAGACGAAGTTGCGAAGAAAAATTAATAGATGAATCGACTTACCTGAAGGAAGTTCGATCTTAATTTTTCGAGCAGCTTCGTCGAACCTTATTATGGGCCCGCCCGAAGTAGCGCCATACGCACCCAACCCCGTGAACTAACCATACCATACCAAGCTATCGAAATTATAATGAAGACCCAGCGTTAGATTGCATAAGCAGCAGTTTTTAACAGCCACCTCTAAATCGTGCCAGACCCGGAACGGAGTTGTACACTACATTATGTAATAAGGTTCGACGAAGTTGTTCGAAAAATTAAGATCGAACTTCCTTCAGGCAAGTCGATTGATCTATTAATTATAGTGTTGTATACCTTTGACGAGTCAGATAGATAGATAGATAGTCTTTATTAATCTACGTAATAACACAAAGGGGGCGTAAGACGTGTCACCAACCACAAACAATTTCTCAACATAAAATTATTGTAAATAATAGATTAACATTTTCATTTAATTTAACTCGACATTTACTAACACCAAAATATTAAAATAGAAGAGAAAGGGAACATGTTACCAGATTAAAATAATATCAACATGTAACCAGATTAAAATAATATCAATATTACACTTATATTTTGCTTAAATAAATAACATTTATACTTTCTATTACTAGAAGAAATAACAATTGGTAATAGGTGCTTTTTTGAAATTAATTAAAAATAAAATGTGCAATTACATACATCTATCAGAGAAATGCAGACAGCTGCCTATTCTAGCACAATAAAACTCGTCTATAGTATAGTAGGCCTTTTCTATAAGTATACTTTTCATTTTTTTCTTTAAGAATCTTGTATTTAATGCTCTCAGGTTTATCGGAATTTTATTAAATTAAATATCTTTATTATTGAATACTGTACATTCTTTTGTATATAAGTAAAATTACTTTTTATGTTGTTTAGATCCATTTTGTACCTTGTGTCGTGTTGGTGATTTCGATCATGATCTTCAAACAGTGTATTATTTTCTTTCATAAAGATCACATGCAGACTCATATATTATTATAAGTGCTAATAAGTTGGCAATGCTTTTTTTGTTAGCTTTTGTGATGAATAAAGTGTTTTATTATTATTATCATACAGAACGCGCCCATGCGTGCTTATGTTATTAGCATCCCTGTTTATTTGTACCTCGGAAAATAATAGCTATCGACAACCGCATGAATGAAGAAATTGTTAGGGTAGTGTTAATATCTGAAAGACCACAAAAAAAGATTTCTAATGATATATCTATATGAAAAATAGTATTTTTCCTAAGAACTCTACTAGATGTTTAATTTTGTATTCTGTTCCCATTAAGTCATGGTAGTTCGAAAAATATACAACAATCATTGAAATTCTCCATTTTGTGTAAAACAAAGTGAAATTAGTTATCAACAAATATCTTTACGTAACTAACGTACTGTTTACTTTAAATTACATATTTTTGTTTTCCAGGGCTAATTTGATAAATTGCCAATTTATAGTAAATTAGACAAAAATGTTTTAGGATAAATCATATATTTTGTATATTATTAAGAATCCTTTTTATGGCTTTCCAAACATTAAAAAAAAATAATAATAAAGTAAAGTTCATATCTCCGAATTGCGACTTTCAGTTGTTTTCCTGAAACAATTTTTGGAAAGCACGTGGTTTTCTATAAATTTTATTTTTGAACTTTTTTACATAACTTCAAAACTAACGAAGTTAAAAGAGGTTCTAACGTTCTGGTTCCTTTTTTACTTCCCTCGCATACCGAAGGGAAGTATTGTATTCGAGAAAAAATCACCCTCCGAGATTTTTTCGGATTCTGACGTTTCAGAACACGTAGATTCCGAAAATATAGGTTTTTCAATTCCGTCAGTCTGTCTGTCTGTCTGTCTGTCGGTCTGTCTGTCTGTCTGTCTGTCTGTTGGTGTATTTACTAAAAAACTACTTGACGGAGAGCAGTCAAATTTGGTAGGTAGATAACCCTACTGTCAGCGGAGAACTGGTAGAATTTTCACTGAAAAATATACAGGGTGGACCGTCTAAACGGAATAAATAGTGAAAAAAATTTTTTTTTGCTCAAATTTAAAATTTCCACGTTTCATGACGCGCTAAACCTGTTTCAGGAAAAAAAATTTTTTGAAAATTTTTTTCAAACATTTTTGAAAAAATTTTTACCAAGATGAAAAAAATTTTTTTTTGCTCAAATTTAAAATTTCCACGTTTCATGACGCGCTAAACCTATTTCAGGAAAAAAAATTTTTTGAAAATTTTTTTCAAACATTTTTGAAAAAATTTTTACCAAGTTGAAAAATTTTTTTTTTTGTTCAAATTTAAAATTTCCACGTTTCATGACGCGCTAAACCTATTTCAGAAAAAAAAAATGTTTGAAAATTTTTTTCACATTTTTGAAAAAAATTTTACCAAGATGAAAAAAATTTGTTTTTGCTCAAATTTAAAATTTCTATGTTTCATGACACGCTTAACCTATTTCAGGAAAAAAAAATTTGAAAATTTTTTTCACCAATATTTTTGAAAAAATTTTTACTACTAAAATGATTTTTTTTTTCTTTCTTCAAATTTAAAATTTTCACGTTTCGTGGCAATCTAAGCCTGATTAAAAAAAAAGTTTTTTGAAATTTTATCACTAAGATAGAATTTTTCTTTCTTTGTTCAGATTTTAACTATCCACGTTTCCATGACATTCTAAAACTATTCAAACAAATTTAAAAATGTTTTTGAAGAATTTTTTAAAAAATTTGAAAACATTTTTAATCAATTTATGTATCACTACTATAGAACAGACGAAAAAATTTTTTTTGCTCAAATTTAAAATTTCCACGTTTCATGATATTCCAAACCAATTTCGGAAAAAAAAATTTGCAACATTTTGTTACCAGTTTGGAAAAAAATTTAACATCAGAATGCTCAAATTTAAATGACATTCTAAACCTAGGTATTTCAGGAAAAAAAATTTGAAAATTTTTTTCACCAACATTTTTCAAAAAGTTTTTACCAATAAAATAGATCGAATTTTTTTTTATTTGCTCAAATTTAAAATTTTCACGTTTCATAGCATTCTAAACCTATTTTAAAAATACATCATTTTTAATTTTTAAACTTTTTTTAGCACTACTATAGAACAGAAGGAAACTTTCCTTTTTGCTCTAATTTAAAATTTCTACCTTTGACATTTTAAACCTATTTTAGAAGAAAAAAATTTGAAAATTATTTTACCATCTTTTGAAAAATTTTTAAAAAATGAAATTTTTTAACCACCACTATACTTTCACTCCATTACGTGAATGTTGGATTGAAAATGTGACAGATGGCAATAACATCTGGCATATGCACCTATTATACTTTTATTGAAAAATGTACAGGGTGGTCATCCCAAGAAATAATTCAGTCATGGTGGACATTTGTAAAGGTATTTGCGCAAGCCTGCCATATGTGGCACCTGCTATTTAGTATTGAACTTTTGCTGTTGGATGAGCAATCTGTATATTTTTTTGACCAAAACTTATCAAGTTTTCTTTGTAATAATAGCAATAACTCTACTCCGATTATTATTCTCAATGTCATTTCGTAATTATTATATTTTTAGAGAGACTGCCATGAACGAGGGAAGTTCTGTGTAAATACCTTTACCGATTTTTTTATTAAGTTTTCTTTAGGTGTGGCATGCCCTCCCTAGATAGAAATCGCCCAAAGACGCAAGACATATGTCCCGTTTTGATACGTATTGCAGGTGTAAGATCGAAGACAATGACCAACATATGCGTAGACATAGTATAATACAATTTCAGTGTCCGCTGCCCACCCTAGTTACTAGTGGTTAGAGTTTAGGCTCAAGCGCATAAAATATTAGCTGCAAGCGACCCAGTATTAAGATTAAGCGGATTTGTATGTGAACTTGGTGGAGGCGGATTAATATGTAGTAAAATAATAAAAATATTGTCATAAATAAAAATAACTTTTTAATTTTATAATTTTTAAATTTAAACTAATTGACGGCAAAATTTTATAACTTGGCGCTCTTAGATAATTGGGTAGGCACTGCCTGCCCTGCCATCCCTGACGGGTTGCCACTGATTTACTAGTATAATGAGCACCACACGTTAAATTGAAAAGATGCCGGCCCTGGTTCCCTATGTACCTAGATATATATTTATAGTTTACTATATACAGCGAAAGATTCCAAATGTTGGTATATGCGCTCGTAATGAAATTAAACGATTTTTATTTAATTACGTACCTATCAATCCATATCGATAGAATCAGAATACGCTTTATTGTCAGAAAAAAATACAAAAAATTTTTGTTGACAAAGCCAATCTTAAATACTAATAAAAGTTACAGACATTAAGAGCAAAGAAAAACAAAAAACAACAAACAGGATTACATTTATTTTATGTATAAAACAGTGATAAAAATGGGTCAATAAAATGTGTCTTGAAAGAATTCATTCAGTGAATAATAAGTCTTGCTAACCAATAATTTCTTAAGTTCTCTTCTAAATTTATTATTGCTTATTATTTGCCTCAAATTTACAGGAAGATGATTAAACGTTTTTCTGCTATTATAGAGAATTGAGTTTTTTATCTGAGCCGATGATGGAATAGGAGTGTGATGTTATGAGTGAGCCGTGTGTAGCGAACCGAATCTCCATTTATATCACGTCCAAACTTTTTATGCATGAGGCATGCAGTCTCAAAAATGAATATACACGAGAGCGTCATAATTCCATGCTTCAAAAACAGTGGTTTACAGGAGTCTCTTACATTAGCCTTACACATGTACTTTAAAGCCCTTTTTTGCAGAACAAAAATTTTATTAAATAAATATTGCGAGCAAGAACCCCAGGAACAAATACCATAACGTAAATTTGAGTCTATAAGGGCAAAGTATGCATTTCTTGCTGAGTCGAAGTTTAATTCATTTGCCACCACTGTAATTGCATAACAATTAGTAGCTAATTTTTTACTTAATATTGAGATATGGTTTTCAAATTTTAACTTGCTGTCGATATGTAGGCCTAAAAATCTACATTCAGCTTGGTTTTTTATACTTTTGTCGTCCAAGTATACCTCATTCAGGTCGCACTTAAATGTAATGATGTTAGTTTTAGATACGTTAAAAGATAATAAATTAGCATCACACCAATCTTTACTCATTTTTAAATCGCTACTCAAGATCTCATGGAGTTCATCGATGTATTTACCATGCCAGAGTATCGTGGTATCATCCGCAAAAAAAGTGAACTTTCCTTGAATTTTAACAGAAGCCAAATCATTAAAATATATTAGAAATAGTAAAGGCCCAAGGACAGAACCTTGTGGCACGCCAGACGTCACTTCCAGTTGTTTTGACACTTTACCATTAGAAATAACTTTTTGATAGCGACCAGATAAATATGACTTGAACCAATCCAGTGTTATACCTCTAAACCCGTAGATTTGTAGTTTCCCCAGCAATATCCTGTGATTTACTCAGTCAAATCACAGAATGCTGCTGCAGCCACCTCCCCATCATTAATCTGAAGATACAGTTTCTCTAAAAAGGCAAATATAGCATCGTTTGCACTTTTCGAGGCGTGAAAACCAAACTGTTCTGCACAGAGGACTTTATTCCGATTTAAAAAATCTAAAATTCTTTTCTTAACCAATTTCTCTATTATTTTTGATAACGTAGGAAGCAATGATACTGGCCTATAGTTGGAAGGTGATTCATGGTCTCCACACTTAAATAGCGGAACAACCTCTGCAATTTTTAAACAAGACGGAAAGGTTCCTGTTTCGAAAGACATATTAATAGCCTCTACCAAGATCTGCAAGATATTTTCTGGCAGTTTTAAGAATATTTTTAGAGAGATACAATCCCAACCGCTTAGTATTCTTATTCCTGATGTCGTACAATATTTCCCTAATTTCTTGGGTATCAGTAGGAGTCAGGAAAAAAGATTCAAGTACAGAAAGATTATTCAAGTACTTAAGAGGATCGCAATTTTGAGTAATTTTATCACTTAATTTTTTTGCTATAGAGCAATAAAAGTTATTAATTCCATCAGCTCTTAGATTACTATTTACCTTTTTGTTATTATTTTTTCCTCTAAGATCGTTTACAATTTTCCACGTTTCTTTTTGATTGTTAGCTGACTGTGATATTCTGTTACTATAATAAATATTTTTAGCAGCTACAATAGTTTTCCTGTAAATTTTTCGGTACCTATTAAAGTAAGCAATAAACTCAAGATTATCCACTGCATGTTTTCTAATTGAGTGCAAGGAACGCATATTCTTGGATGAAATTTTAAGACTCTTAGTGAACCAAGGCTGTTTATTCTTTTTTTGGTTAATGGTTCTGATTGGAAATGCCATATTGAATGTTGAAAATATGGAACAAACTTCCACTATCCTTAAGGAACTTGTCAATTAACAAATTAAAATATAAACTAAAAATCTTTCTTCTCGATAAAGCATACTACAAATTAAAGGATTTTTTTATTGACTCAATATCTGTGATATAAATAGAACTGTAGTAATTATATAAATTGTACATGAAAAATGTATGCTTTTAAATTTTATTTATTATATACATTATATTTTAAGTTTTATACTCATAATGTTTAATTAATTAAAACCTACTATAATACTTGGTAGGTATATGGTAACTTTTATATGTGTATGTTTACATATGACTATGCTACAATACGCTGTTAAATGTAATATTTTATTGTTTTAATTGTTATCACATTCTTTTATTATGACATGTTCTATACCTATATGGGTCACTTATGAGAACTAATAAAGAATATCTATCTATCTATCTATCTATCTATGCGAGTAGGCTTTGTGTGAAATAATTCTAAAGAATTATTAGATCCTCTCACCTTACTCAAGTCTGATTCCAAACATAACCGTAAAAATTTCTCATAATTATTCCGGGTAAAAAGCCTGCCGCGCCGTTTCATCGTTTTGGCGTTTTTTAATTCTAGTGACACTTTGCATTGATAGGTACGTAACACATCCATATTCAAAGTAGGAGCATTTTCAACATTCATTAGTGCAATAGTTCGGATTACAGAAATGGTTTAAAATGCATTTAAAATTAGATTAGATCTGTTGATATACAAATATACTAACCTATTTCTTAGACTTTTTATATAAGTGGGAACGAATTGACAACATGCATCATATTGTTCGTATAGAAAGTCGAAGAAAATCATCCGATCATGATCTTGCCGGGCGGAAATTGAAGATAAAAAAAATGCTATTAATTGGTGAAAAAATTATTTCCCCCACCCCCTTCCTTCATGCCGAAAAAGACGTGCAAAAAATCGGCCAGTTTTTGTTTTGCGCGTCAGGCGTTTATTTCCAAAGAAAGATTCCATCGGTGCCATCTTTTAACAAATAAGAAAATATGGAAATTGGTCCCGGCCAGATGGCTGTAGCTTTAATAATAAGGAAGTTATCAGCTTCTTAATAATTTACCAACCAAAATTAAAAATGTCAAAAATTTAAACAAATTTAGAACATATGTAAAAAATATGTTATTAACTTAAAGTTATTTGTATATTGATTATACTATGCATTTTATTATTAAGTTATTATGTATAATGTATGTGTATGTGTGTCTATATATATATATATGCATATAAGTATGTATTGTGTATATGTGTTTATAAATACTTTCTGTTATCGTTATTATTTTTTATCCATAAGCATTGTTTGTAGTATTCACATACTGTCATTTAGGAATTTATGTGTATGTTATTATGTTAATCCCTGTATAAACTGTATAGTTTCTTGGGAATAAAAGTTAAAGTTATTTAAATCATGATATCTTGCTCACTAAATTATACAACTATGGTATTAGAGAGGGAATGCATACAACTGGTTTCATTCTTATCTAACAGGTCGCAATTAGCTGGTTGAAATAGATCATAAAGGTGAACAGATAAGGTTCGATTTTTTAGATTTGTCCATTGGAGTGCCGCAGGGAAGTATTATATTATTTATTATTTTTTTGAACGAAATATCAAATATATCACAGATACAGATCAGCAATACATAGTAAACTATGCTGATGACACAAATTTATTAATAAAAGGGCGCAATTTTATTGACATATTAAACACAGCAAATAATTTGATGAAATCAATTAAACAATGGTTTTCAGAAAACAAACTGGTACTGAATGAAGGGAAAACTGATTGTATTTTATTTAAGATCAGTAATTCAATTGAAACACCCAGTAATATAATTTTAGGCGGTCAAAGAATATCCCTATCTACGTATGTAAAATTCCTAGGAGTTCATATTAATGACACTCTAACCTCGACTAGTGATATAGGCTATTTGAGCAGTAAACTATCTTCAGTAACATATGCGCATTTATAATTTAAAAAGAATCGGGTAGATTCTGAGGTGACCGAGATATTATACTATGCAAATTTTTACTTTTTAGTAAAATTTGGAATCATTATGTGGAGAAGCTCTTCGGTACTCAATAGAATCTTCATATGTCA
Organism: Stenurella melanura; assembly: GCA_963583905.1. Taxonomy (NCBI): domain Eukaryota; kingdom Metazoa; phylum Arthropoda; class Insecta; order Coleoptera; family Cerambycidae; genus Stenurella; species Stenurella melanura. The sequence continues at coordinate 399,737 of OY757311.1, forward strand.
GATGCGGGTTATTAGACTTATGCTTAATATGAATGTTAGAGGCAGATTTCAATCCAACAGACTTCGAACAGTTACAGCTATATATATCTATGAGTGTATACTTTTTTTAATAAACAATCTAAGAATATTTGACTCTTGCTTGAGAACTCATGATTACCATACTAGGTTTCGAGGTGACTTTATATATCCATCACGTAAGAAAACATTATTTGAGAAAGGAACATACTACCCCTACTTAAAGTTATATAACCACCTACCACATAACAAAATATAATGAATGTGAAGACACTCTTAAAATTAGTTCGTGATTTTTTATGTAAACTAGAACCTTATTCTTTAGATGAATATTTTAATTATAATAAGGGTAATATTTAATTTTTCTGATACTGTAAGGTTACTTCCAATCAGGTTTTGATTCATGTTCTGTCTGTATTTTTAATATTTTTTCCGTTTCGTTTTGATGGGTGTTTATATATAACTTCCATGTGTGTCACCATATTTAGTGAAATATGACATATTTCACAGAAAACAATGTTTTGTATTCAAATCTGTTGAAATAAAAGGTTTACTTTTATTATAATTTTTTATTCACTTGTTTAATGTCGGTAGATTTCCACTACGAAGGCCAATCACCGATGGCAGGAGACGAGCTACCCTCAACCTGGTAATTTTGCCGAACCTCTTCTCTATCTAACATTTAATAGACTAGGGACTGACTGCTTTCCATCCCCTCCTAAATTGTTTCTGTTAAATTTTTTTAGGTTTTCGATACTAGTAATATTGGAATCTGTAAAAATGACTAATTAATATTTTAACTACTTGAATAAATTAAAACTAAAAATGAATATTTGTTCCTAAAACATAAATTTATTAATGACATTTTTTGATTAAACAAATTCTACCATGTTCCTTAAAGTTTCATATTTTTTAATCGTTCTCAGCAGGCCATGATTGACAAAGTAATTTTTCTTTAGGCCAAAAAAAATATCAATATTATTGAGTGCATAACTGATGAGACAAATTCGAAGTTGATCAAAAAAATAATTGACGAAGATAAGAGGGTGGGAAGGCGAGAGGTCAGACAGTCTGTATAACCTAATCAAACCTATTAACGGGTAGTAGTCTAGTAAACTATTTAGGTAGTATGGGCTTATTAGATCACAGTTCACGTGATTATTGTTATATTAGCCCTTTTACTCCGGCACTGGTTTTTATATGTCGAGTCCGCAAAACGGCAGCGGGAGGCCCTTACGGAACCGTACGGTTCGGATAAACCTATGCGCGTATACATGGTTCATTTAGCCATGTAAATTGAAATAATCAAATAAAAATTTTTTTTTTCAAAAACATAAAACATAGAATTTCACAAAAAAAATGTAAAATAAAAACAGATACGAACTATATTATACAGTGTAAATATGGCCTTGAGGTAATATCCGGTTACCGCACTGGGAGCACGAAAAATTTTTGCAGATTTATCCGGTTACAGGAATTAAAGGGTTAACAAGATACTTTCTTCTATTAATAAACTTCTAATGATGTGAAGTTGGTTGGGGAAACCTGCGAGTGTCCCGTGTTTTGGTACTTGTGAAACTATTTCAGTGCCAATTTTACAAGTAGAGACTCAAAATTGCTTTTCTTTTTTGAAAACACCCATTTTTAAACAACCTGCTCAGAGCATATTACTTATTATATGCAGATAATTTCGAATCGCTTGTATTTTATAGAGACTCGAACCTGGAAAAGCTATTGCCAAGCTGAGACTTTTGATAAGTGGGTTGCAAAAGAGAAAGAAAGAAGACATGCTGGGAATGAAAGCAGCCGAACCAAACAGAGCCTGTGTTAAAGTCTGTGAAGAAGAGTAGGAATATTATTTATTTGTAATTTTCAAAATATACATTATAAAATATAATTATTTTTCGGTTGTAATTTGAGATTTTATGGAAAGGTCTCCAATAGCTTCCTTAAATGTGCTCTCAAGATTCAAATATTTATTGAAGGCACACCAATCAATTAAAAGTCCCGCTTCCGGTTCTCTCTCTGAACCCCACCATAGGTCATACTAGAACATAAAAATGTTAATTAATAGTTATACTTTATAACTATGTTCAAAAAATAATTCTAATTTTCAAAACATATTTTACCTTACTAGTAGAGTAAAACTAAGGGTCTAGTTAAATTGTCTAAAAAGGAATTGTTTTACTACAGCAATTTTTTACTGGAACTTTTAGTAAAGGTTACAAGAAGTGTAGCAAAAAGTTTATTGTGAAGAAAACTAGATTTGTTCGAACCTCTTTGGTGAATATGAAAAGCTGCAAAACAAAAACATTTCAGAAAGGCCATTTTAAAACAATTGATGATAACTTGAACGATGATGCACACATTTTAATGAAGCTCTAGAATAGCCCTTATGGAGTTAATCCATAAAGCCAAGTTTAAAGCTGAAGTGTTTATAATAACGCTTAAAAAACAATTGGAAAGTCGAAAATTGGCGGTTGTTTAGGGGCATCAAGTTGTACAACGAAAATGTTTATTTCAGATTATAGTTTTTCCATGTAGGTACCTACTTTTTGGTGATATTAACAAAAATAAATTTAAAATTTTTTAAATTCAATTTTTTTTCATTTTTATCAATTTCTTAAAATACAAATGCATTTTACTCATCAATATTTTGCTCAAATATAATAATTATAAGCACATATTAAAATTACACAAAAAAAGCAGTTTTAGCTACACCACCTGGGAGTCGAGATTTTATATTTTTTGCAATATGACCGTTTATAAACAAACTAAGTGACATAATGACTTGAAATTTGCACCGAACATTTCTTAATATTTTAACTCTTTGTAGAACATAGATGTCACATAAATTGTTGGAAAATGGTCAAGTTGAATTTGTTGTATAGTGTACCGAAACGAAAATATATCGCACACGGCCTAATTTATCATACTTTTAGACACTCAACCATTTTCAAGGCATAATTCATACCTACTTCATCAATCTTCAACTCGTCCTATTACGACGTCTTTCTCTCTTAAATAATTCTTTTCAGGTATACTTTAGTTTTACTGCAAAATTTAAGATAAAAACTATTTATTTCAACAATACTGTGAAAATTTAAAACTAAAATTTTATTTCTTATTTTCTTAAGCGCTCTTTTAGCAGTTGAAATAAAAAAACCATCAAAAACAAAGTTTTGCGGAAATAAGCGGTTATGAATGAAATTATATAAATAGGTCAAATTTGATTCTTCATATACAATTGTAATGTCGTAATGGAAAATAAATGATTATTATTATTATTATTAAAATAAACAATGAAATTAGTCTCTCAGAAGTCAGAAAGTAAAAGTTGATGAAAGACATTGCAGAATTAAAATTCAAAATCTGCATACAAAATAATGAGAAAACATTTTAAGACTTAACTTTTTAAATATTTTGAAAATTTAAGATATTTATTTATTTAACAATATATAACAGTAGTTGTTCATTAGTGATTGGATTCCACTGGTTGCATTTCTGACATTTCTTCAGAACGGATTCGTTCTTATTTGTCCGAACTTTACTCGTCATAATCGTAGGGGGCTATGAGGATACTAGTGTTTCAATGAGAATAAATAAAGAATAAAAGTACAAAAGTATGTAAGATATCAAAATTACCTTTACGTTGATCGGTGGCACATCAAGCATGGGGCATTTTGTCCTATCCATAAAATCTAGGATATCCATATAATACAAATTGCATTTCTCGTCTTTCTTAATTCTGAAAAATAACATTGATGTGTAAATATCGGTCTGGATCTAAACTAGTCAAGGAGTGCTTAATTGCCGTAAGCAATGTAAGTGGAAAGCGATAAAATAGAAAATTACTTCAGACTGATGTCATTGGAGTAAATAAGACCTAGCTTGTTATGGTGGTGTTCATATTAAAAGTTTTTTTGGATTTTCATTAATATTATGTGGTTTTACTCGCCTTTTCTATTGTGATTTTGTGTTTATAATATTCAATAAACATTAAGTGACTGACGATATAGACAGATTTTGGTTGATGAACGATTTATTATTGTTACATACCTAAGGACAATTATATGGAATGTAGGTAAGTAGATGACAATGTTATTTATTCATGGCTTTTACTAATGTGTAAATCATAATCATCAATCTCTTGACATTTTCCTTTCAATTTATAAAGTGGATCTGCTCTACATGACCAGGAAGACAAGAATATTGATGTCCACTATATCTCCTATACTCTATTTCAGGGTATCTACAATGTCTACCAGGTGTTGTGTAAAATTCTGTCACAATAATTTAATATTTTCAAAAAATTCTTACAACAGACTCCCGAAGAATTATAGCTCGAAAAAAATGGGTTTCACTTTGTGCAAATAATGCCATCTTTAATACAAGCTGAATTTGTTTCCGTACATTCAAAGAAATCTAATGTTCGAAGACATTATGTAGGGAACTAACAGGTAATTAAATTCTGTCTTTTTCAAATCATTAAATATTTTCAACATTTACTTTTTTACCTATTTTTTATAATATTACTTACTTAAATAATATAGTTGATAACTATATTATCGTTTATATAATTAAAAACTACTTAAAGATTCTTTAGGTAAGTAGGTATAAAACTTCACAACTGCGGTTTTCGTAACTACTTAAAAACTTAAAAAAGTTCCATTAAATTTAAAAAGACCATTGAAAGGCATAAGAACCTCTAAACCTTTCTCCGTTTAACCGACTTTCTATATATTTTGATAATACCTGGACTGAACGCAATCCAATAAGCCATTTTGATCGAAACCCCGTAACTCAACTCGTTAATGACTCAATTACTTTTAAAAGCAGATATCAAAAGCAAAGCAATAAAATTAAGTATCAATCGAGTAGCTAGATAACATGAAATATTTGAATTTTGTTTTTCATATACTTACACTTCTAAGATTCTTTCAATTAACTGGATGTCAAAAGGTACACGGCAAGCCTTAAGAATAGTATAGCATTCCTTTTTGGTTAGTTTTCCTGATCTTGTTACATCTCGTTGTAGAAAGTATTCCTTGAGACGTTCCAAATCATCCCACAAGAAACGTTTTAATTCGGTGAGAGCCAAAGCCCTAAAATTGTGAATTCATTCATCCATTTCGGTTATTGTGACCTACTGTTCAAAATATATTTGTATATACGATTAATTAGAAAAAAAATTGAAAATCGGGGGTAACATTGGAAGACTCCACGAATACATAATTAAAATAATCTATTTACGTTAACACTTAAATATTATAAATCATTCTTAATCAACATTGATTGCAAAATGATCTACAGAATATCTGCTTATATCCAAATTCAGTCCAATCCTAAATGCTAAAGAAACAAACAATTACTATCATTACAAATTGGTATTTTATAAGATCACTGTTGATAGTAGCAACAACTACCGACTGACGCACAATGGAGTATTTACTGGCCAAAAGCCAATTTCAAGAAAGTAATCAATTATGTTAATCCCTGTATAAACTGTATAGATTCTTGGGAATAAAAGTTAAAGTTAAAGTACTACTGTCTAAATGTTATTTGTGGCATTATCTTAATTTTTTTCCTTCTTCAATTCTTTGGGAATTTCACTGCCACATGTATGTTTTCTTTCTAAGCGGTGCTAGGGGAATCTACAAAATATATCACAATTAACCAGTATTACTGGTAAAAAAACCTCTACGCCCGTGACGTTTACGTCAAAGGATCAGTTAAAGGTTGGTTTTGATAACTAAACAACACAAATAAGTATAAAAGCTTGAAATTAAATATTTCGCCGACGTTTCGGAAATCTAATCTGTTTCCTTTCTCAAGGCTTTTTTTGAAAAAACTTTTTTTTTTTTTTGCTGTATTTGTCATACACAGCAAAAAAGATTTTTCAAAAAAAGCCTTGAGAAAGGAAACAGATTAGATTTCCGAAACGTCGGCGAAATATTTAATTTCAAGCTTTTATACTTATTTGTGTTGTTTAGTTATCAAAACCAACCTTTAACTGATCCTTTGACGTAAACGTCACGGGCGTAGAGGTTTTTTTACCAGTAATACTGGTTAATTGTGATATATTTTGTAGATTCCCCTAGCACCGCTTAGAAAGAAAACATACATGTGGCAGTGAAATTCCCAAAGAATTGAAGAAGGAAAAAAAAAGTACTACTGCTTAAAGTAAAATAGTGGAGGGACATGAGACTACCACGTTATGTGATATAGAGGCAGCAGTAGTGTCTTAGGACTACTTTAAGCTTGGCATTCGCTTGGTGTATACATTGCCGCTGTGTAATTGAAAAGTGCATAATGTTAAAAATGATTTACATACATTCAAAAAAATTACGTATTCTTGGAACCATCTTGAGGGGGATAAGTAAGAATATATTTATACTATTTTTGTTGCATATAAGCTTTGTTTTCCACATTCATGATGATATTAAAGAAAATGAGTTTTTGAGATATTTTTAAAGCGTTTTTTGAAATTCGAAACTGTTTTTGTTATGTCTCCCGAGGAGTCTCGTGACTTTTTTTTTTATTAATGAATAGTCAAAGGCTTCAGCTTTCAACACCTGCAAAAAAAGTTTGCGGATGTTTCCGATTTTTTATGTAATAGACCCTAAACTGTGCTCACATACGTATGTTAGGTTCAGTTGTTGTATTTTGTAATCGGGATGTAAAATATTCACAAAACGAGAAATATTCAATATGATGCAACAGTTAAATCAAATGAATATTAATGAAAAATTTTATTTTGTTGAGGATTATTTCATTAATAGAGACAATTTTACCGAAGACGACAAAAACGATATTAAGAAAAGATTTTCACGACTAAAGTCAGAGTTTAAGAATAGATGGAGAAGAGATTTTAGTCTATGGACTTATCATTGTGGAGCATGCTGTGCTGCCTATAGGTCTACTGTCGGAAGAAGCCGCAGAGTCTAGAAACAAACAGTTTTGGCTTTATCGACAAAATTTTGCGAGGAAGCTTTAGAGAATTGCTTGCAATCAAGATGTTCTTAATAGGTTACTCCTCACTTTGGTTCCTCTCATTGGAATGAGAGAAAATCCCAGAAAAAGATCGGATCCTTTTTTGAAAGAAACTTTGGATATGTAACTTGGATTAGACATACCACCAAATTCAAGTGCATTTTCAAAATGAGGCGAAGCAGAAGAAGCACATTTAGATGAGGAAGATATGACCTCGGACAAAAACATAATTTCGAACGAAGAAAGCACCCTCTCAGATAAATTTCATTTCAAGTCATTATTTTCTAATGAAATTGATGTATTGTTATAAGGTATCTCAGCAAAAGTTACATATTTTCATCAAATTGAGCTCATAATAATGACTGATAGTTAGAGAGAAGGCGACCATAATGGCTGCAGCATTAGTAATGTATGATGAAGAAGCGAATTTCAAGTTGAAACTTGGCAGGATGGCACATTATATATCCAAGATTACGTGAAAAATATTTAATCACTCCAGATCTCGATATTTCATTATTACAATTTTTTAAAATTTGTTGAGCTCAAATTCGCAAAACGTTTGTACCATGTCTGAAATTGTCACCCTGCTTTCTTAAACACCCAAATATTATGGAAAAATAAATTTCAGAAAACTGGGACATTGCTAGTTCAAATTCTGCGCTGCTGAGAGGCAGGTATCGTTCAGTCAAATGAGCGAAAAAATGCTCTTATTTACCACTACTTACCTATATAGTAATTGTTGTAATTATCGTCGTACTAAATAAATCATAATTCAGTAGATAAATAAACTAATATTCACCTTATTTTGTCCCTGTCGAAGCGTTCTTTGTAGCAAGTTGCAGAAAATGCTCGAGATATCGTAATCATTTCATGTTCTGTAAAGTCGTCGCCCATAATATGGCAAAGTTTTTCTCTAAAATAATAGTAAATTGTGAAATCATTCTACGACCCACCGCAACAGAAAAGATACCTTAGTTTTTCATAAGAAATCACTGATGCTTCAGTAGGAATATTTTCGGCAACGAAATCTTTATAAATGGGTCTTAGTTTTTCCCTTACTTTCTCCATAATCAGCTCTATATTGGCTTTGGGATACTGTAAAGTTAAAGACGACTGAGTAAATTAATCAACAAATCATTGTTTCATTGACCTGCATTGCAATTACCTCAAATTTAGACTTGAAATGGAAGAGAATTCGAATATAAACAGTACATAAGATCTTGCGCAGTGAAGGTAACTTAAATATCATTGTCGGTAAGTATTTTAAAAATATTATAAATACTATGTCTTCTTTTAGGATAAATAACTATTACAATAGAAAATAAATAAGGTGAGAAAAAGAAACCAAGGGCTGATAATTGTATCAAGTAGCTCCTTATCAATAGACTCGAAGTCTAGTAAGGACCATGTCTAGATAAGGAGCCCTAAAGTACAATTAAAGTGCCACAATATATCCATAGAGGTCGCAGTGGGCAAGGCCAATCGCCAGCTCCTTCCAACTAAAATCTAAAAAAAATCTAATCTTTACAAATCTTAAAGCGTATGGGGTGAATTACGAAAGATACCAAATTGCGTTATCTAAGTAGTAAAAATAAAGTAAGTGGTTTGCACTGCCGTTTGATAAGATACTTTTACCTGCGCAGGATTCAACTCCATTAATCGAAGAGCGTATTCATCAGCCTTCAAGAGAATGAATTCAAAGCCGTTGATTATCAAAGTTGCTCCCGTAAACATATGCTGGGGGGTATAACAAAGTGGTGGTTTGTTTGTATACACTTTCTGCCCGGGTAACTTGACTGAGTCTCTTCGGAAAAAAGTGGAAGTTTTGAAACCTAAAACGACAGAAATGTTTATTTAAAAATTTTAAAAACTTCTTTGCAGATATTTTTGATTCTAAAATTACCTCTCGCTTATTTTAACTCGACTAACTTTTAAAGATTTTAAAATTATATCATTTGCCTTTTTTCCGCGATAATTACGGGAATACTTTTTTAAATTTATTTTCAACTTTTCGGCACATCTTCATTCCAAAATTGCTTGACAATTATTTCTACTCTAATTAACATTTAACAATTGTAAAATTTGAACGATTAACCACTTTTTTTCGGCAATAATTGGTCAAATCTGTGGCACTGCATTAAAAACTGTTAATGTCTTAGTAAAGGAGCTGCAAACAATAACCTATAAATAAGATAATTTCAACGGCTTCGATACAATAAATAAATATAATGCCTACGAAAATTGTATTTATTTTGTAAGAAACTTTATTTGCCCACGATTAATAACAATTGCAAAAAAAAACAATGTGTTTTTTATTCAAGAAAACATAAAAAACTAATCGACATATAGAACAAAATACAAAAGTCACTGCACAATTATGTGGAAAAATTACGCTCCGCGGTGGCCCTCTTCCATTTCAACACTACGATATCTTCCATACAGGAAGTACATGTAACTTTCTCTTTTCAGCCAACACAAAATAAGTATTTGAACAGGCCGAGAGCGCTATTTTAAGTATATTGTGTGCTGCATTAATATTCGATCAAAGTATTTAGAATTTCCGTTATAGTTGCACACCACCTGCAGGGTGTCTACTTTTAAGCCAGAATTAGTAGATGTTAAGCTGTTTTTTTTTAAATAATTAATTTCATTTATAAATTAAGTTTGCACCTCAAAAAAAATTCTTATATCACTTTTCTTGTCTGAATTGCAAACAGTGTCGGACTGGGATGCCGGGCAACCGGGCAAATGCCCGGTAGGCCCCTCTAAAGACCTAAAAAGTGGCCCCCCTATAGACCCAAAATGTGACCCCTTTGAACCATGTGACATTTGGACATTCGCAAATCCCAATCTCAAAGAGTCCAGTAAATCGCTTTAATTTCGAAACACGAAAGACGTGACTACACTGGAAAACAGATTGTTAACGTTTAGTAGTAATTTCGACCTGCTTGAACAAGCGAAGCGGCGGCGCACAGTGGCACCAAAGTAAGTAAGAAATTTCAAAATATTTGCTACACTAGTGGAATCGTTAAAAAAATTTTAGTCACGGGAAATTGAGGGTAAGTAAACAAACAAAAAAGTGCATGACCGCATTAAAAAAAATATGTTTCGACCCCCGGCCCCGTTCTGAGAGTTGAAAACCGATTGAAACGTTGAAATACAGCAATAATCATTTCACAGGCACACACAAAGAAAAATGCTCTGTTACCAGGACCCACTATAGTAATCTCTATCTATTTTGTGGTGCTGACCACGAATCAAATATCCGTTTAGCTCCATCACCCACCAATTTTTTGTAAATCGCGAAAATAACCTAAAGACAGTTTGCATTCAACTTCCATAGTGAGTGGGTGTATGTTGTTTTGCTCTGAATTATTAATTCTCTTTATTAGAATAAATAGAAGTTATTTTTAAATAATGAGTGATCCAAGTGAAGAGAATGAGTCCGAGGATATGGAATGGTTAATTCAAGAATACAAAAAGAGAAAACGCAAGAAATCATCATTAATAACTAATGAACAAATAGCAGACATAATAGGTACAAATTCACAATCACAATCTCAAAACAAAAATTCAAGTGAAAGAAATCCTCAACAAAAAACAACTACAGATAACAGCTATCAAATACAAAGAAATGTCCAAAAAACAACAAGAGTAAACTACTCAGCCAAAATGAGAGAAATAACTAATAAACAATATAAATTCCTATACTATGTCAACACCAATGATGAAATGAGCAGAGTGGAGATGGCCGACCTTTGGAATCAAGAATTCCCTTCAACCACTAATGACATTATTTTAAAAACTCAAAAAGGTTTTCTAATTAAGTCCGATACTGATAAATACAAACTACTGGCTGTCTTGGCAAAACTAACGGCAACGAAAAAAATTATTGGCTACAAAGAAACCTCAGCTTCAGCTACACCTAATAAACAAATCGCTACCCAACTCTCCTTTTCTGCAGTTATATCAAATGTAGAGACATACATAGAAGATAAACATATCAGTGAATATCTATTACAACAGAACATATCACATAGATACTGCAAGAGAATCAAATCAAGAGCTACAGGTATAGAAACAACATTAATAAGGATAATAACAGGATGTTCTACTTCATATCAACATCTACTAAATAATGGAGTATTCTATAAAAATCGACATTATCCTGTCTATGCAAGTAACCCTCCCCAACCAATTCCTCAACCCTGCAAAAAATGCTCTGAATTTGGACATACCATAGAAAATTGTACTAATCCGATTAAATGTGACAAATGCGCAGGCAATCACCACCCAAACAAATGTACCTCCAATGAAGCTCCCAAATGTGTGGCATGCGGTTCAGAAGACCACAAGGCTTGGTCTATCAAATGTCCCAGAAGGCCGACAGCACCGATCGAAGGAATTCCTAATACAACGATCAAACCATTAAACAAAAGAAGCAAAGACATAAACCAACAAATTACAAACAATACAAAAATTCACTCCAACATCACAATACATGATCTAATCATCAATACTTATGTAACAAAAATCAACAAACCAAAAAATACAAATAGAGAAGAACTGTTAACTAAATTAAGAAAAAGGTTTATACAACTTTATAATATTGATACAAGCGTAGCATTTTCGGGTAACAGGATGTATATACTAATGTTTGATTTAGATCAACCCAATTCAGACTCCCCAACACAACCAACAACAGGAGAAAATAATAGACAATACAATGTCTCAGTTCAACATTCTTTATAACAACATTAACAGTTACCACAGGAAAAAAGATTTGATTAACCATTTTGTCGAAAATAATGATGTCAGCTGCGTTCTGCTTGTTGAGACCAAAACCAAAACAGAGAGCAACACAACATATCGAGATTGGAATACTATTCAATTAAACGGAAACAACATTACTAACCTCCCTAGAGGAGGTAGTATGGTCCAATCACATCCAAGATTAAAAATACGAAAAGAAAATTCACCCAGCATCAATAATTGGTTAAATGAAACGATACACTTCTCTATGCCTTTCCTAGAAGACAGACTACACTTGTTTTTGGTCTATATACACCCGAACTCAAAAATCGAAGAGAATATTTTCATAAAAGCATCCCTTTACAAATATGCTATAATCATAGGAGACTTTAATATAAACCGAGGCAAACAAAAGCAACTAAACAACTTCCTACAGAATTCAGACTTCAAAAAATATTCCACAGCACCAACTTTTATAATGCCAAACAACAGGGACACAACACCCGATCTTATTTTACATACCAAAAACATAACAAATAATATCAAGCAGGTAGATATGGTACCAGATTTAGGCTCGGATCATCTCGGATTTAAAATTCAATTTGATCTAACACAAAATATCATTGACGAAGAAATTACAAAATACAACTTTAACAAATGTAACATCGATAAAGTCAATGAGGAAATTATATCATACATCGATTTAAATAAAGAAGTGGCACTAACAAAAGAAAATATATCCAAGTTCAACAATACTTTGTCCGATGCTATTATAAGAAATTCACCAAAAGCAAAAATAAACCACTATTCACACGAACTGCCACCATTTATAATTAAATTAATCAAAACCAAAAGAAAAATGTACCGTGAATACCAAGCTAATCAAGATCCCAACATAAAAAGTGATATCAACGCATTCAATAAACACATACATAAAATGATTCAGCAGTACAAATCACACAAATGGATGGAAGCGTGTGACAAAATCAATGAAAAGCAAGGTAAAAATTTCTATCAGGAAGTGAATAAATTATCAAGATATAAAAGAAAAACTAAAATACCGCCTATTGAGAAAAATGTAGTTGAATATACAGAGAGCAAAGAAAAGACGAGAATATTTAAAGAGCATTTCCAAAACTCATACAGTGAACAACCAAACATTGAATTTGACCAAGACAACTATGATATGGTAAATAACTGGTATCAGACCTATTTTAATATAATACAGCCAAATGATGTACATGAAATAAATGAGGAAGCCTACTTTAATATTTTACAAAAAACAAAAAATACTTCACCGGGTATAGACCACATCACCTACAATGTTATAAAACAACTAAGATATGAGATACATGAATATATTATAAAGATCTACAACTTCTGCTTGCAACATATGTATTATCCTCAGGAATGGAAACAAGGCACGATAATAACAATACCAAAACCAAATACGAACCATAAGAAACCTGCTAATTATCGACCAATCACTCTGTTACCAGTACTAGGAAAAATTTTTGAAAAAATAATAAAAGAAAGGAAACAAAATTCCAGGGTATCAGTTTGGATTTAAGGAAAAAACATCAACATTGCACCCGCTTGCTATACTTGTGTCGAATGTACAAGCAACAAAATTAAAGGGACAAAAATCAGCAGCTCTATTTCTAGATATAAATAAAGCATTCGATAGCGTGTGGCACATGGGCCTTTTATATAAGTTAAAGAGACTGGAGTGTCCAGATTATTTAATATACTTAATAAAAGATTTATTAGAACATCGAGTCCTACAAATAAAAATCGACAACTTCCTTTCTGACAAATTTACACCTGAGCAGGGGGTTCCACAGGGCTCGCCTCTGTCTCCGATACTCTATAATATTTATTGTTATGATATCTACAGCCACACTCCGGAAGTTAACCACCAGTCATATATACTACAGTTTGCAGATGACACAGCCCTAGTATCACATAACACTACATTAAAGAAAACATCAGAAGAACTACAAAATCTAATGGACAAAACAAACAGATGGTTTAACTTGTGGAGATTGCAAGCTAATCCAACAAAATCTCAGCTAGTCATATTTAATCACCATCCTTCCCAAGCATCACCAACAATTAACATGGCAAATCAAATAGTCCATCCGAAGACATCTGCGACATATTTAGGAATACATCTAGACCACAAATTAAATTTCAATAATCATTCAAACAACATTAAGAAAAAAATAACAACTAGAGCCAAACATTTCAGAACTTTAACCTACAAAAATCAAGGAATTAACATATCATCTGCTACAAAAATTTATAAAACAATATGCCGACCAATTCTGGAATACGGACACCTATTATTTTCCAACTGTGGACCAACAGCAAAGAAGAATATCGAAGTTGGAGAAAGAAAATCAATCCGCACCATTACCAAAATCCGACATCCACAAAATCCACTATATAATCCCCCCAACAATCTTCTCTATCAGAAAGTCAAAGTAGAACCGATCAATCTCAGGCTTCCAAAACTCCACAAAAAATTTGCCAATTTGAACAACATCGAGAAATTAAATCCATACTGTATATCTAGAGATCGTAGAACCCAGAGAAGAGCTAGAAATCCGAGCGACACATTATGGGAGCTAGTAAATCAATTTCAAGAGATAGAGCCATGAAATTTTAATACAAGCTTGATATATATATATATATTTTTTATTTTCTCTAAATGTTTTAATTATTTTTACCAATAACTCTGTTTTTTTTTTTTTTTTGTTCTATGTAGTATATGCAATTTTCCTTTTTATTTAAATATTGTTAATGAAAATAACATTATTGTAAACTGGCTGAAGGACCTCGGTCGATGGCCATTTGGAGTTATCCAATAAAGAACTTATTTATTTATTTATTTATTAACCTAAAGAAATCAGGTTTCTGAGGCTATTTCTGCGACAAAAAAATGGTGGGTGATTGAGCTAAATGGGTATCGGATTCGTGTTCAGCACGTCGAAATACATAGAGGTTACTAAGTCGGCTCCCGGTAATCGTGCATTTTTTTGTGTGTCTATATTTTTAATTGACTTAAATCAACGAAATTTTTATGGATATTAATTTAATAACATTTGCTGTTGTTTAAAAATGTAGTATACTCCTATATCTGACCTCAATGATTGATTAGGGGTCATAAAAGCTTTTTTGATGAGTGAATACCGAGAAAAAAAAAATATGAACCTCTCAGAATGGAAGTAGAAACGTAATTTAAAAAGAAAGGCGGTGGTTCACTTTTTTGTTTGTATAATAGTGTAATTACCCATAATTTCCCGTGACTGAATTTTTTTTTTAATGATTCCAGTACAGCGAATATTTTTAAAATGTTTACTTACTTTGGCTCCACTGTGCGGCGATGGCGCTGCTTTTGATTGATATGTTTTATCTTTACACTTTATCTTTACACACCTGTGGTCATGGTCTAAATACTGGAAAAAACCATCGGTCGTATAGAAAAGTGAAGAATGGGTGATTTGTCCCCAATTAAAATCCTTACATTATGAGACTATCCAGCGGTAAAAAAGTTATTGCAAGAGAAACTGCAATATAGTGATTTTTTAATTATTAACATAACTTTTTAATCTGCTGTTAAAATTTTATAAAACTTCCTAAAATAAGTGTCTTATAGGTGTGCAAAAGATGGAAAAAAATGGACAACTTTGAACTTTGACCTTTGACCCCTCCAACTAAAATTGATTCAAAAAACATTTTTGTGATATACAAGATCTGACTAACCTTTTTGCAAAAAAGAGTAACCAATTTTTCCAAAGCATGGCTGTGAATTATTACCTTAAAAAATACTTGATTTTCACTAATAAACAAAAGGCATACTATTTTTATTTTTTAAGCTGCGTTTTTGGAAAATAGAATCTAGATTAACATTATTGTTACCCACTTTAAATTAATAATTCATATTTTTTATTTTGTGGCTTATTATTGGATATATTTTATTTTGATCATGTTATGTACCTAACAGAAATGTATGTATTTATTTTTAAATAAATAAAGAAACTATCAATTTCTTTTTATAAGGAGATACTTAACTTTAAAAAGTACTTAGAGGATGGGTATGTAAAAAAATATATTAAAAAAATTGATATGTGGCTCTCAAAGCAATTTGCCCGGTAGGCCCTCTTGGTCCCAGTCCGACGCTGATTGCAAAGGCAAAGGATTAATCACATCTCTGGCTGTTACAAATATGTCAGGTAATTTTAGGTGTCTGGCTCCTGTACTATAATTCTAGAATGTCAGTGATTCTTTACCAAATCACCAATCATAATGATAAAGTAATTAACGTAAGAGTCGAGTCGTTTACCTGAGTTTCTGCTGGCAATTTCGTAAACTGATATGGTATCATCAGACAGGTAATAACTTATTACAAAAGTTCGATTACAATTCTCTGGTATCTTCGATTTCATTCGAGCTTCGAAACGCAAAACATGGCTATCCAAACCAACCCTAAAACATTTCAATTCTTGTATTAGACAACTTGGATATTTTCATTTATACAAACCATACGACCAAATGTAATTCATTTATTAACTAATCGGTTCACAAGAAGACGTATAAAATATAATGCGAAAACTATAGACTAAACAACTCCATTAAGTTAAGATTTATTTTGACATAACTGCAGAAAACTTTCTCAAAACATTATGGGGATGAACGACACAAAAGTATTTTTCACAAACACCAGAACTCCAAACAATAAACTCGATGCAAGTTCATTTGGAGATGATTTAAACTGTCGAAGACGAGTGCAGGTGTTTGTGAAAACTACTCTTCTGTAAGGAAGAAATCAAGGCCTTATAATTTTACAATTTGCGACTTCAAAACCCCAGATATTGTAGAATCTGATATTAAATAACGATAACATGTCCGCTATCCTGGAAACGCCATCTTGGATTTTTCTATAAAATGTTAAATTGTCATGTAAACCATATGCATATACAAAATTTCAAGTCAATACGACATATGGAAGTGGGTGGAGATTGAGTTGCAACATTATCTTAATGGTGAAGATAATAAAAGCGTGTTGTTAGAAAAGAAAATGTTGAGAATAGGGCTAGCTTGAGTACAAAACAAGTTGGAACAAGACTATGCTGCATAAATATTAAATAGCCTACAACATACTTGTTTAATCGAAAATACATATCTAGCCGGTTGATAGTCTTTATTGAAATTTTAAATACCTACACAAAATCTGGGAGAAATGTTTAAATAATAATGACACCAAAATTGTTGAAAAAGTACCTATCGTACAGCAGGAATTTCTTAATATCCTTAAGAGGAGCTTTTGGTTCTACTGTTATGCAGTTTTGCGCAGAGTCTTCGAAGGATCCATACCCATTCCAAGGAGGCAACTCTCTGCGCTTTGGAGGCAATATTTCAATCTCCTCCTTCTTTTTATCGGGTATCTCAATGGGTGTAAATTCACTGATGCCATATTTCCCGGCATAGTAATTTCTAGTGAAAGAATCGCAGTCTGTCAACACAATTTTTCTGCCATAACAATTCAAAACGGCTCCAATGCTCAGGTCCTTTTCTGTATAATATTGGATCTTCTCCCTACCGCAATCCAACGGATCGACCACGTATCTACGGTTCGTTAGAGCAGAACCCAACACATTCAAAACTGTATAATTTGCGTTTTGTCCAGGGGAGGGGAGTTCTTTATACACCTTCGGCAGCTTCGCTCGCCGTAAAAATATAAATGCAGGCTCGCCCCCAGTTTCAGCTGGAACCTCTTTGAGCTCGATAGTGTCATCTGCTAAATAATACATTACTTCCAAGCGGTGGATATAGCCGTACTCTGTCTTTCGGTCGTCCCAATAGCCTTGAAAATGAAGAATCTAAAAAATAAACTTTGATGAAACACCTATATCGACTTCAACTGAAGTTTTGTAAAGCATCTGGTGGTAGCAGTAGTATAGTCGAGTGCAATTAGGTTTTTGCCTCAGAACCCAGTTATAATGAATGGATTTTCATGATTTTTTTGCATTGAGTTTCTAATACTGAGCACAAAAAAGTTTACCATTTAAATATTGCCACTTTTTACTTGGGGGTTGCCCACCCATGATGTTAAAAATACATATAATAGAAATTAAAGGGCTTAAAGTACTCATCTTTTATAGGATTTTTTTTCTATCCGTACTGCTTGAAAGATGAAATATGTGCAAAACAATGAAAGCATTGTAATTTTTTTTAAGAAGAAAATTTGGATTTTCCTGCTGTCATTAGCTATACCGGGTGAGTCACGAATTGCGCTCGCCCTGATATTTCCTAAAATATTTGGACTAGAAAATTGAAATTTGGAGGCCTTATTACACGACTAAAATGCCATCTTTCCAATAAAAAATCAAGTTTGGTGCACATCCGGTTTGACCGGAAATGCCCACAACTTTCGATTTTTAAATGGAACACCCTATATATTTTTACATTTTTGGAATCTAGAGGAAATTTTGAATACAATACATCCATTTTGGTCACTTTTTGATAAACATTAAAAATTTTATTAAAAAATCTATTTCTGAATCCAGAGTGCTGTGGTGCCCAAAATATATTTTAGTTTGTGTGCTACGTTACTATAAAAATAAAAAGAGCAGTATGATTGCATTACTTAATTCTCTAGAGGCGTTTAAAATTTTTAAATGTGATTTTTACCCACTAACTCGGTTTTTTTAAATGGGAATTTAATCGTTCACCAACATTTTTAAATACCTCATTTTCATACGAATCTAATGATACCAAAATTTTGAAAATCCGCTCAGAAATATTTGAGATTTCAGCCAAAATACAATGCAACCAAGCTTTTAGAAACATGCGGCTAATAGATAATAGATTAGTAGGCTTTGGAAACTAAAATGGCACATTTCTGTGTAAATCTGGTAACCTAATAACATTGGGAAAATCATAGTAGCCATTGAATGTAATAAAACAATATTAGCTATCAGACAGACTCGTGTAGTTATAGGCAATCTTGAGCTATCAAACATTTAATAATTGTGAGCGCAAAGAACGTTACAATTAAGTTTAGCATAGGTATGTGGACGTAAACACAATTACATCCACAAGGACATTTGCAATAGAATGCGACATCAGTTCGGTTTTCAGAGTTTTATTTAAATGAACATAAATATCGGGCCTATAAATAAATAAAAATCAATTCCGTTTGAACAATTAAACTTAAACTAGGTAACAGTAGGTATCTTTAAAATAATTAATATAATTAAACCATAAATTGACATTTATAGATATTGTTCAAAATGTCCACCATTTTTTTCTATACACAATTCGCCTCTGCGTACAGTTGCTTGAATGGCTCTACGCAATTCAGCCGGCGTTATTTCATTAAGAGCCCGTACAACTTTATTTTGCAGCTCTTCACGGGTATTTGAAGAAGTTTTATAAACTTTATTTTTGAGAGTGCCCCATACATAATAGTCGAGGAGTGTTAAGTCAGGTGACCTAGGAGGCCACCTGATATGACCTTGATTTGCGATAAGGCGTTCACCATGCAAGTTATTTAAATATTCTATCACTCTTTTGGAATTGTGTGGGGGAGCACCATCTTGCAGGAAAAACAGATTTATGGGTCCAATTATTCGATCTCCAAGTACTCCAAGCCAACAGTTAAACCCAAATCTTTCCTGAATATTCCCCCGCCCTACCAACCTCGGATTTTCTTGAGCCCAGTACCTAGTATTATTTCTGTTAAACATACCTTGGTTCGTAAATCTACTTTCATCTGAATATAAAATATGAAAAGGAAAACCTGGGTTTTAGCCTCCTGTTGTTATCATCTCCATAAAGATGTTGGTGTATTTGGTATTTATAAGACCGAAACTTATGTTTCTTTAAAATTCTGCAAACCGAAGACTGACTAATGTCGCATTCCATTGACAATTCCCTTGTTGATGTTGTTGGGTGTACCATCACAAATCCTAATACATCAATTTCTTTGTTCTCACTTACAATACATGTTTGATGGTCATCTTGTTGATTGGGTTCGTTTCTTAATTCTTGTTCCGCTCTGGCAAACAAGTGTCTGCTTGGATGACGTCTGTTGGGATATCGTTGCTGATACAGTTCTGCAGCTGCAGTTGAATTTTTGAGACGCTCTCCATATATCAGTAACATATCGACCTTTTCATTTCTACTAAAATTATTCATTTTCTTTAATTTTTACTCAAAGAGATTTCCGCAACGCTTTATTTTGTATCTGTCTGACAGCTGATATTGTTTTATTACATTCAATGGCTACTATGATTTTCCCAATGTTATTAGGTTACCAGATTTACACAGAAATGTGCCATTTTAGTTTACAAAGCCCACTAATCTATTATCTATTAGCCGCATGTTTCTAAAAGCTTGGTTGCATTGTATTTTGGCTGAAATCTCAAATATTTCTGAGCGGATTTTCAAAATTTTGGTATCATTAGATTCGTATGAAAATGAGGTATTTAAAAATGTTGGTGAACGATTAAATTCCCATTTAAAAAAACCGAGTTAGTGGGTAAAAATCACATTTAAAAATTTTAAACGCCTCTAGAGAATTAAGTAATGTAATCATATTGCTCTTTTTATTTTTATAGTAACGTAGCACACAAACTAAAATATATTTTGGGCACCACAGCACTCTGGATTCAGAAATAGATTTTTTAATAAAATTTTTAATGTTTATCAAAAAGTGACCAAAATGTATTCAAAATTTCCTCTAGATTCCAAAAATGTAAAAATATATAGGGTGTTCCATTTAAAAATCGAAAGTTGTCGTTTTTAAAAATATACCTACTTTCAATTATTAAGAAAAATTTGACGATTTTGCTAAAAAAAATTCTATTTTTGTAAATAACTTCAAAACAATTGCATTAAAGGAAAATATGACAATATAGAAAAATAAACAATACATTGATTTATTTTTTAAAGTATTTGCAGAATTAATAGTTTCGGAAATATGACAGTACAAATGTGGGACTTGAATTTTCAGTGGCAAGGAAATATATTTAAATCTCATATTTCTTCAGAACTTTTGATAAATTGAAGCTCTCAAAATTAGAGCCTGTTGGTAATACTATATGTTAATAAAAACTGATACATTTTTTAAAATTTCTATTCTATGGTCAATGACAACAGGAAAATCCTAAATTTTTTATTAAAAAAAATACAAAGCACTCATTGTTTTGCACATCGTTATTTTTCAAGTTGTATGGATAGAAAAAAATATATATATATATCAAAAAGTACTTCAAGTTCTTTAATTTCCATTATATGTATTTTTAAGATCATACTGATTGTCTCTGACATATTTGAGGTTTAATTAAACATTATATCTCGACTGATAAACGTTCGAGCGCCATTTTCAAACTATCATATTCTTAGAACTATTCATCATACAGAAATAAAGAAAAAAAATACTTGTAATTTCATAAACTTATTTTTTATACCATACCACTTTTTACATAATGTAAGACTTTTGAGTTATTTACGAAAAATAGTCTCAAGGTATTACTTTTTTAAAGCTAAAATCGTAATCTTCAAATCTTTATAACTTGAAAAATACAAATTTTCATTAATCTTTCTCTTACAATATGATTCTATATTAGATTTGGTGGTTACCATTATTACTTTTATGCCCACTCCTCTAGAAGGGGTGAGAAGCACCCTCAAGTAAAAAGCGGCAATTTTCAAAGGGTAAACTTTTTTGCACTCAATATTAGAAACTCAATGCAAAAAATATCATTCAAATCCATTCAATATAGCTGGGTTCCGGCATTCTTCATTTTCAATGACCAATTGCACTGCACTAGTAGTAGTAGTAGTAGTAGTAGTAGAAGCTACTACTAGTAATACTTAACAGTAGTGGTATATTGGCAGTAATAGCATAGAAGATAGGAGGTATACAGAAGCGAAAGCTAGTCTTTACAGCAGGACCAAATTTGTTCATAATCGCCATGACGATAACATATATATTTGTCAAAAGCCATGTGATAATTCTTGACATTGTGCGTTGATAGTCTTTCAATGCTTACATGGTGGTTGGTGACTTTGTGTTCAATTTTCGATAATTTTTTATTGTCTTTATTTATTTGATTTTTTGTGTTTATAATGAGTCCTAAAGGGTATAGGGGGTGCGCTTATTGTCCATGCCCTTCGGGAGAAAAGACGGGAGAAAAAATAAGCTTCTTTTTATTTCCCAAAGATCCTGAAAGGTAAGTACAAATTTATATTACTGGAACAACTAGAAAGTAATGTTAGCTATACTTAATAATTAGCAGTTGAAAAGAAGTATTATGAAAGGAAATATTTTCTTGTCAACAGCAGCTACTTATTCGGAGTGAACTCTAAATACGATTTAAAAACAACATTTTGATCAATAATTATAATTAATTAATTAACGTGAATTTTGTATTTTCAGGGCTGCAACTTAGTTGAAGGCATGTTTAAGGCATGATCT
Organism: Stenurella melanura; assembly: GCA_963583905.1. Taxonomy (NCBI): domain Eukaryota; kingdom Metazoa; phylum Arthropoda; class Insecta; order Coleoptera; family Cerambycidae; genus Stenurella; species Stenurella melanura. The sequence goes on from OY757311.1 coordinate 421,986, forward strand.
ACTTGATATACATGCGAATAAGCTGCATTTAAGTTATCAGTTATGTGAGAAACACTTCGAAAAAAAAAATATGTTTGTGTAGCAACACGTAACCGTTTGTTTGATGAAGCAGTTCCAACAATTTTCAAACATGTACTGAAACAAGACGCAGCTGACAAAAGTGGCGATGAGGAGCCAAGCACAGAAATTAATAAGTTGTATAATTTTTTTATGGGAGGTCCAGAGGGGAGCTCTAACGATGAAATTTGCAGTGTTAATATTTTATACAGTTGAACAACAACGTTTTATATCACAACTTTTTCTATTCTAGGTCGAGCAATATATAATATTTTGGAGAAGAATCTCAGTTATCACAAGATTTAGTTTCCCCGTCTTCTGCACTGCATTCGCTATAATACTATATATACGTATTCTTATTCATGTACCTATCTATTAAATATAAAAGAAGACAGCTTTCCCAGTGTACAGTGTATTGGACCGAAATATTGATATATTTTTTATGTACATCATTCCTCTGAGTGTAGTAACGCATAATACTGTCAAATTCGAGGTCACAGAAATCAGAGCATTTGATATCAAAGGTACCGATGCAAGCTTTTGCTTCTGTGTAGTTTCTGTCTTCTGTGGTAATAGTATAATGGTAGTGGTAGTAGTAGTTTTAATACTGGTAGAAGTACACACGTACCTTTTTATCATTCGCTAGAAATTTTCCCAGGGTATCAACTGATTTACTGGGCTTTCTAGGCTGCATCGCATCCTTCTCATGAGATCTTATGTCCATATAAGGATCAGGAGGGGCGACTAATGCATCAGGAACAAATATACCACATCGATTTAAAAACGTACGAGTAAATTTGTCACAATTGATTATTCTAAATACTCGTCCATATAGTTCAACTTCTCTACCAATATTAAAGTCTATGATATCGTAGAAGTTGTCATCCATCGGTGCTGGGAAGCGAATTCTTTGGCGAGAAATTAGGGTACCTGGAATGTAATGTATATAAATAATGCTAGTTTACACGACAGATTTAAAGCAGACATAAGTTAATTTCAGGTGTTTCACAAACAGGGAGATTATGGATGCGAACTGATCAGAATTTAATCTCAAATGCCACCGTTTTAGAGTTATAATGTGTCAACAGTGGTTGAATAGAACTATATTATTTTAAATATCTATATCAGAAGAGCTACTTACGAATTATTATAAACAATTTCTAGTTACCAATTAAAAAAGTAAGTTACGAACTTAGACTATACTACATCCCTGATAACACCAAACGTCCCCAGGACGTTCTCTTAGGTCCTCGTTTGGTCTGAACGTCCCGGGTTTACATGGTACGTCCCAAGGACGTCCGTTTGCTATCGTCCCTAAAACGTTCTGTATAAGACGTTTTGAGGACATCCTGCTAGAGTCTAGTCAAGACAAACCTAAACACATTTGTGAAATAACCTCTAGGAGTGATGTTTTTTTTGAGCAGATGAGGATATGATTAAAAAAGGAAATTAAAAACTGTAAAAATGAAATTACAATCCTTAAAAAGTTTTACTAACAAAATTTCTTTTGATAACAAAATATTTTCCATATTTCATGGTCCATTTAAATTTTGTCAATTTGATTTTGCTGATTTCAGAAATCTTATATTCGTTTCAACTATTTTGTTCATGAGTTTCGGTTATATTACAGCCATTTTCACCGCAATATTTAAGCAGAGCTTGTGTAATGTTACTCAGTTGCTGTCAAACTGGGAAATTCAATTTGGCAGGCATTGCATATTTTTACAAAGAATTTATATAAATTCTTTGCATTTCCGCACACTGGCACTAGTCACTTTTAACGGCTACAAAAGAAAGTACCAAAAACAGGTAAGTCTATTTAATTGATTTATTAATATATAAGTATTTAGATCGATATTTTATTCTAGATAAATTTGGTGCGGCTTATTTGTAGGTTATAATAAATATAATACTACCACCCACCTTATTTGGCTCTGTTAAAATTCTATGGGAGATCACCTGTGAACCTGAGTATGTAGTTTTTAGTTGTTTATCATGGAGCGAACTTATTCACTTAAAAGAAGATTGTTGGTTAAACATAAATACAATACTTCCCTTCGGTATGCGAGGGAAGTAAAAATTGAAAAGAAGTACCTACTCATGCAGTGTGTTAAACGAAGTGTTATATATGGTTCGACATCTCTGATGAACAAGTGGAGGTGATGAAACTTTTAATAGGTAAGGTTTGATACATCGAGTAATAAAAACATGCGCCAGAAAACATCAACAAACTTATAAAGTATATTTAGGGATTTCAGTAAATTAATATAAGGAAAAAACTAATAAAGGTACTTTTTGAGGAAAATTTACAAATTTGTAACTTATGTGCCCTATTTGTTATATATTTCTGAAATTATATGCTGTACGTACGTACAAAAACTTTTATACATCATCAATGTTCAACCTAATAAACCTGCTTCTAACCGTAAATCCTAATGCATCTTAACCCATTGCCATTTTCTTTACTTGAATTCTGTAATAATATTGCCAAAAAATATAACGTTAAACTTATAATAATGTTATTAATCTGCGGTAGCATTAGTCAACATATATTTCTGCTTCTCTCGGTCTTTGGTATTATTTGTAGAATCATTCATATAAAGAGGTGTTCTTAAAATTTTTAAATGAACAAGGGAACCTTTCAAATGCAAAAGTCAGTTAAACAAAAAAATGTTCACATTTAAACTGTTTTTTTTTTTTTAAATAGGACACCAAGAAAATTATAACAATTTGTTTTAAATATAAGCTTGCCATCATATTAGTCTTAATGTTTTTTGCCAAGATTTCATCTGAAATGTGAATTTTTCTTTTATTTGCACAGGGGCTGCTGCAGTCGCTAACGCTTCAAAGTCTTGGAAGGACACCGAAATGGCTATTACATCGTGATTGAAGAGGGCAAAAGAAAGAACAGAGAGGGTGTCAAAAAAGAGACAATATTAGAAAATGATATAAACTAAGATAATTATAAAAAGACGAAGTGTGCAAAACGTTAAGAAAAGGTGAGATATACATTTATCTTACGTTTTATTGCATACTTGGCTTATTTCTTATAATATTCAATATGACTTAATGTATATATAACCATATTATACTGTACTAGGTATTATAATATATAACTTATTATAAATCCCATAAAAATTCTATTTTTGACACTTGACACACTTGAATTTGTAGAGTAAGAAGTTAATTTAAAAAAAATACAAATGCCATAACTTATTTTTCAATAGCACAATAGAAATAAAATGTTCGCATAAATTTGTCATTTGGTGTTGATAAATAAAAGTACTAAGTTTTAAAATCAATCTAATTGAATAATTTTTCTACATGGTAATTATATATATATTGTAATTTTTTTGTCTTTTTGGCTTTTCTAATCACATTTATTCCCTTCGAAATAGAATCCAATCACTGGATTCTATTTCGAAAGAAATGCATGTGGTTAGAAAACCCAAAAAGGAACATAAATACCCTCTGCTGTGAATACACCTTAAAAGTGGTGGAGGGGGAGGTACCTATATGTTTTGCATAGTATGTCCCAACAACGTTTTCAGGACGTCCTCTCTAGACCTACATTCGTCCCACATAAGTCCTGGGTGGGACGTCCTCGGGACACCCCGTTTTGCTGACACGGAACGTCCCTCAAACGTCCTCGGTACGTCTTACGTCGGTAGAGTACGTCCTCGGGACGTTTTCATGTCCTGTGAGTACGTTCTTGGGACGTTTTCGGGACGTCCATGTGCTATTAGGGATTGAGTACTAACCCAAATGCTGTATTAGCTGGAAATGATTTAAAGAAAAAGACCAGGGGTGTTTTTTGTCCCTCGCACTACGGATGTGATTACATACATTATTATTATTATTACTTCCACAACCATGTAGTAGTTTGCATATTATGCAAACATTATAAATTCATCTGAACGACGCCTTTAGCCTCAGTCCTGCATCGTTCAGTAAACAAAACACACATATTTCATGTAAAACAATCTTTAGCTTTTCCATTAAGAGCAATGTTCGGAGGCTAACTATTAATTAGTCGTAAGTGATCAAGTTGTAAATCAACGTAACAAATATAATAATAAATATTCTTTTGTTTAAATAAAATGCAATTGTTTTTAAAAAGTGAAACCCAAGATTCAAGATCATATATATAGAAAAAACTGATAACATCCTTATTTTCAAGATGGCTACTATATGGAGGAAATTTCATAACAGAAAGTGAGATCGACGCCATTACGAAACCAAAAAAGGAAATCACTTCTTATCCTTTATTCAAAAGCCTTTTATAATGTTAATGAGTTTCTACAATGTGACACACTTCTTTAAGCACAGTGTAAAAAAAAATATTTTCAATAATGCGAGTTCTCATTTTTATATACAGTGTGACCCACTTATGATCGCAACACCCCTGTATACCTGTTAATTGATGCTTGATTAACATCAAATTTTGGTGGTAAGAAAAGATCGATAAGGTGATTCTTTGAACTTGGTAATATGTGACATATGTCAGTAGCGTGCGATTTCAAGGGGGTTTCAAAAGCCGATTTTTCAAAAAAAAGTGTCATAGAATTTGTTATTCAAATTTCGATTTCATCAACGTAAAGAGCGCCATTTAAAACCCCTAGACATCAATTTTGAGTGAGATCACTTACCTGGTTACTGAGATGTAAGCTTCCAAAAATTAATTTGAGCCTACTCGTGTAGCGAAATACGGCAATCATACAACAACTAGCGGCCTCGACTATATAGTCAGTAACATTTGTTCCGCCTCCTGTAAGGTCTCTGAGCTAGGAGTCTCCGATCATGCAGTTCAAATCATGACTTGGTCAGTTGAAAATAAGTGCCATAAAAAAGATGCATACATCAACACGCGAAAAATAAACAGTCAGTCAATATCTGAATTTAAGGTTTTACTGAAAAATAATTATACGTTTGATGCACATACAAAAAGCCCTAATGACATGTTCGGTAACTTTTTCTTGCACTTCCAGTGGTGTTTCAATAAAGTATTCCCCAAACAGAAAGTAAAATTGCGTGGAGCCATTGAGAATGGTAGAGTTCCCTTCTCAAGAGAACTCCGTGCAGAGCTTGATAATCTTAAACAGTTGCATCTGCTAAAAAAAACTACACACGACCCCCATATAATTGAACACTATAAACAATCAAAGAAAATACTTGACATTAAAATTTCCAACCGGAAAAAAGATTATTATTCTAATATTATTCACAACTCAAATAACAAAATAAAGTCTCTTTGGAGCCTGGTCAACGTTAAGATGAATCGAGCTACAACCAAACCTAAGATTGTTCTAAACCATAATGGTGAACAAAAAACTAATAATACAGAAATTGTGAATATTTTTGGTGAATACTTCACAACATCAATTACTGAAAAACTAGAGAAACTAGAATTACCTCACAATATGTGTACTAAAGTAGAAATACAAGGCTATAACTCCATGTTTTTTGCACCCGTTACGGAACATGACATTAAGTGTATAATCTTAAGACTGAAAAAGAAATACTCAGCAGGAATAGATGACATACCAGCGACCATTTTAAAGGAATGTGTTGATGAAATAGCACCTATCATGGCACTAATCACTAATTTCTCTGTAACTGAAGGACAATTCCCGGACCAACTAAAAACTACAAAGACTATCCCAGTGCTAAAAAAAGATGACCCCCACTCTGTAGAAAACTACAGAATGATCTGTGTATTGAGCTGTTTTTCAAAAATTATGGAAACAGCTGTATATGACCAGTTAATAAATTATCTAAACAGATACAATATAATAACACCGTGCCAACATGGCTTTCGGAAGAACCACTCAATTGAAACAGCCTCTGCCGACCTAGTCCAACTTATTTATGATAACATCAACGAAAATAAACTCGTGGTAGGAATATTTCTTGATTTGAGTCGTGCGTTTGACACTATTAACCCAATATATCTAAAAATCAAACTAGACGCAATGGGCATAAGAGGCCCTATTCAACGATGGATTGAGTCATATATGTCTGGTAGGACCATTAGGGTGCAGCTTGAGGCAGAGCAGTCGGACAACTTTGACATTCCGATTGGAACTCCCCAGGGCGGAGTTTTAGGTCCTCTACTCTTCTTGCTCTATGTTAACGACCTCCCTAATCATATTGAATATGGGCAAACTTTCATTTATGCAGATGACACCACAATTATTGTTGCAGCTGATACCATATTAGAATTAAAAAACAAAATAAAAACGGTTACAGACAGCTTCAAAGACTGGTGTGACAAAAATCATCTTATTAACAACATCAATAAGACAGTCCTCATTGAATTCACTAGTCCCCTCAAACCACCCCGCAATCTCTCATTTGATATCTGTGATGGAAAAATTATCTCATCCCAACTAACAAGATTCTTGGGTCTGGAATTAGACTACAAACTTACCTTTAACCAACATATAGAATATATCTGTAAAAAACTAAATAAGCTCTATTATGCATTTACCACCTTAAAATCTAATTTTCACAGGCATTACCTGATAAATATATACTACGCCCTGGTGTACAGCATTATCAGCTGCAACATAATTGTGTGGGGCAGGGCAACACAGGCGCCCAGGGTACTCATAATTCAAAAAAAATTCATAAGGCTTATATTTGATCTGGACTATAGAGAGTCATGTAAGGAAACATTTTAAAAAAATGAGATACTCACATTCAGCTCCATCTACTTATACAAACTATTGTTGTATACCTTCAATAATATGGAAAAGCTAAGAAAAAATAATGAATACCATGACCATAACACCAGAGCACAAGATGATTTCCATATGTGTCAAATCAATAGGCTGCAACACAAAAAATCACCTCTGTATGCTGGAGGCCATCTTTTTAATCTATTACCAAACAACCTAAAATCAATGACTGACCGAAATAAATTTAAAAGAAACCTGAAGCAATTTCTTATCCACCATGCCTTTTATTCATTGGATGAGTATGTCCAGTTTGGGTCATAACCATGGATGAATTATGTTTTTAACAGGGGCGGTTTCTCCATTAGGTCATTTGGTCAATGACCTCCCGAGACAATCTTTACAATATGTCAAAATTATGTAATATATTACTTAATTCAATCGTAATTTCATATTTTCGTTCCATAATTCAGTGCGTTAATCTTGATTATCCTCTCGTATTCTGTATTCACGTATATCATATGCAATCCGCGGCGCGCGCCATGAACATTATTTTAAATTATATGTACACAGCGACGATTCCACGAAGAAAGTCGAGTTCGGCCGGGTCAACATTAGCCCATGCCCTCATGCTTTTAAATACGCCCGAGTGGTAAAGGCAAATACCAACGAGCCAGAGAGAGAAAAATATATTGGAACTTTGCTCATGTTAAACAAGGAAGCATCACGTCCTATGTCGGTATTTGCGGTCAACAGCCGGCCAGCATTTCGACCCAGAACAATCTGAGCGTCGCATTATACCTATCTTTTACTATCACAATATATACATAGTTAAGGATAGAGATGATGGGAAGTCAGGCGCCGCGCCGTGCATGATTTAATTCGTACAGTTTCAGTTTTAAATTTTGCAATATTGCAATTGACAGTTGATGCTTAACCTACATAAAGTTATTTACAACAGGTGTTTTCGAGGGTGTTTTATATATCTTTAATTAACTATGTCCGGGATAGTGCAAATAATTAAAGAACTAAAAACTAGTAATGGTTTAAATTTTGAGAAACGTTTAGAGATTAAAGGAAATGGTCGTCCAATGCCAGAACTTCAAATTAGACAAACCAGCAAGGACAAAAATAAAGAAGTGCATCGTAATTTTCGTACATCCATGTACAATTTATCAGAGTGGATTTGTGGATGTGAAGTGACTAATGCGTTTTACTGTTTTGTATGTGTACTTTTTTCAAATGATTCATTGTGGTGTAAAAACGGTGTTACAGATTTAAAACATTTAAAAGAAAAAATTAAAAAACATTCCCTATCAGCAGACCACATGAAAAATTCAATGAATTATGCTACAATCGGGCGTGTAGATATTCGATCACAGTTAGACAATGCTTATAGGAAATCGATAGAAAATTTTAACGAAAATGTAATAAAAAATAGGTACGTTTTGAATAAAGTAATAGACTGTGTTAAATTCTGCGGTGCATTTGAATTAGCATTAAGAGGACACGACGAGAAACAGTCATCTGAAAATCCAGGAGTATTTCGTGGACTGATAGACTTTGTTTCAGAGTTAGACTCAATTTTTAAAGAATATTTAGAGAAGAGTACTGTTTTCAAGGGTACATCTAAAATCATACAAAATGATTTACTCGAGTCGATGCTAGCAGTCGCCCAAGAAAAAATTAAATTGGAAATTCAATCAGCTGATTTTATCGCCGTGCAAGTAGATGAAACTACCGATAGCTCAACAAAAACTCAAATGGTTTTTGTAATACGTTATGTTTTAAGCGGCATTGTTCATGAAAGGTTTCTAAAGTTTATAATTCCTGCAGGCACCACAGCTGAACAATTGGCAAATGTTATACTTAGAGAATTAGAAATTTTAGAAATAAATAAAACACCGGAAAAATTAATTGCACAAAGTTACGATGGAGCCTCCACTATGAGTGGAAGGTTAGGAGGCGTGCAAATCAAAATTAAAGAGAAATATCCGGCAGCTAATTTTATTCACTGTTATGCTCATCAATTTAATTTAATTTTGCAAAAAGCAGCGAGCCAAGATAAAAACATAAAAATTTTTTTCGCCAATTTACATGGTTTCTCAACATTTTTTAGCCGATCTGCGAAGCGCACAGCAGTTCTTGATCAATTCGTTAAAGTTCGATTACCTAGAGCTGCGCCGACAAGATGGAATTTTAACACGCGTTGTGTAGAAGTAGTATTTTTATATCAGTCCGATATCCTAGCTTCACTAGAGAAAATAATAGACACTGATGATGATTCTAATACCATTAATCAGGCCATTGGTTTAAAAAATTTCTTACAAAACGATAATTTTTTGTACTGGTTGAACTTTTTTCATCTGATAATGCCCAGTTGTGAACTTCTGTTTAATAAACTTCAAAATCGTAACATTGATGTTATATCAGTTAAAAATTCTATAGCTGCTTTTAAAACCTCGATTCAAAAATTAAGAAATGATATTCTAAACGAAATGGTAGAAGGTTCCTTGCAGACACCTACATCTTCCACTGCCAGTGAAAACAGAAAAAGACCAAGAATGGCAAGAAATGAAGATTCTAAACGTCGTATTTCTCTGGAAGTGTGTGATATAATAATTTCGGAAGATAATGACCGTTTCAGCTTCAGTGACCATTTAATAATAGCGCAATTATTTTATAGTGATAAGTTTGAAGAGTATAAAACAAGTTTTCCGGAAGATGTTTTAAAATTGATCAAAACAGACTTTCCGTTCATTAATAGTTTAAAATTAAAAACTGAATTAGAAGTAATTTACGGGCGAGATGATTTTCGTCAGAGTGCTGGAGCTATAGCAATTCTCCAACTATTTATAAACAATAACCTTTGTAACACATTTTCGGAAAGTGTCAAATTACTGAATGTATTGTGCACATTGCCCATGACGACAGTAGAGAGTGAGCGATGCTTCTCTACATTGAAGAGAATAAAAACATTTTTACGAAATACCATGGGGCAAGAAAGACTGTCCGCGTTGGCTATGCTAACCATAGAGAGGTCGTTTATTAAAAATATTCCAAATTTTAACGAACTCGTAATTGACCACTTTGCCAATGCTAAAGAGAGAAGAATAGACCTAAAGTTAAAAACCGTTTAAATTAAAGGCAAGTACTGTACTGTTGTATTACATTTTAAAAACGTTTTATTTTAAGAGGTTGCATGCATTAAATTTTTCCCTGTAATGTCCTCCCACACCTAAAACCCACGAGCCGCCCCTGGTTTTTAATTATCTATTATTTAATTATGTTATTTAATATTTTAATATTTTTACTATATTTAATATTTTGCCGCACATAACTGTCCTTAGTCCTGTATTAATGTTTGTTTACTCGTATCTCTGTTATATACTATTGCCATTTTTAATTACTTTTCATTGTACTAAAGTGTGCTTTATTGCAATATGACCTGACTTATCTCATGTTATGTAAATAACCAAAGGAGATGAATAAAGATATCTATCTATCTATCTATCTATCTATCACACATATATCACATATTACAAAGTTTAAAAAATCACCTTATCGATCTTTTCTTACCACCAAAATTTGATGTTAATCAAGCATCAATTAACGGGTATATAGGGGTGTTGCGATCTTAAGTGCTTTACTTTATTCAACATGCACAGATGGATTGAAATGTATTATGTGTAATAAATATTATGTTACATTAAGGTATATATCTTCAATAACAAGTGAATCAAACCTTTAGAATGTGAAACATCTTTTTCATGCTTATGGGGGACTACAAACGGCCCTTATCAGAACTCGACCTTTACCCTAATAACATAGCTTTAATTCGGCAAACTTTACCATATAGGGCTAGTAAATCATCCCATATAAACTTATAGAGATATAACTAAATCTCTGTGCGAAACTTTTTTTGTTCTTATTCTTATACCTACAGGGTGTCCCAATAAAAACTCCCAGGCTAGATATATTCTAAACGAATCGAGATATTTTAATTCTGTAAAAGTCATTTTGTAGAGCATAAAGGGAGTTTCATTTTTGAATATAACTGTTTTTTTAATATATCAGTATGTAGATGGCGCTGTGCTCTAAAGAAATATTTCGATGGGAGAAACTTTGAAATGCAATTTATGTGAAAGAAAATGCATTTCTAAGCAGATTATGTTCTAAAAAACTAAATACCATAAAACTAACCGTTTTCGAGATATTTGAGTCCAAATGTTGGCATTTGCCAATATTGACTAATCGTAATCTCTTCAACATTTCAGTCCTTTAAGTGGGACAATCTGTATTTAATTTACAAATTTTAGAAGAAAATATTTAAATAATTTTTCATATAATTGATTTGTTATTAGGTTAGATTATAATTAAAAATATTTGATATCTATAGTTAGTATAATAACCCTTATACCTTATAAATTAAATACAATTAAAGTTACCTGTGGAATAATAGTTTTGACATTTCTCAATTTCAATCACATTCTGTTTATTGGTGTGTCAATAGAACTGTATTATTGTACCTAATTATTGTTTTCTTTGTGAATATTTATTATTAAATATGGTTTCTCATACAGATGAAGATAAATTAAACATGATTTTAATTTATAGGGAATGTTGTAAAAATGCTTCAAGAGCTGTAAGTTTATATGAAATACGTTTTCCTGACAGACCTTTACCAGATCGGAAAACTTTTGTAAGTTTGTGTTCTAATTTGAAAAATTATGGAGGTTTTAAGAAACCAAAAACAACAAGAAGAAAAAGATCTGCAACTGATGAAAATATTGCATTGGTATTACATCAAGTAGAAAATAACCCAAACATGTCAGTACGCAAGTTGACGGAAGAAATAAATATTGCACGATCCACCTGCCACAGAATTGTTAAAACAAACACATTTTTTCCATATAAAATTCATTTAGTTCATCATTTGATTCCAGGGGACAATGAGCGGAGATTAGATTTTTTGGCGCAATTTTCAATTCTCTTAGAAGAAAATCCAAATCTTTTAGATATAATTATATGAAGTGATGAAAGTCGATTCCACAACAATCGTTTTAGAGTAAATGTTTGGTGTGGTATTGTTAATGGTTACATTGTTGGCCCATACCTTTACCATGAGAATTTAATAGGTGAAAGGTATTTACAATTTTTGGAAAATGATTTACAAGTACTATTAAGGAATTCGCCCACTCAGTTGGATAATATGTGGTTTCATCAGGATGGAGCAGGCCCACATAACCATCACAACGTTGTTAATTATTTAAATCAAACATACCCAGGAAGCTGGATTGGTACCAATGGAGTACTTAGATGGCCCGCTCGATCTCCTGACATTACTCCATTAGACTTTTATTTATGGGGATTTTTAAAAAGTGAAGACATAGCAGATCTTTATAATAAAATTTATGCTAGTGTTGCCGCCATTAATCGGCATACATTATTAAAAGTTTGTAGATCTGAACTAATTTATAGGTTTACGATGTTTGTTAATGAAAATGACAATAATTTTGAACACCTATTAAAACAAGTAGCTATTTTAATTTCATTAGTTCGTAATTATGTTCATAATTGTTTTTTATTGCTTAAATGTTTGAATTATATGATAAATAATATTTTTAGTTTTTTTTTTCCAAGGGTTACTTCAAATATATTTATTCATATTCATAAGATATGAAAAATTCTTTAAATATTTTCTTCTAAAATTTGTAAATTAAATACAGATTGTTCCACTTAAAGGACTGAAATGTTGAAGAGATTACAATTATTCAATATTGGCAAATGCCAACATTTGGACTCAAATATCTGCAAAACGGTTAGTTTTATGGTATTTTTTTTTAGAACATATTCTGCTTAGAAATATCATATTATTAACTTTTTCCGTTCTCGGATATAAAGAGTTGAAATTAGTAATAGTAAAAACCGAGCGCTCATTTGTGACGTCACTATACGCAAGTGACGTACGAAAAGTGGCGTTCTGGAACCTTTCAAATTTATACTGAAAAGTCGAAAAACATGAAATTTTCAAACGCTGGTAACTAAATAAATACGTCGAGTGGAAGTTCGTTCTATGTCTTTACGGAAAGGAGAAGATCGTCCATGAATCCTAATCGTAAATTGCAGGGTCAAAATCGAAAATTCGTCCCGGTAGGAGCGAGAGAAAATTGTAATTTTTTGACATTTCACCAAATTGTACTCCCCTACTGTCAAGAAGTAAGCAAAACAAACAATACTTCGAAAACACTTATAATTATAACAACTAAGGAGCATCAAATCTATTGAGATCGCCTAGTCTATGCGTATAGTGACGTAGCGCCTGGCCACGCCCCATTTTTGCGAGGTGGAGATTTGTAATAGTTTTTAAGATGCTAACCGTGCGAATAAGATTCTGATTTTTTGCAGATCCATTATTTTATACTTGCACTTTCGATTTATGAAATAAAAAAAATGTCGAACAAGCCCATTAACGGTTAGCTTGTTATTATGTCTTTTTGGCGTTACATTTACACATCAACATGATCTTCCAGCCTCTACTGACGTAATAAATTTGCATATTACGTATGCATACACTTATAAAATACATAAAAACCATCAGACACAATACTCCCAGAGTAGTGGCAGAATGAAATGAACGAGACAAGAGAGAACATGCCAAACAACGCCACCAAGCATGCAAGTGCTCGGGAACTTGCGAGAATAGCCGAACACGTTTTTTTTAAATTTCAAGTGATTGAATGTTAAATGCTAGTAAACTGTCCACTAACAGAAAATGTTGGTATACTTGGCACTAGTAAGAAAAGGTCGAATGCTCTCCTTTAATTGCCACAGAAACATCGATGTCCACGGTAAAACAACACTATAGGATTATTGACAAGTAAACTAATAACTAAAAACACAAGTGTTCAGTTTTATGACGCTATTTACCTGGTTATTAGGAACTATTTACCTCGTGTTAGAATTTCTCTTTTACTTATAACAAACTGCTGCACAACATTATTAGAAAACAAACTAGTCATTGGATTAATGAAAATCGTGTCAGAATCACTGTTTACTTGTAACGTTTTTCTTAGTGTACAGTTGGCTCTTTACCATTGATGTGTAGTCGATTTGCGCAGTGGTCGCTTCAAATTCTAATTTGTGGCGCGTGTGGCTGTGTAAACCAGTGCAGGATGCCCTTATTTTTAAACTGAATTATCGAGTTTGGATAGACTCTAGGCACTTTAAATATTTCTTTTCGCTCTTATTCGCTTTAATCTTGCATGATTTTATCAATAGCGTAAAAGTGTACCTACCTTGAGACACGCCACTGTTCTGTACTTTGGGTTCGACAACTTGAATTGTTCCATCCTCCAAAAACAAGTAAATTTTCACTTTTCTAACTTGAAAAGCAGAACCCCTCACTTCCTGTAAAGTTTCTTGAAAGAAAGCATCGAAACATAATATCTAAAAATAAGTATCGAATCCTGGATTACGTAAAATATCTTCGGTTAGACAGGTATTATAACCGATAATATTAATGTGTAAATAGTTTTTACCTGCTTATCAAAGGCAATCCATCCGGGCAGTTCGATCGATTCTCCTCGAGGATAAATTGATGGATATTTATCAGATAACGGACCAAACATGTTAGGCTTAACTTTTTCTATCAGGGCTCGGTTGCCTTTTCCAATGAAATCAAATTTAGGATCCATATTGAATTTAGTTCTCCCAATCTTGAAATTAGTAAATGAATTTAAAATATATTAGTCATAAATTGTGTTTTTTTTTTTTACTTTAAAATATTAAACATGCATCAAATCTTAGACTGGCGATAACACACTGCTACTTGGTCTATGTATTTATTTCAGGACTCGGATGACAGTCGGTCCAAAAATGTTTGTCCAGCTTAATAGTAGGTACGGGAGCCCTCGCCCAAAATTTCTTGCCATCTCGACATGGACAAATCAATGAGCAATGTTTAGTTTAAGGGAAAATAAGAAACTTTGATATGTAAAGTAAAGCTCTGGGGCGTTGCGGATGCAGTAGAAAAGAATTTTCCGGCGGTAAAAAAATCGTAATTTATTTTATAGCACCTCGTCCATTTTAAATGGAATTCTATATAAAATGTAAAAAAAACACCAACCCGTGAAGAATGAAAATTTTTTGCCATGCAGAAACCTGATAAATGCAGTATTAGTTCAATGCAGGTTTTCACGGCCTTTGTCCAATGAAGTAATTTCTTCCGGGTTTTGCCGCGGTCCTCGAACTTGACTTGACGTTCCGCTGATCATGCTGTCAGCTTCTTCAGAAGGGTTCCAAAGACTCAACCGACGCACAGTGGGGCATAACTGTGGTTCCACCCAAATCAACTTTTAGATCTTAAAATTTTTAATTTTACGATCTAAAAGTTTTTAAACAAATTTTCGTTATGAAATTCTATACCAATCCCTTCAGCCGGTTTTTGCGAATTACAAACACGAATAAGGAAAAACATAGAGACAAATTATTTTTTGCTTTCCCCTCATCATCTTCGATCCCTACATTTTAACATTTTACCGATTCGGGGACAGAGTCGATAAATATCAGAGTATAAAATTTTGCTTCAGAAAATTTCCAGACAGATTTGCACTTAGAGACAATGACAGGAAGGATTGTAATAATATTATTAAGCATATACGAAAAAAGTTCACGGGGGAAAAGTTTGAAGTTTCCCTATGTTACATTAGGTAGATTTGCCTTTGTATCTTTCCTCCCCATCGACACTTCTGTTTGTGTGATTTTATGTATGTGTGCATATGTGTCTATTCACGCATCCAAATTACATTCATAAGGTTCCGACAAATCAGAAAACATGAAAACGCGAAAAACCCCTATGCGGCTTTTCAACACGACGGAAAATGGTTTTTCTGGAAATGGCAATGCAAAGAACGCCCGTAAGCATTAAATGGAAGTAGTTATTTATGACAAACTGTTAAAAATGATACTTTATTTTGTGAGTGGAGACAAAATAAAATCAAATATTTTGTAAATATAACATCATTTTTACCACTTGTATCATAAAATGACTATTATATAAGTTTTCTGGATGTCTTACTGGCGAAACTATAGTTAAGTCATGATTTATTGATAGCACAGATAAATTATTAAGTCCCTTTTGCCTAATGGCATTTCGTATAATGTTTTTGTTCTTTTCAAAGTAGAAAATGATCTTTACCCTGACACATTCTTGTTATTGGTATAGCAAGAAAAATTCTTAGTGCAATTTCCACATTAGGAAACATGGTTATAACATGTTTTTCTCTGATAAATATTGTGTCTATAACATTAACGATATTTTCTGTTTACAACAAAATATTTGAATTTAATAAATTCCTCAGCAAAACATTCGTCCAAATCGTTTGAATTATTTAGATTGCAAATTATTTGAATCATTTTGTATGTCGTTGTGATTCATAATGTTAAGTTTATTTAAAAACCTAAACTTTTTTTCTATTTCTACGTAAGCCATCAATCGTTTCTTTAATTCTTGATCTAGCCTATCCATAATAGCAAAAAGCATTAATTATCATATCACTTTTGCCGTCGAAGTTGGGCAATAGTCGTTGATATATCAATATCATTTCTCTAAAACATCTAACCAAAATGTTAAAATTCCCTCTCTAACAAATTAAATTTACCTAACAATATATCCCGAAATGTGTTATATGAGACATATAGAGCTTTACAAGCATCAGCACTTTCACTTTCGAAATCAATGAAAATCAATCGTTTTTGTTTACATACGTTGCCATTACTCGGCCGGATGTGAAGAAAAACAATAAATTTTGGGCTTAAACGATTCCCGAGACTCTAGCGCTGCCAATGATTACAGGAAATGCAGAAAACATTCATTGTTTACAGTTATTTTGATGTAAACAAATAGCCGAACAATTCCACGTTTTCGGTGCTTCTCAGGAAAAAAGTATCGAGGGAGTTTCGTTTAAGGAGATCTAACGCCTCGTTAGACGAAAATAATGAAAAAAATCTGAAATTTAATTTTTTTAATAGATTTTTATATGACACAATTTCCTGTATAAAATCTAAAGTCATTAGGAAACTCATAAAGTTGAACATTTTTAAAAACCTTTACATGTAGTCTTTTGTAAAATATGTCAACCCAGCATGCAAACGGTACATTTTAACACAAATAAGTAAATAAAACACACTACTATGTTTTTTACCACATAGTTGGTAGAAAACATAGTAGTGTGTTTTATTTAGTTATTTGTGCAAAATGATTAATTACCACAAAGTAACGGCTCCTTCAATCAATTTTTTGGTACATTTTAATTTATAGCAAATAACCAAATAATGTCAGCAGTTCCGAAAACTAACTATGTAAAGCATTGATGTCTTACGCATATTTTAATAGTGTTTTTAATTTAAATAGGAGACTTTTAATATATAAAAAAAAATTATTAAACATTTGTAAACTGTCAAATTTCTCTTTTCGTTAATGATTTTTTACTGACTTCAATTATTTAATGATTTAATTTTAATTTTTATTTCTTCTCATTAAAAAAAAATATATATTTACTGAAACAAATTTGTAAAATACACAGATATTTACATAAATTTATTTATTTTTTTAATAAGTTTGGACAAAATATCCAAAAATTAGTTCATTAAGTAAAATAATTAAATCTACTTAAATACTTAATTAATAGTAAAAAATTATTTATTTATGCCTTTATGACAATAATTATAGGTATCATCGACTTATAACCTTTTGTAACAATTTATTATGGAAAAGTTCCGATTTAGAATTCGAGTTACTTTTGGTTGTGACTGTAACGCCTCAACCTCCTTAAGGATCATTTCTAGAAATTTTCACACCTTTTTGATGAAAGGCTGTAACAGAGCGAGTTGAAAAAATTCACAGATCTGGCATCTTTCGCAAAGTATCTTAAGCGTATTTAAAATACCAGATGCAACATACTGCTCTGGGTCGAAGTCCTATAGGATCGTCCTATTGACATCTAAATTACACCACCACACTGTATTTCATTTTTTATAAACATTATTTTTATTAATCATACTACGAAAAACTGAATAATTATATATTAAATACCTTCGATAATATATCTCTATAATATAGGTACAACCGTTGAGAGAAAGAATTAGAAAGAAAACGGTCTCAGTTATCTGAGGAGTATAGCAGGGGCGTTCGGTAATTATGAACCTTCCCCGCATGTCCATGGTTGGGTCGGCGAGATTCGACAACGGTCCACAAAAAAATTCCCACAAATCAAACGGTAAATCCTATTATAAATTTGAAAAAATCAACTAAACCCTCGATAACAAGTGTACAACGTTTACGTCAGGGGTATTTTTCGAAAAATTAACACGCTTCGAGTTATGATGAGTTAAAGGATTTGTGAATCGATACGTTTCAGGGCAAGCGTTAAGGTGGCCATTCCCTAGAAAGAGACATCCGATAGGGAAATATTGATTATTTTTGCCCATAACTTTTTTTTCTTAGTACGTATATTTAAAAAATATATAAGAGTACCTAAGTGGAACTATAACAAGACTATTACTATGAATTTTCACTCAATAATTTCAGTGGTTTGCAAAATAGCTCGATTTAAAACTACGAAATAGGAAGATTAACACAATTTTTAAATTTAAATCGAGCTATTTTGCAAACCACTAAAATTATTGAGTGAAAATTCATAGTAATAGTCTTGTTATGGTCCTACTTAGGTAGTCTTATAGTTTTTTTAAATATACGTACTAAGAAAAAAAAGTTATAGCTAAAAATAGTAAATATTTCCCTATCGGATGTCTCTTTCTAGGGAATGGCCACCTTAACTCATTAAGGCGCTCCATAAGAAAGCATAGCGCAGAAAATATTGAATAATAATTAGAAAAAAATATTAAGCATACGTACAATATTACGTGAAAACAAAGCTGACGTGCTGTAAATTTCAAATATACAATTTTTTTTTTTACTTTTTCAGAAAATCGCCCCCTGCAACCCCTGTACAGGGCGATTTTTCCACGACCAAGTCAAATCTTCTTCTCTTTTGATGGGCATCGTATAAAATAGGTCATAGCTTTTAGCAACACATTGCAAAAGGAATAGAGGCAGCTTGTTACGCTACTACAAGGCCGGCGCAGCGGCCTAGACAGATCTGGCGCTCTCGATACGTTTTTCGTAAGATGGGTCCCATATCATGAGCCCAATAGTATTTTCAATACTGGTTTTTGTGCCGTTACCACGGCAACCCAAAAAATTTCCGGAAATTTTCATCCTTCAGGGTACCTACCTTGAACGAAATTAATAAGTGGAAATTTTTCTGTCAAATTATTGGCATATCATATTTGACATTTGCCATTGCATAAAAATGTAATTTTATTTTTCATATTAAACGAAAAATATTATGCTTTTTTCCATATTCTATAATCTTATTCTTTAAAACCCTCGAAAATAATTTCAACAATAAGAAATATTGAACTTAAACTGGTTAAACTGTCAATGAAATAATGATAAATAAGTAATGGCGTGTTCTTTCAAAGCCATCTATGTCAAGTTATACTGTGCTGAAACTGTGCTATGCTATGTGTATAAAACATGAAAATATATAAAGAAAACAACATTCCACCTATTTTAGTGAATAAATCTTCTTCCATAACACACAGAGTTGTCCTAAACAATATTAAGTAATTTTTTGAAACCAGAATGAGCGGAAAAGATATTATTTATCTATTATACGTATATGGGTATTCCATTTTCAAGTAACTCTTATAATTTTAACTTTTGACACAACAACACTACTTACTAGTTGTGATGCGTTTCTGTCACTTTGTCAATATGACCCATTCATGGCCTACTAATCATAAGATTAGTAGGCCATGTCTTACAATAATCTTTACGTCAGTTGAAATTAGAGTTTATTTAATTTATTTTCGTGTGAAATTTTCTTACCGAATCCCCCGCGTGCTTGAATTAATTGCAGGAAATTTCTCTTGTACATGAATTTTTAAAGAAAATTACCCTCGTTGCTGCGCGACTCGGGATAATTTTCAAAAAATTCATGTACCTACTTACTTGAAAACTTTCCGGCTTGGGAGATAAGTGATAATTTTCAAGTATGAAAATTTGTTTTTTTGTACATCGCCGGCGCCCCCCAAGCCGTCGGTGGCCTAGGCAGCTGCCTACATTGCCTTATGGATAATCCGCCATGCTCTAAGGAATGTGATTAATAATGTTTCCAGTTACGAATGTGTTGGCTTCTGTACCAATATAGATGTATTATTAATGTTATTATCAAAACATAAGCCCGATTTTCTAAGTAACTAAATTAAATTTTTTTACAAGTAAATATGAAAACTCACTTACATTGGGATTGAAAGTATATCCGGGCAAAAACGGCAAATCTGGACAGCGGAGAGACATCTTTTTGCTTTTCTTTCTTTAGCTTCCAAGAAAAAAAATATTAAATGAGAAACGAAAATGTCACGACAGTTTTTAAGTATTTACAATAATAATGTGTTTTGTCAATGTAAGCTCGTTTCTATGGAGATAACGTGAAATCAAATATTCGCGGTTAAAATGAAACATTGAGAAAGAATGATGAGACAGATTAAGAGAGTAGTAATTAATAAATCACTCTGAGAAAGATCAATTATGGGCGGAAGACTGTTTCTCTTCACATTTATGGAAATTATACCTAAAAGTTAATTATTAAATTTACTCAATTATTTTCAATCCTTAGTTTTGTTCTTGGTAATTTGGCATTGTATAAATCACGCATCATTATTAATGTCGGAGTCGCAGGTAGTTCATAATAATATTCATAATAATCGGTGGAAGAATTTTAAAACACTGGTATATTGCATATACCTACAACCATATACTTATTAACTATAAGTATATGCCTACAACACTACAGGTTTGTTCTGGTTTTGAGAAATACTCTGCCCTCGGATGTCCTCGAACGTCAGGCACATGCGCAGTTAGTAAAACGAGACCTGGGGACCTATTTTCATCAAGTGCGTTTTAGTCTTCGCATATTAGATATACGAAGCTTTAGATACGCATGCATATTTTCTGACGTATGCTTGACCCTTCGCAATGATCCTTCGAAAATGAAATCGAATACGTATCTATAAAAGCGGGTGGCAGTTTGGCAACACCGCCCGCAGCGAAAAGCTGTCATTAAAGTAAGGTTATAAACAGTGCTTACGTCTTTCACGTTGAATGGTTTTTCTCGTTTTATTTGTTGTCGGCTTGGGTCAAATGGAGCGCAAGAAGGGAGCACATGCCAATGAAGAGCAGCTGACACTTCTAGCTGAATACTTAAAGAAAAACCCTCAACTGTTAGCCGGGAAATTATCTCAAACCTTCACACGAAAAATGTATTACTTTCGTTTCGACACCCAAATCCTGGGCCCTTTGTGAGTCTGTCAAGTAAGGGGTTAAAACATTTATAAGGAATCGGGCTAGATCCTTTGATAACCTGAACATACAGACAAACTTTCTGTCGGTGAGCTCTTCAAATGGATTTCTTCGCCGATCGTATACCCGTGGTTCTCTTTCTTCGGCATCTTCAAGACCTTCTATCAGCAGAAGGTAAAGAAATTCTTCCGCCATTGTACCTAACCTCAATTAGGGCAATACAAATACAAAAACAAAAGAAAAAAGCAGTATAGTAGCGGCACTATAGCTGCTATTTCCATTGTAAAATTATTATTTTGGTTTCCAATTATCCGTATCAATTCGCGCGATATCTCTTTAGGCACACAACAATGAATTTTACTAAATTGCGAATTCGTATTTGGAATGCACCCACTAATTTCCACTCGCTGCATAGGTGAATAAGTTGCTATTCGTAAAAACTTTTACGAAGGCTCAAGAATACCAATATTGCGCACTGCCCGCGTTTCTTGACTATTCGCATTCGCAATTGCAAAAGCACTTGATGAAAATAGGTCCCCTGGACTTTTACTAACTGCGCATATAGGTATGTGTCTGACATGCGAGGACTGGTATTTCTCAAAACCAGAACAAACCTTACATTGGATTTTATGTATCTTTATCTTATTATTATTAGAGATACCGTGTTCTATCAATCAATTCACTTTTCAAATAATTCACTAATTTAAAATGCCATATGTCAATCTATGTGCAACATTAAAGTTAATAATATACAAATCGATGATTAAACATAAATGTTTTGCCTTTTGTTAATCTGAAATAACACATCAACGCTATAAACTGATACAGTACTCGATAATGGGTCAAACACGCATTAAAACGTCGCTAATATTTTCACAAAATGTTTACATAAATGAAGTACCCCTAAGAAAATCTATTATCTTGGTATCTACTTAGTAGAACTTTCAAAATAAATGTATTTTATATGAAATAAACGTCTGTTGTTTGATTTATCTTAGTATTTCCATAATATTACCAATAATAATTTTATTAAAATACGAAAAAAAACCTAAACCCGGCTATGATGTTTGAATTTGCTGATAATAATTGGTTACGAAAGATATCAACCGCCGAGAGATTCCAATTGCAGAGACAAGAACAGATTGCCAGTGATTCAACTGAAGCAGGTAGAAATGACGTGCTATGGATATTTCGAACAAACTTTCTCTAAAAGTATACTCACCAATTATAATATAATATAATTATAGATATAATGCAATATACAGGGTGTAATTAGTTTCATGTCATTAAAAAAAACTGGTGGTAGGGAACGACAAGACAAACAAAAAAACCTTATATAACATGGGGTCTAAAGCTCATAGTTTTGGAGAAAAAAAATAAACAAAAATTTCGCAAATTTTCAATAAAATATTTTGAGAACTGCTGGAATATGGAGGTAGGTTTAGATCGTTGCGCGTGTCTTTGCCTATGATACTCAATATTTGTGTATATAGCTATAAAATGTCGGCGGCCTTTAGCGGTGCGGTAAATAAGATGAAAGACGTCGACGTTTTCTAAGTGTTTAGTAGATCTGATCTGAAGAGAACTATACTCTGACTCTCCCTTGTGCAATATTTTAGTTTCTGTGGGTGTTTCGTTATGTACACACGTCCAACCCGCCCGTTCGTTATTTTTTAATTTCGGGTCGCTGTGTATTTATAGTGAAGATTTATTTTATTGACTTTACCGTTGAAGTCGTTAAATTTTTGATTACGTACAGGCACAACTTACTTGTTCGTTCTTTTTGTATTCCGTTTTGGATTTTGGACCAAGTTTTTCTTTTATTTATCTTTATTGACAACGTTAGTTGATAGTTTATTGTTTAGTGTTGAACGGAGTACGTATGTCCTTAATTCGACGTAGAGAACTGTGCATGTATTGATGCAGATGCAGAATTCGAATGATTTACTTAGGTGGTAAGCTTTTAACCCAGGACACTCATTTATGTTACAAACGTTAATAAATCACATTTAAATATTCTAAATTATAAATATTAATCCAATATTTTGTTCCAAATTAAAAGACACACATGTAAAGAAATGCTCTGTTTAAACTTCTACGGCCATTATTTGCTTGCAGTTGTACAGGAAAAGATAACGAATTATTTACCTCTTTATAATTGCCTCAGTTCGGTTGAGGCGGTCCATCAAAGGCGGTCGATGATCCAAGGCCTTTGCACTTTTTTATGAAAATTTAAAAGTTGTATAATTGGGAACTACAAGTTCATTGACCAAGAAAAGCAGTGGTTCTCAATTATTTTCTACATTAATATTAAAAAATATTAAAAAAGTTGATCTAGGTCAGTTTTTTCAAAGTTAGGTTTTTTGTTTGTCTAGTCGGTCCCCACTACCAGTTTTTTTTTAAAGACATGAAACTGATACACCATGTATATAATAGAAATAAACCACTACTAAGCGCCCTGACTACGTTTTTATTGGAATTTCATTCATAACGATTTTTCATTCATTACCTACTCTCATTGATTTCCAAATAGACTTTAATTCGTTTTTCTACTCCCTTATGTATATTTGCTGTTTTCTGTAGTCTGTAAAATGGATAAGTAGGCCATTCCAGTTATCTGAACGCATATATTTCATATCATATCTAGGATGAATATGAAATCGACCAATCACAGTTCGTGTATTAAGTATACATAGCCAACTATACGTTTTAAAAAATTCAAGTTAGTGTCAAAGCAATTCTGTGTGAGCGTGAGTGTGTGTTAATGTTTAATAAATCTTTTGAAATTTTGTACTTTTTTCTTAAGCTTGTCGTAGAAAAAGTATACTGTACAACTCGAATGGATTATCCACTCTTGTTGCACAAACTACTACTATACTCTACTCAGAATGATGAACTTAGGCAACCATGAAAACGAAGTTAGCGCAAGTCAAAAATACGTCACATCACTGAGGAAGCGAAACAGAAAACGAATAGAAAAGTAACGTAAACCAATTCGTTGATTCGAGGTTTTAAGATTGGTATTCGCACGGTATTCGTATTTTATTCTATCGGTGCTCCGTAGAAATGCTGGCGGGGTGTTAAAATATAGTCATGACATCATTGTGCGTATATTCTTCTTGATCGTGAATAAAATAAATGTTTATGCAAAACTGGAATTACATAGAATTATTAAATTAAGTGAGTCACAATAACGCGAATGTGAGGTAAAATTGTTAGGTTAGCTTTATTTGTAAACATTTAACTACTAACTGGGTCATATTTTTAGCTTGCAAGTACATATTTTAAAATAAAATGAGTGCTAATAAGGTAACCGAAGGCACTGATATGGAGAAGAAATCGTCGAGGGAAGCTAGTATTATAAGTATAATTACAAGTGCAGTTAAAAAGGTGGGTAATGAAAATTGTTCATATGTTTTAAATAGGTAAATTATTTAGTCGTCAGATATTTAAACTAAGTAGGAAGAAATTCTATACAGCACCTTTTTTCATAAAATGGACAAATTGATGTACTTAAATAGGTACTTATGAACAAATGGAAAAACTAAAAAAATAGTTGAAAAAAAAAAATAGTTATAGTAGTTTCCTTAGATAATTCAGCCATATAAGTCTTGCAAAAAAGTTTAGAGACCGGCCGCAATTAGTTTTCAATTTATGTACAAAAAAGGCACATGTCATAAAGAAGGCGTTCGGCGTCTTTTATTATCATACAAAAAATTGTCATAAATATTTCCTAACGAGTTAAGAACGTGGACCAATCCCACTGAATATAATTGGTTGAAATTTGTCCTACCAAATAGATAATTCGTTGAAATAAACGATCTAGTCAACGTGGACTTCCAGGGGTGGAGCACTGTTTCTATGTCATAAATGTTTAAGAATAAATTTATTACATTTTTCACTCTATTGCCCGGCGGTATACTAATTAGAAGCGGTCGGTCTCCTTTAGGCTTCTTTGCGAGCATTTTTGTATCGCTGAATTATCTCTGGAATTTCCAGAGATAATTCAGTGATACAAAAATGCTGGAAACTACTATACTAATAGGTAGAAAGCCCGCTGTATAGATTTCCTATGAATAAGATACATGAAAAATTTTGTATGAATGAGTAAGTACCACAGACATACAGGGAGCCTCTTTTCATTTTTGCAAATTTTGCCGGCGTCATGGAATTTTACCGGAAGTGACGTCAAAATGGGAGGATGCGGGCAAATAAGACGAGGCACCCTATTTTTTTAATAACTAGAAGGCTTATACTTTAACTTAAAAAAATAATAATTCATGTATTCGATGATTTAAGAAAACAGAAAAAAGAATACTTTAATCGAGTGTCTCAGGGTTACGGGCAAATTAAGCCTGGCAGCCCACTACAATCTCATTATATACCTACAAACCTACATTTTGACGTAAGTTTTATTCATGTACCTATTCGATGACACAAAAAAAATCGTGACCGGAAGTGACGTCAGAATTCCATGACGCGGGCAAAATTTGCAAAAATGAAAAGTGGCTTCCTGTATGTCTGTGGTAGTACTTACTCACTCACATAAAGATTTTCATGTATCTTATTCATAGTATCTTATTCATAGGAAATCTACACAGCCAGCTCTCCACCTATAAGGTTTAAAGGTAAACATACATGTTTGCAGTCAATCACTCCATATTTAGGTATGCGGCAGATAAAAAACTCAAAGCCGCCGATCGAGCTAATATAAGGGGAGACCGGGACATGCTGTATTTTTTTTTACGCCTTATTTATTTTAACGTCCTAGCGAATGCTATTCCACATTCTACCACTTTGGTGGTCACCCATACAAGCGATGGACTCGATCGACATGCCTTAACTTCGTCGATCGAGATGATTTCCCCCCTCTTGTCTGTTTGTCAATTGTTTATCTTTTTTGTCATTTTGTCCTTTTTTGTTCTAAATTCATTTTAGACCGAAAAATCTTTTAAAAATTGTAACTATTAAAAAATCTTAATTCTTTGCCTTCCCTAACTTCCCGACGGCGGGTAGACCGTTGGGTCCAATTGCTTTGAACGGGTTTTTTTTGTTGAGTTTTTTCCCCCGTGCCAGAAATAAAAATTTAATAGTGTTCAGTACCTTGTGCCCCAATAGTTTTTAGAGTGTTACTTTTAAATGTTTTAAATCTGTAATACAGATATTATTAATTTTAAGCCACCACCGGCGGCAGGAGTTTTAACTTTTTGTATTAATTTTATTGAGCCAAACCGGTCGTGATTCACCCAACCCTACGTACACCACGACACTGCGCGACGTGGTTGTCTGGTTGGTTCCGAATCGCGATTCGGGGAGGCAATGTTTGTATATTATTAATTTAAATAAAATTTGTTATGATGATGATGATGATGATCGAGATGATCACGTCACTGAAATCGGTACCTTACCTCACTTTATTAAATGATAAATACAACGTATTGCTTAATAGAAAAAACCATCATTACTCTTGTGTAAAGTATGTTCTGGCATGATAAAATAGGAAATAAACGGAAACACGCCTCTTTTAATTAAGATTTCTATAAAGGGGCCTGTACACGATAAATATTATTGACAATATCCACTATTAATTATTCACTATTGATAAAGAGACATAACATGATCAACATTATTGTGAATAGTTTCAGTTCAGTGTTATGAATACGTTTTTTTTTGCAATAATGAACCGGAAAAAGAAAACCTGTATAGCTTTTATAATTTTTCTGGGCATGAAACGAACGGTTAGACGAAAGCTTTGGGTGAAGAAATGGCTGAGAAAAAGAGAACAATTCTCACATGTTAATTTGCTACATGAGGTACAATTAACAATTCCAAACGATTTTTATAATTACTTACGAATGAGCATAGTACGTTTCTGAAGTTACTGGGATTGCTAGAGCCCTGCTTGAAATGACAAGATACAAATATAGGGGCCTGTACACGATCAATAATATTGACAATACTCAAAAATACTGACACTAATATTGACCGTGTACGGTGGATATTCATGTATTGAAGCTAGTATTGACGAAAATCTTGAAATTCATCATCAATACTGGAGAACAGTGGGGATCGAGGTGGGGATATCGATAATAATATGAACCGTGGACGGTGGATATTGATGTATTATTGACGAAATTCAAGAAATCTTGAAATACAACATGAATACTGTTAGTATTATTTGTGTTAAGTCAATCTTAAAAAAAGCGAAATTATGTATTTTCTGTACAGTAATATTCTAAGGGTAAAAAATTCACCTTCAGGCCCTCGAAGAGGGTGATATCATCCACAAAAAATAAAAAATATTTAAAGAAATTTTGAAAATAAAATATTTAAATGTTTCAAGTCATGAAAAAAAAGCTTCAATAGAATTTTTTAATTTTTTAAAATAATGCTTCTCTTTTGTAGATACTTAGGGGTACTTTCAGTCCTTAAAAAGTGGGTTTTCGTCAAAATTATTAATAAAAATTCTGCTTCATTTGTCATGACTTGAAGCATTTAAATATTTTATTTTTAGAATTTTTAAATAAGTATATTTTTGATTTTTTATTATATTTGGGGGATGATTTCACCCCCTTCCAGGGCCTACGGGTGAATTTTTAACCCTTCTTGATAGAGAATATATAAATTCGCTTTTTAAAAATCTATCTAATAGAGATAATACTAACAGAATTGTTTTTAGATTTATTCATTTCAACCCCTGAATAGGTAGTTACTGAACATTTTCAAAAAACCAAGAACAATGTAATGTCTCTTTTGTTTTTTAATGACGATTAATTTGAGCTAAACCCTATCAGTTCAGCAATCATTGAAACATGTCAAATGCTAATTGTTGTTCTGCAAAATTACATGATTCTAAGTAGGTTATGAAAGAAAATATAAATTATATTATATATTTAAAGTAAGTTATATATTCAATATCAACAGTAATAAGTAGGAATATAATCAAAGAGTTACCGCAAAAAATGCTGTTTTTTCACCTGTTTTTGGGTAGTCGATTGCGAGCTTAAGAAAAATCGTAAAAAGCTTTAGCTCAAATGAATCGTCATTAAAAACCAAAAGAGACATTACATTGTTCTTGGTTTCTTGAAAATATCCAGTAATTACTTATTCAGGGGTTGAAATGAATTAATTTAAAAATAATTCCGTTGTATTATCTCTATTAAATTATCTTTAAAAGCGAAATTATATATTTTCTATCAAGAAGGGTTAAAAATTCACCCGTAGGCCCTCGAAGGGGGTCAATTCATCCCCCGAATATAATAAAAAATCAGAAACATATTTAAAAATTCTAAAAATAAAATATTTAAACGTTTCAAGTCATGACATTGTTCTTGGTTTTTGAAAATATTCAGTAATTACCTATTCAGGAGTTGAAATGAATAAATTTAAAAATAATTATGTTTATATTATCTCTATTAAATCAATATTTAAAGAGCGAAATTATGTATTGTCTATCAAGGAGGCTTAAAAATTCACTCGCAGGCCCTCGAAGGGAGTGAAAGTATCCCCCAAATATAATAAAAAAACGAAAATATACTTATTCAAAAATTCTAAAAATAAAATATTTAAATGTTTCAAGTCATGACAAATGAAAAAGTATTTTTATTAATAATTTTGATAAAAGCGCACTTTCTAAGGACTGAAAGTACCCCTAAGTAACTAGAAAAGAGAAATATAAATAAAAAATTTAAAAAAATCTATTGAAGTTCCTTTTTTTCATGACTTGAAACATTTAAATATTTTATTTTCAGAATTTCTTTAAATATTTTTAATTTTGGGGATATCACCCCCTTCGAGACCTATGGGTGAATTTTTACCCTTAGAATATTATTGTATAGAAAATACATAATATCGCTTTTTTAAGATTGAGTTAACAGAAATAAATACTAACCGTATTTATGTTGTATTTCAAGATTTCTTTAATTTCGTCAATACTTACTAGCCTCAATACATCTTTAACCACCGTACACGGTCATTATTGTCGATATTTATGAGTATTGTCAATATTATTGATCGTGTACAGGCCTCTTAACTATTGTGTTGTGATATATTTACGCAAATCACTCCTAACTGGAACGTCATACACAGAGAAAAGTTAAACAG
Organism: Stenurella melanura; assembly: GCA_963583905.1. NCBI lineage: Eukaryota > Metazoa > Arthropoda > Insecta > Coleoptera > Cerambycidae > Stenurella > Stenurella melanura. The sequence continues at coordinate 451,251 of OY757311.1, forward strand.
AGCCGCACTTGTAATTTATCTGTCAATGTCGCGAAGAACAGGCAATACGTCCACCAATGCATAAGATATTCCTATCTTGTCGCAAAATAGAGTAAGATTTTTTAATTTATCAGAAACGTCATTCAGTTTCTACCGAAAACACGATTTTTAAACTATAATTTTGTTCACTCTCTATCATGTTGTAAATTAATATGATACAGTTGGAACGAGCTTTAAAAAGATCTCTTGTTTTTTCAATCCCTATTGTTCGATAGATTTGAAGTAGTAGATATGTGGTAGTAGCTTAATATTATGCAAGTACAAGGGCATACAAATTTTGCATATTTGAAAACTAAATTCCATCGAGGTTACGCAATGTGCAAATGCGTGCTTTCAGATTGTGTTCTTTTCTCGAAAATTATACGATTACAGGCTGGCCACCCCAAGTCTTTAACAATATGTTAAGAAGACAAAGCTCCTCTTACTGGTGCCACTAGTACATTTTTTTAAAGTGACGAAAAATGCTAAACTTCCAATATGATCTACAGGAAAATTTCAAATTATATTTTCTTTCTCGAAAACTGAATAGGGCCGAATGGAGAACCTCCTCCTTTTTAAACAACAAGTCGATTAAAAAGGAATTAAATCACTGATGCCAATTTCAGGATAATCTAATAATACTTGCAGATGTTTATCTCCTGCATATGCGTTAAAGATTGTTGTACGACGTTGGATTTTCCGCTTTTAAATAGAAAACTAACTGTATTACAGCCAAAGTCAAAGCATGACTACACAAAAATAAGTTATTGAAATTCATTTGAGCACTCATTTTTCTTCGTTAGTTAAATTCTCACATAGTATGATGAATCGGTATATCTATGTATACCGATTAAGATTTGAAGTATATACATCAAATCGGCGAAACCATAGGATACAAAATATAAGGATAATAAAAAAAATATCTGCATCTATCGGTTTTATAAATAATGACCAATAGCAAATATGCTAGTGTGGGCTTCATTATGATGATAAGAACGTATTGTAAATGTTTTGTATAAATCGCTGATGGTCCAGAGCGTGCGAGACGTGCACTGAAAATAAAAATAATCATTTTTTATAACAATAAAGCAATGCAGATAATTCTTTCACTAAAGACTGTTCCATTCTTTGCAGATTTCATATTATAGAAGTATGCATCTATCTACAATAGTTTTTAAAATTCCTCGATGCTGAAGTACGCGCGCTGTCTTTAAATAATCTCTGTAGCATTTGTTAACAACAATTTGGAGAATTTGGAAGCATGTAAATTTAGAAAGAATAATCTCATTTAAAAAACCGCTGCCTAAGGAATCACTACTTCCACATCCAGATTATTCGTCCAAGTCTCTTTAAAGGAAACATCTTGACTATATTTGCACTCTAGTATGTGGAAATTATTGGTCATAGAATTTTAATAATATTTGGGGTAGCTGTCACAGAAAAGTTTGAAGAGTTGGTTTCTACCATATACGTTAAAAATGAAGTTTCTAGTTTACCGTACTTATTTTCCACTATTTACAACCTACCACCTCAATGGAGTCATCTCAATCAGATGTCACTACAATACATACGTGTACTAACTTTCAAGTGAATATCTCAATTTGATGTTATCAATCCCATTAATAATGAAGCGGAGGTGGTAGAGTTTGAAAAATATTAGAAAGAAATTTGAGGCCTTGGTTTCTAGTATATACACCGAATCCCAAATTTCTGTAGTCTTACCAGCTTGCTTTACTTATTTTCCCCTATTTGCCCCTATTTAACCCCCAACCCTTCAACGGCATCATCTCAAATTATGATCTAGTTTCAGACGTCGTTATAATACATACGTGTACCAAATTTCAAATGAATATCTCAATTTTATTTTATCAACCCTTTTCATATTGGAGTAGGGGTGGTTGGGTTGAAAAATATTATAAGAAAATCTGACGCTGTGGCTTCTAGTACATACACCGAATTTCAAGTTTCTGTAGTCTTACCAACGTTTTACATATATTCATCTATTTACCCCAAATTAACCCCCAACCCTTCAACGGAATCATCTCAAAATATAAACTAATTCCAGACGTCGTTATAATACATACGTGTACGAAATTTCAAATGAATATCTCAACTTTATTTTGTCAACCCCATTAATGGGGTAGGGGTGGTGGGGGGGTTGAAAAATATTATAAAAAAATCTGATGCCTTAACTTCTTGTACATACACCGAATTTCAAGTTTCTGCACTCATACCAGCTTGCTTTACTTTCCCCCTATTGACCCCTAAATAACCTTTTCAAATTGGAGTAGGGGTGGTGGGGGTTGAAAAATATTATTAAAAAATCTGACGCTTTGGCTTCTAGTACATACACCGAATTTCAAGTTTCTGTACTCTTACCAACTTGTTTTACTTATATTTCTCTATTTACCCCAAATTAACCCCCAACCCTTCAACGGAATCATCCCAAAATATAATCTAATTCTAGACATCGTTATAATACATACGTGTACGAAATTTCAAATGAATATCTCAACTTTATTTTATCAGCCCCATTAATGGGCTAGGGGTGGTGGGGGGTTGAAAAATATTATTAAAAAATCTGACGCTTTGGCTTCTAGTACATACACCGAATTTCAAGTTTCTGTACTCTTACAAGCTTGCTTTACTTATTTTCCCTTATTTACCCCTATTTAACCCCAACCCTTCACCGGATTTCCTCAAAAAACAATCCAGTTCCAGATCTCGTTATAATATATACGTGTACAAAATTTCAGGTCAATATCTTAAACCGTTCCGGAGAAAGCGTGCGGACAAAAAAAGTTACAGACAGACCGACAGACAGACCGACAGACAGAAAATTTTTTTTCGCTCAAATTTAAAATCTCGACGTTTCATGACATTCTAAACCTATTTCACGAATAAAAATTTTTGAAAATTTTTTTGCGATTACTATACTTCCAATCCACTACGTGGATGTGGAAGTAATTAACAAATGTGCCAATAAATGCGATGTAAACAAAATTAATCCGTCTTCAATACTTCTTACCAAAAATTTTGGGAAAAAAATGTTTACGCTTTTTCAGTGGTTTTCTTTAGCTCAAAATGTTGTGTGTATGTACAGGGTGGGCAACTAAGAATGGAGGCCGGCCATATCTCAGAAACCAATCTGGGCGCTCATAAAATATTGTTGTTGCTGTTATATTACAACATACTTATTCATAACGTTTTATCACAATGCTGATTGTTGATAAAGGTAATATATTTTATGAGCGTCCAATGGTTTTCTTTTTCGTAATTTAATCACTGAATAAAAATTATGTTCTACTTTTTAATGCAATTCAGTTTTAAGAGAGAATCATTGCTTTACAAAATGTTTTTAAAATTTATTTGTAATCGTGGGCAGAATGACGTTCCCTTCACATTTAGATTCACAAGGTCATTCCTAAAATGAACACATATATTTTTTTCAACGCTATTTCTTTTCTCCTGGTTCCTGACTAATCTCTTAATTGTTTTTAGGCCTCGGTGGTAGGTATAGTTTACTTTGCTGGATATATGCAATGGTCTGTAGCGTGGTTCATAGGCCCCATCGTGTTATTCGTACTTAGAGATCAATGGAAAAAATCAAGTGACCGTCGCAGAGCCATTGCAAAAGCCGCTGCTCTATCCAGCGAAAAAGATGTAGTTCTGGCGGGACTGAATGATTTGCCAGCGTGGGTAAGTTTTTGTTTATTTTTCTATAATTACTCATTACATACACACCTGAATTTATAAAAGTTATGCCATTATGGCAGTCCTACTGGATTAGCCGTTTTGAATCTTTAGCTTTTGGCATTAGATTCAGTATCAGCTATTCCGAAAATATTTCACTATTTAACTCCAACCGGCGATTCCGCCACAATCTCGAATATGAAGTGCCTCTTTTCGATGTTTGCTCAACTTATACTAGACAAAACTTGAAGCTAATTTCAGATCACCGTCGAATCATACTCTATAGTTTGCAAAGAGTTCGTGGAAATCGCTTAAGCCATTTTAGAGAAATCAATAAACAAACATGAAAAAAAAGCATTCATACGGGTCGAATTGAGAACCTTCTCCTTTTAAATTTTTTAAGTCGTTTAAAAAATAGTAAATTTCCACTAGAAATAACAACTTAATATTGAGTGTTACGGTATATATACGATAACGCGTTTCCTGCAAAAATTGGCGATTCTAATAAAAATAATTTATGAAGTGATAAAAATAATTTACAATTATATTAGCCTTATGATTATTATTTTTATTGCACTACTAACAAAAATAACAAATATTTTGATAACCTCGAAAAATTCGAAAGGAAAGTGTATACTGTGTGGACCGAAGCGAAGTATATTTTTAAAACTTAATAGAATATAAAATGAAACCTTAAAATTGGGCTATGTGCATAATGAAATGTGTTCTTGCAGTCATGTAAAATTGCCTTGGGTAAAATATAAAGATAACTAGCTTAGGGCGAGACTTCTGTAAAATATTCATAAGATTTTCTTATATAAAATTTTAGCATACAATACAATCTTCTACCTATAGGTACATATTTACATACTAAAATAGTTAAAAAACAAAAACCTGCACAAGTTTCTATACTTAAAACAATTATAATTTATAACAGTGCTTCAAATAATACTGTAGTATTTATTTTAGGTGTTTTTCCCTGACATTGAAAGAGCCGAATGGTTGAATAGAGTAAGTAGTACAGTGTATATTAAGAAAGAGTTTCATTGTTGTCGAGGGATAAGATTGTTGACCAAGGCGCGAAGCGGCGCGGCGAGGCCAACAAATTCTCGAGACAGCAATAATACTTTTCACCAAGGTTTGTATACTCTTTTATTCACAATCATCCTCCTTAATGAAGAAAAAGTCAAATAAACCGTTTAAAATCCTTATGTCAAATGTCAGAGTGACGTCGCGTCGTTTTTAATATTCAGGTTGGAAAGTGGCCACTTTCATATCATTTTCTAGCCCGAAATATCACATTTCAGATTCAATTGTCGAATGAAGTTGAAATGTCATACTTTACTACTTTTGACATGTAAGACGATTTCATTATTTCTGTATGCTTGTGAATAATGTGAATAATTGTATATTATTCAACGAGCATATAATAGCCATTATATGCGAGTAGAATACTATACGTTGTCCACGACTATTAAATATTTAATATTTATTTAATTCATCTTCATTTCATTTCTCCTATTTAAGAAAGATTAATATGTCATCATATATAATTTTTTCGATTTTTCAGGTTTCAAGTTTAATGAGGCGATTTCTGCAGTTTCCTTTATCTCTGACGGTGTCAAAGAAATCTCGTTTTCACTGTCAGTATCAATTTATTTAATTATACATATTACTCTTTTTGAGTAGGTACCTAATATGTAAAATTACTGAAAATAACGTTGGCCTTGAAATCGCAAAAATTTTGATGTTTCAAATCGATTACAGAATTACGCCTTGACACATTGTCTCATGGCTTACTAATAAAATAGTACAGTTTGTAGGCACGTAGTTAAATGGTTTCAAAAACAATGTTGGGGATTGCAGCTTGTTGTAGTTTTGAGTGTTCATTAAAGTATCTCTTCGGCATGTACAATTTGAGTGCTTCCTAGAAAACTTAGAGAGACAACACTTGTCTTTTGGTTGCTGCAATTTTGACATTTTAATATTTAGTAAAAAGTCACTAATGTCATTTCATATAAACAACTGACTGTCTTCATTATTCACGGTAATAAGTGAATAGTGAAATAATTATTCACTGCAGGGAATAATGGATAGCATTATCCTTGAAGAGACACATACATAAAGAGTACATTATTTAATAGTCGTGGACATAGTATTTTATTTTACGAGTACATATAACTTTTATTCTCCTTTTATTGTAGATTATCAAGCAAGTATGGCCAAACGTCAATCACTATGTTCGAGAAATTGTTAGAGACTCGATACAGCCAGCCCTAAGAGAAAGCTTAGAAAAATACAAATTACACGGTTTCAAGTTTGAAAGGATTATTCTGGGCACTGTGGTTAGTACAAACTTATCAAGAATTCGTAATGACGGAAGTACATTAGACCGCTTTGATAACTCCTGTGGATAACTCACTTGATATTTGTGTTTAAAATTTTTCCTTACAAGATTACGTATCATGCAAATTATTATACAATTGTTACATTTCATTTTCAAAAGAGGCTAATATAAACTTGTATGGAAATAATCACTTTGTGTGAGAATTGCAACCGAGAACGAAGTCGAGTTCTGCATATACGAGAGCCTGTGCTTGAAGTTTAAATGTTACTTTTTTCTCCGACTGTGATATTTGTATTGGGAATTTGGATTTCAAAATATATTAAACATCAATGTGCTTTTTCCAAACATTTGCATACTATACTTTACATCAAGGAGGTGGTGTGATTTTAATATTATAATAATTAAACTTTAATCACATTAAACCGCTCTCTCTGTCTTGAAATCATCTCTACCGGGGTCTCGATTTCCAGCTTCATCGGAATATATTCCATTAGAGTTAATATCAATTACTATATATTTAGCACAATTTAGTCAAGCACCAATAAATAGTTGCTATTTTAATAAATACATGAACAATTTTTATTACTTGGCTGAAAGTAAGTTCCGCAATAGTCTTTCAACAAAGATTTGTGCCAAAACGAATGTAGGAAAGGTACCATTTCCTACATAAACATAATAAATCGTTAACATTCTTTCAGCTTTAGATCTACTAAATAAAATGTATAATTTTCAGCCTTTTCGCATTGGTGGAGTAAAAGTTTACGACAAAAATATTGATAGAAACGAAATAGTTATGGATCTAGATATATTGTAAGTTACCTAGTAATAGTTATTAATATTTCAATATCAGTACCTATATATGCCGAATGTAACACGATTATGGTACACCTCCTTTTTCATTTAGTTGTGAAGATATATGGTTGAGATTGGGAATATCCTATATAGGTTGTTTGGAAGGTCGATACAAAGCCTTGCGGAGACCACAAGGGAGATCATTTAAACTGCATTAAGCTAAACATGCCTTAGTACAAAGTCTTTCGGTTTTTGAGATTGTAAAAAATCATATACTTAAATTCCGCATAAAATCTTAACTTTTTAATAATGTCGTACGTATTTGACACATCCCACGGGTATGGCGTAATCAGATTTCTATTTCAATTCATGAAATTGCCTGATATACCAATTTATGGGCTGTAAAAAATCGTTTTGGGCTAGTCCCAAAAATCTGCTTCTTTACGGCAGTATGGCGACTACTTAGAACCGTCGAAACGGTATGGCATGGTGATTTTCATGAATGGCTACTTGAACATGATTAGTTGGAAAAAATGACCCTGTATAAAATAGTTTTGATTTTTTTTTTTAAATTAACCTGTTTTAATTAGTATGACGGGCTATTAGCCCCACTCGATCGGTGTGGTATTTCTCTTTCGCAGAATTTTTTTTATTGACTACCCTAAAATACAAAAATCTTATAAATAAAAAATCCTTTGAAATCCGTAATTGACAAGTTGGATTGATTGTCCTGATTACGCCCTGACGCCCAGCAGTTAGGCTATCGTTTTCGTTTCATTAATTATCATGAACTTCGGCCCCTGAAGGGGTGCCATACTTGTAATAAATGACGAAGTTTTGTGTCACTATCTCCCGTCTATTTAGGGAATTCGTTGCAGCTTACTAAAATCTAACAGTAATCAGGTTTAGTGATTACTCTCAGCAGTTGGATACCCTAAACGTACCCACTGAATTCAGAAAATTATGCAAAATTAAAAAAATATATGTAGGATGCTCTATTTGAAAATCAAAAATTAGTGTCACTTTCGATGAAATTGGAAGTGGACAAAGATCATTTATGTCAAAAAGCGACGTTTATTAATTATACAGAATGTTCCAAATTTCAACCATTTATCTTCAAAACTAAAGGAAAAAAGCGGGTGTACCATAATCCAGTTACATCCGGTATACGTAATACGTAAAAGATAAATCGTAGCCGTTATACCAAACAACACAATTCATTGTCAGAAACTGGTAAATCTAACGAGCTTTTTGACTAATCATAACACGCCGTCTTCTTTGATTTTGATATGACTGCCTCGTTTACAGATGGTAGAGGCTTCTTGATTACGGGCATCTTTATATTTGGCTGTTATTTCTGTTCAAGGGCGTTAACAACAAAATATGAATTAGGTATTACCCTAAATAACATTCATAAAAAAATTGATTTTCTCATTTAAAAAGAAATTGAAAAAATTTGAACCGCCATCGCCACTAAAAAAAATCGGTAAAGGTATTTACACAGAACTTCCCTCGTTCATGGCAGTCTCTCTAAAAAAATAATAATTACGAAATGACATTGAGAATAATAATCGGAGTAGAGTTATTGCTATTATTACAAAGAAAACTTGATAAGTTTTGGTCAAAAAAATATACTGCTCATCCAACAGCAAAAGTTCAATACTAAATAGCAGGTGCCACATATGGCAGGCTTGCGCAAATACCTTTACAAATGTCCACCATGACTGAATTATTTCTTGGGATGACCACCCTGTACATTTTTCAATAAAAGTATAATAGGTGCATATGCCAGATGTTATTGCCATCTATCACATTTTCAATCCAACATTCACGTAATGGAGTGGAAGTATAGTGGTGGTTAAAAAATTTCATTTTTTTAAAATTTTTCAAAAGATGGTAAAATAATTTTCAATTTTTTTTCTTCTGAAATAGGTTTAAAATGTCAAAGGTAGAAATTTTAAATTAGAGCAAAAAGGAAAGTTTCCTTCTGTTCTATAGTAGTGCCAAAAAAAGTTTAAAAATTAAAAATGATGTATTTATAAAATAGGTTTAGAATGCTATGAAATGTGAAAATTTTAAATTTGAGCAAATAAAAAAAAATTCGATCTATTTTAGTGGTAAAAACTTTTTGAAAAATGTTGGTGAAAAAAATTTTCAAAATTTTTTTCTGAAATACCTAGGTTTAGAATGTCATTTAAATTTGAGCATTCTGGTGTTAAATTTTTTTCCAAACTGGTAACAAAATGTTGCAAATTTTTTTTTTCCGAAATTGGTTTGGAATATTATGAAACGTGGAAATTTTAAATTTGAGCAAAAAAAATGTTTTCGTCTGTTCTATAGTAGTGATACATAAATGGATTAAAAATGTTTTCAAATTTTTTAAAAAATTCTTCAAAAACATTTTTAAATTTGTTTGAATAGTTTTAGAATGTCATGGAAACGTGGATAGATAAAATCTGAACAAGGAAAGAAAAATTCTTTCTTAGTGATAAAATTTCAAAAAACTTTTTTTTTAATCAGGCTTAGAATGCCATGAAACGTGAAAATTTTAAATTTGAAGAAAGAAAAAAAAAATTCATTTTAGTAAGTAGTAAAAATTTTTTCAAAAATATTGGTGAAAAAAATTTTCAAATTTTTTTTTCCTGAAATAGGTTAAGCGTGTCATGAAACGTAGAAATTTTAAATTTGAGCAAAAACAAATTTTTTTCATCGTGGTAAAAATTTTTTCAAAAATGTTGGAAAAAAATTTTCAAAAATTTTTTTTTTCTGAAATAGGTTTACCGCGTCATGAAACGTGGAAATTTTAAATTTGAGCAAAAAAAATTTTTTTCAACTTGGTAAAAATTTTTTCAAAAATGTTTGAAAAAAATTTTCAAAACATTTTTTTTTCCTGAAATAGGTTTAGCGCGTCATGAAACGTGGAAATTTTAAATTTGAGCAAAAAAAATTTTTTTTCGTCTTGGTAAAAATTTTTTCAAAAATGTTTGAAAAAAATTTTCAAACATTTTTTTTTCCTGAAACAGGTTTAGCGCGTCATGAAACGTGGAAATTTTAAATTTGAGCAAAAAAAAATTTTTTTCACTATTTATTCCGTTTAGACGGTCCACCCTGTATATTTTTCAGTGAAAATTCTATCAGTTCTTCGCTGACAGTAGGGTTAACTACCTACCAAATTTGACTGCTCTCCGTCAAGTAGTTTTTTAGTAAATACACCAACAGACAGACAGACAGACAGACAGACAGACAGACAGACCGACAGACAGACAGACAGACAGACTGACGGAATTGAAAAACCTATATTTTCGGAATCTACGTGTTCTGAAACGTCAGAATCCGAAAAAATCTCGGAGGGTGATTTTTTCTCGAATACAATACTTCCCTTCGGTATGCGAGGGAAGTAAAACGATCAAAATTTCGCCGTTCGCTTAATTGAACCTTATTACCTAATATCCACATTGAAGTCGGTTAAAAATTTTTACACTGACCTCAATAAGGATAATAAATAATAAGGTTTAATTAATTAATTACATTCTTTCGGTGGCAAATAGACCATGATCATTCTATTCATAGTCTATTGCCACTAATGTCTGGTATGATTGTGGATACGATTTATGGAACCTCTATATCGAGTCATATATTGTACATTCCTATTTTAGTTATGCAGGCGATTGTGATATTACATTTTATTTATCTGGAATCAAGGGCGGAATAAGGGATTTTCAGGTGAGTTTTAATATTTTAACCCAATTTTTAATCGATATAACTTTCTTAACAGTTGTTTTTGAAAAAATAATGTTAAAACTACTATGGATTCAACCGAAAGTAAGAACTTAACAATTCAAATTATCTTTTTTTTGCTCTCAGAACAGGCATCTAAACTCTGGCTGATTTATTTACTACAGTGGAAATGAATGGAATAAATCTTTACTTCATAGGCATATGGTTTTTAAAAAAAATCCAGAGATAGGTCGATTTTTATATTTAAATACGCATCTCTTGATATAAAATGTGTCCAGGGAAAAGCGTTATTATAGGTGTAAATAACCATTTTTTTTTACTTTGAACACAATTTTCTGTATTCTGCTCTTGCTTGACCCAAAACATATTTTCAGTAAGTCAGAATTTAAAAAATGTATAGAGGGCGCTGGTGGCAGCTTAAAAATGGAATTCGATTTTTTTTACTATGAACATAGTTTTATGAATTCTGCTCTTGTTTAATCTAAAACCCATTTTCAGTCTGTTAGAATTTTAAAAATGCATAGAGGGCGCTGGCAGCAGCTTAAAAATAAAATTCACCTCAGGTAGACTGCCATTTCTGTTAGATATTGACAAATTTTGTGAAAATAACTTGCTCATAATTAAAAAATATGACGTACCAAATTTGACAACTATACAAGGTGATTTATGTTTCATATTAGGTTCTATGACTGACGTTGTACCAAATTTGACAACTATACAAGGTGATTTATGTTTCACATTAGGTTCTATGACTGACTAAAAAAAAAAAGAAAATACAAAAATATGCATATAGTTATCAAATTCGGTACAATGTCATATTTTTTAATTTTGAACAAATTTCTCTTTTAAAATGTCTTAATATCTAGCACAGAACTGGCAGTTTACTTGAAGCGAATTTTATTTTTAAGCTGCCACCAGCGCCCTCTATGCATTTTTGAAATTTTAACGTACTGAAAATAGGCTTTAGGTCAAGCAAGAGCAGGACACATAGTAATAAAAAATGGCTATTTACGCCTATAATAACGCTTTTCCGTGAACACATTATATACAGTATGTTTCACTTTTCATGACTCACATATCACTTCTTTACAATGCGATTTTTTTTAAATTAGGGCGGAAGGTACTTATCCATCAGGAGATTGTGTAACAGTAAAATATTTTAAAATCCACCAGTGGCGTCCGTCGTTGTGAAGAAAAAAAAATTAGGCAAAGTTTTAACTGTAAAACATTCTCATAATCTTATTCGTTGTTATCAAAAACTCACTGAAACCGAATATTAATAACATGGTGTACTCGATGTTCACGTAATAGGAAAATAAAACTTCCCTTTTTAAAGTACCAATTATTACAGTCATAACTTAATTTTCGAAAGTAATTAATAATAATAATAATAATAATAATAATAATAATAATAATAATAAAGTCTTTATTAGGAAAGCATGTACATACAATACATCCAATCGCTAAGGCGAAGTCTAGCCAAAGCTATTTAACTTAACCTTTTAAGAGTTAATTAAGCTAAAGGAAAACAACAGGTTTTCCATTTAGAATTAATCACGTGACGTCAGTCGGTTTACTTAACAGTCAAAATCAAACAATAATTGACTTGAAAATAAAAAAAGTTCAAGTTTCGATTGATTCACGAACAATTCAATAAATAATAAAATTTACATAGATAACTAAATCTCAGTTTGCTCAACATATCACATGATTAATTCTAAATGGAATGAACGTTTTTCTTCAGCTTAATTACTTCCGAAAATAAAGTAATGACTAATAATTGCTACTTTAAAAAGGAAATTTTTTTTCCCCTTATATATTGAAATTCGGTAATAGTGAGTTTTTGATTACAACGAGTAAGATAGTGAGATTGTTTTACAGTTAAAACTTTGCCTAATATGTTTTTTTGGAAAATTAGGTACATTTCTCTTCATAACGATGGACGCCACTGGTGGATTTTAAAATATTTTACCGTTATACAATCTTCTGATGGATAAGTACCTTCCATTCAAATTTTAAAAAAATCGCATTGTAAATAAGAGAGCTGTGATATGGGAGTCGTGAAAAATGAGACATACTGTATATATACATAATTTGTTACGTCATTCGCATTCTTGTGAATGTTTTTTAAATAGGAACATAGCCCGTTCAAGGAATATTATAGTTGACTACACATAGGTATATAATTCTCATGAAAAAAGTCATAGAAACTGACCATAAATCTCAGTCTCCTATCAGTGATATCCCAGAGAGCCGTACTTAAAATTTTAGTGCACAATAACAGTAGAAATTTAGAAGTATTGTCTTTGGTAAATAAATAGTTATTTGGTACAGCGATAAATTTAAAAAAATTACTGTGTTTTGCTTATGTCAACAGAGGATTAATATCTTATATATTTGTGGAGCATTGATGAATTCGATATTCCATGATACACTGACAATATAAAGTTCCACTCTGTCGTTACATCCTAAAATATTTTAGGTAGGTGGGAGTCAAAATGATTTGAAATTATAGTTCAAACAGGTGTTTTCGTTCATTTCTTATTTTCTATCTATACATAAGTGGCATAGCTTTGAGGTTTTTATGTGCATTGAATATATGTAGTCAACTATAATGGTTTGTTGGAGCAAGCGTTAAAGTTGATTTTAAGAAGCCTAATGTGATTGAGACAAAATGAACAAAGTAGAGTAGTATTATTATGAGAAGATGCTCGCAAAAAATAATGCGCAGAAACGAGTTTGTGTGCTTCCATTGTTCTAGGCCAATGAGAGCGAATTGCGTCATATTTGACGTCGAAGCCAGTGGCACCGTCAACCTGCTGTCACAGGATCTGTGCTGCAATATACTTGTTGTGTTCGCCGTTTCTGATTGAATTAAGTGATATAACCTTATTTTCAGTGAAGGATGTCTTCATCGTAAACACTAGAGTGTGACAAGCTTTAATATTCTACATTACACAGCTCTTCGACCTCGAAAATTTGATTACAATTATTATATATCCTTCTACCCCAGATGATGTGTCACTGGTAAAAATATTCGCGCACGTTAGCTCCGCCCCGAGAGAAGCGTCTAGAGAGACCGAAATGCGAAAGCTTCGACACGCCCAACACGTGATATCATTAGTTTGACTATTTCTTCTTTGCTCTAGCGTTTACTTCCAGCGAGATGGATAGCGCATAGGTTACGCTTTAGCTTATGGCGCGAGGGGTCCCGGGTTCAAATCCATATGTCCGCACGATTTTTTTTTAAATTCTGTAACGATTAATATATTTTTTACAAATTCTTTTCTGATTTCTTTAGGTTTTCCTTCTTTTTATATATTAATTTCATTCTTTCGTGTGATTTCTTTGGGTTAGGTTAGTAGATTTCTATTTTGATATCTAATTGTTAATATTATTAGCGCCGCAGGCAGTATTAGCGTCGCAGACAAAATAATGGGGGGTGCGGGGGGTGTCCCCCCGCCTTTTTACCACAAAATAACAGGAAATATTTCAATTTCTCCACTTGCACGAATTTATTACACATTTACAAGGTAATGCGCATGCTCGAAGCTTTCGCATTTCGGTCTCTCTAGACTCTTGTCCGCCCCGAGCATCTTCTCATAATAATACTACTCTACGTACAGTGCAGGAACTAGAAAAGTGCTCATTTAATTTGCTTTCATAAAACTATAAAATTCGATCATTTTGATCATATGAACGTATTTCAGATTAATGAAATAGTGATAATAATAATATAATTGTTATTATAAGCTAAATTTAAAAAAAAAATGTTTTATCGGTTTACTATTTTACCTATCTTCTGTCCAAAATAATATTGACACTATCTTGATATCTTTTTTAATAACATTTTCATCAAAAATTCGTACATTTATTAAAATGAACTTGAATCAAAGGGATTAAATAACCGTGCGCGTGCTTATCATGCGAGGATATGGGGATCGTATTAAGAGACACAAAAGTGTCTCGCGCCAAGTACACTCAACAAACAATAATAAATATATCCTTCGCGCTCACTAATAAGCTAGCAACTGTGTCTCTTTACGGGAATAATATCTACTCCCACCACCGCCTAATTTTTACATTGGAATTTCTCAAATAATATACGGATTTAACTAAGAATGTGCTTAAAATTCGCTAATTCTCTATCAATTCAGATCAGAATCGATTACATTAATTACATATGACGAAGATACGCCCATAGCGACGTTTAGCCACAATGCCAACCTTGTAAAAGTTAATATCCCAGGCGTCTATTCTATTTATCAGACCCTAGTGTGGTTCAATTTTGACATCAAAGCGAAACGGCATTAATTTAGAAAATAGACCACTTCAAAATTCTTGAAATTATGGCTTACTTTCTCACCGTATTATATTCTAGTCAGATATTTAGTGCTGGCCAATTCACTTGATTTAAAATTAAACATATTACAGAAACCACGTCGATTTTAAGTATACATATTTAGTTTAATATTTTTGCAAGCATTTGATAATTTTTTACACTGAACACTGCGCTGGACGCGAGCGACTTCTCCCGTCAAGTTGGCATCATCAAGTTGGTTTGATTGACGAACCGCGCTTCAGGATATTCAGTACTTTAGTGCATATTCATGTTTTAATTTAATGATGTAGCAGGATAAGCAAGGGATAGCTGCGCCTGCATTTTCCAACATAATTTTGGGGACTCTCATACGTACAGGGTGCGTGTATGGTCGATATTTTCTCAACCGTTTGAAATATGAAAAATGCCTAGACAAAAATTGTAGGAAGTCAAGAGCGGCATATCTTAAAATTATTTTTAAATCTACTGGCTGTTTGACACGTCGATGACAAGCTAGTTCTTGAATTTCTTAAATAGGATACCCAACATATTTTTATATATTTACGTTCGACTCTTAATTATTTGTTTAGGCATACACCATTTTTTAATTTACACGGCGGCGTTGCCACATTACACAATTTGGTTAGTGCATAATGGATACACCTTGTATCCATTGTCCACTAACCAAATTTTTTCGTTTAGAAATGAAGGGAGTGATACTGACAGTCAATCAGATGATTCAGAGACAAGCATCAAGCGAATACGCTTAATTTAATTTTTTTCTAGTAGTTTATTTTTACTTTTGGAAATAAAAGTTCGTAATGTTATTATTTGTAATGATACAATTCATTAGTTGTAAGTTATTTTAGTTTATAAGTTTTTAACTTTGTTTACCAACAAAACATAGTCACTAACTCCACGAAAGGCGCGTACCCTTACCCGTACCACTA
The DNA here is from genome assembly GCA_963583905.1 of Stenurella melanura. Classification (NCBI taxonomy): domain Eukaryota; kingdom Metazoa; phylum Arthropoda; class Insecta; order Coleoptera; family Cerambycidae; genus Stenurella; species Stenurella melanura. Next base: position 467,110 of record OY757311.1, read on the forward strand.
CGCATTCTGGACAAATGGAGTTGAATATCTCGGGTTATAATCTTAGAAAAACAAATTACTTTCCAAGTTACATGTTTTTTTTTTATGTACTTTCAGAACGAGTTTTTAGATTTCAGTAATTACTATTATTTTGTGCGAACAATAAACTTTTTACGGCAAAAAATCGAAGAAAAAAAAACGAAAAACTACAGAAAAACGTAAAAAACATTATTTTAAGAGTTACCAAAAATGTATTATTTTATGCCACCTAAGTACATAGAAAATCTGTATTTTGATGTAAAGCTCGTAACTCTCGGACACGTTGCCCAAAAACAGTCACTAATCATATTTTCGATTAAAGGCCACTTAAAAAATAATTTGATTTAAAATTTGGCACGCTTATCTATAATCATAAGAAGTATCCTTTCCAAAAATTATATACAAATTGGTATATGCACTACGAGCAAAATAATTTAAAAAAAAAGAAAAACTAGTGCGCGCCGCGATTATCATTTTTTTTTTTGAGGTTGTGTAATCAATTTATTTTAAAGTGTGAAACCTACACAGTATTGACGTAAAATGTCTTCTGATTAATTCAGTTTTTGGCCTATTCCAATGCGACCAACAGAACCTTAGATATTTACAAAAATGCAAAGCGGAACAAGGAAAAAAAGGTTTTTCAAAAAATTCAAAAAATGGAAGGCTTCAATATCGCGGCCAAAGCTAAAAAAATTTCTACAGATACTCTATGATGTCTAGAATAAGTAAAGAAAAATTATCGCTGCTAACAATTTTTTTTTTTTGTTTATTTGCCTTCACTCTAATACTAATTAACCACGCAAAGCGCTAAATTTACAGTATCCCCCACTTCGGGCATTACAGATTTTGTGACCCTGTCAAACGGGTTTACCCTCGCTGTACAAATTTCACTTCAAAAACAATTTCCATCTGGTTGAAGAAAATGCGAGGGCAGCTATCCGACGTGTATCCAGCTACGTCCTTTGTTTTCCAACACTACGATTTTAGTTACATGGAATGCTTCGGGTCGTAATGAAACCATTGATAACGTCCATACCGTTGGTGGGAGGGCTTCAAGTATTCTTTCTAAACAATCCCGACATAGATTTCGATCTACTTGGTATTGCAGACCTTCTGGATATGCCCGGCTTAAGGTATGTTTATATTAAATAGTTGATTATATTATTTTTGTAATCTTAAATATTTGTAGTGACATTTTGAGGCGCATTGTGGTCGAAACTGTGGCATCCATGATGGTGTTACCGAATAAATTCCCTATAAAATTGAGTGACGAGGTAGAGGCCGTGGAACTTAAAGCACCAGAACCAGAGGTAACTTTGCATATTTAAGTATTTTTTTATGTAAGAGGGTCTCGAAAAATATTACAAATTTGATGAAATGCCAAAAGAGATACTTTAGTTATCCAACGTTTTTCGAGGTATTGAATGTCGTGAAATATTAAACAGCTATCAGTAGAATATTTAAAAATTTATTGGAAGGTATATGTATATCTTTTCCATTCCCATCTTGGTAAAAACTACTCAAACCGTTGGTTTTTGCTGGACGGTGACATTTTCTATAATATTATCAAGTTTTTCTGGTTCCCTACATTAAGAGGCAATACAATATTTACGTTCTGTAGAAAATATCAGTGACCAAGTGAGTAAAGTTTGTGGTTAGTTTATATAAAAGTATATAAATATTATTATATTATATTCCTTTATACAAACAAACATACAGTATACATATACCGACCTATCATTTTCATTCATAATTTAACATTGTGGGACATACATTGCCTTGAAAAATAAGTTACGCTCCATTGAACTTTATTTTAATGTAGAATTCAGTACGCTCATAGTCAAACTGGCCTTATTTTTACTTTTTTATATCAAACGTCCATTATTTCTTCTAGGGTGTATTAAGAGTACACGTTGTAGAAGCAAGACATCTTATGAAAAAGGATATCAGCGTGCTCGGAAAAGGGAAATCTGATCCTTACGCGGTCGTGACTGTAGGGGCGCAAGAATTCAAAACCAAAGTGATAGATAATAGCGTCGATCCGAAATGGGACTATTGGTGTGAGGTAAGTTTTAATTTCATTTCACATATTTATGTAATTTCCTTTTGTAGTTTGATGCTGATCTTTCTTTTATTTTATGCATGACTTAGTTACCTTCAGAACATATTCGTACATTAACAAAGCAAAAAGTAGAGCAAATTAACACATGGCTTTCAGTCATAGTATGGTATGGTAGTGTAATACAAAAACTCAGAGGCAGTGACTAAATTATGCTACTTTATTGATAATATCATACATTAAATTTTGGTACTGTTATTGTTTGTTTTTATATTGTTTTTTACCTATTATATTACCAGTTCCAAATATTGGAATCCAATGGACAGCAACTCTATATTCATTTGTGGGACAAAGATGACACAGGTGACGATGAAAATCTTGGCAGGTAAGAAATCATTAAAAAATGACTATTTGAAGGATCGTGAGTACTTGTACATTTTTTTGGTCATTTTTATTGTACAGGACTTTGATCAGTCGTTAAGAGTTTTAATTTTCTCTGGTTTTCAAACACATTTTTCACAAAAACTCTGATCTCTTACTGCATTCTGACTATATTTAAATCATTTGGATGACAAAATCTACCGAAAATTACGTGTAGTAATTACCCTCACTGGTACATCATCCTCAGTTAACTATACTAGGTGGTACGGGCGCATTCCATTCTAATAAATTTCGAATTTAATTTTTTTGCTGGAAACAGTTCAGGATGAAAAATCATGTTACCAAATGATAGCCTGGTCTGATATTAATTAGAATTAGGACGGCTGGCACGTGCGCGTGGGTAAAAACTCTTTTTTTTACATATATAAAAAATTAAAAATCGTCAATTCTTTCTTTTTAATTCCCTCGCATACCGAAGGGAAGTATTGTATTCGAGAAAAAATCACCCTTCGAGATTTTTTCGGATTTTCGTAATAAAAATGGAAAACTTCCGGTTCCGATGTAACTTCCACGGAAAGAAATCAAATATTTAAATGGAACAACCTTCAGATGTACCGTACCTAATTATCATTTTCAACATTTTTTTTCTTTAATTTTTAGTTTTATTCATAGGTGATCGCGACTTGCTCTTACTCTTGTTCGGTCTGCAAGCACCTGTAAAATATTAGCTTTTCAAATATTAAAATTAAATACGATTTACACTTCAGGGCCAACTTATTCAAAATAATTATCGTAACAAAACAAGTCTTTTTTAATTACTGATTTATTTGAAAGAGAAAGTACACGTTGTGCATATCATTCTTTTCGTAATTGAAAGGTCCAATTCAATAACAGATTGTCTCATAGGGGTTCCATAAAAAAAAATAGTTTTCGGTGAATAACTAATATCGCTGAACTGAATGAAGAATAAATCGCGTTTAATCCTAATATTTTAAAAGATAATATTTTACAGATGTCTGCAGACTGATTTTTAATAATTTTGACCAAGTCGTGGCCTTGTATGATTAAAAATGAAATTGACAAAAAAATGTTTGAAAATCAAAATAATATCCAAGGGTTGAATCATATGTATTTTGGCTAGCGGAATCCTAATATCCAAAAATATACAGGTTGTCTCATTTAAAAATATGATTTTCATTACACTGGCATCGGCTATTTTGACTCTTTACATCACATAATTAGAAATTTGATTTGACACTACACCAAATTCAAAAGTTACAATAGTGTTCCTATGGGCTGCGCCACCCGGTATGCTGTTTACCGATTTTGAGAAGTTGAATAAATCATTAAAAAATAAATTGGTATATATGTCCACATTTAGAAGTGTGTAACTCCCCAGAGACGGTAACTTTTTTAATAGTTTTTATGAAAAATTAATTTGTCAAGAAATTCTACCTGCCCAAATATTTGCACTTTACTCGAAACACCCCGTATGTTATTTTAAGAACTGTACTGTTTCAACTTGGACAGAGTTTTTTGTTTGTTATTAAGTGGTCCTATTTTCTTAAAATTAAAACTCTATCTTCATGCTTTCTCGCTTTGCATGATTTTAGTTACAATCTCTTCCCATTTTTATTGTCAGTATTTAAACAAATTTGTCGTACGAACTTATTGCACAATTCGAAATATACTAAAAGAAAATTTTAAGAGAATCGTGTTTTGTGTTGACAAGACGGCCGGCATTTTGCTATTTGATTTTCTAAGTTTACATTATCGTGAGTTTAATGACAGTAGGAAGTGGACAGAACATTCTCTTTTAAGTATGAAATAGGGGAGGAACTACTTTCCTGTATGCCAATTTCTGTAGTCTATAATTTAGAAAATGCCAATAATTTGGAAATGCTACAAAGATTTCTTTGGCGAAAAAATTACCAGTCTAAAAAGCACAACTTTATTTCATTTAACGTCACTTTAGAGCCCTTTTATGCGGGCGTTTTGTGCCGTCGGTAACACGACGGCAAATTGCGGCCGCGTTTTGCACTGCCGCGCCGTAGGTTATACTTGCCGTTCGCGTGCATAAAAACAACCGGCCGCAATTTGCAGTCGCGACACGGACGGCACAAAACACCTGCATAAAAGGACTCTTACTACAAAACTGTAAGAAACAGAATAATATAATATCTAAGAGGAGCCTATCAATATGAAAATTGGGATGTGGCATTTAAGCACATGCGCTTTATACTCGAATTTATGTCATAAATTTTTGTGTGAAGAAATTCTGAATGATTTCATCAATTTTTATTTTCTAAATCATCGCGATTACACATGATAAAAAAATTGTCATTTAGGTAAATAGATTTCGTCGTGTATTAATAATTAAAAAAAGTCAGAATTTTGTCGTACCTATTAACTCTCAGTTTTCAGTTGACTTGAGCCACTCAGTGTTTTTAGAAAATCATTTAAAAATACGTGGTGAATTCAACTAACTACAGAATTACTGATAATTCGACGTATTCACACGTGACAGTAGAGACAATTTATTATATTACGATATGCATTATCAAAAAGTCATTCGTTTCAGAGATATTACAATTTTTGCATGTTTTCAAGAAAATATTCCCCGTGGTGATAGTATCGTGAATAAACAAAAAATCCCTGTTTTATTTCCGAATTTTTTTCTCTCAGCCATGTACTTTATACAGTTTACACATCATTTATCACGATTCAATCAAGATAACACCAATAATCTTGGTGCAGTACAAAAAACTTTGCGTAGGTAATTCAAAAATTAACAGGCAATTTCATAACGGTTTGTTTCCAAAATTTGAGGACACCTTTTGTGAGCAAATTATTATTTCAAAAACTCTGATTTATTTGCTTTTTACGATGGCACTGACTTATGACTTATATATTGATATATTTACAAACCTCTCCAAACTTCATAAAACAGTGAGTCGTACGGTTAAAACGGGTGTGTATTCACTTTTAGTACGTGTATACGAGGTAATCGTCGAGTAATTACAACGCTAAAAATTCGAGACAAATTTGTCTCGAAATTACGTTTAATGTGCGAATCCGGTTATTTAAAAGCATACTCACCTATCAATAAAAATATCTGATCAATAATGACAAATACTCTAAAAGTTGTATAATGAATATGACGTAAATAAATAGTATATTATTTAACGCAGATGAAGTTTGTAGCGCGAGCCGCAGGCGAGTGCTGTAAATCATCAAGAGTGTTATTACCATTACCGCAAATTGAATAAGTACTGTATTTTATGATTATAACAATAAATATTAATATAATAGTTTCAAACTATGCAAACATGTCAAATCACCTTCCTCCCCTCAATAATAATGGACCATTCTATTTTTTTTGCGCGTTACATCGATTGGGCATGCTATGCATGAAGTTAAAGCTGAGTGGTGTAAAAATAAATCACAAGGGTGTAATGATTACACAGATTATTTGTTTATGGATACATGTTTATATTACATGTTCAAAAGTAGTTGAGTGATAGTATATAATGTAGTAAATTTCATAAGAAAAGAACATTCTAATTTTTCAAACTTGTCTGCTTCTGTATTACCCATTTTGTGTCATAGTATATACCCACTCACAGCCTACTGCGTAAGAGTAATTACTGCGCATCCTTCGATAACCATGATATTACCTATATACATGTTTGGAGCATCTTTAATGTCCAATATGTCAAGAAATATTACAGCTCTACCCTGACATATTTGAAAAGAGATAGGAAAAAAGGATCTAAAAGAGTATGTAAAAATGTACAGCGTTTTCCATTTGAAAAACAACCTTCATTGTTATATCACGTGACCTTTTCAAGCAGCTATTTTTTAAATTCCAAAAATATATATACAACCCTACAACTTTTATACGAAACTTTTTCTTTATCTCCTATAATAGCAGAAATAGAGGGGGGGGGGGTCAAGATACATATCCATTTTGGCCGTACAACGCACTGTATTATGAAGTTTGGAGATGTTTGTGAATATATCAATACTTAGGTGTAAGTCTTAATAAGTAGAAATTTCCAGTTAGTTAGTGGAAATTTCAAAATAGCTAAATCGACATAATTGGAAATTTTTTATTACACTGGCCCTTTAGTGCCATCGTTAGCTTTTCGTTAGGGTATGCAACATTTAACAAAAAAATCTTTTTTATTCACGATAGTATCACCGCGGAGAACACTTTTCTGAAAACACACAAAAACTATATCTCAGAAACAAATGAATTTTGGATAGATAATACATATTTGGGATATAATAAATTGCCTCTACTATCACGTGTTTAAAGTAATACAAATTACCAGTAACCTTGTATACAAGGAAAGTCGCATTCTCAAAAATTTGGGGATAGCACGATCCTGACCCATTACCCTGTAAATAAATTTCACATCTGCTTTTCTCAAGTGACTTGTGCAGTTTTTAAAGCTTTGCAACAATTTTGTGCTGACACATTATTTATTATATGTTACACAGCTTGTCGTGGAGTGTATTTCCGGTACCCAGCTGAAGCTTCATTTGTTTGATAAAGACAAGGGTCACCGTGACGATGAACTTGGAAGGTATCATAATTTCATGTTCCACTATTTCACTTTCACTTTTTATTATTGTGTTCTGTTTTTTAATTATTGTGTCGAGAATCGAAAAATATTGTAACCGGATAAGTGAGATTGTTAATAGTTGAGACCGTTGTACTTCTGTTTCGTAAACAACTTAGTCTGTGTGTGGGTCCGTAGATTGGTTCTTCTAAATTTATAAATTACTCTTGTTAGACGTTGAGTGTAAAGATATAAGTAGGAAATACAATCGTGGAATTCTCCCTCTTAAATCTGAATATGTTTTACAGGCTTGTTCTATGCCAAATTTTGTATCATGAAAGCTGATGGAGTTGTTTCAATGAAAGTGATTCGGATGACAGGGCGTTATTTCTCGATTTACGAGGGGCGGACTCGACGCGATCGCAAACATGTTTTTATTTTGTAGGTACTTCATATGCGAAAATGACACACCTTGTTAGTGTAATGATGCTAACAATACAAAGATGTATCATTTTTGTATATGAAATACCTACAAAATAAAAACATTCTTACAAACACGTCTTAGTCCGCCCCTCGTAAATCTTCAAATACGCTCTGTCATTCGAATTCTGGTGATAAAACACCTTACATATTTAACACAACTTACTCATGGGGGAAAATATGCAAAAATGTAGTTTATAACAAATGTTCCCTTGGTTTGAATACATGCCTCTCATCGATGAACAAAAATCCTATACCACGGTCCACGACGCATAATATCTGGGTTACTTCGTGTCCGATTAGCTACATGATGTACTCTTTTAAACAACTGATGAAGATTAATAATTTCAATCTAATATACTAGATAACAACTACTTTGTGTTCTCTCTTAGATAGAAATCCAATGAACTTAAGTGTCGGGGTCATGGTGGCTGGGATACATAGGTTAAATTTTAATTTAATCAATCACGTTGCGGTGGCATCATGGTGGTATGCGATATTCCGTACAATATACGGTGATGCGTAAAAAGCATATAAGAATTATTTATGCCCTTTCTCGTTAACCATAATGATCGAACTACAAAACATTAATAATCGTTGTTAAAACCAGAAGTGCACACCACACAAGTTATTTTATCCAATGCGTATAACATTAGTTCATTGGTAAAAATTTTTCACATGCGATTTTCACGAAAACAACTATGTAATCCTAGAAAAAAAAGTTTGAAATAAAAAATGGCCTTTTCCTCTATCTCTACTGCTTCCCAATAAACTTGTATCTATTTCGAAAGATAAAGGAGATTTCCGTTCGCTATATTTACCCCTGCAAATTCATTAATTTTTATCGACATAGCCTTAGAAAAAAAATCATATTTTTGTAAACTTGCAAAATTTTACCTTCATATTAACACATTTTGTTAGAAATAAGAAATATGTAATGATAATACGGTAAAAATTTTGAGATTTTGTTTCGTTTGTAAGTTAGACCGAGTTAAATGAAAAAATAATTTTCTTATTTTAATTGTTATTATTAATATTTATCCAATAGGCACCAAGAATGAGAGAAATAACATCAGCTTTCATGCATCACAGTCTGTCAGAAAACTAGTAGATCACCCTATACAGTGTCCCACTTTTCTTCGTAGCCCGGCCAGTAGCTCAATTATTAATAAATCGATTTATTTTAAACTTGGGTAAGCTGTACACTTCTTCGAAGTAACTTAGAGCGCGTATACCTGTTGAATTATTTCCATAGACGCTCGAATTAGGGGGTGAGAATGCGGTCAATGTTTAGGTAAATCTTATTTGGGATTTTTTACTAAAAAAATATTACCACGATCTTATCTTATAGGGAATCTTTAAATCGCCTTATCCGAGTGGTTTTAGAGTTATCAACAGATAAATATGAGGTTTTGTCAAGAACAAGAATTCTGGGATCGAGGTGAAGTTAGAAACAAAGTTATTTCACAGTTTTTGCTACTGAAGTAATAATCAAGAATATCATCATATTGTCTCAGAGGCAAGTACTTATCGTACTTCAGTGAGTATTTATGTTTATTGTGCATTATTATTTTTGTTTAATGTAATTAATTGTATTGTAATTTTTTTGTATATTATGCAAAATAAACAGTATTATTATCCGTATATCTCTACACTTGATAATTTTCACTCATCCCGGAGGTAAAACATCAAAAGAATTACGTGATCAAAGTCTGAGAACCACATAATACACTTCATCAAAGCATTAAGAATTATCCTGAGAAAAATTTTCTGAGCAAGTGACATGTACGAAGAATAACTGCCTTTTGAATATCGATCAAAGTGTTCTTGTGTAATCCCAGTATTATTATTATTATTATTATTATCATTATCATTAAATCTAGCAAAAGTCGTAAACAAATTTTTTATTTGACAATAATGGAAGCTGAAGGCTTTGTAGTTTATTTATCATTATTTGTTTTAAAAAATGACACCGAGCGGTTTTAATGGATGCGTTACAAAATGGCGGTAACATATTTTTTAATAAAAAGTCACTAAGCTCAGCACAGTGGCGCGGTGCTAAGGTGTTTGGCTTACGACCACGGAGTCCCGGGTTCGAATCCTAGCCAGGGTATATGGATTTTAGTGGCGTCTTTCATGTGTTACCGAGCAGTGAGGGTAGCAGTGAGCTAGACCGCTGTTGAGTGGCACATGTTTAGTCGCTGTTATCTCTTCTGAGTTCGAGTCTCAGCGGCGGTAGATGGCAATATCGCAGGGAATGATTGTTGTGTTGATGTCTATGTGTACGTGTCCTGGTTGAGTTGTAGGACAGCAATAATTGAATTCAGCCAGGACGTTAAAATAAATAAGGCCATTAATACGATTTATCTAAAAATTGACCCCATTTTCACCCCCCTAATCCGTGCGTATATGAAATAAAATTAAGTAGGTATAATATGTACTTTTAGTTACCTTGAAGAAGTGTACAGTGAACAGTGAGACACTCTGTATAATCGGGTTTTGAGGAATGCTTAATTTTTGAAAAATATTTTATTTTATTTTTCTCTACTTTATGAATATGTACTATTTTCCTACAACGTCTCAACTAACACTGGGAAATGGTCATAATTACAATTTTAATAAATGGAACACCGCACAGTCTATTATACAAGGAGAATTCTACCGACTCATTTTTTTTATACGTAGGGTTTACTTATAGCCCGAGAGCTCACGACATCGAGGGTGAAAGAGCTTTGTAAAATAGAATATTTATTTATTAGTTTATTTATTTATTGGTTTATTCAAAAATAATGGTCAGCCTCATTTTCGAGGCGCTGGAAAAGCGAAATCCTCGGATCTCTTATTTGGCGGTCGCAATCTCAGTTAAAAATTACCGGAACATATCGTGCCCCACATCGATTTTATCCGGAAATTTAATTTCCAATCGATCAATCACAAAAAAGGGTAGTCAATTTTGTCTAGAAAAAGTTATAGCGGTTTCTGCGAAGAAACGTCGAAATCGGATAAATTTTTTAATGGTTTTTCCAAAAAAATTTAAGTGCCCGCAATAATTTGAAAGTGGTACGTAGGAAGGCGAGAGAAATCGAATGGCGCAAACCGCAGCTCTGCATCTCGTTTCGTTTTCGAGATTGAGCCATCGGAAGTAAGAAAAAAGACCAATTTTTACCTGGTTGATCGATTGGAAATTAAATTTCCAATCCGATGATGTGGGCACGATATTGTTCCCGTAATTTGTAACTGAGATAGCGACCGCCAAAGAGGTCTGAGGATTTCGCTTCTCTAGCGACACAAGTCCGCGCCGAAAATGAGAGCTGACTGCGCGCTGTTCTATCAGCGCGCAGGCTGGCCATTATTTTTGAATAAACTAATAAATAAATATTAGATTTTACAAAGCTCTTTCACCCTTGGTGTCGTGAGCTCTCGGGCTATTACCTTCAACTTGAATGATTCAGTTCGCGGAATGGATTCGTAAAGTTGTCATCTAGCCAAATCTGATAATAAAAAAACCCAAACACTGTGGTGTTAACTGCAAAATCAATTTATGAACACAAATTTTAATTTAATCGTTTGTACTTTGAGCGTCTTGTATTTTTTTATTTGCATTTATTTTACTTAACCATTCATTGCGTGCTTTAAATTAATAATTTTGTGCCCAGTTTGTATTTATTGTGTTACTGCTTAACTTTCCTGTTGTTTGAATATTTTATAAATACTGTAATATTCCTTTTTTTTTTCGTTTTTACTATAAAAAAAGTGCATTTTGTCTTAGAATTGTCGATATCTCAAATATCTAATTAATACATATACGGGTTATTATAAGCAAAACAAGTTTTGAACTTTAAATATGTGAAACAATTTAATTTTATATCAAGAAACTGTTGCCTAAGGTCTTCTACAATAATATGTATAATATTCTGTGGTAGCTCTGGAAGCAAAAGTTCCTGATTTAAACTTATTTTCTTCCTGTCAAAACCTGTGGTTTTGACACTGAACACTACACTCGTTAACTTAACTGGAATCATCTGGTGATGGTTTTTTAATCACCACTAGATGGTACCAAATAAATTGACGATATGCGTGTCGAGAGTAGATTTTGATGTTCGAGTTTCAACCTTCTATCGGGTCATTTTAATTAGGCAAAGATATATCCTCAAATCAGACGAGAAAAATAATTTTTACGTAAAGAATAATATGAAATACAATTAAATGATAGTTTTTACTTTATTTTTATATTTATTGATCTAGGGCCACCATCGAGGTATCCAACATTGTTAAAAAGGGAAGTGACGACTTGGTAAGTAAAATAAATCAAATGTTTTGGAAGTGTGTATTTGGAAAAATCTCTCTCTCTCTCTCTCTCTCTCTCTCTCTGGCCTTTTTACAATCCCGGAAAAAAATTAAAATCCGGTAAGTTCGCTATAGTTGTCCTTAAAATTTCCCATGGTTCTACATTTCGACAAAAAAAAAAAAAAAATGAAATAGGAAAGTTAGAAAGTTTCGAGGAGCCAGCCATAAGATTCTTTTTTTCTCACTTGTTTAATGGCAACTTACTTCCGAGATTGGGGCCAATCACTGGCGCCAGGAGACCAGTTACTCCCAAGCTGAAAATGTTACTTCTTTATCGAAGAGTAGAACTTTTCACTTGCCTAACATTTGATAGAAAAGAGATCCGCTGCTTTACATCTCCCCCCGGAACATAATATCTACTGTACAATTCCTACTTAAATCGCATAAGTTCTACGTATGCGCTGATATACCAGCCGTTAGAAGGTGGGGCGAGATTGTTTTATTTCCTTAGATATTCACCCAACCAAGTACTAACCGCAACTGTAGTAGGCGTAGAGTAATTTCGTATTGAAATACGTGTATAGTCATCGCCCACCCCATACGATCTTGGTGATTTTAAACGTTCAATGATATGGAGGTCAAGTTGCCTTTTTAAAATAAATTAAGGTTAAGTTTATTCCGGATAGTGAAATGTTTTTCCAAGAACACATTTTCAAGTTGCTGCTGAAAGCCACCACAATAATAAACTATTATTATATGTACAATTATTTGTTCATAGTGGGTTACCTTAGAACAGGCGAAACATGGAATGGTTCACCTTCGACTGACTTGGTTAGCTCTCAGCAAAAATTATAGTGATCTGGAGACTGTACGTATCATCGTTAAAAGTTCGTATTATTTTAAACCGCTTTGGTTCTAGGTAATATACGAAACACACATGTTAAGAGCATCAAACTTGAACACGGCGCTACTCACAGTTTTCCTCGATTCGGCCAAAAATCTACCTGTAAATATTATTTATTTATTTATTTATTTATTTCGTTGAATTTTGCTCCTTATATTACAGCAAGCGAGATCGTCCACGAAACCCGATCCGTATGCTGTACTTAAAGTTGGCAACAAAACCCAACAGACCAACGTCTTAATGAGGACCATCCACCCCGTGTGGGAACAAGGCTTTACATTTTTAGTGGCCAATCCTGAAAACGACTCGTTGTTTTTGAGTATAATGGACCACAAGACATCTACCGAAATCGGTCAACTTATTTATAAAATTAAGAATCTCAGTAATAAGACTAATTTGGAAGTAAGCAAGGAACCTTTCTCTCTATTGAAGGCCGGACCTGAGAGCAAGATAACTTGGTCGATGCATTTGCGGGTAAAAAGTATTCAACGAATACAGTAAGTGGCAAGGGTATGAAACAAATTCGTAAAATTGAAAGGGAAGGTGGTTTACCCGGAAATTCTCGAACGGAACAATCTTCTTTATTTAATGCCAAAATAGAACTCTAGTTTTCATTTGAATTCATTTTACAGTTGTCAAAATGACTGCATAAACTTTGAAACATCAAATTAGAAAATGTTTGCAAAAATAAATGAAAAATGTGAAACTTTCTTCGTGTGTATTGAAATAAATGGCATTCGACATATGGCTTCCTGGTCAAAAGTCATGAGCGCGAAGTCCGTTATTCAATGTTTTCGGAGCGTCCTAATATTGAATACTAAAAATTAGCGACTTCTATGCTCTGTAGGTCCGAAAAAAATTGAATAACGAACTTCGCGCCCATAAGGACTTTTCAGTTCAGAAATCATGACCGTAATCTGTAGAATACCATGTGTTTCATCAAAATCCACAGAGAAGAGAAAATTTTAACTTGATTTTTTGAACCAGCCTAAGATACATTCTTAACAATAATGGCTTTATGGACTAATTTTTTGGAACGCTTGACAGTTAATTATGTTTACATTTGAACTGTGTAACGACGGCCATTTGAGAAACCGTCAGACGATCGCGTGCAACGCGACTAGGATATAAAAAAAAAATGTTGATGTCATCTCACGAAAACAAATGAGGGTGGCCACCTCTACGAGAATTTCTGCGAAGAACAAATTGTTTCAATGCCAATGACTGTCTTCCATACTATCGCCGCTCACTGTATTTACTCCGTCACTTATTTCATCATAGTTGCTTTTAGATTTTGAAAAAAATCGCCGACGAACCTATGTTAAGCGATGCCCCGAAAGTTTTGGAAAGGACCGATTCCAATATTTCAACTCCATCCACAGGTTTGGATACACAAAAGCTCGGAAGGGCCACATAATATAAACATATATACTTTTTTCAGTTGAGAGCACACAACTTATGGAAAATGGATCTCGGTCAATTTGGCTCAAAATGTGGAAAGAATTCTTTTGGGTATCCTGATCATTGACTAATAACTGTTTTATTGTGTCAGATCACAATAGTGGCTTCAAGATAACGAATAGGTTTTGTCACTTTGAAGTCGCCATATTGAATGTTTGAATTTCGACTAAATATTTGTAATTTGCAACCTCAAAAATCTCCAGATACCGATTTGCAGACATTTCATAAATTACAAAACTTATCCTCCATAATGACGCCACCATTTTGAATGGTTTCGAAAACTTTTCCCTATATTTCTTTAGCGTCTTGCACCGTCGAACACAGAGGGAGAAGTAGGTTTCGTAGCTGCAGCAAAAATTAGCATGTTCTTCCGACTCATTCACTGCAGTAATAAGTTTTGTGCAGAGTCCTTACATTTTTCTTGAAATATCAACTTTTCTCCTTGACATTTTAACTTTTACATTTTAAGTCGAGTACATTTCCTAATGGTGAGACGCATGAATCGCATTAACGTGTTTCAACTGGAGCAGTAAAAACGCGCCTTAGTTTACTCAATCGGTTAGTCTTTACTTTTACCCAGACACGCAGAGTGACTGAACTGAAGAAAAAACACATTTCAACTCTTTGTCTTGAAATTTTAACTTTTTTCCTTAAATTCAGTTGACTCAGTTAATCCTCCGTTAGTCTTTACTAGACATGCAAAGTTCAGTCACTCAGAAATTATGTGGCCCTTCAGAGTTCTCGTATATGTCTAGTTCTAGTTCAGTTTCGAACTAAAATTACATTCTGTTTTTTTTTTTTTTTTAGCTGACAGTCAAGTCTCTGGTCAAACTGGTAAGGAAAGAGACCAGTCTGGTGATGCGAAACAAACGAATCCAGGAGAAACACAAGAAATTATAGAAGACAGTTCTGTGTCTGTCGTTAGCAGCGCCCCGCCTTCGTACAATTCGGAAGGATTGCTTCACAGAACTCCAAGCATTACATCGTGAGTAAATATGCACAATATGCACATAGCCTAGTCCTCGGGGGGATTTGAACAAGGAGTAAATAATCATTATCGGAACTTTTGATTTTGTGGTAAGTTTTTAGTAGTAGCTTTGATTTTATACTACTAGTATAAAGTATAAAATCAAAGGTAGTAGATAAGTATTTTAAAAAGCTATCAAGGTCACTGTGTGCGGAACAGAACAAAATGACGTCAAACGTTCAATCGAATGTACGATATTTTTTGTAGACTCCTTTTTTATAAGAATTCTGTGCTCTTCAATTTTCATCTCTACAACAGTTTTCGTATTTTTTGTATCTTAAATTATTTTCAAAAAAATGTACCTAAAAAGTTGGGCGCCATTTTGTTTTATGTCCCGCTCACAGTGACCTTGATAACTTCTTAAAATACTTTTCTACTACTAACAATCTACCAAAAAATCAAAAGTTATTATAAGGATTATTTATTCCCAACCGTTGCCCCTATTTGTCCCTGCGAACCGGGCTAACTATTTTCTTTTCAATAAAATGTTTCGAAATAGGTCGGCAGGTGAGGCTGGGTTGGGTAGAATCCAGATGACTTTACGCTACAGCGTTCAAAGACAACGATTGATTGTAGTGGTGCACAAAGTGATGTAAGTAATAAGAAATTAGAATAAATTAATAAGTACCCAAGCGTGCAATACTTCCTGAGAAAAAACGAGCAAGTGATTTAGTGTGTATTCATGCCATTCGTGGAACTAGAAATTTTTAAAACTTTTAAAACAAAATAATTATAATTCTTATTTCTCGCTGCGAATAAAATGAAAATTCAACAGTTTACTTTTTAGGAATATTCCGATTAAAGACCCCTCCAGCATACCTGATCCCTATGTTAAGCTATACTTACTACCTGAACGAGCGAAAGACTCCAAGAGAAAAACACAGGTGAGTTTTTTTCTTATAAACACAAAATGTATTTGTAATGTAATTATAGTGTGCATAGAGTGAGTTAAATTAAAAATATTCGATGGATAATTATGAAATTCAATAGTTTCATTCTGATAGAAGACGAAAAAGCGATTAAAAAATCCGTTTAATATTGTGAGCCGTAGCGTATTATCTCATGTAAAAATAAATTATTTTCATTTTCAATTTTCAACAGAAATTTTAGAGCCCAAAAACATTTCAAAACAATCTAAAAATTACATCATCTTTGAGAGCAGGGTTTTTCCTTTTCAAAAAGTTACAGTAAAAATCTATTCATAGCAAATTTGACCAATTAAAAATGGCATTTATCAACGAAACTGAGTGCTGGTGAAACTGCATTGTTGACAGATAATAATTGATTGACAATAGATCACAAACCCGGCGAGTTGTGCAATATCTATCACTAACTTCATTGCTTTTTTTGTGACTTGAAAATGAATGTAGATTTAATATCTTTAGAATCACATTTACTGTTGTGTTGCTGCGCTGCTTTGTTGTCTTAATGTTAGTTAGTTCATCGCAATGGATATGCTCCCTTTCGGTCTCAGTGTGCTTTTCAAATAATATGAGCATGTTTGTTTCAGGTGATTAAAGACAATTGCAACCCAGTGTTTGACGAGAGTTTTGAATACGTACTTAATCCTATCGAGCTGGCGACCAAACAATTAGAGGTTACCGTCGGAACGCAGAAACAGTTATTTTATTCCAGCAGTAATATTTTGGGCCAGGTAAGCAATATATTTTTAATAATCTTATTATTAAAGACCATCTCAATTTCTCAATTAAAAAATATTTTGTATAAATAATATATCTAAAGAATAATGTTGAGTTACAGAAATAGCCCACTCCTCAGGGGATTTTGTGCTAGAATTAAGTGGTTCTTATGTGAAATTTTGCACGGAAGTAGGTCTTTCTAGAAAAATATAAAAAAGGTTTTCAAGGCTACCTTGGTTGCAACAAAATGGCGTCAAAACCTAAAATATATTTTTTTGGAAATAACTTTAAAAAATGCAAATATTAAAGAATCACGTGGAAATAAAAATACAAACATAAAATTTTGCATAAAATACGTACTGCGTGAGCAAAAAAAATAGAACAACTATTTTTTTCTATTGTAAATCTGTCTTTATTATACTCTTCGCAAATATAAAACGAAGAGTATATTGCATTCGATCGGCACATTTCTAAAACCGGTAATATTGCTCGTAGAGAAAAAAATTTCATATCGCTGTGTTGATGATCGAATTCTGAACAACTTTCAAAAACTCCGTCCGTCCGTACGTTTTTTGTAAGCACGATAACTTAAGAACGAAAAGTCCGATTGTATTGAAATTTGGACAGTAAGTTAGTATTAGCTAGAGCTGTTTATGTATTTCCATAATACATAAACAAAGAACTGTCATGGTTGACGGCCAAAAAAGTTTTGAGAACGGAAGTAGATTCTCTTCCGAAACGTTAACTACCTATAGCTTTGATTTTCAGTTTTTAGTTTATAACATTGTTTTAGTTTATATATTTTTAGGTGTGAGACTTTTTGAAACAGTCAAGTACTCAAGAACCAACCTCTGTCTGATCCGTTTGGCGCAGAGGTTTTTTCATTAAAAATTTTTAAATATTTTTCAGTGGCAAAATACCCAATAAAAAGTAAGAAAATCTGAATATGCCACAAATAAACAATTACAGACAAAATCCAATATTTTGCTCTAAATTAAAAAACACACATGTAAAGAAATGCTCTGTTTAAACCTCTATGGCCATTATTTGCTTGCAATTGTGCACGAAGAGAGAACGAATTATTTACCTCTTTATACTTGCCTCAGTTCAGTTGAGGCGGTACATCAAAGGCGGTCGATGATCCTTTGACACCGCGTGTGCCGGCCAGCACTTTTTTATGACAATTTAAAAGTTGTATAATTGGGAAGTGCAAGTCTATCGACCAAGAAAAGCAGTGGTTCTCAATAGTTGTCTACCATAATATTAAATATGTTAACCTAGATCAGTGTTTTTCAAAGTGCCCCTAGAGGGAAAAGTCATAAAGGTTTTTTGTTTGTCTAGTCGGTCCCCATTACCAGTTTTTTTTAAATGACATGAAACTGATTACACCCTGTATATACTCAGGTTACGCTACGCCCCACAATTTTATTTTAGTTTGATCAATGCTCTAGATTGATGAGGAGAGTGGTGTGATGACTGGTACCTACCTAATTATTTTTTAGCTTTTAGTACAATTTCTGCATCATTATTATGTTTCTTTACAATAAAACCGTTTAACTTTAAAACATTTTTTACTTATTTTATTTTCAAGTTTTTAGTTCTTTATTTAGTTACTTAATATTTCTCATTCTATTTATTTTATTTCGTGTCTCATTATTACAAGGTTTTTTTCCTGTCAGTTTGATACCTAGATTTCAGTTATATTGTCATCAGAACTAAAGATGTGTACCAAATTTTAGATCAATCGGCCAACAGGAAGGGGGTAAAATTTGAATTACTAGATTAGACCCACACAAGACACAAATTAAGCTAAATAAAACCGTTTAAAAAACTGTTAAGTATATTAACAGTCCTCTTTAACTAATGAAACCTGTTAGATTAACGAGTATAGTGTAGATATAAAATATAATGTAATGGAATAGTCAAAATTTATTTTTCTTGTTAGGATCCGATTATTTCCTCAAAAATTATTAACGGTTTTGTACCAAAACGTACGGAAAAAGACTTTTGTGCGTGGACTCGTGACGCCAGAAGTGTCATTTTTATTTTGCGTGAAGATACATGCACGTACCACATTTCTTGTGCTCTTCAATTCTCACTCCTATGATAATTTATATATTTTTCGTACCTATTTTAAAAGTTGTTTAAAAAAAATCGAAATTTTGTTTTAAAGACGACCACGGTGGCCTTGAGCATTGTCTTAAATACCCTTTTACGACTAAAAACTTTCCAAACAATCAAAAGTTCTCGGAAGGATAATTTTTTTCCCAGTTTTGGCCTCTTTTTTTATCTCTGAGGATTGGGCTGAGAGGAATTAGCATCTTCAAAACACAGAGCAGATCACATAGTTAAATTGTGAAATTGCGGTGTGTTTCCTCTCTACTTTAAATCACCTATTTTCTATATTCTTAATAGTATACAAGATCCCAAACAGTGGAAAAAAAGGCACCCCTCTAGAAATGTGATTATCTACAGGTTGTACGGGAAAGGGGTGCAAATATTTGGCTGGTAAATTCCTTTATTAAAATTTTCGTCAAGGAATCTACCTACCTAATATTTGCACCTCTTTTCATACGATTATGTGTATCAAACTTTTCTTTTTCAGGTTATTATCGATCTTGGTAAGCTTAACCTTACCCAACCGTATAATGTATGGTTTGATTTGCAGCCAGAAATAGACCACGATTAAAATATGATTTATAGGCAAACGATTTATTGAGTATTGAGTAAATAATCAAAGTTTATTTTATTACAGTAATAATATTTGTGATGTGAATCTTATATGCTTACAAGTTTGTTCATTAATATCGTCGCGTGCCATTTTTAAATACTTGGTTGTGTTAAAATTTTCTTTTTACTGTGTCGTTTAAACAAGAAATTTTATACACATTTATATACCCATTTTTTGGGTATTAATTCATCAGTTTATCACTGAGATAACTTGACAACACTTTTTTAACTACTACACATTAAGAATTATTGCTTTTAAAGCGTATATTATGTTCTCTGGAGCGATGTAATGAGACTACAACTCAGTATGTTTCATATTTAAGTAGGTAGGTATACGTGAAAGTAAAATGTTGCACAATTAGCAGAGTTGTACTCCATTATAAGACCAATGTAGAGGATGGCTTCAAAACGGTCAATAATCGAATTTTATACGTAATCTGCATATTTTTTATAATCCAGGGTGAGTCATAAATAGTATTAATCTTTTCATTAGATCAAGCAGAAAGCAATTTTCCTCATTGGGGCTTCAATTATTTTGAAGGTTGATAAAAAATTATTGAGTCCTGGCAAACTCTAGCTATAGTTTCTTTATTTTGAACAGAGTGCCAATTCATCCGCTGTGATAATTGATAATAAACTTCAAGATAGATACATCGAATAAATTAATAAATAAACCAAGACCAAACTTGACATTCTGCAACAGTCTTCGTATAGCCACGTCATACCTTTCCCAGATAGCGTGGAAAAATTGTTAATAAACAGCAGTTAATCGGAGAACCAAATAACGGATTCCTAATGATACAGGGTGTCTGTTGTATATGTACAAATATTTTCATAATAATACATTGACCCAAAAGAAGTAAAAAAGTGTTAAAATATGTTTGCCCTACTCCAATGTTTCTAAATATACGACGTTTTCAGGAAGGAAATAGTATTTATAATATAACGCCGCTCAAATTAAGCCAAGTTAATGTCTTTTTACGACCTACATTTCTCCTTTTATTATAGTTGATCTCAGACTTATTCTGGGTATAAAAAATGTCGGTGCTTTTGATAGTACGGTAAAGAACAAAGATCCCGACATTTTTTATACTGACAATAAGTTTGGGATAAAGTATATGTTCATTACATCCATTAGAAATAAAAAACGTAAAAAAACTGCAGATAAGTGCCGCCGACCTATATAGTTCTCTCCATATACTTAAGGCACATAAAAAGTGTCGGCGCCTTTGACTTTGTGGTAAAGATCAAATACCCCGACATTTTTTATTTGTTTTAAATATATGAAGAGAAGTATATGAATATTTTAGCAGTTTTCAAAAAAAGTGCCGGCCTTGACGGCATCGGCAGCTTTAAGAGACATGTGTTTTTCGGACTTGCGTTATAATTATACTCTTCGCAAATACAAAATGATGAGTATATTGCATTCGATCGGAACATTTCTAAAACCGGTAATATAGCTCGTAGAGAAAAAAATTTCATATCACTGTGTTGGTGATTCAATTCTGAATAACTTTCAAAATGTCCGTCCGTCTGTCTGTTCGTCCGTCCGTCATGTTTCTTGTAAGCACGATAACTTAAGAACGAAAAGTCCTATTGCATTGAAATTTGGACAGTAAGTTAGTGTTAGCTAGAGGAAGAACCCTACTTTTTGAGCAAAATCGATCGATAAATAAAAAAGTTATAAATTTTTTTAAATGAAAAAAAAAAAAAAGATATTCAAATTTTTTTTGTTTTGTAATTAAACTAAAAATATCTAAAACTAATATTATTTACAAAAAAACTATGAAGAGTATCCTATAGAATGTGCAACAATTATATAAAAAGTACAGTAAATCGGTGAAGAGTATAACGGTTAGCTTGTTTAGTGTTAGGCTATTCTCCTCCTTTACATATCATACAGTGTTGTCAATGTGTTTGATTTTTCTAATTTTTATGTAGTAAAAAATTAACATAATTGGATATGACGAATGAGATGGTGAATTAAGTGTCATTGAAATTAAATTAACCGGTAACCGTCAATATGCGTGTCTTGCAGTGGAATTGGGATTATTTAGGCTAAAAACACACTAGGCGGTTTTTGCCGAGTCGGCCGCCGAATCGGCAGCCGACTCGACAGAAACAAATGGAGCTGTTCACACTATGACGCGCTGCGAGAAAGCGGCATCCACCACCGCGCGTACCGTCGTTCGATTCATGTGCCGAATCGTTTTTATTGCTTCGAGCGGCGTATACTGCAATGTAAACAAATGGACCTGTTCACACATTCACTTATTTGTCGAGCGGTTTGAGCTTGCATTGAAGCCAAATTGCACGTTAAAAGTATTGTATTTACACCTCTAAAATAGATCCCATTACTGATACTGAACTATTAATAAATGTAATTCAAGAACGACCTGCTATATGGGATATGAGAAACAATGATTATGGTGACAGAAATAAAAGAAAAGAGTTGGGAAGAAGTAGGTAGTTATTATACTGTTTTATTATATTGTTTCTCATTCGGTATTCTTCTTTATTAAATCATTTTCCAAAATATACAGTCATTCGTAAAATTATGTTTTCGACATTCTAATGAAATTGAAAAATTTCATTAAATATATAGTAATAATAAACTTTTTGTTTCGAGTTCTTTAACAATAGGATGTTCCCGGATGCGCCTATGATTTCTTTTTTATTTTTGATGGACAGAATAATAAACCTAACAAAATTAATTCTTTCTTTGAGTCAGACAAATTCATTTTTGTCCCTGTATTATCAGCACTACCGAAAATTGTGACAACGTTGCCTTCCTACGACAAGTGGTTAACCGCATGCTAACCGCTGTGTGTGTTGTAACAAGCGGCTGCCGATTCGGCGGCCGAATCGGCGAAAACCGCCTAGTGTGTTTTAGCCCTATGGCTTCGCAGTTTAAAGTTCTCGAAAGATTCTTGGTTGCGCAAAAATTTGAAATTCAAATGAATTTGTGATGTGAAAAGGTACTGAAACGGCTATAATTAAATTAATAATAAATTTCAATTAGTATTTTCGATTTGAAACTGATTAAGCAAGGTAAACGTAAAAGTGTTTTATTCTTTTTAAATTCAGGGTGGCAACTGGCAACACGCTAAAACCCGTATCAGTGACGACAAGTGAGCGCAATATCCTGGTCTCTTCGGTCTTCTGCTTATAGTTGTACTATACCTACGCTAAAACTATGGCCTACTTCTAATATTAAATAAGAAAATAGGTATTAGCAAGGAAGACAATTATAAGAACTTTTTATTTCTTTTGGGGCACCATATCGTCCAAAATATTTGTACGTATACAGCAGAACACCATGTATTATAATGACGGGTAAACGTAACCATGTGGCGCGAATATACGAAGTAAAAAAATGCTACTTTTTGTACCAAGACATAATATTCTCCCTTGTTTATGAATTTAAGGTTGTTCTTGTTTTTTTTTTTTTCAGTGCAAATATTATATGGAATGAGCAAAATGTATAATTTTTTTAAACATCACAGATGAATAGATCATTAAAAAACATTATTTTTCCAGTATTTTGTTTTTGTTTTATGTTCTAATTAAAGGTTAAAAAAATTATTTACTGCAGCTGTCAATTTAACTGCGTTTAAATGGAGAAGTTTCCGCGCTACTTGTGTGTGACGTCATAGGGCACATCGCACCGACGGAAAACGTATTGTGATTGCGAATGTGTACACATTATTTATGTTGTGTTATGGAAAATACAAAGAAAAGTAGCTATAAATATTGTATTGCGCCCAAATGTACAAATACTACAATAAAAACTCAAAAAAAGTTATTTTTTAATGTGCCTAGACGCGATAAAGTTAGGAAAAAATGGTGCAGAGCTATGAGACGAGACGACCGAAATGCAGAATTATCGTCATCCTCAAGATTATATTGCTGCCAGGATCGTTTTGATGTAAATTTACCCATTAAAACTAATCATTTTATAATAATATTATGAAAATATGTACCTAGCCCTAATATTATTGTGATAATTTGTTTACATGTCATGGTGAACTTGGTCACTTTCCTAATTATAGGAATACGAAAGTTTACTAACTTCTGTTAATAGGAACCTTGAATTAAAATGTATAAATGTAGGTATAAGAACGGTGGGAATAATGTAACTTCTCGACATTCTACATATTATCCAATTATATATTTCCCCGTGTTCTTTTATTCATCGATGAGTCGTGCGCTTTCATCGAAAATTCATTGTATCTTTTTTTATTCTTAAGGATAGACAAAGATAGAATGTGTTTAGGCCGTGAATATTATTTGTATCCTATGTATAGACATTTACTAGAAACACTCTGTAGAGTAATTATAATACCGTTTTTGTCATAAAAACTGTACCATTTTTTTGGTACTATTCAGTCAGTTGATAAAAGACAGTCAATCAGATCGATACCAAAAATTGTGAGCCCGAGTTTTAACGCATAAATTAGTCAGTTGTCAAATAGTGTAATAATAATTATTATCAATAACCGTGTGTTGTCTCGTTCCCGCCCATCCTATTACCCTGTTGTCCTTTGTAAACCACGCGAGTGCAACACATGAGACGAGGCCAAGACCATCCAGAAAAGTGGTAAGTAATTTGTATAAATTCTAAACCACAACCATACAGTCTGCTAATCTCATTTCGTTAAATATATCACATTTGTTGGTCCTTCGAGCCGGATTGGACTTAGTTTTTATACCAATTGCTTTTTGAATGCATCTATTTGATAGCTGATTTTCGTTTTTGTGTCAGTTTTCACTCGGAGAATTGGCAATTTGCCTAGTACCGTATTTATGCGTTGAAATAATAGAAATTTTGCCTAGAATCGAATCCAAATATTTATTCCTTAAGTAATTTGTTAAAATTGTGTTATAACTTTACATTTATTTCGTTATAGTTAAGAAAATTGAAACCTAATATTCAATTTTTTGTCTTATAAAAAACTGCCTGATAATTTTACAGCACAAGAAAGTGTACCAGATTAGAGATAAATTTTGTTTTATATATAAATTTAACATCCTGCTCCTATTCTTGATAAATATACCTCGAATTACATTTTTTGGAAAAAAAAATTTACTGTTTTGATTGCGTTTTGTTGAATAAAATAATCAAAGCTATACATACTAATTCATGGACTTGTTTGCTAGTAAAACAGAATACCTATTTTTTTGTGTTCTTAATAAATTAGTTTTCAAATAAATTGCTACGCCATCTTTACAGATAAACATACCTATTCCTTTTTTTGTACATTGTAGAAGATTATTTAAATAACTATTGTTTATTAAAATTAACCCTTATTTCTTTACCGGTTTAATTTATTTATTTATACAGGTATTTCATTATTGTCGAAAAATCTAAATTATTTCAAGATGCCAAAATCAGCTGCAGAATTAAAATTAGAGAGATTAACAGCAAAACGTGAAACTTTGTTTAGACGAGTTCAGCGTTGTTTTGATGTTGGACAATCTTTAAAAGATGATAGCCAAAATGTTACCAAATTAGAAGATTTTAATATCCGTTATATGACTTTATCCAGAACAATGCTAGATTACCGAGAAATTGTTCAACAAATTGTTGAAGTTAAACAAGAACTTAAGCCCGACGAACCCCCTAATTATGGAATTCTTGATGCTTTCGAGGATTTATGTGATAATGTTGAATATTTCGCTAAGCAATTTATTAACCCAATTTCTCCCCTCAATTTAAATAATAGTGATAATTCTAGTACACCAAAATTAAAAATGCCTAATATTCAATTAGTGAAATTTAATGGTGAAGATTTAACGTTATGGCCCCTATTTTGTGAAAATTTTAAACACTTAGTCCATAACAAACCTAATTATTCGGATGCCGAAAAATTACATTTTTTGTTGGGTAGTTTAGAGGGTAAAGCTCTCAAAACATGCAATATTATTGAAGCAATTCCAGATAATTATGAGATTATTTGGAAACTTTTGCAGGACACATACCATGATAAGAAATTTTTGATGAATTTATATTTGAACCGATTGCTCAATTTTCGTACTTTAAACAATAATAACCCTGGCAATTTACAAACTTTTCTGGAAAAATTTGATACAAATGTTATGGCCCTAAAAAGATTACAGTTAAAAAGTTTAGATGATCACATTTTAACCCACATTGCTATGTTAAAGTTACCCCAAGAAATTGTCAATAATTTCGAGTTAGTACGTTCTAGTGAAGAGTTGCCTAATTATGATGAGTTGATTAAATTTATACGTCAACAAAGTAAAGTAATGGTTAAACCTGATAAAATGCGTTCAAACCAATATAATCCAAGTTGTAGTAATACTTTAAAAAATCCCAATTCCAAAGCCTTTCTAACCAATGATGGGTATCGTAAATGCTTAGCTTGTCATAAAGATGTACATTTATTAAAAGATTGCAAATTTTTTAAAGATAGTCCTCATGAGCAAAAGTTTAAATTAGTCAAAGAAAATAATTTGTGTATCAATTGTTTTTCGAATAAACATAAAGTTTCTTTGTGCCCTTCCAAATTTAGTTGTATTAAATGCAAAGCTAAACATCATACTCTATTACATAAAAATGATCAAATCAATCGTAATATTGACATAAAACCAACTATTAGCAGTAATACAAACCACAATAATCTAGATTATAGTACCCCATCCACCAGTCAAAATGACGTCACTCATACCTTGTGTACCAAAATAAACAATAATAAGGTTCCGAAACCTCAAGTTGTATTATTGAGTACTGCTATAGTTAAAGTTTTAGATAAGTGGAATACTAAACAGAATCTTAGATTTTTAATTGACAGCGGTTCTATGTCTAATATTTTAACATATGATTGTTGTAAAAAATTGGGTTTACCCTATCAAAAAATATCCTCTAATATTGTAGGAATTGATGATACAATAAAACCACTTAAAGGGCGAACTAATCTTGTAATTCAGTCCAATTTTGATCCGAATATTAATTATTCAATTGAAGTCTTAATAGTCGACAAAGTTACCAATTCCTTGCCAGAAGTACCAGTAAATACAAATTTGTTGAATCATTTGAATTGCTTGCCGTTGGCCGATCCTACTTTCCATAGTCCAGGAGCTATTGATGGAATTTTGGGAGCTTCGTTGTTCACACAAATTTTAGGTTCACATAAAGTAACAGGAGGTGTTGGTACACCTGCTGCTATTCAAACTACACTTGGATACATAATTATAGGTCCTGCCTCACCTCTTCGAGTGCCTTTTTCCGAACAAACATATTGTTCCTTTTTAAATTTAGAATCCCTAGTTGAAAAAATGTGGGAACTAGAAAACTTTACCCCACCTGTTCCCACATCTGAAGATTCCATTTGCGAAAAATTCTTTGTTGAAAATGTTAGTCGAGATCCCGTTGGAAAATATACGGTGGCTCTCCCCTTTAAGGATGATCCGTCTCATTTAGGAGATTCACTTGCCTTGTCTCAGACTCGATTGTTTTCTTTAGAAAAGCGATTAGAAAAAAATTTGATCCTCCGAAATACCTATTGTTCTATTATCCAAGATTATCTTGATCAAGGTCACATGTCTTTAGTACCTAAGTCAGAAATTAATGCCCCCTCGTCTTACTATATTCCTCACCATTGTATTTTCAAACAAAGTATTTCCACACCCTGCAGAATAGTGTTCGATGCTAGCCTGAAAACCGATTCTGGTTTTTCCTTAAATGACATTTTGTACACAGGACCAAAGCTACAGAATAATGTAGCTACAATATTGTTAAACTTTCGATTATTTCCTATAGCTATGGTTTCTGACATCAAGCAAATGTATCGTCAGATTAATATTGTCGAAGAACATCGGCAATACCAAAGAGTTTTGTGGAGATTTAATACCAATGATCCTATTTCGATTTACCAATTAAATACAGTCACCTTTGGTGTAAAATCGTCACCATATTTAAGTTTACGTACCATCCAGAAAAGTGGTAAGTAATTTGTATAAATTCTAAACCACAACCATACAGTCTGCTAATCTCATTTCGTTAAATATATCACATTTGTTGGTCCTTCGGCCAGTGGATCGAATATAATTACTTCATATGCATATGCTGCTGTAATTTATATTCGATCCACTGATATTACAGGTCAAGTTAGTGTAAATTTCCTATGTGCACAGTCTAAGGTGGCTCCAATGTCCAAGGTCACACTACCTCGTCTTGAACTTTGTGCAGCGGTACAATTATCCAAGCTTATATCGCATGTTACAGACACTTATTCCCCTCGAAAAAATATTGACCAAATATTTGCTCTGTCTGACTCGATGATCACACTGAATTGGATCCATTCTTCTCCAAATAGGTGGAAAAATTTTATTTCCAATAGAGTCGCCAAAATTCAAAATTGTTTACCTTGTTCCCACTGGTATTTTGTAGCCGGTAAACAGAATGCTTCTGACTGTGCTTCAAGAGGACTTTCACCTGCTTCGTTGATAAATCATCCCTGTTGGTTTCCTGGTCCCGAATGGTTGTTTTTAAATTCCTCCCAATGGCCTATTAAGTCATTTCGTGATAATGAATTCGCTATTACAGAAGAAGAAAGTTTAGTTTACCTCGTAGTTAAACCAATCATTTCCCCATTATATATTTTGATAGAATATTTCTCCTCCTGGACTAAACTTCTTCATTCTACCATATATGTCTTGAGATTTCTTAAACTTTTACCTCGTAATAATATAATAAGTAAATTTGATATTGACCAAGCTGAATATGCATTAGTTCGAGCTGTGCAACAGCGTCATTTTCCTGAAGAATACAAGCTTCTCTCAGAAAATAAACCTTTAAAGTCCCGTGTCTTACGTAAATTAAATCCGTTTATCAAAGATCATATAATTAGAGTAGGTGGGAGACTCTCGAATGCTAATGTTGCTTTTGATCATAAACATCCGATTCTTTTACCCAAATCGGACCCTTTCGTTAATTTGTTGATTGATTATAACCATAAAAAATATTGTCATACTGGTGCCCATTTGCTGCAATCATTCTTACAACAAAATTATTGGATTTTAGCTGCTCGTGGTGTTATTCGACAGCGTATTTGGAAATGCAATTACTGTTTTAGATTAAATCCTAAACCAAATTACCCTATAATGTCAGATTTACCTTCTGAACGAGTAAATCAAGCAAAGGCATTTTTATCGACAGGAGTAGATTTTACAGGAGCTTTTTATGTAACCTTAGGCCGAAGACGCGGTGTTAAAAGCCAAAAGGCATATGTTTGCCTTTTTATTTGTCTTGCTACCAAGGCAGTTCACTTAGAACTTGCAAATAGTTTGTCAATCGATTCATTTCTTTCTGCTTTCAAAAGATTTATATCTCGTCGCGGCAATTGTACCACTTTGTTTTCTGATCAAGGAACTAATTTTGTAGGGGGAAAAGCCCGACTTGACGAAATTTATCAATTAATTCAATCTCAACAATATAAAGATGCCCTGTCTCGAGAACTTATTAATAATAAAATCGATTGGAAATTTAACCCTCCTTCGGCCCCCCATTTTGGCGGAATTTGGGAGGCAAACAAAAAGCGTTAAATCTCACCTCTCTAGAGTTATTGGAAACCAAATTTTAAGTTATGAAGAATTTAGCACGGTACTTACCCAAATCGAGGCATTACTTAATTCCAGACCTCTGTGTCCTTTGAGCTCTGATCCAAAGGATCCAGTAGCTTTAACTCCGTCACATTTTTTATATGGAACCCCGCTAAATTCGATTCCCGCAGAGGATGTATTAACAGAATCTCCCAATCGTTTAAATCGATACAAATTATTAGATTCAATTGTGCAGCATTATTGGAAACGTTGGCATACTGAATATCTTTCCACTCTCCAAGCCAGGCAAAAATGGAATACCTCGACTTTTCCTGCTCAAATAGGTATGATGGTGGTAATTATACAGAATAACGTTCCACCACTACAGTGGCCACTAGCAATCATTGAAAAATTATATCCTGGTAAAGATGGTGTATCTAGAGTAGCAGTGGTAAGAACGAAAAATAGTTCTTATACTAGACCAGTGGTTAAATTATGCCCACTTCCAAACCAATAATAATGGTTGTATTATTCTTGTAAAATATGGTAGTTAGTTGTTTTTTTTTTTCCTTTTTATTTTTAACTCTATTTAGAACATTTATTATTTTATTTTTCCGCTTAATTATGTGAAAATTTCGTAATAATTAAGTATCGAATTCGTATATGAATTTTGTATAGTTTTGTAGTTTTCAGTATCCATATACTATTTTTTTTTTCTTTTTTTCGCATTGAATTTGCATTCAATCTCGCGGGGGCAGGATGTTTAGGCCGTGAATATTATTTGTATCCTATGTATAGACATTTACTAGAAACACTCTGTAGAGTAATTATAATACCGTTTTTGTCATAAAAACTGTACCATTTTTTTGGTACTATTCAGTCAGTTGATAAAAGACAGTCAATCAGATCGATACCAAAAATTGTGAGCCCGAGTTTTAACGCATAAATTAGTCAGTTGTCAAATAGTGTAATAATAATTATTATCAATAACCGTGTGTTGTCTCGTTCCCGCCCATCCTATTACCCTGTTGTCCTTTGTAAACCACGCGAGTGCAACACATGAGACGAGGCCAAGACCATCCAGAAAAGTGGTAAGTAATTTGTATAAATTCTAAACCACAACCATACAGTCTGCTAATCTCATTTCGTTAAATATATCACAGAATGAATTTTCGATTAAAACGCAGGACTCATCAAAGAATAAAAAAACAGGCGGTTTATATATACCTACGGGAGGTATTTTTATTATATAAAAAAGTAAAGCATTCTAAGATGAAAAATATTAATTAATATAACATTAAAACATTGCCTTGTTTACCTATTTTGAGGTTAGGTACATAAATAATTTGTTATATTTAACTACAGTAAAAGGATAAAAATGGACACAATTGAATTAATGTTTAGAATAATGAATGACACATACCTTGTTGCTTTAGTACCTCCAATTTCTGCACTAATAAAATCAGTATTAGTAGCAAAAAAGTTTGTCATCATAAACACATCAACAACAGGCAAATTGTCACTCTGGCCACGTAAAAACCCACTGTCCGTCATTTTTACCACTTAATAATTAAAATAAATAAATAAATGAATGATTTCTTTTATGAAAATATCAATACACATTTACAAAACACAAAACAATTTACGATTTAACCCCTTGGCAGATAGACGACCATTAGACATTATGCCGAATGACGTCAGACCAATAGCGTGGTGTTTTCAGTCACGTGGATATGTTCCCATAAAATTTTGAATTTCAAAGTCGTTTATTTAGGCTACACATTTTTTTAAAACCTTTTCTTCATTACTTTCTCAACTTATATATACATATAACGAAAAAATAATAAATTATTGCATTTCTAAAATTCATGCATGTTGCTCATTTAAGTAAAAATTTTGTCTCTGATTTTGAATCATGTCCCCGTGTATTTAATAATTGGTGTACATTTACAGCCCATCCTATAGATATAATATGCATCCTCTTATTTTAAACAGATAATATATATTTACATTACTTTATTATTTTGTCGTAATTATAAAAAAAATAAATCTTGGGATTAAAAATAATTTGCTAGGTTTACTTTCCAGATCCTGTTGTACATTATTTATAATTTTATTTACATCCTTGAATTAAGATAATGAAATATGCTGTTAATTATGCATATATTCCAGTGTTATAGTTCTCTTCATATACTTAAGGCACATAAAAAGTGTCGGCACCTTTGACTTTGTGGTAAAGATCAAATACTCTACATTTTTTATTTGTTTTATATATATGAAGAGAAGTATATTACAGTGCTTATGTTCCCGATGAAAAGTCGCAATGGGTAAGGTGTCCAAAAATATATAGTTTTTGAGATACGGCTTATCAAAAGTAAATTTGCGTCATTTTAGAAGCTTAAGAAATTTTTACTCAAACTATTGAGAGAGGTCCTTCATTACAGCTGAATACTGGAATTATGTATATTTTTAGACATTTAATTTCATTGATATTGGTATCATTTTCTAGTAGTTTTAGTTTTATCTTTATTATTGCTATTATTGTTTTTTAAATGATAACTATATCTTTCGATTCCGACCTTCTTAGATGGATATAAAATGTGTTTATATGATTTCTTATGAAGATTTGTTACTTTTATTATCATACATTTTATAAACATTTTTACTTTTCTATACCTAAATATTTCTGTCATATTATAGTAATATTATATATATTTATTATGTGTTACCTATAAGTTATAATATACTGAGCAAAAAACAATCAAGAGTTTTACTATGTACACCCCGTTTGTTCTCCCTTTTATTTAACCAGAATCATTCTTGTACATGTAAAATAGGTGGAGAGCCGGCTGTACACATTTCCTATGAATAAGATACATGAAAAACTTTGTGAGTGAGTAAGATATACATGGAGCCACTTTTCATATTAATAAGCAAATTTTGCCCGCGTCATGGAATTTTTCCGTCACTTCCGGTCACGATTTTTTGTGTCATCGAATACATGAATAAAACTTAACGTCAAAATGTAGGTTTTGAGGTACACAATGAGATTGTAGTGGGGTGCCAAGCTTAATTTGCCCGGCAACCCTGAGACGCCCTTGATTAAAGTATTTCTTTTTGTGTTTTCTTAAGTCACCGAATACATAATTTATTTTTTTTTAAGTGAAAGTACAAGCCATCTAGTTATTAAAAAAAATAGGGTGCCCGCATCCTCCCATTTTGACATCACTTCCGGTAAAATTCCATGACGCGAGCAAAATTTGCTTATATGAAAAGTGGCTCCCTGTAGGTCTGTGATAGTCTTACTCGCTCATACAAAGTTTTTCGTGTATCTTCTTCATAGGAAATCTGTACAGCCGGCTCTCTACTTAAAAGTCTGAAATACAAATCAGCTATAAATATAAATCTTTTCTCAATTTGGAAGACGATAAATATTTCAGTGGTTATATCACCTAATCATTCCCACGATTATTAAAAATGTTTGTCCGATTGTAAGTTACCTGTTTCATTTGATCGAATATATGTAATAACTATGACCGGTTGTAAGCGTAGTTCAAATGCAATGTAGTGCAGTGCAATTAGTCATTAAAAATGAAAAATGACGGAACCCAATTATAATGACTGGATTTTCATGATTTTTATTTTGCATTGAGTTTCTAACACTGAATACAAAATAGTAACCACCGAATCTGAGAATCATATTGTAAGAGAAAAAGATGGTTTACAATTTTTCATGACAATTTATGTTTTCCAAGTTATAACGATTTGAAGACTACGATTTTAACTTTAAAAAATCGGTAAAGGTATTTACACAGAACTTCCCTCGTTATTTGTGCATGACGGTCACTCTAAAAAATTAATAATTACGAAATGACATTGAAAATAATAATCGGAATATAGTTATCACTATTATTACAAAGAAAACCTGATAAGTTTTGGTCAAACAAATATACAGATTGCTCATCCAACAGCAAAAGTTCAATATTAAATAACAGGTGCCAAATATGGAAGGCTTGCGCAAATACCTTTACAAATGTCCACCATGACTGAATTATTTCTTGGGATGACCACCCTTTACATTTTTCAATAAAAGTATAATAGGTGCATATGCCAAATATTATTGCCATCTGTCACATTTTCAATTCCACATTCACGTACTGGAGTGGAAGTATAGTGGTGGTTAAAAAATTTCATTTAAATTTTTCAAAAATGTTGGTAAAAAAAAATTCCAATTTTTTTTCTTCTGATAAAGGTTTACAATGTCATGAAACGTGGAAATTTTAAATTTGAGCAAAAACGAAATTTTCCTTCTATCCTATATAGTAGTGGTAATTTTTTTATTTTTTTTAATAGGTGTAGAATGCCATGAAACGTGAAAATTTTAAATTTGAGCAAAGAAAAAAAATTTCCATCTATTTTATTGGTAAAAAATTTTTCAAAAATGGTGAAAAAATGTTTCAATTATTTTTTTCTGAAATAGGTTTAGAATATCATGAAACGTGAAAATTTTAAATTTGAGCAAACATTTTTTCCATCTATTCTACTCGTAAATTTTTTTCCAAAATGGAAAGAAAATGTTGCAAATTTTTTTTCCGAAATAGGTTTGGAATGTCATGAAACGTGGAAATTTCAAATTCGAGCAAAAAATAATGTTTCATCTATTCTATAGTAAGTAGTAAATAGATTAAAATTCAAAAACCTATATTTTCGTAATCTACGTGATGTCAGAAACTATCTGTGATGTTAAAACACATTTAACAGAAATTAAAGGGCTTGAAGTACTATTTTATAGTATTATTTTTTATCCTTATAGCTTGAAAGATAACAATGTTATGTGCAAAACAATGAGTGCTTTGTAATCTTTTTGAAGAAAACTTTAATTTTTATGGCTTGACGGAAACTAATATGGGATCATCGCCGAGCCTTATTCTTATTTGCAAAATATTTCATAGAAATCGCTTAAACTATTCCACTAATAATTGAACAAGCATAAAAAGCACTTACATACGGGTCTTTAAAAAAAATTGTTTACGATGAGAAATTGTATGGAGCTCTAGTGATTTCTTATCTGTTAACTGAGAAAATGACGTCACGAATATTACGTTCTTCCAAATGTCTCAAAAAATATAAAATCGGGATTTTGCTGAAATCTTTTTGCTAATATGATTAAAGGCAAATAAAATAGTTTCTAATTAAGAGAAGCGTTTTAAACTGATGTAGTGATATGTAGATGTAGTAATAGTAGTAATTACCGATTAGATTGAAATCGGTATATATTTTAAGTAGTTTCTGCTACTATACACTATACCTACCGTTTTAATGTTTATAGATAAGCTCAAAATATTTTCAAATTAACGACACGTATTCCATATTAACAGAAACCAGATGTTAGAAGTGCGTTGTAATTTTACAATTTCATTACTTACATTTTCACACTCAGTCAAAATCGTTCCGAAATAAATGCAATCCAAGTGATGGTGTAGGAAAATAATGGGTGGGACTTATTAACTGTTCCGTTCAGTGTTATTAATTGAAGTTTACACTAACATAGGCATGATGTTAATTCAAGTTTATTCATTAAATACTAAATGAATTGCCTACACGTCCGACCTTGCTGTCCACTTAAGTTAACTGCTCACCACTAAAACAGTAATTCAGTTAATCGAGGTGAAAAGCTGATGACTATAAGGAA
The DNA here is from genome assembly GCA_963583905.1 of Stenurella melanura. NCBI lineage: Eukaryota > Metazoa > Arthropoda > Insecta > Coleoptera > Cerambycidae > Stenurella > Stenurella melanura. The sequence goes on from OY757311.1 coordinate 501,921, forward strand.
ACGGGTATGACTATTTTTATTATTTTTTCAAATAAATGAGCAATTTTTATCAACGAACGTAAGATGTCCAGCTGCCGCAATTAGTGTATATTTGTTAATTTTGTCACGATCAAAATGCTGAATTTACATTATCAAAATTAATGGCGACCAACAAATAAGTACTTTATTGTTCGAATTTTTTGACCACCCAGAAGGACGACATCTCCAGAAGCATACACCCATGACTCAATGCGGTAATTAGAGACTATCTTTTATTTACGATATTTAATATACTCACTAATACATTGCAATTTTCAATTATTTTGTTTAAATAAATGCCCTTCAGGACTAAAATTATTCAAATTATGCCAATATTTTTGCTACACTTCTTCTAACGTTTACAAATTTCAGGAAAAAATGTAAAACCATTTTTACAGCATTAATTCACAGAGAAAAAAATCGGTAAAGGTATTTACACAGAACTTTCCTCTTTATTTTTGCATGGCAGTCACTCTAAAAAAGTAATAATATTACGAAATAACATTGGAAATAATAATCGGAATATAGTTATCACTATTATTACAAAAAAAACCTGGTTAACTTTTGGTCAAAAAAATATACAGAGTGCTCATCCAACAGCGAAAGTTCAATACTAAATAACAGGTGCCAAATATGGAAGGCTTGCGCAAATACCTTTACAAATGTCCACCATGACTGAATTATTTCTTGGAATGACCACCCTGTACATTTTCCAATAAAAGTATAATAGGTGCATATGCCAAATATTATTGCCATCTGTCACGTTTTCAATTTCACATGCACGTAGTGGAGTGGAAGTATAATAAAAAATTTAATTTTTTTTGAAATTTTTCCAAAATGTTGGTAAAAAAACTTTCAATTTTTTTTCTTCTGAAATAGTTTTAGAATGTCATGAACCGTGGAAATTTTAAATTTGACCAAAAAGGAAAGTTAAGTTACCTTATATTCTATAGTAGTGGTAATTTTTGTTTTTTTGAAATAGGTTTAGAATACCATGAAACGTGAAACTTTTAAATTTGAGCAACGAAAAAAACATGTTTTCATCTATTTTAGTGGTAAATTTTTTTTCAAAAATGGTGAAAAAAATTTTCAAATTTTTTTTTCTGAAATAGATTTAGAATGTCATGAAACGTGAAAATTTTAAATTTCAGAAAAAAAAAATTATTTCAGCTATTCTAGTGGTAATTTTTTTTTTCAAAATGGTAAAAAACTGTTGCAATTTTTTTTTTCGAAATAGTTTTGGAGTGCCATGAAACGTGGAAAATTTTAATTTGAGCAAAAAAAAAATTTTTCATCTATTCTATATAGTAGGTAAGTATAGTGATAAATAGATTAAAAAATTTTTCAAAAAAATGTTTAAATTTGTTTGAATATGTTTAGAATGCCATGAAACGTGGAAATTTAAAATTTGAACCTTTGTTCGTTTTCTTAAAAAAATGTTCCATCTATTTTAGTAGTAAATTTTTTTTCAAAAATGGTGAAAAAAATGTTCAAAAATAATTTTTTCTGAAATAGGTTTACCGTATCATGAAACGTGGAAATTTTAAATTTGAACAAAGAAAACAATTTTTTCATCTATTTTAGTGGTAAAAATTTTTTCAAAAATGTTGGTGAAAAAATTTTCAAATTTTTTTTTTCTGAAATAGGTTTAGCGCGTCATGAAACGTGGAAATTTTAAATTTGAGGAAAAAATTTTTTTTTAATTATTTATTCCCTTTAGACGGTCCACCCTGTATATTTTCCAGTGAAAGTTTAACCATTTCTTCGCTGACAGTAGCGTCAACTATCTACCAAATTTGACTGCTCTCCGTCAAGTAGTTTTCTAATTAATGCACCAACAGACAGACAGACAGACAGGTAGACTGACAGAATTCAAAAACCTATATTTTCGTAATCTACGTGATCTGAAACGTGAAAATCCGAAAAAATCTCGGAGGATGATTTTTTCTTGAATACAATACTTCCCTTCGGTATGCTAGGGAAGTAATAGTATATTTGTCCACGACTATTAAATAATGTACTTATTATGTATGTGTTTCCTCAAGGATAATGCTATTTATTATTCCCTGCAGTGAATAATGATTTCATTATTCACTGGTTGCAGTCAATAATGAGGACAGTCAGTTGTTTATAAGAAATGACATTAGTGACTTTTTACTTACAAAATTTAAAATGTCAAAATTGTAGCATCCAAAAGACAAGTGTTGTTTCTCTAAGTTTTCTAGGAAGCACTTAAATGGTCCATGCCGAGGAGAGGTATATTAATGAACACTCAAAAAGTACATTAGTAAGTTTTTTTCAAAGTATCATCTATTTTCAACACGCGGCAATCACCAACATTGTTTTTGAAACCATTTACCTAGGTGCCTACAGTGTTTTTTTTTTAATAGTAAGCCATGACAATATGTCAAAGCGTAATTCTGTAATTGATTTGAAACGTCAAAATTTGTGCGATTTCAACGCCAACGTTATTTACAATAATTTTACATATTTGGTACTCAAAAAGAGTAATATACTTAAATAAATGGATACTGACAGTGAAAACGAGATTTTTTTGACATCGCCAGATATAAAGAAAGCTGCAGAAATCGCCTCATTAAACTTGTTGCCCGAAAAATCTAAATAATTATATATAATGACATGAATATTTCTTAAATAGGAGAAATGAAGATGAATTAAACAAATATTAAATATTTAATAGTCGTGGACAAAGTATAGTATTCTACTCGCATATAATGGCTATTATATGCTAGTTGAATAATATACTATTATATATGAGCGAGAATATAATTCACGTGTCACACGGTACATTTTTGATTAATTTCATTGGTTAAAATACAAACACAAAAGAGCATAATAGGCTATTAAATCGGTGATAATTTTATCACGGCATATTGACTGTCGCTTGTTTTTAATGAATGAAATAGTTTACTGTCAAAGTGACAAAAAGTGTACATTTAACGTTGAAAATATGTAGTGTAATGAATATATAAATAATTATTGTATTGATTGTAATATTTACTGTCAAACTGACAGACCGTTTAAAACTTTTGACTTTTAAAAAAAATTATTTTCTGTTAACGTTCATTATATTATCTCATCAAATATAACACGTGTTATGATTAATAATCGGTGATACCATTCGTTAAAATCTATTGCAAATTGAACTCGTGCTTCGCACTCGGGTCAATTTTCATCGGTTTTACCTCGGGCTATCACCGATGATAATCATAACACTAGTTATATTATCCCCGATTATAATAGCCATTATTCACGGAGATGACGTTTGAGCCTACGAACCGTAGGCGTTGGAAAACGTAAACAAACAATATGGCGATTCACTGTAGTGGATTATAGGTACGATTTTTCACAAAAAAAATGCTAATAACACAGGTTTACAAAAAAAAAACTGTCTGGGTCTGGGGTCAGACCATACGTTTCTTATGTATTTTTCGACGCTGAATTCGAATCTGTTTTTAGATTTGCTCTATCGTCAGGATTTTGAGATATTCTAACCTAAAAGTTAGACATATTTGAGGTTACGTAGCTTTGAGATTTTTTTTCCTCAAGAAACCATGTATGGGATCTTAAAGTACAAATCTTTCTCTTTAAAATGCCGTATAGTTTGCTCAAATATCTTTTTTTTTTCGCTGAGATATCGAATTTTTAAAATTGTTTGTTCATATCATACTTCTTTCCCAATACATTTAATTAGTACGGAAACCTTACGGTCATTATTTAAATTGCAATATCTCGGCGAAAAAAAAAAAGATATTTGAGCAAACTCAACGGTATTTTAAAGTTGAAGACTTGTACTTTAAGATCCCACACATGGTTTCTTGAGAAAAAAAAATTCTCAAAGCTACATAACCTCAAATATGTCCAACTTTTAGGTTAGTATATCTCAAAATCCTGACGTAATAGAGCAAAACTGTGTGTGTGTGTTTCGGGTTTGTTGACTACGGTTACAAAGACCATTCGCCAAGTTTCCTAGTATAATAATTAGAGCAAAACTAAAAACAGATTCGAATTCAGCGTCGAAAAATACATAAGAAACGTATGGTCTGACCCCAGATCCAGAAAACTTTTGTCTTTTTGTAAACCTGTGTAATTGCCATATAATTAAATGGGTGTAGAAAAATACTTTAAAAAAAGTAAAACAGCGTGTCCTTTAAACGCCAATTTGGATGACGTTACAACAACTATTTTACAAAGTTGTTGTCTTGACTACTTCTTACTTTCTCTCTGTTCTGTTTGTCAACTGTCATTTCATATCAGATGCCAGAAGGTTAGGTTAGGAGTGTGTTTATCAGCTAAAACAAAATGTTTAAGAGTGTTTCGTGCTAAGTTGTTCAAATGATAATGTTAAGAGTGATCAAGTACTACTTTATTTACACTATCTTTATCTGTAATATAAAAAAATATGATATTTTACATTTACTGAATATACACATAAGACATTCATCTTGTCACCTTGCTCACTTTTAATTCCCGAAGTAAAATATTCCTTTCCCTTCCCAAAGAGGAAAATAGAAGATAATCGTGGTTTAAAACGTAAAAGTAGAAGAGAAAGTCGGTACCTAAAACTGGGACCATTTTCTGTTGAAGACAGAAGCTGTCACTTTCAAATAAATTTACTTAGTTTAGGATTTCAGCACGTACTGAAAAGGTAAAGAATCCTTTTAATTCACTAATAAGTCGGTATTGTTTAAAGTTTCTAATAATTTAAGTGGTACAATGCGGCCACACTTCCATTTTTCTCTTTCACGTTTAACCGAGAACCGAGCACCAACAGACAGACATAGTCACATCATTTTTAAACAGTTGCTTCGAGATATAAGTATTAATTAGTAGCATACAAACAAAATAATCCACCTCGCGTCAATTGTTTACATTATCATTAATAATAATACCTATAATATGCTAATTATATGCTAGTAGCTATTCGGTCACGTGACTATTTTAATACTAAGGAGAGAAGATCATTGTTTGTTTGTATATCTTAGACAGTGCGGTGCTTTCTCAACAGTACGAGTTTTTAAGTTCTGTCTTGGAATTTGGAATGTTTATGTTTTGATTTTAGGTAGGTACTTACATTTAACCGTTACCTGATGTTCGTTGCACGTGTATTAAACCAAATAATTAATAATATGTGATTGAAATAGTAACTTCAAACATTAATTGGTTAAATTTCATAACTTATAGGTTACTGAATTGATAATTATATCGTGTTTATTTGATGACATTTCTATTTCATGCGTACGTTTTAATGTCCTAGAAAGTAATACTGAAATGATAAAAACGTTTACTGGTTTGGCTGTATCTAAATACGAATAATACGATAACCTGAACACCGCACAGTAGAGCCAATAGAGTTTAAAAACTTGACCAAAAGTCAGAAACGTGCAAGGTGCGACATGGGCGGCATTTATAGAATAATATTTTTTTAAATTGAATCGTAAAAAGGTGTGTGTACTTTAATAAAATATTAAACTTGAGATATTTGTTTAATATATGAGATCAATCATTGGAAAATCAGTGAAATAATTCTTAATATGCTACTCCAGTAGCGATTTTTGATCCCTATAATACTTATATGGGATACAGGAAATCATGAATGGCTAATTCTAAAACATGAATTCAATTTCTGTTAAATATCTACTTACTTACATATATTTTATTGAAGTAGGTTTAGACTGTCATAAAACGTGGAAATTTTTAATTTGAGAAAAAAAAAACGTTTGCATTATCTATTCCCTTTAGATGGTTCATCCCGTATATTTTCCAGTGAAAGTACCACTACTCTACCATTCTTCGCTGGCAGTTGCGTCAACTATCTACCAAATACTGTTCTCAGTCAAGTAGTTTTTTAGTTAATACACCAACAGATAGACTGACGGAATTGAAAAACCTATATTTTCGTAGTCTACACGATCTGAAACGTAAACATCTGAAGAAATCTCGGATGGTGATTTTTTCTCGAATACAACACTTCCCTTCGATACGCAAGAGTAGTAAAAATAGACTATTTAAAAAAAATATTGAAGGAGCCGTTACTCTGTGGTAGTTAATGATCTTGCACAAATAAAACATACCACTATATACTATGTATATACATAGTGGTAGGAAACATAGTAGTGTTTTATTTGTGCAAGATTTTTTAAAATTCAAATATTTAATAACTCTTTTATTTATTGACCAATTTTGTTAAAGAAACAACAGGGTTCTTCCTATAGCTAACATTAACTTACTGTCCAAATTTCAATACAACCGGATTTTTCGTTCTTAGGTTATCGTGCTTACAAAAAACGTGACGGATAGACATACGGACATTTTGAAAGTGGTTCAGATTTCCATCACGAACACAGTGATATAATTTTTTTCTCTACGAGCGAATCGAGCGATATTACCGATTTTAGATGTGCAGATCAAATACAACATACGTTTTGTATTTGCGTAGAGTACCTAAAATAAAAAGGAGAATAAATTTAGAAAACCTAAAAATTTGAGGTAATATTCGTCATATGATGCACCTCGTGCCTTATCGAATTTATTAACAGATACAAAATAAAACAGTTAAAAATTGATTGTTACAGCAATTTTATTATTTACGCTGTAAAAAGCCATTATTATTGTCTCTTTATCATTCTCAAGCACTAGTCAGTTTTTATCTACATTGTCTGTAGTACACGAATCGATCAGACTTTCTGTCTCTTAAAAATATCGAATCAAGATGATTGCACCCTCCTCTCGTTCTGGTTCCATAGAGTCTACAATAATAAACCTACGTCATTTCATTTCAGTTTTCGTTCTTTCCTTCTAACTATTTTCTTTTAAACATATCAAACTTCCAATATTTAAACACAACTTTGTAGTTATACGATTTTAATTTAGGATAGGAAGCATGTTTGTAAAATTTAAATATAAAATATGTCATAATGACATGATCCATTAGTGATTTTTAGACAAAGAAACAACACAACAACATTTTTTAACGCCAAAAAAAAAAGAATTTTAAGAAAATTGGATGAAGAAAAATCATTTTGTGTCATATTTGTAAAATTAGTACATCCTTAGCACAGGCTTTTAAATTTTTCAAAATATCGCTTTTGATTTGGGACATGGAAGAAATGTATTAGTTCATTTATTTACTTGACGATACACTACCCTCAAAATACGAAACTTTTTTCCCGTTTAACCAACTTTATAATTGCTGCGGTTTACGAGATAGCAATACTGTTCAATATAAAAAGTAGCAACCCTGTATATACCGTAAATGGTGAAAAAACTGTCGAATGTTGAAAAACATTTTTTTTATCTAATTTCATATAAAAGTACATAAAATAAGCTATCTTTTGCCGCCAAGCACGTTTCAACTCGACTCGTAGGACATGAGATATTTGGATTTAAAAATTTCAGAAAATTTGACTGAAACTGGAATTTCAGCAAAACTATTCAAAATTCTTAGCTGAAATTTTGAGGGAGTTTTTGTGTGATAATGACTACTTTCTCTCCAAACTTCAGCCAAATCGGTGAAGATTTGACCAAACTAGCCGAAATGTAATTTTTTCTATTTTTTTTAAGTATATATATACATCTATATCAGGAAGGAGGATGGTCGGATCGTCGCCAAATTTGAACTGGAAGTTCCCTCAACATTGACAATAAAAGGATACCATTTTGGTTCCTTAACTGATTATGGAACTGGTGATATACATTTTTGTTTCTAAATTCACCCCTAAAAATGTCCAAATACCCCTTTTTGGCCAAAAAAACATGGTTGCACCTCTTCACGGAGGGAGAAATTTCGGAATCTTATTAGTCTTACCAAAAACAACACTTTCTACCGTGTCGCGTTCCATTTTCAAAAATTTTCCACCTAAATCACTATTTGACTCCACTAATAGTAATATGATCTCAATTGGGACATCATAAAAACGAAAACTCGGAGTGAAGTCGGCATCTCCTTTATGGGACATAGGCGGCAGCGGTAGAAATGTAAAAATTCTTTAAATACTAAATAATTATTTTTCAATTGTTAAAGAAAGAGATTTCTATACTTACTACCTTTATTCAATAGAAGTGGTTTATGAAGAAATATGTTTATCAAATTTGATAAGTCACATAAATGATATATGCTACGTCTATTGTCTAGTGACCTACCTCTCGTTCTATCTTCTAGCGGCAAAGTTATGTAATCTTAGGCGGCAGTTGCATAGATGGTATATAATCCTTCCGAAGGGGTGTAAAGCAGCGACTGTCTTGTAAATGCAAGGCCATGATACTATGAACTTTGCAATATCATGATGTTAGGCAGGTAGAAAATTTCTACTATTCTATAAAGGAAAGACTCGGCAAAATTTTAGAGGAACTCGTGTCCTGGCATGGGTAATTGGTCTCAGTAGCGGAAATAGATCGACGTTAAATAAACAAATTTCAAAAAGCCTTGTGTATGAACTTTAAATTAACAATATTTCATTCGTTACTATCCGAGTTTTCATTCAGAACTTGAATCGGTATTTACATTAATAATAATTGGTTGGTAGGTGGTAATATAGAATATTCATTTTCATTCAAGTCTAGTAGTACCCTTAAAGCATGCCAAAACGTCGTCGACATATCTATACCAAAAATTAATGTGATTCTTGCCTGGTTGGGAATTTATTATACTTTCCTCTAAATTAGACATAAAAATATCCGCTAATAAAGGACTTAGAGGTGATCCCATCGGTAGACCACTGTTTTGAATATAAAATTGATTATTGAATTGAAAGTAATTTTGACTGATGCATGTGTCGAAAGCTAGTAAAATTTCTGTTGATATAATGCTATTTAATTTGTCTAGTAAATTTCGAATAAGTTTTGAACATTCATCTGGGGGGATATTTGAAAACATGTTTTTAACGTCGAATGATACTAGAAATGAATTATGTGGGCAATGTGTATTTTTTAATTTCTCTGCTAATTCTAAGGAGTTCTTTATTCCATGTTAAGGTTTAAAATCTGTATGCTGTTTAAAAACTAAATTTAACTTTTTATCTAAAGACCTCACCAAAAAATATCAAACCAAATTAAAACAATCGGTAGCAAGCATAGAAATAATCCTTTCGAAAAACGAAAAATAATTAACACGAATCCCTTAGCTCCAAAATTATACGGATTAATTAAAACGCATAAACCGGGTAACCCCATTAGGCCTGTAGTATCATATATGAATAGTCAACTAGAGAGAGAAATTCATTCAGAGTTTCCGTCCAAGTCTCTTTAAAGGAAAACATCTCAACTATATTTGCACTCCAGTATGTGGAAATAATTGGTCAGAATTTTCATAATATAACATTTGAGGCAGATGCCATAAAAAATTTGAGGCTTTGGCTTCTAGCCCTTCATCGGAATCTTCTCAATTAGATGTCATTGCAATACATACATGTACCAAATTTCAAGTGAATATTCTCAATTTTAAAACGTGTTATACAGAAATCTAAGGCCTTGGCTTTTAGTATATACACCAAATCCCAAATTTCTGTATTCTTATCGGTTTGTTTTACTTATTTTCACTTATTTAGTCCGACTTACCCCCCACCCTTTTAGCGGAATAATCTCAAAATACAATCTAGTTCTAGATGTCCTTATAGTATATATATACGTGTTCTAAATTTCAAGTGAATATCTTAATTTTATATTATCAGCCCACTTAATAATGGAGTGAGGGAGATGGAGGAAAAATGTTATAAAAAAACCGCGGCCTTGGCTTCTAGTATACACATCAAATCCTAAATTTCTGTATTCTTACCAGCTTGCTTTACTTATTTTCCGTTATTTACCCCAATATAACCCCCACCCTTCACCGTAATCTAGTTCCAGATACGTATGCCTAGCAAATTTCAAGACAATATCTTAAACCGTTCCTAAGAAAACGTGACCTACGGACCTCACTCTAATTTAAAATCTCCACAACGTGGATGTGGAAGTAACACGCCCGTCTTAGGTTTGTGTAAGTAGGATAATATTTTACTCTGTTTCAGTTTGCTGTACATCCAGTTGTCAAAAATATTGCTATCTTATCGCTTACAAAAATCGAATGAAACAATAATTGATAATGTGTGAACGAGGTGCTATTATGAAACGTGAGAATATTTACTAATTCTCTATATATATCCGTAGTATAATCTACTGCTAATGTATTCATTAAATAACATTGTTTGTAGGTGATAATGGAAAATAAGGAACGTGCAAAATTGAAAAGCCTTAAAAATAGTTTATTGCTAGAAGGGGTCAAAAATGTAAGCATACACTCTTAGTTTATACGTAATTAAGAAACAACACATTTTATTATAGCGAACAATTGCGTTTTTAAGGTGCTGCTATCGGGAGTTGTTTATTTTATTGGGTACATGAACTGGTCCATAACGTGGATACTAATCCCGGTAATAGTAGGCATATTTAATGATGAACGAAAGAAGAGAAATCTTAGGAGAAGAAACCTAATCAGAGGAGCGGCGCTGGGTAACGAACAAGATATAATACTGGAAAATATTGCGGATTTACCTGCTTGGGTTTGTAACAATAAGACAAAACGATAATTGTACAGTGTTTCATTATTAATAAAAAAACATCGCAAGTGTCGAATAATGGTGTAGGTCCTACATTATGTTACATACATCTTGTAACGTGCAATCTTCTCTCTCTCTCTCTGAAGTTTCGCTTCTTCAGTTTAAATTACCACAAGAACAGAGTTCTTCCAACATTCTTCTCAATCACCGATATATTGGGAAAATTCCTTTAAAAAGGATAACAATATATGTATTTAAAACAAAAAAAGGAAAATTCTAATTTGACATATAACAGCAGCCAGCGCTGAATGTTTCCTAACAAACTTTATTGTTAGTTAATCCAAATGTGAATAATTTAATACCTATGAATATCCACCTTACTAACAGTTCTTATAACAGTTATAACTCAATTTAAATAATTAATTATTTCATAATCTTATATTGGTTCTGTAATATTGAAAGTATTGATTTAGTCTACAAATTATATGTTATCGCAGTTAATTGCCTAGTACAATGATTACCGACCAAAAATGTTTACATATTTTTAACAGTGATAACAATGATAAGGAAAATAAATATCCTTTGTCTACGAACTAACACATCATCTAAAAATACAATTATATTCTTTATATACAGGGTGGCCATTAAAGAATGGGTCATACCTCAACAGTAGGGATTAAATAATCCTTATGAAGACTTTTAGTTTTTTAGTATGCTTTTAATAGTAGAAAAGTATTTTAAAACGTTATCAAGGCCACTGTGGGCGGAACATAAAACAATATGGCGTTAAACTTATTGTTTTTGGAAATGATTTTTAAAATACAAAAACTATCGTATAGGTAAGTATATGAAAACCGAAGAGCAGAAAATTCCATTAAAGAATCGGTAAATGTATTTACATGGAACTTCCTTTTTTATTTATACGGGGAGGTCACCTAAAACATTATTAATTAAGAAACGACATAGGAGAATAATAATCGGAATATAATTATCACTATTGTCACAAAGAATATCCGATGAATGTTGATTAAAAAAATATGTGTTCATATGACGGAGAAAATAAATAATACATAAAATGTGTCAAGTATGAAAAGTTTGCATACCTTCACAAATTTCTTCCATAGTTGAATATTTTCTTAGGATGACCATCCTGTATATGTTTCAATAAAAGTATGATAGGTGTCGACCTTGTCAATTATTGTGTTAAGTATACATCAAATATTATTGCCATCTGTCACATTTTTTTCATTATTTATTCTCTTTAGACGATGCACCTTGTATATTTTCCAGTGAGTCTACCCATTTTTTCGTTGGCAGTAGCGTCAAATACCTACCAAATTTGACTGTTCTCCGTCAAAATAATTTTTTAGCTTGACGAAATTGAAAGATCTTCATTTTCGTAATCAAACATATTTTTACTACTAAAAAAATCAAAAATTCACAGGGATTATTTCTTTCCAGCTTTTGTGGCTATTTTTCCCTGAGAACTGGACTAAAAGTATACTTTATCAATAGATTTTCATGGACCATGAAAATCTATTGATAAAGTATACCATGAATCATGGTCCATTTTTAAGTTTTTTTTCTAATTCTCGTATCCTATCCCATAAAACTATTTTTGGTCATGGAAAGTGAGACACTTCTAATTTTTGATAGTTTTAGAATATGAAAAGATTGCTGACTCTGACACTTTGCTGACATTTTGTAGACATTCAGGTTTTCTCTTCAGATGTTCGAACATTTTTAAATATTATTAACTCCCGAAATATTTGGAAGTATTTTTCGAATAAATTCAAATTCTTTAAGTTTTAAGCTTTTCGTTCTTTTCCCTAGAAACTAATAGATCGAGCTCCCATGATAAAGGGGTACCCCATCAAACACCTCGAATTTAAAAGGTGAAAATGGTTGCGAAACACGTAAAAATCAAGTTACCCTCGCCAGACTAGTAACAAAATTTGTTAATTGTTACTTTTTATGAATATTTGAATTTAGGTAAAATAAAAGATTGTCTTGTCTGTCTGACAATTTTTGTTAATTAATTTCTGACAGGCCCTTTGTCATATTTTTTTTTATGAAAGTGCACTTCATAACACCTAGATTTTGTTTTAAAATGAAGTTTAAGATCTCTCCTTTCTATTACAACTTGTGTGGCGGACAATTTTTGTTAATTAATTTATCAGACTTAATTTTGAATAAGCAGCATCAATGCATCAGGATCAATCCCTAGCATCTCATAACACCTCCTTGATAAAAAAAACACCTGAAGTTTAAGATCTCCTCTATGCATACAAATTTGTCTGGCATTGAAAAAATATTTTTCACCATGTCAGACTTAATTTTTAAGCGCCATGATAACGTTTTTTTTTCTCTCTTTTTAAATAAACTTTTACAATAGCCGTGTCAAAACACCGCCCTAATTTTTTTCTGTAATTAACTTTGAGATTTCTTTTATGCATAAAAATTGTCAGCGAAATAATGTTTTTCACTATGACAAACTTCATATTTTAAGTGCCGCGATCACATTTTTTAATGTGTGTCATGGTCAAAAACATGTTTTCAATGACAGACACATTTTTATGAATAGAGATCTTAAATTTCAATAGTTTTATTAAGGAGGTGTTATGAGATGCCAGTGACTGATCCTCATGCATTGATGCTCCGCATTCAAAATTAAGTTTGACAAATTAATTAGTAAAAATTGTCAGCCAGACAAGTTGTAATAGATAGGAGAGATATTAATCTTCATTTTAAAACGAAAATCAAGGTGTTAGGAAGTGCACTTTCATAAAAAAAATAATTTATAACAAAAGGGCTGTCAGAAGTTAATTAATAAAAATTGTCAGACAGGCAAATTTCTTCAAAAACCACAAATTGGAAAAAATTTCAAGCAGGTGTGGCATGATTTTTACAGGTTTTGCAACCATTTTCACTTAAATTTGAGGTGTTCGATGGGGTACCTTTTTTGTCATGAGAGCTCGGTCTATAATTTACCCTCTAACTACACAATGTACATTTGTAATGGGTTATCTTTACTTACATATTTTTTTACATATATTTAGGTATATTTTCCTGACATAGAAAGAGCAGAATGGATAAATAAAATTATAAAGCAAATGTGGCCGAATGTCAATCATTACGCCTATGACGTCATAAAGCACACGATAGAAAATAAATTAAAAATAAACCTGGAGAAGTATACCCTGAAAGGATTTAAATTTCAAAGGATAATACTTGGAAGCGTGGTAGGTTGGATATTAAGAATTATTAAATCTACTTTATTTGTAGCCTTTTAGAATTGGCGGAGTGATTGTTTACGACAACGTATCTAGAGATGAAATTGTGATGGATCTGGATGTTTCGTAAGTATGGAAATTAAAAAACGGCGCCGCGAAAACTTACCTATAAAAACGGAATAACAAAAAGGGTATAGTCGTTGAGTTTATGTCGACTACTACTCTAGTATATTTGTTTATGGATAAGAATATATATTTTCGATTGTATTGTTTTATTTCACATAGCTGAGTGTACAGTGTGTTTATCTCGCCTCTACACACCTTCTTACCTTAGTTTTTTTCAGATCGACTTCAAATTTTTGTAAGTTATGCAATCGACAAAATTGACTATTTTTGGCCAAAATATTACTCGATCATGGCCTACTGAGAACAATTAAAAAATATGAAAATTCAAAGAGACATAGTGGGCTTTGTTTAATCTAAAAATTTTATTAAGTAAACAGGATCCAAATTGCAAACTTAGCCTATAACCAAACAACTGAGAGAAGTTATTCTATTATTAAACATCTAAAAAAAGTGGCTCGATTAATGTCTTATGTTGGATGGTGGCTTAGTGGAAGTTAATTAATTTGTTTCTGTTAAATTTTGTAAATTTCTTGATATTTGTAAAAATGATTAATTAATATTTTACTACATGAATTAATGAAATTTTTCGATTAAATACAACAAATGCTTTTGTAATTTTTATTATTTTTTAACGTTCTCAGTAGGCCATGTGCCACGATCGACGAGGTAATCATTTTTAGGCAAAAAATAATCAATTTTGTTTGTTGCATAGCAACTGACAAGAAGTTGATCTGAACAAAAGTGAAAAAGATACGAGGATGTGTAGGCGAGAGGTGAAACACACTGAATGGAAAATAAGGAAAACTGTAAGATATTAAAAAATTGCAAAAATGGGGACCTAGTTGCCAAAGTGGAAATGATGGGTTATATTACTACAACCGCTGTTGGTGGTATCATTCCATTTTTAATGCATTTCTTTGCAACTTAACACTTTCTTTATCAACTTACCCTAAAATAAATCAACTTCGAATTTATATTTTAAATAATTATATTTTGTTTATACAAGTATGTGAAGTACTTGAGTAAAGGATATTTTTGACAGAATTAATAGTGACCGAATCACCTTCATTTTTACATTTGATAGAATTAACCTATTAAATAATTTAAAAACATGCTTTTAAAAAGTAACTGTATCTTTTTTTAAAATGCACTAAAGAGAAAAATAATAATGTTAAGTATATTATGTACTCCTATCTCTCTTATAAAGATTGTGACACAAATCTGAAGAGATCTTAATCATATTTATTTTATGTTTTAACTATGTGATTCCCTGACGTAATAAAAGGGTTACTTTCAACAAAAATGTCTAATATTATCAACGTGACAAAATCGGAGTCATTGCTCGAACTCAATCTTTTGTGGAGAATCCTCTAATACTGAGATGAAAAATAAATGGTAACAATCTTAAGATCTAAACTGGTTTTGTAATAATTTGTGTAAAAGAACTATTTCATTTTTTAGGTACGCTGGCGACTGCGATATCAAATTTCGCTTGCGAGGACTTCATGGAGGCATAAAAAATTTCCAGGTTAGCGAACTTCTCCTATGTTTAAAACTATAGTTCCTAAATTTAATATGTACATCTGTATCTTTACATTTTTCAGTTGTATGGAAGGTTGCGTGTGGTCCTTAAGCCTTTAATTAGGGCATTACCATTAACAGGAGGATTGCAAGTATTTTTTCTGAATACTCCAGATATCGACTTTGATTTGGACGGAATCGCAGGCATATTAGAAATACCAGGAGTAAAGTAGGTAAATCTAGATATATTTCCATATGAATATCATCATAAACTAAATACAAACTCTTCATTATTAAACTATGTATACTTCAGTTACTGAAGTATTTAAGAACAACCAAGAAATAAAATTATTTAAACGTTTAAAACAAATTAGATCAGTCAGTCTCCGGAGATTTTAAATAGCAAATTCATCTAACATAATGATTCTTGTGGATATTTCAGTGCTTCAATTATTAAATTTCGTACGGTCGGTAGCTAAAGTGTAGGTATTTTCTGTTGCAGTGAATTATTGAAGAAAAGCATCGTCGACACCGTGTCCTCATTGATGGTTTTGCCTAACAAATTTCCAATACGACTGAGTAAAGAAGTAACTGGGGCACAATTAAAAGTACCAAATCCTGCAGTAAGCATATGTATTTCATCTAAATATTTTACAAGTTTGTTTAATATGGAAAATTAATTTCATTCTGAATTCGACGAGTTGGGTGCAAAAAATAAATTTATAACTAACGCAGAGTTAAGACGATGTTGTCCTTTTAGGGAGTACTCAGAGTTCATGTAATAGAAGCAAAAGATTTAGTGAAAATGGACATTGGTTTCACGGGCAAGGGAAAGTCTGACCCGTACACTGTGCTTGAAGTAGGAGATCAAACTTACAGAACTGAAACTATCGACAATTCAGTGAATCCTAAATGGGATTATTGGTGCGAGGTAAGGATAATTTATTAATACAACGTTTCCCACATCGCGGTTTTTAAATCGCGGAAGCTGTGGATTCATTTAGACCGGAGCAGGTATTCATTTTGTAAAGGTTTACCGGTTTATAGTTGCCTACATTTGTGTAAGGCACATACAAAATTTCCGCCAAAGGAGTCCGCGTGGCGGTATCATTGATTCGGTAAAGATTCGGCCTGTCCGCTTTGTAGGTGTCGCACTTTTTATGTGCCTTAAAAATATGAAGTCAACTATACCCGCATCTTCCTCCTCAATATAGATAACAAATTGTTTCAAACAATTGCTCCGAATGCTTGTCCTAACGATACTTGACGCCTGACAGGAAAATACGTCGAATTAAAAATCACGAAATCCGACGTTTCTAAGAAATCGGGAGAAACGATTAAATATAGAACAAGTCGTGAAAAATGTACAAATTTCTTTACATGCTTTTTTAACGTAAAATTAATTGTTAATTAGTTTTGCAAGGAAATAATGCGATAACACGCGCATAGTTCGCAGCGCGTTTCAAACTGCCTGCCCAGTTCGCGCCTGGGAAGATGCAGGCGAATCAATAAATAATTTAAAAAAAATAAAAAACAGGATTTTAAATACCAACTGAAACTATTAAAAAAAAAACAAAAAGAAGAAAATAATGTGTAATTGGTTCCAATTAATAAACATAACAGCGTAGGATGCGCGATAAATAAAATTTTCGAATAAAATTTTCTGACTATAAGTATTTTGAGCGTCCTTACGTTTAATCATTAGAATCAACTGTACATTATTTTCTTCTTTTTAGTGCATTTTTAAAACGGTTTTGGTGAGTATTTAGAAGCGACTTTTTTTAATTTTTAACATTGGAAATGTTAATGTTCGTATATGGGGCCAAAGTTACGAGTTTTATCCAAGGCCGCCGACATCCCGAAAGAGTCGAGATCAGATGACGTAATACTGAGCAAGTGTGCACAGTATGAGCATGCGCGGAGAATATGCGATTACGAAGTCTGTGATTTTTTAAAAATTAGATTAGCGTGAGATTCGGAATAAGTACCACATATTAAATACATAAATCAGACGTGTCACTTAATAAAAATCTCTGCCCATAAATGACAAAACTTATTCTTCATCTTGGAGTCCCCATTTTGCATTTTCGAATTTCGACTAAATATTTAAAATCTGCGACCTGGAAAATCCCAAGATACCGATTTTCGGACGAATCGGACCATAAATTTTAAAACTTTACTTACCGAATTTTAGTAAAGTCGGTAATTAATGCCAATATACTGTCCGCCATCTTGAATTTTCCTTTCCTATAAAAAATGTCAAATTGTATTGTCATGTGAACCATATACGCATGCAAAATTTCAAGTTTTACAGCTGAGGAGGAATGAAGCAACCGGCCACCTAGTACGTGAAAACTCAGATATTTATTCCTTCACCTGTCGAACATATATTTCCATAACATTTTTATAATTTTTTTCTACTTGCTTTTTTTCAAGTAAAATAAATGTAGTTTGTTTTGATGAAATGTAGTTAGGTCGATTTTGACATATTTTTCTAATTTTAGTTTATTATATTGGAATTCAGTGGGCAGCAATTAAATCTTCACGTTTGGGATCAAGACGCCACTGATGATGAATCCCTTGGAAGGTAAAAATCTTTCGACTGTGGACTTAAACAGCTAAATAAAAAAAAAATTCTAATTTTTCTGTTGGATATTTCACACATTCTTACAAAACTGTTTTTTTTTCAGAGTTTCTATCGATACATCTAATTTAATAAAAGCTGGACAGAGCGACATGGTATGAAACAAACTATTTTGGAATTACATCTCTATCTAAACCTAATTTTGTTTCTGTCTATTATTGCAGTGGTTAAGTTTGGAAGAAGTTAAACATGGCGAAATTCACATAAGATGTACCTGGATGTCCCTTAGTACGGAATATTCTGACCTGCAGGCGGTATAACCGTAAATTAGGCCATACAATATATTTTTTAAATAGATTTGTTTCAGGCCATCTTTGAAACTCAACAACTTCAGTTGACCCACATGAACACTGCGCTGTTAATAGTTTTCGTTGATTCGGCAACCAATTTACCCGTGAGTATTTATTTCGTTGATAGCAGATTTTTTCATCTAATTCATATTTCATTATATGCAACTTATACAGGGTGTTTCTTCTAATTTAGTTTTCTAAATATAACGAGGTGAATTGAAGCTTTGCCGACCTCTTATCTGAAACAACATAGTCGCGTTCCAAAAATAAAGTTGTTGGAACCTTTTATGTGCAACTTTGTAACAACTTGTATTTGTAATATAATGTGATCACTTCAAGTGCTAGAAAGAGACAGCGACATTTAAGTACGCGCTACATTAAATTTGTTATAACTTTTGAACTAATTAATGAAATTGAGCTCACCAAAGTTTAAATGAAAGAAGAAATATGTGGCTATTGGATTATCATATTTTCAAATATAAAAATGAATGTATGTAGGAATAGTACATATACGAAGTCGAAACCAAAATATTTCCGAAGAAATCGATAAAAGCTCTACCATTTATACAATTTTTTAGATAAAAACCTGGAACTTTCACATATTACTATTGAAGTAATGAATAAACAGATCCGATGGATAGGTGTGCTAAATATTTTTTTTAATAAAAGTTATTAACGTTTATGTTATCCCAAGTTTCACAAATTTGGGAGCTAAGAAAAATGTTTCTTTATTTTCGTAAAATAAAAAGGGTTAATTTAATTTCTAAGGTAAATCCCCTTAAAGCATCTTAAAGCATAACAAATTTAATGTAGCCCGTCCGAGATCGCGCACACTTCGCGCGCCGTGTTACGTGTCGCTGTGTTCCATTTTCGTGCGTTAAACAGAAAGATCTGGAGCCTACATTTTTGATCGTACAAAAAAAATTTCATATACGTTTTTGATGTAAAACTTCCCGTTCTTTCGATTGGCTTAAGCAGATTTTTTCCGTGAAATTAAATTTTAAAAGTTATTCGCGAAAAACCGTAATATTACACCTATTTTATTTAATAACTATTACAACAGCACTCTTTAGGAAGAAGACTTTTTGTCATATATACAATTTATAAGAGAATGGAAAAAAGTTCGCCCTGTTACAAAGGATTCCTAAGTTAAGCCCACATCCATGTAGAGTGGAATTAAAAAAAAATTCAATTTTTTTTTCTTGAAATAAGTTAGAATGTCATAAGATGTCGAGATATTAAATTTCAGCGAAAAAAACATTTCTGTCTGTCGGTCAGTCAGTCTGTCTGTAAATTTTCTTGTTCGCCCGTCTTCTCTGGAACGGTTTAAGAGATTTGAGAGTAAATAGGTAAAACAAGCGTGAGAGTCCGAGAACTTTGAATTTGGTGTATATAATAGAAACCCAGGTCTCAATTTTTTTAATCACATTTGTCAACTTTCTTTGAAATTTTCAGCAAGTGAAGATATCCAGCAAACCGAATCCTTTCGTGCACATTCAAATAGGAAAGCAGGTAAAACAAACAAGAGCAATTATGCGGACGGCAAATCCAGTTTGGGAGGAAGGATTTATTTTCCTTATTAACAATCCAGATGCGGATGTGATAGATCTAAAACTCGTTGATGCAAAAACTAGTCAAGAATTGTGTTCGTTAATTTATAATATCAGTAGTTTATCTAACAAAGAAAACTTAGAAATTGTCCAACAACCTTTTAGGCTACTTAAAGGAACGTCAGACAGCAAAATTGTGTGGTCCCTGCATCTTAAGGTATAAAATTTCAAATTGTTAAAATTATTATTATTGTTATAATGAAATAAGATACGAACTCTACTATTTTCATTATACAGGGTGTCTCGAAATTTCCCATTTCCCTCTAGGAACTGATTCTGCATGCAAAAATAATATATCATAAATCTTCCTATAAACATACGACCGAAAATGCTTCCAAACATTTTTTTAGGGACTTTTAGAAAAATCTTCTTTCTGAAACACTGTGAAAAAATTGTTTGAATCGGTAGGGATGTAGGAGAATGCGGCGAAATATCAGATTATCTTTTAAAGCAAATCTAACCATAAATTCCAGCCTCCCTAAGAGTACATTTCCATGTGATAACCCCGGAATCGTAATTAATCATCTTAAACTACTAAAGATGTAAACTAGAAAAGAAGGAGACACGAAGGGTAATTAGCCCTTGTTTCTCCGCTTATAGATAAAATGAATTTTGATTATTTTTGCATGCAGAATCAGCGCCGACGAGGCAATACAGAAAACTCACAACACCCTGTATTTACGACTGTATATAAAAACACTTCTAGATTTTAAAAAACGAGAATCCGGTGGAAACTCTTGAAGAAATCTTAAGACAGAGACGTCAGTCTACTTCATCCGAAGCTAGTAAGCATGCACGACTAATATTGTTAATTGATACATATAACTTTTTCTCACTTTATGTTTAAGGTAGGGCTCGTCTAGAAAAACAAAATTCGGATAATTCCTTGTTCAGCAATAATTTAACGAAAGAGGAATTTGTGGATAGGAATTCAAAGTCCTCTACTAGATCATCCACGAATTCAAATGCGAGTTATCTTAGAAGACACAGCAAATCCAGTTATTCAAAGTAAGCTCCTATTCCGCGATTCGTAAAACATTGTGTTTAATAAAACAGAGATTGACAACTGAATTATAATGTTCCAAGTTTTTAATTCAAATCAGTGGCGCATTCGCCAATATTGCAATTATACTATCTGAAATAATTTTACGGATTGTACTTTTAAAAAAAATTGTTACAGTAAGTGTAAAATATATTAAAAAACCCATTAAAAATAATTGCTTTCTCAAATGAACGATGCAATGGGGTATTAAGAAAGACCGACATTTTACTGAATTCGTTCCATATTTTACTTCAGCATCCACGTAGTGAAGTGGAAGTATCTGTAATAATAGCAAAAAATAAAAAATTCATTTTTTTTTTGTGAAATAGGTTTAGAATATCATGAAACGTCGAGGTTTTTAAATTTGAGTAAAAAAAACTGCAACGGTTAAAGATATTGACTTGTTTGATACACTTATGTATTAGGTATAACGAGATGTAGAATTACTTTATGCTTTAAACTCACTCTGGTGAAGGGTTGGGGAGTAATAGGAGTAAATAGGGGAAAATAAGTAATATAAGCTAGTAAGAGTCCAGAAACTTGGGATTTGATGTAGATACTGGAAACCAACACCTAAAATTTTTCATAACATTTGACACAATCCACCACCATCCACCCCCCACTCTATTATTAAAGGAGTTAATAAAATAAAATTGAGACATTTACTTGAAATTTGTTTGGTACAGATACGGATTATAACGACGTATAGAACTAGATTGTATTTTGAGATGATTCCGTTAAAGAGTTGAACACGAAATAGGGGTAATAGGGGTAAATAAAGACAAGCTAACAAGAGTCTAGGAACTTGGGATTTGGCGTAAATATTGGAGACTAAGTTGTCAAATTTATTTCTGCTTGTCCCAGGATCGTTCAAGAGTTATGGGTTGTCAAGCATTCAGCTCTTCTCATTCACACACATTCTGTGATTCGTGCATGTTCTAGTTGACTCCCCTTTGCTGTATAGCATGTCTGACAGCTATCAAATATTTATTTAAAACTTTTTCAGGTCCTCGGACGAACAAATACCTATGGGACAAGTAAATTTGACACTAAGGTACAGCGTACAACGGCAACGGCTGATAGTTGTTGTCCACGCTCTCTCGTAAGTTTGAATCGACGCGACGGTCTGACATTAAACAACGTTGATAAAAATTTATTTTTTAGTAATATGCCTTTTAAAGAAGAAACCCTAAGAAATGTCTACGTAAAATTATACCTCTTACCTGAAAGAAATAAAGATGGAAAAAGAAAAACCTTTGTAAGCATTTAATATTACTTCATTTTTTTTATGATCACTAAGGGACCTGTTCCACGGGCCACTTAGTGGCAGACACCGGTGTTCGACACCGATGTTTAGTTTTACCAAAGCATTGATTCAAGTGAGGCTCTGACCCACGAGCGACAAAGCACAGCTACTCAGTTTTTTGTTGCGCCACTGTGGCTCGTGGGTAGTCTCATTCGAATCAATGTTTTGCTAAAATTAAACACCGTTGCCTGACACTGTAGGTGCTTATGTGTTGTAATGAATGTAATTAAGTTTCTCTTTCGAAATTATTAATTACATTTACTTATTTTTCTATGACGTTTACTCTACAACAGTGGGACCCACTTTGAATGAAAATACTCCTGTAAAAAATGTATTTATTACTCGGTTTTAATGGGATTCTCTTTAAAATATAGACTATCAAAACATTTACTTTATGATAGAAATTTAGAGAATACTTTCAATGTTCAATTTTTTCTATTAAAAATGAACAAATTTGGTTAGCGATTATTGTTGGAAATCTAACTGTACCACTAAATTCAGAAACCGCTAAAATCGGTAAACAACAAATTACGTGAAAAAATATTAAATAATGACAAGTTATGACAAAGTTAATGTAAGCAGTATTTTATGGAAACACCGCTGACAAAATGAGTTATCTGGTTTTAACGGGATTTAAAAAATATACCTATATATACAGTATGCCTCACTTTTCATGACTCCCATATCACAGCTCTCTTATTTAGGACGCGATGGTTTTAAAATTTGGGTGGAAGATACTTATCCATCAGGAGATTGTGTAATGGTAAAATATTTTAAAATCCACCGGTGGCGTCCGTCGTCGTGAAGAAAAATGTACCTAATTTTTCAAAAAAAGATATTAGGCAAAGTTTTAACTGTAAAACAATCTCATAATCTTATTCGATGTTATTAAAAACTCACTGGAACTGAATTTCAATAACAGTGTACTTGGTGTTCACGTTATAGGAAAATAGAACTTCCCTTTTTAAAGTACCAATTATTACAGTCATGACTTAATTTTCGGACGTAATTAAGAGTTCATTAAGCTAGAGCAAGATAGGCTTTCCATTTAGAATTAAACACGTGACGTCAATCAATTCACTTAACTGTCAAAATCAAACAATATTTGATTTGGAAATTAAAAAAAGTTCAATATTAGATAAATTTGATTCACGAACAATTCAACAAATAATAAAATTTACATAAATAACTAAATCACAGTTTGCTCAACGTATCACATGATTAATTCTAAATAGAACGCCGTCTTCCTTCAGCTTAATTACGTCCGAAAATAAAGTTATGATTAATAAACTGGTACTTTAAAAAGGAAAAATTTGGTATTAGTGAGTTTCTGATAACAACGAATGAGATTATGAGATTGTCTTACAGTTAAAACTTTGCCTAATATTTTTTTTGGAAAATTAGGTACATTTTTTTTCATAACGACGAACGCCATTGGTGAGTTTTAAATTAATTTATCGTGACATAATCTCCCGATGGATAACTATCTTCTTCCTAAATTAAAAAAAAATCACTTTGTAAATAAGAGAGCTGTGAGGGAGGCATGAAAAGTGAGACATATTGTATACTATAAAAACCATAACGTTATGGCAAAAATTTTGAGACATATCAATTTCAAGGCCTACTATGATTCGTTTTCAATTTTGAAAATCTAACTGTGCTACTGGATTCAGATTCTACATTTTTATCATAGAGTAAATGTTTTTATAAAATTCCATTAAAATCGGGTGCAAAAACAAATTTTTTTACAGGGGTGCTTCCATTCAAAGTGGGTCACACTGTATATAGATTCTTGTAAACGATCATACGATCGTCTTGATTAAAATAATTTGTATAGAAATTTTGCTCATCGAATAACAAATAAACTTTTTGACTTTTTCCAAGTACTTATCAGATAAAATTGACTCAGCTGTCGACGATACTTATCTCTATTTGTATTTGGGCATAATCTCGATGGAATTTTGTTTCGGTTTTATAATTTTATTTCCTATAGGTGAGGAGCTCGAACAATCTAACTTATGATGAGACATTCGACTATTTGATTTCACGAGGCGAGCTCTATGCAAGAAAGCTGGAAGTATCTGTGATAGAAGAGAAGATGGTGAAAAATGCTATTTTGGGGCAGGTAAATATTGTAAAATGTTTTCACACCTAAATCCGTAGGTTCAGAAATTTTAACACGAGATACGCTAACAGACTATACAGGGTTGGGCAAATGTGTGGAAACACCTGATTTCTGGCTAAACTATAAGTGCGATTAAAAAATACCCTTAACAAAAGTTTTTGTAGTATTTTTATTCTATTCAGTGATGTACTTTGATTTTCAACAGCTATCCTATTTTTCGAGATGTGACGTCATCGACAGTTTTTTAAAATGGATAACCCTGTATATTTTTACATTTTCAGATAGACAATTTTTCATCAATTATAGTGATGTAGGGTTTGGTGGGTGTGCGGCTTGTGGTTTTTTAAATATTAAATAAAATAGTAAAACAAAGACATGGCTGTTTACATTTTAATTATTGTCAACAGGACTATCTGATAAAAAAATATTCGTTTTTTTCTTGCCATGCTTTTTGCAAACTTTCTTTAACCGAACTCAAATCATTCGTATTACTGTCAATTGCAGTCAATACTGTTAGAGTTTCGGTGTGAAATATTAACATTGTTTTTTAATTATGGCTGAACTAACTGAACGTGAAAGAATTATGTTGTTAATGATGGTTGGTTTTGGAGACAAGCAGATATCTCTACAAGATGCATGCGATATTTTTAATGTAACATTCCCTGATAGAAATTCTCATATTTCAAAATCAACAGTTTCAAAGGTTGTGCAAAAGTTTCACGAAACGGGAAGTGTTAAAAATCGGCCAAAATCCGGTCGAAGTAAATCGGCTACAAATGAAGATATTTCACTTGATGTTCTTCTTAGCCTACAAGAAGAACCAAAAACTTCAGTACCAAAACAAGCCTTACATCACAATATTAGCGAGAGATCAGTAAGAAGGATATTGTCCAAAAATAAATTTCATCCGTATAAAGTACATTTAGTACAAGAATTAAATGAAGATGATCCTGATAGAAGGATGCAGTTTTGTCAAGGAATGATGGATACAATTGAAATTAATGGTAACTGTTTCAATAATATAGTCTTTTCCGATGAAGCGACATTTTGCCTGAGTGGTTTTGTAAATCGACATAACTGTCGCTACTGGGCTGATCAGAATCCTCATTGGATGGAAGAAATCACACCCAATACCCTCAAAAATTAAATGTATGGGTGGGGATAATCAGAGGACACATCATCGGACCATTCTTTCTTAGAGAAAATTTAAACTCCAATCTTTATTTACAACTTTTACGCGAGCAAATTATTCCAGTATTAAATCGTTTATTTCCAAACCAGGCAAATCCTGAACGACTCTCAGATGAAATTTGGTATTAGCAAGATGGAGCTCCGCCTCATTATGGAGTTGACGTGCGTCAATACCTTAATGAAATATTTCCACAGAGATGGGTAGGTCGAAGAGGACACATTGAATGGCCACCGCGATCGCCAGATTTAAGTCCTTTAGACTATTTTATTTGGGGTCATTTAAAATCCGTTGTCTATAGGACCAAGCCTCAGTCGTTAGAAGAGTTGGAAGATCGAATTAGGATGGCTGTTCAAGAAATATCACAGCATGCTATTCAAAACTCTTTAAGAGCTTTCGTTGATCGAATAGGATATTGTCAGGCTGCTGAAGGTTTCCAATTTGAACATTTATTATGAGTATTTTCTTCGTTTCTCAATATTAAAGTGCTCAATATTTTGTAATAAGAAATTTAATTATCATTAACTAATAAATATTTATTACACTTTATTTTATTATTTTATTTAATATTTAAAAAACCACAAGCCGCACACCCACCAAACCCTATATCACTATAATTGATGAAAAATTGTCTATCTGAAAATGTAAAAATATACAGGGTTATCCATTTTAAAAAACTGTCGATGACGTCACATCTCGAAAAATAGGATAGCTGTTGAAAATCAAAGTACATCACTGAATAGAATAAAAATACTACAAAAATTTTTGTTAAGGGTATTTTTCAATCGCACTTATAGTTTAGCCAGAAATCAAGTGTTTCCACACATTTGCCCAACCCTGTATATTGATACTTCACTTTATTGTTCACTTTAGATTACTTTGGATTTATCTGAACTTTACTGAATTGAACTCTTTTAAAATCTGCCTTCCTGCCGCCTTATATACCCCATAGAACATTCTAGGTCTCCTTCCTGAATAACCCACACCTCCCCGTGACCATCTACAGATAACTGGAACCGTAATTTAATTATAGAAAACTATTTATTCCCTACCGCCACCTCTGTGGTGACAGTCGAAACTCTATTACATCTTTTCTCAATGATTACAGATTGGGTGTGGAGGCATGCTAATAAATACAATCCCTGTTTATTAATTATGCCACCCACACCTAGTGTAACGGACGGACAGATATCGAAGTGATTCCATAAGTGTTCCATTTTGCCAATTTTGGTATGAAACCCTGAAAAATAACGTAATCATCTGCAATGTTGATTACGAAATACTCCTGATATAATGAAAGTTGATAAAATTCACTACATATATATATTCAAGGCACATAACAAAAGCCATAAAAGCCGACCGTGAATCACTGTCTTGTTAGGATAAGGGATATCCCACAGAGCCGTACTTAAAACTTTGTGCACGATAACAGAAGAAATTTAGAAGTATTGTCTTTGGTAAATATATAGTTATTTGGTAAGTACAGTGGTAAATTTAAAAAAATTCCTCTGTTTTGCCTATTTCAAGATAGGTATAATATTTTATATATTTGTGGAGCATTGACAAATTCGATATTCCACTGATAATATTAAGTTCTACTCTGTCGTGGATAGGATTTACACACCTGCTATAAACCGTTAGATCCTAAAATAATTTGAAATTATAATTGAACCAGGTGTGTTTCCGTTAATTTCCTATTTTTATAATGCCAGAACATACTTTACAAGAGAATAATGTTATTCTATGTATTAAGTAATACAGTATATTTTTTATGATGTATCATTTTCTACAAATATATAGCATGCCCCACTCTCACATCTATACGCAAGCGGCAAAGCTTTGAGGTGTATTATGTGCCTTAAATATATGTAGAGAACTATTCATATCAAGGTATCCGCCAATTGAAGCTGAACTGCGGTTTTTATAATGGACATAATCTTCTAAAATTATTTCTTGCTATTAACTTTTAAACCGATAATCTAATAGAAAAAAATAAGATCTCTATTCACTTCTGTTTCTGTATCCTTTCCTCCACAAACTGTCTATTTTCAGAATAAAAAAAAATTGTATCAGTTCTGTTTGATTGCTTCAAGAAGATTATTTTTTATAAGTAATATAAGAAAATATTTTAGGTAATAATCGACCTTTCAAAACTAGATATTTTTAAAACCCACACAAACTGGTTTGAGCTAAGACCACATTTGAAGAAAGATTAATTAATAACGATAAGAATTTTATTTATTTTGTTTATATTTGTATTTTAGCAGTATTATAATAGCATATTATCTGTATTGTAGATATACAGTAAATAAACAATGTCAATTTGTTCTTTGTTTTTTTTTTCATTATCATCCTTAAAAACTGGAGTAAACATTATACTCTTACTCTTCGCTGATTTATTAAATTATTATATATAATTGTTGCACATTCTAGGGGATACTCTTCGCAGTTTTTTGTTTATAATGTTGTTTATAATGTGATAAATAAGATTGTTTTTAAATTTAAATAGTAACTTTTTTGTTTACCGATTGATTTTGTTAAAAAAGAGTTCTTCGTCTAGACAACAGTAACTTACTGTCTAAATACTAAATAACAATAAATATATTATTTAAATGTTTCATCTAGAAACCAAAATATTTGGGAGCGATCAATCGAGCAAACTTCTGTGAGTAATAGTGTTTATATATGAGTCCCCAAAGCTTTCGGATTCCAAATGTGTGAAGAAAATTTTTTTTTTTACATTTTAGTACATTTTTTTAAATAAGAGCTTTTTAAGTATTTTTTTAAATAATTTTATTTTATACTTTTTAATCTCTACATATTTTTACAGAAAAACCGACAAACAGAACTCTTTCATTTGATATCCATATCAAAAGGGTTGTAAAAAAAAGGTGATCCGCCATCTTGGCACGTCCAACATATTGCATTTTGAACAATATTAGATACTTTCATTGTCACCGTATTTACACACGTGTGCAAAATTTCAAAGCTCTAGCTTAATTAGAACTAATCAAAATTTTGATGGCAAGATTTGACCGAACCATACTAATAACAAACATATAAAGTTAAATAAAAGCCTTTCAAAAATAACTAGAGTAAACATACTCTTCGCAGTATTCGCTGACTTACTGGACATCTTTATAATTGTTACACATTCTATGGGATACTCCTCGCAGTTTTTTTGTAAATAATATTAGTTTTAGACATTTTTTGTTTAATTACAAAACATAAAAACTGATTTTTTTAAATTTAAATAATTCATAACTTTTTTAGTTATTGATCAATTTTGTTCAAAAATAAGATTCTTCCTCTAGCTATCACCAAGCTATCACTAATTTAGTGTACAAATTCAATACAATCACACTTTTCATTCTTAAGTTATTCTGCTTACAAGAAACGCGACAGACGGGCGGACAGACAGACGAGCGATATTACCGGATTTATAAATGTACCCATCAATTGGCAATATACTCTTCGTTTTGTATTTGCGAAGAGTATAATAAGGAATATTATTCTTAATTTTAAAAAGAATTTGGTTTCATTTAGTCAGTTCAGTATAATTAGTTCTGATTCCATATACAAACTTTTACCATTTAAACTCAGCTTACATGTTTTTATGTTCTCGAGATTTGCCTTCATATGGTAGCAGGAATTCATGCTTAGATTTGTTTTAAAAGATAACCGTATGTTTCGATGATTTCTCCTATATCCCTAAACAGATTGAAACAGTTTCTTTACTTCCCTCTCATGTCGCATACCGAAGGGAAATATTGTATTCGAGAAAAAATCACCGTCTGAGATTTCTTCGGATTTTCACGTTTCAGGCCATGTAGATTACGAAAATAAAGGTATCTCAATCCCGTCAGTCTGTCTGCTTGTCTGTAGGTCTTTTGTTGTCTGTTGGTGCATTATGAAAAAACTGCTTGACGGAGAACAGTCAAATTTGGTAGGTAGTTGGCGCTACTCCAGCGAAGAAATGGTTACACTGGAAAATACACAGTGGCCAGTGGTCCAAGGAGAATAGATAATGAAAAAAATTAAAATGTTCACATTTTATGACATTCAAAGACAATTTAAAAAAATATTTTTTCTTTAAGATTACTATACTTACATTCCACTACGTGGATGTGGAACTAAAAATGTAAGAGATGGCAATGATTTTTGGCATATAGTAAACACAATTGGCAAGGAGGTACCTATTATCGTTTGATTGAAAAATATACAGGGTGGTCATCCTAAGAAATAATTCAACTGTGGTGGAAATTTGTAAAGGTATTTACGCCAGCCTTCCATATTTGGCCCCTTTTATTTATTTCTTTTTACTGTCGAATGACCACTCCATAATTTTTTGACCAAAGGTTATCTTTGTTATTCCAAAGTTATTATAGTGACAACTACATTTCGATTATTATTCTCATATGTCGTTTCATAATAAATAATTTTTTAAAGTGACCGCGCTGTAAAAATAAAGAGGGAAGTTCTGTGTAAATACTTTTATAGATTTTTTACAGTTTTAGAAAAGAGATTTTTCTAAATGCTAAAATATTGTTTGAATCGGTTAGGGATTTAGGAAAAATTGTCGAAATACGAGGTTCTTGGGGAAAATTGAAAATTCATCAATTTCTCCTGCATCCCAAAATCCATTCAAATCATATTTTTACGGGATTTTAAAAAGAACTTTCTTCTAAAACACTGAAAAAATTATTTGAATCCGCTTGGGTAGGTAGAAATCGACGAAATACAAGATTAAAACGTTTTGGATTTAAAGCAATTATTTTATGTTACCATACTTTTCCAATAGAGAAAAATTAGATATCAAAATCTTATTGTTCACCGGCATCCTACACGATACAAGATAGATGCAAGTAAAATCCCTAAAGTGTTTAAAACAATAGGGCAGCGATGTTTCACATACTTTTTTTTTTCCTCTAACTTTTTGGCCTTGGAAACTTGTCCTTTAGCCACGTATGTTGATGTTTCACATACCTTGGACCAAAAACTTATAACCGTTCCCACTAGTCTAAAAAATATCAATTCACTGATTCTTCTGAAAAAAAAAAAAAACTTAAGCAATGGCTATTAATTGTCAAAGCCCAGATGATATGCACATAAACAGATTGATTTTAAAAATAATTATTACTTATAATATTTAAATGTCCATTATAAATCGGAATTTAGTTTATATGGAAAAGGAAATATGTGTGTATATACACTATAGATGTAAGTTAGTTTAATGTTTAGGTATACTTTTAACATAGTATTCTGTTTGCTGCTAAAGGTGCGTTTATAGCTACCAAAGGAAGGCGAACGAACGACAGTGAACAAACATTCGCCACTGTTTAGCGAGAATTCGCTTGGACGTTTACATCTGCAGAACATTCGCCATTCGCATTTGTTTAAGTTCGCTATTGCTCGTGAACACACTGATTTTACTTGTCGCTGACGTTCTCGTCTAAAAGATGCCAACCAAGATTTAATTTTTTTCCTAATTTCCAATACACTAACACTCATTTCTTCTCCTATTTCTCTCCACGCGTCATTTTTTCTGGTTCTTACTTTATAATTATTGTCCTTCCGGTCCCATAAACAAGGACTTTGTTGATATAGGTTAATTAAGGTTAATATGTCTTCATTGGACCACTACATTTTATGTATTATTAACGCTTCTATAAGTTTATTCACTGAATGTTCGCTTTTAACTGTGAATGTGTCCAATTACCCGTTCACAGCGAGCACGAACTCTCTTTGTGTACCGCTCCGCTCCCGAACCCCAGCGAACGCGAGCATTCGCCTTTGCTAGCCTTCGGTGCTTTGTTTACAGCATGCGAATTCGGCCATTCGCCAATGTTCATTCGTCTTCGTTCGGTAGCTGTAAACGCACCTTTAAGGTGCAAACATTGTATTTAATGGTGCTGTAATTGTATTATTGAAGTATGTTTATTCTTAGATGTATGCACTGAAGATAATGTATTACTAATAAAACTGTATGCCCATAATAGTCAGCTAAAATGGAGTAGATATTGAAGCCCACATACAGTACTTTGTATTTTTGTGGGAACTTAAACTTTATTTGTTTACTATTGCACGAGTATATCAACAAAACTCTATGTATTATGTGCTATTTTTAGGTACCGAGAACTAACTCTCTCTCTATATATATACACCTATGGTAAATAAATATTATTATTATTATTATTATTATAAATAATAATAAAAAAATCCACAAATATGTCTAAACCTCTAATTAACCTTCCACATACTTTACAACTTACAACTTTTATTGTTGTTCTAGTTTGCCAATAATGTATATTATAAATTTTTATGAACCCAGAAAAACAACAAATATATTTTGTAAATGTCAGAGTTCAACTTCCAACTTCTTCTCTCTTCTTCTCTATCTTATCCATGGGAATTTAAAAGTAATACATTTTCCAAAAATTGACTAGGTAGATACCTAATCATTTTATGTGTAATGTAATAAAAAGAGAATCATTTTAAAGCCAGGCGTAATTTTCCTAATTAATTGGATACGCGCATCGTATTATATCAACATTAAAAATGTAATCATGATATTCATGATGATGACACATATTCATATCACGCACTAACTAGAGCCCGGTTTACACAAAAATAAAATACAATACAAATTGGCGTTGGGCTGGGAGCTGATGGCTCAAGGACGTTAAGTTATATTCTCTCCCATTGAATATTTTACTTATGCAACGGACAACTCTCTCGATATATCAGCAGCTGATATATCGAGCTGATACTCAACTATTACAATACAATGTTTATCATGTAGGGGAGATCTGGTGAAAAGTATGACAACATGCGATTGTATCAAAATATATTATATACTGTGATTATTATGAAAAGTTGCAAAAAGATTAAAAAATACTTTTTATTTTCATGGAATTTGTTGTTGCCCTTGGTTATGGGTGCTAAACTCTTTATCGCACGAGTGTATAAAAATCTTTTGTGATATTCCTGAAATTAGATAGAAAAAGTACACAATCAGAGGTTTAATTAAATATGTTTTTCCAAAGACTGACCCCCTACCCTTATGCATTTTGACTTCCCTGAATCCAACTTTTGCATTAAAAATATGGGTTTTACTGTTCAGTTTTTCGGTAGTTATCCAAAGCAGACTTTCGATACCCATCAAGTGGTTTCACTTGAACATTGAGCCACTGCTGCGAGAGTGCAGGCCGGGCAGGCGGAGACTCGACGCACAGCGGCCTTTTTAAAAATGTATAAATCAACATAGCTCGACATTCAGAGGGGCTGCCGCGATGGGTTTGGTCTCAAAATATACATCTCGATTAGATTTACGAAGTAAAAGTACAAATTTAATTAAAGCATTTAACCAGTTTTAGAGAGGAAACATCATTGCCACAAACTACGCGACACATTAGAATTGACTGTGCATTTCGACACAGCCATACCCGATTTTTATCTTTCATCCAAATCTGTAGAAATATACAGATGTTGAATTTAAAATGACAAAACCGAAGATGATATTGAACAACACTGCAGGTCAAAAAAATGCCACTCCACAAATAGAAATTGACGGTACGAGCGGATTTGTATAAAAAAATATACGGAGTGGTCATCCGACAGACAGAATTTAATATTAAATAAAAGGTGCCAAATACTTTTACAAATTTCCACCATGGTTGAACTATTTCTTAGATGACTGCTCTGTATATTTTTCACTAAAACTATAATACGTGTCTTCCTTGCCAAGTGTGTTAACTACCTATATGCCAAATATTGTTGCCACCTGTCACATTTTTAGTTGCACATCCACGTAGCGGAGTGGAAGTATAGCAGTGGTTAAAAGATTTTCTTTTTTTTTTTTTAGAATGTCATGAATTGCGAAAATTTTTAATTTGAACGAAAAAACAAAGTTTCATTATCCCTTCCCTTTAGACGGTTCACCCTGTATTTTTTCCAGTAAAAGTCTAACCATTTCTGCGCTGGCAACTACCTACCAAGTTTGACTCTTGTCCGTCAAGTGGTTTGCACTAACAGACAGACTGACAGAATTGAAAAACTTATATTTCGTAATCTACATGATCCGAAACGTGAAAATGCGAAGAAATCTCGGAGGGTGATTTTTTCGAATACAATACTTCCCTTCGGTATGTGAGGGAAGTAATAAGTATAAGTTTATTGAATTAATTTGATTCATAATGAACTCACTTTATAATAAATTTGATGACCGAACAAATAAAAAAAACATTTTGAATGGACTCTCCTTTTCAATTCTTTTTTAAATCGGTTAAAAGGGAAAGGACACTGATATCCTGTATCTTACAAATGCCCTCCTCTCCCTCACTCTTTTAAATTAAGCGCACGAAGTAGGTATAATACATCTATGAACGCGATAATAAAAGTCAGTGAGGTCTACAAGCAAGTATTTCTAACAATACTGAGTACAGTACAACACTTGATTGGCTTTTCTATGTTAGTCAGATACCTAAAAAAACGTTAGATAATATTTCTAAAATGTTCTGTAAATGGGTAACGCTGAACGAAAACTACACTGGACTTAACTACTGCACTGGTTGCTATATTATATTAGCAGTCTGGTCGAGGTCTTCTGTTGTGCACTAGATCTTTCCGGTCAAAACAATTCGTTTCGTACTTTCGTAGTCAATAGTCAATATGGAGTTGCCTTCTAGCCTTAAACCTGTACGCGCGTCAGCTTTCCTTCGTTATTCAACAATAACTACGTTTAAAATGTTTTAGATCCATCATAAATTACATTGATAATAAGTATCGAACAAATAAAGATAATACTTTTACAGAGCGTCGAGTTTTTGTGAGTAATAAGTAGTGCTTCTGTATTTGAATTTTGAAGTAAGTGACTTTTCTGTTTCTGCTTATAAATTGAGATTAAGATAACCAACTTCATATTTATTTACACTTGAATTCTCGAGTAGAATAAAAAAAATCGCGCAACTGTAAGAAGTGTATATCGAAGAAATTAGAAATCTGACTTTATAAAAATAAACTGAGGACGTCCTAGGTACGATTTATTATAAATTATATACGTATCGACGGACAGAACACGTACACCTACACCTATATATTTATTTAATTTAATAATAAATACCGGCATACAAATTTTGTAGGCGGGATAAAGTACTTAAAATGTGTTGAAATTTAAAATGAGAACAGGAAAAAAAAACAAAAAGCAATTTGCTCATTTATTTACTCATTTTCAAAAATGACGTAATATTTATTAATAAGACTTACAATTATTATACAATTAACATTTGTTTGACCTTGAAAACTACACAAAAACGAATCTGAAGCTAGGTCCGAATAATTTAAAGTAGAAATACCTATTCATCAACACGGATAGAGACTAGCGAGGTGTGATTTAGCAGTAAATCCCAACATTTTGTGCTTTTTTAAAATTAACAGATAAAATAGGGAATAGGGAATAGCAATAGTTCGCAATACAAAAAAAAAATAAGTTAGGCAAATATATTGGGTATTTTCTTATTTTAGAAAGGAATGGCATCTGATCATGGCTCACTTGTGTTTAACAGGCATCGATTTCTTTAATTGAAGAGGGTAAAAAAATTGCCTACCTTCAACATAACTGAGTTATCAATGAAGGGTGAAACGCATTGAATGAATTATTATTATTAAATAAACGTGTTTGTTTTGTATTTAAAGAAATTAAATGAAGCGTATTCATTCTAAGAACAATAACAATATTGCACATAATTTCACTCGCAGAGACAATCAAACGATAAAAGGCAAATAGGACACCCTTCAGAACACTGGGCTGATGTTATCAAGGAAATTATGGGAAAGAGATTTGAGGTTGTATGCTTAACAGGCAACCGCGGCAGATGGCGTGATGTTGTTATACGTGCCATACAGCAAAGGAAGGCCAACTTGAACAATATGCACGGATCAGAAAAAATCTGGTCAGTTTGTAATTTATAAATTATCAGCGTTCTTGTAAATATTAGAAAACCGTAAAAGATATCCATGTGAAATATATTTTTGAAATCAGAAAAATGATAATTGTGGTTCTCGGGTTAGATATTAGGATTGAAAAGTCCGATTGTATTGAAATTTGGACAGTTAGTTAGCTAGAGGAAGAACCCTATTGTTTTTTAACAAAATCGATGAATAAATCAAAAAGTTATTAATTTTTGAAATGAAAGAAATTTTGTTTTATTTTGTAATTGAACAGAAAATGTTTGAAACTAATATCATTTACAAAAAAACTGCGAACAGTATCCTATAGAATGTGCAACAATTATATAACAAGTGTAGTAAATCGGCGAGTATAATGGTTAGCTTGTTTTTTCAATATGACGTATAGAAACTTGCTAGAAAAATATTTAATTTGGTGTTTGAAATTCTCGAATCGGTCCAGAAATAACTAAGTTAGAGGGGAGCTGACATTTATGATGAATGGGCTTGTTCAGCATTTTTTTTTATTTCACAAATCGAAAGTGCAAGTATAAATTAATGGATCTGCAAAAAATCAGAATCTTATTCGCACGTTTAGTATCTTAAAAACTATTACAAATTTCCATCTCGCGAAAATGGGGCGTGGCCAGGTGCTACGTCACTATACGCATAGACTCTGCGATCTCAATAGACTTGATGCTCCTTATTGGTTATAATTATAAGTGTTTTCGAAGTATTGTTTGTTTTGCTTACTACTTGACAGTAGGGGAGTACAATTTGGTGAAATGTCAAAAAATTACAATTTTCTCTCGCTCCTGCCAGAACGAATTTTCGATTTCGACCCTGCAATTTACGATTATAATTCATCGCCGACCTTCTCCTTTCCGTAGACACATAGAACGAACTTCCACTCGACGTATTTATTTAGTTACCAGCGTTTAAAAATTCCATGTTTTTCGACTTTTCAGGTTTAATTTGAAAGGTCCCAGAAAGCCATCTTTCTTACGTCACTTGCGTATAGTGACGTCACAAATGAGCGCTCGGTTTTTGCAACTATTACTAAATTCAACTCCTTATATCTCGAGAACGGAAAAAGTTAATAATACGAAATTTTAAGTGTATAATGAGAATATCGAGTACTATATGAAAAAGTATAAAAACCATATAAAAAGAATATCATGGAACAAGCCCATTATATTATACTTATTTTAGCAAATTTAGCAAAAATCTAAATGAACTTTCTTGTTTTTATACGTATTGAGGACTTGATAGAACTTGGGCTTCCATTCTAGTTGGCCTCCTCTGCAGTATGGTACGTCTGGCAATTTAACGCTATCTGTCGTGGTTACCTGTTGGGCGCACAACCTCACCTACGGCTTTTTTTCATCAACTCCTTAGTGAAAAAATAATATTATTCGTCAGAATATGATGCTACATAATGTCAAATTCGACGCCTTATATTTTGGCAATGAAAAGTATGCTCAATTTTAAACTCTCAGAGGATTAATGTCTCATCATAAACTATCATTATTTAGCATCAAATTCTGACAAGAAAACACAACTCCGTATGGAAATTGCCAAATCTATTTACGACAGTATGATCTCGGAAATCCAAAAAATTCAGCCTCATTACCCTATTAGTTATTGAATGTCTTCAGATTAACTGCTCGCTTAATAGAAAAAATCAATCTGCTGTTAAATTTAGATAGTAAGCCTGATGATGAAAAGAGTTAGTTAACTCCCGCTTTTTCGTATTTTGACTCATTCATGCACATCACCATTCATATATAGTGAGATCAAGACGACTTATGCAGGGCTGATGATTTAAATCAAGTAATTTAAAAAAAAATAATTTTAAAGATAAACCAATTTTCGTTGTAATAATTTACTCCATATTATCCGATCTCAACTATAGATTTGTGCACATAACCAAAATCGTTCATTCATCACTTCTAACTTTTTGTCATATGAAAGACGAAGACATCTGAACAAATTGTAAGTTGCTACGAGAGAATAACCTAACTGTAGATAGCTTTAGCTTTATAATATGAGGTAGTAATGCATCTGAAAATTGTATAAGAATTAACATTTACAAACTCCACCTCTGATTCATTTGTATTGTTGAATGTATTTAATAAGAGGTTTGCATTGGACTTTCTCACTCACTTTCTAGCTCACAAAATTAACTACTGACGTTATAAAACATTGCTACCGGGAATATGAGAAAAATCCTGTAATTTATTGTCTAGGTATGTTATTTTAGGGTTTATAAAAGTTTATACTCACAAATGCACAATTAAATTCACAAAATCAACATCTCCCGTCAGTTAGTTACGAGTTATAGCATGTGATCGTTTCATTTTGTTTCAGATTGAAAACCTTCATTGAAACATTTTGAACACAGAAAAATATTTCTTGTCATTTAATTAGCCAGAAAGAGGAAATGTTTAGAAATTTAGAGAAAAATCAGATTCCTGTTATATATTTTATCTGAGAACTTGAAACACATCTTAAGTTATTTTTCTTCTTTAAAATGAAAATATATGTTCCCTTAACCACAAAATAATGTTCCCAGAAAGTTATTATTGTAAATAATGTACTGCATTCTCTTAATTGTAGAAAAATTGAACTTTTTCCGTTGAGTTTCTACCGCCTCAAATGTATTATATCATTATTATTAAGTCATTCTTAATTTTAACGATTATTTGTTTATAACAAATACTTTACTGAACAGAGCAATTTCAAGACTAAATTCCCGTCAGAATAATTTCTATACGTATTTAAAAACAAGAAACTATACGATTTTAAGAGGAAAGAACGTACCTATATCTTAAACCATGGCCAACCAGACGGGCTAACATATGCCAGAAGTCTATCTTATTGTGAATCAGCTTTGACAGAATTAATAATTAACTCACACAAAATTTATGTAACGATGAGTTTCTAAAAATGTTACTTAGCTCCAGGATATTAAAAAAAAATCCGACTATGAACTTATACTTATTCGGAGACCTGTAAAGACTAAAGACTGTGCGAGGTAGGGGCCCCCAAGACCATCGGTATACCGCCATAACGGACCATAAAATGCCTGTCGCCGGCTCTGTACAGAGGGCTGTATTACCTGTGATATTTTATGTTAATTCTGGAAAAAATTGGGAATGCTTTGTGTTTATTCCTGTATAGCAGTAAAATATACACGATTTATAATCTGAGATATCCTTATCATCATGAAAAAGTGATAAAACGCGGTAAACGAACGAGTTTCTTGTTTAGCGTTCATAAGGCACATACGAATTCGCTACATCAATCAATGAAAACTCCACTGATTTGACTCGTCCCTGTGTCTCTGTTATTTTTGATCTTAGTTACATCTTAACCTCCCGTCGACAATCTGGCTCCGAGCTATCACCAGTTTAAATATAAATATTAATTCAACCTTGACCTAAACCTTTAATATGGCACTAATTACTAACTACCTACGAACTATAGAATCTTTTTTTTTAAGTAATGGACACAACAAATGGGTCGACTGCTGCGAAGTCGCAAGAAGAAATTAGTTCAAAGAAGTCAGTGAAGTCAAACATGGCTAAAGATATAATATTCCGTTTCATGAACAGGGTGAGTAAAAAATTATTTATATTTGCCTGTAATTTAAATATAAGAATATAAATGCGTTGCCCTTGTCCGTAAAAGTGTTAGTTAA
The DNA here is from genome assembly GCA_963583905.1 of Stenurella melanura. Lineage (NCBI taxonomy): Eukaryota > Metazoa > Arthropoda > Insecta > Coleoptera > Cerambycidae > Stenurella > Stenurella melanura. The sequence goes on from OY757311.1 coordinate 541,226, forward strand.
TTTATTGTAATTTTTAACCTGTCTACGAAATTTTGTGAAAAATCTGATGATAGTAAACAATTTCTAAATTGGAAATCTGAATAATATGAGACATTCGAATATAATTATTTCGCTTTGATAAATCGATGTAAGATCAAAACGAAACTTAATTTATAATTTTTAAGATAGAAATGCAAACAAAATTCTCTTGAGAATTCTGACGAAATATGTTTAACACTTACATCTAAAACACTCCAAAAATCTGTTAGTTTATATGGATATGGATTATTGCATATAAAAATGTAAAAGAAAAACGGCAGACAGCGAAATAGGGATATCTGTTATTTGATAAATGTAAAAATAAATATTTTATTTATATTTCTCTTGCAGTTAGTACTCAATGTAATTTATAATGTATATAAGTGATTTTACAACGCTCTTAAAAAATTCAATTGATTTCACTTGGAGCTCTTCCAAGAATTTTTTTTCTAAATTTATTTGACAATGTGCAAATGATATTACAACTATTTTAAAAAATGCTTTACATACACACAATCCGTTGCTTTGATGCTTTAAATCCATACTACGAACAGCTATACTTTATCTAATATCAATTAGAAAATTATAAAAAAAGACTGACTATTTTTAGAATCTTTTAAATTTTTTTAAAATAAATTGAATACTCTTTTACTACTTTATATTAATAGCTATGCATGATATAAATTATTTATTTATAATAAATAACGTTAGTTTAATAAACAACTCTATAGATGATTCAATAAAAGTAAATAAATAAATATCATCTAACTTACGGCTATGCTGCCGGCACATTATACAAATAAGGCGAGACCTCTGAAATCAGGTATAAGTGTAAGTGCATGTCTACTACGGAGCACTGTCTAGCGCACTGCCAGTGCTGTGCTTGGTTCAATTCTTTTTGTCTCTTGCAATTTTGGTCCAAACTTCTTTTTCGAGTAAAAAAAATCGCAAAGTTCTAAAATTTTGATTTTTCCTCGCCGGATAACTAAAAACTAATTTGAGAAAAAATGTTTCGAACAAAAGTAGTCTATTTTTAGTCAGATAATCCGAATTTGGAATAAAAAATAGGGGCTCCCATTAAAAAAAAATAATTTGACCTTGAATGACCTTAACCCTTCATCCAAAGTGAAAGTGACATATACCGCTGAAGTGCCCCCATCCAATTCTACAACTTTTGTTTGAAACATTTTTTCGTAGAGTGCTTATTATACTCTTCGCAAAAACAAAACGAAGAGTATATTGCATTTGATCGGCACATTTCTAAAACCGGTTGTAATGTTGCTCGTAGAGAAAAAAATTTCATATAACTGTGTTGGTGATCGAATTCTGAACAACTTTCAAAATGTCCGTCCGTCCGTCACGTTTCTTGTAAGCACGATAACTTAAGAACGAAAAGTCCGATTGTATTGAAATTTGGACAGTAAGTTAGTGTTAGCTAGAGGAATAAACCTATTGTTTTTGAACAAAATTCTATCAATAAATAAAAAAACTGCGAAGAGTATACTATAGAATGTGCAACAATTATATAACAAGTGTAGTAAATCGGCGAAGAGTATAATGGTTAGCTTGTTACTCGATATATTTGAAAGTTTCAGGTTAAAAAAATCACCCGGTATATAAGACACAACTAGATAAGAATGTGAACAACCGAGTAAAAATATGTTTAAAGGTTAAAATGGTATAATATCTAAGTATTTCGTGATAGAAACAATACAGCGTTTACTTTATTTATTAAAGAAATATCGGAATATAACTTTTCGAAAAGTTTATGTGTTTAGTTTAATTTGGAAATGATAACGTCTTATCCATATAGTTTTGAGAAGTTATTAAGCATAATTAATGTATTTTGGTTTTCGTGATATTTTTATTATGAGTACATCGGCTCAATGGAGCTACTCTTTTTCAAAAGACATAATTAAGTCTCTAAGTTAAAAAATTCTCTATATTTTGCCACAGTTTGCATATAATATAAAACAATCCTGTTTGTTGCCATGATTGGAATATAGACGGATAAATCTTTACATTTGTAATGTTTTTGGGATACAAATATTACGCTAAAATATACGTCCTCCTTAAAGACACGATCGATGTGTTTCGTCAATTTTTCGGAAAATTATTATTACCTCCAAAGTTATTCAGAGGGGCCCTTTCGTTGCAACACCCTGGTTTCATAATTTTTGACGTACATTTTTTTTGTAAGTACATACATTTATAAATATAACGATTTCCTTCAGGCAGCACTAGTTCTTCTTGGGTATTTCATCTGCTATTTAAATTGGTCTTTAATGCTGGCAATAGTGACTATTTGCAGTTTGGTTTGGTTGGAGACGGATAAGTCAGATAAGGGAAAGAAGATAGCTTTGAAGGCAAAAGCATGTTCCATGACAAAGAAAGACATACTTAAAATAATCGACGAGCTACCTTCATGGGTAAAACTACCTTAGCATTTTTCGTTGCATATATTATACTGCTGTCCGTTTCAGGTAACATTTCCCGATAGAGAAAGAGCCGAGTGGTTGAATGAAGTAAGTAGTGATGTTTTTAATCTGAGTTATGTTCAGTGACAGAACAGACACCCAGTATTTCCTAAATAAAAAAACCCAAATTTAAGAAAAATGGGTTGATATTAACACGGGCCTCCAAGGCCATGAAGTTTCTCTTATATTTCTAATGGGAAAAACACTTTTTTTTTCGTAAATTTGGGAAAGAATCGAGAAAATATAGGGAAATATAAATCGCAAGCCAAGCCTTCACTTCAGAATTAGCCAAAGAATCCAAACTAATAATTCTTCACTAAATTTGTTGTAACTTTTGAACTAATTAATGAAATTGAGCTGAACACAGCTTACATGAAACGAGAAACGTGTGGCTATTGGATTATTATATTTTCAAATATAAAAATGAATGTATGTAGGAATAGTACATATACGAAGTCGGAACATAAAGAGATTTCCGGTGAAATCGGTAAAAGTTCTACCATTTCTACAATCTTTAAGATAAAAATCTTTCACATATTGCTCTTAAAATAATGTATAAAAAGATCCGATGGATAAGGTATGCTAAGTAATTTTTGTAATAAAAGTTATTAACGGTTATTTTACCACTAGTTTCACGAATCTTGAAGCAAAGAAATTTTTTTTTGTTTCCGTAAAATGAATGTTAATTAAATTTTTAACGTAAATCCTCTTAAAACATCTTAAAGTACACATTTCAAGCTTTAAATATCGCACCCACAGAGATACCTATCAAATTTTATAACTTTCTCAAGATTTTGATATTTTGGAAGTGTACATCTTTAAAAATAAATTTTTGGCATTTTTTTCATTCATCGGATCTTTTTATACATTACTTCAAGAGTAATATGTGAAAGTTTCAGATTTTTATCTTAAAGATTGTAGAAATGGTAGAGCTTTCGCCGATTTCATCGGAAATATCTTTATGTTCCGACTTCATATATGTACTATTCCCACATACATTCATTTTAAAGTGGAAAATATGATAATCCACATGTTTCTCGTTTTATTTAAAGTTTGTTGAGCTCACTTTCGTTAATTAGTTCAAAAGTTATAACAAATTTAGTGTAGCGCATCCGAGACCGCGCACGCTTAGCGCCACGTTCCGTTCTCGTGCGTTAAACAAAAAATCTGGAGCCTACATTTTTGATTGTACAAAAACATTTCATATACGTTTTTTTATGTGAAATTTCTCCCTCTATCGCCTAGTGCTTTTTGATATATTCTTTTTATTTTTCGAGGTATTCGCCAAAAACCGAATTTCGACCAATATTTTCGATTTTTTTAGGGGAAGCCGGCACCTTACAGTTGTAAACCTTTTTTTGTCGTATTCTACACCAAAAAAAAAAAAAAAAATACTTATTCTGAAAAATTCAGCCATATAACATTAAGTGACGCCTCAAAACCCCTGAAGACTGGGCTATTAGTATACTATTAATCTACACAATAAGATAGTCAGAATTCACGGTTAGATTTTTAAACAATTTTTTCAATTTTTTGGAAGTTTTTTTTTCTAAAAGCCCGTAAAAAATTGTTTGAATCGGTTTAGGAACATGCGTAGGAGAAATTGTCAAAATACCTCGCTTTTCGACAATTTCTTTAAAAAAACCGTGTATTTCAACAAGATCTACTACATACCAAAATCTATTAAAACAATTTTTACGGGATATTAGAAACAACTCTTTCCTAAAACAATGTGAAAAAAAAATTGAACCTTAAATAACTAACTGGTGAAATTTAAAAAAGGTGGAAATGTGAACGTTTATAGCAAAATATCAGGGTTTCAATAAGATACAATTTTGATTAAACAATTTGAAAAAATATTAAAATATTAACACAAATTAGAATGTGATCAATTAACAATAATTTGTGCGAAAAAAATCACAAATAACAATACACGTCAAAAATACGCGATACTCTTGGTCTCGTAGGGTCATTTTGAGTTCAAAAAATGTAAACTTGATTTTCTTAGCCATTCTAACGATCATATTAATTTAAACCGATCCGCTCTGTCTCTAGAAACGTTAACGCTCCTAACGTCCAATTTTCAAACATTCATGTCTGTATAATATATATTCAGGTACCCATTATTTTATATGGTACTATTTTATATGTAATTGATTATAATGTTTAAAAGATAAATACGATGTTTCAGTCGCATTAAATTATGTGTAGACCCAATGCTCTTATGGCGTTACCTACTGTTGACAGGCCCGTCGAGCGGGGGTTTCAGGGGGCCCGGGTTCCATCCGAAGTTGGAGATGCAGCAAATGTCGATTGCATTTGCATTAGCTACAACAAGAGAGGCATACTTTGAAATGATCAGTGTGATGTAAATTGTGCCTATAAAATGAGACAAATATCATATCCCCCCTCGCTCTTCAAAATTTCGACCGAGATATATTATTCCTAAGGAATATCACCCCCCCGCGAAATTATATCGAAGATTGGTGGGAGTCGTATGTTACTACCCCCGGGTCCCGACTTTCCCTCGACGGCCCTGACTCCCCTGTCAGGGTGTAAAGTAAATTGTTTTTTTTAGATTATACTACAGTTGTGGCCGAGTATAAACAGTTACATTATAAAACGATTCAGGGGCTCACTCCAAGCGAAAATCAAGAAGAAGTTTGAATCGTTTATGTTTGAGGACATAGATTTTGGAATCGCAGTAAGCCATTACTTTACTTCAATAATGGTAATTTTGTTTTTAGGTAATTTAATATTTTTCATATATTTCTAGCCTCTAAAAATTGATGGAGTGAAGGTTTATAAGAGATCGATTACGAAGACCTCCATAATAATCGATTTTGATATCTAGTAAGTACCAACTTGTGGAGTACAGAGATAAACATTTCTTTTAATACGTACGATTTTTTCAGTTACGATGGCGACTGTGACATAAATTTTTCGATGTCGGGTACCCAAATAGGTCGCGTGAAAGACTTCCAAGTAAGTAAGTTTTAATCAAATTAGTTTTGTCATATCTGAAAATAATGGAGTTACTCAACTATACTTTTTTAAGAGTTCACTTTTTGATATTAACATCTTTGACATAGTATAGTAGTAGAGATTTTTATCACGAGTGAAATTAGTGCCCTTTTGTAAAAGATATTCCAAATTTCTGCTACGGTTGGGATAAAAAAAAATTGATAGGAATAATTTTCTTCCCTTTATTTTTTATATTCATACTTTATTTTATATTATGCAACGATTTAAGAAATAATTGCAAAAACTATTTCCGGCCGCCATTTTTTCAAGATGGCGCAAGTAAATTAATTTCTTTAGAGTAGCACTATTATCCCCTTATATTGTCCACAAAAAACTGCACTAATGTGCCGAATTTCAGGTAGTTCAAAAAGTGAACCGTTGGTTATACCCACGCTTAATTAATAGCTCCTTTATTTTTAATTTTTGCGTTCGTTTCATTAATTTTTAACCAAAAAGTTCGGATATCAGTTTTAATTAATCAAATAGCCAAGAAGCGAACAATTCTTGTTCATATTTATTTTCCAAGATAAACTCGCCTTGCCCACAAAGACAACCCTTCGGCGCCGAGTTTCTGTTGTTTAAAAAAACACTAAAAGCACGATCGATATGAGCCTGCTTTAGCACAATAACAACATCGGCACTCCCTTTCCCCTATACAATTATACTGTTTAACTCTCTATTAATGCACATAAATTAAGGTTAGGCGGGTAGTATTTTTGTAAATTTGTTTTCCACCGTGTCTAGGCAAAACGGCTTAACATTTGTATATGTAAACATCTTTCCAACATAATAATACCTATATCGTATATGCCTTGGTTAATCAAATTCTGTTCTTTTATTATTATACTGTTCCTAAATACAAAACGAAGAGAGAGTTTATATTACATTTGATCGGCACATTTCTAAAACCGATAATTTCGCTCGTAGAGAAAAAAATTTCATATCACTGTGTTGGTGTCAGATTTTTGAACAACTTTCAAAATGTCCGCCCGCCCGTCACGTTTCTTGTAAGCACAATAACTTAAGAATGAAAAGTCCGATTGTATTGAAATTGGGACAGTAAGTTAGTGTTAGCTAGCTAGAGGGAGGACTGAACAAAATTGATCAATAAATAAAAAAATTATTAGTATTTAAATTAAAAATATTTTGTTTTGTAATTAAACAAAAAATGTCTAAAGCTAATATTATTCACACAAAATTGCGAAGAGTATAATGGTTAGCTTGTTTTATTTCTCCAGAGAATACTTTATATCGGAGGCGATGAGAAAGTAGGGGAAGATAGTGGAAAAAAGTGGCGGAAAGGTGAGGAAATATGAGGGAAGGTAGCGGGAAAATGTTGGAAGAAAGGGAAGACGATAGGACCTTCCCTCAGAAAGTGGTGGGACAGTGGAAGTAGGTGGTGGGGAGCTAGTGAAAAATATTAGGAATGGGATGATGGTGAAAGAATGGTAAAAGGTGAGGGAAGATGTGAGACAGTGGGAGAACGTGATGCAGGGTTAGGGAAGATATTACGAAAATGGAAAGCTGTTGGGAAAAAGTGATAGAAAAATGGAGAAAAATAAGGGAAGACGATAGGGCAGTGGGAGAAGGTGGTGGGGAGATGGGTAAAATAATGGTAATGTTGACTGATGGGGGAAAATTAGGAAAAAGGAGTGGGAAGGCGGGAAAAATTAGGGGAGATGATGAGAAAGTGAGAGGTGGCGATGAAGTCGGGAACACGTTAGGAATGTGGGATGATGTTAGAGAAAAGTGGTGGTGAGGTTGAGAGGGATAGGGGAAGATGTTAGAAAAATAAGTAAAGGTGGTGGGTAAGCATGAGAAGGTGGTAGAAAACTGAAAGAAGGAGAGCTAGGGGGAAATATATGAATTTGGGATGATTGTGGAAAAGTGGGAAACAGCGGGAATGTGATGAAAGTGATAAAAAGTGGTGGGAAGGTAGGGAAGATATTAGAAATGTAAGAAGATGAAGGAGAAAAGTGGAAGAGTGTAGCAACTCCTATGTAGTTTAGAACACAATGTGTTAACATGTGGTAACCACATTAATTTATAATCGAGAAAACAATAGTAATTTCAAGATCTTCACTTCTATTTAACTGCAAACAATTCTCTTTCTGACCACAAAATTATATCTTGCTATACGTGTTCTGCTATAGTTTTAGGGGCATCTAAATCATATTCTATTACTAATACATTGATATAACATATAGTATGAGTAGTTGGGAAGCTGCTGTTCAAGAATTTGATTAAATGATATACTAAAATTATAAACCCTCTAAAGGTTTATTTGACCCTTGCGGTACACCCTGTTTAATATTACAGCTAGTATTTCCAATAATATTTATTTGAACAAATATTGTATTTCAGTTAGCAGCTGAACTAAGGGTGGTACTAAAGCCACTCATGATAAAAATGCCAATAGTTGGCGGAATTCAAATATTTTTCCTCAACACTCCAGACATCAACTTTGACTTAGAAGGTATCACAGCAATTCCAGGTCTTAGGTAAGTTTTACATTTCAAAATACAAGGAAACTGTAATGTTCGTATTCATATTTGCTTTATTTATTCTTGCAAGATAACCTGATTAAGTGAGTTTATTTATTTTGCAAGTAAGCATAGACGTAAATAGAGAATAAGAATGAGAAATAGATTCTTTTAATTTACAGAATTCGTATTAGTTTTAAGACATTTTTCAATATTTTTTAGTTATTTCATCCGTCAAAAAATTGAAGAAAAAATCACGAAGAAGTTGGTCTTCCCAAATAAAATCACAAAAAGATTCTCCAAATCTGTCGAAGCTGTCGAACTTAAGTCACTAGAACCAGAGGTATTAAGATCGCCATTTCTGAAATTGAGTTTTTACATTATATGCAAATAAAAAGTAGAGTAATTTATTTATATACTTGTCTATTTTAGGGAGTCTTGAGAGTACACGTATTCGAGGCAAAGGATTTAGAAAGAAAGGATGTAACTGGCAAGTCTGATCCATACGTTATTTTAAATGTTGGTGCACAAGAATGTCGGACTCCCGTCGTTAAAAGAGATCTGAACCCAAAATGGGATTATTGGTGTGAGGTTAGTTTTGAAAAGCATCTTAATTTCCGATCATGCCATTTGAAAGAGCACATTCTTCAACATATGAATTACAGTAATAACTTATTTATTTATATTCAATCTATTAAAATAAATTACCATAAAAATATGCTATTTTTAAAACTGAATATAAATAATAGAAACGCTCTCGTGGAAAGTACCTTTGTAAAAATTTGAAGCTACACATATTACAGAATGTCACAAAACAATAATTTCGAGAAAAAAATGGTGTAAGATGTTTACGACAATTTATTTAAAATAATTACAATAGTTTTAATTAAATGCTCAAATTATCCTCCATTTGCTCCTTACAATATCCAAGACGAAATACAAATTCATCGAAAACCTAATGAAGGATTCCTGGTCCAATAATCTAATTTTGCACCAAATTCCGCCCTCTAATTCATCTTATTCTCCATTAAGGTAAATTCTGGATTTGAGATAATCCCACAAAAAATTACCTAGAAGGGTTAGATCAGGAAATATACCTGGCTGCTGTTAGTCCCTGTCTACCAATCCATCAATTAGGGAAAACATTGTTTATGTAAACTCGGTTATTAAATATATTTCTCTGTCTATTCATGTTCCAAACAATTTTTGCATTGGTAGATGGGAACTAATAAAGTGGCTACCTGGACCTCCTGACCTAACCCCTCTAGATTATTTCCTGTGCAATTACCTTATATCCAGGGACTAGTCGAATAGACCCAATAATATTAAAGCACTAATGGCAGAATTAGGTACGTACGAAATTACTTTAATGCGACCAGAATCCCTTTATAACATTTTAGACGAATTTGTATTTTGTCTGGTATTTGTCAAAAAGTTATTGTCATAGCAGGCAATTTGAGTATTTAATTTAAATTTATTTAAACGATTGTAAGTATGTATTTTCAATAAATTGTTATACCATGCTATAATATTTGCAATTTCGTATATAAAAAAATGTGCTTTTTGAAATTACACTATCAGGAATGGAGGTAGATAGCCATTTAAAAAAACCGTGATTACTTCACAAATTTTCAAAAAAAAATTTTTCTGAATAGGTAGAGAAATGTACTTAAAAATCGACCTGTGCAAGCGTATGTTCTAAAAGATTTCCGCGGTAGTCAGTACGAAAATTGCTTGCTTGATACTCTAAATTATTATTACCGTTACTTATCCAAATTAATATGTTCATTATTCATATCCTTGATTATAAAAAACAAAATAAGACAATTCAGTAGTCTGTTTAGTTAAGGTAAATATAATTAACAGGTAATCTGCATGATGATCTCAGTTCTATAGTTATATTATACAGGGTGTTGCATCATGAGAGGGACATAGCTTAATAGGAGGTAGAGAACATCAGTGGTAACCGGAACCTCCCATAGAAATGTCTCATTGGGCCTTCACTACGAAATTACAGGGTGTTAAATAATTTTTGGCCAAACCTGTTTTTTGTCATAACTTTGACAGGAAATGAAATAACGGATTCATATTTGGTACGGCTAATGTACAAACGAGCCCCAAGAGGTACATGTATAAAAAAATATATATCCAGGTCCGGACTCACTATAATTTATGTTTCTTCTTTGCATCAATAAAACATCACCCTGTATATATTTTTTTGAAATTTCGATACGATATTCGAAAAGAGCAAGAAAAAACAAACAAAATGGCCTATTTCATTTTTTTGTTATACCTTCGTGGTTATTTAAATACGTTGTTAAATGTGCAAGAAAATGGATTACAGAACCCTATTAAATGAGAGGCACGTGAAATAAATAGTTTTATAACTAAAATTTGCAAAAATTCTATTGAGCCCAGGTGGTCTGGGTGAATCCTAATTCCGGCACGTTTTAAAGGTCCATTTTGGTAAAAAACTGTGGTCCTAATAAGTAATCGGGTATGAAATAACAAAATTTTTAATCAATCACAGTAGGCTTGTTCAAAGTGACAGATAATAAAAAGAAATCTCCTAAACAGTTGAATAATTGTTTGTTAGTAATTTAATGTGTCAATAATCCGCATTTAGTTAGTGAAAACTTGTGAAAATATTTTAACTATGCCAGTAAAATTTACAAACGGGGAATATGCTGACATAATATTCATCTATGGTTTCTGTAATGGAAATGGTAGGTCGGCGGAAAGAGAATATCGGCTGCGTTTTCCTGGTCGTCGATGCCCTAATCATAAAACCTTTAGTACGGTGTTCCAGTATGCAAGACAACACGGAAAGTTTCCTACTTCTGCAGTTGTGGAGCGTGTTTTACAACAAGGTGTGCAGGAACAAAACAATATTATAAACGTAGTTCAAGAAAACCCAAATATGAGCACTAGACGAATCAGTTTGGCAACTGGTATTCCTCATTGGCGAGTATGGAGAACCCTAAAAAGAGAACGTTACCATCCATATCATATCCAGCAGGTACAGCGTCTTCAACAAGGCGACGATATCCCCCGCCTGGCATTTTGTCGTTGGTTGTCTAATCATCGCCCAGTCATTTACAGAACCTTATTTACGGATGAGGCACAATTTACAAGGGATGGAGTAAACAATTCACGAAATAATCATAAATGGGCACAGGAAAACCCACATGCGGTACGCCAACGCCGTTCGCAACACAGGTTTTCTGTAAATGTTTGGGTCGGACTTGTGAATAGACATTTGATAGGGCCACATTTTTTTGAAGAAAGATTGAATGGTGAAATTTACTTTGATTTTCTTCAAAACATTTTACCGAATATGTTAGAAAATATCGGTATAAGAGGCATGTTGTTTCAGCATGATGGGGCCCCACCACATTTTAACCTTCAAGTAAGAGAACACTTAAACAATGTGTATCCTAATAGATGGATTGGACGCGGGGGTCCACATGAATGGCCACCAAGATCTCCTGATTGTAACCCTTGTGATTACTTTTTATGGGGCCACTTAAAAAACGAGGTTTATAGCATTGAAATTGAAAGTAGACAACATTTAATCCAGGGCATCGTTACAACCTGCGACGAAATACGGAATAATCCAGAAATGATACGTCGAGCAATTGGTGACCTTTCTAAACGCGCAAGAAAATCCACAGAATATGGGGGAGGACATTTTGAAAATTTACTTTAGTGTCAATTACGTTTTATTTTTAAACACATTTAGTTATTGTTTTGTTATTTATTGTTAATTGAATGGAAAATATTTTATTTATTTAGATTTTAGTTTGTTCTCTTCCAATTTTTATTAAGTATAAAATGTTGATGATTTTCTTGATCAAAGTAACTGGTTGCTTAGGCCTAAATGGTTTAAATTATCTGTCACTTTTATTCTTTGAACAAGCCTACTGTGATTGATTAAAAATGTTGTTATTTCATACCCGATTACTTATTAGGACCACAGTTTTTTACCAAAATGGACCTTGTAAACGTGCCGGAATTAGGATTCACCAAGACCACCTAGGCTCAATAGAATTTTTGCAAATTTTAGTTATAAAACTATTTATTTCACGTGCCTCTCATTTAATAGGGTTCTGTAATCCATTTTCTTGCACATTTAACAACGTATTTAAATAACCACGAAAGTGTAACAAAAAAATGAAATAGGCCATTTTGTTTGTTTTTTCTTGCTCTTTTCGAATATCGTATCGAAATTTCAAAAAAATATATACAGGGTGATGTTTTATTGATGCAAAGAAGAAACATAAATTATAGTGAGTCCGGACCTGGATATATTTTTTTTTATACATGTACCTCTTGGGGCTCGTTTGTACATTAGCCGTACCAAATATGAATCCGTTATTTCATTTCCTGTCAAAGTTATGACAAAAAACAGGTTTGGCCAAAAATTATTTAACACCCTGTAATTTCGTAGTGAAAGCCCAATGAGACATTTCTATGGGAGGTTCCGGTTACCACTGATGTTCTCTACCTCCTATTAAGCTATGTCCCTCTCATGATGCAACACCCTGTATACAGGTACATAAAGGAAAAAACAATTGTTTCCGTTGTTATGTAAAATAATTTTATTGCAACCTGTACACTGTTGTATACATATAGTTTACAGTTCTTTTGGATTGATAACATTTGATGAAAATAATTGCATATATAGTCATGTACCTGTTGTCCTAGATATGTAATTTAAAAAAATTATTTTTGAAAAAAAATGTATGTACTCTAGGTATACCGTAATAGGTATTTTATCATTTGTTATAAATAATTACGTTTTACAAATTAAATGTTCATAATCTTCATTACACACTAATGTTTGCTAAATTATCTTTTAAGTGCCTCTAAATGGTATCCATTTTGTCTTAATAAACTACAGCTTTAGAAATAGCCAGTTAAATATGTGAAATTTGTCATCATTTTACAACTTTAGAAAAAAAGATGCCAAGAGAGATAAATTAAAGCTGATCAAATTTCATGTTTCTTTTTACTTCCACATCCACGTAGTGGAAGTACAATAATTGTAAAAACCGCTACCTAAGGAATCAGTACTTCCACATCCAGATTTTCCAGTCTCTTTGAAGGAAAGCATCTTGACTTTGCATTCTAGGGTGTGGAAATAATTGGTCATAGAATTTCAATATTTGGGGCAGATGTCATAAATGTATTTGACATGTTGGTTTCTAGCATATACGCCAAAAATAAAGTTTCTAGACTCTTATTAGTTTGCTCTACTTATTTCCCCCAATTTACATCCCCTCACCCCTTCATCAGAATCATCTCAATCAGATGTCATTACAATACATATCTGTCCCAAATATAAAGTCAATATGTCAATTTTATTTTACCCACCCCTTTGATAATGGAGTGGAGTTGGTGGGGGGGATTGAAAAATATAAATAAATCTGAGGTCTTAGCTTCTAGTATATACACCAAATCTCAAGTTTCTGCACTTTTACCAGCTTATTTAATGCATTTTCTCCTATTTACCTCTGATTACCCCTCACCCCTTCTACGGAATCATCTCAAAATATAATCTAGTTCTAGAAGCAGTTATAATACATACGTGTACCAATTTTCAAGTGAATATCTCATTTTAATTTTATCAGCCCCTTTAATAATGGAGTGCAGTATACAGGGTCCGCCACTTAAAACTCGTAACTTCCTTAATTTTTAAGGTCTTTAAATATGCATACAGTGAATAAAAAATAATGTTTGAAAAAATTATTACGAAATGAAACTTAATTTCCTTGAATATTTTTTCCCTCACCCTGTACATGAACTATGTTAATGTTTTCTTATGAAGGTTTTAATTAGCTTCAATTTATGTTATTACATCAATTCGATATTCTCTTTCGCTTTAAAGAAATAAAAATTAAAAACTCTCTTTTTGACTCCAGATTGAATTCTCTTAAAACAAATTTCAAACGAATGTAAATAATAATGTTAAGCTTTGTTTGTAAAGGCGTATAATAAACAATATTTAAAGTAACAAAATAGCAACAACAAATAAAAGGAAACACTTTTTTTTCTCTTTTGTGATATCACTTGATGAACCCATTGCTAATAAGTGCATGTTTTCGTGTAATACACATTTCTTTCTAATAAAATTTGGTTGATCTTCTAGTGGCTCTACAGATATTTAAATAAAACATTTTATAATCATGATTCAGTTTCATGAACTTCCTTATTTTTATTCATTTTATTTTATTCTTTCGACTTTGACGACTTTTAAGTTGTTCAGATTTAATAAATCAACCATAGCTTTGTTATTAGTAATATTTCACATTTTCTTACTTCGTTTCTCCTTGGCTTGGTAAAAACCATATCTTTTAAGATGATCAACTAATAATTATATGGTTCTATGGTCAGGACAGCGTCTACCAAGAAACTGTTAGAAGCTTTTCTAGCATTACGTTTATATTCTCCATTAATCAATAAAAACTCTGTTTTTTCCAAAGTTGAAAATTGAACCATCCCTAGTAGCACCAATATTGCACCAATATATAATCCATATAGGACCAATATTCATATATTGGTTCTATATGGATTATATATTGGTCCAATATGTTGTGCTACTAGGGATGTCGAATTGTTAGTAGATTGACGAGCGAATTAATGTTCAACAGAAAATAACTACTCTGAATTTATTTTAATTTGACATATTAAAACTTTCATGGCTAACTGAGAAAATGTGAAATATTACTAATAACAAAGCTATGGTTGATTTATTAAATCTGAACAACTTAAAAGTCGAAAGAATAAAATAACATGAATAAAAATAAGGAAGTTCATGAAACTGAATCATGATTATACAATTTTTTATTTAAATATCTGTAGAGCCCCTAAACGCAACCAAATTTTATTAGTAAGAAATGTGTATTACATGAAAACATGCACTTATTAGCAATGGGTTCATCAAGTAATATCAGAAAAGATGAAAAAAATGTGTTTCCTTTTATTTGTTGTTGCTGTTTTACTCTAAATATTCCGTATTATATGCCTTTTACAAATAAAGCTTAAAATTATTATTTACATTCTTTTCAAATTTATTTTAAGAGAATTCAGTTTGGAGTCAAAAAGAGAGTTTTTAATTGGTGTTTTTCTCTAAAACGAAAGAGAATATCGAATATGATGTAATAACATAAATTGAAGCCAATTAAAACCTTTATAAGAAAACATTAACACAGTTCATGTATTACAGGGCGAGGGAAAAATATATTCAAGGAAATTAAGTTTCATTTAGTAATAATTATTTTTTTTTTTAATCACTCTGTATGTGAAGCAGAATATGCCTAAACTTGTGGGTTTTTAGAGCCAGAAATTAACAGATGTCAAATATAAATTATTTTATTTTTTATTCAACAACACTTTCTTAGTTACGGAGCTAGTACAATCACAACAATAACTAATATATAAAAACAATGCAAACAACAAATAAATAAGTAAACAAATCTTCGTTTCCAACACTCCCCCTATTTGTTTACTGATTTAAAGGTACACAAAGTGAACTTCTATTTCTGATGAATTGTTCCTTTGGTAAAGCCTTCGTGAGAATATCAGCAAGTTGTTTTTTAGATTCAACATAGACAGTTTCAATGAAACCCTTTTCTACTTGGTCACGTATATAATGGTATTTTATATCAATGTGTTTGGTCCTCTTATGGTGTTCTTGACTCTTGACTAACCGAATGGCACTTTGATTATCTACGAATAGCTTGGTAGGTTCGCATACATCTACATTAAGCTCCTGAAGTAATGTTCTCAACCAAATAACCTCTCTGGCTGCTTCTGAACCTGCCACGTATTCTGACTCTGTAGTAGAACGGGAAACGCACTTTTGAGACTGTGACGACCATGTAACCGGTGCCCCAGCTAACATAGTCAAATAACCAGTTGTTGACTTTCTAGAATCAATATCGTTTGCAAAGTCAGCATCGGAATATGCAACAAAATTTAAATCAGTTCCACAATACTTTATTCCATAGTTCTGGGTTCCTTTTAAATACTTGAATATCCTTTTTACTGCTATCCAATGCTCCAAAGCTGGACTACAAAGGTATTTACTCACTTGAGACACAGCGAACATGATATCTGGGCGTGTGACGACAGCGAGAAACATTAAACTTCCTACAGCTTCTCTATAGGGCACACTAAGCATCCTACTATCTCTTGTAGATGCTTGGTTTGCATGAAGCACAACATTTGGATCGGCAGGAATTGCTTTGATGTTACAATTTACCATGTTAAATTTCTCCAAAATTTTGGCAACATACCCTTGCTGGCCCA
Organism: Stenurella melanura; assembly: GCA_963583905.1. Lineage (NCBI taxonomy): Eukaryota > Metazoa > Arthropoda > Insecta > Coleoptera > Cerambycidae > Stenurella > Stenurella melanura. The sequence continues at coordinate 557,541 of OY757311.1, forward strand.
AAAATATACTTCTTTGTTCTCTATTGCGACTGATTTCCAATCCAACATAACATTCTGCAGCACAAATGGTTATCTCGAATATTTTTCCAAGTTCTGTCAAAAATATGTCCATAACCTTTTTAGATTTACACATAATTAGACCATCATCAACGTACAACGCCAGGAATAGTTCATAATTTTCAAAGAGTGCATAAAAAATGCATTTTTCAGCATCTAACTGCTTGAAGCTGTATGAACTAAGAAACTCCACAAACTTCTTATTCCAACATCTCGGAGACTGCTTCAAACCATATAGGCTTTTGTTGAGTTTGCATACCAGAGTACAATCTTTTGTATTAAAGCCTTCCGGCTGCTTCATAAAGATTTCTTCTTGTAAATCTCCGTTCAAGAAAGCCGTCTTTACGTCAAACTGACAAATTTCTAAATCACTGACAGTTGCAATTGATAATAACGTTCTAACGGAATCATACCTTACAACTGGTGAAAATGTTTCAAAATAGTCTATGCCAGATTTTTGACTATAACCTTTTGCACAAAGTCTGGCCTTATATCTTTCAATTTTACCATCCGCTTTATATTTTATTTTAAACACCCATCTGCACCCAATTGCTTTGCGATCCGCTGGTAAAATTTGTAGTGACCACGTCTCATTTTTCATCAGCGACTTAATCTCATCTTCCATTGCTTTCTTCCATTCTTCTTTTTCTCCACTTTCCATAGCTTCTTCGTAGGTCTGAGGTTCACCTAATACTGCTGCACATGCTTCATACCAAATTGGTTTCTTAATATCTTCACGGTGTCTTAAATAATGGCCATTTTCTTCTGAAGCTTTATCCTTAGGCTGATTAATTTCTACTTCTATGTTTTCTGACGTTTGGTTTTCTTGATTAATTTCTACTTCTATGTTTTCTGACGTTTGGTTTTCTATTCTGCCTTCTGATTTGGTGTCTACGGACTCTTCTTGTAAATTATCTTCATCTTCCATCTCAAATATAACGTTGTTTTGACATGACATATTTCTACTGTCTTTATAAATACATCCATTGAAATTAACATGTTTCACGACGACAACTTTCCTGGTAGCCAATTCATACAATCTGTAATTGGAACTGTTGCCGTCATATCCCACTAATATTTGTTTCTTGGAATTTCTCTCGAACTTATTTCTGAACTGTTTAGGCACAAGTACGAATGCTTCAGATCCAAACCTTCGTAAATGGCTAAGATTTAATTGTTTTCCTGTCCATTTTTCGTAAGGAGTAACATGCTTATCTTGTGCACACAGGCGACGATTTAATAAGTATACGGCCATATTAATTGCTTCCGCCCAAAGATTCATCGGGAGAGCAGTACTATGCAACATACTTTTGGCACTATCAACTATAGATCTCAAATCTCTCTCTGCCCTTCCATTTTGCTCTGGTGTATATGGAGCACTGGTTTCATGTATTATTCCATGTTCTTTAAAAAGATCTTTAAAATGATGGTTAACAAATTCTGTTCCATTATCACTTCGGAATATTTTTATTTTATTACCAGTTTGTCTTTCTGACATTTTCTGAAATTCCAGAAATTTTGTGAAAACGTCACTTTTATGTCTTATGAAATAAACAAAACGATATGAAGTACAATCATCCTTGAATAAAACGAAATAATTAGCTCCTCCTAATGAAGTACTTGATATTCTACCGCAGACATCGGAATGAATGTATTCACCAGGTTTTTCAGCTCGTCTATTCAAATTAGCATTAAATGATTGCTTATGTTGTTTTCCATATTGACAACCCTCACACTGAATACGTGTGACTTCTTTATTTGGGATTTTGATATCAGGTATCATTCCTTTGTCAGACATGTCTTTCAAAGTACGAAAATTAACATGACCCAACCGTTCATGCCATAGCTGAACAATACTCGTTTCTGCGGAGTTTCCTTGAATTTGTAGGATTTCAAATAACATTTTATAGCATTGATTCTCCAGCTTCCTTCCAACAGCAACTACACCATTTTTATTTCTAACTTCTATGAATCTACTATTAAATTCGACCTGCAAACCTTTGCTCGTAGCTGCTCCCACTGAAAAAAGATTTTTCTTCAACTTTGGAACGTATAAGGTTTCTACCAATGTACGAGGAACTCTTCTACCATTCACAACAGCCATTACACTAATTGAGCCAATTCCTTCAGCGGTAATAAAAGAGTTATCTCCAATTTGGACATCTTTGTTCTTTAGTGGTGTTATTTGTGAAAACCACTCTTTGTGCGACGTCATATGCTTTGATGCTGCACTATCAGCGAGCCAGATATCTTCACATCCATCAGCAACTATATTTTTCATCTCAGCACTAAGAGCTTGATTTCTGTAATTTGGATCACAGTTTTGCTTGCTGTAACCAGGTTGAAGTTTACTAAGCCTTATTCTACATTCAGATTTGAAATGCCCCTTCTTGTTACAGTAGTAGCACGTTACATCTTTTTTAGAATACTTTGTATTAGGAATAAAATTACTTTTGGTATTAGAAACAAAATTCTTTTTGTTCGAACTATGAGGATACTTATTGAGTTTAACAGCAGCAAACGCAGTTGTTAGCTCGTCTGCCTGAGTAAGCCTCAATTCTTCTTTGAGAAGTCTTGTTGTAAGATTTTCAAATGTTTGTTTATCTTCGTCGTATGAGTCCCATGCAGTTACGAATGATCCATACTTGTGAGGTAAACTTTCTAAAGTTTTAGCTATTTTATCTATATCGCTTACTTTTTCTTCAACATCAGCTAGAGCTTGTGACATTGACTCTATGTTGCTAATATGCTGTGCAATACTGTCGGTTTCTGACATTTTATAACTGAAAAATTTTTGTTTAATCATCACTTTGTTCGCGGAGGACCTTTGTTCGTGAATTATTTTCAGCCTTGACCACATACTGGCGGCATTATCACACGTTATTACAGTCTGCAATTGACTAAACTCCATTGACATAGATATTAACATCATCCCTTTAGCATTTAAGTTTTCCCATGATTTCTTTACGTTTTCTTCATCTGTTATTACTGGTTGTTTTGCTTTACCATTAATTAAATCCAGCAAACCCTCTGCTCTAAATATTATTTCCATCTGGTATTTCCACAGTGAAAAATTCTTCCCATCGAATTTCTGAATATTAATATTCTTGAACTTGTCCATCTTATTACCTTTAGAATACCTTTAACTGGTATGTTAAATTTGATGTGACTTGACACGAAACTAGTTTTCTTCTATTACTAGAGAACCACTGACCCTTCTTATTGTACTGGGTGTTCTGGGCCCATAACCTGAAGCAGAATATGCCTAAACTTGTGGGTTTTTAGAGCCAGAAATTAACAGATGTCAAATATAAATTATTTTATTTTTTATTCAACAACACTTTCTTAGTTACGGAGCTAGTACAATCACAACAATAACTAATATATAAAAACAATGCAAACAACAAATAAATAAGTAAACAAATCTTCGTTTCCAACAGTATGCATATTTAAAGGCCTTAAAACATCTACAATTTGATGTGCCGAACATGGTCGTAGCTTAAAAAATAAAGAAGTTACGAGTCTGGGGAGTTTTAAGTGGCGGACTCCGTATACAGGAAATCAAGGTCTTAAGTTTTTTGACATCTGCCACCCCCACCACCACTTCATTATTAGAGAGATTGACAAAATAAAATTATGATTTAGCATGTACGACAACAAAAGTTTTATAAGTTTCTGGATCAGACGATTTCAAATATTATATTATTAAAATTCTATGAGCATCTTGTGCAAATACAATATCAAGGTGCTTTCTTTTAAAACTACTTGGATAGGGAATCTACTTGTGGAACTAGTTTTTTTATGTACAAGGTGGTGGAAATTAGAAACTCTAAAATTTCTCATTTTTTATATTTAAAAGATTGTTTAACTTCAAATACGAAATAAAAATAAAATGAACTATACTATACATCTTAAAGCAGAGAAAAATAACTACGAAAAACTATCTGTTAGGAAATATACCACATCACTCCAATCCAGAATGCAAACTCTAATTTTGTTCCTGCAAAGGTGTCTTTAATTTTCTATAGTTGATGGAAAGTTCGGTTTTTTGGCGCTTGACGTTTAGCAAATCACACCCATCACACACAAAAAAAAGTTTGGCATAATAGGCTTTGTTTTTGAGTAAGTTGTGAAAATAGAGTGTAAAAATTCAGTCTCTTCAAAGACGAGAAAAAACTTTAAAGGACCGTTATCTGGCATCAATTTTAACAAAAAATGACAAGCCATAATCTTACACTAATGGAAAACGTTTAGCCGAATAAGCATATGAAAAGTGCACCAGCATCCTTTTAAGGTTTCTTGTTGACTACTCAGGTGAAGAGCAACCTTGATTGCTCTTCACCTGGAGGACTCGTATGAGTAATTTTTCTGAAAATTTGGAGGTAGCAACCCTTAACTAAATTTTTTTTTTTTGATAACTATTTGAGATATCAGAATGAAACAAGAACGAACTATAGCGGCGTAATAGTCCCATGTTTAGCATTTTTCAAATTATAAGTCAAATATAAATATGTAAAAAATGTTGGATGTGCCATTTAAAAAATTCAATATTAGCTTGCCACCACTATGTAAAACATTGTTTTTAAAATAATTTTAAATCTCTTCTACAATCTTGATCTAAGACAAATTCCAAGATAAGGAGTTATTGACCATCCATGCAGTAGTGAACCACATTTGATGCAACTGTTATGATTACATCTATCGAAGAGGACAGTGATAACGATTAATTAATTCTACACTAAAATCAATGAATTTTTAAACAATTTAAATCACTCAGCCACAATAAATAATTTTTATTAATAACTTGGTTTTAATTTATTTTTCTTTTTGGTCCGCAAATTCAATTGTACTGCAACTTTAACACATGATAGATAGGTAGTAGATGATTACACTAAATTTTTCTGGTATGTTACTCAAGGGGTTGTTATAAAAAAGTATCGCTAGAAATATATATTTTTTATTTCCCTTCTAATGAAGTAAAACATTTGAAAAAAATAGGAAATGTATAGAACTACTATTCCCTATAGTTTCGTCTTTGTTTTATTAAAATATCTCCAATAGTTAACGAGTAAAACAAGTCTTAAACTAAGGGTTGTCATATTTTCCTTTCTAAAGAGGGTAGACTTAAAATTACTCATATGAGTCCTTTAGGTAAAGAGCAACATTCAGTTGACGGGAAATCTCAAACTCCCTTTTCATATGCTCAGTCGGCTAGACTCTCATAAAGACATGATATGATTTTTTTGGTAAAAGTGATATTTTTCATATTTGCAAAAAAAAGTATTTCACCCCCACCCTTTCTGCCCGCGCCTCTAAAAAATTGCCCTAGATCCTGAGCTGGACTTATCGACCTGAGAGTCAGTAAAAATTATATGTATGCAAAGTTGCATCGATCCTCTAATGTTTCCCTTTATATTCCCTAATTCATATTTCATGGTTTCTTTTCAGTTTATTGTCGTGGATCATTTGGCACAACACTTACAGTTCAAAATGTTCGATCAGGATGACCTAAACGAGGACGACTTCATGGGAAGGTACCTACCTATTGTATATGGCTGGAAACAGTTTTAAAAGAATTACATTTTTTTTTAGTGGCATCATTGAAATTCAAACTGTAGTGAAGGAGGATCAAAACGACAAGTGGTTCCAACTGGATCATGCTAAACATGGCAAACTTCACCTACGATTCACCTGGCTGGGACTATCACCAGATTACAGCTCCTTAAATGCGGTATATATCTTTTGACTGTATGTTGATACCTAGCTCATATCTGTTTTAGTGTGCTTGTAGCACATACGGTTAATTTTAGTTTCTCTGAATGTAAAATACATGAAAATTCCTTAATTTAAAAATTGCCTCCTAGGCCTCCCAAGAGACAAAAGAGTTGAAGGTGGCAGATATAAGCACAGCGTTGTTGACTGTTTACATCGATTCTGCTCAAAATTTGCCGGTAAGTAATAACTTTTATATTTTGTTATGTACTACTTTGGGCATGTTTCCATATTCGGAAACATAGGCAAACTGAATAAAATACATCGGATTCATTAATAATTATATTAAAATACAAGTATATTTCTTACAATTGCTAGGACCATTGCTTTCGGTCTCCGTTAAACTTTAACCGTGTGCCAAATCATTGAAAGTACAATTGTTTCTACGGTAACTCAATTGGTTTGATCGACAGTTTACGTTTAACGAAGACTGAAATTAATGGCCCTTATAGCGCCAATATTTTTCTGCTATCTGTCTGAAACTGAAAATAATTAATGCACATTTTATCAATCACTGACTACATTGTCGTACAAACCTTTTGAGGTATTAAATCCATTAGGGAATTTCTTTCATATAGAACGATGAATTGCATGGTTGGTCGACATATTTTACATCAAATATATATTTATTACTAGAGAGTACAAAATGAATGAATGAGTATATTGCATTCGATCGTCACATTTCTAAAACCGGTAATATATTGCTGGTAGAGGAAAAATTTTCATATCATTGTCTTGGTGATCGAATTCTGAACAACTTTCAAAATGTTCGTCCGTCATGTTTCTTGTAAGCACGATAACTTAAGAATGAGAAGTCCGATTGTATTGAAATTTGGACAGTAAGTTACTGTTAGCTAGAAGAAGAACCCTATTATTTTTTAACAAACTCTTTCAATAAATAAAAAAGTTATGAATTTTTTAAATTAAAAAGAATTATTTTTTAATGTTTTGTAATTAAACTAAAAATATCTAAAACTAATATTACTTACAAAAAAACTGCGAAGAGTATCCTATAGAATGTACAACAATTATATAAAAAGTGCAGTAAATCGGCGGAGAGTATAGCGGTTAGCTTGTTTAACATTGTATTATAAATGAACAAAAGGTATTAGTGAGAGAAAACTATTTTATCATTATCTTTGTTTTTTCTAGATTTCATTACAATTTCGAAAAAAAAATCTTGCATATGGAAAACTAATTCCTAAAAAAATTTTTTTTTATGAAATTTAGATCGAGGCTTACTTTAATAACGGAAACAACTTTTTCTTCAGAAAATTTGGCTTTTTTGTGATGGAACTGTGATTCAAACATTTTATTTTCTCTGAAAATTAACAACTTTTAATCTTCAGAAAGTGAAATCATATAAGAAACCCGACCCATATGTAATTCTAACTGTGGGCAAGAAACAGCAGAAGAGCCGGGTGAAGAAGCACACAACCGATCCAGTGTGGGAACAAGGATTTTCGATACTAGTCCCTAATCCCGAAAACGACTCATTGATCTTAAGCATTATCGATAAGCATTCAGATGTAAAAGTAGATTATTTAGTATATAATATACGAGATCTATTTGACATGCCTGATCTTCAGATCAGCAAAGAAGAGTTTCCATTGTCCATTGCTGGAAAAATTATCCTTTCGTTACAATTGCGGGTAAGTTTCGTCTATACATATAGTATTGATGATAAATTACAAAATCAAATAAACATTTGGTACTTAATGTTTAGATGTTACAATTTATCACCATTATCTTTAGTTAATGATATTTGAAAATTTAACACTTAACCACCTTGGACCTTTTTTTCGATGCACAGGCCAAAGACAACCTCTTCTACTGTTCAAAGGAATGTTGTTTCAATTAATACAATCTTATAATAATTATTACAAAGACATAACTGTTAAAGACTTTAAAAGAATATGCTTCACATTTTCTAACCACTAAGGCATGTCAGTCAATTTCTATGTTTTTGAACTACAAATTTCTATTCATATGTATATTTCTAATTTGATATTACAATTGTAACTATGCTTCTACTAAATCTAATTTGACTTGCTCTACATGTATTTGGTCTTACTCGTTTATAGAATATTATTTAAGTTGTACCATCAGCTGTATTTATTATTAAGAATGCAAAGGGATTTCATTCCCAACACTCAGGCCTGTCGTCCATGGTACATTCGGGACGTGTAAGATCTCCTAGAAAAGATCAGTGCTCTCCTCGAAGAATAGAAGCCTATTCAACAGCCTTTAGAAATTCCCATACCTTGGCGCACCTATAGTTAGGGCAATGGCGTGCAAATTTGACGACGAAAAGTTATTGCCCGCCAGGCAATAACTTTTTTTCTCTCTGGAAATTGTTGGTATGCTGGGAGAACATAGGTAGTTAGTATGTATATGTACTTCACATACCTCAATTACACTGGCAGACGAAAATTCCGCTTGGTGTGCGGTAGAGGGAATTAAAAAAAAAATCCTCTGCAGTTAAGGGTATTTTTAGCAAAGGGCAACTGAAGCTAGAGGACCTGGACGGTCTCTCACCCTACAGGATTATCGGCTTTATTAAAAGGCTAAACCCATTAGGTGAGACAATAGACCTAATCTAACGTAATGGCGTGTAGTACTTTTGTTTACAACCACAACTTTCTGGGAAGATTATTTTGTTACTAAGGGAGTATACATGGTGTTCCACTTAAAACTCCCAACGCCGATTACTCGAAAACTAAGACAGGTATTAAATTTCTGTAAATGGCAAATAATTGGTGAGGTCAAGTGCTATATTTCGACTGATAATTGATGCCGACGCCTTTAACGGTTTAGGCGTCGCGACGACCGGAACAGAATTTTCGATGGCAGGAGTTTTGAAAATAGAAGATACCAATAGTATATTTCATTTTGAGCTTTTTTAATTATTAAAATTTTTTTGTTTTTTTCGTTCGTTTCGGAGTTATTTAACATTGAAAGTTTAAATACCTTTTATTAAAATTTGCCTATTTAATAAATTATCTGCATCTAATAGGCTTTGACTATTCTGTTAACCTAATTTTTAACTGTCAAAACAGTTGTCAAATGCTTAAACATTATTAAGTTTTGATTTTGGTGTTTGTTTTTTTGTATTTTTTAAAGTTTGATTCACTTTTTTGAAAAAAAATGGTTCAATACACGAAACAAGAAAAGCTAGACATGGTGTTGGTTTACGGTGAGTGTAAGCGAAATGCGTGGCAAGCGAAGAATGTTTACGCACGGCGTTATCCTGATAGAAGAAAGCCAGATCATAAAACAATTTTGAATTTATGCAAAAATTTAATGAATTTTGGTGCATTTGAAAAGCCAAAACGGGAACGGTCAAAAACAGTAACAAATGATTTTAACGTTGCATTAGTTCTCCAGCAGATTAATGATAATCCGAGGATGTCTCTGAGAGAAATTAAGAGAAATACTAATATTTCAATTAGTTCTACCAGAAGAATTCTTAAACAAAATAAATACCATCCTTACAAAACGAAACTTGTACATAAGTTAGAGCCAGGTGACCCTCAAAGGCACATGAATTTTTTGGCAAGATTTGATTATTTATTTGGCCGTGATGAAAATATCTTTAAAATAATTCTTTGGAGCGATGAAAGTAAATTTCACAACAATGGAGTTGTGAATAGACATAATTGCCGTTATTGGACACAAAACAATCCTCGATGGATTACTGAAAGAGGTAATCAGCGCGTTTTTGGAGTAAATGTATGGTGTGGTATACTGAACGGTTATTTAATAGGACCCCACTTATACGAAGGCACTTTAAATGGTGATCGTTACCGAAATTTTCTTCAAAGAATATTGCCTCGACTATTAGAAGATGTGCCGATTGAAACTAGGCGGAACATTATTTTTCAACAAGATGGGGCCCCACCTCACAATGCGCAAATTGTATCAAACTATTTAAATGAACTCTACCCCAATCGTTGGTTTGGGACATACGGTCCACTACAATGGCCAGCACGGTCACCGGATTTGACTCCTCTTGATTTTTTTCTTTGGGGTCACTTGAAAGACGCTGTTTACGTAGAGCCTGTTGAGGATATGGCAGATCTCCAAAATAAAATCATTGCGTCTTGTGCTGCTCTAAATAGAAGAACTCTGCTAAGAACTACAGATTTTGAGTTAAGACGCCGGTATGACTGTTGTGTTCGGGCAAGTGGAGAAAATTTTGAACAGCTGTTATAAAATATTATATTTAATTTAGATTTTAGATTAAAAATTGACTATGTTTAAAACATTTATATTTTTTTGTTTAAATATTTCAGTGATATTGTTGTATTTGTTGTTCTATTTATGCAAATAAAAATGTTATTCATTAGCTGTCGTCTAATTTGTTCGTTAAATTCAGGTTACCAGAATAGTCAAAGCCTATTTGATACAGACAATTTATTAAATTGGTAAATTTTAATAAAAGGTATTTAAACTTTCGATGTTAAATAACTCCGAAACGAACGAAAAAAACAAAAAAATTTTAATAATTAAAAAAGCTCAAAATGAAATATACTATTGGTATCTTCTATTTTCAAAACTCCTGCCATCGAAAATTCTGTTCCGGTCGTCGCGACGCCTAAACCGTTAAAGGCGTCGGCATCAATTATCAGTCGAAATATAGCACTTGACCTCACCAATTATTTGCCATTTACAGAAATTTAATACCTGTCTTAGTTTTCGAGTAATCGGCGTTGGGAGTTTTAAGTGGAACACCCTGTATATTTACGTTTTGGAAAAAAAAAGTAGTTATAATGAATTTAGAATTATGAATAGAATATACAATAAAAAATATATTTTCCTTAAAGGAAACATTTTTCTTTCTGGCTAATTAACAGTAAAAAAAACCTGTAACGATCACGTGCTATAATTCTATTTTTTCTTTTTCTTATAAAACGGTTACTACTATAATGTATTATTAGCACTAACGGAAGTGTTCACAGAAAAGCATTATTATAGGTGTAAATAACCGTATTTTTTTACTATGAACACAATTTTTTTGTATTTTGCCCTTGCTTGACCCAAAACCCATTTTCAGTACGCTAAAATTTCAAAAATGCACAGAGGGCGCTGGTGACAGCTTAAAAATATAATTTAATTCGGGTAACCGGCCATTTCTGTGCTAGATATTGAAAAGTTTTATACTAAAAAGTTGCTCAAAATTAAAAAATGTGACGCTGTACCGGATTTAATAACTATATGCATATTTATTTATTATTTGAATTAGTCCGTCATGGAACCTAAAATGAAATGTGAATCACCTTTAGTAATCAAATTTGGTACGTCATATTTTTTAATTTTGAACAAGTTTTTCTTATAACATTTTTCCAGATCCAGTGCAGAAATGGCAGTTTACCTGAAGCGAATTTAATTTTTAAGCTGCCACCAGCGCCCTCTATGCATTTTTGAAATTCTGAAGCAAGAGCAGAATATAGAAATTTGTGTTCATAGTAAAAAAAAAAATGGTTATTTACACCTGTAATAACGCTTTTCCGTGGACACCTTGTATAATAAGTTATTTTCAAGAAATGATCTATTTCAATACACCAATAAAAATTACTTACTGTTCTATTTAGAAACGAAGATGTACTGACAGAAATGTGTGTATTATTTCAAACGCTATGAATTATTGGATCTAAATCAAATCCACTTTGTTTCAGATTTTAACAAATGAATTATTTGAGGATGATTCCAGTGACTCAGATTCAGATGATGACTTTATTAGACACATCTCAATAAGGAGGTCTAGACCAGGTTAGTTTCTTATGAAAAATGCGGTAAAAAAAAGTTTGTCTTGCTAGTACAGCACTAGCAGTCTCCTTTACATATTTCAGAAAAAAATTGACATACAAGCAAAAGAATTTGTATACATATTGTTTCGCCTTCTATTTTGTTATATTGCAAACATTTACTGAAACAATCAGAATAACGACGAAGTGGTGAAGTATTTATTATTGCCACCTACATTATTGTATTTTTGGTAATAAATTTAACTGAAAAACGGTAATAGTTCTTGCAAACACATGTAAAACATATCTAGCAAATAAAAAGACAATTTTGAATCAAACACACACTTCCCTGTTCTGTTTAAAGTGTGGCGATTTTATTTTGTTTATTTTCATAATAATTAAATATGAAAACCCAATTAACTGTTGGTAACATACAACATTCTTTCCAATAAAATAAACCATTTTTATATAATATCGAATCATACATAACAAAGTTAAGAATTAATGGCATAAGACTGCCATGTACCCTGTGCATCATGTGATAAAGTGAATTATATTTAATTTTAAAATAAAAATACGTATAACTTACTTTTATCGGAAATCTACTACATTTGTAAAACGTACTGACAATTACCTAAAAACACAGTTGATTTTTTATATTTGCAGTGTTAAAGGCATTCGACACCGACCGAGTGTCAACATTAAATTCCAGTGTACGGAGAAGTACTTTTATGTTTTTACTAATGTGGTTTTATCTCCTTTAATTATACGACGCCGCCGAAATTGTGAAACATTTCAAAATCACTTTTTACCTACACTGTAGCAATTATTGGCATTTACGTCAACATTTAATAAAGGGAAAGTGTAGGCCATCCCAGATGGAAGTTTTGCAAACCGTAGTATAAATCTAGCCATATGTATGTACATATGTATCTACAATACAGAGTCGGCGGTATACAAAAATGTCTAGTACCACTCAGCCTACTTGTGAATTCGCGATTTTCCAGAACTGCGATTTGATGGAACAGATCTTTATAGTACAAGTTGCAACAAAACAATTTCTTGGATATCTAAAACAAATGTTAATAGACATATTTCCTCACAAGAGCATATTAGTACTAGTAGCTCTACTGATAGTGACAGTCAACGTAGTTTTAATTTGGATTTAGTGGAAGTGATGGTGGGATGTAACATACCGTAGTCAATACTAGATAATTCCACTATTCAAGAAGATCTGAAGATCATACATAGAAATTTCTCGTGAATTCCTCTAGCCATATGGGACCTTTAACATATGCCCACAACATCAAAATTTACTGCAGTTGATGCAATAAACATCATGGAAATATTTTTCAACTACCTAGAGGAATCGCTGAGAGGGTTGAAACAAAATTCCAAAGAGTTTTCAAAACCAATCCCGAATTTGTAACAATGTCATCTAAACGGTTACTCTACACCAGGCGTCAATAGGGTGACTTTAAGAAATTTAACATATTTTAAATAAGCCTCGATGACATCTATTGACGTTGAGCGGTATTTTTCTCATTATAAATGGATTTTTAATGACAGGCAGTGAAAGTTAACTTCCAGGGCATTTAGAACAAATATCAATAATATACTTTTACATTCGTTATCAGTCGTAAAAAGTTACATATGTGTGTTACTTTAAGGTAGTGAGAAATATATGTGTGTTTTAGTTCAATTTTACATCCCCCAATACCTCTTCGAGTGAATGTGTATATTAAACTGACCATTTAACTTTAGATATTGTGGAATTCCCTAAAAAAGTACAAGGTAAGATAAATTGTATCATACTTGCATAAGAATCTTTCCGCCCCGGCAGAGCCAACTCCCACTTTTACGTCACTGAGATAAAATTCCCGATGTCTGTTTATAAATTAAGTTTGCATCACTAAGAAAATTTCTCATATCACTTTTCTTATCTGCCATGCTCTCAGGCAAAAAATTAATCATATTTCTAGCTCTTATAACTGTATCAGGTAATTGCACCCTGGCTCCTATATGAAAAACATTCTCACCAGAAAATATTTAGTATTAATTTTACTACACTGCACTGTTCTTTGCAAAATTCTTTGAATGTTGTTTGATTTTTGAGTTTACAACTAAAAAATATAATCATATTTTTCTTTATTTTTATAATCTTTAAATCCTCCACAAAAATCTTGATAATGTGTAAATACCTTTAACATTTTTTTTTATCGAAGAGCAATTTTCAAAATTACAGTTTGAGCACAAATTATGGAATTTCAACCAAAAGGTTAAAGAAAATATGTAAACGAATTCTTACCCTTGCATGAAATTTAATTGAAAACTCCCATTGTTGAACGTATAATATAATCACACTATATTATCTAGTCATTGAACAAATTGTAAGAAACTTTTTTTTATTTTTTGAACATAATGAAAAATAAATTTTTTTTTTTCGTGCTCGCAATTTTATTTTCTAAATACAATCAATGGTGCATATTTCTGTATTACAGGATCCTCATCAAGTACCAGGTCCCCATCCAAGCTGCCTCAGTCGCAAGTCGAGGAGGCAGTTGAAGTTGCGGAAAGAACTCTAATACAGCCTGTAGATGCATCCAGAGGTGTAATAAGACATTCTAGTTTTAGAGTGTAAGTATTCTGTTTGAACTCTTTAAGCCTGTCCCTCAAGTACTGTTCACAAACAACAAAATATTTGACCATAACTTGACATGCATTTCACCAACTAGATTGCCATCATCCGGATATCATAAAAAATCGAAATTTTATTCACCTCTTGCTTATGGAGCACTCATTCTAACAAATCTAATGTTTTAAAATTTTAGAAAGCCAGAACTTGGGCAGGTAGAATTAACCCTGTTTTACAGTGAAGCAAGGCAAAAATTAGTGGTCACAGTTCATAAAATCACGTAAGTAATTTGATACTATATTTTCCCGAGGCCTATTAGCAAAAAGGACACTTTTTCAGGAACTTGCGGCTCAAAGATCCAAGTGACATTCCAGACCCTTATGTGAAATTAAAATTAGTATCTCCAACAAATCATAGTATTAAGCATAAAACAAAGGTAAGCAAATTACTGAATTAACCTAGCATTTTACAGTACACAGAAAGTAACTTTTGATTACATGTATACAAAACCAGTAAGTATAGGAATATATCTATTTTGATTTAATTATGAATAATGCTATCTGCAGAACTCATACTTCTGCCACAGACTGTACATGACACGTTATGGTCACTCTTTAGAACAGCAATCTGCCAAAAAGATAGAATATTTAAATTTCCTCAAAAATGCATCAAATGAAACGAAGTTAGTGTAGTGAGTAGTTAAACAAACCACAGAAGCAAATAAAGCCAATCACAAATTTTGTATAAGAGATATATTGGACAGTAAAAAGTGGAATGCAGAGGAAACTTTCCAGTACTTCAATGAATATTTCATAAATAAAAAAATTATTAAATACGAAATGACATTGAGAATAATAATCGAAATATAGTTATTGTAATCATTACAAAGAAATCCTGATAACTTTTGGTCAAAAAAATAGTGCTCATCCAACAGCAAAAGTTCAATACTAAATAACAGGTCTACCATGAATTATTTCTTGGGATGACCACCCTGTATATTTTATATTATATTATATTATTGCCATTAGACACATTTTCAGTTCCACATTCATGCAGTGAAGTGGAAGTATAGTGGTGGATTTAACATACACCATTTAAACAGTATTACACCAATTACTGAATGGGATCAGTACAGATTTGTAATAATATAAATTATGGTATAAAAGTGAATTATTTATTATTTGTTTGCTTATAGTAATGGATTTTGCAAACAGTGGAAAGAAAAGCTATCTATGAGAACTAAAGGAAAAACTATATATAAAAATATTAATAAAATCTTTGCATTCTTTCGATAACCTGACTTCATAGCCGTAGGGGACTAGGTTGGATGCTAGTGTTAAAATGAGAATGGCAAATCAAAATTTTACTTGTTAGCATAACCAGAAGTCAGGTTATCGAAAGAATGCAAAGATTTCATTAATATTTTTATATATAGTTTTTCCTTTAGTTCTCATAGATAGCTTTTCTTTCCACTGTTTGCAAAATCCTATAAAGAAAATGTTTCAATAAATTATGGTAATATAACAATAAATTGGATATGCTATAAATACAATAAATATATGAATAGTTACATGATTACTGTGAATACTATAAATACTAAGAATATACAAAAAAGAAAGTACAGAGAATACAGAAGCAATAATCGACACACACCATTATAGCTTCAGGTTTTTTATTAAGGCTACACTGCAATTGAACAGATTGATTAATCTGTTTGTTTTGATCTGAGTTATAATTGCTGCACATTTGATGGAGCGGTGAAAATTTCGTAACATTAATACGAGGTGTTAGGAGATTGAAGGTGAGAGGTTTTCGTAAAGATGTTGAGGGATGCTGAAGTTTAATTGGCTAAGAATACCTCACTGTCAATGTCTGTGGGATTTTCTTACATCTTCAAAGTGTGGTCAAGTTTCTTTTAGTAATTTGCAGATTTCTTTCATGTTACAGCAATAATTTGTGAAATTTGTATGTAAACAACATTTAGAAATCATATTTATTTATAGCTTTTCTTATAATCACCAAATATAATAATAACCAACAACTTCCGAATAGTTGTTTGGGTTCAGGTCTGTCTCCTTGCTTGATATGATCCGTGAAGTGACGTTATCACTAATTACACGTTACGGATGCTTGATGGCAATAGTTATATTTCACCGGTATAAGCCAGTTAAGGAAGATAGGCAAGACTCGATTATAAGAATGTCGTTATCCGCACTTCTGCGGTTTGTCATCGTGCATGCAAAGGGGGACCAAAACCTGACAGTTTGGTTCTAAGTGATGTCAAATAACAGGTACATTTCCAACGAGCAACCGTTACTTTGGAACCGTTACTTTGGAACCGTTACTTTGGAACCGTTACTTTGGAACCGTTACTTTGGAACCGTTACTTTGGAACCGTTACTTTGGAACCGTTACTTTGGAACCGTTACTTTGGAACCGTTACTTTGGAACCGTTACTTTGGAACCGTTACTTTGGAACCGTTACTTTGGAACCGTTACTTTGGAACCGTTACTTTGGAACCGTTACTTTGGAACCGTTACTTTGGAACCGTTACTTTGGAACCGTTACTTTGGAACCGTTACTTTGGAACCGTTACTTTGGAACCGTTACTTTGGAACCGTTACTTTGGAACCGTTACTTTGGAACCGTTACTTTGGAACCGTTACTTTGGAACCGTTACTTTGGAACCGTTACTTTGGAACCGTTACTTTGGAACCGTTACTTTGGAACCGTTACTTTGGAACCGTTACTTTGGAACCGTTACTTTGGAACCGTTACTTTGGAACCGTTACTTTGGAACCGTTACTTTGGAACCGTTACTTTGGAACCGTTACTTTGGAACCGTTACTTTGGAACCGTTACTTTGGAACCGTTACTTTGGAACCGTTACTTTGGAACCGTTACTTTGGAACCGTTACTTTGGAACCGTTACTTTGGAACCGTTACTTTGGAACCGTTACTTTGGAACCGTTACTTTGGAACCGTTACTTTGGAACCGTTACTTTGGAACCGTTACTTTGGAACCGTTACTTTGGAACCGTTACTTTGGAACCGTTACTTTGGAACCGTTACTTTGGAACCGTTACTTTGGAACCGTTACTTTGGAACCGTTACTTTGGAACCGTTACTTTGGAACCGTTACTTTGGAACCGTTACTTTGGAACCGTTACTTTGGAACCGTTACTTTGGAACCGTTACTTTGGAACCGTTACTTTGGAACCGTTACTTTGGAACCGTTACTTTGGAACCGTTACTTTGGAACCGTTACTTTGGAACCGTTACTTTGGAACCGTTACTTTGGAACCGTTACTTTGGAACCGTTACTTTGGAACCGTTACTTGGGAACCGTTACTTTGGAACCGTTACTTCGGAACCGTTACTTCGGAACCGTTACTTCGGAACCGTTACTTCGGAACCGTTACTTCGGAACCGTTACTTCGGAATCGTTACTTCGGAACCGTTACTTCGGAACCGTTACTTCGGAACCGTTACTTAGGGAACCGTTCACAACTATTTCATGTCTTTCCCGACGAATATTTCTTTCTCTTTTTAATTTTGTTTATTTATTTCAATTTGATGTATCCTGGGATTTTTCGGTCATCTTTAAATGAAAATTCTTATATTTTCTTACGTTTCGGTTTTATTAACCATCGTCAGAGGAAAAACTACAATATTTATATCAACGTACAATTATTTTATGTGAATTTACAAATTTAATTTTATTACTTACAATTTAAGAATTTTTTTTTTTACACTATATTAACATTTTACGTTTATTTCTGTTGAAAGTTTTAATGCAACTAAATGCTGAGCAAAAGTATTGCCTGCTTTCTGGTCTGTGTTATGTCACTATTGGTACAGTTTATTTAATTTATGGATGTTACTTATGAGGTTTTCTCTAAAGGCTGGTAGTGCGAAATATATTTTAAGAATTATCTTGCGGACTTGATGGAATGATGTAAAAATATATGTTGTTTAGTAATATCCCCTTTTTAGTTAATTTAACAAATTAAAGTATGTTTCACTTAAATTCTCTATATCAGTGCGGTTGTTTATTGCGTTGTTATGTCTTTTAATTTGTAACATTTCATGTATTGTCCTTCGATGATAATTTGGTTCCTTTTGTAAAATTTTTGTATTATCAAAGTTAAAGCTATGGTTATGGTCTAAAGCGTGTTTGGTAAGAGCTGTCGAGTTTTGATTTAGTGTTCTTATATTATATTTGTGTGTATATATTCGTTTATGCAGGTATTGTTTTGTTTGGCCAATATATGTACTATTACAATTATTACAGTCTATTTTGTAAATTGCGTTTGTTTCGTCTTTTGGTTGTAGTTCGGGTTTTAATTTTGTAAAGAATTTTTTTGTTGTAGTATAAGGTTTATGCGCTACTGTTATATTGTGTTTTTTTAATACATTTGAAATATTCTCAGATACTTTTGGTATGTAAGGCATGGATACATAGTTGTTATTATTCTTAATTTTTTTATTCATATTCTTATTATAGATACTATGTATTCTTTTTTTAATTATTGGTTCATAAAAATGTTTAGGATAGGAGTTTGTTTCGAGGACGGTTTTAATTTTTTTCAAGTTGTTTTGCCTGTATTTTGTATGTGCAAGTTGAATGGCTCGATCTGTTAAACTATTAACAACGCTCTTTTTGTAATTGGTAGGAGTATGTGAATTATAATTTAAGTATCTTTGCGACCAAATTTCTTTCGTGTACCAGTTAGTATCAATAATTCCGGATTCATTATATTTAATGGTAATATCTAAAAAGTTTATGCTTTTTTCTTTTTCAATTTCGGTTGTGAATTGCAAGCGCGGATGAAAACTATTGAAATTATTAACAGTATATTCTATTTTATTTTTTGGTAAACAGATAATACAGTCATCTACATATCTTTTGTAAAAAATAGGTTTATAATTTAATGATTTTAATATCTGACATTCTAATTCCTCCATAACTAAGTTTGCAATGGTGGCCGATATGGGTGAACCTCTGACGATGGTTAATAAAACCGAAATGTAAGAAAATATAAGAATTTTCATTTAAAGATGACCGAAAAATCCCAGGATACCTACATCAAGTTAATTTGATATCAACGGTCAAGAAAATACAAATATTTATTTATTTATTTCTGTTTATTTATTTTTACTTATTTAGAACTATATATAAATGCGTGTACATTTTATTTTTGAAGCTTGTGTTCATTTTATTATAACGAAGTCATATAAAATATATAAATATAAAATTTTGTTATCACCTAAAAGCTAAGAAAGAAACTATTAGATTAGGTACGTTATTCAGTCAATACCCTCAGTAACTTAAAAATATTTGTGCTAATCGAGTAGTCGGTAGCCGGCCGCCGGCCCGCCGGCATTACATTTACAATATTTAAAGTTCTCGGATACCCGCACGCGCACACTCGTACTAATACCAATACCGATTTGGATTTACCTATACCATTTAAAAATGAATTATTATTTGTTTGCTTATAATTGTATTGAAACATTCTTTATAGGATTTTGCAAACAGCAGAAAAAATAACTATCTATAAAAGAAAAACTTTGTGTAGAAATATTAATGAAATCTTTGCATTCTTTCGATAACCAGAATTCAGGTTATCGAAAGAATGCAAAGATTTCATTAATATTTCTACACAAAGTTTTTCTTTTATAGATAGTTATTTTTTCTGCTGTTTGCAAAATCCTATAAAGAATGTTTCAATACCTATACCATTGTTCCTATTCTATAGTTTTTCATTCATTGGTTCCCATTACTCATACTCATACTAAGATAAACCGAAGTAACGGGTACTTATTATACTGACTACCCGGTAATAGGTACTTCGTCCAGTAACGGGTATTTAGTACGGGGTAGGTAACTGTCACATTTTCAATCCAACATTCACGTAATGGAGTGGAAGTATAGTGGTGGTTAAAAAATTTAATTTTTTTGAAGTTTTTCAAAAATGTTGGTAAAAAATTTTCAAAATTTTTTCATCTGAAATAGGTTTAAAATGTCAAACGTAGAAATTTTAAATTTGAGCAAAAAGGAACGTTTTCTTCTATTCTATAGTAGTGGTAAAAAAAGTTTGAAATTTAAAAATCATATATTTTTTTTAAATAGGTTTAGAATGCTACGAAACGTGAAAATTTTAAATTTGAGCAAATAAAAAAAAATCGATCTATTTTAGTGGTAAAAACTTTTTGAATTTTTTTTTTCTGAAATAAGTTTAGAATGTCATGAAACGTGAAACTGTCATATTTGAGGAAAAAAAAAGTTTCCATCTATTCTAGTGTTAAATTTTTTTCCAAACTGGTAACAAAATGTTGCAAAAATTTTTTTTCCGAAATTTGTTTGGAATGTCATGAAACGTGGAAATTTTAAATTTGAGCAAAAAAATTTTTCGTCTATTCTATAGTAGTGATAAATAAATTAAAAATGTTTTCAATTTTTCAAAAACATTTTAAAATTTGTTTAAATAGTTTTAGAATGCCATGGGAACGTGGCTAGTTTAAATCTGAACAAAGAAAAAAAAATTCTATCTTAGTGGTAAAATTTTTTAAAAATAGTAAAAAAAATTTCTAATTTTTCTTTTAAATGGATTTAGAATGCTATGAAACGTGGAAATTTTAAATTTGAAGAAATAAAAAAAAATTTCCATCTATTTCAGTGGTAAAAAATTTTTCAAAAAAATTATTCGAATCAGGCTTAGAATGCCATGAAACGTGGAAATTTTAAATTTGAAGAAAGAAAAAAAACATTTCATCTATTTTAGTAGTAAAAAATTTTTCAAAAATGGTAAAAAATATTTCAAAAATTTTTTTTTTTGAATTAGGCTTAGAATGCCATGAAACGTGGAAATTTTAAATTTGAAAGAAAAAAAAAATTTTTCAACTATTTTAGTATTTCAATATTTCAAAAATGGTGAAAAAAATTTTCAAAATTTTGTTTTCCCGAAATAGGATTAATGTGTCATGAAACGTGGAAATTTTAAATTTGAGCGAAGAAAAATTTGTTTCACTATTTATTCCGTTCAGACGGTCCACCCTGTATATTTTCCAGTGAAAATTTTACCATTTCTTCGCTGTCAGTAGGGTCAACTACCTACCAAATTTGACTGCTCTCCGTCAAGTAGTTTTTTTAGTTATTGCACCAACAGACAGTCAGACAGACAGACAGACAGACTGACGGAATTGAAAAACCTATATTTTCGTAATCTCCGTGATCTGAAACATCAGAATCCGAAAAAATCTCGGAGGGTGATTTTTTCTCGAATACAATACTTCCCTTCGGTATGCGAGGGAAGTAACAAATATTTTGAAATTTGTCAAAAATGGTTGAAAGCATCGATCATATTTACTTGCTTAATGGCTGAGCATGGTTTTTGTGGCACCAGTCATATGCTTAACCGTAACATCAAAGTGGGAGTATGGGAATAGGGGCCGGTTCCCGAGGATAGCATCCTGGCACTTCTATTGATTTTATTATACATTAGTAACCTCCCAGCAAATCTTAATCATGAAGTCAGGTTTTTGGTTTTTAGTTTGTCCCAATCGGACCCCTAGAACTGGAGATATTTCACCTTTTTACATAAAAAACACTTTTCCAAAACAAAATTGTTTATTAAAAAAAAACGCAATAGGCTTTGGAACTTCAAAACTCATATATATACTCCTGGTGATACCCTAGAAGGTATAAATCATATGGATAAAGTGTCTGAAGTGGATATTATAAAGAGTAACCTATCAGATCACTATGCACAATATGCCATTGTAACTGGAGCAGTGTCAAATTTTGATGAGAGCATTAAATTTAAACGTTTTTTAGTGAAAACAATATCAACAATTTCTGTCATTTATTAGAGAATACTGGTTGGACGGAGGTTTATGCAATCCCTAATTGCAATGTAGCTTTTAAGACTTTTACGGAAACTATTTCTTTTCACTTTGAAACATGCTTTTCACAGAGAAAAATTACAAATAAAATTATAAATAAACCAAATAAAGCCATTTCAGTACCAATGGGCTTGTTCCATGATATTCTTTTTATATGGTTTTTATACTTTTTCATATAGTACTCGATATTCTCATTATACACTTAAAATTTCGTATTATTAACTTTTTCCGTTCTCGAGATATAAGGAGTTGAAATTGGTAATAGTTGCAAAAACCGAGCTCTCATATGTGACGTCACTATACGTAAGTGACGTAAGAAAAATGGCTTTCTGGGACCTTTCAAATTTAACCTGAAAAGTCGAAAAACATGGAATTTTTAAACGCTGGTAACTAAATAAATACGTCGAGTGAAAGTTCGTTCTATGTCTCTAAGGAAAGGGGAAGGTCAGCGATCAATTCTAATCGTAAATTGCATGGTCAAAATCGAAAATTCGTCCCGGCAGGAGCGATAGAAAATTGTCATTATTTGACATTTCACCAAATTGTACTCCCCTACTGTCAAGTAGTAAACAAAACAAACAATACTTTGAAATCACTTATAATTATAACAAGTAAGGAGCATCAAGTTCGCCGAGTCTATGCGTATAGTGACGTAGCGCCTGGCCACGCCCCATTTTCGCGAGATGGAGATTTGTAATAGTTTTTAAGATACTAAACGTGCGAATAAGATTCCAATTTTTTGCAGATCCATTAATTTATACTTGCACTTTCGATTTATGAAATAAAAAAAAAATGCTGAACAAGCCCATTTCTAATCAGAAAATAATTGATGCTAAAAAACAGGTATCACTTTTTGCGGACCTAAGTAGAAAATACACTCAGTTTAAAGACAGTTTCAAGGCAGCAAATAACGAATATAGATATATTTCATCAGATTTTTTTAAAGACCGTAACGATAAATTAGTTATGTCCTCAAATAACAAGAGCAAAGCTATGTGGAGCATGCTAAATAATACTCTAGGAAAATCAAAAAATAATAATAATAAAACCGGTATACAAATAAAAGAAAATGACAAGCTTTTAAATAATAGTGAACTAACAGAAAAATTTATAGATAGATGTTTGGAAGTCTCGAATCATTCTCTATTTCTTAGGCCACTTTCTAAGGACACTTTAGTTTTAATCAGAAAATTGAAAAATTCCAACTCTTCGGGACATGACGAAATATCAAATATATTATTAAAACGTATAGCTACATATATCATCTATCTGATAAAGCTGTCTCTTCAGCAGGGAATGTATCCATTGATAAGAAAACCTGATATAAAAATAAATTTATTTTAATGCATTCATTTTATTTGTACCCATTAAATATAATTGTCCCCCCCCCCAGCCCCCAACAAAATGCTGGATCCATGCCTAGCATAGACACTGCTTTAAGTGACTTTGTGGACTACCGTCGACCTTTGTAACATCGATGGACAAATAACTCTGGGACTCTTTATAGATTTCTCAAGGGCATTTGACTGTGTAGATCACTATATTATTGACAAAAGTTAAGAAATATGTAAGTTAGAGGTGTTGCTCACGATTGGTTTGCATCATATCTTGCAAATAGAAATAAGCAGATCTGTATTGAGGATGTTATATCAGACTCGCACTGTCAGCGTTGGAGTGCCTTAGGGTCCACACTTTTTATTATTTATATCAATGATATGCTGAATTATATTTAATATCCATCATGTTTGACAGTTTCGTATGCCGATAATACGAACATTTTAATAAAATCTAATACACTTGCTGATACTGAAAACTGTGCAAAAACTATATATGCCAAAGTAATATTAATTGTGGACTGAAAATAATAAACTATGTATTAACCAAAGTAAAACAACCTTTATTCTCTTTTCAACTTTGTAGTCTAATATTGTCTTCAACACTAATATCCTTCTATCTCCTACTTCAAGTGTGGAGTATGCCAATGAATAAAAAATGCTCGGTTTAAAAATCTACTGTAGCCCTAAATGGTCTAATCACATTCATATGTGTGTTAAACTGTCAAAGGCCTGTAATGCTTTGGCTATAACATCCAAACAATGCAGTCTATCAATAGTAAGACAGTTGTATTTTGCTACTTTTCATTCTTGCGTAAAGTACGGTATAGTGCATTGGGGTTCCTCATCTGAAGCAAATAGAATTTTTTTACTACAAAAAAGGGCAATACGTATAATTGCCAATCTTACATTCTTACTTTGAACTCTATTTACATTTATGAGCTGTCATGTATTGTTCACAAAAATAGAAGCAAATTTAACGAGATTAGAACTGATCATTCATATAACACTAGGAATAAACATCTCCTTTTACCAAAAGAACACAGAACGGCTTTGTACCAAAAAAGTCTCTGTTTCATGGGCTGTAAATGTTTTAATTGTTTGCCGGGGCATATTAAATCTACATGTTTTAAGTTTAAAAAGGCTTTAAAATCATTTTTGTTGGGCATGAACAGCTTACGAATTTTTTACAAAATGTAGGACTACTTTTCTATAGTTCTAGTTATAATATTTCTTTAATCGCTCACTGTTCACAAGTTTTTTCTTTTGTGTGTATATGTTTTTACAATGTTATTTATGATATTTTCTTTGTATTTATACTTCTTAACTGTACTTGTACATTTTCGGAAATTAATAAATATTATTATTATTATTATATTGCTGTTACATACCTCATCGTTCAGTTGGTCTTTTTTTACTGCACTATAAAACTAATTTCCTATGTTACCAGACTAGGGAATACTGAAATGCAAATGGCCGCCACTATACATGATACAGAAATGTATTTAAAAAACGAGTATACAATAAACATAAACAATGTTTTCCATAACAAATAGCTTGGTAGGTGGAGACTTACTCTGTTTATCGTTTACGCATTTCACTCACAAAGTTACTTTCTGTGCATTGTAGCAAAATCTTACTGTGTAAAATTGTATACCTTAACTGAGGGGTATTACAGAAAAATACAAACGAATAAATAGACAATTATTTGCAGGTAATTTCGGACAGCTGTGATCCAGTTTATGAAGAAACTTTTGAGTATTTACTGTCCATGTCGGAGCTCTATAGTCACAGGTTAATATTAATTATAAAAAGTAAAAAAGTGTTCTTCAATTCGGATATCATCGGACAAGTGAGTTTTGCAAGTTTACTTTAATCTTTTACTTTTAATTCTGATTATGTTTCAGGTGACAATTAATTTCAAAACTTTCCACGACTTAAATGAACCTCACCGTGAGTGGTTTGAATTAACAGAGGCCCAGGATTCTGATTAAGCACATGACTAATTTAGTAATTTATATATAATAAATGTATTTTATATGTATTATTTTTACTTACACTTTCTATTTTTTAATAAATTTGTTTTATAATTGTTTTTAACTTGAATTTGCAGTAACATTTCGAATGTATGGTAACCAGTTAACAATGTTAAAAGGGGGGGAGGGGGGAGTGGGGCTGGTCTTCATAAGTATTCGCTTTGTATTTAGTCTAATAGATGGCACTAGTACAGGGCTTTCATTAAGAAACATAAGATATGTGAGTAAAAAGTATAATTTGATAACACCAAATTAAGGGGTCATGACATCCAGCGGAAATGGTTTTGAGATTTGTTGGGTACGCATTAATATGATTCTGACCAAGATTACTAAAAGACAGGTTGATTGGTAAGAATCGGCAGCAAGTGCTACGTCTTGTGTAACCCTCGATGATAGTTGGGTGTAAATTTTTCCTTTAATTTAAAATAAATTATAGGAAAATAGTTTCAAAATTATTGGTTTCCTTTCTGCTAATGAATAATTCTATATCAATTAAATAGATACCTAATAGATGAACGGAGAAATATTTGAGGCTTCACGTGAAGTATGCCACCAGACAACCTGTTTCTTTGGCAACGTTGGGTTTTGACAATCGGCTGAGTTCAGTCATTTTATTAAGAGAGTGCTGTCGATTTTTCATTGTTGGTCTCTCTCTATAATTTCAGCTTCTTCGCCTGATTAACATATTGTGGCAATTATGCGATAACTTCGATATAAAAGGTGAAGTCAAGGGTGCCATTACTAAAAGATCAAAGGTTTTTCGCCGGCTATCTTATCTTGTTAATACTTTATAATTTTTGACATGACAACAAAATGTATGCAACCAACTATACACCGTTGGCACTTCTAAATCACAAAAATCCCTAGAATATTCTCCCTCTAGATATTGCCACCTACACACCAATTTTTAAAGGGTGTAAACTTGTTTAGACATAGCTGTAAGGGGTTTCTGTAATCCATATTTTATGATTTTCAATATTACCACTTAGGTGGAACCAGGCTTTGTCAGTGAAAAAAGTCAAAACCAACAAATGGTGATTTATTTCTGTTAAACCAATGGCAATATCATTCCCTCTTATTAAAGTCAGGGAGATGCATAATTATTTTATATTTTATGTAATTGATATAGTTTAAAACTACTGATCATTTATTTTTTAAAAGGTATACCATGTCTTATTTTGTATAATTATTAATATTAATTCGCTTTTATGTATTTAATTATTATCTTTCAAAATCATCTTGATTTTTTATATGAGCGCCATCTATTAGTATTCCAATAAATATGAGATATGGTGCCGGTTTCAGCGGCGGGATCTTGATAGGCGAAGTTAAGGTACACCTGTTGAGTCTGTCACATGGATGGGCGACCGCATCTCATTTCGCCATCCTGGTTAAGTGGTAGAGTATCATTAGCTAAACTTCGCCAGGGCGTCATAATGAACAAGGCAATAAAAAAATATATGCATTAATGAAAATGCGAGGAGTGGCCCTGTGGGAATACATAGTTGTTTGTCATGGAAGAGTCATACAAATGTTTTTCTTAAAATGAGTAGCTAACAAAATCAACAGTAATAGAGCTATTTTTTTATGCTCATATTGGACCCAAAATTCAACTTATACGTTCGTAGTATACACATTTTTATTTAAAAAAAAAGCATTACGGCAAAGAAAATATACTTACTTGTTAAATGATGCAAGATTTGACATGTCCAAAGTTGGTACCAGGATGCTGACTGGGAGATTCTCAAATCAATCACAAAATGACGATTTTACAAAAAAAATGCAGGACTCTTTAAAATTAATTAATTTATTTGTAACTATTCATGTATCATCACTATCACTCAAATCACTTTTCTTTAGGCATTTTTCCAAATGGCGCATTAGGTCTCTTTTCCTATTAAAATAACGAGAGCACAGGTCGCAACTAAAAGGTTTAATAGAGGCATGAATCGTTTCGTGAGTACGCAAGTTAGATGACTGGGCGAAGCCTTTTCCACATGACTTGCACACATAAGGTTTATCCTATAACCAAGAAAAAACAAATAAATTCTAAGTTAGTTCTAACACTGAAGTACTAACACAACCACTACAAAAATATTGTGAGTTTCACCAATCAAGTTTTCATTATCTAGAGATTAAACATTTACAGCCAGTTTTTCAATCGCGAGTTAGTAGGAGTTTCATCTGGGTTAAACGTCATGTAGTGTATTTCAAATGCGAGTTAACTTCAAACCCTAAGATAAATCGAGATTACGATAACTGTAAGATGAAATGTGAGTTAATATCAAAGGAGGGGGTATCGATAAGCTATGAAAATCCGATTCATAAGCGCATTATTTTAGCAACAAAATTTGTTTGTTCGTTGTATTTTTACGTTCCAGATAATATATAAAAATAACAAAGTGCTAAAAAAATGTGCTACGCATGTAAAACTCACGAGAAGGCAACAGTTTGTAACTGTTTGACATGTTCTACACCTAAGGGTATTTTTTTGAGAACTAATAAAGATAATCTATCTATCTATCTATCTATCACATTTACTATTTAATGACATAGGTACTTTGATCAAATATAAGGTTCCAAAGGAGGTGGGTAAAGATCAGTCTTTTTTCGCCCATCGCAATCATGAAAATAAAAAGTTTTTATTTGAGCCACTCTTTTATATTTATTTTTAGTTCAAGTGTTCAACAGTTCCTTTTAAGCGTGAATTAATTGTGGCTTATTGAGCCAAAATGAAATAGTCACAGAAAGTTTGAGAAAAACGTCGAAAGTGCCAGAGAACCAACAAACATGCTCTGTTTGAGACATTTTTAATGCAACTTACTGTAGGATATTTTATTTCAATTTTATCTAATGTACTGTTGAACATTTGAACTAAAAATAAATATGAAAGAATGGCTCAAATAAAAACTTTTTGTTTTCATGATTGTGATAGGCAAAAAAGGCCGATCGTAACCCACCTCCTTTAATAACAAGTTAAAAATTTTATTTTTAAAGAAGAGAAAATTCTCAATAATTTTAATGTTATGCGAAAGTTTGTTGTAAAGTCTTTTTGTGGTAGTGTCAATCTATGTATAGGGTAAACGTAAAATTTCTTGTATTGTAAGATGCTGTAGTCAGAAATTCACTAAAAGAGCTTTTGTTTTTAAACATAACGAATAGGATCTCTTGACAGTTAACAGCCTGTGACATTTTATTTATTTTAAATTTTCCTCGGCATAACTCTCTTTGATTCACTTTAGACTTTGTATCTCTTTTTGAGGGTCTTGTTTTTTATTGGCTATTGAACATGTTTCTTTAAACTTCGTGACCAATTCCAACATGTACTTTCTTTCTACGTGTTTACCGGGATGCTCTCGATTAAATAAATGTGCCGCACTCTACATTTTTGAAAAACAAAGCGATTATTTCGATCCTCTCTGCAATACAGTAAACCAATTTTGCGCAACCAATGTTTATTTTAAATCTCAATGTCAATGACAATTCACAAACCAGCTTAAACTGAAAACAAATGAGATGTGTTCGGTGGTATAGGAGGCTAATGAAAAGTAGGAAAAAAAATTATCTGCGTATTCCGATAACAGAACAAATCCTACTTCTTAAGAAAAACATGTGTACTACAGGCTTCCTAAAAAGAAACAATTTGAGCATTTGTTGAACTAATAAAACTTTCTTCTGACGTTAAATTTTGATGTTTCAATATTTTTTCTACACTTCCCATTTTTGTAAGGGCAGATTGAACAACTGAATTTCCTTTTAACAACAAACGAAGAACGAGTTCATAATTTGAAACCAAATAATCCCGAAGACAAATCAACCGTTTAGTATTCATGGCAGAAATGGCTTTCAAATCACTCTACCTGAGTCTCAGGAGGTCTTTATAAACACCGAAGGTATATAAAAATGTATTACATGCTTTTTTAAAATTTAAATTAATAAGCATTATTATCAGTTGTTTAAAACAAAACACGAAGAACCCTAAAAACAATCATGAACTCGCATAGAGAATCAAAAGACCTTTAAAATGAGGAGTCACACCACCTTACCATAATTTTTGTTTTTGTTGAGGGATGTTGGGGGTTGACCTGACCAAGTCAAATTTGATATCAAAATGTGCTGTTCAAAAGGTAAAAGGTGACTTGTTTCAGGATTTTTCCCAAACAACACCACCACCTTAGTTAATCTAGAGGGTGATTTTCATAGGGACAAAAAAAACTAATACAATAATAATAATCTTGAGTTAAGGGTTGCTAGGGCTAGGGGGGTTGATGCACTTTCAAGTTTGACATCAAAAGTAGCTCCCCAAAAATCAAGAATCGACCTGTCCGAGCGTTTTTTCAAGAAACTAGTCTGTGTCTCAAAACAGGCGTGTTTCGTTTTCAATGGCCCACCCTGTATATTTAATAACCCGTGCCAGGATGGCAGGACATTTTGGTCATGGACACTCCGGACTACAAATAAAAAATATTAATGAAAAACGGTTGTAACATTAACTGGAACTTAAACCTTAGGCAAAGTCGCAGGAAAGAATTATTTGACTCAAACTTCAACTCGCTATTGAAACACTTAAAAGTTTCAAAATTATTTATAAATGATGCCAACTTGAATGGTGAAATGTGCATTGCATTTATTGTTTTGACAGAATTTACAGTATCCTGGTGGTTGTGAAAACTACTTCAGTGTCAGTATGACACCAATGGTTCCAACTCCTTTAGAACTATGGTACTTCAAGTTCAACATATTTCAAATAAAGTATCAACTTGATTTGCCATTAACATGTCTTTTATTCTAAGATTTTGACATTTATTCGATTAAGTTTCGCATAATTTCATGACAAAGCATGTACATGGGGATAAAGTACACTACAGCTTTGTATAGATGCAAAGATATCGTCTAGTGGTAAAGACAGAAGACTCGGATTCAATGAATATAAGGGCAAGATTTAACAATTTCATTTATAGAGTGAGTTCACAGATTGATTTTATCCAATTTCTTTCTGCAAAAAACGCTCAGTCGTCCAATTCTATTTGTGGAATTTTTGGGTCTACACGGTTACTCAATATCACTTCCAGTTTCCCAGAAGTGATACTAACTTTGTTATTTTAAATAAAAAATGGAAAAATACGTTTTCATTAAACTCTTATATAAATATTTATTATGAATAGTTCCTGAAATATTTAGAACAAAATTATAATAATTACTTATCTAATATGAAAAGTGATGGATAACTCTAACATAACTACTAGCTATTGCCCCTTTAATTGACAGCAATTGTGAAGTGGAACAATTTCTTCTTGGACATTTTCAATAATTTCTGATGAAATCAAATGAATTTCCTCATGTATTCGGTCTTTTAAGAGTCTTAGTCTATTAAAATATACATTAGATTTACATTACCCCATAAAATGAAATCTAAGAGGTTAAATCAGGCGTTATTCAATAATCATGCACCAAGTGGACTTTATAAGGATGATACTTCACTGCTCAAAGTATTTTTTGATATTAATCCTATTGGCTAATCCTAATTTCTTGAGTTCTCGAATTTTCACACGAGGATTTTTTTCAACTTCTAAAATAATGTATAACTAAATATTCTCAAGTATTTTTAGTGGTCGGCCTTTAGGTAAGTCTCTCACATTGCCAAACTCTCTAAATTTGTGCTCTACTTTATTTCCAGCAAATTAAGAAATTTTAGGTCAGTCTGGATGTGTTTCATGAGTCCAAATTGTATCTTTGAAATCAATGATCATGACTATTCATTCTTCTTGCATTTAAACTTTTTTGACATTACCAGTTAGAAATAGAATAGAACTAGATATAATTTATTGATGTTATCAACATTACAGTTTTACATAAGTCACATTACAGTTATGAGATAAAAGTAAAAAAAAAAAAACATACATTAAAGTTTGTAAATTACACTGACAAATAAATAATTATAAACGCTTTCATAAACAAACATAATTGGTGTGTTACATGTGTTGGGTTTCATTTGAAACGTCAGTCACCAAAAATTCCTGGAAGGAGTAGAAAGTTTCTTCTATTAGCAAATTCTTTATGTGGAGGGCAAATGATTGCTCTGGGAGAGAGGTAATATGCAGATGGCAGCTTGTTGAACAAGACGGGACCATAATAAGTAAGTCCGTTTCTGTTTTTTTTAATCTCAAGTATTTCAGTGCTATGTTGTTTCTCGACCTTGTGTCGTGATCATGCACGCTCAGGTGTCATGTCGTCATGTCATATCACTGTGTTGGTGATCGAATTCTGAACAACTTTCAAAATGTCCTTCCATCTGTTTGTCTCTCCGTCTGTCACGTTTCTTGTGAACATGATGACTTAAGAATGATGTCGGATTGGAGTGAAATTTGGCAGTAAGTTAGTATTAGCTAAAAGAAGAACCCTATTGCTTTGAACAAAATTCGGTGTTGTGCGAATGGCTTTGCAGCCACAGCCATAGATTACAAGTATAGATAGATAGATGAACAAAATTGATCAACAAATAAAGAAGTTGATTATTTAAATTTAATAAATTTACTTATTTATGTTACATAATACTGTTACATTGCAGAACTGGTCAAGTACGCAATAGTCCCTAATGTTTGTCAATACAGCGATAAATCTGTCATAAATGCGATAAGATTATGGACCAAGCTTTGGAGGCTTTCATTCATCTCGCATTTAGACAAGGCCCTCACTCGTTTAACTGCAAAGAGTATCTTAGAGAACGTGGAACAATTATATTAAAAAATGCCGTAAATCGGAGAAGAGTATAAAATGTAGCATGTTATTGTTTATTTGTTATTAGTTTTAGGTTATAAGGGAGGCTGAAAACTGTCCGTGGCAATGCCCTGTCCTCTTCATTGATTCAATATCTATATATACTTCTTTCAATAAATTGTATTATTATTATTAGTCTTGTCTCATTATGATTTCTATTAAAATGCATGAATTTAATTTCTTATCATAGTTTGCAATGTTTTTCTACATAAAAAAACTAAAAAAATCAATTATCTTGATAAAAAAACAAGTATATACTGAAAAGATAATGATTCTACTTGCTATGAAGTAAATGGATGCTAAATTTAATTCTAACGTGCACATAAAAAACATTTTATGCACAAGATCTTTTATGATAAATATGCATTCTATGCACGATTCTAGTTAAGTGATTATTTTTTCTTATTCGAAATATTTCAGAAATTGTTTTAGTTTAATGAAAATGTTTTTTATCTTGAGGGGCACGATAGCTCAGTAGTTTAGTGTGTCCAGCTCGAATACTGGCGCACCTAATGAAGCAGGTTCAATCCCTGCTCGCTGAGAAATAATTTTAATAATAAAATTATCCCCAAGTGCTTTGGACTCCACTATAAACTGTAGGGCCTCGTTCTCTTTTAATCAACACACAATCATTCTGGATTTTCAAGGAGTTACTTCGGTGACTTAAGAAGAGGTTAATAAAATATTAAAAAAAAAAAACAAAAACATCTTCCATTCAAATCGGTAGAAATACACGAGGTGTTGTATTTCAGTTTACAAATTTGGTGTTACTTCTGTCAAAACGGGAAGTGATATTGACTGATCTTGCAGGCCAAAAAATGCCACTTCACAAATAGAAATCGACAGGTCTGAAAGTTTTTACAGAAAGAAATAATAGGTACGATTTTATTCTACTTATTTGTTCCATTGTGCACTCACGTCATGATAATGTCAAGGATAATTCTATAGAAACTTTAAAATTTTTAATTAAATAGACAATAAGCAATATCGTCACAAATATTTTGTGGTGTAATAAAGGACCCTGCAGTTTTTAAATGCAACTTAGGTTTCACTGCCGGGAGCTGAAATTTTCAACAATCTCCGTGGTCACAAAAAATTTTAATGAAAGGAAAGGATTTCGAGATATTGGCCAAATAGTGTCTTAATTTTGACGAAATTACTTTGCCAACTTGCTTTCTTCAAATTTTGCTGAGCTAAGTATTTCAATAAGTCACTACATGTTATCTAAATAATTTACCTGTGTATGTATCCTAACGTGACAATTTAGGGCACTCGTACTCTTAAAAGTCTTTTCACAATGAGGACAATCGAAAGGCCGTTCGCCTGTGTGCACTCGAATATGTCTCTTAAGATCGCTGATGTTTCGACAACATTTACCACACAACTCACATTGACTTAAGGCATGTGTGGTCTTTTCTGGTACTTTAGACCCATCGAACGTCCCATTTTCTCTATGTTTCTTCGCTTCGTGTAAGTTTAAATGCCTGAGCAAGTCATATTTATTGGTAAAAGCCTTATCACATTCAGAGCAAGGGAAATCCCTCTCGTTATTGTGTACTTTGATATGAAGAAGTAAGGTGCGTCTCGTTTTAAACGCTTTCGAGCAAATATCACAGACATGTCTTCTCTCGTTCAAGTGAACTTTCTTATGATCATGCAAGTTGCTCTGATGGATGAACATTTTGCTGCAAATAGGACATGCAAATTTTTGTATGCCGCTATGCTTTGCTATGTGCTTGTTTAGGCCTCCTTTGGACGAAAAATATTTATCACATTGACTGCATTTGAATTGTTTAATGCCAGAATGCATTAAAGTATGCCTTACGAGTTCTGCATTGTATTGAAAACGTTTACCACAGATATGGCACTGTTTGGATTTCTCTACTCTAATCACAACGTCATGGTCATTTTTCAAATGTTGTGTTAAGGTCTTCCTACATTCAAAATGTAAATAACAAATGTTACAAATATGTCTGTGTTTCTTCTCCATGTGTATATTAAACGTATTATCTGAAGGAAAATGTAAATTGCATTGTCGACAATCATTGTTCGACATTTTTTTAAAGGATTCTTTATCCGCAGCTTCATGAACGATTTCAGTTTTTACTTCAATTTCATCCTGTTCGATAGCACTTATAACTTCACCTTTATTCAAACCAATAGTTCTTTCATTGAATGATTCTTGCAAGGTGTTGAAGGAAGACTCGCATTTTTTTTTAAAACTCATACATATATCAAGTTCAATTTTACATAATTTACAAATATATTGGGGTAAGCCGTCACCTTCAACTACCTGAAATAACATAAATCAAAATAAACATTACCATTCAATAGAGACCGGTGAGAATAACTTTACCTGTACAGAGGCAAATAACACGATGCTTTGTGCAATTTCTTCTTCAGTACCAAATATATTTGTTAAATCAGAATCACCTAAACACACTCTACATACACCCATACTGCACTCTGGAACTTCTATAAAAAAAAATATATACATTATCACAGTAAAGCAATGAAAATAACTAGAGATTTCAACTATCCAAATACAGAATATAACCACATATTTTTCTTTGGTTTGCTAATGCCATCAACCAAGAAGGATAAACAACAAGGAGTGCTTAATCAGATGATGGTCAATCAAAAGAAAGCGAGCTAAATGAGGTTAAAATGAATATTTTTATATATTCTTCCGACTATTATTTATACACGAAAAAGAAAACAGTCTAAATTCACCAAAATAATGACTAAAAACATATATAATAGGAAAAATATACAACCTGATTACTGTTTGATTTTAGTAAGCTGCAGTGAGTTCCCTAAATGGTATCAAGCAAGTTGCTAAACGTCAATACTATTGAGGTTATGTTATGTTATGTCACAGGAAACCTTTATGATTCAGCAACAAATAATCATGTTTGTACGTTTTTGAAGTATGCCTATATGTTTACAAAAATAAGTATAAGTGTCTTGCTAATCAAGTCAGCCCTGACCACAATACAAGATTTAAAGGGTTACTACAGCCCAAACTCCTGAGTAGCTATTCTGTATCGGTGTGAAGATGTGATGTGAGCACATGTTTTCATGAGAAAGTGGGTGGAGTTCTCTTGAAAACCAAAATAATGTATTCTGTAACTGCTTCTCTTGGTAAATTTTAGGGAACGGCGGAGCTTATCTGTACGTGACAGCTAGCGCTCGCAGTGGCCAAGCAGAAAGTTAATTCCTGTGTCGTTTACACTTACGTGCATAGGAGAATCCTTGTTTTTAATAAATATTTTATTATAAGCTTTTTAAAAACGCGCAAATCTCTGGGTTAACTTTAATGCCACCAAAGTGGGAAGTGTTGGGAACGCCACAGCTACAATTGACATTGTCAAAATCAGCAGTTTAGTGTTTGTTATTGTGTAACATAATCTCCGGCTAATATCATGGAAAAACCATGCGGAGATGTTTGTTGCGTGGTTAACTGTGGAAATAGATCGAATAATACCAAAAATATAAAGTTTAATTCATTTCCCACATAGGGGAGTCAAATTAGACAAAAAGGACCCAAACTTCGGCAAAATTCCCCGATCGATGATTTTTGTTGGAATGTGTTCACAAAGATGTGGAGAACAAAAAGGCAAAATGCCACCGCGAGAAATTGTGTGGAAAATTCTTTATTAAACAATTTAGGTGCAATACGATACTTCTTGAATAACTTTTTGAATTAAATTTGCATGAAAGAACTAACAAAACCATTGGAAAGAACACAAAATTTTATGAAAGAAACATAAGTATATAATATGTGCAGTAATTTGTTAATTAACGCTCCAACTCGCGCTACGTCGGCCGTCCATTCAAGCTGGAAATGCTGCATAATTTCCCGCGGTGGCATTTTGATATTTTGTTCTCCACACCTTTCTGAACACGTTTCAACAAAAATCATCGATCGGGCAATTTTTCCGAAATGAAAATCTCCTTTAACAAGTCTGTATAAACTGGAGCAGAGGAAAAAGTGGATCAAAGCAGGAAATACAAGATATGTGTGTAGTTAACAATTCAAAATATTCTGAGAAAATACTAATTTTGTTAATTAATTTTATAGCTCAGGGGGATCCTTATGGCAACCGAATAAGTGCTCAAAGATTTGCACATTTTATAGATAATACAAAAAATAGGACCATCCATCAAGCCCTATTTTCGCGAAATCAATTTTTCCATCTTGTTACTCAAAGAAGGGCCCGACAGAAAAGTCAATGTTAAACTCTAAACAACGGTAAATTTTCATTGCGTATTAATAATTAATTGTTTAGTCACATATACAATATATTACAAAAAATGAAATGTCATCTCACCTACGCAAAAAAATGTTTTAACATAACAAAAAAATAATATTCACTCGAACATTATATTTACTCACTACAGAATTGTTTGTACTTACTGTATATGACAGTTGCGGCAACAAACAATTGTTAAATTTTTGTAAAATCAGGAAAAAACAAATCGACGCATACATATAACTATAAAAGCCACAGGAAGTAATTCGGAAATGCTCCACTGAAGCGCTAGTAATCATTCTGCCGCTACTCTATAACCTCACTTCCTGGCAAACTGTCATTTTATTTCGATGTCGACGGCATGATATTTATTTACTTGAAGTAATTTTTGTGTTAAATCATACAATGAGTTTTGTGTTACTTAAACTGTAGGGATTAAAGAGCGATAATTATTGCTGATGTACTAAATTATCAATGAGGCATTATGAGACCTTCAGATTACTGGAAAAATCCTCAAAAAGAACAACTTCATTCCATGAACAATCCCTTCGGTTTAGCAGATAGGGCTTTTATAATTAAGTAAATAAAGAACATGCTTGGGGATATTATACAATATATTATACAAGTCAGATTATGTACAATCCAATTATTATATTACAAATTAAATTTACTTTTCTCCATTGCTCCGAATTGTTTTTAGTTTCCAGGGACAGCATTTAAAGTGGTTGTTACTCTTTCCCACATTTTTTGACATCTTTTTGTGAACTGATTTGTAAATGTTCCACAGAAGCTGTAGTTGTTTTTCCACCCATTTAATGAAAATATATTTTAAGGCACTATTCATCGGGTTAAAACGGATTTTTGATGTTATTCCTAGCCTAACACAAAATTACGTCACTTTTACAAAATATTAAATATTGCAATCATTTTGAATGTCAGAAACTCGCATTTTGACAAGATTCATTTTCCATCATACAACGCACGACCTTCGATCATGGCGTTGCGACAATTCTATTCGTTCAAATGTAGGAACAACTGTTGGCAACGCTGGAAGGATCACTTCACGTCCCTGTGTAGTCACTGTAGTTACAAAATAGGATTTTTGTTTCCCTGGTAAGGGATCGTGATATGAGCTCTCTCCTCTCACGACAAATGCTTACGTTCACTGAAATTACAGAATAGCTACCCTGTAGGATTACGTTTTATCAAAAAAACTTTCTTTACAATGGATGTAAATATTTCAATTTTTTATCTGATGACATTAAATCATCAAAAAACAACTACGTTTTCAAGGCAAAATTGAAAAAATTATTGCTAGAAAAAAACTGTTATGAAATTGATAATTTCATCATATAATTTGTATTGTTTTCTTTCTTTCGTTTCTGTTTTTGTGTCCATTTTTTATGACTGTATTGTTTGCTTTTTACAATGTGTAAATGTATATACATGTATATCAAATTTTATATATTCTGCTTTGGACTGTTTATATAAGTATATAAATATTTGTAATTTATCTTTGTACTACTTTTGATTTGTGTAAAAAAATTTCTGTTATATACACCAATAAATATTATTATTATTATTATTTAATATTAATACGTCTTTATTCTGTACTTTTTTAAAACCACCATAAATTACAGGAAGCAGACAAATCAGAGAATGAAAGAAAGTGAGGTTAGTTTCACCACTGATTAAACTCAGCTTGAAATATTCCTGCTGACTATAACACTCAATAGTTGACGATTAGCGAATTTTCAGCTGCTTGGAAAAGTACCAATAGTTAGTTGCATTCTCTAAACGCAACCATTGTAAAAATTAGAGAATTAACAATAAAACAGAGAAGACAAAACAAACAACTTGTTAACTCCAAATGAAAGTGACATGACATCTAGCGGAAATGATTTCGAGATTTGTCAGGTACACATTAAATAGATACGACCTAGATTACTAAAAGATAGGATGTCTCCTAAGAATCGATAAGTGCTATGTCACGTGTATTACTACTTTTTTTAATAATTCCCCCGCTTTCTAAAGAAAAGTATTAAGTTACAATCGCGAAAAAATCACTCTGCGAGATTTTTCTGATATTCACGTTTCAGGCTACTTATGTATGGATTATGGAAATTAAGGTTTTTCAATTCCATCAGTCTGTCTCTTGGTGCTATAGAACAATTTAACGGGAGAGACTAAAATTTGGTAGGTATTTTATGCTACTGCCAGTGACAAAATGGAACATAGTCTTAGTGAAAAATATACCGGGTGGACCCTAAAAAATAAATAATGTGATAAATGACAATAATATTTGGCACATAGTTAACACTTCCGATCGAAGAACTTGTCCCTAGACATTATACGTGTATTGGTTTGTTTGCTGCCGAGATAGTGGCAGACCAAGGCACCTCAGTTGCAAACGTTCCATTCCTGATTGGCTAGTCGAACTATTCTTTATTTTTATTTGAAGAAACCGTAATGTCTCGGACACGATCAATTCAGTTGGATTATCGTAATCTTGATTTGACGTGTCTATTAACGCTAACAGGTGTTTCTAATATTATTGCTATTATTGCTTATGTGATGTTATGATTATCTATCCTTTTTAATGGACATATAATGCGACTCCATTAGCAGCAAACAAGGCATGTACTAAAGAGATAGCCGTTATGTATCTAGTGTTAAGTTCCTTGGTTGGAGGTTAACACAATTATCAAGGAGAAACCCTGCTACACTTTTTAGTGAAAAAATTACATGGCTGACACCCTGAAAGAAATAACTAAGAACAAAATGTGACGACTGATGATAATATTTCTAGTAGTTGTCAAAACTATGAAAGAAGAAAGGTGCTATACTTTTAATGGAAAATATACAGGGTGGTCACACTAAGAAATAATCTAACCATGGTGGAAATCTATAAAGGTATTTATGTAAAACCTAACACATGAATATTGGAGTAATAAATATCTCTTTAGGAATACAAGAGATAGTAGTACACGTGCTATTTATTTTTAATTGACTAATTTAAGTAATTATGTAATAGAATGTGAAAGTTCAAAAAACTATCTGTATTCATTATAACAAATGTCAATTATTTCCATTTCACGCATCTACTACATTTCTTTCGATACTATTTATCTAACTTTATAATCTTACCTATTTCTTGTGACAGTTCAGGGTGACTTTCTATCACTGTTTCTTCATCCCAAGTTAAATAAGAATTACTGGCAGTAGGAACTTCATGAAAACCTGTAAAAAAAAATTGCTTTTTCAATTTGACAATTTTATTTATTTATACACTCAATATATCTAAACAAATGTAATATAGAGTTCACTCCATATTTATACGGCACATTAAAAACTCTAAGGTGCCGACCGAACTAACATAAGGGGAGACTGGGACATGCTTTACATTTCCAACTACATTAAGACTGGGTATGCCGTCTAAAAATCAGAAATAAATAAGTCTAAAACGCCGCACCGTCCGCGACAAATTATAATTAGACCATTGCAATTACGAAATTTGTACAAGCGAAAAATAGAAGAAAACATATCAATCTAGGTTTGTATCGTTTTAATATTTTGAAAAAAATGGTATTAATTAAAAGATTTGTTTTAATTAGCAGTAAATTGCGAGATTTTATGATTTTTTTAAAAATATTTAGAATCAAAATATGAGAAAAAGGACTCGATACAAACCTTCATTCATGTTTACTGTGTATCGTACTATTTTTATTTTTCCAAAAAACATAATACTTTTTGTAAAAACATGTATAGCACGGAACCGTGCAAAGGCACATTTTGCAACAAATGTTACACTGATACGAGCTCCCTCTGGATTTATTATAGTTTAAGCTCCGCCCTTCACCCAGAATTATTTTATGAATGAGAAAATATAACGAGGGAACGAAATAAGAAATTAAACCAAACCATTTCTAATAACACGGAACGCCCAATAAAGTACCAAATTCCATTAATTTACTATTATACTTAACAGGTACTCTACTCTTTGATTATACTACAAGTACCGAATTATAACAATATGGTAACTAGTTATATGTAGTCACCCATGCACTAACAATAATGTGTAATTGTATTTCAATTCTTCTTTTTAAAATGGTGGTATGCTGGTATATTTGAAAACATTTATTGGATAATACAATTGATATTAAATTTTAAAGATCTGTTGTCGTAAACACATGAATATAGAATTATAAGGGGCAATGCGGTTTGCAATGAAAGGAGTTAGAAACACAAAAGTAATGCGCACATTTTCCCATTTTCTCATCAAGTCACACACATCAGTTTGTTGCATTAGACCAAGTAACAGGATTTTTTTTCATAATAATTTTTATTTCTGGGAAAAATAGAAAGAAATGTTTGGGATAAAAACTGTGGGCAGTAAAGTTATCTATCGATCTATCAAAATAATGAAATCTAGGATCAAAATGTAAAAAGAAACAGAGAAACCAACTTACTCCTTTAAACCCGAAAATATTTTCCAGAAAAAAGCAAGTTTCGTGAAAATTTAACAAATCAGAGCTAAAAGTATTGTCCAGAAGGTGATGTGGACCGATGGTGAAAATATTTTCTTGTTGAGATCGCACACCAATGTAGACGTTCTAAGACTCAAGTTGCAGGTTTTTATCTCTGCTTTCAAAATTTGTAGAGAAAATATTTTTGAACACAAATTTTAGCCATCTTTTTTACTTTGAAAATTTTGCAAATATTTAGAATCGCTCTGATATTCGTATTTTTAAAAAATGCACTATTAAATTTCATTGATACAAATAATTGATGCTTAGTAAAACTAGAGATATCCATATTTTTGAGAAATAACCTATTATATCTAAAGTTATTAATGATATTTTGATGCGGGGTTTAGTTTAAAACATCCATCATTAAACTTTTGTCTACTATAAAAGCAAATTTGTAAGTTCTCCCCATCCATATATTTTTTAAGAAAATATCAATAATAATTCGTAAAACTAAAAGTGTACACCAGGCAAGTTATTTTATATAATATGTGCTAATATGTGATATGTACTAAGTATATAACACTAGTTCATTGGTCAAATCGAGAACTACTACTCCTAGAAAGTAAAATTTCAAATAAAAGGTTGCCTCTATCCTTGATCTTTATTTATTCTCGATATACTTATTTGTTACTGACTTCGAAAAATTGGCATTTGCTTGCTACATTTACGTCTGTAAATTTCAGGTTAGGGTTGTAAAGAAATTCTTATTTTATACTATATACTATGAAAACAGTACCTGAGAGGTCAACCACCTGTAGAAATTACACGAACTGCCGAGACTGCCTTGCCTGCGGCGCCTGCGTAACTCCAACCAGACGCACTTGCGGGGCTTTTAATTATATTACCGCCACTGCCATGGCTGCCGACAGCCTGCCTAAAATTTGGAGAACGAGTGCCGGCGGTGGTTTACCTCTCGATAGACAACTACTAAATTTCATAATGATCCGTTGAATAGTTTCACTGACTTTCTGCGAACCATTTCTCTTATTCTCGGCGTCTATTGGATGTATAACAATAATAATTAAAATTATTTTTTTATTTAATTTGCCATAATTCAAAAAACGAAAACATTATTGGATCTCAATTTTACTATGTCATCACTACATATTTATTAATGACCGGTGGTAATATGAAGGTCAAATTTTAATAATTGTAAAAAATATGATTATTTTTCAAAAACCATGTCGATAAAATGTGAGTATTTGCAGGGATCAGTTAACGAACGGAAAACCCTTTAAGTCTATGCTGAGAAGAAATAAAGATGGAGACACCTTTTTAATTTAAAACTTTTTTTCTACGTTTAATAGTTTCTAAGAATATCGCGTATAGACAAATTAGACCAATAAATAACTAATACTATACGCATAACACTTATTGGATAAAACAACTTGCGTGGTGTATATTTTTGATTTTAACAATGGTTGCTAATTTTTATTTATTGATAAACTACCATTATTTGAAGGAGACTACAAAATAAAAATTCAAGAAGTCCTGAGGGATCCCCTGAGGATCCAAGAGTTTAAATTTTGATTTGTTGAATGATGTGACAGCTAAAGCTTTACGCATACGAAAACTAAACAACATTAAAATGTTAAGTTTTCTATTTAGTTATAAACAAGAATTAGTACTATACCCCCAATTACAAACAAGACTGCAGCTACGGACACATATTTCGGAGTTATTGCTCTTCATATATGGCACATGAGGTACGAAGGTACAAAATAGAGTACCTACAATATACTGTGCTTTCCTATCTTTGTTGGTCTTGCTTTTAACAATATAACAATATTATTTATGCCATGCATAGGCAGGTAGAATTTATATACAATCATGAACTAATTACGAGCTTATACGTAAATTGAATCACGGTCATTCATTTCTATTTACTAGTGTACATAGTACTTTCACCTCCCCTGTTGCAAATTTTAGCAGCTTGTCGAGGCATACCTACTCTTAAATAATAAATATAATATATTACTTCATAGATAAAACAAAATAACTGGTGGTGAAGAACGGCTAGACAAATAGAAAACGTTATATAAAATGCGGTCTAAAGCCCATAGATTTGAAGAAAAAAATTTCAAACATTTTTAATGATATTGTTTGAGAACTGCTGGCATATTGGAGTATACTGTATTATCATCCTGTCTTGTGATATTCTCAAGCAATATTTTAGTTTGCCGTTGCTTGGCTAAGAACGTAGACACGACTTACTCGTTCGTTGTTTTTGTATGTTGCTTTTGTTCTTTTGAATCTTGTGCCTCTTAAGATTTATCTAATTGATTTACCGTTCAAGTTGTTAAGTACTTCTTTACTTACAGACACTACTTGTTCGTTCTTTTTCTGTTGCTTTTTGGATCAAGTTTTTATTTTTTTTTCCTCTTTTATTGACGTTGGTTGATAATTTAGAGTGGTAGTTTACCAAATGTATTAAACGGAGAGCTTATATTGTTAGTTCGACATTCCGAAATGTGTAGATGGAGGTCATTTTGAATAATTTTTGTGACAAATTTAAAAGATTGTTCTATTATTAGGTGTTTCCTGTTGAGAAATAAAAATATTATTGTTATTATTACTCTTATTTGTTGTTTTGTTGTGATCTATTTATTATTGTTTACATTGATTTCCATAGAGACCAAAGACTCGATTTTTAGTTTTCGATACCTGATTGCAAAAAATAATGCGTGCAATTCGTTACAAAAATTAAATTTTTCCTAACTTAAAATTCACTTAACTATTTTCTGTTATTGTATCTCAGACGTCTAACTGTTCGTGAAATAATTACTCATTTTTTAAGCTTCTAACACAGAACACTTATTTTGTGTTCCAAATGTTAATAAATGACATTTGAATTTTATAAATTAAAGCTCCCATAATTTTGTTCCAAATTAAAAACACATGTAAACAAATTCATTGTTTAAACCCCTGGCCTTGCGGCCATCCTGTGCTTGTGTTGTGCAGAAAGAGATAACGAATTTTTACATTTTTACAATCGGTACAAAAAGTTCGGTTAGAACAGTTCCATCAGTGTTGCGTTTCTTGCTTTGAGATTTTTCAGAACAGAAGTCGGTAGGTAACCTTTACATTTTTTTATGACTTCTATACGGTCGGAACTATAAGTCCATTGGCCCAGAAAAGTAGTGGTTCTCAAATGTCTCCTACCTTAACATTCAAATGTTCGACCTAGGTCAGTGTTTTCGAAGGAAGGGAGGAAAGTCATATTGGTTTTTTGTTTGTCTAGTCAATCCCCATTACCAGTTTATTTTTAATAATATGAAACTAATTATACCTTGTATAACATAAGAATGTCAATGAAGATATTAAACTTAATAAAGGCTATAGTATTTTTGAGGGTTCTAGAGCTAAAAAAATGCTCCATAATAGGAAGGCTTTAAACATATATTGAAGACAGATCACAAGTCAAAAAATTCAATAAAAATCTATATTTCAAAAGCCAACTGCTTATTTTCCTGCCTCCTATTGCCGAATAATAAACAATGTTCATTACATTAACTTAGAGCTGTTATGAGCAAGATGAAAATACCACAATGGCTCAAAAGTTTATTTTGCCTTCAGAATTCGAACATGTTCGAATATACAACTAAGTACCTGGTAATCCAACAGTTGGCAAACTACGAGCCTTTAACATGCTGTTATTGCGGCCAACAATAATGCAATATTCACTAAAATGATTATGGCAAACTCTAAAATTGCGATACACTTGCTCTGGGCGCATTTCCTTTAATTTTTCATTTCCAATTCGATGTAACCAAATATTGAAAACCTAAAAATAAAATTACCATTGTAGTACTGTACTTATATAGTAGTGAAATTTTCTTAC
This sequence comes from Stenurella melanura, assembly GCA_963583905.1. Lineage (NCBI taxonomy): Eukaryota > Metazoa > Arthropoda > Insecta > Coleoptera > Cerambycidae > Stenurella > Stenurella melanura. The sequence goes on from OY757311.1 coordinate 602,434, forward strand.
TATACACTGGGCATTTTCCTCTATTTTATTAGTGTATAATATACTAAATAGAAAAATTGCGAAATTTAATTTGTATTTATATTATAAAATGACTTAACTCCCGAATACCTGCAGGATAAGTTACGTTTATAATAACCTACAGATATTCATAATTACAATATTAGAAATAACTAAACTTTAATTTGCAAACATATACAAAAATTTAACTCAAAATAATTTAGTCAGTACGGGATTAAGTGAATATAATGATCTATACGATCTCAGTTGGGACAAAATAAGAACGAAAACTCGGATATTTACCACTTCTCGTCTACAGTTCACGTGGACTTGATCCGCCTGCCACTTAGAAATGTGGACGAGATTAGATACCTAGAGTTTGATTTGTCAATTAAAGGAGATGCCGACTTTACTCAGAGTTTTCATTTTTATGCTGTGCCAATTGAGATCGCATATACCATAATATACTATACCTATTTTGTATTCGTTTATATATATTCGAAGTGTATTAGTCCTTTTGGGTAAATACAGGATTTATGTATATTTCCAGCATATTTAAATTGTCGGTAGATGACCAACTTATAATAATATATGGAACTTGTCTATTTACACTTCAACTTTTAAGAAATTGAATTTATTTAAAAATATACAACGTGATATGGTAAATCTAGGAAAATAAACTCTAGCTCAACTAAATTTACCTATAATGGAAAAAGCATGCCAAGAAACATGCAACTTAATAATTAATTACAAAGAAAACATTGCCTTGCCTCTTTATCTAAATATGGAAATCTATGCATTTTATAGTCTTTATTGCTATTGTAACAACCGGAAACACAACACGTAAACACCATTATATTATTTTATTTTAATAGTAAACCATAAAGACTTGATATCACTCTTCGTACAGTAAACAGGCCCTTTCAACTTTTACTTGCGGAAAATGCGCACTGTCAACTGTCAAGTTCATCAATGTCAATATGTCAAATGCAAAAGGCGGCAAAGCTGCCAAAGCGATGGGTGAAACAGAGAGGATAATCCACCGATTGAGGCGCCTAGTGGATCTAATCGACACTAAATCCCACCCAAATAGTTTGTTTATTTTCATATTTTTCATTTTATTAATAACTAAAACAAAATTCAAAAAATAAGTTACCATTTGTCAGCGTGCGTGTCAAATATTGTAGGTAAGTTAATTAAATATTATAAAATTGTATGGCTTTAGCCAAGTTTATTATTTCAATTTTAATTTTCTAAACTAAAAAATGTCGTCCGATACAAACTTTAGTTCAAAAGAAGAGGCAATCCTCTTATAAACATAGTGGGGGTTTACGAAAATTCACTTTGTGCGATTTACAAGTACCATTCTCTTTTTCTAAATCCTTACAAGTAACGAGGACAGAGATAGTGATCTGACCACTCTGAGTTAATTTTCGTAAACCCCTAGTACGAGTAGTAAGTACCTATAATCTGAATTTACACAAACAGTGGCAGTAATAATCCAAATATGAAATTTGACAACATATAGGTAGGTACAACTATACTTACACTATGCTCTTTGTTTACATAGGCTTTTCATTAATCAAATAGTAGTGTTATTTGAAAACCCATTGCTGCATTTGAGAACGTAATTGTTCTTGAATCTGATTGATTATAATCGACACTGTCCACATTAATTTTCTAAGGAGCAGAATGTCCTCTGTATACCATACTTATGGGTTTTCTGTCGCTCAGTATAGGTACCCGCAATTTTGTCTATTCACGCTACCATTTAGACACAATGTCGTTTCATCGTTGTTGAATGAAATTTAAACTTTCATCTTCTAGTTATCTCCTTGCAGAATTTGGTTCTTCGGTCGGTCATCTGACAATTAACTTAAGCACCAAAGGCCCCAAGGGGACTTTATGTAGGTATAGGTGACACTTAATATACGCTCGAAGTATTTTTGATAATGGGCTTGTTCCATGATATTCTTTTTATATGGTTTTTATACTTTTTCATATAGTACTCGATATTCTCATTATGCACTTAAAATTTCGTATTATTAAGTTTTTCCGTTCTCGAAATATAAGGAGTTGAAATTATAGTAATAGTTGCAAAAACCGAGCGCTCATTTGTGACGTCACTATACGCAAGTGACGTAAGATAAATGGCTTTCTGGGACCTTTCAAATTTAACCTGAAAGGTCGAAAAACATGAAATTTTCAAACGCTGGTAACTAAGCAAATACGTCGAGTGGAAGTTTGTTCTATGTCTCTACGGAAAGAAGAAGGTCGGCGATGAATCTTAATCGTAAATTGCAGGGTTAAAATTGAAAATTCGTTCCGACAGAAGCGAGAGAAAATTGTAATTTTTTGACATTTCACAAAAAAAGTCCTACCCTACTGTCAAGAAGTAACCAAAACAAACAATACTTCGAAAACACTTATAATTATAACAACAAAGGAGTATCAAGTCTATTGAGATCGTCGAGTCTATGCGTATAGTGACGTAGTGCCTGGCCACGCCCCATTTTCGCGAGGTGGAGATTTGTAATAGTTTTTAAGATACTAAACGTGCGAATAAGATTCTGATTTTTTGCAGAACCGTTATTTTATACTCGCACTTTCGATTTATAAAATAAAAAAAAAATGCCGAACAAGCCCATTCTGTTGTCAAATCCTGGTTTTTTGAGAGTTCTCGAACTGTCACAAGGATTTTCTTCAGCTTCTAAAACAAAGTTTAACTTAATATCCTTAAATATTTTTAGTGGTAGGCCAATAGGTAAGTCTGGGAAATTTCAGATCAGTCTAGATGAGTTTCATGAAATAAGTTACAATAAATAAATGCAATCCTAAATTAAATGCTGAGATTGTCTTTCATATACTTCTTGATAATATCCAAGATAAAATACAAATTAATCTTATGAAGGTTTCATGTTGGATAAATCCAGTTTCGTACTTAACTAATACTGCCCTTTAATTCCCCAATGCTATTGGGTCTTGGGTCTATTCTCATAGATTCTGGATTTGAGGTAACCTCACAAGAAATAATCTGGAAGGGTTAGATCAGAAGATCTAGCTGGCCATACTAGTAGAACTCTTCTACCAATATATCTCTCTTGACTTTTAAATAGATTCCTCTATCTATTCATGTTAAAAATAATGTAGGTATATGAATTCTTCAATCGGCGAATAAACCCAATAATATTAAGAACAATTCAAGGACAGAATAAATTTATATTTCGTCTTGTATATTATCAAGATATGGAAAACTATTGGAGCATTTAATTTAAAAGATTGTATTTATTTTAAATAAATGGCCATAAATATCAAAATCTATGTTTCCTCAAAATTATTGTTAAGTCTACCATGAAAAAGGTACAATCAGAAATCGAGGTTCCGATTTCAAAAAAAGTTGTTAACGTCATATCTTTTAAGAAAGTTTTGAAAAAAATATTTTTGAAGTCTGATGAATGGAAAATGGATATTGTATTTGTATCTGCTTTGGTAACATTTTAAAAGTTATTATGAAACATAGTTTACTGAAAACATGAATTTGTTCACAAACGTACACTAAAACAAGTAGATATACAGTGTGTTTCACTTGAAATGGTAACACTCCAATAACTTTTTTATTTTTCATTGAATTTCAATTTTTTTTGCTTTTTATATGTATAGGTTTTAACCCTCTTTTAAAGGTTTAAACAGCATTTAGCCTAAGTAAAAATGTAGTCTGTGATAAAAAATAGGTAATCTGGAAAAAATGTAAAAACAGAGTTTAAAAAAAAAATTATTCAGAAAACTTGTTCCGAATCACTTTAAAACCCAATTCATAAGTTTGGTTGAAAAAAAACTTGACCCCAAAAAACCAACAGTCAAATTTATTATATTATTAATAGTCTCAGTTCTAAAAAAGTAAATTAAGTAATATTATAACAGAAAAACAGGTTAAATAAAGGTTTTCTCTACTAAATCACCATTTAATAAAACGCATTATTCCTTTGTTATTTACTACTCTGTGTAATTCAGCTGGTGCCATCTCCTCACAATCTTGAGTTATTCTGTCACAAAGTTCTTCTAAATTCTGTGGCCTTCTTTTGTGCACTTTAGCTTTAATAGTTCCCCGTAAATCGAAGTCTAGTATCATTTATTGCAATCCCAAAATTCATTGTTTAAAAACTCTAAATATCTAGCTGCATTCAAATGATATTGGAAGACACGCGACAGATCTTATGATAATTTGTAATTTCAACATAAATCATGGCAATCTTGTGATAATAACATTGAAATAAATTTTACTGTTGATTTTTTGGAGTGAACTTTTTTACAACTTTTAAGAATTGGGGCTTTAAGGCGATTCTGAACAACTTTTCTGAAAAAACTTTTTTTTAAATAAAATCCCTAATATGTTTTTAAAATTTTTTTAAATTATTTTTGTCACGATAGACTAGATTTTTACTTAAGCTGAAATTAGTCCCTTCAAATTAGTAAAAAAATTGCTGTTTTATGGAAAAACTTCCACTAGAGACCTGTAAAAAGTGAAGCATTTGGGTTGTCTAAAGATGATTTTTCACCTCCGCAGTTCTAAAAAATGGTGGTTTTTGAGAAATATATACATATATATGAATTTTAGCTCTTTTTCGCTTTTTTCTGTATTTTGAGAAAGAACTATGTATTTTGGTGAAAAATATCTGGAGAGCAAAGTTGTAGAGCATAAAATTTCCTACATTTTTGTCCGAATTCCGCATATAGTGGCGCCGCTAGAGAGCGCGAGAGTCCATATATATTTTTTTCTTTCGCGCCTTCTAGCGGCAAAACTGCGAAATTCGAAAAAAAAACATAAAAAAAATAGAGACAAAATTTGTAGACAATTTTATGCTCTACAAATTCGCTCTCCTGATATTTTTCACCAAAATGCATAATTTTGGTTGAAAATTTAAAAAGCGCAAAAGTCTATATATATAAATATTTTTTCGCGCCCTTTGCCGGGGAAAGTATGCGGAATTGGGACAAAGCTTAGAGTAGGAAAGATATATATTGTAAGGAGTCGTAACGCTACTGCCAATGGTGAAGCCACCTGCCACCAGAGAGCAAGCGAAAGTGGCGGAACATATGTACAATATGTAGGTGTCAAGTTTATCACATCAAAGGAATAAAACGATACAAAACTGGTATTTTTCCAAAAACAGCTTCATAATAATACAATTAATATTCACTACCATAAATATATTTACTCATATCTTACATACCAGAATTTATTCTACATTCTATATAATATAACACCATAATCGATATATCTACGCCCATGGAAAAAGTGTCATTTCGGATGCACTTTCTATATTCAATGAAGAAAAGATGAATGAAAATTTCAATCAAATAACGTGCAAATTGCATACCAGAAAATGATATACTATGCTTCTCATTATCATTGCATGCACACGGATATAATTAAGTAAATAATAGGCCTACAGTTAATTTAACTAGGTAAAGTGAAAACTGCATATACTTTAACCTGCAAAGCGTCACTCCTTTCAATTTTTTCCCGCTGTGATTTTTACAGTAGTTTATAGAATATGATACCATCATGTAGGTATATTACATAAATTAGCACTAAATCACTTATAAATCTCTTCTATTGGAAAATTTCATTTTGCTCTCTATCGTTTGTGTGCCACCACCGCAATGGCGTCTTAGGCACAACTTGTTAGCGTGGCGATTATGCGCTGTTACGAGTCCTCACCATCTATCTTTCCTAGTCTAAGGGACAAAGACCCAGAGATAAAATTTGTAGTAAATTGTAGCTCTACAACTTTGCTTTCCTGATATCTTTCACCAAAATGCATACTCTTTCCTCAAAATAGAGAAGAAGGCGAAAAAGCGCTAAAATTCATATACATGTTTATATTTCTTAAAAGCCACCGTTTTTAGAACTGAGTGGGGTGAAAAATCATGTTTAGACAACTCAAATGCTTTACTTTTTACAGGTCTCATACCTGTGGGAAAATTTCTTTAATTTTTCCTACTTTGAATAGACTAAATGTTATTTATTAAACCTTTAAAAGAGGGTTAAAACCTACACATAAAAAGAAAAGAAAATTGAAATTCAATGAAAAATAAAAAAGTTATAGAGATGTTACCATTTCAAGCTAAACACACTATCGCTGTAAAATTGTTATTCTCTTCGTATAATAAAAATCAACGCTTCACGTGCGTAGGTGCATATTTAGGGTTTTTCTAAGAATGTAATTACCATTCGCACAAGGTGAATTCTAAAATGGAATATCTCATGTTTATTTTATAACTTAGGTATTTGTACAGTACATTTACGGGGAAAATTGTTTCCCAATGACGATACCTACATCCGTTTCAGATCATCTAAGAAAACTTCTATCGTTCTATCCAGAAATTTGTTAATGATGTCATTACTCGGAAAATATTATTTGAATAATACGTTGGCAAATATCCATTCAAATATTGACCTTTTTAAAGAAATTATTAACATTAAAATCAACCTTCATTATTTCTTATGTGGGTACCTGTTAGTGAGTTCTTATTACCGTAATAATTTATATGTTAATAATTTCAATTTAGCCCTATATAAAAAATCTCCTATATATGCTGGAAGCTATTTATTTAATAAATTGCCCCCAAACGTTAGACTGGTCAAGAATTTAACCGAATTCAAATCTAAATTATTTCCAACAATGGTTTTTACTCTCCTTCATGAATTTGAAAATTTTAGTTAATAGAAAAAACTCATTTAAATGGTCACTTTTATATATCCTAAGACTCATTGTTTTAGTTAATTTTTAATTTGGCGTCTGTTCATAATTTTAGTTATTTGTAAATTGTACCTGCTTGTGTTATTGTATATATATATATATATATATATATATATATATATATATATATGTATGTATTTTATAATGTTCGTAAATTATTGTAAAATATTTGTAATTTATTGTATTTACTTGACATATTCTATCCAATTTTTGTAATTGGCACACAGAATTAAATAAATCTATCTGTCTATTACCCGACTACGGCAAGGACGAAAGGGCGGGGTTGTGATTTTGGCAGTCTCTATATATTTTTTTTTTTAGGTTCATTGTTATATAGTGCATTGAATGAGTCGGGATTGTGCCTTTTTTTTCTGCAGCTACGAAACCTACTTCCGTTTTCGAGGATGGGGAATATGAAATTGACAGTTTTATTTTACACAATGTTAAGTTTGTCAACCAGGTTGTACAAACATCTACGGATCAATTCGACACGCATTTATCCTCATTCAATAATGCTATTGCTGATTCTTTAATTTTTCTTTTTTTGCTATCCACCTGTTTTGTTAAAATTTTCGCCGAGTCTCGGTATATTCCATATTCCATGTCCCTTCTCCCAAGCGTGTTCGCAAATCTTCGGTCCCTGAATTTCATCTTTCTGATGTAGCACTTTTGTGCACCTAATCTTGTACTGAAAGGTCTAGATGACTCACCCACGTAATGTTTGCTACATTCACACGGAATACTGTAAATACAGTTTTTCAAATTTTGCTCGTGGTCTAGCGGTTTTGTATTTGTCAAAATAGACCTTAGTGTTGCTCGTTTGCAATACCGTCCTAATATCAGAATCACCTACACAGCGTAAATTTACGGATAATCCGTACCTATACATAAGGAATTAATGCTGTGTAACTTCTTTCCGGTTTTATCGTAAAAGGGGTGTTATAAAATACGTTCGTATGATGGGGCCAAAATCATTTCTTCTAATGATAAATAAAAATACATGTGGCAGGAAGTCACAAAAAGAAAAGTAGAAAAATTAAGAAAATGTCACACCTAACATTTAGACAATATATAGATTGACAAATCACATTTTAAATTAGTGAATTATTTAAAGAACGAATTGACGAATAGAACACGACAACTACAAAAAAATATATAAAATAAGTACAATGTAGTGTTATATAAATACGTTAATACAAAAGTGTTAACATTTTTCCTACTATTCTGACGTGATTACAATAATCAAGTTTTTACATTTTCGCCTCATCTTTTAGTTGTGATCTATACAACTTACCAAGAGCAAAACTTAGTAGTAAGTAATGTTTTTGTGTAATTTCCATAAATGTGAAGACAAATAGCAATACGCCTACGGTTGATCTTTCTCTGAGTGATTTATTACTATCTGTATTTTCCAAACAAGTATAAGCGAGTTGTTTATTCAATTCGTTTATGACAATTTTAATTAATTGTGATTTGTAGAAGACATTAAATAATATATTTTAACGTAATTTCACGTAAATTCCGTAAAATAATTGTTTGCCATAAAAATGAGACAATAGCTAAATTTTCTATGACAATGGAAACTTAATTATGATCATTTATAAATAATATTCTAGGAATAATAGCTTACGCTCGCACTGTACAATTTCAAAGACCTCCGATTTTCTGATATTTTTATTCGATTTTTGTTTTGTTTGATATACGTCGGCGCTGTGCTAAGGTGTTTGAGATTAGAAAGCATTATTTTTGTTTCGCTCCGCTACGCCCTAACTATAGCTTTTAGCATCGATTTAATTTCCTTTTGTGTTTCCACAAGGAAATATACGGTCCACCCTGCATATTTTTCAGTGAAAGACTAATCGTTTCTTCGCTGGCAGTAGCGTCAACTACCTACCAAATCTGACTGTTCTCTGTCAAGTAATTTTTAGTTATAGCGCCATTAGGAGATAGATAATAAACCGACAGTCAGACTGACAGAGTTGAAATACCTTTTCTACCCGGCCGAGAGTAAGATCGCAAAGGTCAAAGTTAAACCCTTTGCGAGATATAGAACGGAGAATGTGTATACAGATTCAGCAAATTTAGTTTTAGGTACGTAAACTTGTTTCTGCGCAGATAAACCACGCCTTGTCGTAGAACAATGCAGGGCAATGGTCCATCGCTTGACCGCGACGAGTTGAGAACAGCGCGAGCGCACCCATTCTGCTTTTAATAGCTAGCTGTTTAGACGTGTGGGAATAAAATAAATTAATCTCATTTTCCTTAATAAAATGCCGTGTGTTTATACAACTGCAGAAAAAGTGCAAATTGTGAAGTTGTACTTCAGGGGCCATTCCATTGATGACACAATAAATTAATTTACTATGGCATATCAAGACAGACCAATCCCCTCAGCTAGCATAATTTCTCACATTATTAAAAAAATTGAGAATTTCGGGTGTGTCGTGAATTATTGCAAAAAATGCTGTCAACCCGAACCCCGTCATCAACAAATGAGCGAAGAACGTGAAATTCGCGAAACTAATGTCTGTGCACTTGTTGAAACTAGTGAACCTTGTTCTAGCAGACAAATTGCTGATGAAGTTGACATGAAGGAAAGAACTGTAAGAAATATTTTGAAAAGAAATGGGTACGGTTGTTTTAGAGTTCAAACAACGCAAGAAATATTTCCCGAGGACAATTTCAAACGGATGGAATTTTGTGAAATCATGATAAATAAAGTGAATGAGAATGAAAACTTCCTAAAGAATATATTGTTTACAGATGAATCATCCTTTTCATTACATAGAAAACACAATCCATCCATAGTACGATATTGGTCTCGAAAAAATAAACATTTGAGTGTTGCTGTGCGAACTCAGTATCCTCAAAAGTTGATCGTTTGGACGGGAATTTTAGACAATGATATTATAGGCCCACTGCTAATCGATGGCAATTTAAATGGCAATAAATATTTAGAGCTTTTACAAAACTAAATAATTCCTGCAGTTCAAAATCGTCCTGTCAACTTTGACGACATTTGGTTTCAACAAGACGGCTGCCCAAGTCACAATACCTTAACTGTTATTAATTTTCTGAAAAGAACATTTCCCAATCGTTTAATAACTACGAGGGGAATGATAAAATGGGCCCCCAGGTCACCTGATCTAGCACCCCATGATTTCTTTCTTTGGCACTTTTTAAAGGAAACCGCGTACCAACATGCGTTTGAACGAGCCAGTAATTTAGTTGAATTACGTGAAAAACTTATCCAACTTTGTGCAAGCATTACTCCAAATCAACTCAATGATATGAGAGGTTCATTGTATAATCAGTTTGGCTATTGTTTGGCACAAGAAGGTGGTTTGTTTGAATCCTTACTTCATTAATTTATTGTTTGATAATTATTAGTTGATTTTAGATTCTGAGGGTTATTTAATTTTATTTTAATGTTCATTTTTGCAATTTATTAAGAATAATTTATTTTTTGATAATTATTAGTTGATTTTAGTTTCCGAGTTATTTATTTTCATTTCTGTTTTAATAAGAATTATTGTTTTATTCCCATAGCATTTACGGCTAAAAAGGAAACTGCAGAAATGCTTTCAATAGAAGAAATTATTTGTCAAAAATGTGACAAATAACTTCTTCGCTTTTGACGAAGAGATATTTTCTCGTTTCGTATAGAAATTATTACCTACGTCCGCATCCATCCTTAGTTCATGCCGTATTAAATTCAATAAATTCAATTCATTGTGTGTCTCTACTTTCACGATTTATGGAACTAGCGGGGCGTGGTCAATTACATCGTTATTCCTATACCCTAAACTGCATTTTCCGAATCTGGATGTACGTTGTATCTGATTCCGCACCATTTTCGAGGTAGAATACAAAGCGTGCTTGTTTTTTACGTGGTTTCCCCAATAGGTCTACGGATCGTTTTTAAACATTTTAATATGGCGACACCAAGGTGGCAGTCCAAATTCAAAGATTTAAATATCTTTTTAATGTTCTTGTAGAAATATTGAATCGCACGATGAAACTCGTATCGAATCTAACTCGACAGTCAATGGGAAGACTGAGGATCTATTACAACACGGGAAGCACATGAACACTTTATAATTTTTTTTCTTAATTAATCAAAATTAGATTATATAAAATAGAAATACCAATGTTTCAAAAAAATTGCTAATAAACATTCTTTCCTTGAAATTATGTTGTTTTTACTTACGATTTTGTATGGTTTGATTCCGTTTGAGGGTACATGGTGGTAGGTGACACCATGAGTTACCGCACTTGACGACCCCAACTCCAGTGACGCCACTGGTAATCGATGTAAAACTGCAAGAGGCATTTAGTTTATTGTCTGCATTGCTGAGTAAGCAGTTATTTACACAATTTAACAAAAACATGCCTATCAGTCGAAATATCAGTAAATATATCAGTTAAATATAATCGATAAAAGTAAATTTTATAATTATGCTCTACTAACCGTTACTGACTGCGAAAGTGAAATACTTATATAAGACAACATTTTGCCATAGTTATAATTATACAGTTTTATTTTTTACATATCTACATACAGTGTGTTGTGCCTTGAGCACATCTCGATTGTTTTAATCTAATCGAATTAAACAATTTTTGTAACGCTTTTGTTAACCCACTTTCTCTGTCCGGCAAATCTTGCAATCAAAATTTCAACTAGTTCTAATTAAGCTAGAGCTTTGACATTTTGCTCACGTGTATAAGCTCAGTGACAATGAAATTTAGTATATCTAATAATATAATTAAGATGGCCGATTACCTCTTTCTTCACAACCCCCTTGATATGGGTATGAAATAAAAGGGTCCCCTTACACCCTACACTCCTATGTTAGTCGAAAAATACATATTACACACAAAATCGATATATGATTAATAAATTTGAGATTTGTGTCCACCATTTTCAATGAAGTGCAATAAACGACTTAGAATTCTCCAAAGAACAACTGTGCCAAATTTCAGGCTTCCATCACAAAATGAAGATGGGTTTTGCTTCACCATGCGGCTATGAGTCAATTTATGCCAAGGAGAAATAAGGGTGGAAAAATATATGATAAAGACGAAGATCAGAAAAATATGAATGTTTACTACGAAAGTGGCTGGTACATTTTCAGAGTAATGGTCACTATTCTTACCGGTACGATGGCTTAGCGGGCTACAGTGTGGCAAATACGCTTATTCGCACTGTCTATCGTGTACTGAGTTCGATCACCAGCAGCGGCACTGGCAATGTCAGTCGATAATGAATGTTGTCTGCGATTTTTCAAATGTGTAACCCCATTCGGATAGTCTTGGCGTTGGAGTTGAAGGTTATCTACTATGTTTATTGATACAATTAAAACGAGGATGAAATTTTTGGAATTAAATTTAGAAAATTTTGTGTGATCTAAAGATATATGGTAACATACAATAAATTGAAAATGGGTACATAGTACGTCTGTTAATTTAGTAGGCGAGCCGACCTTCCAAATTTCAAGGAAAGTTTGAACTGGAATCTCGTTTCATCCTAATGATTTATTTTACTCATTATGTTCAGTATATTAACTCATAACTAGGTAGGTAAGGTATACGTCACGGTAACGTAATTGACAGTCCCATAGGCGCGATAGTCTGCAGTCACGTCAGCTTAGACGGCAGTCTAGGCAGTCTTTTCGACATTTGAGCGGTATCGGTAGTCCATGTACAAATTTTTACAGGTGGTTCACCCCTCGTACTCGATTCTCCTTACGGTTAGAAATTTTCCTGAGGGTGACTGTGAGGGCCAGTAGAATGAAATAGCGTGAGAAAATTCTTGGATAAAATGTGCCCTTCTAAGGCAAATTTATAATTTGTTCAAAATTAATCTGTTTCAACGGGAATACCCTGTATTATCCATAAATACATACAGCTTAGTCTGTATTTATTAAAGGAACACATGCTCATTAATACTCATGTATATTTGCAACATTTATCATTGCTCCCCATAAACAATCCATCAACTGCATGTTTTTCTGTACGATTCATTGAAATGTAATTATTAAATTAACAGCAAAATAAGTGAACCAGGAATAAAATAACTTGCTACGGTTGGATACTTTACAGAATCTTGCAATATTTAAACATATCCATAAATAAGGTTAGGGTTAAATAATTATGACGGGTAAAGTAACCGTGCAATTTCATCAATACTTTTTATTTCCACATAAATTGAGAAACACTTCCTATTCATAAAAAATGTCATCCGTATAATCACGTTGCATTATATTAATTTGGAATTATTTATCGTCGATTCTGATTGCATTGAAGTAATTGAAAGTTATATAAAAAAATCTCAAATTTCTTAGATACATACTGTTACAGCTCTATAAAATTTCAGCGGCAATAAAACGCTTTAATCAAATCGTTCACCATCTCTTTAGGTTTAGACCATTAACTTTGCGGCAACTTGAATTAGCCCAGTCATTAGAGATATTAACCTCGAAACAAATCGGAGGCGGATGATTTTTTAATGAGTCATGGCACACTTAAATGGAAAACTAAAAATTACATTATAAAAAAAAAAGATGCTTGAAATGTCACTTATTTGGATCGTTGGAATCAGAAAATTATGCAGAATTCAAAAATGCAATAATATATAGGGTGTTCCATTTCAAAATCGAAAGTTAGTGTCACTTCCGGCGAAACCGAAAGTGAAAAAAAACAATTGTATGTCAAAAAGTGCCGCTTATTATGTATGTAGTATATCCTGAATTTCAATTAATTATCTTCAAAACTAAAGGAGAAAAGGGGGGTATACCATGATCCTGTTACACCAGGTATACACCAAATCCCAAGTTTCGCTTGCTTTACGTACTTTTCCATATTTACCCCTATTGAATCTCCAACCCTTCATTGAAATGAGCTGTAAATATAATCTAGCTTCAGGTGCCGTTGTAATATACATACGTGTACCAAGTTTCAAGTCAATATCTTAAACCGTTCGCGTTCCAGAAAAAACGTGGGCACAAAAAAGTTACAGATCGACCGACAGACAGACAGAAATTATTTTTTCTCTGAAATTTAAAATCTCCGCGTTTCATGATATTCTAAACTTACTTCAACAAAACAAAAAAAATGTTTTTTTTTTACTATTCATAACTCCACGATGTGGATATGGAAGTAAAATATATAAACGTTTTCAATTTAATGAACGTTGTCAACACATTTAATTTGAGATGGTTTATTAGTTTCGTTTTAGCTCTTATTTCCTATCGAAAGGTATTGAACTGTTAATTGCTATTTATATATCATATAATCGACAAATTAACGAGATCGTTGATCACGTATGAAATTTTTATTTGCAATTTGCAATTTCTCAACCTTAATTATTATAAATGTATTATGGAACAAATTCCGTTATCTACTGACACGCGAGTATGTATAAATATTACCACAATCACACTTTTACTTATTTGTTGTTTAAAAATGGGTACAAGTATACGTATGTACTATTAATAGGTTCTACAGAGTGTTTGAAAAATGCATAATATAATTCAGAAGCATAATCCAACGTGAAAATCACGCCGCGCCGGACTGCAACTTGTTTTATTTTACTGCAACAAGATTAACAAAACAAAGAGTCTTAACCTAGTTTACAATGAAAAAAAAAACGACACCTGAGGAGACCTCGTATTAAAAATACCTTGTTCATATTTTAGAGTAAAATTGATATACAGCGTCGCTGATATGTATGGAAATGGTCAATTATCTCCTAAAGGAAGATGGCTAGGGTTAGGGTTTTTAAAATCTATTACGTTAAAAGAAAATTAAGATCAGTCAAAAAGTCATGACGAAACAATGTTGCATTTTCTTTAATGGAACACCCTGTTTATTATTCTATATATCAATTCTCCTCGCAATTCTAAACAAAATTCATATAGCACATCACATACCTAAACCTTAACTGTTTTCGAGATATCGAACTTCGAAAATCACATGTCAAAAATACATTTAGTGTGAATAATTTTCGCGTAAAAAATAACACGTTTAAGTGAAACCGAACGTATTGAAATTTTAATGATCCTATAGGATATGGTAATAGAAGACGAAGTTGTGACCAAGTAGTGAATATTTTTAATGAATTGCATCCCATATAAAATTCATTTATTACAAGAATTTAATGAAGACAATTTTGATCGTAGAATCGAGTTCGGCGAAGTTATTATGGTCAGATTAAACGAAAATATCAACTTTGTCAACCACATATTGTTTCCTGACGAATCTACATTTTGCTTAAACGGGCATGTCAACACATCTGTAGGTATTATTCAGATCAAAATCCACATTGGATGGAGGAAGTTCAGACCCAACAACCACAAAAAGTACGATATTTATTACTTTTTCAAGAGCATATCATTCCAGAGCTTAGACGATTATTCCCGAACAATAAGAATCTCAATTTACCGGCAGAACAAATATGGTTTCAACAAAATGGGGCTCCTCCACATTTTGGAATTTGGTGCGAGCATATTAGAGGAAACTTTTCCATGTAAATGGATTGGACACAGGGGGACAATTGAATGGCCAGCTAGGTCTCCCGATATGTCACCGCTTGACTTTCTTCTGAGGGGGTCACATAAAAAATGCAGTCTACAAAAGTAGGCCGCAAAATATCGAGGAGTTGTATCCTGATTAAAATATGTACCTACACAAATTTCTTAACCCCTCAAAAATTGATAGGTATGGTTTTTGTTCTGAAAGTTCGTATTGTAATATGAAGTGTAGCGGATTATAAAATTCTATAACTTCTAATAGTGTTATTATTTAAAAATTTTCGACAAAATTTCGTATAGACCCATTATGAGGGGTGGTGAATCCAGTAAAGTGCAAACATTTTTTCAAAAAAATTGCTAATATGAATTATTAATATTTTATTTTACTCCTAAATACTGACGTAGTAGGCCTTGGAGTTTGTAGGAATCTGGTGCTTTTTGCTCCAAAACAGCAGTTCAACTAGCTGAAGAGCCTGTTGAACTGCGTTTTTGGAATTGGAAACAATTTAAATTGTAGAATTAAAAAAAACTGTGAAAATAGCACACTAAATAAAGATTTTACAGGGTGACTCCAAAACAAATGGGCCACACTGTATTTGAAGCATTTAAAAATGAGCCTCAAAACGTTATTGTTATTTAAAATAAGAAATTAAACAAATTTAAACTTCTATAATCAAACCTAAACTTATAAAGAATGTGATAAAAAAAATCAATATATTGGAGAAGGAAGTACCCTAATAGTCTAATAGTCCAGTCAAGGGGGGGGTGACACCTTTCATTTAAGTGCCAATGAATGGATGTTGATGTAACATTGTGCAGTGTGTTTGTAATGACGTTAATAAAAAAGTCGAAAAAGAGATTAGGGTAGGAAATGATCTGAAGGGGTAGGAAACACCCCTTTTACCTCGGGTTCTTTGTAAAATTAGGTCAAAAATGAAAAATAAATAATATATTGTTACGTATTTCCACCTTTTAGGAAACACCCTGTATGATTCCGTGGGTTCTAAATAATTTTAATAAGGGGTAAACCACTAACACTTTGTTTAATAATTTACTGATATACAATACTTCTTAATTAACCAAAATAACCTTTGTTTACTTCTTATTTAACCTAACTTTTCACTTTTCAACTCTTTCACTTTTATACAACTTCTCCTGCGCCGGTAATCGCGCCTTATATACTCTGAAATTGCCTCTAGATCCATCCAGAACACAATCAAGAATCTTCTCTCACCACACTCTAGAACACTCTATCTCTTTCTACAAGTTTCCAGTCACTCACTATTAGGCTTAGGCGTATCCAGTTTCAAGGGGTGTAATTCATAACAATATTTACTTTTTTTGGCCCAAAATAAGATGTTTTTATTCCTGTGAATTTTTTTGAAAAATGCATGTTTTTCGAGATATGGCCACTCGAAAAGTTGTAAAAATATTTGAAAATGTTCAGGTGAATGTATCATCGAAATACAAGATTTTCTTTATTTGCAACTTTTCTATAAAATGCGTTTTCACCGAGTTTTTCCGGAAAAACATGAAAAACTACCCCTTTCTTTGAAATTGTGACTTTAAAAATATGTAATATAGAAATTTTTAAAAATTCAGACGTTCTAAACATTTTCTCACGCTTGGAATTTTTTTGTAACTTGCTAATTTTACGAGTATGGGCCCCCCTTAGGACCGCCAGTGTATCAGGGACCCTGTAATATCAACTAATCTATACTATGTAAAGTTCGTTTGAACCTGAAACGTGCGCTGTATATTGCACTTTCAATATCTTGCACATCTTGACATTTGTGTGTATTTACTCAAGAATATTTTTGTTCTAAAGGTATACTAAAGTATAATTTACATAAAACGTGACAGTTTACCTTCCCCGTTTTATGACGAATATGACCCAATCCAATCTCACTTATAGTATCCTGCCCCGTTATTTTACGTACCTAGATAAAATTGTTAAGTCTAACAAAAGTTACTATTGTTTACAAGGAGCGTCTACACCCTACACGCATAGAGAAACATCCACATATACACACAGACATACACATTTTTTTTTATGATGATTGACGATGAACAATTTTTCTCCTATTGTAATGTAGGTACTCATTTGAATTAAATCAAATCGACATAATAATTAGTGATTAAGGAAGTTCAATTAACATATACATAGCATAATACATATCTGACTTTGATTTCAATAGTATTGGTTTATTATTATTTGAATTATTTATTATAGTAATAATATTACTGCTTTTGTTATATTGAAACAGTATGGTATATGTAAATCGGTAAATTGTTATTTGTATGACATTCTATTTATCATTGTACTGCTAGGTACGTGTATTATTCAGTTCGTAATTTAATTAATTATGGTTAATAAAATCCGTGTGATTTCCATTTTTATTAGCATTGACAAAATGTTCTTTTTGTAATAATAGTGATAACTATTCCGATTATTATTCTTATATGTTTTTTCTTAATTAATAATTTTTTAGAGTGCCCGCCGTGCCCCGTATAAATATAAAGGGGAGTTCTGTGTAAACACCTTTATCGATTTTTTCTTATTGAAATTAGTTCTTCATAATAACACATTTTGTTAACAAATAGGTAATGATAACACGATAAACATTTAAGACTAATTTATTGTTCCGTTTTTTTGTTAGAGCGGGTTAAATATATGTTATTTTAACTTTAATCGTTATTAATATTTATCCAATAGACACCGAGAACGAGGAAAATGATCCGCAAAAATGATGTTGAATAATTATTTACATTGATTAGATTACTTGATGGATCATTATGAAATTCAATAGGGTTCCATTCTGAATGTACACGAAGCGACTTAAGAAAATCCAGCGTGAGTCCGTTAAGAGTTGCGTCTTGAAGAATGTTTCTGTACGTACATACCAGCAGAGGGAAATATAATTTTCAGTATCAGTTTTATAACCTAATAAAAATTCAAATCAGTAGTATCATTTTTAGAGTAGAATGTTTCCCTTTTAAAGAGCTATAATTAAAATCGCTTTCTTGCATAAGCAACCAATTAAAAATGGCTTTTATCCGCGAAATCGAGCATTGGCGCGCTGAGCGAGAATTGAGTACGCACCCAGCGGGTTGTTCAATTAAAATAATTGGCAGAAATGAGCACAGTTTTGTTGAATAAAATAGTAGGTCTGTTCAGAACACATCGTTTCATTTTTGAAAATCCACACCATTTATATTTTAATTGTAAATTGAAAACCAATATAAATGATTCCTTCCAGTACACCAATCTGCTGAACAATTTTGCAAGTTTGAGTGAAGTGGTTTTTTTTTTGTCCGTAAATAAAGTATTATAATTATTATTATTAAAGTAATTATCAATAACGAAATTATGTTTGTCACGGGTGTTATTATGCAGCTATAAAAGTGCCACTTCTAAGAGCAGCGAATGTTAGGTAGGGGTATGAGTAATACTGATATATAACTTATCAATGAGCCAGTTGATACCCCACCATACATTTAAAAAATCTGCACGAGACATAACTACTGTGCAATATTCGATTAAGCCGCCTCGATTGAAATCATCGAATCATGCGAATACCGAAAAGTGCAACTGTGGTGCAAGAATTATGTGAATCTTTTTAAAAATCGTCCGCAAACAACGTCAAAAATGAGATGCTTTTCCTTCACTTTTTTAGTAACTATATATATAGTGTTATCGAACAGTAACTGTGATATAAAATCGAATTGTTTTGAGTGTGAAAATCGGACAAATAATGTTAAAGTTCTGAATAATCTAGTCAAAAAATCGAACGTTACGGTTTTGCCTTTTGTGTCGCTGCAAACAAAAATTATCGAGAACGATGTCGAATTCGGTGTTAATTTGGAAGAAACACTTTTAAATAATGAGGAACGAGGAAAAATCTGTTTGAAAAATGTTACCAAATGTATGGAAAATGGTAAGATCAAAGCTTTCTTAACAGTCTCTCTCGAAACGTGTTAATTGGGAAAAGCGATGGCGGAAAACAGAATTTTATGTTTTAGAATAAAAAAAAGCACAGCTTTTAATTTATTTTATTAAGAACCATTTTAATTATGGCAACTTATAATTTTAGTTGGGTAACACAACATTTTAGTTCTAATGATTTGTTTATCATTTATTATAGAATGGAGAACAAAATCGTCAATTAAAAGATCTAGCTGCGCACTGGCCGCACTGTATTACGCCCCGTCTACCAATGAAAACAAAATTGTTGAATATGATATAGATAGATATTTTAAAGCGAATTATTTTTTGTTTGCAAATAATTATAATAAAATATATTCTTTTTAGGATCTTGCAAACAGCAGAAAAAGTGATTTATGAAAACTAAACGAGATCAATCTACCTACCTATGAAAATATTCCATTTTAAATATTTGCAATCTTTTCATAATGTGCATTTTGATAATGCTACAAATGAAAAAACTCTGAAATGAATGTATCTACAAAAAACAATAATATAGCACATAGAATACAAAAATCTGAAAATCAAATTAAAATATTAATATTAATATTTGTATTTCTCTGACAACCCATATCTGGTTGTACTAGAGAACACAGTGCTCTAAACTGAATTTATTTACAAAACTTGTCGCAAACTATCATCAAAAGGACTCGCCTAGGAGTATTAGTTATAATTAATAATTTATCTATTATTCTGTCTCTTAGAAATGATTAGCCTTTGAAACGTTTTTGTCCTTAGAGTATTAGATTCCACTACTAGATAGGTAATAGATAGGTTATTGCTAGTTTTTATTCTTATTTGTGAATTTCTTGTCCGTAAAACATTTAACAACCAATTGAAAAACTTCATTTGTATGGACTTTATAAAAAGTTTTGGCCCGTTTCTTGCATGAAACATCTTGAAAACGGCATTATTTCTTTCTGGTTTCAATCGATTTTTATTTTTATGGAATACGTAGATGCATAGAAACTAGGAGAAAAGCGCAACACACAAATCACCCTGAGATATTACCATATAATTTTATATTTTATTCATTTCTAGTTTAATATTGGATTTTCGTCAATATGCAAACGAAAATTTCTCTTAAATATTTTAAACAACCTTGAAGCCGTATTTTATTATTCCATATCAGTAAGTGGTTTTAAATTCAGCATATTGTGTCAAATGTATTACTTTACGTTAACGTTACATGTTTAAAAACACATACGTCAGTACCTAATATAGCGAAACTTGTACATATTACCGATCGGGTGGCGCATAGGCATAAGTTATGAACGTATGTTTAACCAACTTTTAAAAAATGTTAAAAAAGGAGAAAGTTGTCAATGAATGGTGATCTATGAAATCTTTTGTAAACAGCAGATTATGACTCGGCGGAGTTCTCGCTAGAGTTTTACCAAGCTACGTCAATTATTAATTATTATTATTATTTCATTAGAGAATTTGGCGGATGCGCTAGGGACAACATTCAAATTTCGTCAGAATTGCATCAAAACTGATATTTTTCGGAGCAGCTGACACTAAAACTGAGGTTAAAATTTGTGTTTCTTCTTTTCTTGGCATTTGGCCATTAGTAAAGTATCACTTTATTATCATTTTAAATTTTAGTAAATCATTTATTCTTCCAATTGGTATATTAATTATTGTCAATGTAACTAAGAAATTGTCTATTTTAGACTTCAACTTTTAAATACGTACTTACTTACTACATGGACTAGAAATTTCATACAACGCAATAATATTTATTGTTAAGTTCATTTACTTCTTGGTCATCATTATTATTGTTATGAGTAAGGATTAATTAACAAGAAAATATAAAAGAATTTAATACCGCTTGATTTAATTTCTTTTTATAATACGTTTTAAAATACAATTTCGGCAGGAATTTTGTGCCCGGCCTTTTACAAAAATCAATTTTAAAATACCAGATGTAAATGTTATACTCATTGTCAGATTATTGAATTCTCCATATAATTTTCGAACATTTTATAGAGTACTATTCGCAGTTTTGTGAAAATAAGTTCATATTTTAGGTATAATTGTTATACTGTTAATTTTAATTATCTCCCGATGAAAGAATTGCAGGTAATTAAAACATCGTTTGATCAAATTAGTTGAACAATAATTTAAAATAATATATTTTTAATTCATTTATTTAATGTCGGGTCGGATGTCCGCTACTAAGGCCAATCACCGACGTCAGTATATGAGCCAACCCCAACCTGTAAATTTTGCCGAACCTCTTCTCTATCGAAGAGTAGGATTTTCTTCCTTGCCTAAATTTTAATAGACAAGGGGCCGACTGCTTTACATCCCCTCCGAAGGATGGTTCATCCGCTATGCAACTCCCGCCCAAAGTTGCATACCTTCTGCGTATACGTTGATATACAAGCCGTTAGAAGATGTGAGAACGCTACATTTCCCTGGACTCCCATCCAAGTATTAACCGCGCCTAAAGTTGCTGCCTTTTCATATCAAAATACGAATATAGAACTCTTCTACGCTTGCTCTTACAATAAATTTTGATAAAACCAAATATTTATCTTTCAGCTGGAATAAAAGCAGTAAACCTGTTCCAAGGGGGTGTAATACATAACAGTATGTAAATTAATTCATTTTAGGCTTTTGTTCTCATTTTAACTGAATGCTCATAGCCGTAGGGGGTAATGTGAATACTGGTTTGCTCTGCATAGCCGTAGGGGACTGTGTGGAAACTAGTGTTAGAATGAGAATTGTCCAATGAGAAAAACAAATTTATTTTAGGATTTTAATTGCTAGCATAACCAGAATTCAGGTTATCGAAAGAATGTAAAGATTGTAAATCAATCAATCAATCGTCCAAATAGTTTTTATTTTGGTTCTCATAGATAGAGTTTTTTCTGATGTTTGCAAAATCCTGTAAATAATATGTTTCATTACAAGTTTAAGCAAACAAAAAATAATTCACTTTTAAATATTGATGACTGACATATTATAAAAAAATTTCTTTGCAAGCGATATTAACGGTTTTAGATATTTGCCGATCAAAATGCAATAAACTCTTCGTTCTCGTATTTTCGTAATGTATTTAATTTTCCTCGTGTTTTTGGTTTATAAGTGTTTGTATGTAGGTATAACGAATTGTTTCCCTTGAATTTTGTCAAAAATTAGCACAGGTAATGACTTTATCCTACAAATTTTATTTAGTAGTGTGATAATCAAAGGCTACAACACAACAAATTAAAATACAGAGTGCTCCTATGTTCATGCTTCGTTTATATTCAGTACAATTAGAATTAGATTAGTAGTTTTTTTTTACTGCTTCATGGCCTCGACTTCCAAGAATATAGAAGAATTTTAAAGTATAAGGAATAAAATTTTACTAAGTGGCCAAATTTCATGGAAATTTGCAAAGATTATGCAATCATGGCAGTTCTATTAGATTCGCCATTTTCAAAAGCAGTCACTCCAAAAGTATCTAAATACCAATTTTAACACAATTGTGCATATTCTTGAATAAAAAATGCCTTTTTTATTGGTATCCTATTTTGCTTATTTAAAGTACCCCTCAGAGTGTTTAAATCCAACTTTTAAAAACGCGCGTGTTTTAAAGTTACCATGGCAACAACTACAACCCGAGTCAAAATGTCAACTTTTTAATAATTGATCTGACAGGAATTTTTGCGGTATTAACCACGAATCTGTTTTTCTATTTAAGTAATCAATGTTAGAACTCATTTTAAAGTAATATACAATCAGTAACAACTGTAGTGACAATAATTAATCCTATGTGACAGATTGCAAATTAATTTTTGCATTCCTCATTTGACACTGACAGGTATCATGATGTCACATCACGGATTCAACCATTTTACATTCTTAATTTTTATTTCCATTTTTTGTAGTAATAATAGCAGTATTTATGATTTCAAAGTGTACCAATAAAAAAAATAGCGTAAAGTATTCGTGGATAACTGGTCTTTAAAACACTTGCTCTATTTCGAGCACTCCGGCTGTGCCCTTGTGCTCGAAAAATTGCGCGTGTTTTAGAGACCTTAATATCCACTTATACTTTAATATGCTATTTTTCCAATGTTTACTCACCAGCTTAATGACACTAATAGGAACCATCGTGGAGCCACATTCTATAGTTTGCAAAATACTTCCATGGAAATCGCTTAAGCCACTTCAGAGAAATGATTGACAAATTTAAGAAAATGTATATACAGGTCGAACTGAGAACCCTCCCCCTTTTCAAAATCTTTTAAAGTCGGCTAAAAACGAAACATTTCATTTACATTTTGTTTCCTAATGGATATACCATAAAAAACCGCTGCCTAAGGAATCACTACTTCCACATCCAGATTATTCGTCCAAGTCACTTTAAAGGAAACATCTTGACTATATTTGCACTCTAGTATGTGGAAATTATTGGTCATAGAATTTTAATAATATTTGGGGTAGATGTCATAGAAAAGTTTGAGGAGTTGGTTTCTACCATATACGTTAAAAATGAAGTTTCTAGTTTACCGTACTTATTTTCTACTATTTACAACCTACCACCTCAATGGAGTCATCTCAATCAGATGTCACTACAATACATACGTGTACTAACTTTCAAGTGAATATCTCAATTTGATGTTATCAATCCCATTAATAATGAAGCGGAGGTGGTAGAGTTTGAAAAATATTAGAAAGAAATCTGAGGCCTTGGTTTCTAGTATATACACCGAATCCCAAATTTCTGTAGTCTTACCAGCTTGCTTTACTTATTTTCCCCCATTTGCCCCTATTTAACCCCCAACCCTTCAACGGCATCATCTCAAATTATGATCTAGTTTCAGACGTCGTTATAATACATACGTGTACCAAATTTCAAATGAATATCTCAATTTTATTTTATCAACCCTTTTCATATTGGAGTAGGGGTGGTTGGGTTGAAAAATATTATAAGAAAATCTGACGCTGTGGCTTCTAGTACATACACCGAATTTCAAGTTTCTGTAGTCTTACCAACGTTTTACTTATATTCCTCTATTTACCCCAAATTAACCTCCAACCCTTCAACGGAATCATCTCAAAATATAAACTAATTCCAGACGTCGTTATAATACATACGTGTACGAAATTTCAAATGAATATCTCAACTTTATTTTGTCAACCCCATTAATGGGGTAGGGGTGGTGGGGGGGGGGGGTTGAAAAATATTATAAAAAAATCTGAGGCCTTTACTTCTTGTACATACACCGAATTTCAAGTTTCTGTACTCATACCAGCTTGCTTTACTTATTTCCCCCTATTGACCCCTAAATAACCCCCAACCCTTCAACGGAATCATCTCAAAGTATAATCTAGTTCCAGATGTCGTTATAATACATACGTGTAGAAAATTTCAAATAAATATCTCAATTTTATTTTATCAACCCTTTTAATAATGAAGTAGGGGTGGTGGGGGTTGAAAAATATTATAAATAATCTGAGACCTTGGCTTCTAGTACATACACCGAATTTCAAGTTTCTGTACTCTTACCAACTTGTTTTACTTATATTCCTCTATTTACCCCAAATTAACCCCCAACCCTTCAACGGAATCATCCCAAAATATAATCTAATTCTAGACATCGTTATAATACATACGTGTACGAAATTTCAAATGAATATCTCAACTTTATTTTATGGGGGTGGTGGGGAGTTGAAAAATATTATAAAAAAATCTGAGGCCTTAACTTCTAGTACATACACCGAATTTAAAGTTTCTGTACTCTTACAAGCTTGCTTTACTTATTTCCCCCTATTTACCCCTATTTAACCCCCAACCCTTCACCGGATTTCCTCAAAAAACAATCCAGTTCCAGATCTCGTTATAATATATACGTGTACAAAATTTCAGGTCAATATCTTAAACCGTTCCGGAGAAAGCGTGCGGACAAAAAAAAGTTACAGACAGACAAACCGACAGACAGACCGACAGACCGACAGACAGACAGAACATTTTTTTTTCGCTCAAATTTAAAATCTCGACGTTTCATGACATTCTAAACCTATTTCACGAATAAAAATTTTTGAAAATTTTTTTGCGATTATGTACTGTCCACGTAAGTTAGCCTTTTCCGTGGCGTACGGCTGTGATTCGTTACGTGCAGTAATGGGTGGCCGGCAATTTTCTTGCTGCCGGGTAATGGAGGCTAGGTTTGAAGTGGTCAGAGCCAGGAGTTGCGCTAATTGTTCATAAGTGGGTAGTCCCAAGCTCGGTTGGGGTTGGTCCGTTATGGCGGCAGAGGGGACTGGGATCGTTCCAGTCGTTTGGTTTTGGAGCACTATTTGTCTTTGGGGCGTAGCACTAGGTCTTGCCGTCTGGTACGGCGGGGTGACGTGGTAGGCGCCGGCCGACGAGGTAGGCGTGACGAAGTACTGTGCGTTGGGCGGCGTGCTTGGACTTGGGCTGGTTGCTGTTGGTGGTACCATGCAGTGAGGGGTGGCCAGCTGGCGGCGCGGTGTCAGCGAGGCGTCGCTGAAGAGTTGGGGCCAGTCGGGTGTGGCAGCAATGGTGTACTGATCGCTGGGCAGCCCTGAGCCAGAGTGGGAGGCTTCCCCATGTGTGGAAGCGAATCCAGCGAAGCGGCGATCTCCCAGCGCCGAGGAATCGTCGTTGGCCCGGGATGCTGTTGGGTCCACCATACAGCGAGGGGGCATCACCATATCCTCATCACCATCCAATCTCTGTTCCATCGCCGAGTTTCCGTGCCACGATGCTGCGTTGCGCTCCATGCAGTAATGGGGCATCGCCTGAGAATCGTTGCTACTCCATTCCATATTTGTTGCCTGGGCTTCATGCCAGGTGGCTGCGCTGCGTGCCATGCAGCGAGGGGGCATCGTCGTGATGACGTCATGCGTGACCCCAGTGTCGTGTCCTATGTTGGTGGCGAGTCCTGCCTCGCTATGCCTGGGTGCTGAGCCCGGCGACGCACAGTATTGGGGCGCCGTCGTCGCGACGCCATGCGTAGCACTTGTGCCTGTGGAGAAATCAGAGGACATGCTTACCTCGCCGAGCCGGGTTGCTGTGTTGCTTGCTGTGCAGTGTGGGGCCACCGTCGTGGAGACGTCGGGCGTGACCCCCGTACCCCTTGTCAGGGCGTCGTGTTGGCGGAGCACTTCGTGGTCAGATGCTGTGAGGGGCGTCGTGCAGTGAGGGGGGGCCGACGTGGAGACGTCGCTCTCGACCCCAGTGCCTACTGCCTTGCCACTCCGGGTATGCATTGCCACTTGACACTCAACACAATAAAACTCAATTAAAACACACTGTCTGGTTACAACACAAGAGGAAGGGATAACCTCATCAGCATTGGCGTTGGCGTCTGTGCTCAAATGACTTCTGTTTCGGCAGAAGACTATTAGTTGCTGAAGGCTGGAACATTACTACTTGAAGGATCGATCACTACTTGCTCGCTGAGAAAAAGTGTTTTCTTATATAGACTTTTTTCGTGCTCAAATGACTTCTGTTTCGGCAGAAGACTATTTTTTGTGCTCAAATGACTTCGGTTTCGGCAGAAGACTAAAACATGAGCACAGCGCGCTAGACAAGTCATAACTTGTTCGCGACGCCGACGCCGATGACAGTACTATACTTCCAATCCACTACGTGGATGTGGAAGTAAAATAATGTGAACACAATAATTAATGTGTAATTTATGTGTTGTTTAAAATTATTTTAATTAAATAATAATACAACACAAAATAATTATAATACACAACATTTTATCTTAATGCAAAAATTATGCAGAATAAGTATAAAAAACTATAATAATGACAACTAGCGTCGTGCTATAAATATAAAAAATTAGCCATAACTATAATAAGAGGCATAATAGCGCTTAACTTAATAGTACATGAGCCAGCGTGCAAATGATTACTTCTTTGCCTTAGAGCATGAAAGTGATATTACTTTTTTTTTGTGGTGCATGCATTCACTAAATAATTTAAAATGTCTTACAATTGGTGCAAGTATTGTATTAAACTAATATGTTTTTAAAAGATTACTCACCAACTAGTAAATAAAAAGTTTCCTTCTATTCTACAGCGGTATTTTTTTTTTTATTGGTTTAGAATGCCATGAAACGTGAAAATTTTAAATTTGAGCAAAGAAAAAAACATTTTCCATCTATTTTAGTGGTAAAATATTTTCAAAAATGTTGGTGAAAAAATTTTCTACATTTTTTTTTTCTCAAATAGGTTTAGAATGTCAGTCATGTCAAACGTGAAAATTTTAAATTTGAGGAAAAAAAATTTCCATCTATTCTAGTGGTAATTTTTTTTCCAAAATGGTAAAAAAAAAGTTGCAAATTTTCTTTTCCGAAATAGCTTTGGAATGACATGAAACGTGGAAATTTTAAATTTGATCGTCTATTCTATACCCAGTGATAAATAGATTAAAATTTTTTGCAAAAAAATTTTTAATCAAAATAATTTTTAAATTTGTTTGAATAGGTTTAGAATGCCATGAAAACTTGAAAATTTTAAATTTGAAGTGAGAAAAAAAAATTCAGTCTGTATTATTAGTGGTAAAATGTTTTCAAAAATAGTAAAATTTTCAAAAAAATTTTTTTAATGGGTTTAGAACGCCATGAAACGTGGAAATTTTAAATTTGAACTAAGAAAAAAAATTTCCATCTATTTTAGTGGTAAAAAATTTATCAAAAATGTTGGTAAAAAAAATTTAAAAAAATAATTTTTTTTTAAAATAGGTTTAGAATGTCATGAAATGTGGAAATTTTAAATTTGAACAAAGACAAAAAAAATTTTTAGTGGTAAAAAATTTTCAAAAGGTGAAAAAAGTTAAAAATTTTTTTTTTCTGAAATAGGTTTAGCGTGTCATGAAACGTGGAAATTTTAAATTTTAGCAAAAACAAATTTTTTCATTATTTATTCCCTTTAGACGATCCACCCTGTATATTTTCTAGTGAAAGTTCTACCATTTCTTCGCTGACAGTAGGGTCAACTACCTACCAGATTTGACTGCTCTCCGTCAAGTAGTTTTTTAGTAAATGCACCAACAGACAGACAGACAGACAGAGACAGACAGACAGACAGACAGACAGACAGACAGACAGACAGACAGGCAGGCAGGCAGGCAGACGACAGACAGAGAGACAGACTGACGGAATTGAAAAACCTATATTTTCGTAATCTCCGTGATCTGAAACGTCAGAATCCGAAAAAATCTCGGAGTGTGATTTTTTCTCGAATACAATACTTCCCTTCGGTATGCGAGGGAAGTAATAACATCAACATACATTCCGATTAGTGAAGGTCTAAAGCCAGATATATAAATCGATAATAATAAAGTCGGCTTGATACTCCTTTGTCATGTCCAGTGACATAGCGTGCAGGTTTAGAATGTCTGCCGTTGGACCTCCACTAACTGGGATGTATGTATTTTGGTATTCACTAAGTGGCAAGCAATCTATAAAAAAATTGCTTTATACAAATATTTGCAACAACAGTAACAGATATTTTGAGTTACTTCGTGAAGTTTCCATCCATTTTTATTTTTCATTTCTAGATGGAAACTAATATAATGGCCAGCTAGATCTTGTGATCTATCTTTCTATATTATTTTTTATGGGGTTACCTCAAATCTAGGGTCTGTCTGAATACACCCAACGATATTAAGGAATTAAAGGCCAGATTTAGGTACGAAAGATTAATGCGATGAAGAAACGCTTCATAAGTTTTTAAATGAGCTCATTGAAGTGATGGAGGTGTCATTTTCAAAAACTTTCGCTTACGTCGCACAGTGGTCATTTCTCAAGGTCTAGGGTACACGATACTACAAATTTGCAAATGAACAAAAAATATTCTTTAGAAAAAAGGAAAAATATTCAAAAAATTTTAGACACTAAAGGGGTGGTTTTTGAGGGGGTTTTAAAATTATGAAACTTTGTAGACACGTTAATATTGTACCCGTGAATACACCAAAAATAGTACAAAAAGTCTGAAGAAAAATGAGATGGTTTTTATGGGGGTTGAAAATTAAATATTATTTTAAAATTACTTAATTTTTGAATAAGATTTGTGAATCTGCGAAAAAAAATGTAAATGAAATATGGTGAAATAAATGTAAACTTTTAAGGGAAGGTTTTTGAAGGGATGTAGCGGACAATATTATGTTTCTAGGAGGACAAAATTATTTCAATTATCTGTTTTATGTTTTCGGTGCAAAATGGTTGACTTTATAATTTCAGGTTGTTCTGGAAATAGTATTCAGATATATTGTAATTTAAATTGTATTTAAAATTAATTGCTCTATGTACAAATATGTATCAGCGGTAATAAAAATAAAAGTAAGCAAGAAAACAAATTAGTCGCTATCACTATCATCACAAACAATTTTCTTGGCTGGTCAGGCCATTTGGAAGTTGATGGTTGTTTAGGCATGTCCTCTATCAACTCTTCCAGTTCACTAAAATTAATTTCCCCATCCAACCAGGAATCATTAGTCTTTAAAATCTTGACCTTACTCCTACAGTGTTTTCGCCACCTTTCAGAAATTTAATATTCAATTTTTTAAAATTTCGTCCATTATTACCTGTTCTAAAGTTTCTCTACAATGTTGTGCGCCAAAACGATTCAGGACGTGCAGGTACATCCTATTAATTTTTTCCATTTTGTCATATTCCATTGACCATACCTCAAGGAGGCTTTTCCGTGATATAGCATAAGTAACTAAAAAGTAAAATCATGATTAGAAAGGCAGATGAATGCTGACTTAACATGTAATTCTCAGTACGTCTATGGATAACTGATTTAAAAGTATGGATAGTAAAAAATTCTTCCTCTATCAAAGGGTATGTACTTTCAAAATTTTATTAAAATCGGACGTTTCTTTGTTTAGTTATCGTGTTTCCAAAAAAAATGTGAGGGACAATATGAGAGTTGTTCAAAATTCATCACTATATAACACCATGATATGAACATTTTTTCTCCAAGAAATGCAATTCGCGAAGAGTGTAATAAGATTTGTGTATCTGTATTGTTTATGTTCGGCAAAATTGATAAATAGAAAGGTAATCTTCGAACCCGTAATGATTTATTACAAGTTCACTGAGGTGCAGTGCACAATGAAGAATCCAGACAACCTTTAAAATTTAAAAATCAAGTCTGGTTTCACAACCTTCAGACATTTACGATCTTTGCACTCAATATTAGTATTCTCGAGAAACATAAATTGACAATTTGCAGTGGTATTCTTGTACGTTGAAATGAAGTCGTGTTCACATTCATATTGAAAATATATAACATTTAATTTAATAGATGAAGTATCCATATTGAGAATAATTAATTTCATCAAAACTAATGCTATAGTCGGGCCAAAAAGTCTTGGCAGTAGAGCCAGAGGCGTTCGGATTTACGAATTTCCTAAATTCGCACGTACGTAATTCGAAGAAATGGAAGCTCTCGGATTGCGTTAATTATGTATGAGCTACCATATGTCTTAAATTTCAAATGTTGTGCCTAAATCTGGCAAAGTTATCTCCACGTATTATAGCAGCGCAGCCGCAAATGTTTATGTCCGTTGCACTGAAACTGTTACTATTGTAAATTCAGTTTACAATCAGTGTGTTCGTTTATAAATTGGACGGTATTGATTTTCTGTTTATAAATTACGTATTGATTGTATTATAGTGCCTTAACATTTTATTTTGTTAGTGATTTAGCGAAAATAAGTGTAATTGTGCGATATAGTAATATTTTTAAAACTGAAAAAATGGAAGCGGTTCCCGGTTGTTCAAAAGAAGTAGTAAAAGTTCATACCCCTAAAAATTCTCCATTTGGGTATAAAGAGAAGAAAATTATTTTGAATGTATATCATGCATTGGATAAAGATTATCCGATGAGGCAGAGATCAGGATCAACAGCTTTAGTTAATATGACTTCAAGGTATACCGGCGTGAGTGAGCACTTACAGAAGTTTGAGAGAAGAAAAAATGAAGGGGATGTTCAGAAACCCAAAGCGAAGTTTGGAAGAAATAAAATAATATTAGACAAATTCGAGAAAATGGAATTCGACGTAAAGTTCATACATTTTTCTATGATAATAAAATTCCTATTGTAAAATGTTACAGTCCTTGAATGAAAATAAAGATATACCCAAAATGGGCAAATCGACGCTTAAAAAAATATTTACATGATATTAACTTTGTATTTGCAAAAGAAATTATATTCAGGCAATTATAGAGCTGGTCGTGAAAGAGGAAGAAAATGTTATTATTTGGATGAGACGTGGTTGAATGAAGATCCTAGTGTAACGAAATTTTGGCAAGATATATAAGAATGCAAAAGGTGTTCGTCAAGGCAATATGGAAGATTGGTCAACAGGATTAAAATGGAAAAGGGAAACGCTTAATAATAACGCACATAGGAAGTGATTCAGGATTCATGGAAGATGGACTTCTATCGTCCGTGTCGAAAAAAGTGGCGATTATCATGAGGAAATGATAGCGGATGTTTTCAAGGAATGGTTTGCAAGAATTCTCGCAAGAATAGAACTATCGTTATTATGGATAACGCCACGTATCACAGCCGATTACTGGAAAAATTACCAACCAATGCATGGCGAAAAGCGCAAATTCAAGAATGGTAGATGATAAAGGTATCTCATTCGATCGTGCTTCGATTAAAGCCAAACTGCTCCCCCCATATAATGTGGATGAAATGGCTAAAGCTAAAGGGCTTATTTGGGCTGAAGTAAAGGGGAATATTGCACGAAAAAATAGAACCGTTAAATTAGAATATGTAAAAGGCCTTATATCTAGTGCATTAAAGAGAGTTACGTTATATTGGCGAAATTATTATTTTTAATTTTTAACTTGGAAGTTTGTTAATTTACTCTCTTTTTTAAACTGTTACTCCTTAATTTACAACCCTGTCAACATCCTTTCTTGGCAAGGGCAAGGGATATGCCTCCACGTTGACCCTTGCTGGGCAATAAGAACAGCTGGCATGGTTGAAATTTGAGTAAATTTTTATAAACATCAAACATCTTACAGTTTTGATGCCAGATTTCGTAGGTTGAAAAGTAAATTATTTATTATTTGTTTGCTTATAGTAATAAAACATATTCTTTATAGGATTTTGCAAACAGCAGTAAGAAAAACTATCTATGAGAACTAAAGGAAAAACTATATATAAAAATATTAATGAAATCTTTGCATTCTTTCGATAACCTGACTTCTGGTGATGCTAACAAGTAAAAATTCTTATTTGCCATTCTCATTATAATACTAGCGTCCAACATAGTCCCCTACGGCTAGGCAGGCTAAACTAGTATCCACATGATCCCCTTGTCTTTAAAATTTTTTTCATTCTAATGAATTACATTTTCATAAAATCTCATTCAGTTTCTTGGAAATGCTTAGCCTTTGAAACGTTTTTCGTCCTTATTGTGGACTCATCAGAAAAGCCTAAAGCCACTCATAACGATGTTCCATGCAAAACTAAGACAATATCCATGAATAAGTATATAATATTTATATTTGACATTGACTGATAAAAAACAACAGATCTTCACCTATCTATTAGCTAACCAGTATTGGAGCTTACATACTCTATGCATGTTTAAAAGTCAGGTTATCGAAAGAATGCAAAGATTTCATTAATATTTTTATATATAGTTTTTCCTTTAGTTCTCATAGATAGTTTTTCTTTCCGCTGTTTGCAAAATCCTATAAAGAATATGTTTCATTACTATAAGCAAACAAATAATAAATAATTCACTTTTAAACATGCATAGAGTATATAGGCTCCAATACTAGTTAGCTAATAGATAGGTGAAGATCTGTTGTTTTTTATCAGTCAATGTCAAATATAAATATTATATACTTATTCATGGATATTGTCTTAGTTTTGCATGGAACATCGTTATGAGTGGCTTTAGGCTTTTCTGATGAGTCCACAATAAGGACGAAAAATGTTTCAAAGGCTAAGCATTTCCAAGAAACTAAATGAGATTTTATGAAAATGTAATTCATTAGAATGAAAAAATTTTTAAAGACAAGGGGATCATGTGATACTAGTTTAGCCTGCCTAGCCGTAGGGGACTATGTTGGATGCTAGTGTTATAATGAGAATGGCAAATAAGAATCCACCAATTTCGCAGTAGTTGAAAAATTATTAGGTATAAAGAAACCACATTCAAACATTTATTCTATTGATTGTAGCAATTACACATAATGACCTAGTCGTGGTTTTCATCTCCGATAAGCGGATAAAACTTAATATATTTCTCTGAATTATGTGGGATTATATAGTAGAACGAGGTGCCGCTTAAGTATTACATAACAGCTACTATCCTCTGACCACAATGCCGCTGATTATTTGCTCTACTGCCTACACGTATTAGCTCCACTGTAGTGGGGTGGACTGTCTGTATATATTGCATATAATAAAAAAGTAATAATTTAAAAAAAATCCTGCCTTATGGAAATACACATTGGTTAAACTTGTTGCCAAATTCAATAATCCCACTGATTTTTCTGATTTGCTGATTGCTATCTGTTTTATCCAAACTATTAGAGAGGCCATTCATTTTCAACTCATTGAGTTCTTAAATAAAAATAAATTCATTTCAAATAACAATCTGTTTATTAGATGATTTTCACATCAATGGTGGAAAATGTACATATTTGGCACTATCAGATTTTTCAAAGGCTTTTGATGCCTTAGACCATTCTATGCTAGCAAAACTCCATTAACTTGATTTTTCGAAATTTGCGACAGAAATCACAAGTAATTATTAGATGATGATAGCGCAATATAATATAATATAATAATGAAAAAATGTCTATAAAAGTTCTTTAGTTAAGACGTGAACACCTCAGATTTTGTACGTGTAGATACTAGAGGTTATATATTTATTTTGCGAGTAAATAGAATCGTCTTCCTATTTTTTTTACCATTTGTATGTCGACATGACTAGGAATACTGTCAAGACATTGATCTTGTTTGTTCAGTAATTATGTAATACTTTTAATATTTACAGTATCAGGACAAATGTTAAAATTGTACCTGTGGGTCGAGATTCAAGAGGAGCAGAAGCACTCTAACGCAATACCTTAGTTTATTTGCTTGTTGATTGAATTTGTTGTGTACTATTCTGTTCTCTGTACAAATACTTAGTAGCTAATAAACAATTATTATTATATTATATTATTAAAGCGAGTACTAAGTCCTTACCATTGAAAATGTCAGTAATTATGTAATACTTTTAATATTTACAGTATTATATTTAACTTACGTAAGTACGTACGTAAGTTAAGGATAAGTACATGTGAAACCTTGTGGTTTTTAAACAAATAGTACGACTTTACCTAAAAAACCTATTACAATTTTTACCTACTTACAACCGAAGGTAATAATTAATTAACAGGATAGAAAATTCATTCATGAACTTACAAAGTACCAATAGAAGGAAAGTATCGTGGTCGGTCGTGTAAAAATTTGATTTGAAGTTTTTGTGGATTTACATATCCTAGAACCGATAAAAAAGTGGAAACAATTTTTTATTCTAAAACGGCTCTAAAGAATTTGAACAAATGGATAATGCCTAGTATCAGTAAAGACGGCATGACTAATTACTCCTAGAAAATGCAGGAAGAGAGGCTGTATCGTTTAGAGGCCTCTATGGAAAAGCTATTAAATATGTAAAATTTTATTTACACTTCCTGCTTTCTATAATGTTAAAACTGAAATACATATTGATAAAGTTTATTACACGTTGTAAATAAAAAAGCTATGCGGACCTTGGCATAGTAAGTAATTCTTGTTTGTCGGTTAGATTTTTATTTAACTCTAATTCTAAAGAGGTTATCGACACTACCAATGTATAGTTGTTACCAAATAATATGCAAATTTGAAACGTTATCTGACTCATCATAGAACATTATATAGTGTAGTAATCTTAGCCAAAAATTATTGAAACTAGACGTAGCTGATAGAGACGATTTTTTTAAGTCATTAGTCGAACCCATGGGTTACGAAAATTATATTCATTGTGGTCGAAAGACGCCGCTCCACTGTCTAGGTCTATTTTTGTACAAAATCGTCGCCGTATCTGGTTCTTCGATCGAAAAATTTTCCGCGATTATAGAATTGTGTGAGTACATTTGGTACATTCATAAATATATACAGGGTTTAGTTCTATGACCAACTGTGAGGAATAAATGTTGATGAAATTTTAAATGAATAATGTTTTACGAATATAGATTCCACTCGTTTTATTTAAGGAATTGCCACAGTCGATCTTATGTGGTAGTTTTACACGCTATTAAACTACGACGATTTGACCGAGATTTTTCTGAAAATCTTTTCTGTTGTAATTTTAACAATGATTTACTACCTGTACAGATCATAAATAGTTGTTTAAACGTAGATGTACACGGTAATTCTTAGATAGATACCTTGTCTTTTATAATTTCATTGAAAACGTATCACTCAATTGAACTTTGGTCAGAATATATATGGTACTAGTATGACTGTACCATTGCATCCAGGATCGCGAAACAAATGTGTTGATAATTGAGTTCCAATATTTCTACTACCAGGATCCCCCGATTTAAGGATGGACATTAGCTGGAAGAGATAATAGGCACATCATCATAATTGCAAAGTAGAGGGATTGGCAAAAAAGTGAATATTATTTTAAAAATCGTTTTATAATCCCTGATCCTTCGCCATTTCTTAGAATTATGTAAGAAATGGTGGAGGATCGGGGATTACAAAACAAGTCATAGAATGTCATACCTATATCATCTTTTGAAGAGCTCCTAACAAGTAATTTTAAATATGTAAATCCAGTTTGTTTTTTTATTTATACGTTAACACCAATATTTTTTGCAACCTTACATTCCCACGCTGCCTAAATGTGTGCAGCTGACTTTCCATTAAATAGACCATCGTCCCTTAAATATTTCCAGAAAAGTATCTTTGCTCTGCTATAGTCATTATATAAGATTAATGTTACTAGGTTTACACCTGGACTTAAGCAGTATGATTCATCCTGCAACATGAAACATTGACCAACTTGCAGAGTTGCAAGCAGAAAACGATACGGGCTTATGTACACAGAAACAGGACAGTATTTTTTTCCCTTCAACTTCAACATGAGTTAGTTATGAAAGTCGAGTCACTGGAACCTACAATAGTTATTTTTATACCAATGGCGCGAAATTTCTTTTTACGTACCGAGATAAAAATTATCGCCGAGGCCGCTTGCGGCCGAGACAAGATAATCTCGAGGACGCTAAAAAATTCGCGTCCAGGGTATAAACACTATTTTTTGTGTAACCGTATATTGCATGGAATAATGTTATGCAGCCTTAAATGCAATTACTGAAACACTCATTGTGACTCTATTGTTTTAATTTTTATCCGTCAACGATGGGCTTGTTCGGCATTTTTTTTTAATGGGCTTGTTCCATGATATTCTTTTTATATGGTTTTTATACTTTTTCACATAGTACTCGATATTCTCATTATACACTTAAAATTTCGTACTATTAACTTTTTCCGTGCTCAAGATAAGGAGTTGAAATTAGTAATAGTTGCAAAAACCGAGCGCTCCGTTGTGACGTCACTATACGCAAGTGACGTAAGGAAAATGGCTTTCTGGGACCTTTCAAATTTAACCTGAAAAGTCGAAAAACATGGAATTTTTAAACGCTGGTAACTAAATAAATACGTCGAGTGGAAGTTCGTTCTATGTGTCTATGGAAAGGAGAAGGTTGACGATGAATTCTAATCGTAAATTGCAGGGTCAAAATCGAAAATTCGTCCCGGCAGGAGCGAGAGAAAATTGCAATTTTTTGACATTTCACCAAATTGTACTCCTCTACTGTCAAGTAGTAAGCAAAACAAACAATACTTCGAAAACACTTATAATTATAACAAGAAAGGAGCATCAAATCTATTGAGATCGCCGAGTCTATGCGTATAGTGACGTAGCGCCTGGCCACGCCCCATTTTTGCGAGATGGAAATTTGTAATAGTTTTTAAGATACTAAACGTGCGAATAACATTCTGATTTTTTGCAGATCCATTAATTTATACTTGCACTTTCGATTTATGAAATAAAAAAAAAATGCAGAACAAGCCCATTTCATAAATCGAAAGTGCAAGCATAAAATAATGGATCTGACAAAAATCAGAATCTTATTCGCACTTTTAGTATCTTAAAAACTATTACAAATCTTGACCTCGCGAAAATGGGGCGTGGCCAGGCGCTACGTCACTATACGCATAGACTCGGCGATCTCAACAGACTTCCAGACTTGATGCTCTTTAGTTGTTATAATTATAAGTGTTTTCGAAGTATTGTTTGTTTTGTTTACTTCTTGACAGTAGGGGAGTACAATTGGGTGAACTGTCAAAAAATTACAATTTTCTCTCGCTCCTGTCGGGACGAATTTTCGATTTTGACCCTGCAATTTACGATTAGGATTCACCGCCGACCTTCTCCTTTCCGTAGATACATAGAACGAACGTCCACTCGACGTATTTATTTAGTTACCAGTGTTAGAAAATTCCATGTTTTTCGACTTTTCAGATTAAATTTGAAAGATCCCAGAGAGCCACTTTTCTTACGTCACTTGCGTATAGTGACGTCGCAAAAGAGCGCTCGGTTTTTGCAACTATTACTAATTTCAACTCCTTATATCTCGAGAACGGAAAAAGTTAATAATACGAAATTTTAAGTGCATAATGAGAATATCGAGTACTATATGAAAAAGTATAAAAAGAATATCATGGAACAAGCCCATTATCATCGAGTTAGTAGAGCCCTCTGTATAGACTTATTAATGCGAAATATCTAACACCAAAACGGTATTTTATATATATGATTAAAAATATGTATTTACCTACATTCATTTTTTATATATTAATTGACCCATTAATAAACAAGATTTGGTACGGATTTATTCACAACTTTCACTTGCAAATGATCGTGCATACTGCGTATATGACATGTACTCCACTGCTACCAATTTCTTATGTAACATCTTGCATTTGCACCATTGACCTTGTTCACACCTTATTACACTTAATAATAATAAACAAACAGAAATATTAGCATATTATGACTTACGTGGTAAATCAAGTTGAAGAAATTTTCTTTTTTGTTCAATAATAAGATATTGTACGCCAGATGTGCTGCTGAAGTAGATACTCCCGAAGATATTCCTATTCAACCAAATGACCTTAAATATCATTTAAAGAATAAAATAATCCAGACATGGCAACGAGAATGGAATAACGCAATTACTCAATTAAGGTCTATAAAGACAAATGTGGGTATTTGGACATATCCAATCAATATGACAAGAAGGGAGCAAGTGGTCATCACACGATTAAGAATTGGTCATACAAATTGGACGTCCTTGTACATGCTTAGTGGCAGCAGACAACCTAGATGTGAAACCTGTCATAGGCATCTAACGGTTGAACACTTCCTGCTACGATGTCCCCAATATAATCTAGCACGACAACAATTTCACCTACCTAATAATATCCAGGAATGCCTAGGAAATAACCCACGTACATTAAGAAGAGTAATCCAGTTTTTACGAGAAACAAGCATTTTCTTAAAACTCTAAGTAATGACCAGATAATAATAAACATTTGCAGACGGCCAATGACCTTAGCAGTCGACGCCGAAAAAAAAAAAAAAAAAAAAAAAAAAAAAAAAAGATATTGTAGGTTTATACAGACTGTCTATTTTACGAGGGCCACACCAAATATCTCGCTTAATATCTCTTGTAGAAGAATAAAGTTTTAGAAACAGTTATCCCATTTTTTGTGAGCTATATTTCAGTAAAAAGAAATTTGAAATCCATAGCCTACTTTATGAGATATATTACAAAAACCTGAAAAATAGGAAAACTACAAACGGTTATAGCTTCCTTATTTGAGGAGATACGAAAAAAGTTAAAGGAATGAAAGTTGACGGCAAAGACAATAAGAATAACAACGTCTAACAAAAAAATCGAAAAATGCAGTTGGCTTTGACATACGCTATTGTGCAAAAATGAAAAATACATATCTCAAAGTAGGCCATGACGCCATTAATTCCGTTTTTTTTTCTCATTCCAACGATATAAAACATGTCACAGAAATGTTAACCGATAGTGTCAATATTTAATATTTTACGAATACCACAATTCATATAATTGAATCGTAACAATCAGCTGTGCCATAATAGTAAAAATTCACTTTATAATAATTATAATTCCGTAATTATTTATTACAATTTAATACAAACCAATAAATATCTCATAAATAAAAATACAAGTACAAAACGAACATCCAAAGAAAAAAACGAAAAACTATGTATAACAGTACTACCTACTACTATATTGAAAAGAAATTGTGTGTATTTATTTTTCTAACTACTCGAATTCTGGTTTTGATGTCCTCAATATTTTCAGGGGCAGTTTGAAATACCTTGTCTTTAATGTAACCCCAGACGAAAAAATCCAAAGGAGTAATATCTGGTGATCGAGCTGGCCATAGAATGGATCCATAGGTATGCCTATCCAGCTATCTGGCATAACTTGATTTAAATAATTTGTACATATTACAGCAGTGTGAGGTGGAGCCCCATCTTGTTGAAAATATGAATAATTTAATCTTTCTGCCACTGTTAATTCATAAAGAAAATCTTGAAATTCGTTTTGCAGGAAATTAAGGTATCTACGAGCGGTTAATTTGCCATCATAAAAATAAGGTCCAATTACTTTAGTCCCTAAAAGACCCAACCAAACATTCGTAGAAAATCTTTCTTGGAAAGCAGTCTCTCTGTACCAATGTGTATTTTCTCGTGTCCACTTATAATGCATATTTCTATTGAAAAATCCATTATTAGAAAAATTTGATTCGTCCGACCAAAGAATTTTGCTACACATCAGCGCGTCATTCCTTTTCTTATTTAATAACCATCTACAAAATCTTACTCTCCTTGGCTTATCTCCCTCATTTAAATGTTGAACTTTCCTCATTTTGTAGCATCGAAATCCGTTTTTTTTCAATATTTTTCTTGCACTGTCTTTTTTTATGCGACAGTTTCTCTGAATTTGTCTCAGAGGTTTCCTCATTTTGGTTAACATAATTCATTACTCTATTTACTTTTCTTACATTATCCGCAACATGCGCTCGCCTTACTACTTTTTTTGAAAATGAACTGTGCGTTTTTAGATTTTGAACTAACTTCCTAAACATAGTTCGATTTGGCTGCGGAGCATCTGGAAATCTATCTCCGTAAACCGTGACTGCCATATCAGCGTCAAAATTGCACTGACAATAAATGCTAATCATATCGAATTTGTTATTATTGGTGTACACCATAATTACTAAAATATATATTATAATATAAAATTTGTCTTAGAACTCGACAGCGCAACATACAACAGTGACAATCTGTCAAATTTATTAATAACTGTATACACTGTTTTTCACTAATTATGGCACAGCTGATTGTTACGATTCAATTATATGAATTGTGGTATTCGTAAAATATTAAATATTGACACTATCGGTTAAAATTTCTGTGACATGTTTTATATCGTTGGAATGAGAAAAAAATAACGGAATTAATGGCGTCATGGCCTACTTTGAGATATGTATTTTTCATTTTTGCACAATAGCGTATGTCAAAGCCAACTGCATTTTTCGATTTTTTTGTTACACGTTATTATTCTTATTGTCTTTGCCGTCAACTTTCATTCCTTTAACTTTTTTCGTATCTCCTCAAATAAGGAAGCTATAACCGTTTGTGGTTTTCCTATTTTTCAGGTTTTTGTATCTCATAAAGTAGGCTATGGATTTCAAATTTCTTTTTACTGAAATATAGCTCACAAAAAATGGGATAACTGTTTCTAAAACTTTATTCTTCTACAAGAGATATTAAGCGAGATATTTGGTGTGGCCCTCGTAAAATAGACAGACTGTATATGAAGAATGGCAACAAAACTATTTTGCACTGTTGACATGTTTTTATTTTCTAATTTTCCTTACCATTATGATGATATTTTCTTGAATGATTTGGTAAATAATGAATTATTCAAAAATGGGTATTTGTGCCAAATGTAATTAATAGTGATATAATCAGGTTACAGTCGCGTCATTTTAGCATGAAAAATCTGAAAACCTCTAAAATTGAAGGTACAGGGTCAGTTGACTTTATTTTTGTGGCGAAGTACTTAGAAAGGCATTTAGAAAAAACAGTATTTTTTGGCGGAAATGTTTGATTTCATTTTTTGTCCAATAATTGGCCAATATTAATGGCGAATTTAATTAAATTAATTGAAAAATTTGTTATCACACAATATGCCATAGAATAGACGAACATGGTTACTCGGAGGTTTTTGTGGTCGCTGAACACGAATCTGAAATCCAATTTGGGAAATTCAAAATGGCGGACCGGAAGTCGGGCCATTTCCAGAAGAAATGAGGATGGACATCTTGGCCTTGAAATTCTGTACTTGGGAGTTTTCGAGGTCCTTGATTACGAATCCGAGGTCTAATTATTTGGTAAATTCAAAATGACAGACCGGAAAACAGTGAATTTCTCCGGAAAACCTCGTATTTTTTACTTTTTTGGGCTGAAAGTATGAAAAATACGAGTATTGCCTGAAAAATATACTACTTTCAGTCCGCCATTTTAAATTCTCCCTAATTGGACATCAGATTCGTTATTAGTGATAACGAAAACCCCCGAGTTCTCACTTTCAGCCCAGAAAAGAAATGAATACGAGTTTTTTCGGAGAAATTGACTCAAAAACCTACACATTTTCAACCCAAAAACGAAAAAAATACGAGTTTTTCCTTGGAAATTGACTCTACTTCCGGTCTGCCATTTTGAATTTCCCAAATTGGACTTCAGATTCGTGATCAGCGACCTCGAAAACCCCCCCGAATAACCATTTCCATCTACTTTTATGGCACATTCTGTTTTTCAATTAATTTAATTAAATTGGCCGTTAATATTGGCCATTTATTGGACAAAAAATGAAACCAAACATTTCCGTCAGTGTAGTCAATTGACCCTGTACCTTCACTTTTAGAAGTAAAATGCCAAAATGACGCGACTGTTAGGTCTATTCGAAAAATACCCATAATTAAAGATTAAGTCAGATAAGCCATAATTAAATTGTCTTAAATATTTTTAGGCATAAATTTAGAATAACCACCTATGTAACGTTAGTATTCATCTTGTAGTACCTACTCTTGATAAAGGCCTAATAACCCAAAACATATGCATTTAGAGTATTTCTAATATTTTGTTTGATACATCTAAAAGGGGTATTTACTTTTTTTAAATAAATAGTTATCAACAACCTTAAGCTGACCATATATAATTGTTTTCAAATGCGACTATAAAAGAAACAAAAAACATGTCCAAAAGACGAATAACACTTTTCAGATATGCAAAGACAGTAGTAGTAGAAAGTCTAAATAAGCATGTCAATCAATAAAATTTCAAGGTTGCGAGCCGCTTTTTATAGACGTAATGCATTACACACCTATAAATAAACGAATAGCGATATAAATCATCCTGCGTATCTGTCATAACTCGTAATAATGAATACTACTTGCATAGCTTCCTACCTAACGCATCGTTTAAATCTAAATTGCTGTTTTCATCCTCAGACAATAATATGAAAATTGTACCTTCACCATCGAGTAAATTCGTGTATCTATCTGTTATAAGGTGTCCCAGGACTATCGGGCAATACTTTTAGAGTATATAGCTTGGATTTAATGCTCCCAACAAATATATCAAATACGGTAGCTTAATGAAAACCCACCATTAGGTAAAATTGTACTGGACTTCCTATATTTGATAAGAGTTAAACTACAGGTTGGCTTAGGTTTAGAGTTGTATCCTATTGTTTAACCCTATGTTGTGAACATCTACCAACCGTGGTCTCCAATTTTGTGTGTTTATATAGTCACCTTGAAAGACCCCTGGGCGTGGAGAGTGTGTCCTTGTTTATTCGTTGTGTTATTTCTCTTCTTTTTTCTTTCTCTTTTTCGATTAGGTTAGAATGTATAGAATATTTCGCAATACCTTTTGTCGTGGCTATACGGGCTACATTCCCAAAGCCATTTCCTTAGGGAAAAAATTCTTTGCCTAGGAACTCTCCTTTCGGAGTTATTCACCTTCAAAATATAAATCTTCTAGAATGTTTAATTTTCTGATATTTTACAAACTACTTTATCGATTGTAATACAATTTGGACTGTATAGATAGTCAGTTGATTTAGAAATATGCCAGCTTTCGTACGTTGCCTAGCCAACCATAAATCGATTTCTGAAATTTACGGTTACATTTTTAAATTCCTTGAGCAATTTTCTAAAAAAAAAAATAGTTTTGTTTGGCATCGGTAAAGTGACCGTCTTCAAGTAAAAATTTTACTGGTAAATGTCTATCAAGGAATGCTAATAATGAATATCACTAAATACAACCGCGTGAAACTTGTTAGAAAACAACTGAATAAATCTAAACGCCAAATTTGACAAAAAATAAATAAATAATGAAACAAAAAATAAACATACTCAAATTTACTAATTTAAGAGACTATACTGTAGAATAAAGTTGTGATTGTTCGGTGTGCAATAGTGGTTTATTGGCACATCAAATTTTTCATCTGGTAAACATGCCAACAAGCATTTTATAAACAGATTAGCCGCAGGTAATGATTTGGGAGCCAAATGGATTTATTAGGAACGCGGCAATATTTTTTTACCAAAGATGACGGTCTCGAATGATTAGGGGTCGAGCTTGAGCTCTTTGCCCCAATCATCGCTGTAGACTTGGACCGGCCTCGTAAGGGGTGGGCCTGCTTTTTCGCCTACCCCACCCGCAAATGTGAAATTATTAGGAACACTTTCGTAACAGAGTTCTTCTCAATAAGAAGATGTCAGTCCTTGTCCCTTGTCACTACAATTCATTTTTCTCGAAAATTAGTAACTCTTTATGTCGAACAGGAGTAGGTATCTCTTTTTTAGAAAATTTTATAGAATTTAAAAATGTCATCTCAACTTTCACAAAATATTTGTCATATGCAGGTAAAAAATATTAGGGGTGTTCCACCCCTGGCTTCCCATGCAAGAAATGAAATACTCTATACTGTCCAAAGAGGGCGGCCTAGGGAAAAATAAGTGTTATTTTGGCCCAAATTTTTAAATATTTTTAAGCATTCTTGATTTATACGGAAACATGTACTGTGTGAAGTCAATTTTTAAGCTGCACAAACATTTCTGGAGACAGACATCCGAATGCTGCTCATTATATTAAAACGTGTTAAGGTGGCCATTCCCTAGAAAGAGACATCCGATAGTGAAATATTTATTATTTTTGCCCATAACTAAATTTAAAACTACGAAATAGGAAGATTAACATAATTTTTAAATTTAAATCTAGCTATTTTGCAAACCATTGAAATTATTGAGTGAAAATTCATAGTAATAGTCTTGTTATGAATCT
This sequence comes from Stenurella melanura, assembly GCA_963583905.1. Lineage (NCBI taxonomy): Eukaryota > Metazoa > Arthropoda > Insecta > Coleoptera > Cerambycidae > Stenurella > Stenurella melanura. Next base: position 647,227 of record OY757311.1, read on the forward strand.
ACTTATAGGTACTCTTATAGTTTTTTTAAATATACGTACTAACAAAAAAAAGTTATGGCCAAAAATAATAAATATTTCCCTATGGGATGTCTCTTTCTAGGGAATGGCTACCTTAATGTCACAAAGAAATGTGACGAATGGACGAGCAGATGGAAATTTTGAAAGTTGTTATGAATTCGGTCACAAACGATAGGAACCTTTTTTCTCAACGAGCGATATTTGTTTCAGAAATATGCCGATCCAATGCAACATACTCGTCGTCTTCATAATTTTAAGGCATATAAAGAATGCGGTAACTACAAAGCGGACAGGCTGCATCTTTACCTATTCAATGATACCAACGCGCGGAGTCCTTTGACGGGAATTTTTTATGTGCCTTGGAAATATGAAGGCAACTATACAATAATGGGTATCCATTCCTGCTAAAGTTAAAAACGCGTCAAGAATTAAAAACTATGAAATACATATTTTCTTATAATAAATGCGGATAACCTTGAATAAAAAACTTGACAAACGATTACCTGCTAATAAGTAGTTTTGACCGATATGGAACCTCATCGATATGGAACAATAATCGCTTTTGAGCCTTGTCTGCATTTTTTATTTGGCACCGCGCCCATAGTTATATGTATTATGCATGTACGTCATTTTACTTCCACGTCCATGTATATAGTAGGTATAGCAATCGTAAGAAAAGTTCTGTTTTTTGTTTTGTGAAATGTGGAGATTTTAAATTTAAAATATCGGTAAAGGTATTTACACAGAACTTCCCCTTTTAATTATACAGGGCGCCACTCTAAAAAAGTATTAATTACGAAAGGACAATGAGAATAATAATTGGAATGTAGTTATCGCTATTATTATAAAGAAAACGTGATAACTTTTCATCCGACAGGAAGAATTCAATATGCATAAAATGTGTCAAATATAGAAAGAAGGCTTGCGTAATACCTTCACAAATTTCCACCATAGTTGAATTATCTCTTAGGATGATCACCCTGTATATTTGTCTCTAAAACTAAAATAAGAGTCTTCCTTGACAATTGTGTTAACTATATACCAAATATTATTGCCATCTGCCACATTTTTGGTTGCACATCTACGTAGTGGACTATAGTAAGTGGTTAAAGTTTTTGAAATAGGTTTAGAGTGTGATGAAACGTGAAAATTTTAAATTTGAGCAAACATTTTTTTTCATTCTTCAATAATAGTGGTGAAAAAATTTTCAAAATTTCTACTTCCCTCGCATACCGAATGAAAGTATTGTATTCGAGAAAAAAATCATCCTCCGAGATTTCTTCGGATTTTCACTTTTCAGATTATGTAGATCACGAAAATGGAGATTTTTCAATTCCCTCAGTCTGTCTGTCCGTCCGTCATGTTTCTTGTAAGCACGATACCTTAAGAACGAAAGGTCCGATTGTACTGAAATTTGGGCTGTAACTTAGTGTGAGCTAGAGGAAGAATCATATTGCTTTTGAACAATATCGATCAATAAATAAAAAAGTTATTAATTATATAAATAAAAAAATAAAAAAATTGTATCTTTTGTAATTAAACAAAAAATGTCTAAAACCAATATTTCTTACAAAAAAACTGCGAAGGGTATCCTATAGAATGTGCAACAATTATATAAAAAATGCAGTAAATCGGCGAAGAGTATAATGATTAGCTTGTTCAAGATTGACAACACTATAATCGTGATGGGGGAACAACGACGCGCATAAGTGGCGAAATTGAGGCATTTTATTTATGACGTTTTCCTAGGGGTACCTCTATCGTATTTGTGAACTTTTTGTGCAAGAAAGCCAAAACACAAAAATTTTGAGTTGTGTCACTTTTCTTCCGGGGCGATGATATTATGTTTTGTTCTACCAGATTTCATGACAAGTTCTTGTCTGTTTCAGATAATGAATACGAAACAACCACAAACCGTCTGTCCAGTTCTCTATTCTCGTCACTGCCACCGTTCGACCTCGGCAATGTTACGGGCGTCAGCACGAATTGTCAGCAGCAAAGCAAACTTTACATCGAAGACTTAAGGAAATTTAAAATATGGGCACTGAGACGTACGTGACGTCAATAAAACATAAGAGTATTATTTAATTCTTTGATAATTTCAGTGTATGACTCGACCGCCAAGTTACCATCTGGAATTTTAAATGGAAACGTGAATCAATTTGGTGATTTCGATATGTGTCTCGCAGCCAACTTGGAAAGCAGAAATATCGTTGGCAAATACTGTTTGGCCTCCATAGAAGTTCAAACTCCCCACAGTGCCTTTCTAGCTGGATTACACAAATTAATGCAGTCACATTATCATTTTAAAAGCAAGTTGGAAGATGTAAGTCCTCGTTTTTGGTTCCCTAATATCTGACAACCTTGCATGAAACTACACCTTAATAAAGTAAATGTAGTAATCATTATACTCCTCAGTTGTTTAATTTAATGATCTACATCACCAATCAGAAATTAAACTATTGAATATACAGGGTGTCCCATAAGTGGACGATCAATCGAAGTGGGGTGATGGGGGAGGTTATATCCAATCAAAATAACCATATATGGCCTCGAATAACCACACTATTGAAGATTTAAAAGTTATATCAATTTCTATATACTCATACTAGAAGCCGAGATATCAGATTGTTTACTAATATTTTCACATAGTAAATTCGGCGGCGCTCAGAGAGATTCGGCAGCGCCCCCCGTCTCTTTTCTTAGACATTTCTAAACCTCTCAGATTTAAGATGATCTGGAAGGCGGTTAAAAACATTCAGTTGCATTTAACCATTTCCAAGTTTTGCCAATTGCAAATTTCATTCATCAATTCTGTTTCGAATTTTTGTTCATTTCTAATTTTGACGTGACCGAGCGCTTTTGTTATGGAATTTTGACAAAATCAAAATGAAAAAAATTAATTTTTTTGATGAAAGAAATCTTAAATGATTTAAAAAATTACAAAATTAATGAGGCTTCTAGGGTTTTGGATCAAATCATCTACTATATTTTCTCCCACAAATACGAAAAACCATCGTTATGATTCTTAATCAAATCTAACGAATTATTATCATAAATAAAAAAACACGCATATACTATTAAATTACAAAAATGAGGAACACACTGTACATAGTAAATACGCTTTTGCAGTTATGCATCTTTGCAAGTTATAGATTGCGATGCGATAGTAGCAATAAATCAAATCAATGAAATTAGGTAAACAATTAATATTTAAAAAAAAATACAATAGGTACAACGAATTGATATTTCAGCCAGGACACAGAGTTCCCAGGTTTTCCAGCATAAATTGGGCTATCTGTGTCCCCAGTGCGTGTACATCAAAAGACGTTGAATTAGGGCTAAAAAAGACCGTGGACACTATGCTCAAAGGCACAGATATACAAGTACGCTATGAAGTAGATCCCACAATGTGTCAATCGTCCAGGGATACCTACACACCTTTATCCACTTACATTGGAATGTAAGTTTTACACCATCTTCATTTCTTAGCCTATGCTTTCACGCCACAACAATAATGAATTAATCCTGTGCTTTCAGATTGTTCTTTGTTTTGGTTATTTTAGGAGAATTTCTCGCTACTGTTTACGATTATTTGGCATATGGAGATAAAAGTAAGTAGATAAATTTATCCAGCAAGTTATAGTTATATAATAATTTAATTAAAAATCTATCAAATATGTCATGTAATTTAATACTTAAAATTAGTTAGAAGCGTAGTTGTTTTGATTGATTCACCAACAATGGATTTTATTATGTGCTATTTTAGTTTTTCTTCCATACCTAACTTGGGTGAACAACATACATAAAACTGAGGTCATTTGCTTAATACTTAATAATAATATTTCTCTATGACAACAAAACAGTTTCGGGATCGTAAAGTAGATCTACGTTTTTGAATACATTTGAATAAAAATTTATTCTATTATAAATTATCTTCAGCATACATCAATCTTATGGAAAAGTTTATTATCTGTCGAATTTGAAATTGTTGCTTATGTGGCACTAATCAAGAGCCTGGGCATGACTTTCGAAAATGAACAATTTTTGAGATGCAACTTGTCAAAACTAGACAAAGAATTTTTGACTCTTACACTATTAACTTTAGGAAATATATTATACCGGGTGAGTCACGAATTGCGCTCGCCCCGATATTTTCTAAAATATTTGGAATAGAAAATTAAAATTTGGAGGCCTTATTACACGACTAAAATGCCATCTTTTCAATAAAAAATCAAGTTTGGTGCACATCCGGTTTGACCGGAAATGCCCACAACTTTCGATTTTTAAATGGAACACCCTATATATTTTTACATTTTTGGAATCTAGAGGAAATTTTGAATACGATACATCCATTTTGGTCACTTTTTGATGAACATTAAAAATTTTATTAAAAAATCTATTTCTGAATCCTGAGTGCTGTGGTGCCCAAAATATATTTTAGTTCTGTGTGCTACGTTACTATAAAAATAAAAAGAGCAATATGATTGCATTGCTTAATTCTCTAGAGGCGTTTAAAATTTTTAAATGAGTTTTTTACCCACTAACTCGGTTTTTTCAATGGGAATTTAATCGTTCACCAACATTTTTAAGTACCTCATTTTCATACGAATCTAATGATACCAAAATTTTGAAAATCCGCTCAGAAATATTTGAGATTTCAGCCAAAATACAATGCAACCAAGCTTTTAGAAACATGCGGCTAATAGATAATAGATTAGTGGGCTTTGGAAACTAAAATGGCACATTTCTGTGTAAATCTGGTAACCTAATAACATTGGAAAAATCATAGTAGCCATTGAATGTAATAAAACAATATCAGCTGTCAGACAGATACAAAATATAGCGTTGCGGAAATTTCTGTGAGTAAAAATTAAAGAAAATGAATAATTTTAGTAGAAATGAAAAGGTCGATATGTTACTGATATATGGAGAGCGTCTCAAAAATTCAACTGCAGCTGCAGAACTGTATCAGCAACGATATCCCAACAGACGTCATCCAAGCAGACACTTGTTTGCCAGAGTGGAACAAGAATTAAGAAACGAACCCAATCAACAAGATGACCATCAAACATTTATTGTAAGTGAGGACAAAGAAATTGATGTATTAGGATTTGTGATGGTACATCCAACATCAACAAGGGAATTGTCAATGGAATGCGACATTAGTCAGTCTTTGGTTTGCAGAATTTTAAAGAAACATAAGTTTCGGTCTTATAAATACCAAATACACCAACATCTTTATGGAGATGATAACGACAGGAGGCTAGTATATTGCAACTGGTTCTTAAATGCAGTACAACAAAACCCAGATTTTCCTTTTCATGTTTTATATTCAGATGAAAGTAGATTTACGAACCAAGGTATGTTTAACAGAAATAATACTAGGTACTGGGCTCAAGAAAATCCGAGGTTGGTAGGGCGGGGAAATATTCAGGAAAGATTTGGGTTTAACTGATAGCTTGGAGTACTTGGAGATCGAATAATTGGACCCATATTTTTTTATGGAACACTTACTGGCGAACGATATTTATTCTTTTTACAAAACCAGACAGCAGAATTTCTTGACTTACTTCCTCTTGCCTATTTACAAAATCTGTTTTTCCAACAAGATGGTGCTCCCCCACATAATTCCAGAAGCGTGATGGAATATTTAAACAACTTGCATGGTGAACGCCTTATCGCAAATCAAGGTCATATCAGGTGGCCTCCTAGGTCACCTGACTTAACACCCCTCGACTATTATGTATGGGGCACTCTCAAAAATAAAGTTTATAAAACTTCTTCAAATACCCGTGAAGAGCTGCAAAATAAAGTTGTACGGGCTCTTAATGAAATAACGCCGGCTGAATTGCGTAGAGCCATTCAAGCAACTGTACGCAGAGCCGAATTGTGTATAGAAAAAAATGGTGGATATTTTGAACAATATCTATAAATGTCAATTTATGGTTTAATTATATTAATTATTTTAAAGATACCTACTGTTACCTAGTTTAAGTTTAATTGTTCAAACGGAATTGATTTTTATTTATTTATAGGCCCGATATTTATGTTCATTTAAATAAAACTCTGAAAACCGAACTGATGTTGCATTCTATTGCAAATGTCCTTGTGGATGTAATTGTGTTTACCTCCACATACCTATGCTAAACTTAATTGTAACGTTCTTTGCGCTCACAATTATTAAATGTTTGATAGCTCAAGATTGCCTATAACTACACGAGTCTGTCTGACAGCTGATATTGTTTTATTACATTCAATGGCTACTATGATTTTTCCAATGTTATTAGGTTACCAGATTTACACAGAAATGTGCCATTTTAGTTTCCAAAGCCCACTAATCTATTATCTATTAGCCGCATGTTTCTAAAAGCTTGGTTGCATTGTATTTTGGCTGAAATCTCAAATATTTCTGAGCGGATTTTCAAAATTTTGGTATCATTAGATTCGTATGAAAATGAGGTATTTAAAAATGTTGGTGAACGATTAAATTCCCATTTAAAAAAACCGAGTTAGTGGGTAAAAATCACATTTAAAAATTTTAAACGCCTCTAGAGAATTAAGTAATGCAATCATATTGCTCTTTTTATTTGTATAGTACCTAACGTAGCACACAAACTAAAATATATTTTGGGCACCACAGCACTCTGGATTCAGAAATAGATTTTTTAATAAAATTTTTAATGTTTATCAAAAAGTGACCAAAATGGATGTATTGTATTCAAAATTTCCTCTAGATTCTAAAAATGTAAAAATATATAGGGTGTTCCATTTAAAAATCGAAAGTTGTGGGCATTTCCAGTCAAACCGGATGTGCGCCAAACTTGATTTTTTATTGAAAAGATGGCATTTTAGTCGTGTAATAAGGCCTCCAAATTTCAATTTTCTATTCCAAATATTTTAGGAAATATCGGGGCGAGCGCAATTCGTGACTCACCCGGTATACTAACATACAATATGTTCCTTTGCATGTATTGCTATCTCCGTTATAATAAAAGATAGGAAATCGTTTAAAATTTCGGAGAATTATTTCGGCATTTCAATGGTGCTTTTACATTTGATGCAACTTCTCCAGTTTTTAAAATAATTGCGAAGAACCAAAGCGGTGCATTTTTAAAAACTCCGTTTATAAATTATGTCATTTTAACTCTGATTTTACACCGTTGAAAAGAGAATTAAAAGTACTATCGAATACACAAAAAATCCAATGTGGCGTCCATATAAAAACAAAAGTTATAGTCGATTTCTCAAAAACAAAAGACAATAATTTTGTTCCATTAACCATTATTGTATAGATTTTAATAAATTGTCTGTATAACATGTAAGTTTCTAATAATAATTTAATCATCTTCCATCTGTAAAATAAAGTGTGTCTCCTGATGTGTTTATTAAGAACGATTTAAATATATTGGCAATATTATTTTATAATTTTATAAGCACTGTTCTGTTATTTCAGATAAATGGATCATGGCATTTTCTATCAGGAGAAATGCAAGTTCAATGGTTACTATAAAAAGTTCACCTGGCGACATCGAGGCAGTACATGGCATACGTTTTTTGAATGCTGTGTTACTTCTCTTTGCTCATAAATCTATGGCTCTCTTCTTTCAACCTTTTACTAACAGAACAGAATTTGTCGAGGTAAATAGCAAATTACACTTAAATTAGAATTAAAAGAAAATCAACTGGAGGACCAGCCACCTCTCACCAGTAGATTAAAATGATTAAATCATTTCATAATAATATTATCTACATATATAGGGTGTTCGTGAATAAAGGTATGAAATCAGAGAACAAATAGTAAGTTAGTGATATTATTATCTAAGTGTCATCTCGGTAAGTTGTAGATTTTAATGGAGTTGGTTACATTTTCCATCCTATTTTTGTTATTTGGCATCCTTAAAACCCTCATGATATTTTTGGATTTCTTTACGTCTTGTCTTATTTCACTATAACTACAGTAGTTAACGCACACAATTTACTTTTTAAATATTATTTAAAAAAATCAAAGTCTCTTACTTATTTGTGATTTTTCATTATAATAAACAAGCTAAACATTAAACTCTTTTCAGTGTTATCGTAAATAATGTCAGTTTTTATTTAAGCCGTCCAGTTCATAATCTTAGCCCATCTGTGACAAATTTATTACTTTTAAGTTTATAAACAGGGATTATTCCTGCAATTAATTCAAGCACGCGGGGGATTCGGTAAGAAAATTTCACACGAAAATAAATTAATAAACTGTAACTTCAACTGACATTAAGAATATTCTAAGACATAACAAGGTATAAGATTAGTAGGTCATGAATGGGTCTTGTTGACAAAATGGACAGAAATGCATCGGAATTAGTAAGTAGTGTTGTGTCAAAAGTTAAAGTTGTCAGTTATTTGAAAATGAAATACGTATAATAGATAAATAATATCTCTTCCACCCATTTTAGTTTAAAAAAATTACTGAAAAAAGTTTTATTCACTAAAATAGGTGGAACGTTGTTTCCTTTATATATTTTCTTGTTTTATACACATTGCATAGGACAGTTTCAACACAGTATAAGTTGACAGAGATGGCTTTGAAACAAAACGTCATTAGTTATTTATCATTATTTCATTGGAAGTTTAACCAGTTTAAGCTCAATATGTCTTATTGTTGGAGTTATTTTCGAGGTTTTAAAAGAATAAGATTATAGAGTATGGAAAAAGAACATAATATACAATATGCGAATATTGCGAAGAACTTTGTAAAGTTAAAAAATCGGTAAAGTCATTTACACAGAACTTCCCTCGTTATTTGTGCATGGCGGTCACTCTAAAAAATTATTAATTACGAAATGACATTGAGAATAAGGATCGGAATATAGTTATTGCTATTATTACAAAAAAACCTGATAACTTTTGGTCAAAAAATAATACAGAGTGCTCATCCAACAGCAATAGTTCAATACTAAATAACAGGTGCCAAATATGGAAGGCTTGCGCAAATACCTTTACAATTGTCCAGCATGACTGATTTATTTCTTGGGATGCCATTATTCAATAAAAGTATATAAGAGGTGCAAATATTATTGCCATCTGTCACATTTTCAATTCCACATTCACGTAATGGAGTGGAAGTATAGTGGTGGTTAAAAAATATAAAAAATTTTCAAAACGTTTTTTTTTAATAGGTTTAGAATGTCACGAAACGCGAAAATTTTAAATTTGAGCAGAAAAAATTTTTCGCTCTATTCCAGTGTTAATTTTTTTTCCAAAATGGTGAAAGGATGTGGCAAATTTTTTTTTTTTTCGAAATAGGTTTTAAATGTCATGAAACGGAAATTTTAAATTTGAAAAAAAAAAATTCGTCTATTCTATAATAGTGATAAATAACCTAAACATGTTTTCAAATTTTTTTTTATATTTTTTAAAAACAATTTTAAATTTGTTTGAATAATTTTAGAACGCCATGGAAACGTGGAAATTTTAAATCTGAACAAAGAAAAAAAAATTCCATCTATTTTAGTGGTAAATTTTTTTTCGAATTTTTAAAAAAAGTTCAATTTTTGTTTTAATAGATTTAGAGCGCTATGAAACGTGGAAATTAAAAATTTTAAGAAAAATTATTCCATCTATTTTAGTGGCAAAATTTTTTTCAAAAATGGTAAAAAAATTTCAATTTTTTTTTTTTTTAAATAGGTTTAGAATGCCATGAAACGTGGAAATTTTAAATTTGAAGAAAGAAAAAATTTTTTTTTAGCGGTAAAATTTTTTTAAAAAATGGCGAAAAAAATTTCCAAAATTTTTTTTTTCAGAAATAGGTCTAGCGTGTCATGAAACGTGGAAATTTTAAATTTGAGCAAAAAAAAATTTTTTTCATCTTGGTAAAAATATTTTCAAAAATGGTGAAAAAAATTTTCAAACATTTTTTTTCCCGAAATAGGATTAACGCGTCATGAAACGTGGAAATTTTAAATTTGAGCGAAAAAAAATTTTTTTCACTATTTATTCCGTTTAGACGGTCCACCCTGTATATTCTCCAGTGAAATTTCTACCATTTCTGCGCTGACAGTAGCGTCAACTACCTACCAAATTTCACTGCTCTCCGTCAAGTAGTTTTTTTAGTAAATGCACCAACAGACAGACAGACAGACAGACCGACAGACAGACAGACAGACAGACGGAAATGAAAAACCTATATTTTCGCAATCTCCGTGATCTGAAACGTCAGAATCCCTAAAAATCTCGGAGGGTGATTTTTTCTCGAATACAATACTTCCCTTCGGTATGCGAGGGAAGTAAAAAGCCATCCAAAATAGAATCATACCCGATGAGAAGTGTAATATGGAGGAAATTCAAAATAAGAAGTTATTCACTATCATAATTAGGTATTAAACATGATATAAAATATTGTTTCACAAAGCTCAATGATTTTTTTTAATAATTATCTCGTTTAATTTGAAAAATAAAATTCCATTTTTATGTAATAGCAAATGTCAAATATGATCATATGTCAATAATTTGACATTTGACAGAAAAATTTCTGCTTATTAATTTCGTTCAGGGTATCCTGGAGGTTGAAAATGTCTACTTTTGTCCGTATGAGGTCATTTGGGTCCCAATAGTTCTTATGAGGCTTTAATTTTAGAGAGAATTATTAATTCGAATCCTTTGGATAATTCTTAAGAGGTGACGTGTGTTTTATTTCACATTTTAATGATTCTGTCGTAAAAAAAATAATTCTTTTACTCATATGAAATACATGGGAAGCTTTATGGTCTCAGAAGCACGTATTACTAATATCAATCAATTTTGCTCTTATGAAGAAATCTCTTTTTTTTGAACTTCCAAGAAATCTGGGTGAATTTTTTTTTTTCACAAGTATAAATTGGAGCCACTCTACTGTACAATTATTATTGTAAGAACAATATTTCGATCATTAGTTTGGACTTGATCTGTTCAGTAGGTAGTTTAAGAGCTCCATGTTTGTAAAAAAAAATGCTGTTTAGAAAATTGAAGACACTAGGTATATATTTCAGTTGACAGGATGCGACGCGACGTGATTATGCTTTTCTTATTCACCTCTTCCTTAATTAATATTATTTTTATCGATATATTGAACGCCTGCGTATTTGGTAAGTATAGGGAGTAGGATAGGACGTGTCGTTAGCATACGTTTTGCAAGGTTTAGTTGGTAGAGAACATGTTACAAAGGAACCTACTCCAAATAAAACAAAAAGCATTTTACTCCACAATGTTCAAATTCGTAACAGGATTCCATGAATGTTAGGAGCACTGTTTGTTACATACCATTTTAATACACAAACACAATTAAACCTGATGACCAAACGCATTTGGAGTCCAATTCGCCTGCCTGCTGATCAGACAGGCAGCATTTCAAAGAGGTGTAGAAACAGCTATTACAATGGGACGAGTTCAAAATGTATGTTACTTTCTTCTCTTCTGTTTTCCTGATGTCAGTCTGGCTGTTTCGCGTCTTCAACGAGCGTTTACGTCCTTCCAATTCGGGTAGTTTGGCGCTCTGGACGCGAAATTCTTCGTTTTCGACTAGGAACGCAGAGATCTAAGAAGTGAAATAGAAAGACGAACTCGTGGTAAAACGACACTTGGCCGACGTTCGCGTCTCACGAACACCTTTCGATGGATCACAGCGGATGCGTAGGCGATTTTAATCAGTCGCGGGCATCGAATCCGAGGGAAATTTCCCTATTTATTAGCAGGCGAACATAGTAAAGCGAGAGGTGGCTGGATTCTCTTTCGATGTCATGGCCGCGTAGGATTGTAACGGCGGAGTTGCTGCATAGTATTATTTTTATTTATTCCACAACAAATGAATAAACATTTAACAGTAGTTAAATGTTCATTCTATCATTCATTACATACTAGTTCCATAGTTATAGAATTTATTTATGTTAGGTATGTTATATTTGAAGAAATGCTCCAAAATTCCGCATATTCATGAGTGTTTTTATTATACAGTGTGTCCTAAAAGAAGCGCATAAAAGTCATAGCTTTTCTTCTGTTTTGCATTCGCAAAAATACAAAAACACATCAATTAGTAATATCAGATTGCTCTATTTGTACGGAAGGTAACTTTTTACACTTTTCACATATCTGTGACGTCATCGCTAATCTGTTTAAATGGGACACCTTATATTTTATTCTAAAAAATCCTGTTCCAAAGGAAATCAGTGATATATTATTTTTTGTAAACATTCAAAGAAAAATTTCAATTTTTAATTACAATTCGAAACTTCATATTTTTATTACAATAAACATTCAAAATGTGCACCATTAACAATTGACAATGACCAATACAATGTTCGAAACCATTAATGCCATCTAGTGGTGTTTTGTATTTCGTCTCGGATTCGTTCTATTTCCGTACACTCTGCTTTTAAGATAACCCCATAAGAAAAAATGGGGTTAAATCAGGCGAACTTGGCGGCCACTCAATAGATCCTCTTCTGCCTATTCATATGTCTGGAAATATTTCTCTGAGATAATTTCTTATATGGCAAGTGCAAAATGGGAGCGCCATCATGTTGAAACCAAATATTTATTATTAGCACTATTAGCAGGCATAGTCGGATCATTATAATTAGGAAAATAATTTGGGGGATGGAACAACTTCTGCACGTAAAAAATCCTAGTAAAATTACCGTTCAGAAAATAAGGGCCCACACTATTCTATTTACAATCATGCCAACCCAAACGTTTATGTACCTTCTGTGGTCATTGTCTATGTCCTCGTTGTATTCAGTGTGAATTTTCTGGTCTGAACACGTAGCTTCGTCAGGAAACGGAACAAAATTATTGAGGTTGGACTCCCTTTAAAAAACAACATAACCTCACAAAATTCCAATCTTCTATCAGTATCGTCTGCCATAGCTCTTGGACTACATTAACTGTATATGGATGCCATTTTTGACTCCGTACGCTTCGGTGAACTGAGGTTGTTATAATTAAAATTGGCTGCAATAAAACTATATCTGAAAAATGAAGATTCCCTAATAGCACATGGACGTCCCGAAAACGTCCCAAGACCGTACTCACAGGACATGAAAACGTCCCGAGGACGTACTCTACCGACGTAAGACGTACCGAGGACGTTTGAGGGACGTTCCGTGTCAGCAAAACGGGGTGTCCCGAGGACGTCCCACCCAGGACTTTTGTGGGACGAATGTAGGTCTAGAGAGGACGTCCTGAAAACGTTGTTGGGACATACTATGCAAAACATATAGGTACCTCCCGCTCCACCACTTTTAAGGTGTATTCACAGCAGAGGGTATTTATGTTCCTTTTTAGGTTTTCTAACCACATGCATTTCTTTCGAAATAGAATCCAGTGATTGGATTCTATTTCAAAAGGAATAAATGTGGTTAGAAAAGCCAAAAAGATAAAAAAATGACATTATATAATTACCATTTCTATTGTGCTATCGAAAAATAAGTTATGGCATTTGTATTTTTTTTAAATTAACTTCTTACTACAAATTCACGTGTCAAGTGTCAAAAATACAATTTTTATGGGATTTAAAAGTTATATATTATAATACCTAGTACAGTATAATATAGTTATATATACATTAAGTCATATTGAATATTATAAGAAATAAGCCAAGTATGCAATAAAACGTAAGATAAATGTATATCTCACCTTCTCTTAACGTTTTGCACACTTCGTCTTTTTATAATTATCTTAGTTTATATTATTTTCTAATATTCTCTCTTTTTTGACACCCTCTCTGTTCTTTCTTTTGCCCTCTTCAATCACGATGTAATAGCCATTTCGGTGTCCTTTCAAGACTTTGAAGCGTTAGCGACTGCAGCAGCCCCTGTGCAAATAAAAGAAAAATTAACATTTCAGATGAAATCTTGGCAAAAAACATTAAGACTAATATATGCCACTTGATGGCAAGCTTATATTTAAAATAAATTGTTATAATTTTCTTGGTGTCCTATTTAAAAACAAATCACAGTTTAAATGTGAACATTTTTTTGTTTAACTGACTTTTGCATTTGAAAGGTTCTTTTGTTCATTTAAAAATTTTAAGAACGCCTCTTTATATGAATGATCGATTCTACAAATAATACCAAAGATTGAGAGAAGCAGATATATATTTTGTGACTAATGCTACCGCAGATTAATAACATTATTATAAGTTTAACGTTATATTTTTTGCCAATATTATTACAGAATTCAAGTAAAGAAAATGGCTATGGGTTAAGATGCATTAGGATTTACGGTTAGAAGCAGGTTTATTAGGTTGAACATTGATGATGTATAAAAGTTTTTGTACGTACGTACAGCATAATTTCAGAAAAATATAACAAATAGGGCATATAAGTTACAAATTTGTAAATTTTCCTCAAAAAGTACCTTTATTAGTTTTTTCCTTATATTAATTTACTGAAATCCCTAAATATACTTTACAAGTTTGTTGATGTTTTCTGGCAAATGTTTTTATTACTCGATGTATCAAACCTTACCTATTAAAAGTTTCATCACCTCCACTTGTTCATCAGAGATGTCGAACCATATATAACACTTCGTTTAACACACTGCGTGAGGAGGTACTTCTTTTCAATTTTTACTTCCCTCGCATACCGAAGGGAAGTATTGTATATTTATAATGTTTAACCAACAATCTTCTTTTAAGTGAATAAGTTCGCTCCATGATAAACAACTAAAAACTACATACTCAGGTTCACAGGTGATCTCCCATAGAATTTTAACAGAGCCAAATAAGGTGGGTGGTAGAGTATATTTATTATAACCTACAAATAAGCCGCACCAAATTTATCTAGAATAAAATATCGATCTAAATACTTATATATTTATAAATCAATTAAATAGACTTACCTGTTTTTGGTACTTTCTTTTGTAGCCGTTAAAAGTGACTAGTGCCAGTGTGCGGAAGAAATAAAAATGCAAAGAATTTATATAAATTCTTTGTAAAAATGATGCAATGTCTGCCAAATTGAATTTCCCATAGTTTGACAGCAACTGAGTTGAGTCAGGTTTAGTAACATTACATAAGCTCTGCTTAAATATTGCGGTGAAAATGGCTGTAATATAACCGAAACTCATGAAAAAAATAATTGAAACGAATATAAGATTTCTGAAATCAGAAAAATCAAATTGACAAAATTTAAATGGACCATGAAATATGAAAATGTTTTGTTATCAAAAGAAATTTTGTTAGCAAAACTTTTTAAGGATTTTAATTTCATTTTTACAGTTTTTAATTTCCTTTTTTAATCATATCCTCATCTGCTCAAAAAAAACATCACTCCTAGAGGTTATTTCACAAATGTGTTTAGGTTTGTCTTGACTAGACTCTAGCAGGATGTCCTCAAAACGTTTTATTCAGAACGTTTTAGGGACGATAGCAAACGGACGTCCCTGGGACGTACCATGTAAACCCGGGACGTTCAGACCAAACGAGGACCTAAGTGAACGTCCTGGGGACGTTTGGTGTTATCAGGGTTTTTCTGTTAGCGACAGCGCATAGGTATTCTGTTTGTCATCTTCATGTTCTAGGTAGGTCTTTCACTCTTCCAAATCCAACTCAGATTGTCAGATTAAGAAACAAATCTTTCCTAATCTGCGTCTACAAACTACAAAAATTATTAAATAGTTAAGTATAGATGAAACACAATTATTTTATCAAGAAATGAAACTATCAGGAAACCAGGAACTAACATATCGCTGTTCCCGTAACGTCGGTTGCATATTGTGCTCTATTTGTTTAAAGTTTTAGTGTTGCCATCTGGAGACATTTCTTACAAGTTTAATATTTTAAAATTGTAATGTGAGGCAAGTAATAATGCACCGTGATCGTATTGTCGATTGCCTATTGTGAAAATAAAATTAACGTTATAATATTTCTAGTATAAATTTGAAAATTGAGTCTAGAGCATTGCTACCAGTAAATGTCATTTCAAAGCCTTAGGTAATAGTATAAGAGCCGAGGCTGTACTTCAATATTGCAAACGTAATCCGTATAAAAATATGGTTCACCAGATACGTTATGCGCTTACCTCAAACGAAAGAAGTCGATTGTTTACCTGGCTCACCATTGCAGGCCCTCTGCCTAATGTGATTTATGCCGATTGCATAGCCGTAGGTTAAATGATATTTATATTTGCTTTTATTGAATCATTTACGGAGTTACTCATTAAACTAACATTATTTACTATAAATAAATAACGTATTATAATAAATTATTTACATCATGCCTATCATAATTAATATAAAGTAGTTTATACATATTTTCAATAATTATAGGGTGATTCTAAAAGTCAATAATTAAAAATTGTGGGTCTACGCTAATGTCCATCGTTAGGAAATATTCCTTTGTTGGTCTTTTTTATGAGTTTGAGACTGACTTTGGACAAAAATACATTCAAATGTCCAAAAAAATATATTTAATTTCACGATGGATCAGATAAAGAGAATTTATGCTTGAATGTACCTCAATTATAGAAGTAAACGCCATTTTCATATGTCTAAATTTTTCTGTGAATTCGTTGTTTCAATAGGATTTGACGCGATACTTTTGAAGAGAAAAATATATATTTTCAAATCAGTAGGTATAATATGAATATAATTTTATTTACCATATGTTAAAAACAAGCTAACCGTTATACGTACTCTTCGCCGATTTACTGCACTTTTGATATAATTGCTGCACATTCTATAGGATACTCTTCGCAGTTTTTTTTTTAGAAATAATATTAGTTTTAGACATTTTTAGTTTAATTACAAAACATTTTAAAAAAATGTATGTAAAATTATTTTTTTTATTTAACAAATTCATAACTTTTTTTTATTGATTTTGTTAAAAAACAATAGGGTTAGTCCTCTAGCTAACACTAACTTAAATGTCAATACAATCGGACTTTTCATTCTTAAGTTATCGTTTTTAAAAGAAACGTGACGGACGGACAGACAGGCGGACAGACATTTTGAAAATTGTTCAGAATTCAATCACCAACACAGTGATATGAAATTTTTTTCTCTACGAGCAATATTACCGGTTTTAGAAATGTGCCGATCAAATGCAATTTACTCTTCGTTTTGTATTTGTGAAGAGTTATATAATAACTAGATTGGTAGGCTAGTGCCTTTAGTAAGTTGTATTTGATATTAATAATAATACATTAATAATAGCATAAGCTAGAATTCACATATTTACATTACTGTATATCAATGAAAATTAATGTGATCGTGTAGGTAGGTATATAAAATTAAATATTGCTGTATGAACTCTGAGAAAAATACCTCGAATGTTCCAGAAGATACGTAAAGAAATGAATTGTCGAAGATCACTAACATGAACTTTATTTTTAAATATGCATTAGTTTTGGTAAAAATTTCTTGTTAAAAATATATGCTTTAATAAATTTAATCATTCTGTATCTTAGCGATCTTTTAACATCCACAGATGTAGTAGAGGCATATATGTAGAGTACGTATAATATTTCAGAGATGGCACATGTATGTCGAGTAAGAAAAAGTCTGCCTCTTTTCTTATAAAAAGATCCACAATTCTGGAGAAATTGCTAAACCCTGGATATCCATGCAAAACTCTTTCGAGTTTATGCTGAACTACTAGTTTTACAGACGTTTTGCTCAACCAGAAAATGAATTAATCACTTGAATACAACATTAAGTGTATCTATGACAGAAAATTTTGCTGTTGTTATTGTCCACTCAAACCAAGATGCCTAAAGCAATTTTTTTTTTTTAATTCGTGGATCCATGAAAGGTTATACTTTCTAATTAATCAGTGATTATACTAAGTATGTGATACATCAGCTATCAACTGCGCTTTTTTAAACTTTCTTAAAATGTATGTAGTAGTAAGATGCAGCCTCTCTCGAAGTGTCCCATTCTCTAATAGTTTCAACAACTCTGTGAAGTCCATCCGATGAACAATGTTAAAATAAGTTTGCCTCCTAGGTGCTTTCATTTATAAAGTTACATCAGATGTAAATGTAAATAGCAAAACTTTTTCCTTATACTTTTCGCAAATACAAAATGAAGAGTACATTGCATTCGATCGGCGCATTTCTAAACCGGTATTATCGCTCGTAGGGAAAAAATTTCATATCACTGTGTTGGTGCATGATAGAATTCTGAACAACTTCTAAAGTATACCGTTTGTCTGCCTGTCCGTCCGTCACGTTTCTTGTAAGCACGTTAACTGAAGAACGAAAAGTCGGATTGTAGTGAAATTTGGATAGTAAGTTATTAGTGTTAGCTAGTGGAAGAACCCTATTGTTTTTTAACATCAATAAATAAAAAAGTTGTTTATTATTTAAATTTGTATATTTTTATTATATAATATTGCCAAACCGGCTAATAAGGCAATAGTCACTAATGCTTATCAACCTAACAGCAAAAACTTTGTCACAAATGCGATAAGATTATGGACCAAGCTTTATTTATTATTTTTAACCTACAAATGCAACCTTAATTTGTAATTTGCATCTACTGGTATGTGGTAAAAGGAACTTCCAGTTCATATTATTAGAATGTCTATATATGCTAAAAATAAATTTCCTTTCAGTATGTGTCCAGGCCGTTCACTGTGCTTGGAAGAGCGGCCAGCCTGTACACAGACCCGTTCATAATGATTTCCGGAGCTTTAACGACGTACTCCCTCCTCGGAAAATTAAACAGATCAAAGAACATAAGCATCTGGCAGGAATACGTCTCAAGATTATTCAGAATTGTACCAACGTTTGCAGCCCTTATTGCCTTTTGTACTTTCGTGTTGCCATGGTTGAATAATGGACCTTTGTGGAATTTAGTCGTGACACATCATTCTAATATTTGCAAAAAATATTGGTGGAGGAACCTACTCTTCATTCACAACTATTTTGGTTTCAAAGATATGGTAAGTGGAATAGTAAAATTCGTAAGAAAAGATACCATACGTCTTCGACAAGCAGATACTAATTTACATCTTTTAGAGAATTACTATGGAAATCGGCATGTATAACCAGTTAGAAGCATCATGTATGGATAATATACAGGTCGTTTGGTATAACGATGCCGACCCTGAAGAGGACAGTGTAGGTCATTTGGCATATATATGATCAAACCTGTCTGCATGAAAAAATGGTGTAGTTTTCTTATAATGCCGATTTTGTACTTTACATTTTCAAATTCTCTTTAGGTTTAACAGGTACTAAAAAGTTTACCAGTCACTAAAAAAAGACAAGGGATATCAATCGGCAATAATTTGTTATTTAATTGAAACTTAAACGTGGGATTTTTACCAAAAACAAGACTATATCATTTCAAAAACTCTCAGCCCGTGACTATGTTCACCATTCCTCTCATACAGAACAAGTCACAATAAGTCCTTTGTTTGTTAACATCCAGCTAACCAATAATAAAATGAGTCATCTGCTTATGCAGTATATACTGTGCTATTGCATATATAACCAGTTGAAGTTTTCTTAATCTTTCAGACGTGCAGGATCAGCACATGATTCCCGATAGTCTTGCTGACTTTTAGTGAGATTAGTGCTGACTTATTTCATTTGTTTGCTAGTTTGTCACTGACGAGCTGTCAGCTCACATGCTTCTGTGGCCCTCAAAGTCTCCAGATTTGACATCAATGGACTTTCTCTTGTGCTGTAGCATGAAAGAACTTGTCTGCTTTGAGAGAATTCACAGCCGTGCTCAACTGATAGCAAAAGAATCGCAAACTGCCCTACAATTACAAACAGAAATAAGACTAAAGACAACTACTGTTGCAAAAGAATATGAGTACAGAAATGCATTAATAATAATGGATCTCATTTCGAGCATAAGAAATAATAATTTTGTGATCTTTCAAATAAAATTTTTGAAATGACAGCCTTGTGTTGTTTCGATTAAATGAAATGTTATTTCCGATATTCTTTTGCTCTTTTTGGTAAGTGGTAAATCTTGTTGGTATGTTTGAATATGCCTCATAAAGAGGATAAAATAGATATCAAAATAATTGTAACACCTAGACAACTTAAAATTTTTTTTTTATCAGATTGAAATTATAGTCGCCTTAAATTACCATTATGGTTTTTCCATATAAATGTTTATTTTTGTATAGCTAACTAAAATTGTATTTATTTTTTTTGTTGAAAGTTTATTTGTTTTGGATAATGAAGAAAATATTTCAGAAAATCAAAAGTTAAATTAAGTGCGTAATACTTAGTCATAAATAATAGAAAATAAAGATTTTTAAAAATGTACAAAATCAGCATTATAAAAAAAACGCAGCATTTTAAATTTACATATGTTAGGACATATAGATACCAAATGACTTCCGGTACCTCCCTGTTCAGGATTCGTACCACGTTACCAAACACCTTGTATGTGAAGCTCTAATTTCCTTTCTTGTTATTATTCACGTTGAATGACACTGATTTTAATCCTAGGTGTCGCTAATGTCTCCAGAATTGTGACACAATATTTTTTCTTATAATTTTAATCCTTCGCTTGATCTTCACTACGTTAAATAATCATGAATCTTTTTTATTTTTCAGTGTTTAACTCACACACACCACATTGGTATTGATACTCAACTGTTCTTTATTTCTCCCTTTCTAATTCTGATGCTTTGGAAGTGGCCTAGAAGAGGGAGCATAGTGCTGGTCATCATAGCCGCAATTTCCACCATTATGCGATACTATGTCACATATACTATGAGACTGTCGAATTATGTGCACTTTGGAACATCGTAAGTTACTTAGTCCAACAGCTAACCATGAAATTGGATACAATACACACTTGATCATGTCATTTTCATTATATTTTTGAATACAACTGTACTTCAAACTGCTTCTGTAAGAAGGTTTGGCCAACACTAAAACAGTAAATATAGTACACTTCATGCACATTTCTCCAACAGATCAACATAATCTGAAAGTAATTATCTCCCGATGATGCAAACTTGATTAGTGACACACACGTATAGTTATGTCTACTGTTTGGTGTTTGTGAAACCTACTTTCAGTGTTAGAAACAATCCTCATTTTTTAAATATAAGAGTTTAAAAGACCGGGAATTGCGCTATTTCATTTTTTACTGTTTGATATTCAATAAGTTTATAAAAAGACATTATTGTTATTCAGCAACATTCCAACATCATAGATTAGACAGATAATTCCTCTCCATTCTGAAAAAAATGTATTCAAGCTACACACATGCACTGACAAAGGATGAGTGTCCATAACATACAGGGTGTAATTAGTTTCATGTCATTAAAAAAAACTGGTGGTAGGGAACGACAAGATAAACAAAAAAACCTTATATAACATGGGGTCTAAAGCTCATAGTTTTGGAGAAAAAAAATAAACAAAAATTTCGCAAATTTTCAATAAAATTTTTTGAGAACTGCTGGAATATTGAGGTACGTTTAGATCTAGATCTGATCTGAAGAAAACTATACTCTAACTCTCCCTTGTGCAATATTTTAGTTACTGTCGGTGTTTCGTTATGTACACACGTCCAACCCGCCATTCGTTGTTTTTGTTATGTTTGAATTTCGTGTCATTGTGTATTTACAGTTAAGATTTATTTTATTGACTTGCCGTTCAAGTTGTCAAATTCTTGATTACGTACAGACACAACTTACTTGTTTGTTCTTCTTGTATTCCTTTTTGGCTTTTGTACCAAGTTTTTATTTTATTTTTCTTTATTGACAACGTTAGTTGATAGTTTAGTGTTTAGTGTTGAACGAAGTGCGTATGTACTTAATTCGACGTACCGAACTGTGTATTGATACAGATGCAGAGATTTTGATTCATTTAGGTAGGTAGTAAGCTTTTAAAAGGACACTCATTTATGTTACAAATGTTAATAAACCACATTTAAATTTTCTAAATTATAAACAATCCAGTATTTTGTTCCAAATTAAAAAACACACATGTAAAGAAATGCTCTGTTTAAACCTCTATAGCCATTATTTGCTTGCAATTGTGCACGAAGAGAGAATGAATTATTTACCTCTTTATACTTGCCTCAGTTTAGTTGAGGCGGTACATCAAAGGCGGTCGATGATCCTTTGACACCGCGTGTGCCGGCCCAGCACTTTTTTATGACAATTTAAAAGTTGTATAACTGGGAAGTACAAGTCCATCGACCAAGAAAAGCAGTGGTTCTCAATAGTTGTCTACCATAATATTAAATATCTTAACCTAGATCAGTGTTTTTCAAAGTGCCCCTAGAGGGAAAAGTCATAAAGGTTTTTTGTCTAGTCGGTCCCCATTACCAGTTTTTTTTTTATGACATGAAACTGATTACACCCTGTATAAGTGTATTTTCCCCTGTTTCGCAATAAATCTGTTTCAAATATAATGCAACAACTAACAGATCTTACAATAACTTGACATTGAATTTGATGATAACTAATTTGATAAAATTGTGCAAAATAAACGAAAATTGTAAAGAAATTTATGGCTTTTTAGACCTTATTATTAGAAGAAAAGAAAATATGTAGAAGAAAAAACAATTTATCTTCATTCCTTTTTTGCCAGTGTGTGTAGATCAGACAATTTAGGTATTTTAGAAAAAAAATCATATAAACAAGGGAATTTAATGAGTTATCATATTGTACCAGTTTTAATCAGCTCAAAGATGATGCCTTTATAGTTGGCGAAATGTTGACGTTACACCTTGCAATCATGTTGTCATCATTAGGAGTTTATTAAAATAAAACTAATCATCTCCCACATGATACGACAAGGCAAACTGTCATTGTGTAATAAAAGAATAATTATTGAACAATTCTTTTATAGAGTTCAGCAGCTTTTCGAAACTGCCGACAACATGTACATCTTACCTGCCCACAGAGCTACAGTTTACATAATGGGAATATTTCTAGGGTACATTTTGAGACAGTTTAGAAATATCCATTTGGACAAGGTAAGGTAGAGTATCAGCACGTAATGTAACGTCTTCTCATTTACAATATTTTTATTTTTAGGTTCACTTACGAATCGGCAATACCATAGCACTTTTCAGTCTCTTGATATCCTACTTTGGGCCATCTTTCATGAGTTCCTTAGATTACAAATACAATCCTACACACGCAGCTTGGTATGCCGCTGCTTCTCCTATATTTTGGTGCATTTCATTCGCCTGGGTGATTCTCACCGTTCAGTTAGGACATAAAGGTATATTTCCTTTAAACATTTTTAGAGCTTGCAATTATTTATTGGTTTAAGCCCATTTCCTAAATACAATTTAAAATACCGCTTAGAACAATATAGGATATGTAACATAAAACATGGGAATCTGGCAAGTTTAACTTTAAGGGTCAAAAGAGCTGTTTGTATTGTAGCGAGAATGTTGGTGATTTGGTGAAAAATATCAAGATAATTGCTATATTAGTCTGGAGGACCTAGCATCATACGAACAGAACCCATAATTACTTCTATGAGTTCGTTCGTAAAATGAATTTGCTGAGCGGGTAGTTCTTAATGGAACATGAATACCAAATCTTCTCAACGAATATGGGCAGGAAACATTAGAATGTTATACAGTAATTTCCCAACCAGCAAATTTGTTTTATAATTTAAATGTTGAAAAAATTTTTTTTCTTTGTTCAAATTTAAAATTTCCATGTTTCATGGCAATCTAAACCTACAAAAAAAAAAAAAAAAAAAATGAAATGTTTTTTTAACATTTTTGAAAAATTTTTTATCACTAAAATAGATAGAAACAATTTTTTTCTTTGTTCAAATTTAAAATTTCCACGTTTCATAGCGTTCTAAACCTATCTGAAAAATTTTTGAAAAAATTTTACCACTAAAATAGATTGAAAATTTTTTGTCTTTGTTCAAATTTAAAATTTCCATGTTTCCATGGCATTCTAAACATATTTCAACAACAACAAATTTAAAATTTTCACGTTTCACGACATTCTAAACCTACTTCAGAAGAAACATTTTGAAAATTTTTTTCACCAACATTTTTGGAAAATTTTCTACCACTAAAATAGATGTAATTTTTTTTTTTTAGCACAAATTTAAAATTTTCACGTTGCATGGCCTATTTAAAAAAAAAAAATAATCTTTTCTTACCACTACTATGGAATAGAAGGAAACTTTCCTTTTTGCTCAAATTTAAAATGTCCACGTTTCATGATATTCTAAACCTATTTCAGAAGAAAAAAAAACATTTTTGAAAATTTCCAAAAAAGATGAAATTTTTTAACCACCACTATACTTCCACTCCACTACGTGAATGTGGAATTGAAAATGTCACAGATGGTAATAATATTTGGCATATGCACCTATTACACTTTTATTGAAAAATGTACAGGGTGTCATCTCAAGAAATAATTGAGTCATGATGGACATTTATAAAGGTATTTGTGCAAGCCTTCCATATTTGGCACCTGTCATTTAGTATTGAACATTTGTTGTTGGATGAGCACTCTGTATATTTTTTGACTAAAACTTATCAGGTTTTCTTTGTAATAATAGTGATAACTATATTCCGATTATTATTTTCAATGTCATTTCGTAATTATTAATTTTTTAGAGTGACCGCCATGCACAAATAAAGAGAGAAGTTCTGTGTAAATACCTTTACCGATTTTTTTTGTTAGTACGTATATTTAAAAAAACTTTAATATTACCCAAGACTATTACTATGAATTTTCATTCAATAATTCCAGTTGTTTCCAAACTAGTTGGATTCAAAACTACGAAATAGAAAGATTAGCATAATCTTTAAATTTAAATCTAACTATTCTGCAAACCACTGAAATTATTGAGTGAACATTTATAGCAATATTCTTGTATGGTTCTAACGTAGGTAGTCTCAATTTTTTTGAAATATACATACCAAGATAAAAGCTTATGACCAAAAATAATGAGTATTTCCTTATCAGATGTTTCTCTGTTGGAAACGGCCACCTTAAGATCATTTTCAAGACTTGCATAATCAAGATTTTTATTCGTTTTAAAAGCGAAATAGCGCAAGAATTTATGCTAAACTTCGTCTAGATTCTGCATATGTTATAATATGGACTCCAAACACATGAAGCATATTTTAAGATCATCAGCGCATAAGAGAAAACTATTATTAGTAAGACACTCATGATGTCATTTATAAATATATTAGAACAAGGGTACCAAATGAGAGCCTTGCAGTACACCTGACGTAACTTGAATTCCTTTAAACAATCAAGTAAATACCTTTCAACGCAATTCAAATGAGAACCAGCTTTTCCAACAAAATTCAACTTGTCCAACAAAGTTGTATAGATAGCATGAACCTGAAATCAATTTTAAAAAGTGAATGACAGGAAGTCCATGTAAGTGAGCAAATTCAGTTCTGTGAATCTCCTCAAATGAAAACCAAATTGATTATTGGTGACCGTGTTAAAAAATCAATAACAAGGTTTTCTAATAGTTTTGGAACAGCATTCAAAATGCAAATGGGTCTGCAATTACCTATGTCTTCTTTATATCCAGATTTATGAATAGGCGTATAAAGCTGACTTTCCAGAATTCTGGAAATTTACCAGTTTCTAATGAAAAATTAAACATGATAAATAAAGGTCTGGATAAGATAAACTTACAGTACTTAAGGATGATCGGTGGTATGCTGCCAGGTTCAGGACCTTCATTACTATTCAATTATGGCTTTAATTCACACATAATAGAAAAAATAGATGAGACAATTTCAATAGGGTCAGAACAAATATCTGAAAAATTTCCATCTAGCCGGTGGGCACTCTTCTCAAGATACCCTCCACAGAGCAACTGTGATATCACGTGGCATGTACTTACAACCAATAACTTTTTTCTTAACATCATTTTTTGAAATATTCCTAAATGTCACTTTACTCTTTGTAATTTTCACATTTTTGTAAATATTTAGCACCCTGTATATAAATTTTGAAAAATGGTACTTATCATTTTCGTATTTTCCATAAAAAGCAGGCATTTTTATATAATACAATAAATCTTCTTCATACTTAAAAATAAAGAAGTTTTTCCCTCATCCAAACTCAATCAATTCGTGGACATACTGTATAAAAAATACATAAGTACCATAGAACAAAAAAACATAATGCAAATAGGTTAACACATCTAGTCTTTTAATTCAAATAAGCGAGATTAAATCCAATGTATTACTAGTTGCGACCTTACAATATTGTATAATTTAATATATAATTGAATGTTTTATAATTTAAATTCAAGACTCTTGTGATTAGCTTGCTTAGTTACCTATTACAATAATCCTCAAGTTTATCTACTTAAACTACTTCAAATCTGGCCTCCCACTTAATTAAAAAAAATGTAGCCTCAAATGAATAATGTGCATAATGTCATTGACACTATACAAAATATTATATAATTATTTTTGTATAATTTTATTGATTACCTTCTGATTTTCAGGTTTTGTGGGCAGATTCTTTTCGGCTCCCGTATTCAAACTGTGGACAAAGATATCTTACACGGTGTACCTGACACAGTTCCCGATTTATTTCTACAATGTCGGTGTAACACGATCCCCAGAAAACGCTGGTTTCTTCAGGATGATTTTCAACTTAAAGGAATATTTTTGGGTCATTGTTCTGTCTGTGTCTTTAACAATATCCTTTGAACTGCCCTTCCAAAACATAAGAAATATTTTAATAAACGAAACACGGAGACCGGTAGCAAGTGAATGTGATGCCAAAAAGAAAATTTCTTGATTTCGTGTATACAGAGTGTTTACTAAAGTACGGAAAAATATAACTATTTGTTATGTTTGATGTTTTAAAGCAGACCCACTCTAAATTAGTTTGATATGTTAAGAATAAAAAAACTCACATTACACAATTAATACTGAAGTTTGGGAACCTCTAATAAAGTTTCTAATCGTCTTATACACAAATCAAGGAAACATATGAGTGATTCACAAATACTCTGTTATTTAACCTCCATTGTTGTCCATAGCACACAAGTGTGCACACTTGAAATAACAAATAATAAAAATTGCAAGTCATAACTAGAAACAAGACATATCGTGTGATTTCAGACCTCAAAATTGATATGATAGACAATAAGTGATACATTATGTTGTACCTTCTCAAACTTAGAATTTTTATTCCAATGACTCGTACATTTTTTATTCAGTAAAAATTTTAAATCAAAATATCTGTAAATAATTATCTTTGATTCGAAACAAATGTCACACAAAAATCTGTCGCGGTTACATTTTTTCGTTTGAAAACACCTGCAAGTTTCCAGGCCTACAACAAGATGTATTGCCATGGTCCCAGTGAGTATAATCTAGGATACTTACTCGAAGCCACATCATTTTACATGTATTGTTAGTTGTATTATGCCATACTTACCTAATAAATGAGTTTACTAAATATCATTTTCGTTTTTTTCTTTTGAGCAGGAAGGAAATCAAATAATTAAAAAGCTGAATTTTATTTTGGTACTTCCCCAACCAAATGTTATTCTTTTATTGTTGTTTTAGGCATGTGGATAATAAGACTGGAATTCTGTCTACTCTATTGTGAGTTTTAGTGGTAATCCTTCATAGTTGTCAAGTAATCCATAAACAATAAGTCGTAGCGTCCATCAGATTTTTTTTTTTATTGAACGTTAACATCATATGTTGTTTCATGTAATTGGTGAGAGGGGGCGGCAGACTCACCCAAAAATTGGGTTTATAAGTATGGTTTATAACATGTTTGTGAGCAAGAAGTCATAAATTCATGGGATTTCTTTGAGTAGCATTTATAAGAAATTACATCTTTTTGACATAATATGTAAAAAAGCAGGAAAACTATGGCAGCAAATAGATAAAACAGTTGACAGACTAGGCAGAAAGGGTGATTTGATTGTTGTTTGTTAATGTCTAACAAATAATGAAATAATAATAATAAACGGCTTGATATTATTAATGGATCATCTACGTGAACAACAGAATCACACGTAACCCCCCAATGTTTCTGTATGTATTCAGACACAAGGGACATGCACACAAGCCCGATAGTTTTGCCGGTTTCTAGTGCGTGATTCATTTTGGCTCATTTCATTACTTGTTGCTAGACTTTAGTTGACGACTGCTGAGCTGTCAGCACACATGCTTCTGTGGCCCGCAATGTCCTCAGATTCGACACCAGTAGATCTTTACGTTTGATAGCAAAAATAGAACAGGTTATTTTACAATTACAAACAGAAATAAGATTAAGGGAGACAGCTGAATAATAAAAAAAAAAGACGCAAATGCATCAGAACTCAGGTGCGTAGATAAGTGGGGGGTAGAGGCGGTAATTACCTCCCCCCCACAAGAGGGGCTGGAACATAAAAAGTCAGGTGAGTTAGTGTGACTTATCTGCAGATATAAAATTGTATTAAGCTTATGCTTTATTATACTTTTCGCAAATACAAAACGAAGAGTATATTGCATTCAATCTGCACATTTCTAAAACCGGTAATATTGCTCGTAGAGAAAATATTTTCATATCACTGTGTTGGTGATCGAATTCCGAACAACTTTCAAAATGTCCGTCCGTCCGTCCATCACGATTCTTGTAAGCACGATAACTTAAGAACGAAAAGTCTGATTGTATTGAAATTTGGACAGTAAGTTAGTGTTAGCTAGAGGAAGAACCCTATTGAGAACCCTTTTGAGCAAAATCGATCGATAAATAAGTTATAAATAAAAAAAAAAAATTAAATATTTTTTTTTGTTTTGTAATTAAACTAAAAATGTCTCAAACTAATATTATTTACAAAAAAACTGCGAAGAGTATCCTATAGAATGTGCAACAAGTGCAGTAAATCGGCAGAGTATAACGGTTAGCTTGTTTTGGTTTGTGGCGGGCTTTTTCAAGTCTTTATGCCACTTGACCCTTCATAGAAAAGGGAAGTCGGCCCCTCATAAATTGTTAATTGTTTATATTACATAAAAAAAAAATGTCCTTGTTAGAAGTAATGGATCTCTTTTCATGACTAAACTTACGACGTTATTCAAGATTGACAACACTATAATCACGATGGAGGAACAACGAAGCACGTAAGCGGCGAAATTGAGGCATTTTATTTACGACCTTTTCCTAGGGACATCCCCATTGTATTTGTGAACTTTTTGTGCAAGAAAGCCAGAACATAAAAATTAGAATTATGTCATTTTTTTTCCGGAGCGACGATATTGCATTTGACTGGCACAGTTCAAAAACCGTAAATATGGATCACAGATAAAAAAATTTGATTGAATTTTAAATAACTGTCAAATTGCCTGTCCATTACGATTTTTTTGTAAGTACAATAACTTCATCATACTGAATAATGAACAATAAATTAGTTTTAGCTAAAGGAAGATCCCTATAAATTTCGAACAAAATCGATCAGGAAATAAAAGAGTTATTAAGGCAGTTGTAGCATGAGAACTACTGATTACATAGAAAATGAAAAAGTAAAGGCAATTGTCAGATCAGTTAACCACGCGACATTATTTTTACATTATTGTTTGTGCTAAATTTTGTTGTTTATAATAATAAAACTAAATTATTAATAAATCGTTATGTCTTGCAGATAAATATGCCAAAAATTAAAGATAGTTGAGGTTGTTTCGCAAAAAAAGTACGATCAATAGAAAATTAATGTCAATAAATAGAAATCAAGATAGAGAGAAAATGGTCATATAGCACTATTGCATAATTACTTTGTTTAATTGACCGCCCCCCCAAGGCTTTTGGTTTCCAGGTGTATAAATTAAAAAAAAAACGATTTTTTACATTTTAGTAGTTTTTTTTAATTAAAAGCTTTTTCTTAAAAATTTTTTCTGACATAAGCGCACTTTTCGAAATTTGAAAAAATTACTATTTTTCCTATACCCTCAATGCTCATAATGCAGTAGGCAGATTTCAGTTTTGTGCACCACACACCCAAGCCACACACAAAAGTAACATTTTGTTGAAAAAAAAAAACTGAATAAAAAATCAGCAGCTCCTAAGACTAGAACATGGGTTGGAAGCACAACACACTCTGATTTTTGCATAAATTATATATTTATTCAATAGAGCTATATCAATATGTATATACTAAAAATATAATATTAAAAAGAAACTGATTAATATAATCCTTAAAGCCATCTGAAAGATATGAAAAATAGTTTTCAAATTTTTTTATTTTGTTTGTTCAATAATCAACTAAACCTGTACAAAAACTATTCCTCTATCCACTACTTAAGTCTTATTATCATTTTAATGACATTTTAAACTTGAAATACTCCTTCCTGTTTAAAACTGGGTTAATTAAAATTAAATGAGTTTTAAAGGGTACAACCTTACTTTAAAACTAGGACGAAACTAACTAAAAATTAGAATCGAGCAGTTTGTAGACAAGCTATGAAGGCATTATCGGCTGGACAGTGGAGACAATGATGACCTTTACGCCAGTGGTTTATCTTCGGGGATCGTAGGGCTGGCCACTACGGAACCCGAGCGAGATCTGCCGGCCTCGTCGAGGCTCTGCTGGGAGTTGGAACGAGACACGACCTTTGTCTGAAAAAGAAGTTACGCATATTATTAGAACTACAACGAAGGTATTTGTACAATTATGATCCCTCAATTTTGCAGTAACGTGTCTATGACACACCTATAGTAGCAAACGTCCATGAAACACCATGAAGACCTATGATGCCATTTGGCGAAAGTTCATACCAACAATTTATTAGGTTTGTTGCGTCGATGACTAATTGTTATATTCTGAGGAAGTTGTACTGAAAAAACAAATTTAGAAGGTCACTAAACGAAAACTTTTAAACCTCAAAAAAATTGGAAAAAAAAATTAAAAAAGAATAAGTAGTGGAGCAGATGTTGCAAAGCAGACACATCATTTTGGCTTAGGAGGGCATAAATGTACTCCTACTAGAAAATTAAGAGTGAGAATTATAAAAGGCTTTTATTTTTCACATATTTTAAAAGTCAGAAAATAAAAATTACTTATAGTATACAGAGTGACCCATCAAAGACAGTTTAGTTGGGCATAAAAAACATAGTGTTCGACTATCGCACCAGTTTATGTCGAAATTACTATTGTCGGGCCATTTTTGTTATTAATTTTACGTACAGCCTGTAGTATTGTATGTTTTCATGTAATGTAATTGAGCCTTTTTATGTTAACGTAAGAATTCTTTGTTTTACCACTCTGGCCAGATCGTGTTTAGTTTAGTTTAATTATTTATTGTATACGGATTCCTATTGTGTACAATTTCGCTTTGTATTTTGTTATGTCAGATGGACTTTTGATGATTTTTTTATATTATTCTAACAAAAGTTTTTGAAGTTTACCTACACCCTGAAGTCAATTGGTCTACCTTTGTTTGTGTATTTTTTAGTAAACTATTAAAGTAGTTAAATTTAAATGATTAGTTTTATTTCTACTTAAGAAATTATAAGTTTCACTCTGTTTAATAATAGGTATGGTGACAAATGGGTAAATAACGGTCACTTTTTGGATTTGGTGACAACTGAGTATTGAGTACACTAAACATGTCTGGTGTGATAGCTGTTTCTCGCACTACTATGCAAACATTTTTAAAACATTTCAAATTCCATTTACAAAAAATTCATCTGGACTAATTGCTAAAAGTTTGCAATTCTGCGAGATAATAACAAAAAAAATCAATACAATTTAAACTATCTCTTCGATATTTGTTTCTTTAATGAATAATTTTTTTCTTATTGTACTGTCAATTGACATAATTGTTGGATTGGGGATCTAAAAATGTTCTGGAAAATATAATCAAAAGCCAAAAAGAAGAAATGTTTAACCAGGTCTCTTTGGGGATCGTATAGTTTGGCCCTTCTTTTTTACCAGCACTGTACCTAGATTTATTAGAAAAATAATGTCAATTTAATGTTGACCGATATTATTAAGAACGATGAATACTATCTGGAAGAAAATGTGATATTTTAAGAAAACAGTGCTCCTAACTACACATTATCTGTATGATAATTTTTTAAAGAGCAACATTTCTGTAACCCAATATGATTTTGATTATTTACACGATATGCGGAATGGAACCTCATCACCAACGAATGTCATCAAAGAACTAGACAGTCGCTTTACAATGCCCAGTCACATCTTGAACAAGTAGGTACTTTGTTATTGTTATGTTATGGAGGCAATAGTAGATATTTCGAACATAGTTACTTGTCAACTAGTCAACTAGCTTTAAAAATGTACCACAACACTTATATTTGGACAGCATTATGCCTTTGATGTGAACATGATATTTTGGTACTCCCATATTTATAGCAACTGTTATTTGGTTAGTAAAATTATTAGCATGAAGCACACAGAAAGCACAAAATGACAAAATAGTTAATACAAAATAATATCTAAATATTCTACAGACAAAATTAAATACCGAACGGATATTATTTTGGTTTAAGTGACCAGCATAATCTCACCATGGAAAAACTTTATGAGAAAACTTCTAATTAGTAAAATTTTAATAAACTGGATTGAATTTACGTTTTCCAACACAGATAACTTAGTACTCTTCATACAAACCTGTTATTATAAATAATTTCATCTGTACAGAGTAGAAAACCCATTCATTTTTACACATCAACCTTTGCTTATTATAATATTAAGTCATCATCTACAAAACGGCAAACAATCTGTTAGATACCAGCCACAATTTTTTTTTTTATTTCCAAACACATGTTATACATAAGCTCTGTGACTCAATCAAGACAACATTACATGTAGCCTTTTTACATTGTACAACACAAATTATGAGCTTCTATGCGGGTTAAGATGCATTGTCCCATCGATTTAGATATAATTACCTCCGAAGTAATTTCTACAAACATCAGAAAAATAAAATCCCTTGAACGCAATACTTGACACGTGATTTACCAACAAATCATCTCCTGATGATGCCTACATGGTTGTCAAAACGCACATCGAGTGTTATGTTCAAGAGTTTTGGTGGTTGCGGAAACTATTTTAGAGGCAGCATCACACTGAAAGTTTATGCCCACTCCAGGATTTGGTACAATTATTTTGGGACGGTTTTAAAGCTATTAACTTTAAACCCAACTGGCAAATATTCCTCCACCATTTTATACCTGCATAGCAGACTTCTGTCTAAATAAAATATAACATGTACGATAAACTGAGTAGTTTCTATTTAATTTATCTTTTCTTGATACAAGATCCCTTTGGAAAGCTGACGTTATTACCCCTATTAGAGCAGGTTAAGTATAAGCCCAATGCAAAATTTTAGAAACTGCTGATACCAACCTTATATATATTCACTACATTATCCTAAAATAAAAATAAGAATATGATAATTCACAGTTTACAATGTCATTAATAATGATTTATAAACATACTCAAGATACTAGCTCTGTGACAATTTTGGATGGATGAAAGCTCGTACAATTAAAGAAAAAAATGTTATATATAGTTGAATGCTAGCCGTGTTTCAAGTTGTCATCAACTTTCTGCGTGGCGAGTGCTCTACTAATAGATCTGATTCATTTAAGTTATAATTTATAAAAGGAAAGATATAAAAACTACAGCTTGAAAGTTACAAGAAATCTTTAATAGGTCTACCTTTGACCTCCATCGAAGATTCTGTAACACAACCTATAATATTCAGATCATTTTTTGTTATTAGCTGCATCTTGACAATAACTGTTGATGAATTTTTACATAGCGTCCCTGCTGCTCCATGTGTCTCTATAATCTAATGGACATAAATCAGGAAATCATGGTGGCCAGACTATTGGACCTTGTATGATTGATCCACTTCTTTGGGCAATGTTCATTTATCTAATCACATATTTGATTTCCTCGATGTGGTAATGCACCATCGTGTTGATATTCTGAATGGAGTCAATATTTTGTATGTGTAGGCTTCTTCAGCAAAATCATTGCCGGGTGTCTCCAGGACGTAATGGCTGTACATTGTATATTTTGACGATGAAATGGAAATTGTTTGCTAGACGTCAAGTATTAATCGAAGGATCGTTGAAGACGAAATTAACACAATTTTCTCCATCTTGTGTACGTTACCCTATGGGTATAAATGTTATGGTATGTTATGGATAGTATTTACCTGATACTCGAAGTCGATGAAATAATGTACCAAACACTGTAAGGGCAACGTTAATGTTTGTTCAGATACCTATATTTGTATTCACTTACTGCTCATGGAGCATTTCCGTCACATAACCCATAAATAATATCTGCATACTCTTTAGTAATAAATACACATATTTGGGATTTATTTATCTATTTATTTATTCAAGATACATCTGATCGCAGCCTCTGTTTGGATAACTACCATCAGCGCGGAAGCAGAGAAATTTTAAAAATTTCCTCAGAACAGACTCGATTGATTTAACTTGATAACCATAGATAGTACTCCAGATAAGTGAGTAGTACTCAAGGTTAGACTGTATATAGCAATAGAATAGTTTAAGACGTCGTTGTCCCGGCAGACATGACTTAGAAATAACAAACTTTGTGAATATGATCCTATGACATAAACGACTTGTACAGTTTGTGTTTCACCATTGATTGCTATCACGATTCTTTAGTTATAAATCTTTAATGGTTTGTAACTTTTTAACCAACGTGAATCAGACCCAAGTTTATATAAGATTTTGTCTTAGAATCACATCATCTTCCAAAATATGTCATGAGCTTAATACCAATTAATAGAGTTCCATATTAGAAAAAAGTGTATGCAGCATAAAGAAAAATGAGAATAAAGGGAGTACGCATTGTCAGAGACAAACGTAGTTTATAATATATTATTCATTGGGGGTGTGTAGGTTAGGTTAGGTTAGGTTGATATGTGAGTGGGCTCTTGTCAGAAAGTGTGTAAGAAAGTAATTTTAATTCCAGTGCCTGCTACAGCTTGTATCAAACTATTTACTGATTTATCAAAAATCTCTTTATCAAATTCTAAAGTTTATTATCTGACATGACTAATTTCATAGAAATTACATTTAAAATTTTATATTTATATAATTCATATGTACATTAAGGTCTGTATATTACTGATTACATCTGAAAATGTAACGAACTTTGTGTCAATTTTTGAAAATTGATCATTGATTTTAGTCAGGTGTGTCAGATATTAAATCGCAGAGATTCAAACTTCTTCTGCAAAAAATAAATTGGATATAGGAAAACTACAAATCTGTTAATAAAAATTTCCGCTCACCTTGACGTTTTCATAAGCTGATCCAACTTTTTCTTCAATAGAGCGGAATGAATCTGAATGCCGCATCTGCCCAATCTTATTAGTAATGTTACCCGTAATTCCACCGATAATCGAAGTTGTTTTTTGATATCTGAAATAAAAATAGCAAACAAATAAATAACAAGGATACTAAAAAAATTACAAGTGGTTTGTACAGGGTGTCCCAAAATACATAGACAACAAAGAATTAGTTTTGAAAAACACCAAAATACTTGAACACCGCACTAGGAGGGGTTCAACCCCCCACCTAGAACTACAGGTTCTTGATAAGGCACTTTACTGATACACAATGTCCCAATTAAAGATTTCTACCTTAAAAAGTGGAGGACTACGAACTTTTATTTTACTACTGGTGACAGCGCTTGGGCCATCCGAATAAACAATTTAAAGACTTGGGGTTGTCTTAATTGGCAGCCTACCGTTTGTTAAATGAAACCCTTGGTAATTTCTAATACTTTCCACAAATATAAAAACCAACAGTATAATGCATTTGATCGGCACATTTCTAAAACTATAAATGTCGCTCGTACATAAAAAAAAATCATTGTAGGCATCGAATTCGAAATTGTCAGACTGTCTATATTAGCGCCAAGCTGCTCCTGCACATCCCACAACAGACATATCCAAGTGGTGATTCAAATGTCAGGCACTATTGTCAAAAGAAAACAATATATTATTATAGGCAATAGCGTATGGTAGTAGAGAAAAACCACGAGCCTTGTTAAGTGCGGTTATATTACTTTTATGTGTTATTCTTAAAGTTGTAACATCATCTTTGTGTTTCTTTAGTTCATTAAAATTCTCGTTTTTCCTTTTACGCTTTTTATATATAAAAGCTAATAGTCTATTTGTCTGTCAGTGATATTTTTTTTGAGAACAGTAACTTGAGGAAGAAAAGTTCGATTGTATTGAAATTAGGACAATGAGTTGTTAGCTAGCGGAAGGATTCTATAGTTTTTGAAAAAAAACGATGAAATATAAACGTTACAAACCATGTTAAAAAAAAGAATGTATAAAGATAAAATTCTACAAACACAAAATTCTTATAATATACAATTACCAAAATTACAAATATAGCAATTATGTCTAAAGAATGAACTTGCGTTAAAAAAACTGGGAAGATTATATAATAGAATGTTCAACAATTATATACAAAATTCACTAATCCTTTGAAGAGCATAACATTTATACTTAGTTTTATTAAATAAAAGTACATTAACCACCCTTTTCAATTAATCATTTTGGAGAATGGTAAACCTATAGTATTTATTTATAAGAATTGTTTCTGTTTAATAACCAACCAATAAATTTCTTAAAAGCAGCTTGTGATTAATATCCATTTCAGTATAATATAGGCTTTTAATATCTTTGCAGGATATTACTAGGACATCCGGCCAGGATTTGCCTAGGATATCCCCACTTGGGATATTCTCAGGTTGTATATATTTTATTGGGATATCGTAAGGATATCCTGAGGAATGTTGTTCTCGATTGGGATATACGGGACCAAATGAGGATATCCCAAGGATGTCATGTGCTGTGCGGGATATCCCATTGGCAGACAGAGCCACCCTCTATAGAATTTCAATTGGATTAGGTATGTACACTGGTTTCTGGGTTTCATTCCACATTGTTTTGAAACCTTGATGTTTCTACCATCTTGTGAACTTCTCCTCGGAAGAAAAGCACGGCAAGATGGTGGAAACATTAAACATTCAAAACGATCAATATAAAAGAAAACCCAGGAACCAGTCTACAATCCGATTCCCAAGATCCCGGCAGTACCGTATAGCGGTAGCATAGATGCTGAGATTTCTGATCAGCCTCCATCATGTCAAATGTGGAATGAACACGATTGTTATTGTACCCTCTTGCTCTCAGCCTAGCACTAGTAGCACTGAACGCGTTTTTCATTCGTGCAGATACGTTACAAGCTAGCACTAGTAAATAGTCAGTTCTAGAAGTTTGGAAAAACTTAAAAATACAGGGTAGTCAGTTATTAATCCTGATACTTTTAATAATGAACAATCTGTTTTAAATATTCCACATTTAAGATTCATATAAAACCAATCTTTTATATTTTGCCACAGTTGAGAGAGAGCGTTCACAACTTCCTCAAGTATGTGATCCTGTCTTGCATAACTGATGACCGTTGATTTGATATTTTGTTCATTTATATGATCCTTTATAAAAATTACAAAAAGTGGTCTTATAGTGCTCCATAATTAAATGCGTAGAACAAAAACGATTATCAATTTCAAAATTACTTAGTTATTCTGTCTACATTCTGCGTTCAATGATAAACTACTGTTTCTCATATACAGGAAAGGACTTATCCATGCTAGCAAAAATATATTAAAGCATCTCGCATTATACTTACATCGGAGCGTCAGTGACGGCCTTAGTAACTTGTCCAACCTTAGTTTCCACAGTTTGATATCTAGTTTAAAGTAAAAAGAAAAAAAAGAAATAAGTAAAATAAATCATGCACAACTCTAATAAGTGAATTACGTAATAAATGAACTACCACTATTCTAGTAACAAACTCAAAATAACCGGACACATAATTACACTTACACGTTGCTTTCTTTAACAGTTTTAATTCCCTGATTAATATCATCGGACACCTCCCTCCAGACTGTGATGCCCAAGTTGCGCTTAAGTTCGGCGCTTCTCCTTATCTTTGAGGCTAGCACGGTCCTAAGAGTGGCAATTTCATCCTCAATTTGGGCTAGTTCCTCTCGCCAAAGCTTCTCCTGCTCCTCCTTCTCTTCAATGGATAAATGCGACAGATCGGGTGCTATATGGTCTGCAGCGGCCATGGCTTCTTCTATGAAATTTAACAAAAATTAATCTACTATTTGATTTCTTTATAGATGCAAAGCTACACCCAGGCTCAAGCTGCATTAAAAAACACCTTAATCGATTTATCAGATGGTGTAAAGTCTATTTGGGAATGAAAGATAGTAATGAAACCTTCAGATAAGATCTGGCCATGGGCATGTTACTTTTCACGTTAACAGAAATTATAAAAAATTATCAGGTTTAATAATTCTAATTATAGTTGTCTCCACATATTTAATGCAAATAAAAAAGACTAAAGAAACATATCAAAGTAGGTAATTTTACCTGCCGAGACAGTGCTACAGAGCTGTACTTTAAATTTTTGAGGATTAGAATAAACAAAATAAATACTATAGAATTAAAATTCGTATTTTCGGCAGAAATTTAATGACGTTTCTGATAAATTAAGAAATCTTACACTGTTTTGTGTCAAGATAGGATATCTTATGCATTGGTGGATATATTGCCTGTCCATCGTTATATTGATAGATAAATTCAAAGTACGGCTCTGCTTATGTGTTCCCTGGGTATGACGTTCTAGTTAGGGATGATTTGCGCAACTATATTTCATGAGTTAAGACATTTTAATTAAAAAGGACTTGTTTCCGATTATTTCTTATTCTAGTAAATATATGGAGACAACTATACAACAAAGGACCCCGCACGGAACATATGGAAATTGGCCCCCGGTCAAAGTGTTTGATACTCGGGGATATTATCCAAATATCTCTAGTCTATGGGCTCAAGGTCGAAAATTGGACGGTTTTCCAGATATCAGGGGTGTAAAGGGGGATGCTCATTTCTTGTGGGAAGTGGCCCCCGCTCCTGTAAAATTCGCTGGAATCGACATATGTTATTCCTCTTCACCTCCTGATAAAAATTCTCAGGGGCACAAGTTTGAAAAATGGACAGTTTTCTAGATATGGGGGGTGCAAAGCGGGGCGCTCATTTCCTTTATAGGAAGTGACCCCCAGTGAAATTCACTGGAATCGACATGTGTTGTTCCTCTCGACCTCCTGATCAAAAT
This sequence comes from Stenurella melanura, assembly GCA_963583905.1. Classification (NCBI taxonomy): domain Eukaryota; kingdom Metazoa; phylum Arthropoda; class Insecta; order Coleoptera; family Cerambycidae; genus Stenurella; species Stenurella melanura. The sequence continues at coordinate 686,372 of OY757311.1, forward strand.
TTCTCATGGGCACAAGGCCGGTACATGCACAGTTTTCCAGATATTGGGGGTTGCAAAGTCGACTTTGAACCCCCGATATCGAAAAAATTGTGCATTTACCGACCTTGTGTCTATGAGAACTTTTGATCAGGTGGTGGAGAGGAACAACATATGTCGATTCCAATGAAATTCACTGGCGGTCACTTCCTTTGCACCTCCCATATCTAGAAAACTGTTTATTTTCCATACTTGTGCCCCTGAGAATTTTTGATCCGGAGGTCGAGAGGAATGACATATATCGATTCCAGCGAATTTTACTGGAGCGGGGGCCACTTCCCACAAGAAATGAGCATCCCCCTTTACATCCCCGATATCTGGAAAACCGTCCAATTTCCGGCCTTGAGCCCATAGAGACTTTTGATCAACATCGATATTTGGATAATATCCCCGAGTATCAAACACTTTAACCGGGGGCCAATTTCCATATGTTCAGTGCGGGGTCCTTTAAATTAAAATTAAGCTGATAAAATGCTGAGAAATTTAACAATAAGTATGAGGGATTAAGATTTGAATACATTAAACAAGGTTGACTAATATAGGTTTATCTGGTCTTTTAGTAGGTTGCTTTCGGGAAGACAACATAGACTGAGTTATGCCATTATATTTTTTATTGTTATGCTGTAGTTATTGCTAAAGCAAAGGATGGTTGTCAATGAGACATACTGCTACTGTGTTATAACATTATCAAAGATTCTGTGCTTAACATTCTAAAAAAGTGGAGAATAAACAGTACAATTCTTGGATCAGGGCAACAAGGGATATCCAATTAACAAGAAACTAATTATTTATATTTTGTTATTGCACCATTTCTATTTATCACTTCTAGAAGTCTATTTGGCATAGAATTAAACAAACTTATATAATAATCATTAGTAATATTTTCCCATGCATTATTTACTACTTCCAGTAATTCTTGGGCATTCCGTGGTCCCACATTTCATTTTTGGATACTTCTTATGATTAGTCCCCATACGTCTTCCACACGGTTAAGATCTGGACTCTGATTGGGCCAGTTAAGAACATTAATGTTGTTATTTTGAAACCAGTTAGTCACGGTATGAGCAGTATGAACTGAACAATTATCTTGTTGACATATGAATTCATTATTAGGAAATAATTTTGACACAGAAGGGAGCATAATATTGTCTAAAATCCTAATCGATTCAATATTAAATCGTTCCTCAATATGTCACAAAACACCAGGACCACGTGTCGATATCCAAGCCCACATGATAATAATAACAATAATAAATTTATTAACCGTAAAATCTTGTTACATGAACAAATTGGTTTTGTCAGAGTAAAATATATAAAACGAAAACAGGGTTACAGATAGACTAACAAACATATACTTATACTTATAAAACAAGATGTGTAAAACAAAATACTGTATATAGGTACATATGCATAATTTACATGTTATGTAGTGATACTATGAAATAACGAGAAGAAAAAACAAGAAACAAAAATGATCATCCTTTACTGCTGAAGAAACTCTGCCATGCTATAGAAGCAATTTTGAATTAGAAATATTTTAAGTTCATTTCTGAATAGGCTGAAAGAATCTTGTGACTTTATATTATTTATTTATTTATTTATTTTTTTTCATGTGGCACTATGGAACTAGTCCAATCAGCCAGAAACACAATATAAATGGTAAGGTCAATACTTGACTAAAGATTAAACATTTGAACTTAACTTTTATGTTGTGACTTTATTTCTGAATGAAGTTTATTGTATATATAACTACCTGCACAATAGGGTGATTCTTATACTTGCTGAGGTTAAAGCTTTTTATATGAATTTCTGGTGCCCTTCTTGTGTGGTCGTTATGTACGGCACTATTAGTTTTAAATTTATGCAAATTTTTGTGAACAAAACAGGAAATTTTAAATATATAAGTGCATGTAACCGTCATAATTTTTTTTTTTGTTCTGAACGTATCTTTACATGATTCCCTGTAGTTCAGATTAAACAGTATCCTAATGATTCTCTTTTGCATGACAAAGACTCTGTTTGCCTCAACTGACTGTCCCCATATACTGATATTATAGCTTATTACGGAATAGTAGCACGTTATTAAACCTCCAGTGTTTACGTCTTTCTTTAAATTTAAAATTGCAAATGTTGTTTTTGCTAGCTTAGAACATAGGCTATCTATTTAAGGGGCAAAATTTAAAGTAGAGTCAATTACGTAGCCTAAAAATGTAGTTTCTTGACTGGTGTTGACATACTCTATTTTTGGGATGTCATCAGATGTTATATTTGTGAAATATAAAAAAAACGTTTTATTCTTATTAATAATTAAAGAATTTCTATGACACCAATCTTCAAATTGCTCAATGACCCTGTTTGTCTTAGTTTCTAACTCTTTTGTGCTGTCACTGTGCATTATAACAGATGTGTCATCCGCGTACATGAATGTTTTCCCATCTTTAATGAACTCTGGCAGGTCATTTATAAAAATAAGAAACAGGAGCGGGCCTATAATGTTAACATGTTAACGGAAAATCTACCACTGTTGTCATTGTTAGATATATACTTCTCATCGAATCAAGTATTCGGAGGTCAGCAAACACGAATATGACCGCTGTGTGTAGACTGAAGTTTTTTGATCTGTAAAGATTACATTGTTCCAAAAATTTACATCACGCACTAAAAATTCAAGCGCAAATCCCAGTCGAGCTTCTTTATGTTCAGCTTTAAGTAGGTATTTCTGTGCTGCTGGATGACAGCGTAGCTCCGATTCTCTTACTCATCGGCGACCATAGTACTACTAGATCCAGGAAAATTCGTTTCTTCTGCAGCCTGAATTACTGAGTGAAATAGATCTTCTATTAATTTATTCACCAATTGCAAATCTTGCAGTTGAGTTGATATCTTGCTGTTGAGTTGATATCCTTCGTCGCCCTGATCTAGGATTTCTACAAACTGTACCGCTTATTCTCCACTTTTTTAAAATGTTAAACAGAATTTTAGTTAATACTTTATAACGCAGTGCAATTTGTCTCATTGACCATCCATCTCTTCTGTTTTAGCAGTAACTCCAGCTTTAACTAAATCGCTTATATGGAGCATATTAGTTTTGGCACACTTGCAATAATTTTGACAACTAACTGACAATGTCAGAAAAATTAAAGTTAGATGTACACAACTAGATTTTTGAAAAAATACGTTATAAGACTTGCCCTTTTTTTTGCTCACGACAGTACACATTGTAAAATTTAGAAATAAATTTATCAAAATATGTTTTAAATTAATTTAATATTGGATAATACGATTATCCATGTATCAGCATTATAAAAATTGGGGATGAAATATATTGAAATTCACAAAAGTGCCAAAAGCGTTAGAAGCAGATTTGGTCATTACCATTTATTTAATAGCAATTCCTGTTTGCATGACCACAGCATAATGCAAGGTGAATTATTGCATATTCCACACCGTACTACAATTACATATAAATATTTACAAAAAATTATTTATTTGCCCTTTAATATGAAGAAAGCAGCAAATTACGGTATCTTTAAAAAAATATATACAAAAATCATGCCGGTCAATGGACATCTTTATACTACTGATGATTTTTTTATTTATGTGCTTTGATTAAAAGTAACATATTATTTCACTGGTATTCTTAAAGCATATCTATTTTAAATTCAATGTGCTCAATGTCATAGTTAAATTGATTTTTATTATATACACTATTTGTTTATATTTTGTATGTATTACGTGACTTTTGCATTTATACGTACTATATTGATGTTTCATATTTATATAATGTACAGCACCATATAAATAAATATTATCATTATTAATACAAATAATTAAAAAATCACGTCTTTACGTTCAAAGTCGTGGTCAACCATCACATGCAACACAGATCGACACGAATTATTATTTTGTCAAGACATTCCTGTCGTAACTTTTCTATCATTGTGCATAAGAGCCGTTGCTGGTTGCAATGTTGACTGATAGCCTTGACTCGTCGAATCCGCTGTCTCATGCTGATCATTTTCATGTGCATAAGCGCATTTTGTTGATTTTGGCAATGTAAAAGCTGTTCTGTTATCCGTGCCTTTAAAACAGAGATTTCTTATGTTATGGCGAAAATATTGAAACCATCTAAAATGATTACTTTTCCAAAAGTCTGCTTTACCTATACTCGTGGATAAGCCTTGATTTTTTAAAGAAAGTTTATGAATTTAAATTTTCTTATTACTTTCATATTTTCCTATCAGTTTATTTTGATTTCTCTTTGATAAACTTACTTTAATATTCTATGATTTTCCATCATCAAGATTTAAATACTATATATAGGGTGTCCTGTAATAACGTGCAAAAAATGTAACTACCAATTCCTTATAGGAAATTAACGTGAGTTATTCATATAAAATTTTTCAAAATAAGCCTCTCCTGTCCAGCTACACCCCCTGAAAGAGGTGTGCAAAAAAATTGGCACATCTCAGTTACTAATTAAAAGGCATCTAACAAAATTATCTAGAAATACTCAAGATCTGATAAGACGTCTTGACTCTTAACACTTAACAGAGCAACCCCCACCTTGATTTGATTTTGGAACCTCTACTCTTGTCTTGATTTTTCCCTTGAATTCAAGACAAGACCAAAAAGTAATCTTGATTTAGTGAAACATTAGACGCTACTAATGTCTCAGGAGTACTGAACGCTTTACACCTCGCGTAACTTATATTACAATTTATTTATGTAATATTTTGTTTATAACTACATTTTCTATACGATATGTTGAATATGATAAAATATTACCTCCTTGGCTGAAGGACCTAGGTCAATGGCATTATTGGCATTTTGATAGTATGGTGTCTGCGGTACACATACAAATATTTTGTACTATGATATATTGGCTCAAAAGACGTAAAATGTTCTTATATATTTTTTCTTTAACTCAAACATATTTTTTTTTGAAAATTATTCATAAACAGGCATGTTTCAGAGTAGATAGTACGACCAGAAGCAGAAGATGGAAGAGACAAGGATATCGTGCTTATTTGACCTGGCATCGATACGGGTTTTACAGTGCTGCTCCTCTGTCATTTAAACAAACTGTTACTTTTACTATGTTTAACCATTCTAGAACTTTATCACATACATCACAATTCATTGAAAGTAAACGATTCCGTCATTTTTAATTTTTAACCACGACTTACTAAACCAAGAATTTTTCGAGAGCTTTAAATTTCGAAGCGATAGTGTTATTAGGTAGAGCCCAAAATAATCCTACTCCACGATACCCATATTGACAAATTTCTATCTAACTGCAATAAATTCATTTTAAATATGAAAATAAATCTAACTTATTATAACGCAAATTTGGTTAACCACTGTCGGTAATTAAATTAATAACGGTTAATTTAATTTCAATAATATTTAATCCACCATCTCATTCATCCTATCCAGTTATGTTAACGTTTACCACAATCAAACACGTTAACAAGACTATTTATTGGCATGTGAGGGAATAGCCTAAAACTAAATAACACACGTCCGAGAAATACATGAAATATTTCTTTGCCAACATCGACAGTGACAGCATTTTTTATTTCTAATGGATGTAATAAACATAATAAAAACGGAAATGTAGGTCACAAAAAGGCGTTTGAACTTGGCTTAATTTGGCCGACATTACTGACCGATTGAATATTATAGGTACTACTATTTGGTCTGAAAACATGCAAAATATTTATATGTATACTAACGCGAACAATAAAAAAACTTCTATTATTACTATTATTAAAACTTCGGTGGCTGACAAACCTTCATGCTTAACTTAAATTATGATAAATATAAAAAAGCAGTAACACAGATGTTACACGAAGGAGAATATCAGAGTGCAAAAGAGTTTTTAAAACAGTGAAGAATTCTTTCTATATTTTTATTTTTATTATGATACTGACACTGATATGTAGTAGATGTTTTATGTGATTCCTATTTTGTGATGACTATAATATTTGTTATATACAAATTATCTCTATTGTTGACTTGCCTTATATACTGTAACGTATCAACATGGTTAATAAAAATTATTATTATTATTATAGGGAACTATTATCATAATTTCATGCCCAAAATTGAACAAATAATTAAACTTCTCAAAACTAGCCTTAAAAATAAAACGATTGTGAAAAAGTCTAGAAGATCAAAATGTTTTTAACCGTTTATACTTTTAGTCGTGAATAATTCAAGCTATTTTGAGAGCGACGAATTCAATAATTTTTTTATACACGAAGGAGCAATAAAAAAAAATTAATTTCTGGCATAGGCACTATACTTGCCAAGCTTTTCCAGAATATATAATAAAAAAACTATTAAATAGGCCTATTACTATTTCTTCTTTAATTGGGTTATATGTACCATCAGTAAATAAGAATTGTCAATAGAATGTGATTTTATTACGTCATCATGACAAAAAATTTGAGTAATACACACTCAGAAAGATTATTTTATACTGAATCATCAAAAAATTAATATGGTTAAAGATTTGTTTACCAAATAAATTTTTGGATGTTTATCCAAAATCTTAAAAATTACCAGTAGTTGTATATTTAAATGTGACTTATTCTATGTTCGATTATTAAGAAAAAGTTACTTGCAACATGATTCTTGGTTCCCACAGTAAGAACTATATAGTAAGTATCTCTAATTTGTAAATAATTGATTAAATTTGAAAGATATTTAAAAAGTCAGTGATAACTTTTTCTTTCATTCATTAACATAAAAGCACACATTTTCCACTTGAAAAAGCAACTTGCAATATTGTTTTAGAAACCCCAAGTAGTTTCAATCCAATACTCACTAATAGGCTATTATTTTTTTAAAAATTTAACAATTTAAATACCTAGTTGTAGAATTTTTTTTAAGTTGCCTACTTTCTATGACAAAAAATTATAACTTCAATAAAAACTTACCATTCGTGCTTATGTCTAAGTATTTCCTAAAATTATTATCTTTTGGTAATTTGGCTAGGTAAGGCTTTGTTAGATCACAGTAAGTTACACGAACTTGTCGCTTTAATTTATTCCTAAAGAATGCTCTAATTATAGCATTTGCTCTCTTAACAGTAAAAAATTCCGCTTCAACGTTCACAGACTCATCGTTATGAAGGGACGGTAAACTACTGGAATTAACTTCATCAAAATCTAATTGTCGTAAATCAAACAGTTCTAATTCTTTCTCCAAATCATAATCTTCTAGCTCAGAATTGTCCAATTGATCTAAGCTCGGCGTCAAAGTACTGTCTTGAGGATTAAAATAAGGATCTTCTATATAATCATCCCCAACCATCATATTATTAACTTAATACAATATAATCACACATTCTGACATTTTGTATTAACAAAAATGCACTAACAGATGGTAGATGGTACACATCACCTATACCTAATAAACCAAGATACCTATGTACCGTTTACCGTTTCTTTTAGCTTTTTTTTATCAGATCTGATAGAACTTTCACCTGGCCTGGCTGAGAATCTAATTCGTTAGGCAACCACAAATACATAAAAAATCGTAATGAGTTAACACGAAAATTGATTACCTTTTGTAATACTTACGCGTGCTTCGAATACACTACACAATTACTAATGTCGTTTTTGTACAAAAAAAATTATCAGTTTTAATTTCGAGGATTGGTAAGTAAAACTTATGTACTGACGATTCTGACACGTCATATGCTAAAAAAAAAACACAAAAAGCCGGTAATAAAACTTGGTACTTCGTTAGATTGAAACTGTCTATGGCATATTTATTGGCAAAGTGAAATTTTGCTTTAAAACAAAGAAAAAAATCTACAATACATTTCTACTGGACTACTTCGCAACATTTTCATCGTTCCTACATGCAGCATAAGTTAAAAGCAATGATATGATCTTATCGTACCTGTTGTAGGGTTTATGTTGTTCATGTTTAAAACTACTTACTAATTTACACCGATAAATATTAGAAAATTTTCCTAGAGTATCAAAATTATGAACTTATACGAACTATTTGTGAATGTTGACACTTTTGACAGAAACGAATCGGTTAATCGATATTTGCGAACTCTTTCTACGACCATGACTAGAATAGGTAGATAAAGTAGAAATTCACAATTACCTGAAGTGATAAAAATAAACAGGATTTCAATGAACAATGATCATATGATACATAATTGCATGGTAGGAACAGAGAGAACACATGAAACAGGTTCCTGTATGATTACGAATCACTCTGCCGAACGAAAGCAGCTTATAGGTCTATTCAAGTTTTCTGTTGTTCATACATTAACATTATACTCAGTAAAATGATGAATGAATAAAAACAGTATATTATTTAACGAGCCAGTAACTCACGGAGATGAAATTTGCAAGTTTGTAAATCATCAAGTATGTTACTATTATCGCAAGTTAAATACTGCTTTATCTATGATACAATAAATATTAATATAGTTTGATGACGTCCAAACTATTCAAATATGTCAAATCACCTTCCTCCCCTCAGTAATAATGGATCAATCTATATTATTTTGGGCGTTACATCGATTGGACAGGCTAGGCATGAAGTTAAAAGGGTGGTATTGGTGTAAAAGAAAATCACTTGAGAGTTATGATAAATCACTCTATTTTCTTATGGATACTATTACATGTTCAAAAGCAGTTGATTGGTTAATAAATAATCGAAGAAGAGTAGATAAATTTCATCTGCTCTTATTACATATTTATTACCCAACTGCTTTTGAACATGTAGTAGTAACTCATTACACCCTAGTGATTTATTTTTACACCAATCACCTTTAACTTATTGCCTGTAGCCTGTTCAATCCATGTAAGCCGCAAAATAAAATAGAATGGTTTATTATTATTGAGGGGAGGAAGGTGATTTGACATATGTCTGAATAATTTGGGCGTCGTCAACACTGAACTAGAGTTCAGTGGTCGTCAAACCATTATATTACTATTTATTGTTATAATCATAGAAAATGTATACTATTCAACTTGCGGTAGTGGTAATAACACACTTGATGATTTATACAGCACTCGCCTACGGCTCGCGCTGCAAACTTTATCTGCGTAAATTATGTGTTAATTAGAGATGAGCGATATCGCGATTTCTCAATCATTCCACGATCGGTGCTATTTTTGATTGACGGTGATTTTAAACAGTGACTGCGATCGCGGATCTGCCAACGACGTTGGTTTGTCGCAATGTAAATAGCACTTTTTACATTAATACTTAATAGAAACTAAATAATAATTATAAACTTCTCAGGTATTGCTTTGCTTTCAGAATAACACACTTGTTGAAAAAGGCAAGAACTTTGGGTATTTAAAACAGACGGCTTTCATATATGTACTTAGAGTTAAGTATACTTGTAAACATTAAAAAATAATATTACTTCTGTTTTCTATCATTTAGTCTATTTCGTCTTTTGCAGTGATTTTAATCTTTCCGTCATTGATGCTATCGGCGATTTCCTAATAGCGGTAATTTAATCACGGTGGTGAGATATTGCCTGTTCCGTGAATGCCATAGATAAAGAATTACATGTGAAATGTGAATGCTTAGTGCCTAAACTCACGGCCCACACGGCCACACGGTGTATGTCATGTCATGAAATAAAGCAATCATAAGCAATAATTTAAACACGAAACCTAATTAAGGTAGTTTTAGTAATTAGTAATTACATAAAGCATGCATACATAATTTTAGTAACTGTACCTACATATATAGCTGCTTTCGTTTGTAGTGAACACAATAAACAGGATTTCAATGAACAGTAATCATATGATGCAAAATTGCATGGTAGGGACAGAGACAACACATGAAACATGATTACGAATCACTGCCGAACGAAAGCAGCTTATGAAATAAGAAATAAGGTTTGTTCATTTCTGTTGATATAAAGCAGCTTCAAGCAGTTAAATAAAGATAGTGCTATCACAAGTAACGTGAGTGTGAGAGAGATAACGTGTTTCAAATTTGCTATAAATCAACACAAATGAACAAACTGATAGAGTCTTGGGGATGTGGTTAAATTAACGATTCAAGTGACATTTTTAAATTTAAGAGCATTTAAGAGGTTAGCAGGAACTCTTCGGTTTTACGTAAATAAAGACCTATGGTGCAAAATAAGTTGTATTTACGTATGAAAGTGAATAGATTTGTTTAAAATGCTGCGGTTAACGAATAATTTCCGAATTTTAAGTAGAGACGCACTAAATACAAACTGTGGAAACCTTCAAACTGTCCGGTGGAGGAAACCTAGATGGATACCGACAGCTAAAAGTAAGATATTTAGGGTTCCACCCAGGCCTGTAGTTCCAGAAGAAGAAAAACTGGAACTGATGAGATTATACAACAATTATCGGACACAAATTAAATCTTTGCGAAGATATTTAACATACAAACACTGTACGAGATTCTTAGCCAGCGCAGACCCTGAAGAACAAAAAAAAATATTCCAAGAGGACTATGCTCGTTGTGTAGCGATTAATAACGAATGGAACGAAAAGCAAAAAGTAATAAGAGAAAAACGAGTCGCAGAAGTATTGGAGGAGAATCTTGATTTTGCCAGAAAGAGAATTGAAACTGAATTAATAAAACAAGAGCAGAAACTCCAAGAAGTAGAGGATATTGTTCGGAGAGAGAAGGAACAATCTAAAAATTTTATTACTCCTGAAAATGTTGATGCTGCAATAGATTATGCGTTAGATAATCTTGTGGACTACAACTTTGCTATCGATTTAAATGGAGAAAAAATAATGGGACGTGAAAATAACATCCAAGAAGAGAAACAAAAAATTAGTGTCAAGCAAAACTGATTTTTATATAGGTAATAAAACATTTTTAAATTAGATATTTTTGTTGTTTATGTAAATACTACCTATGACAATTCTGTACAAAATTAAAGGGAATTGCTATGGGGTATGGCAACATACTAGTGTTGACGGATGTGTGGTTATTGCTTTGAATATTATTGATCTTTAGCCCAAGTAAATTAGCTGAATTCAAGGATTATCTGCTATAAGGAAACAAGTGCTTCGAAACCCCATGATGAGACTGGTAGTCTTTACAAAGTTAATTATAATTTGTATCGATATTTTTGATATAACCATTGTCTTAGAGAATTTCATGGTCTATCAAAAAGGTACATAAGTATAGTATATTACCCCATCTCCCTTGTTTTCAAGATGTTGATATAAGAGCAGAAAAAGTACCCAATTTTAAAAGTGCTCCTGAGCGCTAAAATGCTTCGAGTACTAAGCACTGTGCTTAAGGCAGCACTGATGATAAATATAATTAAAATCAACCCGACAATATATTTTAAGAGCCAGTTAAAACTTTAAATTAAAAAAAAAGCTTGATGTATGTGACTTAGTGAAAGTTTATCATTTTGGAGTGGTGTACCTGGTGAACCCAAAAAATAAAGCAAGGCAGACTAAGTTAATTATGAATGATTGATATCACAGCCACAAAAAAAAAAAAAAAAAATTCAGACCCAGAAACTAGACCTAAGTACCAATTTTTATGTATTTTGACCTGAATTCGATGCCGCCATCAGAATTTCATTTTATCGTGGGTTTTTTAGTCTTTGAAATAGCATTTTTATATTTTGATGCCCCGAGTCCAAATTTGATGTTGAGAAAGCTCTGCGATACGAACTATAATCAATATCCATCAAAAGTTCATAAAATCAGCGACTCTTTTATTCACCAGAAGGCTGTGAAGTTAAGTAAAAAGCTATCATATCGATATCACGAATTTCTTCTCACCATTTTACTGTACCGTCAATCTCCCATTGTTCTACATTTTTTTTTTATGATATCTTGTTCTCTAATCTTCAAATGATCTACGTAAAGAAAGTCTTTTTTTTTTTAGCCAATGAAAGGATATCCCTCTTCAATAGTCGGCCATCATGTGGGCGTTCCACCTCCCTTGATATTTGTCCTCCATCTCCCGTATGTCCTGGTGAAATCGTTCACCATGCTCCTCACTAAATCTCTTAGATTTGCCGGGAAGTCATCTATGTGTGAATCGAGGTGTAGTTCATTAGACATCGAGAAGATTAGCGCAATTCGTGATATCGCTATGATAGCTTTTTACTTGAAAATTTACTTTAAGAAATTTAACTTTACAGCCATCTAGTGATGGTTTTTGATAAAAGAATTGCCGATTTTACGAACTTTTGATAAATACCCGTTATAATTCAGATCGCAGAGCTTTTTCTACATCAAATTCGGATTCAAAATATAAAAATGCCGTTTCAAAGATAAAATCTAAGATAAAAAAAATCCTAATGATAAAATGAAATTTTAATGGCGGCATCGAATTGAGGAGGTTAAAATACACAAAGATTGGTAGCAGAGCTAGCGACTATAGTGGTGCTCACAGGCTTGAGCACCACATGTAAAACAAAGTGGTAGTACTGAGCACCATACGCCTAGCAGCGACAACCAGGTACGTTTCTGGAAAAAATACAATAGTTTTCAAGCAATATTAAACTTTTATTAGAATGCATAGTTTCTAAAATTTACCTCGCCTGCGTTAGCGTGTGGTGCCATTTAAAGTTGGTACAGTAGGATCATACAGATCGTGCCCATGCACCGTTATGTTATTACCAACCTATTTATTAGTACCCCGGTAAATAACAGCCATCGACAACCACATGAATGAAGAAATTGTTAGGTTAGTGTTAATATTTGAAAGGCTATAAAAAAGATTTTTAATGGTATATGAAAACTCTCTACTAGATGTTTAATTTTGTATTTTGTTACATTGAGCCAATGTCATGGTAGTCCGAAAAATATATAATAATCATTGAAATTCTCCATTTTGTGTAAAACAAAGTGAATTAGTAATCAACAAATATCTTGACGTAACTAACATCTTGTTTAAATTACATATTTTTGTTTTTCACGCCTAATTAGGTCCTCTGCTATACTTCCATTTATGTAAATGAAACTCCATTATTTATGCTGATGATACCACCATTCTTGTCAATGAAGAAAATGTACATTCACTTGTTAAGAGAGCCAATCTACAACTTCAAGAAGCGCACATCTGGTTTGCACAAAGTGAGTTAATATTAAATAATAAAAAATCATCAGTTTAAAGATTTTACGTCAAAAATAAAACACTTGATCAGAGTTTGTTTATTAGAACAAATAGTGACACTCTTAGACAAGAGAATAACAAAATTTTTAGGTATCCACTTATCTGACAACTGTACTTGGTCCTCTCATATAGATGCAACATGTAAAAAAATTGCACCAGTATGTTACGTTATAGACTACTGGCAGAAAGGCAGATCTTATCTGTACGTGACAGCTAGCGCTCGCAGTGGCCAAGTAGAAAGTTAATTCCTGTGTCGTTTATACGTACGTGAATAGGAGAATCCTTGTTTTTAATAAATATTTTATTATAAGCTTTTTAAAAACGCGCAAATCTCTGGGTTTACTTTAATGCCACCAAAGTGGGAAGTGTTGAGAACGCCGCAGCTACAATTGACATTGTGAAAATCAGCAGTTTAGTGTTTGTTATTCTGTAACATAATCTCCAGCTAATATCATGGAAAAATCATCCGGAGATGTTTGTTACGTGGTTAAGTGTGGAAATAGATCGAATAATACTAAAAATATAAAGTTTTATTCATTTCCCACATAGGGGAGTCAAATTAGACAAAATGGACCCAAACTTCGGCAAAATTCCCCGATCGATGATTTTTGTTGGAATGTGTTCACAAAGATGTGGAGAATAAAAAAGCAAAATGCCACCGCGAGAAATTGTGTGGAAAATTCTTTATTAAACAATTTAGGTGCAATACGATACTTCATGAATAACTTTTTGAATTAAATTTGCATGAAAGAACTAACAAAACCATTGGAAAGAACACAAAATTTTATGAAAGAAACACATATAATATGTGTAGTAATTTGTTAATTAACGCTCCAACTCGCGCTACGTCGGCCGTCCGTTCACGCTGGAAATGTGCATAATTTCCCGCGGTGGCATTTTGATATTTTGTTCTCCACACCTTTCTGAACACGTTTCAGCAAAAATCATCGATCGGGCAATTTTTCCGAAATGAAAATCTCCTTTAACAAGTCTGTATAAACTGGAGCAGAGGGAAAATTGGATCAAAGCACGAAATACAAGATATGTGTGTAGTTAACAATTCGAAATATTCTGAGAAAATACTAATTTTGTTAATTAATTTTATAGCTCAAGGGGATCCTTATGGCAACCGAATAAGTGCTCAGAGATTTGCACATTTTATAGATAATACAAAGTCAGACCATCCATTAAGCCCTTGTTTCGCGAAGTCAATTTTTCCATCTTGTTACTCAAAGAAGGGCCCGACAGAAAAGTCAATGTTAAACTCTAAACAACGGTAAATTTTCATCGAGTATTAATAATTAATTGTTTAGTCACATATACAATATATTACAAAAAATGAAATGTCATCTCACCTACGCAAAAAAATGTTTTAACATAACAAAAAAATAATATTCACTCGAACATTACATTTACTCACTACAGAATTGTTTGTACTTACTGTATATGACAGTCGCGGCAACAAACAATTATTAAATTTTTGTAAAATTAGGAAAAAACAAATTGACGCATACACATAAATATAAAAGCCACAGGAAGTAATTTGGAAATGCTCCACTGAAGCCCTAGTAGTCATTCTACCGCTACTCTATACATCAGTTACAAAAAGTGATTGACAAGTCTGTATTGTTAATGTATTATTTTGCTCATTTTCATTCAGTGATATCTTAGGGCATTATAGCATGCGGTGTTTCACATAAAAGTATGTGGATTTTTCGATTTAAAAAAAAGCTATTGGGTACATTGTAGAAGTAAGTAAAAGGATAAGTTGCAGAAAATTTTTTAAAGAACTTGGAGTACTGCCTCTACCCTGTATACTAATTTATCAGTTACTACTTTACGGTAAGCCTGAACTAAGTAGTGTCAATACATTAAATAATAATAATCACTCCTACAACACTAGAAATAATTTGACCCTAGAAATACCCACACATGATTTAACTGTATACAAGAGGAGTCCAAAATATCTAGCAATAATTGTTTACAACAAGTTGCCTAATAGTTACAAAATGCTAAATAAAAATAAGTATACAGCAACTATAAAATGTTTACTGTTAGACAAATCCTACTACTCACTAAAAGAATATCTTGATGACAGATTGTAATTACATTTTCCTTTTCTTCTTTTTTCTTAGACCTTATATGTTACACAATATTTTAGCATATTATATCATATAAATTTTTTCTTTTTAATATCAGGTTAAAATTGTATTTTTATTATTGTTAGTATGATAGTCTAATTTATTTACCTGCTTGTGTACCAATATACATAGTGTGTTTTTTCTTTTATAAATTATACATATTACTTTAAGATAAATAATATATTTTGTATATCATTAAAAAGCTCTTTATGACTTTCAAAACGGTGTAAAAATAGACAGGGTATTTCATTAAAAAAAAAGAAAGTAAAGTTCATATCTCCGAAATGCGTATTTCAATTGTTTTTCTGAAAAGATTTTTGGATAACATGTGATTTTCAATACTTCTTATTTTTGAACTTTTTTACGTAATTCAAAACTAACGAAATTAAAAGAGGTTCTAACGTTCCTCTGATCACCCTATACTTGTAAGACTATAATAAATAACTAAAAAAGTTTGCAAAGTTGATTTCTCCTTCTCCTTCACCTTCACCCTCTCTCAATATTTACTACTACACTGAGCAACACATGTTAAATTGAAAAGGTGCCAGCCCTGATTGTTAGGTCTAGTTTCTGAGTGTGAACTTTTTTTTTTTGAATGGCTGTATATTTATCTACAATCTGTATTAATTTCATCAAATAGAATTGAGTTGTATACGATATACTGACATATTCGTACTAATTAATTTAATTAAAAATAATTTTTCCAGAATCGAATTGGACTATCATTGATTCGAGGTTTTTTATCATATTTTCTCTAAAATTCACAAATCAAATTTTAGTGGAAGTCTGGTAGACTTTTGTGTCATGTGAGCTTGGACAAAAACAAATTATTCCACAAGAATCAAGTTTTTCATACACAATTTGCAAAAATTAGGGGTAGCTGATGCTCACTTTCAAGGACTTTACGTTTTTCCTAACTTCCAATAAACCTATTAAAAAAAATTACTCCGATATAAGAAAGGAGACTACTTTGTTTCCTATTACTGAATTTATTGATTACATGATTAACCGTCACAAAGTAACGGCTTCCACAATCGATTTTTTTTAAATAACTCTTGACGTTCTAAAATACTACCTGAATTAACTGTAGTTCTAATATAAATATTTTTTCATTTAAATAAGTACTGAAACAATAAAAAAATAATTTATTAAATGAGTGTACAAAACTATGAAAAAAGAGATTGCAAAAAGTCTTTTCTTTCATCTGCATTTTGAGTCTTATCTCCGACTGTAACTTCCATCTTTTCATCAGTCTTGGACGGCATATTCTCAAATTCTTTATTTACATATGTCTTATTTTTCTTTCGTTTATCTAAATTGGCTGAGAAGAAGTTTGTCTTTTTCTTTGCCAACTGTATTTCGGCTCTTAATTTCTGTCTTCGTGCTGCCTTTTCATATGCAAGCCTCTCGTGCAAATGCGTCCATTTAAAATTCGATAAATACTTTATATTCCACATGCAATCATATTGTTTGGACTTCTTTCTATTACTAACTTGAGTGTTATTTAGTGATGCGGCAACTTTTTTTGCAACTGATTTCCTCTCGAACTCTACCCATCCTTCCGTGTATTTATTCGCAACATTACGTTTTTTTGTTTTACGCTCCACCTTTGATTCTAAAACAAAAAATTCAGTTAAAATGGAAACACGAGATAACCAAACCACCGTACCTGGGTCTGCTAGCTGTAAATAAACACGTCCAATTTTGCCATAGTCACCAAACACCTCTCTAATTTTTGTTACATTCATGTATGGCGGAATCGTGGATAAATAAATAATTCCTCGTTTAGGTGGTTTTTTCGAGACTTTATTACTGGTGGTTGGTTCCACTTCATCGACTTCTTCATTTTCTTCAGTCATTTTAAAACAGTTTATTATTATTTTCTTAGGAAATAACTAACAAAACAGTCTATATTTTGAGGTTAATGATAAACGTGTAATATTTTATTACGTTGTGTTGGTAATGGAGAAACAGAAAACTACTTATCTCTCTCTTTTAGACAGGTATGGCGACGTTACTTAGCTCATTGCTATATAGATGTAGCAGGATAGCAGGAATCAAATTTATAATTCCTATGTCATAGAAAGCTATAAATACATATAAATAAGTGGCATATTTCATGTTATAGATGTCAGTAAATTTTGTTAAAAGTGAGATAAAATATAAGCGATTCTATAAAGTTTAGCCATTTTATTTTAATTAATAATAATAATATAGGTCTTTATTTGGGCAAAGTTCTATTGCTAATTTTTGTAAAACACGTCTGCATTTACAAGAAATTCATTTTCATCCAAGAAAGTATTTTTTACTTTGTTTCTTATCACTGACTTATTCGTTATTCCAAATAAAACGTTAGTGTAGTTGCGTGCAGTCGCCCATTGTTACTTTGTCACATTTTAGGTAAATTTCACTAAACAAATGGGAGTTAATAAAACGTGAACGTTCTAAAAAAAATATTGAGACAGAATAGTATTTTACCATTTTTACTCATCCTGCTCATCCGTCCAATTATTTTTCAATCATTTATCTATAATATACAGGGTGTTTCAATATTCCATCTAAACGTGTCACAATAGAATAGATTCATATGGTCAAAATAAATCCATTTAAGTAAATTTACCTGCATTCTAAGTTCCCTCGTTTAGCATCTACAGATGTTATATTATGATACTGTAACCGAAGTCATTATTTTATCAGAAGTGCAAAAAATAACCCCACCCTTAAACAAATTTGCTTGTATTTTTTTTTGGTGTGATATTAAAGTTTCAATTCAGGTACATCACCAACGTATTTTCAATGCAAACCACACTTAGTTCAGTATTTCATTTAATTGATCTTTAAAGAAATTGAAAAAAAAAGATTTTTCATCTCATAAAATGTTGAAAAAATAAACAAAGTTAACCGATCGAGCAGGCGCTTCATTTGGCAGAGGATAATAAATTCGACAAAATGACACCAATTTCAAGTGGTTGGGGTATGAGCTAATTTTTTACTTTTTTCTTTCGGCTTTTACATGGAAAATATTTCACAGTTGCTATCGGTAGGAGTTTGTATAAAAAGTAGACTTTTAAATAATCCCCACTAAAAAAAAACGCTTTCGCGCAAGGAGAGGTACGGTGCCGGTTTCAGTGGCAAGAATTCGATCGGCGAAATTAAACAACGCCAGGAGAGTTCATTATTTAGATGGGTGACCGTACCTCATCTCGCCTGGTAAGTAGTGGAATAGCATTAGCTAAACTTCGCTAGGATGTTAAAATAAATAAGACGTTAAAAAAAGAGAAACGCTGGTAGGGAATAGTTTATAATTTTCAACAGAGTATCTCGATACCTTTTCAGAATCGGCCTATAAGAATGACTATCAGTTTACATATGCAAGAAACTTTTGGGTGTCTGTTGGCCTGTCACTTTTTTGTGCCCACGATTACTCAGTTCTAAGATATTTATAATGACTTGAAATTTGGTACATGTGTGTATTATAAGAAGATCTGGAACTAGATTATATTTTGAGTATATTTGGGTGAAAAGTTGGGGAGTAAATAAGGGAAAATAAGCAAAGCAAACTAATAAGTGTCCAGAAACTTGAGGTTTGGTGTATATACTAGAAGCCAAGGCATCAATTTTTTTTATTACATCTGCCACCCTCACCGTTACCCACACTCCATTATTAAAAGAGAAATTTGGTACTCGAATGCATTATACCGAGAACTAAAAGTAAATTATATTTTGAGCTTATTTCATTGAAGGGATGGGCGGTAAACTGGGGTAAATAAGTAAAGCAAGCTAGTAAGTGTCCACAAACTTGCAATTTTTTGTATATACTCGAAGCCAAGGTCTCAATTTTTTTCTATCACTCTACCACCACCTCTAACATCCCCACTCCATTATTAACGAAGCTAGCAGAATAGAATTGTGTGCTAATGTGAGTATGAGAACAAAACTATTCAAAACATTTTTAGCATCACCACCTGGGGCAGACGATTTCAAATTTGAATTCTTAAAATTCTATGAGCAGTTATTTTCACATACTGGAATATAAACATAGAATCTAGATGTTTTCGTTTAAGGTGGCCATTCCCTAGAAAGAGACATCCGATAGGGAAATATTTATTATTTTTACCTAAGTAGAACCATAACAAGACTATTACTATAAATTATCACTCAATAATTTCAGTGATTTGCAAAATAGCTAGATTTAAAACGACGAAATAGGAAGATTAATACAATTTTTAAACTTAAATCTAGCTATTTTGCAAACCACTGAAATTATTGAGTGAAAATTCATAGTAATAGCCTTGTTATGGTTCTACTTAGGTACTCTTATAGTTTTTCTAAATATACGTACTAAGAAAAAAAAGTTATGGGCAAAAATAATTAATATTTCCCTATCAGATGTCTCTTTCTAGGGAAAGGCCACCTTAAAAAAATTTCAATGGGAAATCTGGATGTGGATGTAATGATTCTTTAGGCAGCGTTTTTTTAGTTGCCCAAACAAAAGTGTTAAGGGGAGTAAGATTAGATTATTGTAGATTTAAAAGTACTCACAAAATATTTTAAGCGGAGATGAAGACGAACACTGTATTAAAGATTTGCATTTTAATATTATCTAGTACAAATATATGCATACATGATTATTAATTATTAATTGTCAACCACGTGAATACGTTTACATTTCTAGCAGCAACCGTTCAGAACTGGTAATCATTTGTTCATACATACAGGGTGTAATTAGTTTCATGTCATTAAAAAAACTGGTGGCAGGGAACGACAAGACAAACAAAAAAACCTTATATAACATGGGGTTTAAAGCTCATAGTTTTGGAGAAAAAAAATAAACAAAAATTTCGCAAATTTTCAATAAAATTTTTTGAGAACTGCTGGAATATTGAGGTAGGTTTAGATCTAGATCTGATCTGAAGAAAACTATACTCTAACTCTCCCTTGTGCAATATAACTACTGTCGGTGTTTGGTTATGTACACACGTCCAACGCCGTTCGTTGTTTTTGTTATTTTTGAATTTCGCGTCATTGTGTATTTATAGTTAAGATTTATTTTATTGACTTACCGTTCAAGTTGTCAAATTCTTGATTACGTACAGACACAACTTACTTGCTCGTTCTTTTTGTATTTTTTTTGGCTTTTGTACCAAGTTTTTATTTTATTTTTCTTTATTGACAACGTTGGTTGATAGTTTAGTGTTTAGTGTTGAACGAAGTGCGTATGTACTTAATTCGTCGTACCGAACTGTGTATTGATACAGATGCAGAGATTTTGAATCATTTAGGTAGGTAGTAAGCTTTTAACCCAGGACACTCATTTATGTTACAAATGTTAATAAACCACATTTAAATTTTCTAAATTATAAACAATCCAATATTTTGTTCCAAATTAAAAAATACACATTTAAAGAAATGCTCTGTTTAAACCTCTATGGCCACTATTTGCTTGCAATTGTGCACGAAGAGAGAACGAATTATTTGCTTCTTTATACTTGCCTCAGTTCAGTTGAGGCGGTCTATCAAAGGCGGTCGATTGTCCTGTGACAACGCGTGTGCCGGCGAGCACTTTTTTATGACAATTTAAAAGTTGTATAATTGGGAAGTACAAGTCCATCGACCAAGAAAAGCAGTGGTTCTCAATAGTTTGCCATAATATTAAATATGTTAACCTAGATCAGTGTTTTTCAAAGTGCCCCTAGAGGGAAAAGTCATAAAAGTTCTTTGTTTGTCTAGTCGGTCCCCATTACCAGTTTTTTTAATGACATGAAACTGATTACACCCTGTATTAACAAAGCAGACTCTCAAAACTTTAGTTTGTTGCTATTTTATTTACGTTTCGATGCCCCATTGACCTACCTCTCAGTTTGGTATCGCTTATATGCCGTTAAAATAGGTCTAGACCTAGGTAAAAAATCTATAACAATAAATGTCAGAGAACAAGGAAGCTCTCAGCAAATCCCTCGGGAAATGTAACATGTGCAAGCAATGAGTATTACCGGATACCGATGGTTTGTGCCACTGTCCTATAAATAGAGATTGGAAGTGTTTTAATTGACCTGGAAACTATATTACACATTTTTACACATTGTTATATCGTGTGTAGAAAATGAGCGGTAACGATTTTGCAAGCTGGCTAGCTGGTATAAATTAGACGTTTGTAATACGAGTATCTAATCAAATACTGAATACACAGGCCTCCCAACTAAGAGTGTGTTTATTATTATAAAATTTGTTACGTTTGATGGTACCTACTGCCCTGCACAATGAATCGTTTTTTTTTTCACCTTTAGGTAGCTTTAGAGCAACTGGTTGTTTTTATAAGTGATTTATTAATGTTATGAGTCCATATTTGCTGTCTATGTGATCACTAAATGGTTGCAAAGTTCCACAGGGGGTATGCAAAATTACTAAAGTGCTTAGGTTTTTTAAAACAGCAGCAGAAGCATTTCCATTATAGTCTTATACAATTTTCAATAACTGATATTATATATACATACGGGATATCTCAATATTCGGTGTACATGGAGCTACTCTAGGTTATTGTGGTGAAAATTTCACACGTCACCTTTTTAACCAATCAGAAGGTTGTTTTTGTGTCGTTACCATAGAAACCCAAAAAAATTTCCGGAAATTTTCATCCTTCAGGGTACCCTGAACGAAATTAATAAGTGGAAATTTTTCTGTCAAATTATTGGCATATGATCATATTTGACATTTGCTATTACATAAAAATGGAATTTTATTTTTCATATTAAATGAGAAATATTATTTTCTTTGTCCATACTCTATAATCCTATTCTTTATAAACCTTGAAAATAACTTCAACAATAAGAAATATTGAGCTTAAACTGGTTAAACTGTCAATGAAATAATGATAAATAACTAATGAGGTTTTCTTTCAAAGCCATCTCTGTCAAGTTATACTGGGTTGAAACTGTGCTACTATATGTGTATAAAACATGAAAACATATAAAGAAAACAACGTTCCACATATTTTAGTGAATAAAACTTTTTCCATAACACACAAATAGAGTTGTCCTAAACAATTTTCAGTAATTTTTTTAAACTAAAATGGGTGATGTTATTTATCTATTATGCATATATAGGTATTCCATTTTCAATAACTTATAATTTTAACTTTTGACACAACAACACTACTTACTAATTCCGATGCGTTTCTGTCACTTTGTCAACAAGACCCATTCATGGCCTACTAATCTTATACCTTGTTATTTCTTAGAATAATCTTAATGTCAGTTGAAATTATAGTTTATTTAATTTGTTTTCGTGTAAAATTTTCTTACCGAATCCCCCGCGTGCTTGAATTAATTACAGAAAATTTCGTACATGAATTTTTTTAAGAAATTTTTTAAGGATTTTAAAAAATTCATGTAGGTACTCGAAAAATTTCCGGCAATAATTCAAGCACTTGGGAGATTACAAGTGAAAATAACTCGATTTAATATTAACCTATATAGGTATTCTCGTTTAGAGAGCATCAAAATTGACAAAAAAAATATTCTGTGTATTATTGTATTGATGTATTGTATGCATATATTTCCACACAGGTGCCACTATATGGCGTTGTAATTAAATTAATTGTATTAATAGAAATGAGAAAAACACTCCCAATCGTAAAAGAAATCTGCACATATTTGTTTAGGACGCGATACTATAGCTTCAATAAATTTTTTGCCATAAGTACAAACAGTTTGTTCAAGTGATTTCTCTTGTAAAATTTTTGTATTTTGAGAATTTTGACTTGATTATTTTTTTATTGCAGCATCAAGCATCACTAGCGCATTTTCGATTCAAATCAGACTTAACGCTTTTTCAAATTTAACATTTGCTCTTGTTAAAAGCTAATAAATCTTTAGGTGTTTTAAAAAAAACGAAAATATATACCAAACAAATTATTTGGCATGTAAATACTTTGCGCGTATTAAAATGAGTCATTGAGAGAAATAGTAAGAAATATGAATATTTTTATATTTCCAGTTAGAATGCAGCATAGCGTAGAAGTATCTGGTACAGTGATAGAAACTGGAATTTATAATACGATCTAGTGTGCTGTGAAGACGTGTTGTTAGAATCCCCGGCACCTTCGCCATTCTAAAATTGTTGCCCACTACAAAACCAAGCGTAATTTTAACAGAGTAACAGACGAATTAGCGTTGAGAATGAAAATTCACGAGCCGTAGTACACGTTGGCACAGATGGAAAAGATCTGAAAAAGATTACAAATGTAGGGATGGCAGCGGTATATCGATATAAAATAAATATCGATATATTAATGCTAAAACATGAATATATTTATATCGTTGTTGCAATATATCGGGTTGAAATATCGTTTGTAAATATATCGAAAAGGGTCAACCTGGGTATCGCCCTCCCCCCGCTCATAAGCAATATTCATTCATCTTTGATATTAAATGTTAATCTACAAAATATATCGATACATAGAAATATCGATAATTAGTGTTGATATATCGAATATATTGATCTAAGTCCTGTGATGTATCAAATGATTCATATATCGATATATTACATTTTTTGCCATCCCTATACAAATGTAGCTGTTAGTTAGTAATTTGAATGAATATTATAACGGACGATGCAGCAAAGCAAAGTCAGGGTGAGATAGCTCTTAATATGCAGATTCAGCAAATTTAGTTTTAGGTACGTAAACTTGTTTCTGCGCAGATAAACCACGCCTTGTCGTAGAACAATGCAGGGCATTGGTCCATTGCTTGACCGCGACGAGTTGAGAACAGCGCGAGCGCACCCATTCTGCTTTTAATAGCGTAGTTGTTTAGACGTGTGGGAATAAAATAAATTCATATCAATTTCGTTATTAAAATGCCGTGCAGAAAAAGTGCAAATTGTGAAGTGGTACTTCGGGGGCCACTGATGACACAATAAATTTATTTACTGTGGCATATCAAGACAGACCAATTCCTTCAGCTAGCATAATTTCATACATCATTAAAAAATTTGAGAATTTTGGGTGTCATGCATTATTGTAAAAAATATTGTCAACCCGAACCCCGTCATTAACAAATGAGCGAAGAGCGTGAAATTCGCGAAACTAATGTCTGTGCACTTGTTGAAACTAGTGAACTTGTTGTAGCAGACAAATTGCTGATGAAGTTGACATGAAGGGAAGAACTGTAAGAAATATTTTAAAAAGAAATGGGTACAGTTGTTTTAAAGTTCAAATAACGCAAGAAATATTTCCCGAGGACAATTTCAAACGGATGGAATTTTGTGAAATCATGATAAATAAAGTGAATGAGAACGAAAACTTCTTAAAGAATATATTGTTTACAGATGAATCATCCTTTTTATTACATAGGAAACACAATCCATCCGTAGTACGATATTGGTCTCGAAAAAATAAACATTTGAGTGTTGCTGTGCGAACTCAATACCCTCAAAAGTTGAACGTTTGGACGGGAATTTTAGACAATCATTATAGGCCCACTGCTAATCGATGGCAATTTAAATGGCAATAAATATTTAGAGCTTTTACAAAACCAAATAATTCCTGCAGTTCAAAATCTTCCTGTCAACTTTGACGACATTTGGTTTCAACAAGACGGCTACCCAAGTCACAATACCTTAACTGTTATTAATTTTCTGGAAAGAACATTTCCCAATCGTTTAATAGCTACGAGGGGAATGATAATATGGCCCCCCGGGTCACCTGATTTAGCACCCCATGATTTCTTTCTGTGGGGCTTTTTAAAGGAAACCGCGTACAAACATGCGTTTGAACGAGCCAATAATTTAGTTGAATTACGGGAAAAACTTATCCAACTTTGTGCAAGCATTACTCCAAATCAACTCAATGATATGAGAGGTTCATTGTATAATCGGTTTGGCTATTGTTTGGCACAAGAAGGTGGTTTGTTTGAATCCTTACTTTATTAATTTATTGTTTGATAATTATTAGTTGATTTTAGTTTCTGAGGGTTATTTAATTTTATTTTAATGTCCTATTTTTGTAATTAATAAGAATAATTAATTTTTTGATAATTATTAGTTGATTTTAGTTTCCGAGTTATTTAATTTTATTTTAATGTTCTATTTTCATATCGGTTTTAATAAGAATTATTATTTTATTCCCATAGCATTTACGGCTAAAAAAGAAACTGCAGAAATGCTTTCAATATAAGAAATTATTTGTCAAAAATATTGACGAAGAGATATTTTCTCGTTTCGTATAGAAATTACTACCTACGTCCGCAACCATCCTTAGTTCATGCCGTACTAAATTCAATTCATTGTGTGCCTCTGCTTTCAGGATTTATGGAACTAGCGGGGCTTGGTCAATTACATCGTTATTTCTATACCCTAAACTGCATTTTCCGAATCTGTATACGTATATAGCATAAAGTTGAATAGTTTATTTACGGAACCCTATTATTGGGCACTATTTTGTATTATGTTTCTTAAACAGGCCTCAAAATGACATGAAGCTTTGAACAGCAAACTGTTAGATACCAATCTATTAGTTAACTTTTCCATGTAAGAGATTCCGTTCAAATTTGTTAAGAGGAAAAAAAATGTCACGTGTTTCCACTCCAGGAAACCTCCCTTAAGAATTCGTGGGTTCAGTATCACTTTAGATTTATCTAACCTCACTTTCCTAAAAACTTCCCCTTCCAGCCATGAATCTCGCCTTCTATATCCTACAAGAGGCATTTAGAAGCATTCCAGCAAACTTCCATACATTTCTAGTAAAGTCTTGAACCATTTTCTACAAGTTTCTAGTTTAGTCTAGTCTACAAGTTATCTTACACTAGTACCTCAGAGATGGCGTATATGACAGGCTTTGATGAATCCAGCTGCAGTTGCCTATCACTATTGGTACTTAATTCCGGCTACTACTCATGAGCTATCAGCTTAGGGGGCGTGAACATGTAACAATATATCCAAGAAATGCCAATTAATCTTAAAAGTTTCGTTAAAGCTGTAAAACTTGTAAAACATGCCCTTTAGCGTCTTTTAAAAAGATTTAGTTGTCTTGTGAATTTTTCCAAATTTAAGCGGAGTTGTCGCCAATTGTATAAATTGGAGGCGTTTTGTAACATTTCTTTTGCCACGGCTAAGCGCTAAGGACCATCCAATCATTACACATCGGTAACGGTCATTTGTATAAATTTGAAAGAATCTACCTCTCCGCATGTGATCTTCGAACAGCTCCTGCTGCGGCGCGTCGAGATATAGATTCCTGCTATATCCTTCCGAATTTTCAGCGAACTGACAGCGCATCTGAAGATGTTTCAGCGCCTGCTCCGGCCGCCGAATCAATAATCTTATCGCGTGACGTAACCTAGCACAAGGGTTGCCATTGGCTGTCTACTAACTCATCCTATTATTTATTAAAAGTGTATGAATGGGTAATTGCAACTGTGATATTTGGCCGGACTTCGGCCAACACAATCCCGATAAAGACTTAAACTGAAACAAAAATAAAACGACGCGAGACGGGCGTGCAGAGTAAGTTTTAGTGTATACCAGTCGAGGGATAGTTCCGTTCGAATCCAGGCGTTTCCCGATTTGCCGCATGTCAGGCTCTTGTTGCTATTTGTAGCATAATGGACTGTTTAGTGATCGAATATGTCGGTGGACTGTCTAATGGATAGTCTAGTTTCTGTGTGTGATGCCTGAAAAAGGGTAGGATGGAGGAAGGAGGGCCGGATCTGTCTCACCTAACTCCCGAGGAGCGGGCCATCATCGAGTCGGTGATGATCCGCCAGAAACAGGAGGAAGAGCGAGAACAAGAAATTATGAGGTATTTGCAATAGCAGGATAAGCATAAGCCGGCGTGTTTTTTAAGTCTCCTGTTGACTGAATGTTGCTCTTCACCTAAACTACTTATACGAGTAATATCAAGTCTACATCCCCTAGTAGAGAAAATATGGGGGTGACAACCCCTAACTTAAAAATAATTTTTCTCGTTAACTATTTGAAATATTTAAATGAAATAAAATCGAAGCTATAGAGACGTAATAGTTGTACATTTTATATTTTTTTCATATTTTTAACTTGATTAGAAGGGTTGAAATAAAAAAATGTATATTTTTAGGGGTAGTTTCTTAGAACAATCCTTGCAATGATTCCTACAAAAAAATAAGTATAATCAACTTCTACCCATCTATTATGTGTTACATACAGTTATAGCACGATTGAAATGATGGAACGTGATAAAAATTAAAACTTAGTTGTTAATAAAAAATATTTATTGTGGCCGAATGATATAAATCCTTTAAAATGCATAATTCAATGATTTTAGTGTAGAATTAATTAATCATTATCATTCTTCTCCTCAATACATGTAATCATATACCAGTTGTAGTTAATATACGGGGTGATTCAATATCTCTTCAACCCTTTGAAATTTTAAAAAATGTCTTAGATTAAAGTTGCAGCAAATCAAAATTTTTAAACTTATTTTTAAACCTATAGAGTGTTGTACTGTACATAGCGGTGGTAACCTAACCTTTTTTAAATGGCACCACCAACATTTTTCGTATACTTATATTTTACTCTTAATTTTCTATCCAGGCATGCCATTTTTAGACACACTGCGGTGTTGTCACGTTATTCCACTTTTTCCGATAAAAAATTAGTTTGCAGTGATCAAGAGTAAAATCTGTCAAAACGTATTTTCTTTTTGACCGTAGTTTTATTTCCAACATTCGTCAAGGCCATGTTCTCATTTTCAGGATTCTTAAAGTCGAACTTAATTCTACAGGGTATTCTCTACGATTATTCAAACTTTTACATTTTAAACTTTCATAACTAAATTTTTCTAAATAGAACATCCTGTAAGTTTTTACTTAAAATTTTTCAAAACCGTTAAAAAAAGTTGTCACTATAATGTACCAGCGTGTGGGCAATTGATAGCTGCAACATTTTAAGTAAATACATATAGGGTGGTGTTCCATTTGAAATAATTGACAACATGAAAACGTAAAAAATAGCATGCCGGGATAGAGTTAAATGTAAATATATAAAATAATGTTTGGTGTGCCATGTACACTTAAAAATATACGACTTTTGATTTGGTACAATTTTTATCTGAGACATTCTTTAAAATTTCAATTGGTTGATGAGATATTTGCCTGTCCACGAATTTATGACTTACCCTGTATCTTTGGTGCAACTGATATGATCACATCTATTGACGAGGACAGTGATAACGAGTAATAAATTCTACGCTAAAATCAATGAATTATACATTTATAGGATTTATATCACTTGGCCACTATAACTACGTATTAATAATTTAGTTTGTGCACGAGTATTAAATAATGTACTTATTATGTATGTGTTTCCTCAAGGATAATGCCATCCATTACTCCCTGCAGTGAATAATGAGGACAGTCAGTTATTTATAAGAAATGACAATGACTCCTTACTCAAAATTTTAAATGTCAAAATGGTAACAACCAAAAGACAAGTGTTGTTTCTCTAAGTTTTCTAGGAAGTACTCAAATGGTACATGCCGAGGAGGTACTTTAATGAACGCTCAAAAAGTAGATTATTAAGTTTTTATCAAAGCATCATCTATTATTATCAACGCGCGGCAATCTCCAACATTGTTTTTGAAACCATATACCTAGGTGCCTGCAAACTGTGTTTTTTTAATAGTAAGCCATGTGTCAATGCGTAATTCTGTAATTGATTTGAAACGTCAAAATTTGTGCGATTTCAACGCCAACGTTATTTACAATAACTTTACATATTAGGTACTCAAGAAGAGTAATATAATTAAATAAATGGATACTGACAGTGAAAACGAGATTTCTTTGACATTGCTTGAGATAAAGAAAGTTATTCACTCTGGTGATTTACTTAAACTTCACCCACGTGAATAATAGCCATAATTATATGCTCGTTGAATAATATATTATTTTATTTTTTTCACTACGTTTCACCATTTTAACCATGCTACAACTTTAACACATTATATCTAGATAGTAGTTGATTAACTTAAGTTCTTACATTTTTTATTTCAACCTTTCTATAATTAAGTAAAAAATATATGTATTACATAGAAAATAGAAACATAATTTTTAAGCTAGGGGATGTCATCTCCATATTTTCTCTACTAAGCATAAGTACTTTAGATGAAAAGCAGCATTTAGCCAACAGGAAACCTAAAAATGACGCCGGTGCACTTATTATACTTATTCATCATGCTAACAGCGACTGTTCGCTTTTCGCCGATTAGCGATTAAATCAGAATTTTGTACGTGAAAAAAGTGCGAATCGGATCTCTATCGGGATGATCGAAACAGACATTTTCTTGGAGGGATCCTTGAACCTTCTACGTGTCCACATTTAAAAAAGTGATACGCGAAGATTATTAGCCGCTCTTAGCGACAAATTATTATAATTTATTTAAATATATTAGTTATATTTATCAATAGCATCGCTTTTGGAATTTGGCAATATTGTTATAAGTTGTGACACTGTCGTTCGGATAAGCTCTGACATTTTGATTCACACAAACACGAAATTTATATATCTTTTTTGAAAGTATTTCCATGTTCTGCGGCAATATTTAATAGAAAAACACATTATTGTTGCTAATCCTTTTCATTTAATTTTTGTAGCATCGTTTGATACTGCTGTAAATAAATTATTTCCAGCTCTTTTTAAAGTAAACGTCAATGTAATTTAATAATGGTATCATTAGGGCTCTGCTGTAAATAAAGCAATGAAAATGTGTCTAGGTGTTTATCATTTGCTCAATCTACAAAAAGACGTCATACACTTTCTTATTTTTTAGGATTCCATATAGTATAGTCAATGAAGTCGTGGGATTGAAACCACCCCTAAATGCAAGAAAATTAATAATAGATAAAATATGGAGAATTAGTCGCTGAGACTGCCAATCAAAACGAATAAAATATCCCTTCATTACAGTTTCACGTGTTTTCACCCCTTAGGGAACCAAACCTGTGGGTTCAAAAATTATAACAAGAGAACTGACAGCATTAACTTGTTGCAACTTCACAATACTTTTATTAACTAACATACACGTTTACTGACTAAAATAACCTTTAACACTGTTTATTACTTGATATTTACACTCTTCTGTTCATTTGGTATCACTTCGGAATTATCTAATCTCAGATAATTAAAAACTTCCTTCCCACGTGCTTACGTCGACTTATATACTCTAAAAACGGCTCTAGGACCATCTAGCAAAGATTATAACCTTCTCGCACGGCAATCTGGAATAATGTGGAAATCTCGATCCATCTACAAACTTCCAGAAAACGTACTCAGTGTTTCAGAGATGGCGCACATTACAGACTTTGATGGTACTGCAATTTCGTATTACCATTCCTACTTAATTCAATAACAATAGTATAGGATTCAGTATAAAATTAACATATTTGTATCAGTTAGACATGATTAATGATTTCCCTTGGAGCATGTCAAACAGCAAAAGGTATATGAGAATTTATAGTAGGTGTTCGACGTGTTGCCCATTTTGATTGATACGCGTCTTTATGCAATTTTGAAGGCCATTTAGTGGGACCATTTCTTCCAATCCATTGAAATGAGTAAATACTATTTAACATGTCCTTTACTGTAATGTTTTTTTGTACATTTTTTTGCCGTTTTCGTTATTCGACAAGCAATAAAACCTCAGTTTGGTATAAATTGTCGTGTACAACCGAGCATTTATCACACTTATCGGTCGTTAGTTACAATTTGTATTGAATTTAAAATATTTTGAATTTTACAATATGAATTTTAATAAAGCGGAACTTGTAGACATGACTTTTGTTTTGGGCGAGTCAGACAGAAATTGTTTACTTGCCAATAGAATTTATCACCAACGTTGTCTTGAAAGGATTCCTGATGTTAGCAGCTTCCAAAACCTTCTCCATAGATTTCTAGAAACTGGAAATGTCGGATATAAAAAAAGTGAAAGAATAAAACGTGTTGTGAACGAAGAAAATGAGTTTTCTGTGGTGCTGGCAACGGTTGAGAATCCCCATGTTAGTCAAAGAGAAGTGAGCTCATTAGTAGGAATAAGTAGACGGTCTGTGGGTCGAATCTTAAAAACAAATAAGTTGCATGCATATCATATTCAAATGCACCAGGAATTATCTGAAGACGGTTTTCAAAAGCGCCTACAATTTTGTAATTGGGCTAGAGGTAAAATGCAAGATGATGTCAACCTCTTCAATAATGTGTTTTTCACTTTTCATAAAAATGGATTTGTTAATAGGCACAATTTCCATTATTATGCTTCGGAAAATACTCACTTTTTTATGCAAGTTGATAATAAACACAGATGGTCTATAAACGTTTGGGGAGGAATTATTGGAGAACATGTAATAGGGTCACATTTCTTTGATGGTGCTGTTTATCTTCATTTTTTGGAAAACTGCCTGCCACAATTATTGGTAAATCTCCCTGAAAAAATGGTGCTCCACCACATTATTTAAATGCAGTTAGATACCACTTTAATAATATCCACTCTTATCAATGGATTGAAGAAATGGACCCACTAAATGGCCTGCTAGATCCCCAGATCTTACAAAAATGGATTTCTTTTTATGGCGATACGAAAATTGTTTATAGAGACACACCAACAACAGTACAAAATATGAAGAAAAGAATAATAATTGCCTTTAGATCTATCACACTGGCAGTTTTAGGAACAGTGGGAACCTCATTTCAAAATCGCATAGAGATGTGTGTCAATCAAAATGGGCAACATGTGGAACATTTTTATAATTTTTTCTACTGAGTTATTTAAAGAAACCTCTTTTATTTTTGAATTTTGTAATTATTGCTCAATATAACAAAATTGGTTGGTTGCAATTAGCCATAGGGAAGTACTTACAAAAAAATGTTCGCTTTTCATTTCTACATCACATCGTCGAAAATTATACATGGTGTCCCATTTGAAAAAATTGCGAAAATTCAATATAAAAAGTTCTTAATTGATTTCTTGGTCACCCTGTATAGTTTTAGGAATTGAAAATGATTCAAAAACATTAATTAGATGTCTCGTAACTGGTTTTCACATAAGTTTTTCTTGAAACCCATAATTGTGACTGTGCTGATTTTTTTAATATCCGCAGATTATTTCAATAAAAAATTCGTTACATCCAAGTGGTTGGGAGATATTCAATGCCAATATAGGAATGAATAGAGCCTAGAAAGATGTACTGATATACATAGCATTCCATTTTAAAAAAGGCACTTGGTCCTGTAATTTTGTCTTGGCTCTCCCTGTATGTTCTAAAATAATTTCCAGTTCTAGACTTTTTTTCTAGTTTACTTTCAATTTCTTGAAGAATTTGTAATTATCGTAGAACTCGAGATATCGAGGTCCGACACGCTATTACCCTACCCTGTATATATAATTTTTTAGAACCATTCATCGTATTGAAATCCATAAAATATTGATCAGTTTGTGATTTTCTATTGTGTATTACTTATGCCATTTTTTTAATCAATTCTGGTGCTTTTTAAATTATTTAGGAGAAGCAGTCTCGTGATAGCAATTTTGACGTTAAAATATCAATTTTCATGAAAATTTGTATACCACATTTTTTCTTATACTTTGATTCTCTGTCAGATCTCGTAGTTAGATATTTTTTTTCAGTTTTGCAAAAGAGGCGGAAACCACCCCAAAATAAAAACCCGACTTTGGGAGGTTTTTAACCTAAAAGTACAATAGAAAATGAATCATGAAAATCCATATACTGATGAATGAGATTTCCGAGGAAAAACTTTAATTTATTTTACTAATAGGAACATTTAATTGATACTTGAAGTTTTGTCTCTGGAGATATAGTTTTCACAAACACCAAAACTCTTGAACACTCGACGCGCGTTTTCGCTATTCATGTTACCATCATCGGGAGATGATTAAGCACCCTCCAGGATTTAAAGTTTTAATTAAGTTTAGTCAACGCTTCACAAATTCGTTATTTCCGTGTTCAACTCTGAGATTTAGAATATCTTATATAAAAGCACTGTTGTTGCATTTTCGTCATATTATAACAAAAACGTGCACCCACAAATTTGACTAAAATACCGTAGAAATACCACTAACCATTTACGTGATTAATTACTTTCATTAAATTGGCGGAAATGTATAATCATTATTTGAAAATATATCTAGAATTTATAACAATATATTGTAAGCTATATTAAAATTTGTTAAAATTATGTGCATTTATTTTAATTCACTTTGTATGAATATTGTAATAACACAATAGATACATTATTTGGAAGTATTGTAATTATTTTATGAGTTTTAAAACGAGAAAATAGAAAAAAAATAAGGTATCTAAATAACTAATAATAATTTGGTTTACTTTATATCATTCTGATATACCTGTATAGTTTCATTTAATGTTTAAACAATTTTATCAAATTGTCGCATACAAGAAGTTCCAGTAGGTACCGCAAAAGGATTGTAGTAAATGTAGATAAATTAAATTAATTAATTACAAAATACTTTATCCAAAAACAGGTTTCTAACCTCTCATCAAGTAGCCTATGCTCAATCCGTAAATCTGCATCTCTATAATTTACAATTTTGTTGCCCGCGCTTACATCGAAATAATATCTGTATCAACACAGGCACCAAAAAGATCGTAGTAGGTCTGGCCTGCTGTCACCAGCGCTTCCGAATCAAAACAAAAAGCGATCGAGTGCAACACCGCATGTCTTATTGTTGTAGTTTGTAGTGTGCGACGTATTTGAACTGAAGTGGTGAGAATTTAAATATCGGCTTAATTTGTTTTATGTTGAACAGTGACATTGCTTATTTAAGTACCAATCACCGAGTTAACATTTTAAGTAAGTTTTAATTCTAATGATTTACTTGAAGCAGTTAGTTGTCCGTTTAATATTTGAAAATACGCAATAAAATGGCTAAATGTTTTGTCAATGTATCAAACCACCAGATTCTGGTTGGTGTAAATAATTAACTGTAATCATTATGCGAACAAAGTTATGACTAATTAACTGAAGTAGGTATATCAAGTAACAGGGCAATTATTAAATGTGGTTGCTAGTACATGTACCTAAAATGAATTCTTGTTTGCAAAATTTTGACACTTCTACCAAAATTACAATTAGTACAGGAAAAGTAAGTTTCAATTATATAAACATATATGACAGGCTAAAACTTTACAGTTATATGCATAGGTAATAAATAACGTATACTTTATAAAAAAGTAATAATTTAAGTGAATCAACTATCTGCTGGACGTAGGAGGGGGGGAGGGGTGTATAAAAATATAGGTGGCAGTGTGTTTTGGTATGCTTTTAGTAAATATGTTCAAACATTAATATTTAGAAAAAATGTAAGCAGTGATTTTACATAAGTAATAATTACATAGTCCAATTCACAAGTTCAAAAAGGTGTTAATTCTTGATTTAGCTGCTAAAAATATGAGCGATAGCTCATTGAATTCGTAATGACATGACGTCTAGATAAATGTGTTAAAATGTTTTATTAGCACATAACAAATTGCAAAAGTTATAAACAAATTAAGGTGAAAAAAAATGGGATTTAGTTTTTCGCTTATAACTGTAAAAGATAACGGAAATCGGAGAAAAGGTTCTTAAAGAGAAGGAAATTTCCAATAAAAAAGTCTGAACTCCCAGAGTTCTATCTCCATTATTTATAATCTTAATTTAACTCTGAAAATAGGACTCCGCGCGACCGCTGCAGGATGCGAGCGCCGCGCCGCCTCAAAAGAGAGTACATCACATAAAATATTTTTTTTATACTATTAAATATCAATTAAAAAATTTGAAAAAATTATTGTGTATTCTCAACATTTCAAAAAATAAGGTCCCGTTGGAAAAAATGTTAAAGTTTATCTTTTAACAAGTTAGGCCATTGTTAAGTAACGAAATTTTATGGGACCTCCGTTGTCATTGGAGACAAACATTTTTTTGAAATAATTGGCCTATAAAATATTCGCTTCTTGGAGCCATTCTTATACATATACTTAGCAAGATCTCGTTATAAAAGTTTTTAAAAATTGTTTATTTTGTTTATTATATTTTCTTAAAGTAAACAAAAAATTAGAAACCAAAGTAAAGTTGTAAAAAAAATTGTCTTTCATATTCGTTATTATATTACCATTTTTACATTGAAGAAAGGCATTCATTAACGTTAAAAAAAAATTTTTACGCCATTTGTTTATAAATTGTTTATAAACAAATTGACTAGTTTTATATTTACAAAAAAAATTGTTTACAATTTTGTTGTCTTGAGAATATTATGAAAATTTTCGATTTTATATAAAATGGATGGTGGGAAACTTTTTTTTTGCTCAAATTTCAAATTTCCACGTTTTATGAGACTCTAAACTTATTTTAAAAAGCCTTTTTTCAATAAAAAAAAAATTCGTAACTTAATTTTTTTTTTTTTTTTTGTGGACGGGAATTGGTATCTGACTCGAGCACGCCACAATTCCTTTGATTTGTGTACCAGAGTTACCGACACACAGGCGATCACAGGCAAACTTGGCCCATTCGCGGCCAATTAAGACAAACTTACCGTCCACACGTTGGCTGTGGCCGAAGTTTGTTAGACTTGGCCCAACGTGTGAAGCTAGCATTAAATGGCTTCATAGTACGTGCGTATGAGTAAAATTTGAGGCGTGTTCCGTAAAAAAATTGCTATAACTTTTAATTGGTAAAAGCAAACAAAAAAAGAAGTGCTTATAGAAGAAAAATACTTCACTTACTCGATCCATGTACTTAAATGATGAAGAAGATTTGTAAACAATTATTATTAACTAATAATTAGCATACAATCACTTATTTCAGTAAGTCTTCTGTAAATTGTTAAAAAAATATATTTTTCAATTGAAATTGTGGATTGGTTTCCTGAAATTATTAAGATGTATGTATTTAACAAAATATGTATATTTTTTCAATATGCACACCTTTTATTTCACGAATTTCGGGAAATCACCATTTAATTTTTTCCATGCGTAATTTCAATTAATAATAACAATAAGTGTAAAATACTTATTGACATTCAGTAGGTGGTCAATTTACAGCTGAAAACCCATACTTTACGTTTGAATAAGTTAGTTGATCAAAAAATAAAAATTTTAACGATTTGTTTATGAAGAAATACTAACAAAAAAGGATTATTCCTTGAAAATATTGAATTTTTCAATGCAATTAACCGTCTGTTATTAAACAAAGAACTTTTATTAATGTTCTAAATGCATAGAGGTTGTAGCTGAGATCTTTCAATATCTGCATTTTTACATTTCTTAAATAATTTAGAAATATGTAAGAAGTCGTTTGGCGCCAATCTGAGGTCGATGCGTGCCTTGGTTTTCGAGATATAGCTTCCCGAAGTCGCCGGAAGGTGAAAATTAAATTTTTTTACCGCTTCCCAAGGCTATATCTCGAAAACGAAACGAGATACAGAGCTGTGTTGTACGCCATTCGATTTATATTGCCTGCCTATATACCATATTACTGGCATTTTCATTTTTTTGCAAAATTTCTAAGGTAAAGCATCTAAAAAAACCGAGAGGATGTAGGAAGACGAGAAACATCGAATAGAGTAAACCGCAGCCTTGCATCTCGTTTCGATTTCGAGATGTAGGCTCGGTAAGCGGTAAGACAATTCGATATTCACCTTCCGGTGACTTCGAGCGGCCATATTTCGAAAACCAAGGCACGCATCGACCTCAGATTTGCGCCAAACGATTTCTTGTATCTTTCTACGTACCCCTGAATTTTTTGCAGATTTTTGCTAACTTTCGTTTGGCAAAAATGGCCCTCGAAGCTGGGCCGTACGGCAAAATCTTGACGTGATGGATTCGGATTCAGCGACCCCAAAAACATATAGTGAGCATGGTCAGATCCCCAGGCCAGAGAGATTTTTTTTGTGTGGATGTGTATCTATAATAATATACAAATAACATTATCATATTTGTGTACGTTTTCAGCTATATTGGATCGGCTATTTCGAATTTTAAGCATCATATTCGTAATCAGCAACCGCGAGAACCCCCTATTAACATTTTTTCCTGCTTCATTCTTTTCAATTTAACACAATACAATTTATAATTTAATTTTGCAATAATTGTTTATAATTGCAATAAAAAGGAAGCAGCGGCAAATTTTAGTGGGTGGACTTTTATACGTAGGGCATTTATAACAATATTTAAAAAGTTTGGAGACAATGCGGCTTGTTACACCAAATTTTGAAGTTAAGCCCGTTTTTTGTCTTATTTTACTGCACTTTAAGGTTAGTTAGAAATATAACAAATAATAAACAGCTTTAGAAATTGAAAAATGTAAAAATAGTATGAATGACGACAAGGGACCGATCCCAAATTAGTTCTTAGAACCGTGACAGAGTTTTAGTTGTACTTTATTTTAATCATCTCACGATAGTGCTAACTTGGTTAACGAAACCGCGTCGAGTGTTCGCATTCCAGCGTTGTGTTCAAGAGTTTTGGTGTTTGTGGAAACCTCCAGAGATACATATTTTGATTATATTAAAATTTAGCATTCCGCGATTGTCTGACCGAGTTTCATTAAACGATTTCTGTACAAATTAAATGTTACTCGCTGGGATTGATGTAAAACCCACTGTCTGATGAAATAAAACATTTGCGAGTTATAAAAATATTCCGAAATTAAACACCCACAAACACACGTAAAACCACTTTTTAAGTCTGAAAGTGAAGAGAAAACAAAATAAATAATTACCTACAACCCACGCGAATACTCTTATAGGAGAAGTTGAAATATGGGAATATTTTTAGACCAGTCTCGACGCATAAATATGAATAACTGGAAAGACGCTCTTTTAAGAATTATTATAGGAGCTACAACGTCAGATGACTAAAATTTAACGAGCTTACAAATAGTCCAATCATATTAGATATTCCTGCTTCCAGTTAGTCCCATAGGTCGCAAAATTACTATAAAGGAGTTCAAGTCGCAGTCGGACGTGGTCGACTACTGACATTAAGTACAGTGCGAATAACTCTTTTATTTTTATTATTTACAAAAATATTCGTAGTCGGCAATGCATTACCGCAGCTCTCATTTGTTTCGTAACAGTCTTATTAAAATTCCTTAATATCGGTTTGCTCTAAAATTTTATAAAACAGCTTATATAAAACATGATAGTTTACAAGCTTCTGGAGGTCACCACGTATGACAGATGCTCAAATTCAGTTTTTTTGCCCATATCTCGCCTATACATCGCTAACCATTAGCGATATCGAAATTATACACCACATATAAAATAAAGCTTATAAAATTCCCTATCGAAAGCGGCGTATAAATTTTTTTCGTAACTATTTTTATACTCTTCGAAAATACAAAAACAAAAATTTGACCGATACATTTCCAAGATTGTAAAAATCGCTCGCAGAGAAATTTTCATGACGCCCAAATAATGTTTTTTCTCCTTGTCTACTGATGGTCGGTCAAGGTCACGGAAGAATTGCATGGATGCATGAAGCGTTTGTTTTGTGCAAAGTACGTCTATTTTTCCGTTTTCGATACTGAATATAATTATCTTCTTGGCGCCCTCGTCAGTAGTTTCGATTCAGAGATATTTTTCCTGGATATTACGCGCTTCCTTCTGAACTGAGTACAAGTTTTTATCCTGATGTTCTTTAACTAGTTGTATGAATTTGTTCTTTTCCACACGCTCAGTCGTACAATAGTGGAATCATAAGCAGTCTTCAGCTAATTCACGGCCGCCTTTTTCTTAATGTATGACCTGTGCACATCTGCTTTGGTATGATGGATTCCGCTAACTGCTAGGATTTACCTCGTCCTTCTCTATGTCGCTTGTAAGCCAATCGACAATTCCAAAACTATAAGGTAACTACTACTGGGCAGCGATAGTGTTTATTGTTGCGATTTTGTTCTTTACGTTTAGCTCGGTCTTCAGAGCTTGCCTAGATTTCAGCAGATTCTTCGACACCCAGATACTTATATGTTTCTCCCAGGTTCATACTTCGTATAATATATTATTATGGATCGTTCAGCACGATGTTACCTCACTGGGTGACCACTGTAGCGTACTTGTCTAATTTGGCTATTTTTTTTTGTCTTAGTGAACGATTTGATATCTAGCTTAAACCTACAAATATATTCAGGTTACTCTTTAATCTCACTTATTCTTTCGACAGAAATGAGATATTTCGTTACATTTGTTCAACCTTGTATACATTTCTTAACTGGGTTTGTAGGGACGAGCACATGTTTTAGATAATTCTGTAATCTAATTGGTTCCTGTTAGCTGATACACTAATTGTATTAAGGATATTCTATCCACTACCGTTCAGTTCCTGTTTATGTAACACTCAACAAAGTGTTTGTGATATACTTAGTTATGTGCTTTTAAATTCAACTGGTTTTAAACATCATTGGGTGTATTTCCATATATAAGTAAGCAATGCAAAATATTCATATCCAAATTGTTACACAAGTGACGATACATTTGAGTATTTCTATACATAATTATTACCGACAAAAGCTGGAAATTCATATTTAACATACAGATTACGCCAATAGAAGGAAAAGTGTGAAAATTTGGTTCTGGGAGAACTGGGGACTGACAGAAACAGGTAAAAATCCATTTTTAAACAATTTCGAAAAATGTAATTAAGGAGATTTTCAATTCAAATGGTATTAACACTACATTAAAATACTACCATTTGATGAGCGTTTCGCCAACCATCACTTTGAGATGATTCATAACTAAAGTACAGCTGAAATTGTTCCTATGTTCGTACTAAACAATTTACTTGTTTTAATTGTCCTTAAGTTATCAACATCTATTATATGATTGTTAACGAAGACGAGTTAAGGAACACTAGACTTTTCAGTTTTTAGTGTCTTTATGCTTTATCTGTCATATCTCGTTGTTCAATAAATACATGTACTAACATTTTATATAGGTACTTAAAAAATTGCGCCAAAAACTTCTTTTATAAGCAAATGAGAAAATTAAATAGTAGTTTTTCTTAATATATTTTCTTCACTTTAAGATGATATATACGATCTCAAGAAATAGTTTTAGAAAGAATGATGCGTACTACTTCATACTCGTGTGGAAAAGTTCCATTTTCCCCTTGTTGTGCAAATCGCTATGCAATCCCCGTCTCTTAAAAAGTTTACATTTTGTGGAAATGTTTATACAGTCGTGTCATAGTCTTGTGTCGTCCAGATATCTCGGCTCATTTATAATGGGTACTGCAATTTTTAAAAAACTTGGTGGAGAAGGGCACAAATGGTAGGTATAGTTTAAATATATTCTAAAATATTTGGAGTGATATATTTGGACGTGACGACAGAAACCTTTGTTTTTTAAATTAAATACTCGGTATGTTATTATATATTTAGAGTAAAGACAATTAATAAAAATGCAATTTGTTGGGTCTATGATGGGTTGGGAACAGGACATGGGTGAGTTTGTACCAAAAACATGTCAAATTTTTGAGGTCGTCGTGACATGACGGTACAACGTCTTGAGATATGGTCTATACCAAAAATTGTTAACAAACCTGGGTCTATCTATCATTAATGCCGAGATCTTAGACACTATTCCAGGTTTATTAAAAAATAACAATCAGTCTTCGAATGTTCGACGCAGTTCTGCTGAAATGTCTCTTCAGATATATCAAATTAAAGAAAATTCTTTGCACTAAATTTCCATTCTTGATATTATTCACTAGAACCCACCATTTTCGTCAATATTGTAACAAATGCACCAATATTGAAACATTCTTTATAAGATTTTGCAAACAGCAGAAAAATTAACTATCTATACAAGAAAAACTTTGTGTAGAAATATTAATGAAATCTTTGCATTCTTTCGATAACCTGAATTCTGGTTATGCTAGCAAATTAAAATCCTAAAATGAATTTGTCTAATTTCTTATTTGACAATTCTCATTCTAACACTAGCATCCACACAGTCCCCTACGGCCATGCAGATTAAACTAGTATCCACATAACCCCCTACGATTATGAAGATTCAGTTAAAAATGAGAACAAAGACCTAAAATGAATTTATTTATCTACCTTGTCTTAAAAAATTTTTCATTCCAATGGATTACATTTTCATGAAATCTATCATTCTGTTTCCTGGAAATAATAATAAATGCACCAATATATCAAATTATATGAAGTGTTTTAAAACAGGCAAATACAAATTTTTCGTCAAAATCCTTATTTTTTTGAGAAATTTAAAAACAACTTAATTGTGACAACTTCTACCCCCTAAGAATTGTCCTAGTTTTAGCTAGAGACAAATTTTCAGTAATGCTTCATTTACTTTCTATGTCTTTCCTACTAATCTTATTGTACTAAAAATCATTTGCCTTTACAAAAGCTACTCATTTCAGAAAATACTTAAATTTCTCAGGCGTTAACTATTAAACTATTAAATATTTTATGCCGTTTATGAGTGGAATACTTTTCCAAAGGGCTGTCCTTTAGTATCATAACATATAGGGAGTTCCATTTGAAGAAAATGAGATTTAGCATTTATTGACTGACTATGTAAAATAACCAATTGTTTTAGATATCATAACAGTATCGTAAGCTAGAAGCTTTTATACAATTTCGGCATAAACTAGGTCTCAAAATGCTGCTCAGTTACGTCACAGTGAGCTCAAAAAGTGGACATATTCTTAGTACTAACTAATGCATATTATTGCACCAACCCATCGCAGACCCATTAAACGCCACATCGTTAGAATTGTTTTTAAAAGCAGAATCCAAAAATGTGATAATATAGAAGGTTGTAACGTCACGCCTAAATGGGCCATCTTGAAAATTTTAAAATATACCTTACCCCTATATGTTCTCTACCACCCTATTTTTGAACATTTTCAATATCCTTCATACAACAGCTAGGATATATTTCAATTTTTAATCGTCCTATTTATATTGATATCCTGGCGGAGTTTGGCTATAGCTCTTCCACCACTTAGTCAAGACACGTACACATAGATTCGAACTCGGGATTCCGTAATCGCAAGCCTAACAGTTAAATACTACCTAGTCAAATAAATGCAAGGCTTGGGCGACGCAAGACTGAGACGTGCTAAATATACAATTTCAGAGAAAACTTCTTTTTTCACCCACGTGTGTTTATTGCAACAAATTTCACACCCGTGTAGAAAAGTTTAATTTTCCCTTTGCTGTGCAAATTACTCTTTAACTTTCTAATTCTTAAAATGCGCGGATTTTGTTTTGTTTCCACATTAAAACTCATGATTTTAAACTGCACTCGGTATATATTTCTCTCAATTAATCCTTACTATTATATTGCAAAATATAGAAAATAACTGAATCAAAAATTGTTTATTTCAGAAGGAAGGCTGATGAGGTTCAGATTTTGGAGGAGACGATACGTGCCCGCAACGAACAACAGAAAAAGGCCGGCGTAGAGCTGGATGCAACTTGCCACATATGCCTCAAAACTAAGTTCGCAGATGGTGTCGGTCATCTGTGCAACTACTGTTCCATCCGATGCTGTGCCCGCTGTGGGGGAAAAGTTACGCTAAGATCAAATAAGGTATGGATGGAGTTTCGTTTCGTTTATATCGACACTATTTATAACTCGAACCGAGACAAAAGTTGCTCGTAATTTATTTCTTTCCATAAAGTTCTCTTTGGACTTTCTATATCTGACAATACGTTGGCATAATATCGACACTGTTTCTGTAAAAATCGCGTACTTATCCTAGAATATATGGAGAAGTGCTTTACCCTCCCTGTATGCGGAGAAGAATATCGCGTTGTTTCTATTTTAATTTGTTTTTTATGTTTGCTCAATCACTTCTTTGGAATGGCCTGTGGTAGTTAATCATTTTCCACAAATAACTAAATAAAACACACTACCACTATGTGATAGAAAACATAGTAGTGTGTTTTATTTAGTGATTTGTGTTAAAATGTGCCGTTTGCATGCTGGGTTGACATATTGTCCATAAGACTACATGTAAAAGTTTTAAAAAAATTTTAACTTGAGTTTCCTAATGACTTTGGATTTTTTACAGAAAATTATGTCATAAAAATCTAATAGAAAAACTTTATTTCAGATTTTTTTCATTATTTTCGTCTAACGCCTCAACCTCTTTAAACGTCGATCAGTCGAAGAGGCATTGAAGTGACACATTGTTTTAATGGGTTTTTGGGTCAGATGATTTTAAATATTATTATATTATTTCCACATACTAGAGTGCAAGTATAATATCAAGATGCTTTCGTTTAAAGATACTTGGGTGGCAAATCTGGATGTGGAAGTAATGATTCATTATTCAGTGTTGTTTTTTCAATGTTTTCCACTCTTCCGTTTTTGAGATATTCGCGTTTAAAGTGAGAGCTCAATATATTTGATTCGCGTGAAGGCCCAGTACATTTCAATCTTGTATTAATATTCTTTCGATGCCGACGCAAATAAATGCACAAAATTGTATGCTAGGTACTTGCAGTAATTCAAAAGAGCGGGAAAATAGTTTCAGCTAGTCCAGTACGGCGAGGCGAGTTGGAATCAATACGACGCGTCACGTCCGGTAGTCATGACGTCAGCCTTACCCCACGCGACCGGGGTTCTTCACAATGGGCATCCCACGCTTCCAGCCCGGGCCTTCCGTCAATGGTTGTAAATTAACATCGAGAAGAGAGAATTAGATGGCAGGCAAGATTCGGTATCGCGAACAAGAACAACATCCACACAGATTAC
Source organism: Stenurella melanura (assembly GCA_963583905.1). NCBI lineage: Eukaryota > Metazoa > Arthropoda > Insecta > Coleoptera > Cerambycidae > Stenurella > Stenurella melanura. The sequence continues at coordinate 730,448 of OY757311.1, forward strand.
TCGGAAATCTGGCTTCTCAAAAGACGCTGCTAAAATGTCGAGCAGACGACACGGAGATATAATTTTGATGATCTAAATGTAAAGAGTACCATTCTGCCCACGATTGCAAAAAGCGCAATTTTTTTTCCCGAAAATTTATGTATTACTGTAAATTGATTAATGTTATGTTTCCATCGCATTTGCAGGCCTATTTTTTAAATATCTCCTAAGGATTTCCAAACTAATCAAAACCCTATTCTGTCTAGATTCAGATGTTGCGAAGTTATTCTCGACATTGTTGTTAACAAATGCTTCAGAAAATGTTTAAACGAAGCGTACCCGAAAAGTGCAGTGCAAGTTTCAGAATCGACGCATTTTTAAAACATTTGCAGATAGATGAGTATTGCTACGATATCAAATATACGGAAAATTATGGCGAAGTAATTATCCGCATTACTCAATTGTTATAAAAAATTCGCGCTTTATGGCCACACTAGCAACATAACATAATGTAATTGCAAAACATCTACAATACACTTTTACTATGTTTATTACATACACGTAAATATTATCATGGAAAAAAAACAGGGAAATTTAAAGTTTAATTTGCTCGCGAACAAAAATTATTAAATTAGCCAGAAATAAGAAGCCACAAATAAGATCATAGGCAGGCCTGTCAAGAGGGGCGGTCAGGGGTGTTTCCCCCCGGGCCCGGCGGTTTTTGAGGGGGCTAGGTGGAATTGGCGGGCCCAGGGTTTTACACGATGTTGAAGATTAGCATTTGCATTTGGTAAAATGAAAGAGGTATACTTTTAAGTGATTAGTAATAGGGGACTCGTGTTGTATATAATGAGATAAATAAGGAATTTCTAGGCAAAGGAATATTCTTGCTCTCGCTTTTAAAAATTTCTGTTTTGTGATAAATATTTAATTGCAAAGAATATCATCCCCCGTTCTTTAAAATTTCGATGAAGAAAAATATTCAATTGTAGGGAATACTCTCCCACGCTATTCGAAATTTTTGTAGATACAAATAGTTTATTATTAGGAATGCCACCCCGCTTTTCGAAAATTTATATTGAAAATTGGTGGTAGTCGTATGTACTACCCCCCGGGCCCCGATTTTTTCTCGACGGCCCTGCTCATAGGGTGTTTTTTTCTTATTTTTAGGATTAAAAATGATTCAAGAACAAAGTTAAAAATTTACAAAAATTCACTTCTTTCTTTCTTTTCCAGTAATTCGTCCTTAACCTTTTTTACGGCATCCTAGGTATATCTAAGTGTTCAGAGAAAAAAGAGTTCTTGAAAAGACAAAGATATTTTACCGCATTTGCTCCCATACATTTTTTGTTTTAATTTTCGGTAAATCAATTTATTTTTGTGCAATAAAACAACAATTTTAAGATAATATAATAATTATACAAATGTTACCTTAACGTTCTAAAATAAATATTTTTTACGAAAAAGTAATATTTCAATCAATTAATGTTTGTGCTTGGGCTTTATAATATTAAAATTAAATTTTATTTGAAACTTTGAACATCTGCGAAGGTCTGCTTAAATGTTCCACACAATTTTTGAAAATATTTAGGCTCATTTTTTGGAGAAAAATAAGGATATTTTGTCTCTTGCTGTTTTTTTTCAAAATGCTTCTTTCTCCCGGAAAAAAATAAAGAAACAAAATTACTAAAAAAAAAAAAATTACGGGAAAAGGAAGCACTTTGAAGAAAAATTGGGGGGGGGCATAAGTTGATTATTTTTGTTCAAAGAACACGCCTGCCGGTTTTCAGAATTTCTTAGACAAAAATAATTTCGACCAAGAATTTCCCTGGATTTTTATTTTTTTCTGCTTCAAAAAGATCCCAAAATATTCAGATATATTCTTTAAGTAAAAATAATCAACTTATGCCCCCCCCCAACCTTTTCTTCAAAGTGCTTCCTTTTCCCGTAAAAACATTACAAAAAAAATTTGTTTGTTTGTTATTATTTTCTGGGAGAAGGAAGCACTTAAAAAAAACACCAAGACACAAAAGAGGCTTTTTTTTCTCCAAAAAATGAGCCTGAATATTTTCAGAATTTTTATGGAAGATTTAAGCAGACCTTTGCAGATGTTCACAGTTTCAATCGTCTCTAGATAAAAAAAATCGAATTCTTTCGGACTGGTGGTCAAAAAGAATTTTAATTAGGGTGCCCAGGAGAACATTTTCCCCAAGTTTCAGAACAATCGACTGAAACCCATTTTTACTATAAAAAACTGCGGAGTCCTTTCTTTGTTTTTTCAAGAACTTTTTTTTCTCTGAACACTAGAACACTTACATATACCTAGGATGCCGTAAAAAAAGTTATGGACGAATTACTGAATTTTAGCAGCGCACTTGAATGGAAAATTTAATTTTTTGCAAAGAAGTATTCTTGTAAAATGAAAGAGGCCATGACTTCAAAGCGCTATATTTCAATCAATTTTTATTAGAATACACGAAACAAGTCTAAAATGAAACAAAACTTTGAAAAGATTTCTTGACATTTGGCACTAAAACGATTACTTTACGAGATATGTGCAAAAACGCATACCCTCTTCTCTCCCGATATTCTAAAAAAATGCCCTCAGACTGAGATAGTTTCACTGATTCTCAAAAGAGCAAGTACAAATGGAAAGTTTCAGCCATTCCCTAATGATAACTTGTTAAGACCGATCATTAATTATATTTAAATAATTTATGTAATCCCAAATGAAATTAAATATTATTCAATAACTTCAGCGTCTTAAGAAAAGTCAGTAGGCTTATCCTATCCTCAACGCGACTTGTCTAGAATCACGACAATGAACGCTCCGTAAACAACATGAATTATATCTGTTAGCCTTGGTGAAAACTCCAAAAACTTAGTAGGCTTGTCACCAACGGGCGTTCTCTACAATCGAAACAAAAGACGATCGCCCAACGGTATGGCGAATTTTCAATCGTAGAAGTGTTTGTGCTTATTTCGCGAATGTTTAGCAATTTGGGATATAAATAATAGTTTTGTGTATAAGTTAGTTGTGTTCGTTAAAGTTTCTAGTGTAGAGTCATTGAGAAATGGGGATATATAAATCAAATGTGAGTAATTTTGATATTACATTTATAAATACATCCATACTTGTTCCAGCCTATGCATTGTTGACTTTGGAAATAACTATTTGGAGTTAACCCATTCAGATTGTTAAAATTATTAAATATAATTTACAGTACAAAGATTACGACGAGTTAATTTTGTTGGGTAGGGGGAGTAGTATTATTCTTTTGGCTAGCGAATTTGTACATAGTTTAATTTAATTTAACGGCAAAAAAAGTTATCCATGCAATATTTAAGTTCTAAGTTAGCGTGATGATTGTATGCTTCCAATTATATTTCTTTTATATTACATGTTTAATCGCTTTTTAATGGCAAGAGAATTAAAAACCTTAAAATCTTATACGTAGAGATACACAAAAATAAAAAAATATATAACTGTGAAACGTCGCGTAACGTATGAAGAAAATTAAATTGTGCGTTAGTCAGTTTTTAGAGTTTATTTCTTTGCAAAACGTAGGCGGGCAAGGGTATATATGAGGTAGTTAGATAAGCCGCGATGTTCTTCCAATACCGAAGCATTAGAAACTTTCATTCTTATTCGTGTCTTGGCAAAAATATTGTGACTCACGCATTATTCTAGCTGGTACCTCATTACTGTAAGACAGGTCTAACAGCATCGCGCCGTCTGTTGCGGTTATCTGTTAGAGCCTCTACAAAGCTATTAAGCTTAGTGAACAATATTTTTGCTCTAAAACTCCAAATGGGTATTGTTCTGTTGAAACAGTTCAGAAAAATGTATATACCATTTAGATGTCATGGATACAATTTTTCACCATTAATTAGATTTCATAAAGGATTATAATTTTGACAGATTTGTGAGAATATTACTTTTTCACTATATATTTTAACTTTTACTAATAAACACCAATATGTAGAATTTAATTACCGTATAGAAGATTCCGTACTTACACGTCCATCAACATTCCGCGACCTAGGTGTAACATTTGACACCAAACTATCATTTAATTGCCATATAAATACCATCAGTAATGAAAGTTTTGGAACACTAGGATTCATAATACGATGATCTCGCGATTTTAACGACATTAACATACTGAAACTACTGTATCAATCGTTTGTTCGATCCAAATTGGGATATTCGTCAATTATTTGGTCGCCCCATTATAACACACATATACAGACCATAAAGAGAATTCAGAGGCGTTCTTTAAAGACTGAGTCGTAAGGAAGATGGTGTCTATCCTACTATTGGTTTTCCTCAGACTGAACTGTTACATAGATTTTCACTCGAGTCTGGAGACTCGTAGAACTATTTCACAGCAAATTTTACTTTTTAAATTAATACATAATATAACTGATTGTGGCGCTATCTTAAGCTTACTAAATTTTCGGACACCTAGACCTTGTTCTAGGCATAACTCATTGTTCTATTTGCCGACTCCCAGAACTAACGTCAAGAAACTCTCGCCACTATACAAAATATGTGAGAACTATAACAATCTACAAGACCAATTTGATATGTTTAAAAGTGAATTATTTATTATTTGTTTGCTTATAGTAATGAAACATATATTCTTTATAGGATTTTGCAAACAGTGGAAAGAAAAGCTATCTATGAGAACTAAAGGAAAAACTATATATATAAATATTAATGAAATCTTTGCATTCTTTCGATAACCTGACTTCTGGTTATGCTACCAAGTGAAAATTCTTATCAGCCATTCTCATTTTAACACTAGCATCCAACCTAGTCCCCTACGGCTAAGCAGGCTAAACTAGTATCCACATGATCCCCTACGATATGTAAAAACGAAAAACGTTTCAAAGGCTAAGCATTTCCAAGAAACTGAATGAGATTTTATGAAAATGTAATTCATTAGAATGAAAAAAAAAAAAAAAATTTAAAGACAAGGTACGTAAATAAATTAATTTCAGGCCTTTGTTCTCATTTTTAACTGAATTTACATATCGTAGGGGATCATGTGGATACTAGTTTAGCCTGCTTAGCCGTAGGGGACTAGGTTGGATGCTAGTGTTAAAATGAGAATGGCTGATAAGAATTTTCACTTGGTAGCATAACCAGAAGTCAGGTTATCGAAAGAATGCAAAGATTTCATTAATATTTATATATATAGTTTTTCCTTTAGTTCTCATAGATAGCTTTTCTTTCCACTGTTTGCAAAATCCTATAAAGAATATATGTTTCACCAATTTGATATATTCCACTGCAATGTAGCTGCGATAAAAAGATTAACTGTATAATTTAGAAAATTTTTGTTTTATCTTTGTCTTGATCTGTTTATTTTGTATTCTTTTACTTCTACTCTCATACGTTATATATTTGTAAACACTTATTATTTCCTACCTTGTAATTGGAATGCTCTGTTGGGTAGTGCATTAAAAAAAAAAAAATAAATATACAGTGAAAACACGATTTAGAAACATTTTATGGTGCGTCATTTATTCCTACTGTTATATTTTAAATTGAATGATTTAATTGATATCAGGAAAACTAATAATATTAGATTATATGAGCTCGTATATTAAATTTCTTTCATGAAATGAATATAAAAATTATAGCAGATATTATTGCATATACAATGTAGTTTATTTTTCTTCATAAGTATATTTTATCCAGCATTACGGTCCGTAGTTTTGATTTATTTGTGAAACTGCGATATCTTAATGAGCTATACAGAATTGTGCTCTATCGCTACCAATAACATTCTAACGAATATGCTTCAAATAGGAGAGTAAATTAGAAGTCATCTCATGTTCCAAAGCTAGTGATAATACATCGCTTGAATAGGTCGATTATTAAATACGTTTCTCTAACTGTTCGTGTCTAAAAATATGTCACTTTATAATCTTTAAAAAATTATGACGTAATGATATTTTCTCTAATAATGTAGATGTAGACATAATAATAATTTTTGAGACACAAATTATTGATGTGACAATTCATTTAAAATAAATATAGTCGTTTAAATAAATTTGAATTATTTAATTATTATTAAATCCTCAAATTGTCTTTCATTTACTTCTTGACAATACAAATTCATTTAACATCTTATGAAGGGCTTCTGGTCGGACTAATAATTTCACACCTAATGTGGCCCGTTGAAATATTTTTGTTTTAATAGAAACAGAAAAATGTTTTTAAATCTATAGCTCGCATAAATAATGTTTTCCCTGACTGATCTAAATATTTAATACTTTCTTTCCCATTAATAGAAGAAAACATTTATTTCTTTGATTTGTTGCCTTCTTTATCTACCTTTTAATGATGTTAAAATGTTTTGCTTTTGAAAAACATTCGCAAGAATAAAAGCATTTAAATAAAAAAATAAAACTGGAAAAAAATGGTTGAAATAATCGAAAAAAGTATTTTTGTTAAGACCAATCAAAAGAATCTTTAAAAACCCAGAACTTCAACAAAACAATGTTTCTCTGCGACTTATACAAGACTGCAATATTTTAAATAATTTATACAATACATTATACTACAATACACATTATATTGTTTAAAAAAGTTACATATTGATTTTTTTTAGTTTAAATGCTTTTTTAATATAGGTCTTGCCTATCTAGAGCTTTTCAAATTTTCATACTATCGTTCTCGAACATCACCGGTCCAAAAAGTACAGTTATACTTCCTTAGCTCTATACTATTATGAGTGGATAGATATCGCTATTGATATAAATTCCAATATTTGTGATGTAGGCCTGTAGATTTCTGATAAGAGGAAAGTAATAAATTATATCAATTAATAGAAAATACTCGTGTATCTGTCAACTATCACTATATTTATGAATGACAACTGCATAAAACATTTACAAACAATAGATCGTACGCAAATCACCTTATTAAAGCAACATGCTAATGATAAAACATTTGCTTTTAATAGTTTAGATTAAGCGCTCTTGCGTCATTCAGTAATGTCATCATGTGAGAATTGACGATCGTAAACAGAATATTTTACTGGAAATTTCACTTTTGCGTCATTTTAATATTTTTATAATAGGGGGATCTATTATGTTGTACTAACGAAAAATAATTAGTTGATAGATCTGCCTCTAATTTTAATACCGTGTGTCAATTTGAAAATTCCCAGCATCGCGTCAGTAGTAAATGAGAATTGCTAGCGATGTGAACCAAGTGTTTATAGACCGAGAGCTAGCGTCACAAGGCATGTACTATTTGTAAATGGACAGAATATGTCTTAATAGATTGTCGATGAGCCACTGAATACCCGCCCATCAGTCTGCCGGGCTGGGAGCGCTGCGTTTGGCGGCTAGGGGCGGTTTAGTCAATGATCTGACAGCGGTACTGTTACAAATGTCAAAAAAGCCGTTTTTGATTATCTCGTGCCGAGCCGAATTTCCGGTTTTGCCGTCGCAATTTACGATACCGACAAAATACCAATCTCTCTTTTTCCGTAGAGATATCACACGATCCTCCACTCGACGTATTTATTTAGTTCTTAACGTTTCAAAAATTGATGTTCTTGAAGTTTTGGCTTCTCTGAGATTATAGTCAATTTTAAGTTTGGGATCCGCCGTAGCCGAACGTGCTAAGCGGCGACTACTTCTAAGTGGATTCCCGACTTCAAATCCCGTCCAGGGCTACTTTTTTATTTTCTTTTTTTTTATTTTTGGCAGATATTGTTGATTCTATAATTGCTCTTAGCTTATTTCTATGCGACTAACGACATGATCCCCTACGATATGTAAATTCAGATGAAAATGAGAACAAAGGCCTGAAATTAATTTATTTACGTACCTTGTCTTTAAAATTTTTTTCGTTCTAATAAATTACATTTTCATAAAATCTCATTCAGTTTCTTGGAAATGCTTAGCTTTTGAAACGTTTTTCGTCCTTATTGTGGACTCATCAGAAAAGCCTAAAGCTAAGCATTTCCAAGAAACTGAATGAGATTTTATGAAAATGTAATTCATTAGAATGAAAAAATTTGTAAAGGCAAAGTACGTAAATAAATTAATTTCAGGCCTTTGATCTTATTTTTAACTGAATTTACATATCGTAGGGGATCATGTTGATACTAGTTTAGCCTGCCTAGCCGTAGGGGACTAGGTTGGATGCTAGTGTTAAAATGAGAATGGCAAATAAGAATTTTTACTTGTTAGCATAACCAGAAGTCAGGTTATCGAAACAATGCAAAGATTTCATTAATATTTTTATATATAGTTTTTCCTCTAGTTCTCATAGATAGCTTTTCTTTCCACTGTTTGCAAAATCCTATAAAGAATATGTTTCATTACTATAAGCAAACAAATAATAAATAATTCACTTTTAAATAATAACACAGAAAGTTATATTTTATTTTATTCCATTTTATTTATATGAATATTTTGGGTGTTATGGCCCAAATATATCATATACGCTCTGCATGATTTTTAATTTACGTCTTAAGTAATGCTACTTTCCCCATAATTGGAAAAACTAAAGCATGTCCTGTGTATAAAAAAGGTGAAAGAAATGATACAACTAACTATAGACCAATAACAACCATATTATATCTTCGGTAAAGTTTTTGAAATCCTACTGCATGATAGCATTTATTTACATGTTCAACAGAAACATCTACACAACACGGTTCGGTCGCTCCGCCGTAACGAACTTAATTTGCGCAATAAAGTATATCGCTGAATCAATCGACTGTCAAATACAGGTAGATTCAATTTATACACACTTTTCTAAGACGTTTGACAGACTGAACCATTGTAAACTTCTTTGTAAACTTGACAAATTTGGAATATCTGATGGCTTACTTCAATTTTTCGAGAGAACTAAAAGAGTTAGTTCAATTTGTGTTTTATAACGGAGACAAATCTGTTGAATACCGCGCCGACACTTGGACCCGTCCCCTTTAACATTTTTATTAGCAACATTTAGTTATCATTTAGATGTGTATTTCTTAATATATGCCAATGACACTAAGAGCCTGAAAACGAATATAGTGTCTCTATGGGGAGACCAAACACCAGACCAAGACCTTCGAGAAATTGGAGAGGAGGAAATTGATCCGGTTTGAATACCTTTCTCACTAACGTAATGGACATTAATTGGACGATATAATAGGCACATCATCATAATTGCAAAGTAAAGGAATTGGCAAAAAAGGTGGATACATTTTTTTCAAATTATTTTATAAGCCCGGATCCTCCGCCATTTCCTAGAACGGGTTCTAAGAAATGGCGGAGGATCTGGGATTATAAAACAATCTGAAATATCCCAGCTGTATTTATTCATTGCCGACTGGCACACGTGATGCCACAATTCTTACTCCCTATACCTAGCGTCACTACATGCATTGAATGGTCTAATTTATATTCACGTCTTGGTAGAGTTTAACTACTATTCCACCACTCAACTAGAACACGTGTACATAGACATCAACACAACAACCATTCCCTGTTATATTGCCATCTATTGCAGATGATACTCGAACGAAATAAACATTACTGTCTTTAATCAACCCAAAAATTCTTGGATGCTATAGAATGTCCTTTTTGTAAGTAATTTCTTTACTTCAATCTTATGTTTTGGTAGGGGAAGATTTTTGAGTTTCTCAGAGGGATTATTATACAGTATTATACAACTGTAATGAAGAGATTCTTTGAATTTGGTAGTTCTTTGTTGTCGAATTGATAAGAGCTCTCCGTCTTATAATTCTTTTCTGTATTATAAAAATTCTATACATTTGGCTTGACCTTCCCCAAACACAGATGTGGAGTGATAAATGAGAGTAAGCCAGGGAATAATAAACATCAATAATTCCCCTCACTTAGAGTGCCTTTTAGTTGCAATATAGCAAAGTATGCTTTGTTTAATTTATTGCATACATGATTGCTGTGAGGTTCCCAGGATAATGAGTGATCTATATAGATACCTAAGAATTTTGATCAGTAACTGATCGGTAAAGAATTTATTGATAATTGTCCTTTTGGACTGAAATTCAGATATACCGTTTTTTTCTCATTTAGAACAAATATACAGGGTGATTCACGTAGGCCATTCATTAGAAGTTTTTCAACTTGCAGTCGGATTAGAAACTTGAAATTTGATATACAGCCATAATCGATCATGCCCGTTCTATCTAAAATATTTTCAGTCCTCCAACTATACAGGGTGTGCCAAAAATTGGTATCAACTTTCTTATTTTAAATGGAAACCTATATTTTTCTTTACATGGTTCGATTGGTCTTCTAATTCTGAGTTTAGAGAACCTAAGTTATGTTAACTTATCTATTACAATTTTTGACATATGTCCAATTTTTTTTGCAAAATTGCCGCTGTAGTAGTTTACGAACAAATTTGTATCTCGCAAACCTTTCAAAATTATGAAACCAAATTTGTGAAGCAGTTAGCTGGAAGTCCATGCTAACTTTTGATGTCCCATCGGTGGTCCCATTTTGTACCATATGGGCGCAGTCGATTTTCAAATGTCGCAATCAAAAATTGTCAAAAAGTAATTTTTTTCAAATGGCACCTACTATCTTTTTTTCACACCATTCGAAAGAAAATTGAATTTTAGGGTGAGTTACTTAAGCATTCCCTATACCTAACTTCACCCCATATCGAGTTATTCAATAAAAATCAAGAAATACCTTATCTTGCCGAGAGATTCCTTACTTCAAGTATCCCATGGAAAAAAAAGATAGTTGTAATAATTTTTAAAGAAAAATATGGATTCTTATTTAATTACACACAACACCAACACATTATTATTAACGAACAAGAACAATGTTGACGAAATTCTGTCAGTGAAAACGGTGCACACATTGAGCATTTGTATTGAAATAATTATTTTGTTAATCTGTTTATTTGTTGTTATTTTGTTGTTATTATTTATTATTGCAATACGATTTTTGAATAAAAATTAAAATGAAATGATTGTTTCCAAAGCCTACTACCCTTGAGAAAAAAAACAATTTTTTTTTCAAAAAATGCCAATAACTCAAAAACGACTGTAGATAGACATACACAATGTTAATAAAAGTGGCCCTAAAATTCAATTTTGCATTGATTTCTGGCGTCAAAAATGGTAGGCGCAAAGATGTGCTACGCAGTCTGTTGAAAGTAGAATAATAGAATATTTGAACAAAAATATGGTGGTCACATTGAACATTTACGTCAGAATTTTGTCAACATTGTTCTTGTTCGTTAATAATAATTTGTTGGTGTTGTGTGTAATTAAATAAGAATCCATATTTTTCTTTAAAAATTATTACAACTGTCTTTTACTTCCATGGCATACTTGATGAAGTAAGGAATCTCTCGGCAAGATAAGGTATTTCTTGAATAACTCGATATGGGGTGAAGTTAGGTATAGGGAATGCTTAAGTAACTCAACCTAAAATTCAGTTTTCTTTCGAATGTTGTGAAAAAAAAATAGTAGGTGCCATTTGAAAAAATTGGCTTTTTGACAATTTTTGATTGCGACATTTGAAAATCGACTGCGCCCATATGATACAAAATGGGACCACCGATGGGACAGCAAAAGTTAGCCTGGACTTCCAGCTAACTGCTTCACAAATTTGGTTTCAAAATTTTGAAAGGTTTGCGAGATACAAATTTGTTCGTAAACTACTACAGCGGCAATTTTTTTCAAAAAATTGGACATATGTCAAAAATTGTAATAGATAAGTTAACATAACTTGGGTTCTCTAAACTCAGAATTAGAAGACCAATCGAACCATGTAAAGAAAAATATAGGTTTCTATTTAAAATAAGAAAGTTGGTACCAATTTTTGGCACACCCTGTATAGTTGGAGGACTGAAAATATTTTAGATAGAACGGGCATGATCGATTATGGCTGCATACCAAATTTCAAGTTTCTAATCCAACTGCAAGTTGAAAAACTTCTAATGAATGGCCTACGTGAATCACCCTGTATACACCAAATTCTAAATTTCTTAACTCGCACTAGCTTGATTTACTTATTTACTCTTATTTACCCCTTTCTACTCCCAATTCCACCCAACCCAAATTTCAAGTCAACATCATTTCATTAACTTTTTAAATAATGGAGTGGGGTTGGTGGCGGAGGTGACAGATGTCATAAAAAAATTTGAGGTCGTGACTGCTAAGGCCCAAATTCCAAGCTTATGGACTCTTGGTAGCTAGCTTTAGTTATTTTCTCCTATTTACTCTTCGACGGAATCAGCTCAAAATACAATCTAGTTTCAGATCTCGTTATAATACATAGATGAACCATATTTCAAATCAACATCTTAAACTGCTCTAGATAATTTAAAGACATGTGACTAAATTGACTATTCATGTGCACGTTTGTAAATGTTTAACCCAAATGAAACGTATTTCATGCTATTCAAGGTTTACACATAGTTCTCATCAAATATTAAGTACTCCTCATGTAGTACCCTATACAGGTTTTGATTACAGCTTATTAACTTTTAAATTTCTGAAAGTTTCCGTTTAGTCGCATCCTATGTTTACCTATGTTTAAAATTTCAAGTTGACAGATTCGCTGGAAGTGCCTTCTAGATTTTGAATACAGTTTACCACCTATTATCAGACCTTCTCGCCGAATTCCATAAGCTGGGTACCAAATTGCAAGCTCAAATTTATTTGAAATATTTCCATACATAATTTCCGTAACCTATGTATAACCGATTCATTTATTTTCAGGTCGTTTGGGTGTGTATCCTCTGTCGCAAAAAACAAGAACTGTTAAGTAAGACTGGTCAGTGGATGCTGGGAGGTCCGAATCCGGAAACGGATATCCCCCAGATCCAGCAAGCTCCTTCCGACAAACGACCAAAACTGGAAAGGGCGCACTCTGCGGCGGAAAAGGAGAACCAGCCGTTGCAGAGGTCCGGCAGCGTGCTACGAAGACAATACTCGGAGCAGGAACCTCGAGCGCCGTCCTGCGAGAGGTACCAGCAGTACAATGAGGAGGACCCTAGGTTTTATCAGGGAGAACTTGAAGGTCTGATGAGGACACATCCGCATCTAGTGCCAAGAAGGTATTTATTTGTTTTTTATAATCCTCTGTAAAAATGTCGATTTTTCCTTGGGTTGCTAGTAATTTACTAGCTACTCAAAGGAAATAACAACGTACAACTTTTACTTTTTTACTACATTTTTTGCGAATATTATTTTATTAATTATTACCTAACAATTTGACAGTTATTTATGTTAAATGCATGTAATAATAGATTAACTGGGAGTGCAATAACTAACGTGGAAGATAGTACTAAAAACATTTCTGCACACATAATGTGTTGTAAATCGCCGCCTTTTTTTATTGAATCTTTTATCTAATCGTCGACTTCCACATTATCCCATGTCTAGATAACCTCTTCCGGCATAAACTAATAACAATTCCTACGAGTATCGTGTAATACGGCTTGGCAAAATATCACCAGTATTTTGCCAAGCTGCTGGGCATTTTGAAAATTGTTTTTTTGCACAATCCGGAAATCAGTTTTTTTGTACCATACCAAAGAAAAATCGACGACATTTTATAACTTATACATTTTGTAACAATATAATATCAACCGTCGAAGGAGACACATTATATTATTGACGTTAATACTTCTTATAGTAATGAATGGTGAACTAAAGTAGTTGCATTTCTACGCCACCCATCTATAGCTTCAGTGGAATAAAGACTGTAAATTGAAATACACGTTGTTGTTAACATAAATGCTTTGTGAGTTTGAGACTCAAATATGTTGATTGTGGAAATTTTTATTTCATTTTATACTGAGTATATTTTCAACTAAGTTGATATAGTAAGAATAGAATAGAATTTATTTCTTACCAACTTTTTGGTACATACGTTATTAATGTACATTTGGCACGTCTAAATAAAAACATTATTTATATTACTAATTTATATAATTTAAAATTGAACATTGTTAATCAATTTCTCGTAATTGTAATAAAATTTTAGTAAAACACATAACAATGGATACATTGAATTAAGTAGGTATAGTAAGCATTATACTCTTCACCACTTTTTGCACTTTTCATGGAAATGTTGCTTATTCTGTAGGATACTCTTCGCATTTTTTGTAAATAGTTTTAGATATTTTTAATTGTGTAATTCCAATTTACTAATACACTGTTCAAATTTCACAACAATCGGGATTTTCTTCCTTTAGTTACGCTTCGTTCTGTGTTTACGAAGAGTATAATAAAAAAAAACAAATTGCTGTACAAAATCACGTTTTAAAAATCTTTACAACCGTTTATGCGATACTGGATCATTTTAAACGTTATAATGGAATGGAATTTTTCATGACATTCTAAACATATTTCAGAAGAAAAAATTATTATATATTTTTTTTGACCAAAACTTATCAGGTTTTCTTTGTAATAATAGTGATAACTATATTCCGATTATTATTTTCAGTGTCATTTCGTAATTATTAATTTTTTAGAGTGATCGCTATGCACAAATAAAGAGGGAAGTTCTGTGTAAACACTTTTACCGATTTTTTTTTGCTCAAATTTCAAATTTCCACGTTTCTTGGCATTCTACACCCATTTCAAAATTTGAAAAAAATCTTTTTTTTCCAGTACTATAGAATACATGAAATATTTTTTCTTTTGCGCAAATTTAAAATTTCCTTGTTTCAGGGCATTCTAGACCTATTTAAAAAAAAATTGATAATTAAAAAAACAAAGTTTAGTGAAAATCCAGTCGGTAAACTGCTTAGTCACAAATGCTAATTTGCCTATCCTAAAAAATTCACGCACTTAAAATCCCCATAAGGAAGATTTACTCAACAAGCCATATTTTTATTAAATACATTTTTTAATGGCACAATACTCGACTATAGGAAAAATTATAAAAAATTAAAATAACTTTAGATAATTACAGATATGGTTATTTGATTGAAAATAACTTCCACCATCATCTCACTTCTTTTAATTGCCCACTTGCAGGAAATCCTGTATAAGCTAGGAAATATCATATTGATGAACCTATTAATTGCACCCAGGTATCCAGATCCAGAGCCAGACCCATTGCCGATGGAACTATCCCAACAGAGAGTCCCGTCGGCAGCAAGTGCCAACAAGAAACACAAACGCAGCGGCTCGACGAAGAAGCAACACCCTCCCCCGCAAGTGCAGTTACACTCGTATTCCAGCTCCGAGGAGGACCTCAAGTCCACACCGGAATACGGCAGCGACGAGCGAGACAGCGAAAAGGGTAAGCCTGAATGTTCGATGTGCTATGTGTGTTCCTTTTGAGATAGATTTTAGTTAAGGGATTGTTATATATAATGAAATTACCCTCGTAAGGTTGTTGCTCCCATCTAGTAGATTATCCAGAGCTGTTTTCATTTTCCCGTAGCTTTAAGTTTACTGGTGTGAAAACATACGAGCGTAAGTAAGAAAAAGTACTATTTCATGTATTTCACTGTTCTTGTACCAACTCGAGCTAAATTTGCCGTACATTTTTGTTCATCAAGAAGTGCTACACACTGTATACTGCGTAGCCCCAACTTACAATATAATCATACAGGGTGTTAATGAGAATTAAACATAATTAATGGCAGAATCTACGACAAAAAATAAGACGAGTTCCTATGTTTGGGAACATTTCTTCTCTGAAATAAGAAACGTTCAAGACAGTAAATAATAAGTTTTAAAAAAATATCTGCGGACTATTTGTACATAAATGCTTAAAATCTTATTGTAACTTATTTCTAGGATAGGTAATTGTTAGATGCTAAACAGAGCTGTACACTAAACGGCATTGGGGCAAATTTGAGGGCAAAATGAAAAAAAAACAGTTTTCTGCTTATATATTCATATTTTTGACAGATATATTTCTAGTTTTACCACTCTCATGTACAGTTTACAATGCAAGCAAAGTTATATCTTTGTGATAAACTGAAAAGTTTACAAGCAATTAATTAGGAAGGAAATCGGTAAATCGAACAATTTTTATGATGTACACCAAAAAAGTTTGACATGACACTTTTAAAATTTTTGCTATTTACAAAGTTGGGTAGATGCGGGGGCAGCCGATTGGGGGTGGCTAAAATATAAGTGTGATTAAAAAATTTATTTAACGAACGTCTCAAAGGTTTTTTAATCTATGCAATGATATTCAACAGCTATTATGATTATATGTACATAAAGATTTTTCTTTTTTTTCCTTCACTGGCTTTGGATGTCTCCATTTAGCCACGATGTTGTACATAAAGATATATTCATGTTTTACATATAGCGCGATTTGCGGTTTTTAAAACGTCCAGTACACTATAAAAAAATATATGTATGTTCATAATATTAAGACGTAAATATTGCGGAAAAATCACAATAAATGTTTAAAATTGGGACTACCTGTTGCTTGACAATAAGCTTATAGATCAACGAAGACTTTTACGACGTTTTATATAATGTGCGGTGATATTATTTTATTTTTATATGATTTATTATGCGTTTCAATTCTTCTAACGACTGAAGTTTCCTTTTAAAGGTAATTGATTGTAATTGACCTTAAAGAGAATAGTCTAAAGGATTTAAATCTAGTCTCTGCGGTGGCCATGCAGTATGTCATTTTCGAGTGATCCAATGACCTACCTTTGTGAAAACGATTCATTTAGGTACAATCGTACGTTAACTCCACAGCGAATACGTAAGTTGTACTAGATGTCATTAGAAAGTTATGAGTATTGACTGTGATTCCCTTTTATGCAGTGATGTCGATTCATCAGAAAATATTATGCTGTTGACAAAGTTATTGACACCAATGTTACCAATCATTTCTTGATAAAATTGCATCCATCTAAACAGTATCATCTTCATTTAATTCATGTACTAGATAGACAAGTATTTACTCTGGCATAGCACGAATAAAAATAAACACTATTGGTGACAAACTAACGTGTTGAATATACTGATATAAAATTATTGTTATCATCATTTTAGATCGTAGTGTATACTTAAAAGTAAGTAAACTGTAGAGTAGTATTATTATGAGAAGATGCTCGGGACGGAACTAACGTGTGCGAATATTTTTATCAGTGATAACGTCATCTAGGGTAGAGGATATATGATAATTGTAATCAAATTTTCGAGATCGAGAAGCTGTGTAATGCAGTAGATTAAAACTCGTCACACTCTGGTATTTACGATGAAGTCGTATTTCACTGAAAGTAAGGTTATACCACTTAATTCAATCAGAAACGGCGAACACAACAAGTATACTGCAGTACAGACCCTGTGCCTCCAGGTTGATGGTGCCACTGGATTTGATGTCAAATATGACGCAATTCGTTCTCATTGGCTTAGATGGACGCATACAAACTCGTTTTTGCGCATTTTTTGCAAGTATCTTATAATAATGCTACTCTACCTCATCTTCTGTCATTTTCTTACACATGCCACCTGTTGCAAATGGCCCTACACGCACATATCACTTATTTTAGGGACACGCACTCCTAACCATGGAGATATAGCTGGATAACTCTCTATGTTTAAAAATGAATTATTATTTGTTTGTTTATAGGTAATTGTGTTGAAACATATTCCTTATAGGATTTTGCAAACAGCGGAAAAAATAACTATCTATAACTGAAAGAAAAACTTTGTGTAAAAATATTAATGAAATCTTTGCATTCTTTCGATAACCTGAATTCTGGTTACGCTAGCAAATTAAAATCCTAAATTGAATTTATTATTTGACAATTCTCATCCTATCACTAGCACCCCCACAGTCCCCTACGACCATGCAGATTAAACTGGTATCTACATAACCCCCTACGATCATGGAGAATCAGTTAAAAATGGGAAAAAAGGCCTAAAATGAATGTATTTATCTACCTTGTCTTAAAAAATTTTTCGTTCTAATGGATTGCATTTTCATGAAATCTATCATTCTGTTTCTTGAAAATGCTTAGCCTTTGGAATGTTTTTCGCCCTTACTCTGGAGCTCATCAGAAAGACATAAAGCCACTCATAAAGATGTTTCATGCAAAACCAAGACAATTTCTATGAATGAATAACAAAGTTTTTCTTTTAGTTACAGATAGTTATTTTTTCTGCTGTTTGCAAAATCCTATAAAGAATGTGTTTCAATGCAAGTATAAGCAAACAAATAATAATTCATTTTAAACATGCCTAGAGTATATAGGCTCCAATACTAGTTATCTAATAGATAGGTGAGGTTGTTTTTATCAGCCAATGTCAAATATAATTATTTCACGCTTATTCATAGAAATTGTCTTGGTTTTGCATGAAACATCTTTATGAGTGGGTTTATGTCTTTCTGATGAGCTCCAGAATAAGGGTTAAAAAGGTTTCAAAGGCTAAGCATTTCCAACAAATAGAATGATAAATTTCATTAAAATGTAATCCATTAGAATGAAAAATTTTTAAGACAAGGTGGATAAATAAATTCATTTTAGGCCTTTGTTCTCATTTTTAACTGAAACTTCATGATCGTAGGGGATTATGTAGATACTAGTTTAATCTGCATGACTGTAGGGGACTGTGTGGATGCTAATGTTAGAATGAGAATTGTCAAATAAGGAATTAGATAAACTCAATTTACGATTTTAATTTGCTAGTATAACCAGAATTCAGGTTATCGAAAGAATGCGAAGATTTCATTAATATTTTTACACAAAGTTTTTGTTTTAGTAATAGATAGTTATTTTTTCTGCTGTGTGCAAAATCCTATAAAGAATATGTTTCATCTCTTTATGTACTAAATGGACTTACTTACCCCAACAGCTATAAATTTTCTCACTCGTGCAAGTGGAGCAAGAGTGTTTACGCAATTTTCAAGTGGAAACATATACCGACCACTGATGAAGCCAAAAGCCTGAAACTGCAGTATACGGATGATACAACTTACGTTACACAGGATAATTTTTTTCTGCTGAGGCTTATTGCAATCAATCTATTTTGTATTGCGCATTTAAAATAACGTTCCTTGCTCAATATACATTGTGACAATATAGTGTTTATATGAGAGTATAGACAGGAATCTTTGTGTATTTAGAGTATCAACAAGTAGTTGAATTATTGCATTTTTCTTATTTTTACATTTTATTGGAAATTATTAAAACTGTTTACTCTTAAACCCCATATTTATTGACGAGGAATTTATATGAATCTAAAAAAATTAATAGAGTGATAAAAAACTGCCGATGACGTTATATCTTAAAAAATGTGATAGCCGATGAAAATCAGAGTACATTATGTACATATACTAATGTAGTGAAAACCTACAAAATATTTATTGATGTTATTTTTAATCTCACTTATATTTTAGTCAAATCACATGTTTTAAAGCATTTACCCAAAATCTATAAGGGCGATATTATCCAGTTTTTAATTAATATTTTCGAACTGAAACCAAGATAATCCTATCAAGTAGATCCATGTCAGGACGTTTCTTTGCTAATTAACCATTCATTTCGACACAATAATACAATAATATCTTTATTGTCTGCTTTAACAAGTTTTGCTTTAAATGTTCCCAATATAGATATTTTTCACTCGTATTAGAAATTATTGGCTACGTCAGATATTTTTAAATGTCCTCATGGTCTCGTTAAAATTTGTATCGATCTTTTGTATGCAACTGACAACTGCCGAGCTTGATGATTGGAGACTGGAATTATTTGTATGTGCACTTGACGTTAAATCCATTAATAAATGCACACGATTTATCTTGTAAGCAATCAAGTCAATTAAATATCCTAAAGTTCAGTGGCCATGCACTGTGACAATCTGTATCCTAATATATATTATGTAAAGTCTGCTGCAATTTTATATTAATATTTTGTATATAAAATCATTTATTTTTAATGCAGATTTCTTGCAACTAGTGAATCTAGTATTAATTAAGTTGACATTACTGATTTACTGGATGAAAAATGGATATACATTTCTTATTTTTAGAGTTAGTGGGGTGGATAAAATGCAGTTTTGAGGTTAAAATGTCTGACTTAAGGTGGACAGTTCGTCATTTGGACTCGCTGAATCTGCAACTCGGTTTTACTCATAAATATTATTGATAATAATCATAGCACTTATTATACTACTATTGGAACTAAAATATTCTGTAGGGGCTATCCATTTTAAAAAAATGTGGTAGCCGTTGGAAATCAAAATACATGACTGAATTGACTAAGAATCCTACAAAAACTTGTATTAAAGTTATTTTTAATGATTTTTATATTTGTCAGAAATAAAGTATTTCTGATGATTCCATAATTGTTTAGATATAGGCGATACAGAACTTTCTATACTCCATAATACAATTGTATAGTTACTCGAAATAACTGAAAAATATTACAAAATACAGAGGAACATAAAACGTTCATGGAAATTAAAAATGTTTTGATTTTACCAACTATTATTATTACTAGTTTCTGAATAATTTCAACGGTTTGAAGAAAATTCGTTAGAAAAGTTTCGCTGTGCAATTTTTCGACGCTTATATTTATAAATGTAATGTGACTAAAAATCTACCACTTGAGAAGGAAAATTAATATTGTCGAAATTCAACTTAAAGGAATATAGGATTTGCTTTTAAGATATCCTAATATAACGATGAAATACCTAAATATGTGTCAGAGTTATAGCTACGTAGCTGTGTGTGTCGGATACCATCTTATACTAACGCTATCCAAGATGGCGATTTTTTCACACTTCAGTTCAAATGGAACAGCAAAAGTGTAAAACAAATTTAGTTCGAGTTGAGTCAGACATAATGGTAATTACTGAGTTGATAATGATCATGTAATTTGGCCAGTTTAAGACATTTTTGCGATTTACAGGAAGTCATGAGCGAGATAAAATATCCGATAGATTGAGTCGTCAGGCCATTCTCGATGAGAAAATCAAAAAGTTCTTGGCGGTGAGAGTCGACACATCTTTCAGCGTTGGTTAATGTTGTTTAACTGCATGGAGATGTTCACGCTGCTTGCGCACTTTTCTTCTTGCATTTGTCAGTTTCTTGTCTCCATATTGTAAAGTATCGATTGAGTTTCGTTGATTTTCTTTGAGATGTGGTGGCCGGTTTGGTATTCAGCGGAATTCTTTATGTTCTGTAGTAGAATGAGGATGAGGATGACCTCCTCCCTTTTGATTTTGTCGATAAGTGAAAAAGTAAATTAATTGACCTACTCAGCGTTCAGGATTAAGAATATAAAGGCCGTTATAGTCTGTTGAATGAGGGCGATATATCCGAAAATAACTATACTTAAGTTATTGGAATTCATACATATACATATCTAATATGAAAGATTACCTTAAACAATGATATTATTCTAATGAATTAAGTTTTTTCGACATTGAAGTCTAATACAAGATATTTTGTAAAAGTAATTAATAATTAAATAAAATTTTCCGTATAATCCAACGTCATTTGCGAAAATGTTTCAATTTTTCTTAAAAATGTCCTGAAGGAATATTTCCAGTAAATACCTTGATCCTTCCCCTAGATCTAAAATCATGTCTCGAGATGTACTATAATTTTGATGCGTAATTGCACAGGGTTATTCACTATTTTGACTCCCCCTTTTGCATTTAGAGTTCTAAAAAAATATAGTTATAAACGTTATAGAGTCTTATCTTAATTTTTTTTAAGATAGCTAAAAAACAATTGCCTGCACAAGTCACGTGATATAAAAATGAAGACGATTTTTAAAAATTGAATAATTTGTTTATTTTTGCATTTTCTTTTAGATCTTTTTTCCTTGATTTCAAATATATGGTTTAATAGATCTAGCTGTTTCTAGCTATTATCGGACATTAAATATGCTCCAATATTCGCATGTGTGTGCATTCACAGCCTACTGTGTAATAAGCAATCATCGCGCTGTCACCATAAATACAGTATATTTATTGAAATTTGTGTTTAAGTCCGTCAAAAACAGGCATTAAAAAACTTTTTCGCTTTTATCAGCAAGCGCCACTAGGTTCCTTAATGGCTTTTGAATTCTAGATCTTACACAAGTTCCTAACAGTTGGGCAGGCCAGTCACTTTACTTCTTCATATGCCCCGAATTTAGGAAAATGCCTATATTGGAGCTACTAGTACTCTACTGTTAGATATCCGAGATTCTCACTCCAGAGTTTAAAAATTGGTCTCACTGTGTTTGTTCTGATTTAATATAATTACGACGAATGACTGAATACCAAACACGGATCGTTGCTGTAATGAACATGTTTAGGGAATAACGGTGAATGGCCCCCATTGAGCCATTATATAGTGGCGCCGCAACACAGGCCGCTCCAAGACGTGACCGCCGACAATCGATGTTTCACTGAGAGAAGAAAGAAGACTGTACGATTTGACCAGCACGATGGTAGGCAGGGTTCGCAAGACTCCCACAGAGATTCGGGCATAGACACGTCTTCCACGTTCACCTCCAGTGAGGATTCCACCCGGGGAGATGTGCCTAAGGTGCTTAACACCAATCATATAACTAATTAGTAGCTCAGTAGAGGCTCTCAAGTAGATCATTGCAGCCTTTAGTTGTACAGCTTGTTTATAAGAAGGTGTCCTTTGTTTGTGCAAATTTAATGTCTTTACAGCAGAACTATGATCTCCAATTTTGAATAGTCCGGTGTATTCAGAAACAATAGCGGTATTCAGACACAATATCCTAGACTGACGCCAACCTCAGATTAAGTACATTTGGCATAGTTTTAGATTAAAGTAGTTGATTTAACTTAGACTGAGACTAGATTGAAACTTCTAGTAATAGTGCTACTAGAGGTAAGAATTATACAAAAGAGGGGAAGAAATTAATCCAAAGAAATCGGTGAAAGTGTTTACACCTCTATCTATTACTTTTCCCTTGTGAGAAATTTTCTATACTTTTAGTGAAAATATACAGGGTGGTCATTCTAAGAAAAGAATTAATTACGACACAATGGAGGGAAATGACATTTGGAACACAATTGTTACTACTATTAGGAATAAAACCTGAAATAACCTAATGGTCATTCAATAGAAGAGATAAATGTAAAATAAAAGGTGCCATATAGAAAAGTTTGTCTAAAATTTCGACATATTTTCTTACTTAGTTATGTCTTAAAATGACCATCATTATATTTGCCATTGGAAGCATAGCAGGTCTCATCTTTTGACAGTAGTGTTAAATACATGAGAAATTTTGCCGTCACATTCCTTTGGTTAATTATTTCTTAAGACTATCCACCCTATATTTAGATAAAAGTATATTTTATTATCATCCGTTTTTTAATAATTATTTCTTGTAGCTATTCACCCTGTATATTCTTCAGTAAAAATATGTTATTTCTTAGTTGGTAGTTGCATTAACTATCTGCCAAATTTTATTATTATTGTAGATTCCAATATCAAGGTGATGGAATAAATAATTATTGTTGCATATTTATTTCCGGGAAACTCCACCGTCACAGACGAAAGCGACAAATCGTAAGAAAACGACTTTAAAAATATTTTTTTCTGTATTTCAATTTCTTCCACATTTTTTTCGTATAGGCGTTTTTCAAAAACGCAAACGATACGGTTATTTTCACAAACGATAGTGAACCAAATCGTATTAAATTTTCAAAATTGGGGCACTAAATTCATCTTTCAGTTATCGTAAATTTTAACAATATCCCACTCTTCCTCTAATTTACTTAATCTACTTCAAATTTCCGGAAGAGATTTATATTTCGGTTAATTATTCTAGTTATAACAATTTACTAATTTTTATAAAACAGTTATGTTTAGCTTAGTTCAAAATTAGAATACCAGTCTATGCTAGTTCTAGTCTAAAATGACATGATACTTTAATTATCACTGTAATGCTAAAATTGTTTCTGAATACATCTGTTAAACGTTACAAAATGATTTATATTACCAATAGAGACAGAACGGTTCATATACCGATCAATATGAAAGATAAAACTTCCGATAACTCGTCTATTCGATCAGGTACATGATTTGTAACAACATATTAAAATGTAGGGTTACTTTAAAACAAAATAAAAACTACAAAAGTTTAATGAAACGGTGATATTGATATCAACCGAATTGTTTAAACTTAGATTGTTATATGATGATAATTTGAAAAAAATAAAAGCTCTGAATTTGAATAATCTGCGACTGTTAACGGTAGAACCAATATAATTCATGCTGTTTGGAAACATTATAGCTTGACATTTTTTAAAAGTTTAATCCTTTCGTCCAATAATAGGTCAATAAATATTCAATACAGAGTCAGTAAAAGTACGAACGCACATAAATATGTCCGTTAGTGATTTCTTGATTGCAATAAAATTGGGTACTTGGAGATAGAAACATTCGATGCGATCTCTTCTTCCTAATCATCGCTGGGAAAATACTTCGTTGGGACAGTTTTTTACATATACTGCACAATGTGGTGGAGCCTACATTTTGTTCGGATCAGATATCTTCAGCAGGAACTACGAAATTCTTGATATTGTGAAAAAATGTGATTTCTGATATCGGTCAATTTAAGTTGTCTATGAAAAAAGCCCGTTGATATTATTGCTTATTATAATACCTATCCACACGTTGATTTCTTGGGGATGTTGCGTGTGGATTACTTCTATTCATTGGGAATTATCTGGACCAATATGACGGTTAAATAAAATGTTCATGAGAGAATTTAATTTTCTTCGCAAAATTATTAGCATTACATAAAGCACCCCGCAGAATGAGAATTGGCTCTCTGTGGAACAACCTTTGTGACATGACTTGTCAAAACAGTTTCCATCACATGCACATTTATGAATCTACCCTTGCCTATTAACTTCAGGAAAAAAGTGTAAGTCATATTTTTTTTATTAAAGTACCATAATGATAAAGTATAACTATATGTGACATGCTAACATTTAATAATAAAAAGAAATTGAGGTCCAATCTATCAAACATTTTCTGAGTATCCAATAACACAATAACAGGGGTATTCCATCTGTTTCAACCACTTCATGCATTGCCACGGAATTAACTTTAATTAATTAAGTATACTTCATCAAAAATCGAGGACGTTTTTGTAGAAAAAAATAGTTTTTCGAATCAATAGTTACGGTTTTTTTGGCAATTTAATAGTAGTTTGTGCAACAACAGTGAATATGATATCCATATCGCACGAGAAAGAAGATTGAGCACGACGCCGTAGGCGAAGTGCCTCAATCTTGCGAGTGCGATATGGATAATCCACTCGAGTTGTACAGTATACTTTTCCATGACCAGCTTAAGGAAAAACTACACAATTTTAAAACATTTATTAAACATTAACAGACACACTGAAAATTACTTTGACAGCTTATGCACTAACTTGAATTTTTTTAAACGAATAGTTGGCTATGTACTTAATACACGAACTGTGATTGGACGATTTCGTATCCATCCTAGATAGAATATGAAATATATCCGTTCAGGTAACTGGAATGGCCTACATTCTACAGACTGTACAGAAAACAGCAAATATACATAAGGGGGTAGAAAAAAAGATATAGAACTTCATTTAGTTGTACAAGTCTATACACCTTTTATTAGAATTTATAGTTCACTAATCGTTAATTACATTATGCCATTGAGGAAAGAAAAGTTGTAATAATTTTCGTTTAAATCGGAAGCTGAATGAATAGTCTTTGGACTCCCCGAATGTTTCTACCTCTAAATGCATTTCATTGCAATCAAAGAAAAAGTGACGGAGATATACAGATGTTTCTAAAAAGTTTGCGTACAATACATTCAAATACGATAGAAAACATTAATATGAAGAGTATGTTATCCAAAATGTTCCAGGGAATGCAATAAGCTAAGACCACACAATGCGTTTGAAATATTTGTTAATGTAATTTCTGGCTGCATTGGAAGCCATGCAGATTAATTAAACACTTTAAAGACGATTTCTCCCTCAAAACAGATTCTACAAGAAAAAAATATGAATTTAAATGACAAATAGACACTAGATAATATTCATTAATGTATACTGTATTCAAACAGCCTGTAATATTTCATTTTGCTGTTAGATAGAGTTAGTTGACAGATAACCGGCTCCTCCGCCAGAACTTCAAATAATATCATCAAACTACGGTCGCGGTCGGCTCGTTTCTATGTTACATACACGTGAAAATATTATACAAAAAACAATAATAAGATTAAGACAAAAAGATACCTAATTAAAGTATGAAGCAAGTCTAATGCGTGAACACATTCTATAAAGAAATAGTGTTATAGAAATTTAGCCGAGAACTATGAAAATTAAGAAAGAAATAGGCATTAAGAGAGAGAATTTAATTTTAAAACGTGGGATGGCTATATTTACAAATGCCTCTGCTCACTTGCAACGTTCATACTGATAGGTGAATATATTATTATCCCTCACGTGGCTTAGAGATCATACACGTCAATAATCGCGTTCTAGTTGCTATTATTGGTTTTAATCGGCAGAAATTGGTGTGATCATGATGGCAAAAGAGGCGGGCGTAAGGCACCCAATTGACACGAATGAAAAAAGCTTAAATCGAAAAAAATTCAAAATCTGAATTTCAGGAGATTAGTGAGACTTGTTTAATTGTGAGTCATAAATATTAATTGTTTGTTATAGTATTATACTTTCTATGCCATTTTTTTAAAGAACTTTCAACCTCTCAAAAATTATCCACTGTTGTTCTTATGAATTTTATGAAGAAAATGTTGCAGAACGGTAGTAAAATATTATACGGTCAAGATTACATCGTCTAGAATGGCTTGAAACGCAGGCTGCCTTGCACATGATATATCTCTGTATCTGAAATTCGAACAATGTATTTCTTTTATCATTTCCAAAATAGTTGGCTTAATATGAAATATTTAATTTTAGTTCAAAATTAACCATTTTCTTGATAAGAAAATAATTTCTATAAGGCACTCTCCTCAGTATTAAAAAATGTTTGCAAACAAGTATATAAGCACCTTTTTTGTAAGTGCCTTGAGTAAATAAACCATTAAGAAATATTCATGATTGTGTAATAGGGGATGAACGGCCATTATATTCATCCGTAGAATCGCGAAACTACGCGCACTCATACAAAGACAATGTAATAATTTTCATGATAATCATTGAATTAAAATAGTAAGAAACATTTTAAAGAGTAAGGTTTCAATTTTCTACTTCATTCATTTCTTATATTTATCTCTGATTTATATTACTGAAAATTTAGTTTGAGACTCATATTGAATTCGTAAAGTTCTGAATTTACCCATTTATCAATTCGCCCACAGTAAAATGTCACGGAAAAAATCTTTGTTTGATTAATTCGTTTGTACACATATTTATGAAATGGCATAGAGCAAACATCTTTTACATTTAACGACATAAAATGAGACGGTACTTAATATTTTCCTGACCATGTGTTTCGACACAGTTCTTAATCCCACCTATAATTTCAAATTTTTATTTCTCTTTATCTTAACAATTGAATATTTTACCGCATTTTTAATTTAAAATTACTGCCACATTGAGAAATTGTAAAATAATATATATCTGTAAAACACTAACCTTATCCACTCGCCATATCTAAAGGATGTAGGATCACACAAGATCATTAAAATTACTTCGGGCGCAAAATGTTGTCTAGACTAGACGACTAGTCGACTAAGGAAATGGAAACAGCTGAATGCTAAGCAGTTAAATGCGAAACAAAGTACGACAGCCTATTTTCGTTTCATCAAAATACAAACTAAATCATCCATGTAATAGCATTTAATTTAAGATCTAACAACCTTTTATAATACCAAGTTGCGACGTTGAATCTCATTTTTGAAATAAAATAATATATTCAACAATTTTCGCGAGAAAACTGGCTTTTAGACGGATGTATTATTTTTTTTTAGGTTATAACGCATGTATGTTGAATTTAAATTTTTCTAATTATTTGAAGTATTTATGATATTAAAATAATAAAATATTTGTGGTTTTATTCAATGAAGTGAAGTATAGACGAGTTCTTTGAATATATTTTTATAAGATTTTGAAATATTTTAGGGCAGCTTATTAATTTTTCACGCTAAATTGTTAGCTTACAACCGCCATATTTGCCTTTTTCTAAAAATGTCATAAACTTGACTCATATCTCTTTCTTTATACGTCAGAACTATCGATAAATACTGAAAATAGCTAGTAGAATGCAATTGATCACTAGGAAACGGAAGAGAAGATAAATTAGTAACATAATTTTTAAAATCTCTTGAACACACACGGTTATTATTGGTGTAAGGAGAAAAGATCAATTTAATTTTGTGATTCTCCATTTTTTGGTTGAGTTTAAATCCGGAGACAAAATTTGGATATCTGTCTAGTATGACGAAAAGGAAAAATTTGACACAAACAATAACGACAGCTTCCATTTGAACTTGCTGTACTTAACATAAAATAACAATTATTGCGGTGATGTCGCACAAACTTTGCAACATAATGAAGAACGACAATTGTCCAAGGGTATCGTATCTGTTCATTTCATGCATCAAACATTTGTTACTAAAATTATGGCTAAGAAAGTTGTATCTCCAGTTAAATATTTTATAAGAATCGGAAGAATTTTCTGTTTAAGTCGATATGCCTAGCTCTGAGTTTAAAGAAAATATTAGAAAGAATGAGATATAAATCAGCGTTGCTTAATTATTAATATGAAATCATCTTTACATATAAAATAATATTAGAAAAATGCTAAAATTTCTACGTCACTATGCTACTTAATCATGTGTATGTCCTATTATGTTAAATTTTTTAAGAACGAAGTAAATGGACAGCCATTCCCAATATTCAAGCAGTGGTGCAAAGTACATTTTACTAAAGAGTATACAGAGTGTCCAGTAAGTCTTCTATTAAACGAAAACCTCAAATTTTGAGAATGTCTCTATGTTGAGATGTAAATCATCTTCCTTTTTCCTTGTCATCGAGTTTTTTCAAGTATCTTAGAAGAACCACTTTGCTGGAAGAAGTGGTCCATCTACTTGGCCAGCAAGGTCCCCAGATTTAAATCCTTGCGTTTTTTGTATTTTGCCTTACTTGAATTTATTAGTTTGTTCTGTGCCAGTAGAAACTCGTGAGTAAATTGGAACAATGGCACCTTAAAAAACATTGTATTTTAAAACCTGGAACCAAAAATATCAAACTATTAATAATAATAAAGTTATGATTTAAAATGTCCATTGGCCTCCCAAATGAGATCTCAGTTCAAACATTATGTTTGCAGCACACTTAAACGGGACATTTTTAAGTTAATACGTGCATCAAATTTTATCTGTTTAAATAAAAATGTTTCGCAGATATTCGAAAAAAAATTGACATCATTTTTAAAGGGTTGTCATCGATTCCTTAGGAGGAAATTTTAAAAAGGTGGTTTACATCGAATTTACATAAAACATCTCCAGAATTAGATTTTTTCTTTTCATATGAGAGTTTATGAACACTCTTGATTATTTATACTGATGGCACAGACGTTTTAATAATTCTCATAAACTCTACCACTACGTAGTTCGTAACCTATCAAACACATAAAATTTCTAGACAAATTTGTATTCAGGATGTAAATATATCTTTGAAGTCAATGTCGAGAGCATCTCTACATGATGACCTATTTAAACTAGACTCAGTGGCAACGCTAATCGTAACTTTTGAAATATTTCAACTCTTGCTAAGATAGCGTAAATTGCCAGACACACCATCTACATAAAATGATGGTAAAGAAGCTTTATTGTACACCATCGTTGTTTAATGTTGCGAAAAATGTAACGCAAGAAATTTTATTTTAGTGTAGTCTTACGATGTATTCGTAAATACACTGAGGAACAAGTATAGTGGTCTACTAAATTTCAGTGACAAATTCAAATTCTTATAACGCAGACGTTAATTTTTCTGTTAGGTAGGCACATACAGCACGTCTCAGATTAAAGGGACGTAGTGTAGTGGATGGGAGATCACGGTATGATGAGTTCAAAAAACCCCCAAATTTTTCTTTGGCTGATAATCGTTCTTGAGCTATGGGGTGTTTTATAAATAGTGTACTAATAACTTTTGCCGCCATATTCCTGGAACCATTTTGAAGCATTACTTGCATTATTTTCCGTTTTGCTTCAAATTTTGTTTCGACGTTTCCGTTTTACAAATGTGTGTTTAACGGCTTAAGAGTACATGTAATTATCTTTACTATCGTTTTTTTGTTTTTGAATATTAAAATTTTTGAATGAAAATGCTGTTGCTAAACACTTTCACTTTGTCGAACAAAAATAATGAATTCATCGAAATTTTGACGATTTTTTGGCTTCATCGATTCCACTATTTATAGAGATGTTTTCGGCATAGCAATATTTTACTTAACTTTACTTCCACCTAACTAAAAACATTCATATTTCCATCCTGCGTATATCAAAAGTTATGAATTTGAATTTCATGTTAATATCTAGTAGACCACTTCTATCGATTTTCACTGTTTACTTGAACAAATCGACTGAAAAACCTAGTATTATAAGCTATACATTGCATTCTTCCATTTTTAACATTTTCAAAATTCTTAAGCTAAGTTGTAAGTATCGATGTTGCATAAAATAAATATTGCATGGTGTTCAATGTGATTATTTTACTAAAATCTCTGTCGCAATGCATGGCTTTGCAATGAAGTACATTTTGTCAGTATTCATTATGTAAGTCTCTATATTAAATGCTGTAGGATGTCGCGCGCAAAAATAAAAGGTTTCTCTGCAAATATTGAGACATATCTTCATATGGAACTTCTTCAAAATTTAAAGCATAAAAGGTTATAAAATATGGCGGATGCGCCAGTAACACCAATACTTTCAAATAATGGGGAGAGTCGGATAAATAATTTTTCACTTTATGCAAATACGACCTTGGGGTAACTGAGGACCAGACAAGATGTAATTTCTAAATAACCACCTGCATTTTTGTATAAACACTAACGTGACTTATGTATACAAATCAAAAGTATACCATTTGTGGGTATCCATATAAGCTTTAATTTATACTATGGCGACATATGTCAATTACCGGGGAAGTGAGATACCTTTAGGTACCCTAGAAATTATTTTGAATGCTTACTTATATTTAAGGCCCAAAAGATCATATAAGGGACTTTCGTCATATTGTTAGCTTCTTGGCTAGAAAACTATGGTTTAGGTATTAAGACTAACAAGTAAATGGCAGACTTTCCACATTTCTTATATTTAATATGAAACTATCTGTATATAATGGTTATGTGAAGGCAACAAAAAAAAAAAAACTAAAGCAACCAATAATGTAGGATCAACTAAGGTAATGCAAAGCAATACTGAATTACATGACAACACTTATAGCATATTTAAAGCAAAAAACTGAAATTAACGATACTTAAAATATTTGTGCAATTTCGGTTGTCCCTAACAAGTCAACCTCGCGTTCTGTTATAAAACGGATTCAATCTTAGCAAAGTTAGACCGTTTTCGAAATTTTTAAACTTCTATAGAAGGTTACAGAACTTTTTGTTTAAAAAATTGGGAGAGTTGGAAATTTTACCGCATCTCCCCTAATCATGTTGTTTCTGTATTGACTTTTTACATTTGCCTTATTCAGATCTTTACTTATTCAAGGGTACTGAAAAAAAGCTTGAATCAGGTTTGGATATGAGCCAAAGATTGAGAACCTAGGACGAATACTTATTTGGCAGAAAGCTAAATTAATATAAGAAATGTTTTGGCATGGATAAAATTTAACTTTAATATATTATTTGTCGAATAACAAAATTCAACAAGAAAGTAGAGAATGAAAATAGTTTTTGTTTTTGTATCTCAGTAAATTCTGGAAAGGCGGCTGCCGTAGTTGTTTTTATTGACTCATCAATAACATACAGGCTGTTCCAAATTCAAATCCCACTATTGGTATCTTCGCTACTGTAAGAGATATAGTTAGGTTAAAAGAAGATAGTTTTAAGGAAATTCACAATAGTCCTGTATAGCAAAATTTTCACAGAAAAACGTAAAATATTACTTTGTTCTTTCCACTATATTTATATAAAGTTGTGGCTAAAGATACAGCTTTGTGTAATTATAGTGATAAAAAACATAGTAGCGTTTTACTCATTTTAGTGGTAATTAATTACTACATAGTAACAGCTTACTCGATAAATTCTTTCCAGTCAAATTTTTGTAGTTTGTTCCGGCTTTATCAAGACATTTCTTAAATATGTTTACATTCAATGTATCCTGTAATCTGTAATAATAGAATATCAAATGTAAGCTTGGAATTTGGGACAGATAACATTAGCGTTTTTAGGGGGACAATTCACTCCTCAAAAATAACAATTAAATCAAGCCAATAAGTATCTAACTACTTTCTGAAGGAGCATCGACATTTTGACGATAGCACCAAACCTTCAGTTTCAGAAATAGTTTCTGCTGATTGCGAATACTCTGTCAATAATTAATTACCCGCTGTTCTAAGTCCTCAACAATGCTCATGGATGCTATATGAACGAAGGATTTCAAATGATTCCAAATGAAATAGATCAAGGGAATCAAATCCGATGAGCGAGCTGGCCAGGCTACTGGTCCACTTCGACTAATTCTACTTTTAGGAAATACATTTTCAAATGTCGCCTTAGGTTTACACTAATATGTGATGGTGCCTCATCAGGCATATACCACCTCACAACTTGTGTATGGTTTAATAATGGGTTCATTTATTTTAAAATGTTAAAAAATTCAATAAAAAACTTTTAATAAGTAGTACAGGTATCAGATTATATTAACTTTTTAAATAATCCTATTATTATTATATGGCATATGGGAAACTTTCATTCCAATTTCTACGTTCCTGGTCTTCTATAAGTTTAAAAAAATAAAACCATTGGATTAATTGCGAAAAATGTACAGAAAAGTGTACAAAATATTATTGGTTTGCTTCAAATAGTGTTTGAAATTGAAAATGTAAATCAGGTTTAGGGTGCCATCTTGAAACGGTTACAGCTTACTAAGGAAGCACCTATTGGACATCTATTGATGTTATTCCTAGATGTCGTACATGCTAAAATGTAATGGTTGTAACCTAGCGTTGTAAATTAGCAGCATTAGTTAAGAATGCCTAAACGTTAGTGAATTATTTGACATCATATCAAAATATGAAAGTAAAAAAGATTTTCACTCCTCACCAAAATATTATCAACTTTCTAATATTTCAAAATTTCTTAATACATTTTTTGAAAAGAAATGAAAATTATGTAGTTAGAGATACGATATAAAATATCGATTTGAATATATCTTTATATGTTAGAATGGTTCTTAGTTCACCTATCAACACTCAAAAGGACGCGGCTATGTGTTACAAGAGAAAACCTTTTATTTTTGTCGGCACGACATGGCAAGCCTTTGAAAGCCAAAAATCCATATAAATTTTATTCTCGAGCAAAGCGAACCGTATTTACATCTGTTATGAACAGAGCTAACTGGGGCGAAATCGTGCGTTTCTATTTTTCCATAAAACTATTATACATTATCTCTTGAACTTGGACATCTCCCAACAGAGTTGGCAGTTTCCCATACACCCCGATGGGATTGTCAGTATTCCGCTTGATTTCGATATTTATCGCTGCAGAATAAAAGCTTACGCACTTAAAGACAACAAGAACCATTGTTACTTTTCTTTGTCGATAATAAACATTTTTAAATAGCATCCGTTATCATGGCAAGTATCTGCGGACGGTACGAGAATGATAGGACATATGATATTAAGGAGGAATTCAAGAGACACGACAGGATCGAGTGCTGCCATTTTAGGACTGAAAGTTGTCGGTGGAAAAATTTTGGAAAATGGCATGAAGGGGGCTGTTATTGAGAAAGTTAAAAAGGGCAGTATAGCCGACGTCGACGGGCAGCTCAGGCCAGGTCAGTATTATGAAATATTAATTAATTTTATTTGTAATTGGCCGTGTACAATCTAAACATTTTTATAGAAAGGATAAA
Source organism: Stenurella melanura (assembly GCA_963583905.1). Lineage (NCBI taxonomy): Eukaryota > Metazoa > Arthropoda > Insecta > Coleoptera > Cerambycidae > Stenurella > Stenurella melanura. Next base: position 764,474 of record OY757311.1, read on the forward strand.
TTTATATTCTTATTTTAAATAAACGAGTTGGTTAGGCGGGCTATTCTTTCTACTTATTAAGAAGTCATATTTATTTTTCGTATAAAAAACAAAAGGTTTTGAATAATTATACAGGGTGTTTGGCGGATGGTTTGCCAAATGAAAAGGGTGGATAGGTGAGGCCGTTTGGAACACATTAAGCTCCAACGACCTATATACAAAGTTTCACTGTTTTCGATATATTAATTTTCTTTGAAATATGTTTAGAATATCATGAAACATGGAAATTTTAAATTTGAGCGAAAATAAACTTTTTTCATTATTTATATTCCCTTTAGACCATCCACCTTGTATATCCTGTATATTTTCCAGTAAAAGTCGAATCATTTCTTCGCTGGCAGTAGCGTCAGCTACCTACCAAATTTGACTGTTCTCCGTCAAGTAGTTTTTTTAGTTAATGTGCAGACATACAGACAGACTGATGGAATTGAAAAACTTATATTTTCGTAATCTACATGATCTGAAACGTAAAAATTCGAAAACACCTCGGAGGATGATTTTTATCGAATGCAATACTTCCCTTTGGTATACGAGGCAAGTAAAAATCTGCAGTAACTTTAAGCTAATTTTTTAATTCCATTTATGTTCTAATAAAAAAAAAATAGATGTTTGGACACATTTGCCTAACTCTATTTAGAGGACGTTCCAGTTATATTTATACAGCGATTATCTTAAAAACAAATGAACATGATAAGTTTTTGTAAAGTGCATGTTAAGTATGTCTATTAAAAATAGTCACTAAAATTATGCTCTCAGAAGCTGCCCTTAAGAACCTAACTTCAACTTTATTTTCTTAAAGTGCACGCCTACAATTTATTGGTCATTTTAGAGAGTTATTAAGCTCGGGAATATATGAATTTATAAATATATAAACTATTACAAAACCCCCAGAATAACTCTAAATAAAGGATTACAAAACCGCAAAAAAGCCGAACGGTTTTTATTATCATATATTTTTGTAATTTATACACTTCATCCAGGCAAAAGTATTCCAAATTTACTTTGATATTAATAAAATAATTTCTTAAGGTGGCCAATCCCTAGAAAGAGACATCCGATACGCATATATTTATTATTTTTGCCCATAATTTTTTTTCTTAGTACGTATATTTAAAAAACTATAAGAGTACCTAAGTAGAACCATAACAAGACTATTACTATGAATTCTCACTCAATAATTTCAGTGGTTTGCAAAATAGCTAGATTTAAAACTATGTTAACTAGTGTTTTGGGGATCATATTCATAACATGTATGTTATATATCCCTTTATTTATAGACTTACTACTGGATGAAATTTCCTTCAGATCATATTGACATTAATACGCTTCGATTTGGCACCACAGCGAAGTCGATATCATTATTTATTCGCGAGATTTCGTGCAGGAACGAAATGTTTACACATGCACGTACATACTTCTTTTCAAAAATAGTTGAAAAGTACTGTAGCGACCTTGAAATATATAACTGTGTTGAAATTTTGATTTCGATTTTCGGACCCATTACAGTAACTTCCCTATTAGTCCAGTCCGCAAAGTAAAAAATACACCAGAAGCTCGCAAAAAATGTTATCTGAGGTTTTCTTTCCGTAATTGTTAGTGCGAGGACTAAACATCACAAAACCACAGAAATCAGTTCTGGGGGTGGCGTACAACCACCAAAAAGACCACCCTTTCGGTGAAGAAACCCTTATTTTACTGATAACTCGTTAACCGTTAAAGATATAAAAAAAATGCTCATCATAAAAAAGAAAGCTTGACTAATTGCCTAAAAAAAGTCCTTTTGTAATTTTCTTGTATATGCCATGGTTTTCGAGAAATTCGAAAAAATCGATATTGACAAAAATTGCGAAATTTGTATTTTTAATACGCGCGAATTTTCGCTTACTTGAAATTTTTTGCGCGCGGCCTATGGAAAAAATTGAATTGCTCGAAAACCAAACAAGCTAGGAAAAAAATCAAAATGGGTTTTAAAGGGGATATAAAATACTCTTTGTGTTGCCATTTTTGAGAGCTATTCATATTTATTATTATGTAAAAACAACAATATAATATAGTTATCTCTTGATTTTTAGTTAAAGGTAGTACTTTAATGCACAATAAGTTAGGAATAAAAATATTCTCATTTACAAATTTACCAGCATGTTAAAGTTAGCCAAAAAAAATCCAAAGAAGGCTGCATAATTAATTTTTTTATATTTTTTTAATACAATTAAAAAGAAATGTTAAGCTAAATTTTCAAGACGTTTGGGTCTTTTTTTATTTTTAGGAAACAATAAAAATTGGCCAAAATTTGGCTAACTTCAACATGCTGGTAAATTAGTAAATGTAAATATTTTAATTCCTAACTTCTTCTGCATTGAAGTACTACCTTGAACTAAAAGTTAATGTATTTATAACTTATATTAAAGTCAGTCATTTTTTATGATATAAGTGCAAAAAATCAAGAGGTAGAATTATATTGTTATTTTTATATACTAATAGATATCAATAGCCATCAAAAATTGAAACACAAAAGAGTATTTTATATCCCCTTTAAAACCCATTTTGATTTTTCTTCCTAGCATGTTTGTTTTTCGAGCAATTCAATTTTTTGTATAGGCCGCGCGCAAAAAATTTCAAATTAACAAAAATTCGTGCATATTAAAAACACAAATTTTGCAAATTTTTTCAATATCGATTTTCTCGAAAACCATGGCATATACAAGAAAATTACATGAGGACTTTTTTTAAGTAGTTAGCTTTCTTTTTTATAATGACCAAATTTTTTATATCTTCAACGGTTAACGAGTTATCAGTAAAATAAGGCTCTTTTCACCGATGGGGTGGTTTTTTGGGGGGATTGCGCCCTTATTATCGAAGGGTTAGGTAGTCTTTCAGAAACCTCAAAGGCTGTCTTTTGTGAATTTCGCGGCATAATTAAGTTTTATGCTTTCAATTTATATGTTACATAAGTGATGGCAAAACTGCATGTAATCCATCTAGGCATTTCGTGTATTTGTTGTCATTTCTTTGCATTTTACAGACACTTATTATTTTCAATAGTTTTCAAGATAATCACTGTACAAATAGAATCGGAACACCTTCTATATTTTTTATCTCTTATGCGATACAGTAAACTCTGTTTATCTCAGGCTTAAAAGCACTGTGAAAAATAACCGTTCTGACCTATGTACACCACGTACAGTGTTGACTAACGAGGAAAGCTAGCGATATAAAACAATATTCGGGCACGTAAACGATCTCCAAAAATAGAAACGGCCGCGGCACTAATCAGACAAGTTTATGTGAATGTATCTGTCTGCTTTTAGGAGACGAAGTGATAGAATGGAACGGAAGATCCCTGCAGGGAAAGACGTATCAAGAAGTTGCAGACATAATAGCGGAGAGTAAACAAGAGGCAAATGTCGAACTTATTGTCTCTAGGAGTATGGGTAGTAGAAGAGTTGCCCAGGCAAACTGGAGGCAATCGGTCGCTCACAGAGGTATGCTCACGAGACATAATACATCAAATGACCTATTTTATTTTGATAAATCGGCGAGGGTCAAGTTCATTAACGATTGTTCCCATCTTTACACCCTCAGCGCATATTTACGGCTGACACGTGAATTCCAGTCAAGTTACTTTGGTGTCGGACGAAACATTATTTGCTTGCATTTTAGCAACTAGAGGATAATAGATTAGTATTTATGAACGTGTTTTCCAACGTGACTTATTTTAATATTAGTTATTAGTCATTAAGTGATTAAAAAATGTATATAATCAGAAAATGCCAGAAATGTTGGTGAAATTTCTCCGTATTGCATATTTCGTCATACAAAATAGTTCTTAGGTTTGTTACAAACATTAAGGATGTTATTTCTTAGATTATGCTGTGAATAAAAGTATGTATAAACATTCTACTATAAGGTTTAGTTTCCAAAATGCAAGTATTCGACTGTAAAAATTTTTTAATTAAAAATTATTTTCTGGTTTGGCGTGTAGTTTTTAGGGAACTATTTCTTGTCTTTAATTAAGCGTTTTAAATTATATCCGGGGCGTACTAGTATAGCGTGTAGAGCTTTAAAACGTGCAAGAAAATATTTGAAGTAGGAAGATATAGAACCTTAGTCGTCTTATTGAACCGTAAAACACCTAGAATCTCGTTTCAAAACATTTCTCTGTGGTACTAACAAAAGTTATTATGACTGTTTGAATATGAAAGAATCATGGGCATTTTTATATGAACGCTGGCCTGACTCGCTGCAAATGAAACGTACATCGTATTATACTATGGCGACATGTGCCTAAGTTGCATTAATTTTTATTGTATTTAAGGCCTTAAAAGATCCTAAAGAGAACTTCTATTTATTTAAACTAACATGTGAAGATTTCAAATAAATCGAGATATCCCAATATTTCGAGAAAAGTAGTAATGAAACCTAGAATTACAGGTACTGAAGCCATCGTCGATGCATCGGAGAAAATAAATGATTTTTTGCAGGGCTTAAATTAAACCTCATAGAAATGTATTAGATTCGATGAAACAGTTTTAAATATTGAGAAAGTTATAATAGTCCAATTCACAAGTTCAAAAGGTGTTAATTCTTGAAATAGCTCCTAAAAATATGAGCGGTAGCTCATTGGATTCGGAATGACGTCTAGAAAAACGTATTAAAGTGTTTCATTAGCACATAAAAAATTACAAAAGTTATAAACAAATTAAGATGAAAACTATAAGCGATAACGGAAATCGGAAAAAAGATCCTTAAAGAGGAGAAAATTTCCAATGAAAAGGTCCCAACCCCCGGAACTCAATCTCCATAATTTTAATTTAACGCTGAAAATAGGACTCCGCGCGACCGCTGCAGGATGCACGCGCCGCCTCAAAAGAGAGTACATCACATAAAATAAATTTTTTATACTATTAAATATCAATTAAAAAATTTGAAAAAACTATGGTGTATTCTTAACACTTCAAAGAATAAGGTCCCGTTGGTAAAAAAATGTTAAAGTTTGTTTTTCAACAAGTTAGGCTTTTTCTAACTAATGAAATTTTATGGGACCTCCGTTGTCATTGGAGACAATTTGTTTATAAACAATTTATAAACAAATGTCGTAAAACAAATTTTTTAACGCTAATGAATGCCTCTCTTCAATGCAAAAACAGTAATGTGATAACGAATATGAAAGAACATTTTTTTTACAACTTTACTTTGGTTTTTAATTTTTTGTTTACTTTAAGAAATTATAATAAACAAAATAAATAATTTTTAAAAACTTTTATAACGTGATCTTGTTAAGTATATCTATAAGAAGGGCTCCAAGAAGCGAAAATTTTATACTCCAATTATTTAAAAAAAAAACATTTTGTCGCCAATGACAACGGAGGTCCAATAAAATTTCGTTAGTTAACAATGGCCTAACTTATTGAAAAATAAACTTTAACATTTTTTTAAAGCGGGACCTTATTCTTTGAAGTGTTAAGAATACACCATGATTTTTTCAAATTTTTTAATTAATTGATATTTAATAGTTAAAGAAATTATGTGATGTACTCTCTTTTGAGGCGGCGCGCGTATTCTGCAGCAGTCGCGCGGAGTCCTATTTTTAGCGTTAAATTAAAATTATAAATAATGGACATAGAGCTCCGTGAATTAGAACTTTTTTTATTGGAAATTTCCTCCTCTTTAAGAATCTTTTTTCCGATTTCTGTTATCGCTTATAGTTTTTGAGTTATAAACGAAAAACTAAATGCCATTTTCTTCTCATCTTACTTTGTTTATAACTTTTGCAATTTTTTATGTGCTAATGAAACATTTTAATAGATTTTTCTAGACGTTATTCCGAATCCAATGAGCTATCGCTCATATTTTGAGGAGCTATGTCAAGAATTAACACCTTTTTGAACTTGTGAATGAGACTAAAAGCTTTATAATAATCATCAGAATGTAGAAATAATACCAACCCATAGAAAGTACATCTAGGCGAGGCGAGGTACGGTGCCGGTTTCAGTAGAACTCGATCGGCGAAGTTAAGCAACGCCGGGAGAGTCCGACACTTAGATGGATGACCGTATCTCATTTCGCCGTCCTGGTTAAGTGGTGGAATAGCATTAGCTAAACTTCACCAGGACGTTATAATAAATAAGACGTTAAAGAAAAAAAAATGCTGGCATAACAACTTAGTTAACACTAGCAGCCACAACTCATTAAGTAGTAATGGAGTACCTATTTTATTTAATTAATTATATTGCATATTTAGGGAATAGTCTAATGTGCGAAAAGAGTACTAAGCTGCTCCTTGTTTTGAATACGCTGATTTGGCGTTTAATTCGCTCTCTCTCGCACTTGAAATGATCAGATTAAATTAGCTGCTGGGTTGCATATGTCTTTCAAAACTTTATTTTTAGACGCGAATATATACTTTTTGAGATAATAAGTTGGTAGAGCTTCAGATCAGCTCGATGTACTAAATGAACTTAATTCGATATCGCGAAAAAACAGTTGAACTTAAAAATCGACTTTCACACATTTTGTGGAGTCATTTTGACGACAAAAAACAATTCTTTGTATTTGTTAACATATTCGCGCATATTTACTCTATTAAAATTTAAAAAATAGCCCCGTGTGTTCATTAATGATGGAGATAAAAACATACTTCTAAAAGATTTAAGGCATGATAAAAATATATAAATTTCAGACTTACACTGTCATAACTTCTCTCAATACCACAGAAAAATGTCGTATAAACAGATTCCCGTACTAGTAAGGTGCCTTAATAAGATAATTAAGGTTCCATCTTTCTACTCCGGAATTTTTTTCTACTTTAAATAAATGAGATAGGAGACTACTCCTGCTTCACTATACATGGACGTATCGATTTGGGATTTTTTGGCGGAGGGAAATTACTGTTCTACCGGTTTGTGAACAATCAATTAACTCAAAATCAAAAACTCAAAACCAGGGAGTGTTTTCTTTTCGTTTTTACTTTCGGAGACAAAACAGAATGAGACAACAGTATAACAAAAATTAGAGATGATATTGATTGTAACTGAAAAGTGTCAAAAGTAAATAATAAAATAATTCACTAAAATAGAATGTACATACTAGCAAAAATCTCATATTCAAACGCTAATCATTATTGCAAGTAGTAATTCTTTGGAAAATAATTACTACGAAATGCGGGATAAGCAACTTTCATTGTAAAGTTTCCAGTTCGAGATATGAGAAAGCGAAAAAAATATTTAGCCAATATCATATCCATATATTTTTGCATTTAGGTCGCGTACTTTTACGTTAACTTTGTCATGCTTTGAGTTGAAGAGACACGTTGCCATATCTGCAATTGAATATTTTAAAAATAATTGCCGTGGTCCTTATAAAACACAAAATAACCGAATCTTGTGAGCTCTTGAACTTAACACCACTACGAGTAAGGTATATGTAAATATACAATTACAAATTTTAAATGTCGCTACAAAGTCGAGACCGCCCAATTTGCATTAATTCTTGCCATTACCGAGAAATAAAATAGAATGGGTCGTTTGACTTGCAAAGTTACGAGCACAAAACACACTTGCTATTCACCACAAAAGCATTCTATCACATACACATTTAGTCTAAGAGGAGATCATAGTTTACTATGCCCATTTCTGAAAAGATAGAATTTTTAGCAGGCAAGCAAACAGGTTTATCTTAAATTATAACATACAAAAAAAAATGCATTTCCCACTCCGGAGCCAGCCCGACATCCATGACTCGAAGTGCCCAGGTAGTTGAATGGTTGAACGCGGCAATGTCAGGTTATACTTTTAAAGCAATGCAAAGTATTTGCTGTGATAGGGTTGCTGTAAAATTTAGGCAACTCAATATATTTTAATGCAACTTTGAGTCCTATAAGTTCGCGTCAATTGTATGCTTTTTTGTCATAAGCTAAGAAAGTACAAAAAAATCACACCATAAATAGAAAAACCCTAGGCGTTGCACCAGGTATTCGTAAGACAAGCCTAGCGTTATTCCTTTGTCAATGTAAATACTACCTTTGCTTTTAAAAGTCTGACCTGGCGAGCGCCATGGATGTCTGACCGGCTCCAGAACGAGTGCCTGGGAAAGATAAATTGTTGTTATATTCCTTAATTTGAAATAAACTTGTTTTATTTGCGTGCTAAAAATTCCGCCTTTTCAGATATGAGGACAGTAAACTATGGTCGCCTTGCCACCTAATTATTTTACACAAAAATTTATTGTTTCTATCTAATAATAATTAATGTTTACGTGTGGTTGTCTGTGTTCATGTCCTTTCCTTCTTAGTTAGAAGTAGTTATCTGTAATGGGAGCAACAACTGTGTGTGTTTCGGACTCGTACCGCAAAATTAGATAGTATGTTCGCCACAGTATCTACTTATTTTCCATTTGTTGTCTATTTTGTTGTTTTATTATTGTTTGAACTCTACAGAAACGTTACATTTTTAACTATAGAATGGAAATATCGTCTGTTCGTGTTAAGTTTTATCTGTTGTTAGTTAAGGTGTATTTTTTAGTATACTTATATCAGCCTCTTGCCAAACATTTAATATTAGTTATTGACTAGGTATTTCTATTTATGTTTATTCGGGGTTGGTGAAATTTATTTAGAAACTATGTACCCCCTAACTGCCTTGTACATTTTCCACTAAGCATTGGTTATTCCTTCGTTTTCAACTAAATTACTATCAAACTAGAACGGGCTGCTGAAAGTAGATGTGTAGAAGTTGATTAATGTAAGGTAATGAACATTTCAAAATTGATTCATCAAATGCCTCAGTGCAAGGCCATGCATCTTCTTGAGTAGTTATTTTTTATTTAAGTTCATCACAAATTGAAAAAAAGGAAAATTTCAAAAACATTAAATTTTAATTTTAAATTGAGTTATGTAGAGAAATTTTATAATAATCTTTAATTACTACCTGGGTACCTAATGTGCCTTTAAGTTTATAATTTTGTATAATAAATAATAATTTTCTATATTAAAAAAAATGTGCATGAAAACATTTTAACGACTTCTCCTTATAAAATTACAAGCAAGAAAGTGGAAAAGAACACACTAATAATTTCTTTGAATGTCTCACGTCTCATTTCCGAAAACTCAGATATTAAAACTACCACTTTGTAAAAAAATAATCTCACTAGATTCTATTTGTCCTAATATTTTCGTTTGGCAGCCTGGTTTATCCTTTCTCATCATTTTACTCAAATTTGTCACCGTAGTTTTAAATCGCCCAGTATATTTTCGACTAACTAAACTCTTTTAGCAAGTCAAAGTAAAATTGATCATCTTTTTGAGAATATTAAATGGGTTGGTAAGAGGTGAGGTTTGACCAAGTGAGAAAGAATTTATCGCAATAGCACAAACGCACTAGCACTCCTCACTGATCCCTAATCACAGGTCAAAGTGGTGGACAATGGCACCAAGACACCGAAATTTATGAGCGACCCCACGTTCTAGTAACGTCGCCGGGCAGTCCAGAGCGGCAAGAACCGGCCCAAGCTTTGGCACCTAGCGTGGGGGGTCGGATACAGATACGATTGGGGTTCGATCCCTCCACACTGCAGCTACTGGTTACGATAGTTTGCGCTGCCGGTCTCACGCCAAGATCTCCACAACAGCCGAGAAACCCTTACTGCAAGCTGTTCTTGCTTCCTGACAGGTCGGAGAAGAGCAAAAGGAGGACGAGGACACTAGCGGGTATGTTTCCTTTGCATGCGATTTTGTTCTTTCGCGTTTTACACGTTTTCTGTTCGTTTATATGTAGAGTTAGGATGAAGAGAAAATGGATATTTAACGTGTCGTTGCTCAGTTTTTACTTTGATTAGTTGTAGGTGATATATTTTTTAAATAGTTTGTTATTGTTATCTAGCGGACCATAAATAGAGCTACTGTTAATATTTAGTGTACAGTTGTGTAATTCAGGTTAATGATATTTATAAACAAATATATCAATCTCTGGATAGAGTGAGTTTAAAAACGAGGAGAAAAAATTAATAATAGCCCGAAAAAATATTACCAGAGAATGGTCGTCATTTTGTTTTTCAAGTAATGACATTCTAACAAATTTTTTTAATGGGACGTACTCTTTTTATAGCTTTTTAGTGTATGGTGGTATAGACTTAATACTAAATCTTATAAAATTTTAAATTGAACTTAATATCTTTATTTTTTTTACTATTTCCATTTACAGCAAAAAGCGTTCTTTCTAGTAATAGTAGTTCTACAAGAAATTAATTTTATTAAATCAGCTTTATTTTCTGAAAGTGGTTATAGAAATTTCTTTATTCGATCACTTTTATAGGTAGTTCGGTCATATTAGATACATTTGCAGGATTGGTGTTTCAAATAATTCCAACAGACTAAAACCACCATGGTAAATTAGCTCTAAAGCAACATTAGTTGGAGAAAATTAATTTATAGAGTTCATCATTAGACTTAAAAAGTTATTAACGATTTTATCAACAAAACGCAATTTTTATATTTTATTTTGTTAAATATGATACAGTGTGTTCTCGAATGGGATATCGCACTCTTATAAACTTTTGTATTTTTTATTTTGCAAGAAAAAGTCACACTTTCTAAAAAGTCTTGCTAGTCTTCGGAAGTCATAAAAACTTGTCAAATTTATCATAAACTATACAGGGTATTCCAAAAATTAGAAAACATGAATTCGACCTTAAGAAAATGAATTTTTTTCATTTTTTTTTGCAAAATGGTATTTAACAAACTATTGACTTAACTGAAGAAAAGCTTAAATACTCAGTTTGATTGCAAAATAAGAAAAATCTCCTTTTAATAAAAGCAACATTTCATCCTCTAAAAAAACATTTTATTCAATTCAGTTAAAAATTATATTCAAATGTATTGACCCCTCACTTTAACCGTGAATATCTCAGAAACGGAAAAGCGAAAAAAATTGAAAAAATTAAGTGTTCATTTTGTGTCTATTCTAAATCATTCACTGAAATTTCAATAATGTACATTGGACAGTTTCGAAATTCTGCTAAGTTATATTAAGAAATGTCCTACTTTTTACGAAAATTTTGACCAAACCAGTTTTAAATCCATTATATCTTGAAAAATATGCCTACTATGTTAATAATATTTTAGATACCGATAAAGCATGGCATGTTTTGTACGAGGAAATTTTTTCATAATTTTTTATTCTAAAATTGTGCAATTATTCTCAAAAACGTGACCTCATATTTATTCGGTTATTCATCAATGTATTTAAAATATTTTTGATAAAATATAAGCATTTGTAAGCAGTTTCAGAAAAATGAATTGGTACATATCAAATATTAATTTAGTTATCAAGAGCAATAGATAATATTAGTGCAAGCTTGTAATGATTGAAGTGAAACTTATACAATAGGTTAATAAAGAGTAAAGTATTATGAAAATGAATGAAACCTCAGAACACAAAAACTCGACCGCTTCTCGTATGTTCACAAATATTATAGCGCTATACTAGCATCAAACATTACTGCTCTCATGACATCACGCACCACACAAATATCATTCTAAGTATACGCATGATGCTAGCATAATAATACTAACTACGCAAAGCAAGTTTCACTGCGTCTTCTGTAATCCCCGCTCCAGGCATTACAGATTCTGTGACGCTATCAAACGGGTTTACCCTGAAGTTTCACTTCAAAAAATTTAGTGAATTAAACTATCACATTGAAAAGTGGGGATTTCAAAAGAATAATGTATAAATCAATGGTACAAAATGCGCGACGTCCACAGGTATCCCCCATATTACTCTGTTGCCCAGAGCAGTACCGGCGATACCCATGGCTAAAGTCACTTCAACTAGTCAACTAGTCATAACACATAGTAATAGAAAACAAGGTACAAATTTATTAACAAAGACCCAAATATAAATAAAGGCCGTATTTACATCACTTAATAACCTGGGGAACCAGTCCCCAGGAGGGGAGTTGGGTCACGCAGCACCCTATCGGAAGTTGATCTTACCAAACTCACAACTCAACTGACTTTTTCATTCTTTCCCTGCACCGTGACTCTTTTTGAAATTCAGCATTTCCACCCTAGTTACAACGTAGCCTAGGTGAATATATTCAATTTCTGCTGACTAGGACACATTTCTCAATTTCTGAGTGAAACATGTTTCATTTCAACAATAAAATAATTTAAATAATCTAATGTAGTAAATGATATCCTTTACTAAAAAATGCTTTGCCAGACGTTTGAAATAAATATCAAGTATTGCATGGCAAAACTTCTACCAAGTTTTCAATCAAGGAAAAACGAAACAACGTTTCTGTTAACTATATCAAACATTTAAGTGAATACTGATGATTTCTATCTATTCCGCAGGCACGACCGAGCCGATGTGGAACCAAACCTTCGTATACTCCGGTCTTCGAAGAGCAGACCTTCGACTGCGAGCCTTGGAGATCACCGTCTGGGACTACGTGCGATACGGCGCGAACGACTTTCTAGGAGAGACCATAGTCGAACTCTGGCCCCTCGATGAGCAGCCGACGTGGCGGACGCTGGGACCCCACGAGGAAGTCGCATTGACTCCTAGCGAACACCTTTCGCCGCCCAGCACCGGTTCGCGTTATTCCGACAGTGACACCCCGTCGGAGTGCGAAATCGACGGCGGCAGGGAGCGACGTGGTGCCGACGGCGCTAGTGTCAGTAGTGTTGGAAGTTCGGCGAGTCCTCCGAGGGAGAGCGACAGGAGATCGAGGAGGGATCAGGAGAATATGCAGTCGTTTAATCAGGGATATAACAATAGGAGGGTAAGGCCCATGTTCTTGTTTTACTCATATTTTATCCAATTCAAAATTGAAAGCAGTACATTTGACACTGAAGTAGTTTCAATAAACAACACTACATTCGACGCGTGATTTGTTGCTCAAGCTGGCATCATCAGGAGATTATTAACACGCATTAACATGGTTATATTTTTTCAATTTAAGCCGTACTTTATGGAGGTGAACGCATTGAATCTTCATTATTATTTAAATCTCCTGGTTCCAACCATTTATGTTCATAAATGTGTGTATCAGTTCGAAAAATATCTATTGTGTCTATCTACGTATTAGATTCGTGGTGTGATCACCAATAAGAGAACGGCAATCACTATCGAAATGACGCAAGGATTTCAACAAAATGAACATGTTTTAATCGCTTGAATTTAATTTTCAGCACATCCCCAACTTATTTAATTCGCTATTAACTGTGATATTAGATGTAGACTCATGAGAATTAGAACAGTTGTACGGTTACTTTATTATGTATCACATTAGAGTAAAAAGTGACTTCAAATTTGCAATTTAAAGGGAACAGGAAATCATCGAAACTTTACATAAATGTTCGTTTCTACTTTTCTTTTTGACAATTCAATGTGTCTACCTCAGGATCGTCGGCATAATAATTTTAGATGGAGGGAAGGTGAGAAATATGCGTTTTTCTCCAGTATTTTTGAAAAATAAACGTTCTGAAGTATAGCTTTTTTTATCCCCTTAATAGAAATCAAATACTCTTTCCACAACAATGCTCTCCTCGTTAAATATATTCTACATAACGTAGAAAGTTTTCCATTATCCTCAATTTGTGCTCATTACATACATCCTTTTACTATAAAACATGACCAAAATATATCCAAAAGTTCTCAGAAAGTGCATATTCGTCAAAATTCGATGTTGTTGAGTAACCACCTAATAATACATCCAATAAAAACTGAACGAGGCTGTTCTGATTGATTTTGAAAGAGAAAGAGATTTAAATATTTTTTGCCAAAAAATTATGCTGGATAAATGTTTTTATAATGCTTCACAAACGATCATGTTTAAACAAATGAAATATCCAAAATCTTCATTATGCACTAAACTTTAATAAAATATCTTGCAAGTTTTGAATTGAATGTAAGCCAAACAAAAATAGGCCCCTATTTTACAATTTTCGCAAGAAAATCTATTTTCTACGAGTTTTAAACAAAATGCAATTATATTAACCTGAACTCGATATTTCAACCATTTGAGCCCGAAAGAACAATTTATTGAAAAAAAAAAACTGAAACGTGGTTTGTTTATTTCTTCTAGCTTTTCATTTTATTTAGTAGTGCTATTAAATTCGATGCACTTTAAAAATGCACCGTGATCAAGTTAACACAAACAATTGACGCCTTTTATTTAGTCCGTCGATAAAAGCTTATTAAACAGTGTACAAATCAGATATAAAATCAATAATGCCACTAATTAGGTAAATAATATCAAGGCTGCAGCCACAAATAACGTGAACCACAATAATTATCTATGGAGCAGCTGAGAGTACGTTGGTTCGTCTATACAACGCGTTACACGAGACACAGATTTGAGACAAGTACCAAAGGAAAGTACTCACAGTAACCAATGAACGTATCTAAAATTTACTGTTTTACGTCTAGTACTAGGTAGAAGTATTTTTAAGAAGTAGTTAAAATATTTAGTAATGTATTTGAAATTTAAAATTTCAGTATCAGATATATAATGTTACGTGTTTTCCACCCTTTAGGAAACACCCTGTATGAATCCGTGAGTTATAAATAATTTTAACAAGAGATAAACACTAACACTTTATTTAATAATTTACTGATTACAAAATACTTCTTAATTAACCAAAATAACCTTTACACTTTGTTTACTTTATATTTAACCTCACTTTTTCGCTGGTACCAAACTTCACTTTAATAGAACTTCCAAACTTCACTTTAATAGAACTTCCCCTTTTGCGCCGGTAATCGCGCCTTATATACTCTGAAATTACCTCTAGATCCATCCAGAAACAATCACACTAGAAAACTCTATTTCTTTCTACAAGTTTCCAGTCGCTCACTATTAGGCATAGGCGTATCAATCTCCAGTTTCAAGGGGGTGCAATTCATAACAATAATAATTACTCCATGAAGGACTTTAATTACCTTAGAGTACTTTACTATTTTTTTAAGTACAAGTAAAAGTATCATAAGTGCTTATTTTAAGTACTTAAAGTAAGTTTAGAAGAGCGTTAATCTGAAATACCCCTTCCCTCCACCGTAAAACTTTAATATAAGTTATTAAGTTATTTTTTTTCTATGCAAATTTAAAAAATCGCCTCCAATAGATACATGCCCATTGTTCATTAACAATTCTAAGAAAGAAGTTAAACCTTTTATATTCATTTCATATGATTGTGTTAGTGATCCCAACATTTTTATTTAATTTGGCCATCAAAGCTAGTATGTGTCCTAAGGTTTCAAAATATTCTAAAATAATTCTTATACTTATATACAAATGGTGATTTATTTATTTAGCGTATGGCATATGTATACACAACATAGTTATTTAAAGTTTAATGTCCAGTTTATTTATGTAATCGATTGACGCTGGCGTCACACAGGTGAAGTCGCTCATGCTCCTTTGTACTTCCTAAGCGGGCACTCGGTGATAATGTGTTGGATGGTTTGTTTAATCGCTCCGCAGTCACATTCGGCAGACGGGGTTCTATTCCATTTATGGTGGAAGTCAGCGCAGTTACCATGGCCTGTTCTTATTCTATTTAGGGTGGCCCAAGTCTTGCGGGGGAGGTTAAAGCCTGGAGAGGTTCAGTTATACTTGGCATATCTCTCAGGACTGGATTATTCATGTCGTTCCGCACGTTTTGCCACTGTGGGATTATTTGGAAGTTGTCTGTTCTCAGGGCCGTTGCAGTTCCGGTTGGAGGGTTTCTGGAACGCAATCGTTTGCGGTTGGCGTCAGCAATGTCTCCGTGTATCGGCAGTTGCTGATTGTTCAATATTTTCTGGAACTCTCTAAGTAAGGCATTTTGGCGGCGGAAGTCCGGGGGAGGTATATGGCTTAGCAGTGGTAACCATTGTGTTGGGGTAGACTTTATTGTGCCGGAAATCAAACGCATCGTGGTGTTTAGTTGTACATCGATTAATTTTGTATGGGGGCTGTTTATCCAGACAGGGGCACAGTATTCAGCGGCTGAGTACACAAGTCCGAGTGCTGAGCTTCGGAGGGTAGTTGCTGTCGATCCCCATGTTGTTCCGCAGAGCTTGTGAATAATGTTATTGCGAGTTCTTAGTTTCGCCGCAGTATGTTCAAGGTGCTTCTTAAAGGAGAGTGTTCTGTCCAGGGTGACACCCAAATACTTTGGGTTACTGTTATGCCTCAATAATTGATGATCTATGTACACCTGGAGTTTCCTGTTGGCCATCTTGTTGTTTAGGTGGAAGCAGCACACTTCGCTTTTATTTGAGTTTAGTTTAAGTCTCCATCGCCTGAAATACTCTCCCAACTTTGTGAGGTCGTCAGTAAGGATATCTTCTGTGCTCTCCACCAGGGTATGTCTGGTTGCTATTGCCCAGTCATCCGCATATCCGAATTTTCTAGACCTAGTGGTGGGCATATCTGATATATATATATATATATATATATATATATATATATATATAGGCTAAACAAGACTGGCGAGAGTACTGAGCCTTGGGGAAGCCCGTTGTTAAGTGTCCTTTGGGTACTTTCAACGCTTCCGATAGTGACTTGGAAGTGTCTATCGCTCAGCATGCCATTTAGAAGTCGGGCCGTCGTTTTGCATGGGACAACTTTGAGTAGTTTATAGATTAGCCCTTCTCTCCAGACAGTATCATATGCCGCTGACAGATCTATAAATGCAACTGAGGTTTTAAGTTTACTTTGATATCCTGCCTCTATGTGAGTTGTGAGGGACAGAACCTGATCGGTCGTGCTTCTTTCTGGCCTAAATCCGGCCTGTTCCACCGGGATATTCTGGAACAGGATTGGGCCAATCCTGTTTAGGATGAGCCTTTCGAGGAGCTTGTACGTTGCACTTAGCAAGGCGATGGGGCGGTAATTTTCTGGCCTGTCATCTGTTTTTCCTTGCTTCAGGATGGCTATAATTTTTGTATGTTTAAAGTCTTTCGGTAGTTGTCCTGTTTGGAGAATATCCGTGTAGAACCTGGATAGCCATATTCTTGCATAGTTTCCACAATGAATTAGGAATTCCGGATGTATGCCATCTAGGCCAGGCGCTTTACCGGTTTTTATGTCATTGATTGCGGCTGAGATTTCTTCCGCGCTAAAAGGTTGGGAGTATTCTGATTCTTCTGGGCTGTTAGCTTTCAGGTTTCGGAGCTCTTTTTTGATGCCCTTGGTAAAGTCTCTATCTCTCTTTCCGCGCGAGGTGGCGACTATGTGTGCAGCAATTTTATTCGGGTGGATCTTGGGAGTCTGGCGTGACGTTGTTTTGCCATCCCCTAGTTTTCTTAAGAGGGACCACGCCTTTCGACTAGATTTTTTAAAGTCCAGGGATTCAACTGTATTGGTCCACTTTTCTCTTCTGGCTTTATCTAAGCTGCCGAGAAGCTCATCTGCAATATCGTTATCGCCACTCTCTAGGAATTCCTGATAGAGGTTTTCGCTCTCCTCGCTCCATCCCGGTATATATTCTCTGCGGTACCTTCTAGGTATGTGCTTTTTCGCTGTTGAGATTACTGCTCCAGTGAATCTGTCATAGTTTGCGTGTGTAGGTGGTATCCAGCGTAAGCATTTATCTAGATCGCTTGTAAATGCGGGCCAGTTGGCTTTGCTAAAGTTCCAGCGAGCTCGTGGTACAAATGGTGAAATAAATAATATTAAGAATGGCTGATCTAAATCGATTATCAATAATTTGTTAAAAGTTTTCCAAATTGTGTTATAAGGACCCCCCCCCCCATTTTTTCTTATGCATAGAATTGTATTACTGAATACCAACATGGTTTTTTCAAGGGAAGATTAGAAATATTTTTCTGCTAAACAAGCTTTTCTCGCACTAAATATAAAAATTACACAGTTATGTACCATAACATTCTGAAATTTCAAGTTTGTGAATCTTTTATTTGCTGTTGTTCAAATTCTCAGAAAATTACCTAACTTTCACATATATAATAGAGGACAAGTGTTCCACCTTGAGGCGTTGCATTGAAAAATAGAGCAAAAAGTAGTATTTTTTTTAATTTCTCGTTTCCGGTGCGAGTTACATGAAGAATAATATATCAAAATATATGGTAAAATTCTCCATATTTTCTGTATAAAGCTTTTTTCTCAGACAAATAATTTTCGAGATACAATGGAAAGTGGAGTATTCTTCCATTTTGTCGAAATATTCCATTTTTGCCTTAAAATTTTAGTTAATTATCATATATTTTTTGTGTTTTCATTCATTTCCTCACTAATATGAATGTAGAGTAAAAAACTCGTAATTTTTCATGTGGTTTCCACAGTAGTCCTACCACAACGTACTGTCTTCAGTGTATCAGTCTATTTGATATTATAGATGGACAAAGTTGATCTGGAATAATATCTTGCTGAAAATTTCCCCTTCCTCCTTGATCTCCTCTGTGGTGTTTTATTTTGATAATGACAAATTGATTATTATCAGTAGTTTCCTCACCTTCATCGTCAGTCTGATAAAATTTCTGGAACGTTTTCACATGATCTTTATTACAAAAAACACATAATAAAGCAATTTAATCCCATCATATGAATTTTAATAGAGCTTCAGCAATGTGGTCTTTTTTTTTGTTATTTGAGTAAGGTTAATTTTACTCATTTTACATTTCCATTTTTGCACATTTTACGTATCTGTCGTACCATGATTGAACTTGGTGGTGGGTCCGAAGCAAATGGTGCTGTATCGCATCGCTTGTAAGAGGTTAGGCCGCTAAATTAAATTTACTTTTGTCTTTAATCTTGCGAAATGTTGATAGCGGATAGCGTGTAAAGCGATGCTATTGCTAAAGTCGCTGTAAAGTGCGGCCAAGAATTTTTCGCCAGTGGAGATGATAATTTCACGATCTGTAATTTTATCCTTAAATAGTTGAATGATTTCGACAAACAATTCATACTTGTTCGTTACCTTTAAAATCATATTTTCCTTGGCTGAAAATTACTGAGGAATAAGATTATTGTTCACTACTATATCCCCATATTGTAAACTTCGAGAAGAGTATAATTTTTCCTTTGCCGTGATTTCGACCTCTTTGCTAGGTAAAACCTACCGATTGCTTAGACTATGTACATTTTCGTTAAAAGTTTTCAATATTGTATTGAACGATATAATTTTTTTGTTCTCAGAGTGGAATGGCAAACCAGCGTTCCCATTCAGCGGCTCCTTGTGACTCACCGAGTGTTCACATGTCACGTTCCCGTTCGAAGTCGCCTCGTCGTTCGACCACAGACCATCGATCCCTCTCACCGCCGGACGTCAGATTGTCCGACTACCCGCCGACCACCTACAAAATGTCCCGCTTCCAATCCCGGTCGGCGACGGCGACGCCGACAGGGTCGCCGAAGAAGCGTCAACTTCCCCAAGTGCCACAAGCCCTAGCTCGCGCCTTGCAAGAGAGGGTCGCCCAGGACCTAGAGGACAGGTCCAACAACAGAAACAGGATGAGGTACGTTCACACGTATAGGAGTACCGGTTCCGGTTGGGAGAGGCGATATAGTGGACTGAGTGATAGTGACCTTGCTAATCACACGCGGTCTACTAGAAGGTCCTTTTCGCCGGACAGAGACAGGGACAGAGACCCTTTAGGACTTGTTGACTTTGATAGTGACATGGAATCGGTAGCCTCGGTGACTAGCAGCGCCTTCTCGACGCAGTCCGAGCGACCTAGGGGGACGAGAGCCATTAGGTAAGGACAAAATAGTTAATGATAACGAAATTCATTTGTCGGGAGCAGGTCAACCGGAAAGGAGTCGGCATTTTTGCAAATGGTAAAACATGTTCAACTCCACGACTTGGTAATGTTCTCAGTTGATACGAATGCGGCGATATGTTCAAAGATGATTTGTCACGTATTAATGAAAATTTTTCGTAAAAACGCTGGCACTAGTCGATACATTGCGCATTGATCCAATTTCTCATTTCTTCAGTATCCATTTAGTTTACTAAACCTATATTAGAAGAGCTATACGTTTTTGACATGATTACGCAATAGATGGAGCGAGTTTCTGTTTGACATTATACAGGGTGGTCAGTAAGTAATGGTCTATAGAGCAACATGAATTTCAGACTTAAAATATTGCGATTTATCTGAACTTAGTCAATACTATATTTTCAATTTTCTCAGATAACTTTGAAGTTTTTTAAATATTGGTATGAAACTGTCACAAGAACGTTTAATTGTCATATTGTCAATTTTGGGATTGTCGCATAATACGTTAATATTTCTTATAATAAAATATGCGGCCAATTGATAAAATGCGATTATCACGAAAATTTCAATTTCCAAGTATACTTTTCTTCGGCCAAAATGAGGTAGGTTAAGAATTGTTTAATAACGGGTAAAAAAGTTAAGCGTACATTTACATTATAGACATTGTTTATGTGGCGCCCTCTAGGATCTGCGCCAAAAATGGGAGCAGATTTGGTTTTATCATTTCAGGAAACCCCTATTCACCAATTTTCATACCAATAACTTCAAAAATTATGTGAAAAAATTGGAAATATAGTATTGTCATTCCATCCCAGTGCTGTTCGTGGGATTAAATTGTAATTACCTGTACTATTTGGGTATATCGATTAGAAGATTGCACTGAAGTTCTGTCCTCCTATTAGAGATGGCGCTAGGAGTAATTTTCTAAGCAGAATCGAGATTAATTCTAGAGAAGTTTGGATTATTCGAGGTTCTCTTCCGGAAGGGACCAGAGTAATCGAAAGACCGTCAGTGGAGTATTTTAAAAAAATGACAAACTTTGAGATGTTCTTCTACCGGTTCACATGGCGATGGTCGTATTGTTTTATTTTTAAGCGCAGAATCCACCCTCAAAAATGTTTATTTTATTCTCGAACACTGTATATCGGATAGAAATTATATTTCATTTATTTCCGATTGTTAGCGGACTTGACAATAATACCGAAAGACGTTGTTTTAAGTTTACACCCTGACACATAACAAGTGAAGCGAACATTTCCTTATAATAAATATCAAGTGAAATAAACTAATTTTATTTTCAGGGAAACTTCGAAATCATCAAATTCTAAAGCTTACAATATTCTGCAATGCCAAAATCACCGGCGTAAATCTCTTAGCCGTAGCTATTCCTGCTATAACCACCAAATCAAACTGAACAGGCTAGTCCGCAGTAGAACGCTAGACGGTTATAAGAGTATTAATTTTATTGAGAGTAACATGTATCACCCCGTAGATAGCGAGTCTAGACGCCTGCTTCCGAATCCCCTGAACGTACTTAAGCGGTTAGGTAAAAAATGTCGAGACAACAAGTATTCTTATCAGAATTATAAACAGTATAATTTCAACGATGCCGAATGCACAAAGTGCAAAAATGATTTGATTTTAAGTAGCCCGCGAGGCAGTTTCAATGGAGACGGAAGCAATGAAGCGTGTGAAAGTTGTTACGAAAGTTTTTTGGATTGTGGTTGCGACGACAACATTTTTTCTTCTAGCAACTTACCCAAACATGAAATTTGCTTAACTTCTTTCAACAACAAATCATCGCGTGCCCCCGGTACAATGCATACCCAAATTGTAGAAGGTTCTGATATGTATCGATCGAATTATGCCAGTAAAAACGTTAAAAACTCCTTTAAAAATACATCCAGTGTAGATAAAATGCCTGAAAGTCAAACTATCGCAAGGCGCAAAGCTGTTTTAAAAAAAATGTGTAGTGTAGATAACTCATCTAGCGCTAGTACCTCCTTTAATGCTGCTTCTATTGATAGCACTGAATATGGGGGCTACCCTAACTACCGCAGCATGCCGAGGAGCGCTAAAGATAGAGACCAAGATCTTCGGGATCCCATAGAGCCCTTAGACCCTCACCTTAACTATCATCCGCATCCGAACAACCACCACCACCACCACCATCATCACCACCACAGAGAAGGAAGCGTGAAGAGAGGGCAGTTTACGAGGAGTCTGTCGAATACGGAGCCACCGCCCGATGAGAAGACAGGTAATGGAGTTTTGTTGCTTTTACCGGCGCATCCGCCAGATATTTAAAAATATTTCCAGTTACACGTATATTTCCAGCGATTCGCGGAGTATTTATGTTACATTATTCAAATATAGAATGGTAGAGTAATTACAGATAGAACCAAAAACGGGTCTCTAATTTTCAGTATGGCGACCGTGGCATAGTGTTGAATGTAGGGGACTTTAACATATTTAATAAGAAAGAAATGCAACAGTTACAGCAGATTCCTTGCTTGTACCAATTTTTCATATTTGACGTAAATGTTTGGCTTATTTTTCCCACACTGGTCAACTGGTTGTATCCAGTTGATAATCAATCTCGTAAAATTTTTAGACGGTAGCCTGAGTGACACAGCGGTAAGCCAACTACACGGTTTGGAGGTCCCTCAAAAGGAAAATAGCAGTAGAAAGGAGAGCCAAAGAGATCGAGAGAGAGAAAGACAGACCCAATTCGTCGGTTTAAGCAAAAAAAGTAACTCCACTAGTCAGCTATCAGCTACAGGTAAGCGCATCATAATAATAATTTCCGTACACTCTATACTGACTCTTCACTACTTGGTCGTATTTTGAATCAATTATGCGTCTTTATTTAAGTAGTCCCTGTGTTTTCTTATTAAAATAGATAAACGTTTAGATTAGAATTGATGTATTAAAGTTGTAAAATGCGTGTACGCTCTTCCCGTGACCCCAAAACACCCCAAACGAATAATCAACCAATGCGTAGGTCGGAAACGAAGGATGGGCTTTGGTAAAAGAGGGAAAACTTCATTTACGGTTCACAGATCCGAAGAGATACTGCCAGGCGATGTTCGATTGTCGAAACAGGGCTCGTCGGCGTCAAGCGATGGAGAAGGCTCTGCGGATGGCGACAGGTCAATATACTTTTATTCTGTCACTTTTCGCACAAGGTGTGACAACAAACGAGATTTGTGATTAAGATATCTTTTTACTTTACGCACTTGTTTTCAACAATTGCTTGCCTTTAGCGCTCTATTTCTAATTACATTAGTTTTTGACGAAATGTTGAAAATATATGTTAATGTTCAGATACTAGAATATAGGACATATAGGTCTAAAAAAATATATTACAAGACTGCTATTCTCAAGAATTTCAACAAATATATATATTTTTTTAGATAGGAAAGGTGTTACATTTCAAATATGAATTTGTGATAGGGCGAGTCGAAAAAAAAACAAAATTTAACCTTGAAAATAATTAAGAAAGTTTTTTTATTTTAACATTTTTCAAGTCGACAATTCAATGTCTTTATGATTCTTTACCCATGTCAAAATGTGTGTGGCAAAAGCTCTTCGAATAAAATAGTTTTCGGTTCTTTGAAAATTAGAGATTTGTTTCTAAAAAGGTAGAATTTGAAGAAAATAAGGTGAGCTGTAGCAGTAAAATTAAAATTTACAAGAAAAACATTATTACGACATACGTTGGCATTGAAGGCGATGAAGCAGGTTTTATTATGCTGTGAGAACCCTCAAGTGTTTTAAACCACGGAAGTAGGCTGTGCTCAACATTGACGTTTTGGCACACTGTCAGGCAGCTTCAGTTTCATAATTTTCCAATAACTTATGGCGCTTACATAAACTGAAACAAGTTCGATCAAGAGTTTTAAACATTGAAAGATGTTCATTGCAAATTTTAAATCATTATATCACTTAACTTGTTTCTAAATAGCTAAAATGCATATCCAGGTCTCAATTGACGTACACAAAATTGTTGAAAAATATTATGAAGAAAGCTTTGAAAATATTTTTGTTTTGTATGTTGTACTTTATGTTCCAAATAATGCATAAAGACAACTAAGAAATAAATGCTTTAAAAATGCGCTCTGCGTGTAAATATCGCGAGAAGACCCGAAGACAGGATATTTTTAAATAAAATGTCGATTAGACCGTTATTTTGCGATGTATGCTTTCTTAGACAAAACGACTAAGTACAGTTATAATTCGGCGAGATTTCTTAACTTATCGATATTGTAAACAAAATATAAAATTGTCCAAAATAGGCGTACCGTATTCAAAATTTCCTCTGGATTCTAAAAATGTACAAACAAAACTGAGTCAAATACTAAAGATGTGGTCACTTTCGGTTAAACCGGAAGCAGCACAATGTTAATTTTTATTGAAGAAATAACATATATGTCCTGTAAAAGTATTTGAAATATATTTTAATAAATATTAGAGCGAAAACACATCATGAGATACCCGGTTAATGCAATACAATTAAGTGTCGTATGTTATCATATAAATTGATAAAATGCACTATGATGCGATCCAAGCCAGCGCCACATTAAAACACACCATACCATCATGCATTTGCAATTATCATAAAAGAAGTAAATATTCTACCGGTCAGCCCAACCCATAGGAACACTCTCGTAACTTTTGACCGCATGAGTAGATTATTTTATAATTAAGTAGAGTGATATGAAGTAAATCCAATTATATGATGTTAAGAGCCAATAATAATAATAATAAAAATATGTTAAGACCCAAACTCGCCAACTTCCAGTTTCGATGAATTTAACATGAAAATCAAATTTCTGAATGCATATTTTTGCATTTTTGGATCCTGATGATCCAAGTCTTAAACATTATTTTGATTTTCAACAAATACATAGTATTTTTAATTTTTAATTTTAATCATAGAAGGTCGTGACTTGGGCAAACACCAAATCAGAAAATATTCGCCCATTCTAAAGTTACAAGAGTGCACCTGTGAAGAATTATATAACCTATATAGTAACAGAAGAGAAAAAAAATCCGATTTACCTGCTAATTTACTGAAGTAATTACTAATATAATTTTTTAAATTTATTTTGTTGTCACATCTTGTCACGAAAAAGGGAAAAACACGAGTAGCTACACGATCCTTGATTTTTAATCAGCACCATCTAGTCCTCACTAATATAACAGACGTTACCCTGGGATATGTTGGAGAACGTTTAAACTACCTCTAAGTACAATTATGTCATTCATTTAATTTCTCAAAGCAAATCGTTGGTATAGTAAAAGAAACTGATATGAATATAGTAATATTCATGAAAAGCGGGTACTTGTTAGACGTTTCTTGAGATCTGTTCAGTTTAGAAATCGGAAAATTGGGCTAAGGGGATTTTTGGATATGGCGGATATAACGAAAATATTTTCATGTTACTTTCGCTTATACCGGATGTAGCACCTAACTTTGTAATTTCAAAAGAACACCCTATATTTTATTTCATATTTGGATTCTCATAAAATTTTAGCTTAGGTTCATATACCATAATATACTCTTGAACCTAGCAGTGTTCGAGATAAGAATTTTTTGCGGTTCCTACCCTTAAAAAAAAAATCAATATATTCTATCATGTGGCCGATTTAGAGACTTTCTTTTCAAACTCGTACAAGTACCCTATGGTCTAACTAAAAATTGTCTTATATTTTCACAATATCATACAGGGTATTTTATTTTCACAGTCGAATATTGTTTTAGTTCAAAGGTCCAAAAGTAAATTTTTTCAACTTGAACCCCCTGTATATTTTCACATAACTTAATATAATATAATTGATATTAGCATTCCGTATACCTATCTCTCTTTGTTTTTCTATTATGGACAAAGTTTTATAAAATGTACATGCAAAGTCAGCACTGTTTGTTAGTAACTAATACAAGTCACCTAATTTGTATCTTTTTTATCACAAACGAGATTAATCATGTAGATAATTGATAATTATTTCTTTATTATCAAGATAATAACACCAAAAATAAGAGATCATTTTATATTATAGATATATAACGGACACTTTGGAACAACATTTACAAAATTAATAAACACATTGAACATAAATATTTAATGCAACAACTCTTCAAAATGCCCTCCACCTTACTGCTGACAAGCGGCAGGAACTTACGGCACATACAGTGGCTCAGTGAATTTATTTGCTGAAATGCAACCCGTACTCTGTTCTTCCGAACTTTTTTGGTAGTAGCCGGGATGGCATATACAATACTTTTGACATTACCTCAGAGATAAATATTTCAGGGGATCAAATCAGGGGACCTTGCTGGCCATCTCCAAGATCCTCGGTAGTCAAACGCAACTATCTATTTGATAATTCATAGAATTGTAAATATTTAGGGGTAAACTATCAACAAAGGTAACAATTACTTTTCACAATATTTCCACATGTTTATTGCTATTTAAATTCTTCTAGTAGATATGATACTTATACTTGTTATCTATTAAGAGGGAACACCACGTAAGGCTAGTGGGGAGGGGAACAAAGCACCAAATTAGGAGATATCTCCCTTATAATCAAATTTTATCCGAAAATAGTCTTCAACAATTCTGTAGTATTTATTTATGTACAACTTACACATATTTTCAGTTAAATAACATCACCCAATTTGCAGAAAACAGTTTTTTGTTAATCATAATTTTAATGATTAACAATAAGCTGTTTTTTGCAAATTGGGTGATGTTATTTAACTGAAAATATGTGAAAGTTGTACATAAATAAATACTACGGATATGGTTCAATATCAGTAGAGGGGGTATTCTACCATACAATTTTGCATACGTGCCGAACTTTAAATAACAATTTTAAGTCTGAAAGAAACGGTGTACACACAAACATGCATACGTACAAATACGACATTTTTTATTCGTTAATCGAGTTCCGCCTGCTATGAAGGTTTATATTTTTAACAGTATAGCATTGTAGTAGGCGTAATCTCAGTAACATTTTCGTCATGTATCTTACTTGACACTTGACACGAGTAATTTGTGGAAATACTTATATTATTGCAAGACGCTGCAACAAAATTGTTTGTGCAACATTCTTTTACAAAATATAACATGACTAAAGAGCCGGTTGAATCAACTAAGTTTAAATCAAAATCGGATTAATTGAAGATGAATGGCCCATGGTTACAATTACTACAACAATCGTAACTATGATTTTGGTCTTTGATCAAGCTGACTTAAGTTTAAACTTAGTCGATACAACTCGTCGCTTTTTAAAATTTGACTTTCTGTTCATTGTCAGAATTAACGGGCAAAAGTCATATAATCACGTGAAGGAACTCTACTTTAAAATTTTTTTTAATTAAATGCTATTTCGCTTTTATATAGAACTAACTTTCATTACTTTTACTGCCATATTTTATTTTTTTAACTCTCGACATTCATCTTTTATTGTCTTGGCAATCATTAATTCTTTGGGCTACCTACAAGAATATTTACATTGTTTAAAACATAACACTTGGTATTCTACTTCGAAATACCCGTGGATAATTAATTTATATTGTTTGAAGTTAAAATTTTAAGCTCACAGCGTAATCACGCCGAGTGATCGACTATTGACCAGTGTAACGTCTGTTATAAAAATAAAATGCATTTCAAGCAACGCATAAGCAAACAGCTGATCGATCCACCTCCTCCCGTTCCCTCCCGAAAGAGCACACACGTAGATAGGTACATAGAGAGATGAAAAACTCTAGCATATCCTGGTACTTTGAAGTATTACGTTGAGGACAAGTTAATTTATATGTAGTCTCATCTCTAGTAGTGGTCTCTTGTTTACGACAAATTATTTACTGAAGTGAAGTGAGTAAATTTAAGTAAATGATATTAAAATTTAAGAAAATATCTTAGACTTCTTAGATTTTCTTTAATAGCGTAGCTAGATGCATTACGTAGACTAGATACTTTAACTTCTTAGGACATGTTAATGATGCTTGTCCTTCTGGCATTTTAGTAGAATTTAGAACCGCTACTGCTTGTTGTAAGGCCTAGTTCCTACTTCTCACGACTTCGGAAATATCTATAAAAGTTGTTTGTCAATTACGTCCGAAGAAATGAAATATTGGGAACTAAGCTTCAGCCGCGTTTGCAACTAATTGTAAGTTCTCAAAAATAAAGTTCGAAAGTCCCCCGTAATATTTATAATTTACAGTATTTCTTTGCCGGTTACCTGTCACATGTATAACTATATTACTTTTTCTACGACCACACACGCTGTAGACCATTTTAAAAGAAATGAGAATTTCTGTGCGAATCGCATACTATCTTTTTCTACGATAACATATTAATAAATATTGATTTATAGGAAACAACTACGAAATTATCCGGTATTTACGAAAATGTTTACAAAAACAAACTGATAACAGACTGATGACATTTAGCGTCGAAAAAATTCTCAACTCAATATAAACTCAGGAAGCACAGGTTCACGCCTGGGAACTCAATTCTGGGACACCCTGTACATCTAGCGACGTGGGATTTTCTCCCGTATCGATCGGTATGGATCCGGACCGAAAAAAATGTTGACGAAATAGTTCACGGATGCTAGAAAACCGCAAAGAATGAGGGATACATTTATAGTGGCCCGAATACGAAATATGCTAGGCAATAAGTGCCACGTGAAATTTTGTACAAAGTGTACTTGTTTATGACTGACTTTACGCTTGTTAAGTGATCTTTCGAGGTTGTCGTAGAAAAAGAATATTATTGTATAGTACGCAATAAAGTTTAGTATTTCAAACATCATCTTCATTATTAATGTATCCGTATAATTACTGTTACCAATATTAATATTTATACCAGCAGAAGTGAAAGGCATACGCCATAATATATACACTAGCATGTATGAAATATAATTGGTTTTAATCTGATCAGAGTTTTCCATAAAATGTCTGGTCGACAATTTCAAGTTCTTTCTCGACTCCAAGTAATATTCGATTATGCATAAATAGCCTGTCCAACCCAGTGGCATCTCAGGCTTAAAATATCGGCTTTATAATCTACTAATAATAGAAAAGCTAGAAATCTTTTAAAAATATTCCCATAAAATTTTAGATTGGACAATTTCAAACATCTAGTAGCTATGAAACCAGAAATTTATGTTTGTTTTTGTTTACTTTTGGTTAGTTGACATGATTTTGATGTTTTGAAATATGAACAAGGAAATGTCATAACGCATTAAATAAACGTTTTCGGAAGTGTGGTAGTGGAAAAAATGATGTATCAATTCGTGTGTAAAACGTCTTTTCGCACTCGTGGGCTACCAGCACTTGCCTTCGGCAAAGTACGGCATTTTACTCACTCGTTATGTAACTGTTATTTAACAATTAAGACATTATGTCTCTTTGAGTAATACTGAATACGTTTTTAATTTCACAAGAGATATTCCTAAAATGCCAACAAGAACTTTAAGAATAATTGGGCTATTAATGTTAATGTTCTTCGCATTTTTTATCGTATGCTTGATACGAGCTTCCTAAATGGGCATTATCAGGCGAATATAAACGTACTAATAATCTCCTGATTATGCCTGCTTGCTTGACGAATCTAGGTCGAATATTAAATTAAAAATGGTAATCCTAAGAGTTCAGTTTCAAAAGTATCTGTTTATTATTCAAAATTTATGTCGCATCACAAATAGACTAAAGTACTAAAATGGTATTACTTTTACATTCATTCTAATGCAAAAAGGAGACCTACTGCTTTAATTAGTTAATGTATACTGCCTAAAATTTTGTGGAATTTGGAGAATTTCATACTTTAGGACCATTTCTTACGGACAAGGCAATTTTTTAAAAGTATTTTTGATTTGACATATTATTTACAGATATTCCCATCTTTCTGAAATATTGTTCTTGTTGTTTAAAAGTTTTCTGATACTGGAGTTATTTTTACAAACATCAAAATACCGAACAGAGGTCGGTGCGCGTTTCGCTATCGTCTGGAGATAATTAATAGTAGCATTGATCAGTTCTATTTGCCGCCAGGCGGTAACTTGATTAGTAAAACTCTCCTTGCCTTCAGTGTTAGGATCTTAGCCAAAGGGTTCAAACTGTATCTTCAGAAGTAAATCCTAAAAAAGCAGCTACGAA
Source organism: Stenurella melanura (assembly GCA_963583905.1). Taxonomy (NCBI): domain Eukaryota; kingdom Metazoa; phylum Arthropoda; class Insecta; order Coleoptera; family Cerambycidae; genus Stenurella; species Stenurella melanura. The sequence goes on from OY757311.1 coordinate 794,411, forward strand.
TCTAAAAAATAGTTGTCATATCTAACAAGGAATTTACAGATATAAGGCCTAATTAAATGGCTGTACATTACTAACGTGCAGCAAAATCCACTCCGGAGAATATTCCACAAAGTTTTTGGCGATGGTAGTCTTTTAATTTAGCTTGTACTTAATTTTTGCCTAAATTTCAAAAGGGACTAAAGCGCCTGATGGCACATATCACATACCTATCTTTCTATTATGCAAACCATTATTGAAGGGCGGAGATATTTGAAAGGTATCTATTCCCCGCTGCCATCCGCATATTGGTATAAGACCTATTAGTTTTGAGGTATAATAGTGTGTATCCTGCGCTGATAATTTTAATAAAGCCGGATGAAGGATAAACCGACTTATGTGCTTGATGATTTCATGGGTGCAGATAGTGGGTACAATAGAAAACGCGTATCCACAAGTAGCAGCATACAACGCTCGCAGGAGGTGGTCCCTACTATACCTTCGCGTTCTACCGAAGGCAGTCAGAGAGCCTCAAGTCTCAACTCCATATCAAGCTCCGAGGGATCATCGTAAGTAGCCACCACGTCGACCAGACTTTGCCCATCGTGCTCTTGGCTGAAGTGTTGCATTCAGTTTGATATTAGTTTGATTTTTTTTTGTACCAATTATCCTGTCAAATTGTGTGTTTGTATTGATGATCTAATTAGATAGTAGAGTTTTCGCTCTAGCTGACAGTGATGCATACTTGGCACTGCCGATTCTTTTTATATGAATAAGAAAACCTTACATTTCTAGAGGTATAAATTTCATAGGGTGTTCTAGAAATGGGTGCATATTTTATTAATACATACTGTATACACTAAAATAACACATAAAACAATACAGTGTATCCCGAATTAAGACGACATGCATTGCTATCTCCGTTATTATAAAAGACAGGAAGTCGGTTGAATCGAAAAAAAAAAAATAGAAAATCTTTTGGGAACTTCAATGTTGCTTTTAGAAAAAAAAACTGTAACTTTAGTTTTTGAGATATTAACTATAATTTTGGTTTTTATATTAGTGCCATATTGGATATTTTGTGTATTGAATAGAACTTTTAATTCTCCTTTGAACGTTGTGTTACAATATGATAAAATTTGTTTTTTAATTAGTTACAAACGAAAAGAACAGTTTTTATTAGTAGGCCATGGTTTACTGTACAAATACATTTCAGTTCCTGTATAACCCCATATAAAAAGATCAAAAGGACTTAAGTCTGGCCACAAATAGTCACCATCATTATCGATTGTCTTGCCGAGAAATATTTATCTTAAATAACTGGGTTACGATTATAAGCTTACTAATGGGCATTCATACACTAAACTAAACATGCAGTTTATAAGAAAGAAAATAATAAACTCTTTCATGTGTAATTCTCATAACAGATACACCTCGGTGTGTATGTCCTGCTACTAAACCTAAGATAAAATAATGTGATAATGACGTTTAAAAAATCAATTTCTGGATTATGAAATAAACCATAGCCAATGAAAAAATGCTTCTATTTATTTTCATCTAATTAAGAAGATTGTAAATATATTGAAAAGAAAATAAAAAATGCTGTCGAAAACTCAAAAACATGATGTAGTAATTTAAACTAAGGAAACATGAGAGATTTTCAAAAATGCACGGTTGTGGTTTTCCCAATAATTTAAGGAACCAAAAAGTTAGTTTAAATCTAAAAGCGTTTTTTAATTTTCTAATTGCTCATTTAATCGACTTTACAGATAACAATACAATCAGTCTCAATTTGGAGCACACTGTGTAGAGTATTACCTTAAGCGTATTAATTAATTAACTAACTAAATAATTTTGCAAAAGTTTTTTATTCTTACTATGATATTTAGATTTAAAGATCGTTTAAAATTAGTAATTTTTGCAAATTACTGCTTTTTTCTTACATTCCTCATCGCAAAAGGTTGATTGCTTTAATAGGTAGTTTATTGAGAAAAAGAATCTATAATCGTGTTATATGTTATATTAACTGCATAATTATTGTGATGCGAAAATTAAAATAGGAAAGTTTGGTAACGATTCACAAATCAACAAAAACCTTTGACCCTCCTTCGATTTCAGTATTATAAAAGAGGCCTTCACTTAATTACTTTGGAAGTGTGCCAATCAAAATTTTAAATTGCAATGATCATCTATCACTTAGCTAAATTGATATTAAAAAATCTGACAGTATTACGATTTGAAATCAAATCATTCAAGCATTTAAACATATTCCGTACATAGTTTACTCAACATAATTTTAATTTAATGTCTACTAGTCTTTTAATATTGTACAGCTTGTAAAAATCGAAAATAGCTACTTAGAAAGTCGACTACCCAATTGTAAAGAAGAAAGTAAATATTCCTGAACATGCATGGAACTGACTACAAATTAATGCAATTTCTTGCTTTGTCTACTTAATCATGTATGTATAATGAAATTTTTCATTTAATTCATCCCTGCCTCTTAAGATGTACTATACACTATACAGGATATTTGGAAAATAACTCTTGTCCATTAGGGAGCCGACTCTACACGCAATAATGGCAAAAAACTCCCAATCACTTAAAATGTTTGTCTAAGAATAATACAAAGAATAATTTTGTTGGCATTTAATTAGTTAAAATATTAAAATAGTAAAAATTACTGCATAAATTAAGAACCAATTTGTTTTGGTCTTTCTAAAAGCTCACTAATATTGTAATAACAACAAGTACCTACTTGTAAGTGATGCTTTAATTTGATTTTTAAATCTTATTAACGGAAGATATCTCATATTTTCGGACTGTTAAATAAGGTTACACAGTTATAGTAAGAGGAATTTTTGTTGAATTCATATTAAATACTAGTCTAATCCTATTTTGATTAACAGAAATTCTACCGATATCTGTATTTCTGCCCCAAACCCCAATGTTGAATGGATATATGCAAGGGGTCAATGTGTGACTCCCATTTTGCTAATGAATATACCTAGAAATTCATCTTATCAAAAGAATTTGAACGAAGGCCTTCTACGACAGACATTTAGAATAGCGGTTTCATTTAATATAATCATATTGCGCTGACATTAGGAACTAACATTGTCTAGCACGTTTTTAACTTTAATGTTTATCAGCAGATTCGGCAGCTTTATAAAAAATTAAAGGAATTTACTTCTAATTCTCAATATCACCAGTGGTATATAACTCTCAACTTTCAGTGTATAATGCCTCTATAAATGAACGAGAGTTAATTCCTTAGAGTCCGTATATAAATATTCACTTATTTAAGGGCAAACATGCATAAAAGAAGCCTGGTAAGGTTGTCTTTAATATCTCATGATTATTAAAGGATTAATTTAATTTAATAATATCCTAACAAATTGTTAGAACTTTAAAGTAAATAAAAGTTTGTATATAGGTGTAATCTAAATATAAAAACCGTCATTGTTTGCAGTGATTATTTTCTATTGTACACACAGTTGCGCTACAAAAGATTAAATCGATTGTAGATTACAATATTTTAATGTAGTGTTGATATTATAAGAAAATAACTGCTCATTGTTTTTGTTCAATTACTCGACATACCGCTGTTTCAGAGAAGTAGAACATCACAGATTTCGAAATCTTGACCATCTTAATTATCATGTTAATATATAAAATAAAGAGTAGTATATAATAAGACTCCGACATATTGATCATTAAAACAATAATATTATCAGTAGCCGTAATTACGTCTGCAGTCATTATAGAGTCTACGCTTTCAAATATTATTAATGCTAATCTGCAAATTAATAAACAATTGAACAAATAATAGGTCATAATATTAATAGTTATGCAAGTGAAAAATAGAACAAAAATAAATTGAGTGTCTGAGACGTGTTCTTATTGTTGTTTTAAAATTTTTAACGGTTACCTCGTCATACGAATCATTGCATTTGACAGTAGTTATTTGGGTATTTCCCATATTGACTTTGAGACCAATTATATTACAAGTTCCGAAATAACTCGAACAAAGCTGGTATTTGGCGCTGTTGTTTAGAGAACGTCGAACAGTTCTTAATTTACAGGGCATTGTCATCTTGGAAAATGACTTTTGAAACAAGTTTAGTGTATGCCTAAACACTGATTTACCGTGAACAATTTTAAAAATTGTAGTAGCAACAAAACTAAAGCTTAAATTTAAAGGTGGGTTGTGAGGGTCTTCAGGGGCTAAACAGTTCTCTGAAGGATTAACCATTATTTGTGATCTGCTTAGGACCAGATCTAAAAGCCTGCCATTCGAATTTAATACACTATTACACTGGTTGAGGCCTAGGAACTCACGGAAGTTAATAATTAACCAATGTTGGAAATTTCAGCTAGAAAATTCACATAACTGGGGATATTAAAGTCACCTAGTATAATTAGTTTGTCTTCATTAAGCAAGTGAATATTTGGTGTTATCATATCAAAAAGGGTCTCATAAGTTGCAGCATTGATACTAGGTGGAATGTACAGTATGTACCAGAACAAAAATCGAGTGATGAAACAGACTAAGTCTTACTCCTACTACATCAATATTAGGAAATACATTGCAAATTGGACTGAGATCTAGCATAACACAATGTTTTTATCTCAAAATGTTAAACTTATTCTTTTACAAAACAAAACAATAATTTATAATTTTAGCAGCTATAATTCTACAATAATATTAACATGCAATGTGTTTCATTTGAAAAGATTGAGTTGGGAGTTTAAAAATGTAAAAATTTATATAATCGTGGAGAATATCCTGCAGAACTATATTATATCTTAGTTTAATATGTAGTACTTGTAAAAATAGGGAGCGTGTGTCCTTGTGTCTGATTGATACATTTGCAAGCTAAGTTTATGCAGGGAGATTTCTTACGAGGTCCGAGTATTTTAAGTAATAAAAAAGTTATCGGTTTAGATGAATTTAATATTCTCCCGGAATAAGTTTTAATAATATACCCATTTTATGTAAAACGCATGTCTTTTAAGTTAATTATTTTTGTTACATTCTTTATTTCAATACACAATTGTGTATTAGCAAATTTTATTTAAATATAATAAATCTGTAGTATCACAAACATTCATTGCAGTTCTTGAATCCGAAATTATTTCAATTTTCTTTACAATTTTTAAAAAGTTAACATATTAGTTATTATCGAACCATGTTAAATGTGCAAAATAAATCGTGGATTTTTATTCTTACTGTAATAAAATAAGAACATTTATGCTGTAATTTAAATTAAATAAATTCAATGTATTTAGATAGCCAAATGTAAGTGAATTTAAGCCGTTAATTTTTGTTTTGTGTACCAATGGCCTTGAGACGGCCTCGATGGGGATTCCACTTACTTAGGAATTCCCACGTGCCTGTGTAAACTGTTCTCCGCTCATAACGTAAACAACTGCATTCTAAATTGAGACCGATTGTAGGTACCACTTTGTGCTCTTGTATGTTTTAACGTAAAATGTTTCAATAATTAATTAAAGGCTTTTTGCAGATTTGCTTCTGACTTTTAAATGCATACTGTTATCGCCCTAAGTATAAATTCCCACATTACCAGATTTGAATAATCTTTTAAAAGTTTGAAACATCTACGCCAAAAATCAGCTTTGTTTCACCGGTCTATTAATGTTCTCAATTGTCTTACTCACTACATATAAAAACGTACCGAGATACCGACACTGGGAAGTAACAAGGCGTGAAATAATATATATCTTTAGGGAATTCAGCAGTTGCGTTGCTTTAATGATACCGAACGAAACTGGTAAATTATACCACACACTATTAAATCTAGTCGAACAGGTGTGTATAATAAATGCAAGTTATTTGTTATGGATATTTAATATATAATAATTGGATACATTGCTCAACCGGTAAAACGTGTATAATCAGTGTATCAATTCTCTCGGTAGCAGCGCAGAAAATTGAGATCTTCAATACAAGCATCACCATTAGGCGGAGAGACGACCGTACAAAAGTGGAGTTCATTTTTCAAAAGGTGACACTTTTAGGAAAGATGGTATTTATCGTAATACTGGCCACTTGCCACGACTGTCTTACGATAACCTGATGTGACGCACAGTGGGAAAATTACTACTTTGTTTGGACAAAAGTCCATTTTTTTTCTTCTTTAATTCTTTGGGACTTCCTGCCACATGTATGTTTTCTTTTTAAGCGGTGCTCGGGGAATATACAAAATATCACAATTAACCAGTATGTTACTGGTAAATAACCTCTACGCCTGTGACTTTTACGTCAAAGGATCAGTTAGAGATTGCCTTTTTTTAAATAAATAACACAAATAAGTATAAAAACTTGAAATTAAGTATTTCGTCGACGTTTCGGAAATCTAATCTGTTTCCTTTTTCAAGGTTTTTTTGAAAAAGCTTCTTTGCTGTGTATGATAAATACACAGCTCTAAGAATATTTGTTATATTCAATATTCATAGACACTTACTATTTACATAGAACTGTTGATATAATTAACAGTTTTTTTAGTTTTTATACAATGTTAAGTTTGTGAAGTTCTTCTTTTAACATTGGCAACCAAGTTGTACAGACATCTACGGAACAATTCGACACGCATTTATCCTCATTCAATAATATCGCGGATTTTTTAATTTTTCTTTTGTTGCTATCTGCCTCTTTTGTTAAAATTTTTGCCGAGTCCCAGTTTATTCTATGTCCGTTCTCCCAAGCGTGTTGGCAGATCTTGGACCTCTGAACTTCATTTTTTCTGATATAATTTTGATGTTCACCCAATCTTACACTAAAAGGTCTGGATGACTCACCCACTTATTGTTGCACTCCCACGGAATACTATAAATGCAGTTTTTTGAATTTTGCTCGTGATTCTTCGGTTTCGTCTTTGTCAGAATAGATCTTAAAGTGCTGTTTGTTTGAAATACCGTCCTAATATTAAATCTATTACCGATGCTGCGCAACTTTTCGGATAATCCGCATACATAAGAAATTAACGCTGTGTAATGTTTTTCAGGTTTTTGTCGTACCTGATTGTTATTTTCAATATTTATGAAGGTTTTATCTACAAAACCCTCCAGAGTATTGGTTATTTATAAGAACTTTATAAACCGCTTCTCATTGTTTTGTATTTCATCATTAGAAGAAATTACTTTGGCCCTATCATGTATGCGGATTATCCGAAAAGTTGCGCCGCATCGGTGATTGATTTGATATTCGGACGGTATTTCAAACAAACAACACTTTAAGATCTATTCTGACAAAGACGAAACCGAAGAACCATGAGCAAAATTCAAACAACTGCATTTATAGTATTTCGTGTGAGTGCAACAAACAATACGTGGGTGAGTCATCCAGATCTTTTAGTGTAAGATTGGGCGAACATCAAAATTATATCAGAAAAAATGAAATTCAGCGATCCAAGATCTGCCAACACGCTTGGGAGAACGGACATAGAATAAACTGGGACTCGGCAAACATTTTAACAAAAGAGGCAGATAGCAAAAAAAGAAAAATTAAAGAGTCCGCGATAATATTATTGAATGGGGATAGATGCATGTCGAATTGTTCCGTAGATGTCTGTACAACTTGGTTGCCAATGTTAAAAGAAGAACTTCACAAACTTAACATTGTATAAAAACTTTAAAAAAACTGTTAACTATATCAACAGTTCTATGTAAATAGTAAGTATCTATGGATATTGAATATAACAAACATTCTTACAGCTGTGTATTTATCATACACGGCAAAAAAGATTTTTCAAAAAAGCGTTGAGAAAGGAAACAGATTAGATTTCCGAAACGTCGGCGAAATATTTAATTTCAAGTTTTTATACCTATTTGTGTTGTTTATTTAAAAAAAGCAACCTCTAACTGATCCTTTGACGTAAAAGTCACAGGCGTAGAGGTTATTTGCCAGTAACATACTGGTTAATTGTGATATTTTGTAGATTCCCCAAGCACCGCTTAAAAAGAAAACATACATGTGGCAGGAAGTTCAAAAGAATTGAAGAAGAAAAAACAAAAAATTAAGATAATGCCACAAATAACATTTAGACAAAAGTCCATTTGACGCACAGTTCTTGACCGATTTGAATATTTCTCTTTTTTTAAATACTCGTAAATGATTCTAGTTTACCCTCCGATTGTTACAATTTAAATATTTATTCGTCTGATGAACGTATCTGACCCAATACCGGAAAATTAATATTTTTTTTAACAAAAATAGTGACTGCCTTATATTGTAGATCACCACAAGTTTATAGTTGCATTTCACGTTTATTGTAATTCTAATTTATAAACCTTGGATAAATCTAAACTTGAGGATAAACCGGGTAATGACTTATCAAAACAGCAAAACTTGACCGTGGTCAATAATTAGAGTTTTATTCTAATTCTTTTTGTGCTAGATGTTATTTACATACTACACCTAAAATATGGTTTCTACATTGATAACTTCTTGAGGTCAGTAACTATATCAAATTTAGTACCGGAAGTGAGGTTCCACGCCGCGCGCCGTCCGATAAGGTTTCCGTAAGGCAACCGTGGCAAGTGACTAGAATCACGGCAAATACTGTATATCTCAAAAGTTCCATTCCTTAAAAAATGAACTCTCTTTTGTATGGTCGTCTCTCGGACTCCATCAAGCATGTCATAAATGATTGGCTCCCAATTTCTTTAACACAGCTTTGCGAAAGTTTTTTTAAGTGATGGTGTTTGCTCGACATGATCTGTTGGTATGTATACTAATTTATAATTTTTAAGCATGTTCTCTACCTAAAATGTCTCTTAAATAAAGTTGGTTAAATCAGAAAGTGATCAATAAGCTAAATAAACGAAGATACCTAATAAAATATAGTTTTTCCTTTCGTCCTTCTTGTTCTGCATGTATGAAAAGCACCGTCTGATGGCACGGTTTTTACACCAAACTCACCAAAAATTTACACAAGTAGTATAGTCTATTTGGCCCGGTTTCTCTATCTCTCTCTATGTACGTCTCTGTGTCTGCTCTGAAACTCATACTGATTTATTTACATTGATATATTACTATAGTCTCTAACCTGTAAATTATGTACTTATCGGTTTGTAAATTGGGAACCGTTGTACATACAGTGCTTTCTGCTTTTGGTATTCCCATTGAATATAAGTTCCCAATTTACAATTCAAGCACGAACGCAGGACATTTACTTACGAACGCGTTTTCCATAGGTGGTCTCCTTCCCTGCGACTAGCGGGCGAGGGTGGTCAGTTGGCGGATTTTATAGATGGTTTAGGTCCAGGTCAACTGGTGGGAAGGCAGGTTCTGGGGGCGCCGGCTCTTGGCGATATCCAGCTGTCCTTGTGTTATCAGAAGGGTTTCCTGGAGGTCGAGGTGATAAGAGCCAGAGGACTGCAAGCGCGAGCTGGATCGAAAGTGTTGCCAGGTAAGACCGAATGAAAAATTTGCTTCAATCAAGACATCGGTATACGGTGTTAGACACCAGACTCTCGGCTAAAATATCGATTAAAAAAATATGTTGATAAAAGTGTTTAACGTTTTTTAATTTACTCAGTGGGGTAGGATTTTAAACAGCTACCATATTTTGTGAGATATTTATTTATTATTTACTTATTCGACCACACATTACCTAATAGAACATTCCAGTTACAAGGCAAGAGATAATATGTACTTCCAAAAATATAATAAGAAAGAGTAGAAACACGAAGATGTAAAATTCCCTATGTTTACTTTAATTTGTTTAAATTACCCCATTCATTGCGTTTATCGAGGGCAGATAAAAAAGCTACACAATTACTTACTTACATCGTTTACTTTATTGTATAACTTCATATCTGCGTAAAAACGACAATTGACATCCAATTCCACTGTCATGTCATTAATGAAAATATTGAAGAATAATGAGCCCAACACAGAGACTTGGGGTACACCCGAGGTAGATACAAATCCCGCAGACAGCTGTTCACAGTATTCAATATAGTGGTGTCTATTTTTAAGAAATGATTTGAAAAATAACGACAAATTTCTGGAGAAATGTATAGTTTAAAACAATTTTTAATTTCATTTTTTTTAACTGGCTCTGATGTCATGTCTAAAGAAATATTGTAGTTGCTGAAAATCAAACTGCATCACTGAATGGAGTAAAGAAACCGACAATACTGTTATGAAGGTTAATTTTCAATTGTACTTGTACATTATTGAAACTACAACCATAATGATTTGATATTATGGTTATAGTTCACTCTTCGTACTGTTTTCTGTTATTGTCTTCTAATCTATTTGATAAGAAATGTGATATTTGGCCATCTTGGCAGGATACATTTATTTTATAGTACGAATTTTGTTTTAGCTCCATACGTAAAGGTTTACTTGGTGAATGGTAAAAAGTGCATAGCCAAAGCGAAAACCTCGACTGCCCGCCGAACATTAGATCCACTGTATCAACAGCAATTAGCGTTTAGAGAGAATTTTCAAGGCTGTATACTTCAGGTAACTTTTTTTAAGCTCTGAATATTCCTGTATATATTTCAAAAGTTCAGAAAAATTATTAAATATATATAATAAAAAAATATATAATAGCATGTCTCGTAAAATTATATAAACACAAATGTAAATAAAAAACACAAAAGACATTTATAACACACAATACAACTTTGGGATAGAGTCCTAATATAGTCGACATAACGACACACAACATATTTGTATATATTCAAATCTGATATATCATAAGCAGCCGCTAAAAGGTGCATTGTCAATTTCTAGTGCGGTGAAGAATACAGATGGCAAGATCGGCAACTACAATTCATTTGTCGCAATATGTTTTTAAAAATTGATCTTTTACAATCTTAGCGTGTTTTGTATATTTACGGATATAATTGCGAAAACCCGTTTACTTTTTAACACCTTTAATCGTGTAAACTTTGGGTTCAATTTGCACGAGAATCGTTGCAAAAGAGACATATTGGTAAGGATGTATTTAGTGTAAAGTTTTCTGCTCTTTTAATTTTGTAATAATGTTTGCCTTTTTGGTTGTTGACCTCTGGAGTCATTACCCTACCTATACAAACTTTTCAAAATCCTACTTTCATTTAAAGTTTGGCAAGGATTGCATTTAATTCAAAGTTGAGGTAGGAATCTGTCTTTGGTAGGCTGCATTAATTCAATTCGTAAAGAATTATTATTATTTTAATGGAACGTAACTGAAAAATTTACTGTTTACTAATATTGGCCGTCAAACGTTAGGAATTTTTTAGTCATCATGCCAATGTTTCTTTAAAATACTCTTAAATTTTGTATTTATTGACGAACTCTGTTCACGGACTTGCCAAATACAGATACTCATTTCTAAATTTCCAGTTGTTATGTTTACTATCAATTCAATTATCATTGTCTTGTGCTACTTAATTTATCCTGCTGATATTTAAGCATTAAACACCCACGTAAAATTCAAGTTTTTATGTTTTGTAGGCGGTATCGCTTTGTTTGTGTGTTTGTTAATATTATTAAGTAATCAATTATGAGATATTCCTTTGTTCCTCCGCAAGAATAAATATTAGATTTTTTATATTATTTAGAATCGCCTATTTTGACCCGTTGATATTTCATACTTTATTGATTATTTTGCCACGGCCTTGCGAAAATGTTAAAAGGGTCAACGAGGGAAACCCTCGGAGAAACCATCAGACAGATTGTTCTTGCAAAGGACCACACACTAATATTATGAAAAAAAGGATGTCCATCTAATTGGCTCAAATTTTGTTGTTGTAGTTTTCGTGGTGCCGATTAAATGTTTCTATGACAGATGCTTCTACTGTGATTAGTTTTGTCGTCCGAAGATCGAATTATTGTGCAGCCATATGAGATTTCTAGGAAAATCAAATACATCGCGTGAAGATTTTTCTGTCTCTGTGTGTTTCTAGGAAATGTTTCTTATTTACTTATGTCTTTGCATCTAGCATTAATAAATCCTTGACCAAAATTCAGCAGGGTGTTAGATAGAGTTAGAAGGAATAAGAGAAGGAGGTATAGTGTATACGAGAACAATTGTGTACGAGAATAGTGTACACGGAACAAAAACTAAAAGCCGGCAAAAACAGTCGGCAACTCTTTATTGTACATGGGCGGAGGTAAATAGAAATGCTTGTCATAAGAAAATGTTATAATTTTTTGAAAATTGTACTAATTTTTATTATCTTTTGTTTATTTGATAGGCTATTTTTGTTCATTTATCCAGTAACACATTTTTGAAGTATTATATCAGTTTTAGATATAAAGTCTAAATATTTAAATTTATTGGGTTTAGTTTTAAAGTTATCCCATACTATATTGAAATATGTTATTGCCCAGCAAGGAACAACGAGAAGGTATGAACATATCCTTGCCGGGATGAGGGAATGGGACAGGTTAGGTTGGCGAGGGGCAAGGATGTTAAATAGTAAAAATAAAATTTAAGTTTCTTCTAAAATAAAAATAAAAATGTAAGTTTCTTAACCAAAGCAAACAATTAGTACAAAAATAAATACTTGTATAGATAAAACATAAATAAAAACAAAATTAAAATATGTCTCTAGAATAAAGTAACTTAAATTAAAATTTCTTGCCAACTAAATAAAATTTATTCCAAGAAATGTAACAATAAAAAAGTAAACTTCATACCTAATATAATAGCTAAATATTTTGTTCTGAAAATATATATTAAAATAATTATATGCTAAAAGTTGACGCGTCCGAATCTTCACTTTCTGAAGAGGAATCATTATCCGGTTGAATTATGATCGGCGCAATGGGGGGTAGTGTTGGATATTGATTTTCTTTTTAATTACATGTTTAACGCAATTTTTCCATAAATCAGTATTGTCGAGGTCATTTATTACTTCTCTTATATGATCAAACTACTACCGCACTTAACGTTGGAGAGTCATTACATTTTCGCAAACGATCTTTTAAAGTTGCTCAAACCATCTCGATAGGATTAAATATGCATAGTACGGAGGTAACCGCAAAAGTGTATGCCCGTGTATATTGGATAAGTTATCAATAACATATTCCCTTTTGAAATTCAATTCTTTTATTCATTTCAGTAATTCGCGCTTTATTGGAACTTTTACAGGAATTTCCATATTTTTTTCTCTCATGAATTTTAAAATGTCTTCCTTGTACTGGTGTTTGGTATTTTATTTAATATTCGCGAGTGATAAGAAGCATTATCTAATACAGTTACCGAATTAGGCGGAATATTTGGTATAAAGCTGTTCTGAAAACCATTTTTCTCACTGCACTGGAGAAATATCGAGTCCACGTTGACTAATGACTGATATAACTCAAACACCGACCGACCAATCGGACTGAGGAATACCCGGGTGCCAGCCAATCGTCGCCACCCGTCCTCAAACCCAGGCCAATGACAGCACATCTCACAAGTCCACGTTGACTGCTGAGTAACGATTTACAAGTTTTTTTTATGCTCGTGGACCTGTCCGATTTATTATCTTTAAACCAGTGCAGTCGTAGATGGTTCATTCAGGCTGATTACATTGCCAGTCTTGGACTCGCCTGCACAGTTTCAACTACTATTCGATTCTCGATACCATTGTTAAATACATGGGACAATATATCAAGTAAGTGCGCACGGTCCTGTGTTTTAACACTGGCCAGTTTCAATTGACTTCGTAAACACTATACAGACAGATATTATAAGATAAATTAGAAGGCATGTGTACTTGCATAATTACTTATGCCTTTGTGGTCTAGCCTCAAAACGATGAGGGTGGTAGACGGGGAGAGAGAGGGAAAGATAGATAGGTACAGAAGGAGATAAAAACAGATATTAGAGTTGCCGAACTATATTAAATCGGCTGACTCACATATTGGCTCCTATGCATGACCCGCAAAAGACGATAGTGAACCATCCCACAGCGTTTCGTCATTCGTCACAAGTAGTCATGTAAGTACGAAACATGTTTTCTGGCTTAATTTACTCGCAGACTGAAAAATCTGCACGTGATTTACCTAAAAATCTCGTGTAGCACAATAAATAATTCGATATTCGGATGACTGCAGAGACGAAATTATTCATAACAGAGGTCTGTACCTATCAAGATATTTCATCATCACTTAAATTACAACATATCAAAATTTCAGCCAATTTCACAGGCATTCGCTTTTCTATGAGATTAGTGCGTGATTTTTTCCTACTACTATCTATCTTAGAATTGAAAATGTACAAACAAAATTGTTTTTTTTTGGCTTTCGTTTTCTATTTAGCCAATGTCACCGAATTAAGACAAATATCACTACTACTTTGCTAATCCAACATTTTTCCGCTCTACTGTACCCGTAGCATTCTCGGTCAAATGTTTACATACTTGACTTTAATAAACATTTAACACCAATCGTTAACCACCATAACAAGTTCTTAGTTCGGTAACAAAATTGTTTAATAAACTATTTTTCGCTCTCTTGTTAACAACGCCTTGAGACCATGCATAATAATGTAGAATACTACGTAGTCGCTGTTTGATATACAGCAGATCTCACACCCTCACGCCTTCTGTCGCGGTTGTCTGTTGGGTAAGCGGCCTCACTAAAGTTGTTTTTATCAGCTTCTTAGTGACATCAACCCATGGCTTTGGAATGCGTCCTCCTCGCCTCTTGCCATCTAGTCCTCTCTGAATTATTAAGCTTCCTCTCGCAAGATGATGTGGCTAAAAATGATGTGTTGCAAAACGATCTACAATTAGCTAGATAGTTAACTTTTCGTTTTAAGAGATTCTATTCAAATCTGTTAGAAGAAAAAGTATATAGAAGAAAATGACAAGTATTCTCCGTTGATTTAAATTTGTCGGTGTGTGTACAGGGTGATTTATCATAAATGTCCCCCACCCTCTCTAACTTGATTATTTCTGAACCGACTCAAGAAGTTCAAAAACCAAATTAAATAATTTTTTCACAAGTTTTATGCATCATTTTGAGAAAATAATGATGTCTAAATCTAACACTATGCAGGGTGTTACTTGATTTTTTAAACTGAAGACCCTGTATCTAACTTGGAAATCGTAATCCTCATTTTTCTCTGATTTCAAAAATATAATATATCATATGGCTATCTTCAATAGTTTTTCTAATATTTATAAGAACGCCAATATAATTTATAAATTACAAACTGACCTGAAAATTTTAAATAGGCAATAAAAACAAAACACCCAAGTGTCAATCTGAACTATGACAGTAATTTTATATTATCGAAAGGGATATAGTCTCCTATACTCCTATACATTTTTATTGTTACTGAGGTATACCGTTGATATATCTAATCTGACATCATCGCGATAATAAGCCATTTTTTATGGATGACAATAAACTTTCCCTTTCGATAATATAGAATTACTAACTGTCATAGTTCAAATTGACACTTGTCTTGGGTGTTTTGTTTTCAATGCCTACTTGAAATTTTCTGGTCAGTTTGTAATTTATATATTATCTTGGCGTTCTTGTAAATATTAGAACATAGCCATGTGAAATATCATATTTTTCAAATCAGAGAAAAATGAGGATTGTGATTCTCGAGTTAGATATCTGGTGTTCCATTAAATAAAAATCAAGTAACGGTTAGAATTGGAGGTCATTATTTTCTAAATATGATGTATACAAACTTGCTCAAAAAAATATTTAATTTGGTTTTTGAAATTCTCGAGTCGATCCAGAAATAACCAAGTTGGAGAGGGGACGTTTATGATGAATCACCCTGTACAGCATGTAAATCCCTTCCGGACAGCCGTGGCATATACTGTATGTGGTGTGTTATGTTAATATTATATAGAGCTGTATACAGTATGATCCATTTAAACTAGAAACAGCTTTATAACTTTTTATTTTTTGTCCGACTTGAACCAAATTCTACCAAAAGACAGAACAAATTAGGATCTACTTATGACCAAAAAAATATTCGCGTCTTACAAATGCAAAGAGTTAAAGTATTCACTCCGAAAACAATGTTTTTAAAAATACTTTATTTTTAATTGAACACAATTACGAAATGAATATTGAATATATTTTACAACCGTCGGCCACAAAGTTATAAAATAGACTAACTAATAAAGTGTTACACATATCTGTTAGAATTAGAAATAAGTAGTCAGCATAATGTTATCGTTAGAGATAACTGAGACTTGGGCATATAATTCCTCCCTCCTTAGATCTTGACGTCCTCGTCAAGGGTTGCGTTGGCCTTAATTGTCTTGAGCTCCTGGGGGTCGATCTGGATGAGGTGTTTCTTGATACAAAACAATTGATAAAGTCTCTTTCTAATAATACATAAAAAGATTATACACATTATTAGTAGAATTGTACAAATTAGGGTTGCAGAGGCACGTGCAACGTTCAGCTGGGGATTGTCTAATATGGTATCTTCCTTGAGGGTTTCGAGGTCTACTTGAAGTTTAGGGATTTCTTCCAGGTGGTGATTTTGTAAAACAATCGTCTTGGAAGGTTCCAAGTCGAGATGAGTTTCGCTTTTAATGGGTATAGTCCAGGTACCATTATTTGACGTTATTAAGTTGTTGTCAATAATTATGATACATGGAGAAGTGATAATGTTGTTTCGGGTGATAGAATGTCTTGTAATGATATTTTGACATTTTTCGATGATCTCCTTTGGTTTAGAGAAACAGGTTAAAAGTCCGTGAGATGTTAATTTGTAGGCTTCGGCTTGCAGAACTTTGGCTGTTTCGCATTTATTTATTTCTTGCAGATTACATTGCGTTTGCTGTAGGTTGCGGCAAATGTAATGATTTATCGTGGATTTGCATCTGTCTGTCCATCTGAGTTCCAATTCACTGGCAAGGTAATATTGTGCAGGGGGTATAAGGGTGACTGAATTTTCGTCGGGTAATGGATAGACTTTGGATATGTTATAGTAGGTGGGATTAAGGATAGGTATCTTAAGAGCCATAATTATTAAATTGTTAATCGATACGATACCTAATTTTGTATTTTGAAGAATTTCGAAAGGGTGCAATGAGTCATGCAGTAATAGAGTATTCTTGTCATAGTCAGATAATAATTCAGATTGAATTTGTTTAAGTTCCGTTAGGGTAATGATTTCTAAATTTGGTATTTCATCGTTTGTGAGTGTAATAGTTCTAATTATTACATCTACTTGATTTTCAAAATTATTTAAGCTTTGTTGATGTGTTTGCAATAAGTATAGTTGTTTAAATTGTTTAGTGTAGAGGTGTACTATAGAGATGGTATAGTTTTGATTTTGTTCTATGATTTTTAATTCATCATATAATTTGTTGGTGATTTGTGAAAATATAGTTATACTTTGCGATACTTTTTTATTGATTTTTATTTGGTTTTGAGTCAGAATTTCGATATTTTTATTAATATTATTTAGGTCTTCTTGATCTAAATTTCCCGTAATGAATTTTACAATGCTTCCTAGTCCGTTTATCAGTCCTCGTTTCATTCTAGAAGGATTGATTAGTTTATGAACCTTTTGTTCTAACGTAAGAATTTTAGTTTTTATTTGGTCTTGAACAATTTTTATAAGATAAGATTCTGATTGAGTTTTATTTAATAGTGTTTCTGTATTATATTTTATTTGCTGGAGATATTCACTTAATGTATTTAAATTATAAGAAAAATATATTTTATGATAGAAATTTAATGTTTTTGCGAGGCCTAGGGGCTCTTCGTAGTAACCGGGAGTTTCAATTGGGGTGATTTGAAGTAGATGCACCATCGTCGCGGTGGACCTGTGAACAAGGATCTTTTCTTACTCTTTTTAGTTTGGTTATATCCCTATTACTTATTTTATCGTGGGGTGATAGAAAGTTTACAGTTTTATCAGTTTGGTCAATTAGAAGGGCCTTTTTATACAGGGGTTTGTGTTTACTTTGTTGAGGTTTTTCTCTAACATACAGAAGGTCTTGTGTTATTTGTTCGACATTTTGGTCCCGATTTTGGTTGACTTTATCTAGGGCCTTTTGTTCCTTTTGTGTAGCCTTTTGATATATTTGATCTAAAAAGGGTTTGAGTTCATTTTTTCGTTTAACATTATAATTCTCGTATAGCCCTTCGTCCATGGCGAAGCTTAATTCGTGTTGATATGGGCCATATAAAATGGAAAAGGGGGAAAATCCGGTAGAGGAGTGAATGGATTGATTATATATCCAAACTGCGGTTAGCATTTGGTTGCTGGGTTTTTCACTCGGATTTTTCAAATTGATTATTCGTAGTTTTTCTAGTAGAGTTGAGTGAATCCGCTCAATAAACGAGTTTGAATTGGGGTTGTAAGCTGTGGTGTGATGGAGTTCCACACCTATCATGCTTAAGTATTCATGAAATGTGTTATTTTGAAATTCGGTCCCTTGATCAGTTACTATACGTTTAGGTCGATCATGGTGGGAGATAAAATGCCTAAGTTTATTGAGTATTTCGGGGGCAGTGGTAGCTTTAATAAGATAGGCTTGTGCATATTTGCTGAAAGCGTCAATTAATGTTAGAAATTTCGAGTTTTTGTACGAGAAAACATCAATATGTATTGTGTCAAATGGTTTACTGGGTATCATAGGACCTTTAAGCGGGGGTTTGTAAGGATTTCGTTCATATTTTGATTTAAGACATAAATCACATTTATTTATGTGGGATGTTACGAGATTTTTCATATCGGGGAAATAATAAGTTTGTCGTAGGTGATTTATCGTTTCATTTATCCCATTATGTGTTTCGTTGTGATACTTGGAGATTAATTCTAATTGTTCATTTTTATCTTCTACATCACTCAGACATTTAGGTGATAGAAGTATTTTGATGGAATTGTTTAAATTATTTTTTAATAGTCTTAGACAGGTGTCTTTAAAGTTCTCATCATGAAGGTACAGACAACTAGTTAGGTTGGGGTTAATGTAATTTTTACAAATTTCCGATAGATGTTTCTCGGTCTCTATAACGGGTATTTTAAGTGTTAATCTCATTTTTGTTTTGTCAAATAAATATTTGCGTGTAACTGATAATTCTTCAGCTAGTTCGTCTGCTATTATTACGAGTTGATTTTTAAAATGATTTACTGGGCGTTCAGTGATTGGTATGACGAGGCCGTTGTCGTCGTTATTAACTGAGTGGCAGGTGTCTGTTAACTCTCGAAGAAAATCGTCGCTTATTTCAGGTAGTTCAGGGTCATTTAACATATTATTGATTAATTCATCGATTTCGTTTGTATTGGGGGTCTCATTGCATTGTGGGGTAAGAGAATCGGTATCATTGAAGTTAATTTCTATCCGCGAAAGGGCGTCGGCTACATAGTTCTCTTTTCCCTTTTTATATCTAATCTCGAAGTCAAATTCTTCGAGTTTTAGTCTCCACCTTGTGAGTCGCGAATTGGGCTCTTTAATTTTTGATAACCATACCAAGGGGTTATGGTCTGTTTCAATTACAAATTTCTTTCCGAATAGATAAGGCCTGAAGTGTTTACATGAGGCCAAAATACTTAAAAGTTCTTTCTCAATAGTGGAGTAGTTCTTTTCGGCTGAATTAAGGGTCCTACTATAATATGCAACAGGTCTATTTGATTGAGATAGGACTGAACCTAAGGCAACATTGCTAGCATCGGTGGTGAGAGTAAAAGGCTTCGAGAAGTCAGGGTAAATTAGTACTGGTGAGTTTATAATAGCTTCCTTTGATATACGGAAGGCTTCTTTGTAATTTAAGTCGTTTGGATTAATTTTTTCTGTTTTCCGTAGGCACTTAGTCATAGGTTGTGTTAATTTGGCGAAATTTGGTATAAATTTACGGTAGTATCCTACAAGACCGAGGTAGGATTTAATTTCTTTTATTGTCTTGGGAAGGGGGTACTTTTGAATCGCGTCTATTTTTAGAGGGTTTGGTATAATACCCTCGGGAGTGATGACGTGTCCTAGAAATGATACTTCCTTTCTAAGAAATTCACTTTTGTCGAGCTGAATTTTTAAATTAGTTTCCCGTAATTTTTGAAATATTTGACGTAGATGAATAATATGGTCCTGAAGGGATTTGGAAAATATTACTATGTCATCCATGTAGACGAAGCAAGTTTTGTATTGGTATTCGCGTAAGACATTATCCATCATCCGTTGGAAAGTCGCGGGGGCGTTCTTTAAACCGAATGGCATTCTCAAATATTCGTAATGCCCGTTGTTGACCGTAAACGCGGTTTTTTCGATGCTGTCGGGGTGCATCTCGATCTGATGGAACCCTTGAGCTAGATCTAAAGTCGTGAAATAAGTACATTTACCGAGATTGTCCAAAATTTCTTCAATTTTCGGCAGGGGATACTTGTCCTCGACTGTTCGCTCGTTTAGGCGCCGATAATCGATAACCATTCGATACTTCTTTTTTTGTGAAGCATCTGCCTTTTTAGGAACAATCCATACAGGGGAGCTGTATGGCGACATGCTAGGTCTAATAATTTTATCTTTAAGTAATTTTGTGATCTGTTTTTGTATTTCCTCTTGCATATTGCGAGGGTGTCTGAAGGACTTGGTAAATATTGGTTCGTTATCGGTAGTACGTATAGAGTGTTTAACCTGATTGGTAAAGGTTAAATCGCTATTTTCTGTATAAAAGCAGTCTTTAAATATATGGCAAAGTTCTATAATTTTTTGTTTTTCCTCGTTATTTAAATGTTGTGTTCTTATATTCTCAGAAAATTTTAATTTGGGTAAGTCGTCGTTGGGTGTTTGTTGTTGAAAATATTCGCAAGGGATTACTGGAAGGCGTTCATTGAAGTTTATTTCTATACCTTGGGGATTTTCGATAGGGACGGTTGCGAAACCGTTAGAAGTAAAGGTAAAACATTCGGGCAATGTAAAATCGTTGTTAAGTGGAGTTTCGGGGATATAGACTTCTCCATTCTCTATGCTAGTAGGGATTGTAAGAATGTGTTTTTCTTTTGAAATATGATTTATTTGGGTATCATTATATTCAAAATAAAAAGGAATTAAAGTACCAGACAGGCGTATTACTTGATCTTCATAATTTATGTTGGCTTTTAGGTTATGCAAGTCCTTGGATCCAATTAACACGTCAAATCTATTATGCCAGGGTACAACTCTAATTTTAATGTTTTTATTGATACCTAATTCTTCGAGTAAATTTAAATTTAGATTTTTATCTGAGTGGATAGTTTTGTGTAATCCGGTAACGTGGAATGGTTCGATAAATAGGTGGTGCTTAAACTGTGTGATTTTATTAGGGTTAATTATCGAATCTGTAGCACCGGTGTCTATTAATATTTTTAGGTCTTTTTCCGGAAGATAGAAAAATGGTAGCTTGGAACCATAGTGAAGATTATTTAAGTCGATGTGTCCGGTTGAGAGGCGGTTATCTGAAAATTTTCGCAGTTATAATCGGGGTAGTTTTCATCATAAAATTCTTCATTTTGTGTTTGTGCCTCGTCGAAGAAATATTCGCTTTCTTGTTCAGGGGTTTCGGTATTTATTTCGGCGTTGTGTAATTCTTTAGAAATAAAATTCGGCTTTTGGTATGAGTACTGAAATTGTCGCGTTCGTGGGCTATTAGTGACAGTAGTTTGAACAGACATAGGGGTAGGTTTGAAGTTATGTGACGATGTATTCGGCTTAGCTTGTCCAAATACTTCCGCGTTCGTGGGGAAAGTTCGCCTTTGGGGTATTGGTTGATTTATATTTCCGAAATGCCGTGGTGTAAACTGATTAGGTGGATTTTGCGACGGCGTGAAAAATCTATTTGGATTGTAATTAAACGGGGCAGGTTGATTACGTATAGCGAATTGTTGCTGTTGTGGGGCCGTCTGTCTAAATATGTTGAATACAGGTGGTTTTTGTAACATATTTGGAGTATTAGGCACATTCGGCAAGGGAAATTTATGTGGGGTCATGTGCAATTGTCGGATTGCAGTTTGGTTATTGTCATATTCATGGCATTTTAATAGAGCTTCCTCGGTACTAGAGGGTGGGACATATGAAAGTAGAGAACGATAAGGTTCTCGGATTCCTACTTTAAATTGTTCAAGACTAGCGTCCTTAATTCTTTGAATTTCATATTCTAAAATGGCTTGATTACTTAAATGAAGTTGAGCGTATTGTATAAGCGCGTTTTGTGCTTCTAGAATTTTGTGATAGAATGATAAAGGAGTTTCGTTTGATGTTTGTTTAGTTTGCCGTAGATTTGAATTTAGCAAATTTTCATTACGGTGATCACCATAATATTTAATTAGGGCAGCCTTAATATGTCCCCATCCACTGGTATTTTCTAAAAATATGTTAGTTGCGGCTTGGCCTTTAATTTTACTTAGAATTATTTGAGTGATTAAAACGTCTTGAAAGAATGTTAAAGAAAATGTTCCTAATGTTTCTAGCACTTTTTCAACTTTTGTAATAAAAAGAGGTAAATTATCGTTGGGTTCAAAGCAAGGCAAAGTTTTGAGTAATTCTGAAATATCTGTTGTTGTAATAGTAGGAGGCATTATGACTTTATCTGAAACTATACCCTCTAATGTGTTAATATTTTCTAAACCTAACTGACTTGCACCAGGTACAGAATTTGAGGAATTTCGTCTAGTAGTATCGTATGGAGAGGCTCTATGGTTTTTGTTTTCAATTACTTCTACGTTCAGTTTATTGCTAGCCATTGACCGGACTATTAAAATTTACAAATTGAATTAAAATTAAAATTGAAAAGAGTTCTATTTCGGCTCTTAAGGCTAAGGTTAACTATGGAATAAAGGAAATCGTACTTACAGGAAGAGTATAGGAATCTGCATTTCGATACCAGGTCTTCTAGTTTGAAAAATGATGGTTCCTTATTCCGCACTCGGTGAAGGAGTCGTGTTGATGGAAAGATCACCGAAGGATTTTCTGTCAACTGTCCAGAGGGTGGACCAGGCCAATTTTGTTGATTATTCACAAGGGATTAAAATCCGCCGTAGTAACAAATCTCGATGATAATTTTCTACGTTGAATAATCCTGTTCGCAGCGCCAGTTAAAGTATTCACTCCGAAAACAATGTTTTTAAAAATACTTTATTTTTAATTGAACACAATTACGAAATGAATATTGAATATATTTTACAACCGTCGGCCACAAAGTTATAAAATAGACTAACTAATAAAGTGTTACACATATCTGTTAGAATTAGAAATAAGTAGTCAGCATAATGTTATCGTTAGAGATAACTGAGACTTGGGCATATAATTCAAAGCCACCTACGGTACCAAAATAAATGGAAAAAATAAAGAACTCGTATTAGGCATCTTTTATCGGAAAACTTTATTAATGAAAGTTGTTTTGAAGTCCAAAATTTCGACAAAATTAAAAAAAAAACCGATGAAGGTGTTTACACAGAACTTCCCTCTTTATTTGTGTATGGCGGTCACTAAAAAATTATTAATTACGAGGTGACGTTGAGAATAATAATTGGAATATAGTTATCACTATTATTACAAAGAAAATCACATAACTTTTGGTCAAAAAAATATTCAGAGTGCTCATCCAACAGCAAAAATACTAAATAACAGGTGCCAAATAAGGAAGGCTTGCGCAACTACCTTTACAAATGTCCATCATGGTTGAATTATTTCTTGGGATGACCACCTTGTACATTTTTCAATAAAAGTGTAATAGGTGCATATGCCAAATATTATTGCCATCTGTCACATTTTCCAATCCACATTCACGTAGTGGAGTGGAAGTATAGTAGTGGTTTAGAATGTCATGAACGTGGAAATTTTAAATTTGAGCAAAAAAGATTTTTTCATCTATTCTATAGTAGTGATAAAAAAATTAATTTTTTTAAAAATAGTTTTTTTTCCGTCTATTCTAGTGGTAAAATTTTTTTCCAAAATGGTAAAAAATGTTCCAATTTTTTTTTCCGAAATATGTTTAGAATGCCATGAAACGTGGAAATTTTAAATTTAAACAAGGAAAAAATGTTTCCATCTATTTTAGTGAAAAAATGTTTCAAAAATGGTAAAAAAAAAAATTCCATCTATTTTGGTGATAGATTTTTTCAAAAATGTTCAAAAAAATTCAATTTATTTCTGAAATAGGTTTAGAAAAATTTGAGCAAAATAATTTTTTTTCATTATTTATTCCCTTTGGGCGGCCCACCCTGTATATTTTCCAGTGAAGGTTTAACCATTTCTTCGCTGGCAGTAGTGTCAGCTACCTACCAAATTTGACTATTATCCACCAAGTAGTTTCTTAGATAATGCACCAACAGACAGACAGACAGACAGGCAGGCAGACTGACGGAATTGAGAAACCTATATATTCGTAATCTACGTGATCTGAAACGTGTAAATCCTAAAAAATCTCTGAGGGTGATTTTTTCTCGAATACAATACTTCCCTTCGGTATGCGAGGGAAGTAAAGATACAAATCACTTGACAACTACTTGACGGCTTACGTTTAATTTCAAACTAAATTGTCATAGCACAATTTTCTAAAGAAAAAAAAAAAGCTATCAAAATGATATTTTCGGACTCGGACATTGTTTTAAACAAAATTTCAATAGTCTTTAATATTGCTGAAATTTTAGACTCGAAGTTTTTGAAAAATTTTAAACCACATTCATTAATATATTTTTTCGATTAAAAATGCCTAATATGATTTCATTATTTCTTCCATTTATTTTGGTACCGTAGGTGGCTTTGCATTTGTAAAACGCGACGTTTTTTTGGCCATAAGTAGATTCTAATTTGTTCTGTCTTTTGGTAAAATTTGGTTCAAGTCAGACAAAAAAAAAGTTATAAAGGTGTTTGTTTCCATTTTAAATGGGTCACACTGTATATTTTGGAGCATTTTTATGATAACATCATTGTAATTCGCGGGTGATTTAATTTTAGTGGTAACGAATATATCTAAAAAACTCACTTCTGAGTTCTAAATAGAAATATAGATGTATCTAATGAATTGCTTTGTTTGAACTTTGCAGGTGACGGTGTGGGGAGATTACGGAAGAATAGAAGGCAAGAAAGTGTTCATGGGCGTAGCGCAAATAATGCTGGACGATCTGAACCTGAGCAACATCGTCATAGGCTGGTACAAATTATTCGGCACCACATCCCTGGTTAGTGGACCTCCTTCTCTCGGTCTGTCTCGTCGCAGCTCCATGGCTAGTTTAGATTCCCTCAAATTGTAACCTCCACCACTACCGATTGTCCCATTTTATCACTCATGCTAGTGTCACGTCAAAGAGTATGCAAGAACTGACGCACGTTTCGTACCCCTTACATTAGATCATCTCCCTTCTTGTATACTTTTCATACATGTCATTAATCACCGCTCACTGCATTTCACCGACCTTGTAGCTGCGCATAGCCGTCGACTGTTTCTTCCACTACGCATAGGTACGGATCCTGTCTCTTTCCATTACGTTGATATCTCTTGGTGTGCTTTTGTGATCCTCTGTTTATTCCATAGGCGAAGGTTTGGGTGTGTCCAAAATATTTATGTTGAGGTTTGTGGCTAATATCGCAAACATTTGGCATTAAGTAGTTTTCTCAAATAAAATAGAACAAAATAAACGTATCATCTGTGCCATGTACATAACGGCTCTTTAATTTTGGACCTGCCGTCATCCCCTTATAATAATAATAATAATAATACGGCAGATAGCTATTTTGAATATTTAGCTGTTGATATCAGATTCAGTATCGGTTACGCAGAAAACATTAAATGCCCATGGTAACTTAATTTTATCCCGGCGCATTCGCCAAATTCTCGAATTGAAAATAACTTTCGCTCCGATTTTGCTCATCTTATTCTAGACATAGCTTGATACTAATAGGAGATCACCGCCGAGCCATATCGAAGATAAAACAAAACATATATACGGATAAAATGGAGAACCTGCTTTTAAAAAAAGTTAAAGTCTGTTATAAATAGGCGTCTGCGCAAAATGTCATTGAACTATTCATGTCTTCGTTTATATTTCTTACTTTTATCACACTACTAATATACGATTCAAATTTATTGACCCCTCACTTTAACCGCGAATATCTCAGAAACGGAGGACCAGAAATAATTGAAAAAATGATGTGTTAATTATGAGTTTATTCTATATCAATTACTGAAATTTGAATAATGTACATTAAACACTTTTGAAGTTCTGCTAAGTTATATTAAAAAATGTCCTACATTTTAAGGAAATTGTTCCATATCAGTTTTATATCCATTATATCTTGGAAAATATGCCTACTATGTAAATAATATTTTAGACACCGATAAAGCACGGCATTTTTTGTACGAGGAAATTTTTTCATAAATTTTTATTCCAAAATTCTACAGTTATTCTGAAAAACGTCATGTTTATTCGGTTGTTTATCAATGTTTTTAAAAATTTATTGTTAAAATAGTTAATTATATAAAATGTAAGCATTTTCAGAATAAATAATTGGTAGATACCGAATATTAATTTAGTTATCAAACGTAATAGATAAAACTCTTGCAAACTTTCAATGATATTATCCTTTACACTTGTATTGAAACATTCTTTATAGGATTTTGCAAACAGCAGAAAAAAATAACTATCTATAAAAGAAAAACTTTGTGTAGAAATATTAATGAAATCTTTGCATTCTTTCGATAACCTGAATTCTGGTTATGCTGGCAAATTAAAATCCTAAAATGAATTTGTCTAATTTCTTATTTGACAATTCTCATTCTAACACTAGCATCCACACAGTCCCCTACTGTGTGGATGCTAGTGTTAGAATGAGAATTGTCAAATAAGAAATTAGACAAATTCATTTTAGGATTTTAATTTGCCAGCATAACCAGAATTCAGGTTATCGAAAGAATGCAAAGATTTCATTAATATTTCTACACAAAGTTTTTCTTTTATAGATAGTTATTTTTTTCTGCTGTTTGCAAAATCCTATAAAGAATGTTTCAATACAATTATAAGCAAACAAATAATAATTCATTTTTAAACCTTTACACTTGATAACTAAATTAATATTTTATATATACCAATTATTTTTTCTGAAAATGCTTGTATTTTATATAATTAACTATTTTAATAAAAAACTTTTAAATACATTTAATAAATAACCGAATAAACATCACGTTTATGAGAATAACTGTAGAATTTTAGAATAAAAAATTAATGAAAAAATTTCCTTTTACAAAAAATGCTGTGCTTTATCGGTGTCTAAAATATTATTTATATAGTAGACTTATTTTCAAAGACATAATGGATTTAAAATTGGTATTGTCAAAATTTCCTTAAAAAGTAGGATATTTTTCAATATAACTTAGCAGAACTTCCAAAGTATTCAATGTACATTATTCCAATATCAGTGATTAATTTAGAATAGAGTCATAATAAACACATAAGTTTTTAAATATTTTCTGCTCCTCCGCTTCCGAGATATTCGCGGTTAAAGTGAGGGATCGATACATTTGAATCGTATACAGGGTGCCTCACCGGCAACTGAATCGATCGATATAGAGAAAAGTACGCATCAGAAATTTTTGAAAATTTAAGTAGTTACTATTGTCGGTGTGGCCAATCCAACTAAAATAATTAGAAGCATGGGGTACTTCCGGTTATACCGGAAGTCGATACCAACTTGCTTATTTTAAACGGAACACCCTAAATATTTTTGACTTTTCGAGATGACAATAAAATTCTGAGTTCAGGCATGTAGCACACCCTATATCTAAACCCAGTAGTTTCGAAGATATTTGACATTTTATAAAAAATTTGACACGTGCAACGGTTTGCAAGAACCGTTATCGCTTTTTTTTTTGTGGGACATCCTCATTTGCTCTTTCTCACGGAGAAAGAACATAAGAAGAACTACGTTCTACAACTGAAATAAATTCAATAACATCATACCAAGTGTTCCGTTTTTCGCGTTACATTTTGTCAACTTCAAACCGCGAAAACTTGTTTAGGTCAAATGTCAAACACCATGTATTTTTTGCGTCAAGTTGTGTAAAATTGAATTCCCTTTTTTCTGACATTAGCATTGGGGGGTTAAAGTTTTCAACTTTTTGAAATATTTGCGATTTTATTAGAAATTCATGAATTGTTGTAATCATTTTGTCAAAATAGCCACGATTAGAAACAATCAGTCATTATTTTATGTCAAAAAATGCCAGCATGTTTAAATTACACCCACGAAGACTTTTTAAATTTGTTACTTATTTATGGAGAATGTGATAAGGTAATATCAAAAACTTGCAGCACATTTGCTACTCGATATCCAGAAAAACGGAAACCGTCACAGAACACTGTAAAACGCATACTGGAAAATTTTAAAATTTATGGCTCTGTCAAGGCAAAAATGCAAAGAAGAGAGCCTATTGTTGATGACGAAAACATTGAAATAGTCATTCTGGGATATTTTCATGCCGTTCCAAGGATGTCGTTAAGACAAGCTGCTCTGGAATCGGGACTATGCAAGGATTCAATTCACAGAATCTTATTAAAACATAAGTTTCACCCGATTTCATTCCATATGGTTCAAGGATTAAAAGAAACAGATTTCCTAAGAAGACAGAATTTTTGTGAGTTTATTCTAAAAAGGTCTGAGGGTGACGATTCTTATTTGGGAAATATTATATGGACAGATGAAGCAAAATTTACTAAAAATGGACTTATTATTAGACACAATTCGCATTATTGGAGTGACTCAAATCCTTATATATTCAGGGAGCGAAACTTTTAGGAAAGTTGGCAGTTCAATGTTTACTGTGCCATAAGAAACGATAGAATGGTGGCATTACAATTTTATCAGTAAAATTTAAACGGTAAATTAAATTTTCTCTTCTGCTAATATGCATAGGTAAATTTTTGTTTTTTTTTTTAGGCGAAAGATATCTGAATATCTTACAAAATTTGAATTTGAATTTTTTATCAGCACCACGGTGCTCCCCCATATAACGCATAAATAATTAATAATTATTTACAAGAAACTTTTTATGATCAATGGATTTCCAATAATGGACCTTTCTTATGGCCTCCTCGCTCGCCCGACTAATCAGTTGTGGATTAGTTTATTTGGGGAACTATTAAAAATAAAGTTCATGAGAGCCCATTAACAACCATTGAAGATTGTATGTAGAGAGTAAGAAATGCATTTCAAAACATATCACAGGATTCAATTAGAAGAGCTACCCATGAGGAACTAATCCGAATGTGCGAAAAATGTGTCGAGGTTCGAGGGCGAAATTTTGAGCAATTATTAAATTAAAATGGAATCATGTTTTAAATTGATCTTATCTCTGCTATTTTAGTTCATACCATATCTTCAATTCGATTAATACGCATGTTACAGTGTTAGTGTTATTTTCCGTTTTTGTGGATATCGAGTAGCAAATGTGCTGCAAGTTCTTGATATTACCTTCTCACATTCTCCATAAATAATAAACAAATTTAAAAAGTCTTTGGGTGTAATTTAAACATGCTGGCATTTTTTGACATAAGATAATGACTGATTGTTTCTAATCATGGCTATTTTGATAAAATGATTACAACAATTCGTGAATTTCTAATAAAATCGGAAATATTTCAAAAAGTTGAAAACTTTAACCCCTTAATGCTAATATCAGAAAAAAGGGAATTCAATTTTACACAAATTGACGTAAAGAAATACAGGGTATTCCATTTAACCTAAACAAGTTTTCGCGGTTTTGAGTTGACAAAATGTAACGCGAAAAACGGAACACTTGGTATGATATTATTCAATTTATTTCAGTTGTAGAACGTAGCTCTCCTTGTGTTCTTTCTCCGTGCCAAAGAGCAAATGAGGATGTCCTAGAGAAACAAAGTTAACGGTTCTTGCAAACCGTTGCACCTGTGAAATATTTTATAAAATGTTAAATATTTTCGAAACTACTGGGTTTAGATATAGGGTGTGCTACATGCCTGAACTCAGAATTTTATTGTCATCTCGAACTTCCGGTATAACCGGAAGTACCCCATGCTTCTAATTATTTTAGTTGGATTGGCCACACCGACATTAGTAGCTATCGAAATTTTCAAAAATTTCTGATGCGTACTTTTCTCTATATCGATCGATTCAGTTCCCTGTGAGACACCCTGTATTAGTAAATAATTTCTTGATTTCCATAACTGATAAAATTACGCAAATTTATGAAAAAGAAAATCGACCTTCACGAGCATTTTTCGATAAAAAATATCATAATAATTTTAACGAATTTACTCCTAACTATACACTCACAGTAAATTATAAAGTTTTCCTGTTCGCGTTTGTTTTTCTAAATATCGCCTAACCTTACCTATCGACTCGAACGATTGAAAGTCAATGTCACGCATAATTTGTCGTAACGACTTACCTACATTTTTACAACTTATATAACAATAACATGTACATGGCATTTTTTTTATTTAGGACACACCCAACCTGATTCATTAATGAATTTTTTACTGTTGGTTCTATCGGGAGCAAGAGGTTAATATTTGAGGACTTTATGTTTGCATGTTAGTGTTTGGGAAATCGTCAATTAGGTCAATATGCTCTTTCTATCTGTTCATCGATACGAACACAATAGTCCAATCAAATTAGATTTGGTTTGCATAAAAATTTCCATCCATCTAATTTTTTGTATGAAGCATATATATTGAAACATTCTTTATAGGATTTTGCAAACAGCAGAAAATATAACTATCTATAAAAGAAAAACTTTGTGTAGAAATATTAATGAAATCTTTGCATTCTTTCGATAACCTGAATTCTGGTTATGCTAGCAAATTAAAATCCTAAAATGAATTTGTCTAATTTCTTATTTGACAATTCTCATTCTAACACTAGCATCCACACAGTCCCCTACGGCCATGCAGATTAAACTAGTATCCACATAACCCCCTACGATTATGAAGATTCAGTTAAAAATGAGAACAAAGACCTAAAATGAATTTATTTATCTACTTTGTCTTAAAAAAAATTTCATTCCAATGGATTACATTTTCATGAAATCTATCATTCTGTTTCCTGGAAATGCTTAGCCTTTGAAACGTTTTTCGCCCTTATTCTGGAGCTCATCAGAAAGACATAAAGCCATTCATAACGATGTTTCATGCAAAACCAAGACAATTTCTTTGAATAAGTGTGAAATGATTATATTTGACATTGACTGATAAAAACAACCTCACCTATCTATTAGCTAACTAGTATTGGAGCCTATATACTCTATGCATGTTTAAAAATGAATTATTATTTGTTTGCTTATAATTGTATTGAAACATTCTTTATAGGATTTTGCAAACAGCAGAAAATATAACTATCTATAAAAGAAAAACTTTGTGTAGAAATATTAATGAAATCTTTGCATTCTTTCGATAACCTGAATTCTGGTTATGCTAGCAAATTAAAATCCTAAAATGAATTTGTCTAATTTCTTATTTGACAATTCTCATTCTAACACTAGCATCCACACAGAGAGTATATAGGCTCCAATACTAGTTAGCTAATAGATAGGTGAGGTTGTTTTTATCAGTCAATGTCAAATATAATCATTTCACATTTATTCAAAGAAATTGTCTTGGTTTTGCATGAAACATCGTTATGAATGGCTTTATGTCTTTCTGATGAGCTCCAGAATAAGGGCGAAAAACGTTTCAAAGGCTAAGCATTTCCAGGAAACAGAATGATAGATTTCATGAAAATGTAATCCATTGGAATGAAATTTTTTTTAAGACAAAGTAGATAAATAAATTCATTTTAGGTCTTTGTTCTCATTTTTAACTGAATCTTCATAATCGTAGGGGGTTATGTGGATACTAGTTTAATCTGCATGGCCGTAGGGGACTGTGTGGATGCTAGTGTTAGAATGAGAATTGTCAAATAAGAAATTAGACAAATTCATTTTAGGATTTTAATTTGCTAGCATAACCAGAATTCAGGTTATCGAAAGAATGCAAAGATTTCATTAATATTTCTACACAAAGTTTTTCTTTTATAGATAGTTATATTTTCTGCTGTTTGCAAAATCCTATAAAGAATGTTTCAATACAATTATAAGCAAACAAATAATAATTCATTTTTAAAGAAGCATATATGTTCAACGAACGTTCAACAAAATGTCAGAAGCTCTTATACAGTGTATCTCTCTTGTGGTCTACACATCCTCGTAATTTGATCACTTTCTTTCAGATCAACTTCAAACTTTTGTCAGTTATGCAATCCACAACATTGATTATTTTTTGCCTAAAAAAATTCTGAGAATATGAAAAATAGAAATATGAAAATTTGAGAAGACAGTAGTATATATAATTTTTTGGAAAAACCTATTCATCCTTAGTATTTAATTTATTCAAGTAGTCAAAATATTAATTACTTATTATTACAAATACACTTAAATTACCAGTATCAAAAAATTCACAAAATTTAACAGGGACAACTTAACTAGCCCCACTGATCCATCTAACATAATACATTTATTGAGCAGATTTTTCACATTTTGAATAACTTTTCTCCGTTCTTGGGGACTAATTTCTTGGAATGCTTGCTGGATACGGATCTCTATTGTTTTGCGATTTTTTTGTACACTATTTGTTTCAGTAATTCCCATAAATAAAATTTCAATGGCTTCAGGTCTGGATATCGGGGCGGCCAATGTCTTAATAGGCTATTGCGTCCTATCCAGTATAGAGGAAAGTGTTCTTTTAACTGGGTACCCTTGAATTTATGAATGTGTGACCCATGCAATTGTAGACATATAATAAGTCTCCTAATACGAGTAATGGTAATTTATAAAGAATGTCTTGCAACTCGAAAATTTAAAAACATTTCAAAATTCAAATTATTTCAAAAAGCCCAACAATAGTTTCGGTGAATATTCCGCACTAGACATTAATTTTCTGAGAGTATTGTAATTTACAGTTTATTTTTAAATTCGGATTATTTTGTGTCCACCATCTGCAGTTCTATGTAGAAGCAATATCATTCGTAGTAAATGTTCCTTCGTTACTAAAAATTATTTTCTTAAGGAAATTTGCGTCATTTAAATAATTTTCTTGTGCCCATAAGCATCAACATTCTTACATCATCTCCTAGTTCAAGTGTAAAAACTTCGGTTTATATGCTTTTAGTTTGTGACGTTTGAGACATCTCCACACTTTACTTCTGGAGACATTTAAATACAAACCTAGTTTTTTGACATTTACTCGGGAATTAGCACGCAATGTATTCACTATCATTGCACCAATCACTGGATCAATTTTAACTATGTTGGGCTCCATAAAATCATGTTCCGTTCGACGCAGCATTGTGTGAGAGATTCCGAATGGGCGCCCTCGGTGAATTATTTCCATTAAAAAGTTCTACAAATTTTGTACAAAGTCTAGATTTTGTTTAAAATGCGAAAAACTGTTTTTTGTTCCTCTTTTGAATAACTTCTGCAATGGACCGCCTGTCTAAAACTACTTCTTCCTACCTTTCCCATATTTCGGGTGATTCGGTTGGCAGAAAAAAGTATGCATTTTCGACAATTTGACTGGCCTTTATAGATTAACTTGGCAATTTTGAACATTTTATTCTGTAAATTTTCATACTCTTTAAGAGTTCTTAGTGGGCCATAATTCAGAGAGAAACTTTTTTACGCAAAAAATTATGAGTTTTGTTGATTGTATAACTGACGAAAATTTGAAGTATGAGGTGAAACACACTGAATGAATCAATAGTTATAAATTTTTTAGTTGCATTAATCTTATAATATCTACAAAAAAAAGTAAAAGAACCTTTTCTGTAGTAAATTTTCTAAAATGCAAACTTGATAATACCTATTATCTTTGACAAGTTAACAGTTTCAGAAATATTTGCAAAGTACTGCTTCTTATTACCTTTCACTTGTTGTAAAATTTTAATATCTGACGACATCGTTAAGGAATTTTGACATTTTGTTCAAAACATCGAATACATGCTTCTTACCAAGATTCAGCTGAATAAAGTTATTTATTCATATTGTGCGTTTTTTAATCTAACTTGACTGGACTACAACCAATAAGTTGCATTTTATATTTTGTGCATTGCATTTTCCGCAGTGCTTTGAAACATTTCACTAATCTTACGCATATAATTCGAATCAATCAATACTCCTTGAGAAATGTTACAAAAAAATTGCTTCAATTTACAAACAGTATTTAATTACGTGTACTTAATTCAAGTTACATAAATCATTTTAAGTGCGTTGTTTTTCAATACCTGTTAAATTTATACAACAGTTAGCCTGCTACGAATACAATACTTACACAGTAATTGATTTAATGACCTTATAGTGTTGCTAGGTAGACATATTAGGGTATGGAGCCAAGATAATGTTGCTGTCGGTTTTGTCGAAAATACTTTGGCGCCGATCGTATCGATTGACGAAACTTCCTAAAAATTATACCTAATAAGACGAATAGACCAAGCAAGAGAGACTTTTTTGCGTCAACATGAGGTAAAATGCTGCTGATTTCGTAATTCAACTTATCTAGATCGCCAAACAAAAATATATTTAATGTAGGTTATCATTAGAATGCGAAGATTGGAAATTAATATTTTTATAGATAGTTTCTCTTGTTATTTCTCATAGACAACTTTTCTGCTGTTTGCCAGATCCTATAAAGAATATGTTTTATTACAAAAATATCTTGTGATAATTTTTTTCCAGCAAACGATTTTTAGTATTTTCACAATAGCCTTTAATTTAAAAAAATAGATAATATTAATTTGGAAAAAATTATTTTAAAATTCTCGTTATTTTACCATCATTTCATTAGTTTAAAAAAATCAAAAAAAAATAATTCTTATGATTATGAAAATAGAGATAAAAACCTACAATTTGAATATAAGAACGTCTACATTGATGGCCGGTCCTAAATTTTTTGGTTTAAAAGAGTAAGTTGATTTCTTAGTTAGTTTTTTAAAATGTAAGGTTAGATTTCATTATTTTCACACAAGGTTGTAACAGGTCGATAGACACTTTTAATAACTTCTATCTGAAGTACTTTTTTATACTCTTTGCAAAAAAAGTTAAAGTTAACTGCGAAAAAATTAAACAGAATCGATTTTTAATGGTCAATCTAGTATATGTTTAAACTTATATAGACTAGTTATTAAAGAAAATAGCAAAATTCTGTCTCAAGTGTTTGCATTTTGCCTTTTCTATCTCTGCTGCTTGGTCTAAAAGAGAAACTCTCTACGTGTAATGTAGGTTTGAAGTTAAGAGTTTCATCGTGACGCAATAGATGTTTTTGCTGATGCCCCACAGACTTCAATAAAAATGATTTCCTTTTCATTTTAGGACAAAGATTTTAAATGGAAATTTTTAGGAAATCACTTTTATATGAAAATCAACAGTATTTTGATTGAATTTTGATTGATGTATTACTGTTGACAAACTCTCTGTATACTATATAAAGACAAATGCACCGGAACGATTTTATTAAATTAAGTCATCAAACAAAACAATTTATTTAAGAATTTATTAGTATTTACTTTTCCATTCAAGCAGATATTTGTCATTTACAAACGTAAAATAATAATAATAATTATTATTAATTTATTTTATGTATTCCCTGGACCCGTCTTTGATTTTGTCATATCATATGGGTTGTATGTCAAAATTTATCAGCCCGTTATCTTGAAACTCATAAAACTTTTTTATTATCTTGGCTGCATATCTTCGCTATTAAAACATGTTTTTTACTAGTAGAGTAGAGAGCTGTGGCATGGCATGTAGGTACTACAAAGTACAAGCTGGGTTTAAAAAGTTATTTCATTAACAAAATTTAGAGAATATGTTTATTATGCAACGAATGGTAGGGGATTGTTAACAAGTATATAAGTATATATTAAACAATAAAATAGACTGAAATCACTAATAGATTTACAAGAAGATGAATATTTTCCATCATTTCTGTCTGAATCCATCCTGTGCATGTTCCAAATATCGGTCACTGTTTCTCGACCCGTCTTGTATATCTGTTTGATTTAATATGCTTATTCAGTAGACTACTTATTCACCGTCATCTCCAAATTTTGATTCATTTCATTGAATGCGTATCATTACTATAATGCAATATGTGTTTAGAACCATATAGAACTTAACCTTTGTACTGGAAAAAGTCCTTAAGGTGGCCATTCCCTAGAAAGAGACATCCGATAGGAAAATATTTATTATTTTTGCCCATAACTTTTTTTCTTAGTACGTATATTTAAAAAAATATATAAGAGTACCTAAGTAGAACTATAACAAGACTATTACTATGAATTTTCACTCAATAATTTCAGTGGTTTGCAAAATAGCTCGATTTAAAACTAGGAAATAGGAAGATTAACACAATTTTTAAATTTAAATCGAGCTATTTTGCAAACCACTAAAATTATTGAGTTAAAATTCGTAGTAACAGTCTTGTTATGGTTCTACTTAGGTACTCTTATAGTTTTTTTAAATATACGTACTAAGAAAAAAAAGTTATAGCTAAAAATAATAAATATTTCCCTATCGGATGTCTCTTTCTAGGGAATGGCCACCTTAAGCCTAATCCTTGAGAGGCGCCAGGATTAGTAAATCAAGATATACATGGTGTTCCGTGGGTAATTGTACATAGCCTAATGGGATATATTACTAGCAGCAACCTGTGCTTATCAAGGACATCTCTCGCTTCTATTTTATATAATGGTACGAAGATTGAGGTTCTTTCATTGTCATATTTATGATTGTGATATACAGGGAAGTTTTTTTGCCTAAGTCTTCAGCCACCATATATTTTATGTCTTAAATCCAATAAAATTAAAATTTGGCATATAGGCCTACAAGCCACAATATCTATATTTTTTCAAAACATAGTATCGTCTCGGGTAAATCTGACCACCACAAACATGCGTGCCATATTTTAAGCAATTGAATAGAGCGGTTGTAAAACTATGGCTGTTAAAAAATTTGGCAAACATTTTGGAGGAATAATATGGGGTTTTTAAGTGGATGTCCCTTGTTTCCCATTAGGCAATGTACAGTTAGTTACTTACGATAAAATATTGCGCCAATATAATTATATACATATATACAATTCAAATCACGAATCTTGTCGTTTACGTAAGTATCTTTTAATTTTCGAATCAAATCGACTCAAGGTCACACAGGGGCGTACCATTTGAAGGGAGTTTTCTTTAAAATAACAATTATTACTTCGCACAAATTTAACATTGCAATATAATATTCTCTCCAAGCGACAACTCTACTTTAGCGGTCCGACAGACTAACTACAAAAACTACAAAATCAACTAAGCCACAGACTTGCTTCCGGAGTACATATAATACATTGTATCCCTCACATCCATCTTGCCTCCATCAAGTCCTTAGTTTTAATTTTCTTTCTGGGTCCATATTTTGCCACAGTAGTCATTGGGGCGTTCTGCCCCTCACGAGTTTCCCTACAAATCCGTTGCATCGTCCACATACAAATACCCAGTGCATTAGAAGAACGCCAGAAGAAAATTTACTTTGTAAACATCTGCCACATTTAATTTTGTGATTCACCTCATGGACTGCTTGCAGAAGTAAAAAGGGACCTCCGTTGCATTTTTCCCAACTAATTTCACCACCATGTCTCTGGCTACTACATTCAGTGTTTTGTCCGGCATTTTGGGATTAGTTTCTTTACAAACAATAAAATTAAAGCACTCACAACCTATTTACATAAGTACAGGAAACTTAAAACACCACAGTAAAAAACACTACAAACTTATATAAATAACGAGAGGAAATAGAAAATCAATAAATTTGACAACTGCACGATACTTAACTAACAGAATGCTGAACACCGGTTGCTACAATAATCGGTTGTATTATTCATCTCTAAAACGCATCGTTACGCTTGGAATTGCTGTGGTAGTCCCATCAGTCGTGACTCTCTGTTATTTACATTGTAATGCGCTAGTATTTAAGCTGATACAAAAACCTCGTGTCTGATAAATAGGCCGGTAGTCGTAACTTTTTTTTGGTCAGAAATTTGAAACAGTAATTTTATTGACTATTATTATAGGAAAGATTGCGCTGGACACGATGGTGACATTAAAAAAATTATAAAACACAGGCTTCATTGGTAAAAACAATGGTTTTTAGAGAAAATGTTCATTTCTCGATGTTCTTTGACTTTTTAACGTTGGACAAAAAAGTCATATCAATATGCGTCGTTTGAGACTTGTAGCGATCTTTTATCTTTGACCGTTCAATTGTTATAAACAAATGAAGGGTTCTAAATTAACAATTTTTTTATGTTCAACAAAAAGTCATACGGATATTTTATTGTGGTTAAAATGTTGCATTTTGTTCATAGAATTTACAGTATTTTGTTTGTGTCGATATCTCGCGTATTTTGCAATTATTTAAACAAATAAGCTAATTCGTTTATCAAGCATTTGCGACTTTCCACGGCAATTTTTGCTCTCTCCACCAATGGCAATCGATAAATATTGATAGAAACTATCATTTCTGTGTGATCTTGCCCCTTTTTTCCTTTTTCTTATCCCCTCGCCAACGTTTTTTAAAGAATGGCTTAGTAAACAAATGAAATATCTCAGCACAGGACTGTTGTAATTGTCGGCAAATGAAAGATGATAAAAAGGAAAATTGACAGCCTAGATAAACCTCGAATCGAAGATATAGACCATTTTGCGTTTATGACTGTCAATTTTCATACATTTTTTGCTATTATAACAATGAATTTATGAACGCCGTACAACGTTTTTTAGTGTTTACGCTCCGAATAACTTGGGCAGTGACGACTTTGTGTATATAAAATTCAAAGCGCGCTTTGCTTTAAATGCACTGTAAGTGGTCTAAAGTGCATTAAAGAGTCCTTTAAATGTATTTTTATTTTATTTCTTGTTTTTTTAAGTTTAATTACTTTTTTATACAGAGTGTTCCTTAGTGACGTGCTAATATTTCAGGGTGTGATTCCTTACGTCATTTTATGTAG
The DNA here is from genome assembly GCA_963583905.1 of Stenurella melanura. Taxonomy (NCBI): domain Eukaryota; kingdom Metazoa; phylum Arthropoda; class Insecta; order Coleoptera; family Cerambycidae; genus Stenurella; species Stenurella melanura. Next base: position 833,353 of record OY757311.1, read on the forward strand.
AAAAGTTCATATGAACATATGTCCACAACGGCTTAAATTTTCTGTTATAGGGTCTTGAAATTTTCTTTTTTAAATTGTTTTTTTTTAGTAACTCAGAAAGTATGTATTAATAGGATTTGAAACCACATATTAATTAGAAAAGTTGTTTTATCGCTCCACCAGTCGCGTTCCTGCGACCATGTCTTCTGATATTTTTTACCAAAAAAAGTTGTACGCCACTGACATTTTTTCATGTGAATATTTTCCTGAGTAGTCTGATCAATTCTACATGAAAACGGTTTCTTGCATTTTTCTCGTCAGACGCACAGTTCTTGATTGAAGCAATTAAATTCAAACTGAAACTAATGGGCTTGTTACATGATATTCTTTTTATATGGTTTTTATACTTTTCCATATAGTACTCGATATTCTCATTATACACTTAAAATTTCGTATTATTAACTTTTTCCGTTCTCGAGATATACGGAGGTGAATTTAGTAATAGTTGCAAAAACCGATCGCTCATTTGTGACGTCACTATACGCAAGTGACGTAAGAAAAATGACTTTTGGAACCTTTCAAATTTAACCTGAAAAGTCGAAAAACATGAAATTTTTAAACGCTGGTAACTAAATAAATACGTCGAGTGGAAGTTCGTTCTATGTGTCTACGGAAAGGAGAAGGTCGGCGATGAATTATAATCGTAAATTGCAGGGTCGAAATCGAAAATTTGTTCTGGCAGGAGCGAGAGAAAATTGTAATTTTTTGACATTTCACCAAATTGTACTCCCCTACTGTCAAGTAGTAAGCAACACAAACAATACTTCGAAAACACTTATAATTATAACCAATAAGGAGCATCAAGTCTATTGAGATCGCCGAGTCTATGCGTATACTGACGTAGCGCCTGACCACGCCCCATTTTCGCGAGATGGAAATTTGTAATAATTTTTAAGATACTAAACGTGCGAATAAGATTCTGATTTTTTGCAGATCCATTGATTTATACTTGCACTTTCGATTTGTGATATAAAAAATGCCGAACAGGCCCATTACACAAGTTACTCGGAACGTAGGCACTAAAAAATGATATAAATTAATTGTTACAGAAGCAAAAAATATATGAAAAAATCAATGGATTAATGTGACAATTCAAAACTAATTAGTTTAAAATATTAACTTTATGTTTTCACAAGATTTTTTTCAATAAATTACTTAATAAAATATTGACAGTCGTAAACGCAAAATGGTCTATCTATCTACGGATCTAGTTAACGAGTTAACGAGGTCTATCTAGTCTCAAAATTTTCCTTTTTTAATCATCTTTCATTTGCCGACAATTACATTTCAATACGACGTTCCCGAGCCCAGATATTTCATTTGTTTACTAAGCATTTTTTTTTTACGTTGGCTGAGGGGTAAAAAAAAACATAGAACTGGTAGTTTTTATCAATATTTTTCGATTGTCATGGGTGGAGAGTGCAAAAAATGCCATTGAAAGACACAAATATTTAATAAACAAATTAGTTTATTTGTTTAAACACTTGAAAAATCCGCAAGATGTCGAGACAAACAAGAAATTGTAAATTATATGAACAAAATGCACAATTTGCAACATTTTAACCACAATAAAGTATCCGTATGACCTTTTGTCGAACAGAAAAAAAATGTTAATTTAGAACCCTTAATTTGTTTATAACAATTTAACGGTCCAAGATATAGGGTCGCTACGTCTCAAACGACGCGTACTGATAAAATCTTCAATTTTTATATCTTGACTTTTTTTTGTTCAATGCATTGTTTTCGTTCAAAAGTCAAAAATGAGAATTTTCACTAAAAACCATTGTTTTTACCAATTAAGCTTGTGTTCTATAGTTTTTTTAATGTCACGATCATGTTCTGCGCAATTTTTCCTATAAGAACAACCAATAAAATTACTGTTTTAAATTTCTAATCAAAATCGATGATTTGGACTTTACGACGACCGCGGCCGGCCTAAAATTGAAGATGTGAACGACAACATTCGTGATATGGACTGTATCTCCCTCAATAACACCTCCCAAGTGCACGTTTTAAAAAGGTTCATCACCCTCATAATACTCATGTCGGTATATAATTTGTATGTTGTCGCTAGTCTGATTAACCTTTCGTGATGCACCTAATTCTTCTTTATGTTTTTCAGTGAGAGGAGAATTCCCAAAGCCTGCTTTTTGAAAAGGGTAAAAATGCTTAATATTAAATATATAGTGTTACAATATGACGATATATCTAAAGACAGTTTTAATTAAAAAATAAAACGCTATGAATATTTTCCTGTACATTTTGCCCCTGTAGAATATAAAATATACTTAAGACTATATCCCAAACTGATCCGGATGGGTTTTATTACTCGATAAACGAATGAAATGTACCTCAAAATATTTAAACGCTGACTAAAAAATACGAAATTGTAAAAAAATAAATTATATCAGAATATTTATAATATTACCAGATACAGCATGGTGCGAAAACAAAAAATAAATTAATAATAAAAACTAGCCAGAAGAGTAGCTGAGTAAAAATAGATACATATAGTGTAAATGAAGTGAAGAGACCGTGTAGATACCACGCACACATACGAGTATAGTGTCACTGAAAATCATATCCAGATATAAATTGTACGATATGTGCAGGGCGAATCGGTTTAGCGTGCGGGCCTGTACAACGACGAGTAGGATAGGAGAGGAGTTAGTTGTACTGGAACGCTCTGTGTGTGAAAAAAATGCTTTATTGGAATTGATAATTGCTTTTTTACTTGAAACTTAAATAACGAGGACCTAGGTCACATGTTAATAATTATGTAAATTATATTAAAATAAACATAGAACTGTATATGAACGTTTACTGTAACATACAGCGTGTTCCACTTTTAGCGGACGCACCACCGAGTTTCGGTTGTATTTGGGCCAATTGACGCATTTTTTTACTAGTCAGCGAGATTTACTTTTCGGTTGTATTTGGGCCAATTGACGCATTTTTTACTAGTCAGCGAGATTTACTTTTCCGCAGCTTACTATAATTTAAAAAGTTAGTTTCGATTTTTTTTGCCTCATTCCTTTCAAAAGTTCGAAATCCCAAAAAATTATCCCAAATTTGAGAAAAATCGGTTGATAGTGACGCGTGCCCTCAAGACCATGAAGTTTCTCATGTATTTCTTATGGGAATAACACATTTTTTCGTAAATTTGCGATAGAATCGTAAATATATAGTGAAATAATAATTTCATTTATTTCTTTATCATGTCAATTGACTAAGATAATTTTATTTTGTAAATTCGTATTTTTAACACTGAAAATGTTAATGTTCGGGCATAGGACAAAAATTACGAGTTTTTTCCAACTCTCTCGACATGAAAGTATCAATGTCAGATGATGTAATACTGAGCGAGAGATTGTTACTATGTGGGAAGCAATGCGGTGTAGCCTGTCAGCGCCGATAGATATTGTACGGCCTGTTCAACTATTCCGTGCTATAGTGCTGTTTGTCAGTTCCTGACGCCGAATTTTTATTTTTATTTTATAACGATTAATGAATTTTTTCAAAAATTCAGGTTTGATTTGACGGCAGAAATAATGTTTTTCTTATTTTTCCTATAATGATTTCAATCTTTCATGGGTTAGTTAAGTGGTTAGGTTAGTTAGGTTGATTTTTATTTTGCTATCTAATTGTTAATAACTCAGCGTTGCCAATGGTTGAGAACAGAAATCTGCGCGCCCTCGTCCATAATTGTGCGATTCTGTGCAACATTGTGCGATTTATTGAAAATTCTTTAAAAACGGTAGTTTAGTTAAGACGCATGCGTTTTCGTGTCTTTATTTAAATATAAAGAATATGAAATAGAAACGAGGGGTAAATTTTACCCCTTCAGCCAGCGCTGTCTGGGATCACACGATCATAGTGCATCAAAATGCATTTTCTCTTTCTAAAAGATCATTGTAGGTGAAAAGAAAAGTCAGAACTGTGTTATTTTTCGGAAAATGTGATATGATGAACTGTCATCAGTTTGGTCTCCCTTTCTTTTTCATGCAAAAAAATCTAAAAGGGGTGTTACAGGTACGCCGGTCGCATTTACGCTCTCCTCACTTGATGGAACATGTAAAAGTGCTGTAAAAGCCTACTGCTTGTAAAAAACTTATGTAATAAGCACCTAAAATCATGTTTTTTGGGAAGGATCGTAGCTGTTTCGGAATAAGTTTATGTTTTATGTTAATCTGTTAATTTTTGTTCGAGGAAGAAATATCATAATTGTGGCTAAATATCTCCGAAAGTATTGATTATTTCAAATAATATTCCCTAGTATTGTTAATCTTTTGAAATTAACTTTACTTTTCTGTGTAAAAATTAGGCACATTATTTATTTATTTATTTATTTATTTATTTAGGTACATTAATAAAACTTATTAAACAAAAAAATCTCTCCAATGTGCTTATTATTCGATAACCTCTCAGTTATTATACTGCATATTAAGTAAATGATAAATTTCTTCCAAAAATTGTTTTTAGACCCATTTAAAAAAATGTGTTTTCCCATATCCCTCATTGACATAAATGTCAATTTTGCAATTTACTCTGCTGGTGGCATAATCTGCTATAACTGCCTTCAATTTAAAGTTAGGTAGCTTTAAAATAAAATTCTCTCTCTCTCTACTTTTGCCCTCATGGCGTTACTTTGGTCTCTGAGAAACATTCTTAAGAGTAAAGTTGTGTGTGAATTTTAGTTCACTACATTTTAATGATTCTGTCGCAAATGTACGAAAAATTGCCCTTTACCCATACGAAATACACGGGAAACTTCATAGTCTTGGGGGGTCACGTGTTAATATTATCCCATTTAACTCAAATTTGGAGATCATTATTCTAGGATTTGGAATAAGTCTTTGGAGTGAGCCAAAAAAGTATTTAAATTTGATTTTTTTGAGTCGCCCTAGTGGACACATACATAAAAAGCACTATCATTCAGGAAAGTAGTTCTCGTGGTACCCACAACTATTTGAAAAACACATATATTCTCAATTCATCCGTATACGATTGAAAGACTGGGGTGCGTCAACTCAAACTGGAATACACTGTATATAATTTATTCTCAATTGTTGAATTGCATGTGATAAACATTATGTTGGCTGTTCGAACTCCCCGCTTTAAGAAGTAACCTCCGTTCCAAAGCACAGGTGTCGCTAGATTTAATATTTTCCATTTTTTTTGTCTGTTTTACGACGGACCGGACCTTGTTTAGTTAAGCCATTACTGAGTTCTGTAAAGAAACCTCGCTGTCACATAGCATATTGCAAAAGTAAGAACGAAGAATGCTAGTTGTTTCTTTTTGTCGTGTTTTAAAAGTTTTCGCCCTCCTTTAAATAAACAGCCATACAAAAAGAAAAAAATGCCGTGTACCACAAATCAGACTACCAGTTTCTTACATATTTTGATGCGCTAAGAACAAATCGTATGTTCAATTGATTTCGTCTAAATTTTTCTTAAATCGCGAAAAATGTGGCAGATAAATGAAGATAGAACGACATTTCTCGCGATTTGAGAAACATTTAGGCGGAATCAAGCTATTTGAACATCAGATTCGTTCTTGCCACGTCACAATAGATAAGAAAATAATTGTCTGATTCCTGGGACACAGTATTTTTCTTTTTGTGTGGCCGCGTTATTGTTGGTAGAGCGAGAGGTTATAGGGTCAATCAACAAAATGAGAAGGGAGACATTGTTATAATATCGAAAAAATTACCACCGATTTTGAGGAATGATTGTTCCGATATTGGATTAAATTTACTTGTAACAACCTGCCTTAAATTGCATGACCACTACTCGGAAATGGGGGAAAAGCAACAAAGAAAGCGTTGCAAAAATATACTAAAATTTCTCATCTGCACCCATTTTACAGCTACACAACCTTCTTATGAATTCACTAACGAGATGGTGACTTGAATATCATGAGATTTCTGTTACATGAGACGACTATACGTAAGTTGCAACGATTCTTATTGAATTTTAGCTTTTACTTTGAATTTTTTGATATAATATAAATATTTTTAATGCCCCTTTTTATTCCACTAACGATCTCTTTCTCTGTCCTAAACTCGGTAAAATATCTTCAGTGCTGATATTCATCATTTATTAATTAACTTGATTGTACGTATAATTCTACAGATGCATTAAGAAATTCTGTGGACAACCAACACTTAACACCACCATCGTGTTTGTGTTCTACGCGAATTGGTGTTAAAGATGTATATGCATTTTCTTTCTTACTTTTGTGTATGATGTATACGAAAACTAAGGTCCTTGTATAACAGAGAGAAAAGTTGTATGTTCCGACTGTGCAAGATAAACATTTTAGAAAATATTTTAGATACTTGTATTTTCTACTTCAGACTGTTAATATATCAGATACGCATCGAAAGTGATAATTATATTCATTTGTTAACATTTCACTTATTTTGAAACCGAATTAATTTTGTTTTTGTGACAATCGAATAATATTATTTTGTAGAAGAAATTAATTAACGCCGATTGAATAACAGAAATTCATTTACTTTTTATTAGAAACTTTCCAATCAACATGAATATTAACTATCTCGCATTTAAAATTACGGGGCACTATTATTTATTATAGGCCAGCTAATTAAACTAGATACATGATAAAAGGAATTCACTGAAGATCGTTTTGAAACTGAGTCCACTCTCTTTTGATCTGAAATTAAAATTAAATAATACGCATTTTTGCAATTGACAAAAAGGTGATTTCTTACATTAAACATATTATTTTGAGTACTTATAATATAAAAGAAGCAAGACATGATTTCTACGTATTGGTTGTTGTGAGATAAATATGTCTTCTTCTCATGAGGGGTGTGTTTTACGCTGCCTTTAAAGACATTCGTGCGCATGGTCAATCCAAGGACATTAACTAAATACAATAGTAGCAACAAAGTAAGGGTACTTATTAATGCTTTTTCACCAATATCGTGGAAACTAATAGAGTTACGGTAAAATAATATCTGTAGCTTTTTGATAGAGCATAAAATTCTCCAAAATAATGGATATGATGACTAAAAAAATGGTACAGTTGATAGTTAAGTTTGTGTATCTGCCGCCAAAGTCTCAAAAATGGGGCTCAGAAACTCTTATGGGTTTTCACTGTTTGATAGTAACCTTAAGACTTTTCTTGATCATTTAAAATGCAATACAAAAATACATGTCATCTGCTGAGAAGACATTTTTATGGCACAACAAATTTTTTGGACCTTATTTTGCTCATGTTGTTGCTACATAAATTAAAAAATGACTTTTGTACTGTCATACTTTCTTGTGATTTTTGATTGTTAGATATTATATGAAATTATTTTCGTTATGTGAATCTTATTTTGTCACAAAATTTTCGATTAAGAAAATATTGTCCATCTTTGGAACCAAAATTACGTGATATCTAGGACTAGAAATCTGCAAAGAATGATGACAATCCAAAAAAGTCATTTTTTAAAGTCTATATACTTACAACATAAACAAAAAGAGTTTACAAAATCTGTTGTGTCGGGAAAAGTGTTTCTTTGAGTCTACAAATGACGTATGACTTTTTGCTAATTTTGGTTACTATTTTATACGTAGTTTTCGCCAATTATGTTGACATCTTCAGGAATAACGCCCTTCATTGTGTATAGAAAATAATTCCTCGTATTGGTGATATATTAACAGTTAAATCTGAAGTAAATAGAAATGTAGATAAAATTATATTTTTTTCAACTTCCTACAATGTCTTACTTGCACGTTTGGGCGAAATTAGTTTTTCCACCACCTTAAATTAACGTCATATGTATTGTACAGAACATCGAGATAAAAGTGTGTCGAATTTTTTAAATAAAATTATTAACAGAAATCCTGATGTTAACCACCAAATTCTATTCCTTATATATAACAAATTTTTGTAAATATAGTTGTTTAAGCCCTCATATTTGTAACAAATTGTGTTTGTTATAGGGTTCCTTTTCGGATAAGTAGATTTTTTATTCAATTGTACTTTAAGTTTGGTTTAGCTAAGCTACAAAGTTGTTATTTTATTCCAAGAGTTGGCCCATATTTTCTTGATTTTGAAAATATTAATTTTTGTGAGACTTAACTTCGAAAGAGTGAAAATCAGGAAAATAAGCTCAAGTTGTAGGTTTTTGTATTTACTTTCATAATCCGAAGAAAAATATATTCTGGGCTCTAACATTTTTTTTCAGTTTGAAAATTTTCGAACATAATAAAATTACTCTAAAATTCATATTTTTCCAAATTGTTGTTTCTGTTCCAGTGGTTTATTAAAAATGAAAACAAATATTTTAATCTTTGGATTTTTAAAATCTGACCAGTAGAACCAGAGATACCGATATTTTTGAGAAATACCCTATTATGAAAAAAATTATTAACGTTTTACCACGGTATTCGGTATAAAACATTCTAAAATATTATAATATAATACTTATTATTGGCAGCTAGTAAAATTTTGGTTGCATTATTATTTCACGGGTTTTCCTTATAAATGAGAAATATTCGACAATTTCCTTAGGGAAATATTCTAGTATCTGCAGATTACAGTTTATAGACCATAGCAGCAATTTTATTAACGCAAAATTGTATAAAAATGAATCCAATAAGAAAAATTATTACACATAATCAACATCTGTATAATTTGTAAAAGTTATAGTCCAAACAATTTTTATTTTGTATTACTTTTTCGGAAGAGTTTCTCGAATTTTCAACAAAGAATTACACGGATATATCCAGAATATTTTTCTTACTTATATAATATGTAACAAAACATATTCTCTATAGGATTTGGCAAACAGCAGAAAAGCTATCTAAGAACTTAAGAGAAAAACTATCTGTAAAAATATTAATTTTTAATCTTCACATTCTTTCGATAACCTGAATTTTGGTTATCCTAGCAATTAAAATTCTGAAATGAATTTGTCTATATCTTGTTTATTTATTTGATAATACTCATTGAAACACTACTATCCACATACTCCCCTACGACCATGTAGAGTAAACTAGTATCTTCACGGCTGTAAAAGGTTATGTAGATACTATTTTAGTCTGCATGGTTGTAGGGGACTATGTGGATACTGGTGTTACAATGAGAATTGTCAAATACGAAATAGACAAGTCATTATAGAATTTTAGTTGCTAGCATAACCAGAATGCAGGTTATCGAAAGAAATTTTTACAATAGTTTTCTTTTTAGTTCTCATAGATAGTTTTTTTTTGCTGTTTACCTAATCCTATAGAGAATTTGTTTTATAACGATTGTTTATGGTACAGAAAACTGCATACGCGCTTGGGCAGTTTTCGTGGTTAGAAATACTTGAATTGTCGGATATATATACAGTTGTATTTTACATAACAATTAACCACAGATATTTCTAAATATTGGCTCTATGGTTAGCGCCTCTAAATGTGATATCTATCCAAGCATGCTCCAACCCGGCGTACTGCGAAATAACTTTAATTATAAAATTGTCCCTAAGAAGTGGTTAGGTACTATAAACTTAAGGCCTCACTTCTCTTTACCAACACAAAATCCTGGAAGGAGTTGCCTTAATTATGTAAAATTAACAAAAAATATACTAAACAAAAACGGACATTGTACTTACCTTATTCAAAAATCCCTTTTTCAGGACTTGTAGGCTACGCCTATGCGTTCTGTAAGATACTCTTTCCGAACTTTTTATGTAAAGTACTATTATTAATCAAGAAGAGGTGACTGTCGAGATCGTTATGTTTTTTTTTCCTTAATATTACAATATCTTAATCACCAATCTTGCGATGGGAAATCAAGCGATCCCCATTGCGCCATCGTTATGTCAAGGGTATATAAAACTATGCTAGCTCTTGGACTATCATCAGTTCAAATATTTAAAGTTATTTGGAGCGCAAACATTCATTATATTAAAACTTTCATTTCAATTATGATATTTTTAATTATTTATTTTCATTCGAATAAGTACTCGAATTATAACGAAAAATCTTTGTGGTTGTTTTGTTAATTGGTTGTGATGCAGTGCCGAATGAATTTGAAAGCGACTCGGAGTTTTTTGTAGCACGGGATAAAATAGCAACTTTGTACGCTCAATCAAAATATAATAACTGTTCCGTTACGAAATCATAGTAATTTTGTTATTACATAATATATTAGGAATAGTGAGCTTGAAATTGCTTTAACAGAATTATCTCATGATACATACATCTTGGTGACAAAGTTAGTCCAAAAATTTATATTTCCAACACAAAATAAATTCAGTATTCGCCTGTTGATGGGGAATGTCCTATAAATATTTTTTTATATAAATGTGGTTTGTATTTTCTAAAAAAAATTGGACAAGTATACGAAAGAAAACGTTAAAAAAACTTATATAAATGTTTCTTAATCATTTTATACATCGTTCATATGTCTGTAGAATATTTAATGTCACTGTAATTTCTTGTGGAAATCTGTGAAAATTTTTTCTGTTTATAGATTATCGTATGTACAGTATGCTTGATTTATTCATCCCGGTTTGGTTCTATACGTTTGTGGCAAATCATGGTTTGTTATCTTTCCCAACTATTTTTTAATTCTTGAGTAGAAAAAATTCATACGATTGTATTCTTGTATAGTATTACATAACTTCGTTTGGCGTTCGTGAAAACAAAAGAATATCATTTTTTTTAAACGTATTACTTCTGCAATTAATAGTAAGTACAATTTTACAGAATTCCTTCTTTTGTTGCAAAATTAAGTTTTTTAAAAATATAACAAAAATAGTCGTTCTATCCAGGAATTTGTATTTGTTTTTTTATAGCTTTGAACTTTCCTACAATTAGGTCCTCTTGACGCCTGGCGTCTCTTTCAGACACACAATTTTCACGGACGTTTGTAATGATTTAACGCGGTTTGAATTACATTTTTTCAAAATCAAAATCACATCGAAAACGCCTTCTAAAACACTAAAACTGCAGTTTCACATCCATTTATGGATCAATTTTAAATTTAAAAATTGCGTTGGAAAGCTAATTTAAAACTCTACCGAGATAACGTAAAAAATGACAGGATGTCATTTAAAAAAGGGAGTTTTGGGACATACATTTTTTATAATATACTTATTTCAGAAAAACGCTATAAATTAACTTAATTGCTAAGTGTCATTTGCTTTAGGTTAAGCTTTTTTTTATTGATTAAATGCTGTGAATGTTTATTACGTATTATAAACTTAAACATGATTTTCGTGACCAGTACGTATTTACTAAAATTCGATATCCAGGATCAATTATGACTCGATCTTGATTTAAAAAAAACAGTTGTAGACATAATTCAAATTTCTATGAGATAAGATTAAAAAATATACAGAGTACTATTTAAAATAAAAAAATTAGTAGTACTTCCGGTTTAAACCGGAATTGTTATTTTGGGTCCGGTTACGTTAAAAAATGTATTTTTGTGTTAGTTATCCTGTATCCCAATTTCAAATTTGTACCTTGGAAAAGAAAGAAAAAAATGGGGGTGTACCTGGTCTCGTGGGTAGGTACTCGGTAGTGGAGGTACATGAAATTTTTAAAAAAAAATTTATTTCGTGCCTGTGATTAGCGGTCATAAAAATCCGTGACTGTACAAAATTTGAGCTATATACGTCCAATTCTTTATGAGAAACTTGTAATATACAGACGGACAGACCGATGGATATGACGAAACTAAGAGTTCTACGGAAACATAAAAACGCACGTGAAAATCGAGTGCTTCAAAGGAGCATCGGAAATACTAAAATTTCAAATCATCATAGCTACAATATTTATCATATCTTCGTTAGAAAAATACAATTTTTGTTTTATTTCTGATAGAATGAGCCTGATGAATTTCCTTAATATGTTTTAAGAATTTTTTCAAACCTAACGTAATATTCCAAAATACGAACCGTTCGTATTCGAGTATTGCCCAGTTTGGTAGAGATCACATAGTAATAATGGGGTGATTATTAGTTGCCCAGTAGAAATTTCTAATTTCTTATAATCTGATGCCGATAACTTCAATTTTTACAAAACAGTGATCAATTTCTATAAATATGTTCGCTTCTTTTAGAGTAGGGTTAGGGAAAATATTTGAATTTAAATGTACTGTACCTAATGTATAAATTTTACTTGTAAATAGCACCAAGTCGTTATAGAAATGATATAAAAGAATATTTTGTGCCGAAATATATATTGTTTGGACTACGATATTTAGTATTTGTAAATATGAATGATTTTTATCAGTTACCCAAATAATTGTAATACACTGTATACAGTTCAGAGAGTTGATTTTGATTTTAAAAATAATTGTATAATTATTATAATTAGATTTTCTACGCTGTTCTAATAATGTAAGATATACGCAAATTCTATATAAAAAAATCCCTTTGTTATATCAAGGTCCACAAACAGATATAATTTTATTATTTACATTAATATCGAACGCCTTTGAGTCTACAATTTCAATTTAGTCAGCTTTAAAATGAATGATTTAGATAAGGTATTCGAGATTATTTAAAACAAAGAAAGTAGGTTGATATCACAACAAAACATTTGTACGATAATTTGTATTGTTCCTTACTTTTTATGCGTCTTTACTTAGATACAACTCGATTAAAAATGCACTGACGTTACTAATTTAATAGCTGATTGTAATCGGATAAGCTCAAAGTGTAATTTCATGAAGTAGGTATTTCTGATTCACTTTTCTTGATAAGAAATTTACAGCATGATTGTAGAGAAAAGGTTTTATATTGCCTCATGTAGTGGTGTCCCACCAGGTTTTTCACGTGCTATAATATCAGTTAGTTGAAACGAGAAATTAATGAACAGGTATAATAATATATCGTTGAATTCAAAATAGAGTGTACTTTCATATTCTTGAATAAAAATGCTACTTACAAAACGAAATGATTAGGGATTAGGGGAATAAATTCGATAAAATTTTATTTATTTTTCTATCCGCAAAACGTCCCTCGATCTTTATTTGCTTGGCCTGTACGATCGGTCAATATCACTTTCGAATTGCAGGTAATTAAAAATTTAAAAGGAATAGACCTACAAGGTAACAGACGCCTTAAAAATTATATATGTATGGTTACCATTCCTACTGTCAATAATTTCTGTACATATAATATACCCTTATTTGGAACGTTTTCCATTAATTTATTTTTACAAAACGACATAATTGTTTACACGGCATCCCATTTGTTAATTTTCTAAATGATATGCGATATACAGTATCTAAATCATCAACAAAGACAATTATATACTATTCTAGAGCATATAAGCATGTTATACATATATAATACATACACCGTACACCATTTATCAAAATGATATCTTTTTTGTGGGATCTTGATTTGGAGTGAGCTGGACACTTCGGCTACTGAACTGTATTAGTGTACGGTCATATGACAACTGCGCATATCATTGGAAGTGTCAGCGTCCATTGAATGTCCGTCTTGATATGTTCACTCTTGACTGATGTATCCATATTATCCAGCCCCAAGGGCAAGACAATAAATGAATGATCTATCAATGTGTTTTATTTTCACATCCCGACTATACAGTATGTCCCTGGATAGTTTACCCACTCTTGTAAACTTTCTTATTGTTGGTATTTCAAGAAAATAGTATTCTTTATAAAACGTTTTGCTTATCCTGGATAATCCTAAGTATGGTGATAAAATTATTATTAAGCTAGGGGCTATTATTTTTAATTTTTTGTTAGCTTTACTTAACACAATTGTTCAAAATCATAAGGAGTGCTTAAATCCGGGGTTTAGTCATAAAAGGCAATAATCACATTTCACAGAAAATTGGCGCTGCGGTTTTGTAACTATTTTATTTTATGAAGACCAAAATTTTAAAAAACATCTCAACTCTTACTTTACATTTAATTAAATCATTGACATAGGGTTTTCTCAATACACGAAAAACACGAAAATAAAACAATAACGAACTTGAACTGGAAATAAACACTCTTAAAGATTTGCACCAGTTTACACAATCAAAGCAAGCAAGCCACGTGTAGTCTTCCAAGTGATACATATTCCTCTAACCTTTTCTAAATTCCTCATATACAGAAGCAATCATTTCTTCGCATATGGTGACAACAGCGTACCGAATATTTTGTCAATGTTCTCGTTAAAATCATCGACATATACTTTTCGTTTTAAATATCCTCGAAAGAAATATGGACTCTGACTAAATCCGACGAATCCTCGTTGCTTATTTTCGAAGAGAAGATTTTTGGAGCAGTCTGTGAGAACAGGGTGTGGAGACGCAGATACAATTATGAGTATAATATGTATAGAAATAATTTCGATGGGAAAGATATAGTGACTGAAATAAAACTTACCCCTCTACGATGGGCAGGACACATGGTGCGAGCCCAAGAAAACAATTTGATAAAACGGGTTTTTACTGCTGAACAAGTGGGAAGTAGAAAACAAAGCATACCCAAGCGTAGGTGGACTGATGGTGTATCGGTGGATGCCAGGAATATAGGTGCCCCAAATTGGAGAAAATAGTTGCAAAATAGGACAGAATGGCGAAAAAAGCTTAAGAAGCTCATGGTCCTACAAGATCTGTAGCACGAAGATGATGATGATGATGATGATAATAAGAAATAATTTAATGGAGACAAGTCAGGTGACCGTGGAAGTCAAGCTATTGGTTCATAGCGGCCGATCCACTTGTTGGGAAGTCAATATTAAGTCATTATCTGACTTGAATTGTTGAATGTGCAAGACATCTCTCTTGTTGGTATATGAATTTTCTTCTACACTCTAAATTTTCATTGTCTAGTTCTACCAACACAAAATTATTTATAATTTCCATATTCGAATTTTGATTGAGATTCTCTTCCAAAAAATAATGACCATTACTTTATGATACATTATACCACACCATTCATTTAATTTTTGACTATTAGTTATTAATTGAAAATTTGGATTCCCTTTAGCTAGTATCTACAAATTTGTGAAAAAACTACCTCGGCAAAGAATCTGTTTTTAACAGTTTTATCACCCATTATT
This sequence comes from Stenurella melanura, assembly GCA_963583905.1. Taxonomy (NCBI): domain Eukaryota; kingdom Metazoa; phylum Arthropoda; class Insecta; order Coleoptera; family Cerambycidae; genus Stenurella; species Stenurella melanura. The sequence goes on from OY757311.1 coordinate 848,442, forward strand.
AAACAAAACCCCAAACGACGACCTTCATCTCTGTCAAACAATTTAGGATTAAACACTGGGTTGAATGGAATTTGTTGCTTACTAAGATTCTCTGATTGAAATCTGCTAATACTTATCTTTTGTGATATTTTCCTAGGCGAACTCCTGGGATTTTCATGTACAGAGTGGATAACTACAAGAGTAGCAGGATCGTCATAATTGTAGGTATTTCTTTGTGATATTAACATTACCAGTGGCATCACATTAGGATGCTTCTCATACAAAATTTGAATTGTATATCGATACGAAACATTACCGATTCCATAACAATTCATTATGTGAATTCGTTGCTCCTGGGTTAACGTTGTTAATAAAAATTATTTGGTCGACTATTGATGGAAATACATATTTTGGTTACTTTGGTACTAACAGAGAATGTGCATAGTATTATTTAATTTAATTTGGCCTACGTATTCTTAAAAATTATTAAATAGTTTTAGTTTATTTTATTTATTTACCCCTTATTGAGTATTTTCTCTTTGAAAAACCATATTTAACTATTTTAACAGATGTAAAGTAATACTTGAATTGCTTCCTATAATTTTTATCTTCATAAAGTAAAATAGTTCCAAAATCGCGGCGTCTGTTTTCTGTGAAATGTGATTATTGCCATTTTTTTTACTAAAATCCATTATTTAAGCGCTTTTTGAGTTTTTAAAGAATTATGTTAAATAAAGCTTTTAAAGAAATGAAGAAATAAAGACACCTTGCTTAATAACAATTTTACATTTTTTCCATGTTTGAATACCCTTTATCACAATGATTCATGCTCGTGGTGTCCTAAGATAAGCCAAACTTCTTATAAAAAATAAATTTTCTCGAAAAACCAATAATGAGAATGTTTACGAGAGTGTGGTACTCCATCCGGAGACACACTGTATATGGTTTCTCTTTCATTTTAAAATTAATCTGTTGTATAATACCTATCACACGGGTGATTCTTATCTATGTATTTATGTCGACAATATTTATGTTAATGAAATGCATCATTGCGGGACATTGAAAACAAGCCAACGAACGTTTGATTTGAATGACTCAGCGTATTGAACCAGACGAGACGATCTCAATTTTTAGGTGATTTTTTAGTTGTTCGAAAGTCAGCAACGAATAAATTGTCTTATGCGTAACAGCTCAATGTATATGATACGACGAACATTCATTAAAAGATAACTATTATTTTAGTAAGATTTATTTTTTAAAAATGTCAAAAATCCATGTGCCTGTGCCTGCAGCCTGTATATCGTAAAAGAGGTTATAGAGGACACCAAATAAGCACTTTGTTAATAAATAGATGCACCTAAAGAAACCGTGAAGATCCTAGAGCAAATTAAAGAAGTTTCTTTATACCTATAGTCGACGAATAATAGATGTGTTTCCATCCCTAGTACAGTACATCGTTTATTCCACCCCACATTGTCAAATGCCGAACCGTAGTCCACGAAAAAATGGTACATAGGTACATAATAGTCTCGTTCCTTCTCAATAAGTTGACGTGAATTCAAAATTTGTTCTCTAGTACCACATCCCTTAACAAAGCCTGCTTACTCAGGAGGCACTTGCCGAGACAGAAAATGCTGAAGTCCGGATTGCCCTCAGCCTCATCGTACATTTGCGTCTATTTACCGCCGCACAGTGGGGCCGAAAGCAACATTTTTTGGAAAAAATTCAGAAAATTCTTAAGCCGGCCCAAAATAGCCTCGTGAGTACAGGAAAATTAATTTAAAAAATAAGACTTACGTTGGGGTGGTTTTCAGGGGGTAGAAATCGAAATAACTCAGTAATATTTTGAAACTTCAGGAATTTATAGAATTCGACCTCTGAATTAATGAAAAAATAGTAAAAAAAATCTCTTTTATAAGGAAGGGTAGTTTTTGGGGGTTGAAATCAAAATAACTGTAATAATCCGAAAATTTGGAATTTATATAGAATTTGACTTGCAAATTAAATGAAACTGATTTTGATGACATACGTTAGCGTTGGTTCTTATCCGGGGGATGTACCTAACGTAAATACATTTAAAAAAAATAAAATAAAAGAGCTAGGGCCAAACATATGAATATATTCTATCAGTGTAATAAAAATAAAATACATTTATAATTTAGTAAAATTTAATAAAAATATATCTAATTATTCACTTTCTAACGAGGTTCCTCAACTTTCGGAATCGTCAGTACTGATAATGGTAGAAACAGTCGAAACATTCGAAGTAATACTAACATTTGGCGGCATCAACAGGTCCAAAACATAGCATTCCTCCATTGGACACTTTGTACGTTCATCGACAAATTTCTTCATTTCAGACACTTGATCTTCTAATTTAACGTAGCCAGATTGTCTCATCTTATTAAATACTGTTTATCTAGTTAAATATATACCCATAGAACCAGATCCTGCAGTAAAAATAAATTAAATATATTAAGTATAAGAAAGAGGGTGATTTTTCGATTTTAACTTTAATTTATTTAGAAACTTATAAAACAAAATGGCGCAAATATGCTCATGATTTTCTTTATTTTCCTTCAAGATCAACCTATTAATGAGCAAATAAATTCAAAATTACAGACATGATATTCTATGATATCAACTAAAACTCTACCAACAAAAATTGTTAACATAGATTCTTAAGAATTTTTAAACTGTTTTTGTTAATCAAGATTAAACTTTATCAATTAACATAATTTAACAACTATAATTATAAAATGATTAACTTACCTATAGGTAATGACGCCATGTTAAAAACAGTAAAATATTTGTAAACACTAAAATAAGATTTCAAAAAGAACACGTGTCTTATCTCAGCTAAATCACAATAAGCTCTGTTAGTCGCGAGGAAGGACAAATTTCGACTGCCATGAAAAGAATACATTCATGTTTTCTGTTCTTCCTACTACAGTATAGTACTTAGTAGGCATTTAACTTTCGAATTGAGGCATTTATGCTGGTCTCTTATTATTTTTTTATTTGGAGTTTTTTCCAAGAATTACTTATCTTGGCCCCACTGTGCGCCGTCTTCGAGAAAGTGGCACCGTGAAACGTGGTAGTACTAGTGGTCGTTGAAGAAGTCCTAAACCGCTTAGCACAATAAGCTTCCATAAGTATTCGCGAATTTGCACACCAGGCAGGGGCTTCTAGATCAACTGTATGGCGTGTTGTACAGGATCAACTTCTTCCCCCCTATCATTTACAAATTATGACTTCTGAAAACTATTCTCGTCGAATCACATTCTGTCAATGGCTTTTGGGGCATAACTTGGTAAGGCTTAACTTGTTTTCGGATGAGGCACGTTTTTCTCGGGATGGTCGTTTCAAACACCCACATCTGGAGCAATGAAAATCCTTGTGCTGTCACCTGTAGAAGACACTAGTGTCATTATTCCACCAATATTTGAACTGGTATTGTAGGAGAGAGAGCTTGATCGAGTACTTGCTGCCACATTGATTGAGCAAACACATTTATCTCTAGTTCTTATAAAATGTTTTGTCTAACTTTTAGAAAGTGTCCCTCTGGAGATAATACGGGACATATGGAATCAGCATGATGGGACACCTCCACACTTTAGTTTGAACATACGCTAGTATCTAGATCAGCGTTTCCTGGACAGGTGGATTGGAAAAGGAGGTGCTATAGCCCGCGTGACGTCCCGATCTTAATCCCCTCGACTCCTTCCCTGAGATTTTGTTAAGTCTTTGATATATGAGATCACTGTAATTGCTTCTAGCAAGAGTCATGGCAGCTGACGCACATGTGCAAGGAATATTTATTTTCAGGAATATTCCATAGGGTCCTGGAATCCATGAACCGACAATGCAATCTGCGTATGAAAGTAAATGGTAATATTATGATCAACTGCTGTGAATTTGAATAATTTACGGTATATTAACAAAAATTGCTTGTTCTAGTGTGCTCTAACCTCTCAAAATTTGTCGGCATATCCTGTACAGTAGGCTGTTAGCTATTTTAAAGCATATTAACTCCCAAATGGTGCTGGACTAATATTGTTCCGATGCCATACATATACTTTTTGATTACATTACTTAAACAATCATCACAAGAATTAGATAACTTTGAAAATAATAAACTTACGACAAGCTACTGTTGTACACAAACCATTCAAAATGTTACGACACGGAGGTGACGTGTTTAGTACGTATTGTTCGATATCTTTTTCAATTATCAAAGTTACCATTTACGGGTGTTAATAATAACTTAAAAATTACCTCACTTCCATTAAAAAATGTATTAAGATTATTGGACACATTTCATTAGAATAAAACTACAGTCATTTTGAATTTATCATACAAGGTGTGTCGAAAAATCCAGATATACGAAACTAAATCCAAAATGCTTCGTCAGCATTTTAATTCGAAAGAGGGCCACATTTTTTATTTTTTTATTTTATTTATTTATTTTTATTTTATGAATACAGCTGCCCAGACAGATGTGCATCCAATTACAGGGCAGGAAATATACAAATAAGTATGTATACAATACAGAGTAAAAACTTAAAACTAAATATTTTACAAAGAAATAATAACTATAGATTTAATAATGAAAAATGCAAAGTAATGTGAGCAGGTACTTTAACTAAACGGTGATGTAGTAGGAACTAAAGGTTAAGATTGTTTTAAAATACATTGCTTTATATTATTAGTACTACAATTAAAAATATCAAGGTTCAACTGACAGCTTAAATAGTTAGAGCACATATTGTGAATAGGTGAAGATTTTAATATATTTGTTCTTGGCCTAGGTAAGTAGAATAGGGCGTATGAGCGAGTCTGAAAAGTTGGAACATTGAAATTTATGGAACTGAGAATATCCGGGCAGTCTATCCGACCTGCTAATAGTTTGTGTAGAAACAAAACAGAAAAATAGACTCTACGTGTCGCTAGGTCATTTAGATTAAATCTAGCTAGTAAGTTAGATTGTGGCGTCCCTCTGGGGGGATAAATTCCGTCAGATTTAAGGGAGAGATATTTGACGTGCCTTCTCTGAACCCGTTCCAAATTAAGAATATGAATATTGTATTGTGGATTCCAGATAATACCACCGTATTCTAGTTTTGGGCGTACAAAGGCATTAAATAGGAGAGAAAGTGTGGAAATATCTTTAAAGTGCCTTGAGTTTCGCATAATAAAGCCTAGATTTCTGTACGCATTAGCAATTGTCTGATCAATGTGGGCAGTAAAAGTTAATTTTGAGTCAAAGATGACTCCAAGATCCTTGAATTGAGTGCATCTAGTTACCATATCATTGCCTATTTTGTAGGAAAAGTTTATAAAGTTATTTCTTCTTGTAAAGGTCATTGAATTACATTTTGATATATTTAAGGGTAGCCTATTATTTTCGCACCATGTGTTTATTTTTGTGAGGTCGTGTTGCAATCGATGGCAGTCTTCTTCGGAGTTAATAGATGCAAACAGTTTAAGATCATCGGCGTATAGGAGGACATTACTTTGTATATCTTGGCAAATGTCATTGATGAAAATTATAAATAACAGTGGGCCCAAAACAGAGCCCTGTGGAACTCCTGATGTCGCTAATACTTCAATAGATGAAAACCCGTGATACTTCACGTTTAATGTTCTGTTACCAAGATATGACTCGAAAAAACTTAGGAAGTCAAGACTTAAACCAAAATCTGACAGCTTCTGCAGTAAGAGCCCATGATCCAGTCTGTCAAATGCTTTAGAGAGGTCTGTATAAATTACATCCGCTTGGCCACCATGATCTAGTGTATTTGCGATAAAGTGTGTAACGCTTACCAAGTTGGTAATCGTAGATCTACCTGCCAAGAACCCATGTTGACTATAGGAGATTTGAGATTTAACATGAAAAGAGATTATGTCGTATAGGACAATTTCAAAGAGTTTACCAAAATTACAGAGGATTACTATAGGTCTGTAATTTTCAATATTAGTCTTATCACCTTTTTTGAAAACAGGACAAATTTTTGACTGAGTCCATAATTGGGGAAATGTAGTAGTTTGCAGTGCTAGATTAAAAATGATAGAAAGAGGCAGTGCAAAAATAGAGGCACAGTCTCTTAATAAGAAAGCTGGTATACCATCTGGACCCGTCGTAAGTTTATTTTTGAATTTTTTTAGTGCTTTTAAAACATCATTTTCGGTAATGGTTGGGATATTAAGTTGGGGTACATTGCCTGTAGTTTCTTGTTGGGTTATGTTATATGTAGATGATGTGATAAAGGATGATTGAAAATATTTTGCCGTTACTTAATAAAAAATAATCAGTGAGCTGCTTAGCCGTCATTAATACAGATTTGCTGAGTTGTTGTTATTGTCATACAAGTCACTTGTAACGAGAACCATCTGCATTTACAAGATTAAACTATGTGATTTCAAATGGAATTAACCAATATATAGGGTAAATAAACGATATTAAAATAGCTATGGATTCGATATACTTACACTGTTAAATATCGTAATAAAAATATTTACTGTTATGGATGAATATTTGTTAAACAATACGGTTTAGAAAGGATATCACAAACATCAAATAATAGTACAGACCATTATAAATATTTATTAATATCGACATTGACATTTCTTTCATGATTTCGATGTATTTAAATTGTTGTATACATTCTACTTGGAATATGTTTTATATGTATAACATTATTTTCTTAAAATTGGGCAAGTTTTCACGTATTTGTTATAGAACTAGCGGAACATCCTGTATAAATGTATTATATATTTTCATTATATCTCCCAAGTGGCATAAGTTTACATAATAATATTCCACATAATAATAAAATAATTTCCGTTGCATGTGCAATTTTGCGATTTATTTATAAAACATTTATGTTGAAACTACAGTTTTTAAATAAACCATTTCTGATGAGTGTGTTTAATAACTTCTGTTTAATTAACTGTTGTATGATACATGGCCTACAAAAAAAGGACAATGTTATTGGGAATTGATATTTGTTACATTTTTGAAATTAACATATTTACGAACTTTATTTAATTTGTTTTACTTACAGCAAGGGCCTCTATAAGGCAAAAATGAAGAAAGCTCGAACAAATATTAACTTTATAAACGTGTTCTTAGCAGCATATTAATTTACTACCACTTCGGGTTTAGCTGCCATATTAAAATGGCGCTGAAAATAAGTATTTCAAAAAAGTTTCCAAACGACTTGTTTCTGGGCTGTGCCCTTTACCTGTAAGAAGAAGGTGATTACCCACAATTTCCTAGGTATTTATAATTAATAAACCTTAAGAATTGACCATAATGTGATGGCAAAAGGTTAAGATAGTGTTGAAGATACCTCGAAGATCCTTAAATCTCTAAATTAATGAACATCATTTTAATCGTAAATAAATTAAATTGGATTAAGTTCTCTTGTTTCGATGAAACTTAGTTTTGTCACACCACATATTAATTTACTGCAAATTTTTTGTAAGTTAAGGCAGTTATACACGTTATTATTGGCTGAGTACAGCTTGCACTCATTGGCATATAGCAGAATGCTATTCTTAAGCCCGTAGTTAACGCTATTGTATGAATAACAAGGGTCCAAGAACAGATCCATAAGGAACACCAGATGTTATTGTTATTTCGTTAGGTTTAAAACCACGATATTGTACAGTAAGTTTCCAACTGACAGGTAAGAATAAAAGAAGTTAACAAATGTTACGGTAAAACTTTCATGCTGGTTAATAGTATATTAAAGTGGATATTAAGGTCTTTAAAACACGCGCGATTTGTCGAGCACGACGGCGCAGCAACACACATCAACTTCCTTATTCTTTAGAACAGCAAAATGTCATACATATATATTCACAGTAATAGTTTCTACATTAAAATTTGTGGATGTTCTAACAGGTCATATAATGATCAATCGGAGAAACAATCGAAGTGAGAAAGTATCCCCAGTCGTCAATGTAATACTGCAACTTTTCTCAGTGTGTAAACTGTGTCTAGGTAAAAACTCGATGTCAGTGCTTCGTGATACATGCTAATATGCTGAACTGTTAGCTCCATGGGATATCAATGTCATGCGTTCCCTTCTTGTTCACAATTCACGCACACCTCAAGTTTCTCCACTTGAATTTTTAACGACCAGACGTTTATATCCGCATAAAAATCGATAGATTATCACAATGGCACAACGAATGGCACTGAAAGCCATCATACTGTATGTGTGTATCCAGTAACGGTACAACGACCGGCCCTCTTCAAACACGTTCCAACTTCGGAATATGTTGCAAGTGGCACAGAATTTAACGAAAGTTCACCAATTAATTTTATTTGCTTTGCATGGGCAATTTTGCTTCTGTGTTAAGGTGCTCCTTTATTTAAACGCGGATTAATCGTTCTTTTATACATACAATGTGTCCCAAATTGAGGCTGCATATATTGTTATCTTCGTTATTATAAGAGATAGAAAGTCGGTTAAATGGAGAAAGTATTGGAGAATTTGGTGGGCATTTCAGTGGTGCTTTTAGATGTGTTATAACTTAGTTAGGGCTTGAAATAATCCACAATCGTGGATTTTGATAACCTCTCGTTCTCTTAATTTTAATTGTTACGTCACTTTAATTTTCGCCTTGTAGAGGTACTTTTTAGGAACTTTACAATAAGAAGAAAAAAGCATTGTTCTTTGTTTTTGAGATATTGACTGCAACTTATGTTTTTATACAAACGCCATATTGAATTTTAGAGTATTAAAAATTCAGCCAACTTAACTGGATGCCAAACTCGCCCATCGAAGTGTGTCCTTTATTTCATACCTAGCTATACAGAATATCCCAAAATAATCGATGGAGCTGGTAATGATGGATTCTTTACATTCTGAGACAAAAACTATATAACAATAATTTTTATTATTGGGTTAAATGTTCAAAATGACCCCCATCTATTTTTAAACAAGAACGTACTCGTCAATTTATATTCAGGCCACATCCTCTTTGCACCATTTTCGGCGTAATTGTCGCTAATGCTTCACTCATTTTGTCATTTAGCTCGTTCAGAGCATGAATAATGTCACTACTGTAAACATATTGTTTTAAATAACTCTAAAGAATGTCTAATGGGTTTAAGTCAGGCGACCCGGCAGGACAGTTTGTAGGGCCACGGGCCACCACGTCCTTTCCGCTTATTTGGATACGTTCTGTTTAAAATTGAGTAGAAAGTTCAAAGGGCTTAATTTACAGAAACAATTTTAACATTACCTACCTTTTAGTTCGTAATTATTTACTTCAAAGAATTTCCAAAAATACCTATTCTGAAAACTCTGGGTCTGAAAGCAGGATTCGGGAGCAAAATTATTATTGGTCCAAATATTACAGTTGTATGTATTAAATATTCCTTCTCGCGAGAAATAGGATTCATTCGTAAAAAGTACCGCAAAGAGTTTCAGTACTTCTCTTTCTGTATTTAGTACAGAAATATATACGGGCTTGGTAATTTTGCGACATAAAATTTTGTGGACGCGTATTTATAATAGTAGGATGTTATCTGTTGGTCTTCTAAATTATTTGTATTATGGTTTTTGAAATATTCAACATTCGCGCTACGTTTCGTACAGGATCCGTCGGATCTGCTTCAATTACATGAATCACACCATCCTGATTTTCCAGAGTTAATGGGTGATCAACTACAGAAACCAAATTAGAATTAGAGACACCCCGTATGTACAAGTAGGTAGTAGCTCATGACTTCATTTGTTTACTGAATTATTGTCACGGTCTGGTTCACTTTAATTTGTTACTAGCTCGAGTTTGGTTTTTATTAATAAGGTACTGACAAACTGAATAACTGTTTGTTTTTGAGACTGCTGAGGTCACCTTTGGTGAGCATATTGGTTTTTAAGGGTCTTAATCTTGATCAAGGCTTGTATTGACTATATTTCAGTTTTCGTCAAATATCTCACTAGCTGACAATGGTCATTAAGCTTTTATGTTGGTTTAATTTAAGCCAAAGGCCATTGTTGCCAAACCATCGGCATGAAAATATAGTTGTGTAGTTTCCAGCTACACACTTAGTGTATAAACGTTAAGGGAACTCTTATTTTTGTCGTTTATGGAAAACTAACAAAAGAAAAATCAGCCAGAAACTAAATAAAAAATTCTTGAAGTTTTGCAGTTTTCTTTCTCACCTTATTGTATTTTATTTTACTTTTTTCAGGCAAACAATAGCTAATCAGATGAAATTTCGAAAATTTAAAGAATATAGTCAATTATGGCAGTTACGAAGGCTCAAAGCAGAAGGAGTTGTGAAGAGTTGGTGTGAATCACTTTACGAGGTAATTTTCTTTGATCTGAATTGATTGAATTTTTTTGTGAGCGCAAGATATTAGATATTATGTGTTTAGAATAATGCTTTATTAGCATTATTACAGTATTTGTTCGCTGATGACCCAGTTGTAAGGACTTTTTTGACGTGTTATTCGTAATATATGGAAATCACTACAAGCTTTTGCTTGGTTAATTATGGTTACAAAAGGAAGTAGTTATAATTAACTATTCTCTGAATTTGTCGACGGTGTATCTATTTAATAACCTAACGCCAAGTACCTGTGGAAAGTTGATTATTTCGATATCGCCATCGATATTATAAATGTGTAATAATTTCTACACCTGCGCGTGAGCATATTTTTCTTTCGATACACGTTTTTCCTGGTATTTCCCATATATATTATTTTGTTACATTTATCAGTACTTATTGAATTTCTTTGTCGGCCATAGAATACAAAATTAACTCATTTACTAGATACAGAAATAAAAAATACTATACATCTCACTGATAAGAATATAACGATTATATCAAACAACCATTCAAACAAAGGAAAATTCTAATTGTTTAGATAGTTTACTAAAAATACACGCGTCCTGTAAATTAAAATAATGCAAGGCTACGGAAAATATTGCTTGTCAACTCAGTATCATAATAAAAATAAATGATTTAAAAAATAAAAAACACTGTTTTAAAAACCAACTGAAATTGTTAAGAAACGTGCACTAAAAAGAACGCTTTTACGTTTATTAACATAAAAGTAATAATTATTATCAGTAACATTATTTCCTTCTTTTTAGTACATTTTGTAAAGTTTCAGGTGGTTTCTAAAAGCGTGTTTTTTACTGTTTTTAAATTATTCATTTATATTCTTTTTGTTTTGCCCCAGTTTGTGAGATTAAATTCTCTACCCATAATAATAACAAAACTTATTCGTCATCTTGAAACCGCCATTTTAAATTCTTAAACGTCGATTAAAAAAAATAATAAATAGATGAAAATTACAAAAGTTAGCCGCCTTATTGACGTCATTTTGAATTGTTAAATTTCGACCGAATATTTATGCAACCTTGACAACCCTCAGCTACCGATTTTTAATCAGACAATGAATGATCAAACTTATAATTTATATATTTATAATTTGTGACTTCAAAAATCTCCATGAACCAATTTTTAGCAGAATCGGACATTAATGGCAATACATTGTTCGACATTTTGGATTTTTTGTTGGATTGTCATGTGACCATATACATATACAAAATTTCGAGTCAATACCATATCTGGAAGTGGATGAAAAGGGTGATAAAAATTCTCTTACCACCATTTCAAAAAATATCCATGCAGCCTTTTCAACCTCAGACAAACAGTTTTCAAATTTGTCATCCTTTAAAATTTATGGTATCTATGGACATAGAATATAACAAACAGATCCTTAGAGCACCAACAATTTTCCAAAAAAGAAACACTTTGAGAAAGGAAACAAGTTAGGTTTGCGAAATGTCAACAAAATGCTTTGTTTTCATATTTTCTTTCTTATTTCTGTAGTTTGTAAAAAACATCCTCTAATCGTTCCTTGAATGTTAGTGTCATAGGCGTAGATGTTATTTTCTAATAATAATATATATTGAATAATTACATTACTTTGACGTTATTTAGAAGTGAGAATATATAGGGCAAGAAGTTTCAAAAGAAAAGTAAAAACCGCTGCCTAAGGAATCACTACTTCCACATCCAGATTTTCCATCCAAGTCTCTTGAAAGGAAAACATCTTAACTGTATTTGCACTCTAGTATGTGGAAATTATTGATCATGGCATTTTAATAATATTTGAGACTGATGTCATAAAATAATTTGAGGTGTTTGCTCCTAGCACAGTTTCGAAACATAGTCCACACTGTGTAGAACATAGACCCCAAAGTGATGATGAAAAGTGTACTGACTTGATTCCAAAATGTGCCCAAAACTGTTTCCAAAATTTGTCTTGTATGCGTCGCATGTTTACTAAATGTTACTGCAATGAAGCTAATATGTAACTAATATGTTTCTTATTATTTCCAAGATGTTACTTGAATGTGCCTTACTATGTCTAGTTACAAAAGTGACACAAATAAATCTAAATTGTGCCTACAACTACTTTATGGTGTCCAAATGATTTAGAAACAGACTTAAAGTCGACACAATGCATTAATCTCTAAACATTAGGACAAACAAACAAACTTGGTATGCAATGATTTTATAAAAATTACGTTACACAGAAGTAATCAGTTTTCACATGTGAATAGATAAAGTATATGACTAAAAAAAAACAACTCCATTTTCTCTGTCAATTTTATTTTATCAACCCTTATAATAATGGAGTGGAGTTGGTGAGGGGGGAGGGGAGAAATATTATAAAACTATGTGAGGCTTTGGCTTCTACTACACACCAAATTTCAACTTTCAGCTTGCTTTACTCATTTTATTTTATTTATCTCTACTGACCCCCCACCCCTTCAACGGAATGGTCTTAAAATATAATCTAGTTCCAGATGTCGTTATAATACACATTTCTACCAAATTTCAAGCGAATATCTCAAATATATTTTATGAACCCCTTTAATAATTTAGTGGGGGTAGTGGAGGGGTTGAAAAATGTTATACAAAATCTGAGGCCTTGGCTTCTAGTATACATCAAATCCCAAGTTTCTGCGCTCTCACCAGCTTGCTCTATTTTCCCATATTTCCCCCTATTTAACCCCAACCCCCCAACGGAATCATCTCAAAATATAATCTAAATACAGATGTCGTTGTAACATATACTATGTATCAAATTTCAAGTGAAAATCTCAATTTTATTTCTTCAACCCTCTTAATAATGGAGTGGGGGTGGTGGGAGGAATTAAAAATGTTATAAAAAAGTCGGAGGCCTTGACTTCCAGTATTTACAGCAAGTCCCAAATTTCTGTACTCTTACCAGCTTGCTTTACGTATTTTCCAATATTTACCCCTATTTAACCCCCAACCTTCAATAGAATCATCTCAAACTATAATCAGTTCCAGTTGTCGTTATAATATATACGTGTACCAAATTGCAAATGAATATCTTAATTTTATTTTATTAACCCATTTAGTAGAAATATTATGAAAAAATCTGAGGCCTCCACTTCTGGTATATACAGCTTCCTTTACTTATTTTCTCCTATTTACCCCTATTTACCCCCCAACCCTTCACCGGATAAGTTCAAAAAACATTCCAGTTACAGATCTCATAATAGTACATACGTGTATAAAATTTCAAGTCAATATCTTAAACCGTTCCAGAGATATCGTGCGCACAAAAAAAGTTACAGAACGACAGACAGACAGACAAATAGAAATTTTTTTTCGTTTGAATTTAAAATCTCAACGTTTCGTGACATTATAAACCTATTTCAACAAAAAAAAAAAATTTATTTTCATGATATACTTCCACTCCACTATTTAGATGTGGAAGTAAAAGAGAGAATGTGACTACTAACATTTAGACCGAATTCAGTAGTGGAGTTTGGAGGCTTGGCATTTGTGAAAAATATGTCAGTGTCGCGCAATTCTTCAAAACTCAAGTTTATTGAAAATTAACAATGTGACCCACTTTTGGCTTTATAGCCATGACATTTGTGAATCCAAAATACCCTCGATCAATTAAATTTTAAAATATTGCCTCTGTTTGTCGATTCTTGAAAATACCTGCAAATTAACGATCCGCTTACTCATTAAACTTTGTAGTAACTTGAGGAATACATTCTATTATGAAGCATTCAAGCGAAAAATATGAGGTAGCGTTTAATAAAAGTTACTTTCTCTCATTTTGCAATTTAATTATTATGTAAACGTACATTCTCAGTAAAAAACAACTTAAGACTTTATTAATTGCTCTAATCAGATCCAAGCTATCATGAGCAAAGATGTTACAGATCTCGAGAACACTCATACAGTTAAAATAGTAAGTTATATAAAGAATGTGTGCGTTGCCAACGCAGTTATCCAAACGACCTGATTGTGAAATAGAATTTCATAATTTTTAGCGATTTTGTTCAAAAAAATGTCTACAATTATTATAAAAATATGTCTATGACGATTATAAAAAAAATCAGCTGTTTTTGATAAAATAAAGTAGGTATAATAATGAGCGAATGGTCCGAGATTTGGACCAGAATTTTTAAATAGAATAAGATTTTAAGAAGTATTTCCGTTGCAATGCATCATTTATAACATAATATAAATTGGTTTAAATTCTGGTTTTTAAGAACGAGGTCTTACTAAAAATCTCAGAAAACATATTTTGAAATAAGTAATGACAAGTCATATTATAATTTTAGTTTCTATTGTTATGCATCACACCCCCTTGAAACTGGAGATTGATACGCCCATGACTAATAGTGACTTTCTATATTGTTCTGGAATCGCCGCCGAGAAGAATTCTAGATGTATATTCTCGAAAAAAAGCCCTATCTTTAACATTGTTTTTTCATTGCAGACTCTTAGTAATTTTCATAATTGTTGTACTTTATTTCGTTTAGTCTCATATCCGGAGATTAGTGAATTTAGATGTCTCCTCTTTGATTTGTCCCATTGAAAATCAATTACTTTTCAATACTGACATAAGTTAATCTATTTGAAATTTGTAGGTAGTTTCTCCAGTCATTATAATTTTTGTCGAGCCATCCCTAATCACTTCTCGATAGCTATTTGGTAAGTTTAAGTGCCAATGTCTTAATTTCTTCCGGCAACACCGGACGTTCAAATGACATTTACATGTAATTAGTATTGCAACTTAAATATTGCATTTTTCTGTTTTCTTAACAGAATGTTTACCGGATGAACCAGGTGATCCGAGCGTATGTGCTTGGATTACATTTCTAATACATTTTTAAATAGAAAGATATCCAATCCATTCTTGAAAACTTACAAACTATTTTTTCAACTGATTGCTAAATACCACAAAAACTGTTTTTACTTGAACTACAAGCAAACTAAAAATACGTGTAGTTGTTCAATTTTAATAATTTATTAGCTCGTTCACTTTATTTGTTCGAATGATTGGAAAATGTTAGTTGAATAAAACTGCTAATACAGGTAAAAAAGAAAACGGCCTGTATAACTAACACACCGTTTTAGTTTTTATCGATATACCTGTTTAAACAACTGTCTGTTGTGTAGTAGTATCCAATGAAGTTTTAAATTGATCAGGGCATTGTAGCATAACAATTATTTAATAAACGAATAATTGACCAAACTAGGTGTTCAAGAAACTTAGACAAATAAGATTTGTTATATTGTTGCATTATTTAACTTTTAGTAATTTGGTAGAAAAAAAGAAACAATATATTATCCGCCTTCTTAACCATGTGGAATTTTAATAATTACATTATGTTTGATTGATAAAACTAGAGAGATGATATAAACGTTATAGTGTCAGAAAACGTTTAGAATCTATCGATATCTATGCCTAGATTGACTATAGTCACTAACTTTAACATTAATATATATTTTTGTATATTTTGGACGTACGTATTAGAAATCGAAATAATAACTGGGAAGATCTTAACAAAATTCCTAGGTTCCCTTAGAAAGTGGACAGATCAATAACATACACGTTTGATATTTCTTAATAAGTAGGGATGCATGTAAAGAAACCGATGCCTAAGGAATCACTACTTCCATATCCAGATTTCACATCCGAGTCACTTTAAAGAAAACAACTTGACTATATTTGCACTCTAGTATGTGGAAATTATTGATCATAGAAATTAAATTGTATTTGAGGCAGATCTCATACAAGAATTTGAGGCGTTGGAGTCTAGCATATACGTCAAAAATTAAGTTTCTTGACTCGTATTGGCTTAGTCTACTTATTTTCTACTATTCACAATCTCCAATCTCAAGTTTCTGTACTCTTACCAACGTGCTTTACTCATTTTCCTCTATTTCTACTTACCACCCCCCACCCCCTCAACGGAATCATCTCAAAATATGCAGATGTTATTATAATATATACATGTACGAAATTTCAAGTGAAAATCTCAATTTTATTTTATCAACCCTTTTAATAATGTAGTGGGGGTAGTAGAGGGGTTGAGAAATATTTGTACTCTTACCAGCTTGCTTTTCTTATTTTCCCCTATATACCCCTATCTACTCTCCAACCCTTCAGCAAATAAGTTCAAAGGACAATTCAATTCCAGATCTCGTAGTACATAGGTATATAAGTCAATATCTTAAACCGTTTCAGAGAAAACGTGCGCACAAAAAAAAAGTTACAGACAGACCGACAGGCAGACTTTTTTTTTTCGCTCAAATTTAAAATCTTGACGTTTCATGACATTCTAAATCGATTTCAACAGAAGAAATTTTTAATAATTTTTTACGATTACTATAGTTTCACTATATGGATATGGGAAGTAATTATAAGGTAAATAAGATGATTCAAGAAAAATTCATTCATTTTGCATTATACACAGCCTACCAACTTACTTGTTGCACAGAGAGTTCTAGAATGAAGTTATTATTGGTACAAAATGTTATTTATACAAATGTTTGAAATCATTTAATTCCGATAAGCAAACAGCAAATAATACGTACAAGATCATGCAGGGAAAAGTGCGTTTCAATATTGTTATGATTACAATAAAAATAATTGACCTTGCCGCATAACATGATCATAACATTTAAATCCAGCTTTCAAGGCCTCCTACTATGTTATACTCGTACATCGTTTTTGTTTTTTTGGCAACAATATTTGCGATAGATATTTATTGTATAAGGTCAGTAAGTTGTACTTTGGCATTTGAATTCATATCACTCGTGTTATTTTTCTTATGTTCTAACGACCGAAAGTTGTTTATATAATACATTAATATTAAAAGTTGTTTAAATAAATGTAGCCCGCAGAAACAAATTTTTAATAAGAATTATTATCATCTCCTAGTATGTACTTAGCCTCTATAGTAAGCTGACGCCTGCCAGTGGCCACAAAAAAGTTGAGTTCTGTAATTATTTGCAATTTCTTTTTGTTTTAGTTGTGTAATATTTATGTACTTTCTGGATTATATATCTATTTTCATAACAAATAATAAAGCTAACATTAGATCTCTTTAAAATTAACCAATTTTAGGTAATGGGTACATATACGATTTAATGCACAACCATAGTCATAAAAAGAGCTTCAGTAAGGCTGTGCGCATAAAAGGCAACGGTGACAGTTGGCGTGTTGCTGTCCGACTTGCTAGACAGCAAGCTGAATCCCACTAAAATTCTTTTATTTTGTATTTATTTATTTTTCATTTGATTAACATACACTGTTCCACATTATAACACAATTACTAAATGGGAGCAATGCAGATTTATAATGATTGTAACAATATTCAATAGTACAACAATGCATTTAAATGAATATACTATGATAAAAATACAGAGACAGTAAACGTGTACACACATAATTCTAGGATTGTTATTAAGGCTGCATTGGAGTTAAACAGCAACTGTTTAGAATTGAGTTATAATTGTTATATATTTGATGAAGCGGTGAAAATTTCATGACATTAAAACGGGGTATTAGAAGATTGAAGATAAAAGATTGCCGTAATATATGAGGAATTAAGAAGTTTAACTGGTTGAGAATATCCTCGTTGTCGATGTCACTTGTTCTTAGTTTGCGTAAGAAAACTAGTTGAGCAGTAATACGGCAAGAAAGCCGGACGAAAATCTTGAAAATCCAAATGTTGGATATAAATTATCTTCCTTGTAGCTAAGATATTTCAAGAAACGTCTCAACTCGAGGTCTGCAATAGCACAGTCTAATAATTTAATGGTATTTAGATTGTTAAATTCTCGAATTTTTCATATTACAAAACCAAGAGATCTGAAGAAAATATGTTATGATCGAGAATTGCGCCAAGGTCACGGATAATAACGTCTCTAAAGGGAAAGTCCTATTTTATGACTTTGTGTTTCAGAGAAAGGGAAATGTTATATTTAGAGGAATTTAAAGGCAAATTATTCAATGTACACCAGGTGTTAACTTTGTTTAAAGCTTATCCCAGTTATTAGGGGACTTAGTCGCAGTGTATAGTTTCATATCATTCACACAAAGCAACAATTTTGTTTCCATACCACATATAATATAATTAAAATATTTTTTAACTAAAAATGGTCCTAGTATGGATCCTTGAGTAACCCCAGAAGTTGTAGATATATTAGTAGATTGTTGTCCGTAACAAATTTTTGACAGGCCAAAATTAATTAATCAATATGAACGTCCCAAGATTGCGGATTTCTTTTTTCTTCACAACCTCCTTGGCGTGGGTATCAAAATGAAAGGGTCCTGTCTGTCTGTTTGTCTGTAAAGTAAGTGAACATTGAAAAGTAAGAAGTTAATTAATTTTATAAAATAATTTTTTTAAAAGCTTTTATTCAAAAAAATGTACTAAAATGTAAAAAATATTGTTCTAAAGTCATATATCTGGAAACCAGAGGCTTTGTGGAGCTGATATAATACTATTTCAGTTACTTTGATTAGTTGATCACTCCCAAAGCTTTTAACTTCCAGATGTGTGGGTTTAAAAATATTGTTTTTTACTTTTTAGTAGGTAAATTTTTTAAATAAAAGATTTTTTGAGATTTTTTTCTTTCTCTATTTTAGATATGCAATTATTTGCCATACGGATATAAAGAGAATCTTGTGTCAGAAATTTTAAATTCGTCAAAAAACAAAGTATGAAGACCAATTAGATGTATTTAATAACACGGTCTAGAGCTTTATAATGAGTGATCTATTGTTAGGAAATTAAATGAATTCATAATAAGTTTTTTATGTCCTAGATACAAAATAATCGGATTATAATTTCTTCAAACAGATGTTGCCATTCACTTTCATTTCGTTTATTTGTACAATCTATGGGTTCCGCACATAAATTCAACCTTCAAATTTCTCCATAGAGACAGAAGAATTGAAATGGCAAGGTCGATCTTAACACCTTATTTATGCTGTGCGTAAAGAATTATCGCTTAAGACGGAAACGATATCGTATCCTATATCACTCGTGGGGAGTTGCGTCACATTTCTGTTAATAAAAAGTCTATCAAAGAAAAATTCATTAAGTGATCGGGAAACTTAAAAAGTACATAATTTTAAAAAATTCACGCTTTTAAAAACAATGTAAAACTGTTAAAAAGTGCACTAAAATAATGACAATAATGTTAATAACGGCAATAATTATGTTAGCAAACGTAAAAGCGTAAGTCACCAGATGAATAAAGTTTTCTGTTTTTCCATTTGTGCGCGCCACGATTTTACGTTTATTAATATAATCATTGTTATTATTAATATTTTCTTATTTTCATTGCACTTTTTAATATTTTCACTTTGTTTTTAAAAGCCGTGTTTTTAATTTTTTTTAATTATTTACATTTCTTTTTCGTAGTTTTCTTCCAATTAGAATAGTGTGTTTGTTCGATAAAATTTCATTCTTATAAATGACAAAACCTATTCGTCATCTTGAAGCTGTAATTTTGAAATTTTGAATATCGACTAAATATTTATAATCTCATACCTCGAAAATCTCCAGATACTGATTTTCATTTATGCCAACATTTTTTCTCTGTTCAATTGGCAGCACTGACTGGCGACATCAATTATTGCCAAAATTGCAACGTAGTATAACACTTTTTGTAATACCTGTACTGTAAGTGGATCATTATTAACAAATTTTTATTAGAGTAAGCTGAACTTACAATTCATTTACTGGTTGCCATGGTTACAGGGCTGTAATATTCACTTACAGTCCGACGTGGGCTGTAAGTGAATATTACGTACTAGTTATTATTTACCTGCCCAGATCAACAGAAATTTTAGGTAAAAAAAATCTATCGTTGAAACCAAACATTTCATACATACACAAAAATGAAGATATTATTTTAAGCATCTTTATTATTTATGGAAATGTGAAAAGTACAATTATTCATATTATCAACAGTCAAAATTGATGTTAAATTTTTTTGTATTTCTTTAATTACTTCAGGACCATCTAGTGGAGTATTCTCCATATTATCCGAGAGATCATTATCAGATGTTTGACAAGATGAACCGGCTTCTAGGTTGCTAATGTTGAAAATCTTGTTAGCTACTTGTATTTTGTTCGTTAAAGATTCCGCCACATAACTTTCTGCTACTGCCGAGGACTTCCACCCACCGTGCCTTTTCAACGCAAGAACGTCGACTCCGCTGTTAGCCAAAAGAGTTGCCGAGGTTCTGCGAAACGAATGTCCACTGTAATTTTTTGCATTTTCCAAATTTAAAAATGTTGCAATATCAGACGGAATTTTAGCGAAAATATTTCTCCCAACTGGTTGGTTAACGCATTTCCCATTTTTATATCTCAAGAATAATCTTTTATTTTCTGAATTTTTTGGTCGCAGACTCATATATTTCCTGAATAATTCCAGAGTGTGGAAATTGTCATTGTCTACGATAGTGAAACTTCTTGAAAGGTGATTTTTAGAATCAGGTATTTGGTATTTTGATAAGTATTACGCTTCCTTTATCAACAATATCGTCTACTGTTACCTTGCATAATTCATCTTTGTGGCAGGCTCCCGCAATTCCCATAATAGCAACGACCTTCTTCATCAGATATGTTTGGTCAGATGCTTCACTCAAAAATTTTACAATTTGTTCTATAGTAAACACCTCACCTTTTTTGGGACGATATCCAATATTTTTGTTTTTTAAAAATGCCCTTAATTTGGCATATTTTGAAATGTCAACATTATCAGTTAAGGAGATGGTTGACCGCAGCATGGAATATTCGCACCATAAGCTGGCTGGAGATGTATATTTTTTAGATTTCTCTAGAAAATATGCGAGTAAAACCGCCTCACTGGTATGAATATCCACATATTTAGCGTCGCACCACTTTCTAAATACGTCATATGTGATTTCGTACCTTTTTTTAGATTTCCCAGGTAGAAGCGATGTACAAGCAATATTTGCAGCTTCTTCGATATCCATAATAGTATTTCCTCAAAAACTGCTTGTCAAACTTGACTTTTCAACGAGTTGTTTATCTATTAGGCTTTCTTTTGTTAATTTCTAGTATATACGATATACCTAATTTATTTAAAATATTAAAATTTAATTTTGACAGGTAGTTGTCAATAATTCAAATTTAACTCATTAATTACTTTTCTTTGATTTTCGCAGGTATTACAAAAAACTGTTTACTAACCGCGAACAGTAAGTTACTTTTCACTTACAGTTCATGGTACGTAATATACTATTCTGACCAGGCGGAAAATTCTCGTTGTAAATGCTCATTGCTGGAAAACCATATGTAGACATTTTCTGCTTGCCAATTTTCCAGATTTTTGTGGCTTTTTATGTGTATTAAATATCTTTAGTCAACTATACTATTATTGTTGTTTGTAACTTCTCTTTGGGTCACTTAACAAGACACATAGGAAATAAAACGATTATTTTTTACGTTCAATATTACAACGCAAAAAGACAATAATTTCATTCCACATATTTTGACATGTGCATTACTAAGTAGTATGTAACGCGATTAAACAAACGAAAATGAACTACTCAATATTAAATCATGAATTAAACAAACATCAGCCATGCAAGGCTAGTGGGTAACATAACCTAAAATCATGGGTATAAAATTAAAATGTCAAGGCGCTCCATACATTATGCTATATTTCCGGACGTTAGTGAAACTGATTAATTTATATACTTGTTTAAAACACAAGGCGATTTTCATGATTTTTTTAGTTAAAGCTAGTAACTAACAGATTTGTCATCACCAATATTAGTTTTTCTTAATTCATTATTTTCATGTGTAGAAAGAAAATAAAAAGTCGTAGAACTTCGCCGTTTCATCTCGGTTCGGTACTTGGAGCAATGTGTCCATTAAATCTGCTGTTAAAATGTGGCCGTTCCCTAGAAAGAGAGTGATAGGGAAATATTTACTATTTTTGGCCATAACTTTTTTTTCATAGTACGTATATTTAAAAAAACTATAAGACTACCTAGGTAGAACCTTAACAAGACTATTACCAAAGATTAGAGAATTAACAAGATGGGACAGTGAGACGGAGAAGACGAAATAGACGAAGACAGTTGTGAACTCCAATTTAAAAGGACACGACATCCAGCGGAAACGGTTTCGGGATTTGTCGGGTACGCATTAAATGAATTTGACCAAGCTTACTAAAAGATAGGTTAGCTCATTAGCATCGACAAGTGCTACGTTACGTATAAACCTCGATGAGTGTGGCCGTTTTTTCTTCATTTAATAGAAAAAGTTTCAAAATTATTCTTTCAATGTACAATTATATCCTAACCAAATAGGTACCTTACATATAAACAGAAATACTTCATATGACATATATTATAAATCAATCTGTTTTTCTTAGTGACCTTGGGTACTGACAGCGAGCGCTCCAATTTGAATGTCGAGGTCAATGGCGCCATTGCTAAAAGATAAAAGGTTTTCCGCCGGCTGTCCTATTTTGTTAATTATCTACTCTTTGCTATTACTATGAATTTTCAAACAGGTAGAAGTTAATTTAACAAACTGAAAAAAGTCATCGGCTGAAGTATTGAACCCATTTTGAATATCTTAAAACTGTACATAATATATAAATATGTATTATTTTAAAACAACTGACGGCAATAAAATAATACTATTTTCTTGCACTAAATTATTCGTGTTTGTTAAATATGCATGCATTTTTACCATAAAAAATAAATAATTTTGTGCAGTAATTCCTCATTTCATTTCCATGATAAACGTGTTCCCAAGCTGTGACATTCGTTAAGGTAGGTGACCTTTTCGACCAATAACAATCGTTATTATCATTTAAATACAATCAAGTTGATCGAACGGAGTTCGTTGTTTGAAGCACCAACACACATGAAAATCACGTTTGATAAATTTTACGTGCCAAATTTAAAATTTCATATGGTTTAGATAGGTAGCTAGTATGTAAACAATCAAATAAAATTTTGATATAGGTATGTAAATAATTTGTAGTACATTAATTTAACGCGAAGTTATTATAAATATTTATATGGTCGGTTAAAAATATTGTGTATTTTTATAATTTGCAATGACAATTAATTGTTGGCAAATTAAAATAAGAACATTCGACTTTACTGGTTTTATGTGATTGGAAAGTTTATCCTAGGAATAAATTTCTTAAAATAAGATAACGAAAAGTACACATTGAAATGTTCTAAAAATGCAACTATCAACTAGAATAGGTATGCTATTTAGGAAAAATGTGTCGAAATACTGATTATAGCGCATTGTCATATGTCAGAAATTGTTGAGACCTTTATTGTTTCTAATTTATACTTGATTAGATACAAACATCTGAACAAAAATCTAAATTTTGTTGTTTAACATGGTTATATTTTTTTCTTTTCCTCACATTAATTGGCCTTACCAGCAAAGGGTTTTGGCCACGAACATAAAACTACCTACGATAAGGTAAAAATAAACCCAATTTTTGGATATAAAAAATTACACGTGCATAAGTAAATATAGGAAAACCAAGGTACCGTTACAAAAACCTAATTAATTAGGCATTATAACTTTAACATAAATAGTAACTTACTTAAAAAAAAGCCCCGGCAAAATTTGTAAGTTAAAAAAAAAACAAAAAATACAGATTCACTTGCGCTACTAATTTATATGAAAGGAAGGTTAGTAAGCATATACCTATTAACTATATACTGGTAACCAAAGAGTTTGTTAAACTCTTTGCTGGTAACACGCTATAAGCCACTATGTACGGAATTGAGGCTAGAGAAGGAGATAGTTTTCCATCTCTATGGAGAACTTTGGATCCAACGCGCACGCTCCGACGACACATCGCGCTTTTGTAATAGGTCAGTGGCCATGTGGCCAATTTTTCCGATTAGATTGTGACCATTTGCCTTCTATATTCAGTTGAACGGTCACAATCGCGTCACTAAGGCATGCGCACCATACCCAAAGTCCTCTTAAAGGATAGAGCGACAGGCTTTCCTTGGCGTCAAGTTACGAACGAAACTCAGTATATAGTTAATATGTATATGTTACTAAGGAATTCAAAAAAGGAGTACTCACTTCACGCCCAGGGGCCTTTCAGGGCATTTTAATAAGACAAACACAGGTTGGTCACGGTTGGTAGGACTTAATAAACAAAGGGGATAAAACTAGAGTTTTGGATAAGATATCTAAATGTCAATGTTGGTATCAAAGATGAAAAAGAAAAGTTTTTTCATCAAATTACGATTTTTTAGACTTAAAAAATATGGTAACCATATGGGTGAAATAAAACCATTATCATGCAATAAATCAAGCAAATGTTTTGATTTAGGTTCTAAATATAATGTGATTGAATTCACCGATTGCGCCACAGGGGCAGTATGGATCTTCACGTATTCCAATTTTATATAGGTTAGCGGGGAATTTACCATGATTAAGTTTAATTCTACTTATGATAATATGGTCTATCTACTCAGGTGACAATTTGATACCATTGTGGCGTAGGAATATTTGGGTGAATGTTATAATAATACGTATTAGTTTGTAGACCATACGCTTGCCAATATTGATTCCATTTATGCCAGAGGTACCGATATTAGTGTTGTTTGCAATCCTGTCAACTTTATTATTTCCTGGTATATTAACATGAGCTTTTACCCTTATAATACGAACTGAATGACTTGAACATCTAATTGTATAATATAGGGTGCCACAACAATTTGGAACAATTCTGTAAAAATACCACCTCTAATACAAATAGAATATCCTTCAACTTCTTTTTTTCTGAATATTATGCGATACAAATTGTGCTTTAGACTATATTATAATTTTTTATTAATTTAGATATTTTATTTTTAACTCAATACATTAGAAAAATACAGTTATATTATAACACCAAGTTTTCTTCATCCTCAGGTTCATTTTCATTCTATACGAAATTTTGTTCACTTTCGTGTGAATCGTTCTTTCAGTATGTTCCGCCCAACCTGCAGTTAAAGACTCATCGGTCTCTTCAAAGGTAAATATTTTTATAGCCATTGCCAAAAAGAAAATTGAACTACCCCAGCCACTCCTCGTTCGGGCGAATTTTGATCTATTATACCTTTACTATAATGCCCATATCTAACATACAAGAAGTTTGTAGCGAAAAATATTTGATATATTTTCTATGCTAAATGCCA
The DNA here is from genome assembly GCA_963583905.1 of Stenurella melanura. Lineage (NCBI taxonomy): Eukaryota > Metazoa > Arthropoda > Insecta > Coleoptera > Cerambycidae > Stenurella > Stenurella melanura. Next base: position 873,983 of record OY757311.1, read on the forward strand.
CTGTTTCATTTTTGAACTATATCTGTGTAGTTATTTTCATTTATATACATTCTACATCAATTAAATAACGCATAAAAACTTTAAAATTAATGATCCGAAAAGAAATAGAGAAGCAATTTGGAAGATATTTAGGTCAAGTGGACCAGCTTTACATGCCGCAACATCTGACTCAAACCTTTGGGCAGATATATGGTGACTTTATTAAACGAAATGGCCTATTACCAAATTCAGTATGTACAGGAATGCTCATCCAACTGTGTATTATCTATTAGTCATTTTTTCGTCGCTATGAAGTAACGTGGGTGTGCTCTGTCATATACACATGTACCACACCTCTCAAACACTGACCTTGCCGCTTAAAATATATTCAAGTAAACTGACAATGATTAGATTCATGAAATGACTTCATCTCTGCCAATATCATTAATCAAAATTTGTTCAAACGGCTAACCACAGATCAAGGCATCACGCACAATTGTCATCTTTTTGTTCCAATAAAAAAAATTGTTTTTATAATATATTTTATTAATCAATTCATGTTTAACTTCTCTATTTTTATTGCTTGTATAATAATAACAAATGCCTTCGTTTTTATACAGGGTGTATTTAGTTTCATATCATTAAAAAAACTGGTGGTAGGGAACGACAAGGCAAACAAAAAAAACCTTATATAACATGGGGTCTAAAGCTCATAGCTTTGGAGAGAAAAAAAAGAAAAATTTTCAAAATACTTAATAACAGTTTGAGAACTGCTGACTTTTATTTTGGGGGTCATTTTAAATCTCTGGTTTACCAATTGATACTTTAGAACAACAATTGCAACAACGTATTTTAATGTGCATAGAAACCATAAAAAATGATCCTAATTTACTAAATGCGTTGAACGGAGTGCGTATGTCCTTAGTTCGACGTGCCGAAATGTGTATACGTGGAGATGGAGGTCATTTCGAATAATTTTTGTGAAAAATGCAAAAGAATTGTTCAGTTATTGGGTGTTACCTATTGGGCATTAAAGGTATGATTATTATTATCATTAGTATTCGCTGACTTGTTTTGATCTATTTATTATTGTTTACATTGATTTTCATAGAAACCAAAGACTCGATTTTTAGTTTTCGATACCCGATTGGCAAAAATTATGCGCTCAATTCGTTTAGATTTTTTCCTAACTTAAAATACACAACTATTTTCTGTTTTCGTATCTCGGACGTTTTCCAATTTCATAAAATAATTACTAACTTTTTAAGCTTTTAACATAATGTTACAAATGTTAATAAACCATTTTTAAATTTTATAAATTCTTATAAACGACAATAAAAGCTACAATAACTTTGTTCCAAATTAAAAAAACACATGTAAACAAATCCTATTTAAACTCCTGCGGCTATGCTATGCTTGAGTTGTGCCGAAAGAGAAGGAATTATTTACATTTTCATAACTAGTGGTATAAAAAGTTCGGTACAAGTAATCTCATCAAAGTGCCGCACCTCTTCCGGCGGGAACGCAAGTCGGGTATTACAGTTTTTTATTATTTCCAATATTCGAAACTATAACATCCATTGACCCTGAAAAACAATGGTTCTCAAATGTTTCCTACCTTAACATTACATTTTTAAACCTAGGTCAGTTTTTTTCAAAGTGCCCCTAGAGAAAAAAATCATACAGGTTTTTTGTTTGTCTAGTCGGTCTCTATTATCAGTTTTTTATATTGACATGAAACTAATTACACCCTGTACATTTTCTATGACGTCTTTTCATAAAAAATGGTTATTTTGGTATATAGTGCGGGAAAAATGTGTATTTTACAATAAAAGTAACCTTCTGATAACTAGAAGGAAATGGTCATGTGAAAAAAATTTGAGAGGTAAACTAAAGTAAACCCAACAAAAGAAATGCACATAAACCCATCCGTCGATTTATCCAAAAAAATTCCAATAAATCTGGCAAGGAAACTATTGTTGTTTACTTCTTCTTAAATAAACATTCCAGGTGTACCTATTTGAACATTACAATACAATACGTAATCGTTTCTCCATGACTTCTGGCTTGTGTTTGTTTACATTAAAATGAAATGAAAACATGTTATGTAACAAAGATGCATAGAGCATTCAAATTCAGTGGAAATATGTAAAATTATTGAACGTAGTGTCTGATGATTTCAGCGTTCTTGCGTAATCTGTAATGGCTGGTAAATGTTATGTCAATTTTTAAACAACAGTTTTAAATAATTCAGTTGAGTCTATAGGTACAATTTCCATTCAACTTCCTGCAGATTTATGAAAAGTGTTCTTCCTTAAAATTACTTTTCATAAAAAGGACCTATTATGTGGCCTCCAAAAATACCAACTCAAACTGACTTTCTGGGAAGTTTGATTCTGCTGCTCCCTAAATTAATTAAAATTTTTATCAACTTTCTCTTACATTTCACTTTCAATATTTAAGTGAAGATTATTTTCATCGCACCAAGCCCATAACTTAGTTAAATTGTTTTAAAATTATTCACACTCAGTAAAATTATTAATCCAGTGCAACATCTTAACGCAATCGGCATATATTAAGAAATACACATCTAAATAATCACCGATGTCGGTAAAAAAAAATATTAAAGAAAATAGGTCCAAGTACCGATCCCTGGGGTACTCCTGACGTGTCGCAGTACAGATTTGTCTCTATTGTAAGATGCGAAATGAACTCTTATTGTTAAGTAAGTTCAAGAAATTGAAGTCAACTGTCAGATATTTCAATTTTGTTAAATTCGCAAAGAGGGTTACTATCGTACAGTCTGTCAAACGCCTTAGGAAAGTTTGTATAAATTGAATCTACCTGTATTTAAGAGTCAATTGATTCAGCAATGTACTTTGTGGCGCAAATTAATTCCGTTACGATGGAGTTACTTTACATAAAACCGTGTTGTTGCGTAGATATTTTCTGTTGAACATGTAAGTAAATGCTATCATTATGTAGGATTTCGAAAACTTTACCGAAGTTACATATGATTGTTATTGGTCTATAGTTAGTAATATCATTTCTTTTGCCTTTTTTGTACACAGGACACTCTGTAGAGTCCCAATAGACGACCCAATAATGTGACACCCAGAGTCACACGCACACACTCCATAGTTTACAATGGTATATTCTACACTTTTAGTAAATACTGTTATGAATTACACCCCCTTGGAACTGGAAATTGATACGCCTATGCCTACTAGTGACTGGAAGCTAGTAGAAAGAAATGGACTTTTCTGGAGTGTGGTAAGAGAAGATTCTTGATTGTTTCTAGATGGATCTAGAGAGTCAAATTCGGAGTATATAAGGCGCGATTACCAGCGCGGAAGGGGAAGTTTATAAGAAGGCAGTTTATAAAAGTGAACAAGTTGAAAAGTGAAAAGTGAGGTTAAATATTAAGTAAACAAAGTGTAAAGGTTATTTTGAATTTGAAATATTATATAGTCAGTAAATTGTTACATAAAGTGTTAGTAGTGTTTATGTTGAAATTATTTTAGAACCCACGGATTCATACAGGGTGTTTCCTAAAAGGTGGAAAATACGCAGCAATACGTTGTTTAATTTTGTAATGATGCTTATATTTTTTGTCAATTTCATGTAGTCCATTAATTTCTACTGTTGTTTCCAAGTCTTGTCCATTTCCAAATGTTCCATAATGCTCTTTTCTGTTTTTCAATGGTTTTGTTAGTTCGAAATGTTATATGTGTGTATGTATGTTAAAATCTGCTGATCGATTTCTTGACCACTTCCCGATATCTAGTCATGCTGAAATTTTGCACACAACTTTGGTTCTGAGGACAATGCAATATGGTATTTCGATATTATTGCAGATCCAATATGGCGGCCGCCAAAAAATGGTGGATTATCTTTTTTTTGACAACCCCCTTAACATGGGTATCAAATGAAAGAGTTTGACAAGAGTAAGCAAAAGATGGCGATCCAATATGGCGGCTGGCACAAAATGATGGATCAACTATTTTTTTACAATTCTCTCGGCGTGGGTATCAAATGAAAGGGTATGACAAGTAGAATACAATAAACTGTGTGACGTTATTCCAAATCCAATATGGCGGCCGACACAAAATGGCGAATTGCCTATTTCTTTATAACCCCCTTGATATGGGTATCAAATGAAATAGTTTGACAAGAGTAAACGAAATGATGACGTCTGAATAAAACATGAGGCAGACGGGACACTAAAAAGTAGAAAAAAAATAAATACATTTTTTTAAACATACATTTTAAACATTTTTATCAACAATTAGTATTGTGATAAAACATTATGCCCAAAGGTTTTCTGTTTCATCAATATTTTGTAATTTAATCACCGGAAAAAAATTATTTTCTAAGTTTTAGTGCAATTCAATTTTAAAAGAAAACCATTGTTTTTAATTTTTTCATGTAATGTTCATCCAATATGTTTACACTGATTGTTTCCAACCCAACCTAATTTTCATAATTTTCAAGATTCCACATAGGTAATTCTGTGATTGACTGACATTACTGAATTTTCGTTATTGTTTCAGTTTATCAAATTCATCATTATTTCTTTGGATTATTTGAGGTGGTAACACTATTAGTTGGGGCACTGCGTATAAATAATTGTCAACTAAACAAACAGAATTTAATTAATACGGTATTAGAATATGTTGGAGATACACGTTTCAAGGTAAAGCAACATTATGTTATAAATATGCCATATAATATAATACTTATATTAAAAGCGGAAATCGTAATAATCAAACATTACAAATGAATAGGTATATAAGTATAAATCTGTGTTTTAGTATAATTCAACTAATGGCCCAAAATGTTCAAGCTGTTCGCCTTCAATAGCTTAATGATGCATTTATAACAATGCCACTTAATTTGAGAGTCCTTGAGCGGTACCTAATATTTCTGTTTCACAAAAGTACATCAAATATCAATAAAACGTTATCTAGTTTACAAATTGCTAATATATATTTGGTTAGTAGAGCTTACAGGATTTATTAAAAACCATTACTTTTCTACAGCAAGTGTGATCGTAATTTGGCAAGATATTTATTTAATAAATTGACATGTTATTCCGAACGACCCTGGATGACGTCAGAATAAACAATGGACGTCATGCTTGTTGTTGCCGGCCGGCGCATTTTACACGTTACACGTGCGCTCCCGAGCAACTGGATAAATACTGTATAAAATTATAACAGCCGAGTGTGAAAATTATTATTAACGCGAAGGTTGCGGCGACAATAACAGAGCGAGCTACGCGAGTTGAAAATCAAAACAAATTCTTACATGTTTTTTATTTTTGTATGTTGCTTTACAAGGGCTGAGCACTAGGCACAGAGTGAGTATATTAATCTGTGCACTAGATTAGAGTCGCCTCCTATAGATTTATATTTTTAATAGTCATCTTGTGATAGATACGTTTGTACAGTAATATCAGGGCATACTTTAAAGTAAAATTTACTATCGCAAAACTACTTCAAATATAGGTGTACTAGCTCTATGGCAGCCGAAAACTGAAGCCATTTTATGAAGAAGATTCAGTTCGTTTCAGTTAAAGGCTACTAACGATTTCTGGAGAGGGCTGGAACTTTTTACATGACACTGACAATGACGAAGTTTATACAAACATCAAAACATGCCCCCCATTTTTACATTTTCGGCGAAAACTATTTCCTACCTATCCAACATTATAGCTGATCAAAAAAGGAAAAAATCCAATTTTGATTTTTTAAAATCGCCCTATTAAAACCGGAGATATGGCTGTTTTCCTGTTTTTTTGCACGTTCCCCCCTCCCTCTTCTCCCCTAATTGCCCTAGAGAGCTCCCCCCGCGGCCTCGACCTCTTCCTATAACCACCCACAACAGAAAAAAAATTACCATCCTAACCACATTCCTTATCTCTTAAACACCCCTCATTGCTCCTGTCCGATTCCTTTTCCTACTTTGAAACTCAATCCTTTCAAACGGCCATATCTCCGGCCCTAATTGGCCGATTTTAAAAAACCAAAAATCAGTTTACGCGCCTCGGGGAGGTCTTTCTTTTTTATTCGAAACATTTTTTTGTGCGCGTCCCCGATTGTGCGAAAATTGAGAATAACCGATTTTCCATATGTTCAACAGAAGAACAGTAATAAACTCACCATTATTTCATTGTTTTCTCATTTATAATTTCACCACAATTTTATTCAGTACGCACAAAAAATGTCTTTAACTTGTTGATAAGATACTCACTATTTTTTTAATGAATTTTCCTTGTTACTAGCTATAATGCATATGTACTATTTTGAAACTAATACAATATATTACTTTAAACTCAAGAATTCTTATACAACATTACCTACCTCGTTGGAAAGATTGCAAATAAGAAAAAACGTAGAATAGAATTTTGCAGATAATTGTACTGCCTTTAAATTTTGCTTGAAGATATTTTTAAATAAAAAGAGGCTATTGTCAAGATACATATAATAGCCGCCATTCTTCTAAAGTAGCGGATGAAGCTCAAGGAGGAATGGTGAACAATTTTGCAAACTACTAAAAAATATCATTCTCAAAATTTGCCTATTATGCATTAGTTCTATTATTTCCTAAATAACAATGATTTAACTCTAGATTTCTTGGCATTTAAACTGCAAAAATGTACGTCTCGTTAGTCACATTAAGTTTCAAAGTTGTAATTTTGAGTTAGTATCGTTAGTCAGCTTGTTATTTTTAGCAAAAACTTTTATTAATGATGTTTACAAAATTTGCCGGTCTTAGACGTATTTATTACTTCATTTGTTTAATTACGTTGTTTATCTTTACATATATTCGTGTTTGTATAAATATGATAGCAACGAAATATACACGCTTGCACATTATTACGTCTTTGTTCTGAAAATTTAATAAATTGATTAGCTGAAATACGTTTTATTCCGGTGCGCAATTTTTTACGTCACATTCCTTGAACTGTTTTTGAATTAACCGTCTTTAAACAATCTAATCAAAATGTGAAAGTCATTACACTGCCAATTATTAAAAGTACAGTTAAAATAAGAGATAGAAAAATGATATATGCGTTTGCTTGATCATAAGGCACTGGACTTTGGATCGAAAACCGCAGGTAAAAACTATCAACAACTGATATGGTAAAATTTGATATTTTTAGAACTTCGAAAGGTTTTATGTCAAACACAATCTTATCTCAAAGAGTTTGATCAAAATACCTTTGAATGATAATCGCTTATAAGGCTATGGATAAAAATATTTTAAAAAATCGGCAGCTACTGGAAGCAGCTAGAACCTCCCCAACCGGTGGATCTTTGAAGACGAAAATAACACTAAATTGTGTGCCATAACTGCACTAACCGTAATTCGATCTCAACCATAACTTTTCCAGACCTTCTGGAGCACTAAAGAAACCCTCATGCAAACTTTTATCCAAATCCGTTCAGTTGTTTCGGCGCTACTGTGCTGAAACAATTGTTTTGTCACATATTCGTAATCGGTGACCTCGATAAGCCTCAGGTACTGAGTTTCACCACAAATGATGAAATATGTCCTCCTACTGGTGCTGCCATTTTGAATGTTTCAATTTTGATCTCAGATTCGTCATCAGCTACCTCGAAAATCCCTACATACCGATTTTGAACGGGATGGGACCATAAATGACAAAACTCGCTGAATTTTGCAATTCTGACGTCATATTCGTGATCAGCATCGTCGCCGAGTGCCGAATTTCGGCCCAATAGGACAACAAATAAGGAAATTTAATTTAAATTGTTCATACAACGTGTATATGATGAAATTGTTGATTTTTCTTAGACGGTCGTAATACTTATAACCTATAAAATTAAGCTGACTGACTTAAAATGTCAAATATTTAAAAACCTATAAAAATAAACTCCCTATGAGAACTGACAAAGTGTAAATGTCACATTAAAATAAAATGACAAACTTCAAATATAACCAAAATTGATTATGTATTATCTTTAATTATAAACACCAGAAATAACGATTTAGATTGCTCCAAATTTCCCGATAGATATAAACAAACCCATAATTGTCTTTTTCGCGATTAAAGCAATAAAAGCAAACCTAATGATCGTTTTCGATACAGATTTGCGTGCAACATTGCAATATATATGTATCATTTGTATCCGTTTTCAGCATAATCGGGCGACCAATAAGAAAATTTAATTTAAATCAATTTCTGGTAAATTGTTCACACACCCTGTATATGTCACAAAATATAAAATAACTAACTTAAGTGCCAACATTACATGTTACATGGTATAACCTATAAAATTAAACCGCCAGAATGGAAATTAGGCCTCTACTTTGACCTCCCGCAGCTCGCTTATTTTTAGAGCAGGACGAAAATTTAAAAAAAGACTCTTAGATCGTTTAATTCTCTACGATTTCGTTAGGCCGAAGTTTTTTGTCCCAGGAGCCTCCGTTTAGAAGTTGTGAAGGTTTAAAGCGAAAGACGTCCCATTTTCCACCTTACACCGCCGCATATTTCGGTCGATATCTCGGGAACGAAGAGCCGCAGGAGAATTCCAATGGAACCGGACGATTCCTCACGAAACGAACTTGTCCTATGAGATTTTTTATTTTTGAGCCAGCTCCGGCCGTTTCCGAGATAGAAGCGAAAAGCCGCAAAAATAGAAAGCGCTCTTAGATGCCGAGAAAAGTGCGAAAACGTGCAATCTTAAAACGTTCCTATCGTTCGAGATACACCTTCGGCGTTACCGTACGGCGTCGCGACGGAAAGAGGAAGGCTTGTAGTTATTTCCCTTCGCAAATCGCTGGGTCAAAATGGAAAATTCGACGCCGCAGGAGTGAACGAAATCTACCATTTTATGACGTCCATCGATTTTTGCTCCTAATGAAAGCGGCGTTTGGCGGACGGTTCTAAGACAAATGATTAATATTGTGTGTAGCTGATACAAATGTCTTTTGGCAATTGCACACTGAAACCTATACCATTATTAAATAGGTAAATATGTAAATTTTCTAGCTCTCAAATAATCTGGGTTAAATACCTGCAATCGATTTTCAAAGCCAGGGTAATAAGGTTATTGCCAAATTAACACCTAAAATAATTTAGTATTCTACGCGTTGCACTCCCTAGTCTTTGCTATGTAGGGTGCATACTCATAGACGGAAACGATTTGTAGTTCAGTAACAATTTTAATACCAAACTTTGACTTATATCATGGCATATCACTCCTAATAAAAGTTCAAACACAGAGGGTACTTCGTAAGTTCTAATTTATAATGTAAAAGTTACGTCGAACAAGCCTTTATCTTTGTTAAGTAAATTAATGTACTTGAACTTCTGAACTAAAACATAAATTACGCTGGAAGTACGAGGAGTAACAAGTGTGTTCATCACAAAGCGCACTCTACTACTTTATGCCATTTGTTCAAGAATCGCTTTCCTGCGTTACCGTCCATGGGCACAGTTTACAGTTACCTAATTTTCTACCGTTAAATAAAAGGATGAAAGAAATTATTTTGTTGATATTATTACAGCTCGCATTTATGAGAGTGTTTGAATACTACATAATAATATACAATTTCACCTGCTGTAATTATGTTGATGATATATTTTGCATAAAAACTATAAAACTGTAACAATAACGACCACTGCTCGTGATTTTATCACACTCAATTAATTTTGATATCCACAGTGTAACCAAAGATCATGATCTTTGGTGTGAGTAACTGTAAATTGGTAACATTTTGCCCGGGATTGTTTAACACCGACCTAATTTTCTTCATTAATAAATTACATTGTTTTATTTTAACTAAGCAGAATTTATATTCCAATTACAGGGTAGGAATGCATAACAAGATGAAGATGTTGATATACAATAATATATCTAACCAATTACGATGAATGTTCAAGTTCGATTTATTTTACTCGAAAATATGTCACCATTATTTTCTATTTTTTCCAGTTTAAATCAGAGGACATCATAATACCGACTTTGCTAAAGCATTTGATCGCATTGATCACCGAATAATTTTAACCAAGCTAAATAACTTTGGATTTCATGAATCACTTATAACACTGATTAGGTCTTAATTAACTAACAGAGTTCAATATGTAACTTATAATGGGTTCGACTCTAAGCAATTTATTGCTACTTCCGGAGTACCCCAAGGATCCAACCGTGGCCCATTATTATTCCTGCTTTTCATTAATGATCTTGTACAGATCATCGATTGTGAAAAGGTGCTATTTGCTGATGATCTAGAAATCTACCATACTATAGAGAATGATGAGGACTGCTTATTTATTCAGAACCAGTTGAGAAAGATTGAAGTTTGGTGTGACGAAAATAATCTTCATTTAAACACTCAAAATGTGAAACCTTAACTTTTACTTAAAGAAACATTACACTGAATTTACTTATCAGCTAAAGTCCACAAACTTAAGCCGATGTGAATCCATAAAAGATCTTGGTATAGTGTTTGACCCAAAACTGTCATTTACTGACCATATTAACCAGACTGCAACCTCCGCATTAAGAATGTTAGGTTTTATAATACGAAACTGTTGCAATTTTCATGATCCCACTGCGTTAAAAGTTAGAATACGGTTCCTTAAACTGGTACACGTTTTATAATGTACATGAATTAGCCGTTGAAAATGTTCGGAGGAAGTTTCTCAAATTCTTTCAATATAAAATCAGGAGTGTACCCCGAAAGAAGCTACTCTCAGCACTTGTTAAATTCATTGAGTTTTCAATCGCTTCATCTAAGAAGAGTGTTATTTACAAACTTTTACATAATAAATTGATTGCATAGGCCTTGTTAAGGAAATAATATTTCGAGTTCCGCGATTATCCTCAAGAGTCTCGACAACTTTTCACTTATCTATCGCTAGAACTAATATATTGTCACGATCACCTGTATACGTAATGTGCAATAGTGTTAATGGAGTTGCTATGTACTGTGATGAATCATAAAAACTTAAGCTAGCTGACAAGAATTATCACGGACCATATCAACCTCATTTGACACTCATTTATATCCTTACCTAGCTTAAGTTAGTTTACTTAATTTGATCCACTTTTTGTTATTTTGTTATGGCATACTTTTATTCGCTTACATATATACATATATATTTTTCTCTTCTCTTCTGTCTCTTCTTTTCTTTCCCTTCATCTTTCTTTATCCTAATTAATTCGTCTTCATATATTAACTTAATTTAAATAACATTAACTTAGTTTAGTTTACACAAACTTAGTTTATACAACTTAAATTTTGCCCTGTAATTGGATTACTTTGTATTCTATTGGGCAATAAAGTATTTATTATTATTGTTATTATATAACCTATAGAGGTGAATATTTGAATTATTGCCGGTAGGTTTCTTCAAATAAAGAAATGACGGTGATTGAGTTCGTATGAAAAAAAAATTGGGCTGTCGCATATATGGAGTATAACTATACCTACATCGGAAAAAAAGTTCCTTTAAAAAAATGATCACTAAAAGCGGTGAAATTAAATTTCACCATAGTTTGGTTAATTGAACCTTATTACCTAATATCGATATTTAGAACGGATAAACATTCGTTCGATTTATTATTTGTTATTTTCTACATTTATCTCAAAATCAATATTAGGTAAAAAGGTATAAACTCGATTAAAACGTGAGAAATCGTGCAAACGTGTGTTGGATTAAAGCGTGGACAATTCTACAATTGATATAAATTAGCATGAGCCTGGCTATTTCATATAGTTGACATTTAGCATTTGATTAAAATATATTGGTTGAATATAGCCTCACCTAAAAGCGTGTATAAACAGCTTGAAAAGGGACACAAATATCTGGAAATATAATATAAACTGTGCACCATAAACTTATTTTCAGTGAATAACAAGCTGGGCGAAACAATCAGTGCAGCGATTAAAAGTTGTGTGGGAATCCCACAGAAACTAGAGGGAAGCTGCCAGCGTATACACTGCTCCAAATATTAAAAGTCTATGACCAATCATTTCCACATACTAAAGTGCAAATCTAGTCAAGATGTTTAATTTAAAGTTACTTGGATGAAAAATCTGGAAGTGGAAGTAGTGATTCCTTAAGCAGCGGTTTTTAACATCCGATTACAAAATTAAAAAACATGCATACAGGGGTAGAATTCAGAACATCGTCCTTTTTTAAAAAAAATACAAGTCGGTTAAAACAATTCCCCAACAAACTATTATAAAACTGATGAATTTTCATAATGAACTGAAATGTGGGGAGAGAATAAACAAAAACATTAAATAAACAATTAAGTTGGAATCATTTAAATATAATTAAAAAAATTGTTTACACCTTGGTTACTCCTTTAGCGCGTTTCATTGTTTTATATACTGTGCATATTAATTAAGGACAAAGTTTTATCGTTGTTCATGATTAAAATTGTATACGTAATTAATTATAACTTAAGCGGCATAAAATAAATAACTACTGTTACAATTCTATATTTGAAGAAATAATGGTAGTACGACGTCTTTATACAATTCATTATTTCTATTTTTGGTAGTAATTAAAATATCTTCTGTGTATATTGTTCAATTTTGATCATTTAAGACACTTTATATAATCTTCGCTTCTTTCAAACAATTGTTCACGTCAATAACTGAATTATTAGAAGGCAGAACTTCATTAATTCTCCTACGCTTGTCGTTATATACCAACCTGTCATTGGTGTTGCATAAAATAAGCGTATACAGAACCGCAGCGTCGTAAAAATTATTTCTGCAGCATTAAAACAATCGTATAACGAAATCACTATTACCACTGGTCAAGTCATAGAGAAAGGGAAGAAAATCAAGTCCAGATTTGAATAACTGTTAGCGTCTTAAACCTATATGGAATATTGTATAAAGGTCACTCTGCTTTTTTTTCAGTGATGAATTTTAAGTCCAAAGTATGGACATTCCTTGGTTTTGTTGTTTCGCTCATCTTATAAACATCAAAGACGATGTCAGAAGTCGAAGACGTGGGACTTTCCAATTTGAAAGGGGTAAGGTTGACATGCCCCAACAGTAATGCTATGTTGGAAAGCGTGGGATGAAGGATAGTACGTAAACATCATGGAACATGAAGAATGCCTCTTAAGAATTGTGATCCTAAAAAAAACAGTGAATCGCAAATTAATGATTAGCTGCTACGAGTCAACGATTACCAGTTAGATTCATTTTCGACGAATATGTTCTTTTCACCTTAAACTGTACCGATTCACCATAATATTATCTTCAACCTTAGGTAGTAAAAGGTAAGTGTGAAAACTTGTGTTTTTTATGTAGTCGAGTCGCTGTATCGATATTTTTAAAAAACCCAAAAAATATTCAATACGATTTTTTTGAAACTTTGGAAATATCTTCTTGGGTCCATAAATCTAAAAGTTTTTTTGTCGGTCGAATCTCCGACATTGTTAAACAAACAAATTAAGTTAACAATTGAATAGCTTCCTGAATAATTATTCAAAATGGCTGAATTTTTTTTGGGGGGGGGGTTTGGGGGTCTCTGATTACGAATTTGATATTAAAGAGTTCAAATTCAAAATGGCGCATATGTTATTAATTATTTCGTATATTTTTAACAAACAATTGAATAACTGCCAGAAAAATAACTGAAAATGGCTCAGGGTTTCAGAGGTGATTACGAATTTGATATCAAAGAATTCAGAATCAAAATGGAAAATTCAAAATGGCGGTTGTGACACTGATTGTTTGGAATATTCTCTATGAATATTCATAATTGTATCGGAAAATTTCCAGAAAAGCTTATTAGGTCTCGAGTTATTAACATGGAAAAGTCAGAATTGAAAGGACGGATTCAAAATGGCCGAAACATCATCTATTATTTTAAATATTTTTGTAAATCTGTCATTCTAAAAAAATGATAACTCTCAGAGAAATCGAATTTTTTGATAAGTATAATAAAATGTTAAATATGACCATGCTTAACGTACGTTTCAAATGTTATTGGTTTGGAGTCCAAATCAGCTATTTTATTCAAAGGCCGTTACTAATAAGCATCTACTCCGCAAGCGTACGGTCGGAAAATCGTCCCGTTTATTTTTAATTTCTGGAAAACGGTTTAGAATTTTTGAATGAATTAAAATGTCAAATTAAGCCAATAAACATACCTTTCGACTGTTTTTTGTTTGAAATCGATATCTACAATTGTTTTCAAATGCGACCCGTCACAAGCACCTATCACATCAGCGTGTGGTCGTAAAATTGCTTCGTTTTCTTTCGAATTTCGGGAAAACGGTTCAGAATTTTTGAATAAAACAAAATGCAAAGTTAAGCTAATAAACGTACATTTCGATTGTTTTTTGTTTGAAGTCGATATCTATAATTGTTTTCAAATGTGACCCCTCACAAGCACCTATCCCATTGGCGTGAGGTCGGAAAATTGCTCTGTTTTCTTTTTCAATATCTAGAAAACGGGTCCGAATTTCTTAATAAAATAAAATGCAAAATGAAGCCAATAAACGTACCTTTCGATTGTTTTTTGTTTGGTGCCAATACGTGTAATTGTTTTCAAATGTGACCCCTCACAAGCACCCATCCCACCAGCGTACAGCTGGAAAACCGCACTGTTTTTTTTTAACTTCTGGAGAACGGATTCGATTTTTTCAGTGAAATAAAAAGCAAAATGTTTCTAATGAACGCACATTCGAGTATTCTTAGTTTCTAGCCTATTTTTATCATTTGTTGTCATAGTCCAAAATAACGTTGAGTTCTTTAATTATTAAGTTCATTTTTCCTACGACAATGTTTTTTTATATATTCTCCAGAATATGTGGTATATGTGGAATTCTATTTTTGGTGTATACCTACATACGATGCATCTATAAGATTCACATAAATATATGCCTATAATATATTATACTTGTTAAAAATCATCGTTTATTTGGAAATGCGCGGGGATTGCTGTATCTTAATAAATTTTTTGTTAATGAACAAATACTGTTTATGAACTTTTAAATTTATATACGTAATAAGCCACCACCAAAACCCCTCTAAAATTTCAGCCATTTTGAACAATTATTCAGTAAGTTATTCAATTGTTAACTTAATTTGTTTATTTAACATTGTCGGAGGTTCGACCGACAAAAAAAACTCATAACTTTTCGATTTATGGACCCAAGAAAATATTTCCAAAGTTTCAAAAAAATCGGTAAAGTATTGAACATTTTTTGGGTTTTTTATAAATTTCGATACAGCGACTCGACTAATGAAGTTCTTAAGCCATTTGTATTTAGTTGCAATTTATTTCCGCCTCAAAAAAAGTCTCCTCCTTCCAGCAAAAAATAAAACTCCATTTTGCTCTGTTGATTTCAACATAACAGTTTAAGTTGGTTTTTAAAAGAGGGTTTACTAATTTTTTTAAATAATTTATTATCTTCTAAAAGAAAATACAAGTGTTGTATTGTCCTCTTCGCTTGGAGGAAACCCAGCAAGGACACCTACTTACTCTTCATTTTAAGATGAATATAATTTCTAATCATAATGACAATTTAATCACTTGAAATTCGGGCAATTGGAATTCGGGCAAATCCCAATTATTGAACAAAAAAATCGTTAAAACATTTTAACGATTTATCTGATCCCGTTTTATAGAGCTTTAACAGTTTCGGGAAGTTGCATTTGAATCTAATTATATTTTAACGATTAATAGCTACATTTTGTATCACACAGTATATTTATTATTCAACCGATTACGTGTTCGATAAGTCAAGTGATTATTAAAGTAAACAATATATTTTATTCAAAATGCATTGATTATGGTTTTGATCAAAAAACTAGGTAAAACTACTGTTAAAGTTAAATATATGTCGATATAAATATATACAATATACATACTGGATTTGGTTAAATGGCGTAAGCGTTTAAATTTTCATATAACGGCAAATGCTTGCTGTTTTTTTATCACTAGCTGTCTGTAGATTTAAATTATATAATGTAAAAGGCATAAAAAACACTATAAATAATTAGAGGTTAAACGACTTACCTTAAGGAAGTTGAATCCTCAATTATACGAGATGGCCCCCGTCCGAAGAGATCACATTGTAGTATATGTTTCTCTGCCCTTTTCGGCGTTATGTTTATAGAAATATAAATAAACTGATTTATGTCCATATCCAAGCTCTCCTGTCACGTAGCAATCTGACTTCATTATGTTTTTCAAATCGCGGATTTATTTTTTGGGTTTTAGTGGAGGGTGGGTGTGATCTCTTCGGACGGGGGCCATCTCGTATAATTGAGGATTCAACTTCCTTAAGGTAAGTCGTTTAACCTCTAATTATACATCGATGGCCCCCGTCCTCGAGATCACATTGTAGATGTTGAAAGATTTTTGACGCGATTTGAGATGTTTGTAAAGTACTCACATTTCCTTTAAATTAAACTCGTGTATAATTTAAAACGAGAATATTTATTAAAAAGATGATTTCTTCTAAAGAAGCAAAAATATGTCACTTATTTTGAAATGTGGTATTAGTACGAAAAACACTATAGATCTTAATGTACATAACACAATGTTGAATTGTTTGTAATTTGTAGTAAAGTTATGAAACATATGTTTCATTACAAGTATAAGCAAACAAATAATAATTTACTTTTAAACTTGTATTAAATTTATCTTAATAAAATCTCAATAAATCCAGACGGAAACTGTTGAAATTTCAATAATAGTTACATAATGGAATATGTATACTTAATATCATGAATTAAGTAAATATGTTTTTTATTCGTAAATTTTCAAACTGAAAAATAACTAATATTTTTCTAGTCGCTGCATTCGAAGTGTTCACTATTTTTTTTTTTCTTTGCTGTATGTTGCTGTTTCTTTATAATGATTTGATTCTAATATCATTTGCAATATTTATGTAATGTTTTAACACTGATGATACGCATATATTGGAATAGTCATGGAAGTAGGAAGCCGCTTTTACTGGCTAGCGATTTCATATCGTCTGTAATTCTTATTTAGATTTTATGCACAAACTCAAACTAACTGATATTTCTTCATTTAAGGATTTGAACTTTTTCTTTTTTAAAGTAAACACTAATAAAACGAGTGTCAGTGTTTCCAAAATTTGGGACTCATTTGTTACTAGTTGGATATGATGATAATTCTCTTTCATAAATTTTGCCACTGTAGGTTAATCTGTATTTTGTAAGAGAGTATTTATGTCCGATTTACGTTGATTAAACGTATTATAATTTCTCCCTTGAGATATAATTCTTGATTTAGAAATACAATGTTGTATTGTTTTAACGTAGTGTTAGTTAAAGGAGAAATTATTAACCGCAATATAACGGTTTCTTCTGGAACTTCCTCTCAAATTAGCGCTGATAATACTGCGGCACCCAGGGGGAGGTTATATTTACATGAAAAGAGATAACATCTGCAAATAGGAATCACTACGGGGTTCCCTCAGCTTTTTTAGTTTTTTTTTTTTTGCTTTTCCAGTTTCTGTTTTCTTTCCAATTCTTAATAGTGTAAAACCATTCACTACAGTGTACTCCAAAATGAAGTGCCAAGAAATGGATATTTCGTGTTTTGTTGATATGATGCGAATAAGTCCATCTGAGGGGTATCAACTATTTGTTTGTTAAAAACTGCGGTGTAAGGGAATGGTCAATTTCTATGATTTAACGAGGTTCCTTTCCACTGGTACGTTCGCTTATACTTATGAATGATGCAAAAATCATGATTTTTTGGTTCTAGCAGCATTTGCGCCACTCCCATATTGTCATTTAATTCGGGGAGTTTTATGCCCCCCCCCCCATTCAGTTTACGTAAGATATTGTAGTAATGTTGTCAACACGTTACAGTTTTTAAGTTCCTGGCTTCCCAGGACTGTAATCCTTGAGATGAAGTTAATAATTATTGACAGTTAATGTGGAAATTAATGTCCTCATTTTCATTATTAAGTAACAATTTTCGTGAATAATGTTTATATTGCACGAAAATTTTATGATTTTAAATGCAGACATAAGAAATAACTAACTGTAAGCATAGTCATTAAAATATTTTTTTTTTTTTGCATTTAGATTTTAATTAAAATTATGACCATATAGGTACGGTTTCCTCTTTTCTTCTTACAATGCCCCACTTGTGAAGGATACTGTATGCTATCCTCAAATTCTGGTACGAATTTTACTTTGGGGCCTCTTTTGATGAAAGAAATTCTGTATTCATTTATCCACTTTAAGAACATGTTTATTTTTGTGTGATTGAATGTTAATTATGCACCGAAAATATTTCTTACTTGCGTAATTTTCTTTTAACCTTCTCTTTTTTCCTCATATTTTTTTCTGTCGCCTTTCCGTTTTCCCTCGAGGACCTCTTTGTCTTTTTTATGATATATTTATATTGGTCAAGTGTTAGTTATTTTACAACACTCTGTATAGTTCAGAATCTTTACTTACAATATTAAATAAGTTAAGAATAGCAGCTTGAAGCGCTGAGAGTGCGAGGTGATGATCTCATGTATGGGGTCCCTATATTATAGAAAGAACTGCTTATAATTTACGCACGTGTGAAAATATAAACAAATATCTTATAAAACAATGCCCATGTCTTACTCTTATTCGGATAGGGCATGATTTCAAAAAATCATGAATTAATTAATCTATTATGATTAAATTATTCCTTGCTTTTTTGTATCCTCTGTCCATGTATAGCTGTAATAGCCAGATTTAAAGTTATTTTTTGCTCTTCTGCAATTTAATTTTATCTGCACTACCCAGGGTGTGGCGGCGAAGTAAGCATTACTTCGGTGAATTAGAAGGTGGTTAAGAAAAAACAGTTAAGACAATATTTAATAAATTGGTAATAAGCATTTTTCCTAATGATATTACAAATCAAAAGAAATTGGCATTAATTAGTCTCTTTTTGTGTGTATGTTCATCATGATCGTAAACAGATATTACTCATATTACAAATCTGTCTGTACTGTTATTCTTTTTATGTTGTGGGCATGTGTTAAGATGCCCACTGTGCCAACCTTGCAGGTACCAGATGGTCCATATGCTGTTACTAATATTTAGAGGTATATTAGCCTACCCTTTTGAATATTAAAGCACAAAAAATTCAGTTTAAAATTTGTTGTGTTTACATATATTAGTACGGTTGTTTCTCAAAAAGACTTTACTCTTTGTGTAAGAAACAAAATAAATGAGTAGGTACATGTTTAATATAAATGTCCCATTTTTACTCATTTCAATTTATAACCAAGCAGCACATCTAGGGGCATTAGTCCCTTCATGTAGTTTGTTATGTCCATTACTACTATTGTCTCTTCTCAGTAAGAATTTATTCATTGATGTAAGAAAGAAAACATAACAAATAGAAAATAAACGAATACTTTGTCCACATGAGATTTCGTTACATACTTGAAATACATAGATGGAATCATATATAATTGATATTGAGCCTTGTTTGACGTAAAATTATGCTACTTTCTAAAAGAGACATCACCCTCTTTTGCAGTTTGGCACCCAACTAACGAACCGTGCATATTTTCCGATTTAGTAGCTTTATTAATGTTCTTAAAATAAAATTAGTATGGGTAAAGTACTATGTGCTAACTGCGAGGCTAACTGGGTGTGGGTATATTATAAAGAAAAAATGTACATGAATAAATTCCCTTTTCCGTATTTTCCTAATGACTGGAAATATATATTACTCGTGTTTAGAAATCTCTTACGGTTTTTTCATTACATCAGAAATCAAAGTAGAAATTTTTCTTTATGAGATGCCAATACATACGTCCTGAATTGGCTATAAAATCAGTGAAACTTTATTAATCGTTATGGTATTTACTTGAAGTAAATTAGATTTTTTGTTTTATGCAGTCAAAATTGATATTATTCAATTTCTTTGCATTTGGACATGTTTTAAAAAAGAAACTTGCATTAAACAATCCCCATTACAATATTTTGCAATGACCGTAAACATGTATTAATCATGTTTAGAAATCATTAACCTACTGTCTTTTGTTTCAAGCAAATATTCTTATTTGTCAATAAGATTTTACTCTTATGTGAGAAAGAATGGAGGTATTTTTTTTTTTTTTGTTTATCTTAAGTAAGATTTTACTCGTTACGTAAGAAAATACAGTAGATATTTTTTTTTTTGCTTCTCTATAAGATTTTACTCATTATATAAGAAGACAAAGTAGGTATTTTTTGTTTCTTAATAAGATTTTACTCATTATATAAGAAACAAAGCAGGTATTTTTTGTTTCTTAATAAGATTTTACTCATTATGTAAGAAACAATGGACGTACTTTTTCCCTCGAGTAAAAATATAATGTTACTCCCATATTATTAAAATTTTCAGCGAATTCTGCTATTTACAGGTAGGGATTAGCCAAGCTGTATTTTTACAAATGTATTATTATTATTATTATTTTTATTATTTTTATTATTATTCCTAGTCTTTTTCTCAGTTCTTTTCTTTAACCGGCATATGATGGTTCTTTTATGCAAAACAGAGAAGAAATTCATCTTATTCTGTCATGCATTTAGGAACTTACGCACAATGTGGCAAGTTTGTAGAATAGCTGCTTTCTGAATCGGAGTGATGAGAGCTTTTGGAAGATTAATTGATCCAGATGTTTACTGAGTTGCTTTGTTATTATTATTATTATTATTATTATTATTATTATTAAACTGTTACGAAGCATTTCGCTTCGGTGGAACAATTGTATCGGCTGTATTAGCAAGATACAATTGGGTTTTAACTATTGTTATTATTATTATTATTATTGTTATTATTTTATTATTATTTGAGAAATAAGGTGAGCTACTCACTATGTGCAAAAACTGTTGCCCCTTCTTGGAAGGCGTTTCTCTTATTATTATTTGTATTTCTCAATACGATTTTACTTATTATGTAATAAACAAACTAAGTAGGTGTTTTGCCAATGATATAAGAGTCGATGCATTTCTTGATATATATGGAGTTACAAGAACGTATGTAATTTTTCTTTGTACTTACATGAAGTAAAATTATGCATCAGCCTGTTATAATTTAAATGTTTAAAATTTTCTGTTTCTTGGGTCAGCATTCTTAAAATTGAAACACATAGCACATACACTATAAACAAACGACCGATTCATCAAGGCGTTAAAAACATAATGAAGTCAGATTGCTACGTGACAGGAGAGCTTGGATATGGACATAAATCAGTTTATTTATATTTCTATAAACATAACGCCGAAAAGGGCAGAGAAACATATACTACAATGTGATCTCGAGGACGGGGGCCATCGATGTATAATAAAATATATCTCTGTCGATATGCTCGAATCGCTGGATAATGTCAAAAATATCATTGGTCTCTAAAATGTCAGGACCGTTACTAAATCAAGAATTTTATGATGATGTCAAGGCGGTTTTTATATAATAAGATTAATAACAAAACACAACATCGCTTCATCTTAATTTATATATGTAGGTTACCCAGCTTCCTTTAGCAGAAGATGCGAACGTAAATATCTTACTAACACACTTAATAACCAACTGTGTGAAATATGTTAATTGCGAGTTTGTGTAGAAATCTTCATTGATATTTTAGATGATAAGTGTGTGGCAATCATTTTTTCCACTAGAAAACACTATTAGGTAACTGAATGTTGCGTAAGTCACATGAATTCTACACTTTCCATTGTTTTTATTGCGAGTTATTTTTAATAAGTGTACCACTGCAAGTTTACATTGTAAATAAATACACAGTAATGTAAAAAATAACACACAAGAATGTTTTCTTCTTTGCTTTCTAATGTTGATATTGCTAGATGTTTTATACAAGATTGTTTCGTGGCTTCTATTACGAGGATCTGTGCAAGGTGTTATGAAGAAATAAAAATTGTTGATAAAAGTTGGTATTAATAATTTTTCCACAACTTCCGACTGAGTTTTTTCCTCGCCTCACTATTCAAAATTTGTACGACTTTAACTGACTGCACGTTGCAGAATGAACACTTCGCTTTTAAAGTACATTATCTCGTGCAAAAATAACTTCAAATAATTCGTTCTGAAAAATTTCCGCGCAAGCAAAAAATTTGTATTTTATATTCTTGGCTGTTGCTATCTATTTTCACGCTTCTAAGATCAGGTAGAAAAACAGTCACATTTAAGTACAAATTAGTTACAATTATACATTTATTATTGTTCATAGTATTCCATTTATCACATTGAAATTTAATTAATCGCTCCTGTTACTTTTTTAACCCAGTTTAATCAAATTAATATTAAAAAATCATGATTCAAGCACAGTTAAAATTACTAGCCCTTTACTAATCGTGTTTTTTGAATTATGTTCTCGTGGTGTAGACAGAGGAAGTTAGTTATTCAGTAAAAAAAATGTCATTTAAAACATAAACATAAAACATTAAAAAAAATCAATAAACCAAAAACGTTCCGTATTCAAATTGGACTTTACTTTGTAAATTATAAGGTAATTGAAACTGTGATGGTGATTTATAATTCTACATCCACGTAGTGGATTGAAAGTATAGTAATCGTTAAAGAAAATTTAATGAATCATCGAGATTTTAAATTTGAGCGGAAAAAAATTCTGTCTCTCTGTCAGTCTGTCTGTAACTTTATTTTTAATAGGGGGAAATAAGTAAAACAAGCTGGTAAGAGTACAGAAACTTGAAATTCGGTGTATGTACTAGAGCCAGGGGCTCAAAATTTTTTCCATCCCTTCACCCTTCCCCCACTCCATTATTAAAGGGGTTGATAAAATAAAAGTGAAATATTCACTTGAAATTTGGTATACTCATATATTATAAGAACATCAGGAACTAGATTATATTTTGGGATTATTCCGTTGAATGGTTGGGGGTTAAATAGGGGGAAATAAGTAAAGCAAGCTGGTATGAGCACAGTAGCTTGAAATTCGGTGTATGTACTAGAAGTCAGAGTCTAAGATTTTTTATAATATTTTTCAACCCTCACCACCCCTACTCCATTATTAAAGGGGTTGATAACATTGAGATATTCACTTGAAATTTGGTACACGTATGCATTATAACGGCATCCGGAACTAGATATTATATTTTGAGATGATTCAGTTGAAGGGTTGGGGGTTAAATAGGGGTAAATAGGGGAAAATAAACAAGCTGGTAAGAGTACAGAAATTTGGGATTTGGTGTACATACTAGAAGCTTCAGGTTTTCTTTACAATATTTTCCATCCGCCTACCGCCCCCACTCCCTTATTAAAAGAGTTGACAAAATTAAACTGAGATTTTTACTTGAAATTTGATACACACGTATGTATTATAACGACATCTGAAACCAGATTATATATTGACATGATTCCATTCGAGGAGTGGGGGTAAATAGAGGAAAATAGAGAAAAATAAATAAAGCAAGCTGTAAGAGTACAGAAACTTGGGACTTGGTGTGTATGCTAGAAGCCAAGGCTTTAGATTTCTTTCTAATATTGTTCAACCCCCACCTCCACCACTTCCGCTCCATTATTAATGTGATTGATAACATAAAATTGAGATATTGTACAACTATTATTAAAATTTTATGACCAATAATATCCACATACTAGAGTGAAAATATAGTCAGGATGTTTCCTTTAAAGTGACTTGATTGAAAAATCTTAGCGGTTTTTTTATTTGTTTATTATTTTAATTACAGTTATCATTAATTTGTGTTTTCTTGAAATGTTCAAATATAATGTAATCCCGACCTTTATCTAGTAGAGGGTAATATTAAAGCAGAATTTGTGAATGTGAAGTACGCCTATAGGTTTTATTTCGTAGCTTCTGGCTAAATAAGTACATCGTTCAATTGAAATAGAAACTCAGTTGCGTGCTTTTGGTAATAGGCGTGTTAACACTGATTGTATATAATTTGTGGTGTAAGGACTAATTTGAGAGGTTGCACATCTGTTTTGCTTTAATCTGTCAAAGAGAGGCTGCCATATTTTATGTATGTACTAGATGCAACTAAATCATTAAATGAAAACTGTTAACTAAGCTAGGAAGACCATATGGAGTTTCGTGATAAGTAAATTATTAAAAGAGTTTATTAATGTAAGCTTAAACAGTTAGTACCAGAAGAATAAAGTTGGCATTACTATGAGCTATCCGTAATCTGGAAATGTTGTCTAACCTCTTCTCTATCGAAGAGTAGGGATTATTTACTTGACTAATATTTATTTAATAGACGAGGAACCGACTGCTTTACATCCTCTTCTAAGGATGGTATACCTACTACACAATTCTCGTCTAAAATTACACAGCTTCTACAAATGCGCTGATATGCAGTCGTAAAAGGTCGAGGTGAGAATGCTGTATGTCCTAAGATGTTCACCCATCCAAGTACTAAACACATTGAAGCATAACTTAACATTTCGTGTCGAAATACGAGTATAATCAAGACGTGTCTACGCTCGCCCCCATTGATAAATGTAATACGTAATTTATTTCGAACTAAAATGGGCTGGAAAACCATCGACATCCTAATCTAGTTCAAATCCCACAATAAACTGTAGAACTGTAGGTTTAGGTTCTTAGACGGACTGTCTTAGTAACTTGAGAGATAATTATGAGAACATATTAAGCTTTAGATCATTGAGAGAACATGTATAGTGATTTTTCTTCAAATATTGGAAATGAAAAACACAAAAATATTACACATTTTGAGCACACATTTTTGTACGCATGATCGTCAGTAATGTCATAATAATATTTTTACAGCTTAATGGTCTCTACCGACACGATAGAAATTTTAATCTGTATCGTTTCTATATCTAATCTACGTTCATCGCCATTAACATACAATTAGACAATGGACAAATTAAGCGGGTATATACTTGTTAATTGCATATTTATCGATCTTTGTTAATGTCGCCAAACTGTTAATAATGTTTATATTGGATTACAACGGAACTGGCTCCCAGGTACTTAAATTACCTTATAAATTCTATCAGAGTTCAAAATATTTACTCAGTCATTGTATTCAAATGACGAGTAGTAGACAACCCATAAAACTATATTTTATGACATGTTATAAAAGTAAATCAAAGAGTATATTAAAGTTGTGTAACTATCAGAACATTTATGGGGTTTTGACGCATCCAAAGTATTTTTTTATATTCCCACGGTAGTATAGTTTTCCGTATGGAAAGCGGCCCTCGGTTAAATTGGCTAAAAAGTATGTTATAGTATAGTTTACCAATTACCGATTAAATATTCTCATGGCTACAAAGTCCGATCCTAGTTTCTCTTCTACAGTCGCAGTCGTTTAGAGTGTTTACATTTCTCCATTACACTACGTTTTTTTACGACGAATTGATTCCCGTTTATAGAAATGGTTAAGTGCTATGTAACATTGGCGCATCCGCCAAATAATGAAAATAAAATTTTACTGTTAAAATATTGTGAGGGGCATGTCCCACGACCTATAAATCGTGATGAAACCGTACGTGTGATAAAAATGTAATGTGACAAAGTCTAAAAGGCATTTCTCATTTTAAAAATGTTCTAATGGTTGTTTATAATATTATATCGATTTAC
Source organism: Stenurella melanura (assembly GCA_963583905.1). Taxonomy (NCBI): domain Eukaryota; kingdom Metazoa; phylum Arthropoda; class Insecta; order Coleoptera; family Cerambycidae; genus Stenurella; species Stenurella melanura. The sequence continues at coordinate 899,545 of OY757311.1, forward strand.
GAAATACATTTAACCCCATTTTCATTAAACAGTGCTTAATATAAAATTTGATGCATTTCACAGACCTGCAAAAAAGTACCTTTTCTCTTAACACAAATGAGTAAATCCGAAAGTTTTTGATGTGACAGACACAATGCCGTTGGCAGTTTTGCGCTATCACGTCACAATTTTGAGAAAACTTGATCAAAATGTGCTAAAAAGGCCATTTCTGCCTATATTCGTGCCCTAATAACTAGACAACGACACGAGATTGGGTAAAACGGACCACACCATCTTATTCAGGTCTTCAAAATTTTCAAAATCCAATAGTAACAATAAAAAAAATCGGTAAAGGTATTTACACAGAACTTCCCTTGTTATTTGTGTATGGCGGTCACTCAAAAAAATTGTTAATTACGAAATGACATTGAAAATAATAATCGGAATATAGTTATCACTATTATTACAAAGAAAACCTGATAAGTTTTGGTCCAAAAAATATACAGAGTGCTCATCCAACAGCAAAAGTTCAATACTACATAACAGGTGCGAAATATGGAAGGCTTGCGCAAATACCTCTACAAATGTCCACCATGAAATTATTTCTTGGGATGACCACCCTGTACATTTTTCAATAAAAGTAACTTAGGTGCATATGCCAAATATTAGTGCCATCTGTCACATGTTCAATCCCACATTCACGTAATGGAGTGGAAGTATAGTGGTGGTTAAAAAGTTTTCATTTTTTAAAATTTTTCAAAAATGTTGGGGAAAAAAATTTCAAAATTTTTTTCTTCTGAAATAGGTTTAGAATGTCGTGAAACGTAGAAATTTTAAATTTAAAGAAAGAAAAAAAGTTTTTCCATCTATTTTAGTGGTAAAAAATGTTTCAACAATGTCGGTGATTTTTTTCTAAAATAGGTTTAGCGTGTCATGAAACGTGGAAATTTTGAACTTGAGCAAAAAAAAAAATTCACTATTTATTCCGTTTAGACGGTCCACCCTGTATATTTTCCAGTGAAAGTTTAACCATTTCCTCGCTGACAGTAGGGTCAACTACCTACCAAATTTGACTGCTCTCCGTCAAGTAGTTTTTTAGTTAATGCACCAACAGACAGACAGACAGACAGATAGACTGATATTTTATGATATTTTCGTAATCTAAGTGATCTGAAATGTCAGAATCCGAAAATAGGTCCGATTTACTTCCATATCTCCACCACTTTATTCTTGAAGATACAAAAAAAAAAATGGAAAACTGAAAAGATTCAAAATTGTCTTAGGATAATGTCTTAGGATGCATATATTTTCATTGCCACTTAACTAAGCAAAATACAGACAAAAATCTAATTTTCTATTCTGCCATGGCTCGTACGCCCTCTAGCGGCCATTTCAGAAACTCGAAAATATTTTCCAGTGATTTTTCAGGGTCACTTTGCTTAAGGTAATTTTTTCCCTAAACTTGTGCGATGATTGGTTTCTGAGATATGGCCGGCCTACATTCTTAGTTGCCCACCCTGTACATAATATATTTATGAGAATATCGGTCAATTCAAATAAAACTGACTGACAGATGCACAAACATACAGACAGATGGAATTGAAAGGCGTTAATTTTTGTAATCGACAATTCTGAAACGTTAAAATTTAAAGAAATTTCGGTAAGCAAGAGGTAAAATGGTTCGTTATCTTCTTCCCCCACGCCTACAAATAAAAATCTACATATTTCAACGTACCATAATAATATTCTCCTGAGGTAATTGAGGTGGACATCTGTTGGAATACTGTTTATATACTCGTAACTGCAATATGTGTACAATTTAAATGACTGATATGAAAGTGTATGGAAATTGAAATATAACTATTATCCTGCGTTGTAAATTAATATCAGATATAATTGCATATTACCGCTTTAATTTACAGAATAAGGAAATTAAATTTCTTAATTATGTATGAAGGAATGTCTGGCTGTGTTGAAAGTCGTTTTATTTTCGCTATTATGTATGTAACCATTAAGTATATTCTCTACAAACCAAGCAACTGAAATGGTTTGATGTAATATCCTATTTACATTAAATTCAATTTAAATAGAAATAGCTCGATCGAGAAACTGAAACCAATAAGTACCTGACCGTAAATCTTTTAAAATTGCCTCTTTCCGCGCTGCATGTAACAGTTCAAATAGGACACGTGGCTGCGGACACACAGCCTCACCAGATGCATTATGTTATATATTTCGCTATTTATGCAACGCCGACCTAAATACTACTTTTGGCAAACTGTAATTCTAATCTAACCACTTTGTTTCTAGTAGTTATGGATAATGGGACAAGACCTAATAAAGAAATTTCAATAAGTTTCTCAATTAAAATTAAAAAAAAAGGTAGATTCAAGGGTGTGCGGTTGCACGGGCTTCGTAAATTCCATAATTTGGTTATTATGCTCTTCGCAAATATAAAACGAAGAGTATATTGCATTCGATCGGCACATTTCTAAAGCTGGTAAAATATCTCTCGTAGAGAAAAAATTTCATATCACTGTGCTGATGATCGAATTCTAAACAACTTTCAAAATGTCCTTCCGTCTATCTGTCCGTCCGTCAGTCCGTTCGTCACGTTTCTTGTAAGCACGATAACTTAAGAACGAAAAGTCCGATTGTATTGAAATTTGGGCAGTAAGATAGTGTTAGCTAGAGGAAGAACACCATTATTTTTTAACAAAATCGATGAATAATAAAGAAGTTATTAATTATTAAAAAAAATTAAATTTATATATTTAAGTATACTTATATTTGTTTGCTTATACTCTTGTAATGAAACATATTCTTCTTGGGGGACTATGTGGATACTAGTATTACAATGACAATTGCCAAATAAAAAATAGTCAAATTCATTTTAGAATGCTGGTTATCGATAGAATGCAAAGATTTCATTAATATTTTTACACAATTTTTTTCTTTTAGTTACAGATAGTTATTTTTTCTGCTGTTTGCAAAATCCTATAAAGAATATGTTAATATTTATATAATATAATATTGTTACATTACAAAACCGGCTAATGGGGTATTTTCCCATATTTTTTTAATTTGAAAATTGAAAACTAGAAATAAAAATAAGGAATACGAGTTTTTTCTTTCTTTTTTACTTTTTTATTTAAGCCGGAAAAAAATTAGTTAAACTTTCATGACGTCATTAAGCGATAATTCAAATAGAGCGCCAAATGTACTTATTTCTAGGGAGTTTCAAGTTGGTGATTTGTGATTTGACATTTCATGTAACTATAACCTTATTTTTGGTTTGTTTCATAAACAGATGTTCAGTTTTGTGTAACACCTAATATCGACCTGTGAATGAGTATAAAATTTCATTAAAAACGACGTTTAGTTTGGTTTTTTAAATACCTAATTGTTAGTGTGTAAGTTTGGTTAAAAAACCATTATAAGTAAGTAAAAATTAAAAAAAAATAGCAAATAGCTAAACAAACAAAATATTGAAAATTAATGAGTCACACCACTGTCACCAGATTAACAGTGTGGTGTCAGTGTTGCCAATAGTTTTTTGGTGATTTACCTAGTTTTCGCTTAGTGACGTCATTATGAAAAATTGAAACTTCAAATTAAAATTATAATTTTATAGTTTTATATAACATATTTTTTTCTGTGCCAAAAATATTTAAAAAATATGCATTTTTCAAATATAAGTATTTCCACTTTCATCTCAGATTAATGAAAATACCCTATTATAGTTCCTAATGTGTCAACTTAACGGTAATAAATTTGTCACAAATGCGATAATGTTATGGACCAAGCTCTGACGGCTTTTATTCACCTCATAGTTAGAGAAGGTCGCTACCCGCTAATACAAACAAACATTATTTTTTATTTGCGATAAAAATGCGGAGAGTATTCCATAGAATGTGCAACAATTATATGAAAAGTGCAGTAAATCGGTGAAGAGACTTTTATGCAGGTCGAGTTGAAATGTGAAACATTTTAAAATTTGGCCATTGAGTAACAAACACCCTATATGATGTATCGAGCTAAAATTTTGCATAAGGCTATTTGAGATAACCACGAATAGGTTATGCTAGACAGTTCTCCGATAAAAAATGCCTAACAGTCGATGTCGAAATTTTGACCCATTTAATAGGCAGTGAAAATATAAAAACATATTTTTTTAAATGGTCAAATAGAGCTAAAAAAATTAATTAAATCGGTCAACGCGTTCCAAAATAACAGGGTGTTGCGGTATTAAATAGCACCCACTGTGTATCGATATTACGTAATAATGTTCAATTAATAGTCCAATAATTATAAAGATTTCCATAACAAACAATGTTATCTGAGATTTTCCTTTCGTTACTGTTAGTGCGAGGATTAAACATCACAAAACCACAAAAATCAGTTCTGGGGGTACCGCGCAATCCCCCCAAAAAATCACCACTTCAGTGAAAAAAACCCTATTTTACTGATAACTCGTTAACCGTTGAAGATATAAAAAAAATGCTCATTATAAAAAAGAAAGCTTGACTAATCGCCTAAAAAAATCCTCCTGTAATTTTATTTTATACGCCATGGCTTTAGAAAAAATCGATATTGAAAAAAATTACAAAATTTATATTTTAATGTGCACGAATTTTCGTTTATTTGAATTTTTTGCGCGCAGCCTATAGAAAAAATTTAATTGCTTGAAAACCAAACATGCTAGGAAGAAAAATCAAAATAGGTTTTAAAGAAGATATAAAATACTTGTTTGTGTTTCCATTTTTGATGGCTATTGATATCTATTAGTATATAAAAATAACAGTATAATATAGTTACCTCTTGATTTTTTGCACTTTTGGCTATTCACAGGCCCATAAAAAATAACTGACTTTAATATAAGTTATAAATGCATTATATTTTAGTTCAAGGTAGTACTTCAATGCAGAAAAAGTTAGGAATAAAAATATTCACTTCTACAAATTTACCAGCATGTACAAGTTAGCCAAATTTTGGCCAATTTTTCATTGTTTCCTAAAGATAAAACAAAGACCTAAACATCTTGAAAATTCAGCTCAATTTTTTTTTCAGTTTACATATCTTATAACTATTGTAATAATTTAATAGTTAAAAAATTATATTAAAACAATATCATCACAAAAATTGAATATTGGATTTTTTTTGGCTAACTTTAACATGCTGGTAAATTTGCAAATCTGAATATTTTTATTCCTAACTTTTTCTGCATTGAAGTACTACTTTGAACTTAGAGATAATGCATTTATAACTTATATTATAGTCAGTTATTTTTTATGGGCCTCTGAATAGTTAGATGCAGAAAAAATCAAGAGATAATTATATTATATTGTTATTTTTATATACTAATAAATATCAACAGCCTTCAAAAATGGTAACACGAGAGAGTATTTTATATCCCCTTTAAAACCCATTTTGATTCTTCTTCCTAGGTTATTTGGCTTTCGAGCAATTCAATTTTTTCTCTAGGCCACGCGCAAAAAATTTCAAATAAACGAAAATTCACGGGCATTAAAAACACAAATTTTACAATTTTTGTCAATATCGATTTTCTCGAAAACCATGGCATATACAAGAAAATTACAAGAGGACTTTTTTTTAGGCAATTAGTTAAGCTTTCTTTTTTATGATGAGCATTTTTTTTTTCATGTCTTATACGATTAACGAGTTATCAGTAAAATAAAGCTTTTTTCGCCGAAGGAGTGGTTTTTTTTGGGGGTTCCGCGGTTTTGTGGTTCTGTGATGTTTAATCCTCGCACTAACAGATAAGGAAGGAAAATCTCAGATAACATTTTTTGCGAGCTTCTGGTGTATTTTTTACTTTAAAGACTGGACTATAAGGAACGATGGTGAAATTTTATTTCTTGGTGGCAGTGTTTTAAAAAAATATTTATTTTGTTTTTACTTCTGTACGAATTTAAATATTTGTACTTAGAAATATTTGAATAAAAAATGACCACGTGTATATTATCTGGTATAATATAATGTCTCTTAAAGTATTAAAATAATCCTAATAACACTTCAAAAGACGGAACTTCATTGTGAATAGTTCTAGGGCAAATATTAATATTAAAACTATATTTCATGATGTTTTTCTATCTTAATTAGGAGACATTCTATATGACGTAAATTATATTTTATTTCTTACTTCAGTAAACTCGGCGATGTTTAGTGTTGCAATGATTAATTCAAGTTTTGATAAAGTAAAATCCGTGAAAACTGATAAATTACTCTGGTCGTGTCGACGAATAGCTAATTAGACAAGCATACATATTTATAAAAAAATGCTTGTTAAAAAATTTAAGTTTATCCGCTTTCACCGCCCAAGTGTTTTATTAATAAATGATTTATATTTCCTTCAAAAAATAAACGCGTTCATATCCATTTACAAATTCAATTTATCTTTTACCATACACCTAAATCGTATAATTATAAAATTTCTAAACAAAAGTGTTTTAGGATAATCACCATTCTGAAGTGCACAATAATTTAGAAACTAAAATTTCTATTTGACACACTTGTGAAATTCCAAGCATAATTCGCAAGGTCCTGTTAGCTTGAATTATGTCTAACGCATTCTCTTTTGAGCGCGAATGCTGACGAAGTCAATACTTTCATCTACATAAGAATTGGTAACGAAAATTGCATTGCGATTTGTTTCATAAACAGTTACACAACCGCTGACCTATTTACATTGCTAAATAATTGTGTTTAATTAGCAACAATTACTATTATCGGTATATTTATTTGACGGAGTCGAATTAGTGTATTTTATTGGCGAATAAAATGTACTAATTGCCAAGTAACAAACTGCTCAGATTTCTGTTTTAGGACATCCTGACACAAATATCGAGAAACTTATTCTTGCGAATGTATATGTTTTCTTGAACTACGATAAATATTATATGATTTAAAGTGATTTTAATTTTTAAATTCTGGCCAGTAAAATCCATTTTAACCTGCCAAAACTACCATTCGATTCCAGTGGAGGAAGTTCGAAAAGATCGCCATCTTCTTTTTAATTTTAATAGTTTATTAACATGAATTTGGAAATATTTCACCTTTCATAAGTAATTAAAAATCATGTACATAATATACAAAACAATCCAACGCCACTGTAAGACAACTCGTACTGGAGGGTCGTCAATTAAATTTTATAGCAAACAAAACATAACCTAGCAAACTATAATTGAAACACAAATAGTTTGTTTTCTCTTCTTTACTAGGCAGCAAGACAGACAGATAACAGACAGACGGCAGATATAGGACAGGCGGAGGATACAGACGAATTTTTTGAATTCAGGGGATGAGAAAACATGCAAGTCACACATCAACTCAAAATTGAATAGTTGCACATTCACAATACTTACAGTAAGTTCACAATAAATAGTATAAATTGAATACAATTGTTACAAAACGAGCAGGGACAGCAATTTTTTTCAAACAGATCGATTTTTGAACACATTTTGTTCTCTATTCGTGTTCAAAAATGTTCCAAAAGTTATGACGTAATCGACATTTCTTTAAACAACAATTTTTATTTCTGATAGTGCCGTTTAAAGGAGAAATTTAACAGCCACAGATATTATACAGTATGTTACAATAATTTCGGAATAAAAATTAATTTAGATGTTTATGACTATTTATTTAAAATAAATACACTCCTTTAAATTAAATTAAATGAAATTCTCAAATTATGTTCCAAATTATCTTACTTAATTCTTAATGATATCCAAGAAGGGTTTCTGTCCGGCTTAATCCAATTTCTTATTTAATTCTGTCCTTTAATTCCTCAAAATTATTGGGTTTATTTAGATAGATCGTAGATTTGAGGTAACCTTACAAGGAATAATCTAAAAGGGTTAGATAAGGAGATCTAGCTGGCCACTCTTACATTGTTTATGTAAGATCGGTTTTTAAATACATTGCTCTATCTATTCATGTTTAGAAAGTTGTTTCATTGGTAGATGGGGACTAATAGAGTGGTCAGCTGGATCTCTTTATCTCTTTCTGATCAACCATTAAAAAACATACATACAATTCGAATTGAGAACCCCTTTATCTTTAAATTTATTTCAAATCAGTTAAAAATGAACATCTTTGCAAAACTCCATTGGCCTCTTTTTTATTCATATTGCTTTAAGACTATTAGTACTTGATCGTAACGAAAATCTATTTCTATGTTTCTTTGTATAATATAACTAAATACTGGTTTGTAAGTTTCTGAATTTAGTTTAATTTTTTTAGTCTACGATTTAAAAATTATCCTATAAGTTAATAAATCCTTTCGTGTAACTTTCAAATTATTATACTTACTATGTATTTATCTCATGATACTGCGATGAAAAAATATTACTGTTATTTAAACGGATCGAGTTTACTATACATGATAATTAATGAATGAAATTTGAAATATCCATGCCGGATACCAAGCCTCCAATAAATACTTTGCGTTGCAAATTGAGAACACATTAAAGCTACTTACAAAGATAAAAAGTTCCGGCAATTAGGTACATTTGCAACTAGCAGAACTACATGAACCGGACACTAAAGTGCACTAATTTGAAAGAAATAAATTGAAGAATATTTTTTTCAGTTTGATACTGTTTGCTAATTTGACATGTATACGAGGCAAATTCACATTTTTATTGGCAGCGATCTCATCAAATCTTATCGTTTACCACTGCGCACCGTTGCTTTTTAATCGGCATACTAGTCGACTTTAAAAAAAAAATCGACTAGCATGTTTTTTGATATTTGTTAAATCACTATTCTGGAAGAGCTTAAGCGAGTTTTATGAAACCTTTTATAAACTGATATGCAGTAGGGCTCGGCAGTAGTTCCGTTACTTTCATCAAGCCATCTGGCAAAAATAGAAGAAACAAAATTGTGACGAGCAGACAAATGCTTCTCCTCCTGTCTGAACTTTTAATGACCTGAGTGAGAAAAAACGTATATGGTTTCTGCCTGTTTAGTATATGTTGGAAAATATAAAATTAAAAGTATTTATCAAAATGCTTTTTAACATTTTTTTTTTTAATGACGGATCAAACTTTAATTTTACCTTTACCTGTGTGTCACCGTTATACAAGTTGGGGGCGAAACATATTAAAATGCACAAGGGCTTCACAGGAGTAAGGATCGAGCCTGACAATGCAGTCTCCTCCTAATATTACATAGCTTCTCTGTATAAGATAATATGCAAGCCGGTAGCAAATTGAACGATGTGGCTGTACTTCCCTGGACGGCATCCATCAAAATGCTAACCGTGATTACCATTGCCTAGTTTTTCGTATCGAGGTACAAGTATATGCAAAAGGAATACATGCTCGCTCCTAATCCTATTTTCTTAGCCTACTTTATATATTCTTATGAATCCTTCCACTTTCATCCTAGTTTCTCCAATTTCATACTTTGTTTACAGAATAGGAAACCTTCTCTCTGACTTCTGCTCATTAATATATCTGTAGCATGTTATTACATCAATGAGCGAAACTCCCCTCGAGCAATTCAGGAACATTCGGAAGTAAGAGAAAGGGGTGTGCCCCTTTCTCTTACTTTCGCATACACGCAGAACGTGGTTCTTTCTTTGTTTTGGTTCATTCAATAATTCGAGCTCTTACATTACATACAGTGAATTTTATCATCCCTCGTCGTTCTTATATAATTGAAAGGATCGATATTGATATTCGCTGCTTATCATGTCCAGCAGAAGTCTTATGTTTGGAGACATTCTTCGTTTGCATTCTGGATTCTTCAGATTACCTCAGGCATTTCAATTTGTTTTAGATGAAAACAAAATTCTTACTAAGGGGTAACGCCACTCTAGAACACCAAAAATTAGTTTTTTTGATAAATTTTTTAGGTGATATAGCCAAAAAAATAGAAAGTATATTTATAAGCATCTATTAAACATGTCTTGAAGTATATAATATTTTAACAATATTTTAAGTCAAATTTTAAAACAGATTACAAAAGCTTAGAAAGGGTGTGGTATCACATATTTTTATAACTGCGAGTTTAAACTGTTATACATAATTGTAAGTTTAAACTCGCAATTATGTATAATTGCAAGTTTAACCTTATAATTATGAATAATTGATGCTTCAAATTGACAATTATGTATCCTCCATCTAATATCAATTGGAAAATCGCAAAAAAGACCGACAGAGGAATAGTTCATAACACTAGCAATGCCATAAGCGTCAGCCGAAAAAAATTTCTAGAATAATTTTTTAATCATTGAAATAAATTGAAAATTGTTCTACTACGTTACATTAATTAACTTGATGTATACCTGGGATTTTTCGGTCATCTTTAAAGGAAAATTCTTATATTTTCTTACGTTTCGGTTTTATTAACCATCGTCAGAAGAAGAAAAATTTAAAAATTTTTGTTTACAGTAATTAACATTTTACGTCTATATCTGTTGAACCCTGAATAATAGCTAATAGCAATAGCAAATACGTAGTTCTGTTCCACAACAAGAATTATTTCTATATTCTTTATAAATGACACGAACAAGAATGGAAAAAAAAAGGATTCCGCTGACGTTTTGGAAACTAATCTGTTTCCCTTCTCAAAACGTTTTCCTGGAAAATTCGGTTAGTTGCATTATTTTGTGGATTTCTCGGACGTTATTTAAAAGCGATGATATATGTAGTAGTCCCAAAAGAAAAATAGAAGAATCGAGAGAATAGCATTTAGACAATATCCTGTATTAGCTGAACGGGTAGCTGTTAAAATAAAGCGGACCCCATAATACACGTGTATCACTTTCGAGAAACGATTCACTAAAATATTTTTCTAACGTCATTGAAATACATAATTATAGGCTGTAGGTCAAGCTCTCAAGCCATAAATGTATAATTAATATAAAGTATTTTAATTTATACGTTTCAACACTTTTACGCGTCGTGTTCCGTAATTCTTGCCACAATTTGATAATCGACAAGTAGCAATGCGTGTTACCCACAGTAGCATATTTAAAAAAGAAACACCGTCCTTGAGAGGCGATATTACATTTCCTACATTTCATATTCAATCAATATTACCAGATATAATCAAGATATTGTAACCTAATAGTCAAGGTTTGTAGAAAACAGGTTGCGTCGTGACTGACGTCAGTGTGCAAGCCATTTTGAAGTAGTTTGACTTATTGCCGGGTAAAAACTGTAATTTCACATTAAGCGTTATTTATTAAATACTAGACTTATGGCTGACTTTTAACTTTTTAATGGTTTGTCCCAGTAACCTTTACATTATACCTATCGGACTTGTTGTACACCTATTATGCTAATGATTTTAATTTAATGATTCTTATTACTTCCTTCATAACCACTTTTTTGGCAGAGGAGGATGAGCATAGGACAAAACGCCTTTCCGTGATTGGATATTTCAATTGACTACGTATAATATACAATGTGAACTTAAAGAAACGCACAAAATGCATATCTTTGGTATGTGTCATTTTTCAAAAAAATCCTCGAATAGGTCGATTTTAGTTTTGTAAATGCTACATTTTGTCACTATACCAAAATTCATGACGTCATTGGTTTTTGAGTTATGATGCCATCATACATTTTTTTTAATGGAAACAGACATTTTTGTTTACTGTTTTTCGTGGTATATTCCTCTAGCTTTCTGGTGATATAAAAATAAATGATTACCTGAGATATTCTTTTAGAAAAATGACATTTTATGTAAAAATAGCTTACCTTTCGCAAATTCACGAGTAATGTTCCACTTTCTTATGGACATTGTATTGTTGCCTACATTTTTGTTTTAACTAGCATGAAAACATTTGACATAAAAACAAAACAAAGAAAATAATAAAAAAACAATCACCTTAACAACAGAGAGATACAGGCCTTTTTGTGTAAAGTATCGATAACTTTTTTATTCCTGGCACGTGTGGAACCTCAGTTTTGTGGCACTTCTGTGACAGTGTGAAACTAGGGAATGCAATGCCACGTTTAAGTGAAAGAGAACGTGTAGAACTTTTGATGATGGTTGAATATGGTGATAGGCTGAGAACTCATCAGGAAGCATGTGATGTTTTCAATGCCATGTATCCTGAAAAGCAAATTTCTAGATCCACTGTAAGTAGTTTGATGGCTAGATATGATGAATCTGGCGGTGCAGCTGACCTCCCTCGATCTGGTCTCCCTAGCACAAGCAACGAAACGAAATTAAATATTCTTCTAGAAAGTGAGGAAAACCACCATCTTTCGACAAGGCAGTTGGCTTTGAATCATAACGTGAGTCAAACTTCTGTACTGTCTAAATGTTATTTGTGGCATTATCTTAATTTTCTTTTTCCTTCTTCAATTCTAGCACCGCTTAAAAAGAAAACATACATGTGGCAGGAAGCCCCAAAGAATTGAAGAAGGAAAAAGAAAACTTCTGTACGTCTATTGAAAAATGAAAAATACCATCCATACAAAATGCAATTATTCCACGAATTGAATGAGGACGATCCAGATCGGCGCTTACAGTTTTGTGAACAGTTGATGACCTTGTGCGATGAAAACCCAAATGTTTTAAAGAACATTGATTTTTCTGATGAAGCTACATTTTCTTTAAAGGGCATCGGCATAACTGTAGGTATTGGTCACGCGAAAATCCTCATTGGACTCAAGAAGCCCATACACAGTGACGAGGCAAAGTAAACGTGTGGGCAGGTATGATTGGTGATCGTTTATTGGGACCTTTTTTTTTTAAATCTTACTGCGCAAGATATTTACAGTTTTTGCGAGTTGAGGTTAGTGCCAGCCTTAGCAGTTATGTTTCCGAACAATGAAGATGAAGATATTCCTGCTGACACTTCTACTAGGTGGATAGGTCGTCGAGGTCCGATTGAGTGGCCCTCGAGTTCACCGGATTTAGCCCCCTTAGACTTTTTTCTTTGGGGTTATTTAAAGTCAAGGGTGTATTTTAACATACCGGATACCATGGAAGAATTGAAATATAGAATTCGCTTGGAGATGAGACGAATTGCCCATGAGATTATTCAGAACAGCGTGCAAAGTGTCTACACCCGTCTTGGTCAATGCCAAATGGTTGGAGGGTCGCAATTTGAGCAATGGATATGATATTTTTCCAAAAGAATGGCTTAGGTAATATCAATTTTTTTTTCACCAGAAAGCTAAAGGAATATACCACCAAAAACAGTAAACAAAAATGTCTGTTTCCATTAAAAAAAATTATGATGACGTCATAACTCAAAAACCAATGACCTCATAAATTTTGGTATAGTAACAAAATGTAGCATTTACAAAAATAAAATCGACCTGTTCGACGATTTTTTTGACAAATGACACGTATCAAAGATATGAATTTTGTGCGTTTCTTTAGGTTCACACTGCATTGTGTACCCTGGAAAGTGCAACTGTCAGTAATATTTAAAATTTATATTGAAACTTCTTGCATCGGGATTTAAAAAGTAACCCCAGTTAACTCATTTTTATATATTGTTATGGGTGCTAAAGTTACAAAATCGCACAAATATTCGCCCACTTTTTAAGCAACGTTTTCTTCACACTCCATTTAACAGTTTGTGTTTTTTTTCCAAAATTGATTGACGAAGCTAGTTATATGATTTGGGGCCGATGTAATGAGGTGACTTCTCAAATAAAGTTGTTCTGTGCTGGGAGAGCTTTATTAAAGAGCCATTACGAGTAGGGCATTTGTGGGAGTCATTATTTTATACCAAATGTTCATGGTTTTGTTTCATATATCTTAGTGTTTTTGAAATAAAAATACAGGGCATAGTTGTTTTTTTAATGGATTTGGGTCCTACACCATACAGCCAGTTACAAAAGAACAATTTATAATATGGAATACTAAAACAAAACCTAACACAAAATGAGTAGAGTGAGATGAACAAAATGAGGAATTACAGGGATACACGCTTCTCGCCCTGGAGTCTGTAAGGGCATTAAATTATAATCAACATCACAAGAAGGACCACGGAAAGGAGGGTGTAAACAAGAGGTAAGACAAGAGGAATACAAAGCTAACCTATAACTTTATTTTACTTTCTACCAAAAAACCGATAATAAATTTATAAATTTGCTTAGTGCCAAGAGAAAGGAGATTAATTAAATTAAATGGGCAGGGCATAGTTAAAATTAAATATTTTATAAAATAAGGTTTACATGAGTCTTGAAATTTTAGATTAAATATCAATCTAATGATTCTCTCTTGACTGACAAATATTCGGTATGCGTTAGCGGAGTAGTCCCACAGTTGAATATTATAACTAATGTGACTATATCTTAAAGCATAGTAAATATTGATGCGAAATTGTATTTCAAAGCATCTCTTCATATTGAGAAGGGCGAAATAACAGCTGTTTAATTTTATAGCTAAATCATTAATGTGTTCTGACTAGGTAAATCCCTAAGTACTTTATTGTTTTGAAAAATATGATTGGCAGACCGTCCACTGTTAAGTTTGTATCTGATATATGTTGCTTTGTGTTGAAAAAATTGATACATACTGTATTCTCGTTATTAAGAATAAGACGATTTTTTGTTGCCCATTGATTAAATTCTTTGAGTATAGTTTTGAGTTAAATTGTAATAATATCTGGATTTAAGGAAGACGCGTTTAAGCTGGTATCATCAACATCCACTATAATTTTACAACCATTACCATCTTGAATATTTAACATCTGATACCCGCGCCTCCGCCACAACTAGAAAATGATTCGCTGCATTTATTCGAAAATAAGAAAGAAAAAAACAAGAATGCGACAAAAAAAGGAACATAATTTCTTTACTCTGGACATCTAAGAACTATGCAAAAGGGTACAACGTATACAAAAATTGTAGGGACACATTTAAGTGTACTTAATTTCTTGTGCGCAGTGAATTATTTAATAATTGTTACATGACGACATTTTTTTATTATATCCATGATGTAACTATACAGTTCTTTTTCTGGACAAACTTTTGTAAAAATACTTCCAATTATCAGTTGTTATATGGGAAAAAATACTATATTAGAGTCTATTTTTATAGTAAGGTCCTTAAAGATGATGCAGATATAGTTTCGTAATTGAACTAGCAGAATCTTTATCCAAAAAAATCATGACAATTTTTTTTTTTAAATCCCGTCGCTGCAAATAACAGATTTTTTTTTAAATCACTTTTAATCCAGGAAAATAAGGATTCAACCTCGGAATGGGAGGGAATAAACTGAAAATTTGTACGAAGCTTCGCTTTGACATTCTGAAGGCTGGTAGAAAAGTCTCATACAGAGTGACCCATTTAAAAGGGGGCACCTTTATAACTTTTTTTTTAGTCCGACTTGAACCAAATTTTACCAAAAGATAGAACAAATCAGGATCTACTTATGACCAAAAAAACATTCGCGTCCTACAAATGCAAAGCCACCTGCGGTACCAAAATAAATGGGAAAATAAAGAAATCATATTATGCATTTTTTTATCGGAAGACTTTATTAATGAAAGTTATTTAGAATTGTCCAAAAACCTAAAGTCCAAAATTTCAGCAATATTAAAGACTATTGAAATTTTGTTGAAGCCAATGTCCGAGTCCGAAAATATCATTTTAATTGTTTTTTTTTTCTTTAGAAAATTGTGCTATGGCAACTTTGGTTGAAATTAAACGTACGCTGCAAGGAAGTTGTCAAGTGATTTGTATTTTTTTAAAATTTTGTCGAATTTTTGGACTTCAAAAACAAAATTCAATATTTTTTAATATTGCTGAAATTTTGGACTCTAGGTTTTTGGACAATTCTGAACAACAACTTTCATTAATAAAGTTTTTCGATAAAAAGTGCCTAATATGATTCCCTGATAACACCAAACGTCCCCAGGACGTTCACTTAGGTCCTCGTTTGGTCTGAACGTCCCGGGTTTACATGGTACGTCCCAAGGACGTCCGTTTGCTATCGTCCCTAAAACGTTCTGAATAAAACGTTTTGAGGACATCCTGCTAGAGTCAAACAAGACAAACCTAAACACATTTGTGAAATAACCTCTAGGAGTGATGTTTTTTTTGAGCAGAGGAGGATATGATTAAAAAAGGAAATTAAAAACTGTAAAAATGAAATTACAATCCTTAAAAAGTTTTACTAATAAAATTTCTTTTGATAACAAAATATTTTCATATTTCATGGTCCATTTAAATTTTGTCAATTTGATTTTTCTGATTTCAGAAAATTCTTATATTCGTTTCAACTATTTTTTTCATGAGTTTCGGTTATATTACAGCCATTTTCACCGCAATATTTAAGCAGAGCTTATGTAATGTTACTCATCAGTTGCTGTCAAACTGGGAAATTCAATTTGGCAGGCATTGCGTCATTTTTACAAAGAATTTATATAAATTCTTTGCATTTTTATTTCTTCCACACACTGGCACTAGTCACTTTTAACGGCTACAAAAGAAAGTACCAAAAACAGGTAAGTCTATTTAATTGATTTATTAATATATAAGTATTTAGATCGATATTTTATTCTAGATAAATTTGGTGCGGCTTATTTGTAGGTTATAATAAATATACTACCACCCACCTTATTTGGATCTGTTAAAATTCTATGGGAGATCACCTGTGAACCTGAGTATGTAGTTTTTAGTTGTTTATCATGGAGCGAACTTATTCACTTAAAAGAAGATTGTTGGTTAAACATTATAAATACAATACTCCCCTTCGGTATGCGAGGGAAGTAAAAATTGAAAAGATGTACCTACTCATGCAGTGTGTTAAACGAAGTGTTATATATGGTTCGACATCTCTGATGAACAAGTGGAGGTGATGAAACTTTTAATAGGTAAGGTTTGATACATCGAGTAATAAAAACATTCGCCAGAAAACATCAACAAACTTGTAAAGTATATTTAGGGATTTCAGTAAATTAATATAAGGAAAAAACTAATAAAGGTACTTTTTGAGGAAAATTTACAAATTTGTAACTTATATATGCCCTATTTGGTATATTTTTCTGAAATTATGCTGTACGTACAAAAACTTTTATACATCAATGTTCAACCTAATAAACCTGCTTCTAACCGTAAATCCTAATGCATCTTAACCCATAGCCATTTTCTTTACTTGAATTCTGTAATAATATTGCCAAAAAATATAACGTTAAACTTGTAATAATGTTATTAATCTGCGGTAGCATTAGTCAACATATATTTCTGCTTCTCTCGGTCTTTGGTATTATTTGTAGAATCAATCATTCATATAAAGAGGTGTTCTTAAAATTTTTAAATGAACAAGGGAACCTTTCAAATGCAAAAGTCAGTTAAACAAAAAAATGTTCACATTTAAACTGTGATTTTTTTTTAAATAGAACATCAAGAAAATTATAACAATTTATTTTAAATATAAGCTTGCCATCAAGTGGCATATATTAGTCTTAATGTTTTTTGCCAAGATTTCATCTGAAATGTTAATTTTTCTTTTATTTGCACAGGGGCTGCTGCAGTCGCTAACGCTTCAAAGTCTTGGAAGGACACCGAAATGGCTATTACATCGTGATTAAAGAGGGCAAAAGAAAGAACAGAGAGGGTGTCAAGAAAGAGAGAATATTAGAAAATAATATAAACTAAGATAATTATAAAAAGACGAAGTGTGCAAAACGTTAAGAAAAGGTGAGCTATACATTTATCTTACGTTTTATTGCATACTTGGCTTATTTCTTATAATATTCAATATGACTTAATGTATATATAACTATATTATACTGTACTAGGTATTATAATATATAACTTTTAAATCCCATAAAAATTGTATTTTTGACATTTGACACTTGAATTTGTAGAGTAAGAATTTAAAAAAAATACAAATGCCATAACTTATTTTTCAATAGCACAATAGAAATAAAATGTTCGCATAAATTTGTCATTTGGTGTTGATAAATAAAAGTATACTAAGTTTTAAAATCAATCTAATTGAATAATTTTTCTACATGGTAATTACATATATATTGTAATTTTTTTATCTTTTTGGCTTTTCTAACCACATTTATTCCCTTCGAAATAGAATCCAATCACTG
Organism: Stenurella melanura; assembly: GCA_963583905.1. Taxonomy (NCBI): domain Eukaryota; kingdom Metazoa; phylum Arthropoda; class Insecta; order Coleoptera; family Cerambycidae; genus Stenurella; species Stenurella melanura. The sequence continues at coordinate 917,573 of OY757311.1, forward strand.
GATTCTATTTCGAAAGAAATGCATGTGGTTAGAAAACCCAAAAAGGAACATAAATACCCTCTGCTGTGAATACACCTTAAAAGTGGTGGAGGGGGAGGTACCTATATGTTTTGCATAGTATGTCCCAACAACGTTTTCAGGACGTCCTCTCTAGATCTACATTCGTCCCACATAAGTCCTGGGTGGGACGTCCTCGGGACACCCCGTTTTGCTGACACGGAACGTCCCTCAAACGTCCTCGGTACGTCTTACGTCGGTAGAGTACGTCCTCGGGACGTTTTCATGTCCTGTGAGTACGTTCTTGGGACGTTTTCGGGACGTCCATGTGCTATTAGGGTTTCTTTATTTTTTCCATTTGTTTTGGTAACGCAGGTGACTTTGCATTTGTAAGACGCGAATGTTTTTTTGGTCGTAAGTAGATCCTAATTTGTTCTATCTTTTGGTTCAAGTCGGACGTAAAAGAAAAAAGTTATAAAGGTGCCCCGCTTTTAAATGGGTCACTCTGTATATTCTCGTGTCACGAGATATTCAAGGTCAAAGGTCACGAAAATCGGTTTCTCGCAATTATCTCGTTTCCTATGCGAAATACGTTATTAAACTTGTATATCATAAAATTATCTACGATTTTTATTTCACGCATTTTTCGCATCATCAATCATTTTCCAGATACAGCGCGAATAATTGCCCTAAACCCAGGAGTTTCGGAGATACTTAACATTTTATAAAACATTTGACAGGTGCAACGGTTTGCAATAACCGTTATAACTTTCTTTGCGTAGGAGATCCTTATTTGCTCTTTAGCAAGTTGAAAGAACATAAGATGAGCTCATCTTATGTTCTTTCAACTTGCCAAAGAGCAAATAAGGATCTAGTCTCTACAATAAATAAATTCCATAATAGTATACCAAGTGTTCTATTTTCAAGTTACATTTTGTCAAATTCAGTAACTTTTTTATTTCAAATGGAACACCAAATCAATTAAGATTGAATTATGTAAAATTAAATTCCCTTTTTCTAGTGTAGGCATTGTAGGGGTTAAAGTTACAAGTATTTTAAATATTGGCAATTTTCTGATATTTATTTCGCTTGCCACTCACCGCGCTGTATCTCGAGAATGGTTGACGATACGAAAGAATGCTTGATATAAAAATTGTAGATAATTTAATGGTCTACAAGTTTTATTATAAACTTAAATAACGTACTTCGCACAGGAAACGAGATAATTGTGAAAAACGGATTTTCGTGACTTTTGACCTCGTCGCGATACAGACACGAGATTATATAAAACTTTTCCACCAACCTTTAGAATGCCAATACAAAGTTTTATACAAATGTACAGCCTATTCCCTCCCATTCAGAGGTTTGCCCCTTATTTTACCTTATTTTCCTGAAGTATTTTGATAAGATTTAAATCATAGTTTCTTGAGAAACCAGTCGGCTCAGTCAATTAAAAAAAAAAAAATAAACAAATAAAAAAATTTGTAAATCTAAAAGAAAATTTTTTAATCAAAAACTTATGAACAAAGAAGTCTGAATTTTCCATCGAGTTTGTATTTTATATGTACAAAAAAAAAACTTGAAATTTCATTGAAAAAACACGAGGGCAGCTAGACTATACTTATATACTTGAAACAAAAAATTCAAGTTTAAAAAAAGTTATTGGTTTTATAAGAAACGACCATTACTCATACAACACATACATACATTCATACAAACATAGATATTTTTATTCGATATTTTAATTGAGACGAACTGGTGTACAAAAATATTTTTTCCATAATGATTATTGAGAAAGTTTGTAAGTATTATCAAATTGATTATTACATCAAATAGTTATAGTAAGCAAAGTGCACTTACTTTTTGACAAATTTACAACCTCTGAAAATTGACACGCTACTATAGGTCTACCTGTATGTTACTTATTAATTATTCACCGATAGATTTATACAAACAACTACGAGTAAAAAGCGATATTTTTCCAGGCGACTCCACCAATTCTAGTCACGAAATTTTTATTCACATTCTTATTTATGCTTCGATTAATATCATATTTATGCCAATTTTAATTTCATCAAACAGCACAATTAACGCTGAAAGTTCCTTTACATTATAACTCAATGTAAAATAAACTAGATTTTTGTCTCATCCGTTACCTACCGATTCGTCCGATTCTGCATTACCCAGCTAATACCGCCGCCTTATCGTTAAATTATAGATAACGAAAACACATTATAGCAACATAACCCATCCTATAACATATTAATTTTAAATATTACGCCGTTCGAAATTTATCCGGGAAATAAAATCCAAGCCTGGAGCGAAATGGTCATGGTGAGGCAAAGCTCAGCGCGTGACCTTTCTCTCTCCATGAGTTAGCCAATAGCTCTATGTAGGTCACAGCGGTCCCCCAATTGGGAGGTTGCCCGGGAGTCACGTGGTTTTGTTGTTATCATCAGCTGTGTCCGGGCCGCTATGTTGCTCTCCGGAGGAATCCGATCCACGGGCCTGCCTCCGTCTCTCTCGCACCGCGCAAGCGGACAAAGACGGCGATACCGGTAAGGTTGTACGAATCAGCTGTTGTTACTCGAGGAGCCGGCCGGCAGTCAGTCGTTGTTCAACTGTTTACAGTGGCGCAGCCTTCATACCACAGGCTACTCATCTATCCTGATAAGTATGTGCATATCCTACGATAACAAAATTATAGAATCGGTTCTTGATGTGTCCATAGAGTGCTTCAATCATCAGCAAGAATCTGTGCAAAAATTGTTAGTTAGGAGACTGTATTTCACCGATGACGTTGTTTTGTGAGAGATTCAACTGAACTGTTATTAGTTTTTAGTTAGTTTTTGTAAATTTAATTTATTTATTCAACATGTCGACGGGAAAGCGTTTAGCCAAGCGCTCGATCATCGGTACTCGGGTGTGTGCTCCCGGTGAAGACGGCAAATTTTACTCCGGTGTCATCCAGGCGGTGAAGACACCCGCGAGCTTCCTAGAGAACAACAACTGCATCAACCTCACTCCCAACACGAGGTATACGGTGCGTTTCGACTCTAGGCAGGGAAATTTGGGACGTACGACCGCCGAATTTTTCGAAACAGATCTCATCGGGCCCGGTTTCCAATCAGTGCTCGGTGTGGAACTTGTTGCCGGACAGAAATGCTTTGTTACGTATAATGGGCGCGAAGTTTGCGGGGAGGTGTGCAATCATCACGAAGAAACCGACGAGGTTATCATCAGAATCCACCCCACGGGAATCGAGGTATTTGACACGATATTATCTTTATACACTTGAACAGTTCAAGGTACATATTGAAATATTACTTTACGAATTTATGAAAAAATTAAAAAAATTCATTGCAATATTTTTGTTCTAAAAGAGGGTAATTTTGGCAGTAAAACAGGGGTACACTTTCTATAGAAATACGGCCCTATTAGGAGCGGAAGCTAGTAACAATTTAGTTTTGCGATATGTTGTGAATTTTAACTTCTAAATACAATAATAATATCTAAAAAGGTACTACTACCCTTCGCTGTGTGTGAAAATCAAAAATATATTGAAAAATTAGTATATTTTTATGATTTTCATACAGAGCGAAGGTTAGTATTACTTTTGTTATTATATTATTATTGTGTTAGAAGGTGAAATTCTCAACATATCGCAAAACTAAGTTGCTACTAGCTTTTGTTTTTCTATTAGATTATTCAAATTCATTTCCCATCAATGTTATCTTTTCTCAGTTTTTCACTTATAACTCTACATTAATGCGAATTAAATTAAAAATATTACTTCTCTAACTGTATTAATTAGTATTATGTGTAAAATAGGTCTGACCTTGGCTCACCAAGATAAGTAAAAATCGAAGTAGCCAGTTTAAGGTGACCTAAAAATGCATTAAATTAGATTTTCGTTCTAAAAGTAAATATCATAAAAGTAATGAGTGGCTGACTACCTATATGACGAGGAATTGAGTCCAGGATATCGATACCTGGTCATTAAGTCTCAAAAATGCGACTTTTTAGTATATCCATTTTTCAAAACTGTTACAACTTGATTTAGGCTTTAAAGTAAATTATTTCTTGCTTGCATGTAGATATAATAAAACAGATTCATTATAGAAAAAGTTATCTATGAAAAATAAAAATAAAATCTATCTATATAAATATGAATATCCTCTTTTGAAGACCTTCTAAAGAAATTCTAAAATGAATTTATTTGCAAAATACCTATCTATTCAATAAAAAATGAAAATATAAGGTATTTCTTTGACAACCCACATATGGTTGTGGTAAAGAAAGTGCTCCAAACTGAATTTATTTACAAGACTTGTCTCAAAGTAGGTATTCTATTAAACAAAATGCTATGTAGAATATTTGTTTTCTTTAAGCTTTGCCCATTGTTAATAGTATAGTTTAGCTCCAAAACTGTCAAAACTACCAATTTATGAAAAAACGTATTGGATTTTTCCTTTTTTAACAAATTGAAGTATTGCTTTGTGACGTACTGTAATACCGAACAATTTTGCTTTGTTAATTAAATCTGTTTTAAAACGCAACTATCAAAGTGCAATCGTAAAAAATAAAGTAAGTAATAATAGTTAACAAAGTCAAATTCAGTGTTCATTGAGTGGTTCGAGTATCTATTTATTGCCAATATTATTCCTTTATCAGACAATTAGTCTATAAACCGTTATCTCAATTTATCAAAGTTAAGTGCGATAATTTCGTCTAAGCTCGTCACTACAAACGAAACAATAAATTATTAATCGCAGGGAATTTGAAAAAATGTATGTTCAATATGTTGGCTTGGCTTCGACTTAAATTTTCTAATAAATCGCCTCCACGCGCAAAACCCATCAGCCAATGAAATATTCCGGTTACCAAATTCAGTTTGAAGGATAAACGTACAATTCTAACGCGTAGGACGTTACATAGCTGCGGACTAGCGGACTATTCTGCCACACGCACAATGCTGGGTTAGACCGGCTGAACGTTGACGACGAACGGTACATTTCGGTACACATATTGGGCTTGGTCCACTAGAATAACTCTTCGCTGTTACGAGGACGCACAGCGCGCATGTACGGAACTAGCTACTCCCTCCGAATTAATAAATGCATCCTTCTGACGTCACCGGCATAAACAAGATTTGCTGTTCACGGTCGATTTTTTCACGCGACTTTTCTGACACTAAATTGGCGTGGAAGTATGGGTACAGTTACCATACCGAACGTTTATTTTATTGTCATCCTCTACTTCCATTACTGCTACTGGTTTGTATTTTTAATCGGCAGTATCTTCGATAATACCGCTTGCATGCGTGGTGTTTAAATCATATCAGATCAGTGTAAAAATACATTTTATACATGTAGTGATAAATCTGGGAGATATTAAAAATAGATGCACACACACAGTGGCCCAACTAAATGTTACCGTATTAGTTTTAATTTCCAAGCGGATCGTTTGAGAATACAGACGTTTAGAACTCTTCACATTGAGGATTCTTATAGATTCATAAATATAGGGAACGGATTTGAATTATTGGCCACAGTATTAAATATTGCAAAACTGCAAACGTTTTTCGTGATCATCTTCGTTTAGTTCTTGAACTCCGGATCATATTATCAGTTGAAGATGACTTGGAATATGATAAAAGACGTTCTCATAGTCCTGTAGGTCTAAAATGGTATACGGATAAATCGAAGACTCCGGCGGGAATCAGTGTTGGTGTACCTACTCAAACCAGAGGCTATATCAGCACCAAGTGTATATCAAGCATATTTACATTGTATGTAGCGACATTCAGGCAATTTGAAGGAGCAGACCCTGATTCAATGAGAACTACGAGACTGGGTCATGACATAGTTCAACATGATTGGATTCAAGCAGTCAAGGCTCCATATAAAGGGACTCTCAATGTGATGGATGATAGGAGGTCTAACAACAAAACACCTACCTACATACAAAGAGATTGAAAATCGATTCCGTGGAGTGAACGATGATGCCACCGCTCTACACACATTTTATGCAATACTTGCCCTTTTTAGGAGCTCCCATATTGCCAGACAGGTCTAAGTATAGCAGATCTACGCATTTGCTCATGTACATACTATATTAGTTGGTACATGAGTAAATGCGTAGATCTGCCATATTATTAAGTAATTATAATTCTTGAATTTGAAATTTGAAATTAAAGATGATACGTGTGCCTTGGGACATTCCAATCAATAATACTGTCTACTCATTCCTGTTGTAGGCGGGATCTTTTATTTGGGACATTGTGTATAATATACAATATACATATATTAACGCTGGTGGCTTTACTATTCGCATTGTTGTGTAGTATATTCAGCTTCCTTTCTGTTTCTTCTATTGTCATGCAAATTGTTATCATTTAAATTAGTGTTTATCTCGTGGAGTGAGGCAAATTATTCATAGCTTCACACGTTTGTGCATCCTAATTGACCAACGACAACACAGGTCACGAATCATTAAATTTTGGAACATGTGTTTAATCGCTACTAAGTAATTTTTGAAATGTACGCCATGCTGCTCTTTAAATTTCTGTTGTATATTTTCTTACTTACTTTGACATCTACTATTATCGGTACGAGTTGACGAAGGTCGCGACTAATTAAAAATAAGCGGTATAATTAAATTTTGATTAAAAAAAACCGTTTCAAATGAAATTTAAGGTTGCAAAAAAGATCATTTCGAGTTATCCTTGTGCTCCATCTTCTAAAGTTGATAGTGGTCTTAGACCAAGAAAAAATTATATTTTAACATTTTCTCGCTGGTGGTTACTGTATCTTCTTGGCGTAACAATGAATTTATACCGATTGAATAAATAAAATTGTCTTTTTGATAAAATAAGAATAATAAATTGAACTTAGCGTAATAACGAAATAGCTACAGAACAAAATAAAAAATGTATTCCCTCGAAATTATTGTTCATTGTAGTGTCGACATTGTAATCTTAATTTAAATACTGTTACCATACCTTGGAGATTTAGTTGTCAATATGCCATACAAGTCTGCTGATTTGTAAAAACAATTAAACAAAAAGATTACATTATTTACATACGTGTTGCAGTCAGAGAAATAAATGTGCGATAAAAAATGAGTAGCTGTTAACTAATCCTAATGATAAAGTAAGATACATTGTTGCTTTTTATTTATTGTAGCTAAACGTTCTTGCATCTTTGAAACCTATCAGCCTATCACGTCCAACCTAATTTTATAATGCTTGGCCTTTTCAGAGAAGGTTCGGGAAATCAGCAATATTTTACTCAAATTTTTATCCTTAAAGGATTAGGAAAATTATTACAATGAATTTACTAGTAAAGGATTAGGTTTGAAAATATCAAAAGGGGGATCAGTCACTTTTATTCAGACCCCTCATATCAGTCTAGCTTGTCATTTAATTGTTAATTTTATTGCCAAAATTCTTTTAGGTAGAGGATTCTAAGTAAAATATTGTTAATTTCTTGAAAACCCAGTTGTCAATCATTTTAAGTTATAAAACCATATAGTTTAGATCCTTTCTTTTAAAAAACACTTTGTGTCAAAATATTGAAACTACTGTTGAATAAGGTTAAAGGACGGTATATTGTTCCAAGCTGTATATTTTACAAGGTCATCTTGTGTATTGATAATTAAACATTAACATTAAAAATTGTGATTGTAAAATAATCTTATTATTTACAACTTCTTGGCAGACTCTTTATGTGATGTATAATGGAGGCTAGATGTCTGTGTTCTCTTCTCCAATAATACGGTCAACAGCTTGTCTTATTCCACATTATCAAGACATTTTCAATAGTAATCGAAAAACGAGGCAAAAAACAAGTAATTATAAAATAATTAATTCTTATATACCTAGATATGCCATGGAAACATTTTTAATTTGTTGCTTAGGAAAATAACTGAGCTAAATGCATATTTTCATGTTTTACATTCATTAGAAACTAAAATGTGGAAGGTAATAGATAAGTAGACAGTGGTGCCTTGCTGATAATGATAATCCCGAATTTATCAGAACCCGATAAATTGTCTTCAGAATTGAATAAATAAAAGAATTATTTACAAGTCAATTACTGTGTATGTATTGTATGCAGAATAAAGACGACTAACTTTTCATAACAATGGTATGGACTTCAGGCTTATATCAAGTTACTGTCACTAGCAGGTAGAAGAGCTACCCTAAGTGTACCCCACATGAATATAACAATTTTACAGCGCCTATCAAACCTGTTGCAATTCTCTGCAATGGTCCGGAACATATACGTTCCATTATTATGTTAGTATATCATTAATCTTCTTTGGTCACTTCTGGTACAAATAAATTGGAGACAGCTTGTCTAAGACAAAAAAAAGTGGTTTGAGCAGTGTCGAACAAATAATATCTGGGATATATGGCAAGTACTTGCCACTATTTATTTTTAATTAAATAGTAAATACAATTCTGATGGTAAAGGTTAACGGGTATAAACCAACAAGCGTATTTTTTTTAAATAATATATGTTTCACCATTTATTAGCATATTCAGAACCATTTGTGTTTTATCCAAATGGAACTGAGGATACCAATAAATTGTGACGAAACGACAATTATTTAAAAAAGTTGTTTTTTTAAGCCTATTGATCTACACCCGTCAATTTTTGCCATCAGAATTAAAACAGGCGGTCAACAATTAAAAGAATTTAGTATAGTAGGCACATTTGTTTTTGTACGAAAATTACTATAGTTTTTAGCGGATTAAATAGGCGTGGATGATAAGACACTATTTTCAGTAGAATGTTTAATACTAACAGTACTAAATATGCATTGTTGTGGGCAACAGCTTGGCAAATAATCTTCTTAGGACGTTCGTAAAAGCTGGTAAATAGTTCTCTGCAAGAAAAATAACCGTAAGTAATACTTGTTTTGACCTTCTACTTTACTGTTTTGGCGAGATCATTATTCCTAAATAATACGGCACACATAATTTTCATCATTGCTTGTCGCACTTTAAGGCGTGGTTGGTAGTTCTTCTTCTTTGTAGATCCACAATTGATTGATGTTCTTTCGAGCATATGGGTCCTATCACTTGTCACGGCTTAGGTAGTACCTGGTTGGAAGATTTTGGTGAGAAATTCTTCAATTTACATGTCAACTAGCACTTGAAAGACAGTAATGTACAGTTTTGGCAACGATTGGGATGATGCATATAATAGGGCTCTTCTGTGCATATTTAGTTCAATTTTCCTTGAAGTAAAAGATACCAAATGTATACGTCTTCAACGATTTCAGTTTTTATATAATATTGGACAGTTAAGTTATTTTTCTAGATATAATGGCTATCTCCTGATGATAATAATAATAATAATAATAATAATAATACTTTATTCATCCAAGGATCACAGAGACATAGGATACATCAGATATTGAGTAGTGGCATAAAGCTTAGAACCACATACCAGAGCAAATATCAAATACATGTAGAATAATGACAACAATAATAATAATAAACAATAAAATATTAAATTAGTAGTATAAATTACTTGCAATAATTTTTTGCAGTATCACATTTAAAACTTATGTTAACATATCACACTTTAAAACTAATTTTTAACAAAATCACATTTAAAACTTAAGTTAACATGTCACAATTTAAAAATTCAGCAACACTGTAGAAACTGTGTTGTAGAAGTAGGTTTTTTGTTTTTATTTTAAATTTGTTAACAGACATAATTTTGTAATGCCTGGGCAACTTATTATACAGCAAAATGCCTTTATACTTTGGGCTTTTTTCATATGCACTAATCCTATGATTTGGAATTTCCAACAATTCTCCATTACGCGTGTTATAGGTTTCACCAAGTTTTTTTAATGTTGCGATATTTTTGTGTGTGTATATTAGTAGTTGTTGGATGTATACACATGGAAGCGGTAGGATTTTAAGATTTTTAAAAAACGGTTTACAAGATGATCTGCCATCAGCATTTACAATTAATCTTATAGCACGCTTTTGCATTATGAACACTCTAGAGGAGTCTGTTTCAGCTCCCCAGCATATTAAGCCATATGATAAAACAGAATGAATCTGGGCAAAGTAGTATGATTTTAACACACTTTCATTAACATAGGCTCTGAGTTGTCTTAAGGTGAAACATAACTTGGATATTTTATTACAAACATTATCTATCTGATTCTGCCACTTTAAACTACTGTCAATGTTTAGCCCTAAGAAGCAGTGAAAAGGTTTTTGCTGTAAGCTCTTATTTTTAAACTTTATTAGCAGACTTTTGTCCAATCCATTTCTCAGCTCAAAGTTTACAAATACAGTTTTGTTATTGTTTAATGAAAGTTTGTTTCCAACATACCAATCGTTTAAACGTGCAATACCAGTAGATATCCTTGCCCGAGTCTCATCCTGATTTTCAGTTGCTGCCAGAAAAGTGTTGTCATCCGCAAACATGACAATTTTTCCAAATTCCATAAATTGAGGTAAGTCATTTATATAGATACTAAACAGCAGAGGTCCTAAAACAGACCCCTGTGGTACTCCTATAGTGTTCTCAAAAGCCCTCGAACACTCACCGTTCACCTCTACATAGCATGACCTATCTTTGAGATAGCTACTGAACCAATTGTAGGGCCCACCTCGCACACCATAGCACTCCAATTTTGCTAAAAGAATGCTATGATCCACAAGGTCAAACGCCTTGCTCAGATCCAGGAACAGCCCTATAACATTATCACCAGAGTTTAAATGTTCATAGAGCTCATTTAGAAAATCTACCACGGCGTCAGCAGTTGATAAACCTTGACGGAAGCCAAATTGCTGTTGGCACAATATATTTGATTTTAGTAAAAAACTTGACAACCTTAATGCTATGATTTTCTCTAATATTTTAGAGAAGCTGGACAAAAGAGAGATTGGCCGATAGTTTTCCAGAAGCAATTTCGACCCCTTTTTATGTATAGGTTTAATTTTTGCCATTTTTAGCCTATTTGGAAACAAACCTGTTTCCAGTGATATATTAAATAAATAAGCCAACGGCTTGCTAACTAAGTCTGCAACACTTTTTAACAAGTTAGAACTAATTTCGTCTATCCCAGCTGAATTTGATGGCTTTAGTGATTTGATTATATCTACAATCTCGCTTTCATTGGTTGGTGACAAAAATAATGTTTTGTTATTTCTATAGTTTAATTTGGGTTGCGATTTTTCATCATTATCTTTTACTTGCATTGGGATATCGTGGAAATATTGACCGAAATGATTGCTTATTATTTTTGCATCTTTAACTATATCACCATTTACCTTTATCTTAGTTATTTCATCAGGTTTATCACTATTACTTCTGGTGTTATGCTTTATTATATTCCACGCGGTTTTTGTCTTATTTTTAGAATTATTTATTAATTTTGTGTTATGTAGCTGTTTAGCATTGGCCAGTACTTTCTTATATATCGATTTATACCGTTTATAATAATAAATGTCATAGTCATTTCCTGAAAATGTGTTATAATACAATACCTTTAGCTGTTTTGATGATATTGATATTCCCCTAGTTATCCAACCATTTGTTCTTGTTTTAATGCTTGTTCTTTTTAAAGGAAAAGCCATTTCGAAGTAATACCTGATAATTCTCATAAAAGTATCAAATTTCTCATTGAACTCTATTTCTTTTGAAATTTCTAACCAATCCTCATTTCTTAAATAATGTCTAAATGTATGTATATTTTGTTTATTTATCTGTCTAATAAATTTATATTCTTTTCTTTGCGCTATGTCTTCAGAAAATACTTCTAATAATTGTGCTGTATGGTCACTTAATGCAGAAAGAATTACCTTACTCTGACTGTCAAACATCTGATTAAAACACATTCCTATATTGTCTATACAGGTCTGGGTATTTGCCGTGATACGAGTAGGTTCAGATATTGTTAAACTAACATTAAACATATTTAAGGTATTAATAAGTTTTGAGGTTTCAGAGTTTGTTATACACAAATTTATATTTAAGTCACCTGTAATAATGAGATTTTTGTTTTTACCTGGCTTTTGCAAGTAAGATAACACCTTGGTTGGCGAAATGTCAAGTCAAACGATGGTGTTGAAGGAAGTACAATATGCGTGATTCATTTTTCTTTAATATGACAAATTTTCAAAAAATAATACAGTCAATATTAAACAAATATTGAACACAAATTCATTTTAACTCGATATTTTATGTAGATCTTAATAATCCCAAAATGATTAAAAAATAATTATTATCTGTACAACAATTTGGTTAAACCTTGTCTTAAACGATAAGGGAGCAAGGCAAATGACATTGCTGGGCTATGTTAATAGTTGTTATAATAATTAGTGTTAAATGAGTGATTATTGGTTAATGACCTTCCGGTATAATATGAGCCACAATGGTTGAAAAATTCGAACAATATCCAAATCTCTAATACACAGACTACCTGAAAATACCAAATTGTAGGTATCTGTACAAGATTTTATTATTTTATGGCGTTGGGACCAATGCGCTTGTACAAATTACCTATCCTTAAGTACTTACAAATATTTAAATATTATAAATCATAATTTATAAGCTTTCTTGACAATTTAAATATTAATGCTGGGTTTCTTAAATTAATGCTACTTACATAACTACTATAACTACTTGGGTTACTATTGTCCAGTTATCGATAAATAAATCAATGAATCATGCTACAAACAATTAAAGCAAACATTTAATTAAGATATTTGTTACGAAAAATCACTCTAAAAATATGTATGAATGATTTGAGAAATGGTTATTATAATTGTTAAGTTAACTATCGACCACGTAAAGTAATATCGCAACAATGGACGTCGTTTTATTTTACTTATTGCGAAATATCAAACAAAAATGTTATTTTCTATCATTTTGCAACGAGTCAATTTCTCAATTTAATTTTACAATCTGCGGTAAACTTTGAACGAGCTTATGATATTGTGGATTTAAAAATCTACATAGACTCGGTTATTATACGTAAATGTTAATTCGATGCAGCAGGAGAGAAAGGCATACATAATCGACAAAACGACAAATCGACCTCAAGACAGGTTGTGTACGTTGTTGCGAAAGACACTGGCACTAACAACAACATTCACTACGGATACATAACCCATTTTAAAGTGGCACAAGTACTTGTAGTTAAATATTTACTTTACTATCTGTTCATCTCACTTGCATTTTCACATACACTATTATCTGCAGGCGGTAATATATAAACTGTGGTACATCAAAAATGACTAGAGTCAATATTTGTCGGTTTTGTATCAAATAGGTTACCACTGCGGACGCTGTACAAAAACTCGACTTTATTTCAGTTTGTTTTGAAAATGTCTGCACACGCTATAAAGCGTTCGAGATTTAATCAGACAATAAATTGCCAATTTACCTCTATATTACAAGGCAACTATGCTTTCGAAAAAAATTTACTTTTGCATTTTTGAGAAAAAAACTACAATTTGAAATTGATCTTGCAACTTGAGGGTACATAAAAATGTATATTTTCATACCAGGACTCTTGCGAAAAATAATTAATTTCAATTGTGATTATTTCACATTTTTGCCGCTCACTGTATCTCTGATACACTATTCACTCTTTTTTCTCTAACGCCTCAGCTATTTCTAACTGCGTGTTTCTTTCCTGGCTCTAAACTAATCGTCGGTTAGACAAAATTACATTCGAGGCAAGTCACATATCTTCATCATCCTCATTTCTTTGGTAGGTAATTATTGTCCAGTTGAGTCACGCAGTACGCATTCTCTCATTATCTCCAGTTAATAATTATCTCCTGTAATGAGTTTGGTTCAATCATAATGGGGATATTTATTAATTTGAAACACTAAATGGCCTTTATTCGGGTTACCTTCTTTTTTACATCATCGTCTCTTAATTTATGTCGCTTCTTTTTGAAAACCCACAATTAGTACTAGTTTAAGTAATGTATATTTTATACAAAAAGTAGTTCGGCCTCATTAATACACTCATCAACGGATAGCCTAAATAAACCTCTGGACCTAGAAGTCTGAAACTTGAGCAAATGTTGCTCTTGATATATAAGTACCCACTATGAAGCAATTTCCAGACACTCATATCCGATTGTGTCAAAATGCAGATTAATATTTTTGCGAAATACGTCAAATAGTGAGGTAAACATTTTAATTTCAAACTGACGGCTAACCGGTGGTCGGACGGACGAAAAAAGTTACTTTCATGGAATTAAAAGCTACTTTAGATGGGCTGGAGAATGAAATTTGTAATACAAACATAGTAAATAACTCCATACAATGAGAAAAAAAAAACAAAACCTTGAAATGAAGCAAGAAAGTACATAACTGACGCGGTGACATATACTAAGTTTAGACAATATATCCGTTATATTTTCTTGACAAACAGGCATTTTCCACCAAGGTAACTCAAAGAAAAAAGAAATGAAGATCAAAGGTGGAGGATTAGCCACTTTCATAATAAGTTTTCAATGCATCAAGGTTGCAACTAAATATATCAATATTACTATAGATGCAGTTCCGGTTTTAGCAAATTATGTAAATGGGAGAGCTTGAAAGTATTCATGTGTAAGGAGCTAAAATACATTGCTGTACTGTGACGAATGTCAAAATTTCATTTAGAGACCAATTATTTTGCACCAATATTATTATTAATGAGCTTGTACAAAACACATCGATATATACTGAAGTCTACGGCATACTTATAAAGTAGCTCTTGCTGTGGAAACCCGACTTCAGGGTTCTAAAATACAGAAATTTCAGTCTACGTTAACTCATTCTGGATTGTTACTATTTTCATTGTAATGAGAGGAGCAAACAACTTAGACGTATTCAAGTTCTTCGATCTTTCAACATTCAAGCTAATATTCTATAAATCTATATTATCTGCTAGCTTCACACACTATGGTGTTAAAATAGACAAACATTAAATGAAAGAGACTTGCCAAATACCTAAGTTCCGAATCGTGTCGGGTCTATGCAATACATTATTAATTTCATAATCATATGATTTTGAAGAAAGTCGGCATGGGTGAATTTTTGGGAATTTAGTGAAAATTTGTACGTGCACCAATTATTAATTTTCTATAGTTTCTTGTAAGTGAATAAAATCTTCTAAGTTATCGAAGTGCAAACGGGATACGATTAACTAATATAATGAAAACTGACGAATGAAGAATAGACCCCTAGATGACAAGGTAGGAGGAGGGAGGATAGACCCTTACGGGACTTCAAAGGTAACGACGATATTACTACAAACTTTGACATAAGTGGGATGAGTGGGTATTTTTAATTTAATCTCAAAATAATTTGTTACTTTGTACAAAGTACCAAAAAGTTGTTTAGCAGACAAAAAGTAGAAGGAACAAAATTTACTAATAATAAAAACGAAAAACGTTGTGGCTACAAAATATTGCATGGCTCCTGTAAATATTAAATTATCCAATAAAGGCTCACAAATTTACCTTCACCAAGTAATTCCATAACCTGACCACCGAATCCCCTTATTTGTTATTCAGATGCTCCACCTCGCTAATAATATACCGCCCACTATCCTTCATGGTTGAATGCCCGAATTTGGGACACCCGTATATCCACATGCAGAGCAAGCTTCCTTTTATGGCACAACGTTCCATAAGGCCCACTGAATCTAATTATCGAGCAAATAACTATATTTGTTTCTAAAACAGAATATCAAAGGGCAAACCTGTACTGTTGGTTATAGCGGAAATTAAAATAAACGGTTCGTTTGCTATTGCGGACAGCACGATTGCTATGATAAGTAGAATATATTAACTGATCGTGTCAAGACTGGTAAATAATAGTATATACTTATAAACATACTTTATGATACCCTAATTAACAAATAACCGTTTTGTTTCAAAGTTTTTTTGTTTCATCAATACATAGATAAATAACTGTATTTAAATTTTCGGTGAAAATTATATTAAATTTGAAAATTAATGCTTTTCTTATTGAATACTGCTATACGTAGGTATTATCCACCTACAAGCTTAATTACTATACATCCCAGTGGGCTGGGAGGAATTAAACCACCCGTGTTAAGACAGAACATGTGGTATGTGTAGGATGGGGTGACACCACATTTCCTCTGCAAGTGCGCTAATATTTGAATGTAAAATTTTACACATCGGTGAATTGGTCGTACAAGTAAATTTCTTTGACCACCCAGAAGTCCAGACTTCAACCCTATAGACTTCGCAGTGTAGTTAGTTATGAAGGAAAATCTATAAAGAAAGAATTAATTACCGCGAGGACTTGCTGCACAAAATTAAAGAGATCGCCAATGTAATTAAATTAATCCACAAATATCGTACAGCATCCAGAGATCTTTAAGAAAACGCATAGAAAAGTGCATTGAAGTTTAGTTATTTAATCAAAATACAAAGACTGTTGATAGTAAGAATAAGGCTTATTGTTAAATTATTATTCTGTGCCTGGCTTCCATTAATTCACACCCACACAAAAAAAAGTTCTATACCAGAGACATGAGCGCATAGATTCTGTGTCCTGTGTGTTCTGAATCCGAATTTTACACTGGATACTCAGATCGGCTCAAAATTTAATTCAAAATTAAAAAACTTCCTAATAATTGCTGTTATGTGAAGTGCAAAGTTTTTTCAATTTTGAACCAATCTGAGTAAACCAGTGTAAAAGACGGACGCAGAATTACGATTCATTTTGCTAATAATTGCACAAGCTAAAAAAATAAGCCCCCATTTACAAAAGAAGTAAGGAGTAACTAGCGTCCTCTATGATAAATTCGTTCCAAATTCTTATTATACACTTTCAAAATTATTTAAAAATTTCAAAATAAAATTTCAAATTATGAACATTACTCATATTGAAATATATTCTTTATAGGAATTTGCAAACAACAGAAAAAATAACTATCTATAACTAAAAGAAAAACTTTGTGTAAAAATGTTTATGAAATCTTTGCATTCTTTCGATAACCTGAATTCTGGTTATTCTAGCAAATTAAAATCCTAAAATGAATTTGTCTAATTTCTTATTTGACAATTCTCATTCTAACACTAGCATCCACACAGTCCCCTACGGCCATGCAGATTAAACTAGTATCTACATAACCCCCTACGATCATGAAGATTCAGTTAAAAATGAGAACAAAGGCCTAAAATGAATTTATTTATCTACCTTGTCTTAAAAATTTTTCATTCTAATGGATTATATTTTCATGAAATCTATCATTCTGTTTCTTGGAAATGCTTTGCCTTTGAAACAGTTTTCGCCCTTATTCTGCAGCTCATCAGGAAGACATAAAGCCACTCATAAAGATGTTTCATGCAAAACCAAGACAATTTCTATGAATAAATGTGATTATATTTACTTATCTCTTAAACCAGCAACATTTGTAGAAGGCTTGTTGGGGTATTATTTTGGTCGCTATAATATCTTAATAGAGATCTCTCATTCTTAATGAATTACCCCGTATAAATTATTTGTGGCTATTTGCGAAATTATTTGAATAATACAAAATATTGAAGAAATGCTAGTGTGAAGAAAATGGAATTTTATAAAAATAATGAAAGAAAATTCTGAGTACTACCTCTAGTCGTGACGCGCGCTTATCCTCTCTCATTGATTAACGGACACGTGTTGTAAAATTTCGGTAGTATTGCGTATTCATTTTCATTTACGTAGTGGCTACTACCCGATCCCATCCCACATAAAATTGATAACACCCTTGACCGAAAATAGAGAAGTCATCACTAATATTAAGGAATACACTCTCGCTTAATTGGAATGGCTTCCCCGCATGGTAAGCTTCCGTGACTTGCTCGCTACTGCTTTGTTTTCTTATTTCATTCTGCATGAATTTGGGAAACGCTATCTCGTGAATTGGTGCAGTGCCTTCTATTTGTA
The DNA here is from genome assembly GCA_963583905.1 of Stenurella melanura. Lineage (NCBI taxonomy): Eukaryota > Metazoa > Arthropoda > Insecta > Coleoptera > Cerambycidae > Stenurella > Stenurella melanura. The sequence continues at coordinate 935,521 of OY757311.1, forward strand.
TCCTACTAGATTCGGTTCAAGGATTGAAAGACCGAGTCCTTTCAAAGATTAGTCACGCAATTCAAAATCCATTGCAATTACCAATTGCTAAAGAACGTTTTCATTTTCGTATTGTATTTTACAGCTATAATCAGCGCCTCGACATTTGCATACTAATATACGTAAACAGTTAGCGTAACATACCTATACATACATCGGTAGTAAATAAGACCCACTTTGTAGAATGTACCAAGCCTATTGTAGATGTGTGTCATTTAAATTAATTTTCCTCATTCAGCGTATGCGAAAGTGTAAAAGTATAGAAAATGTTCTTTAAGGTGGGGCTCTTTCGACATAATAAAAACTCAAAACGAGGAGATGGTTTGCCGCAGGCGCCGGAATTTCTCCAGTAGATATTAATTAAATAATACTTAGTTTACAGTTTGCGAATTAACTGTAAAAAAGTAATTCTGTCCATAGACAATCACGACATAGTTTAACGACAATGGATTGATAATTCCACTATCTGTTATGTCGAAACCACTAATTTAAGTGGTATACAAAAAACAGAATGGTTTCCATCTTACAGTAACTATGACAATAAACAGGTCGTTCCTTTTTAAAAATTCATGTAATTATTAAAAAAATATCTAAATGGAAATAAAAGTAATTAAAGGATTATCCATTTAAAGAACTTAAGGTCATATTTAAAAATATGGTAGTTGTTCAAAATGAAACTACATTACTGAAAAGCAACACAACTTTTATTGAAGTTTATCCCTATATAATTAATATCTCTATACTAGGCCAAGTGTTGTTAGTAGAGCAAAAATCAGCGGAATTCTGGTCAAAGGATAGTAGCTGTTATGTAATACTTAAGCGGCACCTCGTTCTACTATATAATCCCACATAATTCAGAGAAATATATTAAATTTTATCCACCTACCAGAGATGAAATCCACGACTAGGTCATTATGGATAATGGGTACAATCGACCAAATAGAATAAACGTTTGAATGTGGTGCCTTTATACCTAACAATTTGTTCAACTACTGTGCAATTTGCGGAATGACTTTCACCCTACGCATTCAGTGGCGCCACATATATTTTTACAATCGTAACGGTTTTAATGCAACGGACAAATATTTGCGGCTGCTGCTATAATACGTGGAGATAATGTTGCCAGATGTAAGCATAATATTTTAAATTTAAGACGTATGGTACCTCATGCATTATTAACACAATCCCAGTGCTTTCATTTCTTCGAATTACGTACGTGAGAATTTACAAAATTTGTAAATCCGCACGCCCCTGGCTCTATTGACTGTATTTATTGGCCCTACTATACTGCTTAGAATTTTATCACTGAATTTTTTTCAAAAGCGTAGTTGTTTAGTAATATCAAGTGTACAAATTGCCAGCGTTTTAGTTCGAAAAATTTAGTCTTTGATAATAAACTGCCAATTTACGCGAATTATATTACTATTTGGCAACTCTATTTGAGAAAAATGAATAGATAACATTTAAAACCACGAGTGACATTTCACGAATAAATTAATAAAATATATAAAACATATCTTTAATAATAAGATTTTGCTTGGCAAGTGTTGGCAATATTCTGTGTTTACTGACCTATTTTTTTATGTCGTCATTTAGGTAGGTATGTCACAAGATGTATTTCCGAAGCGACTCATTCAGTAAAAAAACGGTATAGGAATTCGTCACATTTTAAACGTATTATATTAATGACTGAAAATCAAGGAACCAAATAAAACGTTGAAACCACAGATATTATACAATGTTAGACTGACCTAAGACGTTGAAAAATTTACTGCAAAGAGTTTTCGCGCACGCTTCGGCCAATCATATGACGAGTAAAGACACAAAGAGCACTATTACATGTCCCACTTATTGACATTATGTATGCATGGTTTCGATATTAGAAATCGAAATGAAATACGGCCCTATTAACGCCATCATCCGTTTAAAAAATTGCTGATGACGCCATAGCGCGAAAAATAATAGGGTAGCTGTTAGAAATCACGTCACTGAATAGAATTTTAATTCTATTCTGTTAACTTTTTAATACTACAAAATTTTTTGTTAAGTGTGTTTTTTAATCGAACCTTTTTTTTAACCAGAAATCGTGTGTTTCCACATATTTGCCAAACCATATATTATTAAAATTTACGCGTTATACGAGTTATATTAACTTTCAGCAAAGCAAATCGAGAAAAATGTTTTGCTGCTAATAAAGACATGTGATTGATGCCATGCTCTAAAATTGCTATCCATTATAATTTCGGTTAGATATTCCTATTTTTTTTTTTGGTAATATGTATTAACTAAAATGTGTTACTAAAAATAATAAGTATTTCTCGACTCAGTCTCTCTCTCCTCCGTCGCTGTGTATCTCTCTTTGTCTATCTCTTCATCTTATATCTATTAGCAAGTAAAATATTTGTGTCTAATTTGTAATATGTGCTCACATTTATATATTTACCCGCTAGAGCTAAAAAATATTTGTTTATGCTCAAAATTACAGTTCTATGATCCAAATTAAATTCAATATTTAGTGTTGACCAGATGTAACTTCTATAAAATGTTGTGTCAACCGAAATAACCACTGTGACGCTCCGAAAATGAGGACAAAATCGTTTAAATTACGACGAATGTGTACACCAACTTTTTAAATCTGTTTTCATAGACAGCCAGCCCACTTACGTTATGATGAAATTGATGATGAGACAATGCGAACTTCAGTTTCTTACCAGTCTAGTTGAACAGAAACAAACATTACGAAACTAGTCAGTCACAACTTCGGTCGTAATTTACAGATATATAAATTTATAGTTTTTGGGGTCAAGGAGAGAAACTACTCGTTGAGCAATTAAATTTATGATAAAACCCATATTGTGCTTGAACATTAACCAGTTAATATTCGATATTTTACATTTAAGCCTCTTTCTATTTGTGTTTTTCCACATAGTACGCCATATGCTGAAGTTAGCGCAAAATCCAGCAAGAGCATACGGTAGTCCATATCTAACTTAGGACATTATAGTTTTTACAGAAATTGTTTTTAAAATTGACACTACACAAGGAAATTATATGTTTCATAACATAGCATTCTCCACCATCTTGGAAAAATTACGCCCATTTTTAGGGTCTGATATATATCGATTGTTATTGATTCTGCAGTAAAGACTACCAAAATAAATAAGAAATTCTACCTTTAAGCCAATTTTTTACAAACTCAACAGAAGCGAAGACTACTAAGATAGAGGCAATTTCATGAATAGAAAAACTGCTGTCTAAAGAATCACTGTTTGGACATCCAGATTTCTTCCTAGCCAAACGAAAATGTTGATACTATATTTGTACTCTAGTGTGGAAACAATTGCTCATAGAATTTTTTAGGAACTTTTGTTCTTGTACACACACTAAATCACAATTTCTTGTATATGTACCAAATTCCAAGTTTATGGACTCTTACTAGCTTGCTTTACTTATTTATTCCCCCAATCAATCCTTCAGCGGAAGAAGCTCAAAATATAATACTTCCAGATCTCGTTATAATACATACGTGTACAGAAATTTCAAGGCAATGACTTAAACCGTTTCAAAATAGGCGTTCACACACAAAAGTTACAGACAGAAAATTTAAAATATCCTTGTTATATAAAATTCTGAATATATTTCAAAAAAAAAACGCCATCCATCGCGTGGATGTGGAACTAAAATTAGAATAATGGTATTTTTTTAGGATCCACCTCAACTACCTTATCTACAAATATATATAAAAATATGATTTAGGTTTCCTGACAGCGTCTCAACCAATCTGCTCAAATCCAAATAAAATAACGTCCTTAAGGTGACCTTTCCCTAGAAAGGGCTATCCGGTAGGGAAATATTTATTATTTATTTATTAATATTTAAAGAACTGTAAGAGTACCTAAGTAGAACCAAAACAAGACTATTACAATGAATTTTCACCAATAGTTTTAGTGGTTTGCAAAAATAGCTAGATTTAAAACTACGAAATAGGAAGATTAACATAATTTTTATTTATATTTTGCAAACCACTGAAATTATTGAGTGAAAATTCAGAGTAATAGTCTTATTATGGTTCTACTCAGGTACTCTTATAGTTTTTTAAAATATACGTACTAAGAAAAAAAAAGTTATAGCCAAAAATAATAAATATTTCCCTATCGGATGTCTCTTTCTAGAGAATGGCCACCTTAATGTTTCTTAAATCTTTGTCTAGATAAAACTGTAAATTTGAGCACCCATCAAAAACAAAACATTATTTTCAGGATTTTTGCATTTAGAAGAATACATAGATCTAGATCTTCAATAATACCTTTGGTTTGCTCTTTGGCTCAATTTACTTCCTGTTTAATTTGGAAAATTATTAAATTATCTTTATTAAACCTTTTTACTAAAGACAGACACAACGTGTTCCTCGATGTGATTTTTAAGTAAATAGCTATAATTATAATATTAAGTTGATATTAGGTAGAAATCTGAAAATATTGCAGATAAGAAAGAAGATCGGAAATAAATTTTATTGGAAATTTTACTAACTTTTCTGTTGGGAGCAGTCTAATGAAATTATTGGTGAAAAACTTTAAACGGCTGCCATTCTTCAAAGGTGGCGGACGAAGGTCAAGAAAGGAATGATGGGAATATTTGTAAACTACCAAAGAATATCATATTTAGAATTCACTTATGAATTGTTTCCACTATTTACAGAATATTGGGTAATTTGATTGTGGTATTATATGCTTAACATTTCTTTTATCAAACCTACTACAAAAGTATTGCAAAAGGTTTTGTATATTATACCATCAGGTTTCGGATGATAGGTGATAAAGTGAAAAGTAAACAGCCCATCCCTGGCGAAACGAAAAATAAATCGATACCTTTTGGACCTGAGTGAAAATTCAACTAAACGTCAGCTTAAAGCGTCGTATTTCTCCACCATTTTGGGTGTGTTTCGGGGTGGAAGGGAAAGAGGATAAATTATGGGGAGTTAGTCCTATAAAGTTCCCTATTTTTATTAGGCTAACAACATTACAAACTGGCTATATTTAGTTATGAATCAAGAAAGCCTCAAATATCAATCCGCCATAACTGCATGACCGTTTATTTCGGAATGGTATAAAATAAACAGCAAGTTGCAGCGCAATATAGGACGCGAAGTGCCCTAGAAACCCGGGGCAACGCGTGTACGACCCTATTCGGTATCGACCTGTGACCTACTTATTTGGGCAACACGTGCTGCAAACTGCATAGTCTCTCTCCGCCAATGTTCACTTACGGCTCCTTCAAAATATTCGCCGGCTTCGTGACACAGTTTTTAATTGGCAATGGCAGCTCCACTTTGTTTATAAATATTGCAAAGAATTCGCATGCTGCAATCTGAATGTTGGCGACTTGAGATATTTATGTAATTCGTCCGTTGCACAACGCTGAAGGTTAGTAATGTTGCGCGTAGGAGAGTAGTGAGAGTCTTCGGTCTTCAGTTTTACCATCGTATCGATGATAGATTGCAATAGGAAACATGATGTTGAGAATGTTGACACAGTGCCGCCATTTTCACCGCGTAGTTTCGACACTCATGCTGGGCTCCTGGTCTTAATAAGAATACTTTGTAGAGAGAAAATTGCATACTTAAATAATCCTTCAACAAATAATCGTAACATCTTTTGAAATTTCTATGTAATATAAATATTTAGGATAAACGAAAAATTGAATGGCCTGAAAAAATTGTATAATTTTCAGCACATTGTCTGCTAACCCCCTGTCGAAACAACGAAATTCAAATTTTTGGGGAATTATTCTCAATTCTGTACATTGTATCACAACATTTTCTTATTCTGCAATTTTAGGTACCCACAGAATTCGAATTATAAGCATATATTGTAGATACTACTTTAAATTTATAAAAAATTTAAAATATTACGTTCATGGTCCTTCGGACCGGATCGCCATAGGATATTATTTTCATTCTATAATATTGATACAATAGAAACTCGACTCTTAAAGATTATTTATTTGCACTAAAGACGACGATAACGTAGCGTGTGGGATATTACCGTTTTGGTTTCGTGTATTCCAAAAAATTGGAATTTTGGTTGCAACAGTCAAGGAGTTATGTAGTCGGTAATTAAATACCTAATTAATGCAGTGAATAAGTACTGCAAGCAGATAAAACAAAGATTCGCACGTAGAACAATAATATGACAACAATGACACAACGATGAGTGAAAGGGAGTGCTTTGTAAACGAAAGAGCGCGAGAAAAGTTAATGGATTCATCCATAATTATATCACTTAAATTCTCTTTTACTTCGACATCCACGTAGTGGAGTGGAAGTATAGTATTTTTTTAAATAGTTTTAGAATTCCATGAAACGTGGAAATTTTAAATTAGAGAAAAAAAAATTCTGTCGGTATGTTTGTAACGATTATTCTAGAACGGTGTAAGATATTCACTTTAAATTTGGTTGTACTATAACGAGATCTGCAATTGAATTATACAGTGTGAACCTAAAGAAACGCACAAAATTCATATCTTTGGTATGTCATTTGTCAAAAAAATCCTCGAACGGGTCGATTTTAGTTTTGTAAATGCTACATTTTGTCACTATACCAACATTTATGACATCATTGGTTTTTGAGTTATGACGTCATCATACTTTTTTTAATGGAAACAGACATTTTTGTTTACTGTGTTTGGTGGTATATTCCTTTAGCTTTCTGGTGATATGAAAAAAATTATTACCTAAGCCATTCTTTGGAAAAAAATATTTTTATTGATTGATACCTTACATAAGTAATTGTGGGGAAAAGATTATCTTCATTGCTCAAATTGCGACCCTCCAACCATTTGGCATAGACACTATACGCTGTTCTGAATCATCTCATGGGCAATTCGTCTCATCTCCAAGCCAATTCTGTATTTCAATTCTTCTATTTCATCCGTTTTGTTAAACTACACCCTTGACTTTAAGTAACCCCAAAAAAAGTCCAAGGGGATTAAATCCGGTGAACGCGGGGGCCACTCAATCGAACTTCGATGACCTATTCACCTTCCAGTAAAAGTGTCATCTAAAAACTGACGCACTGCTATCCCAAAATGAGGTGGGACCCCGTCTTGTTGAAACCAGACGATTTCAGCAGGAGTATCTTCATCTTCATTGTTCGGAAACATAACTGCTAAGGCTGGCACTAACTCAACTCGCAAAAACTGTAAATATCTTACAGCCGTAAGATTTTCTTTAAAAAAAAGGTCCCAATAAACGATCACCAATCATACTTGCCCACATGTTTACTTTGCCTCGTCGCTGTGTATGGGCTTCTTGAGTCCAATGAGGATTTTTGCGTGACCAATACCTACAGTTATGCCGATGTACAGTTGCCTTTAAAGAAAATGTAGCTTCATCAGAAAAAAACAATGTTCTTTAAAAAAATTGGCTTTTCATCGCACAAGGTCATCAACTGTTCACAAAACTGTAAGCGCCGATCTGAATCGTCCTCATTCAATTCGTGGATTAATTGCACTTTGTATGGATGGTATTTTTGTATTTTCAATAGACGTACAGCAGAAGTTTAACTCACGTTATGATTTAAAGGCAGCTGCCTTGTCGAAAGATGTGGTTTTCCTCACTTTCTAGAAGTGTATTTAATTTGGTTTCGTTGCTTGTGCTACCAATCTACTTACAGTAGATCTAGAAATTTGCTTTTCGGGATACTTGACATTGAAACATCACATGCTTCCTGATGAGTTCTCAGCCTATCACCATATCCAACCATCATCAAAAGTTCTACGCGTTCTCTTTTACTTAAACGTGGCATTGTATTCACTAGTTTTACACTGTCTCAGAAGTGTCACAAAACTGAGGTTCCACACGTGTCAGGAATAAAAATGTTATCGATACTTTACACAAAATGGCCTGTATCTCTCTGTTGTTAAGGTGATTGTTTTTTTAATTATTTTCTTTGTTTTGTTTTTGTCAAATGTTTTCATGATAGTTAAAACAAAAATATAGACAACGAGATTTTTTAGTCCATAAGAAAGTGGAACATTACTCGTGAATTTGCGAAAGGTAAGTTATTTTTACATAAAATATCATTTTTCCAAAAGAATGACTCAGGTAATATCATTTCTTTTTATATCACCAGAAAGCTAAAGGAATATGCCACTAAAAACAGTAAACAGAAATGTCTGTATCCATTAAAAAAATTTGTGATGATGTCATATAACTCAAAAACCAATGACGTCATAAATTTTGGTATAGTGACAAAATGTAGCATTTACAAAAGTAAAATCGACCTGTTCGAGGATTTTTTAGAAAAATGACACATACCAAAGATATGAATTTTGTGCGTTTCTTTAGTTTCACACTGTATTTTAGTTCATTCCGTTTAAGGTTTAAATGGGGTAAATAAGTAAAACAAACTATTAAGAACCCAAAAACTTGAGATTTGGTGAACATACTAGAGGTCAAGATCTCAATTTTATTTGACAAGTAAAAAATATATATTAATACATCAGGAATTAGAACTATTTGCTGTACCATTAATTGGTTTCTGCATTCTTACAAAAATTGCTGCATTTCTAGTATTTTTTGACAGTTCTTTATAACTTTTCCGTATTGCATTTAAAAATAATGCGTCTCTTGATTTTTAAACCGAATATTAGGATATTGAAATACAGTTAATAACATTCCGTTCTCTTCTGAGACTATTATTAATAATTGATACTATCGATTTTAATACGAGGTCTTCATTTGTAGTTAGCCAAAAGAATTCGATAAAACCGTTTTAAATGCAGTGATTGATTGTGTTTGTGAAAGTAATAGGGAAAGTCGTGAAAGTGTAATAATTGCAGCACAGTGTTCTCTAGCAGGTGAACACAATATACATTCTAGCCCGATTAAGGAATACAATTTTTTTACGATACACAGAAACTTATGCGTGAAATCGGAGCAATGCTTGCCGGACATAGTACATAAAAAACGATAACCTTGGAACTGAATTAGGATAGGTAATGAGACAAACAAAAAAATTGGCAAATGTTAAGCTTGAATGATGTCACGCAGCATATGCGTACCTATAAACAGTTAAAACAAATATAGTGATGCCGTTAAAAGGCCGATCCAATTGGGTCAGTACGTTCGCAAAATACGATCAACGGTACCATGGTGTAAGAGAAGGCTTGCCTGGCGTCACGTCACCTCGTGCAATCGTGTCCGAATTTCAAGAAGCCAGCGTAAATTAACACACACTTACATCGAGTTGTAATAATTACAGTAGTTACCCAAGAATAACATTCTCACTCTTCAATTTGAAACCATTGTAACGGTTTACTTTTTAATTTGGAGCAAATTGTTTACTGGCATTGTTATATAATATGCCAAATAATTAAATTATTGAAAATTGCGATATCTGAAAAATGTGAGAGGTTCACCTTAAAATGTCTTAATTAGGTCAACTAGGAAGTTATTTCTTAAGAACCTGATTGTTAATAAGCCAGCAATTAAAAAAAATTTAAATAATTTTTCCAACAGTATCGAATATGCATAATTATGAAATATCTATTCATATTAGGAGATGAGCAAAATTACAGTTTACTTGTCATATTAAAAAAAATTGATTCATTGAAATGTTGTGTGTTCCGTTACACGCTTATTTCCTTCATTTGTTCGAGGAACGGTCGTTAATGCTCCATTTTGAAAGATCGTAAGTCTGGAGCTATTGGGGATGGAGCTTTTTAAATTTATCACCGGGTTAATAAATACCATGATTAAAAAAAATGAAATCAATTACCAAAAATTCTCATTCTGTACTGTGAAGCAATGATTACCGAGAAAAATGAGAAAAAAATATTTTTTGTCCCCATTTTATGGGATGGTAGAAATTTGTCGAAGCTGCATGAAGATGAATTTTGAGTATAATATTACCAATGGCATTATTAATTGCCCTTAATACTGAAATCAGAAGCGAAAGCAGCCACACAAAAACTAAAATCTGGCAAAGCAGCTGGAGGCGACAATATTACGGCTGAGGCATTCTAGTTAGTTAGCGAAGATGAAGTGAGACTCCTCCACACAATATGCCAAAAATATGGATAATAGAAATATGGTAGAATTATTGGAAAACGTCAATCTTAATCTTCGGGTCACTACATAAGATGGGATCCACAGATGTTTGTTTTAACTAAAGATTGCTAGCATTAACATCACATGCTAATATAGTAATAGTGTATATTCTTTAATCCATACTTTAGCATTATCTATCTTGGCAAATACCTTTTGAGCTAGAAGGCTTTGCTAAGAGAATTTACGTAAACTTGTCGAGAAGGCACGAGAATTTTATGTTATGGGCCTATGTATCTTTGTTTAGTAGACTACAGTAAACGTGGAATGGAACAAGCTATTGACTATATTATTAGAAATGTGAACATCCAGATATCTGGTCTCTATAATTTATCCACTGTATAAAGAAAACTCTGCTTTGATGAAGATTGACAACAGTTACTGCGATAATGTAAAGTTGGCAAAGGCGCTCTGTCACCACTCCTCATTAGGATCTATAGCGACGTGTGTTGGAGGACTGGCAGGGTTGGAGCAATCATGAGAGGAAGTAAGATTTTTAACTTGAGGTTTGCAGATGATAGCGCCTTGGTTGCAGCGAGAGAGGATGAGCTCATACACTTGGATAATCTCCAAACATTAAGCTCAGAGTAAATTTGTCGTGACATGAATGTCACGAGGCGTACAATGGCGATGGCAAATGACGAAGTGGGAGACAACCGAAGCGTTGGGTTAATGCCACCAAAGTACCGATGGGAAAAACTTTGGTGTGGCCGTACACCACACAGGAGCTCGTGAAAGATGTCGTGATGCTGTCGGACATGCTATACAGCAGAGAGGGAAGATTAGCTAGAATATACATGAATGACATGACATCTGTCAAGATATCGTGAATAAGAAAAAGAATATAATTAATTGTGGGGAAGGAATCACACAAAAAAAAAGTGATCTGAACTTGGGACATAGCAATCCCCGTGTATTTTGACGGGTGAACACCAAACCGATGTCTGTTTAGCTCCATCACCCACGAATTTTTTGTAAATCACGAAAATAGCCTAAGAAATCTGATTTCTTTAGGTTGTTTTCATGATTTATAACAAATAGGTGGGTGACAGGGCTAAACGGACATCGGTTTCGTGTTCAGCAAGTCGAAATACATAGGGATTGCTATGTCGGGTGTCGGGAACAGATTACTTTTTCTTTGTGGGCATATGTCATTCGGGTCGCTATTTTTTCAAGGTCAGACTATTTTTATTCTTTCGATACCTCTACTGTATAGATTTCTAACTTTTAATCTGATATTTTCATTAGCTGCAAAAAGTTTCGGTTAATTTTCCATATTAAATTTTTGGTTCAACCGTTTTTTAACACAAATTAAAATTAAAAAAAAAATAAATGTGTGTTTTGGGTGTGTATGTTTCATACTTTTATTATTCGATGTGTGGGTATATATATGAAGATGCTTACTATTTTGTTGAGACTTCTTGAGTATTCTTAACACTACTTAAATATTCATCATCTATGGCCTGGCATGCACACAACAATAAACCTAGAGGCTTTGTTAGCAGTTACTAATACAAAACAGTCGAACAACGGGCAGTTATCTTACCGCATCTAGGTTAGTTACAATAATATTTGTATTTTAAATTATCTCCGTTTGTGTGTACACACATTAGAATTAGGTTTCCAGCAAGCAAACAGCGGACTATGATATTGATAATACACTTCGTGGATCTCTCATCTCGCATTCAGCCTTAAATCAGCTGTAAATAAGCGCGTAGTCGTAGCCATCAGTCAGATAATGCTTTTGTTTGTCAATGACGTCAAAGGCTTGTTTGCTCCATTGGTCGCTGAGTCAAAGCCTCCTCTGCTTTTCTTGTGACATATTTAGATATACCGGCCGGCCGGCTTTTGCGAGAGCTCTAGATTATGTTGTATTAATAGACAGACGCAACGAAGATAAATAAAGCGATGAAACAGATTAATTTATAAATAAAACTTTCAAACACACACGGATCGACACACAAACACCTGTAATATGTGTAATTTAGTCAAACTGGATTAAAAGATGCCCAATCTGAATAAAAATTTCCACCCAGCTGAATTTTTGTATGAAGAATGTTTTCGACATTTTCAACAAAGCGTTATAATTCCATAACGATATCATTGCACTATGTAGTGTACCAAAATGAAGTACCTTAGCTTAAGATAGTGATGCATGAATAGGAAATAAAATCTTTAAATGGAGAGACTAAAATTAGGTTAAAAGTCAAGAAAGAAAACAGTTACGACAAATGTCTCCTAAACTATTAATTTGACGATAAAAATAGTTGTTATAAAATGTAGTCTAAAAAATTCGCTACATAAAAGATTATAATATATGACTATGTCTCGTAGGAGTAACCATTTGGATATGCCGTTGCAATGATAGTATGTACCTATATGTATGAATAACAATGAACATTTTTAAAACTGTATATATTCATCGACTATTGTGATTATGTCCGAAGACATTACAGTCCTAACGAAATTATGTATTCGATGGAAATGAAGATAATAGTCAACATAATTTCAAGTTTTTATACTTATTTGTGTTGTTTATTTAAAAAAAGCAACCTTTAACTGATCCTTTGACGTACAAGTCGCAGGCGTAGAGGTTATTTACCAGTAACATACTGGTTGATTGTGATATTTTGTAGATGCCCCGAGCACCGCTTAAAAAGAAAATATACATGTGGCAGAAAATCCCAAAGAATTGAAGAGAAAAAAAAATAAGATAGTACCACAAATAACATTTAGACAATATGCAAAAGTTGTTGAACAATTTCGTCGATCTTCGAAACACCGTATGCCGCAAAAAATAATTGATGCACCAGTGAAAGTTTCATTTGTATCGGGTATATTATCAAGTACAAACGGAGCATATCAAACGTTGTGACCGCTCGTTTTTCTATTAAGCATTTTTGCAATTATTCCAAATGCTGTGGATCAAAGCGCAACTATAGAAAAAACGGAGTGCCTTGATCTATTGCCCGTAATAATTGCCGCGACCAATCTGGTCAATATTCTATATCCTGATGAGCAAAATAGTATGATAGAAAACATAGATCTACGAATTTTTATTGTAAAGTATCACTTTTACGGAAAAAGCTATAGAACCTATTTTATAAGCTAAAATTTTGATAAATACTTTGGCCATGAAGCTTATTAGTTTATTAGTTGTGGTATTTACAAAAAAATTGTTTTTTTCGTATTTGATCTCTTGCAACATTTAAAGCTTGTGTGCTATTTAAAAGGGCCTTTGGCTTTTGTTTAAAATGTTAAAAACGTGGTTCATACAAAAAAGCTAAGTAAACAATTTTTATTCAAACAAAATGTGACTAGATTATTGCTTTTTTTTTGTAACCAGACGCAATTTAAAATAGTGTATTTCCCCAAGGGTTTTACGATCTATGTCATTAAAGCTTCGTTCATTTTGATAATAACAAGCAATTACCCATACCTGCTGGAATTCAATCGACACGTTTAAAATTCCTTATACTAATTGTACAAGTTGTTCTAGCATTTCTAAATAAATTACCTACCTGCTTCAATTCATGCACATTTGAAACGATGTATTGATATATTTTAAAATGTATACAGTTTAATGTTTAAATTATTGTCGTAAAGACTATTCATCGTTGACGTAATAGTTTTATTGTTCAAAGTTTATTATATTCGCGTGTGGAGATAATGCTGGTTCAGTCTGCTTGGCGACTGCATTATTTGACCTTTGTTGTTAGCACACAAACACCGAACGAATAAAATGCGGTTTTATTACTTTTTCTCCGATAAACATGCAATTATACCTCGTAAATTAACAAGTAAAAGGAATATTACCGTGTCGTAGGTAGCGTTGCATTAATTGCATACGAACAATTAGCTGATAAAATTTTTCCACTTTTAAATAAATTTTATACTGCATACAATGAAATACTGAGATTATCTAAAATATTATCGATAGGTATATATATTTTACAATAATTGTACGTCAAATTACAACATATACCTTAAGAACTAGGTATAAGAATTATCACAATCAGTGTAAGAAGATTTTAACAGCAAAGGCAGTTTTAAAATTCACTACATTTCTAGATATTTTGCATTCCGCCAATAAACTATTAAACAATTTTGTTCCCATATAATTTGGGGAATTCCTAGTTATATTAAGTCTTGGTATTAGAAAATCATCCTTGTTATTTATGTTATGAATATTTTCACAGTAAATACATTCTTGTGCCGATAAACATATACATACATTTCGAAAATATATAAGCATGGCAAGGTTAAAATCTTATACTATCTAAAGGTCTCTTTGCAAGAGTGGATACTAGAAACACTCATATACAACGCAATATTCGTTATTATTAAGCAATAAAAGTGTTCTGTGATAAAGTGGAGTTCCTCCAGAAACAGATATCATACCTCCATCTAAGAACGGTTTTATTATTATTTAAAAAAATGAAATTGACACTAGCTTGAAAATCAGATATTGATAATGTGATTTCCGAATCGAAAGCTGGTCAATACGTAAAATTAAAAATGTTGTACTCTCATGGCTACATACCCGTTATAATCGACTGACTGACCTGAAAAGAGATAGACCCGTAGTTATTCCGTCTATTATGGAACTGAGTTAACAGAGTTTCACTTACATTGAAGTACAAGTGATGTTGATTTAAAAATATAGATACATTTTCTACAACATTATTACATTTACTTTCTAACACAGAGGATCTGACATAATCTTACAAAAGATCGTTAGCATCGTAGTGTTACATAAAATCCAACCAAGCTTACTAGTATATAATATCAATAGCGCAGGGTCCAATATTGAATCCTGCGGAACTCCTGAATTAATCCAGATTAGTGGTTGTCTTCTAACCCCATAGTCATATAATACAATACAATTTTGTATGGTTGACACCCTACCTAAATAGAAAAATATTCCAACAGTGAATTGTCTTGCCTCAATATACTGAATTATGTGATTATGAAATGTTGTTACAGCAGTTATAGTGGATTTTCCACAACGAGAGCCATGTTGTTTCTTCGACAAAATTTTATATTCAATTAGAAAGTCTAACAAATGGCATAGATAACCATCTTCAAGTAATTTAGAAAAACTAAATGATATTGTTGCTAGTTTATAATTCTTTAAAGAATGAGGATCAAGGATATATTTACTTATAACGATTTTTTTGTTACAGGCGCCGTTTGAAGTACAAAAACGTTTGGAAGAGGTGCGGCTGCTGGAATCCAGGAAGTCTGCGCGTTTAGCTGACCAAGATACAGATTTTGCTCGCCTAGCCGATATGGCAGGTGACAGAAAAAGAACTGCCTCACACACCATCGACGTGCCAGCTCCCTCATATCACCATGGGTATGATTTTTTAAATAGCTATCTATTATGTGAGACTTATAATTTTTAACCAACACGCTATGATCCAAAAGCGAAAAAAGACGAAGTTTTTAGTAGTGAAAATACCTATGGCTGCGTGTATAAGGTGGACCGTTAAGTATTTAACTAATAAACATACATGTTGTAAACGACAGTCGGTGGTTGTTTGTACTTTTTGTTTTCTAAATACTTAATAACTTACTACTTAATTGACGTGACTCTAAACACTCCAGGAAACTGGATCAGAAAATATTTCCTGTACTACAATTAAAATGGTTGCAGGCCTTCGTCTGTGAATTTATTTCCATACTTTTTAGAGATTTTCGGGAGCTGTTAAAATTTTTCAAAAATGTTTTATTACCAGACTCCGTGTGTGTCAAAATCTGTCCTACGTAATAGAAAACACAATGGCAAGTTTGAGCAGTCAATTATCATAATTATATGCTGTGTTGTTCGTATGACCTTTGGAATATGCGTGGACTTTCTGCGACATTTGTTCTGTTTGATTTCGGTCTCTGCCCAACTGTGACATTGCAGCATAATAAAAGTAAATTGATTCATTAGCCAGTCATGTTATGTAACGCAAATGAATGTGCGTGATGTCATCTGATAGAATATGTAACATTAAAAACTAATATACATATTCGCTATTAAGTAAAGTATAAAACCTACGGTTTATTTTGTTTATTTACCATCGTCGTGAGAATAATTAGATAATATTAATTATAATAATTATTCAAATGTTGTTTACTATGCATATTTTTTTGGTAGCTCATATGTTAGCTTAAGGATTGTATATTGAAGATCAATAATACAAGTGGTCAACTATCAATATTCAGTTCAAACACTTATAGTATATAGCTTTTGAACCAAGCAAAGTAACACCATGAATCTTTTTCATTAGACCTATCTAATAAAAAGGGTCATTCTACTTCTTCTCAATCTTTTAATTTTTCGTGAATTATTTTCCACAAATTCTAAATCTGCTTTTAAATTTTAACTATTAAATCTTTCTCGAGCCAAAGTGAATATAACTCGTGTAAATTGTAGTAATATACAAGCTTTTACAATTTAATCAAAGAGAAAAATTTTCTGGCAAATATGACGCGTAAAAGTTATAATATGTCCATCAGCAGGCAAATCAGTTATCGCATGTGTAGACATAAATCATATAAAGATACATTAACACTCTCACTCTTAGAAAATGTAAGCTAAAAATATACCTGCTTACGGTAATCCATAAAAAACAACAACACATTTTTTATTCGAAAATTAAAACGTCTTAAACTAAAAATAAAGATGTGGTAGGGAAATATATTATTAATAAACTTTTAATAATGGTATTATTCATTGCCGTAAATACTGTCTGAATTATATGGTATCTAGTAACAGCACTAGATGGAGCCACTAGAATGAATATATAATATCATAGATACATAACGTCTATGGGCGAGACCTTTAGTTAATGCAGTAGTATGTGATTGGTTGAAGTGTGTGCGAGAACACTGCAGTAAAGTTCTCAACGACTTTGATCAATCTAATATAATACAATACAGATGGCTTTAAAGTTTCATTTTGTTTTTTCAGTTGTCAGTCACTACATATAAAATATGTCGATTACCTCGGACTTTTAAAATTCTGCAGCTGCAGTTGTTAGATATCACACCTACTTAGTTTTTACTGAATAAGTCGCATTGGATACATTTCATGAGACATAAATGATTTAATTGGAAAAAGGTCAGTCAACAGAGCATCTGGAAGCAAGAACTTATTATATATATTAAAGATATGTTTTATGTATTTAATTTATTCGTGAAATATTATCCCCAAATACCACTCGTGTATTTAAAGTTACCAAAGAGTAATTTAATTCGTGTAAATTGACGGTTTATTATGATAAGATAATAAACTGTCAATTTACATTCATTAGATTACTAGGCAAAGTTTTATAAACAAAGCACGATATTACAATAATTTCAAGGAATAGCAAATGTTTATAGTTAATCGATGGATAATCGCCCAGATCGATAAGCAATACGCCAAATTAAAAAAAATGCTTTGACTTTGAACCTGATTGGACATGGCTCTGTGATTGTATAGAGTATATGGCCTTTCTAATATATTTCAAAAGCATAAAACAAAGGCCAGTCGATAATTATATATCGTGCGTATAACCCATTTATGTTAATCAATTATGACAATACATTGCCCCCTTGATTATTGAAAGTTCAAAGAACTGCCCATATATGTCTCATCGGACATCAAGATGATGCACCTACCTATCTGCATTTAGAACTATACTAGTTATCTAACTAATTACGGGTTCAGAATATTTGTTTTTTGTCCATAAATGATATAATTATACAATAATTTATACTAATAATAGTTGTAATGTCGTCTCAATGGAATATTTTGTAATAAACGAGGGCGGCTTTCGATGCCATGGTATTTTGTTATCGACATTCTAAACACGTTCGACTAATCAAGCGGCCGCTGTGCTGCCAAGAACACGCGAAACTTGCTCGAAACACGTATTTATAGAACCCTCGTAGTGCGAAACAGAATCAAGTAAATATTTGAAATGTGTAGAAAAGCCATGCGGAAACATTTTGAAACTGCTCGCAAGTGTGAATCAAAAGCATTAATTCTCTTGTTTAATATTGAAAAATTCACATTTTGCAGGTACATACTGACCCTTTATCACAACTAGTATTGGGGATACAAGCATTTAAACACATTAAAGTATTTTAAAATGCAAAAATGGTTACAATAAACAAAACCAAAAATTCGTTGAAACCAATAAAAACTTAGAAACTATAAAAACCTTGGAATTTCAAAAGAATGTCGTAAAAATAAATGTAAAAGTACCAATAATTATATTTACTTTTTTATGTAGATTATGTTAATTATACTATGATGCCTGGATCTTAATGTTAATAAGGCTGTCTATAATAGGAGTAAGACCAAAAATTTGGGTATTTATTACCTGCTTCCCATGCTTTTTTAATTTCAAGAATTCCTAAGAGATCCAAGGGTTACTTTATTAATGTTATACAGAAGTTTGAGACAATTATTACGTAAAAAAATGATTCTTATCAATACATTGTTCAGCAAAACCTGATGACTTTTTATTATCTAGCATGTCTCTTCTGTGTTCTTTCAACCTTATGCTCCTACTGCTCTATACATAGTAATCTTTACATTTTATTTCATACACCTCAGTTTATTCTGCTCCCGAATACTCTTAAAAAAATTATTTTCACTTAAAAGCATTACTAAACAGCTGAATTACTAGATTATTTTAGGTGAACATGTTCATTCGTTACCGTTATATAAGATATTACCTTGGTTATTACCAAACCGATGTACTTGAATTTGAAGTGTTCAGTTTCCATCGTACGCACGAAGTACATCATTTTGAAATTCTGACGTAAACAAACGCAAATAGAAATCAAAATAATTGGCATGACTGGTATAAAAGTAAAAGGACAGATTCTGTGTGACTGGATGAGAACGAAAGTGGCAATGAATGAGGTCGCTACCAAAAAAGTGATTGTAAAAATCGTGTCTAGCTTCCGGTCAAAAATCTTCCGGTGATTTTTATGATCTAGTGCACTTCCTATTGTCTATCGTCTACCCACTTCGCACGACAGCTATTTGTGACTTCAATACTGATAAGATGCAAATATTACACACCACAAATATTACTTATTCACGATTTTCCCTTTACGAAATAAAATTGTAAGTATTCCGTAGACAAGTCGTCATACACGATAAACAGTATTTGTCATAAAAAAAATTCCATATGATATTTGTGGTGTAACTGCAAATGTAATAAAATAATGCAATGGTACTTACGCTATGTGTTATACGCAAGAATATCGATAAGATTGTGTTTTCACGGCAGAGCTATATACAGGGTGCTATTAATTGGGCATCAGTTTGAGGACGAATATCTCTTAATAAATAAGACAAAAAGTTTATTTAAAAATTAGTCTGAAAATGCATCGTCACTGCAGTTTTTCTATTCCTCCATTGATATTACCAAAACCAATACTTCACTTATATAACCTATAAGTCATTCTAGAAACGGGATCGTAAAAGTGTGGGCCGCTCGAAGAGTAATATTTTCTGTTTTTCTAGTGCATTTCTTAAACAGTTTTCATGGCAATACAGTTTTTCCAACAATGTATGGCCTACACCAAAATTTTCCTGAATATATGCATGTCGTTGTTTTAACTATCTGCAAAAGTGGAATATATAAATGGATAGATACATTTGTTATGTATCGTGTAGTCTCATGGTCTTGTTCTTTTATCGGAGTTGGAATTTACTTAACATACTTTGTATGTACAAAGAAGGATTGTGCATTATAAACGCTTTTGTAATTGTAATGTCAAATAGATGAGACATGCTTGGGAAATTTCAATTAAAAAACCCCTACCGATTGACAATATACTGTTTATTTTTCATTACACACATAGTCTACACATCCATTTTCTGTTTATTTTTATGCGAGTAGGCCGATTTGTGACAACAATATTTTTTTATCGAAATAACTTACATATATGTATACAGTGAGAAATATTATGATTGACTGTACAGGGTGTATAGGGTTAATTGCTATATACATCATTCTCGAGATTAACAAAATGTGACAAAAGATCTGGTACTTAGGCATAGGACGAATAATGTTTTCAGTTCATGGATGCTTGAAGAAAATAGGATTGTTTAAAAAGAGCAGAAACGAGTATAAGTTACCAGAGGCCCAAGGAATGATTTGTAATAGATTTTACGTCATTTAATTAATTTTACTTGTTGTTATGAATTTTTTAATTTGCGCTGATTTCAATTCAAAATTTTTACAATCTTCGACGAATAACATTTTGCGGTCCTCAGGGTTTTTCATTGAAAACCTCAATTACTTATTTTTGAAAACCTATTAGAAAAATCATGATTTGAATAGTTCCCCATCGCTCTAAAATTTGAGGAAGTTTTTATCAAATCAAACTTACCAGCGGCGGCAGCCGTCTTGGAAAATACTTGGACCAAGATTTTCCTACTCTTTGGTACCCAAATATTTACTTTTTATTTAAAGGACCTGTGGCGCTGTACCACTATATTTGCACAAAACGTGACTGCAGTTTCAACCCTTTAGGTCATTTTCAAACTATGATTCAACTAAGAAAGAAATACAAAAGATTTGGTCCCTATTTAAATATCTTTCTAGAATTAAACATTAAACTAATGTGTTTAATTCTAGAAACATATTTAAATAGGGACCAAATCTTTTTTATTTCATTCTTAGTTGAATCATCGTTTGAAAATGACTTAAAGGGTTGAAACTGCAGTCACGTTTTGTGCAAATATAGTTGTAAAAAACATAGTAGTGTTTTACTCGATTTCGTTATAATTATGGATTACCACAGAGTAACGGCTTCCTCAATTTCTTCTCAAGTGATTTTGGGACACCCTGTAATAATTTCTTCAAATACTAAACTACACTCGAGGTTCGTTGATCATACTAAATTGGTGTCATCTCAATATAATTGAAAACTGTGTAATTTCTCTGATGATGCCAACTTGGTTGGCAAGACACACATCGAGTGTAGTACGCGGTGTTTATTATATATATTTTAGTTTCGTATATTAATTACTAATTAGAGGAATCAAGTATATTCGTAAGCACTTTAATTTTATCCGGCTAGGAAAGGTTATCTAAAAAATTACGTGTAACTAATATGTACTTGCTGTTAGTAGATTTAGGTTGGAAATATTTCATTAGTACGGCCTTGTTACAATAAAATTTATAATTGTACAATTTTCCTTTCAGATCTCGTAAAAGACGTCCAAGCAACAGTCAGGACGACAGTCCAAAAGACAGCCAAATGGACGAATGCAGCGCAGCCTTGGTCCTAATGAGTCTTTCTTGTTCACCTCACTCACCAAATCTCAATGGTACGTCCTTTGTTCGCTAAAGATTTACCAACAACATTTTCTATGTCCTGCGTAACTATGTAACAAAGAATTAATTAACACAAAATTGGATTTATATGCGTGAAACCTCTTACAAACATTTACGTAATGCTGACAAGGAATTCAAGGTCCACACGCAGATTACAATAAGCAGGAAAAATAAATATTCCGAATTGCAGGATGGACTAATTTCATTTCATCACAATGCTATTGTTAATAGTTAGGATTCACAATGGCCGAAAACTCTTCATTGAAAAAAAATTATGTGCAATCTTAAAAATGTTCAAAATTATGATGAAAGTTGAAAGATGAAACTTTCAATTTGTGTAGAATTAATAGTTTCGGGAATATAACAGTTCAAATGTGGGGCTTGAAGACATAGTGGTCAAAAAATTAATTTTTATTCAAATAGTCAAAAAATGACGTTTCTCGGTTAGAAAACAAAAGCGGCCTGAAAAGACTTTTCCTGCCTAGGCCGGAAAAGTGACAGACAAAAGGATTAAGCGTTTTTAGTTGCCTACTTTTTAAAATGGCCCGTCTTTTCTACTATAAAATGGTACTGCACATGCAAATATATTTCAATTCAGGCAATTTTAATTGAATAAAATAAGAGATGTTAAATTTGATATTATAATATATAAATTGAATGAATTCTATACTAATTTCAAGCAAACTGATATGACAGCAGTTGTGCAGTTGTTATTTATTATATATGGCCTTAATTCACAGCCGTCTGTTACAAGTAAACTTGAAAATTCTATCATTTGCGGGGTAGCAAGTAAATCTTAAGAACATAGTATTTTAATTTTCCCTATCATTTTAATAACCATAAGCTCATTCGAATAAAAAATCTAGTATGACACACGTCCGAAAAACTAGATTTTTCGTCCTTGTGACATAAACTACTATTACATTTCAAATCTTTCGAGAACATTTAACCCGCTCGTAAGTTGTATTCACAAATCTCTTAAGATCCCCTTTTAAAATGTGTTTTTATTCTCTGTAACATTAAAAACAATCGAATTATGACCAAAATAAAATGAGCCAAAAAAAAACCGGAATCTTTAAAGGCATTAAGATGAAAGTCTTTGCATGAAAATAGTGCATTAGAAAATAATAATACTTCATCACACATCAGCCACAAATAATTTCAAATGATAATGATGATGATATGTAAAAGAATGTTAATACATGTTTCTCTACTAATACATTTAATTCTTTATTTGCATCTAACTCATGAAATAAATGCTAATTACTACATTTCTTACCCTGTAGCTAGAAGATCATATTCTTTCTGTGCTTTGATGCTTCCACTTTGAATCTGCCATTTTTACATAACTTTTGTACTCATGTTCGCAATCAGGGACCTCAAAAACATAAATATAGATAGTCTCAGCGACTAATTCTCAGTATTTTACCTATTATTAATTTTCTCATATTAAGGGTGGCTTCAATCCTCTGGGGCCAAAGGCCGACATTGTTTGTTTCTTAATAATATTCTACATAGTTTTTAGAAGCCATTACAGAAGGTTTCAGGTATTCAATGGATGAGAACTCTCAAGTGTTGCCTTTTTTACGGTTTCATGGACTATATTGTCAATAAAACTGACAAGACATAAACTTCGAATTCATGAAAATTTGCATCTTTTATGATTCATCGCATAGTTCGATTACCCTACCTTTGTTAAATTACAGTTAAGTTCGAGAGCATCTAAATAATTGTTTATTAAATTATTTATCTCTCCGTTGTAACAAAGAACTCATTAAAAGTGAAAAGAAATGAACGCGTAATAAATAATCAAATAAACGCCCATATGACTGTAATTTCCTCTCGTTCATGCAGGTTTCCATTGTGTAAAAATTAGGCCTGAGATGATGATATCTCCTCGTTAAATGAAAGTGTTAAAAAAAGTCGTACACCTAGACACAATTCGTATTTGTACCAGTTACCTTCAAATCTAGTGCCAATTTTAAAGTGAATGGACAGGCGAATACGTCATCACCGTACTTGTGAAACTCATCACACATCGACGATAGATAAGGAAGCGTTTTCTTAATACAGGCTTGTGTTTGTTATAAATAAATAACGCATTGTGCATTATCCCTTGGCGATATTTTGTCTTTTGATAAGAAAGCGAACAACAATATTTGATAATTAATTAAACGCAAATTGCCTTATCTCAATTAAACGATAAATTCTTATACAATTTACATAGAATTCAAAGCAATTAGCATGAAATCTATTTAATTGACAGTTTAAGCAAATGCTACTAACCCGATTTCCGTGCAGTGCTGCTGTTAATCCGGTAAACGCTCCTTGTGAAAATATTGTACCGATGGTATATTTAGGAAAATAGTATTTAGGTATTAAACAAATAAAAAGCTTGCACACTTTTTATAGAGGGGTCTAAAAATTCTCCTGTCAAACGAAAACTTTACATTCTTGAGATGTTTTTTGTCGATTTGACGTAAAATACCTAATTCAAAATTGCTTCCCCGTATACGAAATTTTTTAAAATCCTGCATTTATGTATGTATATCATTGTACCATTTCGCAAAAATATATTAATTTTAAGTAAGGTTCGATGATCTTATCTCCTATAATCTCTGTCCAAAAGTTTACTTTGTGTGGATTTTGAGAAGGATTTTTCTTTTGGATAATTAACTCCTCCCCGTAAATATTATAAAGTATTTCAGAAATAAAATGTCTTCTATACATAGATTTCGTACTCCCAAAACGAAATGAAACAAAATACTTTTTCTTTGTTTCTTAGTCTGAAAACAATTGAAACAATATCATAAAAATACCTCGCCAGAAATAGAAAACAAAGAGTTTTCCCACCTGCCTTCACATTTGGTTTTCATTAGTCATACATGTACCACGTCCGAAGTGTCGTTACCCAATGCTAGTGGTTGCATTCTTTGTCTCTTGTAATTGTTCCGCTGTATATAGGGCGACCTAGCCTGAATCAATAAATAACATTGACTGTACGAACCAACAAAGGGTGCTACGACATTGATAAAACAAAAGCATGCCATTGCAGCGAGGTAGCGCGCGTGCACGTTCTACCAAAGTCACACACGTGCCCGGCGAAATTAGCAGTTATTATTGTATATGTCATACGTTTGTATATTTATAACCGTATATTAACGTACCTAGATAAAAATTTCCACGGTAATTGTTAATGTTACATAGGGGTGAACAAAAGGTCGATTCTCGATAATAGTCGCGACGATAATTTTAAATATGCTGCTATGAAAAGTTGTGGATGTAAACGTCTTATATAAATGTAGCATTGTTTCGGTGAAGCTTGAATATTTAATAGAAATATACATAGTTAAAGCAGAAATATTTATTTAACTTGAATTGGGAGTCCTTTTTAACCGACTTTTTTTTAAAGGAAGGAGGTACTCAATTCGGTCCATATGCAAAGCTGCCTCAAAGCACAGTGCTTAAAGCTCGTATAAGTGCTCGAGCATCTTTTAAAAACGGTGTATATTGCTTCCGTAATCTCAGTAAATGCTCGCAAGCACTTTAAGTATTCGCAAGCACTCGAATTATTTGCAAATGAGTCAGATAGGGAAGTACTATTTTAGAAATTTTAAGGGTACTCAGACCAAAGAACAGACTTAAATGTTGTAAATAAGTACCCCATTATTATTATTTTTTTTTATTTAACACGCCCGTTCCATCAAGTGCTCCTGTCGAAAAAAAATTTTTCTTTCAGTGACACCAATTTTGAATATTTGGTTCCTTCAAAAACCAAAGGAAATATTTAAAATTAATATTATTTTGATATTTTTGTAACACCTCGCAATCGCAAAGTACATGTTTCGCAGTTTCTGTTGCAGTTTCATAGTATCTGCATGTATTATTTTCTGCTTTGCCCATATTCTTAAGATGATGATATCTTAAGGGGTAATGGCCTGTTAGAAGGCCTATCATCGACCTTAAGTCAGACGACTTTTCAAGTTCTAGAAAACCTTGAGGCATTCTTTGTCAAATAAGTTACGAACTTTGACTTACCTTTGACGTGAAGGAGCGTCAGCACTTTTTTCCAAGGGTGTCACCTAATTCATTACCTTCTATTCCTTCGTGCCCTGACACCCACATCAAGGTCACCTTGTTGTTTCCTGCCAATTACCAGAATGTCTGCATTTTCAGGTAATTTTAGGTTTAAGGGGGTAGACTTCATAGACTTTAATGCTGCTTTTTTTTTTCGAATCCTGAGAGAGCTTGAGTTACCTAGTAATCCATTTCTCTGTAGGAACGATTTATCCATGTCAATTTATAGGTCCATCGTCCATACGTTGCGGTTTCCCATTTCCATTGCCATCTTGTAACAATGTTCTCTCTTGCTACTCTGGCTTCCGCTCTTTCTTGTATTAGGAATTGTATGGGTGGGACTCTCACTATGACCCCCACTGCTTCAGTTGAAATAGTGAGGTATGCACTGTCAATTCTGATTGACATCAGCCTTTGGAGTCTGGCCAGTTTTATCGTTAGTTTTTTGTTTCATTTGGGTTCCCACACTTACCATTACTCTTCTTTTCGATGCTCTTTTCCACTTTTTCTGTAGTTCTTTTCATGTGTTCCGCGAAGGTAAGTTTGGTATCCACCCACACTTCCTAGGTATTTTATTGCCTTGCTAAGCAGATCGGCGCTATTTTTCTTTTGGTGGTAAGGAGGATTGCTTCCGATTTATCTGGTGAAAGCTCCAGATTTCTGCAACTCGCTGGAGGACAGGGTCTACTTTGTTCATAAGTATGTGCTCAGATTCTGCAACTACTCTCATGGCTACATTATTAGTAAATCCGATTAATGTAACACCCTTTACTGTTCCATTTTTAGGAGATCGTCATATAGGAACTTCCACAGGGTTGGACCAAGTATTGATCCCTGAGGAACGCCACTGCTTATTTCTACAGTATTTGTCTCATCTTCTGCTTTCAGATTATTTTCCTGTAGGATGCTATTACCCTCACTAGACTCTCGTCTGTTTCTGTTTTTCGTAGGTCGTTCAGGATGATTTGCCATGAAGCGCCGTTGAAAGTATTTTGCGCGCTTAAGGTTATTACGGCACATAGTCTTCGATGTCGGTGTGCGTAAGCTGCAGCTTCTCTGGCGATTTGGATCACATTGTTTATAGCATCTACCGTTTGGCGCTGAAAGTATACAGATCTTCAAACTAATTTTAATCATATTCTGATGATGCTAAGAAACGTGCATTGAGCATTGTGTTCAATAGTTTTGGTGTTTGTGGAAACTGTCTTCAAAGGCACTTTTTTTATCCAAAATTATTTTTTGATTCACATGAAACAATCTAGGAACGTTACATTCTTATTATTCAAATATAAACTTTATTTCAATAAATTTGTTCACTACATATCTAGTAATTTATATCCATTATATCTATTTAATAAAGAAATACTAGCACGATACTATGGTGACAACAATATCTGCGTTCATTGTGATTGAAAGCAAAGGTTAATCGCGGTTAAGCGATAGACACAGATATTGCTCAACTAATAGGTGAAATCCTTCGATATAATATTCATAAATCACAAGTCGAGACAAGAAAATGAATATGTTTCTACACAGCTTAACAAGTATATAACTTATAATTATTTTATTCTAGCGATTGTACTTACACACTTACGCAATGCTACTAAAGAGCCTGCAAATTCGACACTGCACTATTTCAAAATTCTCTATTCACTATTTACTAAAGAAAGTAGATTGCATCTTTGAAAAACATAATTCAGTTCTTTGTATATTTTATTAACAACTGGAAACGAGGTATTGTGTACATATGAAAACATCCAGACCTTCAAAGCAACAAACTCTCTTCAACGGTTCGCAAAATTTTTCGGAAGCAAATATGCAACCATTGCATATCTTTCACATTTCGCCCCTTGAAAAATGAGATACAACAGTTACAAGATTGATAAATTCTGATAATATTTTTGTATGGTTTTTAAATCCCACTTCTGAATGAAAGAAAATTTTCGTGGGTGGACATATAGAATGTCTGTAGACCAATTCTTGGTTTTGTACGCAGTACGGAAGACATCTTTTTTGAGTGCTTTGAACAAAATGCTTTGTTTGATATTTCTGACTGTGTTTTTATAAATATTTCAAGTTCACTTAATCGATTCGGGATTTGTCAAAAACCGGATTGTTCGAAACAAATTTTACTTTAAAACTCCATAGATTTTCAGACTTTAAATGAATTAGATAACCTTAAAAAAGATAAAATGAAAACCGCAGCGCTCAGTACTTTTTGCAGATCGATGAATGATTTATTGTCGGTTCTGTTACCTACTAACTACATAAAATTGTTTGCTACTTCCTCAAAATATTTATTACATAAGAAAGACGTTCAAAGCGAAATTTCAATATCCCAAAATTTGTGATAAGGGAGGATCCAAGTCACATTTCACCTTAAAAAGTGGTTGTAATATAAAAATTTTACACTACGCTGGCAAACTCATCAGGATGCCTAAATATGTACGTACCCAAATTGTTCAATCTTTAACGTGTTCACCATGGAACCTAATTACAAATGTATTTACTTCAAAATATATTCGCTTTGTTTACATGATGCCGTGCAAAGTAGAATACATGACCTTTTCATAATTCATCGCTTAAACCGAAAACAAACAACGAAAATAAACCGAAATATTCAATTGTTTGTTTTACTTATGTTAATTCTCTTTTTGTGGTCATGACTTGCTAATGTCCAAAATGGACTTGGTTGTAAATACATCTTCGGTCGCTTCTAAAAGCACAATGCTGCTAAATGGAGAATGAAAGTGTGTACAAAAGTGTCACTATTAAATGGTACGTTCTCGTGGGTATGCAAATATTATGCAAATATGTGGCCGTGCGAACTGTTAGATTCGAGGGGTATACAATATCAGTGACCTGAAAAAGAGGTTATAAATAGCCATGAAAATCATTTCGGGTTGTATTTTTAGGTCCTACACTTTTAGATGAATATAAATTTATTTTAACATACTGTTATTTTGTTATCTTTCTGCTTTAATCTGTATATCTTATATCAACGTGATGTCATATAAATACTAGATATAAATTACACTATTTGCATATTACATTTAGTGTATTTATTACTAGTAAATAAATAGTCACACAAATTAAAGTTCTTAGAATAAATAAATCGTATATTATTTTATAATTCGTCCACGAGTTGTTCATGGATCGGAAATAATGGTCTCATAGTTCTCACCTGATCCGGGGATGAAACCTCCATTCCATTTTTAATTTTTACTTCCCTCGCATACCGTATTGTATTCGAGAAGAAATCACCCTCATAGATTTTTTCGGATTTTGGCGTTTCAGAATACGTAGATTACGAAATTATAGGTTTTTCAATTCCATCAGTCCGGTTGTCTGTCTGTCTGTCTGTTGGTGCATTAACTAAAAAAACTACTTGACGGAAAGCAGTCAAATTTGGTAGGTAGTTGACGCTACTGTAATCGAAGAAATGGTTAAAATTTCACTGGAAAATATACAGGGTGGACCGTGAATAAATAATGAAAAGAATTTTTTTTGGTCAAATTTAAAATTTCCACGTTTCATGACACGTTAAACCTGTTTTAGAAAAAAAAATTTTTTCACCAACATTTAAAAAAAAATTTTAACACTAAAATAGATGGAAACTTTATTTCTTTTTTCAAATTTAAAATTTTCACGTTTCATAGCGTTCTAAACCTATTTAAGAAAAAAATTTAAAAAAATTCTTTTATAATTTTTGAGAAAATTTTACCACTAAAATAGATGTAAAAATTTTTTTCTTTGGTCACATTTAAAATTGTCACGTTTCCATGGCATTCTAAACCTATTTCAACAAAAACAAATTTAAAAATATTTTTGAAATATTTTTTTTGATAAGTTTTAATCTATTTATCACTACTATAGAATAGATGAAAAATTTGTTTTTGCTCAAAATTAAAATTTCCACGTTTCATGACATTCCAAACCTATTTCGGGAAAAAAAAATTGCAAAATTTTTTTACCATCTTGGACAAATATTTTACCACTAGAATAGATGGCAAAAATTTCTTTTTGCACAAATTTTAAATTATCACGTTTCACGACATTCTAAACATATTTCAGAAGAAAAAAATTATGAAAATTATTTTACCTACATTTTTGAAAAATTAAAAAAAAATGAAATTTTTTAACCACCACTATGCTTCCACTCCACGTGAATGAGGAATTGAAAATGTGACAGATGGCAATAATATTTGGCATATGCACCTATTACACTTTTATTGAAAAATATACAGGGTGGTCATCCCAAGAAATAATTCAGTCATGGTGGACATTTATAAAGGTATTTGCACAACCCTTCCATATGTGGCACCTGTCATTTAGTATTGAACTTTTGTTGTTGGATGAGCACTCTGTATATTTTTTTGACCAAAACTTATCAGGTTTTCTTTGTAATAATAGTGATAACTATATTCCGATTATTATTTTAAGTGTCATTTCGTAATTATTAACTTTTTAGAGTGACCGCCATGCACAAATAAAGAGGGAAGTTCTGTATAAACACCTTTACCGATTTTTTTCTCAAACTGTCATTCTGACGTAAAGAGAATGCGAACTAAAATATTCACAACTAGCTGCTTTATACATTGTTTCAGTAATAAAATAAGTAGACAAATTTTGTCTATTACCAAATTGGTTTATGCTAAGATTGCACTGATTTATATTACAAAATCTTAAATTCCAAATATGTTTTTGAATAACGATATCCGTGGTATAATTTTTAATGGGACAATAAATAAATAACTTAATTCCCCAAGTGACTAAAAAAAGTAATACGGAAAGAGCCAATCCTCTTACCAATTAGAAAACCTAGAATTTGAGACACCCTATAGACATTTAGTATATAATTAAGGCACAGTAATTGATTATTTACATAGAACTTTATATGTAATCCGTTCCCGTACCCTATTGTTGCGAAATAAAGGTGAAAGGGAAAGGCGATTTTTGCAATTCCTTTCATCTAGATCTCGAACGCATTTCTGGCGCCAATTTGGTCGCAAAATATCTTTAACCAGAAATGTTATTACTATACTCTATTTGGAAAGACAGAGTGTAATACATCACTCATTTTTATGTATCTACTTTGTGAACTAAGACCTTTCAAAATAAATCTATTTTTATATGAAATAAATGTCAAATTTGTCTAATGTCAATAACAGTAATTAATAATTAATTAAACTACGAAAAACCTCCTAAACCCGACTATAATGGTTGAATTTTCTGATAACTGGGTACGAGAGATATCGATCGAAATATCGCAGTGACAGAGACATGAACACAGATCGAACCAGGTAGAAATGCCATAGTACGGGTATTGCGAACAAATGTTTTAAAAAAATATAGGGTACCATTGTGATATAATAGATAATAAAAAGAAATTACTAATAAGCTCCTTGACTATGTTAATTAACTATTAGTTTTTATTTGACTAATGACATTCACTATTCTTTGATTTACCAGTTGCATTCTTTAATTTCAGCATTCTCATACGCCAGCACCTCTCCTGGAAGCAGTAGCAGTTCTGCATCTTATAGATCGACGCCCTCGCCACCGCCCAGAACATATTCGCCTCATTCCGCACCTCTTTCATCCAGTTCGGTCTCCGATGAAGGAATAGTTATGGACTATTATCCGGACGATATTCCAAGAAAAAAGAAGGTAAATATTCATTTCCTGCTTATTTCGTGTGTGAAGACCAACATTAAGGCTTCTTTGAATTATTATGGAACCATGTAGGAAAGTTGACCTACTTAAATAGAGATTTAAAGATTATCCTATTTCTTAAACTTGACAAAATTATTAAATAAGTAATGTAATAAAGGAATGCTTGAAATTGAAAATAGTCTAAAAAGAAATAATACCACAATGTTTTGTGCTTGGGCCTGTACTTTATCTTCCTTTCAATGCTCCTAAATTGTATTATATCTGGTGTATATGAAATTAAATGCAAGGATTGTACTGTCTATGTTGGTCAAAGCGGTAGAAGTATAGACAACAGAGTTATAGAACATAAAAATACAAATAACGATAAAAAAACATGAATGTGAAGTACACCACATTAAAATGAATCATTTTGTAGATACAGACAATATAAATTAAATTCATGTGAGAAATAAAGACGTTCAGACTTTGAACAATTATAAATTAAAAAATCCTTTAAAAACAACTCTCGTTGGTCAACAAAATATCTTATAGTCAAAGTATTAAGAATTTTTCGTTAAATTACATAATCAGGTAAGGTCTTATAGCACCTAAAAATTGGCTTCATATGCTTCATATGGCGTTTTTTACAACAAAAACGAGCAAAAAGATTCCGTAAACCTGTTCGTGGGGAGTATACTTCAAGACGGACCCACTACAGCTGCTATTAGAATAGTCAATTTCCAGTTTTCCGGGGAAAATTCTCTTGACTCAAAATTCATGTAAAAATACCTTGGCGGGCATCGCCATGGGAATAACTCGAATGCGGTGCGGCTGCATTTATCTTTATTAAGTTCTATACCGTTATTACGTTTGAAATAACCTGAGAAACCTCATATAAGTTATAAGTTATATAAGTTTCTTGAAGTAATCAAAGTTGTATCATCCTGACGAATAATTAAATCGCCAATAAAGAATATTGGCAAACTAAAGCGAACCGAAATTTAAAGTGCGTGCATTAAGTCAGTCGATCATTTTTCAAACATTTTTGGCTTACCATGAGGTAACCGGATTCAAATTGAATAGAGTGTACGTAAAACATTTCAGAATATGCTTTCAAATGACTACAATTTTTTTTAAATCAGTTTCTCAATTTGAAGTTATGGGTTATGGCGGAGGTGCCGATTGGAGATAAAGCATCAATCAATCAAACTACAGCACTGAATAGGCTACGAAAACTTGTACGGTTATTCTTTAATTCAACTTATCCTTTAGTCAGACAGGTAGATTCCTCTACCCTGTATATACACGGTAGATTTCTTGTACAAAGTAATTCTGTATTTAATATACCGGCATACTGTTTCCTGGTGACATTTTATTGGGCAATTAAAGATAAACCGATGTTATTCTGCACATATTTGTTTTTGCATAACGGTGAAGAATACAAAGTCATGCGTCCAGCCTACAAGCGTGACCCACTTGCACATTTCATTGCGGTGTTATTAGTATAATTTGCGTTTTATTACTAAATACTCAAGAATTGGAAACACATTTTTACCTAGAAATTTCTCCTCGGTGTGATAATTATTTGGAGCGCAATTTATATCCGATTCGGTTATTACCAATTGTATAATAGTTATTTAGGTAACACATATATTGTGTATTGTCTTGCCTGAGGTGCAATAATCGCCTCGCAGCGCGTGTCAATATTAATTGTTTTTTCTACGGTAGAAGCATTTCAATTCGCTCTTTAAAAGAACGCCCAAGAATTAAAGATTTCTATTTTCTGCAATAATCAATAAATCTCTAACACTTCTTCCTGAGTAAGAGAAAGTGGTCAGCAAACATTACATCAATATTAAAAGAAATTTAAATAGCATTTCGCTCCGTAAAAATTGACGGTTCCGGTCACTAACTTTTATATAATATCCAGTAATATCAGTAAAATAAATTCAATTCGATTTACAATACTATTAAGTTACGAAACCGGGGACAGGGGCGTATTGCGTCATTTTAATAGGCAAACGTTAGGACATTCGTTGATAATTCAGTAAGAATAGTAAAAAATTTCGCCATATTGTTTTTATCAGCATCCATATTCCGCCTAGTATTTTTCGGTCGTAATTATAATTTTAGAGGTATTGACAAAGAAGAGAAATTACCACTTTAAGAAAATACAGTAAAATACGCCGTTTTTGCAAACATTTATAAATAAACGTTAGTCTTGAATTAGGTGTTTTTCCTATTTACTGGAATAAAAGCATAATTGTCCTATAATAAAAATTAGTAATCATACTAAATTTTTCATATAAGGCCTACTAGTCTCTTGCTAATTTTAGGCAAAATACTTGAAAGAGTTGTTTATATCTAGCTCAAAGAATATTTTGCTGCCCATAATTTACTAAATACTTCAATCTTGCTTCAAAGCTGATCATACAACCACAACTACCCTTGTCAATATATTGGGTGGAATGGTATGGTATGTACAGTTAATCATAATAAAAAGGCCCTACTTCCTTTAAGCTATTCTAAGGTTTTTGATTCTCTATCACGAGTTGTGTGTCAAACTGAACTTCTATGGTTTTGATAATACGTCGCAAGTAATTTTTAAATCGTAGCTAGAATATCATCTGCCTAGTTCGTAGGAACTATAATTCCACTGGGTTCTGTTTTAGGGCCTCTACTATTTCTCATTTTTTCTGTAGACATTCAGAAACACATAAATTACGACTTCGTACAAAGCGAAGAACACACAATTTCATCATACCTTTCTTCCAGACACAGACGAGCTTTTCTACTTCAAATTATGTAATTCTCCCCTTTAATTCCTCAGTATTAGTGAGTCTACTCAGATGGAACTTGAATGTGAGGCAACTACGCAATACATAATCTGGAGGGATAGATCAGGAGATCTAGATGGCCGCTTTATTAGTTCTCGTCTACCAATCCATTTGTTTATATATAGTTATATTCGAATGGTTCGCAATAATATGGTGATGCGCCAACTAGTTGACACCAGGGAGTATTTTCCAGTATATTGGAATTTCCAACATTAGGATATAATGTTGTGAACATGGAAATTACATTGTTTCAAATATTATTCGTCATTTAGTGCCCCTTCAATAAAGGGTGACAGAATTCAATTCTGAAATTGAAATCATCTTCATTTAGCTCGTGAACTAGTTGTACTTTGTAAGGATTTCATTTGTTGGTTTTTAAATATTTCAAAACCAAGGTCTGACTATCCATCTATGATGCAACTTGTTGACTGGGTTTATGGGAATTTTTCCCGCAATATCAATAAGACATTTAACTTGATGTTAGTTTTCAACTGCAGGAGGCCTGTTTCATAAACCTCCCTCACATGACTAATATATCTGTTTTTTTTCTTTCGATTTTGCTTACAGTTTACTGCGTAATAGATGGCCGCTCTAGATACATATTTATTATATACATCGCAAAGCTATTGTGTCAGAGTCTTGTCTCCATATCCAATCATAATTAAAATTTCAGTTCGGCCTCTCTTACTTAACAGTGGCATTATTTTGAAAATGCAATGAGAAAAACAATACCACATATTTCATTTATGTTAGCTATCTTAAATTACAGAAGATTTCTTGGATTTCTGGAACAGTTGGTTTTTGTAGCTTGAATAATTTTAATTTTCCAACTCTAACAATTTGAAGATGTGCAGGATTATTTTAATAATTTTGTTATGTAAGTAATTTTCATGCATAATAGTCAAATAGATTCCTCAGCTTGTAACAGATAAGATGGGTGGTAACTTTAATCGGCCGCCTTTGTCAAATCCCGTGGAAAATGACAGCAGTTGTTTGAATAGTTGCATCTACAATAATTTGCATAGTAGGTAGTCGATTATAAATCATATATGCTCATTCAATCATCAAAATTGCTTGTGAGATAAATCAACAACCAAGACCCCCAATTTCGAGGCACCAATCTTCTTAATCGAAGTGGACTGTAATTATTATTGATTGACAAAGTAAGAATGCAACGAATGTGTAGTGTTACAATGTAAGCAAACGGCTTGAATCTGGCATTTGCCGTTAGCCAACTGATGGAAACTAAATATAATGAACACTGAAAATAGAATGAATTTCAGAGGAAACGGTCACCTTCGGTGGAGCCGCAACACAACGCCGATAATAGGTATTACGCAATTGCATGACAGAATAGATTAAGTTAGGTGCAGCAAACGCCGGCCGGCGATCATTAAAATTGTGACGCCTCGTATCCAACGAAACAAATGACTAGGCAAGGTCACAACTATTTACGTGCTTCCATCAAGGTTTTAAGCTGACAAGCTGCTCCAGTCCTAAGCGAGTAGTAGTGTTGCGGTTCGAGAATTGCAACCGTACCCGACTTCAAGCCGCCAATTTTATGTGTACTTTGTGTAACTTTTGGTACAATGTATCAATAGTCCAATCGATAAGTTCTGAAATTGTTGTAATTAGCTGAAGGCTGCGTTTTTGACAGTAGGTATGTTTAAGTGTTAGTAAATACCCCCGAAGATGGTAAACCCCTAGCACCTCGAAAAGGGTAGAAAAAAGTAAAAACCACCCTAAAAAACAGTTTTTCGGCGATATCGCGAAAATGAAGGATTTTGTAGGAAAAACTTTCAGATACAGTTTTACACAGAACAGTGTTATAGTATTTTTACCTCTCTCCAATTGCAAAGGTGTAAAATGCGCTCAAAATTTAAGGGTTTACGCGTTTAAACATCGAAAAATTAATGTTTTTACTTATATTTTAAATTGCACCTGCATAAGTAGCAATATGTTTAAAGATTTTTTTGCCTTTAATATTCGCTTAATCTGTTTTTTTGAGTATAGACGAATATTAAAAGTAAAAAATTTCATTACCTTAAACATAGTATATTACAATTTGAAAAATTTAGTTATTAATAACAATAAAAACATTGTAAACATATTTTCAATTTTCTGGAAATGTAGTGGTACGTATGTAGATTTCCTACCCTTAATTGAACGTGTTTTGTACGTTCCCTATTAGAGATAGATACTTCAGTACTTTTCGATATAAAATTGTATGCTTTACTACTTTTGTTTAAACCATTTTTTAAAAGTATCCTCGGTTTTCACGATATAACCAAAAGCACTGCCTTGTACGGTGGTTACTATTTTTTGTACCCATCTCGGGGAGCAAGGGACTTATCCTTTAAGGGGGTACTTACTTACTCAAACATACCTACTATCAATAATGGTCTTCTGCTAATAATGGCAATTTCAGAAGTGATTGATTGGACTAAAGTCTATTTTGCTTTTCTGTGGGTCTTCCATAACTTTATTGCTTACGTCGGTATCACGACAAGTCAATTTCGAAGATTCTCCCATAAAAATACTCATGTTTGAAATTGAGAAATACTCTAATTTAGACCCATTAATAACATTTTCAGTTAGTGCTGTGAATAGACCTCATTACCAGTCAGCGCTGTTATAGTTTTTGGCACCCAACTGTTTTTTGCTAATGACTAATGCAGATCGGAGTCTGAGGGGCATTAGGTGACCTTGTGTGGGCTGTAGGCCATGGATACACTGATTATTTTAGTATTTTAGTCAATGTTCCAACATTATATAATGTGTAGACTCACCTGTTTCTTTTTTAGTTTCTGCTAGACTGCTTGATTAACTCTCGCAGCACGAGATAATGATTGACTGATTCTGCGTCAATCTAAATACTTTTTAATGGCATACTTTTGTGTACCGTTGCTTTATTGAATAACAAGTTTATTTGAAAGCTTTGTAGGATTGTTTATTTTTGGATGCGTCAAAATAAGAATAATGGAATATTGAATGGAAATTAAAACTTTTGGCGAATAGGATATGGTTCAATTTTCGGAAATTAGATTACAAAAAGTTTACTATTACTAACTTTGAGACTTACATCTTAACGAGAAACAGATGCATATTAGCATATTTTCGCTTGTTGTCTTTCTTGTGAGTTCAGTTACGTTGTGTCGTCTGCTTTGTTATTTCTGTCAAGTCCAAACGTGTGCAAAATTACGACAAGTAATATCGATCAAAAAGAATCCTTTTTTGCGGAAGGTTCAAAGTGATTTTCAAATTTTTCATAACTTCGACATTTTTCATGTCGATCAGGAAGCTTTTTGACAAAAAGTACAGAGGCAAAAAGTGCATCTTTTTAGTAAAAGTATGAATTTTTTCAGAATTTTTATGCGATAGTTCTTATTGGTATATGACGGTACACTTTCTGGCTGTATTTTGGTACTTCCTATGATGCAAAAATTTGGTAAAATAAAAATCGGGCCATAAAAATATGTCACGTGACTCTCTCACTTGTATATGTTTAGAGGAGTCGGTTAGCACCTTCGCGCGATGGTTTCTGACACTGATATTTTAGTATTCCTTATGATGTAATAAATTATATAAACAAAAACGGGTCGTAAAAAGTGTCACGTGACCATCCATGGATGTTAAAGGCGATTTGGCGCCCACGTGCGCTTGTGTAATGTTTCTGCTAGGGATATTTTGCATAGCGGTCCTTTGAGGGGCGATTCAAATGCAATGGACGTGGCAGGATAAACATAGAATAGTTAACTGCCTTCAAATTGAAATTTTGGAAACATTTTTATACAAACAAACAAATTCTCAAAAAATTTCGGGTATCTTCATTCATTTGTTTTATCGATTCATTGTCGACCGCTGTTAATAACAATTTCTTCCTCTGGTATTTTTTTGTATTCTTCTTTCTAGAGCAGGAAAATGTTCCGAGTGTGATTTGGTGTTTTGTTGTATTCTTTACATACTTTCAGTTTCTTTGTCTTTAATTTTCTGTATAGTATTTTATGGGTTGTATTGCTTTTGTTGTACTTGCTTTCGTATCTTTAACCCTTTCCCTTATTTCTCTATCCACCAGGATATGGTCCATTTACGAGTTAGTGTTTGCGGTACTCCATGTATCAGGACAGGTTTCTTATTGTCCCATCGAAGAGCTGTGTGATTTTAGCGTGCTTCCATTTTCATTTGACTATGTGTGTGGTAAGGTTTCCCAATGATCTGATCTGTATCTGTTTGATTGTCTTTTCCTACTCGTTGAAATCGCCCAAGTTTATGATACTATTTTTCTGTTTTTATTTCTTCTAGTTCTTGGATGATCTGCCTGAATAGACGTCCTACTCGATTGCGTCCAGATATGGTATCAGGTTTCCTAAAAATTTGTGTTTTCGTTTCAGTGCTCTATATGAGTGTATCCATTTCGTTTAATTTCTAGGACCTATATTCGTTTGCTGTAAGAGACTTTTATTATTAACTGCACCTCGGTAAAGTAATTCTACTGTGGCCATGGAGAATATTTGAGAAAGTCTGTATATCGATCTGCTAACGTTACAATTTTGCCGTTTACTTTATGGGCCATTTCCCTAGTCCTTTTTCCTACAGTTTATATATAGACCCTAATGCTGGGTTTTATTTTCTATAAGAAATTATTTAAAATTGGGTTGATGAATTAGTAAATTAAGTTATTATAATAAATTAATATAGCTTATCTTTCTGTCATCGCCTGGCTTTATTGGTCGCTAGTTTATTTTCCTTTCTTGGGATAATTTCCTACATTTAAATTTTTATTCACTGCGCTTCAATCACGTTGACAAAAAAAGTTATAGGAATATTCTAAAAAATATATACAGGCTGATTCAAATTGGATGCTCACCATTAGGATCTCGTAATCTGTAAAAGATAGAGAGTCCGTTATATGGTGGCAAAGTTGCGCGTTGTAGTACTCAATAATATGGCATACAAAACACGGATATACTCCTGTTGGTTTTTGACATACTGTAAAATAAATCCAAATGGTGGATTTTTGATTTTTCGAAATTTGAACTTATTAAAAAATTCAAGAATACTTTATATTGCTCTACACGCTAATAGTATTCGTTTTATTTGGCGACTTTACGTCACCTCAAGACCATTTATCATCTTTAAAATTTCAAATACGGACCTGAAATTTTTATATCATTTTCGGAAAGCATTTTGTAATACGAATTCAACGATATGTCGCACTTAAATAATTTCCAGCGTTTCATTGTACTTAAACAATTACTTAATTACATTATATTGTTATAATAAGGCTCTAAATTACGAGTAATCGGTCAGTTACTTCTGATATTACATTGAATTCATGTGATAAGAACATGTACGTCTGCACTACGATGTTTTAATTAACGAATTCCAAGATCAACGATACTTATAGCCTAATAAATCATATCAATTATTTGGCATCCTTCCTGCAAATGTTGCTAGCCAGTTTGCAAACATCGTGGACTGCAAGTAGTAGGCAGCTTGAAATCGCGTACTGCGTTTCAACATTGGCACGTGTCGCCTTGTCAAGGACGCTGAGATATCATGAGCGCAAGTCATCCTACCTCTGCAACGAAGGTCCGAGCAGAGACGCACATTTAAAAAAATATTCAGCAGATGTAAAAGTTTGGAATGAAGTTGTTTACGAATTCAAAAAATACCGTGGGGCAAATGATTTGTTTTGAAAGCTATCCCGGAAACGCGTGTTTCCACGTGTAGATAATTCTTATCTGGCGAAAGGTAATATGACGAATGTTTTGCTATTGACAAGTCCTAGAAAACAGGTTTATCGTTTTGAAAATAACTCTCGGCATATTGGTAGCAACAATAAATTACCTAATGGCAATTTCATCAATAATTTTAGAATGTAGTAAATATAAACTATAATCCAGTCAAAGTAGATTAGAAATGCTTAGGTAATCTGAATAAGAATTTTCACCCGGCTGAATTTTTTTATGAGGCATGTTTTCGACATTTTAAAGGAAATGGTCAGAAGTCCCTACCGATATTACTGGAAATTAATATATTAAAAGAGTTCAGTGGTAGAAGATGTTAGATCCACACGAGCAAATTTCAAAGGCAATTTAAATTATATTGCTGAATTTATCGATAAACATGATTGAGTTTGGCCCAAACGATGAATTAGAATATGACACATGAAAGTATGGCATTATTAATGAAGGTCAAAAATTGAGAAATTCTAAATTATAGAAGAGATATTGAATTTATATTTTACCTTAAAAATTTGTGTAAAACAAATATAATTGAAATGCATATAAAGTTAGTCGAGAATTACTGATACGCGTTGTGCGATCAAGTACAAACATGGCTAAGCAATACACTTCATCCAGAAAATGGGGGTTGGATGATAACAAGTGGTATTTTCAAACCGATTCAAACGTTGCTACCATCAACTCCGGATGTTCTATTAAATAGCATTTTTGCAATCGCTTGAAAGGCTGTAGATCAAAGTGTCGTTGCAGGAAAATTGGATTGAATTGGTCTGCAATAGTTGGCTCTGCCAATATCGTCAAAATTCTGTACATATTTAGAGGATCAAAACAAGATGTGGCTCCTACGAATTTCTTAGAAGAAGCCAATCTCTTTTTTCAGATAGTATCTTTCAACTAGTACTTTCAGTGAAAGTTATAACGAACACTGGAATATAGGTATTTCCCGTAAAAGAAAAATGAAAACCCATTTTTATTGGCTGAAAGAACGAGCAAAATGTTGTCAGGGTGGTTTTTATAAATTAAACGTGTACGTTTCAATTCTGAAACGGCTGCAGAATCCTATTTGTTCGTTGATCGGTTTTATATTAGCTAGCTTTAATTTCTTGTAAAATTTAAAACTCCAGTGATGTCTATAAGGACTTTGAACATTTTGTTTAAAATGTTGACATCATGCACCATAGAAGAATTTAGCTACGTTGAAATTTTTATTGAAATAAAATCTAATTTGATCGGACTAATGGAATGCCTTGAAATTTAACATTAATATTTTCACTTTCTCCAAATTGGCAAATAAAAAATATATTAAAATTCACGGCGAAGCCGTAGGATTCTAATTTTATGAAGATTGCGTCTATTTGTAATCTATTTATTCCAGCCAAGGTGAAACTCAATGCTAATAGCGCATTATCTAAAATGTCACACTATGAATATTTAAGTTATATAACCACTTAAAATTTCTAAGGTGTGTTAAACGTATCCTTGAACATCGCGATATCACAATCATTATGCGTGATAAGTACAGTCAATGAGGCGTATGAGATCAGCTGTGATCCCAAGATCGTAAGGTCGTACAGTTGCGAAATGCTACCACCGAGCGCACACAGAATCCACGACAAGTCATGGCAGAACAAAACAAAACAGAGTTACCCTTGGCCACCGGAGCTTACTATTCCAGGTCATCAACCCAACACCAGGCTTGCTGGGATGAATCCACAAAGTCAGCGACCTTCGGGTATCCAGTACAGTGAAAGCGAAGAACGTTTTTAGAAACCATCTTATTCAAAATAATGCGCCGCGGTAATTGCCGATTTGAACGAGAAAAATCGCACGTATGTCTGTTGTCTTTGTACAACAGTGGTATCCACCACTCCCCTGCATAAGTACGGGCATATACAGGGTACGCGGTAATTCGATATATTCCTTCAAACATGCGGTAGTAGAGAAAATTTACTATATTATGAACCTATTATACGTTATACAAAAGTAATTAGTTTCGGAGATGTTGCAATTTTTGTGTTTTCAGAAAAATGTTCCTTGCGGTTATACTATTGGAAATTAAAAAAAAAACGTATTTATTTCCGAACTTTTGTTTCAGTCATGTACATACTTTGAAGAGCATTTATCATTAGTAAATCATAATAACAGCAATAAATTTAGTAGTAAAAGATTACCAGGACAAAAATTTTATGTAACTCAACACTTATCTCTAAAATTAATGACTTTTAGTCTTTTGGATAATACATATTTGGGTTCATAATATAATAAATTACCTCTAGTATCGCGTGTTGAAAGGGATATTTCGAATTACTAGTAGCCCTGTGTTGTGTGTATAACACTCGAATAACTTCGATAAAATTTATGAAACAATAACTAGGTATATTAATATTTGCAATTTACGTTATTAGATTTCAGTATTAACAATTATTTCACAATTACATGAAAAAAAAGAAAGAAAAAAAGAAAAAAGCAATAGACTTGAAGTGTAGTGCATCTACGTTATGGTTCCCACGATTTAACTCAGGAAGTTGTTAGCATCCTAGATATTAATTATGACATATTTTAATTACAAATTGATGTTCATAGAAGCGTCACTCAAATTTATTTAAAGAGAATTGCTCTTTTTGCCTTGTTCTGTATTTATTTGCAAGAAACAAAGTAAGGTTTACTCACTTTGTTCCTATGTTGTGGATACTTTAAAAGTATCCACAATTTTACCGAGATAATGCAGTAAAATGGCAAGTAATTCATGATAGGCCGAATTTTGAATGTGATATTCTTTAATAATTTACAATGTTCCATCCTCTTAGGCTTCCCCCTCCATCTTGGAATAATGTCGCCCATTTGTAATCCATTTTAGTTTCATCAAGCTATATATAATATAAGTTAAGTAAATATTAGAAATAAGTAGTTTCTATCCAAGAATGTGTTCAGATATGGCGGAGGCGCCGGTGATACATATTTATTTAGGTATGTTCGAAGTAGCTCATACTGAATCTGATGATAGAAGTTAAACATTCAAAATGGCGAATGCACTTAATAAGGGTGTCATAAATGCATAACTTTTATAGATTTACATGTTTGGCCACTAAAAAGGGTGGACAAAAATTAAAAAATTGAGCCACCTTTAAAAAAAAACAGTGGTCACTGAAAATTATGATAAAATTTCCCGATATCGATAAGACAGTTCAATTTTTTTCAAAATGTTCTTTGTAATTTATTAGTTTTTAAAAGCTTTTGTTTAACTTCCAGTGTTAGTGTGTTAGTTTGTTTAGTTCCAATCTTGCAAGCTGAATTAGAACCACTTCCTCTTATCCTACGGAGTTGAAATTTTAC
This sequence comes from Stenurella melanura, assembly GCA_963583905.1. Lineage (NCBI taxonomy): Eukaryota > Metazoa > Arthropoda > Insecta > Coleoptera > Cerambycidae > Stenurella > Stenurella melanura. The sequence goes on from OY757311.1 coordinate 978,659, forward strand.
ACGTTGATTCAGTTTCAATGACAATGCATTTTTATGATAGGCAAGTTTAAATACCGCCAAAAGTTGTTACATGTCTGATAACCATTTCTGATGCACTTAGAATGGCTTCAAGTTAAATAGTATACAGGGTAGGGCAAAAAATATGAAAATCGTTCAAGAGTAAAGTGTGCTTATGTCGAAAAAATATTATTTAAAACTATATTTTGGAGAAAAAGCTTTTATTTAAAAAAGCTGTACAAAAAATATTTTTTTAAATTCATACACCTGGAAACCAAAAGCTTAAAAAACGGTCAACGGCATTGTGTTTAGCACGTCAAAAAACTTCGGAATCACCTATTTCGGTTAAGAAAAAAACAAAAAAGGTGTTTTTTGCAGGTGTGTGTAATTTTATGAAAAGGAAAATGCAAATTGCGACATTTTTCGTATAAAAGCCTTAAATATTGTTTAATTGCTTCTAGATTATACAGAAGGTGGGTGTCTGGAACAAGTACAACCTTGTGGACAACAAAGAATTCACACTTAGAAAAAATGGACCAACCTAAAGATGCACGAGTATTTTTATCCACACAACCCATAGGGTGTACTTTTTTATAACATGTTCCACGAAGACTTGATTCCTAACTGTTATGGTTAGTGTCAATGTTATTAAATTCGGTTAAAACTGTCGGTATGCCTCAGTACTTCAGGATTATTTTGTTGAGGGTTTTCATACTCGCTATTATTGGTGGCCACGACAGTGTGTGTGATGTTAGGAATTGTAAGTAGATTCTTCTTAAATAAGTACAGGCCTTGTAGCAACTCCTAACACGAATAACACCTAGAAAACGTAGAGATTACAAAATAAATCTGCTTATCTTCAACACTGCGCAGTTTGTAAAATTATTCATATATTATTAGAATTTTTGATTCTCGGTCAGACTTTTCTGCCAACACCACAGTTCCTTTTATAAAATAATTAATGGGTTTGTTCACTCAAATACGCGATCTAGGCCAAGTCACTACAACATAATATCGGTTACCACTAGTAATTTAAATATGAATATTTCCAAAACATAAGCCTAACTTTATACGAAATATAAAATAAATGTCCTGCGGATGGCAATTAAAACGGTAATATTTCAAGCAACAACCTCAATTCGCTACCCATTTGAGTCTTTTGGGAACATAAATAAGATATTCTGCGTTGTTGAATGTTAGTAACAAGTGTTTACCGATAACAAGGTCAAGTTTGCTTAGCAGTTTAATATCAATTTCAACATCTATTGGTTTTATTTTGACGTACGATTTCTATGTATTTTATATTAAGGTCACTTAATTATTGAACTGTTGAGCGATTGATAAAAAAATCCCCTTATAAAAGTTCAATATTTATTGAGACGTAACTATTCTTTTATTATTCTTTGTTATGTCGTTTGAAAATCAATAATTTAAATATCAGTGGAGTTAATATTAATATTTCCTTATGTCTCATTAGGTTACACTGTTTCAACTGACTTTAATAATTTTTTTTAAAGGAGAAGGTTCTCTTTTCTCCATGCTTTCTCATTATGAAACTGTAAAGTATGGCTCGACAGTGCTCCCATATCGGTTTCATCAAGCTATGCCTAGTCCAAGTTGAGAAAAAAAGGGAAAGAAGTATTTTCTATTTTGAAATATTCGGTTAATTGAACTTTATCACCTAATATCGATATTGAGGTGGGTGTAAAAATGATCAAATGGCAACTCATTGTTTCATTCTTGAAAAAAAAAAGGATTTTCGCCCTTTTCAGTGGTCTCTTATGCAAATCCGCAAAAGTTATGGAGTTATAGCAGCTATATCGAAATTTCTAACTTCAGTATATGGTCAAATCTTAAACCAAATATATTTATCCGAATGTTTAAACATTGCAACGCCTTTGGAGGCGTTAGGTAAAGTATAAAATTTTTTATTGGGTTTTAAAAAAAATATTTATTTATATAACATATTCAAAACGCGCGTTTGTCGATAATGTCACTGTAACTTAGGCTGCACAGCAAATTTAAGTTACTTATGTTGGCTGCATTGATTAAGACAAGTTGGCAATTGACTAAGTGACAGTCGGCTTTGTGTTTTTTTAGCAGAAAATGTTCCCCTCCCAGTCTTAGGTACTTTCTTTTTGTACTTTTACCATTCTAAATTACAGTTTTCTTCTATTTTCCTCTCTTAGGAAGTACATTTATTTGGAGTGTTAGCATTATTATTAAATAACTTGGCTCGAAAACACTCCTTAAACATTATATTTTAGCTGATAAACACAATTCTAATCGTTAATTATAAATTAAACACTGCTTTCAGATGAATCAATCAATATATTATAAATACTCTACATATGTTTCGGCTTATTAGGCTTTTATCAAGAGTATTTCATAGTGAATACTAGAGTTTCCGACGTCCTTATTCTAATGTATATCTAAAAGTATTTATGTCTTAATCTATTTAGTCCCGCCCTCAGAACTAAAATTAATTTTAAGTAATTTAATAGATAATTCACAAATAAGTGAAAACGAAAAAACAAAGTTAAAAAAGCTTTCGAGAGTTTGTATCGAACAAAACTATTTTCAGTTTAATGGTGAATTCTTTAGACAAAAAGACGGGCCTCTAATGGGTTTACCAATTTCTCCTTTGTTAGCTGAAATATTTATGTCAAACTTAGAAAATTTCATTTTTAATGGCATTAACAGTTTAAATACACATGTGTTTTATTGGACTCGATATGTAGCCGATATTTTTTGTATATGGACCGGTACAGAAAGGAAACTAAGTAATTACCTTAATTTCTTAAATTCTTTTAATAGTAACTAACATTCAGTTCACAATGGAATCGGAGCAAAATAGTCAATTAAACTTTCTACCGCAAACCTACTACTACAGATACAGTAATACATTATAATTCGCAGCAATCATGGCAAATTAAGATTTCACCCTTTCATAGTCTAATACATAGACTCACGAATTTTCCTTTAGATCAAAGTGATTTTGATAGAGAATTAAATATAATTAAACAAATTGTAAGAAATAACGGATACGAGTCACTAATAGACAACATGGTCAAAAACAAACAACGCAAAATGCTTCAAAAAAGAATTTTTCACTGTGCCTAACAAACCTACAAAATATAGTTTTATTAATTATCTTCCGAAACATAGTAACAAATAATGTAGGTATCTGTACAATAAGTGTGAACAAAACAAATATAGGAAACATGTTGGTTAATAACAAAGAAAAGCTAAATAAAATGGATAAATCTGGTGTATATAAAATTAATTGTAAATATTGCAATGCTGTCTATATCGGTCAGAGTGGTAGAAGCGTTGTAAACAGGGTAAAAGAACATAAAAATCTATCTTAAATAACAATAAAAATACAGGAATGTTAACACACTGTATTGAAAACAACCATTTCATAGATACTGATTGATAACATAAATTTACTTTATTCAAAAAGAAAAGGTAAACGTTTAGATCTGCTGGAACAACTAGAAACCAAAAAATCTTTCAAGTATAACCCTTGTACCACGAATGACCAACAAAATTTCTTGAATACCCCTGTAATAAACAAATTTCTAAGAACTATTCATTGATTTATATAATCAGTTTAGGTCCACTCCAAATATTCCCATAATTAAGGATGTTAAATTAAGTCTTAAATAGATTAGGTCATACATAGATTAAGAGTTGAATACTTTTAGGTATAAATTAGAACAAGCACGTCGGAAACTATGTAATACTCTTGATAAAGGCCTAATAAGCCGAAATATAAGTAGAGTATTTATAATATATTGATTGATTCATCTAAAAGCAGTGTTTAATTTATAATTAACAATTATTTTCAAGATGTTTCACAAGGCACCTACCACAAGTTCAGTTCAGTGTACAATTCTAATGTAAGCTTCTGACATCTATTATAAAATGACAACTGACAAATTGAACAGTGAGAAATGAGCAGTCAAATACGTTTGTAAAAGTTTATTTTTCTAAGGCTATGTTAACAATATGAAGACATAAAATAACTTGCGTAGTATGCACTTTTGGTTTTACCAACTATTTCTTTATAATCTTGTTTTTAGAATATCCCAGAATATATCTGTGACATAAATAAATATAATCTCAAAATCTGCCACCTTTGTTAAAAACTGATTGAGAATATTAGCAATCAATTTGTTCTTAGGCGCCATCCCCTGCACAATATTAATATACCTACTCATAGGGATTTTCTAACTGCCGTTTCTTAGATATCATTTCTTTGAATTTATTAACCTAGTTTGGTCACTGAAACATTAGTATATTATTTGTATAGTTAACTGATATCTTCATTGTGCATGCCCTAACAAAGATTCTTAGTTGAATAATTCAATAAATGTAAATTAATCTTGTCATGCAATAAAGATAAAGAAAACCAAAATAGAAATTTCAACGTTATTACAGTTACAGTACGTCTTAAAAAATTACCGCTACCATATCTCGGATATTAATGATATTATGCTGTCAATCACATCTTACAAGTCAACGTTAACTATTACTCGACAGAGTAGGTTGTTTACTTCCAATTTTCCCGCCTTGCCTGGTTTAGGCCTTATATTATAATTGCATCTTCTACCAGTGCATACATAGTTGGGTACCAAACGAGCAAGCGGTGGCGGTTGAAGACGTGACGTCACATCGCACAGTCACAAAGAAATGTGTATCTTTCCGAAGGGGTCGGGGTCCAGGGGGATAGCACGGGCATTGCCCCCACAATGTTTATATCGCAGCAGGGCCTGTCCCGCCGCTTTGGAAGCAATGAACACCGAAGTCCCCACGTGCGCTTCGGTCACTTGATCGCCAACTGAGGTTACAGTACACGCCAATGCCAATGCGACGAATTTTACAGGTACTTCGTCGTAAACAGTACAATTAATTGGATGCAAGGTATTTGCAATAATTGTTTTCAGACGAGATATAATTCTTAAACTTGTTATGCGCCATCTTACAGATGCACGTAAGTATACCTATCATCGGAGCTGTTAAACGAAAGTTCCTCTTTAGTGTAGCGGACAGGGCCTCAAAAAGTAGAAGAAAAATTTCCTGAAGTAGAAGTATAACAGTTCTTTGACAAACATACTTTATGACATATTTTATAAGGCTTCCATACTTCTCATTTTCCAAAATCAACAATAGAAACTTGCCATTGGCCATCTCTGGTAAATATTTTATAAAAGGCAAAAGCATATTTATGCGTTTTGTAAACATAATATTTTATAAGATATTGTCGATTACACATCATATTTCTCATAAGATGCTCTTATGAAAATCTTTGTCAAAGAACTTTTATAGTCTAATAAGGATCTTAAAGCTATTCTATTTCTCTTACTGTGAAAGCGACAATTTCGTTGAGGAAACGCATCAAACAAATTTGCTATTGGTCATATCTGTTAAATATGTTACAAAAGATGAAAGCCTACTTTTATTTTGTGTAGATCTTTTATATATTTTTTTAAATATTGTCGATTTCACCATCACATTTCTCATAAAATACTCTTATAAAAAATCTTTGCCACAGAAGTCTTATTATGATTTAATAAGGGTCAAAGAGCTTTCGTATTTGTCATATTCTGAAATCGACAATTTCGTTGAGGAAACGCATTTGATAAACTTTTCTTATAAATTATAACGAAATCGAGTAAAACACTACTATGTTTTTTACCACTATATTTGCACAAAACGTGACTGCAGTTTCAACCCTTTAGTTCATTTTCAAATGATGATTCAACTAAGAATGAAATACAAAAGATTTGGTCCCTATTTAAATATGTTTCTAGAATTAAACAGATTAGAGAAGTATGAAAGTACACAGGTAGTTTATGATATCCTAACTGTCTAAGGGTGGGGTTTCTCAGAAATATTAATTACATTTTGGTAGCAGTAAAAAGAGGCGAATACATAATATCTAATTGATCATTTATTATTATATACATTATTTATTATGTATTCGCCTCTTTTTACTGCTACCAAAATGTAATTAATATTTCTGAGAAACCCCACCCTTAGATAGGATATCATAAACTACCTGTGTACTTTCATAATTCTCTAATCTGTTTAATTCTAGAAACATATTTAAATAGGGACCAAATCTTTTGTATTTCATTCTTAGTTGAATTACCGTTTGAAAATGACCTAAAGGGTTGAAACTGCAGTCACATTTTGTGCAAATATAGTGGTAAAAAACATTACTCGATTTCGTTATAATTATGGATTACCACAGAGTAACGTCTTCTTCAGTCAATTTCTCCTTCTCTTTTATAAAGAGCTTTTGTTGTTTAATACCTAACAACCTTAACCATCTTTGGCCCTTATTAGACTATAAAAGTTCTTTGGCAAAGACATTTTGGGGGAAATGTGTTAGTGTGATCGACGATATTTTATAAAATTTTTCTTTTACATAAAATGCTTTATAAAATATTTGACGGCGATGGTTAATTGCAAGTTTATTTGTTGCGTTTCCTCAACGAAATTGTTGATTCCCCAATATGAAAAGTGTGAAAACTTTACAATAAATTCTTATAAAATATCTTTGCCAAAGAACTTTTGTAGTAGTCGAGTAAGAAGGGCCTTATTGATGAACCTTAATAATGGTACCAGAATCTCGTTTCACGATATTCTTCTGTGGTACTGATAGAAGTTATGACACCTTAAATCTGTGATTTGCACATTTTTATCATGCGTGATATCTCAGTTTTCTCACTTAACTACACGGTGCTGTTTTTTAAACACTTTTATAGATTATTAGAGAATACGAAAATGTTATGAAGTAAAAAAAATCGTTTAAATCTTGCAAGAATTTTGTTGTTGTTATCAAAGTGGCTCCATAAAATTAGCGAAGATCCCTCTTTTAAGTGTGCTTGAAAAAGTCCTAACAAGTTCATTTTTGAAATGCATCTATATGTTGTTTGGGATAATATGTTGACAAAGCATCATTTCAGTTCGAAGTATTAAGAAAACTAAATTGGACATTCAACAGGGTTAAGTGTGTCCGAGATGGAACTTGACAAATTTTGTTTGACTCACTTCGACAAAAAAATTATTTCTTGCAAAATTGAACGGATTTTTTGACTTCATTAACAACTTCTTATTCCCCAATAATTTATCTTCTAACATTTTAAAAAATAGCCCAGTATGTATATTAATAAGAAATACTTTGGGAAAAGTTAATGCATAAAAAAACACACATTTCAAGTTCAAACGGTATTTTGCCAATACTGCAGGAAGATGTCAACCGAGATTTTAGTGCTTTTAAGGTTTTTCAACAGGACGGCTGAACATACATTGGATTATGAATGGCTTGCTTAGGTACTATATCTTCCTATACTTCAGAAAAATTTTCTTGCACAATTTATGGCTAAATCAGCTACACTAAGTCGGAGATGCTAAAGGGGAGTTCTTGACCTTTTCATATAACCGGTTCCGAAATGCATTTGTTTCAACGTTGTTGACAATTCGGATTAAGGCATTTGTTATGCATCGTGCCAACTAATCAGTTAATGCAGATAATGAGTCACCGAATCGTTTAAACATTGTATTGCTTATAGACTGCGGAAAAATGGTAACATACGCGTTGTACATACTAAGAACGGATTATCTTGCGGGTTTCCCGTTTTCCAATGTAATTCTATTGAAACATTGGTAAATAAGCTAATTTGCCCATAATTAATTTGTAAATATTGTGCTTTCCCACTTTTTGCGAACTGGACTGTGAACGCTTGGTTTCATAAAATTATCTGCAGCTTTACCAAGTATGAATTTAAATCGATGGAATCCCACTAATAATTTACGGTGATTCTCTACGTTGCCTATTGCACTATTTTTATTTGCAATATATTCTTTATAACTGTAAAAATCTGATTTATTTCGTTGATGTAAAGGCGTTAAGTCTAAATAATCGTATTAAAGGACTAGTGCAGATAACGGCCATTGTTCGCCCCCCGTAAGCATGAAAGAAAACATTCACATTCCAAAGGTTTGATTTACTTTTAGGTAATTGAAAATGTCAATGTGACAATATTTATTACACATTATACATTGAAATTTATTTTTTTGCCTTAGGAATTTAGGTCCTTTTGCCGTTTTTTGTGTTTCTGTATTTTTTTCCACTGTAACATAAAAAGCGTTTTATGAACCACTTTGATTTTCAAATATATTGATATATAATTACGTTTTTAAATGAGCCCAGTTCGAAATTGATTCAATGTACTCTTCGGAAAAAAAGACTCTCGGGAGTTATTAACGTATTTAATCAGAATACAATGAATGTTAATTTTTAATTATCATACATGTTAATTAATACATTGTATTAATATTACATATATTTCTATATATTCGTTAACAATGTTATTTGCGATGAAAAAGCAAAACTCAGGCAGAACGGGATAAATTGTAATATTTTCGTTCAAGTTCTCTGTGATTTGTGATTGTTTAATTAACTTAACAAAGTATCACGAATCGCGAACAAGGTTGTCGTTTTATTATACGATAAGGCCTCTAGAACTATAAAAACATATTCACATCCATAGAGCGAGGGGCGAAAAACAACCCTTATTCGGACTCGTCCTTTAAATAAATAGATAGACGGAATATGTTAGTATTCCGTCTCGTACTAAAGGCCAAAAGGTCGATACAGTGTGCACTGTAGATTGTATTTAAAATGAAATTTTTATTCTTTGCTCTTAAACATGTACTTGATGAAACTAGAAGAGTATTTTAAATCCATTTATTTTGTTCAGGAGCAGTTATAATTAATATAAAATAGTCAAAAGTGGTGAAGAGAAAATAAAAGTACTCTAACTGAGAAACCTGACTAACAAAGCATATAACCAAAGAATAAAAGTAGATGATTCACCCCAGAAACAAACAGCCTACCGTGTAGTTGTAACTTTACATTTATATCCTATTTATTATTCACAGCGTTTTTTAACTTATGCATTGGCCACATTATCTTTACGCATCAATTCTTTCCTATCAGTCGAACATTTGGAGTTGTATCTGCATTGTTTTGCATGGAGCAGTAATTTATGTGTTTATATGTGTCTGCAGTATAAATGAGAAAACCTACTACACTAAAAGACTTAGAACGGACCCCTGTGGAACTCCAGCACTCACAAACTGGGCAGATGATGTTCCAGCTTTGATATGAGCTCCGGTTGGTGACGCATAAGGCCATAAAAATGATTTGACACACAGCATCTCGTGATTTACAAAAGACTTGGAATAATCTAAAAGAATTGGGGCTGTAACCTTTTATGATCAACTGAATTTACCAGGTTGTCTTATATTAAGAAGGGTAGTTGTGATGCTATGACCAGCTCAGAAGGCAGATTGATGTTTGATTGATTGATAAATAAAAATGTAGGTAGAAAAATATTCGTCTAGTTAAATATAAAGGATTTCTCAGGTATTCCGCTTAAAATTGTCAAACGGCATTAGCCTATTAAGGTAGGAAAGATATAGTATATACGTTTATTATGAGTTATATAAATGCATATTCCTGAACTAAGCCTTACGGTGTACCCACATCAAGTTTGTTATCAGTTTAAATAGGAAGGCACTGTTTCAGAAATGTTAAGAAATAAAAGAGTCCATTCGACCGTCCCGTAACCGCAACCATGCAGTTTGTGGTAGAAACCATACGTTATGAAGGAACGATGATAAAATTATTTGTAGAAATTCAAACTCAGTTTTATGTGAAAAAATATGCAAATGGGGACAAAAACATGTTTTCGAAAAATACCACAAAAATGTATTTACCAAAGTTGCATGTTGTTTTGATTCTAATTTTGGGAACGAGCACGACACCTCCGGAAATAACAGGAAATGTGACTAAATTATCGGTGTATTTTTTTATTATGCCCTTATTCTACACGCACAAGCACATAAAATTACATAGTGCGGATGGCGGTAACTTATTATTAGAAGGGGAAACACAAATCAGATATGATTGTTAAAAGAACCTTGTGAAAATTTGTTGTATTTACAAAACAAATTTGAATCTACCAGATAATGTACTGGTCAAATAAATTTTGTATTTTAACTAGACAAAGTCCGGAAACACAAATTTTGCACGGAATGCAATTAATCGGAATATTATGAAAGAAGTTCATATGAAAATATTTGTACACAGTGTGTCCACAGATTAAATCCGGAAGAGGGAAAAGTTTTTTATTTCTAAGTTTAGGAGGAAAAGTCATTCTTTATAAAAACGCCTGTTTTTATGGAGTGTTAAAAAATTATACTATTTTTCCAAATTTGTATTTATGGTGCTAATACTTGCAGAGATGTGAAAACTACAAAGAGTATAGTGACTACAGTTGTAAATATTTTGAAAAATGATATTAAAAATTATGTTACCAATGAAAACTTCTAGTCATTTATGAAATTGTGACCTCCTACTGCAAAATTTATTTTCTATTTTCTTTCAACAGTTTTTCCCTTGTTATTTCTTTTAAACTGTCTAAATTGCGTAGGTCTTCAGTCAGATCGGGGCTATCAGGTGGCCAAAGAATAGGGTCATGAAATTTTCCTGTGGCTCCATTATAAACTCCTACCCCAAACCATAATATTTACCAATAAACGTTTTTTGTTTCTTTGAAAATTTCTAGGAAAATTTCACACGTCACCCTTTTATCCAATCAGAAGTTTGTTTTGGTGTCGTTACTAAAGCAACCCAAAAAATTTCCGGAAATTTTCAACCTCCAGGGTACCCTGAACGAAATTAATAATTATTTTAATTAACTTGATGTATCCTGGGATTTTTCGGTCATCTTTAAATTAAAATTCTTATATTTTCTTACGTTTCGGATTTATTAACCATCGTCAGAGGAAAAACTACAATATTTATATTAACGTACGATTATTTTATGTCATTTTACAATTTTAAAATTGGATACTTCACTCCTTATGTTTCTCACATTTTTGCAAATATTTAGCACTCTGCATAAACTTTTTTTAAAATAATGTCATACTTTTCATACAAAGTAGGTTTCTTTTATAAAGAATTACATTTCCTCGTAAACTTACAAATAGAAAAGTTTTCCTTTCTTCGAACTAAATTCATCTGCACCATGTATGTCGATTATTAAGTACTGTAAAAACATCTAGTTTCAAAACTATGATTAAATTCTGTAGATATTGTTAAGCTCACAAAAATATTATGATGTACAAGATGATTTACTGCGTTCGAACAATGTTTTAGAATGAGTAGTAAATTATTATTCTAGGTACCCAATCAACTGTAATCGTTGGTAAAATACCTTACAAATAATTGTATGCAATTACAAAACAAATTTAAATCAACATTAAAAACATATTCTTTGTTTATTTAAAATGTACTACGTTGTGACACTTCTTTCTATTTCTTAATTTCTTACTGAACAAAACAAACCTGAAGCCATTAGAATCGTTTTTTTTTAACTTGTGGAACCCTCCTTCGGCGTTAGACGTTAGGGTTGTTTCGTCATAACATACCCCTGGATGGGGTGCATATGTGCGGTTATCTACCTGTTGTAGAGAAGAGAGTTCATTGTACTGACTGGTGCTGTAGGAAACGTCGAGACTAGTACATTTTTCTCTGTTTTTAGTTTACTTTCAGTCTTAATAGTACACCTGCCCTCAAATTCCTTCATAATAGCCGGGGTGTAGCTTGATGATAAATGATAAATTCTTGAATTGTAAATTTTTCAACATGTAAGAAGTTAGCATATTTTTCGTACATGCAAAATAATAGTTTGTTTGGAATACTTTTACGTTGTAGCTTTTTTATTATAAATATCATAAAAATCTTTAAATAGTAAAATCTGTATTCTGTAAGGTATTTTTTGTCGACTCAAATAGTGTTAACTAGAAAACTAATTAATTAATCACTTTTGGAAAATTAGTGTATATTTGTTTTTTCTTCCAATGATTCAATTATTGAATAAGAAGGGGTTCTCAATTAAATCCATATGTATTTTTTTTTGTTTTTCATCAATCAGTTATTTTAGTCTAGAACATATGGTGAACAATAAAAACCAACGTATTTTTTACTGACATGGAGATATAAAGGTTTAATTAGATGGATATTTTATTTCATAATTTATAGTAAGTGTATTTTTGAGGGGGTCCATTTTTTCTCAAAAAATGTTTGACAAAAATTTTACGCGAATGATCTGTAAACAGCTGCATAACAAAAGGCCACATTTTATAAAACAAAATTTCAAAGCGTTTTCGGATTTTGGCCGTCATTGTTACCTATTACCTATTTTCCTTTGATCGGCCGTAACGTTGTCATTTAAAGCTATATAGTTCAATCCTGTGACATTGTAAAACGCGACCATTACGTTGTATCTAAATAGTTGAAGAACCCTTTCGCGAAGTTTTCAACAAAATTTTTAAAAATGTTAGAAATATCATTTTAGCCATAGAGTTTCTCGTAAATTCTGGAAGATCCAGGTGAACCCTATACAAAACTATTATTTCTGTACCTACCCTGATAAATTTAAAATGGTATGCAAAAGTTTTATCCCGATCGAAACAGCTCCTCTCCAGATATTCGTAGTTATAACTACAAACAAATACACAAGGGTTGGGAAAATATGTTGGAAACCTGATTTCTGTAGGTAGGATTAGGAAAAATAATCTGAATGAAAGGTTCTTAGGGTCATTGATTTCCAACACCTCTATTTTGTGAGATTAGGTATCATCGGTAGTTTTCCGTGAAAAAACGACCTTATAAATTGTTTAATTTTGAGATAGGTATGATTTTAACAATTATAATAACTTTTAAGACTGTGACTTGCAAATTGAGAAACAGTCAATAAAATAGAAATATTAAAGTACAACAAATAATGCATTCTCCCTACAATGCAGCCCCAAATAAAACGTTAAGCGTATCATTTTTATAAATCATCGGTGTTTCATACGAGAAAATAATTTTAGTGTCACAAATACTCTGCTGATGGACGCATTCTAAAACATGTGTAAACTGTATGTTTATTTTATTACGAGTTTTATGTTTGTTTTTATCTTCTCGACCTATTTCATGCTCCACATCGATAATTCAACATCAACACAACATGTCAACTTAAAAGTTAAATATAAATGTTGGTGTATTTATTAAGCGTATTTTTATATTGCGAGCGCTAATTGTTTTGGCAATATTATCATAAAGAAAAACACAACCTTTGTTTGGCAAAGATGATGCAACGATGCCAAGGGTACGTTGTGGCAAGGACAAAGGATCCGCCCGATTTTGATCCTTACGACGTCGTTCTTTGTAACGCTTTACCAGTTTGCCGCTATGCACGTGGCAATGTCTATAAACATATCGACCTGACCGCCATTTTGAAACGTCACAGGGAACTTCGATCTATGCGAGAGAGAGACAACACCAACACAAAGTCCTGCCCTATGCCCTCCTTGTTTGCACCACTCCTTTGTTTGAATTCGGGAGAAATTACGGTTTTTTCTTGTAATACCGAACTGCACTATTAAATCAGCTCCAAAGTTAGAACTGGACGAGCCAGTTACATAATAAACAATTTAATTTTGCTACTTTTGTCTTCTGTGCGAAAGAAAGGTCTATAGAGTGTCAAATTTATTGTGTTATTTTTTTATCTTTAACTAATGATTATCTCACCTTTTCACATTAGGATTAAAACAAATAAGAATAAGAGACACGCGAATTATCTAATAATGATAAAGTTGCTATTTGGCAAAACGATGATGTAAGTTAAGGTAAATACAACTAACATTGACCCAAAAACATGTAAACAAACTTTCGCCAACATGTCTATTTCGTTTATGCGATTCTGTCAATAAAAATAAACTGAATCACGCCTTTCATTAAAATAAGAAAGATACTTCCTCTTATAATTATTATTCCGCGAAATATTTGAACTATTGCCAGTTACATACATTTATTACAACTGTAGAATTACAAATTAAAATATTAACAAATAGTAATTATAAAGAAAACGATGATGATCATATTCCTTATCGTTCTCAAGTTTTAAATTTAGCGCCTTCGCCATATTTGCGATTAAAGAAAACTTCGGACTTTTGGTCATCTTATAGTAGACAGCTTGATATAATTATGAGGAGACCACACACTCAGGTTATGAAAATTACATAGAAATTGATTAACGCAATCCAGAGTAAACTTAAAATGTATGTTGAGCGGTTTTGGAGAAACCGATTATTTTTTGAGTAAATTTTTAACTTCTCACATCTTTTAATTTTAGGTAGATATTGTTATTTACTTTTTTCTTAGAAATTTTCTTCCTTACAAATTCAGTTAAATACATTTTAGTACATTTTGTTCCATTCAGACAGCATTCCCGTTCAAAGACGTCTTGAAAAAAAAAGTCCTTGGCTGTTTATTTCTTTTGTGGACATATTAAAAGGTTTTAACGCATTGGAACCCAAATGAATTGACAATATCTATCTAGGATGACTCCATAACTCAATTTGCTTAAAACTTTGTACCTTTTTGCCCCCTTAAATTAACAATGTTTACATTTCGTTATGAATACAATTTTAATCATACTTAATTGCGGTATTCGTCCAGTGAATTACAGTAGAAAAATATCAGTGATCTGCAACCTTTTAATTATACATGTCTAACGCACGCAAGTACTAATTTTGAGTACCCTAATTACTAGTTCCCAGTTTACGGAATACACGCAGATGTGTTTTTCACTTTTTAGAAAATGACAACGTAACATGTATGAGTGCAATCTGTTAGTGTTGATCTGTCAATGAAATAACCGAGGACGGTAGCTCAGTGGTTACCTCGTTTAACTTGGGATCCCTAGCGGCTTGTAGCCCACAACAATCTGTAGGGCTTCATTTCTTTTTTCGATTTTTTTTTATAATATTGGGAAACATTGGTGGATATTATTCCACAGTTCAAAAATTTTCATTAAACCGTAGAAAAACAAATATTATTACCGATTGCTTCACTTATTATCATGGAAGTCAACGAAAAGTCATTTTTTAAAAATCATTACACCAATCAAACGTCACTATTACTAGTACATACTAGATTGGCTTTTGACAGTACAAGCATGCAGTTTTGCTGTAAAATATGTAGCCATTGACATATGTCACGTTTATTTCGTGAAATATTTTCCACAAATATCACTTTTGCTTTTAAATTTTATCTATAAATTTTTTCTCGAGCCTATTGCCCAAAATTGATATAACTCGTGCAGATTGTAATAAAATATTGCATAAATAATAGTATATAACCTGACCCTTGCCAATCTGTATTCCAATTTCCCTACTTTTATACCCCAAATCCATAAAGTGTTAACTAGGCTTCTACAATTTAACCAGATAAAATCTTCAAGCAAAAATTGTAATATAACTGATACAGAAACAAATCAAACACGGCCTGCGGTGACTTAAAAACATAGTTACTAAGTCACTGGAGCACTAATTTTAAATAATGATGCCCACCGAGCAGGCAAGTCGATTATTACATGTATAGATACAAATTACATAAAGCTACATAAACACATCCACTCTGAGAATAATGTAAGCTAAAAATGTATCTGCTTACGGCAATCCAACAGCAACACGTTAAAATCAAAAATATGTACATTTCAATTATTCGTAGTAGCACTTATTCAGTCTTTCAGAACTGAATAGCTTAACTGTAACTTAATTTTTAATCTCTCAAAATAAACATAAATACTAAATAGGTGAATATATATGAATCAATATTATATAATATATTGTTTGGGTTATTGTTCTGGTAGCAGCGCTAGTTAGCACTACTAGAACTGTATTTCAATATTCTAATATCTTGACCATAATGTCTGTAGGTAGGATATTGGTCAGTTTATTACATTTTTTTAAAGGATATAATTTTACATAGCCACAACATTGTCTCTACTAATTATACTCGACCCTTTTATTTTATTATGTAATTATATAAGATTTATCTAACTTAAAAACTGCATAACACTTGTCATAATTAAAACGAACACATCTTTTAAATGGTATTTTCTTTGTTACAGAATGTGACGCGCATAGTATTCCAATGCACATGGCCCAGTTGTTTAAAAATCACCAACACCTGTGAGACTATAGAGGCCCACGTTCGCAGCGAACATCTGAAGTAAGTTGTCTTTTCAATCGTCGACCCCAACCCTCACATGACCTTTAAAATACTCCCGCAAAGGCAGACGACCCAACCATAAAAAATATAAACAAAGTTCCTTTACCTGACTTACCCCTATTTTGTCTGGGGCTTTCGGTTGGATACGAAATCGTAGTGTCGGGGCTTAGGTACCTGCCAACTTAATGCGATCTCGATTCCATGTCATTTCTATAAAAGTTGTCACGGATTCCATTGCGATTAATTATCCTTATTATGAACTTCTATGATGGTGCAAACGTGAATATCTATACGAGTTATTTTGGGAATTTTATACAGAGCGGAGGATCAAAACATGCTAAACACGCTTTGTTTTATTATAAAATAAGTTCCAGTTTGTGTTGACTTCTTGCTTGACTATGGTAACGTTTCGTGTTACCACTATCAATATTTACTTTTCGAAAGATGCGTTTCTTCTCACAATGTGATATAATAATAGTAATAACCTTCAATCATTTTAAATATCATTGCTGGAACATTCATTCATTGGACATCATTCCTATTACGTTGCATGAACTTTACTGTAACATTTATAATATCAGAGCACATTAAATTTTACATTGGAGCGTTTGCAATATGTGTACAACGTTGCAAATATAGTGTAACTGCAATATCCTAAATATCACACCTCTACAATTTTACAAATGTAACATTTACCAAAAGCTGTAAGTGTAAGGTTTCTGTGACATTCCAATGTCAAATCTGTAACGTTGGATATGTAGCTTCTCTACAATATCTAGAAGTAGTATAAATATATTTTTATTATAGCGTTACAGAATATATTACATGATTGTAACCTTAAAGACAATTGCAAATGTCAAAGGTACGTTGCTATAATAATAATTCAAGAATGTTTTCTTGTGACGGTGGACCAATAGTTAAATAATGTAATGTTACGGTAACCTGGTAAATGTAGTTATCCAAGTAATCTTACAAAAGTGCAATATTTGAAACGTACAGGCTACGTTACACTGCGAACTTTAAGTAGAGCATGTTTAGTAATGCTACAAAGTAATGTTACAGATATATAACAGTAATGTAAAGTATGTCGGCGTAAAATCATTACAATTTATGTATTACGATTTAAAGAAAATATCAGCATTTGCATTAAATCTGTAAAACACCAATTTCGCACATAGCAGAGCATGGTCAATAGTGTCAAATGCGGTGGAGTAATTTATTTATTTCTTTAGATACATCATCCAACAAGTAACCAATTGCAGGGTGGTAACTGTTACAATGCAGTATAAAACATTATAATCGAATATAACTACAGTAAAATAGTGCAATAGCAAAGGTTGTACTCTATTGTAAATCAAACCGCTTAATTGATTGAATACTATAGTTACATATATAGCCTATGTTAAAGTAGGTTATAATTTTCACACAAAATGGGTATATGGGGAAATATTTTAACAATTAGTTCGAGGAGTAAGAAGATGAAATATTTCACAATTCTGACTTGTTATAGGAGGTATAGGTATAGTTGCTTCAATATATGAGGACAATCAAATATGTCACCAGTCGTTAATTAAATTTAAATTATATTGAGGTTTTTCACAATCTTGCTCGCGTTATATTACACAACAGATTTTCAAATCTTCTGCTTACAAAAGGCATTCTACATTAAGATTAGATACAATATCATTTATAAAAACAACAAACATAAGTGGACCTAGTACGGATCCATGGGGAACGTCAGATGCGGCCTGGCGACCTGAAACCAGGTTATTCCACATACCGATGCCTATTCTCTAGATACGAATAGAAACAAATCGAGTGAGCAATCCAGTGAGACTGAGACAGCTGCCTTTTCCTTATCTCTAGGGAGTTTATATCATCACAAAGATTAAATAGTGAAGTATGGTACTGAGATTTACGAAAGCCAGTTTGACGTAGCAAATTTAAATAATGAACGATTTGTTCCTGTACAATTTTTTTTAACATTTTAGATAAATCTGATAATAAACTGATAGTACGATTCAACATATTCTTAATAAATTTCTACTGAATTTGTAAAGGCATTCTCGGTTCATTGTTTTCGGGTTTATTTGTATTGATTTCGTTTGTAACAGCAAAATGTCCTAAAATAGCTTGGACGATTCGTTACGTATCGATCCAGTTTTTACACAATTTCTTTTGCTCCAAGTTCAGGTGAGGTCATTTCTATTTTAAAATTCTGTCAACTGATTGAAGACTATAGACGACGAACCTGGCAATGAAATATCATTGGCAGTAAATAGTATTGAGAGAAATTAATTAAAGATACTCTTACAGATCGTCAGTTGTTTGAAAGTAGTTTCATAATTGGTTTTTTAATAAATAGCTTTTCACAGATAAGCTGCTGTGTGTTAATTAAAGTGATGTTTTATATAAAGTTAGTTAATTAAGTTCTGAAGTGAATAATTGCTAAACTAGAACAAGGAAAACACTTCTTTTCTGCACAGCTGAATGTATATTTTTCTAATGACTGTTAGTACAGGCAATGAAGGCAACATTTTGTAAAAACCTCACAAAAATTAATAAAAGGATCATCTCCAGGATTTAAGTAGGTAATAACCTGTAGAATGAAATGATGCATTCCTTGCACCTCCAAGTTCCGGAAATTCAAAAAAATTTGGAAAAACTTTATGATTTTTGTTTTTTTTTGCTCTAGCGGCTAAAATAATGAAAGTACAGAAAAAAGTTTTCTACGAAATTGTAGCTCGTCTCTTTCTCTACAAAAAGGGTCCTTACAAATTTTTGTCTTACTTAAGCCGTTTAGGAGATAAATCCAGTTTTCCACTATTTTTGAGCCGCTCAGAAACGCGCGGAAAATGAGAATTCTCTCGGAGTTTCGTACGACCTGACACATCGATCGATAATTCTTACTATTCAGAGCCGCTAAAAAAATGAAAACAACATGAAATGTAGAGAAAAGTCTTAGCTTTAATGTGGAACTAATCACAAAATTCATAAAAAAATTTATCATAGAGAAAAAAGTGTTTGAAGATGGCTTAGTAAACTTTAAACAGTTGATTTATTCATATCTTTGAGTTTTATGCATCCTGTCCATTTCTCCCGTAACAATAGATGCTTTTTCACTAGATGGATTCAATTCCACGCGCTTTAGCATATACTTTGTGAAAATTTCATTGAAGAATGTTAAGAAACAAATAAGTTTTATATGTTTTACTGTATGATTGTGCATTTTCTGAACGTGTATGAATAATGGAGACAAATTCAGAAAGTACTGCATGCATTTAAAAAACTCTTAAGTCATTCGAAAGAATATGTTTTATTGTACCTATAATCCAAAAATTAAGACTGTGCTATTATTATTAATTAAGATATAGCGAATTCAACTCCAAAATTTGGAGGTGATTGATCGATGAGAAATATACCCTCTACTTTGATCGCAAGGCATATTTTTCCAACAGAAGTAATTGCAATAAAATGTTAATTGGATTAATATTATCATTATATAAGAATATATAAGCAAAATGAATTATCATTGTAACGATTCCCGGCAAAAATATGAATAAATCTGTGGATCAACTGTACAAAGTTTACTAAGCCATCTTCTGACACTTTTTCTCTTTGATAAAATTTTTTATGAATTTTGTGATTAGTTCCACATTAAAGCTGAGACTTCTCTCTGCATTTTATGTTATTTTCATTTTTATAGGGGCTCTGAATAGTAAGAATTATCGATCGATGAGCCCGGTCGTACGAAACTCCCGGAGAACTGTAATTTTTCGCGCATTTCGAAGCGGCTTAAAACTATAAGTGGAAAACCCGATTTATCATTTAAATGGCTTAAGTAAGACCAAAAGTTGTAAAGACTTTTTTTGTAGAGAAAGGGACGAGCTACAGTTTGGAACTTTTTCTCTATTTTCATTATTTTGGCCGCTAGAGCAAAAAAACCGAAAATCAAAAAGTTCTTCCAAATTTGTTTGAATTTTCCCGGAACTTGGAAATGCGAAGAATGCATCTCATTCTCTAGGTTATTACCTACTTAAATCCCAGAGATGATCCTTTTATTAATTTTTGTTACCCTAAATGGCTAATTTGCCTGTACTATGTATAAAATTATTACCTACTTAAATCCCAGAGATGATTCTTTTATTAATTTTTGTTACCCCAAAGGCTAATTTGCCTGTATTATGTATAAAATAGTAATAATAAATTATACAGTTATTTAGTTTCTATTATACAAATTATAACTACGTAAAATCTTTAAGAAACTTCCTTAAAATGTATTATTTTTTTACCTACTGAGGTGTTATACGGATGGCTTTTCAGCCACAGCTATCTATTATAAATATAGATAGATAGATAGAAAGATTAACCGTCTTTATAGATTTTTAAAAAGGGGGATGTTCTCAATTCAATTCGTATGTGTACTCCTTTCCTTGTTTTTGCGCTGATTTTCCTGGGATGGTTTCAGCGATTTCTGTGCAATTTTTTTTTTCAAATTGTAGAGAATGACTTGACAATGGTCCCGCATTGGTTTTATCAAGCTATATCTAGTCTAAGGTAAACATAAATCTGGAAAGAATATTTTTTTGTGATGATATTTGAAAATATGGCGAATGCGCCGCAGCCACAACTCTGCTTAAGTGATTAATTAGTTATTTTCGAAGTAGCCGGTACCGAATCTGATTTCAAAAGTTAAAGACTTAGATGGAGTATCTAATAGGGCTGCCATCATTGCATAACTTTTGCAGATTTACAATAAATGGGGCCACAAAAAAGGGGAGATTTTTTTTTAAATTGAATTGCTTTTAAAAGACGGTTATTAATAATTATGAATTAAAATGTTACCATCGCGCGTCACATCGTTCGGTTAATGAAATCAAATTTTTTTATGGTATAAATCTCTTTGAATTTTCGTTTGTTTATCCGTTCATATCCGTAACAGTCTGTCGACACATTATCTCCACGAAAACTTGGAAACAATTTGAGGGAAATTTTTCTAATTTCATATTTAAGAATTCTAATTCTCTTGTAATTAACGGATTAAGTTTGGTGAAAGTGGTAATGCCAAAAATAGCACTTCAAGATATATTAATTTTTTGGATATTCAAAAATGGAAAATGTACTAATTTTTTATGCTTTCATTTTATGTATTATTAAATAGTGATCCAGTGCGACAATTTTGTCTTTTTGATGAATTCACATGAAACTTGTTAGAAAGCAATGGCTTTAAGTGACTGACACAATGATTAATAATTTGGTACAGACCTTAAGGAAAATTAATAAACATTTTTCGACCATTCAGAAATAATTATATTCTCTAATGATACTACAGGATGTAATTATTGGGGAGCCAAGCGAAGGAAAATTAATACGTAGATCGACTTACTTATAAGGAACATTAATCGAAATTTTTCCGAACTCGTATTCTGAATACAATCACACACTGCAGTACCGTTAAATACTGGTCTAATTATTGAGAAAGAAGCAACATTCGTTTTCGCGAAATGATCATTTTTAACTATTTTTTTTGTTGGTATATTTTCCAGTATAAAGTGAGATATTATTTCTTAGCATTAATATATAAATTGTGGGTAAACCAGTTTTCTTCTGATACCATTGCAATCTAATATGGTCAAAATTCATTTTGTAAAATAATTTACTACTTATCAAGTAGGTACTCTATTTTCTTTTTGCGTCAAAACGATTTTGTCCCGATAATTCAATCCACCTACTTGACAAAGTTATTTAGGTTAATTTAAGTAGGCATGTCAAATGCTACGTTTGTGTATTCAATAATTAATAGTAGGCAATGTAAACGCTAGCGTTTACACACTCGATGGTTGATGTCACCGAATTTAACCTGATAATTGATCGACGGTAGTGAGATTTGTTTATTTTGAATTAGATATTATGAAGATCAGACTTATCCACGAACAAGTTTTATTTTTATTTTCGTAAGCCAAGTTATTGTACTGCTTTACGTCACCACACACGCGTCTATAATCAGTTATCTCAAGACACTTAAATTATACTGGCAATTAGATAATTGTAGTACCTAGATAATCAATTATTGTTTGTTACATTTATACATAAGACAAACACCTACATACCTCTAATTTGTATGTCTTGATTTTAACTGAGAGAATTTCTGAATGGCGGGTGGACAGCGAGAGATAGATTTAAGTACAAGGTTCTTATATTGAATACAAAAATAACATAATTGCATAAACAGCACGTGGCACGTGGCGCATTGTATGCTACTCGAAAAAAGTTAAGACAGTTTTCTTTCAAGAATTAATAACCACATTATTTCTAATAAAAAAAGTCTACAGTTTTTGTGAATTAATGTGATTAGTAAAATTGCTGTAGAAAATAAAAAGTATTTTTGGTTTTATTGAACAAGTTAGTTTAAATTAAAATAAAATTATTGTATAAGTCATACTGTACATAATGTTCATATTTTTTTTCTTATTGAAACATATTCTTTATAGGATTTTGCAAACAGAAGAAAAAATAACTGTTTATGAGAACTAAAAAATAAACTGTGTGTAAAAGTATTAATGAAATCTTTGCATTCTTTCGATAACCTGAATTCTGGTTATGCCAGCAAATTAAAATCCTAAAATGAATTTGTCCAATTTTTTATTTCAAAATTCTCATTCTAACACTAGCATCCACACAGTCCCCTACGGGCATGCAGATTAAACTAGTATCTACATAACCCCCTACATGAACCCTCGAATTCAGGTTATCGAAAGAATGCAAAGATTTCATTAAATATATTTTTACACAGTTTATCTTTTAATTCTGATAGATAGTTATTTTTTCTTCTGTTTGCAAAATTCTATAAAGAATATGTTTCAATACAATTATAAGCAAACAAATAATAATTCCAATATTGATTGTAGTATAGAGTGAGCAAAGTAGTTGTTGAGAAAGATATATATTTTCTATACTTATCCGAGTTAAGTCCTTTTTTTGGTTGAGTTAATTACTAGTATTTTTTTTTGGTAGTAATGTAATTATCTCCTTTGTTTCTATTTTAGAGAAGTTCAATATTGCAGGAAATTTGTATTTAATTTTAATTATATTTTGTGAAACAATATATTATTTCAAAATTTATTTGGACAACGCTACACTTTCCAGTTCTTTCATTTTTAGAAGGACTATATGTTCTTCAATCTCATCATAACTGGATGTTTCGTTTGTCTGACACACTTGAAATGATCAAATTCTTACAACTAATTTTATAAATTTCGGATATTTGCTTTAATTCAGTTTTACCCTTGGGATTGACTGAAAGTTATTGCAATTTATTTCCCTATGAGCAACTCTCATGTGAAACTGTTACAAATTTTGAATTCCGTTTAGTTCGGAAAGATAAAACTCTTAAGAGAACCAAGTAGGTACTGAAGGTAGTGCAAATAATCCCTTATTCGGGAGATTAAGTTCCTCTTAATCTAACGATTGTAGATAATGATTTTTCTCCTCTAGAGTTCCTCCATCAATAATTATTTATTTTTTCAACAAATAATTTTCATTTAATTTCAAATGTTTGTTTGCTATTCCCACATCTTATCTTATTTATAAGTATAGCGATGTTCCTAACTTAATTTAACCAGTTTATTATTTGCAGCGCTATTATAGTTGTAAATCGTAAACAGTACGTATCAATTTATATGCGTGAATGTACAATAACTCAAGGCTACGTGCCACACGAGTGACGTTTGGTAAAGGCTCAGCAACATTCTAAATGATGATATAAACACAAACAGTGTCACTTGCCAAAGTTATCCCTGGCCCGGCGCAGCTCGGTAATGCCCACAAGATATTCAATTAATTCAATACTTTGTTTCAGCAAATCAAGGTTTCGAAATGTAGAGAATAATGAGCAAACACTTCCTGCAAGCGCGGAGTTGAGGTAGCGCTTAAAAAAACTTATCTCAAGTTTAATGTTAATGACGAGAATGCGAAACGCGATCCAAGGTTGGTGCGCTAGCCTTGGACCGTTAACGATTCCGTACGCGCTGATGAATACCTACGTTATTCGGCTTTGGCCATGGGACCAGAAAACTCCGTTATTTCACCATTTTATATTACCAGGAGAAATAGCAGGACAGAATTTTAATTTGCTGTTATTCGTTATGTAAATATTTCGTTAAATTCGCCGAAATTATTAGAACTACTACTATCACCGTTATTACTATAAATTTATTATATTATAGTGTACATTTCAAACAGGATCCGTTATTGTTAGACAGAGTTGGGCAAAATGTAATCGATTTCTGATTACTGATTACAAGTAATCAGGAAGCGCCTAGCTACACGCCGCGATTACTTTTATGTAATCGTAATCTTGGACGAATCCGATTACGATTACATAGTAATTTGTAATCATTGGCGATTACGATTACAGTAATCAGTAATCGTAGACTGATATAATTACAATTCAGATTACTTGAGTCGAAAAAAAGAGTGGAAAGTCAAAGTTTACTGGACAATACAAATTTACTGGATAAAATCATGTTAATCATGTTAATTTATTTTTATTAATTACAGATAGTTTAGGTTATAAGCGATTTATTAAAATGCCTATTTGCTTTTGAGGTATTTATCATGGTTGCAAAAGAAAAAGTATTTCAACTGAGGCAGAGCTAAATTAAATTGCTTTAAAATATCTCTGATTTAAAGAAAGACTTGTACTACTCCATTGACAATTTTTTTTCCTAGTGACAAAAGCATTTTTTTTTGCAGAGACCAAGTATGCCAAGATGCGGAAGAAGAATTCTACTACACCGAAATCGAACTGGGCCTCACCAGCCCTCCTCCTACCTTATCTCACCGCGACATGGCCAGACCATTCCACGAAGATCCCGACTACCAAAGGCAGCTTGTGGGAAACATGCGCCAAAGCCTTCTGATGGGTCCCGCTCCGATCCCCCAGTCCCCCCACAAGCTACTCAAACTTTCCCCACGTCCACACAGTCCCAAAATGCCAGTATCACCCCGTAGAATGAGGGGCGAGAACAAAAAATGCCGGAAAGTCTACGGAATGGAGCACCGCGAGCAGTGGTGCACCCAGTGCAAGTGGAAAAAGGCGTGTTCGCGATTCGGCGACTGATCCACAACCGTCAAGTGACGGTAGACACTGTTAAGTGATCCAAATGTGTTCTTGTATTGACAGGAGGGTGCGAACTACCCAGATCTCACACCACTTGAAAAAGTACAATACGATATTTTTATGATCAAAGATCATGAATACAATCGATGAGCTATATCTGTGTTCTTAAAAAAACATACTCAATATATCATTCTGCCTAAAATTTTTATTTAATTCATGCAGGGTGTCCGTAGCCATATCTATAATTCTTGATGTATCTGTTACCACTTGTTTCAAAGAAGTATTTTTGTATTTCATTAATTATCGATCATCTTTATAAACTATTGTTAAGATTGAACATCGCAATTTTTTGTAAATTTTTGGAACATTGTCACAAATAAATTTGGCACTGGACAACGTCAATTTTGCGCTGAAAACATTTGGGCCATTCAGATTCAATCTGGAATGTTTATTAGTTACAGTTTTGAGATACAATAGTATGTTTTTATGCAGTGCATAAACAAAGGATACTCCTAACATTTCTTTTTTGACGTAAAAATCCATTTTCTAACAGTCGAACGACACTTAAAGCTCCAAATTATATAATTACTCAGTCTATTTTTACAAACAATTAGGGCTACTGCAAAAGTTCACAAGATAACCTTGCTTGGTGTGAATACCAGGACTCGAGGGCATTAAAAGAGGCTAGGTACGCCCAGAGTATACGCCAATTGGTGAGATATCGATCCCTAACTGACCACACAACTTTCGAGATGGTCTTCTAAGGTATGTAGGCTGCGCTGCGCTGATGAGGAACAATAATTCCGAAACGTCTTTGTATGCAGCTGCCTCGTTTCTCACTTTTTTTTCTGTAGGTTTGTTATACATACAATAGTGGTCCCAAAACTGTTACTAAGTATTTTTATTTTCACCTTGAGCGCCCTGCAGTTCGGCAGATGTGATATTATTATCCGGATGTGGCGCTCAGAAGACATTTGTTGCCCAGTGCTGTATTTATCAATAATTTTATATATCATAACCATTGCCGCAAAGTTGACGTTTATTATGACATGTGAAGCTAGTTTTTTTACTTTCAGTGAGTATGGTCAGATGTAGATTCACATCAGAATTGTATTATCTCACGCGACTCCTCTTTAGGGGTGACCGGAATAATACTATTCACTTGCTACATCTTATAGGTAGTTATTGAATTGATAACGTATTGTGAGTTTTGTGAAGTCCGCAGCCGACTTTATTTAAAGCCCATGGCACAGCCTGCCCTCGGCATGCGGGATTAACACAATGAAAGTATTATAAGAGCTCCTCAACTTGTCATAGAGACACATTGTAAAAAACATTTCCTCAAAATCAGGATGTCAGAAATATGTTTATTTTCGTGCAGGATGTTCTTGAAGAAGAGCAGGTATTTTCGTGATGAAATTCTTATGAAAAATGTTCTAAACAGTTTTTGATAATGATATATTGGTTTCCAGAAGTTCACTGAACTCATAAACATTTTAAAAAATAGTATTTTTATTTACTTGCTTTTCATTGTTAGAATCATACAAATGATTGCATAAAATGCCAACTTTTCATATACATGTAAAAGCAGATCGCAGAATCTAGGTTAAATTTTTAATTTTCATGGGTGGGGTATACATTTTGTTTGCTTAATATGCATTTCAGGCAATATTTCTCTGAAAATTTTTTAGTTCATTTTTTGTAACGACTTGGATCGCTAAAACAGTTGCGCTGATTTTTTAATCTTTCTGTACTCACGAATTTCGACGAATTATAATTCTTTGAAAGTCGGTAATATTATTTAAGATTAACAATTTTACAAGGTATATGAAGAAAAATATATTTTTCAAATATTTATTACATTCGCTAATACATGACGAGTTGGAAAATTTCGACCAATAAATTTTAAGGCTATATCCTAGGCATGACATTATGGCAATTTAAATATATATTCTCAGAATATCACCAAACCTCAAATATAGTGTTTAGTAGGGTGGTATAAAAAGTCAAATTTGTTTGTTTAAAATGAATTATTATTTGTTTGCTTGTAATTGTATTGAAACATATTCTTTATAGGATTTTGCAAACAGCAGAAAAAATAACTATCTACAACTAAAAGAAAAACTTTCTGTAAAAATATTAATGAAATCTTTGCATTCTTTCGATAACCTGAATTCTGGTTATGCTAGCAAATTAAAATCCTAAAATGAATTTGTCTAATTTCTTATTTGACAATTCTCATTCTAACACTAGCATCCACACAGTCCCCTACGGCCATGCAGATTAAACTAGTATCTACATAACCCCCTACGATCATGAAGATTCAGTTAAAAATGAGAACAAAGGACTAAAATGAATTTATTTATCTACAGTCTTAAAAAATTTCATTCTAATGGATTACATTTTCATGAAATCTATCATTCTGTTTCTTGGAAATGCTTGGCCTTTAAAACGTTTTTCGATTACGTGCCTCGGAGATCGTGCAGTTCTCCATGTATTTTTTATGGAAAAATCATTTTTGCTTAAATTGTAGAACATTAAATTCTAAAAAAACTCTAAAATTATCCAGAGAATACGAAATATTAATTTCTTATTAAATTAATTTCTAAGACTCTTTCATAGGGTGCCACAATGACTATAAGGACAAAAGTAGACTATAGAGTATTTTTGACATTTATTGTTTCTTTGCCATTTTTTTCACAATAAATATTATTAATTAGTTACATTTTAGTGTGTGTTAATACTTCAATATCTTTCAAATTGTTTAAACAATTTGGCAGACAAAAAAGTGTATTTTACCCATAAGAAATACATGGTAACTTGGTCTTGGAGGCACGGCTTAATTGTAAACAATTTTGTCCAAAGTTGTAGATCATTTTTTGGGGGGTTTCGAAAAAAATCTAAAAAAAAAAACGAAGTTTATCTTTTAGGAATTTCAGACGAGATAAAGCAAAAAACTGGACGACTGATATTTCAAATGAGTGAATTTTAATATAATTTGAAATGCCTAAATGTCTTTTCTAGTAGTAAGTCTTTGGGATACCACTCCTTAAAATTAGAACACGCTGTATATTGTCGATGAAAGTTTCCATTATAAAAATGTATCATCCAAAATTAAGGACATCCTGCGTGAGTGCTACATTTTTGTAAAAACGATATTTGTAAGCTTGTGAACTATTTTTGTATCAGCATTATTTAAATTCATAGAAGTACAACACATTAAGTTTACAAATGATTGCCGCGAACTGACCGTCCGGAATGAAGCGGCGAAGAAATGTTTTTTGGCTCGTACGCGTTATCTTCCTATCGAATTCCTCCGCCGCCTCATTTAGGGCCAAATCTGTAGCGATTAAATAGAGCATTTTTAGCGCTTATATTGAGTAAAGTTGACTTGACTTGGATTCTAAAATCCTGCAAAAGCAATCATTTTTTTTATTTATATGTATAGTATATTAAGGACAATGTTAATTATTAATACATTATTAAATGGTGTGTTTGTTCGTTATTGTGTATTGTTGTAATTGTTGCCTAAGATGAGATTAGTTTATAAAAAATATTTTTTTTATTAGTGGCCGGGCAGCAAGCAGTCGGAAGCGGGAATAATTGAATGCGGAAATTTTATGATTAATAAAGCTCTAGTTAGCTGTCATCATAATGACGAAAAATGTTAAAATTTTCTCATTCTAACCTCTAGAAAGGGGAAAGGTAAAAAGGATTGATTTTTCGATAATTACTCGTTTTGCTTTTATTACACGGTCAAAATAGTTGTATGAAAATTAAAGATAATAGGATTTAATACAAAAATGGTTTTATACATCTTTTCAATCGGACGCAAATTTTCGAAGTAGTAAACGCAGGAAGTTGTGTTCCAAACTTCGAATTTCATGTACAGAGTAATTATCCAAAGGCTAATAATATGTATCTTTCCTCTGTGGAGAACAATTTGACATCTTACTAAATGACATCTAAATATAGTCTTTACAAACCTGAAATTTTCGCCTGATTCTTGTCCGCTTTTTGCCGACTTTTCCGACTTGGCGCCTAGCCTATGACACACGAGCCGTAACACGAAAGATCTCAAAGCCAAAGTGCATAAAAATTGTAGATCGTCGCGCTACCTTACCTTGAATGCACAACTAAAATGTTTAGTTGTCCGTTTTTGATCGCCATATTTTTGTCTGTCTCTCTTACTCTGTTCACCTTTTCGATATAGTCGCTTATTCTCTCTGGGCAAATAGGATAGTAAGAGACGCGTGAGATTGACCTAAAATACCTGCCATAGAATAGGCTGAGTGTTATACAATGGATGTCTGATACAGGCGAGAGTCCGATCTGCTGCGCCAGTTTTCTTGGATATGAGTTTGGCGCCGCGGTGCGGCGTTATGAATCGGTAGTAGATCGCGAGTGGGCGTCATCGCGGTATATTTTTCGTTGAGAAAAACATTCTTTGGGTATTTTGCAGGCAACTTTGATAATTGGAAAACAACAGATTACTTATTCATTACGTATCTGTTGGTCTAATTCTGACGTACTACTAGCATATTAGATATTAGATGGAGTTCATGAAATTTGCCAGCCAAATACACAAAGAGTTTTTTTTCAATGAACTCTACGCAGAAATAAGAGATATTGCAGTTAAATGTTTTTAGTATTTTATAATAATTCGGGGTATCTCACTTACAGTAAAGTAAAAAGTAGCGTTCAAATTTTGCAATACGGAAGAAAAAATTAGTGAAACTTTGTATGAATGTTCATTTTTACTTTACTGTTACTGAAAGGGAGGAAGTTAGAAATGTGCGTTTTTTTTAAATATCTCGAAAATAAGAGTTTTAGCGAAAAATACCAAGAAATCTTTTTTAAAGTTTAGAAATTTCAATGAACGTGGAACACTGACCTAGAAGCAACGATTTGAAGTTATGCCCTATTCCCACCTCTTCGAAGAAATGAATTTTTTATATTCTATTTGTTAACTATATACCAAATATCATTGCCATCTGCCACATGTTTACTTCCGCATCCACGTAGTGGAGTGGATATAGTAATAGTAAAAAAAGTTTTTGTTTAAAATAGGTTTAGAATGTCATCAAACGTGAAGATTTTTAATTTGAGTAAAAAAAAAAACGTTTTCATCATTTATTCTCATTAGACGGCCCACCGTGTATATTTTCAACTACCTACCAGACGGTTCTCCGTCGCGTAGTTTTTTTAGCAACGACAGACAACAAACCGACCGACAGACAGACGGAATTGAAAGACCGGTCTGAAACGTGCAAATTCGAAGAAATATCGGAGGGCGATTTATTTACGAATACAGTACTTCCCTTCGGTAAACGAGGGCAGTAAAAATAGTCGAATCCCTTATAGTTTTTGATTAGATGCTTCATAAACGAGTTACTTTACATTGAATTTTGCTGAATAGATAATTTTTGAGAACTTTTGGCCATATCTTGGCTAATTTTGACGATAAAAAAGAGGACAGGTTTCAAATTAAAGGTAAGATTTCAGTATTAGCTAAAGTGTTTTTGACTTTTTTGAGTATTTTTTAAAATGGGCTGAAACCTTTCGATGTATGCTGTCTTTCAAGTTACCACAGACGTAACAATCTCCTAATGATACTGAGATGGTTGGAAAAACGCGCGTTGTTGAGTGATAGATAGTATTCGAGTGTAGTGTAACTTCTTCAGTGGCAAAAGCTTCTCTTCATTAAAGGGGTAAAACAAGGCTTCAAAACGCTATATCACAATCAGATGTTATCCAAAGTGTACGTGCCTCAAATTGACACAAATTAAATAATGTTAAAAACAGATCTCGTATTTTGTTAAAGCGTTTATCTTCATAGATATTCTAAAACATGTTTTACCAATGATGCTGAGGTAAACTCGTTTGTCGTTAAAATAACATTGATGCAAAGTTTCATTTAATTCGTAATGTTTTATTTAAAATTTCCGATTTTTATCAATCCAAAATACTCAAAAACTGCTACTGTATAAATACAACATTTAGATCGAGAGATAGAATGGGCTAAAATAAGACGAATAAAACTACACTACGATTTTTTTTAACGTTGAACCAATAAAAAAAAAATTTCGGTTCGGTTGCAGGCACAGTATACAACAATTAGGTAATTAGAAAAATAATTTCGACTCTTGAAAAACAATACAAGTTTTATCTCGTTTTCTGATGATTCGATATTCAATCAATGAAATTCTCTTTCAGAAATCGAGAAACATTTTACAATCGCAAAGGCGATATTTGTCAGTCCAGCGGAAATGCGGTGTTGAGTTTGAAGTGTTTTACCAGATTATTTTCAAGTCAAATCTCACTCTTCTCAATACACTGAGCACTAGTAGGGTTTATACCACACATGCCGCCTCGTGAGTTTTAATCCCCGGGAATACTGCAAATACCAGTGCAATTAAGTGAAAACAAGAGGGAAGGGGTGAGTGCTTAAATTATTGATGCATTCTGTCCCCTAAAATCCTTTTGGAGAGAGTGACAACAATACACGTGAAGGATTAATCGATAAATTTTAAAACTCGTCCAAACAATGCGTTCCATAGTATCATGGAATGGATTTGACTTTTAAAGTTTCACCATTAATGTCCTAAATTTTGAGTAGAAGGAGGATCAGTGGCTGGCGACGCGATGTACAAATGATAGAAATAATGGTGCGTTACAGCCGAGATGCTGCAAGAATCGTGAACGTTATGAAAAAATGGACATTGTAGAGAAGAAATGTTCTACAAAAAAATCCTTTATTTTATCTTCTAAGGTTTATTAAATATACTAAATTTTTCCTATCGATGGGTTAAATCGATACTTGGGACTCCTGGTGTTTTCGATATTATATTAATATTATATATTTCCATTCGAACCCTCCAGTTAGATGAAACATATTTTTTATAGGATTTTGCAAACAGCGGTAAAAAACTATCTATGAAAACTAAAAGAAAAACTATATGTCAAAATATTAATGAAATTTTTGCATTCTTTCGATAACCTGACTTCTGGTTATGCTAGCAAGTTAAAATTCTAAAATAAAGTCCAATTTCTTATTTGACATTCTCATTATAACACTAGCATCCAACATAGTCCCCTACGGCTAAGCAGATTAAACTAGTATCTACATGACCCCCTACGATATGCAAATTCAGTTAAAAATGAGAACAAAGGCCTGAAATTAATTTATTTAACCTACCTTGTCTTTACATTTTTTTTCATTCTAATGGATTACATTTTCATAAAATCTCTCATTCAGTTTCTTGGAAATGCTTAGCCTTTGAAACGTTTTTCGCCCTTATTCTGAGCTCATCAGAAAGGCACAAAGCCACTCATAATGATGTTTCATGCAAAACCAAGGCAGTATCCATGAATAAGTATAAAATATTTATATTTGACATTGACTGATAAAAAACAACAGATCTTTACCTATCTATTAGCTAACAAGTATTGATGTCCGAAAAGTACTTAGTCCCCAAAAAATGTCTTGAAAGGTAAAAAAAAAATCATAGAATTATGGGATGTTCGGCGCCAGTTCGTCCCATGTTAAAATTATCTCTAAGATAAACAAACTGATAAAATGCTGCTTAAATGAAAAGAAATTTTCTAGTTCTAATAATGTTTTAAATAATAATAATAATTTTGCCGTACTTCTCAGTTTCTTGAAATACTGTTGTCCCACGTAAAAGTGATTCGAAATTGAATTACAGGAAATTGCAGTTTTTATGAATTTAAAAAACAAAGTACCTTTAACCCCAGTAGTTCGCGAGCTATGAACGTCTCAAAGTAAATAATTTTTCGACATTTTTCGAGCTTTTCTGCTGGATTGCGGGTTTTCGAAAATCACTTTTTGTAAAAATGAATTACATTAAACCATTCAGCAAACTGTGATAAAACAAAACAAACAAGCTAACCGTTATACTCTTCGCAACTTTTTTTATAAATAATATTAGTTTTAGATATTTTTAGTTTAATTACAAAAGTTATTCAGAATTCCATCACCAACACAGTGATGTGAAATTTTTTTCTCTACGAGCAATATTATCGGTTTTAGAAATGTGCAGATCGAATGCCATATACTTCGTTTTGTATTTGCAAAGAGTATAATAAAGTAGATTACTTGGGGTAGGCCTTGTTACCATTCCTACAATTTCAATTTCTGAGCTTTCAAAATTTAAAAAACTTAAATATGATACTTGTTAATCTGTTGGGAAATAAATCGCGATAACTTTTAGGCAACCGAAAGATTAAAATTGAATCAAGCCAGAGGTCCCACATTTACGAAATTAATTGTCAGGATTGTAATTTCAAGTATGGCGAACAAACGAAGTCCAATTACAACGAGGTTCAAGGAACATATGGCCCATCTCCAAATTATAAGAATTGCAAAGGCTAGTCGCCGAACATGTCGTTCAAAACAATCGTAACCTAACTTAAAGTTAATTTTAAATGAAGCAAGTAATACACGCCTGCTTTTGAAAACTTGAAAAATATTAAAATATTTAATATGAATAGTGATAAGAAGCCTATCCTAAATAGTTCTCTGGTTATTAGGTCTCGGTTCATTGGCGAAACACGCGCCGAGTGTTGCGCTCAAGTATTTTGGTATTTGTGGAAACTAAATATTTTATGTCTGAAAATCGCAGATTCCTTATTCCTGATCATACGAAAAAGTGGTCAAAGGATGATTAAAAATACACCGATTTTTTCCATTTTGTAAATAAAGAAGTCAAATGAAATATCCGCGTTTTTGAAATTACGTACTATATAGGTACGTTTACAACATTATTTTATGCAGAACTTTATCTTTCATTTCATTTGAATTAATGTTTACGTTGACTGTACTTGTCTTATAAGAAGTTTTTTGGAAAACTGCAATTCTACCAAATAGGTTCGAAAAACGATCGAAAATGATTTACTCATAGAGGTTAATCGAAATTGAGTGTAGTTTAAGTCCACTTGATCACTTTTACGTGTGATCGTCAGGGAGAACGCAATTTAAAAAATTGTGAACAGTACTCTTTTTGGTTACAAAATGGCAAAATTTAAATTTTTTGGAAGGATGTGTTTTAGAAGTTATTAGAACTAGAATTTAATATGTTTTTATTCCAAGCATAATTTTATTATATATTTTTTTCTAGAATTATAAAATATAGAGCAAAATGACGCCGGTCAATCTGCGATTTTGTCTTTTTGTTTATTTTTCAAAAAATATTTCTGGTTAGTATCAAGAACTGAACATTTTTGCAAAAATTCGACAAATCTTACCTAAATGATTATGGACGTTTGTCGCCGACGCCTTCGGCGATTCGGCTCTCAGTCGCCTATCGGACACTCGCCTAACAATATCGCTTGCATGTTAACAAATCGGTCTATGTATTAGACATCCATTGTAATCGCTTGTACTTTATTATTCTCGGTCTTGTTAGATTTGTAAATATTTCTTACATTTATAAGAAGCCGTGCACTTATCCGTATCAAATTATTAGACGTAATCTACTCATTTCATTACCTCTAAGTCTTTCATTTAAGTTTATATTAAATATGATTAATCTCAACATATTACGTTATAGGATAGAGATACATATTATATTTTTCAGAGTATTCATATACATGTATTTTTAAATTTAAGTTAAATCATTGTGTTAAGTTTTATCGCATAATTAGATATTAAGATACATATTTTAGAGAAAACGTATACATTACATATTGAAATCTTCATTATTAGATGAGGCAGTTTCACTACTGCCCAACATTTTCATCTCGTTTAAAACCATTCTTTCAAATTTATTAATAAAGCATATTATCATTATCTTATGTGAGACTTTCATTCCTTATTCCTCCTATACTTTACCCGCTCTGTTCTTGAATTACGCAGCAGAATTGAAGATGAACAACTATAACTTTATTTGTTTACCATTCAACAGGTAAAATCTGATTAGGTACAGAACAAGAAATATAAATGCTCACAAAACCAGTATCTTTGTAAAAAAATCGGTAAAGGTATTTACACAGAACTTCCGTCTCTATTTGTGCACGGCGGTCACTCAAAAAAATTAATAATTACGAAATGACATTGAAAATAATCGGAATATAGTTATCATTATTATTACAAAGAAAACTTGATGTTTTGGTCAAAAAAATATACAGAGTGCTCATCCAACAACAAAAGTTCAATACTAAATGACAGGTACCAAATATGGAAGGCTTGCGCAAATTCCGTTACAAATGTCCGCCATGACTGAATTATTTCTTGGGATGACCACCCTGTACATTTTTTCAATAAAAGTATAATAGGTGCATATGCCAAATATTATTGCCATCTGTCACATTTTCAATTCCACATTCACGTTGTGGAGTGGAAGTATAGTGGTGGTTAAAAAATTTCACTTTTTTTTGAAATTTTTCAAAAATGGTAAAAAAAATTCAAAATTTTTGTCTTCTAAAATAGGTTTAGAATGTCATGAAACGTGGAAATTTTAAATTTGAGTAAACAAATTTTTTTCATCTATTCTAGTGGTAAAATATTTTTCCAAAATGGTAAAAAAATGTTGCAAATGTTTTCCGAAATAGGTTTGGAATGTGGAAACGTGGAAATTTTAAATTTGAGCAAAAAAAACTTTTTCATCTATTCTATAGTACTGATAAATAGATTAAACATTTTTCAAATAAATTTTAAATTTTTCAAAAAAATTTTTAAATTTGTTTTTGTTGAAATAGGTTTAGAATGCCATGGAAACGTGAAAATTTTAAATTTGAACAAAGAAAAAAAATTTTCATCTATTTTAGTGGTAATTTTTTTTCAAAAATGGTAAATAAATTTTCTAATATATTTTTTAAAAGGTTTAGAAGAACAAAGAAAAAATTTTTTTCATCTATTTTAGTGGTAAAAAATTTTTCAAAAATGGTAAAAAAATATATATGTATTTTTTGAAATAGGTTTAGAATGCAATGAAACGTGAACATTTTAAATTTGAACAAAGAAAAAATTTTTTTTTAAAACTATTTTGTGAAAAATGTTTCAAAAATATTTGTGAAAAAAATTTTCAATTTTTTTTCTCTGAAATAGGTTTAGTTTGTCATGAAACGGGGAAATTTTAAATTTGACCAAAAAAAGTCTCATTATTTATTCTCTTTACACGGTCCACCCTGTACATTTTCCAGCGAAAGTTTAACCATTTCTTCGCTGACAGTAGCGTCAACTACCTACCAAATTTGACTGCTCTCCGTCAAGTAGTTTTTTAGTTAATGCACCAACAGACAGACTGACGGAATTGAAAACCTATATTTTCGTAATCTACGTGATCTGAAACGTCAAAATCCGAAAAAATCTCGGAGGGTGATTTTTTCTCGAATACAATACTTCCCTTTGGTATGCGAGGGAAGTAAAAAATTGCACCAAATTCACTCTGTACAAAAAATAACTATTTTTCCTCAAGAAAAACATAAAATGAGAAAATGCGATATTTCAAAAAATATTTGAATTCAAATAAAGTCGCCAAATTAGGTTTATAAAAAAAATTATATAAAAAATTTCTATAAAAAATACAAAAAACTTGGCGCAGGACCAGAAAGAGGTATGGGTACCACCTCACCAGATATCTTCCGTATATGTGGGTAAAGATGTCACAATTTTTCCGATGATCCCCCCTCAATGTCGTCTGGATACGCCCCTGCTAGCAAATAAAATAAACTCTGTTTCTACGAGGAGTATAACAAAATCTGAACTGTTTATTTAATATTTGACTGATGTCGAATATCCATTGACTTTATAACAATACGAGAATTTTATTATTTACACGCAGGCACTGGAATGTCAAAGAGGGTTGAATTACTAATTGTCCGACACACGTCGACAAAGGCACCTACGCAATTATCTTGTCAGGCAGGGAAAGGATACCTAGCTGTCTGTATAATGTCACTGAACTCGTCTACGAATAAGGGGGCGCAAAAATGTGGTCTCTTTCAGCACTTTTCATTAACTATAATTATTAAGTTCTGAATCCATTATGAAAAAATAATTTGGTTCAACAGGCTCTTAACGTTGTAGGGTATGATCATTGTTAAGATGATTAAATTAAATTAAGAACTATTTTTAAATTGACATCTACGAATCGTTGTACTTTATTTTATGCAACTTGGCACTTTATTATTATTTCAGACAGGCTCCTTTTGCTGTAAACCACGTCGGGCAGCATCACGCTATCTTCGCGCAGTCTTTCTCTTATTTGCAGCTTCTTGACGCTCCTTAATAAAATTAAAGAATTTAAAAGAATTTGTTAGTAAAATGTTCTAAATGCACGTTGTTTTCTAAACACAAATTACTCGGGAATGCTTGGTTTATTGAAATGCAAAGAAAATACCTTTTTTATTTCTAATGATTTGAAAATTTATTTTTTCTACAACCGAGCGAAAAGTTGCTCTTTTCCGAGGAGCGAACGTTTTTTTACTTTGTCGTTCGCCGAGCGACAAAGTAAACGCTTAGTTACCATGGGAAAGCCATCATAAAGACGCGTCTAGTGTATCTGCGACTTTTGACACAAAAGTAAACATTGAGGGTATTTGACAGATGTCGACAATTTTGTGACCAGCGCGTGATTTTAAGGTCGTTCTCGTACAATAAAAATGTCTTTACGTGAAAATTTCACACGTCACTTTTTTTGGGCAATCAGAAGGTTGTATTTATGTCGTTACCGTGGCAACCCAAAAAATTTCCGGAAATTTTCATCGTCCAGGGTACCCTGAACGAAATATAAGTGGCAATTTTTCTGTCAAATTATTGACATATGATCATACTTGACATTTGCCATTGCTATTACATAAAAATTAAATTTTATTTTTCATATTTAACAAGTTAATTATAAATAAAAAGAAATCATTGAGCTTTGTGAAACAACATTTTATTTCTTGTTTAATAATTATGACTATGAATAACTTCTCATTTTGGTTTTACTCCATATGAGAACTAATGATGTTTTGTTTCAAAGTCATCTATGTCAAGTTATAATGTGCTGAAACTCTGCTATGCAATGTGTATAAAACATGAAAATATATAAAGAGAACAACGTTCCACCTATTTTAGTGAATAAAGCTTATTCCATAACACACAAATAGAGTTGTCCTAAGCAATTTTCAGTAATTTTTTAAAACTAGAATTGGTGGAAAGGATATTATTTATGTACGGATATAGGTATTCCATTTTCAAGTAACTCTTATAATTTTAACTTTTGGCAACAACACTACTTACTAATTTCGATGCGTTTCTGATATTTTGTCAATAAGACCCATTCATGACCTACTAATCTTATACCTTGTCATGTCTTAGAATAATCTTAATGTCAGCTGAAATTAGTGTTTGTGCTACTAAAGTTGGTAGAAATAGCTATTTTTATCAATTCAATGAACTTATACAGTCCAGTCGATAAAGTAAAAAATACACCAGAAGCTCGCAAAAAATGTTATCTGAGATTTCCCTTTGATAACTATTAGTGGGAGGATTAAACATCACAAAGCCGCACAAATCAGTTCTGGGGGTGTCTGCGCACCCCCCCCCCCCTCCCAAAACCATCCCGTTGGTAAAAGAAACCTTATTTTACTCGTTAACCGCTGAAGATATAAAAAAATTGCTCATCATGAAAAAGAAGGTTTGACTAATTGCCTAAAAAAAGTCCTCTTGTAATTTTCTTGTATATGCCATGGTTTTCGAGAAAACCGATATTGACAAAAATTGCAAC
This sequence comes from Stenurella melanura, assembly GCA_963583905.1. NCBI lineage: Eukaryota > Metazoa > Arthropoda > Insecta > Coleoptera > Cerambycidae > Stenurella > Stenurella melanura. The sequence goes on from OY757311.1 coordinate 1,017,660, forward strand.
ATTTGTATTTTTAATGCGCGCGAATTTTCGTTTATTTGAAATTTCTTGTGCGCGGGAAAAAAAAAATGGAATTGCTCGAAAACCAAACAAGCTAGGAAGAAAAATCAAAATGGGTTTTAAAGGGGGTATAAAATAGTCTCTTGTGTTGTCATTTTTGATGGCTATTGATATTTATTAGTATATAAAAATAACAATTTAATATAATTATCACATGATTTTTTGTACATTTAACTATTCACAGGCCCATAAAAAATAACTGACTTTAATATAAGTTATAAATACATTATCTTTTAGAATAAGGATTAAAAACAATTGTTATTACTGTTTCACAATTATTATTCAGATTTCTCTGACATATGTTTCGGCCTTTCGACCATTATCAAAGAGTTATAACAACTTTGATAATGGTTGAAAGGCCGAAACATATGTCAGAGAAATGTGAATAATAGTTGTGAAACAGTAATACCAAGTGTTTTTAATCCTTATTCTATTTAGTATGTTTCATCAAGAACCTACCGCAGACTTAGTTCAATGAATTATCTTTTAGTTCAAGGTAGTACTTCAATGCAGAAAAAGTTAGGAATAAAATTATTCACATTACAAATTTACCAGCATGTTGAAGTTAGTCAAAAAAAAATCCAAAAAAGGCTGCATATTTAATTTTTTTATATTTTTTTACCATTTTTAACTATTAATAATAATAATAATAATAATAATAATAATAATAATAATATTTATTGGTGTATATAACAGACATTGTTTTATTAAACGATTAGAAACAATAGTTATATGATACGTAAACTCAAAAAAAAAATTTTTGAGCTACATTTTCAAGATGTTTGGGTCTTTTTTTAATTTTTAGGAAACAATAAAAAAATGGCCAAAATTTGGCTAATTTCAACATGCTGGTAAATTAGTAAATGTGAATATTTGTATTCCTAACCTTTTCTGCATTAAAGTACTACCTTGAACTAAAAGATAATGCATTTATAACAGTTATTTTTTATGGGCCTGTGAATATTTAAAAGTGCAACAAATCAAGAGGTGTCTTTATTATATTGTTATTTTTATTTACTAATAAATATCAATAGCCATAAAAAATGGAAACACAAGAGAGTATTTTATATCCCCATTTTGAATTTTCTTCCTAGCTTGTTTGGTTTTCGAGCAATTCAATATTTTCTATAGGCCGCGCGCAAAAAAATTCAAATAAAGGAAAGTTCGTACGCATTAAAAACACAAATGTTGCAAATGTTGTTTTTCAATACCGATTTTCTCGAAAAGCATGGCATATACAAGAAAATTACAAGATAACTCTTTTTTAGGAAGTTAGTCCATCTTTCTTTTTTACGATGACCAATTTTTTTATATCTTCAACGGTTAACTAGTTATCAGTAAAATAAGGCTTCTTTCACCGAAGGGGTGTTTTTTTGGGGGAGTTGCGCGGCACCCCCAGAACTGATTTTTGTGGTTTTGTGATGTATAATCCCTCCACTAACAGTTACATCTCAGATAACATTTTTTGTTATGGAAATCTTTATAATTATTGGACTAATAAAACTTTCACATAGCACAGACGAATATTATGTTTGTGTCAAATAAATTTATTCTTATAATAATCAGATAATGGAAAGTTTTGAAAAGTATAGTTTATGTAATACTTGTAAAGAATTGTGCCATGTTGAAATACGCCATTCCAGTTTAATATACTTAACTGCCCTAATTGAAAACTGCGACCAAGACATGTCAAAAAATGGTTTGTTCAAGAATATTCAAAGAAATCTACTACAGATGCCGACAAAATATAATTATTTTCCCAGAAGACTGAATACAATCGTTTCAAAGTATTACATATATGAAATCAAACATAGACATTTAATACCCTTTAATTCTTCGCCTTGCTTTTCACCACTAAAGAAGGAGGAATAAGTGTTAGAAGAATTCCAAAAACATTTAGATTTTGTTATACATAAATATAAATCATAAGCTCACAGTATTTAAATAAATAATTAATAGGTACTAAAGCAATTTTTTATTTTATTTTGTAGTACTTAAATACCATTTTAACAAACATTTTTACAAAAACATGTGTAGCGCAAATTGATCACGTTTTGAAATGTGAACTGTCAAATCTGTGGTTATCAATAATTATTAATTTTTACCAAACATTTTTATAAAAACACCGGTTGTAGAAAAAATCCTGTGTATAATTCGAGCGAAAAGTGACATTGCCGCTCTCGCGAGATAGCCGCGCTCCACTACGCGTCGCGCGTCAAACTTCTCGCTCAGAGTGATAATACATCACTTTGTGCTCTTAATACACAAATAGCTATTTTATGGTAATTTTTAGAAATTCGAAGAAAATTAAAAAGTTATGAGGAAAACCCTGAGAATGACCTCCTAAAACTACACTTTGAACAGAAGAGATGAGGGTTTGACTGATACCATGTAAACTATAGTGCCCAGATGGCCTCTGACTATAAGTTTAAAATATTTTGTATTATATATACTAATATTTCAAGGGAGTCGGAAGATATTGTAAGAAAACTGAAATTTGTTATCCCCCTTTAAGGGGTATGTCTCCCTTATTCTTCATTTTTGGATGTACCTACTATCAGCCGCAGAAACACCGAGAGAAAATTTGGGACTACCTTGTAGGTATAATATACAAAACTATCCAGAACAACGTCATTGTAAGATAACTCGTGGTGGTTTATAGCCTTTGTCGCTTGTCTGTACATCAAACAAAAATAATTAAAAAATAAATACCTAATATACGATTCAAATATATTGACCCCTCACTTTAACCGCGGAATCTCAGGAACGGAGTAGCAGAAAAAATTAAAAAAATGATGTGTTCATTATGAGTCTGTTGTAAATCAATCACTGAAATTTGAATAATGTACATTGAATATTTTTGAAGTTCTGCCAAGTTATATTGAAAAATGTACTACTTTTTAAGGAAATTTTGACCATACCTATATATTAGGTACCTACTTGCAAACAGGGATATACTGGAATTATTTTATAATATAGACTACATACAATCGTAGAATAATGTGAAATACCCAGTAGATGGCCGCAGTAATGTCAATGAAATGGATGTGAAATTTGTATCCAACTGAGGTATTTATTAAATTAACAAATAATTTGAATTCCGTTATATTTCCATCAAATAATCCTCAGCGTCTTCGCTTATTAATTAATTTGTAACTTTTGTTACATACGAACATAATAACTTCATTTTAAAGATTTTAAACGTATTACAGGTTCCTTTATGCAGTCAGTGGTACTCAAAATTCTAACCTGCAGATGGCTCTGTTCATACTATTTTAGATTTTAGTATTTTAATTTTATCTATCAGAAATGTCAGAATCACAGAAGTTGAATTTGTCATTTTTTTAGGACTGTCAGTCGAAAGTCAAATATAATCGTTTTATAGTTTGTATTAAGTTTATTAGTTAAACTTTTATCAAACATTGGCTTTACCTACAGTTTTGTGTTACTATTTGTGTTTTGTGTTAAAAAATGTTCGTCTATTTGCGTTGAATTGGATTCTCTCATCATGGAGGTTATATTTACAAAACTGATTTAACTGTTAAACATGTCCATTAATGTTACTGTTACTGGAAATCCCGTTAGTATTAAAAACGGAAAGATGGTTACGGCTGATCCAAATTATGCCAAAAAGGAATTCCATAAGAGGAGACTCTTGAGATTGGAACAGGTCCGTCAACAGTCAAAGGATATAGCCGAGGATATTCGAAATAAAGTACGTAAAGAAAAGAAGAAGCAAGAACACGAAATTGAGGAGGAAGGTAGGCAAAAATTGAAAAACTGGCAGAATAGAAAACTACTAGAGTTGCAGACTCAATATAGAGAGGCTTTACAAGAACTGGGTGCTGGACATAAAGAAGCAGAAGCATTAGAAGATGAAGATGAAATTGTGGAAGAACGTAATGTACAAAATAAAAAACTTGCTAACGATCGAGGTCGTATAGCTGCTAGTAAGTTACAGGTAGAGAAAAATAAAACAAATTTAAAAAAGAGCATTCCTATACAAAAAAAGAAAATGGTAAGAGATATTGAAAATACAAGAGCTGCATTAGTGTCCAGTATTAAGAAAAAGAAAGCAACAATCGGGACGTTTAATAAGAAGAAAAGGAAAAAGGCATCCGCAGACATCAGTATTACTATACCTGAATCTGGTTCAGAAAGCGAAGAGACAAGAGAATCTGGGGAAGATGAAATTTCTGACGGTAGATTGTCAAATATGGATGAGAAACAGCATGACACGTTAACTTCCAGCAGTACTACTGAAAATTCTGAAAATCCCCGAATGTCCTTGGACACACATGATATAGGTATGATATAGTCATAAATTTAAGAGTAAGCAAGCAATCTAGCTGTCAACACAAGTTTAGTGTATTTATTTATGTATATTTTATGTACACAATGTTGTGTAATTTAATGCATTTTGTACATGTCTTATATATTCTTGAATTAAAGACTGTAACTTGTAGGATATCAGAAGTGAATGCTATTCAATTCCACTTTTTTGGATCATAAAAAGACACCCTGTGCCATTTTTTACTTTTTACTTTCGAGTGACACTAGTTAGGGCTTTGAAGTCGGTCTGATATTTCCCTTAAGCTATGTAGAGTTACTCTTGGAACACCCAGAAAACGAATTTATTTAATTTACATGCTAGTATGGAACGAATAAAACAAATTTACCTTTTTTTGTAGCTACTAATATGCCTAACCTAGATTCGTTGGACCAATTTGACCTGTCTGGACCTAAGCCTAGTTTAAATGAAACTGAACAACAAACCAGCCCAGTGCCCCTTGCCGAAAGAATTCGAGAAAGATCCAGGAAAGTTATTTCTCAAGATACTAGAATATCCGACCGCATTAAAAGAAGGGACATAATGACGTCGCAAATAGACTACTGTGATATCGTCGCCAATACCAATCCTTCGGCGTTCATTAAGAGTAACACACAGATAAGCGAGGCAATCGAATCTCGCTACACTGGTAGGGGTCCCAATGGCTTTAGTAATATATGCACTTGTGGAAGCAATAAAATCCAGTGTTTACATCTAACCGATCAAGGACCAAAAGAGAGCAGTGCAAACATTGGGAACAATCAGTCGGCATCACATCGCAAGTTTGAAGATTCTAACGTGTTTGATGATCCATCACATCGTAAGTCTAGGGAGCCGATCGTGCAAGAAGATCCATTATATCATAAGTCTAGGGAGTCGAACTTGCAAGTAGATCAATCACATCGTAAGCCTAGGGATCCTAATGCACACTTAGAGACATTATATCGCAGGTCCAGAGAAGTAAATGCGCGTGAGGGACCATCGCATCGCAAGTTTCAAAGAGATTCAAACACACATAAAGAGATTCCTACAAAGCCACCAATAAAATTAAAAGAGAGCGATTCAGGTGGAAAAGATGTGCAACCTTCCAAAGTCACTCTGGAAAGTAACGATTCTCACAAAGTACAATATTATGACCATGCCAATAGATTTTCTCAGGAGAAATTTTCAGGCTCTCATGTGGAGAAGATCACCAGCGACAGCATTGAGGTATAGTATTTCTATTATTGATTTGGAAATTCAGTCATTACTACTCATGACAAGGCCTATTTGTAATAGAATAAGACCCAAGACCTCATACTTGAATATTGCAAACGATGTATATCTTTATACGAATATAGTTGACCAGATATGTTATGCGCTTACCTCAAACGAAAGTAGTCGATTGTTTACCATTACAAGCCTGATTGGGTTTATTCATATAATTGCCGGAAGCATAGCCGTAGGTTTAATGATATTTATTTACTTTTATTGAATAATTTATGGAGTTGTTCATTAAACTAACATTATTTATTATAAATAAATAGTTTACATCATGCCTTCCAATTAAAATAAAGTAGTAAAATAATATTTACAATAACTAAAAAGTGGTAGAAGTTGTCGATCAGCTCTTATAGCATCGCTGGTGTTATCTTATGATTATGAATTATTCCTTTTTCGGTCTTTTTTATGAATTTCAAATTGACTTTCCTATCCTATAGTATTAATACTTTATTATAGGTACTCTTCGCAAATACAAAACGTAGAGTATATTGCATTCCATCGGCACATTTCTAATACCGGTATTACTGCTTGTAGAGTAACAATTTTCAAATCATTGTGTTGGTGATCGAATTCTGAACAACTTTCAAAATGTCGGTCTGTCTATCTGTCTGTCTGTCCGTTCGTCATGTTTCTCGTGAGCACAATAACTTAAGAACGAAACGTTCGATTGTATTGAAATTTGGACAGTAACTTAGTGTTAGCTAGGACAAGAACTCCATTGTTTTTTAACAAAATCGATCAATAAATAAAAAAGTTATAAATTTTTTAAATAAAAAAATATGTTTTATATTTTGTAATGAAACAAAAAATATCTAAAACTAGTATTATAAAATTTTTTAGATCACAGTCTCACATCTATTAATATTATTGGATTGCATATAGGGATTATAGAGGTTTTAGAGAAATTAAACAAAATCAATTTTAGGAAGGGCCCTGGACCTGGCGAAATACCAGGTCACATTTTAAAAAATTGTACGTTTGCTTTGTCTAGGCCATTGTGGATTCTGTTTAATAAATCAGTGTCGTCTGGAATATTTCCAGAAGTTTTGAAAAAATCCTATGTGGTTCCCATATACAGTGTGTTTCACTTCTCGTGAAGACACCCCTGTATCTTCTTTATTTGTGGCCCAATTAATTTCAAATTTTTATGAGGTATACAACTCTGTAAGGCGACTTTAATCAACACATAAATGTCGTTTAGATATAAAACCTCGGCTTACTGCGATAAAAAGAAAATCGAGATTTTCGAGAAATCATAGTAGGCTTAGATATAGACGAAAATTTTATTAATAAAAGTTGTTCAGAATCACTAGATATGCCCCCCTATAAAATTTGGTGAAAATCGGAATACTTTGAAAAAAAAATTTTTGTTTCACTTCTCGTGAAGACACCCCTGTATCTTCTTTATTTGTGGCCGAATTAATTTCAAATTTTTATGAGGTATACAACTCTGTAAGGCGACTTTAATCAACACATAAATGTCGTTTAGATATAAAACCTCGGCTTACTGCGATAAAAAGAAAATCGAGATTTTCGAGAAATCATAGTAGGCTTAGATATAGACGAAAATTTTATTAATAATAGTTGTTCAGAATCACTAGATATGCCCCCCTATAAAATTTGGTGAAAATCGGAATACTTTGAAAAAAAAATTTTTGTTTCACTTCTCGTGAAGACACCCCTGTATCTTCTTTATTTGTGGCCGAATTAATTTCAAATTTTTATGAGGTATACAACTCTGTAAGGCGACTTTAATCAACACATGAATGTCGTTTAGATATAAAACCTCGACTTACTGCGATAAAAAGAAAATCGCAATTTTCGAGAAATCATAGTAGGCTTAGATATAGACGAAAATTTTGTTAATAATAGTTGTTCAGAATCACTAGATATGCCTCCCTATAAAATTTGGTGAAAATCGGAAAACTTTGAAAAAAAATTTTTTTTTCATCTCGTGAAGACACCCCATCTTTTTTTTATTTGTGATCGAATTTTAAGACTAATTTATTTTAAAAAATGTATCAATTATACAACTCTATAAAATGACTTTATCCAACCCACAGAGAGAACTTTTTCCAACAAACGAAAGTCGTGAACAAAAATCATGATTCAATAAAACGCTAAAAGGGCCACTTTTTATTACATATCAAGTTGTAACACTGTTCCTTTTTTTTTGTTTTTTTCGTTGTCAATGTTCTTGAGGAGTAACTTTCCATCATATCCTTCTTATCGACTCAGAATTTTAGGAACATTAGGGGTTTTTTGATTTTTTGTTTTAAATGTTAAGAGTGCCGTGAAATTAACTGTCAATAACTATTTTGTTTATTTCTCCATTCTTACTTTTATGACAGAAGTGATTATTGTTATTTATTGTTCAGTTCGTAAGTTTAATTATTTAATTTTTTTAATCATAATGGTTAGAATTCTTTTAACCACTGATGAAAAAGTAGAAATAATAAAGATAGTCGGTGAAAATGTACGGTCTTCAAGAGAAGCTGCAGAAGAATTTAATTTAAGACATCCTCTAAGACGACCAATACACCATGGTACCGTTGCAAGAATATGTCACTTGTTCAATACAACTGGTAATGTGCTTAAACCGAGAGTACATCTCAGTCGAAGACATGGAGAGGATGACGTTATATTAGCGGCGTTTAACGCCAATCCCACTACCAGCCTTAGAAATATGGCTCGTGACCTCAATTTGTCGGCGTCAAAAATTTGGAGATGTTTAAAACGCCATAAGTTACAACCGTTTAAACCAAAATTTGTACATACCTTGGAGGAAGGTGATGAAGAGAGAAGACTAGAATATTGTTTATGGATCCAAGGTAATTATTTAAATAATAGAGACTTCTTGAAGAAAGTAATTTTCACGGACGAAGCAACTTTCTCCACCAACGGGGTAGTATCATCACAAAATTCTAGATACTGGGCAGTAGAAAATCCTGATTGGATAATAAATTGTAAAAGGCAATATTCCCAGAAGGTAAATGTGTGGTGTGGAATTTTTAATGAAACAATAATAGGGCCGTTCTTCTTTTTTCAAAATATAAATGCGTTACATATGCTACAATTTTTAAATAATGATCTGTGGAATGCAATAGTCGATTTTCCTTTGGAACAATTGTATTTCCAACTCGACGGAGCATCTATCCATAATTCCGTAGTAGTAAGAGCATGGATGAACGAACATTTTCCCCAAAGATGGATAGGACGAAATAGCCCTCTAATACATTGGCCACCCAGATCTCCTGATCTCACTCCCATGGATTTTTATTTTTGGGGTCATATTAAAAATAAAGTTTATAAGACCAGACCTCAAAATGTGGAGCAGCTTTGTGTGAGGATAAGGCACGCGTGTTTAGAAGTTACGGCTCAAGAACTGCGAAGAGTTGTAATAAATAACAGAAAGCGGATTGAGAAGTGTATTACACTTGAGGGTGGGTTAGTAGAAAGGGACCGAATATAATAGTATAATAAGTGGCATTTTAGTCATTCACTGTAAATACTGTTTCATTACCTTTTATTTAATAAATAATTTTAATAATAATTGTGCACGACTCATTTGTTGGAAAAAGTTCTCTCCGTATGTTTGGACAATATCGCTGTGTAACTGATAATTTTTTTAAAATAAATTAGTCTTGAAATTCTGTAACAAATAAAAAAGATACGTGTTTTCACGAGAAGTGAAACAAAAATTTTTTTTTCAACATATTCCAATTTTCACCAAATTTTATAGGGTGGCATATCTAGTGATTCTGAACAACTATTATTAACAAAATTTTCGTCTATATCTAAGCCTACTATGATTTCTGGAAAATTGCGATTTTCTTTTTATCGCAGTAAGCCGAGGTTTTATATCTAAACGACATTTATGTGTTGATTAAAGTGGCATTATAGAGTTGTATACCTCATAACAATTTGAAATTAATTCGGCTATAAATAAAGAAGATACAGGGGTGTCTTCACGAGAAGTGAAACAAAAAAATTTTTTTTCAACGTATTCCAATTTTCACCAAATTTTATAGGGTGGCATATCTAGTGATTCTGGACAACTTTTATTAACAAAATTTTCGTCTATATCTAAGCCTACTATGATTTCTCGAAAATTGCGATTTTCTTTTTATCGCAGTAAGCCGAGGTTTTATATCTAAACGACATTTATGTGTTGATTAAAGTCGCCTTACAGAGTTGTATACCTCATAAAATTTTGAAATTAATTCGGCCACAAATAAAGAAGATACAGGGGTGTCTTCACGAGAAGTGAAACACACTGTATAAAAAAGCAGGCGATAAAGACAGAATTATAGACCAATAACGAAAATCTCCCACATTCCAAAAATCTTAGTCCTTAGTTAATGACTACTTAAAAATCCAATTAAAAAACGTTATCAGCACTAACCAACATGGTTCTTCTCAAGGACGTTCGATCAGTACTATTTATTATTATATGAAAACTATATTGTCAGTGCCCTGGAGAAAGGAAACTGTGTAGATGCAAACTATACAGATTTCTCCAAGACATTTGTAGATCATTCGCTATTAATAGGTGTGCTTTCTCATTATATCAAGTAAGTTATTATCGTGGCTTCAATCATATCTTAATAATCGGACACAAACAGTAAAAATCAAAAGTTTTTACTCCACTGTAATAAAAGTTACCTCTGAAGTGCCGCAAGGGACACACTTAGCTCCATTGTTGTTTAACCTTTTCATCAACGATATTGAGAACTGTTTTGTGCATAGTATGGGAATTCTATTTGCCAGTGACAAAGATAGTATATAAAATAAAGAATAGTTTATCACTCTTAGAACTACAGGAAGACCTTGATCGGTCTGACGTCTGGTATTCTCAGAAAAATATGGTGTTTAATACTGAAAAACGTAAATACATACAATTTGGTAAAAAAAACTGTAACTCACCCAATTTATACTTTATTAGAAATGCATTAATTGAAAACGTTAACTTAATAAATGAGATTCCATGTACTTTTACTAATATTATGTGAGCTTTACAATATATTTTCTTTATGATTTTTTAGGTACTTCCGAATGTGATATCCGAGGCAGAATGGCATGATAAAATGAGACAGAGGGATAGAGAGGCCCAATTGAGGGGCCAACGGGCCTTAGACAAGGCAAGGGTACAGAAGGAGTATAAAGACATAGTGAAAAAACTGCCTCTTCTCCAAAAAAAAGAGCGTATTAGTGAGATCAACATGGACAAACCACAGTTCCATATGACAGAGGAAAGGCTGAAGGAAAGAGAGCGACAGAAGCAAAACAACTTGGACAATGCCTATACCAAACTGTTTCCTAACGTCAGACCCGCCGTAGTAACCATACCCAGGAGAAGACACGAGGCAGATGCTAGGATGTCACCTGGTGATGATAAACCCACGCAGAGCTTGAATGTGGCCAAGTGGGATGTGGATTGCCAGGAGCCGAAAATGTTTACGATTGAGGAAGTGCAAAAAATCATCAAAGCTTTCACGGGACAAGAACCCAAGGACCGTAGGGTTAAGTTGAAGGAACTCTTGAGCAGTTTAAAACTGCAAAAGGAGCAACTTCTCTACGAGATCAGGCGCCTACCTAAAGACGAAAGCATCAACGAGCTGATAAATGACTTGAATTCTGTCAGCGACAGCGGCAGAACTAGAAAGAGGGACAGAACCTGTAAGAGGAAGAGATGTGAGGAAAACGAAAAGGAAAGTTCGCTTGATAGCACCACTGAGAGCTCATCCTCTTCCGATTTGAAGCCACATGGAAGAAGATCCAAAATCACTGTGGGGAAAGGTGAATCTGGTAAAACACCATCTCCTAGGAAGAAGCCCAAAATGAAGAGCAAGAGGCCGGTGTTGATTCTGCAAAATACCAGTACTCAAACCACTCCCAAACCTGTAAGCCCCAGTACTTTGCCACGCCAGGATAAACCCAAGGAGCCAGAGAAGTTACAAGAAGGACCAATACGACAGTCACCCGTTAAAATCTGTACAAAACTGCACACACCTTGTGACTGCAACAAAGAGAATGAGAACGGCACAGAGGAATTATGCCAGATTGTTATAAGAATTAACGATAACGAAGAACCTGAAATTGTTGTAAAAGCAAAAGAAAGGGAGCATCAAATTGCCGATAAAACATCAGAAACTAAAAAACGAAGTCCGGTTGTTGAGAAGGTGGAGAGAAAAATCGAATCCAAATCGATCGCTATCGGTACGGATGAGATAACAATGGTATCTGCAAGGGAAAAGGTGGAGGAAAGACGTAGTGGTACTAGTAAAGTGAGTCCATCTGGTGCAATAGAAGATTCCAAAAAGAAAGGAAGGAAGGTAATAATAATAATAATAATCTTTATCTTTATTGATCTTTCTTAAAACAACAGGAGATGCCGGAATAGGGTGTAGGACATATCAGTAAAAAATAGTACAAATAATTTTCTGTATTTTCAACTATTTGTTTTAGTCAAGCCAACGAAGCCAAAAAAATCGTCAAAACTTTGGAACCTACACGAATAGAACTAATTTCTTTGACATTTTTTTAAAACATTTGTTATACTACATTATTTGAAATCAGGAACATTTCGACTTAAAATTTATGAAAATTTTGATGTAAATTACAAATTATTGTTTTTTTTTTTACATTTTTCGTATATTTATAGAAATTTTTGATAGAAATGTGTCTTCGAAGTGTTCCTTGAATTAAATTATAACGAATAGAGTTGAGTTATTCAACAATTTTCCGGAAATTTTCCGTTTTGGAAATTGTGAATAACATTTTTTTCTAGAAAACTATAATAATATCTAGGAGTTTTTGGGGACACTGATTATAAATTTCTGATCAAAATTAAGATTTTCCCAAAAATTATCCAAAATTTTGCACGACGTAATACTTTTTATAATTTTTTTTTATAATTAGAAAAGAGAAAACTTTGTTGGAAATAGGAGTACCTTAATATAAATACAACATAAAATATAAACTAGTTAATTTTATAAAAACTTAAGACCATGTTAAAATACATATATAAATCTAACTGACGTTACAACTAGCACTCCCAAAATAGTACTCTCAAAGAATTATAATAAATAGGCGGGTTCGGTAATTTTCAATTTTTGCTTAAATCGATAGAACCCATGGAAAAAAACAACCATATAAAATTTAAAAATTAAATGTCCAAAAATAAAGGTTTTATTGATACTTGAAAATCTTCCCGTCGCCGCGAGGCTAGAAACGTACCTATGCGTGAGGCTACTGCGGTGACGTCAGTGACCCGACAGCGCTGAGCGGTCTCCATAATCTTCTCTTCCTGATCTGTAAAAAGTGGGTAGATACGTAGTGTAAATTTATTTGCAATTATTCAAAGGTCTTTGGAAGTTCACACTATATAATATATAATATACCTAGTTAGCAATTAATGCTTTTCATATAAGTTTATCTTCAAAATTTTATTAAGTAGTTTTTAATATACACAAATCGGTATAGTTTACCTCATATTTACTTGTCATATAAAAAATTCCCATTGATGTCCCTGCGACGCCGGCGGTTCCATTAAATCTGCTTTGTACATGCGGCATTTTTTATTTTTATGTCTAGTAAATACACGGTAAACTTATATAAATACATATTAATTATAATTCTTAAACGTCGGAGCATGAAAGCGTCGACGTATATTTGTCAGTTGCTTATAGCTCTGCCTATTTCCATTCTAATAGATATAAATAAATAAATAAATAAATATAAAATAATCATTTATTGCCAGGAAACAAAATAGTTTACAGACAAACGGTGAAAAGTTACTTGTCTAGCAGATTGCCTGTTTTATATACGTATTCAAATGTTAATTTGTTTAAACTTTACCGAAACTTCACTAAATAATAAATACAAATACAATACAAATAAAAAATATGCCACAAGTTTGGTACTTACAGTATTTAGCGCCATTGCTTTGAGCTTGATTTAGGTTCGCATTGCTTGTCAAAAAATCAAATACCATCTGCACATTTCAATGTGGTGTGTTTCGGAAATCGGCTTTCTGGTACCCCGGTTGCATTGTACGACTAGGACTTTAAAAAACACCACCGATAAATGTCACAAAACTTAAATATTATAGTTATTCGGTGCTTGCACTATGCGGGATACGTGCGCGTAGGGTGGAGCCGGAGCTTATATCAGAGGCCACTGACGTCAATTCCGTTGTGGGGTCCACCATTATCACCGAACTTTAATTTGGCAATTGCAGGCGCTGCAATTTTTTTTTCTCATTTTTTTTGCACATACGTGTTTTGTTAACTATTTAACTTCACATCTGCCAAGAAAAATGTTTTTTTCTTTTATGACCGAACCCGCCTATTCAATCATAAACGTCACAATAAGGAAATAAAGAAAGGAAAGAACTGTATTACAGGACTAGGACCTCAGATACGCCAGCAAATTATGTTTGAAGTTGATAAGATTGCCACTATTTTTAACAATACTAGGTAGGTTGTCGTCTTCTTTAAGACCCTTGAAAAATAATGTGTTCATTGATTTTTTAAATTCGTTTTAGCAATATGGAAATCTGATTTATAGCGAAATGATTATGTATTCGATAATTAAATGTTATACTTTCATTGAGATGACTTGGAAACATTCCATTTATAATTTTGAATATAAAAATAATTGTAAAATGATTCCACCTTAGCCTGACCGAGAGCCAGTTGAGTGTTGTATTTAGCATCAAATTAACAAGTGTAAACCTGTTACACTTGAGAATCAATCTCATTTCCCTGTTCTGTAGTTTTTGGAGTGCTGACGTACAATTAATATCAAGTGGGTATGAAATACTAGCACAGTGGTCGAAATGTGGTTGAATTATTGTCTTAAAAACTGTTATCTTAGTGTATACCCAGCTAAAAATTTAAGTGTCGACGACTTCAGCTAAAGGAAATTCGACTAAAACAGGTCAAAATTACGTAATTTTTAAGTTTAATTTGATAGAATTCACTACGATATCTATCAGATACAGGTCAATTACTGGTAAAATTAATGCTCTAATAGGTTATGAGAAATATTTTTGTTATTATTTTTACCTGATAGGTAGTGTACATTAAAACACCAATTATGTGGTAGGGAATACACGGTCTTAATAACCTAATAGGGTAAGTAGGTAGAAAGTAACCCATTTGGAAAAATTTGGTAAACTTAATAAGGGAACATTATTTGTCACCTAATAAGTAATATGATTGTTAAATAACTTATTAAGTAATTTTTGTTAAGTTATCATTAGACCCTAATAGAAGATATAGGTGAAATGTATTGAAATGACTAAGTAGGTATAGACCGTACCAAACTTATAGCAGTTTAAGTCGTAAAACAGAGAAGCACTCGATCTAATAAAAACATGACGTTCGTCTGTTCGATAGGAACTTAAAATATTAGAATTTTTCCACCAAGGCTACAAATAATTGGGGACACATACATAAATTCTCTTGCTGATTAAATTGCATTGGCTGAAGTCTTATTGAATACTTCTTGTTAGTTAAATCTTATTGAACAACAGGCATGTATACTTGCTTGCAAATAAAATAGTACATTATTTTATTAATATTACTATCTAAATTGCCGGCTACTGTGAAAAAAAACACGAGTAAAATTGGACTCCGGAACGTTAGAGTTATGAAAAAAATGCACATAGACAATTTTATGAAGAATTAATTTTTCTATAAAAGTCAGTGGTGGAATATGTCTATCTTCAATACTTTAGACGTGAGAGTGATTGAAAGTTGAATAAAAAATTTACAGTTGTCCAGTGTGTGACTTTCAACCATCTTCTCGCCAAAAGTATTTAAGATAGACATATGCTACCACTGACATTTTTATAGAAAATTTAGTTTTCTATAAAATTGTTTACGTCCATTTTCTTCATAACTCTAATGGATTTTACAGCGTTTCAAGTTAAACGTGCAGGTGTGTTCAGTTACTGAAGAAACCATGGTGGAAAGAAAATTCTTTCAAAAGCGCGAGCCAAACATTCGACAGTGTTGTACGTCTCTATCTTCGTCGTACAGCCGCATTAAAATGAAACGAAAAGAGGTACACAGATTAATGACAGAGGTCGTAGTAATTGCCCACATACCGACAGTGTAAAAGAAAGAGATTCACTTGTTGACGGCATTTCGTAGCTTGCTTGGACCATTTTTTCAACCCAGAATGCTATATGTTTGGTATAATGTATAATCATATTTCTTGAACAAGACTAAGGATCGTAGAAGTTCTTAAATTTCCACCAAAAAGTCGAAATAACTTCATTATTCAACCAATAAGTTATTTAAACCTGTTGGTCGAAATTATCACTTATTAAGTAGTACAGGCAGAGAGCAACCATATTAATTTGAAATGGAATGATGAAAACTGAAATGAAAATGTAAACTTTGTTTGTGAAATAATTTAATTCATAAATAATCGTTAAACATATTAATAATTAATAAATTTGAAATTAAAGCAAAATGGATTACGAAAAAAAATATATATACAAAAATGAAAATTGAAAAATTTAATTATTGCAATTTAAATTTATATATTATATATATTTATAATAATTGCTGTTTTTACGGAGGGGTTTTGTAATATTTCAAGGTACAATATACAATATTAACAGAGAAAAATCTTTCCCACGTAAATTCACGCGAATCATGCTTAATAAACGCGCCACAAATGAAACAACTTGTCATATAAAATTATGTATCTTATAATATATTATGAACCATTTCATCATATTAAGTTATATTTTTGACCAAACAGAATTTTGAAGACAAATGTAAGGTGTGACTGGTGAAAAATAAGTAAACAACGGCATTGATTCCATATTATTGTCGACATTGAATGGGTGTCTTGTAACCTAATGTAATAGGTCAAATATACTTCTTTAACTTATTTTGCATGTCAATACGACGTGTCAAAAAACACCATTTAGGTTGTATCGACATCGAATTTATGTCCTATATCACCTATGGAAATCGGTGGCGTCACCTGTTCGACATGCAGTCGATGTCGAATGACACCTAAATTGTTAGCTGGGTGCAGACAAGTTATTTGAAATTCGAGAAAAGAAATACAGTTTTGTTGATATTTTCTTGTATATATGTATTTATGCAAGTATGATACAATTTATCTTACCTTGTACTTTTTTTAGGGAACTCCATAATATCTAAAGTTAATAGAATAGAATAGAATAGAATCATTATTTATTCAATAGTACAAAATGTATAGAACACGTCAAAAAGTAAATGTGGTTTAAAGTTGTAACAATTCACAAAATGATCAAATAAACATTTCTTGAATTAGTAAGTATCATTATCATTTGATATAAAATATAAATAATTGTTTAAAAGACAAAAATAAAAACTTGATAAAATACACTTTAAAAAACTTTAAAAACCTAACTTAATTTAATTGTTACAGTAATTTAATCAAAGGCAGTAGTGAAGTAGTCTTCAATTTTGTAAATTGCGTTTTTACACAGAACGTCTTTTAAGCATTTTTTAAAATGTTTAAATGGCAACTGTTTCACATGGTTTGGAAGAGTATTATAAATGCGAGGTAACTGATATGTGGCACTTTTTTGTACTTTAGTTCTTGTTGTTTGGATAGGATTTAAATATGGATTTGTTGTTCCTCTGGTGTCATATGTATGCACTAGTTCTTGCTTGCTGAACAGTTCGTAATTAGCTTTTACAAAACATGCACTTTCGTAGATATAAATGGATGGTAAGGTAAGGATGTTCTTTTCCTGGAATATGTTTTTGCATGATTCATAGCGTTTTAGGTGAAATATGCTTCTGATGCAGGCTTTGTGGATTTTAAATATTCGATGTGCCTCTACAGAGTTACCCCAAAAGATGATGCCATATTTTATGCGAGAGTGGATATATGCGTAGTATGCGCTTAAACTTGCTTCTTCATTTATCGATGACGATAACATTTTTAATGCGTAGTTGAAACCACTTAATTTAGCTGAGATGTAGTTTATATGGGTTTTCCAGTTTAATTTGGTATCTATATTTATTCCTAGAAACACTGTGTTATCAATAATATGGTCAGTTTATTATAAACACTCACTCGAAGAGGAGGTAATTGTGGATGTAACATTGAACTAAAACACACACGTGTATTTTTCATCTTAAAGTAACCCACTCATAAGTAATTTTTCACGATCTATTACGAATCTAAAAGTATATTATTAATATTTGTTCTAAATGCTGTGAAGTTAACCTTCGCCACCTGTCAATAAAAATCCATTTATATTGAGAAAAAGACCACTCAACGAATGTGCTATTGATGCAGTTCAGAGAAGAAACTGCTATAGCATGTACCTACTGAAGGGGCAAAAACTTTCGAAATAGTTAGGTCAATGCGTCTCAAATAAGCACAATGTCTCATCACATGCCACTTTTCAAGGCTCCTGGGATCGAAAAATATCTTTGCATCACTACTTCATTTATACTTCAATTTGTAGAAAATTCATTTCTACTCAAAACTAGAGCCATTCAGATAGTCCAGTGAATACCTTTTAATATCTCTTTCAGTTATCGAGAAAATGGCTCCAGGAGTTTTAAGTGAGACACCCTGTATATCCATCCAGTCCCAAGCGATTTGTGTAAATACTTTTAACTATTCTCTTCTTTCCTCAGATACAAGTAACGGATAAGGGGGAATCCAAAACGAAAAAATCACCTTCAGAAGATCGAATTGGTTCCAAGGCGAAATCCTGGAGGGAACAATTTAGTAAAAACTCCCTGTCCTCAGCGAGTACTTCATATCTGAGCCCTCCAAATTTCCAGGCATCCATAAATAAAACCGTAAGCAGTCGTGCTGAATCGAGCAGACGCTCATTCTACGACTTACATAAGAAGCCCCAGCAAGGCAATTTGTATGATGTTTCGGGCTTAAGTGTCTCTCCAAGCCAGTCAGCAATCGAAGAGAGAACTATAGACCCCAACCTTCTAGCCTACATAAGAAAATTGTTGAGCATGTCCAGGGACAGCGTAGACAATTTGACTGCGTCGACGAGCAACGTGCAAACGCCGAGCCAGAGTGTGGTGGAGATGGATTCGAACAATCCGTTAGCGCAGCTGCACAACCTGATTAAGTATTTTAATTTGAAGGCAGAGGATATCGCCAGGGAGTTGAGCTATTCCCCGGATGTCAGTACGATCCACTTTGAATCTACCTCTAGCGTTTCTGAAAAGTCGCTACGACAACGACGACTGGAGCAGCAAAAAGGGGGCAACCTTGCCCCTATCCAAAGTCCAAGGAGTGACTCTGAAACACCATCTAGTACACGCACGGTAAGTAAATAAGTAATAATAACTTTATTGGAAATAGGTAATTCCTAATACATACATATACAAATATAATAGAAACGCAGAATGAAAAACATACGTATTATAAACTTACAGTTAAATTTAAGGAAGTTGTATCGCAATTTACGTTATTTAAGAAAGTCACCAAACTTTCAGCAAACTTAATTCACATATCGATAAATATTCTGGTAAAATATGAACTCCATTTATCGTACCGTTTCCGAGATTCATTCAAATCAAATCAAATATGCTTTATTGTCCAGAAGAACATTTCTTGTTGACAAAGTGCTGTATAAACAAATATATAAAATAGAGAAATATAAATAAACTAAGAAAAAAGTGAGGAGTAAAAACAATAAAAACAATGAAAAACAAAACAAAAACTAGTCAAATAGCATCAATTTACAGACCAAAATTAATGTGCACTTTTGAACATATTACAGTGTGTCCTCAAAAAATTCTTTTAAATGATAATAAGGCTTTACAAGTTTACTTTTTACTGTCTTCCTGAAACGAATATACGAATTAATATCTTTAACATCATTGGGTAGGTGATTATACATCTTATAACCATTGTAAATAATAGTCTTTGACCAGGGAGGAACTCGGAATTGGCATAGAAAGATTATTGTTTTGACGAGTAATATAATGGGGAGAATTTTCACTTATATTACTTTTATGTTTAGGAATTAAACATACCGTTTCCAAAATGAAAATGGAAATAACTGTAAGAATTCCATGTGCCAAAAAAAGTGGTTTGCATGAATCACGAATTCTTGCTTTACACAAATAACGAACAGGACGCTTTTGAATTACAAGAATCTTATTTATCAAATAATTACTGCTTACACCCCAGAACGAAATACCGTATCTCAAATGTGATTCAATTAGTGCAAAGTATGCGGTTTTCGCAGTCATGAAGCCCAGATCATTTGAAATGACTAACGCTCAGAGTTCGCAGTTTTTGACATTTAACATGCGTTTATGGACGCTATGCAAAATAAATTGATTTCGTGAACTATTTTCCCTCTTAAGACTGATCCTTATTTAAGAATGATCTCAAAAATGAGGCAAACTTAAATTGATTTTTGAGGAAGCACATGTATAAATATCGAGATGATTCACCGTCTAGTAACGTAATGGTAGCTACCCGAAAATTATTGAAATTATTGAATGGGGACATGAGTAGTAGATGTGGCAACGTCACACTATTTCTAATACTTGGCGCGGGTATTTGAAAATACTTTGCGTTTATTTTAAATGCTGTATCATAGAAGAATGTAGAAGATTTACAAATTTTCATTCCGATTTTATTTATTGTATGTATAATAATATATTTTTCCATTAATTTATTAACGGAGGTAAAAATATTTTTTAAAATTTGTCAAAAATAATATAGATACCTGACTCTTATAGCCTGAGAGGCAGCGAGACAGTTTTCGTGAAATCTTTTCTATAAAGCTAGTTTTTTTTCCAAAGGGAGTTTAGATAGTATCTATAATAAAGGTGCAATTCTTTAAAAAATTAAACATCATGTTGCAAAACAAATAGATGGACGACAATTTCGTTTTTCGAATTGTCATGAATTGTCAAAAAATGACGATTAGCCTTCGCTCCTGCTGGCCCCAATTTTTGATTTTCACCTCGCGATTCACTTTGTACAGTCATTGCCATTGAGACATAGAACCGGGTCTCCGACCGCCGTATTTATTCAGTTCTTACGTTTGAAAAATTGACTTGCAGCCGTGCTAATTGGCGACTATTTTTAAGTGATTTCCCGAGTTCGAATCCTGTCCGGGGATACTTTTTTTTTTTCGTTGGTAGATATTTTTGATCCTATAATTGATATTCGCTTCGTTTTATTGCACTTCTCGGAGAAGTTTTGCATTTTTCGCCGCGGAATATTAAACTGATTTTTGGTTGAAATAGTGCAGATTAATATTCCACAGCAGAAAATGCAATACTTCTCCGAGAATTGCGATAGAATAGTAATTGTAGGATAAAAAATATTTGACAAAAATTGAAAAAGGAAAAAAAGCATTCCCGGGCAGGATTTGAACGCGGGGAACCAATTAAAAATAGTTTCCGATTAGCACGGCCCCAAGTCAATTGATACGTTATTATTTATTTATTATATAACATTGTAATCAGTAATTACTTCTACAGTCACCTAGTGGAGTGGAACCGATCTTCCAATAGTAAAATTTACATCTTCTTTTACCAGACTGACATTAGTGATGAGTCGATGAGCTGGTGTCAGAAACTATGTTTTTTTACAATTTTACATTTGTATTTTGACTTGTGCAAAAATTTTATAATTTAAATCATCAATAAACTATCTATCTATACGCAGCCTGGCCAAATCTTTCCCTACTATCTCTGTCTCTCGCTTCTCAAGTTTATCGATTCGCTAACAGATGTCGCACCTCTCGTGATATAATTACCTTAAGAATATAAAATATAAAAAGAATACTATGTTTTCTACCAAGAAAGTAATATTCATATGAAGTCAACCTTTCGATACTATATTTTACCTTAACCTTTGGTATATTCGAAAACTTTCTTGGCGAAGAGATTTCCTTAATTCTGTCTTGGCGACAAATTATTTCTATACCAGCACGTTCTCTACGATTTCATAACCTTCAAAATGGAATGATGCCACATGTGACATTGTGCGAGAGGAACAAAATGGAGGTCCTCAACCATTTAACTAGATAACATTTAAAATCTGTTATCATCGGAGAACGGGGAGCGTATTTAGGAATTTCTCTCATCAGGATTTTGAAATGAAAGATAAGTACTTCTGATTATTACACCATGTAAAAGGAATTATTTTGACATGTTTTGGTTATATGGAATTGGTTAAAAAATTATCTGACAGAAAATAAACCACCAGAGTGAATAACAAATTATCTCCAAGTCTTGACGTTGAGCTTGGAGTTCTGTAGGGTAACATTTTACGACCTCTTTTATTTATCATTTATGTAATTACCAGCTTAACTGTGATTTTTTGAATTTGTATGGAGATGACACTTTATTAGCTGTTTGTGACTACGATCTTGACACCGCTATTAATAAAATGAATATTGAGTTGTGCATAGTTGAAACTTATTTTAAAGTCAAATTAAATCCTATTAAAACAAAAGCAATGGTGATTACAAACAGATTTAAATATAACAACATCAACAGTAAAAGTATTCATTTGTTTATAGATAATACTCAAATTGAAATGGTAGAACAAATTAAATATTTGGGTTTAATTGTTGATAGTATTTTATCATTTAAAAGTCATTTTGAATATATAAAGAATAAAATTCTAAAAAAATTATTTTGTTTTTCAAGAATATCTATTAATTTGGATCTAAAGACTAGAATGACAGTATATAAATCAATAATTCTGCCATATTTTGATTTCTGTGCAAAAATTAATTCCAAGAACTTCAGAATCGAGCTATAAGGGTAATACTCAGATAGCAGGTATACACCAATTTAAAATATGTTGAATACTCTAGATTGGATGCATGTATCAGTGAGAATTACCTATTTTGCATTAATTTCTATATTTAAAATTTTAAAGGGTTTGATGCCAACATATCTGAATAAGTTTATTACATTTAATTATGAAATTCACTCTTATAATACGAGATCTCTGAACAATCTTCTTATTACCAGAACGAATAATTTTAGAGCAATGAACAATATATTTTTTAAGAGACTGCGGGAATATAATAACTTACCAAAAAAAAATTAAAGACAGCAGGTCACTAAATATTTTTAAACACTATTTAGCCACCTATCTGAGAAATTCTCTCCGATTCCATCTCACATATAAATCAACCATTTTTTATTGTTTAGATACATGTATATGTATATTTGTGTATTTTATTTGTTCAAATTATTGTGTCTATTGAGTATATAGAGTCGGGCCAAATTTAAAAAGACCGTTGTATGAATTAATATTGCACATACGTTTTCACTATCTCTTGCACACAAACTTAAAGCCATAGCCTAAAGACATTGTCAATGTATGTCTACCAAGATTCTTTCCCACTTCTTTTGAGACGGAAATATGAAATGCACACTGAGGAGTGAGAAACATAGTCATAAGCTCAGCGATTCTCAAACTGTGTGATTTGACGACGAATATTATTTATTTCCCGTGAACTAACACCACTCTAAATATGAAAAACGTCTTTATATGAAATATTTAAGTTATTTTTAGTGGTAAATAGTGGATATTCATCCGTTAAACGAACAATATCAAACCACTAAGTCTTGCAATTTTCTATTACGTACATAGTACACGTCTTAGAGCAGAACAAAGTAGCTAGCCTACCTCAATCGGTAAGATGCTCGATGTAATAAATATAAATGGGGTTGGTGCGGGATCGATCCCCAACACTTCTATTTTTTTTTTTTTTTCATTAAGCTCTATTAAAAGTTAATAATTTTCGTTGTATAATTTTTATTTTATTAAACTGCGCCTCGAGTTTTGTTAAAACTTTATTTTCCCCAAAAATGTGTCTTTTTTTATTTTGTCAACTAGAATTTTTATTTATTACCGCTAAAAGAAAAATAATTTATTTTCGTTATTCTCATAGAGATTTCAGATTTTTTTTTTTTTATATGAAATATTTTATTTTTACTGACATCGTTTCCCCTACTAATAGTACGATCCTATCCTTTCCTGGCAAGAAATGCCCAAACCTTCCCGTGTCTCTTGCTGGACTGTAGCAATATTAGTCTTTGATTTCTTTTTCTGATCACTCATTGTTATTGACTGAATTGGGCAATTCATTTTTTGTTATCAGTTTCATTTGTGCCTGAACCTATATACCTACAGTGTCCGTCGTAAAGTTGGCTACATATCGGAAAAATTTGTATTGAGATTTCTAAAAAATACTATATTGGGGGTTCGTTTCTTTTTTTACATGCAAATACCTTTATTCAACTAAAATACATACAGTTTTTGTCGAAACTAATCAAATATTTGTGAAATAGACACAAGAGTTTATGATTTTTCCTATAGTAATTAATGGTAGGGGTAAAATTTGCACTTTTTTATTTTCCTCATATCTGCTTCAAAATCGATATATACATATATATTAGTTGCGTCATTTTGGCATTTTACCTCAAAAAAAGGTACAGGGTCAATTGACTTCATTTTTGTGGCAGAGTTCAAAAAGGCATTTAGAAAATACAGTACCTTTTATTTTTTAGCGGAAATGTTTGGTTTAAATTTTGGACCAATAATTGGCCAATATTAATGGCCAATTTAATTTAATTAATTGAAAAATTTGTTATCATACACAATATGACATAGAATTAGACGAAAATGGTTACTCTGGGGTTTTTGAAGTCGCTGATCACCAATCTGAAGTCCGATTTGGGGAATTCAAAATGGCGGACCGGAAATCGGGCCATTTTCCATAAGAAATGACAATGGATATCTTGGCCTTGAAAATCTGTGCTAGGAGGTTTCCGAGGTTGCTGATTACGAATCTGAGGTCTGATTTGGTAAATTCAAAATGGCGGACCGGAAGTAGAGTTCATTTATCAAGAAAAACTCGTAACTTTTTCGCTTTTGGACTGAAAATGAGTACTCGGGGGTTTTTGAGGTCTCTGATAACGAATCAAAGGCCTAATTTACGAAATACAAAATGTCGGACCGGAATAACACTCTATTTCTCCTGAAAACTCGTATTATATTCTTTTTTGGGCTGAACGTGGGGGGGGGGGACTCGGAGATTCTCGTTATCGCTGATAACGAATCTGATGTCCAGTTAGGGAGAATTCAAAAAGGCGGACCGGAAGTAGTATATTTTTCAGGAAATATTTTTTTATTTTTCGTACTTTCAGCCCGAAAAAGTAAAAAATACGAGGTTTTCCGAAGAGATTGGCTGTTCCTCCTGTGCCCGCCATTTTGAATTTCGTAAATTGGACCTCTGATCCGTAATCAGCGACCTTAAAAACCCCTGAGTACTCATTTTCAGCCCAAGAACGAAAAAATATGAATTTTTCCTGATAAACTGACTCTACTTCCGGTCCGCCATTTTGAATTTACCAAATCAGGCCTCGCATTCGTAATCAGGGACCCCGAGAACTCCCGAGTACAGATTTTCAAACCCAAGATATCCATTCTCATTCTTCTTATAGAAAATGGCCCGATTTCCGGTCCGCCATTTTGAATTTCCCAAATTGGACTTCAGATTGGTGATCAGCGACCCCAGAAACCACCGAGTAACCATTTTCGTTTAATTATATGGCATATTGTGTATGATAACAAATTTTTCAATTAATTTAATTAAATTGGCCAATTATCGGAAAAGAAATGAAACCAAACATTTCCGCCAAAAAATAAGAGGTACTGTTTTTTTAAATGCCTTTCTGTACTCTTTGCAACAAGAATTAAGTCAATTGACCCTGTACCTTTTTTTGAGGTTTTCAGATTTTTCATGCTAAAATGACGCGACTATATGAAGTCCTTGTTGTATTCTATATGCACTTTTTCTTCATAACATTTTTCGATATCTTAACAATTTGACCCATTTTTCGGTACCACCGTCAACTATTTTTTACAGTCCTGCCAAACCGGTGATCACATGACATGTGTCAAAATGTAATTTTTTGTTGTTGGACATGCATAAACAAACCCCCAATAGAGTTTTTTAGAAATGTAAAAAACACAATTTTTTCCCATATGTAGCCAACCTTATGGACACTGTATAATCAGAATTCCACTAAAATTATGAAGTTACTAAATTAAATAATCTTAACATTTTATGATAATATCTTTTATATATTTTTAAAATTATTTAGCGATATCATTGCTGAGAACTGTTTGAGAACTACTGGTATTTATTATGCTTTAAATAAAATCTTAGTTCAGACGTTTTAGCGGCCATGACACACGTCAGTTTAAATTGTACCCGACTTTATTTGTTTTATATTAGGCTTTTCCTATCTGAATAAAGATTATTATAAAAGCCAAGTGTCTAAGTTTGAAATCTTAGATTTAAGCGAGACCTATTATATTTTGTTAGCTTATATTTTTTAATTTGTTGTTATAAGTAATTCACTGTAACGCCTGAAACTCTTTTTTATTCTCTAAATAGGCTAAATCCACTAACTCAATAATGGCCCAATACACGAACGTGACGGACTCATGCACTAAGCGCATAGCCAATCTGGCATCGATGATTCAACAGATAAGAGAAGAGAAGATCGAAATGCTGCAGAACCCACCGGGTGTGGTGGCTGAGAATAATTTGGGGACTGCCACTAGTGAGCAAGATGTTTCGACGGGTTATTTGAGCTTGCCACCAGGATCTGAGGCGGAGAGTAGATATTCTTCTGTGGATAGTTTAGATGACGAGGAGATTCACAGGAGGCTCCTGGAAATTGATCTTACTCTAGCAAACAAGCTGAGGAAGTTTACTCCGTTATCAGATGAACCGATAATTGAAGAGAAAGACAGTGGAAAGGATGTAGCAGGTATGTTCCCTTTTAGCCCAATTCCCAGGGAAAATAAATAGCGGTAAAAGCTGAGAAAAAAAGAATCTTTATGATAACTTTTCATTTTTTGGTAGATTTTTAGTAGTAAAATGTATTTTGAAAAGTTATCAAGGCCAAGTTTAAGGTAGTTATATCGCAATTTATGTTATTTAAGAAAGTCACGAAACTTTCAGCAAACTTAATTCACGTATCGATAAACATTCTGGTAAAATATGAACTCCATTTTTCGTACCGTTTCCGAGATTCATTCGCTTAAAGTTCGCAGTTTTTGACATTTAACATTACGTTTATGGATGCCATGCGAAATAAATTGATGTCGTGACACTATTTTCCCACGTACAACTGATCCTTATCTAAGAATTATCTCACGACGAGGCAACCTTAAATTAATTCCTGACGAAGCATGCGTATAAATATCGAGATGATTCACCGTTTAATAATGTAATAGCAGGTAGCCGAAAATTATTGAATGGAGACATAAGTAGTAAACGCGACAACGTCGCACTATTTCTAATACTTAGCGTTGATATTTGAAAATACTTTGCGTTTATTTTAAATGCAGTATCATATTAAGAAAATAGAAAATTTACAAATTTCCATTCCGATTTTATTTATTGTATGTATGATAATATAGTTTTCCATTAATTTATTAAAAGAGGTAAGAATCCAAAATTTGATGAATGAATAAATTTTTCAATTGAATTAAAAAGTAAGAATACTTTATTATTTAATTATTATATGATGTTGTAATCAGTTTTTTTTTATTTATTTGAATCTTATCTGCCAGAAATGATTTTGCATTTTTATTTACATAATGAGAAGCTTCTTTTTGACCCGATTCAAACTCGAACAAACTTCACATTCAATAGTAAATACTGAGAGTAATCTGTTTTTATTTTCGGCTACAATTTTTTCCAGAGATAACACATTTTGGCATTTGGTTTTTTTGTATGAACCCTTTATAACGCACTTGATCATTGCAATCATTGAAATAATAAAATTGACATAATAAACATTGGTAAAAGTACAATGTACAAAGTCGAGCCGATCAGCTGGCATCAGAAACTATATGTGGCATTGCCAAATCTTTCCCTACTTTCTCTCTAGCAAGGTGCGACATCTGTTAGCAAATCGATAAAGTTGAGAGTTCATCGATTCGCTAACAGATGTCGCACCTCTCGCGATATAACTACCTTAAGAGTACAGAATTCTATAAAAAAGTGCCTTTACAAGAAATTTCGCACAGTTCTTGCATAAGAATCAAACTTATGAAGTCACGAGCCAACACACAAACACCTTTTTCCTTGCTCAAGTGTTGTGGATAGAAAATGAGTTGACTTTACATTTTTTGTAATTTTTGTGTATTTTATAATTTGTAATATTTTGATTTCAAATTTTTCGCAGCGGTGACTCATACAGCAAAATGCAAATTAAAGCTAAGGACTATCTACTTTTAATAAGCTATTTCAATTTTTTCATTATATTTCACATTCATCAGGAATGTGTGATATAGTGCATGTATCTTAAAATCGGAAATTTTTTATAAAATAAATAAACTTTCAGCAAGTATTGAATACTCACATTTTTTATAAATGCGAGCTACGGAGAACGTAAGGTAAATAGCAGTTCTTTCAATTGCATATAGTCAGTGCCGGATTTTCCAATAGGCAATATAGGCAGCTGCCTAGAGCGGCACATTCTTTAGGGCGGCATGCCGCCAAAATATTTTATGGCTTTTAAAGAATAATGACAAAATAAAAATTATTATCCATTTTATGATTTATAATGAAAAATACACACATGCACAGGCTTGATGAGAGGGGGGGGTCGGGGGTGTTTCCCCCAGGCCCGGCGATTTTGAGGGGGCACGGGTTTCGCCCAAAGCTGGAGGTTAGTATTTGCATTAGGTAAAATGAGAGAGGTATACTTGTAAATCCTTAGTGCGATGCAAATAACGAGTTTCCAATGACTTGTATTGTCTATAATGAGATAAATATGAAATAGTTAGGTATAGGAATATTTTCGTTGTGGCTGTTTAAAATTTGTATCGTGATAAATATTTTAGTCTTAGGGAATATCATCCCTCGCTCCTTAAAATTTTGATTGGGATAAATATTGTAATCTAGGGAGTAGCACCCTCTGTTCTGGATAATTTTGACTGGACAGATATTCAATTTTGAGGAATATCATCTCATCGCTTTCCAAAATGCCGACACTGAGATAAATATTCAATGTTAAGGAATGTTACTCCCTCGCTCTTCAAAATTTTGACCGAGAGAAATATTCAGTCCTAAGGAATACTCCCCCCCCCCCTCTTCAAAATTAGGATTGACATTTTATTAATGACACCTTCCCCTCTCATACTTTTTCGCCAAAATGCAAAATTATCACACATTTCTTATTCATTACAAAAAGGACGTTTTTAATTCGTTGTCCATCTTCGATGAAGATAATTATTGATATCACGGTATCTCTGTAATAGTTGGCTGAATTGAAGCATAGTTTTTTTGGTAATTTAGAACTTTTGAGAATGTATTTGGGAAATGTCTCAAATGGGAACGCATTTTTGATATTGGAAATTGTAAGCGAATGTGGAAAGCCCGGAAGTCAGGGAATTTCATAATTTTCAATTGTTACAAATTCTGTTTATGAGGCAAAAAATAAATACAATAATTTTCAAAGGCCGTTGACCAAAGTCTCAATCCTTTCAATTATGACAGGGATTTAAATTGTGCACCAGACAAAAATACATGACAAATGTTTATCTTTGCAATATCTCACAATTTGTTAATTTCAGGACTCGCCAGAGAAGCCGTCGACAAGGCGACCGAGGAACTGTGGATGAGACTGAAGCGCTTAACTGAGGCCGCCGACAACCAGACAGAGGTAATGCCTATTTCTGATAGTTCCAAAGACAATAACCAACCATTCGTGCCATTCCTGTCGGACATTCCTAAACTGCCAAAGCTAGAGGCGCAACCGGAGGAAAAATCACATCCCCCTACCTATCAGAGACGTCCGCCTCCCTCGAAAGGCCTAACGATAGCTAAGAAATTCAACGGCAATATTTCATTGGTTCCGCACGAATTATCCACGATAGCCGAGGCGGATAGCCTGGTTTCGACTAGGATAAGTAGCGGTGGGGTTAGCCCTGGCACCTCGAAGGCCTCCCAGGGAGTCACCCCTCGCAAAGAACTTCAAGTAGTCGACGAAGTTGTTAGAACCGAGCAACAAGAAAGCGAGACTCTGTCAAGTAGTAAATCGTCAAAATCCAGCAGCAACAAGTGGCCGATCACTAGCGTCAGCCTTGGAGAAAGACCTTGGGATTCTTCGAATGGTAGAACCACAGAGACGGACAGATCGAAGAGCAGTAAAAGTCGGACACCTTCACATTATTCCCTGTCTATGGACGTAAGCACAAAATCGCAAACTTCCGGTAACATGTCTCTCGGCAAGTCCATGACAGCAGTGTCCAAGAAGGCCGTTTTAGTATCTTCAAGTTCGAGCGATGATCTGGAGTCGATCGAGGCGATGTTGAGGAGTATCGGCATGGACTGGGCCATTCCCACCCTACACAAAACCCACGAAGCCCTGGCCCTGGCATCCAGCTCTAGCTCGCAAGATGTCAGTGTCAAGCAGAAGTCGAAAAGCAGCGAGTCCACCAGTAGCGAGATCAGCTTGAAGGAGTTCCTAAGCAAGCAAGTAACAATGGGTAAAGTGTCATCGAGTAGTTTGATCTCGGATGCGAGTCCTGCGAGCATATCGTTGGAATTCTCCAACTTATCGGCCATACAACATAATGCGGGTGAGAACAAAAGCAAGCGAACATCTACGCCGATCACTTCGAGTGCTAGTAAATCAAAAGATTCCTTGAAACAGGTGATATTTTCCAATGGGTCTGATATTTCTTCAGTAAACCCATACGACAATCTATCATTCCATAGTTTAGGTGAGCAGTCGCATTCTAAGGATAGCGGGTGATATATTTTATATTGTTGTTTGTAATTTTTTATCATGTACTATTTTAATAAATACTTATATATTTTTTAATAACGATTCTTGCGGTTTTTTTTAATTACAACAGTGCTGGAGAAGCTTCGGCAGCTAAGTTGAAATCACTAGGGACTTAATCTAAAAATAAGCAAGTGGTTTTTTCACAAGTAAAAATAAAAATCTTCTGGTGTTGATGAATTACCTATAAGAATTTTTGAAAATTCTGCTCTTGATGTGTCAGTTTCGATAATCAATAAATCATTTTCAAAACTTTCAAAAAAAGTTGTTCGACGTTCAGCGCGTGCGGACGTGCGGCAGTGCGCTCCTAGATTAAATTCGAAAAATTAGCTGAAAGGTGACACGAGGGTCTCTGCATAGAATTGGTGCTACTTAACATAGGAGTATAAATGGGAAAAACAATTAAACATAATTAATTGATAAAATGAAATAAAGAACAGTCAGTGCATAGAAAATCCTTACTTCATTTATAAGTGACTGGTGCAATAAAAAAAGGACAAAGGTAATACCATCTGGTACCCAACAAATGACTGGTGCAGTGCAATAAACCTTAAAGTGAGGCAGGCCACCTGAAGGAAAAAATCATAAATTACAATAATTTAACCCAAACAGAACAGGACCGGAGTTATAAAATTTTAACGGCCCCCAATACCAAATATTATTGAATAGGCATGTTAATATGCTGAAGTGTTTTTGTGCTGAAATATTTATCAGTTTGAAAAAATAAGTAAAAAAAGTGTTTATCTACATATTCTGATAGACAGGATTGGACCTAAGTAACATCTAACCCTGGAAATAAAATGGCATGCTCAAATTGTCAAGGTAAAGTAGGAAAAGAATTATTTTCCTGTGATGATTGTGAAAATAAAATATGTAAAAATTGCGCAAAATTATCATCATCAGAGGTGAGTATTACAACTTAAAGAAAGAGTCATGAAATTTCACTGTCAACCATGCTTAAAATTCCAAACATTTCCATTATTAAAAAATGCTATTGAAGACAAAGACAAAGTTATCGAAGGAAAAGAAAAAATAATATCCTTGCTAGAGATGCAATTAGCAGAACTAAAAGCTGAAGTAAATGGGAAAAATAAAAATACATATACAAATACAATGACATATGCTAATATAGTGAGGAAGCAGACAGAGCCAATAGCAGTCAACTACCCTAGCTTAATTATAACTCCAAAAATGCCACAAGACGTTAAAAAAACAGAAGAGGAAATTAAAAAATGTATAAAGCCGGCTGAATTAAAAGTTAGCGTAAAAAATGTCAAGTCCACAAATAAAGGCAGCATAGTAATTAAATGCCTAAACAAAAATGATATAAATATTATAAAAAATGCTGCTGAAGAAAAGCTAGATAGAAATTATGAAATTAAGGTGACAAAAATGTGGAAACCAAGAGTAAAAATTATAGGGTATGAGGGCGACCTAAGTGGAGATGTACTAAATCAATGTATGAGATCAAAATCAACTTGATGTCAATGACGAACTTAACATAACTTACATTAAAAAAACGAAAGATAAAGGAGGAACAATCTTTGCTGAGTGTTCTCCAAATTTATTCTACAAGTTAATGAGTGACAAAAAAATATACATCGGATGGGAACACTTACCAGTGTATGAAGATCTGAGTATACCAAGATGCTTTAAATGTGAGCAGTACTACCATAAAGATGACAATTGTACGAATAAAATTGTATGCGAATTTTGCTCAGAAGAACATGACAAAAAAGACTGCCCACAGGTAAACAAAAAGTGTAATAATTATGTACGTTAGAAGCAACTGATCCCAACTGCCCATCATTCCTATATCTAATTCAAGTGCTAAAAAATATAACGAACTATAACTGTGTTCATGGCTAACCAAGGCGAAATCGAAGTTCTAGAAAAACTCAATCTTTTGGTTGATAATAATCAGTCAAATTAATTTTAATAATAAGAGTTCTTAAATATTATTCATTTAAACATAAGAAGTGTTCATAAAAATTTCGATGAGCTGCTTGTGTTTCTTCAATCTTATAACCTAATGGATTCACAAATAATTATACTAAGTGAATGTTGGAATATTCAAAGCTGTGATCAGTATAATATACTTTGTTTCGAAACCTACTACAATGAGGGTGACTATAAAAAAAATGATGGAGTATTAATATTCGTTGAGTCTGCAATTGTTCCAACCGTTAAAAATATAAAACTTGAGAAATCATCATAATATCCGTTGTTATCCATATGGTTCCTTCGATTTAGTATTGTGTTTGGTTTTACATATTTTGAGTGGGAAAACTGCTTTATCCATCGGGTTCAAAAATGTATTATGAAATAATAAATGATTAACATTGAAATCAATGATCCTCTGCTTCTACGATCTATCGAAAGCCTTCGATTGCATGCAGCATGAAATATTGTAGCAGAAACTAGAACATTATGGTTTCAGAGGTATTACCGAAAATTGGTTTTGGTTTTATTTGTAAGAACATAAACGATATAGTTAGAAATTCAACCTTTTCCAAAAATTAAATGTCCTAGAGTGCATCGAGGTTCTGCTCTGGTGGCAGTTTTATTTCTGGTATATATTAATGATACAACTGAAATCGATGCTAAAGTAGGGATCACCTTATCTCTACTTCGGGGCAGTACAATATAATATTAATTATGCACAAGTATTAAGTAGTATCCAATATAAATTTTTGAGGTGTGTAGTGATTTAAAAACTTAGTAGGTATTTTATCTTTTGATGTCAAAAACCCTTGTATTTTACCATGTAGTAAGTGGAATTTTATTTAAAAATTGGCGGGAACATTCAAAATACAGAAACAACTTAACAGCTGTTCTAAATTGAAATGATTTACCCAACGAAATAGATTTTTTCTCACAACTGCATAATTTTGAAAACAAAAGTAACAAATAAAAGAAGAAATATATTTCGAAACTTTATCGCTGGAGTAAAATGTTTGCGAGTTTCAGACATTTCTTTATTAAATATTTTTCTTGAAAAGTATTGCCATTCGAGTAGTTATTTCTCAAAATTGAAGGTTATTTTTAAAATGCGTTCATTTTTAAGTGGAATACATTTACGGATATTATCGGCCTTCATTTACAAAATTATAAGATTGATAATCACAAAATTCAACACAAATTAAAAAGAATAAATGTATGGACGAATTATTCTGAATCACAGATTAGTTCTGAATGTTAGGCAACCAACATTACCTTTCAGTTATTTCTCTCTTCGAGCATATAGCTATATGCTCGAAGATTTCTCTGGGCAGTTTATAGATCGCTTTTCTTTTTATATACTTTTTTTTAGTTTAAAAGCCCAAGAACTGGTAGTGGCATCTGTTATCACATATCTAAAAGGCTATTAAAAATGTAACGGAAACTGCATTTCATGTTCTAATGAATATATTTCATACGGCAGTTCACCGTATATCCGATAGATGTCGGCGGTTATAGTAATTCTGTAATATCTCTGTTTTAGCTACTTATATTTAAAAAAATATGCAGTGTTATTTGCATATTTGTAAAACTGAACAATAATCACTCACAATGGAAAGAGAAGCATTGATATTTCAGTAGCTTAATAAACAAAGAGAAAACTGTAGTCACAAAAAAGCAAAACTTTCATAGAAGATATTGTTGCTTATTTTTCATTTTCTTCGTTAAAAAAGCAAGCAAAGGTAGTGAAGAATAATTAATACGATTGTAGTTCCGTGGGAACTTTCAATCTTGTGTGTAATAATAAGAAGAAGAATAAATATGTTATGTTTTAATCATGTACTTAAATTGAAGAAATAAGAAATGTAGGTATAATTAAATAAACAAGTGTTCAAATTTCGATTTGCTCTTCGTTATCTTTCATTAATAAGCTGGACGCAACTTTTTTTGCTAGATGCACTATCACCTTTTCGCTGATAGGGGGCTATTCAATAAATACGTTCGCAAAAAGGGCTATTTTTGACCCCCACCTCTCCTATCGCAACACTTTATTACAATTGAGTGTTTATTGGCAAACTCTCATTTCAGACATGATTATAATTTCACGTGCCACATCGTATCATTGCCCGATTTTTTTTACTGTATTTCGGATCGAGCTAACGTGTCTTGTATCAATATAGTGGTTACTATAGTATTATTCGATACTAACCTACCTCTACATTGAATGTGTTTGTCCTTCTCTAATTGGTTTAACTTAACTTTGAAATATTCCGAATTTTGTAATAAAATTTAAGGAACTAAGTACTACATACCTATCGTAAATATTGAGACACAAACATTGTTAAACAAATCTGAATTTGCTTCATGAAATAAGCTTCTCTGATTCAACTTATCCAAACACACCCTATGCAGCTTATCTCAAATACCGACTTTTAAAATTATGCAGTTTCTGGTTTATATCAGAATGCGTTAATAGTTAGGTAATTTTTATAACAAAAAATCTGTTAAATGGAATTTCAAATCCCACATGCGATGAAAATAATTCGTCTTTGGGGCTTATTTATATTTTGCGCATGTGCAGTTGATACGCCACCCGACACGAGGGCTGATAAAGTCAATATTCCTTTAACCTTCAACTTTATGTTTATATCCTTTCAATGATTTATTTCAAAAATCATTTGATACCCACCGAAATGTGTAGAGCTTATTAGTGTTGGTAGTATGAGTTTTGGTAAGTACTTCTTAAAACTACCAATTTTAATTAATGTCTAGACGGTGCATGAAATCAATACGATAATAATGATTTTAGTAATACTTGCATAATTTTTAAATAACTACGGGGGCATACATTTGAGGAATCAGCGCAAATGATTCAAAATTTTTTATTTTCTTATAACTGTTATAACTGCAACTTTCGGTTACCTACTGTTACAGATTTGTCATAATTATTGTTACATACATTGTGTAAACATCAGTTATGTATCTTACCCTAATTTCATAAAAATCATTGATTAGGGATTTTAAGTTTAGACCAGCGCAGCGTTAAAATGAAGTAAAAGGTTGTTGTATCTCAAAATATATCTCTAGATTCGCGAATAAAAATTTCTTCCGCTTATTTTTTTACATCCACAAGAATTTTGAAAAAACGGATATTTTCACGATAACCTTTTTTTTAAAATGAATAAAAGTGTTTCAGGTAAAAGTTGTAGATAATACAGTTATTTATCGAGTTGATCAAGCCCCATGTCCAAAAAGTTTTAAAATCTATCTTTGACATTAAAAAAAATAAAGAAACCACTCCTTTACATACCAAATTCTTTTAAAGAATGAAAAAAGCGAAAAAAAAAAATTATATTAAGATCATGGAAATGTAGATAAAGACCTATGATTTCACTCTTTTGACGATAGGCTGAGCAGAAAATAATATTTTCAAAATCTATCATCTTCTTGAGAACATTTTAAACTGTAATTAACTAAATTTTACAATTTATTACTTATTTTTTCGAAAAGATTTTTGGATTTAAAGGAGTATGTTGGCTTATTTTCTTTTTTTATAATTTTGAGATTAGATTTTATTACTTTAACATCGCATTTAAACAGGTCGATAGATAATTTTATTGTCTAAAATTTTTATCCAAAACATTTTTATCTATCTTCTCAAGAAAATAGGTTATCGCGAAAAAACTGTTCTTTTACTTTTCTCGCATACCCAAGGGAAGTATTGTAATCGGGAAAAAATAACTCTCTGAGATTTCTTTGAATTTTTTACGTTTCAGATCATGTTGATTACGAAAATATAGGTTTTTCATTTCTGTCAATCTATCTGTCGGTCTGTTGATGCATTAACTAAAAAAATACCTGACGAAGTAGGTTCGGTATTTGGAGAATTTATAAAAAAAAATCAAGTTTTCCAGGATTTGTAGATTCGCATTTGTTTTGTAAAATAGTTCATAAACGTCACATAACAGACCTAATCGAGCCCTACAATCGCCATTTATGAAAATCAGACAAATTTGGTAGGTAGCTGACGCTACTGTCACCGAAGAAAAGGTTAGACTTTCACTGGAAAATATACAGTGTGAACCGTCTCAAGGGAATAGATAACGAAAAAAAAATTTTTTTTGCTCAAATTTAAAATTTCCATGTTTCATGACATTCTAAACCTATTAAATAGAAAAATTGACAATTTCTTAAACACTACTGTATTTTCACTCGACAGATGGCAATAATACTTGGCATATAGTTAACACGTACAATTGGCAACA
This sequence comes from Stenurella melanura, assembly GCA_963583905.1. Taxonomy (NCBI): domain Eukaryota; kingdom Metazoa; phylum Arthropoda; class Insecta; order Coleoptera; family Cerambycidae; genus Stenurella; species Stenurella melanura. The sequence continues at coordinate 1,054,385 of OY757311.1, forward strand.
AAGACGCCAACTAGAGTTTTATTGAGAAATATATAGAGTGGTCATCCTAAGAAACAATTCAACTATGGTAGATGTAAAGGTATTTACGCAAGCCTTCCATATTTGACACCTTTTATTTAATATTGAATTGTTGTTGACGGATGACCACACTGTACATTTTTTTAGTTATCAGTTTTTCTTTGTAATAATAGTGATAATATATTCCGATTATTATTCTCATATTATTGTCGTTTCGTAATTAATAATTTTTTTGAGTGACCGCCCTGTATAAAGGGGAAGTTCTGTGTAAATACTTTTACGGATTTTTTAAAAGTACTTTTGGCTGTAAATAAATAAGTAGAACAGATTTTAATTCGCCGTGCTGAAAGTGTCCACCACCTTGCTGCACTTCTGAACTCTTTTTTTAATGGAATCGAAAACATTTCGCAGTTGAGTTGAGTTGAATTGTTGTTATTTGCTTTAATTTAGTTGTCATTGGAGCTTGCAGGCGGGCGTTGTCAGGAGCTGAAATTTAAAAGACATGAATTAAAAAACACACACAAAAGAAATACATGGGGTATTGTCACACTATAAAAAATGCATGTGCAGTATAGAGAATGCAACTAATAGATTTAAAAAAATAGTTTGCGTAATATTGGTAGTTTTGGCTGTTGTATGCATACCCGTGAAATTTTATATCATAATTTTTGATAAGCGTTTTTTTAAGGCAACATTTTTAGAAATTTGCAATTTGTACATTTGTAGCAAGGACGATATTATGTTTATACCTTAAATATTTTTTTCATCTTTCCATCAAGTCCACAACATGAAATGTTTAAACGATATTACACCTAACCACCATTCATCAACAAAAACTTGAAATCTAAAATGCATAAATTAAGCTTTATCAATAGTTTAAAAAATTAATACGACGCAAACACGAAAGCAAGCAATACATTATTTCACCTATTAGTTGCGTCAAACATTCAACCGAAATAGACCTAAAATGTTAAACTAGTACACAAATATTTAATAATCATAATTGTAAGAAATACATATTCAACGTTATAAAGAATATTTGTTCTTTGTAAATATTTCAGTTCTCTGACGCTAGTTAATAAACCGAGTAGTAAGAAAATATAATGGTCGCTTCAACTGACTGGAACATTTCAGGATACACATCAGATTAATTTGATATTAACGACTAAGAAAAAAAAAATCCATATTCAATTCATTAGCTTATTTTAACCATTCTTTTTGGTACGAAAATAGGTATATTTGTTGGTAGGTATATTAAATAGCTCAACCTCTGTTGTTAAATTTTCCAAAGTAAATCGAATTCATTTTATTATTATTATTATAAGATCCAATAGTTCAATTTGTAAGTAGCGTTGTGCTCTAATCTGAGGAAACTGATTTTTAGCGAAACAATTTGATTTCAAAAATAGTTCAGTGTTTTATTTCATTCGGCAATAATGATATGATTTTTTACCAAGTAAAGGTCGAATCCATCAACTATAAGAAACACTGTTTTAGAAATGCCAATGGAAAATTCGCCTCAAAATCTACCATTGCGAAAGTCATTAGCCAGCGTAGTTGGTAAAAATCCCCATGGATCCTTTCTTATGGACGACGAATGGCAGCAGCGTGCCGAGGAAGAATTAAATGAGACTCCGGAGATTTACAGGCGGGAACTAGAGGCTTTGAGGCTTATGGTTAAAAGTACAAGATATAAATAAAACTTCTTTACCGATATAACATTTCTATTTGTGTATGTTTTTTAGATGATCCTAATTTATCTGTGCCGGATAATGATCAATTCCTACTAAGATTTTTAAGGGCCAGGAAATTTGACAGCAAGAAGGCGTTTCATATGGTAAGTTGAAGTAAAGACGACATATTTATCACAATGAAAAGAATAGCAGTACCGTAATTTGTACAGATTCATTTCTATGTACGTATTTTAAATTGTCGATTTCGTGCCGTTACATAACAACAGGCAGAAAAACTCAGACACCAACGTGAATTATTAAAACGCTTTCGATAGCTTGACCTGTAATTTTGTATGTAAGAAAATTTTAACTCACTTTCAGATGTCGCACTGGCTTGAAATTTTGCATGTCTATACGGTTTACACGGCAATACAACTTGACATATTTTAAATAGAAATACTCAAAATGGCGGACAATTAATTGTCGTTTAATATCTGCTAATTGTTTTCTGCTAACTTTTTAATTCATTGCCTTTAGGGAAACCATCATCAGGTTTTTTTGTGACAATAGTGACAATTATAATCAAAATATTATTGTTCACCGTTGTTTCCTAATTGTTTTTCTAAGTGACCACCCTGTTTATTTTCCACGAAAGTATAGTAAGTTCCCTTCTTGGAAATTATGCCAACTACATGCCAAATATTATTTTCCTATATTAAATTGCTTTTAGATATAATATTGTTGCGTATTTCCACCTCTTAGGAAACACCCTGTATGAATCCGTGGGTTCTAAATAATTTTAACAAGGGGTAAACCACTAACACTTTATTTAATAACTTACTGACTATACAATACTTCAAAATAACCTTTACACTTTGTTTACTTGATATTTAACCTCACTTTTTCGCTACTAATTTCACTTTAGTAAACTTCTTCACTTTTACAAAACTTCTTTCTCTGCGCCGGTACTCGCGCCTTATATACTCTAAAATTACCTCTAGATCCATCCAGAAACAATCAAGAATCTTCTCTCATCACACGCTAGAAAACTCTATTTCTTTCTACAAGTTTCCAGTCACTCACTATTAGGCATAGGCGTATCAATCTCCAGTTTCAAGGGGGTGTAATTCATAACAATATCAACAGATAGACTGACAAAAAACAATAATTACAATGTAGTTGTTACTACTGTCATAAAAAGAAAACCTGTTAGAGGTTTCGATGAAAAAATATACAGGGTGGTAATATAACAGAAAAAGTAATTAATAAATAAAGGCGCCAAATTAAGAGCGAATAAATATCTACCGATTTTTTAAAGGTGAATCAATTTTCGTATTTAAAATATAATACATAATATTTTCATTACCATTCTCCTTCTGTTTGTCCGAATAACATTTTGAAAGAAAAATGAGGAAACTGAAATCAACTTTCCAGTTGAGGGTGATAAAGAAAAGGTTCCATTCAAAGATCAGATGGGATCTCTGCGGACCTATATTTCTAATCCTATGAACAACGTGTGGATAAATGATGGGAAATATATAAATTATTGTTTCTCTTCATCATCTAATTTGCATGAGCAAGGATAATAATCCACTTTTTTCTATTTTCAGTTACAAAGATATTTTTTAATGAGACTAAAGTGTCCAGAACTGTTTGGTTGCTCCTTACCTTCAGAATGTAGTGCGATGTTTGAGCTTCAGGCTCAAAATATGCTTCAACAAAGGGACCAACTAGGTAGAAGAGTATACGTACTTAGAGTAGGTAAGTGCTTTCAAGATATTTTTTTACTTTCGTTACTTGGAGAATATTAAAAACGGCAAATTATATAAAGAAATATGTGAGGACAATTGTTCTTCTTTGATTTATTGGAAGCTTTCAATTCTGTATACACCATCCGAATAAATAGAAACTAATAGTAGGTATACATAGATATATCTTCTAAGTTGTATTAACTATGTATGGAATTTCAAAAATTAGTGATGTAGTGAATTATGAATAAGCACATTACATTACTAGGTGTTCTTTGGTTTCATTGAATAGGATGCTCAAAATTAAAAATAACATTATTATGACAGTCATGCTGTACGTAATGTCTATATTTTCTTTCTTTTAATCCAATGTTTCAACGTCTTGGTAGCATCCTAATCATAACTAAAAATACCTTCTAACGTTTTACAACATCTTAGGTGTGATCGACCTAACCACATCCGTTATTCTTCTTCTTAAGTCAGCTATATCGCGTGGCTTAGTTTTGGATACCTTACTTTCACATTTTGGATACCTTACTTTCACATATCCCCAAGAAATCTAAGGGTGTAAGATCAGGAGAACGTGCTGGCCATTCTAGCTATCCACCGATTTGGTAATGTTAAGTCGAGGTATTGTCGGACATCGATTCTGTAATGTGGTGGTGCTTCTTCCCGCTGAAACCTTATTACACGCGCTGGAATTTGTGAGTTTGCTTGAATAGGACATAAGTTTGTCAAAGTTGGCACGACATTATTTTGGAGCAGAGCTAAATAATTATCTCCATTCAAATTGACATGATATCTAATTATCCCTGCCTAAACATTAACCCTATCAGGATTAACCCAGTGGCAACAGTTTTGACGATTAACATAGCCATGAAGAGTAAATGTGGACTTATCCGAAAACAAAACATTTCCTGGTTGAATAATATTGTTATGTAACCTTTGCTTCACAAAAATACGTTCTTCGAAATCGTCTTCACTAAGCTCCTGAGTTGGAGTCAATTTATAGGGCTGATAAAAATGCACAATAATTGAAATACTGAGTTTATTCCGTTTGGCTGATCCACACTCTATTTATTTCCCTTGTGTATTATAAACGAATAGAGATATTTTAATTCTGTAAAAGCCAATTTGTAGAGCATAAAGAGAGCTTAATTTTTGAATACAACTGGTTTTTTAATATATGAGTATATAGATGGCGCTGTGCTTTAAAGAAATATTTCGATTGGAGAAATGGGGTTTATATAAAAGAAAGTGTAATTCTAAGTAGATGATGTTCTAAAAAAGAATACCATAAAACTAACCCTTTTCGAGATATTTTAGTCCAAATGTTGGCATTTGCCAATATTGAATAATTGTAATCTCTTCAACATTTCAGTCCTTTAAGTGGGACAATTTGTATTTAATTTACAAATTTTAGAAGAAAATATTGAAAGAATCTTGAATATTGAAAGTAACCCTTGGAAAAAAAAACTGAAAATATTATTTATCATATAATTCAAACATTTAAGCAATAAAAAACAATTACGAACATAAAACAATTTTTACGAACTAATGAAATTAAAATAACTATTTTATTTAATTATTGTCATTTTCATTAACACACATCGTAAACCTATTAATTAGTTAAGATCTACAAACTTTTAATAATGTATGCCGATTAATGGCGGCAACACTAGCATTAATTTTATTATAAAGATCTGCCATGTCTTCTATTGGTTCTTTGTACACTTCACTTTTTAAAAATCCCCATAAATAAAAGTCTAATGAAGTAATGTCAGAAGATCAAGAGGGCCATCTAAGTATTCCATTGGTACCGATCCATCTTCCTGGGTATGTTTGATTTAAATAATTAACAACGTTGTGATGATTATGTGGGCTTGGTCCATCGTGATGAAACCATATATTATCCAACTAAGCGGGCAAATTCCTTAATAGTACTTGTAATCATTTTGCAAAAATTGTAAATATCTTTCACTTGTTAAATTCTCATGGTAGAGGTATGGACCAACAATGTAATCATTAACGATACCACACCAAACATTTACTCTAAAACGATTCTGGGATGTGGTATGTCTCATCCACCTAGGATTCTCTTGAGACCAGTAACGACGATTATGTGTTGCGATTACTCCATTATTGTGGAATCGACTTTCATCACTCCACATAATTGTATCTAAAAGATTTAGATTTTTTTCTAAGAGAATTGAAAATTGCGCAAAAAAATCTAATCTCCGTTCATTGTCCCCTAGAATCAAATGATGAACTAAATGAACTTTATATGGAATAAATTTGTTTGTTTTAAGAATTCTGTGGCAGGTGGAACGTGCAATATTTGTTTCTCCCGTCAAATTGCGTATTGACATGGTTGGGTTATTTTCTACTTGATGTAATACCAATGCAATATTTTCATCAGTTGCAGTTATTTTTCTTCTTGTTGTTTTTGGTTTCATAAAAACTCCATAATTTTTCAAATTAGAACATAAACTTACAAAAGTTTTCCGATCTGGTAAAGGTCTGTCAGGAAAACGTATTTCATATAAACTTACAGCTATTGAAGCATTTTTACGACATTCCCCATAAATTAAAATCATGTTTAATTTATCTCCATTTGTATGAGAAACCATATTTAATAATAAATATTCACAAAGAAAAGAATAATTAGGTACAATAATACAGTTCTATTGACACACTAATAAACAAAATGTGACTGAAATGGAGAAATGTCAAAACTATTATTCCAAAGGTAACTTTAATTGTATTTAACTTATAAGATATAAGGATTATTATACTCACTAGATATCAAATATTTTAAATTACAATCTAACCTAATAACAAATCAATTATATGAAAAAGTTTTTAAATATTATCTTCTAAAATTTAAGGAATTTAAAGGACTGAAATGTTGAAGAAATTACAATTATTCAATATTGGCAAATGCCAACATTTGGATTCAAATATCTCGAAAACGGTTAGTTTTATGGTATTTTTTTTGGAACATAATCTGATTAGAAATATATTTTCTTTCACATAAACCCCATTTTAAAGTTTCTCCTATCGAAATATTTCTTTAGAGCACAGCGCCATCTATATGCTGATATATTAAAAAAACAATTATATTCAAAAATGAAGCTCTCCTTATGCTCTACAAATTGGCTTTTACAGAATTAAAATATCTCTATTCGTTTAGAATATATTCGGCCGGGGAGTATTATTGGGACACCCTGTATTCTATATAAAATATCAATAGTTTTGTATTCTTTGTTATCATTTTTTCTTTTTTAGTTCATATTTAGACACTGTTTCTTTGTCAAATTTATGGTATTTTTATTTTCTTAACTCCCCTGAACAATTCTTAGAACGACGTCCATTAGTAAATATTAAACAATAATTTAAACTACTCAACAAGACACTATCCTACCTTACCTTTTAAAATAGGACTTAATAAAGTTTTGTCCATCTAATTCTTGCAAACAGTTCACTATGATACAGTTGCCTGATTTTGCATTCCAATTGTTAACTTACAATTTGCCATTGTCAGAGTTCTGTACCTTGAACTTGAAAAATCAACACTAGACTAGAATCGGCGAGGGCTACACGAGATTGCATTATTTCAGATAACTTTGATTCGTCGAAGGTGACAATAGATGACGTGTTTCGCGCCAACGTTTTGGCACTGGAACAAATAGTACGTGAGGTGGAAACTCAGATAGCGGGGATCGTCGTTATCTTGGATATGGCAGGGCTTAGTCTGCAGCACGCGAAGTTCTTCACTCCCTATTACGCCAAGAGAATGGTGGAATTGGTACAAGAGACGTTTCCGTTGAGATTCAAGGGCTTCCACATTGTTAACGAGCCCTTCTACTTTGACGCGGTCGTCGCCGTGCTCAAGCCTTTCATCAAGGAGAAAATTAGGAAAAGGGTGAGTAGTCTTTACTTTCACTGCTCGCCACGAATTATTAATAGACCGGTCAATCTCCTATCCGGCTTGTGGTGTTAACTCTGACTTAAATGCGTTCCAGAATTTATGATCTTTTCCATGGTAAATAATATTTTGATTACTTCTACAGTTATCAGTTGCAAAAAAAAAAAAAATTTAAACGTTTTGCTGTAAACAATGTTTGACGTCTGGTATGTCTAATGTGACAAAATTTTAATTTTTCCTTTTTAAACTACACATGCAAGGAAAATCTGGATAATTTTTTACTCATATACAGTTACCTATGTGTAAAGATTTTATTCAATCCATCAATTTAATTTCGGGCAAACAGATTTTGTCGTTATCAGAACGAAGAATGAAATATAACTTACATGTGTTTTCGCAAAGTAAAGTAAAAAATCAAAATGTACTGTTAAACAATAAAATGAATTGATAGGCAAAGTAAGCACTTTGTATAGGCTACATGGTGTCTGTGGTATGCGAACAAATATTTTGCAAGGTGAAGTGTTGGTCCAAAAGAAATAAAATATTCTTTTTTACTTCCCTCCGAAAGGAAGTATTGTATTCGAGAAAAAATCAACCTCCGAGATTTTTTCGGATTTTGACGTTTCAGATCACGTAGATTACGAAAATATAGGTGTTTCAATTCCGTTCGTCTGTCTGCCTGTCTGTCTGTCTCTCTCTCTCTCTCTCTCTGTCTGTCTGTCTGTTGGTGCATTAACTAAAAAACTACTTGACGGAGAGCAGTCAAATTTGGTAGGTAGTTGACGATACTGTCAGCGAAGAAATGGTTAAACTTTCACTGGAAAATATACAGGGCGGACCGTCTAAAGGGAATAAATAATGAAAAAAAATTGTTTTGCTCAAATTTAAAATTTCCACGTTTCATGACAGGCTAAACCTATTTGAGACAAAACAAATTTTGAAATTTTCTTTCACCAACAACTTATGAAAAAATTTTTACCACTAAAATAGATGAAAATTGTTTTTTTCTTTGTTCAAATTTAAAATTTCCGCGTTTTATGGCATTATAAACCTACTTCAATAAGAAAAATTTGAAATTTTTTAAAACATTTTTGAAAAATTTCTTACCACTAAATTAGATGGAATTTTTTTTTCTTTGTTCAAATTTAAAATTTCCACGTTTCATAGCGTTCTAACCTATTTAAAAAAAAAATTTAGACTTTTTTTTTACCATTTTTGAAAAAATTTTACCAATAAAATAGATGGAAATTTTTTTCTTTGTTCAAATTTAAAATTTTCAGGTTTCCATGGCATTCTAAACCTATTCAAACAAATTTTAAGAAATTCTTTGAAATATTTAAGTTTTTTTGAATTTTTTTTTAATCTATTTATCACTAACTACTTACTGTAGAACAGATGAAAAATTTTCTTTTTGCTCAAACTTAAAACTTCCACATTTCACGACATTCCAAACCCTCGTCCAAACCTATTTCGGAAAAAAAATGTGCAACATTTTATCATTTTGGAAAAAAAATGTACCACTGGAATAGATGGGAAAATTTCTTTTCGCTCAAATTTAAAATTTTCACGTTTCATGACATTCTAAACCTACTTCAGAAAAAAAAAATTGAAAATTTTTTTCACCAACATTTTAAAAAAATTATTTACCATTAAAACACATGGAAAATTTTTTTTCTTTCCCCAAATTTAAAATTTTCACGTTTCATGGCATTCTAAACCTTAAAAAAAAAAATATACCACTACTTTAGAATAGAAGGAAACTTTCCTTTTTGCTCAAATTTAAAATTTTCACGTTTCATGACATTCTAAACCTATTTCAGAACAAAAAAATTGTGAAAATTTTTTTACCATTATTTTTGAAACATTTTTAATAAAGTGAAATTTTTTAACCACCAGTATACTTCCACTCCACTACGTGAATGTGGAATTGAAAATGTGACAGATGGCAATAATATTTGGCATGTGCACCTATTATACTTTTATTGAAAAATGTACAGGGTGGTCATCCCAAGAAATATTTTAGTCATGGTGGACATTTATAAAGGTATTTGCGCAAGCCTTCCATATTTGGCACCTGTCACTTAGTATTGAACTTTTGCTGTTGGATGAGCACTCTGTATATTTTTTTTACCAAAACTTATCAGGTTTTCTTTGTAATACTAGTGATAACTATATTTCGATTATTATTTTCAATGTCATTTCGTAATTATTAATTTATTAGAGTGACCGCTTTTTTATTTTCATTTCTTTTGGGTGTAATACACATAATAAAAAGGAAAATGTAGGTCTCAAGAAAACCTTGAACTTGGTTGAATTTGTCTAGCGTTACTAACCTAATCAATATTATAATGTTGATTAGGTACCTATAGGTGGTACTACCTCATCTGAAAATATAATGTTTATAGAAAATAGGTATTTAATTTAAGAAGTAAAGTAAATATTTTATAAGATCTTTTTACTTCTTTTGGGTCAAAATATTGTCACGCAAAAGAATTGTACGTGTAGGGTAGAGTGGAGCACCTTTAGACGTGGGGTACATTTGGACAATTCAAATTTGGCGCTCCAGTAACACGGTGGTAACAGTGGCTTGTTAAAATAGTAACCTGGATGTATCTAGTTGAAGCGTCGTAACAGCTCTCTAAAAAATATTGTGTTTTATTGTGTGAAAATCATGGACGAAAATTGAGTATCATCGATGTAAGCATATTCACTTTTTGTTCTTAAGATTGTTATTCCGCTTAACATAACCTAAAAAGGACGTCCGTTTCAAATCCGTAGATTTTATATAGAGGATTAACTATCATTTTCGCATGTGGGGACATTTTGGACAAGTAAGTTGGGGCAGATTTAGACTAGTCCAAAAGTGCCCCATAGGTATAAAAAATGATTAAATATTTGGTTTATATTGTTAGAGACGTAATGATATTCTAAGCAAATTAAAACTGTAATTATATAGACCAATTATTAATAATAGAAAGGCAAGAGAGTATTTTGGCAATAGATCTTTTTTATAGGTACGTAATAGGTATGATATTATCGTAAATGTAGGTCATACGAAGTGCAACTCCAGCGGATACTAGTTTACAGTTATAAAAAAAGTACAATGCTTCTAGAACTAGAACCAAAATAAAGCTTTATTGACATCCTTTATTTAAAATTTGTCCAAATGTGCCCCCGCATTTAAAAAGATTTCCATTTCCACTGACGATTTGTGTAATGCGGTAAATGAAGTAATCCTGCACAGGAGAAAAAATCGAGATATAGCAGTAATGTTCAGTATAAATAAGTCAACTCTTCATTTTCATATAAAAAGAGCAAGATCTAAACATGGATCGGACTCTGGAAATGACATTAATCATTTAGTAATGAACAACTAACAGGTCTGTCTCCAAATATGCATCTCAGCAAGTTTTTTCTGCTGTAGAGGAAGCAGAACTAGAACAATACATGGTGAATGCATCAGCAATGAACTTTGGACTCACCTATGCAAGATCACTAGCATTTCAGCTAAATAATAAACATCCAGCTCTTTGGGAGGAAAATCAGATGGCTGGCATCGAATGGATGCGGCCCTTTATAGAACGCCACCCACGATTATCTTACAGAAAGCCAGAAAATATTAGTATAGTACGAACATCAGCTTTTAACAACACGAATGTGGAGAGGTTTTTTAAAATTTATGCTGAAGTTATGTCGAAATACAAGTTTTCTCCTGACCGTCAATACAGACGAGATTGGTATTTCTACGGTCCTGCAAGCACCCAAAATTATCACCAAGAAGCAATGAAACAAGTCGGCCAATGTGCTTCTTCGGAAAGAGGGATACTTGCTACGTTCTGTAGAATTATTACTGCTAGTGCAGTAGCAATTCCACCCTGTTATATTTTTCCAGGAGTAAGAGTGAAAGATCAATATTTACATGGTTGTGTACCTGGTGCAATCGGAAAGGCAACGAAATCAGGCTGGATGCCTGCAGAAATAGTCGTACAGTTACTGAAACACATGAGAAAATATATGAACAGCACTTATGAAAATAGAATTCTGTTACTATTAGACAACCATGAAAGCCACATTTCGCTTGATGCAATTAATTATTGCAGAGAGAACGGCATAGTGTTGTTGAGTTTTCCGCCACACTGCTCCCATTGAAAGCAACCTCTTGACATCTGTCTCTATGGTCCATTTAAATCCAGATGTAAGACTTCGTTCATTGATTTTATTTTGACGGATCCTGGCAAAGCAACTACTATTTACGAAATTGCAAAATTGACGTCGCAACCATATTTGCTATCGTTTACTCCGAGTAACATTACTAAGGCATTTGAAAAAACAGGAATTTGGCCAGTAAACTTTGTTTTTGACGACACTTGTTTTTCAGGAGTGTTCAGCTATGAACCATCCACAAATCTACCAGATAGTAATTGTGAACCATCCACAATCACACAACTAGTTAGTAACTGTGAGCCATCCACAAGCACACAACTAGTTAGTAACTGTGACTCATCCAGAAGTGAACATGCTTTTAACTTTAATGTTGATACTTGAGTCTGGAGGAAGTCAACACTGACTTAACAACAAAGTCTCCGAAAAATGAACTCAAAGTTATCGATCCGGCACTATTCGACCTTTTCCTATTTTACAGCCAAAGCAGAGCATGCGAGGTAGAGAAAAAGGGAAATCCTATATTTATACTAGTACTCCGGAAATGAATAGAATACAGGAAGAAGAAAACAAAAAACAAGCTAAAAAGAGACAAAAAGAGGTGAGACGATCCACAACTGTAAAAAGAAAAGTAATTAGTGGCCAAACTAAAACTGTTCCAGAAAAGAGCAGAAAAAATTTGAAGAAAATGCCAAACTATTCGAGTTCCTCGGATTCAGATGATATGTTAGACTTGAGCACGGACTCTGAAATAGACATGAATAGTGCATGTGAGGATATTTATGAGCTTTTGGATGACGAAATAGTTACTGTAGGGGACTTTGTATTGGTGAAGTTTCCAACAAAGAAAAAAGTTGTTCCCTTTGTGGGCCCTATAGAAGAGATAAGTCGCAATGAACTAACAAGTTTCTTAAGTTCAAACCGAATTGTGGAGTTTATTACCCTGAGGTGAATGATGTCAGTCTGATTGCAAGGGAGGACATTGTGGCAATACTACCACCACTAAAAGAAGATAGAGGCACTGCAAGGCAATCGTCTTACTTAAAATTTAAGTTTCGGTTTTTAATTATAGCATTCAATAATTTGTATTCATTTAGCGTATAATACTTTTTGTACAATTACTAATAAACATTTCGATAAATACTTGTTTATTCGACCATTTGTTTCACATACTATTAATACAGCAAAGAGTTTTGCATTTGAATAGTCTCAATATTATTTTGCACGTTTACAGACAACATGCGTAGTTACCGATTAGTACAGCCAAAAAGCCTAAATAGTTAAAAACTCTATAATAAAATTAACGCAGAAAAAAGTGTACTGTGTAATTATAATAAAGTGTAATTTGATCAGAAGATGCTATTTTTAAAGGGTTGTAGTTTTTATAGGAAACAATTTTGAATAAGGTGTTTTAACTTCGACGTGAGATTCTACAGCGGTAGATTTTTGTGAATGCACAGTGGTAGAAAACATAGTAGTGCGTTTTATTTATTTATGACATATTATTCGTTTTGACTGTAAAAACAATAGGGCTACTGAGGTGCAGTTATTCATATGTTATGTCTGTACTATCTCCAAAAAGTTCAAGAATCAGCATCTTATATAATAATCGTTATAGAATAGGGTTTGCAATTTTCAAACTTTTTTGATTGAACATATCTACATCAAGTATTATTCACTCCCTACTTTTTCCTTTATTTTGCTTTAAGAGTATTTTTATTGTACGAATCAGTAACTTCAGAAACCGATTTTTTTAAATATACATGATTTTGTGAAGACACGCATTCATAATTATTTTAATTTTTCTAGATAGTTTTACATGGAAACGACTTAACGTCTCTCCAGGCTTTCGTATCCAGTGATATTTTACCTAGCGAGTATGGAGGAACTGCAGGAAACTTCGACAATAGACCATGGTATATGCAGCTATTGGCTGAAGAACACTACTTCAAGGATTTACACAAATACGGCTATAAAATAGACGTTGAAGTTTCAGAAGAAACTTAAATTCAATTACATGATTATAAAAACAGTATACCCATAAAATAAAAAAATAAAAAAGTAATTTAAAGATGTTATATTAATAAATATTGCAATAATACAATATCTATTAAATAAAATATACTTTTTTAATGCTTTTTATTAATGTTACTTGTTCTATATTCTAGGTGCTCAAAAATATGTACTAATTTTGTAATCGTTGTTATTTAAAATATAAATGAAATGTTATTATAATAAACGCTATTATTTTAGTACATAATAATTTGTATATTGTTTGGTACAAATTAGATTGAAAATAACCGACCTATTAAGTTAGTAGATAGTTTTATTGTTACTGTTCTTTCATAAAGAAAAAAACAAACTAAAATGTGCCACGAAATAAACCTTCACAAAAATCAATCGCATTTTCTTTCATAATTTTTTTTAGCAAACGTTTTCCCCAGACGTAAAATATTTCTTTGATGAATCTTAAGATCGTTGGAATGAGATCAAATTCATTCAAGTTGAAATAAAAGATTTGGGTTAAAAATTGAACGGCTTTATGAAGGTCAGTAAAAATTATTAAATAAAATTTTGATCATTAACTAATGATGATATGTAGTGATTTATTTTTTTAATGTAGTTGAATTTTCTATAAACAAATAATTACTAGAATGTTTGCAGGAACTGCATGGAAAAGATCACGATACACGCAGTTACCTTCTTAACTTACTGTAAATACTTTTTAAAAAAGAGGAGGTTTTCAATCCAACCAGCATGTACGTGTATTATGTTTGTTCAATGATTTCTCTGAAATGCCGAGCTATTTGTGTAGAAGTATTTTGCAAACCTTGAATTAAGGCTTGTGAGCACTTCCATATTAGTTTCATTGAGTTATCTTTAGTATACAATCTGTACAAATTAACGAGTAACTTCATGGGACTGAAAATGCTCACAGGGCACTAAGGGATCCAGTAAGGGAAATGCCCAGAAAAACTTCTCTGTAAAGAAATAGCGCCAAGTACACTCTGCCCAAAGAAAGATATTTTCTCTCTACAAAAACATAAAACGAGAAAATGTGACCTCTCCAACGGGGGCTCCGTTATGGGGGCGAAGTGGGACCCAGCGAAGCCCTATAAGTGACACCACGGAGCCCTACAGAATGAATTTGTTATTATTTAATGAAATCGAACAAAGTCTCGCAGTCGCCTCCTGCAACAATCGAAAAGTGAAATCTAAAACCAATAACAAATTAAAATATCCAATGTGGCCCTACAAACCTTTATTTAAGAAAAAAGATGAGAAAGTTTCCGGAACTACAATTAAAATGTTTATTAACTTTCAACTAGAACTTCTGTCATGTGTTTTCAATAAATCTATAATACTTGCGCAATATGGAAGGTCTGTGAATTTTTTCTTGTTGAATAGAGTACAGGGTGCCCCAAATTGCTTGATTTTGGCTGGTTTTCCTATTTTCAGACCAGGTAGAGAAAAACTGACGTATGAGTCTAGAGCTCGATTTTTGTGAAACGCCGATTGGTGAAAACCGCATTTCGATATCTCTAGCCGTTTCCGAGATATCGGCAAAAATTGACATTTGGCAGATTCCGAAAAACTGTCATAACTTTTTTATTTGTGAATATTTTTTCAAACAGTAAAAACGTTCTACAGGCACATTTTGACGTAGAATAAGATGCATTTGTCAAAAAAAATATATCGCTTTTCAATTGTTCGATATCAAAGCTAACTTTGTTATTTCAAATGGAAACCATAGTTGGCTTTGACTTTAGAAAATAGGAAAAAAAATAAGCTTTCCAAAAATATATATGTTAAGATATGTCTAGTCATCCTTGCTGCCAATATAACACACTTCTCTTTAAAAATGACATTTTTTTAACATTTAACATTTTAACCCAGTTGGCCACACAAAAACAGTTACTTTGCATATCTAGAAGTTAGTTTGACAGTAAATAAAATAAGTGTTAAAGTTGACATCTGTTATAATCTCTCTGCATTATTCCAAAATGTATGAAAACTTTGAAAAATGCCAGATGTTTATATGCTATATTGAATCAGGCCGAAATTCTGAAGATGCATTAAATCTATATTTCGAACGTTACCCTGAACGCCAGCAGCCAAGCGAATAAATATTTCCTAGATTGGAAAATGCTTTGATGAATTATGGATCAATTGTCAAGCCCAGACCTAAACAGTATGCTATTGAAGGTAGAGACGAGGTGGAGGCAGAACTAATTGGAGCGGTTTTAGAAAATCCTGAAATTTCTACCAGAGAAATAACTGTAACTAAGGGTGTGAGCAAAAGTCGTAGCCAAAGAAGATATAGACGTTATAAAATCAGGCTCACTCATCAAATATTCCCTGGTGATCAAGAACGCAGGATTAATTTCTGCAACTGGTTCATCAGAAAATGCAATGAAAATGAAAATTTTCACGGAAATGTCATTTGGACCGACGAAGCAAGAGTAACCAGCAACGGAATATTTAATCCACATAATCGGCATCGTTGGTCGAACCATAATGAGCATGTTTTCCAACCTAGAAATATGCAAGGATGATTTGGTTTCAATATTTGGATTGGAATAGTGGAGCAACGAATGATTGGGCCTTTTATTTATGACGAAAACCTTAATGCCCAACGGTACGTTAACATTTTGGAAAACATTGTTGAACCATATTTAGAAGACTTGCCCCTTGCCGATTTGGTACGAAAGTTTTATCAACCAGCCCATAACGCGGCGGTTACAAGGAACAAACTAAATCAAATGTTCGAGGATCGGTGGATTGGAACAAGGGGGCCCATACCATGGCCTGCAAGATCTCCGGACCTAAGTCCGTTGGACTTTTTGGGTTTCATCAAAGACCAGATATTTAAAACCATATCAGAAATGCGTCAAGATTTAGAGCAACGAGTGAGAAATATAATCGCTGGGATATCATCTTTACAACTCGTAAATGCCGACAAATCAGTAAAGAAGAAATGTCAATTTTGCATCGACCAAAATGGCAGACAATTTGAACACTATTTGTGATACTTCAATCGTTAAAGATTTGTTACCTACTTAATGAAATATGTTTAATTAATAAAATTAATTTAATAGAAAAACTATTGTTTTCATTTGAATAACTGAAACTCTTGTTTTCCATGGCCAACTCTGCTAAAATGTCATTTTTAAAGAGAAATGTGTCATATTGGCAGCAAGGATGACTAGACATATCTTGACATATATATTTTTGGAAAGCTTATTTTTTTTCCTATTTTCTAAAGTCAAAGCCAATTATGGTTTCCATTTGAAATAACAAAGTTAGCTTTGATATCGAACAATTGAAAAGCGATATATTTTACATGATCGGACAGCTGTTAAGCAGAGTTATTGAATAAAACATATATGTTAATACCTAATAACCGATCCTTAAGTAGATGTGAACATAAGTTTAGGCCTAAAAAGTGTCAGGAAAATATTTAAAGGAATTGATCGATGGAGCAACAACTTCATTGGGCAGGAACTTTCAAAGACTTGGACGTGGGTGTTGATGATTTACTGTGTCCGCCTAGTGTACAATCTCTTAAGTGGATTGAAATTGTGACCTATTACTCTGTGCACATTCTTTAAGGAGAATATCTCTGTTGTAGGCGAAGATCCCGTGTTTCTTTAACACTGTTTGTGTGATGATGATAAAATCTCGCGTGATAAGCCAACTATATTTACATAGGAGAGATTAAAGGTATGGCATCTTTCAGTGTAATGGCTCTATGTTCTTTATTGGCTTATTGCACGTTAGACACGATGAACCCTAATGAGTATCGGATCTCTAACACAGGTCAGGGGGAAGATTTATAGATGACACGTGGAGTTTCAGAAGGATTTATTGTACATCTTTCACCACATACACTAGCCTAATCGGTTTTTGCAATAGTTTATTATAACGTCGAGTAAAGTTTCATAGAAAGGTAGATTAGAGATAACACTCTTGTTCTTTGTTGGCTATTTTGTCAGTTCTGTAAAATATTTAGAAATTTAATGACAGAGACCTTTGGTGTAACGTCGCTTTTGGAGACGTAACGTATAGTTTGAGCTAAAATAACACTAACAATGTCTGTAATTTTTTTAATATGACACCTACTTTGGAGCTATTCCCATTATAGGTTAAGACTTGAAAAATTTTCAAAGTATGGTGTGGATTGTGATAAATTTATGAGAGATACAATAATAAGTGTCTATGATTGACATATATGATGCCTTAGAATCTTGTCTAGAAAGACAATGGTGGAATATCCTTAACGTCTTGATACAGACACATTTTTGAAACTTGAAGTGACATTTCTAAACTTCAACAATTTTCTAAGAAAGGTAGCAATTTCCAAGATTAGGACTCTTGAGCACTACACTCGGATACTAACACTGGACATACTTTTCACCAACTAGTTGACATCACCGGGAGATTATTAAAACTAAAATATAACTAAACAAATTCTGTCAACCTTACCTAAACTCCATCGCGGTTCAATAAATCGTGCCCTGGCAACCAATAAGCGGACCATTTGGGATATGGTCTTTGTCACTATTCATATTATTTTTACATTTTTCAGTTTCTATGCTTTTAAAAGCATCCAGCTGTCTATGACTTCTTACATTTTTAATTACCCCTAAGATACTCATATCTGTTCTACAATTGTTATTAAAGGCATGTTGAGCAACTCGACTTTTCAGTCTTTCATTTTTTGAGATGAGTTATATGTTCCTTGAATCTAATTATAATTGGGCATTTCGTTTGTCCAACACAGAGTCGAGTAAACTTTAACTTGTCTTGTGTATGAGTTAATAGGCGCGCATACGATTTTATTTTCTCTTGCACACATAGTTATGGCAATAGCCTGAAAATGTTATTGACGTATGTCGACAAAGCTTAGTTTATCCGACGAAGCGACCTTTAGACTGACCAGGTTAAAGTATGTTGGACTATATTTCACATTATAATCTTTACAACTAATTTAGTAAATTCCGTCTTTGCTCTGATTCAGTTCAATCCTTCGAGTTGCCTAAAAGTTGTTCTAATTTAATTCCTGAAAAAGGAACAACTAGCATATCTAAGTTTAAAGTATTCTGCTTAGGCCATGGATAAACCGGGAAAACTGATACATGTTTTCAGTTTCGTTAGATTTGAGAGGTCATTCATCATTATGTTGTGACTTCCCCCACCGTTAACTCTTTTGATTTAAGCGTTCTAAAAAAAAGTTATGTATAAAAGTTGTAGGGTTTCATCTCTATTTTTACTTCCCTCGCATACCGAAGGAAGTATTGTATTCGAGAAAAAATCACAGTCCAAGATTTTTTCGGATTTTGACGTTTCAGAACACGTAGATTACGAAAATATAGGTTTTTCAATTCCGTCAGTCTGTCTGTCTGTTGGTGCATTAACTAAAAAACTACTTGACGGAGAGCAGTCAAATTTGGTAGGTAGTTGACGCTACTGTCAACTTTCACTGGAAAATATACAGGGTGGATCGTCTAAAGGGAATAAATAATGAAAAATGTTTTTTCTGCTCAAATTTAAAATTTCCACGTTTCATGACACGCTAAACCTATTTCAGAAAAAAAAAGAAAAAATCGAAAATTTTTTTGACCAACTTTTTTGAAAAATTTTTTACTACTAAAATAGATGAAAATTTTTTTTTCTTTGTTCAAATTTAAAATTTCCACGTTTCATAGCTTTCTAAACCTATTAAAAAAAAATTAGACTATTTTTCTACCATTTTTGAAAAAATTTTACCACTAAAACAGATGGAATTTTTTTTCTTCGTTCAGATTTAAAATTTCGACGTTTCCATGGCATTCTAAAACTATTGAAATAAATTTAATTTAATGTTTTTGAAAAGTTTTAAAAATTTTTTAATTTTTTTTTATCTATTTATCACTACTATAGAATAGATGATTTTTTTTTCTCAAATTTAAAATGACATTCCAAACCTATTTCAGAAAAGAAAATTGCAAAATTTTTTTACCATTTTGGAAAAAATTTACCACTGGAATAGACGGATTTTTTTTTGCCCAAATTTCAAATTTTCACGTTTCATGACATTCTAAACCTATTTCAGAAAAAAAAAAATTTGAACATTTTTTTCACCAACATTTTTGAAAATTTTTTTACCACTAAAATAGACGAATTTTTTTTCTTTGCTCAAATTTAAAATTATCACGTTTCATGGCATTCTAAACCTATTAAAAAAAATTAATTTGTAATATTTTTTAACCACTACTATAGAATAGAAGGAAACTTTCCTTTTTGATCAAATTTAAAATTTACACGTTACATGACATTCTAAACACATTTCAGAATGATCACATTAATTTACTTTTAACACTAGTGCAAAAAGCAAAATGACCAGTCGTTTGTCATAATGACATTTATATATTTATTAACAAAAAATTACAAGTCATTTAGAAATATTCATATTAATTGTACAATTGGAGCAATTAGTAATATTTATCCCTTGTGAGGAAGCTACTTCACAAGAACAAATTGTATTGGAACTCATCATATTGCAACAGTTTTTTACATTTGACAAGCATGTGTCAAACAACGGGCAAACTTGATTTATTTATTTCATAATTCCTACAAACTACTAGAATTATGAGGTAACCATTAAAAGGATTTGAAATCTTTTTAAATAAACTTTATTGTTCTTTTAATGGTGTTTGTAGAAAAAGCATTGTATGATACACGTGTTAAAAATGACTTTATTTTGTTCGTGGAGCTGCTCCACTCGCTTATGCTCGTTTCGCAAACTTCTCCACTCACAAAATAAAAAGTAATTTTTGACACTTGTATCATAAATAACTATTATATGCAATTCTTCTCTGGTCGTGTACTTAATTCCAGTGACAAAGTAGATATTCGCAGTTGCCCACGTCCAGCTGCAACCTCTACTTGTATGTTACTTTGGGCTTCTTTGGAGCAACATTTTTAACTTTTTGTTTTTGATCTCAGACTCGAATTCTATGCCTCGGATTGAGCCGCAATTTTAAATACAATAATATTAACGACTTAACTTTAAACAAAGTATATAAAAAAACTAGATTAAAAATGTATGAAATAATTTGACTAAACAGACCTATTCCAATATTTTCATATACGTTATCCGTTGCATACTTCATATACTCGATATCAAATCTGCTATTATATTTTATGAAAAATAAAAATTTATCTCTGCTATGTACAACATTATTTTCTGAATACTTCTAGATGTATATTTTTCCACGAAGGAAATCAATATCCCAACTCTCTAAATAACTACCATTTCATGTATAAAACTTGTACAAATGAAATCTATTTCCAAACCGGATTATAACGAAACTAATAAGCTCCATAGTTTCATACACGAGACACGCGGCCTACTAATAAAATATGAAATTTTCCGGAGCGTCGGCTGATTCCCTGAACTCTAAAATAATGAACTGAATTTGAGATGGATTTATTCGTGCGCCAGCTAAATTATCTGGAGAGGTGTATTAGATATGAACGTGCAGATTAAGCCAGGATTAGAAGACATGCTGACTGGATAGAGAATTGCTTATGCCGCAATTTACTCCCTAAAGCCTATTGGGTTAATCAGTCTCATCCAGCTTTTGTGAAAGCTTATTTAAATATTACGCCTGATTGCACAATTACATTAAGTGGTTCGGGAAAAGCTGTATCATAAATAGATATTTTCAGTTACACAATTTTGCAGCATTTTGGGAGAAAATATTTAATTAACAATACGTATAGAATGTTTTGACCCTTTTTAGTGGTCAAATATCTTCAAAAATTATAATTGAATTCGCCATTTTGAATGTTTAACTTGTGGCATGCTCCGAAAATAACTGATTACTCATTTTAATGCAATTTAGCCAAAATGCACATACTTAGGGGCCAATTAAAAGCTTCCTTCTTTTAAAATTCTGTTAAACTAATGAAAATCTTTATTGATCAACTTTCGGTGCTACATGTTTATTCTGTGGGCACAACTTAAATATTAATTATTTTTTTTTGAGAACAAAAAATGTTCACCAAACCATTACCTCACTTCGTTTGATCGTCCACTTCTAGGACACCCTGTATATGCCTGATGGCTTTGATTCTTGCCTGCAAGTAGATATCATATACAACGTGGAACAGCGAAATTGAGTAAATTCAGTATCTGAATTATTGTGCACATTTATAAAAAAAATTCCGAGACACGTCGATTTTGGATTCTGAAATGACATCCTACAACGCAAAAATTTCATCCCTAAGCTCAACCCCCTTCGAGTGGCAGTCGCAACCTCTAAATTTCTAAATAGGAAGTCAGGTCTTGTGATGTTTCATTTGAAAAGTCTTTTCATTCTTTATTAAAAAACGCTATGGTTTTAATATCACAAGTTTACAAAAAAAAAGTTGTCTGGATCTGGGGTCAGACCATACGTTTCTTATGTATTTTTCTCAAGAAACCATGTATGGGATCTTGAAGTACAAACCTTCTTCTTTAAAATGCCTTAGAGTTTACTCAAATATCTCTTTTTTTCACTGAGATATCAAATTTTTAAAATTATCTGTTCATATCATATCTTTCCCAATACATTTAATTAGTACGGAAACTTTATGGTCATTATTTAAATTGCAATATCTCGGCGAAAAAAAAAAGATATTTGAGCAAACTGAACAATATTTTAAAGGCGAAGACCTGTACTTTAAGATCCCACGCATGATTTCTTGAGATAAAAAACTCTCAAAGCTACATAACCTCAAATATGTCCAACTTTCCTGATTTGCCGCCCATGTCCCAAGGTACAATTAGCAAAATTGAAATCAATTTCGCGAAAATGTCCATTTTCGGACATGTACGGCAGACAAAAAGAGAAGCTTCCAATGCAGTGAGTAACGATACCAAATAGATATACTGCTTGTGTTTGAAGAAAACCCACATAGTTCAGCTTGACAAGCAGCTTCAGCATTGAATGTTTCCCATTCCTCAATTATTCGCGTATTAAAATAAAATAAAATGTATTCCTATAAACTGACCCCAACTCAGGTGCTTAGTGAAGATGATTTTAATAGAAGAACGTATTTTTGTGAAAATATGATGCAAAGGTTAGATAACAATGTTATCCAACTAGAAAATGTCTTGTCTTCGGATGAGTCGACTTTTACTCTTGATGGCCATGTTAATCGTCTAAACTGTCGCTATTGGGCTAATAAAGATCCTCACTGGATGAGAGAATTATAAACGCAAATCCTGCAAAGTTTAATGTTTGGGCGGATAATTGGAAACCATGTCATTGGTCCCCTTTTTAGTGATGATAATTTGAATGGAGACCTAAGGAATCACACCCTGAAATATTAGCACGCCATTAAGGAACACCCTGTATATTTTGGTTCAAAGAATGTACCCTGAATTATGGCCTGTTATTAACGTTCCACCCTGTATAAATATATAAAATACTTTAACACCTTCACTGAAATTAAGTGGACATATATTCGTAAAAATAACTTTTTTCTCAAAGTCGAATCAGTTCGACTAGTTGTGGTTGATTGTACGTAATTATAATAATGTTTTCTAATAATGTTGTTAATGAAGTGCTTCTATATAATTAAGTTTCTTATGAAGAAGATTAAGGTCTCATATTACACCAATAAAATTAATCTCTTTCTTGTTGTAGGAACAACTGAAGCTTGGATATTTCGGACCGGAGTCTACAATGCCACTTCCCTTTGTGTCTACATCCCCTTTCGAGGATAAGCCTCTAACGTAAATGACACGATGTCATATTCTGCAAAATTCTGATTATTTAAGAAGGGGTTAATAGTTACCTTAGCAACGACCAATCGTATACGTCGCTAAATTAGGTATTAATTGAGAATTTCCCAGTTTAATGGTCCCTCAATTTGGAATAATTTGTCAGATTCTTATTAGAGATGAAAAAAGTAAGTTATTAGGAAATCGATTGGACTTGCTCAAAAACTGTTTTAATTTCTTTCTATAATCATAAATAAAGTTCTCTGCCACTTTCTTTACCAGCTTATAGTTTTTAGAACTCCGAGAGACCTTTCGAACCGATATGAAATATTCATGTACTCGAAAAATTTCCGTCAAGCACTTGGGAGATTACAAGTGAAAATTTCACACGTCACCTTTTTAGCCAATCAGAGGTTTATTTTTGTGTCGTGACCATGGCAACCCAAAAATTTTCCGGAAATTTTCAACCTCCAGGGTATCCTGAACGAAATTAATAAGTGGACATTTTTCTGTCAAATTATTGACATACGATTATCTTTGACATTTGCTATTATATAAAAACGGAATTCCATTTTTCAAATCAAATGAGATAATTATAAAAAAATCAATGAGCTTTGTGAAACATTTTATTTCATGTTTAGTATCTAATTATGATAGTGACTAACTTCTTATTTTGGCTTTCCTTCATATTACACTTTTCATCAGGTATAAGTATTTCAATTTTGGATGGCTTTTTTTACTTCACAAAGTTCTTCGTAATATGCGCATATTGTATATTATGTTCTTTTTCCATACTCTATTCTTTTAAAACCTACAAAATAACTTCAACAATAAGACATATTGAGCTTAAACTGGTTAAACTGTCAATGTAATAATGGTAAAGAACTAATGACGTTTTGCTTCAAAGCCATCTCTGTCAAGTTATACTGTGGTGAAACTGTACCGAAACTCTGATATGCTGTGTACCTATAAAACAAGAAAATATATATAAAGAAAACAACGTTCCACCTATTTTAGTGAATAAAACTTATTCCATAAAACACAAATAGAGTTGTCCTAAACGTTTTTCAGTAATTTTTTGAAACTAAAATGAGTGGAAGTGATATTATTTATCTATTATACGTTTTCCATCTTCAAATAACTCTTATAATTACTATAACTTTTGAAACAACAACACTACTTACTTATTCCGATGCGTTTCTGTCACTTTGTCAACAAGACCCATTCATGGCCTTCTAATCTTATACCTTGTTATGTCTTAGAATAATCTTAATATCAGTTGAAATCAGAGTTTATTTAATTTATTTTCGTGCGAAATTTTTTTACCGAATCCCCGCGTGCTTGAATTAATTGCAGGAAATTTTTCCCGTACATGAATTTTTTAACAAAATTATCCTTGTCGCTGCTAAGATGCCAATTGGCACCCTGGGCTCCGACTAGTCACACACCTACAACCCCTTCCAAATTCCGAGAGGGTACAGCAGTAGCCGTTCCCTCTCACGACAGACGAGATACGCTCTCGGGAGCCGACGTGCCAGCGAAGAAAGAAACTCAAGACAGAAGAGCGACAGAAGAAACGACCCAGCTGGCAGGGTCCAACAGCCAGGACCAGGGGAGGTCTGCTAACTTCGCCTACACCGTCTGCATTTGCACAGGGGGTAGTCGTAAAAAGCGGACCCACCCCTTACAAGGCCGGTCCAGGTTTGCAGCGATGATTGGGGCAAAGAGCTCAAGCTCGACCCCTAATCATCCGAGACCGTCATCACAGTCAGGAATATTGGCGGTCTTGTTGCTGCGCGACTCGGGATGATTTTCAAAAAATTCATATACTCGAAAAATTTCCGGCAATTATTCAAGCACTTGGGAGATTACAAGTGAACATTTTATAACGCGTAGAATTTCTAATATATTGGCCTGAAAATATTCACATAACAGTTTTTATGCTACACTATGGTCGAGCTATTTAATTCAAATGACAATACAATTTGACATTTTCTACAGAAAAATTCAAGATGACGCTTCCAAAATGGTGGATGGTTTATTGTCATTTAATATCCCACTCTACTAAAATTTGGTATTTGGGGATTTTTGTGATTACAAAAATTAGATTTAAACTTAAGCAATTCAAAGTGGCAGTGTCAATATATAAGACGGTGCACTTAATCTCAGTGGAACTAGGTAAAAGAGAACCGTGACATGTTCGAGAGAAATGTTAATCGAATAAGTATTCGTATTCGGACACTTCGTACACGCTCTACTACATCTAATGCCCGTTCATTATAGCTTTTCCTCACAACCATACTATACTGGCACTTAAGTCTTAATGTGGCCATTCCCTAGAAAGAAACATCCTATAGGGAAATATTTATTATTTATGCCCATAACTTTTTTTTCTTAGTACGTATATTTAAAACATTATAAGAGTACTTAAGTAAAACCATGACAAGACTATTAATATGAATTCTCACTCAATAATTTCAGTAGTTTGCAAAATAGCTAGATTTAAAATTACGATATAGGTAGATTAACATAACTTTTAAATTTAAATCTAGCTATTTTGCAAACCACTGAAATTATTTAGTGAAAATTAATAGTAATAGTCTTGTTATGGTACTACTTAGGTACTCTTATAGTTTTTTTAAATATACGTACTAAGAAAAAAATCGGTAAAGGTATTTACAGAGAACTTCCCTCTTTATTTGTGCATGGTGGTCACATTAAAAAATTGTTAATTACGAAATGACATTGAGAATAATAATCGGAATATAGTTATCACTATTATTACAAAATAAACCTGATAACTTTTGGTCAAAAAAATACACAGTATGGTCATCCGAAAGCAAAAATTCAATACTAAGTAACAGGTGAAAAATATGGAAGACTTGCGCAAATACCTTTACAAATGTCCACCATGGTTGAATTATTTCTTGGGACGTGGAAATTTTAAATTTGAGCAAAAACAATTTTTTTCCGTCATCTATTTTGTATTTTGTAGTGGGTAAAAATTTGCAAATTTTTCATTTTTCTTTATTTTCAAAAGTTTTTGGAATAAGCTTAGAATGTAATGAAACGTGGAAATTTTAAATTCGAGCAAAAAAAAAATTTTTTCCGTCTATTAATTCTAATGATAAAATATTTTCCAAAAATTTTGCTAAGAAAAAATTCTAATTTTCTTTTCTGAAGTAGGCTTAGAATGTCATGAAACGCGGAAATTTTAAATTTGAGGAAAAAAATGGTTCCATCTATTCAATAGTAGTGGTAAAAATGGACAACAAATTTTTTCAAAAATATTTACAATTTTTTTTTTCGAAACAGGTAAAATGCCATGAAACGTAGAAATTTTAAATTTGAGCAAAAACAAAATTTTTCTATGTATTCTAGTGGCAAAAAATCGGTAAAGTTATTTACACAGAACTTCCCTCGTTATTTGTGCATGACAGTCACTCAAAAAAATCGGTAAAGTTATTTACACAGAACTTCCCTCGTTATTTGTGCATGACAGTCACTCAAAAAAAATTATTAATTACGAAATGACATTGGGAATAATAATCGGAATATAATTATTGGTATTATTACATAGAAAACCTGATAACTTTTGGTCAAAAAAATATACAGAGTGTTCATCCAACAGCAAAAGTTCAATATACTAAATAACAGGTGCCAAATATGGAAGGCTTGCGCAAATACCTTTATAAATGTCCACCATGACTCAATTATTTCTTGGGATGCCATTATTCAATAAAAGTATATAATAGGATATGCCAAATATTATTGCCATCTCTCACATTTTCAATTCCACATTCACGTAATTGAGTGGAAGTATAGTGGTGATTAAAATATAGAACAAATTTTCAAAAATGTTTTCTGTCTATTCTAGTGTTAATTTTTTTTCCAAATTGGTGAAAATATGTTGCAAATTTTTTTTTCCGAAATAGGTTTAGAATGTTATGAAACGTGGAAATTTTAAATTTGAGCAAAAAAATATTTCGTCTATTCTATAATGGTGATAAATAGATTGCTAAAACATGTTTTCATTTTTTTTAAATTTTTCTAAAACATTTTTAAATTTGTTTTAATAAATTTGGAATGCCATGGAAACGTGGAAATTTTAAATCGGAAAAAAAAATTCCTTCCATTTGTGGTAAAATTTTTTCAAAAATTTTTAAAATATTTTTTATTTTTCTTTAAATAGATTTAGAACGCTATAAAAAGTGGAAATTTTTAATTTTGAGAAAAAAAAAATTCACCTATTTTGGTGGTAAACATTTTTTCAAAAATTTTCAAGTTTTTTTTTTCTTTTAAATAGGTTTAGAATGCCATGAAACGTGGAAATTTTTAATTTGAACAAAGAAAAAATTATTTTTAGTGGTAAAAATTTTTTCAAAAATGATTGAAAAAAATTTTCAAAATTTTTTTTTTTCTGAAATAGGTTTAGCGCGTCATAAAACGTGGAAATTTTAAATTTGAGCAAAAAAAATTTTTTTTCACTATTTATTCCGTTTAGACGGTCCACCCTGTATATTTTTCAGTGAAAATTCTACCAGTTCTTCGCTGACAGTAGGGTTAACTACCTACCAAATTTGATTGCTCTCCGTCAAGTAGTTTTTTAGTTAATGCACCAACAGACAGACAGACAGACAGACAGACAGACTGACGGAATTGAAAAACCTATATTTTCGGAATCTACGTGTTCTGAAACGTCAGAATCCGAAAAAATCTCGGAGGGCGATTTTATCTCGAATACAATACTTCCCTTCGGTATGCGAGGGAAGTAAAAATTGCGTCCAAAAATAATAAATATTTCCCTATCGGATGTCTTTTTCTAGGGAATCGCCACCTTAATCTCTTCATACAGTTCGACATTTCTTCGTGTTTATAGATTTGGTGAGATCCCAACAAATAAGACATAAATAGATAATACAATTCTGTCTTTCGCATAATTGATAACGGACGATGTCAAATATTTGTAAACAGTAACAAAGACCGTAAACTTAGACATAGTATTTATTTATTAATACTAAAAGCAAGGAGCAGGAAGACTGCATGACGCTAGTTTGGGGTAGGTTCTAGAGAGTACACGATGCGATGGGATAATATTGATTCAGTGGAGGAGACAACCCCGTTCCACTCGAGTTTGTGCATGTGGGTTCGGTTTAGAAATTGGGAATCGCCTAGAGGTAGGACGGATTGATGTTGATTTGCAGACGGTCGGTCAGGTTGATTAGATGTCACTTCTACCGTTACATTATTCAATTTGGATGCGGCCCTAAGACCAGAGCTTGCAATTATAATAACGAGGTAGGTATATAGTTTGACAGTTTGGTGAATTTAATAGTACTAGTTATATTCATTTAGTATTTATTTAAGTTATTGGGAGTTTTAGAGTAGGTGAATTCTCAGATGGAAAAGACGTTTCAAATAGAAAATATTTCCGACCCAGATGGTGGTGAGGGTGTATAATGCCATAAAAAAGTTATGACCTTTGATTCCAGTATACAGGGTGTCCCAATAAAAACTCCCAGGCCGGATATATTCTAAACGAATAGAGATATTTTAATTCTGTAAAAGCCAATTTGTGTAGCATAAAGAGAGCTTCATTTTTGAATATAATTGTCTTCTTAATATACAGTATATAGATGGCGCTGTGCTCTAAAATAATATTTCGATGGGAGAAACTTTGAAATGGGGTTTATGTGAAAGAAAATGCATTTCTAAGCAGAAAAAAATACCATAAATCTAACAGTTTTCGAGATATTTGAGTCCAAATGTTGACATTTGCCAATATTGCATAATTGTAATATCTTCAACATTTCAGTCCTTTAAGTAGGACAATCTGTATTTAATTTACATATTTTAGAAGAAAATATTTAAAGAATTTTTCATATCTTATGAATTACATATATTTGAAGTAACCCTTGGAAAAAAAACTAAAAATATTAATTATCATATAATTCAAACATTTAAGCAATAAAAAAACAATTTTTACGAACTTTCATCACTCCACATAATTGCATCTAAGAGATTTGGATTTTATTCTAAGAGAATTGAAAATTGCGCCAAAAAATCTAATCTCCGCTTATTGTCCCCTGGAATCAAATGATGAACTAAATGAACTTTATATGGAGAAAGCGTTTGTTTTAAGAATTCTGTGGCAGGTGGAACATGCAATATTTGTTTTTTCCGTCAACTTACGTACTGACATGCTTAGGTTATTTTCTACTTGATGTAATACCAATGCAATATTTTCATCAGTTGCAGTTCTTTTTCTTCTTGTTGTTTTTGGTTTCTTAAAACCTCCGTTTTTCAAAATAGAACACAAATTTACAAAAGTTTTCCGATCTGGTAAAGGTCTGTCAGGAAAACGTATTTCATGTAAACTTACAGCTCTTGAAGCATTTTTACGACATTCCCCATAAATTAAAATTATGTTTAATTTATTTTCATTTGTGTGAGAAACCATATTTAATAATAAATATTCGCACAGAAAACAATAATTAGGTACGATAATACAGTTCTATTGACACACCAATAAACAAAATGTGATTGAAATTGAGAAATGTCGAAACTATTATTCCAAAGGTAACTTTATTTGTATTTAATTTATAAGGTATAAGAGTTATTATACTCACTAGATATCAAATATTTTTAATTATAATCTAAATATCTCGAAAACGGTTGATTTTATGGTATTTTTTTTAGAAATGCATTTTCTTTCACATAAACCCCATTTCAAAGTTTCTCCCATCGAAATATTTCTTCAGAGCACAGCACCATCTATATACTGATATATTAAAAAAACAATTATATTAAAAAACGAAGATCTCCTTATGCTCTACAAATTGGCTTTTACAGAATTAAAATATCTCTATTCGTTTAGACTATATCCGGCGTGGGAGTTTTTATTTGGACACCCTGTATACCGCAAATGCCAAGTTTCTGAACTCCAGAGGAAACGTGCACACAAGAAAATTTCCAGACTGACTGACTGACAGACAGACAGACAGACAGACAGACCAATAGACCGACCGGTAGACAGACAGATTTTTTTTGCCCAATTTTAAAATTTCGACGTTTCATGACATTCTAAACTTAATGAATAAGAAAACAAATAATTTGAACATTCTATATAGTACAGGCAAATTAACAATTTAGGGTAACAAAAATTAATAAAAGGATCATCTCTGCTATTTAAGTAGGTAATAGCCTGGAGAATGAGATGATGCATTCTTTGCACTTCCAAGTTCCGGGAAAATTAAAAAAAAATTGGGAAAACTTTTTGATTTTCGGGTTTTTTGCTCTAGCGGCCAAAATAATGAAAATAGAGAAAGAAGTTCTCAACAAAAGTTGTAGCTCATCTTTTTCTCTACAAAAACGGCCTTTGCAAATTTTTTTCTTACTTAAGCCGTTACACATTAAAGCTGAGACTTTTCTCTGCATTTTACGTTGCTTTCATTTTTTTCAGCGGCTCAGAATAGTCATAATTATCGATCGATATGTCCGGTCGTACGAAACTCCCAGAGAATTCTCATTTTCCATGCATTTTGGAGTGGCTCAACACTATAAGTGGAAAACTGGATTTATCTCCTAAACGGCTTAAGTAAGATAAAAATTGGTAAAGACCTATTTTGTAGAGAAAGAGACGAGCTACAAATTTTGTTGAAAACTTTTTTCTGTATTTTCATTATTTTAGCCGTTAAAGCAAAAAAAACGAAAATCAAAAAGTTTTTCAATTTTTTTTTAAATTGTCCTGGAACTTGGAAGTGCAAAGAATGCATCATTCCATTCTACAGGTTATTAACTACTTAAATCCCAGATATGATTATTTTATTAATTTTTGTGAGGTTTTTACAACATTTTGTCTTCATTGCCTGTAATAATACCTACTTCAACAGAAAAAAAAAATGAAATTTCATTTACGATTACCTACTATAAATATTTCCACTCCACCACGTGGATGTGGAAATGTGTGAAGAGAACGAATTATATATTTATGAATTCGTGTTTTAACAAACTTTCATTTGACACCCCCACACTATGACCTTTAAATTTTCTTTTTTAAAAATTTTCTATTTTGCTCCCCGAAATCCCCAAAATCAAAACTCTACTGTTCGTATTTCACTGTAATTGAACTACAGCTTCCCACAACTGCGCCAAATTTCAACTTTCTACGTCAAATACCTAGTCTCTGAGAGAAATGCCTGTGACAGACGGACGGACACAGCGAGGTGATTAAACAAGTTTCGTCAATTTTGGTAAGGAACACTAACTTGTTTTTAAAAATAGGTTAATAGTAGCGAAAATTGTGCAAAAATATGCTTTATTTTCACATGTAGTTCCGTCAAACTTTGCTTGATCCAGATATCAAAAATTAATACAGCGTTGATAAACAGTATATTATTATATGAGCGATTATGATAGCCATTATTCACGAAGATGATGTTAGCCCACGAGCCGAAGGCGAAGTTTTTCATGTAGAATTTTTCAATATCTAGTACAGAAATGGCAGTTTACCCGAAGCAAATTCTATTTTTAAGCTGCCACCAGCACCATCTCTGCATTTTTGAAACTCTACCTTACTGAAAATCGGTGTTGGGTCAAGCAAGAACAGAATATAAAACTTTGTTCATAGTAACAAAAGCGAATTTCATTTTTAAACTGCCACCAGCGCCCTCTATACATTTAAAAAATTTTAACTTAGTAAAAATAGGTATTGGATCAAGCAGAGCAGAATACAGAAAATTGTGTTCAGTTCATACTACTTATCGTGGATATATTGTATATGGAATTCTAAGTTTTAAGGTAGCCATTCCCTAGAAAGAGACATCCGATATAGAAATATTTATTATTTTTGCCCATAACTTTTTTTTCTTAGTACGTATATTTAAAACATATATAAGAGTACTTAATTAGAACTATAACAAGACTATTACTATGAATTTTCACTCAATAATTTCAGTGGTTTGCAAAATAGCTCGATTTAAAACTACGAAATAGGAAGATTAACACAATTGTTAAATTTAAATCGAGCTATTTTACAAACCGCTAAAATTATTGAGTGAAAATTCATAGTAATAGTCTTGTTATGGTTCTACTTAGGTACTCTTATAGTTTTTTTAAATATACGTATTAAAAAAAAAAAGTTATACCTAAAAATAATAAATACCTATTTCCCTATCGGATGTCTGTTTCTAGGGAATGGCCACCTTAAAATTCGTTTTTATCGAAACTAATATTTTGTGACCCTCACCTTTTTTATCCTGTACACTTCAAATGCAGAATTCGACATTCGATCGGCACATTTCTAAAACCCGTAATATCACTTGTAGAGAAAAAAACCGAATTCTGAATAACTTTTAAAATGCCCGCCCGTCTGTCTCTCTGCCTGTCCGCCTGTTCGTTCGTCACGTTTCTTGTAAACATGATATCTTAAGAACGAAAAGTCCGATTGTATTGAAAGGACAGTAAGTTCGTGTTAGCTAGAGGAAGAATCCGATTGTCTTTGAACGAAATTGACAAATAAATAAAAAAGTTATTAATTATTTATATTTAAAAAAAAATCAATTTTGTTTTGTTTTATAATTAAACAAAACTGTTTAAAACTAATATTATTTACAAAATACTGCGAAGAATATCCTATAGAAAGTGCAACAATTATATAAAACGTACAGTAAATCGGCGAAGAGTAGGTATAATGGTTAGCTTGTTTTTTAATACACTTATACTAGGCAAGATGTAGTATGCACTTTATTACACACAATAAACACCGCCTTCTATCCATTTATATTAGTTGAAAATTATAACAATCAAATATATTCCCACAATTGTTAGCACGATTGAAATAAACAGTATTCCAGTTCGTCGTAGCAAACCGTGAACCGGTATCCAAGCGTGATAAATAGTTCGGCTTAGCGCTGCCCTGTCATTTTTCTGCGAATTTCAATCCGGCTGTCTGCGTAGTGTGTCTTGATTGTTTACTTCAGCGGGTGGCATTGTTGGCAGCGCGGAGTTTCGGTTAACATCCCAGATAGCACAAACATATCCCTAAATTATTCTCAGAATATTTTTGTAGAATATTCAGTTATTCTATAGTTAACCTATAAGGAACCATGTTTTTTTAAGAATATTCTTAGAATAACCGAATGGGACCCGTTTTTTCTCTTGAGAATATCCTAAGATTAATTTTCAAATTATTCTTAACATATATCAGATTGTTCTAAAATCAATCATAGAATATGCACATGTAATTATTTCTGGAATATTCACAATGAAATATTCTTAGAAGTGCTGAATTAAACTTATTCTCGTGAGAATATCTTAAGAATAACTTCCAGAATATTATTTTGGAATAATTTGTTATACTTACAGAATGTTCCATTTGTGCGACATTCATTGATAACTCGAAAACAGTTCTGTAGTTAAGAAATTATTGAAATATGAGTTGTTCACAGTGAAAAGGTTATAAAACTATATAACTTTTTCGGGTAACTAACCGGAAAATTTTTGTAAACATCCTCTTTTGAGCTATCAATTAATGTCATACAAATGGTGTGTCACTGGCCACATTCATGAAATCACAGTAAGAATACTAAAACCCAGAATCACAATATTAAGTTTATAAATATTTTAGATACAATAGGAATATATACATTACACAAAAGCAAAATAAGACACTCTTAATAATTGGGTTAAAGATTTATTTGTTACAATGTTTACTCTCGAAACATTTTCTAAAATTTCAATGACGGAACAAAGTAAATAGTAAATTCATTCATTAGGAGAGACACAATATAATAAATACATACTTCAGTCCATGTAGTTCTCTGCCAGCTTCTTTGAAGGATGTAAAGACTACTGCTTATTAGCAGTTCTGGTTTTTCGTTCTTTGGCTCAAGTTAACCATAAACCGATCTGAATTTCAATTTGTTTTGGAGTGACCTCAATATTATTTTTATTACTTATAACTGCATCTGAAATTGAACATATATCCATGAATTTTATATAATGCCTCACCCACATACGCACTAAATAAAACGTAGAAAAAAATGTGCATATAAAATCGTAGTCTTA
This sequence comes from Stenurella melanura, assembly GCA_963583905.1. Taxonomy (NCBI): domain Eukaryota; kingdom Metazoa; phylum Arthropoda; class Insecta; order Coleoptera; family Cerambycidae; genus Stenurella; species Stenurella melanura. The sequence continues at coordinate 1,088,735 of OY757311.1, forward strand.
CCAATTATCACACTGCATATAATAGAACCTCCAAAGGCTTATTTCCCATCTCTATGCCCATGTAAAGTAAATAGTACTGCAACATCTTCTGAGATAAGTTCTGTCCAAAATCTTCTACCGCACTCTTTATACGTTTCACCACCCAATCTCTCGAGACTGTTCACCTGTTAACAAAAGACAAAAATTTTTATTACTTAAGTACAACTTTCATTTATAAACACGTGCCAACGGTAGTTTATAAACCACGAGCCAATTTTTAAAAACAGAACAGAATTTATATACGCATCTGAATTTAAGTTTCCGCCGGGACAGATAACTTTCAAACTGATTAGTGGGCCATTCTTTGTATTCGTTTTTGTGTTTTTTTTAATAATGCATAATTGAAGAATAACTTATGTAAAGTAAATATAGAAAATAAAAGTGACACTGGCCTAGTAACTAGTTTGGCCAACGATCTATCGGAAGCGTACTGCTTATTTTCAGTTGAGATTGAGAAAGTATACATTTTACAAGTTTTTTCTGCTACACTGATGAAAGCTTCGCAGAATGTAAATTAACCACAACCCTCTCGGCCTTATTAGCCTAAGGATTGAAATTAATATGGCTAGAAAAAATTAGAAAAAAATTGTAAATTGGAAGGTAAATGGTATATGTAAAAATGCGAGGAATATGAAAACCATGCTGTACGTCTTAGTATGTAAATGAAGTCACATTTTACCTATGTAGAAATTTCTTGTGTGTGCCGATAATTATAACATTTTAAACCGAGCCTCATTTGGTTAACTCTCACAGAAGATTTTTACCGTGTAAAAATCTTCACTTTCTCAGTAGAAATAGTGATAAAATTTTGCGATCCTTGAGTTTTACACAGCAGTACCATCACTTAGATTTCCACACGAATACAGAAACATAACGTAACATTATTTTTGTACCTAATACATTTATTATTTAATAGTTATTAAAAAAGTTAATGAAAATATGTAAGGACCTCATATAAGTATTACATATTAGCCATTTCTGTATTTATAGATACAAGAAAATAGGTATATTATAGTAAATAATAAATGAATAATAAACGTTTAGACGTTAACTATAATACCTATTTATTTCTTCTTAAATAACAGAAATAAATATTCCTCTTGAAACCAGCTGAACTTTATAAATAAAGTTAGGTTAGGTTAATTTATGTTGATATGACAAAAATGATTTGTCTCTTGTCTACCGTTTGTAAGGAAAATGTCAAAACACCAAACGTCCAAACAGAATAATTCTTTATTAATTAAATTTTCCCCTGGTGTACACAACGCCCGAAGTTAAACGATCACACGCTGATCCTGAATATAAATAGCTTTTTTTACAAATACCTATAGGTATCTACCTATATCTATAAACAAAAAATTAAACGATTCACTTACCTTTTTCAATTGTTTTTTTGATTGCACACAATAACGAACAACGAAATCGAAGGATCAAACCACAAATTGTCAGGCACGCAAACGTCGCAAACAGCAATTCAAAATGGTGATAGCGGAATAGCGGATGTCAGCGGATGTCGTGCCCGTAAGCTGCAATGAAGATGTAGACAGAAAAAGGAAATAAAACGCGCCTGCGCACCGTTTCGCATTATTTTTAAATAAAAAATTCCTGAGATTCTAACTATAAAAGTGATAGGTACCTATTTATTTTATTTGAATAATACTTTTCTGTAACATTTCACATAATAAGAAAAAATTCGAATTCATACGGAACACTCATGAATATAAATTAAACCTGCCATATTACATGGAGTACATTGAAAATTTTATGATAAAGCTTTATTTAATATATTAAGCATACTTGTTACATAAATCATGAAAGTAATAAATAATGGGTACAAAACGGCTCTAAACGTTTTACCATACTTTCTATACATTATTTTCAAAATAAATGGTCAAAAAATAACCTACTAAATTATTTATAAAATATATTTAAAACATATTCTGTACTTCTCTTATTAAAATATTTTTATCATATTATTTTAAGAAATATTCTTAAAATAATAATCCAAAGATAAGTTTTGAAATTATTCATAAAATATATCTAAAATATATTTTATGCATATGTATTTCAATTATTCTAATATTAAGTATTAGAAGAGATTCTAAAAATATTAATAAATTAAATGGTTATTCAGAGAATAATTTAAAGATAATTTTTATAATTAATCAAATAATATTTTTTGGGAAGATTGTCAGATTATTCTTAGAATATCTTGTGCTATCTGGGATATAACGTGAAGTGTAAATATCAAGTTAAAAGACTGTAAATGTTGTTGGTTGTCAATAATTAATAATTCTAATTATGCAGACGATGTTAATTAAACCCTGATAGACATTTTAACAAATTGTTCAAAAGTTGATAGTTTTACCAGTGGCACATTACCGATTTAAGTTACAGAAAGTGTTTGAAAACCATAAACTCGCTTCAAAATGGAACTCGTGTGTCGTAACTTCTCTTTCAGTGATCACAATGATTACAAACATTGGTAAATTAAAATTTTATAAATAAAATAGTCAACTCAGATGAATACGCTCTTGGAAACAGTGCGAAAATTAGATCAGTGCGTTGCTACCAGTGATGTTACTGTATAACCTAGTAAGAACAAAAATAAAGTGCGTGAATATTGTGAAAATTCTTTCGAGACTTATAGTTTCAACAGACAATTTAGCAGGGGCTCTTGCTTAAAACAAAAATCTATGTGTAGCTCTAAAGAAATTCTATATAAAACGCGATCCGTGTTTTCAGAATGTTTTTTTTTCCTTTTACAAGTGTCTAGTGCCGTCAAACTTTGTGGAGTGTGGCGGATATATCACCAAAAACTTATTTAATTATTTTGGTCGTACTTTTGATGTCATCGTCCATTATGGACATAGGAACTGATAAGACACTAAAGCTGCAATGGTAAGTAAAATAGATTAAGTACTTACATTTATATCTAAATGTAACAATCGGATACATATTTACAAAGTGCAGTACAAATACAAAACCAACCAGATCTTTAGGTTTTGTTTCTATGCTCATTGCTGGATAGCAAGCGAGCACTTACGATAACCTACGAAGTTTGTCAAATAAATCATTGAAAGAGTGCGAAGCAATAAACTCGTCAACACGAACGTTCTGTATTATTTAAATACTGAAAATTGCTAATTTTGTTCTAAGAAAATAATCATCGTGTGCTATGAACTCTTGTGTTTGTGGCTATCCTGCAATAGTATTAGTTTATTATGATATTTTGGATTTTCTTCACAGTCTCCTCGAACTCAGTAGGCTCTTATTTTAACCGCATATTTAAGAAAAATCAATAAAAATCGAACTTGTTTCATTAAATTTATATTAATACTAGGAATTATTTGGAAACATTTTGTGTTTGTTTCTTAAACTCGGTACATTCTACATGGAAAAGTCATTCTCATGAGAATTGGGTATAGATAAAGCACAGGTTGATATAATATTTTAGTACATTTTTAATAGGTGTACAAATACAATAATTTTTAACTCCAAAATTGAAAAATATTGACGTTTTCAAAATAGTATTTTATTCAACAAAAGAATTTCCATCACATTTTATATAATGAATATATAAGGCATTGACACAGAAAAACGTGTATGTAACATTTCATCGCAATAGAGCACTAGCAGTGACGTCACAGTTATACCAGCTATCACGTGATTGGTTGACAAACTCCGAAATTTGACATTAGTGTAGGTGTCAGTTTTCCCTTGATAAAAATTAAAGTGGAGGATTTCTGAATATCAGCTACGTGTAGTGATGTTTGTTAATGGTTTTTTAAAAGCCTAGCGTGAGAAAGAATTTTATATATACTTTATTAGTGTTGTTTTTACAAGTGTAAAATTTGATGTCAAATACGTTGACATCTTTGTGAACCCATAATATAGTGAAAATAAAGACAATATTGGATTTTTGAATTTTTTTGTACATATATCATATCACGGCATATTTCAATAAATGTTTAATTAATACAGGCTCAGTTACAGCTAAGCATAAGTTAAAAGTTGTCACAACATTCATTGATTCATGCCAATATATCAATGATATATTAATGGCTTTATAAACCTGTTGTGAAATTTACGTTTTTAGACAATTCAAACCATTTCCCATCAATTTTTTATTGATTATACCTTACTTTCATTTGGCTCAACAGTTTCTAATAAGTTTAATTGTTTAACACAGTAATAACAACAACCAAAGGTTTGTATTGTGAAATGCAGGAGTAATAGTAAATCTAGTATAAAGATAGGACTGTGAGATCGTTTCAGTTTCCATTTAATTAAAATCATAAACAAATATGCAACGTAATATGCTCGAAATACTTTATAGGTATAAGTATACTTACCTAGTTTGGTATTTGTTTTGATTCTTACAATTATAATCACAGATGTTTAAAATATTGATAATGCTTACAAATAAAATATCAGTGACGGTAAGTGAGCTAAAAAATAATACACTTTTAACGGGAGTAAAATAAAGTTCTTCAAAATGATGCTTATAAACATAACAACCGTAATAGGATGTTTAAGATCGTACACATTATAGATAATAATAAAGTAGGTATGAATAATAATAGTCTTATAGTTTAGATAGCATTTTTATTTCCAAGAACGGTCACAATGGTTCATTAATTCAACACTAAGTTGGAAGCAGTATGAATGGGGCTGGAACTCGAAATAACACTGCTTCGGAAGTAGTTTCTACAAACACCAAAATTGTCGAACACAACCCTCGAATATTAGTACTCGATGCTTGTTTCGCCAACCAAGGTGGCATCATCCAAGATTCAGCCTGAAAACCAGTTTTAATCATCTCCCGATGATGCCTATTTGGTTGGCAGATACACATCGAGTATCTATATTCCAGTGTTGTGTTCAAGAACATTATTTTTTCATTTTACATTTATGAAATTAATTATAAAGATATGCAGGGTATCTCAGCTTTTATTTAAACAAGCATTGTTTGGAATACGGCGAGACATAGAAAAGTCATTCTGTTTGAAAAGATGCATCCAATCAGTTCATTTTCAATTGTACAAGGCGTCTTAAAATGGCGACAGCTTCAACTTTATTTTCTCAAACGGAATGCCCGCTAATTTTTATATTTTGCAGTTAAATTTTTGTGATACATTTTTTGTAATAACGTAATCATAGAGAATAATACAAAACAAAAACAGTAACTATTATGATTATTATTATTATAAAAGATGCTCAAATTGTCGCGCATATTCCATTTGGCACATCTCATATCTCCTTAAAAGATCTCGTGTACAAGACCTCCTTATAACTGGAGTTATTTGGTGGCAAGCATGGGTTATCCTATTTTTGAAATCATTAAGATTATTTGGTTTCTTAGCGTATACAACTTACTTTAAATGGCCGCATAAGAAAAAATCGAGGGGCGACATATCAGATAATGGTGCAGACCACTTAACAGGTCCCCGATTACCAATGTACTTATTCATTAGATGTATACAGTGACGGAATCTTTCTGATTTGAAAATGAAAAAGTATTAAGAACTACGTGGATGTGGAAATAATTAACAACTGTCAGTGATACTGCCACATAATGCCACTCAATAATTTCGGCTTTTGAGTGTAATCAAGGCCAGCCTTATTAGTTTAAGAAAATGGAGCATGGCAGAATCAAGATTAAATCATTGATATGTCGTAAACCGTTAATGGTAGGTACTGGACATGGTTAACAAAATTCGTTCGGAAATAAAAGGAAAATCCATTTGAAAAAGTACATTTGAAAATGAATTGATTAAATGCATCTTTTTAAACAGAATAACTTTTCCATTTAACATTTCATTCTATGTCTTACCGTTTTCCAGATAATGCTCGTCTAAATAGAGCAGGGACACCCTGTATATATAATTTCATTCAACACACTTAATCATGTAAAAGGAAATTCCCAAATGAAAAATATTTCTTAAATTTTTATATCATTTCTGCATGTTATGTCCGAAATTGCCTTCTATGCGGAAGCGAACCTAGTTTAGTTTATTTAAGCACCCTGTTAAGATGTTTCCCGTGCTCGTAAAAGGGGAACGCTTGCTTTTGGAATGATAAAATTATACATAATTTACTGCAAAAAGTAAGGTTATCCCCTTTACACGGTTTCCTTTCTATGCACTCGTAAGTACCTATATGTTATATTTGTAACGATTATTCTAAATTAATAGTATTAGCTAGGAATGGTATAAATTAGATACATGGTAGTACAAATTAAATATCCAAGATAGATATTCTCATCCCTCTACTCCTGAAACATATTATATTGGTATATTATTTCCACACCCACGTAGTGGAGTGAGGTCCAGTAATCATTAAAAAATTTTCATTTCTTTTTCTGGAAATAACTTTAGAATGTTATGAATGTCGAGATTTTAACTCGAAAACAATTTCTCTTATTCTGTACTTTTTTGTGCGTTTTCTCTGGAACGGTTTAAAAGATATTGACTTGAAATTTGGGACACGTATGAATTATAACGGGATCTGGAACTAGATTATATTTTGAGCTTCCTCTGGTGAAGGGTCGGGGGTTAAATAGTGGGAAATAAATAAAGCAAGGTGGTAAGAGTACAGTAACCTGGGATTTGGTTTATATACTAGTAGCAAGGGCCTCAAATTTTTTTCATGATATTGTGCACCCTCACCATCACCCCCGCTCCATTATTAAAGGGACTAAAAGAAAGATATTGATTTGAAAAAGCAATTGTCAAAAACGGTCTTTTTTTGCCCATCCGTGGGGAAGTGTGGAATCCATCTTTTGTTTACTAATTTTGGGGTGCTGAAAACGAATCCGTCATCCGTTTTGGCGATTCCAGAAATTTGAGATGTGCTGTATGTACTAGGAACCAAGGTCTTACATTTTTTAAGACATCTGCCAGCTCCACCACCACCCCACTTCATGATTAAAGGGGTTAACAAAATAAAATTGTAATATTGTGTGCATGAAAGCAAAAATTTTTAATACAATTTTTTGTCCACTTTCACCCTCATTAAACGTCGGTCAGTCGAGGAAGTATTGAAGTGGTACATCGTTTCATGAGTTTTTGGGCCAAAAGATTTCAAATATTATATTATTAAGTATTATATTAAAATCATAGTAGTTAATATAGAACATTATTGTTTACACTCCTCTGACGAACATCCTGTATGAAGAATATTCAATATTTTTTTTACATATTTTCATATTTTCAACAAACAAGGAATAACCGTTTTGTATCTTTTGTATTTTGCATTTTACTTTCAAATAAAGGTTTTTTTCTTCAATCAGATTTACATTTTTTTGTATCCCAAAAATTAAATGAACTTTATATACAAATAAAACAGAGGACCAGATGAGAAGAAGTCATTCGGCATTATAACAATTTCACCCCCCCCCCCCCCCCCCCCATAAAAATTGCTTAAAACCGGCCCTGCTCATATCTAACTCTTATTCGTTTCATACTAGTTTTATTAAACACATTTCAATAATATTTTAAAACTAAATTGATGTCTCCTCTTACGTAAAGTTTATTCGAACCTGAGAAACACACTGTACACAACTTCGATATCTTGTACATTCTCGTATTTTTGTGTGCTTTATTATAATCTTAAAACAGTTTGCTCTAAAATTATAATACAACATATTTAACATATATACACATTATACACCTCTTTGTAATAGTTATGTATTATGAATGTCACCCAATTTTAATAGAAAGTATCCCACCACGATCCAAATTTAGAAAAAAGTCTGCCCTAAATTATCGTGTTTAATAAGGATTAGCATTCGGTGACGCCCGATTGCAATTTTCATTGATTTCGTAATGTCTAGTCTTATAAAAGACACCTCAATAACCTTTTGAAGTAAAATTAATGAGTTATTTAATATACATAAAATTCCCTTGAACTGAAATCACACTGTATGTTATAGAGTAGTACCATTGCACAACGTCTGACTGCAACTTTCATTCCTATCATATAAGTTACTTCAACAATGTATTTTCTATGCATGTTAAATTGATGTATGTCCAAATCTGTGAAAATTGTATCTTTGCCAGCCTACTACAAATTATAATACAACTTAAAAATCAAGAGAGAAATTTAAACAAGCAATATTCATCAAATCATAATCGTGTTACAATCTACTTCTCCAGAAACGCAAGTTTTTATGGCAAAAACTTAGTAGGCCTGCCAGCAACGCGAGCTGTGCAAATTCAAACAAAAAACGATCGGTTATTGTTAGTACTTCGACGTGAACGTTCAGTTAGGCTATGCATCATACATTGTCGTTTAGTTTCTTTAAAACTCAACAATTCTGGACAATAAACGATAGTTGTGAGTGTAAATTTGAGAATTAGTGTATTTGGTGAAAGATGAGGATATTTAAACTCGAGAGTAAATGTAAGTGCACAACATTTTATATTACAATCACTAGAATTTGTGTCAACTCATAGGTATCTAACATGTTTATAAATTTTGAAGATTTGTGACTTTACTTTCGTCAACAATAGTAAAATTTAGTGTGTCGTAAGTACTACGCGCATTTACGTTAAAAATTAAACATTCACATTTTCCATTCTTTGCTATTTCCCTTGGCTATGCACCGATATAGATACAGGTTTTCTTTAGTGAGATCTACCACTAGCGCAGTCGTCAGGGGTTTTAAGGCGTCGCTAAATGTTATATGGCTGAATGTTTCAGAATAAGTAGTTTTGTTGTTGTAAATACGTCAAAGAAATTTTAGAGTTGTAAGGTGCCGGCGACCCCTAAAAGAATCGAAAATATTGGCCGAAATTCGGTTTTTGGCCAATAACACGAAAAATAAAAGAAGTACTTATATCAAAAAATTATGATAAAAAATGATAAAATTTTATGTGTATAACTAACTTTAACCACCTATTACTCTGGTTTAAATTGCCTTATTAGATTTCTGTAGGTGCGATTTTTAAATCTTGAAATGTGTACTTTAAGATGTTTTAAAGGGATTTACCTTAAAAATGAATTAACCTTCTTCTTTTTACGGAAATAAAAGAAAATTTTTTCCCTGCTCCAAAATTCGTCAAACTAGGGGTAACATAAACGTTAATAATTTTTATTAAAAAAATTATTTGGCATACATATCCATCGTATCTTTTTATACATTACTTCAAAAGTAATATGTGAAAGTTTCAGATTTTTATCTTAAAAATTGTACAAATGGTAGGACTTTTACCGATTTCATCGGAAATCTCTTTGTGTTACTTATTCTGGAAAATTCAGTCATATAACATTTAGTGACCGGTTCTTATCAATTTCTGTGTCTGACAACTGGGCTACACGTACATTTGCATACGTTGTGAATTTTCACATTTATACATCACACCAGTAAATAGTTCAATAACATCCACCGCCTATTTAAATAATTTAATGTAATCCCAACTGTAATAGTCCAATAATTATAAAGATTTCACTTCGGTGAAAGAAGCCTTATTTTACTGATAACTCCTTAACTGTTGAAGATATAAAAAAAAAATTCTCGTCATAAAAAATAAAGCTGGACTAGTTTCCTAAAAAAAATTCTTTTGTAATTTTCTTGTATATGCCTTGATTTTCGAGAAAATTGATATAAAAAAAATTGAAACATTTGTGTTTTTAATGCGTACGAATTTTCCTTTATTTGAAATTTTTTACGCGCGGCCTATAGAAAAAGTTGAATTGCTCGAAAACCAAACAAGCTAGGAAGAAAAGTGAAAAGGGGATACAAAATATTCTCTTGTGTTTCCATTTTTGATGGCTATTGATATCTATTAGTATATAAAAATAACAATTTAATATAGTTACCTCTTGATTTTTTGCGCTTTAACTGTTCACAGACCCATAAAAAAATAACTGACTTTAATATAAGTTATAAATGCATTATCTTTTATTTCAAGGTAGTACGTCAATGCAGAAAAAGTTAGAAATAAAAATATTCACATTTTCAAATTTACCAAGCATGTTGAAATTAGCCAAATTTTGGCCAATTTTTTATTGTTTCTTAAGAATAAAAAAAAGACCTAAACATCTTGAAAATTTAGCTCAAAAACATTTTTTTTTGAGTTTATAAGGATATCATATAACTATTGTTTCTAATCATTTAATAGTTAAAAAATTCCATAAAAATATAAAGAAATTGAATATGCAGCCATCTTTGGATTTTTTTGGTTAACCTCAACTTTATTCTTAGGAAACAATAAAAAATTGGCCAAAATTTGTCTAATTCCAACATGCTGGTAAATTGGTAAATGTGAATATTTTTATTCCTAACCTTTTATGCATTGAAGTACTACCATGAACTAAAAGATAATGCATTTATTTATAACTTATATTAAAGTCAGTTATTTTTTATGGCCTCTGAATAGTTAGATGTACAAAAAATCAAGAGATAACTATATTATATTGTTATTTTTATATTCTAATAAATATCAATAGCCATTAAAAATGGCAACACAAGAGAGTATTTTATATCCCATTTAAAACCCATTTTGATTGTTCTTCCTAGCTTGTTTGGTTTTCGAGCAATTCCATTATTTCTATTCCCCCGCGCACAAGAAATTTCAAATAAACGAAAATTCGCGCGCAGTAAAAATACAAATTTTGCAATTTTTGTCAATATCGATTTTCTCGAAAACCGTGGCATATACAAGAAAATTACAAGAGGACTTTTTTTTAGGGGATTAGTCAAGCTTTTTTTTATGAGTAATTTTTTTATATCTTCAACGGTTAACGACTTATCAGTAAAATATGGCTTTTTTAACCGTAGAGGTGGTTTTTTGGGGGGGTTGCACGGCACCCCCAGAACGGATTTTTGTGGTTTTGTGATGTTTAATACATCCACTAACAGTTACTGAAGAAAAATCTCCACTCCACTGCGTGGAAGTAAAACAGGAAAAGGGGTGATCACATAAAACACAACACAAACGCCAATCTGCGTATACTAGTCCATTTAAAATGCGCTTCATCTCAAAAATATTGCTAGTGCAGTGCAAGGCATGATGGTAACAATATTTCTTTTCCTGCCCTTTTCGATCTAGCCCTAAATCGAAGAAAACGCCGCTCTTTTTCTATTTTTCGGTACTAGGAGTGCGAGGGCTTGTTGGTTCGTTTTTTTTTCAGGAAATTATTAATTCTAAATATATCAATTAAAACTTGTTTGACAGTAATCTGCCTAGATATTATGTAACATTAATATTTTGATTGTTTCCTATAATGTATATATTTAACTCGAGATTTAACTATTTGAATTTATTTGGCTTTTTTCATGAATAACACTAGCCCTAGTTTACGTATACACAAAACTCACACTTCAGGGGAAAATACACCTATAAAATGGACCCATCCTTCCAAGAATTTGTTTCTAATGATCTAAACAGATTGTTTACTCTTAAAAGTACTCGCAAATACCATCCCAACTTATTAAATGCTTATGAGTGACAAATAAAAATGTGATACGACGTCTATTAAGCAGTGTTTCAAATATTGTTGCAAAGCACTAGAGGCTTCATTAACATAACTCAGTGCTAAATGTTTATAGCTAACAATTTGATGTATTAGAAGATTATTTATAATTTTGGTTTCTTTTAAGACGTTTACTATCATTATAAAAAGTGTACACAATTCAGTAAAGACGGAATAAGAATATTTTCTTGTGACAGAACAATAAAGGCAACCACGAGGCATCTACAGATTCGGACAAGTGTAGGGTATAGGAATAATAATATAATTGACCACGCCCTGCTAGTTCCATAAATCGTGAAAGTAGAGGCACACAATGAATTGAATTTAGTACGGCATGTAGTAAGGATGGGTGCGGACGTAGGTAATAATTTCTAATATGAAGTTATTTGTCAAATTTTTGACAAATAATTTCTTCTATTGAAAGCATTTGTGCAGTTTCTTTTTTAGCCGTAAGTGCTATGGGAATAAAATAATAATTCTTATTAAAACCGAAATGAAAATAGAACATTAAAAGAAAATTAAATAACTCGAAAACTAAAATCAACTAATAATTATCAAAAAAGAAATTATTCTTATTAAATTACAAAAATAGAACATTAAACATAAAATTAAACAACCCTCAGAGACTGAAATCAAGTAATATTTATCAAACAATAAATTAATGAAATAAGGATTTTGAATCTCACCTTTTTGTGCCAAATAGCCAAACCGATTATACAATGAACCTCTCATATCATTGAGTTGATTTGGAGTAATGCTTGCACAAAGTTAGATAAGTTTTTCCCGCAATTCTACTAAATTATTGGCTTGTTCAAACGCATGTTTGTACGCGGTTTCCGTTAAAAAGCCCCACAGAAAGAAATCATGGGGTGCGAGATCAGGTGATCTGGGGGACATTTTATCATTCCCCCGTAGTTATTAAAAGATTGGGAAATGTTGTTTCCAGAAAATAATAACAGTTAAGGTATTGTGACTTGGACAGCCGTCTTGTTGAAACCAAATGTCGTCAAAGTTGACAGGAAGATTTTGAACTGCAGGAATTATTTGGTTTTATAAAAGCTCTAAATATTTATTGCCATTTAAATTGCCATCGATTAGCAGTGGGCCTATAATATGATTGTTCAAAATTCCCGTCCCAACGTTCAAGTTTTGAGGATACTGAGTTCGCACAGCAACACTCAAATGTTTATTTTCCCGAGACCAATATCGTACTACCGATGGATTGTGTTTCCTATGTAATGAAAAGGATAATTCATCTGTAAACAATATATTCTTTAAGAAGTTTTCATTTTCATTCACTTTATTTATCATGATTTTAGAAAATTCCATCCATTTGAAATTGTCCTCGGGAAATATTTCTTGCGTTGTTTGAACTTTAGTTTCGCTATTATCACGTTCTTCGCTCATTTGTTGATGACGGGGTTCGGGTTGACAGCATTTTTTACAATAATTCACGACAGACCCGAAATTTTCAAATTTTTTAATAATGTATGAAATTATGCTAGCTGAGGGGATTGGTATGTCTTGATATGCCACAGTAAATAAATTTATTGTGTCTTCAGTGGAATGGCCCCCGAAGTACCACACACAATTTGCGCTTTTTCTGCAGTTGTACAAACACACACGGCATTTTAATAACGAAATTGCGATTAATTTATTTTATTCCCACACGTCTAAACAGCTACGCTATTAAAAGCAGAATGGGTGCGCGCTGTTCTCAACTCAACGCGGTGAAGCGATGGCGCTATTGTTTTATACCAATACCCTGCATTGTTCTACGACAAGGCGTGGTTTATCTGCGCAGGAACAAGTTTACGTACCCAAAACTAAATTTGCCGAATCTGTATATCAGATCCATATGCTATTGAGTACTTACGGAGTACTGGATGCCCTCACAGTGCAGTGTTTGATAGTAACAGCGAATACTTGGATTAATTATTACTATTCACTATTTTTGTCGATTTGTAGGATTTTTAAACCCTTATTTTGCAATTATTTCATTTATTATACTTTGATTTCATACAATATTTTTGACTGTTTCTTTTCATTTATAACAATATTAATCTATTTGAATTTATTTCTCCTTTTTATTGAGTAATATGTCTCCTAGCTTCTACACGAATAAGAAACTCAAATTTCTTTAGGGAAAATACACCTTTATTATAGGCATCTGTTCTCTCTATTAACCCCCTGTATATCCCGAATGTAATTGATAAGAGTAATATGAGTAAAGAAATTTAAAAAATTGCGCCAAACCTTGCCAAAATATTGTTCCCTCTAGTCAGATACTGCCTCTTGTATAATCCGCGTTACATAAATAAAACCACACAACGGTATTGACATTGACAGACACATCTTCGTTAGACACACGTTTATCTCAATACTGCGTGTGTATTAGTATCAATGAAAATAAACTTCATAGAGAAGCGTCATCAGTATTAATAAGAATACAAAACTAGCATAGTATAATATTCGGGACCCAGAATCCTCCCTAAGGCAAAAGTATTTTATTTGGCGGGATATTTTACCTCTCATCCCAAATAAGGATTAACTTACAGTCAGCAAAAACCCATTACGGCTGCGCACATCGCTTTGCTCGATTCCGTTGAAATTCTCCGGGTAAGGAGGACTCCGGGTAGCAGTGAGCTTACTCCGGTTACCGGAATCGGTCCGGTGATACACTAAAATTTTAAAATCGATATGCACGAGTGCTAGGTTATGTGCCGTTCGTTCACGTGATGTGATGTGTTTATTCTTCCTTCGATGATGTTTCCTCATTCGCCATTGATACCCGGTTTGTTGGTGATCTGCGAAATTATGCGATGAGCGGGGAGCACGCAAACTTTTTCTTTTGTTTTGATGCATCTATTAAGCAGTATTTATGCCTCGCTGCAACGCGCTGCAGTTTATCGACTGGTTACATTTTTTTTGTTAAAACAAGAATTTTTTATGTACATTTTAAATATTTTTGTATTAAATATGAAAGATTTTCTATATACTATTATTATATGTATATGCAGACTATATTAGGTTTGAAGTTAAATTTCTCGAGGAATATTTCATAGCTAATTTAAAATTCCAGTAAACTGTCTGTTATATTGTTTACAGAAGTCTGCGTTATGGTGGAACACTTGCTTATTTAATTAAATATACGTTACGAAGTAAGATTTAAAATTATATATAAAAAATTGAATCAAATTCGAAGGAAGTTACGAAAGTTGATGTTTTTTAAAATACATATAACATTTTTTTAAGCTTTGAGTTCATATTTTCTTATATCATTGGCATTGGAAAGAGCATACCGTTGGGAATGTTGTTTCGTAAGCATTTTGTGTGCCCAAGAAAATCGGATAGACTAGGAAGATTAGTCGTTTCAAATCTGGGTAATGTTAGGCCCAATGTTAAACTTGTACATTTTCATTTTACGATGTTTTCGAACGAACGAATTGACTACAAGTCTGTAGCAGAATACTTGTATGGCCAAACATTCAGGCATGGCAGTTACTTGAATTTTCTCCAAACAGCTATCAGCATATACATATAGCAAGAAGAGAATAAATACACTGACCACCAAATTTACTTAAAATTTACTATGATTTTGAAGTTGGTTTTAAAACATTTGTCCGATTCTAATTACTTTCACATCCGCGTAGTGGAGTGGAACTATATATATTAACACCTTTCAGACTAATGTCAGTCTAATTTTTAAAATAAAAACACACTTCATAACACCTTTTTTTGTTCTTTTAATGAAGCTTCATTTCTCTCAATGAAAATGAAATCTCCTCTGTGTATCAAGAATTTGTACTAGTAAAAAATCTCCATGTTGCATAGTCTATGAGATCTTAATGTTGAATAGTTATCAACTTATTGTTTAAATGTTAGTTGTGAAATTTTCTTAATTCTTGTACTTTTGTTTTTGAGATTTCCTGCCACATGTGTCTTCATCCCTAAATAATGTCCGAGGAATCTACAAAATAATACAATTATCTAGTACATTACCGGGATTTTTGTCAAAGGAACAGTTAGAGGATTTTTTTGACGAATAATAGGAATAGGAATAAACATATAAAAATAAAACATTTCGCTAACATTTAGGAAACCTCATTCCGAGACGTTCCTCATTGCATTCAAAATCTTCAAACTACAATAACGTTTTATTGAGATTATCTCGAGATTATGGAATCAGCTTATTTAGTTATTTCTAGATAATGTCAACTTGGTTGGTGAAAAGCACGTCAAGGTTAGTGTTTCTGAATACTCCAGTGTCAATTTTCTCCATAAATTCTCGTTTTTGTTGAATAGTAAAACGGAGAAAATACAAATTTTCAATTTATATAAAAGACCTCGATGGTTAGAGCATAGTGAATATAAGCTGAAACTATTGAAACGTGACTGAATATCGCCAAAGTGACAAAGTTACAAAGTTGTTTAAACGAGCCAAAGCAGCTCAAGGGGAAGGCTGTATTGTTTTATAAGATTAGAGACAGCAGGACTCACCTTACCCGTGTCTAATTACGAGGAAATACAGTAATTAAGATAAGACTCAAAATCTTCAAGGTGTTATTTGGATCATGTCATTCAGGAATCTTGCCAATTAAGTGGAATTGGCGCGAGTAGTCTAGAAAAATAATTAATAGAGCTTTAAAGTGTTGTACAATATAACAGTCTAATAATTAATTGTTTCGTCATCTACGTCAAAGTATTAACGTTATCTATGATAATTTTTGAAAGCTGTATTAATTTCCTGTTGAACTATATCACTCTTGAATTATTCCAAATAATTTGTAGGTTCCATTATAAACTTTTAATTAAACAAACAAAGAACAGTGTTAAAAAGGGCTTCTTTGGCCCATTCGTGGTAAAGTGTGGAAACCACTTTTTTTTAAAACTAAATTTGGGGTGCTGAAAACGAATCCGTCAACCATTTTGGCGAAAAATCTCGGGAACACGTTAAAAAACAACACTTATCTGGGGGTTACATTGGAACTGATATTAGAACTTGCCACTACAATTAGAACTACAAGAGGGTTGTCTCTTATTGTCTTCCCGATGTTTTTAGCCAATTCGGATGAAGGCTCGGTTTGCTATTAAAGCGTTTTTTAAACTATTATTTGTTTTTATTTTTTAGTCTTAAAAATTTGGACCAGAAAATTTTAATCTGGAACCTCGATAACCCACAGATACCGATTTTCAGGCGAATCCGACGATACTTGATAAATCCTATCCGCCATGTTGACGCCGCCATTTTGAATTTTTAAGTTTTGATGACAATAGTTTTCTACTTGTCAAGCCCTTTCCTTTGATACCCATATCAAGGGGGTTGTAAAGAAAATGATAATTCGCCATCTTGGGGCGGCGGCCATTTTGAACATATTATAAAATTGAGTATACTATATTTTATTGTCATCGGAGCTACACACAATAGCCAAATTTCATGATGATAAAACAATTAATAGTGATACATTAATAGATACAGGTGAGGCTAAAAAAGCGGGTTAAAAATGTATAAAAACATATTTTTTTACAATCAGGAGAGATGTTCATTTAACGAGTGTCAATCATAAACAACTACATTTTGTACAGAATTACATTTCGCAACGCGATATGAAATATTTCGAATTTGGGCCACTATAGGGCCTCTGCCTAGTACTCATTGCGGTTTTGCAGCAACCGCAAACTGCATCGTCGACGGATTTTCCAGTCTGGACCCATACCGCCCGAAGCATTAGGAAATTCTGTGTAGCTAGGTATATATTTCAGCGAGATATTCTTCCGGGCTTTCCGGTTATAAACGTACAAAAGTCGACTATCTCATTCACCTGGGATGATTTCAATGGAGATTAAAGCGGAACGCGGGGAATGTAGCAAAATCGATTTCGTGAGTTGTCGAAATATGTCATGTTTGTGTCACTCATGTCGAGGTAAATTTTCGGTTTCGCCAGTGCCGACAAAATGTCAAATTCCGTCTTTCCGTAGGGAGATCGTGCTGCCTTCCAGCCGGTGTATTTAATTAGTCATAAATGTACAAATATTTGATTTCTTGGCTTCTCGACGAAATTATTTCAAATTTAAATTGATAATCCGCGGTAGCCCATCCTGTTAAGCGATGGCTTCCATTCCAAATTCCAAGCGAACTTCTCGCTTCGAGTCTCGCACTGGAGTATTTTTCTTTAGTTTCTGTTCAGCTTTTTAGCAGATATTTTTGATTCTAAAATTACCTCGCATTTGTCTCTACGAGACTAATTTACTAATTTCCTTTTTATTCAACTGTACAATTATTGTGCAACTAAACAAAACTAGGTCGGAAAATTATAATATGGACTTAGGAGTCGTCCAAGTGTCCGTTCTTGTACCTTTGCTCTTCTTCTTGCTTGCAAATGATTTACCGAATCATATGCCAAAATACTGTAAAATTATAATGCATGCTGATGATACCAGCTTAATTGTGTTTTCCTCAGATCCAGATATTATTAAAATACAACTCAAACCTATACTCAAGAAATTTAATCACACTTTATTTCATAATATATTCAATTTTAACTGTGCCCTGTATTTTTATTTTAAAATCACTAACATATGTGAAACAAAAGTATGAAAATTTTGTAAAAAATAATGACTCCCACAAATACCCTACGCGTACTGGCTCTTCAATAAACCTCCACCAGCACAGAACAACTTTATTCGAAAATTCACCTCATTGCATCGGTCTTAAACAGGCCCGACGAGAGGGGGGGGGGGTCGGAGGGTGTTCGAGGGAGCCCGGTGGTTTGGAGGGGGACCGGGTTCTATCCAATTTCGACTGAGATGAATATTCAATGGCAAGGAATATCACCCCCTGCTCATTAAAATTTCGATCGAGAAAAATATTCAATCCTACGATCCTAAGGAATATCGCTCCCTCCAGCCCGGTGTTTGAAATTTCCGTTGAGATAAATAAAACAGTTTATTATTAGGAATACCACCCCCGGGCCCCGAATTTCTCTTGACGGCCCTGGTCCCTAATTATTTTGCGATTCGTTGGTTTTCTAACTATATCTATGAACATTCATTAATTTCATTTAAGTACCTATGTGATTGTATATTATCACTGACCACGTATTTATATCATGTTTTAATATTATATGTATGCCTTTTGCTTTGAGGTTATAAGAAAATAATTGACAGTGTTTCTATTGACTTTGTATAGTTACTTTATATTAACTAAGGTTTCATGACTTGTTCTATCCATTGTTTTAATGGCAGATGAATTAATAAATTATTATTATTATTATTATTATTATTATTCACAGGTCCATAAAATAAAATCGATGAAAGGTTCCTTCTTTGACCAGAACAGGTGCATCATATGTTTTTGGGGTCGCTGAAACTGAATCCGAGACCCGTTTTGCCCGATCACGTCAGGTTTTTCTCTCAACCTCAAAAAATAGCTAAAAATAGTAAAACTCAACAACATCAACCTTGCAAGCTAATCAAACTTCATAACTCCATATCCTCATGATCCAAAAATTCAAATACACAATAACGTCCAGAGCCTCAGAACCTATAACCTCAAAACCCGTAACCCCAAAATCCCATAATTGCAATATCCATAAACGGGGAGACTTCACTGGAGACTTAATCCCCGATGTTTAGAGAGTTGAACTAGATATTTGTTCCATCCCTATAACTCATAAATTTTGTAACCATAAAACTATAATTTCAATACCCAGTAAGGTCGAGATGTTCTTTATTGCAATTACCTACATTCAGGCATACTCAAGAACAACGAGGTGGACGTAGCAGTTTTCTCTTCCCTTTAGGGTGCTTTATTTGAGTCCCCTTGCCTCTCACTGTTCGGGGTGGTTGATTTACATAAGTCCCCTCACCTCTCTCGATTTTTAAATGAATTTAAAATTTTTGTAAATAGACATTTTATTGGTCTTCACTCTTAGAGTGATAACGGGTTCGTTTATCTGTGAATGATCTCCGTAGTGCCTTTCTCTTATGTTGGTTTGACGTGTCTCTCTTCAAAGGCCAGCAGTAGTCTGCCAACATGTGGCCATCCCAAACACCCTGATATCTCTTTTCAATATCTTGTAAATCCTGGTGGAACCGTTCGCCCTGCTCTTCACTGAACTTACCTAAATCTTCAGGAAAGTATTCAATATGCGAATGAAGAAAGTGCAGCTTCAGATTCATTAGGCATCCCACATTTTGGCAGACTACTGCTGTCTTTGAAGAGAGACACGTCAAACCAACATAAGAGAAAGGCACTACGGAGATCATTCACAAACAAACGAACCCGTTATCACTCTAAGAGTGAAGACCAATAAAATGTCTGTTTACAAAAATTTTAAATTCATTTAAGAATCGTGAGAGGTGAGGGGACTCACGTAAATCAACCACCCCGAACAGTGAGAGGCAAGGGGACTCACGTTAATAAAGCACCCCAAAGGGAACAGAAAACTGTTACGTCCACCTCGTTGTTCTTGAGTATGCCTGAATGTAGGTAATTGCAATAAAGAACATCTCGACCTTACTGGGTATTGAAATTATAGAGTTTTATGGTTACACAATTTATGAGTTATAGAGATGGAACAAATATCTGGTTCAACTCTCTAAACATCGAGGATTAAGTCTCAGGTGAAGTCTCTCTGTTTATGGATATTGCAATTATGGGGTTTCGGGGTTACGGGTTTTGAGGTTATAGGTTCTGAGGTTATAGGTTATTGTGTATTTGGATTTTTGGATCATGATGATATGAAGTTATGAAGTTTGATTAGGTTGCAGGGTTGATGTTGTTGAGTTTTACCATTTTTAGCTATTTTTTGAGGTTGGGAGAAAAACCTGACGTGATGGGGCAAAACGGGTCTCGGATTCAGTTTAAGCGACCCCAAAAACATATGATGCACCTGGTCTGGTCAAAGGAACCTTTCATCGATTTTATTTTGTGGACCTGTGAATTAACTTCTAAAAATTATAGTGTTATATCATTTTGCCTCTTTTTTCAGCGATCTTCTTTGTTCTAAAATTCTAATTCGCAACTATTTCTACTCGACTAAAGTTTAAGAAATGTAAAATTTGAAAATTTGGCCTCTTTCCTTAAAGATAAATGTTATCAGTTTGTTTCTGTCAACATTTGTGTAGGTAACGGATAATTGCGTAGTTTTTCCCTATAAATTTATATTAACTAACATGTTCTCGTAGAAAAAGCATAGTATACAACTCCTAAAAAAGGTCATTTGGCATTACTTTGCATGGCAAACATACATACTCGTGCACAATGAGTATCATTTTGTGCTTAATGTATAATTTTATTAAAACTACTAAATAAATAATAGTTTATATCTTTATTAGGTAAAGTCATTACTGCCACATTTCTTGTAATATAATAATAGGTAATGCTCATAAAAATCGATAATTTAAATATTCTGTCCATTAGTGAAAATCGATACAAAACAATTGAATGCGTGTTTATTATACCTTGCCAAGTTAATTTGACCATGCGCCAGTGCTACCCAAAAGTAAAATTGAATCGAAACATTTAACAGAACAATCTGTCTGAAAACGCTGAAATCTCAATTTCTGTAAATTAAAAGGAAACCGTGTATTGTGTACATTCTTTTTGTCTTCACAAGCAGTTGCGTTAATTAACTAATTACCGCAATTTTCAAGCGATTCTCCAATTACTTTGTAGTGGATTTCTTTTCGTTGTAGAGTAGAATCGTCCAATCCTCAAAAAAAAAATGGGTAGATTTTGTTGTCTGACGCTATTTTCAGCCCGAGTTAATCGAGGTTTATTTCTCCTGATGGCTTTTTAATTTGGCTACAAAATTGATTGCAGGCTGATTGCGCAAAGACGGGTTCACTCTATTGGTATTTCATTTTCTCTCTGCTGTTTTACGAGAATTGCCTACTTGATAAGCGTGTATTCCAATAAGAGTGCGCCAGCCTGCTCATTTAGGAACAATTGTTGTTGATTAAAACCTTATTATTGGAACTTTTTCTGATGTTTTTAAATTCGCGTATCATACATGGAATATGGAAGCTGTCGTATGGGTTATAATCGAAAATAGGTTATTAAGTATTCCTACAGTATTTCTACGTTGTAGCGAACTCATACCTAGCGAAATGTTTGTTTTATAATTGAAGCCAAATTAAAAAGCCCTCAGGAGAAACAAACCTGGATTAAGTTTGAAAATAACATCGCAAACAAGAAAATCCATCCATTTTTTTTGCTGATTGTGCGATTGTACACTCTCTTTTGGTATAATAAAATAAAATTCAGTAACAAATGCTCAACGAAATTAAAATGTCGTTAGGCAGTTCATTTCAAAATTAAATTATTTTGTAATTAGTAACGCAAAAAAGAAAATCAGAACTAAGCAACTAAAGAATGGGAAGAACGCTTGAAAATCACGAAACCCAGTTAAATAAAACAACTGAATGGGAAGACAAAGCGCATGCAAACAGTTTGTTTTATTTGAGAGAAATTAGGACTTGTGTTTTGAGAAACATTATTTTGTTAAATGTTTATATTCTATTTTGCCTTTATGGGGTATTGGTGCACGCTTCGAATTTAGCTCGGCGAGATATAATAATAAACACGCATCCATTTGCTCTGTGCCGATTTTAACTATTGAACAGAATATTAAAATTTATACAATTATTACTTATTCTATTAAGAGAAATGTCATAATAGTGGTTTTACCGACAAAATATATTTTGAATTATTTCTTCCATACACCACCCAACCCGTACTAGATCCAGCCATAGGGCAAGAGAGTTGGAATATGTATACAAAAATTGTAAATACAAAAGAAATTAAACCGAGGTAGATAGTAACTTTTAGCAATTAACAGTACATGTAACACATAAAATTAAAAATACATACACAAGAAAAATAAACTAACGAAACAGTATAAAGTAAAGAATACATCTATTTTAGAAATATCTGATAAACCCAAAGAAGAGCAAATATGAAGGATTGACAACTCGAAGCACCAAGGCTGTAATTAAATACGTCAATATTAGTTTAAATAGAACGTAGAATGTGATTTTTGCAAATTATATGGACAGAAGAGAATTTTAAAGCATTTGTGCGTGGTGTAGGAAAGTAAAATACATTTAACTGTAATATCCTTTATTTCTACAGACTTCATTGAGAAAAGCATTATGTTGGTATTTTGTAGGCAAATTTTATACACTCCATCTAATTATTTCCACACCCACGTAGTGGAGTGGAAGTATAGTAAAGTATAGTAATCGTAAACAATTTTTTTTTTGTTGAAATAAGTTTAGAATGCCATGAAACGTCGAGATATTAAATTTGAACGAAAACAAAATATTCTGTCTGTAACTTTTTTGTGCTCACGTTTTCTCTAGAACGGTTTAAGATATTGACTTGAAATTTTGTAACCGTATTTATGATAACGAGATCTGGAACTGGATTGTCTTTTGAATATATACGGTGAAGGGTTGGGGTGTAAATAGGGATAAATAGGGGAAAATAAGTAAAGCAAGCTGGTGAGAGTACAGAAACTTGAGATTTGATGTGTATACTAGAAGTCACGACCTCATTTTTTTAAATAATATTTTCCATCCGCCCACCACCCACCCCCACTCCATTATTAAAGGGCTTTGTAAAATAAAATTGAGACATTCACTTGAAATTATTACACTTATATATTATAACGACATCTAGAACTGGATTATATTTTGAGATGATTCTGTTGAAGGGTTGGGGGTTAAATATAAATATCTCTACCAGTACATATAATTGTTTTTCCCCATCTAATCGAGGAGTTCTGGTAGTCTAATATTTTTTACATCTCCAGTGTTACGGAATTTGTTTTCCATTTTACCGACTGTACACTGTGATACGTGGTAACCAGGGTTTTTCTGATGAGTCCGCAATAAGGACGAAAAACGTTTCAAAGGCTAAGCATTTCCAAGAAACTGAATGAGATTCTATGAAAATGTAATTCATTAGAATGAAAAAATTTTTAAAGACAAGGTAGGTAAATAAATTAATTTCAGGCCTTTGTTCTCATTTTTAACTGAATTTACATATCGTAGGGGATCATGTAGATACTAGTTTAACCTGCCTAGCCGTAGAGGACTATGTTGGATGCTAGTGTTAGAATGAGAATGGCAAATAAGAATTTTTACTTGTTAGCATAGCCAGAAGTCAGGTTATCGAAAGAATGCAAAGATTTCATTAACATTTTTACATACGGTTTTTCTTTTAGTTATCATAGATAGATTGTCTTTCCGCTGTTTGCAAAATCCTATAAAGAATATGTTTCAGTATTTATTATTAGACGTTCCACAAACCTCCTTTTTAGTTCTTGTTCTATTACCGTATCCAATCATAATAATTAGAGTATGTATTCTCTGAGTTTCGGATAAATGAGCCATAATAAAATTGTATAAATAAAGAAGTTTTATTAAATACACTGATGCGTGCGTGTATAACTTAGAACAAAGTGACACAAATTGGATACAAAAATATTTCATGTCCCACTTGATAGTTGAAGGCACAGTAAATGTCATTTCTTTAAGATTGTTTAATAATTTTTTCGTGTCTTCTTCAAAAAAATTTTCTGGTCGGAAAAATGTTGTATTACTAACTTTAAAAACAACAACGTATCAGTTTCAACTTTTCTTCAAAATCAACAATCTAACAAGAAGTACTTCAACTTAGTGTACAAGACCTTAACAAAATTTTATAATTTTCAAAATTAATTTTCTCAGCAATTAATGCAGAACAAAATTTCATAATTACGTTAAAATTGAATTTATTCCGTATTCACCGCACTTTATACTTAGTTGACAAGGCATTTTTTTCTCTAGAGGAATTTGTAAATACGTAAGTATAAGTGTTAGTTAAGTGTACTATTTTATCATTAAAAATAATTTTTATCAGGGTAGACTGTCTGTGAATATATGACATAAATGTGTTTTTTGTAAGAATGGATTTACTTGCGTTAAATGTATTCATATCTACCACTGTAATTCCATTTATGACTAATCCAACATAATAGTACATTTCTGTACTTCGTATGATGAATAAAGTTGTATTGTATTGTACAAAGTTTTTACTTCATTTGGCATTAACAACTGTAGTATCACTTAAAATATAGCAGTATATCCAGATACGTTATAAATAAAGAAGGCAGAAGTATGTCAAATATAAGTTCGGAGGCAGACAGACAATTGATTGCTTGTATTAGAATAATATTCGCTTGCTCGGCACGTCTACGTAGAATGAGGGTAAGATTCAATCTATAAAGAAAAATGTGCAAAAAATTTATAGTTCAACATTTTTTATCGACAATTTGATTCTGCATTCATTTGTTCGTGATTTCGTGTAGAATAATCTCTATTCAAGGACAAAAGTCACATTTTGTTTCGTTCGTTCTTAGTTTCAGTAGGTAGTGAACTTTGCGCGCTTCAATTTTCGCAGATAAAATTCACAAAGTCAAGGAAATTGCCAGGCACCCACGTTGCTCTATTTGAATAATGTCATAAGTTGTGTTGTGATCTTCTCTTTATTAATCAATATGTGACACAGCTAATAAGAGCATCGTTCTCTGAATATTTTAGGTGATTTATGGCTAAAACTAAAAGTTAAAACAAGAAAAAGTCAACCATTAGCAATGCAAGAATTATGTAGGCGCCATGCGGAGATGTTTAAATATTTGGACCAAAAACTCATACCAAGTTTAATCAAATAATACATGAGCTGGTTTCATAGTTCACTGAAAACAATTTTAATATGTTGTTCTTGCCCATGTCAATATCCACAAACACCAAAGCACAAATAGTAGACGGCTGGGCTAGATGGTTTTGAAAATTTCGAAATTGAAAAATATGAAAATAGTATTGTTACGTGCTTACGAACCCTAGGGGCTGGTAGCTTATGAATAGTAGCAATGGTGATATGCAACTGTTACTGGATTCATCAAAGCCTGTAGTGGGCGCTATCTCTGAGACACTGGTGGTACGTTTTCTAGAAAATAGAAAAGGCTGGAGATTTCTACATTGTTCTGGATTGCCGCACGCAAAGGTTCTGGACTTTGCTGAATAGTTCTAAAGGCAATTTGTAGAGTATACGGTATGTCTTACTTTTCAAGACTCCTCATAGCTCCCTTATTAATAATACGATTTTTTTTTAAATCATGGTGAAATATACTTATTCATCAGGGGATTGTGTCACGGTAAAATA
Source organism: Stenurella melanura (assembly GCA_963583905.1). Lineage (NCBI taxonomy): Eukaryota > Metazoa > Arthropoda > Insecta > Coleoptera > Cerambycidae > Stenurella > Stenurella melanura. The sequence goes on from OY757311.1 coordinate 1,114,467, forward strand.
TTTAAAAATCTACCAGTGGCGTCCGTCCGTGAAGAAAAATGTATCTAATTTTCCAACAAAATATTAGGCAAAGTTTCAACCGTAAAACAATCTATTAATCTTATTCGTTGTTATAAAAAACTCAGTAAAACCGAATTTTAATAAGATAGTGTTCTGGTGTTCACATCATAGGAAAATAAAACTTCCCTTTTTAGAGTACCAATTATTGTATTCATAGGTTTATTTTCTGACGTAGTTAGGAGTTAATTAAGCTGGAGGAACATAAGCTTTCCATTTAGAATTAATTACGTGACGTCAGTCAGTTTACTTAACAGTCAAAATCAAACAATAACTGACTTGGAAGTTCAATTTAAGACAAATATGATTCGTGAACACTTCAATAAATAATAAAATTTGCATAGATAACTAAATCACAGTTTTCTCAACATGTCACATGATGTCTTCCTTCAGCTTAATTAATTTTAATTACGTTTGCAAATAAAGTTATGACTAACAGTTGGTAGTTTTAAAAGAAAAAAATAATTTTCTCATCTTATTAAGCGGTACTAGTAACTTATTGATAACACCGAATAAAATTATTAAATTATTTTACAGTTAAAACATTGCCTAATATTTTTTTTTTGAAAAATTGGGTTCATTCTTCTTCATAACGACGAACGCCGCTGGAGGATTTTTCAGTATTTTACCAATCCTCTGGTGGGTAAGTAGCCACCACCAAAATTTAAAAAAAATCGCATTGTTAATAAAAGAGCTGTGATATGGGAGTCAAGAAAAGTGAGACATACTGTATAAGCCGATGTAAACATGCGAGAGGGAAGGCTTTAAATGAATTAAGGTTAGAAAATCTGAAGTGATACAAAGTGAACAGTAGAGTGAAAATATTAAGTAATAAACATATTTTAATTCCAGTAATACATTGATAATGTCAACGTGGTTGGCGAAATCTGTTTAGAGTGTAGCGATAAAGTTTTTTAGTGTCTGTGGAAACTACTTCAGAGGCAACGAGACACGGAAGTTTCTAGTCCACTGCAAGACTAATACATTCCTCTTCAAAGTAGCCGAGAATCTGTGCACGTCTGCCAAATTAATGTCCGTATTTAAGATTACCTTCTTAAAGAACCTTTAAAATCCTGAAATAAAAAAAGTTGCGCGGTGTTTCATCTGGAAAGTTCGGTGGTAGTGATAATATCAAGACTCTGTACAACGTTAAGAATAATTCTTCTTACGACCATTCATATCAATGTTCTTCAATAAAATATCCTAGTCATCACATGCAAATTTCCTAAATGTCAGTTGACGGCTAGTTCGAATGAACTCTGGAAAGAACATTCATGTTGTCATGGGTTTTAAAATTGACGCCCGTTTGGCCTTTCATCCATCTTGATCAATATTCAGCCCATTTAATAACGTTCTTTCAGTAATGTGAAATGTATCAAATCGAGCATATTGTGAGCAATACTTTTAAGCAAATAGTTCTTGAGGGGCCCCCTTTAATTCAGCCTTAACGTTTATTAGATACGTTTGATTGAAGTTATCGACATTCTTAAATGTCCGTCTTCTTATTCACAATGTCCTGCCAGACGTTTTGTGATTCATGTACTTGGCCTCCCTTGTTTTCCATTCAGTTCTCGATAAACAAGAATTCTCTGGAATAGCACTGACTTTGCAGTAGCTGCTACGAACGTTTAAGTGCTGAACACTAACCCAATCCAATAGTGTAGTGGAAACATCACTTAACGATGAATATTTTTCTGTTAATAATAATAAATGTAAAAGTGGTACTATAAAACTATAAAATAAAAAAAATCGGTACACCGAAAGTTGACTTCGTGTTTGAATATGCATGTGTAGATATACTCTCAAATAATCAGATAATATTAAATATCACTTGTATATATAGATCTCCCAATAGCAATTGTGACTATTTCTTCAACAGCTTTGAAAAAGCTCTAAACAAAATTAATGTAAATATTCCGACACTTTTCTGTGGTGATTTTAATATAAATCTAGATACAAATATTGATAACATAAAAGCAAATGAGCTGTGTAACTTATTTTTAGCGTTTGGGTTTCAAAACTTATTCGGTCAATATACAAGAATACAGGGTAACTCTGCATCTGTGATCGATAATATATTCTCAACTGTAGAAGCTAACGATCTGTCACCGGTAAACGTTGCGCGTTGTGATCGATTTATCAGACCATTCAATGTACAAAATTACACTAGAGGTAGTAATTGAAACCAAAAGTAAAAATAAATACTTATTTAAGAGAGATTTCAAAAATCCCTATAACATTGCCTATTTTCAACGTATTATTTCACATCAGTTTCTTCGTCACGTTTATTTTTATGTAAAGAATGTGCTATATTACAATATTCTTTTAGTATATTGAGAAGAGTCTACGATACATCGATTCCCAATATCAAATTACAAACTTTTACGAACTGAAATATTTCACTTGAAACAGTTGAGTTATTACTTGATCAACATCATTATGTTGATGTAGGTGTCGTTTTTCCTGTATAAAATATTCTTCAATAATACGTAAGGGTTTAAATTTTATTCGTAACCAACGATATTCTGAAAATGACACCATTTAAGGTGTCAGGTAACAATGATGTATACCTCAAAATTATCTTGATAATATTTGTTATTAGGAATTTTAATACAAGGTACCGCTTGGTTTAAAGTAAGAGGAAATGACAAAATTAGTTTGAATTTGCGAAAGTGTGATCTACAAGAATTGGTATCTAAATTAATTTTTTTTATTCCCAGATAAAGTTCTCATCGCATTTACACATTGTATATTTTACCTTTCTACATCACGTAAATTGCTTCCAAATCCCTCATTCATATAATTTGCGAAAATAACATCTACGTTTGTAGTGATATTGATATTAATTGCTCTGAAAATGTATTATGAAACTGGCTAATCCTCAATCTTTAATTTCTTTTGGATTTATTACGTATTTATGTTATAAAAAAAATATTTTTGCTTCATACTCTTTCATTATTCTTGTTTACGTACTGCGACTTCTATCTATATACATTTGTTCTTAATTTCTAAATTCAGTAACCATCTATCTTGTTTTAATTTATTTTGTATCTATATTTTTGTGTGCACATGACGAGTCTGTGAGAACCCTTTTAGTTATATAGTTAAGTCTAGTCTAGTCATTAGTCTAGTCTAGTAATTGTTCCGCAGTGTATTACATAAGTAAATAAATGAATAAATACAGAATTAAATAAAACGTAGCTTGAGTTTTATCTGGTGTCAAGATGGAACACCGAGAAAGGAGTACCTGACTCCTTATCGCGATTTTCTTTACATTTACATTTAAGCAAAATGTCTTAATTAGATACAGAACACGATATCACCTAGTCTCGCGAATTGGAGATTTAATAACTCCTATAATTAATTTAATGTTTCAAGGAAGGAATTATAAAGGTCTTATTTAAAAGTCAGTACATAAGATAAAATGATGAAATCGAATGGAATCTTCTATACCTAAATAATAATAAAATAATAATTGAGTTAAAATTATAATTAAATTAGACACTATATAGTAGCAAAGTTTTCAATTCACTATTAATGTAATTGTCTACATAATATTTTCATCACTAAACTATATTCAGATCTCTTTTAAATACAATTATTCTGCTCTTCCTATAGACATCCTAGTCAATTTGCTCTAGCCAATAGGGATGTTTTCTATTTTTTAATTGTAATAAAAAATGATAGTTCTAAGGCTACTGAAGCAAGTAATAACCATTAAAACGCCTAAAAACTTTTTTCTTGAAAATAAACTAAAAATAAAAACTCCGAAATTAACGAGGCTAGTAAACGGTCCCTCCAGTGAGAGTAGTGCTCATAACAGAACTCGTATGCCAACGTGATACGGATTGTTTGTTTCACTATTGTTTTATTTCTGTTTTTGTAATGATGGAAGAATCAAAAAGTGTGCAAGTTAATAGAAACAAGTGTTTTGTTCCTGGATGTACAAATACATCAATAAATAACCCAGAAAAGGTTTTTATGTATGTGGCACAAAATGTAAAAAGAAAGAAGCTTTGGTCCTTTTTTTAACCAATGATATTTTTAAAAAACTTTTGTTACCTTAAACGCATTTATCAAAATCGGTCTCCGCTTATACAATGTTGTCGCATCCCTGTTTTCAACGTAGGAAATCACATTTAATATGGAACACACTGTATAATGTACTCCTAAAGGTTTGGTAGTATATAGTACTTATTTATATAAAACAGTACTTACTGTTTCGCTTTTACACCACTAGATTGAGGCAGATTGAAGTCTATCACCATGGCTAAAAATTCTGAAACCATGGCAACGTCCACAGTTAGCAGATTATGCGAGTTCGCCTTTTGAAAACTCTCTTCCACGTTAGAAGTATGCTCTAATTAAAATTAAAAGTCTCAAAACGAAGAACTACACACGGACACAACAGTTCGTATATTAATCCTAAACCATGAATATATTCATATCGTTTTTTTGTTGCAAAATATCGGGTTGAAATATCGACCCTCCGCTCTTCGAAATTTTAATGGAGATAAACATTATACTGTAAGGAATGCCCCCCCGCTTTTCCGAAGTTATGCCTTAAGCAATATTCATTAATTTTGACATACATAGAAATATCGATAATTTTTTGTTGATATATCGAATATATTGATCTGAGTCTTGTGATGTATCAAATGATTCATATATCGATATATTAATTTTTTTTTCCATCCCTCATTATCATATGAAACGTGCATGAAAGCCTAGCCACTGTATTCGTGCACGTTTAACTATGTGCAACATGACGTCACACCAATCAAGGCGCGTTTCACGCATTCAAATGAATATTCGTATTTCTTATTTCTTTAGGAGTTTTCCTATAGAACGGATTTGTTGATTTTTGTAAAACTTTGTGGATATTATTATAAGACTATTTTTAATCATTTTATGATGTTTAAACAGAATTTAATTTTTTTGTCAATATCCCTATTCTGTACTATTACCAAAAACTGGTGTGAAAAGGCGTGTGCTGCAATTCCTACTAGTGCAAAATGAGCAATTTTGTGCTAGCTGCATACTATACTTTTTCTATGACAAACCATTAATTAAAGTATGAAACAACTACGAAATTATCCACTACCTACAGAAATGCTCATATATAAGCAAACTCACCACATTTATCGTCGAAAAATTGCTAAATGTTCAAATTTCACAATTTTTAAACGTTAGTCCGGTAGAAATAATCGCGAAGTAAGTTTAGAGTAGAAAATATCTGCCACAAAGTTGAAAAGAAATTTGAAAAATATTCCCATGGTTATCGCCAAAAAGAGGTAAACTGGTAAAATAAAGAAATATTGAGAGTATTCCGGTACGGTATTCGATGCGAGAAGTCCGCTTGGAATCTGAAATGGAAGCCGCCACTTAACAGGATGGACTACCGCGGATTATCGATTTAAAGAAATAATTTCGTCGGAGAGGCCAAGACATAAATATTTAAACGTGTATTACTAAATAAATACGACTGGAAGGCTCCTTGATATCTCTATGGTAAAATGATAACAGACATTTTGTCAGCATCGCGAAATTGAAAATTTAGCACAGCGTGAGTGAGCCACAAATAACAATTTTTGATAATCTTCGAAATGGATTTTGTTATATTCTCGGCATTCTGCTACAATTTCTCTATTGCAATTATCCCAGGCGAGAGAGACAGCAGAGTTTTGTAGGTTTATAACTAACAAACCTGGAAGAATACATCGATGAAATAAATATTCAGCGATGGCCTCGATCGGTACGAGCCACACAGGAAAAACATGAAGGAGTTCGCGGTTGTTGGAAAACCCAGAAAAGTAAGGGGTATGGGTCCCTTAATTAATAGTGTCCCGAGCCGAACACAAAATATTTCATGTCGTATTGTTGTCTAACAACTTGCCTAGCAACCAATGCGAAATGAAAATCTGTACAAAATCTTTCATGTTGAAAATAATTTTTAACTTTACTGAACATGTCAATGGATTCTTTGTGTGTGTTGTAGATATAAATATAACAATTCTCAACTTTGTTGAAAAAAAGGAAACGTCTTGCATTGCGAACACTAATAATAGTAGGGTCATCAAACAATGATAGCAGCAGGTATATTTATTTGAATTGTAAAAAATCTCATATACGACACGTTGCGTTTTTGACGAAATTCAAAAAAAGTGATGAAAAATCGTTATAATTTCCAGTGTAACCAATAATAGTTTAAGTGTAATATGACACTTTTAACTCAACATTACTCATTGCTTAACATTTCCCCCTAAAGTACTAAATACTGCTTAATAGTTTTCAAATAAAAGAATAATAATTCAGGTAGCGTGTTTCGCGTTTTTATTCAAAGGTTGCCCGAGAAACTGTGGACCTTCTCAACACGGAATAATAAACCGAGCGGAATAATGTTAATATACAAACTTACACAAAATATTAAAGCACAGGAGAAGTGTTAAACACATTAAGAAACCCAAAAATATGGAGGATCAAAAATCGACTGGAAAAATGAAGGAAATTTGTTATTTATTCAACACTTTCTCGGATTCTTCGTTGGAAAAATTATACCAGAGCTTCAGCGTGAAACAGAAAAGGGCTGGCTTGGAATGCTTTCTCATTACGGCCATTTTGTTTGACTTCTACATGTTGGTGGTAAGTGAAATAATAATGATATATAAGAAAGGGTCAATTTTTCTACTAATACATTTTATTTGTTAATTTCATAAAAAAATATGTATGCCAATTACTATAATGTTTACTCCTTTGCTAGAAGATTGTAGAATGTTTTGTGTTTTAACGCAGCCATTTTAAATCCTCCATTTTCACATAACTTTAGTCCTTGTATGATTTCCAATGTTTTACTTTTACAAAAATCTATAAAGCGTTGTAAAAATTGTAATACTTTTCTTTCAATTTAAGTGGAAGTAAGCTTAATATCTTTAGTATTTGTGGAGATGTTCTACAAATAAAAACAATTTCACGTTTCATTTCTGAAGCACTAAATTGTTGCAGGAAGACGTAAATACATAAATCTTGAAGTATGACACATTATATATATTTTTAAAGCTTCGACACGTAAAATGTCACTGAGAAAGCTGATGTACCAGTAATACACATTTATTAGTGTTTATGTACTAAAGTCAAACTGTTCTATAAAGTACACGTGGAAAATATTTATTTAAACTTTGTTTCAAATTACTAATTGAAACAAATGAAGTTGTGTTTCCGAAAGTTTATTTCAACCGCTGAATTGCAATTAAGCGATGTAGAAAATTAATCGCGAACATAAATGGCTGGATCGAAGCCAGTTTCCTCGTTAATAAACAATAAATTGTGTTTCAATCACGGCCGAGGTTGAAATTAGCGATAGAATAATTACTATTCTATATTAGATGGATTGAACCTGCAGAAGCCAGAATCCTGTCGGAATATGTGGAATGGGGACTAATTCACGTAATGTATTTTAGTTCTCGTATGAGCTACGCGTTCACCGTCATCTCGAACATGAGATGATGAATCTAGTAGAATTGTTTGTCATGAAATCTACCAAGAAGAAAATTTAGAATATGAATAGCAATTATTTTCAACTAGTTCTTTAATAGCCATATTTCACAACCATAAACTTAAGCTAATGCAAGTCGTAAATAACACGTTTCAAATATTTGTTAAATATCGGGAATAGTATAATTCTTTTTCCTTCTTCAATTATTTGGGACTTCCTACCAAATGTATGTTTTCTTTTTAAGCGGTGCTCGGGGAATCTACAATATATCACAATTAACCAGTATGTTACTGGTAAATAACGTCTACGCCTGTGACTTTTACGTCAAAGGTTGCTTTTTTCAATAAACAACATAAATAAGTATAAAAACTTGAAATTAAACATTTCGCCGACGTTTCGGAAATCTATTCTGTTTCCTTTTTCAAGGCTTTTTTTGAAAAATCTTTTTTACTGTGTATGACAAATACACAGCTCTAAGAATGTTTGTTATATTCAATATCCATACATACTTACTATTTACATAGAACTGTTGATATAGTTAACAGTTTTTTTAGATTTTATACAATGTTAAGTTTGTGAAGTTCTTCTTTTAACATTGGCAACCAAGTTGTACAGACATGTACGGAACAATGGGCTTGTTCAGCATTTTTTTTATTTCATAAATCGAAAGTGGAAGTATAAATTAATGGATCTGCAAAACATTAGAATCTTATTCGCACGTTTAGTATCTTAAAAACTATTACAAATCTCCATCTCGCGAAAATGGGGCGTGGCCAGGCGCTACGTCACTATACGCATAGACTCGGCGATCTCAATAGACTTGATGCTCCTTACTTGTTATAATTATAAGTGTTTTCAAAGTATTGTTTGTTTTGTTTACTACTTGACAGTAGGGAAGTACAATTTGGTGAAATGTCAAATAATGGGCTTGTTCAGCATTTTTTTTTTATTTCACAAATCGAAAGTGCAAGTATAAATTAATGGATCTGCAAAATATCAGAATCTTATTCGCACGTTTAGTATCTTAAAAACTATTACAAATTTCCATCTCGCAAAAATGGGGCGTGGCCAGGCGCTACGTCACTATACGCATAGACTCGTCGATCTCGATAGACTTGATGCTCCTTATTGGTTATAATTATAAGTGTTTTCGAAGTATTGTTTTTTTTGCTTACTACTTGACAGTAGGGGAGTACAATTTGGTGAAATGTCAAAAAATTACAATTTTCTCTCGCTCCTGCCAGAACGAATTTTCGATTTCGACCCTGCAATTTACGATTATAATTCATGGCCGACCTTCTTCTTTCCGTAGACACATAGAACGAACTTCCACTCGACGTATTTATTTAGTTACCAGCGTTTAAAAATTCCATGCTTTTCGACTTTTCAGGTTAAATTTGAAAGGTCCCAGAAAGCCATTTTTCTTACGTCACTTGCGTATAGTGACGTCACAAATGAGCGCTCGGTTTTTGCAACTATTACTAAATTCAACTCCTTATATCTCGAGAACGGAAAAAGTTAATAATGCGAAATTTTAAGTGTATAATGAGAATATCGAGTACTATATGAAAAAGTATAAAAACCATATAAAAAGAATATCATGGAACAAGCCCATTCGACACACAGCTATCCCCATTCAATAATATTATCGAGGATTCTTTAATTTTTCTTTTTTTGCTATCTGCCTCTTTTGTTAAAAATTTTGAGTCCCAGTTTATTCTGTGTCCATTTTCCCAAGCGTGTTCGCAGATCTTGGACCTCCGAATTTCCTTTTTTCTTACATAATTTTGATGTTCGCCCAATCTTGCACGAAAAGGTCTGGATGACTCACCCACGTATTGTTTGTTGCACTTACAAGGAATACTATAAATGCAGTCTTTTGATGATGATATGATGAGAAAATCACGACACTTATCAATGAAGGACCATACTCAAAATTAAGTAAAAACCCAACAAAATCAATTGAGGGCAAAATTTATAGAACTCTATTTAAATACAAACATTTAATGACTTTGAACGACGGAAGCTTACACCGCATTATAGCAAGCCTTCTCATTTTTATGGATTACCAAAAATACATAAACAGAATGTCCCATTAAGACCTATTGTTAGTTCCATTAATTCGTCATGCCACAATTTGGCAAAATTCTTGCTTAAAATTATTAATCCATTATCTGGAAATACTGACTAGTATATAAAATTTAGTAAACATTTTATCGATAAAGTTTATGAAAACAATATTCACAATACACATCTGATGGTTACTTTTGACGTAGAGTCTGTTCACTAACGTCCAGTAGACAAAACTTTAAAAATAATCAAAGACAAATTGTTAAATTAAAATAATTTGGAAGCTAGAACTAAATTGAGTGTAAATACCATAATAGAACTTTTAACTATGTGTATAAAAAACAACTTATTTACAATTGGAAAATGATTTCTGTTAGCAGGATTTCGGTATGGCAATGGGTTCTCCATTGTCACCGATTTTAAGCAATATGTTTATGGACCATGTTCAAAATTGTGCATACAAACCGGTTATCTGGTGGAGATACGTAGATGATATCTTTGCAATCTGGCCTCATGGTATTGAGTTACTAGATAGTTTTTTGGAGCATTTAAATAATAAAGAACCTTCTATTAAATTCACTTTAGAAAAGGAAACTAGAAATTAATTACCATTTTTAGATGTTTTAATTAAAAGAGTAAATGGTACAATTGAAACAAGTGTTTATAGAAAACCAACACATACTAACAGATATTTAAATTTTAACTCAAATCAGTCGATGCACGTTAAGAGGGGTGTTGTAAAATGTTTGTATGATAGGGCCAAAATCATTTGTTCTAATGATGAAATACTAAACAATGAGAAGCGGTTTATAAAGGAAGTTCTTATAAATAACCAATACCCTGAGGGTTTTGTGGATAAAACCTTCATAAATATTGAAAATAACCATCAGGTACGACAAAAACCTGAAATACGTTACACAGCGTTAATTCCTTATGTATGCGGATTATCCGAAAAGTTGCGCCGCATCGGTGATAGATTTGATATTAGGACGATATTTCAAGCAAACAACACTTTAAGATTTATTCTGACGAAACCGAAGAACCACGAGCAAAATTCAAAAGACTGCATTTATGCTAATTCTTGTGAGTGCAACAAACAATAAGTGGGTGAGTCATCCAGACCTTTTAGTGTAAGATTGGGCGAACATCAAAATTATATAAGAAAAAATGAAATTCTGAGGTCCAAGATCTGCGATCACGCATGGGAGAATGAACACAGAATAAACTGGGACTCGGCAAAAATTTTAACAAAAGAAGCAGATAGCAAAAAAGAAAAATTAAAGAATCCGCGATAATATTATTGAATGGGGATAGATGTGTGTCGAATTGTTCCGTAGATGTCTGTACAACTTGGTTGCCAATGTTAAAAGAAGAACTTCACAAACTTAGCATTGTATAAATACTAAAGAAACTGTTAATTGCATCAACAGTTCTATGTAAATAGTAAGTATCTATGGATATTGAATATAACAATCACTCTTAGAGGTGTGTATTTGTCATACACAGCAAAAATGGTTTTTCAAAAAAGGCCTTGAAAAAGGAAACAGAATAGATTTCCGAAACGTTGGCGAAATATTTAATTTCAAGTTTTAATACTTATTTGTGTTGTTTATTTAAAAAAGCAACCTTTAACTGATCCTTTGACGTAAAAATCACAGGCGTAGAGGTTATTTACCAGTAATATACTGGTTAATTGTGATATTTTGTAGATTCCCCGAGCATCGCTTAAAAAGAAAACATACATGTGGCAGGAAGTCCCAGAGAATTGAAGATGGAAAAAAATTAAGATAATGCCACAAATAACATTTAGACAATATTTAGTATAGTTCATTACTATTCACCCAAGGAAAGTCATCTCATTTTTATTGACAATGTCCTAGTATTTAAAACTGTAATGGTAAAATTTATTCTTCCAATAATACACAGAACTTAGTTTATTAGTTAAGTATTTATGTTTTAATTAGGTTGAGATTATTGCTGCTTCTGCAGAATGTTGTAACTGTGCAAGCCCAATTCGTAATGTGTATGTAGTATTTAATTAAAATTAATAAATGATATACCTTTGAATGAGATGGTCGTATTTTTGATTTTAACTAAAAGATGTCCAAGCATATTACAAAACAATAACTTGTAGTCATACTTAGCATAATATGTTCTATCCTCTTTCCTGTGCTTGGGTTACATTTAATAACCCCTAACTGAAACTTACCATGTTGTAGGAAAGTTCGAAGAATCAACACAACATCGTATTAGCTCTAAAACAAACAATTTAAGTCAATAAGTGGAAGGGGACGAGTATTTAATTTTTACTCTGTTTGAACTGAAACTTACTTATTGCATTAAAGTTTTACGAATTTACAAACTCATTATCTTAAGTGATTAATAATTTGTTTGAGGTTGCTAATATTCTGTTAATTCCTGCTTTAACTTAAAGAGAAGAGCAATAAACCTGAAACTTACTGTTTTACCAAATAAGTTTCCTAATTTTTAATTTTATAATATATCTTCTTTGTGGTTTTCTCGAAAAAAGTTAGTCCCTTTCAGCCATTAATAATTCACATAAAGCGTGAACTTGAACTTTGAGATCATTAATCACTTCATTGACAGGTATATCTCCGTTACCACAGACCACCCCGAGTTTGTAGTTGTAAAAGTTATTAAAATTGTATACATAATGAAGGGTTGTTTTACGATGAAACCTGTTTCACTTATAATTTATCTGCCTACTGTCTCATTATTAATGCGTATCGAATTTATTCAGTGTCGTGTATCCGTTAAAGGGGTTTGAGGTTTAAAAAAATTTATATAAAGAAACCTACGTCTTACTGAGTCCCCTAGGCTCTAGTTATACTATCATAGAGTGGGTCAAAAGGCGAGTCTAAAGGGAAAACCAAATACAATGTAATTCTAATACCATTTATATTTATTCTATAGTTTAGGCATAAAAATAATCATCATTCGGACCGTAAGGAGTTATGTAGGTGCTACTTTAATCTGCATAGCCGTAGGGAACAATGTGGATACTAGTGTTAGAATGAGAATTGTCAAATAAGAAATAGACAAAGTCATTTTAGGATTTTAATTATTAGCATAACCACAAGTCAGGTTATCGAAAGAATTCAAACATTTCATTAATATTTTTTTGCTTCATTACAATCATAAGCACTTTTAAATGTGTACAAGTTTCAGGAAAAAATTACTGTAGTAAGATAATTCCTTTCTTAAGTTGATACATAATTGCACAATTATGACAAAAATACTCTGTTGGTTAAACCAACTTACTTTATGTTCTTTTACCGAACATTTCTGCTTAAAGAATGTCAAGTTGATATTCAAAGTGCAATATGCCATTTGGCTATTGAGATGTGGCAGAATCTTGAATTTGTTATAGCTGTTGGTAGCAAAGTGCCCGCTCTTCTGACGGACTTAAATATCCGGAAAAAGAGAAACGGTCATGAGAATAATTTAAACCCTCTTGAATTCTACTGGGGATGGTTCATGAAAATTTACTGGACGTTATTTTCATAAGCGTTCCATAAGCGACAACTGTGGCAAGTTGGAGCTTTTTACATAATCTGGGAAAGGGAGGAAAATGGACGTGTCAGTGAGTCAACGAGAACTTTCACGTTTATACAGTGTGGAACAGCCAAACGGAATAGTATTTTAATGATTGTGCATATTTATAAAAAAGTCCGAGGCACGTCGATTTTGGATTTTGAAACGACATCCTGCAACGCATAAATTTCATCCCTAAATTCAATCCCTTCGAGTGGTACTTGAAACCCCTAAATTTTTTAATGGGAACAAGGGGTTTGTGATACCTTATTTCAAAGGTATTTCCATTCTTTATTTAAAACTGCAATTATTTTAATATTTACTGCAAAGATTAACGGCCTGCCTGGCGAAATTCGTTACAACAAACGAGAAACATTAAAACTTACGGCGTTTTGTTCTTGCAGATTAGCAAAAATAATTTCAGTATTCATTTCCAACATTATCAACTAAAAAGAAGACATAAAAACATAAAAATTCTTGATAGCTGGTATTGCCAGTTTTATTGAAAACGCCGTAGCGATTGGCAGCAATAAATAGTTGTCATAGTTGCCAATAAATAGTTGTCAGTGTTTTGGGTATTGTTTGAGTTTTGCTAATTGCAATTTCTAAACGTGGTTTATTTAAACCAAGCGCATAAAATAATAATTTTACAGATGGTTGGTTACGGACATAGAATGCGATCACAGGACGAAGTTGCTCGCCTATTTCAACAAAAATTTCGTGATTTGCCGCCTATGGCCCAAAGTACAATTAGCAAAATTTTCGCATTTTCGCGGAAATGAACATGTACGGCAGATAAAAAAATCGGTAAAGGCATTTACACAGAACTTCCCACTTTATTTGTGCATGGCTGTCACTCTAAAAAATTAATAATTACGAAATGGCATTGAGAATAATATCGGAGAATGATAATCACTATTATTACAAAGAAAATCTGATAATTTTTGGTAAAAAAAATATACAGAGTGGTCATCCGATAGTAAAAATTCAATATTAAATAAAAGGTGCCAAACATGGAAGGCTTGCGTAAATACCTTTACAAAGAATGGCTGCTAAAAGGCCTTAAATTCCCCTGTTTTTGCATAGTAGAAAGCGGGCCAAGGGAAAGAGCAAAATAAATCCTATAGGGCTCAAATGAAACTTTGAGAAATTTTTAGAAGATTAAACAACTCTGTTATTACTCAAATTTAAATTGTATGAATTTTTTACGGATTATGAATTATTCTGTAGCGTATTTGGAAGAATTTACTAAATTGTCCTACAATCCTATAACACCTTGTAATAATGAAAGTACCAACACCAGAAAACGAAAAAATTCATTGGTCGTACCCACAATCGTTATGGGATTTTCATTCAAAACAATTTTTATTATGAAATAGGTTTAGAATGTCATGAAACGTGGAGAATTTAAATTTGAGCAAAAAAAATTTTCCATCATATTCTATTAGTAAAAATATATTTTTTTATTTTGCTTATTTTGCCTTAGAGTGTTTAAATCCAACTTTTAAAAACGCGCGTGTTTTAAAGTTACCATGGCAACACCAATAACCCGACAAATGTGAAGTCAAAATGTCAACTTCTTAATTACTGATCTGACAGGAATTATTGCGGGATTAATCGCGAATCTGCTTGTCTATTTAAGTAATCAATGTTAGAACTCATTTTAAAGCAGTCTACAATCAGTAACAACTGTAGTGACAATAAATAATCCTATGTGACAGATTGCAAATTAATTTTTGTATTCCTCATTTGACACTGACAGGTATCCTGATGTCACATCACGAATTCAACCATTTTACATTCCTAATTCTTATTTCTATTTTTTGTAGTAATAATACCAGAATTTATGATTTCAAAGTGTACCAATAAAAAAAAAATAGCGTAAAAAATTCATGGATAACTGGTCTTTAAGACACTTGCTCACTATGTAATCTTGTAAAAAGGGGTTGCTAAGGTTGCTGATCAAGAATATCTTAATTGTTAATAAATTAAACACTGCTTTTAGATGAATCAATCAATATATTATAAATACTCTACATATGTTTCGGCTTATTAGGCCTTTATCAAGAGTATTACATAGTGAATACTAAAGTTTCTGACGTGCTTATTCAATTTATACCTAAAAGTATTTATGTTTTAATCTATTTATGACTATTTATGAAAGAAAAGGTAAACGTTTAGATCTGCTAGAACAACTAGAAATCAAAAAATCTTTCAAGTACAACCCTTGCACCACAAATGACCAGCAGAATTTCCTAAACACCCCTATAATAAACCAATTGTTAAGAAATATCCTTTAATTTATATAATCAGCTTAGGTCCACTCCAAACATTCAAATAATTGAAGATGTTAAATTAAATCTTAAGTAGCTTAAGTCATAAATAGATTAAAACATAAATACTTTTAGGTATAAATTGAATAAGCACGTCAGAAACTTTAGTATTCACTATGTAATACTCTTGATAAAGGCCTAATAAGCCGAAACATATGTAGAGTATTTATAATATATTGATTGATTCATCTAAAAGCAGTGTTTAATTTATTAACAATTATTTTCAAGATGTTTCACAAGGAACCTACCACAAGTTCAGTTCAGTGTATTAAGAATATCTTAGTAGATTTTTTCTAAAAAAAATTGGTAATATTATTTTTGAAAATCGACTCCCTTTCTTTGTCCTAAAATTGGACACCTTGGACTAAAATAAGTGTAAATACGTCTAAAGAATTGCTTTATAAGTATATATTCACCACCGAAATTTTAAAATATTCGGATATCAGATGAACGAGATATGAGCGTGACTCCATTACACACTGTATATGATTGTGAAATTTTATAAAACCTTCAATTCAGTTGCAAAAATACTGGACAAAAATAAAAACTACTTGTTGTTTTGTTGGAAGAATAAAGAATAAAATATTATAATTTATTATCGGGGACTTGAATTAACGATATCACGTAGCTTCAGAGTTGATTTTTAGCAGCTTTTTTTCTTCTGTCTGTTGACAAATTTTTGTTTTCACGGATAACGTATAGACAAAGGGGAGAAGGAAATTAATCTAATTTGGAAGAATGGATAATGATCACGAGAACAGCAGCAAACTCAGTTAAGGTCCATTCCCAAGAGGCAAAGGACGGACCTGATGTACGATTTTCCAGGGAGTTTGTCAAAATAAAATATTTGTTACGGAATTCAAACTTTATCGGATAATGAAAAAGCTTAATTGGACTTTTTCATTTCCTTTCTGCTTCATTATACTTGCCATCTCTAGGGCATTGATAAGTATGCTATTTTTACAGGCCACTAATAATTATGATGGTACGAGTATTTAAATTATTTGTATTTTGTAAACTCCGAGAAATACTTTGAGTCAGTTTTTACAAAACATTTATGTGACGACACAACTAAAGTTTAAAGCAATGTACATAGGTAAATAAAATGATAAATGATATGTATTATTTAAATGTTAAATGATAGGCTTGCAACCAAGGAGTTCCGGGTTCGAATCCTGACCAGGGCATGGATGATTAGCAACGTTTTTAATGTGTTACCTATACTAGTTGCTGTTATCTCTCCTGGGTTCGAGTCTCAGCTACGATAGATGGCACTATCGCAGGAAATGACTGTTGTGTTGATGTTTATGTGTAGGAATTCTGATTGAATGCTGGAATAGCTATAACTAAACTCAACCAGATCGTACATAAATATGGCGATAAAAGAGGAAAAAATAAATGAAGATCAGTCAGACGTAATAAATAACGTAAACAAGCTAACCATTATACTCTTCGCCGATTAACTGCTCTGTTTATATAATTGCTGCACATTTTATAGGATACTCTTCGCACTTCTTTTTTTGTAAATATTAGTTTTAGACATTTTTAGTTGCAAAATATATTTTTTTTTCTTTAAAAAATTAATAATTTTTTTATTCATCGATCGATTTTGTTAAAAGGCAATAGGGTTTCTTCTTCTAGCTAACACTAACTTACCCTCTAAATTTCAATACAATCGGACTTTTCGTTCTGAAGTTATCGTGCTTACAAGAAACGTGACGGACGGACGGACAGACAGATGGACAGACGGACGGACGGACATTTTGAAATGATGGATTGATGTCACCAAATAGCTCATGGGAAAGGGTTTTGGTGCACCTAACATGCAACTGTAACAGGTGGCGTGATGATGTCAGACGTGGCAACAATAAGGTGAAATCAAATACATGAAATATATGAATCATAAAGCATCTAAGGCGTTGTGGTTAAAAATAGTAGTGTTCGTGTGTTTTGATGTTTGAAGAAATTACTACATCGGCTGTATCACCCCAACGATTCCAACCCTCTGAAGAAAAATAAACAGTACTACGAGTATTTTTTCAACGCGTAGATGAAGACGAATCATATAATTCCAAATAGTTTGTGATGGGTTGCCTTCGACTTGGGCAAGACTCTAAATATTTCCGAGAAACAACGTCTCTGCTGAAATTTGTTAATATACGTAACGCAATTACTAAATCAAGCAAATATCGTGATCAATAATACTAATAACATAGAAAAGTAGGTAAGTATTGTATTTTTTTTAATTTTATTTTATTTCATTTTATTGATAATATTAATACTGTGTATAATGACCTAAACAATTTGATTCATTGTATTATTCGTTATTAATATTGATTAGTTCATGTATTCTAGTGTTTTGTTACTATTATAAAAAGCTATGAAATGATATTTGATTATCAAATCTATTGAAAATATCTGATATTTCAAAGTATCGGTTACCACCAGAACAAATTAGATCAGCTCAGTACTTTTCAAGAAATCCTAAAATCCACTCTTTTGCCTTGTTTTTGTTTAAACAAAACTGGATCGAATTTAAGGATTTCAAATCATATTGATGTTAATGCGCTTCGATTGGCATTACAACGGAGTTGATGTCGTTTTTTATTCGCGAGATTTCATGACGAGAAAAGTGTCCACACTGTCCACGCACACACACATACATCCACGATTTAAAAAAAAACTTCTTGCTGCAATTTCCCTCTACAATATTTGCACGTTTTTCTTTAACATCATTCTTCTTGAATAACAAGCATGATGAAGTAGACTAAACAATTACTCAAATCTGCATTCGAATACACAAATACGTGGGTTGGAAGACGCAGATAAAAAAGCCTTAACTTCGCATGAAAGCTCAAGCAGTGAAATATGAAAGATAAATTATAGACGTTTCCAGTTTTTAGTCTACTACAAGATTTATCGGACAGCAAGTTAATAAAAATGAAATATTTTCTATTCTCAGGAACATTTTCCTTAAGAAGTATTGGCTTCTAAGAATTTATATTAGTATCTCCTACTTTCAAGGAATAGAGACATATTTATATTAGGATGCAAAAGTAGTATGAATTCAGAACGAAGCGCGATTAGAAAATTCAAGAAAGTTCTTAATCTGTACAATATACAGTGTGGAACATCCAAATGGAATAAATTCAGTATTTTAATAATTGTGCATATTTATAGAAAATCCCGAGATAAGTCGATTTTCTATTCTGAAATGACATCCTGGAATGTACAAATTTCATCCCTAAATTCATCACCCTTCGGGTGGCAGTTGCAACCCCTATGTGTTTAAATGGGAAGTAGAAGTTTGTGATACCTCATTCGAAAGCTCTTTTCGTTTTCTATTAAAAAATGCTATGGTTTTAATATTTATTGCAAAATTAACGGTAAAAAAATTAATTCATGTACTTGGTGCTTGGTACTTGAAGCACTTTGTCAGAGTGCTTTACCCAGCTCTGTTTGTAGGTAAACTTATGGTGTTCGACTACACCCTAAAACGAAGCAATTCCAACAATAATCTCGCCTATGGGCCAAAAATTTATTTTTTAGCATCTTTTCCTCCCTGCCGTTTAGCCACTATAGTTTCAATTGATTTTGCAACAAAATAATTATTTATTTAATAAGGCAAAAATTGTAATTCGCAGATACCTACTATTGTTTTAACAAATAATATTCAATAAAGATCTAAGTAAGCCACGAAAACAACTTTTGTTTTCAGAATTTTTTTTTAAACATTATTAATATTATTTTCTCACTGCAAGCTTTATATGACGAGAAGTAAAATGCACTTTGCTTTCTTAGTATGCAATATATTACTACTTTTAAAAGTGAATTATTTATTATTTGTTTGCTTATAGTAATGAAACATATTCTTTATAGGATTTTGCAAACAGTGGAAAGAAAAGCTATCTTTGAGAACTAAAGGAAAAAAACTAGGTATATATAAAAATATTAATGAAATCTTTGCATTCTTTCGATAACCTGACTTCTGGTTATGCTAACAAGTAAACATTTTTTTTATTTGCCATTCTCATTTTAACACTAGCATCCAACCTAGTCTCCTACGGCTAAGCAGGCTAAACTAGTATCTACATGATCCCCTACGATATGTGAATTCAGATAAAAATGAGAGCAAAGGCCTGAAATTAATTTATTTACGTACCTTGTCTTTAAAATTTTTTTTTTCATTCTAATGAATTACATTTTCATAAAATCTCATTCAGTTTCTTGGAAATGCTTAGCCTTTGAAACGTTTTTCGTCCTTATTGTGGACTCATCAGAAAAGCCTAAAGCCACTCATAACGATGTTCCATGCAAAACTAAGACAATATCCATGAATAAAATAATTATAATTGACATTGACTGATAAAAAACAACAGATCTTTCCACTGTTTGCAAAATCCTATAAAGAATATGTTTCATTACTATAAGCAAACAAATAATAAATAATTCACTTTTAAACATACATAGAGTATATAGGCTCCAATACTAGTTAGCTAATAGATAGGTGAAGATCTGTTGTTTTTTATCAGTCAATGTCAATTATAATTATTTTATTCATGGATATTGTCTTAGTTTTGCACGGAACATCGTTATGAGTGGCTTTAGGCTTTTCTGACGAGTCCACAATAAGGACGAAAAACGTTTTAAAGGCTAAGTATTTCCAAGAAACTGAATGAGATTTGATGAAAATGTAATTCATTAGAATGAAAAAAAATTTAAAGACAAGGTACGTAAATAAATTAATTTCAAGCCTTTGCTCTCATTTTTAACTGAATTTACATATCGTAGGGGATCATGTAGATACTAGTTTAGCCTGCTTAGTCGTAGGGGACTAGGTTGGATGCTAGTGTTAAAATGAGAATGGCAAATAAAAAAATGTTTACTTGTTAGCATAACCAGAAGTCAGGTTATCGAAACAATGCAAAGATTTCATTAATATTTTTATATATACCTAGTTTTTTCCCTTTAGTTCTCAAAGATAGCTTTTCTTTCCACTGTTTGCAAAATCCTATAAAGAATATGTTTCATTACTACTTTTACTTTTTTTCTTGCATATAAGGTAATGGAATACATAACTTACAAAATATAATAAACCATTTTATACTTTGTACATCTCTTACATTTGTTCGATGATATATATTTTTGAAAGGTTCGGGGAACATAAAAAATTGAAGCACTTTCAGGGTCTAAGACAAATGGCGCAGAAGAACACAAGAAAGAGAAATATTAAACTCATCGATTTGGATATAAATATTTTTAAGTATTTGTGGACATGGAAGTATCGAGGGACTTTTATTAATTTTTTACGTAATAAACAAACCGTTCGATGATGTACAGAAATACATGACATTTACTCAAAATAACTTTCTTATAATAGTAGAAATGCGATTGAGAGGAAATTACGAATCATTACGAGTCTCGTTCGAATTGATGTGACGTAAATTAACGTAGTGGAATTCTAATTCTGAATGGAGAATTATGAGTAAATGAATGTAGCATGAATTTGGCTAACGAGCAGGCTAATTATGTTTAACGTAGGGTAGGGAAAGAAACGTAAATTATATTGAAAGTCAATATTTAACATAGTTAAGAAATTACGTAAATCTATTTTCTCTGTGAATTATCTGAATGTTGCTTAGTTTTCATTTTATTTGTTTTTCGAGGGTATGTTTAATCCAGTTAAGAAATAGAGAAACTGTATTTGTGTTTATCTGATTGTATTGTATAGTTTCAGAACGTCTAGACAGATCAACATGGGGCTTTATGCATATCGGTTTATCATATACGTAGTTCTTAGGCATAATGAATTTATCCTTTTTCATCTAGACATCAAAAGAAACTCGAAAACCGCAGGCTAAAGAATCACTACTTCCTACATCCAGATTAACCTGTCAAGTATTTTTAGAGGAACACATCTTCACTATATATGCATTCTAATATGCGGAAATAATTGGTTATTGAATATTAGTAATATATTTGTGGCAGACGTCGGCTTTTCGCATATACGCCAAGACTGAATTTTCTGGAGTCGTATTAGCTTGCTTTACTTATTTTTTCCTATTTATCAGATGTTAGTACGTGTAGCAAATTTCAAGAGAATGTATAATTTCATTTTATCAACCCCTTTAATAATGGAGTGAAAGTTGTGGTGGTTGACAAATATTATAAAAAAAATTGAGGCCTTTGCGCCAAATTTTTGTACTCTTATCAGCTTACTCTACTTATTTTCCTTTATTCACCCTTATTTAACCCCAACCCTTCATTGGAATTAGCGCAAAATATAATCTAGTTCCAGGTCTCGTCATGATACACATGTGTATGTGAAACCAATATCTTAAACCGTTCCTGTAGTACAGACAATGAAGGCAACATTTTGTAAGAACCTCACAAAAATTAATAAAAGGATCATCTCCGGGATTTAAGTAAGTAATAACCTGTAGAATGAAATGATGCATTCTTTGCACTTGTAAGTTCCGGGGAAATTCTAAAAAATTTGGAAAAACTTTATGATTTTCAGTTTTTTTGCTCTAGCAGCTAAAATAATGGAAGTGCAGAAAAGAGTTTTCAGCAATTTTGTAGCTCGTCTCTTTCTCTACAAAAAAGGTCCACTCAAATTTTTGTCTTACTTAAACCGTTTAGGAGATAAATCCAGTTTTGAGCCGCTCAGAAACGCGCGGAGAATGGGAATTCTCTGGGAGTTTCATACGACTGGACACATCGATCGATAATTCTTACTATTCAGAGCCGCTAAAAAAATGAAAACATCATAAAATGTAGAGGAAAGTCTCATTTTTATTGTGGAACTAATCTCAAAATTCATGAAAAATTTTATCATAGAGAAAAAAGTGTTAGAAGATGGCACTTTATACAGTTGATTTACTCATATCTTTGAGTTTTATGCATCCTGTCTATTTCTCCCGTAACAATGGGTGCTTTTTCACTGCATGGATTCGATTCCACGCGATTTAGCTTATATTTTGTGAAAATTTCATTGAAGAATGTTAAGAAACAAATAAGTTGTATATGTTTTACTGTATGATTGTGCATTTTCTGAACGTGTATGAATAATGGAGACAAATTCAAAAAGTACTGCATACATTTAAAAAACTCTTAAGTCATTCGAAAGAATATGTTTTTTTATTGTACCTATAGTCCAAAAATTAAGACTGTGCTATTATTATTAAATAAGATATAGCGAATTCAACTCCAAAATTTGGAGGTGATTGATCGATGAGAAATATACTTTGATCGCAAGGCATATTTTTCCAACAAAAGTAATTGCAATAAAATGTTAATTGGAATAATATATCTTTATATAAGAATATACAAGCAAAATGAATTATCATTCTAACGACTCCCGGCAAAGATATGAATAAATCTGTGGATCAACTATACAAAGTTTGCTAAGCCATCTTCTGACACTTTTTCTCTTTGGTACATTTTTTTATGAATTTTGTGATTAGCTTCTTTGACAATTATTCGCATCCTTATATATACTGGCTATGCCTGTAACTTAATCTATTAGCCCATCAAAATCGTTAACTAAATGTTTTTACGTGGACGGGACATTTAACAACATAACAACAGAATATGGCTGTATGGACATTTCGAGCCACTTCCAGTAGAGTCAAAGCGTTTCGATTTAGTACAAATACCGAGTAAATCGCTAGTGATTTTTAATAAGGATCTTTAAGGCCGAACATTTTTTCTTAGAATAAACTTTTTTACCTTTTATTCGCCAATGTCCATACAAATCTGAAAAAGTAACGCGATTCTGTCAGCCCTATGGAATTTACCATTTTAAATTTTAACATCAGCTGCAGCGAAAATACTTATTATACTGAATTTGGAAATGAAGAAAGGTAATGAAAGTTCATTATAAATGCTATTTCTATAACTGTAAGTCATAAAGGTACAGTCAGTACAATAGTACAGTACTGAGGATCTGCCCGTTTCAGATCTCGTTATAATATATACGTGTACAAAATTTCAAGTCAATATCTTAAACCGTTCCGGAGAAAACGTGCGGACAAAAAAAAAGTTACAAACAGACCGACAGACAGACAGACAGAAATTTTTTTCTCTCAAATTTAAAATCTCGACGTTTTATGACATTCTAAACCCATTTCAAGAAAAAAAATATTTTTTTTTACGATTACTATACTTCCAATCCACTACGGGGACGTGGAAGTAATAAACTCAGTCATTTCAATAAGTGCATATTAATAAAGTTAAGAATTCAATATTATTGCTTTACGAAATGATGTATATTTATCAAAGAACACCTTTTAAACTGTAGATAGGCATTGTATATTCCTAATTTTATTTCATTCCACGAGGACTCGGAGAAACTACTGGAAATAAATTTGCCTTTGTGCATGAATATTGAACAACTCTACTCTGATTGAATAATTCGGTTACAAATTTCTCTCTTAGAAGAGGAGTAGTATTCATGCTCGGCGGGTAACTTTATTAGAACACCGTAATGTGTGCCTAAAAGTTTATAAATGTAAATTTGTGGTATTAAATGGTTCACGGGACCTTCGAGACTCTGATTTTATGCTCTATGTATTCGCTGTGAGTCAACGATTCCTGACATTTAAATGTGTGTTAAAATAAACAAATGAATGAATGGCAGTTTTTATTTTTCCTCTAACAATGTAAATGGAAAGCCATGGTCGTACATTTAAACACATGTACCTGGATATGTCTTCGTAGAGCTCTGTGAAAGGAGTATTGCATCACTGGATGTCTAAGGATTACATTGGGCCATTGACATAAGTTCGATTAACACCCCTAAAACCACGAGTTCTAAAATTATAACACAGGGTAACACTAATATTATTTATTAACTTACTATACTACTTACAATACGTGTTACTACACTTATATGATACTCAGTTCTATTCCTAACTTGATAATTCATTCCTCTGATCTCTTTCTTTCAGTTCACTTATTTTCACTCTTTAATACAAATCAGAATTTATCTAGCGGCCGATTCTCTTGCCATTACACCCATAGATGGCCTATCTCGAATATTCTGGGCTGTTCTAGAAGCTAGCGCCATTTCTGAAAACAGTGGAAAACTTCTGCAGTACAGACTTCTAATGAGTACGTGTTGCCATCTCGGAGATGGTTACTGAACTCACACAGTACAAACTTCTATACAGTACAGTGGCATACCATATCTAATAATAAGTTTCCCACTACACCACTGGATGACGCAACATTATATTTTACAATATAAATAAGAAATTAATACAATTGTGAAGTTTGTAAACGCGTTTTATCCGCAGCACAAAATAACCAAAGAACTAAATATATGTGATGTAACATAATGCTACAATTAACAGAACAGTATTTGAAATTGTAGATATTGACGAATGAAGGCTCATTTTTATAGGCGGAAAGTGTTATAAAAAAAATTGAGACCTTTGAGTTTCTGATATATACATACACCAAAACTCAAATTTCTGAATTTTTGCTAATTTGCTTCACTTATTTACTCCTGTTTCAGCCCCAACCCTCCAACGGAATAAATTTAAAATATAATCTAGGTTTAGATCTCGTTATAATGCATACTTGTACTAACTTTTAAGTCAATAACTATCTTTATTTCATTTTCTTAATCCCTTTAACAGTTTAGTTGGGGTGGTGAAGGGGGTGTAAAATGTCATAAAAACTTTGAGACCATTGCTTTAGTATATTCATCAAATCCCAAGCTTTACCCCTATTTGCTCTCAACCCTTCATCGTCTATTTTTTCTTTCATTAAACTATTCAAAGAGACATTTTCTTATTTTCAATGGACCCGAGCGTGATAACCGCTTATTCCCTATCATAAAGCTTGCATCCATGGCATCATCGCTCTAAAGGAACTAAAAGAAAATTCAAGTTTCATATAACGATTAGTTGAAATACTAGTTTAGTCGCTGGCTTTCCCTCTATGAGGATCATTAAGTCAGAGACTCCATCCACTTAAAATTGTTTGAAGGAAAGTGCCAACATTGATATGATGTGACCTGGAAATATTTTAACTCTTGGTGGCTGAATGTAGGTTTCAGTTCAACCCTGACGAATTCGTATCTGCTTGAAGTGCGGTTCGTATAGGTTACTTTAAAACTAGGTGAAACCTTTACGATCGACCTAATCCCAATTTATTACTCCTTTAGAAACGTTTTATAAATTGGATAGTTCATTTAGCAGTAAATTCATCACGTATAAGATTTGTTGTTAATGAAAGTTTGCGAAACTTGATTTCGTTTGCTGTAGTCAGCCTGGTTTAAATGGAATGTTTTACAAATTTAATTACAAAACTGACTGCGTTCTTGAATTAAATTCTGATTAAATTTTACAATTATACCTACTTTTAAAAAGAAATAATTTAAAAACTAGCTTACTAGGAAAATACAAAATTAATTATTTTGTATTTGTTGGCGTGTGTTCTTAGTTTATTCTGAGCAAATACGAACACAAAAAGTATATTGCATATTTCTAAGACTCTAAGTATCGCTCGTTGAAAAATAATTCATTCAGTTTTGTTAGCTATTATTGAATTCTGAATAATTTTCAAAACATCCGTCTGTTATCTCATCGGGTATGTTTCTCTTAAGTACACTATCTCAAGAACCAAAAGAAGTTTCCTTTGTATTATTATGTTAGTGATAGAATTTTGAATAGCTTCTGTCTGTGTAGAATGTTTGTCTGTCTGTTCTCATGCAAGTTTAATAAAAGTATTCCACAAATTGCAGAAAGACCCAGCTACCACTACTTATTGCAACCAGCAGGCGCCAAAAATGAAATGGCTAAAGTAGGACATACTGGGTGGCCACGAGTCAATGTACGCCCCCCAATATTTTGGTTGCTTTCGTATTTAAAAATTTGGTTTTTGGTACACATAAATTAGACAATAATAAGCTACTTTTAGACTAACAGGAATGAAAATATCACTTCCGGTTGAATCGGAAGTGACATCAACTTTTTATTCTTAAATGAAATGATTATATTTTTTTATGGTTTCTCATTAAGCATAAATTTCTAAGTGCAACAGTTTTTTCAGATGTAAAAAATTCCAAAAAATAAGTGAGATACGAACAATTTTTTATTTTTTTCAAAATTGCCCCGTCAGATGAATGCGATGTAAGAAAATTACTAAGTAGGCTATGGAAATTATTAGTAAGGTTGTAGAATTGTCTGTAAAGAAGAAAATATTTGTTTGAATCACTGATAGGTACTAGTATTTTTAGTTTAAAAAAAAAAACGAAATTTCATTTTCATTTCTGTAGGGGTCCTATGGAATTTTTTTTAATGGAACTGTGCTATTTTTTTATTAATCAGAAATAATGATTCATAAACTATAATTTTTTTCGCCATTAATCATTTATTAACGATATCTTTCGTAATAATAGAAGTATTTTCAAAAAGTAAGCGCCAACAAATCATTTTAATAAGGTACCTATCTACCTTTAAATCTAAAATTGCAGATAGCCATGAAAATGACAGACATTCGCAACAATTGAATTAGTCTTGACTTACTCACTAATTTTCTGAAGCAAGTGTATTAAAGTTGTTATAAACAAGATAATTAATATAAAATGGCTGAAAATTATTCAAGAGATGAAAAAGTTGACATGATTATTATTTATGGAGAGACTCGATGTAATGCAACTAGAGCACAAAGTGTGGATGAAGAAACGGAAATTAATGTATTAGCTTTAGTGCATGTTGACCCAACCATTTCGATAAGACAAATTGAACATGAATTACCAGTTTACAAAGAATCAGCCAGAAAAATTTTAAAGAAACACGGCTATCGTTCTTATAAATATCAATTGCATCAATTTTTGTGTGAGAATGATTATCAACGAAGAATAGCCTTTTGTAATTGATTACAGTTACGCCAATTAAGAAATGAGAATTTTATCAAAAACATTTTGTTCACTGATGAATCGAGATTTACAAACCTTGGGTTATTTAATCGAAACAACACTCGATATTGGGCAATTGATAAACCTCACATTATGAGACAGGGGCGGTTTCAAGAGCGGTTTGGCTTCAATGTTTGGTTAGGCATACTAGGCGACCATAGGCTAGGTCAAATAATTTTTAAGCTCTAACTGGACCAAGATATCTAGAATTTCTCCAGAATATAATAGTTCCACAGATTAATCAAATTCTCAATACCAATATTGACGAGGTTTACTTCCAACAAGACGGGGCTGGACCACACAATGCTATTATCGTTAGGGATTACTTAAATCAATTATTTCCAGATCGTGGGATTGGGACCCATGGTCCAGTCAACTCGATTTTTTTATTTGGGCGCATTTGAAAAGTAGGGTCTACATGACTGCTTCAACCACAAGGCAAGATCTGGAAGAAAGAGTTCGACATGAAATTGCACAAATAACACCTCAACAATTACAGAATGTTAGACGCGCAACGATAAGTGGCGTTACTCTGTGTATTAATCATAACGGTGAACATTTTGAACAATTTTTATAATGGTTTATTATAATTTAGGTTTTAAATAGTTTTGTTATTCTTGGTAATTTATTAATGGTTGTAACTGTATACCTATTAAAATTGTTTCTTGTTTAATTTGTGTTTACTTTCTAAAAATACTTCTATTATTACGAAGGATATCGTTAAGAAATGATTAATGGCAAAAAAATATAGTTCATGAATCATTATTCCTCATTAATAAAAGAAATAGTACAGTTCCACTAAAAAAAATTCCATAGGACCCCTACGGAAATGAAAATGAAAATAAAATTCCGTTTTTTTGAAAAAAACTAAAAATACTAGTACCTATCAGTAATTCAAACAACTATTTTCTGCTTTACAGATAAGTCTACAACCTTACTAATAATTTCCATAGCCTACTTAGTAATTTTCTGACATTGCATTCATCTGACGCGGCCATTTTGAAAAAATTAAAAAATTGTTCGTATCTCACTTATTCTTTGGAATTTTTTACATCTGAAAAAACTGTTGCACTTGGAAATTTATGCTTAATGAGAAACCATAAAAAAATATAGTCATTCCATTTAAGAAAAAAAAGTTGATGTCACTTCCGGTTCAACCGGAAGTGATATTTTCATTCATGTTAGTCTAAAAGTAATCTATTATTGTCTAATTTATTTGTACCAAAAATAAAATTTTTAAATACAAAAGCAACCAAAATATTGGTTGGTACCCGGTATTTAAACATTCTGCACATTCTGCTCGGCATTTAAATAGAACTGTTCCAGGATAAATTAGCCGTGAAGTGTATAAATTCAGAGTGGAGAGAGAGAATAAGAAATTACTAAATAGTTTTTCCATTTTGCCGAAAATATTTAGAAGAAATATCATACAACTTTCAATGCAAAACATTTTGATACCATTAATAATAAAACATTAATAGTGGTAACAATTCAGTAATTACTGCGTTATATAAAATGTATTTTCTTATAATGACTAAGTGAAACCAGGTATTGTAGGACGGGATTGGTTTCTGGTATATCAATAGCCTGTTGGGTAAAATTGATCTCAGAAATGTTGATCAACCTGAATCCATGCCTCAGTGAAGATTACTTGTATGTTTATCCAATCGGCATGGGCGTGATGGGAATGAATTTGAATTACCATCACGAGCGAACGTCCCATTTATTTGATAGAAGGCAACTGACATATGGCATTTAATAATTGACCGACTGTCGAAAATTTACACTCTCAGAAAATAAATGATATATAATAAAATACTATGGATGTGATGGTTTATCCAAAAAGGGGAGCTGTTAACAGCAGAAATGTTACGCTAAATTTTTATTATAGCTAAATTCCGTGCTTTCACAATAAAAACAAGTGAGAATTTTCATTATTAATAATGACAGAAATAATTAAAAGTGTATAATTGTATTCATTTGAACAGAGCAAGATTTTAAAACCACTTTAAAGATAGTACCATCTTTTAAGTAGATATTTACAATTAATCAAAAACAAGTACCTATTCCCTTTCTCTCTAAAAATGTTCCCATACTATACTGTATGATTGTTATGAATTAAAATACATAGGAAATCATAAATACGTTCTAAAATTATGCCGTTACCGAATTCTGTTTAATAATGTAAAGCCCCGTATTTCTTCGCATAAAAATGAATTTATTTTTTTTTTTATGAAGTCAAAAACTATGTTACTCACTACATAATACACAGTTTTAGCTTATTTTTTTCTTTTTGGTAGAAATAAATCTCGTGTTTTCACAACTATCTTTAACTGAACTTTTATGGTTAATTTCAAAACTGTCGAAATTCACTTTCAAAGTAGGTACTCTCTTTTAAACTCAGTAAAAGAAAAACGATTTACGCTATTATTAAACTAAAATACACATTACTAAGAATGGAATCCCACAATAATTATACCTTTTGATCAATTTCTACTTCCCTCGCACATCGAAGGGAAGCATTGTATTCGAGAAAAAATCAACCTCCGAGGTTTTTTTAGGATTTTCGCGTTTCAGATCATGTAGATTACGAAAATATAGGTTTTCAATTCTCTCTGTCGGTCTGCCTGTCTGTCTGTCGGTCTGTCTGTCTGTCGGTCTGTCTGTCGGTCTGTCTATCTGTCGGTCTGTTGGTGCACTAACTAAAAAACTACTTGACGGAGAACTGTCAAATTTGGTACGTGGCTGGCGCCACTGCCATCGAAGAAATGGTTAGACTTTTACTGGAAAATATACAGGGCGGACCGTTTAAAAGGAATAGATAATAGATTTTTTTTTTAATTTTTCGCTCAAATTTAAGATTTCCGCGTTTCATGACATTCTAAACCTATTTAAAAAAGAAAAATTTTTTTGAAAATTTAATAAAATTTTTTTTTTTAGAATATGGGTGATGGAAAAAAATTTTCTTGCTCAAATTTAAAGTTTCCACGTTTCGTGACATTCTAAACTTATTTCAAATTTTTTTTTTTAAATTTTAAATGGAAAAAAATTTAGAAATTTTGAAAATTTTAAAAATTTTGAAAATTTTCAAAATTTTTTTGTAAAATGAGTGATGGAAACGAATTTGTTTTTTCTCACATTTAAAATTTCCACGTTTCGCGACATTCTAAACCTATTTAAAAAACATTTTGAAAATTCAAATAGAAAAACAAATGAAATTTTGCATAAAATGGATGATGGAAAGACATTTTTTAGTACTAAATTTCCACGTTTCATGACATTCTAAACGTATTTAAAAAAAATCTATTAGAAAATAAAAAAAATTTTGAACATTTTTTATTAAATGTGTGATGGAAAAATATTTTTGTTGCTCAAATTTAAAACTTCCACGTTTCATGACATTCCAAACATATTTAAAAAAAGGAATTTATTTTGAAAAATATTTTTGTTGCTCAAATTTAAAACTTCCACGTTTCATGACATTCCAAACAGATTTAAAAAAAGGAATTTATTTTGACAATTTAAAAAAAATATATGTTTTAAAATTTTCTACCACTGCAATAGATGAAGAAAAAAATGTTTTCTTCAATTTTAAAACTTCCGTGTTGCATTATATTTTAAACCTATTTCAACAAAAACATGTTTTGAA
This sequence comes from Stenurella melanura, assembly GCA_963583905.1. NCBI lineage: Eukaryota > Metazoa > Arthropoda > Insecta > Coleoptera > Cerambycidae > Stenurella > Stenurella melanura. The sequence continues at coordinate 1,145,552 of OY757311.1, forward strand.
AATTAAAAAAAAATGAATTTTTTTTTCCCTTACCACTATACTGTAGATGATGGAAAAAAATGATATGGTTTTCTCTGTAATAATAGGGCTAACTACATGGCGATTATAATTCTGATATGCCATCTCTGAATTAGTAATTTTTTAGAGTGGCCGTCTTGTATGAATAAAGAGGGAAGTTCTGTGTAAATACCGTTACCGATTTTTAAAATAGAACGACGTTTCAAGAATGTGTTTTTTCCGGGAAGTAATTATTTTAAATGCATGTGCATCCATCAAGAGCAATCTGTTAAAGAACTAAAATCATTACATCTGAAAGTCTACACCTTTTTCATTAAGATGATTTTTCTAGTTTTTTAGATTCATTTATGATGAAGATGTGACATCCAAGGAGGTTACTAATGATTCTATATTATTGAAAGGGCTCGTGAGGCCCGCGACTCCTGTTGTTGGCTGTCGCATCTCCTTAAGTGTTTATTCTTACCACCTCCTTCCGTGGTCTTTCTCCAAGAAGGCGGGATTTCATGCACAAATATCATATGGCTCCTGGTCTATATTCACTGTTTCAATAAACAAATTTAATCATTAAATAATAAATAACTTGGAGTTACTACGTATTTACTTAAAATTTTGTGGATGCTTCAAAATGTTTGATGTTAATATTTCTGAGGGTTTGCCCTTTACTTTGTCAAATACTGTACTCGGTAATTAAACAACTTTTTTAAGTGAAAGTATTTTATATTTGCAAATGAAATAAAAATCCCCGCTTGAAAATTAATTAGAAAATACTCTTTCTGTAAGACGTCAAGATTTCTTAAAAGAACGATTTTCGATTTGAATATTAAAATAGAAATTGTTCGATCCACATTCTTTCAACGACTTGGGCTCACTAGAAATAAATTTGTCTAAGTAAGCGCCTCTTATTCAGCAGAGCGATAGGACGAACAGTATCGATCTGAGGGTGGAAAACTCTTCCTTATGTAAATAATCAATATGCTGAAGGGAATTTACATTCATCTAAAGTAATTTCGCGTGGCCTAGCCGGTTTCCTTCTTCACAGGCAGTTGCTCTCGAATAAGGAAAAATCGTATTAACTTGTGTCAGAAGCATCCGAAATTTAAAATATCAACCGCACAAAAAATATCGAATCTCTTTTCTTAAAGTTTTCGTCGTTGAAAAATGTATTTAAGTTTCTGTAGAGTGGAAAACTTTCAAGGATTTCAATTATGAGGAGACTGAAATGGTTAACTATTTTAATTAAAATTGGAAATAAAACTCTCAATGAACGATAATAACTCTCAGCCTGCAACAAGCCAACTTAATTAATCAAATGATTAATTTGCAAATAATTGAATATGGCCCAAAACTTTCATATGCTAAGAAAAATCAGCGGTAACTTAAAAACAATTATTGATAGTAAATTAATTTTTCGCATTAAAATTCTTTATTTTCAATTTTATCATCTTGTGGTAACTTAATTGATGATACGTTTTTCAGTATATGGGTTAATTGGTACAGTGTTTTTGTCTTTGTTGGATCTAATAGAATGTTTCAGCCCTGTTCAATTACGTTAATAAATGAAATTCTTAAATACGTTTAACATTGTTGATAGAATTTTTCCATTTTAAGGGGGTGAAACACCCCAAAAAGTGGCTAACTAACTAACTAACTAACTAACTATTGTTAAAGATTTTCTAAAAATGACATTCTAACGGAGAGAAACTCCCACGAAACTAACTTAAAATATTACAATTTTTATCATAGGGTTTCTATTACATTCATGTTTAATGGGGACGATAGAAAACAGCATTCCCATAATACTGGAGAATTTGACGAAAATGACGTTTTACGAAGGCAAAACTAAATAATTCTCATTCCCATCAAATCCGAATTATGGGATCTTGGAAATGCTTTCTTCTATTATTGTCATGTCAAATAAGAATGTGTTAGAAAATCTATGACAATAGTTGCATTATTTTAAGCTACTTTCACCCCTTAAAATGTCATTTTGGGCCAATCCGAAATATTGTTATGGCCTGGGGGAGCCTGAGGAGAAGAGGTTGCCCTTTCTAATAAACAAATTATTTTAATTTTTACATGTATTTATTCAATTTACTAGAACATGGTGAAAATCAAAGAGAAATAAAATAGAACATGGTAAATAAAGTCATTAAAAATAAAATTGTTCAAAAATGCATATAGTAAAAGTGTTCTTACCTATCCATTATAGTAGAGGAGTTGTGCCTGGACACCAATGGACTTGACTATCACTAATTGATTCGAGTATTTATATAAATGCTACTTGTTTAGTCGACAGTAGTTTCTTCCGGGTTTTGCCGCGGTCGTCGAACTTGATTTGACGTTTCGCTGATCATGCTGTCAGGTTCTTCAGAAGGATTCCAAAGACTTTGGAACCCTTCTGAAACGTCAAGTCAAGTTCGACGACCGCGACAAAACCCGGAAGAAACTACTTCATTGGACAAGGGCCGTGACAACCTGCATTGCACTAGTGGTATAATATTTATCTAGGTTAGGTTGGCAGGGACAGAATCAGCTACTGAAGTATTATCGGCAAACGAAATGACTCAATCAACGCGAATTTCAAATGGAAAGTCGTTGACATGTAGTAAAAAATGCCAGGAGACCCAAAACTGATTCTGTAACAGTACTTTCGTTCAGTTAGCGGCTGAACAAAAAGACGAGAGAAACTGTACCGACCTAGGTGCGAATTGAATAATTTATTTTTAATTCTATTTATTTGATTGTGAAAAAAAATTATTGTAAATTTTAGGGTGCCAGCGTATTCAACACAGAACAAAAAAAAAACAATAATTGATGTTCTGTAACTTGTGGTGTAAACGATCAAACTCAACTTAAAACAAACAATATATTGACAATAGTAATAAAAATTTACAAAATATTTACAGGTGATATGTAACGTGAAATGTTAAAAATGTAATGGTTAAATTGACTAGAAAATTGGAAAGTTATTAATTGAAATATTACCTAGTTTTCAAAAATCGTCTCCTGCCCCAAAGTTGCTGCTGATTTTAGCACAATAATAGTTGGTTTACGTAACTTGGTGGTAGATAGCGTGAAATTCCAGCCAATATTAAGAGCAGGCCTTGATCCAGTTGATCCAGGTATTTACATGAAAAATATAGGGAGATTTGAGGGACCAGTTGATAAGAAAAGAAATTGAGAGGAAAGAAACAATGTTCCTAATTTTTTTTATATAGAAAATTTTACTAGCAATTTAGAAAAACTACACAAAAACTATAACACCTTCCCGATCAAGGTTACAAGTAGTACAAAAAATGGCAAATCGATGAAAAAATTGAAATTGTAAAATTTACGTCTTATTACAAAAATAAAACAAGACTATTTAAGCAAATCTGGAAACTTTACTAAAGGTATATTTGGAATTCAGATTAAAGCTTTCCCCGAGGACTTTAATCAAGATATTATTTTTTGATGAGAGATCGTCTGTGCATCAATAATTCTAGATTATTCTCCATCAAACTATGAATTCAAGAACACAATTATTAGCATTTTCTTTTAACCTAGGGCATTGTACAGGAACCCAGGAGGCTTCTCCAATAGTTGTGAGCAACGATGAACTTTACCCTCGTGATGAGAGAACAAATATACAAATTTAACAATAAGTTAACCTAATTAAAGAAAACAATTCACTCACCCTAGGTAGATTTCTCCAGAAAAGTAGTTCAGGGGCTGCTTATACCAGATAGTCCTGCCTCAAGTTCTATATCCTTGATAGCGGACTCGTGCGTTCCCTTCAGCAACACAATCTACCCGGCCTCGCCGGAAGAATAAGCCGCCTCTCTTCTGTTTTCGCGTATGGTTACCCGCGTGAAACAACATGTGATATTTTAATTTGGATATGGTCAAATTTGTGATAGTCCAGGTGCTACAATTCCTGTAGAACTTCTAGATTGATATAATAAGTTGACGTGTTGACATCTTACTGTTGATACTAACATGAATTTTATGACAGCGAAGATGTTAACTAGTTCAAGATATTACCTCTTAGTCCAAAGCATTTGAGCTTTTAATTCTCGAGAGTTAAATGTATTGAATAAATCGTCTCTTCGGTATAGTTCATAGGCCGATTGTACAAAATTTTCTCATTTTCAAAAGGCCTTTTTTACCACAGCATACAGGATAGCGTTTCCTGACTCAGTATAAAATGGCCGATTTCGTCAGATCTAATAACAGTAACGTAAACTAGAGATTCTTTCACACTATTTGCCATCTGAAATGCTCTATAAGTAAGCCAGGATATTTCGCTGAGGCGAGGCTAAAACTATTAGTTAACATTCACAAATAAATTTATCAGTTTACCCTCATTAAAAGGAATTTATCGCCTGCGGCTTCTGAAATAAATTTGCTGGGAAACTTTCGACCTTTTTGCCCGATAACCATCATTTTTCTTTTTAAGGGATTCCTTTAATTCAGCAAATTTCCAATATGAATGTGATCCCTTATCTATGTCTAAACTTAAGCACTGAATAATGTGATCCTTGGAACATTGACATACCTTCAGTTTCTTTGAAAGCAAGTTAGGAAATACTTTCATTTATCAGTTAGTCATACACCATTGGCAATGCTGAAGCTTATTACATTGAAAGTCGTATTTTTTTATACGATTCTGGAAGTAAATTTAATGCTGCAATATTTGCAATCTTTAAAATATCCGGAGGCATACAATGAGATTGCTTTTTCCACTTTGTTCCTCATTTCGATTTCTTGTTAAAAAAGTCATAAAAACAAAATACACGCTGACTTAAATGTTTGTTTACCAACTTGGAAGTATTGAGACCATTGTATTTAGTTAATAAACGTTTGTTTAAAGAAATTGATGGAAAAGTGAACAATTAAATAAATATAACTATCATATTTAGTTTATTAATATCCCATTCGATTTTTTAAAAAATATTTCGTCGTAAAATAAATATTACATGGGATGATGTAAAGATCCTTTTTAACTCAAACTTCCTACCTGTTGATATATGATATGACTATCTACTAGTTACATTAGAGTAGAAGTTACATTCAGACGTGGCCGACAAGGAATACCTATTTAATTAATTTGCAGTCATATTGTTTAATTCTGTCTACAATCACGTCGCAAAATGTTCATCGTCTTTATTTAAGAAAAGCTACAAATGATCACTCCTACCTGTATATCCTTCTTGGTTTAATCCTGCCTGTGATACTAGAACGTTAGACTCATGGCATTGACCGATACGTAGAGAGAGCGAGAGACAGCGAACGAGAGACAGCGAGCGAGAGTGAGAGACAACGAGAGACAGCGAGAGACAGCGAGAAAGAGCGAGAGACAGTGAGAAACAGCGAGAGACAGCGAGAGAGAGAGAGAGTCAGTGAGAGAGACAGCGATAGAGAGCGAGAGACAGCGAGAGAGAGCGAGAGACAGCGAGAGAGAGTGAGAGACAGCGAGAGAGAGGGAGAGAAAGAGAGACTGAGAGAGCGAGAGACAGCGAGAGACAGCGAGACAGAGAGAAAGAGAGACGGACATATCTCTAGTTAGGGACCGATCGTATCGTCCTCTGTCGAGAGAACTATTATTGAAACATACTTTTTAAAATTAAAATAAATATATACATTATGTATTATGTCTGTCGTAGGCATTATTAGAGTGTTTTATAATGAGAGATTGTGATAATCCTGTTGAGGAGTAGTTGCTATAGTTAAAAACTGTTCAGTTATATATCATGTGTAATTCCAGGCCATCTTTGTAATAAAGTAGCTAGTGAAAAGTTTTTGGTTTTCTTTGTTCCTCGCTGATAAATAAAATGGTGCCCAACTCTACCTTCAGGATAGCGTTTCCGCTAAAATTGCGTCATTCTTAATGAAATTTTTATCGAAAAGTCGGCCATAATAGATCAGTCATCTTGTATTATTACTTTTTGACATCATAATCTATTTCAGCGACCCAAAAAACACCCACAGTGTCAATCAAGTGAAAATCTCAATTCAATTTTATCATTTCTTTTAATAAGCGAGTGAGGGCGGTAGGGGATGGAAAATAGTATTTAAAAAAATCTGAGGCCTTCGCTTCTAGTATATACACCAAATCCTATATTTCTGTACTCTTAGCAACTTGCTTTACTTATTTTCCCCTATTTACTCCTATTTAACCCCCCAACGGAATCATCTCAAAATATAATCTAGTGCCAGATGTCGTATTTGTAGAATTTATCAAAAAAATCAAGTTTGTAAGGATTTGTAGATTCGCTCTTAATTCGTCAAATTTCTCACAAACGTCACCTAATAGACCTAATCGAGCCCTATAATCGGCATTTTTGAAAATCAAAATCGGACCTTCGGTTCGGGAGTTATTAATTTCTTTGGAAAATCATACTCGGCCCTGGAAAAAATACTTGCGGTCAACGGATTCGAGCCGCCAGCAATAGGCTTTATTTGTGGCCGTGTACCTTTGATCCCACCAAGTCTCATCGAAATCGTTCAATGTTCTGGACAGTTATCGTGCTTTCTAGCTCGATTTCGAGAAACCCTGTTCTTTGCAAAGAAAATCAATTTTCATTTGTTTTTTGACATAGTCTCTAGTATACTTATTTGTGGAGCGTTGCCAGCGGCACCATTTCTTGTTTGAAATATCTCGATCCTACTGCCCATTACCGAGTTATTCAATTTTTCCCGAAAAACTCGAAACGTCTATATAGGGTACTTCTGGTTTCCGGAGCCGAGCTTCCGGCATTAAGGCTGTCTAAAGGCCTCCTATTAACCGCCTAAGTTTCATCAAATTCCGAAGATGGATTAGGGGGCTGGGGGTGACATACAGATAGACCGACAGATCGACAGACCGACTGACCAACGGACGGAATTTTCTAAATTTGCTCTCGAGTCGATAGATATGACTTTCATTTCAATCCGATGTTTTTTTCGGGTTTCGATAGTCCACCGGAAAAATGCAAAACCTATACCATATTTTTTCCAAAACAAGCACTGCAATTAGGCCCATTGTTACAACAGGGTTTTAAGTAAACGTATTTTGAAATCTTGGGACTATGCTTAATTGATCGGGGAGCATTTGGATTATTTTAAGATATTACATATGAAATATTCTCTAACATAGTGCTAACTTATGCCAGATTTTCCCTCAATTTTGGGGTACACTTTACAAATTGTAAAATCTTTGTGTTTTGTGCGACCAAATAATATATTATATTTACTGAAGTATCTTATAAAGGGAGTTTGTTACACAATCATCATCATAACAATCAGCCCAATTGCGTCCACTGCTGAACATAAGCCTTCCTTAGTCCATTCCATCGTCTGCGATCACGTGCTGCGTTCATCCAGTTCATCTCATCCTTCTTATATCAACCGCCCATCTTGTTGGTGGGCCTCCTCTATGTCGAAAAGCGTCTTGCCGCGGTCTCCACTCTAAAATTTGTCTTGACTATTGTCCGTCTGTCATGTTTGCTATGTGCTCAGTCCAGTTCCATTTCAACATTATAATGCGTTTGATTGCATCGGTTACTCCAGACATTTGGTGTGAGCATTTCTGCTCCAGAAGTTAGCAGAGGAAGTACATTTTGTTTAAAGACCTTCTTCTTTAAACAAGTTGGAATGTTCGAATTTAGCGTGTTGCTAAGTTTCCCAAACGCTGCCCAAGGTAAACCAATTCGGCGCAGTATTTCACAGACTTGGATGTCTCTTCCTATGCGAATCTAGTGACCTAGATATTCGTATGAGCTTACTTGTTTTATGTGGTTATTTTACAAATTTCAGTGATTCTCTGTTTGAAGCTGGTTTAATTTATTACAAAACAAAAATTTATTACACGGAGCAAATATAAAATTCGATTTTCTGTTCAAATATTCCGTTTTTAATAAAGCCTGAAACATAAATTTAATTGGTATGGATATATTTTTTTGTTCACGTAATACTCTGAATATTGCAATTCACTTTTAATTATAATACTATACAAATTGTTGGAAAATAATATTGAATATTAAATCGATGTGAGTTAACTACTAATTAACACGTTTAATAAATTATTCGATTATAGATTTTTATATTGTAATATATCAGCATATTATAAATGCCTCTTGACCAATTATTATTTTAATATGGTTCGTAGCATATTCTAATTTTTATCGTAGAGATATATAGGTACATACTAATGAAAAACCAGTGGTTTACAATACCTGTTACTACATTTTGAAAAAAAATGTAGTATAGATTTTGCATTTCGGTCTGTCTGACGGTCTGTCTGTAGGTCTGTCTGTTTGTCACGCCCAGCCCCCCCTAATCCATTTTCGAATTTCGATGAGACTTGGGTTGTTAATAGAAGGTCTTTAGAAAACCTTAACGCCGGAAGATCGGCTCCATTGGGAAGCCGGAAGTACCCGATATAGACGTTTCGAGTTTTTCGGGAAAAATTGAATAACTCGCTAACGGGTAGTCGGTATTTCAAAAAAGAAATGGTGCCTCTGGCAAAGCTCTACAAATAAGTATACCAGAGACTATGTCGAAAAACAAATGAAAATTGAATTTTTTTGCAAAAAACTGGTTTTCTCGAAATCAGGCTAGGAAGCACGATAACTGTTCAGAATATTGATCGATTTCGATGAGACTTGGTGGGATCAAAGGTACCCGGCCACAAATGAAGTATGATTTTTCAAAGAAATTAATAACTCCCGAACCGAAGGTCGGATTTTGATTTTCAAAAATGGCAATTGTAAGACTCGATTAGTTTTATTAGTTGACACTTGAGAGAAATTTGAAAAAACAAAAGCGAATCTACAAATACTGGAAAACTTGATTTTTTTGATAAATTCTACAAAATTCTACAGTTTCCTAATAAAAATCGAAAATTAACTATTCCGTCGAACGATCTCTGTAACCAGTATAAGGCATGAACCTTTTTGGACAAAAAATCTGAAATAGAGTTTTTTCGAAAAATTGAAAATAAACGAGTTATTTACGAAAATGCATTCCAGAATTATTTAAAAAAATATTACAAATTGATAAATTCTCCGTGCGATATAGGTGCAAAAAAATAATGTAATGTTATATTTAAAATATCATCATTCATTTCCTTATTTTCATTTACTAAATAAAAATAGGTATTTCAAAATGTAGTTAGCCTTTACTTTAGTCAATGTAAAAAGAAAGAAAAAGAAAAATAAAACATGTCAAAATGTACTAAGTCGTCTTGCGACCCTCTGCTGGAAATGTACTGAATCATCCCAACAGGGATAAAAAGCATATCAAAATGTAGTTTTTTCTATCTTGTTAATATAACAAACTAGTTTTACAGAATAGTGAATAATTCGGTAGAATAGACTTTATACTTCTCTGTTTATGAAAATATTATTTATTTATTTGTTTAGTAAATTACAATAATTGAAACAATCTTCTTTTATTATAATAATCTTTTATTATAATAAAGAATGAGATGCGGAAAACTTATTTTCCTGTCGAAATACATACCAAGTATATTAAAAAATGTATAGACGAATGGTAAAGGTAACTTTTTCTTGAAATTTTTTCATAGAATTGAATAAGTTTTCGAGAAAATAGCATGTAAAAAAATTTGACCAATAAATTGCTGATATGCGTATATCACTACGATTTGCACTTTTGAATTTACCAACGATTTTGTACCATGTAGATATTTATAACAGGTTCACATAAAGTGAAATGTAGAGCAGGAAATGGGCGATATTTTTATCCAAGGAAACAGCAGGTTTATTTCCCTGAAGCTTTACTGTAGTTGACAATGTTCTACTACAAAAGAGCATTAAACATTAAATGGTTTTGATGCTTAGTAAAGAAGAGAAAGCGTACTATTTGTTTTGCAATTATTTTTTGCTTGGTGTACAGGAAACTGACGGATTCTATAAAATTTAATTGGCGTTCTGTCTGACGTCTTATGTATTGTCTATATGATATTTAGTTGTGTTTAATTAATTCCTGGGTACCTAATGTGCCTTTAAGTTTAAGTGGAATACGTACTTTATCATTTTTGTAAACGTAACAATTTTTTTTAAAGGTCTAGACGAAAAGTGAAAAATTGCGAAATTTGACGATTGAGTAACACCCTATATGAGGTATCAGGGGAAAATTTTACATAAAACTATTTGAGATAACTATGAAGCGATTACGCTATCCACTTTTCCGATAAAAAATGCCTAGCAGTCGATCTTGAATTTTTGGCCCACTTAGAGGAGCCTTAGTAGGTCATGAAAATATGAAAATATGTTTTACTTCCCTCGCATAGCGAAGGAAAATATTATATTCGAGAAAAAATCACCCTGTTCGGATTTTGACGTTTTAGATCACGTAGATTACGAAAATATAGGTTTTTCAATTCCGTCAGTCTGTCTGTCTGTCTGTCTGTCGGTCTGTTGGTGCATTAACTAAAAAACTACTTGACGGAGAGCAGTCAAATTTGGTAGGTGGTTGACGCTACTGTCAGGGAAGGAATGGTTAAACCTTCACTGAAAAATATACATGGTGGACCGTTTAAAGGGAATAAATATTGAAAAAATTTTTTTTGCTCAAATTTAAAATTTCCACGTTTCATGACACGCTAAACCTATTTCAGAAAAAAAAATTGAAAATTTTGAAAAAATGTTTACCACTAAAATAGATAAAAAAAATCTTTGTTCAAATTTAATATTTCCATGTTTCATGGCATTCTAAACCTATTCAAAGAAAAATATTTTTTGAAATTTTTTTTTACCAACATTTTTGAAAAAAATTTACCACTAAAATAAAAGGAAACATTTTGTTTCTTTGTTCAGATTTAAAATTTCCACGTTTCATAGCGTTCTAAACCTATTTAAAAAAATCGGTAAAGGTATTTACACAGAACTTCCCTCTTTATTCATATAGGACGGTCTCTTTAAAAAATTGCTAATTAAGAAATGACATGAACGAAACAAAATTTTCCATAATCTGTTTTATGAAATTTTCAAAATTTCAAAATATTTTTCACTATAAAATATATAGGGTGGACCTGACCTAAAGGGAATAGATAATGGAAAACAAAATTTCTTCGCTCAAATTTAGAATTTCCACATTTCCTGACATTCTGAACCTATTTAATTTTTTTTTTTGAAAATTTAAATTAGAAGAAAAATTTGAAATTTTCAAAATCTTGTATAAAATAAAAGAAATGAAAGAGGGAAAAATGATTTCTTTTCTCAAATTTAAAATTTCCACGTTTTATGACATTCTAAACATATTAAAAAAACATTTTTTTAGAAAGTTAAAAAAAAATTTATAAAACGGGTGATGGTAAAACTTTTTTGCTTAAATTTAAAATTTTCACGCTACGTGACGTTCTAAATCTATTTCTGTTTTGAAAATATAAAATAGAAAAAAGAAACTGAAATTTTGAAAATTTTGTATAAAATGAAAGAGGGAAAAAATCTTTCTTTACTCAAATTTAGAATTTTCACGTTTTATGACATTCCAAACATTCCAAAAAAAATTTTTTTTTTTTTATAAAATGGGTGAGGAAAAAATTTTTTTTGCTCAAATTTGAAATGTCCACGTTTCATGATGACATTCTAAACATCTTTCAAAATATAAATTTGTTTTGAAAATTTAAAAAATATGTATTTTTTAAAATTTCTTTACCACTACAATAGATAATACAAAAAAAATGTTTTCTTCAATTTTAAAATTTCCACGTTTCATTACATTATAAACCTATTTCAACAAAAAATGTTCAAAAAATTAGAAAAAAAAATTTCCCCATCGGATTTTCTCTAATAATAGAACTAATAATCTCAAATCTTGCTTAAAGCAAATAATATAACGCCAAAGTACTTCTACGTTAAATCATTAGACGTGAATAAGTTTTGTTTCATAAGAAATTAATTCTTAATTTATAAGAATATAAGAAAAACCTCATGTGATCATCACGAGGTTTTTCAAATTCTAACATCCCCATTACAGGTCAAACAAAATTATAAATACGTCTAATTAGTGCAATGGTTCAACGAGAAAGCGTTTCACACGGCGTTATTTAGTTGAAATACCATTGCTCTTGCGCGATCTCTTATTTGCGAACTTTAACTGCTGACAGATGACGTACGTTCATCATAGTCTAAGCGGTAAGGGACTCTATTAGTACTAAAGTTTGTGGGAATAATATTTCCGATAACTATAATTTTTCTAATAAATATTAACAGTGTAACGAAGGATGCTATTGAGCATTCCGCATGTTACAGTTAAAATGTAATCTAACCAAAAATATATTACAAAAGATACGTCTCGTAACTTTCACCTCAATACTAAAATCATATATTACACAACGTGGATATACTTGAGATCCTTTACGAGAGGCCAAATAACTATATTACAGAAGATAAGTCTCGTAAATTTATCTCAATATTAAAAATCATACATTACAACAAAATTAGGAACTTGAAATCCCTTACGAGAGACAAAATACTATATTACAACAAATATGTCTCGTAACATTATCTCAAAGTTCATAAACTTAAACACTTTCGTTACAACCAAAAATTGAACCACGACTCACTATATCAACAACAAAAATGCATTACAGTACTACAATAAGATATTAATCATAAGGAATCACGATAAAAGCAACTACGAAACAATACTACGGCGAACTATTTGCGACAACGAATTCAAGATATAAGGAACTACGAATTAATATACAACAATGGATTTAAAATGCAAATAGCCAAAATATAATAGATTTCACTTGAATATAGTATGTTAAATTTAGACATTTTTGGCTCTAATAGCTCAACAATCATGTGAAAATAATCCCTTTTATTGGTAACAATTAAAAGTACTTATCTTTTATTTTGTTATCCTGATGGAGAGAACTCCTAGATACGGTCCTATTCTCCGATGATCATGGGTTTAATTTCACACGTGGCCGCCTTAATCCCATTGTGAGGTTATGAAATCGTAGAAGATTGTCGCCAAGACAAAATGAAGAAAATCTCTTCGCCTAGAATGTTTTCATATATTCCGATTCAGAATGTAGTATAGCAAGGTGTGCATAATCTCAAATCTTGCTTAAAGCAAATAATATAACGCCAAAGTACTTCTACGTTAAATCATTAGACGTGAATAAGTTTTGTTTCATAAGAAATTAATTCTTAATTTATAAGAATATAAGAAAAACCTCATGTGATCATCACGAGGTTTTTCAAATTCTAACATCCCCATTACAGGTCAAACAAAATTATAAATACGTCTAATTAGTGCAATGGTTCAACGAGAAAGCGTTTCACACGGCGTTATTTAGTTGAAATACCATTGCTCTTGCGCGATCTCTTATTTGCGAACTTTAACTGCTGACAGATGACGTACGTTCATCATAGTCTAAGCGGTAAGGGACTCTATTAGTACTAAAGTTTGTGGGAATAATATTTCCGATAACTATAATTTTTCTAATAAATATTAACAGTGTAACGAAGGATGCTATTGAGCATTCCGCATGTTACAGTTAAAATGTAATCTAACCAAAAATATATTACAAAAGATACGTCTCGTAACTTTCACCTCAATACTAAAATCATATATTACACAACGTGGATATACTTGAGATCCTTTACGAGAGGCCAAATAACTATATTACAGAAGATAAGTCTCGTAAATTTATCTCAATATTAAAAATCATACATTACAACAAAATTAGGAACTTGAAATCCCTTACGAGAGACAAAATACTATATTACAACAAATATGTCTCGTAACATTATCTCAAAGTTCATAAACTTAAACACTTTCGTTACAACCAAAAATTGAACCACGACTCACTATATCAACAACAAAAATGCATTACAGTACTACAATAAGATATTAATCATAAGGAATCACGATAAAAGCAACTACGAAACAATACTACGGCGAACTATTTGCGACAACGAATTCAAGATATAAGGAACTACGAATTAATATACAACAATGGATTTAAAATGCAAATAGCCAAAATATAATAGATTTCACTTGAATATAGTATGTTAAATTTAGACATTTTTGGCTCTAATAGCTCAACAATCATGTGAAAATAATCCCTTTTATTGGTAACAATTAAAAGTACTTATCTTTTATTTTGTTATCCTGATGGAGAGAACTCCTAGATACGGACCTATTCTCCGATGATCATGGGTTTAATTTCACACGTGGCCGCCTTAATCCCATTGTGAGGTTATGAAATCGTAGAAGATTGTCGCCAAGACAAAATGAAGAAAATCTCTTCGCCTAGAATGTTTTCATATATTCCGATTCAGAATGTAGTATAGCAAGGTGTGCATAATCTCAAATCTTGCTTAAAGCAAATAATATAACGCCAAAGTACTTCTACGTTAAATCATTAGACGTGAATAAGTTTTGTTTCATAAGAAATTAATTCTTAATTTATAAGAATATAAGAAAAACCTCATGTGATCATCACGAGGTTTTTCAAATTCTAACATCCCCATTACAGGTCAAACAAAATTATAAATACGTCTAATTAGTGCAATGGTTCAACGAGAAAGCGTTTCACACGGCGTTATTTAGTTGAAATACCATTGCTCTTGCGCGATCTCTTATTTGCGAACTTTAACTGCTGACAGATGACGTACGTTCATCATAGTCTAAGCGGTAAAGTTTGTGGGAATAATATTTCCGATAACTATAATTTTTCTAATAAATATTAATAGTGTAACGAAGGATGCTATTGAGCATTCCACATGTTACACTACATGGCGATTATAATTCTCATATGTCATCTCTTAATTAATAATTTTTTAGAGTGACCGTCTTGTATGAATAGAGAGGGAAGTTCTGTGTAAATACCTTTACCGATTTTTTTCAATGATCAAATAGAGCTCATTAAGTACTATGTAAAAAATAAATAAATCTGGAAAAGCGTTTCACAATAAGAGGGTGCTGTGGTATTAAATAGTATACACCGTATAATATATTGTATTGATGAGCTGTACTTTTAAAGAAACCTTATTCAGAAAATACCCTTACTACGACATTTCTGCCCGCTTCTCTAGCGATTTGTCCTAGTCTCGTAAACAGTTATCGTTAGCAAATTCAAACATCACAGCCGGGTTTAGGGGGATTTTCGTAGATTAATAAAATTATTAATTATTATTATTATGAAAATAAATTAAACAACAGGCGTTTATTTCATATAAAAACATATATTTGAAAACTTAAAGTAGAAGAAAATGGATTTTTTTCTCATAAATAAAGACTATCTCGTTTATACAATTGTATTTATTTTGCGAGAATATTAGCGAAGTTTTGGTACCATGTTTGACACCATTATTGAGTACTGTATTAATTTATGACGATAATACATTATTTGGATTGACTAAAGGCAAACATGCGTGTCTAATCATTTATTTGTATATTAATTCTAATGTTGGCACAAGTCATATTGTAAATTTAATAAATTTTAGATATAATTTCCGTAAATATGAAGAGAAATAGTACTACACCCGTGGTTAATTTTCTTTAAATAATTTATTATTTTCTCTTTGCCAAACAGAGTATAAACGATATTAACTAAAATATTATTTCAGGTGCCCAGCGGACAGGACCTTCTCACTTTCGGTTCCATGAGTTTCTTCCAGCTGATCAACTGTAGCTTATTGATATGGTGCAAGAGGGGCTTCAAGAATAAACTACTCTGGGCGACCGTTCCGCATGTTAGCTGGCACGTGGCGAACGCCCAGATATTGGCAGCGTTGTTTTTGAAGAAGAACGAAGTCACTTCGAGAGACAGCCTGGGATGGGTTTTGCTGCTGGATTATCTGATATACGTGACCCTGCCTATTCGACTGCGATACTGCGTCATATTGAGCATCGGCACCTGTGCATCTTACATAGCTGCGCTTATTGGACTGTCAAAATCTGATCTCCATTTTACACAACAGGTGAGTGCTGTCTTAGATCATTGCGGATACTCTCTCGAGCTGAACGTGATGGGATCATTTGTTTTAAATAAAACATTGCTCTAGATTATTATATGTGGGTATATAAGGGTGGGGCAAAAATGCGTCGGACCTCGATATTTCGAGTTCTGTGATAGCTAGAAATTTTTTAAAGAATTGCAAGTAAAGTAGATAAAAAATCTATAACTGGAAATTATTTTCGAAAATACAGGGCGAGCCAAGACGAAATTACAGGACCAAGTGCCTTTTTACTTCCCTCGCATACCGAAGGGAAGTATTGTATTCGAGAAAAAATCACCCTCCGAGATTTTGTC
Source organism: Stenurella melanura (assembly GCA_963583905.1). Lineage (NCBI taxonomy): Eukaryota > Metazoa > Arthropoda > Insecta > Coleoptera > Cerambycidae > Stenurella > Stenurella melanura. The sequence continues at coordinate 1,161,828 of OY757311.1, forward strand.
GGATTCTGACGTTTCAGATCACGTAGATTTCGAAAATATAGATTTTTCAATTCGGTCTGTCTGTCTGTCTGTCTGTGCATTAACTAAAAAAACTACTTGACGGAGAGCTGTCAAATTTGGTAGATAGTTGACCCTACTGTCAGCGAAGAAATGGTTAAACTTTCAGTGGAAAATATACAGGGTGGACCGTCTAAAGGGTATAAATAGTGAAAAATTTTTTTTTGCTCAAATTAAAAATTTCCACGTTTCATGACGCGCTAAACCTATTTCAGAAAAAAAAAAATTCAAAATTTTTGTCACCAATATTTTAGAAAAATTTGTTACCACTAAAATTGATAAACATTTTTTTTGTTCAAATTTAAAATTTCCACGTTTCATGGCATTCTAAATCTATCTAAATTTTTTTTTTTTGAAAATGTTTTTTAGCAACATTATTGAAAAATTTTCTATCAGAAATAGATGGAAATTTTTTTTCTCTCTTTAAATTTAAAATTTGCACGTTTCATAGCGTTCTAAATCTATTTAAAACAAAATATTAGAAAATTTATTTATTATTTATGAAAAAATGTTACCACTAAAATAGATGGAATTTGTTTTCTTTGTTCAGATTTAAAATTTCCACGTTTCCATGGCATTCTAAAACTATTCAAACAAATTTAAAAAATTTTTGAAAAATAAAAAAAAAATTTTGAAAACATTTTCAATCTATTTATCACTACTATAGAATAGACGAAAACATTTTGTTTGCTCAACTTTAAAATTTTCAAGTTTCATGGCATTCAAAACGTATTTAAAAAAAATATATAATTTTTAAATTTGTAAACTTTTTTTACCACTATTTCATGGGAATCTCTTTATTAGCTCCCTGGAAATATTTATTTAGATTCACCGCAAGTAAACCCCGACGAATAGCGGTTTGTGAATGAAAAACATCATCTAACAACCTGCTTGCATCATTCAGTAATGGTACATATTGCTTATTCTCTCGTACATTTTTTTGACCAAAAGTTATCAGGTTTTCTTTGTAATATTAGCAATAACTATATTCCGATTATTATTCTCAATGTCATTTCGTAATTAATAATTTTTTAGAGTGACCGCCATGCACAAATAACGAGGGAAGTTGTGTGTAAATACCATTACCGATTTTTTTAATGGAATGCTATGTATATCAGTACATTTTTTGAAGCCTTTTTCTAGGCTCTGTTCATTCATATATTAGCATTGAATATCTCCCAACCATTTGTATGTAATGAATTTTTTTGTTGAAATAATGCAATCTGCAGATGGATATTAAAAAAATCACCACAGTCACAATTACGGGTTTTAAGAAAAACTTATGTGAATATCAGTTACGAGATATCTAATTAATATCTTTGAATTATTTTAATTTCCTTAAACTGTACAGGGTGGCCAAAAATCATTTTTCAATTAAGAACTTTTTAAATTGATTTTTTTTCAAATGGAACACCCTGTATATTTTTCAATGATGTGAAGTAGAAATAAAAAACATTTTTTGTAAGTACTTCCCTATGGCTAATTGCAACCAATTTTTAGCAATAATTGCAAAATTCAAAAATAAACTTAAAAAAGACGTGTCTTCAAATAACTATAATAAATGTTCCACATTTTGCTCATTTTAATTAACACACATCTCTATGAGCTTTTGAAATGAGGTTTCCACTGTTCCTAAAACTGCCGGTGTGATAGATCTGAAGCCAGTTATTATTTTTCCCTTCATATTTTGTACTGTTGTTGGTGTGTCTCTATAAACAATTTCCTTCCCGTATCCTCATAAAAATAAATCCATTTTTGTAAGATCTGGGGATCTAGCAGGCCATTTAGTGGATTCATTTCTTCCAATCCACTGATGAGGGTAGGTATTATTTAAGTGGTCTCTAACTGCATTTAAACAATGTGGTGGAGCACCCTCTTGCTGAAACAACATCCTATTTCGAATTCTTTCAGGGAGATTTACCAATAATTGTGACAGATAGTTTTCCAAAAAATGAAGATAAATAGCTCCAGTCAATGTACCATCAAGAAATGTGGCCGCTCTATTACATGTTCTCCAATAATTCCTCCCCAAACGTTTATAGACCGTATGTGCTAGTATTTTTTTTACGCTTTAGCGATGCTGGACAGTTCTCCCGTGTCTCCGATATTCTCACGGGAGAAGCGCCAGCGAATTATCTACAACCACTCCCCACATCCCGCAGAGTTAGTGGTTGTAGATTCCAGAATCGTGTGCCCTAAGTAGACGCAGGGACCCCAAGATTATTATTATTATTATTGTTATTATTATTATTATTATTATTATTATTATTATTATTTATTATCAACTTGTATAAAAAAGTGAAGACTTTCCGAAGCATAATATGGAAATTGTGCCTATTAACAAATTCATTTTTATGAAAAGTTGCTTCATCAGTAAATAAAACATTATTGAAGAAGTTGACATCATCTTGCATTTTACCTCTGGCCCAATTAAAAAATTGTAGGCGTTTTTGAAAATCGTCATCAGATAGTTTCTGGTGCATTTAAATATGATATGCATGCAACTTATTTGTTTTTAAGATTCGACACACGGACCGTCTACTTATTCCTACTAATGAGCTCACTTCTCTTTGACTAACATGGGGATTCTCAACCGTTGCCAGCACCACAGAAAACTTCCTTCGTCCCTTCTTCGTTCACAACACGTTTTATTCTTTCACTTTTTTATATTCGACATTTCCAGTTTCCAGAAATCTGTCGGGAAGGTTTGGAAGCTGCTAACATCAGTAATCCTTCTTTCAGGATAACGTTGGTGATACATTATATTGGCAAGTAAACAATTCCAAATATTTTAAATTCAATAAAAATTATAACTAACAACCGATAAGTGTGATAAATGTTCCGTTGTACACGACAATTTATACTAAACTGAGGTTTTATTGGCATTTCAATGGATTGGAAGAAATGGTCCTACTAAATGACCTCATTCCAAAATTGCATAAAGACGTGTGTCAATCAAAATCGAAAACACGCCGAACACCTATTATTAATTTTTCTAATGAGTTATTTGAGGGAACCTGTTTTTTTTAAGTTTATTCTTGAATTTGACACTTATTTATTTATAAAACGAAAATGGTTGCAATTGGTAGTACTTACAAACATTTTTTTATTTCTACGTCATATCGTTGAAATATATATAGGGTGTTCCATTTGAAAAAATTGAGAAAATCAATTTAGAAAGTTCTTAATTGAAAAATAATTTTCGGCCACCCTGTACAGTTTTAGGAAATGAACGTGTTTCAAAAACATTAATTAGATTTTTCGTAACTGGTATTCACATAAGTTTTTCTTAAAATCCATAATTGTGACTGTGATGATTTTTTTAATATCCATCTGCAGATTTCATTAATTTAATACAATAAATTCATTACATCCAAGTGGTTGGGAGATAATCAATGCTAATATAGGAATGAATAGATCCTAGAAAGAGGATTCAAAAAATGTACTGATGTACATAGCATCCCATTTAAAAAAAAATGACACCTCGTCCTGTAATTTCAGTTATAGACTTTTTTATCTATTTTACTTGCAGTTTTAAAAAAATTTCTAGCTATCGTAGAACTCAAGATATCGAGGTCCGACGCACTATAGCCCCACCCTGTATAAATTACACAATAAATTACATATTATATTAAGATGAGATATTAAGAACAGAAGCTAATATAAATCCCTATTATTATAAATACTTAATTTGATCTCTGTCTTGGGATTTTTCGATAAGTTTAAATAATTTCTTACGTTTTTGTTTACTATTATCCATCGTCAGAGAACTACAATATTTATGTAGAACAAATTTTCTTATGATTTTATAACATGAATATACCACTTACAATTTTTATTAGTATTAACTTTTTCTGCACTACTTTACTGTTATAAATCATTCAGGTTTGACTGCTTTGCTGCAAGTAAATGCTGAAAATATATATTCCGACCTTTCATATTTACATTGTACCTACTTAAGGTTTGTTTGTTACCATTGATCAGGTTTAAGATTATGTGTATCAAATTTGAAGTTTTGTTAATGAATAAAGGTGTGAAACAGTTTCTTCTGGAATTGATGGAAATTTGTAAAATTATTTAAGTTACATACTGATATTACCGTTCTAAGGGTTGGTTGCAAATGTTTACATCTTACCAGAAAGTTAATACGATTTTTATCTTTTGCTAGTTTCTTTGGGTAATTTTTCATGTAGTCTACGGTTAGGAATACTCCTTCATGTTGTTAAATTCATCCTTTTGATGTATTAATTTTTTTGACTGTTGATATCAAATGAATTTGATGTGTGTTAATTTGATTTGATTGATTTTACAACTTTTCATCGAGTACGGAAGATAAACTGTTTGAATTATAATACTTCACACCCACCTTTGTCAACAAAAACTTTAAATCTGATGTACACAAACTTAAACCTTATCAATAGCAAAATGAACAAACCATAAGATGGAGACATAAAGCTAGGACTACATTTTTTCAGCCTTTAGTTGCACCAAAACTTCCTTATATTACTTGTTTATTTTTTGTAAAATTTTTGAGAAAGCTAATGAATGGCACTGTTATCGCTTATATAGGTTCATTTTCGGCGAGTATAATATTTTTTGGCAATAAAAATAGAGGCCATTTTTCATATTTTCTGAAAAGTTACAAGAAGATAGTTTATAAAAATAAATTTAATGTTCTGTTGTCATTATACATTAAGAAATGTTCGAATTACATATCTGAGAAATTTGTAGAAACCATCGTAAATAGTTGTAAAATCTCGGCTAGAGAATGAAGAGCATGTGATAAATGGTGTATATCTAGAAAGAAACTCTTATGGCAACACTAAGCTGTTTTTAATTCAGTGCTGATCACTACTTTTAGTGACACCCTATATTATAGGTTCTACAATACATATCTTATACCTCATATTTGTCAGGATTACAAATCCTAGTGTTGATAGATCCATTATCTGAATGTCCAATTTATATAAAACTTCTCGTTTCCTGTTTCATTTTGGTCTGTAAAAGGAGAGAGCAGCGAAATCAATTTACCCCTAAAACTCATATTTCCTTTGCTTGTATGTCTCCGAATTGAAAAGATCCATTATTATGTGACACATATTTTTCTTCGCCGTAATATCTGTCCATTTTGATAATTTATTTTTCATTACATTATATAAAAAACAATGACAATACAAGTTATGTTATTTAGGATTTGTAGCAGATCCCGGGGAGTATCGTGATATTGAAAATAATTGCGATACCAGAATTTAGATACCCAATAACATCATATAAAAAAACAATGAAAGAATCATTGTGTAGAAATCTCGGTGGAGACAGAATCTCGTAAGGAGATAATCATTCTGCTTTCTTAGAGTAGAATAAAATAGAGGAGATTTAATTAAGGTTTATATATCGGCCCTATTATTTGTCACAATAAGATTATTTGTGTTTGTAAATATGTAAGGAAGGTTTACTCTAGCTTGCTGATAGCACATTAGGATATAATAATTAACTGAAATAGACTAACACTATTGTGTATTTCCTTAAAAAACTAATTACTTTATTTGATTTACAGCTGAGCTCAAGCAGTCACTAAATTTATTTTATACAGATTTAAGTGGCATTAAAATTTTTATGAGTTAATAAAAGCTGCCTCATTTCGTGCAGAATTGTGGAGTATTACAAAAGAAGGAAGAAGGTTACATACATTTAAGACACTTAACTCTCAACTGTTCTCTGTATATTCGACTATAAAGTTGTCTTGTCTATTTTATCACATTGTATGCTTTGAATAAACACTAAAATAGTTCTTGATTGTGGGTGTCTCGTCAAATAGATACAGTGAGCCCAAGTATTGCACAAATCAATTTTCAGCTAGAATAATTATTTCAATGAAAAATCGCGAAACCGATAAATGTTTGTTCCTGATTACGTATATTTTAAATTCGAACTCCAGCTTACAGGGTAATTTATGTTTTATATATTGTACAGCGCATTGTTTGTATTTCAAGATTTAATAACGAGTTGTGACTTTGCGATAGATTATCGCAAGCAAATGTCTGCCTTACATATTCCTAAAACGAATGTGTCTAATTTGTTTCTATGTGGGCTACACGGGGTGGGGCAATGGTGCGTCGGACCTCGATATCTCGAGTTCTACGATAGCTAGAAATTTTTGAAAAAATCCAAATAAACTAGATAAAAAGTCTATAACTGGAATTGAATCATTTTCATTTCCTAAAACTGTACAGGGCGGCCAAAAATTATATTTCAATTAAAAAAATTTTAAATTGAATTTTCTCAATTTTTTCTAATGGAACACCCTGTATATTTTTCAACGATGTGATGTAGAAATGAAAAACAAACATTTTTTGTAAGTACTTTTCTATGGCTAATTGCAACCATTTTCGCTTTATAAATAAATAAGTGTCAAATTCAAGAATAAACTTAAAAAAAAGAGGTTCCCTCAAATAATAATAATTCATTAGAAGAGTTTATAACAGGTGTTTGACGCGTTGTCCGTTTTGACTGACACACGTCTTTTTGCAATTTTGAAATGAGGCCATTTAGTGGGACCATTTCTTCCAATCCATTGAAATGAGTAAATAAGTATTTAACAGGTCCTTTACTGTAATGTTTTTTTGTACATTTTTTTGCCGTTTTCGTTATTCGACAAGCAATAAAACCTCAGTTTGGTATAAATTGTCGTGTACAACGGAGCATTTATCACACTTATCGGTCGTTAGTTACAATTTGTATTGAATTTAAAATATTTGGAATTTTACAATATGAATTTTAATTAAGTGGAACTTGTAGACATGACTTTTGTGTTTTGAGAGAGTCAGGCAGAAATTATTTACTTGACAATAGAATTTATCACCAACGTTATCCTGAAAGAAGGAATCCTGATGTTAGCAGCTTCCAAAACCTTCTCGATATATTTCTGGAGACTGGAAATGTCGAATATAAAAAAAAGTGAAAGAGTAAAACGCGTTCTGAACGAAGAAAATGAGTTTCCTGTGGTGCTGGCAACGATTGAAAATCCCCATGTTAGTCAAAGAGAAGTGAGTTCATTAGTAGGAATAAGTAGACGGTCTGTGGGTCGAATCTTAAAAACAAATAAGTTGCATGCATATCATATTCAAGTGCACCAGGAATTATCTGATGATGATTTTCAAAAGCGCCTACAATTTTGTAATTGGGATAGAGGTAAAATGCAAGATGACGTCAACTTCTTAAATAATGTTTTATTCACTGATGAAGCAACATTTCATAAAAATGGATTTGTTAATAGGCACAATTTACATTATTATGCTTCGGAAAATCCTTACTTTTTTATACAAGTTGATAACCAACACAGATGGTCTATAAACGTTTAGGGAGGAATTATTGGAGAACATGTAATAGGACCACATTTCTTTGATGGCATATTGACTTCATTTTTTGGAAAACTGTCTGCCACAATTATTGGTAAACCTCCCTGAAAGAATTCGAAATAGGATGTGGTTTCAGCTAGATGGTGCTCCACCACATTATTTAAATACAGTTAGAAACCACTTAAATAATACCTACCGTCATCAATGGATTGGAAGAAATGGACCCACTAAATGGCCTGCTAGATCCCCAGATATTACAAAAATGGATTTCTTTTTATGGGGATACGTGAAGGTAATTGTTTTAGAGACACACCAACCACAGCACAAAATATGAAGGAAAGGCAGTTTTAAGAACAGTGGGAACTTCATCTCAAAAACTCATGTGTGTCAATCAAAATGGGCAACATGTGGAACATTTATTAAGAATTTTGTAATTTTTGCTCAATAAAATGAAATAGATTGAAATTAGCCATAGGAAAGTACTTACAAAAAATGTTCGTTTTTCATTTCTACATCACATCGTTCAAATATATACAGGGTGTTCCATTTGAAAAAAATGAGAAAATTCAATTAAAAAGTTCTTAATTGAAAAATAATTTCTGGCCACCCTGTACAGTTTTAGGAAATTGGATCGTAACTCTTACCTGGTAATGCCGTTATTCTTATGCCAAATATATATACATATTCTGGATTCTAGATTAGAGAAACATGTTCTAATTTTGACCTGATAAATGCGTTGAACAGCAATATTAAGGTGTTGTTGTTATCCGCAAATCCTTTCGATAATTCTAGTCATAAAATCAAAATTTTTGTTAAAATTGACCATTTATGTGATGGCAAAAGGTTGACTTGTTCTTAAAGATGACTCCAAGATTTTTAAGTTGACTACACCTAGGTATGTGAATATCGTCTAAAACGTAAGTAAATTCAATTGGATTAGCCTTTTCACATTTATATTTGTTAATGCTTAGACTTATTTTTGTCATATCAAGTATTCATTTGTAGCGAATCTTGTAAATTAAGAGAGTCATCCAGGTTGTTTATTAATGCTGAATACAGCTTGCAATCATTAGCATACAGTCAAACTTAATATTTCAGGATTATGTTGAATGACATTTATAAACATTATGAATAACAAGCGTCCAAGAAGAGACCCCTGAGGAATATCAGATATTCCTGTTACTTTGTAATAGTTAAAATCGTAGTATTTTACAGTTAGTTTTATGTCAGATAGGTAAGAACAAAGAAAGCTGATAAATATTGCGGTAAAGTCCAAACTGAATAATTTTTGTAACCAGATACCACGATCAAGTATGCAGAAAATTTTAGAAAAAACGGTATATATGACACCGACTTGACTAGGGTCTCCGATATATACTGAATTATGTAAGCTAAATGCGCACCAGCAATAAATTCGTGCTGGTTGAAAGAGAATTGACGCTGAAAAATGAAAAGATAGGAAATATCAAGGACACTATAAAATAATTTGCCAATTAAATGACAGCTGGACTATAATTCTCAATACTGGATCTGTCATCCTTTTTATACACGAGACGAATGGGGTTGGCTTCTATAAATCATGACAGGTTGTTAGATTGAAAATAATTGCCAAAGAAAAAGCAAATAACATAGCATAGCATCTTTAAAAAAATGCGAGTATTTTATACGGATCGGTAGAGAATTTCAGTTTGTCCTGTTTAGTTTCCATAATAAAATTGGAAGTTCCAAAAGAAAATTTAAAAATTGATACAAATCCATTTAAAATTTATCATGCAAGGATATATTAACTTGAGAAATTACATTAATAACACTAGATGAAACTAACGTGTGATCATAGTCTGTTTAGGTTTGATTTAATCTGCGTTTCAACTTTTTGTTTGCAACGTCTACTTGTCATATATCATTCATCTTTTAAGAACCTACTACAAGTAATTTTAAATATGTAAATCCATGTTTGTTTTTTATTTACCACTAGCATCGTTGATTTCTTAGTGCAGAATAAAATTAAACTATAGCTAGCGGCGAAGATGGAAATATAGTTCTTAGCATTGAAAATTACCACACGCGTCGTATTAAGCCGACAAAATTGGAAGAGATAATAAGCACATCATGATAATAGCAAAGTAGAGGGACTGGCAAAAAGGGTGAATACAATTTTTTCAATTAGATGTTTTCACTATGTGCAAATTTGCTTTTTTGATATAATTAAAATGAAGTACTTGTTGTACTAAAGCACTTATTGATATTTAAACAGCATTCTATCGTCCATCAAATTAAAATTTCAGCAAATAAATAACATAAAGTTTTAGTAATTGAACGAGTACGCAAAACACGCGGTGACGTCATCGGTTATATTAGTTTCTTAAATCGCGTTTAAAAATTGTTAACAACACAACATTTTATTCACTTTAGTTACGTTTTACATGTGATTAAATAAGTAACGCCTACCTAATGCGGGATTTGTAAAAGCTACTTTAGGAAATTTATTTGCAAAATAACGTTTTTATAACACAAAATGACACTGACAATATAACTGATGGCGTCATGAGTGTGTAGGAAATTGACGTAGTGTTTTTGGCGAAGAAGTTTCAATACAAAATTAAAATGGCTTATTTTAAGGTACTGTTCGACTGTTTCTCAAAATTCAAGTGTTTTTAACTATAATAAAGCATTATCTTCATAGTGAAAGTGAACTTAAAATGTGTGAAAACACCGAATTGTGTTATAATCCCGGATCCTCCGCCATTTCCAAGAACGAGCTCTAAGAAATGGCGGAGGATCCGGGATTACAATACAATTTGATAAATGAAAGAATGTCATACCGTGTGTGTAATGGCTGCCTAGGCAACAGCAAACTCGCCTGACGCGACGGCTAAAATACCTCATATATCTATCTTAATGAGTGAAATAATCGCTTCAATGCGCAAATAACTCGCAACTATTTGGGGTAATTAACAGACCTTAACAAATTCCTAGTATTCTTTAGTTTCCTGTAGAGAGACTAAAGAAAAAAATCACAACGTTGTGTACTCCCAATTTATTAACCCAACAATTTTGAATCAGGCCGTTGTTTGACAAAATTCACATCTTGAAAGCCATAGTCGATATTTCATATTCCCCTGATACGTTAATATAACACATCTGAGATGTTTCAGAGAACAATGCGGTCTATTCAGCGTCGTAGAATGGCTACCGATATTCAAGTAATGTACTCTGAACTATTCGCTCTGGCAGAAACTTCCGTAATTAATATACAAAAATCTCAGTGACATGAAAAGTTCTGAGCGGCTGAAGGCAAGTTGCAGATAATGTTTTCGGGAAGTTTCCATTAATTACGGCGAAAGCCATTAGTGTTATTAGACAATTATAATTGAACACTGATTGTAATCTTTTGGAAAATATTTAATCTCGAATTTAGAAACCCGGATTAATCTGGACGGAGGTCGCATAAAAATCATGACTTTTAAGTTAAATTTATTTTTTGTCGAATAATAGGAAAAGCAAAGAAAACATTAGGGATTTAGGGACTCTATGAAACTTTGCGTAATCAATTTCAAAAATTGCTGAAAAGAAGATTTTAATTTTGACACGTTGTACTGTGCTTACCTTTCTCCTTTCTTGGTGGTTGTATCCCTTTCCCTGCACATCACAAAGAGGATATTTCAAAATTGAACCTTTTCGAATTTTAGATTAACTTCCCTACATATCGAGTAATAAAACACATGATTTCTCAAAACATTTAACCACTATATTTACAGAGATACCTAATGAAAACAAATGAAACAAGAAACACAAACATTTAATTATTTAATAAATTAACAAACAATAATTACGCAATACAAGAAAATTAAGTGATCCGAAGCAATTTTAAACCTCGTGAATCGCTGGCCGAATGCTCTGAGGTTAATTACGTCACATGAATTTACGTTATAACCGCCAAAATACCGAACAAATTTACATAAACTTTATAACTCAAAAGGGTTCGCGATAAAAGAATTTATTATCCTCCTGTAGATGTTGGCCGAAGAAACGCTAAACAAGAAGTACCAATTTTACCTCCTCGAAATAAAACTTATCAAACGTGGGTGGCACACCCTGAAATTTCTACCAATTAAAACGTTCCCTGATAAACTGTACTCAAATTTGAAGTTGCGTAACGGACCATGGGATTTAAGAAAAATGACTATGTGCATCACATAATGCTGTAAATATTCCCTAATATTTTATTATATTTGGTTTTTGGTACACATAAATTAGACAATAATAAGCTACTTTTAGACTAACAGGAATGAAAATATCACTTCCGGAAGTGACATCAACTTTTTTTTTCTTAAATGGAATGACTATATTTTTTGACGGTTTCTCATTAAGCATAAATTTCTAACTGCAACAGTTTTTTCAGCTGTAAAAATTCCAAAAATTAACATACGAACATTTACAGTTTATGAATCATGATTTATAATTAATAAAAGAAATAGCACCGTTCTACTGGTACCTATCAGTAATTTAAACAACTAATTTCTGCTTTACAGACAAGTCTACAACCTTACTAATAATTTCCATAGCCTACTTAGTAATTTTCTTACATCGCATTCACCTGACGGGGAAAATATTAAAAAATTGTTCGTATCTCACTTATTTTTTGGAATTTTTTACATCTGAAAAAACTTTTACACTTGGAAATTTATGCTTAATGAGAAATCATAAAAAAATATAGTCATTCCACTTAAGAAAAAAAAGTTGATGTCACTTCCGGTTCAACCGGAAGTGATATTTTCATTCCTGTTAGTCTAAAAGTAGCCTATTACTGTCTAATTTATTTGTAAAATATTGGGGGCGTACATTGACTCGTGGCCACCCGGTACTCAAAATTGTCCTATCTAACATTTTTACCAGTAAGGCCGACAAAAAACCCCGTCAATTACTTTGCTTTCATACGGGAAAAAACCTCAACCCTGGTGGTCTATCTAGTTTCACTACTAAAATTATTACATATATTTTTTGGAATGCTGTGTGAATTAATTACCTTAGTCCTGGGAATCTACCTTGGCCCTACAACGAGACGCGCTGTCGTATTTTATGATATTAACCGGGTAGTGAAAACATATATCTTAATATTTTTGGTTCCTAAAAGGACTTGTAACAAAACAAATTACTCAGACATACAATAATTTTGATAATTATTTATTCCTTCCATGGGACTTTTCTAAAATGTCGACCCGCAATAAACCACTCACATCAAAGGACATATATCCGGAGATCTAACAATACCGAACGAAATTAGACAACATGATTTAGATATTTATTTACGACTAGTATTTGCTTCAATGGACTAACGTGATACACGACAGGGTCATACTTAACTACTCATAATTCGATTTTTGTTACACCGTATGTATGGTTTTTCTTATTTGTGTGCGTGTGTTTAATCAGCGATCTAGAATTTCTATATTTCTATGGAATCTCTTCATATCAGTGTTGCCAATGGTTAAGAACAAAATTATGCGCTCCCTCGTCCATAATTATGCGATTTTGAGCGACATTGTGCGATTTAACAAAAGGAACTTTAAAAACGGTTTATTTATTAAATACGCGTAATGAGCGAGCGTATTTGTATCTATTTAACTATAAAAAATATTACATAGAGTTGCGTTAATTTTGCACCAGTCTTACCAATAGAAAGCGCCATGTTCTTGCTTTATTCGCCAAATGGCATATTTTTTTATGTGGTTTTTAAAGGATTTATTCTGATTTATTGTTTAAAATGACACACAGTTCTGCGATTTTATTCAAAGTGTGAAAATTGTTATCTAGCCATCAAATTATGCGCAAATCGCATAATTATGCGCCCACTGACAACATTGCTTCATATATCTTATAGAGCATTGCTCGATGGTGGTTCCGTTATGATTTCACCCAATATAAGGAGAGCAAAAATCGGTTCACCCTAAAGTAAAAGTCTTATCATCATCATCAACTACCTACCAAGTTTGACTGTTCTATGTCAAATAGTTTTTTAGATACAGCGCCATCGGATCGATAGAGAGACAGACAGACTGACGGAATTGAGGGGCCTTCATTTTCGTAATATTTGCAAAAAACGTATTTTCATCCCTTTTCCACTCCTATAAAAAATGTTTGCACTTGATCCTGATGTAGGTTCCTTAAAGAGTAAGTGAAGATGAATATCTCTGCCACGTTTAATTAATGTCCTAACTTTTTACTTTTATATTGTCTATTTTTATCGAACCATTACGACCTCCAGATTGCCAGAACGACAATTCATCTAATTTGAAAATCAATAATTCACTGTGTCTGTGAATAATATAATCTAACTGGGATAATAATTTTCGTAGAATTAAAAGAACTGTAAATTACCGATAAGGACAGGTAATTGATGGAAAGCAGTCAATGTACCGATTGAAGAATAGCAAATTGTTAAATAATGGCATAGCTGGAGCATAATGGACGTACAGACAGCCCATTCGGGATTGATTAAATGGCTCAGGAAAGCTTCCCGGATATCAATCATCCTTTCCAGTCGACATTCATAATGAAAATAATCGTCCAATAAACACATATGCGACTATGCGGATATGCTCGATACAACTGAATCTGCAAAATTTTTATGTAACCCAATCAGGAGACATTTTTATTTAGATGGGGGGTTTATGCTGTGAAAGAAAAACACTATTTTTATTTAAAATGGAGACACTTCAGTTTCTTTCTTAAGCGTAAATCAAGTATACGATTTTAAATTAATTTTAATAGGTAAATTTTTATTTATAAGTGCTACACAAAAAGGAATATTTTTAATGTGTTAAATAATTAAATATCCAGGGTGGTGTGGACTATAAAAACTACAGAATTAATTTTTCAGTTTATTGACGTTACCTTCCTTAAAGTTACTATCATCTTCAGGATTCGCTAAATTAGAATCTCGAATGGCAGTAAATTAGCGCAGAAAATGTTGGACGTATTGGCGACAGACTTTTATACATTATAGACAGATACAATGTTACCCGTTTTTCAACTATAGAAGGGTACAGAGCATTATTTTAAAAAATTATCAGTATTTCTTACACAGATACTTAAACTTAAGCAAAGTTATTGAATAAGAAAGATCAATAGTCACATCTTGAATATGCAATGAACAGTTATAAAATTGTGAACAAAAAAATGGGAGGACTCGGGATCCATAGCACTTAGTGTGGGTAGTGCGCAGTGTCGCCATATGGTGTGCTCATTGTCCGTAAATGTGTGTGTGCTTAGAGCATCCGACAGACCGTAATTTATTTTATACGTTCAATCCCTAAACTTCCTCCTGTTGTGCTTACATGTATTTGAAATAATTTTGTTCTCACATTTACTTTATTTTTGATTCCTCTTTAGGTGGAACTTGGTGCACATTAAAATCAGAAGGTATACAATTTGTTTACGAAAATAATTTCGAAAACTTCTTCCATTTCTTGCGACTTCAGATTTGGAAAAACTGCATTTTTCTTTGCCTACCGAGCGAATATGTTGTTGGTGTAAAAAAAATCATTATGTAGATGACGGAAATTAAGGTGTTTTCATTTCGACAGTCTCTAAATCTGTCGTCTGTTTCTTCGAATTATATTTACAAAACTATTTGACTATGAAACACAACATTTTATAGATAGTGGATGCCGTTGTCAAGAGAAACTTACATACTTAATGAAAAATATATAGGGCGGACACCTTAAAAAATATAATCTAGTTTCAGATGTCGCTATAATACATACGTTATCAAATTTCAAGTGAACATCTCAATTTTGTTTTATCAACCCCTTTAATACTGAAGTAGGGGTGGTGGAGGGTTGAAAAATATTATAAAAAATCTGATAACTTGGCTTCTAGTACATATACCGAATTTCAAGTTTCTGTACTCTTAGCAGCTTGCTTTATTTATTTTCCCCAAGTTACCCCTAATTTAACCCCCAACCTTTCAATGGAATAATCCCAAAATATAATCTAGTTCCTGATGTTAATACAATATATACGTATACCAAATTTCAAGTGAACATCTCAATTTTTTTATCAAACCCTTTAATAATGGAGTGGGGGGTGGTGGGGGGATGGAAAATATTATAAAAAACTTTGAGGCCTTGACTTCTAGTACATACACTAAATTTCAAGTTTCTGTACCCTTACCAGCTTGCTTTATTTATTTCCCCCTATTTACCCCCCAACCTTTCACCGGATATGTTAAAAAAACAATCCAGTTCCAGATCTCGTTGTAATATATATGTATACAAAATTTCAAGTCAATATATTAAACCGTTCGGTAGAAAGCGTGCGGACAAAAAAGTTACAGGCAGACAGAAATTTTTTTGGAACATTTTTTTACGATTACTGTATTTCCAATCCACTACGTGGATGTGGAAGTAATTGGGGCTTACTACATTTAACTCATAATTAGTGTTAAAGGAGTCTCAGGTTTATATTCTTACAGAAATAGCAAACGACCCAACAAAATGCGAAATTGATCAAATTTAGCTACGTATCTACTTTGCTTGCCTGTTGATTCAAATGATTTCTATACATTTGTGTTGATTGAAATCATGTGTTCGTAGGTCTAACCATTATATTGGCCCAAATCGAAAACAGAATTTAATAACTAGTAATAGCGTTACCACTTTAATATAAGCGGCAGATTGTTGACTACAATAGGTTACGAGGTTAATGCAAAGATTGATGACTATGTCGAAAGGGAGTAATTTAAATTGCCTACCCTAGCGCCGTATTGAATATTGTATCCAAGTAGTTATTAAGTTCGTTATAGCTGAGCACTCCTTTGTATCTATGGTGTCGATCTTGAAATTTTGTTTTTATCCCTCATTACAGTTACCACTTAGTTTGTGAAGTCAATGAGCTCTTTTACCTCAGAATTCGCATTCTTCTCTCATATTCCTGATTCCTGCTGTATTGTCTTTTTAAGACTATAAAATTTAATATTAAAACACTCATAAAGTGTGCTTTGTATTAAAAAAAATAAATAAAAAGTACAGTTTTTCATGAAAATTAACAATTTCCAAGTTATAACGATTGGAATATTGCGATTTAAACATTGAAAAATTGGTACCGCGGGACTGTTTGTCGCATATAACTGACACGGTATTAGATTTACCGAAAAAGTGGTATGGCATAAAAAACGATTAGAAAATGACAAATATTTTTCGGTTAAATAGGCGCTTGAACGCTCACAAGTCACAATACAATATTGAAATCTCAAATGTCTCTAAAAGTATGGCAATAATTGTTAATAAATTAAACACTGCTTTTAGATGAATCAATCAATATATTATAAATACTCTACATATGTTTCGGCTTATTAGGCCTTTATCAAGAGTATTACATAGTGAATACAGTATTCACTATGTAATACTCTTGATAAAGGCCTAATAAGCCGAAACATATGTAGAGTATTTATAATATATTGATTGATTCATCTAAAAGCAGTGTTTAATTTATTAACAATTATTTTCAAGATGTTTCACAAGGTACCTACCACAAGTTCAGTTCAGTGTATTAAAAGTATGGCTTTGACAAATAATAGAATTGTAATTATTGATATTACCCTTAAAATGTTTTTCCCCAATTCCTATTGCTTTGAAAATAACGAAGTTACGTGCGAAACAATGAATGTCTTGTCATTTTTTTAACGAAAAATCTAAAGTTTTTCTACTTACGTCGTTAACTGTGTAGTATTGTCTTTATTAATATACCGTATTACTAAAATGTTCCAGTTTTTTAAAACTATTCTACACTTACTTTAGAGAATAATATACTTTAAATTAAAGAAAAATTTGCGACTACTGAAAAAAATTCTTTTTTGGAAATAACTCAAAACCGATTGTATTAAACCAGAAATAACACAATACAAAAATAAAGCCTATGAAGCGGTATTTAGCTTGTTTTCTTTTAATCTCTGCGGTTTTGACACTCGCGTAAAATTTTTTTCTTTCTTCAATTCTTTGGGACTTCCTGCCACATGAATGTTTTCTTTCTAAGCGGTGCTATGGGAATCTACAAAATATATCACAATTAACCAGTATGTTACTGGTAAAAACCTCTACGCCTGTGACGTTTACGTCAAAGGATCAGTTAAAGGTTGGTTTTTTTTATAAATAAACAACACAAATAAGTATAAAAACTTGAAATTAAATATTTCGCCGACGTTTCGGAAATCTAATCTGTTTCCTTTTTCAAGGCTTTTTTGAAAAATCTTTTTTGCTGTGTATGACAAATACACAGCTCTAAGAATGTTTGTTATATTCAATATCCATAGATACTTACTATTTACATAGAACTGTTGATATAGTTAACAGTTTTTTAGTTTCTATACAATGTTAAGTTTGTGAAGTTCTTCTTTTAACATTGGCAGCCAAGTTGTACAGACATCTACGGAACAATTCGACACGCAATTATCCTCATTCAATAATATTATCGCGGATAGCAAAAAAAGGAAAATTAATCAATATGTTATTTGTTTTATCGATTTTATCGATTTTAAAGGAGGTTTCAAGCCCTTGGCGGCAAAAGCCATTTCAATTGCCATATTCTCGGCTTCATTGACTTTACTAGATTTTAATGTAATCTTTCCTATTTGTATATGTCTATTAGTTCCCTATTTTATTGATAATTATTTGCAAATTTGTTTCTACTATAACTGTGACAGTCTATCTCTCTCTACTAACAAATAATATAAATGTTACATTACATTGAAAAGGCATCCGTTCACTGTTTGGTAAGGGGTGTTAAATCACGGATGAAGAGATTCACACCCCAGGGATATGTTGGGATAATACTATTTTGTAAGAACTCTGAAATATTTTTATTATTATAGAATAAACACGTAGCATTTTAATTCAATCGAGAACATAGCATGCACATCGTAGGAGATTATTTCTTACAATTCACCAAGTTAAATGATATTAAAGTTAATGAGTAAATATTACACATTACAAAAAGATAATATGATCTTTTTTTCATATTTATGGATCTGTCTAGACCACTCATTTTTTCGAGGCACAATAAATGTATTTCGCATGAAGTAAGGATAAGTAGCAAGGGATAAACATGCAATCGAGTTATTTATAAATTTAAATTGGAGAGGTTCATCAAACATAAAATTTCTAAAGCATTCTAAATTACAAAGTTAAAAAGTCAATGTATCTCTATCATATTTTGACCCTTCGTCATAGTTAATGTATACCTATATATACGTTATATTAAGTGACAACCTTCAGGTAACATTTAAATCCAACCAAAAATGTCAAATATCTTTTACAATTTCAAACAAAAAACACATTTGTGAGTCCTTCGATGTGATACTGCCTCTAAAGTCGTATCCATAAGCATCAAAACACACAAAACTCGAATATTAGCAGTGTACGCACATTTCGCCAATCATATTGCCATCATCGGGAGATCACAAACTCAGATTCTATCATATGCGATGATACCAACATTGTTAGTTAAATGCGCAACTAGTATTAGTATTCAAGAGATATGTTCGAGTATTGTGGAAACTGCTTCAGAGGGATTAATTAGTTATAGAAAATTTCGTCTTCTCATCTTTAATAAAAACCATGCAAAGTGTATGTACAAAATATTTATTTATAAAAGACTCATAATCTTTATTCGTCGCTACTGTAGGATAGGTTAAATAATGGAATCTGGAACCGGATAAGTCAAAAACAAAAATTAAACAATACTCTCGAAGTATTCTATTTTAGATGACATTCTTAGAGCTAAGATGCGTCAATGACGAATCATAGGGTGACCTCGTAGAAAAATTCAATCACCACCACCGTGTTCAGCATCCTTGAAAACGAGAGGGGGGACATAATCTCGTTAAGCTAGGAATAATTCATGTTTTTCGAGGTTCCATCTGACTCACAGAATGCACTAATATTGAATACCTGCTTAATTATTATCAATTTTGACCCATTTGTTTTGTAAACGGACTATAGCATATTAAGGCTGCTATAATATTACCCTATAATATTTCCATTCCAGCTTTTTTATTAAAGGATTGCGCTATCCTCTAACTCTAATTTTTAACTTAATCTTAAAAAATGTCCTTTTCTTTAAAAACATCACCTTTTATTTTTGGTTACAGGTTAGATAATGTCATACTTCAAAGACCTATAACATTTCGCGACCTCGGCGTAACTTTTGATAGTAAATTATCCTTCACTGATCATATCGATACCATTGTGTCTGAAGACTCCAAAGCCCTTGGATTCATCGTTTGTACTAGTCGAGAGTTCACTAATACTAATACTCTGAAAATTCTTTATCAATCCTTCGCCAGATCGAAACTTGAGTACGCATCGTTAATTTGGAGTTCCACTTATGATGTTCACAAGAATAACTTGGAGGCACTTCAACGTAGATTTCTTAAATTACTGTGGTTCAAATCCGCAAAGTAACTTGCTTGAAAGATATTCTATGACTACTCTTAAGGATAGGCGTACGTACTTTTCTCCAGTATTTTTGTTTAAATTACTACACAACGATTTTGACGCACCCGAAATAATTAGCAAGCTTAATTTTCACGGTTCCAGATTTACCTCTCGTAATCACCAAGTTTTCTATTTACCTACGCCGCGTACCAACGTACTAAATAATTCACCTTTATATACGATTTGCAGTACTTCTAACAAATTATGTAGCGACTTCGATATTTTTAATTGCAGCCTTAGTGACATAAAACAAAATGTTCTAAATTAAATAACCAGTGATTGTCTTTGCTTTTCTTAATTTATTTTGAATCACATATGTGTATATATGTATGTATGTATATATAGTTTTTATATTTAAACATTTTCCATGTTATTTTTTTCTCTCTCTTCGTATCATTAGTTATTCATAGTTCGTACATTTAAGTATTTTTTCTTCATTTTACTTTCTTTCTATGTTGCATATCTTGTAATTAATGCTTTGTATGCCTTTATTCCTGTTCTGTAATTGGTATCTTACCTGTTGAACAGTGTATGCAATAAATAAATAAAATAAATAAATATATTACATACAAATCATTTATAAATGGCTTTGTAGAAAATAAGTACGACCTATCTATACCTAAAATAATTTTATAGCCAACCTTGAATGTTACTGGCGCATCCGCCGTTTTCTAGAACGGGTTTAGAAACGTAATATCTGAAATAATTGGTTGCACAATTTGCCGACATTTCGCTTATATGAAGAAATGTTACTTTGATGGCACTGAGCCCTTGAAAATATTGGGGATTATCATACCACCAAAATTGATTGTAGAGTAATATTTCCAGTAGATAAAGTGACCATCCCACGATATAATTATGATATAACTTACTTGATTGTCGCCATATAATTCTATGTGCGTGTTTTATTATTATTGTTTAATCGAATCCGTTGCTTTGATATTCGTGATAAAATGGCAATATCAAATATACCTACAGGCTCAAAAACAAATGACAAAAATAAATTAACGTCGTATTCCCCACAGAAAAAATTACAAAACAGCTACGGATAGCGGTGTTAGGAATTATTATTCCTATTATCACCTCAATATAGTAAACTTGTGAGAATAAATAGCATTTCTGTTCTCTTGACGTTTTTGTTTGATATGTCGACCATTATGAAAGGTACAAACTTGCAAACAATAGAAACATTTTAAATAAATAAAGGAATTTTAATATAAACTTGGTTACCTAGAATTTTATTAGCTTGCCGTGAGTTGTGCAACATGCGATCTTCGGAATTCTCATTTTGTGTGGTCGTCCGTAACTTCACCGTTGATTTCGCCCACTTGAATATGCAAGGATATTAAACTGTTTCGACGTTAAAAGAACATGCTTTATATATTTCTAGTCCACGTACTACCGAAAATAAATTTTAGGGCGGTTATTGGGTAGTTGAAACAGGAATATAATGTATATTAATATTTTATTTGATAAAATAGTTTATGTGCAGAATGCAAAATATCAAAGTTTTAAAAAGGAATATAGGTGGGTTTAAAAATTACCAACAATTAAAAATACTTTTCGGTGGTTTACGGCCTATACGAAGGAAATAATAAAAGTATCAACAGTGTATATGAACTATTCTGTTACGCATCAAATTCTGTGTAAAGTAGGAAAATGACCTCTTATTGCTATAAATAGAACGGAAAATACAGTGGTTGAGATGTAATACAAGAAATACTTGAAAGTATTATTAATCTGTCGCCAGACCACTTTTTTTATGCACAGGGAGCGAAAATGCACATAGTTTGATATAAAAATAGAAATTCTCTGAAGTTATCATACCTCAAACAATGATATAATTATTACTCACAATGTCTTCATAGATGTCTTATTATGACCCATGGCATTATTCTACTTGACATTTCCTTATTGCTTAGCATATCTGACAGCATCACGCTCTTTGCTGCGGTTGCCTGTTAGGCGCAGTGTATCACTAAAGCTCGTTGGTGACATGAGCTTTATGGTCTGGAGGTTATCTCTCTCGCCTTTTATTATCTGGTATTTCCTTAATTATCAGCGGTTCCATAATGTTCTCCTCGGTTGATGAGGCCAAACGCATATATGTCGTTATTCAAAATATTTTTCTATTTCATACAAATAATATATTCTATTAATTGAAATATTGACATCTAATGTTTTCCTCCTAAAGTACATTTTACTCGCTATGAAGCAGCCATTAAAATAAAACCTATTTTTCAATCATGAAATTTTATAAATGGGCTTTTTAAAAGTTAGTTTTCGAATAATACAACTAATAGTTGTGATAGAAAATTAGACGGCAGCAGAGCTGGAAGCAAATTTGACACTCGACATGGCAAGACAAAACTGTTTGATACAGATTTACATTGTTTCAGAGCGAGGCAGACATTGACGTGTACTTATGCCACAGCATGTTTAACATAGCACGCCGTGCACGACACATTTCTATGATTTGTATTACAAGAAAACTTTCCTCATTATGTATATTTGATTTAATTATGTAGATACTCGCTGGGAAATCAGGTAATAAATTATTCATTTTCCCTTATTGAACCAATGTAAGAAGTCGTAGTAATGATGGAGAAAGTTTTTATAAAAAGTTTATTTATTTAGGGTGGAAGTACAGTAATCGTAAAAAAAAATATTGTTTATAGGTCTCTGTGGAGATTTTAAATTTGAGAAAAAAGGTTGAAATGGGAACCTTTGGTAGTCTTTGAGAATCACTGGGAATCATTGACGATTTTTGAGAATCATTGGGGACTTTTGGGAATCTCATTCTCAAAGTATCGATTCGACGACTCAAAGATTTAGTTTTAGAAAAATATGTACACTACATGGTGCATCTATATATAGAGGGTGGCATCCTCTCCGAGATTCGGTTGTTGCTGTTATTTTGTCTGTCTAGACGTTGCTAGTGTCTTTTGTAATTATTTTCAGATGTTAAGGAAAGTCTGTTGGATAAATTGGTTTGTGTGTTTTTTGTAACCGTTGCCGTTGGTTCTGCTTAGATGGAAGATTCTCAGATTTTGTCAAGCCAGCAGCGTTATTTTATTTTTAAGTCACCAGCATTAGTGGTAATATCTGCGTCATTTCTGGTGAAATACTCCTACAATAAATTATTACGAATAAATTACTTTGTCACAGTCGTCTCTAGAACCTTCCAGCTAAACTGTTTGGGGTCCGAAGCCGAAAACATCGACCGAATTTTAATATTGTTTGTTTGTTAAAAACAAATAAATAGTACCAATGTATATGCGGCGAAATATGGTGAGGATTAAAATATAACTAAGCGTTTAAGACTCACCATGTATTTCAGTCAACCGTACGGTGTTATTTTATGCATAATCTATAACACTTCACTACGTTGTATCCAATGACAGCCAATAGAGGTTCCAAGAAATATCCACTGTTTAGCTAGGGCATCTAGCGATGCTTTTTGTTGCCGTTGTGATATAGATCGACTATTGGTTGACTTGTTTATGCCACCCAAGTCACCGATATTAACCCTCAATGAAGCTGTAAGGAAGTGTTATTGCATTATTCATTAATACAAGTTTCGTAGAGATTGAGGATACCAATAGCAGATAATCCTCGTTATTACTTATTTCCACTAACTACTCTATAAATAAATCCTCTGGATTAGTCTACATAAGCAGCATGCAATGTTGATGATAATGGATTAAGCAACTTATGATTAAAACATCTCATGAGGCTCATTTGTTGATGCCTCGAACAACTCAATTTGTTGTTGTTGTGTAACTATCGTTGGATATAACCTTAAGGTACAATTTTTAATTCATCAATTTTATTGTAGACAATTTAATTGAAACGTTCAAAGCCAAATTTAACATTAATTAGGTACTTCCACAATTACGTAGTGAACTTTTTTGCACACAATTATTCCGGAATGCTTTAAGATATTAACCTGATATTTGGTACACGAATGTGTACTTATTGTCGGTATAAAAAATGTCGGAATCTTTGTTCTTTACCGCAATATAACGAAATTTGGAGCTAGATTGTGTCTGGAACCAATTCTCTTGAGGGATTGGAGGGTAAATAGGGGTAAATAGAGTTAAATATTATAACAAATCTGAGGCCTTGGCTTTTAGTATATACACCAATTCCCAAATTTTTATACTTTTACCAGCTTGCTTTATTAAATTTCCCCTCATTTATCCCTAACCCTTCACCGCATAAGTTCCAAAGACAATTCAGGTCCAGATCTCCTTATAGTACATACGTGTATAAATTTTCAAATGAATATCTTAAACCGTTCCAAAGAAAACGTGAGGACAAAAATAAAGTTACAGATAGACCGACAGACAGACAGACAGACCTACATTTAAAATCTCGACGTTTCATCAAATTTTTAAAAATTTTACGATTACTATACTTCCACTCTACTACATGTATGTGGAAGTATGTAATAGGTATTAACACCCTAAAAAATCTGTTATATAATGTTAATAAAATAGGATGACAAAATATCGTTCAATGACTCATAGAACCGTATTTATGTCCAGCTTGTTTTCTAACTTAGATCGTTAAACAAACCATCAATTTTTATATCTATATTTACTCATGATCTTCTTGCATCATGCGGTGTTGTTAATAATACCCTCACGTTGGGGCGTGGAGAGGAAATGAAAATCCTTTCTGCTGGCCACAGTAGTCGATAACACACTATCTTTAACTGAATTTAATATTTTCCCCATTTATCGTTTCTGCTTTATTGAATGAATTGAAAAGACATTTTATGGTCAATAATAAATATAAAGCGGTCTGATTTATATGGCGCTGTAATTTAATAACTTCTGATAAGAAATTGCTGAACACAATCTGTTTGTCGATATGAGAGAAACTCATTCAATATTTGGATAAATCAAATCAAATCAAATTTATTTACCAACAGTAAGTTATTTACTACATTTCATTTACTAAGTGTGGTCTAGCAAATTGTGTAATTTATTGCTATGGCATGTTTGTGGCACCTAGATGTGAAACCAACTGTCTGTGCCGTTTTAGAGGTGTCTTTTTCAGTTAAATAACTATATTGCACAATAACTAGGTATACTTATATAAGCTACAGAGGAGATAGATGGGAGAGAAAGAGAAAAAAAGAGAAAAATACAAAAAGAATGATATATATATACCTACATATTAGCTAAACATTTTAACTATTACTTCGGTGTATAAAGTTATTTTGATTTTTTTGTAGCTTTATTTCCAAAGGGATTAAGTTATATAGTTTATTCCACAATGACTGGTAAATGACTATTTCCCGGACTCATTTGCGGCCGGTGAATTGAACATTACAGTATCTGCTACTGTAGTGTAACATTAGAGTATCTGCTACTGTAATGCAACATTACAGTATCTGATACTGTAACGTGTTACCTAACAACACTATCATATTATTGTTATTAGCAAGCAATTGTTTTTTAATTTTGACTTTTTCATTTAAAAATACTGTTTTTCTTACTATCAAATACACTTTCTACCAGATTTAGTGTGAAGGCTGTTACATAACTCTAGATTAGGCAACTAAAGTTAGTAATTTTTATTTTATTTAAACTAATATTACTTCATATGAAGTAAGCACTTTTCACCTACCCCTGCTTATAAAACATACTTTTCTACCCTCCTTAGTAAATAAAGAATGTTAGATTACCTTAGATTAGGCTTCTATATATAAAATTTTTAATATTTTGCCCAACTAAAATTAGTAATTTCTATTTAGGTTGGAGCTATATTAATACTGTTAATTTTTATTTATAGGCACCTCTACTTGTAAAATATAGTTTTCTACCAACATTAGTAAATGGACAAACAATAAAAAATCTGACTTCTCTTTACTAGATTTTTATTATTTTTAGTAAATTATGTTATTATTCTCTATTTTGTGATTGTTATAGCCCTGGAGGTAGTGACAGTTTTCGTGAAATCATTTCCATAAAGCTAAATTTTTTTCCAAAGAGAGTTTAGATAGTATCTATAATGAAGGTGCAGTTCTACCAAACCCTTAGTGGTGCATAAATGAGTAAAAAATTAAAGAAAAAAATAGATGGACGAAAATTTCGTTTCTCGAATTGTCACGAATTGTCAAAAAATGTCGATTCGCCTTTGCTTCTGCCGGCCTGAATTTTTGATTTTCACCTCGTGATTCGCGTTGTACGGTCATTGCCGACCCTCTCCTTGCCATCGAGATATAGAACAGGTCTCCGATCGCCGTATTTATTCAGTTATTACGTTTGAAAGATTGACTTGCGGTCGTGCTAATTGGCGACTATTTTTAACTGGTTTCCCGAGTTCGAATCCCGCCCGGGACTACTTTTGTTTTTCGTTTTCAATTTTTTGGCAGATATTTTTTATTCTATAATTGCTATTTGCTCCGTTCTATTGCATTTCTCTGAAATATTAATCTGCACTATTTCGATTAAAAATCAGAAATATCCTTACCGAAATATATAATATAATGGAGTAAATAAAAGCTTATTAAGAGATCTATAAAAATACTGTCTGTTCATTAATACTAATGAGCAATATAATTGTCGTGATTTGACTACGTATTGCCGTTTTTGCAACGTCTACCAAAGATTTAGCCATCCTATAGCGGAGGTAGTTTTTAATCCAAATAGTGCAGATTAATATTCCGCGGCGGAAAGTGCAAAACTTCTTCGAGAAATGCAATAGAACGGAGCAAATCGCAATTATAGAATCAAGAATATGTGCCAAAAAATTGAAAACGAAAAAAAAATATCCCCGGGCGGGATTCGAACTCGGGAAACCACTTAAAAATAGTCACCGATTAGCACGACCGCAAGTCAATTTTTCAAACGTAAGAACTGAATAAGTACGGCGACGGGAGACCCGTTCTATGTCTCGAAGGCGAGGAGAAGGCCGGCAATGACCATACAACATGAATCTCGAGTTGGAAATCGAAAATTGGGGCCGGCAGGAGCCAAGGCGAATAATCATTTTTTGACAGTTCGTGACAATTCGAAAAACGAAATTTTAAATGTTTAATTTTTCATTCATTTATGCACCACTAAGAGTTTGGTAGAATTGCACCTTCATTATAGATACTATCTAAACTCTCTTTGGAAAAAAATCTAGCCTTATAGACATTAACGCGAAAAATCTGTCGCTACCTCCCCGGCTATTAGATAAGGACTAAGTTTTTAAATTAGAATAATTATAAATTTTTATTCATTTTAAAAAGGATTATAAAGACAGTATGAAATAAAATATTATACGATACCCGTCCAGTTCCTACGTTGCCTCGTCGGTAAACCAACTCATACTGTAATAAGTTACCTACAGGACTTAACGTAAATTACTATTGGGACCCAGGTAACTTAGAGATCTTTGATGCATGTTCCTGTTACTGTGTGGTATTATGCAATATGTTTTCATATTGATGTGTACAGTATCTCTTTAGTTTTTCATTTAGTTCTGTTGGGTGTCCTCTGTTTTTTTTGTATATAGTAAGTAATAATTTTTGGTTTAGTGTTTCTCTAAGCATATCGAATTTATGTAGAAGACATCTGATTATCTTAGCTAGTTGTGCTATATGTATATCCCATTTTAAGTGTTTGTCGATTATTACTCCTAGATACTTTATGTACGTTCCTTCTTCGATCTTTTCATTTAGGTTACCTATAGAAATAGTGTTAAAGTTTGGTAGATTTACGTTGGTTATAGAGAAGGCAACATATTTTGTTTTTTAATGTTTAGGGGTAATTTCATAGTGTGAAGCCACTCTACAACTTTTTGCATTCCTTTTTTAACCAGATCTTTTGTCAAATTCCAAGTATTATTAGTGAATAGTAGAACAGTGTCATCTGCATATGGTATGACTTTACCATCAATTTGAAGTTTGGTTAATGAGTTAATACGCGTAGTAAATAATATGGGACCTAGAACGGTTCCTTGCGGAATTCCGATTTTAATAACGGGATTCACTGAGGGTATTTCTAATTTTTACATATTGTTTTCTTGGCCCAGATAATTTAAAAAATATCTAACACTATGCTTCTTATACGGCATTGTTAGAGAACTATCAGAAGTTGTCATGGGTTACAGTATCAAAGGCCTTTGCCAGGTCCAGGAATACTGCAATACATTGGTCGCTATTGTTGAGAGAGTCTGTAAGTTCCTTAGTTATTGTGTACATTGCGTTTTCAGTGCGTTGGCCTTTTACATAACCAAAGTGGTTAGGTCAGTCAGTCGTTCTTTTAGGCATTTCTTAAAACCTTTTGCAAAGTGACTAATGTCTAAAATTTGAAAATATTCTTGTGTTTTCCTACCTTGTGGATTGGTATGATAACTGATTCTTTAAAATGGTCGTGTATTATTCCCGTTTTAAAGGAGGCTATGCCAACATTAGTGCAGTATTGATTACAAAAGTTAGCCATTTGGTGGTTTGAGTCAAATTGTTTCTCATCATTGTCTAACATGTGAATGTTGTTGTCTTTCTTGGAATGTTCGTTTGTTGTATCATATATTTTTTATAGATTTCCACAGGTGATATTAATTTTATTTTTATAGTAATCATCTTTTGCAGAATTTGCTATTGTGTTTAGGTTGTTTCGGTATGTTTTATATCTATTTACCTATCGTCGCTATAATTTCTTAAGAGACTGTGTTTCATTTTGTCTCGGTTTTTATGGATGTTATGATTGTATTGGTAATCCATGGTTTGTTTTTTTTATGTTGTTTGTATTTCATACTCATTGTTATTTTTGATGATTGTATAGTTTCTGTGAGTTCCTTCATGGATTGCTATATTTGGGTCATGTATGTTTAATATATTTTGCCTGTTTTATTCTTAGGAGTTGCGTTACTTGGTTGTAGTCATATTTTGTATTAGTATTTACACTGATATTGTTATTTGTTGCTCTGTTTTCTTGTTTAATATTTAGTATAATGGTCTGTTATGTCATAATATATTGTGGCAGCGTTGAATTTAATAATTCCTGTTTAATTTTTTCCTGAAGAAAATGTAGTCTAAACACGATGAGGAATTATTTGTAACTCGAGTTGGATTGTTTATGTAAGAAGTAAAGCCGCGATGTAGAAACATTGTGCTATATTGCTACTACTGTCTATGATAAAAACGAACTTTATAGTCTCCTTAGTGGATATCTCGGCAATTTTATTGTCTTCATCGGGTTTTTAGTTCCAATATATTTCGTTATAAAATAGTTGTCAGTTACTATAAAATTAATAAAAAGATGATTTAGTTGAGTTGTCTAATCTGTTAAAATGTCTGAAACGATAAAGAAATCAGCGTTGTCCTTTAGACTATTTATTCCCAGGTAATTTGACCATGACTTCACAGAAATAATTGCATAAATGAAACCTCTGCCTAAGGAATCACTACTTCCCGTTTTGCATGGTGCTGACCAGAGGCATGTAAACGAAAATGTGTTATCTAAACTATGTTTCTTTATAACTTTTAGAAAAAAATAAACCATTTGGTTTAGGAATAGATTTGGTAAAAACACTATCTTTACCTTCAGCCAGTATAATGGTACATATTTTAGGGCAAGATTGAGCAGTGTACATATGAACATTTCTAGTGCTCTCATTCTTTATAGAATAGGCCTGACAATATTCCATCCACCCTGGATGACCTACTTTGTTCAAAGGAATTGGTCGTTCATTCAAACATGACATCTTGGATAAGTAAATAAAACACTATATTTGCTACTTCTACGTAGTCACAAAAATCTGAGAATGCAGTTTCAACTTCCAAAGTGATCGTCAAACAGTGAATCAAAATATTCTATTTTGATATACTGTTTGACAATGACTTTGGAAGTTGAAACTGTAGTCGCTGGTTTTTGTGAATACATAGTGGTAGAAAACATAGTAGTGTGTAATTTATTTATGCATGATAATAAACTGCTACAGAGTAACGGCTTCTTCAATAGATATTTTATGACATCTTAGATTTGTTAATGGTATTTCTATTAATGAAGAAAGCAATCGTTTTCATGAAGAATCAATACTTTTCTAAAAATAGGAAATAAATAAGTTCCTCTTGTAAATCCAATCAAGAAATGTGGCATGAATATTTTATATTGTAATTTTCAGAACAGTTGTGTTAAGAACATTTCATATGTGTGCGGATCTGTCCACACGTTGTTGATTACAGTTACGAAAACCATTTCATAGATATCATGAATGGTAGGTTCAAATTATTACTTTAATAACACGCTAAAATGTATCGTAAACTTTAATCCTGGGGAGTAAGAGGCTCCTAAAACTTGGTGGAAACTGTAAAACGGAAAATGAATTAAGGGCCAAGTTTCACTGAATGGGTCCGCTGGTGTGTAACCTTCCGTATGACTATAAATATAAGCATTAGTCCGTTTTCGCTACAAACTGTACCCGTCATCACGTAAATAGATTTAGGGTTTCGCCATCCTATAGTAGAAATTTAATTACGCTAGAAAGCTCTAGCTTTACCTACTATATTCATTTTTCCTTGCCAAACACAACAGAAGATGTATGTTGAATTATCGTCAGATTCCACGTCTCACAGAATATTAGATCTATAGGATTTACAAACAGTATTGGATTACTGCTATTGCGAGGTTTATTTTTGTTCTACCTGTCTTATTGCTTTTTCACTGAATACTCTATTGTGCTAGATACTGGGAATTTCAAGTGTACCTGACATTATAAAATAACAGATTTGCACAGCGTGGAAAACATTAGAGAAAAGCGTAATATCGTCGTCATTAAAAATGCACCTTCATATATATGAGGCGCAGAATGGAGTACAGTTTGAGTCTCAGAATTTAAACTAAATTAAAATATAATTAATTAATACGAAATATGAATTCCACTACCATCCATTACAATTTTCACACTAATAGTCAGTTTGTAGTTTGACAAAGAAGTGACTTTTCTAAACATCACACGTAACGGAGTGTAAAATCAATGCTCACAAAAATAGATTCTCTGTAAAAAAAAAAAATAGCGCCATGTACACTCTGTCAAAAAAAATCTTTCCTCTCTACATACACATAAAATGAGAAAATGTGATCTCTCAAAAATATCTTAAATCAATTAAAATCGCCAAGTCCGGTCTCTATTTATAAAAAATACAAAAAACTTGCCGTGTGAACATCTTTTGAATCCGGTCATCATCGATGAAAGCCGAAGTTAGTGGGACAAATCGCATATACCGGGTGTAACATTATCATGGTATAACCGCATTTTCTCCTTTAGTTTTGAAAATAATTGATTGAAATTTAGGATATACTACATACATAATAAGCGGCACTTTTTGACATACAATTGATTTTTTTTTCACGTCCGGTTTCGCCGGAAGTGACACTAACTTTCGATTTCTAATGGAACACCCTATTGGATTATTGCATTTTTAAATACTGCATAATTTTCTGAATCCAACGATGCCAAATACGTGACATTTCAAACATCATTTTTTTTTATAATATAATTTTTAGTTTTCCATTTAAGTGTGCCATGATGGTTCCGATTTATTCTAAATGACCCTTGTAATGCTACAAAAATCGAAATCCCGTTAAAAACACTAAATTACGTAATTTGTGAGCAAATAAAATTCACCAAAATTGTTTTTGGGGCAAAACTGATTTTTTTCAAATGGAACCATATCGGACCCGTGGTACCATGTATTAGTACTATTAATAAGGAATTTATTCGTAGGTCATATTAAAATGTGCGACAAATGCAAACAATATTACAGCTAAAAGAAAATAAGAAAATACAATTTTGTTCTAATTAAATGTTAAGAAGTAACTAAGGTGGCTTTGAAAACAATGAAATATTTAGCTTGTCAAACATTTGTTGGTTTAACGATGTTCTTATTATGTCTTTAAAAATTGATTAAAATTCTTGTTAATTGTGTTTAAAATGCCGCAAATTTATACAAGAGACGAAAAACTGGACATAAATCACCAGAGTGAATAATAGCCATTATATGCGAGTAGAATACTATGCTTTGTCCACGACTATTAAATATTTAATATTTATTTAATTCATCTTTATTTCATTTCATCTATTTAAGAAAGATTCATATGTCATAATATATCATTTTCTCGATATTTCGGGCAACAAGTTTAATGAAGCGATTTCTGCAGTTTCCTTTATCTCTGGCGGTGTCAAAGAAATCTCGTTTTCACTGTCAGTATCCATTTATTTAATTGTATTACTCTTTTTGAGTACCTAATGCGTAAAATTATTGTAAATAACGTTGGCGTTGAAATGGCATAAATTTTGACGTTTCAAATCAATTACAGAATTACGCTTTGACACATTGTCATGGCTTACTAATAAAATAATACAGTAGGCACGGCTAAATGGTTTCAAAAACAATGTTGGGGATTGCTGCGTGTTGCTAATAGATGATGCTTTGAAAACAAATTACTCATGTACTTTTTGAGTGTTCATTAAAGTACCTTTTCGGCATGTACCATTTGAGTGCTTCCTAGAAACTTTAAAGAGACAACACTTGTCTTTTGGTTGCTGCAATTTTGACATTTTGAATTTTTAGTGGAAAGTCACGAATGTCATTTCTTATAAACAACTGACTGTCCTCATTATTCACTGCAATCAGTGAATAATGAAATCATTATTCACTATAGGGAATAATGGATAGCATTATCATTGAGGAAACACGTACATAACGAGTACATTATTTAATAGTCGTGGACAATAGTATATTATTCAACGAGCATATAATAGCCATTATATGCGAGTAGAATACTATACTTTGTCCACGACTATTAAATATTTAATATTTATTTAATTCATCTTCATTTCATTTCTCCCATTTAAGAAAGATTCAAATGTTATCATATATAATTATTTAGATTTTTGAGACAACAACTTTAATGAGGCGATTTCTGCAGCTTTCTTTATCTCTGGCGATATCAAAGAAATCTCGTTTTCGCTGTCAGTATCCATTTATTTAATTATATTACTCTTTTTGAGTACCTAATATGTAAAATTATTGTAAATAACGTTGGCGTTGAAATCGCACAAATTTTGACGTTTCAAATCAATTACAGAATTACGCTTTGACACATTGTCATGGCTTACTATTAAAAAAATACAGTTTACAGGCACCTAGGTAAATGGTTTCAAAAACAATGTTGGGGATTGCCGCGTGTTGATAATAGATGATGCTTTGAAAAGAAGTTACTAATGTACTTTTCGAGTGTTCATACCTCCTCGGCCTGTACCATTTGAATGCTTTCTAGAAAACTTAGAGAAACAATGCTTGTCTTTTGGTTGCTACAATTTTGACATTTTAAATTTTGAGTAAAAAGTCACTAATGTCATTTCTTATAAACAACTGACTGTCCTCATTATTCACTGCAGGGAATAATGGATAGCATTATCCTTGAAGAAACACATACATAATAAGTACATTATTTAATAGTCGTGGACAAAAGCGTTTACAGGACTGTCACAATCATTTTCTGGTTCAGTCTGATAAAATGCGATTTTCTGACCTAAAAATAAACTGAAAAGTGCTAATTTCTGCACGTTATAAAAAATTTCACAAGGAAACACCACTATAATAATCTACGAAGACACTTATAAAATTTGACAATTTGCCATATGACAGCATCATTTGCCAATAACATCGTACCAATAACACAGCGCTGCCAACTTTGCTCATAAAATTCTCTAGAGTTTGCGACATCTCTCGTTTGGAAGCACAACTTCCAAGTACCACGTGACCGGGCCAACTTGCCGTAATTTACGTTGAGCGTCTATAGTGTGGGTAGTTTGCTACGCTCTAAGGCAAAGGATTGATCATATCTCTAATTGCACCCTGACTCCTGTACTCGTAGTTTCATTATTTAGTTCTATATAATTATTTTACTTCCCTCGCATACCGAAGGGAAGTATTGTATTCGAGAAAAAATCACCCTCCGAGATTTTTTCGGATTCTGACGTTTCAGAACACGTAGATTCCGAAAATATAGGTTTTTCAATTCCGTCAGTCTGTCTGTCTGTCTGTCTGTCGGTCTGTCTGTCTGTCTGTCTGTCTGTCTGTCTGTCTGTTGGTGTATTTACTAAAAAACTACTTGACGGAGAGCAGTCAAATTTGGTAGGTAGTTAACCCTACTGTCAGCGAAGAACTGGTAGAATTTTCACTGAAAAATATACAGGGTGGACCGTCTAAACAGAATAAATAGTGAAAAAAATTTTTTTTTGCTCTAATTTAAAATTTACACGTTTCATGACGCGCTAAACCTGTTTCAGGAAAAAAAAAATTTTGAAAATTTTTTTCAAACATTTTTGACAAAATTTTTACCAAGATGAAAAAAATTTTTTTTTGCTCAAATTTAAAATTTCCACGTTTCATGACGCGCTAAACCTATTTCAGGAAAAAAAATTTTTTGAAAATTTTTTCAAACATTTTTGAAAAAATTTTTACCAAGTTGAAAAAAATTTTTTTTTGCTCAAATTTAACATTTCCACGTTTCATGACGCGCTAAACCTATTTTAGAAAAAAAAAATTTTTGAAAATTTTTTTCACATTTTTGAAAAATTTTTTACCAAGATGAAAAAAATTTGTTTTTGCTCAAATTTAAAATTTCTACGTTTCATGACACGCTTAACCTATTTCAGGAAAAAAAATTTGTAAATTTTTTTCACCAATATTTTTGAAAAAATTTTTACTACTAAAATGATTTTTTTTTTCTTTCATCAAATTTAAAATTTTCACGTTTCATGGCATTCTAAGCCTGATTAAAAAAAAAAGTCTTGAAATTTTATCACTAAGATAGAATTTTTCTTTCTTTGTTCAGATTTTAACTATCCACGTTTCCATGACATTCTAAAACTATTCAAACAAATTTAAAAATGTTTTTGAAGAATTTTTTAAAAAAATTGAAAACATTTTTAATCCATGTATGTATCACTACTATAGAACAGACGAAAAAATTTCTTTTGCTCAAATTTAAAATTTCCACGTTTCATGATATTCCAAACCAATTTCGAAAAAAAAAATTTGCAACATTTTGTTACCAGTTTGGAAAAAAAATTAACACCAGAATGCTCAAATTTAAATGACATTCTAAACCTATGTATTTCAGAAAAAAAATTTTGAAAATTTTTTTCACCAACATTTTTCAAAAAGTTTTTACCACTAAAATAGATCGAATTTTTTTTTATTTGCTCAAATTTAAAATTTTCACGTTTCATAGCATTCTAAACCTATTTTAAAAATACATCATTTTTAATTTTTAAACTTTTTTTAGCACTACTATAGAACAGAAGGAAACTTTCCTTTTTGCTCTAATTTAAAATTTCTACCTTTGACATTTTAAACCTATTTCAGAAGAAAAAAATTTGAAAATTATTTTACCATCTTTTGAAAAATTTAAAAAAAATGAAATTTTTTAACCACCACTATACTTCCACTCCATTACGTGAATGTTGGATTGAAAATGTGACAGATGGAAATAACATCTGGCATATGCACCTATTATACTTTTATTGAAAAATGTACAGGGTGGTCATCCCAAGAAATAATTCAGTCATGGTGGACATTTGTAAAGGTATTTGCGCAAGTCTGCCATATGTGGCACCTGCTATTTAGTATTGAACTTTTGCTGTTGGGTGAGCAATCTGTATATTTTTTTGACCAAAACTTATCAAGTTTTCTTTGTAATAATAGCAATAACTCTACTCCGATTATTATTCTCAATGTCATTTCGTAATTATTATTTTTTTAGAGAGACTGCCATGAACGAGGGAAGTTCTGTGTAAATACCTTTACCGATTTTTTTCACCTGTTTAAGTATTCGTTCCTATTCATTTGAATTTATATGACTATCGATTTGATTTCAACTTTCATTTCTCAATTTAGAACGGAGGTCTCTCATAATGTAGGTAGTAAGGCGTGTCACAATCATATTTCATAGATATCCTTTTGTTAAATATTTGGGTTATTATTTCGAGTCCAATAGCGAATCAATATTTGGATGTGGCTAAGTAAATATTAACGAATGGAACAAATTGTAGTTTACCATTAGCGGGACACTGTTTTGTGAAAATCGTTATGAAACGTTTTCAGAAAGAACTTTGAAGAATCTACATAATTCAACGTGTACACTCGGAAATGTTAAAGGAAAACAAAATTCGCACGGTAGTATAAACCTCTTGAATCTTCAAAACGGCAAATATTATTTTCGGTAATTCTTTTTTTCAGAAAATCGTCACTAAATAGTTCATTTACTTTTTCAAAATTTAAAAAAATGTTCATGAATGTCGAATTTCTCATATTTTAGAGTAATGATTTAAAAGGCATTTCGTTAAATTAAATGTATAGAAAATGTGTTAGTACATTTTAAGGTACATACATTTTCTCTTCTTCATTCAAGCCCGAGCTATTTATCCACTTTCTAAAATCCCTCTTGACTACTGCTAGCAAAGCTGAGAAATTTATGTTTATTATTGTTATTTTTATTATTATAATTAAAGAGTATTCCATTAAAATTAACAAGAAAAAATATCGACAGAGATGCTTTTATCGTAAGCAACAGAGTATAGCGCTTATGTGTTTTAAAAACTATACTAATTTAAAAAAGTTTATTCACAAAGAAATATGTGCAATGATAAAGTTATAAAAAACCGCTGACTAAGGAATCACTACTTTCGCATCCAGATTTTCTATCCTAGTGTCTTTAAGGGAAAATATATTGACTATATTTTCACTCTAGTATGTGGAAATAATTGGTCATAGAATTTTAATAATATTTGAGGCAAATGTCATCAAAAAATTTAAGGCGTTGGTTTCTAGCATATACGCCAAAAATAAATAAATAAATATATAAATAAATAAATACTTTATTGCCCAACAGAATACAAAGTAATCCAATTACAGGACAAAATTTAAGTTGTATAAACTAAGTTTGTGTAAACTAAACTAAACTAAGTTAAAGTTATTTAAATTAAATTAATTAATATATTAAGACGAATTATTTAGAATCGAGAAAGATGAAGAGAAAGAAAAGAAGAGACAAAAGAGATAATAAAAATATATATGTATATATGTAAACGAATAAAAAGCATGACAAAAAT
Source organism: Stenurella melanura (assembly GCA_963583905.1). Lineage (NCBI taxonomy): Eukaryota > Metazoa > Arthropoda > Insecta > Coleoptera > Cerambycidae > Stenurella > Stenurella melanura. Next base: position 1,198,864 of record OY757311.1, read on the forward strand.
AATAAAATAACAAAAAGTGGATCAAAGTACGCTAACTTAATCTAGGTAATAATATAAATGTAAATGAATGTCAAATGAGATTGATATGGTCCGTGACAATTTTCGTTAGCTCGCTTAAGTTATTATGATATATATCACAGTACATAGCAACGCCATTAACACTATTGCACATTGTATATACAGGTGATCGTGACAATATATTAGTCCTAGCGATAGATAAATGAAAAGTAGTCGAGACTCTTGAGGATAATCGCGGAACTCGAAATATTACTTCATTAACAAGGCCTATGCAATCTATTTTATTATGTAAAAGTTTGTAAATAAATCCTACTGCAAATAACACTCTTCTTAGATGAAGCGATTGAAAACTCAATGAATTTAACAACAGATGCTGAGAGTAGCCCCTTTCGGGGTATACTCCTGTGATTTTATATTGAAAGAATTTGAGAAACTTCCTCTGAACATTTTCAACGGCCAGTTCATGTACATTATAAAACGGGTGCCAGATTAAGGAACCGTATTCTAACTTTGATCTGACATAAGCAAAATAAAGTACTTTTAACGCAGTGGGATCATGAAAATTGCGACAGTTTCGTATTATAAAACCTAACATTCTTAATGCGGAGGTTGTAGTCTGGTTAATATGGTCAGTAAATGACAGTGTTGGGTCAAACACTATACCAAGATCTTTTATGGATTCACATCGGCTTAAGTTTGTGGACTTTAGCTGATAAGTAAATTCAGTGTAATGTTTTTTTAGTGTAAAAGTTAAGCTTTTACATTTTTGGGTGTTTAAGTGAAGATTATTTTCGTCACACCAAACTTCAATCTTTCTCAACTGGTTCTGAATAAATAAGCAATCATCATTGTCTATGCTATGGTAGATTTTTAGATCGTCAGCAAATAGCACCTTTTCACAATCGATGATCTGTACAAGATCATTAATGAAAAGCAAGAATAATAATGGGCCAAGGTTGGATCCTTGGGGTACACCGGAAGTAGCAATAAATTTTTTAGAGTCGAACCCGTTGTAAGATACATACTGAACTCTGTTAGTCAAGTAAGACTTAATTAGTGTTATAAGTGATTCATGAAATCCAAAGTTATTTAGCTTCGTTAAAATTATTCCGTGATCGATGCGATCAAATGCTTTAGCAAAGTCGGTGTATATTACATCTACCTGGCCATGGTTATCGAGTGTATTAGCCACATATTGGGAGAAAATTGCTAAATTTGTTATGGTGGAGCGTCCCTCCATAAAACCATGTTGGTGTGGCGAGATTAAATTTTTTACCGCAGGATAAATATAACTATAGAGTGATATCTCAAAGAGTTTTGCAAAATTACAAAGAATAGAAAGAGGTTTATAATTAGTTAATTTGGAGGGATCGCCAGATTTAAGTATCGGACATACTCTCGCAGTTTTCCAAATATCAGGAAAAACGGAGGTTTTTAAAATGAGATTGAAAATAAAGAGTAAAGGAGTTATAAAGGCATATCTACAGTCTTTCACTAAAAAACTAGGGATTTGATCGTGACCTGACGTCATTTTATTTTTCGAAGTTTTTGGACTCGTTAGCTTGGTCTACCTATGTTCCCCAATATACGACCCCCCCCTCCTTCTTAACGGAATCATTTCAATCAGATGTCATTACAATATACAGGGTGATTCACGTAGGCCATTCATTAGAAGTCTTTCAACTTGTAGTTGGATTAGAAACTTGAAATTTGGCATGCAGCCATAATCGATCATGCCCGTTCTATCTAAAATATTTTCAGTCCTCCAACTATACAGGGTGTGCCAAAAATTGGTACCAACTTTCTTATTTTAAATGGAAACCTATATTTTTCTTTACACGGCTCGATTGGCCTTCTAATTCTCAGTTTAGGGAACCTAGGTTATGTTAACTTATCTATTACAATTTTTGACATATGTCCAATTTTTTGAAAAAAATTGCCGCTGTAGTAGTTTACGAACAAATTTGTATCTCGCAAACCTTTCAAAATTATGAAACCAAATTTGTGAAGCAGTTAGCTGGAGGTCCAGGCTAACTTTTGGTGTCCCATCGGTGGTCCATTTTGTACCATATGGGTCGATTTTCAAATGTCGCAATAAAAAATTGTCAAAAAGTCAATTATCTCAAATGGCACCTACTATTTTTTTTCACACCATTCGAAAGAAAATTGAATTTTAGGATGAGTTACTTAAGCATTCCCTATACCTAACTTCACCCCATATCGAGTTATTCAATAAAAATCAAGAAATGCCTTATCTTGCCGAGAGATTCCTTACTTCATCAAGTATGCCATGGAAACAAAAGGCAGTTGTAATAAGTTTTAAAGAAAAATATGGATTCTTATTTAATTATACACAACACCAACAAATTATTATTAACGAACAAGCACAATGTTGACGAAATTCTGTCAGTGAAAACGGTGCACACATTGAGCATTTGTATTGAAATTATTATTTTGTTAATCTGTTTATTTGTTGTTATTTTGTTGTTATTATTTATTATTGCAATATGATTTTCGAATAAAAATTAAAATGAAATGATTGTTTCCAAAGCCTACTACTACTACTACCCTTGAGAAAAAAAAACAATATTTTTTCAAAAAATGCCAATAACTCAAAAACGACTGTAGATAGACATACACAATGTTAATAAAAGTGGCCCTAAAATTCAATTTTGCATTGATTTCTGGCGTCAGAAATGGTAGGGGCGCAAAGATGTGCTACGCAATCTGTTGAAAGTAGAATAATAGAGTATTTGAACAAAAACATGGTTATCTATTACCCGCATGTTTCTAAAAACTTGGTTGCATTGTATTTGGGCTGAAATCTCAAATATTTCTGAGCGGATTTTCAAAATTTTGGTATCATTAGATTCGTATGAAAATGAGGTATTTAAAAATGTTGGTGAACGATTAAACTCCCATTTAAAAAAACCGAGTTAGTGGGTAAAAATCACATTTAAAAATTTTAAACGCCTCTAGAGAATTAAGTAATGCAATCATATTGCTCTTTTTATTTTTATAGTAACGTAGCACACAAACTAAAATATATTTTGGGCACCACAGCACTCTGGATTCAGAAATAGATTTTTTAATAAAATTTTTAATGTTTACCAAAAAGTGACCAAAATGGATGTATTGTATTCAAAATTTTTTCTAGTTTCCAAAAATGTAAAAATATATAGGGTGTTCCATTTAAAAATCGAAAGTTGTGGGCATTTCCGGTCAAACCGGATGTGCACCAAACTTGATTTTTTATTGAAAAGATGGCATTTTAGTCGTGCAATAAGGCCTCCAAATTTCAATTTTTTATTCCAAATATTTTAGGAAATATCGGGGCGAGCGCAATTCGTGACTCACCCAGTATATAGTTTTTGAAGGAGTCAAATTGCATTAAACTGTTGACTAGAATAGATTTACTACATTTTATTGTAATAATCAGGTTACATTCATGTTTTCATTATATATTTCATCACTAATTTGCGAATTTGGATATGTTTGTAGGGCCCTTAACAAATTTAGCTGCCGTAGCAGCAAATTATATTTATTCGTCACATTAAAAGATTGTTCCTTAACACAATTATGCAAAATTTGTTCTTTATTCAGGCTAAATAGGAAATCGAATAAACTTTTTGTCTTTTTGTGTGAAAGTTTTCAACCTCATTTAAATGTAAATATAAAATCTGTTAGAACGGAATTCGTAAAACCGTGGATTTCTTCAATAAGAGATTCTGTAGCAGCGCTTAGATTAGATTTTATCAGAATGAGAATTGTTCGTTGTGAAACATTTCTTGTTGAATAGTTTACATCTACGTGAAATGTTAATTTTTGCTGAAACTAACAAATTTATTAAATAAGTTTATTTGTGTTTTGCTGTTTTTCTTTTCTATATTATACAGAGCACATAGGGGATGTACCTACAATGTGCAAAAATTCTATTTTGAGTGACTGATTGATTTACAATTTTTCAGGTCCGGTGAATCAAAAAGTGGAAGAATATTTTTTGTCATAACTAAATCTAACAAATATCTCTTCACAAGAAGCCGTCATAAGAAATAAAATTGTTTTAAAATGTTGTGAGTATGATTGAGTCCACAAATGACGTAAGCTTTCTTTCAGATCCTTAATCGCATCTGAAATGAATCTGCTCTGCTTCCAGAGCCCAAACCTCTAAACCGACTTTGCGTATGTCTTCAGGATGGTCACATTTCGGAGTAAAAATTGTAACTTCTATCCTAGCTCAAAGGTAGGAGAGGCGGTCCTCTAGAAATCGACAGACACACGTATAATATAATTTTTCTAAGACAGCTTGAAGATTTTTTATTCATATAACAAGTATTTAGTTTTTTAGTACCTGACTGGGATGGCATGGCCACTTACTGTTAAGAAATATAGGGAGCGGGTCTATAGGAGGTAAAGCTTAAGAATGCCTTTTTACTCACGATGCCTTACCAGACGTGTTGTGATCCATGCATTACTCTAGTTGGCCTCCGTCTACTGTATGGTACGTCTGACGGTTTAACGTCATCTGTCGCGGTTGAATGTTTGATACACGGCTTTTTCTTACTTTTTATTGGGTATTTTGCCACTGAAAAATATTTAAAAATTTTAGTGAAAAAACCTCTGCGCCAAACGGATCAGACAGAGGTTGGTTCTTGAATACTTGACTGTTTCGAAAAGTCTCATACCTAAAAACACAAACTAGAACAATGTAATAAACTAAAAACTGAAAATGAAAGCTATAGGTAGTTAACGTTTCGGAAGAGAATCTACTTCCGTTCTCAAAACTTTTTTGGCCATCTACCATGACAGTTCTTTGTTTATGTATTTCCATAGTCACGTGAGACATTAAATTACATTTATCTTATTTTTACTTACTTCGTCTGTAAGGATGGGCAACCAACTAGTACAAAAAAAATTATTGAATAATTCGAAACGCATCTATCCTCGTTTAATAAAATAATCTCGGATTCTTTAAGTTTTATTTTTGTTCCGTTGCTCTCTTTTTCCAAAATCTTCGCCGAGTCCCATTTAATCCTGTGATTATTATCCCACGCGTGTTCACAAATTTTTGATTTTTCAAATTCTCCCCTTCTAGCGTAATTTCAATGTTCACCAAGCCTTACGTTGAAAGGTCTAGATGACTCACCTACGTAATGTTTTCCGCACTCACACGGAACACCATAAATACAATTTTTTGAATTTGGAACAATATTTAGAGGTTTGGTTTTTGATAATACCGATCTTAGCGTGGAGCCCGTTTGAAAAACCATTCGTACGGAAAACCTGTTCCCAATTTTCCGTAAACCAAACCTCTAAATATTGTTCAAAATTTAAAAAATTGTATTTATAGTGTTCTGTGTGAGTGCGGAAAACATTACGTAGGTGAATCATCTAGTCCTTTCAACGTAAGGCTTGGTGAATATAGAAATTACGCAAGAAGGGGCGAATTTGAAAAATCCAAAATTTGTGAACACGCGTGGGATAATAATCACAGGATTAAATGGGACTCGGCGAAGATTTTGGAAAAAGAGAGCAACGGAACAAGAAGAAAACTTAGAGAATCCGCGATTATTTTATTAAACGAGAATAGATGCGTTTCGAATTATTCAATAGATTTTTTTGTACTAGTTGGTTGCTCATCCTTAGAGACCAAGTAAGTTAAAAAATAAGATAAATATAATTTAATGTCTCAGGTGACTATGGAAATACATAAACAAAGAACTGTCATGGTTGACGGCCAAAAAAGTTTTGAGAACGGAAGTAGATTCTCTTCCGAAACGTTAACTACCTATAGCTTTCATTTTCAGTTTTTAGTTTATTACATTGTTCTAGTTTATATATTTTTAGGTGTGAGAATTTTCAAAACAGTCAAGTATTCAAGAACCAACCTCTGCCTGATCCATTTGGCGCAGAGGTTTTTTCATTAAAATTTTTAAATATTTTTCAGTGAAAAAATACCCAATAAAAAATAAGAAAATCTGAATATGCCACAAATAAACAATTACAGACAATATTTGGTACACGGCCTCACCAAATTACCCATTAGCTCCTTGGTAGCGTTAGTATAGTGTTTTTTTTAAGGCACTTCATCTTTTTCCATGTGGTATTTCCTGAACCTGCAACCGCTCTATATTGTTCCATCCTTACTGATGTGGCAAACATGAGAGGATTCGGAAATATACGATTCTGGAGAATCGCTCTTTAGTTACGTATTCCTGTAAAAAAAATAGTTTTTAATGCAATGAATTAGGGCAAATTCCATATCTACACTTCAAAGCATCAATACGTCACCTGTCTGCTCCAACTGTCCATGCCTAAGAGGCGTACAGAAACATGGAGAACGTTAAGGTGTTTCGTGACGCTCTTATTTTGCTAAATATTGTTCCGGGGGGCAAGTTGCCAATCAGATTATTACTATCATTCAAATTATTCAGGAACCATTTACAAAAATTCATTTACTTTTTAGGCATTAAATATAAATATTCTCATTTCATAGTTCTAACATTTCTAGATTATGCTAGGTTAATTAACAAAACTCGCATCGAGTATAGTGTGTTGAATGATTTCAGTTAGTCCCACGTCATTCATCGAAAAAACATCCGTGCGTCTAATGCTTGAATTAAATAGACTTTCAGTATTTACTCCCAGTCGGGAATATGCCTTGATTTAATCAAGATCAGATGAAAAGGTTAATCACAGCATTTTTGACTACGCTTAATTATGTCAGTAGATTCAAGTTTCGCAGCAGTCAATTAATCGTGCTAACAACATTAATTACGAAAGAGAACCGTAGTTGCTAATTAAATACAGCGATGGGTCTAATGGCTTGCGACAGGGTAAACATAAATCACTAAATCCGAGTGTTGCCCATTACTTTTTCTAATGTTTAAAATAACTTTATTTATTTCAGAACGTTAAATTACGACAGAGGCAGACTTATAAAATATCATTTATCCCCTAGCTAAATAATTAAAATTATATTACTCGTTTCTAAAGATTATATTATGTTTTCCTCAGTAATGTATTTAATTCCACTGTACAGTTAAATAAACGGCCTATATTTTTGTAAGGTGTTACGGTAGATCTCTTCATCCTCTGTTTATTAGGCAGAATAATTTGTATATTATTATTTTAGCTGGGAATTAGCTATTTCCATTTATCTTATGTACATTAGTTCATAATATAATATATCCATTTCATGAGAGTCTGAAGAGAAATATTAAATAAAAAAGTCTTCAGTATGTGTGTGTGTAGACTGTTTCTTGTGTGTAGCTTATATACTCCTGATTAAAAGTCTTGTATTCAAGTACTGGCGAAAAGGCGAGACATTCAACGCATGAGGGATAATGTGATATATATTTAGAGATAGTCGCGAGAATTCATTATTAGTTTCTACTTTGCAATGCCACTTTGCAGCTTTTACTTCTCCTACATTTTATTTATCTTGTTTCAGCACATGTCTAACTGCATCCTGTTGGTGACAGCCAATTTATTAGGTCTGACGTCCTACCTGGTAGAAGATAAGCAACAGAGGAGAGCCTTTTTGGAAACGCGACAGTCGCTGGAAGTTAAGCTTGTCATTGAAGAGCAAAGTGCCGAACAGGTAACGGTTTTAAGTGGCATGTAGTAAATTAGATATACATTTTTTTTTAAATTTCAACCGTGCTTAGTGTATTCAAAAAGTTAATAGTTAACGATAAAATGTTCAAACTACTTAAATAATGCGCTGTTGTGTAATTTAATTTGAAGTTTATAATGTACAGCTACAGTACAGCAGATAGGTCAACATTTTTTGCTCTATTGGATATTTTTAATGTTTTAAGAATGATAACGATTTACAAAGTCGGCTTCTGGCGGAACATCTCCTGTCATGTACGTCAGGTAAAAGACTCTTATCAGTTAATTAGTAGGGGAGAAAAATGTTTACAAATTTAGAAAAAAAATCATATTTTCATTGTAAGTTTCACCCCCGAACTCTAAAACAGATTATAAATGCTTTCTCATTTTTTAAACGTAAATATGTGTTCTCTTAACAACAAAATAACTTTTCCAGAAAATTATGATTATAAAGTATTCGAAAGCATTATACAAGTGTGCAGTGTTCGTAACAACTACTTCGTCTTTATTGTCATGCCTTTTAGGACTTAACTAATTATATTTAGTCACCAATATGGGCTTCGTTGATAGGAAACAAACTCGGAACACCTCATTTTCCGAATTTTCGTCTGTAGGGCTCTTACCTTGGTACTTGGTTAAAAAAGTTATATAGACTTTTTATTTTCACATTAATATTACTTAAGAAAGCTTTGTGTACCATCAATAAATTAGTCGGTATAATAAACTTTCGAAATTAGCAGCCATATTGACACCGGATGCCATTTTAATTTAGCCCTGATTGAAAAAATAGACGCTTTACTAATGAGGAGCTGCTGTATCTCCAAGCAACATATGATATTATACAGACTGTCTATTTTACGAGGGCCACACCAAATATCTCGCTTAATATCTATTGTAGAAGAATAAAGTTTTAGAAACAGTTATCCCATTTTTTGTGAGCTATATTTCAGTAAAAAGAAATTTGAAATCCATAGCCTACTTTATGAGATATATTACAAAAACCTGAAAAATAGGAAAACCACAAACGGTTATAGCTTCCTTATTTGAGGAGATACGAAAAAAGTTAAAGGAATGAAAGTTGACGGCAAAGACAATAAGAATAATAACGTGTAACAAAAAAATCGGAAAATGCAGTTGGCTTTGACATACGCTATTGTGCAAAAATGAAAAATACATATCTCAAAGTAGGCCATGACGCCATTAATTCCGTTATTTTTTTCTCATTCCAGCGATACGTATGTCACAGAAATTTTAACCGATAGTGTCAATATTTAATATTTTACGAATACCACAATTCATATAATTGAATCGTAACAATCAGCTGTGCCATAATAGTAAAAATTCACTTTATAATAATTATAATTCCGTAATTATTTATTACAATTTAATACAAACCAATAAATATCTCGTAAATAAAAATACAAGTACAAAACGAACATCCAAAGAAAAAAACGAAAAACTATGTATAACAATACTACCTACTACTATATTGAAAAGAAATTGTGTGTATTTATTTTTCTAACTACAAATGCTCAAATTGTGCACCATGCATTCTGACACATAAACGTGCTCTACGAGACACGTCACGCATTACATTTTGGAGCATTTCAGGAGTAATTGCCTCACATGCGTTTCGAATTCTGGTTTTGATGTCCTCAATATTTTCAGGGGCAGTTTGAAATACCTTGTCTTTAATGTAACCCCAGACGAAAAAATCCAAGGGAGTAATATCTGGTGATCGAGCTGGCCATAGAATGGGTCCATAGGTGCCTATCCAGCTATCTGGCATAACTTGATTTAAATAATTTGTACATATTACAGCAGTGTGAGGTGGAGCCCCATCTTGTTGAAAATATGAATAATTTAATCTTTCTGCCACTGTTAATTCATAAACAAAATCTTGAAATTCGTTTTGCAGGAAATTAAGGTATCTACGAGCGGTTAATTTGCCATCATAAAAATAAGGTCCAATTGCTTTAGTCCCTAAAAGACCCAACCAAACATTCGTAGAAAATCTTTCTTGGAAAGCAGTCTCTCTGCACCAATGTGTATTTTCTCGTGTCCACTTATAATGCATATTTCTATTGAAAAATCCATTATTAGAAAAATTTGATTCGTCCGACCAAAGAATTTTGCTACATATCAGCGCGTCATTCCTTTTCCTATTTAATAACCATCTACAAAATCTTACTCTCCTTGGCTTATCTCCCTCATTTAAATGTTGAACTTTCCTCATTTTGTAGCATCGAAATCCGTTTTTTTTCAATATTTTTCTTGCGCTGTCTTTTTTTATGCGACAGTTTCTCTGAATTTGTCTCAAAGAGGTTTCCTCATTTTGGTTAACATAATTCATTATTCTATTCACTTTTCTTACATTATCCGCAACATGCGCTCGCCTTACTACTTTTTTTGAAAATGAACCGTGCGTTTTTAGATTTTGAACTAACTTCCTAAACATAGTTCGATTTGGCTGCGGAGCATCTGGAAATCTATCTCCGTAAACCGTGACTGCCATCTCAGCGTCAAAATTGCGCTGACAATAAATGCTAATCATATCGAATTTGTTATTATTGGTGTACACCATAATTACTGATATAAAATTTGTCTTAGAACTCGACAACGCAACATACAACATACAACAGTGACAATCTGTCAAATTTATTAATAACTGTATACATTGTTTTTCACTAATTATGGCACAGCTGACTGTTACGATTCAATTATATGAATTGTGGTATTCGTAAAATATTAAATATTGACACTGTCAGTTAAAATTTCTGTGACATGTTTTATATCGTTGGAATTAGAAAAAAATAACGGAATTAATGGCGTCATGGCCTACTTTGAGATATGTATTTTTCATTTTTGCACAATAGCTTATGTCAAAGCCAACTGCATTTTTCGATTTTTTTGTTACACGTTATTATTCTTATTGTCTTTGCCGTCAACTTTCATTCCTTTAACTTTTTTCGTATCTCCTCAAATAAGGAAGCTATAACCGTTTGTGGTTTTCCTATTTTTTAGGTTTTGTAATATATCTCATATAAAGTAGGCTATGGATTTCAAATTTCTTTTTACTGAAATATAGCTCACAAAAAATGGGATAACTGTTTCTAAAACTTTATTCTTCTACAATAGATATTAAGCGAGATATTTGGTGTGGCCCTCGTAAAATAGACAGTCTGTATATTTAAAAGAGCAGAGCTTCAGTTGTACAGAAGATTTTCGTAAAACTGTATAAAATTGGATATGTTTAATTTTAATTATGTGAATTTGTTACACAGAGTTCGCATAATTTTTATTTGTTCTCCATTATGCCTTGTGCATGGCGCAGGAGAGCTGGTCCCAATAGAGCAATTAAAGAGCTAAAAATTATTGCTTTTTTACCTCGCCTTTTAACCATTTATTTAGTTGGTATCACTCGGCTTCCTCATATTCCTCGCCCATACAACTTTTCGAATCCGATAATTAGCAAATGAAACAATTAAATAAATTAACTGGTTTTATAAGAACTAAATATTTGAGGCCATCAAATTTGCTTTATTATAACTTGTTTTGAAATATCAGAAGAGTTTGCTATGTTTACTGCAGGTTAACTACCTCAACATATATGATTAAAACGATACCTTGACACGTTTTCACGTTTAGTTTATGAAAATTATATTAAATGCAAATTTTCCTGTTAGTTATTCATACTTCATATTGACTTCTGAAACCACAACAAGAACAGAAAAACATGGTTTTCCCAGAACGCAGCTAATGAGAAAATGCTTCAGTGAGACACTGCGCCTAACAGACAGCCGCGTTAGATGGCGCGAGGATGTCGGATATCCTGCACAGTCAAGGGAGGCCAACTGGAACATATCATGAATCACAAAATGTCTGTCAGAATGTTGTGAATAAGTAGTAGAAGAAGAAGATTAAATCGATGAGAATGAAAAAGTACCAATGATGTGGCTTTGTGGAATATCAATTTACAGAATTTGGGAGAATTGCTTGTCTTGCTAGTGTATTCGTGAATTGAATTGATCTTGTCATCTTGAAAGATATGAAGCACATTTATCAGTGAATCAAACGATAATTATATACAGGGTTTTCAGTCAACAATCCCTTAGACGATATCTCGGAAACTAAAAATTATATCTGTATTCTGTAGATGGTAATAGATTCCTAAGTTTCTTCAGGATATACAATTTTCTATTTTCACATTATCGCCAGAGATAGCGCTGCAGTTTAGAAATATTTCGATCAAAGAAGCTTTGGAACATATGCCATTCAATTAAGGACAAAATTTTAAGCAAAATTTCGGATGTAGTTTTTTTGTAACTTTTTTGCCTGTTTTAAGAAACTTACTTACTGGTGGTAAATTCATTTCCGATTTTATCGAACATTACTTAAAATTAAAGAATGCTCCAAGTGTGCAAATTTCAAGGATCTAACTTAATTAGAACTTCGAAATTTTGATTACAAGATTTGTAGCAGATAGACAGACCGACAACAAAGCAACCTTCCTCTTCCTTCTCATTCGCAATGTTTTAACAGACGTTCGAAAACGTTTAATCTAAATTTTAATTTAGAGTTTGGGTATCTGCGGATATTACTTTATTATACAAGAACTTGGTCATGTATATAGGGTGTAATCAGTTTCATGTCATTAAAAAAACTGCTAATGGGGACCGACTAGACAAACAAAAAACTTTTATGACTTTTCCCTCTAGGGGCATTTTGAAAAAAAACTGATCTAGGTCAATATTTTTAATATTGTGGTAGACAACCATTGAGAACCACTGCTTTTTTTGGTCAATGGACTTGTAGTTCCCAATTATACAACTTTTAAATTGTCATAAAAAAAGTGCTCGCCGGCACACGCGGTGGTCTACGGTGTCAAAGGATCATCGACCGCCTTTGATGGACAGCCTCGACTGAACTGAGACAAGTATAAAGAGGTAAATAATTCGTTCTCTCTTCGTGCACAATTGCAAGAAAATAACGGCCATAGAGGTTTAAACAGAGCATTTATTTACATGTGTGTTTTTTAATTTGGAACAAAATATTCGATTGTTTATAATATATAACATTTGTAACATAAATGAGTGTCCTGGGTTAAAAGTTTACTACCTACCTAAATGATTCAAAATCTCTGCATCTACATCAATACACAGTTCGATATGTCGAATTAAGGACATACGCATTCGTTCAATACTAAACACTAAATTATCAACTAACGTTGTCAATAAAGAAAAATAAAATAAAAACTTCCCGGCAAATATTTTTGTCAAAATTAGCTCCAATTCGACTTGGGACAAGACAAATTTACTTACCAAAGTAATTATAACGTAAAATTGACTGGAAAAATAGACCTCCGATAAAAATTGACCAATTAGTCTTAATTTAGATTTAAGTTTACGTAAATAATACCAATTAATCTACCTCATATACAATTTTCTTTGAAGGTAAATTTAACGAAAACAGCAAGTGGAAAACTACTAAAAATCTACCAAAATTGACCTCAAGGGTAAATTTCCAATAAGGTCGAAATAGGTAATATAATTAGGTAGTATTTACCTTTTTAGCGACTAAAAATATTTCTAATAGTCGAATATCTTTCTAGGTAGATTTTGTTGGAAATCCTACGTAATATATACCTAAATAGCAACTTATTTGGTCACTTTTATTACTCTTCTTTGAAGTAATATTAGGTAGACAACATCGGTAAATTCTACCTGGATTATCTACCCAATTTCACCAATTAAGTCAATTATCCTTAAACTGACCTTAAAGTTACTCTAAAAAAATACATTTTAAACCTCTTTGTCGCAGTAACCTGGCAAATCGACCTCAAAGTAAACTTCACTATAAAGTAGTAATTCAGAAGCTAACCCCCGTCTAACCTGTTTGTAAAATTATTATTATTTAGGTTATTTGAACCATTAGGTACTTAGGTGGTATAGTTATTATCTAAAAATTATTTCAGTCTGTAAAAGAGGCCATTAACGTAGCATGGTTGGATAATTCGTGGTGCCAATGTACAAATGAAGTATGCCAAAGGTAAAAAACCACCACTTAAGGAATCACTACTTCCGCATCCAGATTTCCCATCCAAGTCTTTTTAAAGGAGAACATCTTGACTATATTTGCACTCTAGTATGTGGAAATAATTGCCTATAGAATTTCAATACAAGGGTATTGCCGAATGCCAGCCGAGCTTCCAGAACTTTTGGACGCTGTCGAATACCAAGGCAATATCATATGGCTCCATTATGACAACTCCCTCGTCAACACAATACACTAGTCGAGTTAAAATTTACACATCAATACATAGAATTTACCAATAGGTAGCATATTCAAAATAAGGTAATATAAATAGGTTATATTTACCTACAAGTAATTATTTGATACAACAACAGAGTTAATAATACTTTCAATAGGTAAAGTTAACCAAAATGTCGTAAATTTTCGTGTAACTTGACCTGTGATAATTTCCACCTATAAAATACGTAGATTGTCATGGTAATTTTAACTTAGAGGTCTAATTAGCACAAGATGCCATATTTTCTCAGCGCAGTTGAAGTATGATTCCAAATTGTAGTTTGTAAAATGAGTGTATGTGGAAACAAACTGACGAAAAGTTTAAGAAAATACATAATTATACCTGTAAACTCATATTTAACAAGTATAGTATATTTTCGGCTCAAAATATTACAATATTTTTTTTATTTGGTAATATAAATTTTCTTATAGATGAATATTTTTGAGGCGCATTAGTATTTTATGGAGTACAACTGAAAACACAGAAAAATTTTCGGCGCATTGATTTCAATAAGCGAGAACTGCAAATACTTTCCTCATACATTTTTAGTTACCGGCATTCATCTTGTATGGTTATTGTGAGTTAGGTATCTCTTCAGTTTTGTAAGTGACTGCCAACCATATGTCAACTACTTATAGAGAAAAATACCAAATAAGTGTAAAAATCTTATTTTTTTCCACTTGGTGTCATTTTTAAATTACACATATGTCCGTAAATTCTACCTAAAACTAGTCAACTTGATGTCAAATTGACGTTGAATTCAAGTAAAATTTACCTAAACAGGTATTAGTAAACAAATGTACTGTGCGACTACAAGTAAGATTTATATGTAATTTTACCTGTTTTAGTTGATATAACTTTATTTCGACGTTGTCTTATTCTCCACTTATGTCGATTCCACGTAGCATCAACGTAAATTTTACCAAAATATGTTTAATTCTAATTTTGCGACTAAATTTATTATACATAATTTAGGTAGTCTTGACGTCAAATAATACTTAAATGTTTGCTGGGTTGGTACAAAAGTCAAAAAGGAACACAAAAAGAACGAACAAGTAAGTTGTGTCTGTACGTAATCAAGAATGTGACAACTTGAACGGTAAGTCAATAAAATAAATCTTAACTGTAAATACACATTGACGCGAAATTCAAAAATAACAAAAACAACGTGTGTACATAACGAAACAGCCACAGTAACAAAAATACTGCACAAGGGAGAGTTAGCGTATAGTTTTCTTCAGATCAGATCTAGATCTAAACCTAAATCAATATTTCAGCAGTTCTCAAAAAATTTTATTGAACATTTGCGAAATTTTTGTTTATTTTTTTCTCCAAAACCATGAGCTTTATACCCCATGTTATATAAGGTTTTTTGTTTGTGTTGTCGTTCCCTACCACCAGTTTTTTTTAATGACATGAAACTAATTACACCCTGTATTTTGCATGGACAAGTATTTCAGAAGAGATTAACGCATATATGTATATTATTGTTAATTATATTACTGTTGCTGTTATTGTTTTGTTCTGATTACTACAGTTACAAATAAGTAATACAAAATTCCTTAAAAATGTGTTTGATTAGGGGATTTAATTTTTGAACGTTGAATTTAACCGGGAACATGTTCATTAAAAGAATTTTAAAATGCAGAAAAATGAGATTACCTTTAAAAATTAAAAAAAAACATCTTATTTAAATATAAGAATAATAAAAATCAGCAGAAATATATCGCCGTAATTTGTTGCAAGTAGTTTAAAACCAAGTAATAACAATATAGAAAGTAATCATTAAAATTTCCGATATACGCATGTAACGGAGACTTTATTCGATAGTATTTACTGTGATGCACAAACCCACCCTAACATATATACACATTTTAATATAGTTAAAGCTTAAGCAGGAACTTCATATCACTTAAGCGAACTGATGTCAAGATCTGTTCCATAATTCTCGAGCCGAACCTAGGCTAATATGTTTCCATTTCTGAATCAATATGGATGTGCTGTGGACATAATCAGTCTGAGAGCTTCGGAATCGCAAATCGCTTGGATTTAAAGAAAATATGTTTTGAAAAGTCAAACTTAGTCTTAGATGATTAGGTAATAAAGAAATGGAAATAAATGAAAAAAGTTCGATTATAATCACATTTAGATTCATAAATAAAACAGTAGCATCAGCTGCCAACGCAAAAAAAGAAATATAATTGTGTTTCTGATCGATGTGGCTGTAGAAATCTAAAAAGTATAATAACTGTTCCGCACGCAAGCTACTAAAATAAATTTATACTGTAGTTCGTTGGATAAATGTATCGAAATACCTGAACTCTGGCTGTGATATAAGTGGGATTAAAAGTGATCTAAAAGAAAATTAATAAGTTTTTTCGTTTATTGGGGGATGAATTCGCTTATTTAATTAAAATTAGAGCATGTTGGTAATGCTATAATATAGAATTACCCACATGATCTAATTTTTTGGCATTTTCAAAGCAGTCGTTTTTAAAGATATACTTTAACTTAAGAAAACTTTTATGATTTTGCTGAAAACAATCCTATATTGTAAATAACTCTAAAAGAATTGCATTAAAGGAAAATATGACAATATAGAAAAATAAAGCTTAAGACGCGATATATTAATTTGTTTCTTACAATATTTTATGAACTAATAGTTTCGGAAATAAGACAGTGCAAATGTGGGGCTTGAATTTTCAGTAGCAAAGAAATATATTTTAATATCATATTTCTTGTAAACTTTTGATAAATAAATTTGATAAGTTATGTTGATAATACTATACAGGGTGTTTCAGTTAAAAGTCCCCAGGCCATTATCTCTAAAATTAATAAAGATATTTTATTTTTGTAAATGGCAGATGATTGGTAGCAAAGAAAGGTTTAAATAACGATGATTAGAATTTTTCCTCAACAGCACACAGAGATGGCGCTGCGATGCAAAACTATTTTTTGATGGCTGGAACCTTGAAACATAAGTCATGTGATTAAACAATAATTTGTGAATAATTTTGATGGTATAGAGAATTTACAAAAAACAAGCCGTTTTGGAGTTACATGAGTTTCTTTCATTAATGCCAGTACACGTGAATTTTGATAAATCCCTATAATTTATTTATTATTTATTATAGAATATTGGTTACCAAACACTTTTTTTCAAGATAAGGAAAGTGATATAATACACTATCATAAAATTATGTTTACCACTTCCGGCCAAACCGGAACTAACATGATGAACCAATATCCATATGTTCCTAGATATTACATTTTTTTTTCTAATAACGCTTCTAATAAAACGGCTCCCAAAACTTAAAGTAAGTAAGACAACACAGAAAATACACACTAATTTAGAATGGTAATGAAAAATCTACTTAAGAGATATTAGTAGGCTTTGATTTAATTTTAAGTTTGACAGTTATTAAACAAAGTTTGTAGTTGGTGCATTTCAATCATAGTTTCAAACAGAAATAGTGTACTTAGAAACAATTCAAAGCAAATTAATCCAAATAAGGCAATAAAAAAAAATAAATTTAAAAAATGGTTAGATGCACCAAGATAAGTTAAATATGATTTTAATATACGGTGAATGCAAAAGAAATTCCCGACAAGCAAAACGATTGTTTTGTTTACGATTTCCAAATAGACCTACACCCGATAAAAAAACATTTATCATGCTGTTTAAAAATTTAAGAAACTGGGGTAGTTTTAAGAAAACTATTCGTAACAGAAATAGGCCAGTTAGAAACGATGAAAATACAGCCTCGGTGTTAAATAGTGTTGTCAACAATCCTCAATGTTCTCTCCGGAAATTGGCATCGGAAACTAATCTGTCGATATCTTCGTGCCATAGAATATTAAAATCAAGTAAATACCATCCATACAAATTAAAATTGATCCATCATTTAAGGCCTGGTGATTATGAACGGAGATTACATTTTCTAGCTGAATTTTCAGTTCTTTCTGAAGAATGCCCAAATTTTTTTAAAAATGTGCTCTGGAGCGATGAAAGCTGTTTTCACAACAACGGAGTTGTGAGTAAGCATAACTGCCGATACTGGTCACAAAATAATCCTAGATGGATGAGAATGACCCGAAATCAGGTAACTTTTGGAGTTAACGTGTGGTGTGGAATATTAAATTCATATATTATTGGACCATATCTATTCCATGGGACTTTAAATGAAAGAAAATATGAGATATTTTTGAGAAATGTATTGCCAGGATTATTAGAGACTATCCCTCATAACCAGGAGAATATTTGGTTTCACCAAGATGGTGCACCACCCCATAACTCAGTACTAGTCAAAGATTGTCTTAATGAAATGTACCCTCAGAGATGGATTGGTACTAATGGAGTAGTCAGATGGCCAGCACGATCACCTGACTTGACTCCATTAGATTTTTACCTTTGGGGGTATTTAAAAAGTGTAGTGTACATTGAACCCATTGAGGATATGGCCGATTTGTATAATAAAATATATGCAAGTGTTGCTGCTATAAATAGACATACGTTACAAAAAGTTTGCAATGAAGAGTTACTGAAACGGTACAATATGTGTATTCATGAAGAAGGGAGAAATTTGGAACATTTAATATAATAAGTACCTACTAATAAGAAAGAAATTAGTTTAATTTCATTTTTAATAATATTTCGATAGTTTTTAAATGTTTGTTTATAAAACTTTTGTTTACGTTCTTTACTGAATTGTTAATATAAATTTAGCCCATTCTAAATTAGTGTGTATTTTCTTTGTTGTCTTACTCACTTTAAGTTTTGGGAGCCGTTTTATTAGAAGCGTTATTAGAAAAAAAAATGTAATATGTAGGAACATATGGATATTGGTTCATCATGTTAGTTCCAGTTTGGCCGGAAGTGGTAAACATAATTTTATGATAGTGTATTATATCACTTTCCTTATCTTGAAAAAAAGTGTTTGGTAACCAATATTCTATAATAAATAATAAATAAATTATAGGGATTTATCAAAATTCACGTGTACTGGCATTAATGAAAGAAACTCATGTAACTCCAAAACGGCTTGTTTTTTGTAAATTCTCTATACCATCAAAATTATTCACAAATTATTGTTTAATCACATGACTTATGTTTCAAGGTTCCAGCCATCAAAAAATAGTTTTACATCGCAGCGCCATCTCTGTGTGCTGTTGAGGAAAAATTCTAATCACCGTTATTTAAACCTTTCTTTGGTATCAATCATCTGCCATTTACAAAAATAAAATATCTTTATTAGTTTTAGAGATAATGGCCTGGGAACTTTTAAATGAAACACCCTGTATATTAATAAAAACTGGTACAAATTTTTTAAATTTCCATTGGTAAATCTTAAATTTTTCACAATAAATTACAAATTGTTACCTTTCAAGCTGTTCAGATAGAAATCAATCATATCAAAGAGTACTTCAAGTCCCTTAAATTCTACTATATGTATTTTTATCATCATACCGATTGCTTCTGACATATTTGAGATTTATTTAAACATTATACTATAACTAACTATTCATCGTACAAAAATAAACAAGAAATAAAATACATGTAATTTCATAATCTTATTTTTTGTACCATACCAAATTTTCCAGACATTAATTTTGAGTTATTTACGAAAAAAAGTCTCAAAGTACCATTTTTTAGAAGCTAAAGTCGCAATTTTCAAATCGTTGTAACTATAAATTTACATGAAAATTGTATAGTATCTTTTCTCGTACAATTTGATTCTATATCAGATTCGGTGGTTGCTATTTTACTTTTTTGTCCACCCCTACAGAAGGGGTGGGAAATATCCCCCAAGTAAAAAACGGCAGTTTAATGATGGGTTGCGAGGTAAAAAGGCTAATTGCATTCGAATATGATAAAAGTACCAGCCTACTTGATTAAACTTATAAAGAGCAATATGAGCTGCTTACAAGCAGTTTTTTAATAAGCGTTTAAGAAGCCGTAATTCGAAAACAAATAAGAACCGAATTACAACTGTAGGGTTTGTTAGTCATACACTTGTGTAAAGTATTTGGCACTTTCCTCGCAACTCACCTGTCCTTATGTATGTGTAAATATTGATTATACTATCAATTGTTCAGAATCCTACATCATCGATTTCTTCATCTAAGAACCCAAAAACAATTATCATCAATTTTAAAACTCATTCGCTGATATTGATGTACTTATATTTGTTTTCCTTTTTAGGAGCGGCTTTTGCTGTCCGTGTTACCCGAACACGTAGCAGTTCAAATGAGGCAGGATTTAGATTCGGCCGACAGCCAATTCAAGAAAATTTATATGAGCCGGCATGAAAACGTCAGGTATACATTTTTAAAGTTGATATATATTACCTTCTAAATATATTCCCTATAGCTTCCTTAAGTATTAACTTTTATCTTCGTTTTTATTACCACCTGGCATTCCAGACGAAAATAATTACAACTGTGATTGAATAATTGAAACGGATTTCTTGGAAATATGGCGAAATCCTTAGCGCATATAACTGAACATTTTGCGAGCGAATTTTCAATTATTTCACTTCCTGATGTTATGAAATATGCAATGCGGGTATAAAAGATCTCGGCTTGTGGTAGTTGACGGCGTTGGTTAACTTGAATTATTATGAATTTAAATAATAATTGCTGTTCTTATAGATTCCATAAAATTTTTCATATGACTGGTTGGTCTTTGTCACATTCGAATTTGCTTTAGTAAGATGTTTTTTATTTTGATATTTCTTAAATATACATCGTTATAACTCCAGAACTACTAAAGGTAAAGATAAGATGCAAACACTTATACTAATAAAACATATATGTCGAAATGTCCGCACCTTAGGCGCAGGTGATTTTTTAACATGTTTTTATTCCTAAAAATATAATATTACAATGGGGTGTTTGTATAGCATTAGGATAAATATATAGTGTTTTGGAAAAATATATACATCCATATACAGAAAAGAGCTTTGTGTAGTTTTCAAGTGAATCAAAAAGGGCAATGGATAATTCCGAAAAAAATTAAGAATATTCTCGGCATGATACCAAACTCTTTTTGCCTCTTGCAATTTTTGTCCAAACTTCTTCTTTTTCGAAAAAATCGCAACGTTTTAAAAATTTTGATTTTTCCTCGCCGGATAACTAAAAAAAAATCAGTAAAAGTAAATGCCTGTGTAAATACACAGAAATCCCCTCTTTATAGATACAAGACGGTCACTCTAAAAAATTATTAATTAAAAGATGACATATGAGAATTATAATTGCCATGTAGTTAGTTCTTTTATTAGAAAAAAAAACAGATAACTTTTTTCCATCACCTACTGTACAGTGGTGGGGGAAAAAAAATAATTTTTTTTTAGTTTTCAAAACTTATTTTGTTGAAATAGATTTAGAATCTAATGAAAGGAGGAATATTTTTAAAAAAAATTGAATTTGAGTAAAAATAATTTTTTTCCATCATTCATTTTATACAAAAGTTTCAAAATTTCAAATTTTACTTCCCTCGCATACCGAAGGGAAGTATTGTATTCGAGAAAAAATCACCCTCCGAGATTTTTTCGGATTTTGACGTTTCAGAACCCGTAGATTACGAAAATATAGGTTTTTCAATTCCGTCAGTCAGTCTGTCTGTCTGTCTGTCTGTTAGTGCATTTACTAAAAAACTACTTGACGGAGAGCAGTCAAATTTGTTAGGTAGTTGACCCTACTCTCAGCGAAGAAATGGTAAAGCTTTCACTGGAAAATATTCAGGGTGGACCGGACCGTCTAAACGGAATAAATAGTGAACAAATATTTTTTTTGCTCAAATTTAAAATTTTCGCGTTTCATGACACGCTAAACCTATTTCAGAAAAAAAAAATTGAAAATTTTTTTCACCAACATTTTTGAAAAATTTTTTACCACTAAAATAGATGAAGAAAAAAAAATTTTTGTTCAAATTAAAAATTTTCACGTTTCCATTATACTCTAATCGTATTAAAAAAATTTAAAAAAATTTCTGAAAAATGTAATTTTTTTTTTGAAAAAAATCACTAAATACTTACTATAGAATAGGTGAAATTATTTTTTTGCTCAAATTTAAAATGTCCACGCTTCGTGACATTCCAAACCTATTTAGGAAGAAAAAAATTTGTAACATTTTTTTACCACTTTTGAAAAAAAAAATTACCACCAGAATAGATGGAATTTTTTTTGCTCAAATCTAAAATTTGCACGTTTTTATGGCATTCTAAACCTATTCAAACAAATTTTTAAAAAATTTGAAAAAATCTTTAATCTATTTTACTACTTTCTATAGAATAGATAGAATTTTTTTTTTTTTTGCTGAAATTTAAAATTTTCACGTTTCATGACATTCTAAACCTGCTTCAGAGGAAAAAAGATTTTGAAAATTTTTTGCCAACATTTTTGAAAAATTTCAAAAAAAAAAAATGAAATTTTTTAACCACCATATACTATACTATACTATATAGTATACTTCCACTCCACTACGTGAATGTGGAATTGAAAATGTGTCAGATGGCAACAACATTTGACATATGCTATTATACTTTTATTGAAAAATATACAGCGTGGTCGTCCCAAGAAATAATTCATGGTGGACATTTGTTAAGGTATTTGCGCAAGCCTTCCATATTTGGCACCTGCTATTTAGTATTGAACTTTTGCTGTTGGATGAGTACTCTGTATATTTTTTTGACGAAAACTTACCAGGTTTTCTTTGTAATAATAGTGATAACTATATTCCGATTATTATTTTCAATGTCATTTCGTAATTATTAATTATTTAGAGTGACCCGCACACAAATAAAGAGGGAAGTTCTGTGTAAATTCCTTTACCGATTTTTTTTTTCTATTTTAAATTTAAATTTTTTTTTTGAAATGGGTTTAGAATGTCAGGAAACGCGGAAATTTTAAATTTGAGCAATGAAAGATTTTTTCCATCCCCCATTTTATAAAAAGTTTTCAAAATATATATTTTTTGAAATAGGTTTAGAATATTACGAAACGTGGGAATTTTAAATTTGAGATAAAAAAATGTTTTTTTCATCACCCATTTTATGATAAAAAAAATTTCTATGTAAAATTAAAAAAAAATTAAATACGTTTAGAGTGTCAGGATTGCTAGAAAAATTTTATGCCATTTTGGTAAAGTAATGAGAAATAAAAAGCGAAAATAGATTAAAATAAATGCCATTAAATCACTCTAGCGTATCGTCGAATCATAAAAGTGTATTGAAAACAATTGAAGTCTTCTCGTGATACTCGTGTGAAATTAAAAATTTGGCACCTTTTGAAGATGAACCATAACAAAACGACAAAGAAGACAAGATAATTCAAGGGTAAATAAAAAGTAATGATGATGATAATGATGAGAGAAATTATAGTTTAATATTGCACTATAGTACAGACAAATTAACAATTTAGGGTAACAAAATTTAAAAAAGGATCATCTCTGGGATTTAAGTAGGTAGTAACCTGAAGAATGAGATGATGCGTTCCTTGCACTTCCAAGTTCCGGGAAAATTCAAAAAAATTTGGAAAAACTTTTTGATATTCGATTTTTTTGCTCTAGCTGCCAAAATAATGAAAATAGAGAAAGAAGTTCCCAATAAAAGTTGTAGCTCGTCTTTTTCTCTACAAAAAAGTCTTTACAAATTTTTGTCTTACTTAAGCCGTTTAGAAGATAAATCAAGTTTTCCACTTATAGTTTTAAGCCGCTTCGAAATGCGCGAAAATGAGAATTCTCCAGGAGTTTCGTACGACCGGGCTCATCGATCGATAATTCTTACTATTCACAGCCCCTATAAAAAATGAAAAGAACATGAAATGTAGAAAAAAGTCTCATATTTAATGTGGATCTAATCACAAAATTCATAAAAAAATGTATCAAAGAGAGACATTGTCAGAAGATGGCTTGGTGAACTTTGTACAGTTGATCCACAGATTTATTCATATTTGCCGGGAGTCGTTAGAATGATAATTTATTTTGCTTATATACTCTTATATAAAGATATATTAATCCAATTAACATTTTATTGCAATTACTTTTGTTGGAAAAATATGCCTTGCGATCAAAGTAGAGAGTATATCTCTCATCGATCAATCACCTCCAAATTTTGGAGTTCAATTCGCTATATCTTAATTAATAATAATAGCACAGTCTAAATTTTTGGATTATAAGTACAATAAAACATATTCTTTTGAATGACTTTAGAGTTTTTTAAATGCCGGCAGTACTTTTTGAATTTGTCTGCATTATTCATACACGTTCAGAAAATGCACAATTATGCAGTAAAACATATACAACTTATTTGTTTCTTAACATTGTTTAATGAAATTTTCAGGAAATATATACTAAAGTGCGTGGAATCGAATTCATGCAGTGAAAAAGCACCCATTGTTACGGGAGAAATAGGCAAGATGCATAAAACTCAAAGATGTGAATAAATCAACTGTATAAAGTTTACTGTATAAAGTTTACTAAGCCATCTTTACTTTTTTCTCTATGGTAAAAGTTTTCTACATTTTACGTTGTTTTCATTTTTTTAGCGGCTCTGAATAGTAATAATTATCGATCGATATGTCGAAACTCCCAGGGAATTCTCATTTCCGAGCATTTCGGAGCGGCTCAAAACTATAATTGGAAAACTGGATTTTTCTCCTAACCGGCCTAAGTAAGACAAAAATTTGTAAAGACCTGTTTTGTAGAGAAAGAGACGAGCTACAACTTTTGTTTAAAACCTTTTTCTCTGTTTTCATTATTTTAGCCGTTAGAGAAAAAAAAAAACGAAAATCAAAAAGTTTTTCGAAATTTTTTAAAATTTTTCCGGAACTTGGAAGTGCAGAGAATGCATCATTCCATTCTACAGGTTACTAACAACTTAAATTCCAGAGATGATTCTTTTATTATTTTTTGCGAGGTTTTTACAACATTTTGCCTTCATTGCCTGTACTAATATTTAAACTAATTACTTTTTAAATATACAAGTTATAAGCAATTTACAATTTTTAATATTATTTTTAATCATTTGTGAAATTCTGTTCTCAAAATATATTGTTCTAATACATATTTACTAAAAATTCCGCCTTCTGCATTTGAGCCCATTATTACGACAATTTTCAGGACAAAGCTGCAATTTTATTTCTTTTCAAAACATCTCTAAGTACTAGTAGAAAATAAATGTATAATTTGATTAGTTGATTAATTCAGATTTTGACGAATTCTTGTTTTCTGGAAAAAATATTGAGTGAGTAACTAGAAAACCAATGAAATAATTTTATTAAATAGTTTTTGGAGTTAAACGATGTCTGTTAAGAACTTACAAAGTAAAACAAAATCACTTAAAATCTCATTATTTTTATCATTCTGCGATTTATGAACTAAAAAAATAGAATATAGCGAGATTGATCATAAAAAAAATATATAAAACACAGAAACTTTCAGGAGACTATCGGAACTTACTATCAAATTTCTTTCAATGAACGCGTTTCAACTGAACCCTGACTGTAATATACGATACGTTAAGCCCTTTAGTCATTATGTCGGTGTTTTAAAATTACATGAAAGCAAATTTATATATACATATCATTCAGTCAATAAAAGTTTACAGATTTTTAAATAACGATGTGTTGATTTAGCGATAGAAGTCAATCACTGCAGTACGTTGTACAAAATAAACTGTTAACAGATTGAATTGTTTAATGTATCTGATTGAGTGAAGTGAACAATGACATGACACGCTCTAGAGTTTGCTTGTCCGATACTGAGATAAGTGTGACACTCCGGGGAAATGTTTTAGCCAGTAATTAGTTATAATTAGAGCGCCTGTCCACTTACATAATTTACAATTATTATGGTTTGGTAAAATATGTAGAGTATATAGTTCTGTGAATAACTGTTATAGCTCAATTAGAAATAGAGGTTATCGTGCAGATTTTAAATCACCAGAATATAGAAAGCCATCGTTGCTAATGTTCAGGGAATTTTTTAGGGATTTTCAAATTTTAAGCTGCAATATTTTTTAAATTGTGTTATGTATTCAGTTCAAATTTGGTTACTGAATTGTTGTATTCAAGTCAACATATAGTTCACCCGATTAAGCAAAATCAATCTGCATTTTACGAAATAATCATGAAATTTGACACAGTTGTACTTTAGAGAATTCTAAATGATTCGACCCGCAGCAGGTTCTGAAGTTCGTCCTCCATATAAACTAAATTACTATTCTAATTGCAATATGACTTTTTTTCACTTAATCTATCGTGCTTGCAATGAAATGTGAAGTATGGACTGACGAACAGACGCAGATACGGATGGACCGACAGATAGACCGATGAATAGACGGACAAACTAGCAGAAGAACATTTTAAAAATTATTTATATCCGATAACCAACTTCAATTTTTCGTCATTGTGAGCTATATTTACGGGTAAATATAACATGCCTACCCTTGGTTTTCGCATTTTGCGAAAGGTGTGGCTAATGACACAACTAAAGTACTCTCATTCCAGTCGAGTAGTTTCATGAGTAATAGCTGGTAATAACTTTTCTAAATAGTAGAGGATAAAAAAAATGTTTGTAAGTCTTAGTCCTAGTTAAGTGACTGGAGCAAAGCCTTATATTATTAATCGCCACCATTACCACGAGAGAACGTTGTTTAACGTGCGTAATATTTTTATGGCGTGCTTCGCGATACTGTCTTTATTGGCCATTCACCTAGGAGCGAATGTTTTTTAACATCTCATTTGTTGAGGGATTATAACATTGGAAGTAAGCGTTTATGGTTCAATTACTTAACTTAATGGCGCAGGCGGTTAGTTGTTTATATGTCCTCGGCAACAAAATTAAATTATGTTTTCATAGGATTGTTGCAATTGTCTTCCTATATAACTCTTAAAAAGCCTTTACCGACATGACATGTACTAAATCCGCCATATTGGGCAAATGGCGGGTCAGGGCAACTTTGTCCCATCTTTCTCAGTTACATATTTCATGGTTCTGTATTTTCTATACTCGGTCTACGGTTTATGGTAAATGACAACAAAATAATAGCCGTTATACCACTGGCATTTATTAACAAATGCAAAAAATGCATAATTAGTTTACACGAAGGCAAGAGATATTTTATCAAAAAATCGGTAAAGGTATTTACACAGAACTTTCCTCTTTATTTGTGCATGGAGGTCACTCTAAAAAATGTGTAATTACGAAATGACATTGAAAATAATAATCGGAATATAATTATCACTATTATTACAAACAAAACCTGATAGGTTTTGGTCAAGAAAATATACAGAGTGCTCATCCAACAGCAAAAGTTCAATACGAAATAACGGGTGCCAAATATGGAAGGCTTGCGCAAATACCTTTACAAATGTCCACCATGACTGAATTATTTCTTGGAACGACTACCCTGTACATTTTTCAATAAAAGTATAATAGGTGCATGTGCCAAATATTATTGCCATCTGTCACATTTTCAATTCCAAATTCACGTAGTGGAGTGGAAGTATTAGTGGTGGTTAAAAAATGTAATTTTTTTTTTAATTTTTCAAAAATGGTAAAAAAAAAATCAATTTTTTTTTTTGAATAGGTTTAGAATGCCATGAAACGTGAAAATTTTTAATTTGAGCGAGGAAAAAAAAGTCCGTCTATTTTAGTGGTAAAAATTTTTCAGAAATGTTGGTGAAAAATTTTCCGAAATAAGTTTAGAATGTCACAAAATGTGAAAATTTTAAATTCGAGCACAAAAAAAGTGCTAGTAGTGAAATCATTTTTTCAAAATTTTTTAAAAATTTTTCATAGAAATTTTTAAATTTGTTTGGATAGGTTTAGAATGCCATGGAAACGTGCAAATTTTAAATTTGAGCAAAGAAAAAATGTTTCCATCTATTTTTGTAGTAAAATTTTAACAAAATGGTAAAGAATTGTTCTAAATTGTTTTTAAGTAGGTTTAGATCGCTATGAAACATGCAAATTTTAAACTTGAGCAAACAAAAAAAAATGTTCCATCTATTTAAGTGGTAAAGAATTTTTTTAAAATGTTGGTTAAAAAAATTTTCAAAATATTTTTTTTATATTTTTAAATAGGTTTAGAATGCTGTGAACCGTGGAAATTTTAAATAACAAAAAAAACATGTTTTCTTCTATTTTAGTGGTAAAAATTTTTCCAAAAATGTTGGTGAGAAAAATTTTCAATTTTTTTTTTTCTGAAATATGTTTAGCGTGTCATGAAACGAGGAAATTTTAAATTTGAGCAATCATTATTTATTTCCTTTAAACGGTCCACCCTGTGTATTTTCCAGTGAAAGTTTAACCATTTCTTCGCTGACAGTAGCGTCAACTACCTACCAAATTTGACTGTTCTCCGTCAAGTAGTTTTCTTAGTTAATGCACCAACAGACAGACATACAGATTGACGGAATTGAGAAACCTATATTTTCGTAATCTACGTGATCTGAAACGTCATATTCCGAAAAAATCTCGAAGGGTGATTTTTTCTCCAACACAATACTTCCCTTCGGTATGCGAGGGAAGTAAAAATTACTAGGATAAGAACAGAAATCGTCTTCACTCTTGTGAAATACTCTTTCATCGGTCGGATGAAGAAGGCGCAGAAATATTTCTACAAACACTTTACACAATAACTAAAACGAAGAGTATCATCAACAATATTTTTAAAACTTTAACAGCTAAACATATATTTCTCTTTTAACATTTTATAAAATGGCACAAATTGGTTAAATTAAATTAATTTCAATCCACATTTCAAACTTTTCTCTATTCCGCGAGTAATATAAGGGAGCACGCAAACATGTACTAAACCGGAGAAAACCCATTAAAAATAACATAAGCACATTTTTAATAAAAAGTCCGCTCTAACTCTCTACATTTAATCCGGAGCACGGTACTGTTCGCTGTTAATTCCCGTTCTGTCTATTTAAAAAATCCAATTTATTGCAAATTTCCGACATCCATCCATTTATTTAAATTGAATAGCGAACTGAAACGAAACTTTTTTGTTTCCAGTATTTTGTACGCTGACATCGTTGGATTTACAGCGATATCATCGACGTACTCCGCTCAAGAATTGGTGAAAATGTTGAATGAATTGTTTGCCAGATTCGACAAACTTGCCGAGGTAAGCAACTTTTTCTCTTGTATTCGCAGGCTATATTATTAAATTCTTCCATGTAGTAAGGATTTAAAGAACTTCATTAACCAACATAAAACGTTTTCGGGATTAAGTGTATGGACTTTACCAAACGTGTATTGCCTTTGTGAAATTAAAACCAGACTTGTGGATGAAATAATTAGATATGGATTTAGATCTCCGAAAAATTTCAACTGCTGAACGTACAACGGATTCATACGAAAAAAATAACGTAGAGAGTTTTAAAACCAATTAAAATTATTTATAATTGGGAAGAATACTATATTAGTTTTTGATTTTCACTTTATTTCTTGTCAACATGACAATTGTTTCGCCACACAGTGGCTTCTTCACAATACAGAAAAAGGGACACCTACAATATATATCTTAAGGTAATGCATTCAGAGTTAACTTATAGGCTACATTCCATTATTTTTGATACTTTATATTTCAAGTCAGAACACAAGTTAATAACTTAATCCATAAAAAATACAAAAAACAAAAAATTAAATCATTGTTACATAAGAAATCAAATTCAGGCACAGAAACAAAAATATTTTCAGAACATAAGTTTCACAAGAGATTTGTAAATTGATCAAACACTAGGTTTAACAATAACGAAATTAAAACTTTAGAAAAGGGATTCAAACATAACATTACAGAAAATATCAATAGAAATAATTTAGAATACTTAGGAGTAGAAACAGACATAGCTTTATCAAACTCTTCCAATAACATAATAGACAAATATTCAGCCGATAAAATGATTAAAAATGATCTTAAAAAATCAAATAAAAATTTTCATAACAAAGATCACGATGCTACTAAAACAATAAAAAACAAAACAATAACTAATGATATAATTTTTACAAAACCTGATAACGGGAATACAGTTATTGCTATAAACAAAACAGACTACTTATATAGATAAAACTAACAGTTTTTTAGATACAGCACAGTATAAAATACTCGATAAAGATCATACAAATCGATACCAAAAAGAAATACAATCAGCAATTAAAAACTCAGAGAGTATTATTACTACGTTCGATAAATATAAATTAAAGACAATGAATCCTCAAATACCAAAAATGTATTCTCTAGTCAAATTACATAAAGATAATCTCCCCATGAGACCTGTAGTTTCGTTTTTAACAGCACCATCATTTAATATTTCACACAAATTAATAGATGTAATAGAAGAAAACACTAAATTCGCCCCAAAATATAGTATCAGAAATTCTTACGACTTAATAGACAAACTAAAGAATATGACGCTACCGGACAATGCAAAATTAATTTCCCCTGACGTACAGAACTTATTCCCTAGTATACCATGAAAAGAGACAATAACCTTAGTAGAAAATCTTTTAGATAAAAATAATACAAACATTGTGAAAAACAAGAGATTATAAATCTGTTAACCATTTGCCTAGAACAAAATTATTTTCAATTTAATAATAAGATTTATACAAGTGACGAGGGTCTAATTATGGGTAATCCACTCAGCCCACTTTTATCCGAAATATTTATGGACTTTTTAGAAAACCAAATACATAAAAAACCAGAAAGCAATAAATTTCTTTATTGGTATAGATATGTAGATGATATTTTAACTTGTTTCACAGGAACTAAACGACAACTCAACAATTTCCTAAATTTCATAAACTCACTCCACCCTAAAATTAAATTTACTCTCGAAACTGAAACCGAGAGCACTATTAACTTTCTAGATTTGACTATTAAGACTCAATAAAAAACATGATTTTTCAATTTTTCATAAACCATCCCACACTGACATAACAATACACAACACCTCAGCATATCCTCGCCAACACAAAATAGCAGCATACAACAATAAAAGATCAAAACAACAGTTTCAAAGTTCTCACTTACATGGGCTACCCAACAGAAAAAACTTCCCCTTAAAAAAAAAGTAATATTAATGTAGCTTTCAAAACTAATAACACAACAGGAAAACATTTAAAAAATGCCAAAGACAAAATTTCATCAGAAAATAAATCAGGCGTCTATAAGTTGATTTGTGGTGCTTGTCCTAAGGTATACATATATTGGACAAACAGGAAGAACTTTTGGTAAACGGCTATCAGAACATAAAAGAAGTTATATCAGTAATAAAACAGACTCATCTTATGCTAACCACCTAATAGAAGTAGGTCACGTGTTCAACGAAGAGTTTAAAATTTTACATACCGAGAAAAAAGGGTTAAAACTCGGTTTACCAGAATCCCTAGAAATAAATAAACTAAAGTCGTCTGATATTTTATTAAATGACCAAATTGAAACAAGCTCCTCTCCCTTACTAAATTTATTTACTTAGACTATTAAAATTAGATTCAATAAATTACCTAGAAATATATGTACCTTTCCATTTAGTAATTAAAATTATATTGTACTTTTCCGCTTAGCAATTATTATTATAGATTTTCGTCAAGTAACGGCCCAACTTGTTCAATATTTAAAATTATTTACTTGCCCGACACTGATATCTGGTCGACTGCAATGAAATAAAACCGAATAGAACAGCTAATAATAATTCCAAAATTTCGTGAAATGTTGCGATGTGATGATATTTCTAGGTATGGCGGTGAACATTAGACAGCAAAACGACGTAAAAACTCAACTACTCCAATTTTAAAAATTAAGAGTAAACCAGTTTATGAGTATTGTATAGGATGTGGTTTTAGGTTAGCAGTGATATGTGTAGACTAAAAAGTATCCATTATTGCAATAATTTATGCTTGCAATAATTGTACAGGTTTGTATTTTTTGCAGAAATATCAGCAACTAAGGATAAAAATCCTAGGAGATTGTTATTACTGCATTAGCGGTGCCCCGAAGGAAAGACCGGATCATGCTGTCTTGTGTGTTCACATGGGACTGTCTATGGTGAAGGCTATCAAGTGAGTACAACAACAGAAATACGCAAGTAAAGTAATATTATCTGTATACAGTGAGCACGTAAAAGTTGGAAAAAATTCATTAAAATAGTTACAAAACAAGTGACAAAAGTTCGCCCAGACCCGTCGATTTTTAAATACATCTCTCAATCTGTTTATTAAAAAAAAAGTGCTGCAAATAATTTTTTAAAAGTTATGATCGCCATTTTTTTTAAACGGCAACCACCATTTTTTAAAATGTCATTCGAAGGAGTACATTTTTCTGCATACAGTACGTTAAATTTTAGGGAGTATTGCATGATGAAATTATCGAGAAAAAAAACATTTAACATTAATATAACACATTCATTACTTATCGTCGAACCTTTTTACAACTTACACTTTTTTGGTGTTTACGCTTTTTTCATTTACTTAGCAACGTGGACCTGGCTCTAACACATTAGTTGGTTACGCTCCTTGTAGTATTATACCTAGAAAAATATATATTTTGAATTCTTTATGGTAATACTTAGAAGTTTTTTTTTAGCTAGTTTTTTTAACGCCGTGTGGGTCGAGCGCGACCCGTATAGAGACAGTAGTATGATAGTAAGTAAGACAATATTCACTTACGCCGCAGAACGCTATAGTTATTTATCAGTGATAAGTGAATTATAATTGTCCTTTCTTAAATTAATTTAATAATTGTAACGTTAATTGTGTGTGTAGGAGATTTGTTCCTTTTCCTTTTGGCCCACCAGTTCAGTAAATTATATTAGCCTCACCACGCTGAAAGGGGTAGGCCCATTCATTAGTATTTACTTGTGATATCGTATTGAAAGTGCTGATAATGCAACGTTTAAGTGAGACAGAACGAATGGGCCTTTACAGTACATTCGAATTTTGACATTTAAATATGGTGGGTGTCATTTGGGGAAAATAAAATAATTTTTTATCTAAAAATGAGGCGTCTTAGAACAGCAATCTCTGAGAAATAAATTAGCGAAATACAACAACTTTCACGGGGTATTTCAAACGCTCGAGTTTCACGCGCCTTGGTTGCACACGTAATCCCACCAATCATCATCGAGGACACAACAGAAGAACTTGCAAACCGACAACACTGCGATCACCGAGCGTGCGGATAGCGGATAACCTTAAACTTTCATTTGAGCTGTCGTCTTTTCTGGGGCATTTTCGGTCGTATTTTCACAGAATGGAACAAAACACTGCTTGCTAGACATTTTAATCGAAATCGGAGGCTTTCAATTTACGCTAACCTCAAAACCAAAATGTTAACATCAACAAGCTGTCAAACGTCTAGTCATGAGCGATATGTAACTGCCGGTGATTAAATCACCGTGATTAAATCACCGTGATTATATAAAATATTAATACAAAGTGTAATTTACATCGTTTTACTTTCAATTCATACTTGTCCAGTGCTGCTTAATGCAGCCATACATTCACACAAACAAATTACGGCGAACGGTAAACATATCAGCTTGCAGATTGTGATGGCGTTAGTTTAAAACCACCGGAAGTGAAAAAAATATAAGTCGCCGTTAAGGAGTGATTGGAAAATCGCGATATCGCCCATCACTACAAACGTCAATTGAATGCTGATTTTGTACAAAGTTGCCGAGTCACCTTTTACACTATTGGCTTGGGATTGCTGACGTATTAATGGCGCGTTACGGATAATCGTTTAAATTGGACTTGTAAATAGGTGATTTTAATTATTTTTTTCTGGCTCTAATCTGCATCAAAATAGAAATTGAAAAAATACGGGTATTTTAATTTTTCATAAAATTTATGATTCCGCAATAAAAAAAATATGCTGAAAAGGCCCATTGAAATTTTGATAATGATTGACTATGGAGACAAGTCCCGAGCACAAACTATGGTTTGTGAATTATTTAATGGTAAATACCCTAATCGGCCTATTATACAATCAACTGTTAGCAAAATAGAAAAGAAGTTCCGAGATTGTGGTCATGTAAGAGATAATTTCACGAAGGGTCGTCCTACAATTACAGAAAATAAAGTTAGATGTTTTACTGACAATGGAGAAAAATCCTCACAAACTAAGTCGCGAAGTCGCAGCAGAACAGTCGACCGTTTTAAAATATTTGAAGAAGAATAAATGGCACACAAAATGAATTTAGTTCAAGAGCTTAACGAAGATGATTTCGACCGCAGAGTAGATTTTTACGAAACCATGATGGAACGATGTAATATCAATCCACATTTCTTAAGTCGAGTACTTTTCTCTGACGAGGCCACCTTCTGTTTAAATGGCACTGTCAATAGGCAAAATTGTCGATATTGATCACATGAAAATCCACATTGGATGGTGGAGGCCCATACTGTTTCCACAGAAAGTTAACGTGTGGGCTGGCATTGTTGGGACTACAATATTGGGTCCAATTTTAATTAATTCATTCATTAGATGGCGAAAAATATTTGGAGCTGCTCCAACAAAACATAATTCCAGAACTTGTCGCACTTTATCCAAATGGTGAAAACCCTAATGTACCGGAAAACTCCATATGGTTTCAGCAGGATGGCGCACCGCCAGATTATTCGGTAATAGTGCGTAATTATTTAAACGAAATTTTCCCACGCAGATGGATTGGTAGACACGGATCAACAGAATGGCCAGCTAGATCTCCGGACCTAACCCCATTGGATTATTTTTTATGTGGTTACCTTAAATCCAAAGTTTATTTTAATAGGCCGAACAATATTGAGGACTTAAAAGACAGAATTACTTACGAAATGGAAGAGGTGGACCCGAAACAATTATTTACGTTTTGCGAGAATTTCAGTTTCGACTTGGACATTGTCAAGAAGCAAATGGCGCGCAATTTGAACATTTGATATATATAATACAGCAAAAAATAATTATATTTTTTGCTGTATTCTTAAATTCTTGTATTTTTGTTTTATTACATTGTTATAAGTAGTTAAGTTTTTTTCTCGATAATTTCGTCATGCAATACTCCCTAGAATTTAACGTACTGTATGCAGAAAAATGTGCTCTTTCAATTGGCATTTTAAAAAATGGGGGTTGCCATTTAAAAAAATGGCGATGACGTTATAACTTAAAAAAAAAAATTTGCAGCATTTTGTTTTTAAATGAATAGATTGAGAAATGTATTTAAAAATCGACGGGTCTGAGCGAATTTTCGTCAGTTGTTTTGTAACTATTATTGAATTTATTCCAACCTTTACGTGCTCACTGTATATAAAATTGTCTAATGTGCTGATGGTTCTGTACTTTTATTGTTTTTTAAATTAAGTTTCTATGTTCTTTAATTCCGTTGTCTATATTTCCACCACTTTGAGTTTATAATACTTACATTTAATTTCGTAAGTACCAGATTTATTAAACCCACATAGACTTTAGCTTCAAATTCCAGTTCATATTTGGAGGACTCGAAACAGGTTATTTTTGAGGTCACTCTTTGGAAATAGCTACAAAATTGTCGTTCGTTATTTCCCCAGAAGTAGGATCCTTCCTAAGGGAAACTTAATTTGCAAGTTGTAACATATTGTATGTCTACAATGCCCACTAAATTACATGAATTAATATACCTGGTCAGATAGTAATGGTGGCTTTATGAATAATATCAGTTGAAAATGGAAATTAAATTTCCACTTAATATTCTTAACACGTTCGGGGTTGTAATACAAGCGGACGACTTATAAATTGTAATGGCGAAGCGATTCCGCTTATTGCACAGTACTTGTGCTCCGCAATAATCGTCCGTTCGCGTGGAAATAATACTGACTTCATTAAATTCCAATTATATTATTCCAACGGAAAAATACAGATGTCGGATAATTTTCTGCGGTAAAAATTAATTTCACGGTTATGATTTTATTAAAACGTCGAAAATCGCTCCTTTTAAGAAAAATTAAAGGAAATCTTAGGTATTAAAAATGAGAAACGAAAGTGTAATTAAGGCTAATTAATTAAGTCAGTGGCGTAAATATTCCACGTCCTTGTACTAATATCGACAGTCCCTCAGCATGAAATGTCGAATCTGGTGGTTCTGATATAAATTTATTCATATTCATCATCTATTGAAAAATTTTGTTCCTTTTGGCTCTATAATCCGACTTTTAACATTTCAAATTTAGAAAATGTAAAACCAATGTTTTGTCAATAAGGTATAATTATTTTTTTTTGTTTTTCTGGGCATTACATGTAAGTTGCAAGACTGTAATAATGCTTACGAGCATCAGGCGTAGTATGGGATAGTGAATTTTTAAAATTTGATTTCTTTCTAATTAATCTAAATGTTACTTACTGTCTCATGAATTTATTATTTTGTCAATTAGACGTCTCTTGGGCTTAAAAAATAAGGTCTACAGGATCCATACACCAATATTGACACCCCCCCCCCCGAGCAAAAAGGGCTTGTTTTGGTGTCTATTTTACGTACAAAAATGGAAAGGAAGCCCCAAACACCTTAAACCATAATTTCTTTGAAACCTATTGGTCCCCATTAGGGCCTCTAAAATAAAGAAAAAAAATCGGTAAAGGTGTTTACACAGAACTTCCCTCTTTATTTGTGCATGGCGGTCACTTTAAAAAATTAACATTTACGAAATGACACTGAAAATAATATTCGGAATTTAAAAAAAAATGAAAGTTTTTAACCACCACTGCACTTTCACTCAACGTGAATGAGGAATTGAAGTTGTGACAGATGGCAATAATATTTGGCGTATGCACCTATTATACCTTCATTGAAAAATGTACAGGGTGGTCATCCCAAGAAATAAGCCAGTCATGGTGAACATTTGTAAAGGTATTTGCGCAACCCTTTCATATTTGGCACCTGTCATTTAGTATTGAACTTTTGTTGTTGGATGAGCACTCTGAATATTTTTTTGACCAAAATTTATCAGGTTTTGTTTGTAATAGTAGTGATAACTATATTCCGATTATTATTTTCACCGTCATTTCGTAATTATTAATTTTTTAGAGTGACCGCCATGCACAAATGAAGAGGGAAGTTCTGTGTAAACACCTTTAAAAAACTCTCATAATTTTTTTTCTTCTGAAATATGTTTAAAATGTCATGAAACGTGGAAATTTTAAATTTGTGCAAACAGACATTTTTTCCATCTATTCTAGTGGTAAAATATTTTTCCAAGATGGTAAAAAAATGTTGCAATTTTTTTTCCGAAATAGGTTTGGAATGTCATGAAACGTGGACATTTTAATTTTGAGCAAAAACAAATGTTTCATCTATTCCATAGTAGTGATAAATAGATTAAAACTTTTCTCAATTTTTTTTTTTATTTTTCAAAAATATTTTTAAATTTGTTTTTGTTGAAATAGGTTTAGAATGCCATGGAAACGTCAACATTTTAAATTTGAACAAAGAAAAAAAAATTACATCTATTTTAGTGGTAAAATTTTTTCAAAAATTGCATTTTTAAAAAAAATAGGTTTAGAACGCTATGAAACGTGAAAATTTTAAATTTAAAAAAAGAAAATCTTTTTTCATCTTAGTGATAAGAACTTTTTCAAAAATGTTGGTGAAAAAAATTTTTCAATTTTTTTTTTCTGAAATAGGTTAGCGTGTCATGAAACGTGGAAATTTTAAATTTGAGCAAAAAAAATTGTTTTATCTTGGTAAAACATTTTTCAAAAATGTTGGTGAAAAGAATTTATTTTTTTTTTCTGATGTAGGTTTAGCGTGTCATGAAACGTGGAAATTTTAAATTTGAGCAAGAATTTTTGTTTTCATTATTTATTCCCGTTAGACGGTCCACCCTGTATATTTTCCAGTGAAATATTTACCATTTCTTCGCTGACAGTAGCGTCAACTACCTACCAAATTTGACTGCTCTCCGTCGAGTAGTTTTTTAGTAAATGCACCAACAGACACACAGACAGACTGACGGAGTTGAAAAACCTATATTTTCGTAATCTACGTGTTCTGAAACGTCAAAATCCGAAGAAATCTCGGAGGGTGATTTTTTCTCGAATACAATACTTCCCTTCGGTATGCGAGGGAAGTAAAAAATTAGTCGAATATATTTGTTATGATAAAGAGTCGCGGAAAATTTTATTACATCATATTATTCGTAATCAAGAAAAGATAGGTGAAGATCCGTTGTTTTTATCAGTCAATGTCAAATGTAATTATTTCATACTTATTCATAGAAATTGTCTTGGTTTTGCATGGAACATCTTTATAAGTGGCTTTATGTCTTTCTGATGAGCTCCAGAATAAGGGCGAAAAACGTTTCAAAGGCTAAGCATTTCCAAGAAACAGAATGATAGATTTCATGAAAATTTAATCCATTAGAAGGAAAATTTTTTAAGACAAGGTAGATAAATAAATTCATTTTAAGTCTTTGTTCTCATTTTTAACTGAATCTTCATGATTGTAGGGGGTTATGTAGATACTAGTTTAATCTGCATGGCCGTAGGGGACTGTGTGGATGCTAGTGTTAGAATGAAAATTGTCAAATAAGATAGACAAATTTATTTTAGGACTTTAATTTGCTAGCATAACAAGAATTCAGGTTATCGAAAGAATGCAAAGATTTCATTAATATATTTTTACACAGTTTTTCTTTTAATTATGGATAGTTATTTTTTCTTCTGTTTGCAAAATCCTATAAAGAATATTTTCACACCCTCTGTGTAAGATCTAAAATTCAATTTTTTAATTTTTTTTAACGAGAAATCACGTTTGTTAGATAGAAGGGGGGTAGCTTGGAAACCTTGAGTAACAAATCATCACCCTGGAGTAAAGGACACCCTCTTAGAGTAAAGAACGCTCCCTTGGAACCAAAAATGACCCCCTTGTCTTGACTTATTACCCATCGTCAGAGAAAATTATTATTATTAAATTCTTCGACAGTAGTTTTATATTTCACGTCAATTTCTGAGTGTTTTGGTACCAAACACAACTGAAATTTATCCAAAATATAAAACTAGAGTAGAGTAGAAACTTTTAATAATAATAATAATTTTCTCCGAAGGTGGTTAATAAATGTAATCAAATACAATAATTTGCATTTAAACTGTGGAAAAAATCTCAGGTTGAACGTGAAGTCAATAAGTTATATCATAATTTAACTGTAAAAGAATTTATATATAAGCACATCAAAATAAAATTCCATTTTAACATAAATATTCTCAGAGAACTTTTCCCATTAAAGTAGTCTCGAGGCCAATAAACACTTCAAACAAACTGAATAAAGTGACTTTGTTAAATTGTTTGCCTTTGTTGTATGTATCAGCGCTTCGATTTTTCCCATCTGTTTTTTCGGCCAGCTTAAACAACATTAAACTCTTTTGAACTTTCGTGTGTACGTGTTTCAAGCGGATGAGCTGCAACCCTCGCTGAAGTGTGCGGATCATGCATATGGATCTATTTTCGGAATCGAAAAGTAAAAAATTGATATTTATTCAGAAAGATATCTCACTTAAGTTCCTGTGGGAGACCTCACGGGGTTTGAGTTTCATATTGGTAGCTGTAGAATGGAATATGGCAAGTATTGTCAATCTACAGTGCGTTTCATAAGTACAACTAATTATCAGTTTACTTAAATTACTATATTAGTCATAATCCATTATTGACAATATCATTTGTTTTCTTGCTGTTGAGCTTCAAACAGAAATCTTTACAGATCCTCTTTACTCACTTAAGAAGGCATTGTATCGATCCAGACTATCAACTGACTATAAGAACAGAGGTTCTTCAAAAATACGCCACGTGTTCTGATATCTTCTTCGGCGCTTTTCCTTAATGAAATTGTTTCCACTATTTGTTTTTTAATTTATTAAGTACATTTTCCTTTTTTTGTGTGATATTGTAATGATATATTTGTGCATTGTCCTACTCTATAAAAAATCATGTGCTGTTGAACGGTGCATGCAAAATAAATAAATTAATAGATAACATTCACCACAGTGCATTTATTTACATCATACTGAAGCACCTTTGTGTATGTTAAATTGTTACGAAAATGACTATCAGTATCATTAACATAAACAATTATGTCTTGTATATGTCCTCTCTACTGTAAACTTTTTCAATATTCCTTGAACTAATCTCTGCAAGGTAGATTGTCTTATTGTTCGCCTGAAAGCCTAAAACAATTTAGTATCTAATTTTCAGACAGTACAAGAAAGTATTAAGTCGTTTGGACGTTTACGTCTGGAACAACTGAAAGCACTTTGTGTTGACCTGCCTTGCAATAGGGTCCATAAATTTATTTTTAAGGCAAATATTATGTATTTATTTAAAGGGATGTTCTGCAGCAACTATATGTAATGTACTCTACGATGATGTAAAAATATATGAAATATGACTATTGCGTGTTAAGGAACATTAATTAAATCTTGGTTGCGTAACTGCTTATTCCTAAGTTCGTGACCGATCAATGAAATTAATTTGGTTTATGTAACCGGGTGCAAACGTGATTTCGTAAATTCGTCGTATATGTTTCATACATTTCTCCAAGCGATAAACGCGAAATTTTTACAGTAACATCTGCCAAATAATAAGCTTTTCGAATGACGTAATAAAATAAAGTATTGTATATCACCTTATCTAAGAAAAATTATATGTAAAAACTACTTACATGTATTAAGTTTAAAATACTACATGTCCGCTTGTTTTTAGAAAATATTTTTTCCGATGTCTTAATGAACTTTCAATTTTAAAATGATTCAATGAATTGATTGGGAAATAAATGTAAGCTGTTTAAGCCTTTTCAGATCAGTCCTCCAATACGTAAATATCTAGCAATTCAGGTAAATAACAAAGTGGGCTTAGGTTGAAAACAAATTAAACCTACACACTTCATTAGTAATTCCGATAACGCACCATCTCAGTAAATTTAGTCGTAATAGCCAAGACCTGGTCAAGCTTTTTGTTACGAATAAACAACTGAGCCACGGTTGTTTATATCACTATTCAGAAAATTATCTCACAATATTAAAAGCAACAAACGTCACAATTTCCTTCGATATAACTTTTAGTTAATGTATGCCTAGAATATTTTATAAATGTTTTATGAGAGTCTGTATATTTACTTACTTTAACCTTTATTTTGTTTCAGTTTCGCGTGAATAACGTTTTCGTATCCTTTGAATTAATCCGTCTAGAGCTATTTGTTCAACAAAACTTTCCCAATTAATATTTGTATACTACTGGAAATATATAATTTAGGTTCATATTAAACTTGTATGACCTTTAATATATGTGGAATATAATTGGGCGTTTCGGTGACTTAGCTACTGTATGATTTGCAATTAGGATGTGAAAATTCCTGGATGACCTTTCATCCCTGAAGAGGTTAATACGAGAGGTTTAAGTTCAAATACATTATAATCATCAAACATTGAAACGCAAGCCGTTCGATTGTCTTAAAGGCAGTAATAATTATTAACTAACAGTCCGCAATATCTTAATAGAAAAATTAGAAGGTAATTAGCGCTAATTAAATCCTTATTTCGGACTGATTTTCGTACGTGAATTATAACTTGAGTTCATTTGAGCGACAGTTGCTGAGGAATGGCGTACCGCGTGTGAATAATTATGTAATGTGGGAAGCCTAAAAAATGATATTAATACTTGGGATATAGTTGACACAATTGTAAACGAAAATACCTGTTATATTTTTAATGAAAAACATACAGGGTGGCCATTCTAGGAAATAATCTGATTCTGGTGGAAATCTGTGGAATTATTTACGCGATCCATTAACTAAAAGTAC
Source organism: Stenurella melanura (assembly GCA_963583905.1). Classification (NCBI taxonomy): domain Eukaryota; kingdom Metazoa; phylum Arthropoda; class Insecta; order Coleoptera; family Cerambycidae; genus Stenurella; species Stenurella melanura. The sequence continues at coordinate 1,240,617 of OY757311.1, forward strand.
ATTACGTTTTTCATTTTGGTAATAGTAATATTTAGAATATTATTTTCCTCTGTCATTTTTTAATTAATTATTTTGAGAGTGACAATTCTGTTTATTTTTACTAAAAGTATATCAAGTGTCCACCTCAGTAATATTATTTTCTACCAGCCTTTCTTAATTAACTATTTTCAGGGCGACCAATATGTAATTTTTCAGATTCTCCTCATGATAATAGCGACAACTGCTTTGAAAATAATATTTCCTCTGAGTCAAATCCTAATTAGGTTTCCAAATGACCATATATTAGAGATTCTCTAAATCTAAAGACAAAGCTGTCCTGAAAAGGTCCAAACTATAACTTCTTTTTGGAGAGCTTAGTCTTTGAATTCAACGATTACCTAATATGTGTACTGCGTGAAAAATCGGTCCCTTTTCGACTTGAGCTTTTCACTTATAGGTAAAAACAAAGCCTCACCCTATCAAACTTTTTTTGTTTCATTTATGGTACCAAAAACTATTCGTATCTGAAATGTCGGCTTTTTTGGTTCTAGTAAGAGTTGAAAACATCTGGACATTAGGATATAAGGACCGGTATAATCAAGAGACACTGAAATAAAAAGTGGCCATGTATGTGTTTTGCACAAATCATTTGTTTTTGTCTTCTATTGTCTACTTAATATAAGAAATTATTAATTATCGTTATCATAGGGCAACATTTTACCCTATTAGATGTGAATGGAATTATTGGATTCTTTTAAGAACATGTCGATTGAAACAAGATACGTGTGTCACCATCTAAGGCGCAATTCAACGTATAGGTATAAATTTATTAGCAACGAACGGATAAGAACATTTTCGCCGGATGCGGAAACAAGAACGGAACTAATTTCAACAAATCGTCACGCTACAGGTCATATCCTGAGTTGAATGCTTCTATTTTTAGATGTGTGATTCTAAATTGATCCTTTCCAAATATTTAATATAGTTGTGTGGCAGATATCTTCTTACAATTTTATATACGAAATTCTTGTATTCCCTTTTAGATACTGATATTATATACAAAAGTAGTAAGAAAACTTCCTATAAACATATGTCCTGAAATTATTCCTAAGGGAGGTACGGCCCTTTGAGAATGGCATATAAATATAGGTTTTTACTGGTTTTCTTGCAAAAACTCACTATGAGACTTTATTCTGGATCTCAATTGTTACGGCTTATTTTTGTACAATACTAATTAAAATTAATTTCATAGGTAGATACATGGAGAACAGATCATTTAAAATTTGAGTTAAAATAGGGAAACGAATTTTGTTTCTCTATTTTAACTCACAATTTTAAATTTGTATTTATTACTAATATCCTATCTTGATCTCCTGTTTTATTCTTCACAAGTACTCATTATGCTTATTTTCTGAGACAGCAACTACTCGATTTGTTAGATGAAGTTCAATTGCTTTCGAGTTGAATTACGATTTTCATACATGAACTACTCCGGTTCACTTCATTCTGGTGATTTAACGGCATTTGGATGGAGTGTGTCCATTCCACTGGATAGGAAAACATGGCCCATGACTTGGCCTCCTCGATCACCAGTTTTAAATCCAATGGATCAAACGACTAGAGAACCACAAATAATAGTGTTAGTCATACTAAGTCCTTCATAGAACAAGAAAGAAATCATTTTAATCAACATTTACAGTTTTCATTAATATTAAGATTGTATCTTAATCATCATGAAGGTTTCTTCAAAAACAATTATGACATTATCTTAGAAAACACATGATAGACACTAATTTTTCTTATTATTCTTGTACACCAAGTTGTCCCAAAATATTTCAGAATTACCAAAAACATATTTATAGGATATTCTCAGAGAACTGTGGCTCCCTTAGAAAACATGTTCACACATGTTTTGTTACTAGTTTTGCACGTAGAATCAATTACCCCTGAAAGATAATGCGGAAAGAAGTTATCTATTGTATAAGATATTTACAGTTATATCGAAACATATTCTTTATAGGATTTTGCAAACAGCAGAAAAAATAGCTATCTATAACTAAAAGAAAAACTTTGTGCAAAAATATCAATGAAATCCTTGCATTCTTTCGATAACCTGAATTCTGGTTATGCTAGAAAATTAAAATCCTAAAATGAATTTGTCTAATTTCTTATTTGACAATTCTCATTCTAACACTAGCATCCACACAGTCCCCTACGGCCATGCAGATTAAACTAGTATCTACGATTATGAAGATTCAGTTAAAAATGAGAAAAAAAGGCCTAAAATGAATTTATTTATCTACATTGTCTTAAAAAATAGGCTCCAATACTAGCTAGCTAATAGATAGGTGAGGCTGCTTTTATCAGTCAATGTCAAATATAATTATTTCACACTTATTCATAGAAATTGTCTTGGTTTTGCATCTTAATGAGTGGCTTATGTCTTTCTGATGAGCTCCAGAATAAGGGCGAAAAACTTTTCAAAGGCTTAGCATTTCCAAGAAACAGAATGATAGATTTCATGAAAATGTAATCCATTAGAATGATTTTTTTTATAGCAAAATCGAAGAAATGTTATGTATGCAACAAGCTAAGCTTTAATAATTGCAATGTAGGTATACTCCATAATAAATTATTATTGCTATATTTTAACCCACTGGTACGTTATAGAGATTTTGTCGCGCAATGTGGTGATTCGTCCTCGTTATAGCAATTTATTAATTACACTAGCTAAAAAGACTACATTTTGATATGCTTTTTATCCCTGTTGGGATGATTCAGTACATTTTCAGCAGAGGGTCGCAAGATGACTCAGTACATTTTAACATGTTTTATTTTTCTTTTTTTTTTGCACTGACTAAAGTAAAGGCTAACTACATTTTGAAACACAGAAAGGGCATCGGTTCTATTTTTATTTAGTAAATGAAAATAAGGAAATGAATGATGATATTTTAAACATAACATTACATTATTTCTTTGCACCTATATCGCACAGAGAATTTATCAATTTGCAATATTTTTTAAAATAATTCTATGGAATGCATTCTCGTAAATAACGTTTATTTTAAATTTTTCGGAAAAATTCTATTTCAGATTGTTTGTCCAAAAAGGTCTGTGCCTTGTATTGGTTATAGAGATTGATCGACGGAATAGTTAATTTTCGATTTTTATTAGGAAACTGTTCGGAATTTCTGGAACTTATAAAAAAAAATCAAGTTTTCCAGGATTTGTAGATTCGCTTTTGATGTATCAAATTTCTCACAAGCGTCAACTAATAGACCTAATCGAGCCCTACATTGCAATTTTTGAAAATCAATATCGGACCTTCGGTTCGGGAGTTATTAATTTCTTTGAAAAAGTTGTGGCCGTGTACACTTGATCCCATCAAGTCCCATCGAAATCGATAAATATTCTGGACAGTTATAATGCTTCCTAGCCCGATTTCGAGAAAACCAGTTTTTTGCAAAAAAATTCAATTTTCATTTGTTTTTCGACATAATCTCTGGTATACTTATTTGTAGAGCTTTGCCAGCGGCACCATTTCTTTTTTAAAATATCTCGATGCGACTACCCGTTACCGAATTATTCAGTTTTTCCCGAAAAACTCGAAACGACTATATCGGTTACTTTCGGTTTCTAAACGGAGCCGAGCTTCCAGCGTTAAGGTTTTCTAAAGACCTCCTATTAACCACCCAAGTTTCATCTAAATCCGAAAACTGTTTAGGGGGGCTGGGCGTGACAGACAAACAGACAGACCGACTGACCGACGGACGGAATTTTCTAAATTCGGTAGATATGACTTTCATTTCGATCCGTCGTTTTTTTCAGATTTCAATGGTCCACCGAAAAAATGCAAAATCTATACTACATTTTTTTTTGAAAATGTGGTAACAAGTTTACAAACAAAAAGTCTTGATTTGATATAAAAATATATCACGTAAAGTTTATTTATATTTTCGCATATAATTATGTTGTCATTTTTATTTCTCTCTCCTTGCATTAGGAGAGACTTTATTAACACTTTACTTTAAACTCACGACAGATAAAACCAAGGATCTAGCTTTCCATTATACAGACTTCTCTTTGACTTCCAGATATGTCCAGCAAACAGCCAATTCTCCAGTAGACATGAGGGTGGGAATCCACACAGGAGCCGTCCTAGCCGGGGTTTTAGGCCAAAGGCAATGGCAGTTCGACGTTTACTCTAAGGACGTCGAATTAGCCAACAAAATGGAGAGCAGCGGCCTGCCTGGGTGAGACACACTTTTATTATTTGCTTTAGTTGCTGCGCCGGGTAGGGAATTTCAATTAGCCTGGGTAAAATATATGAAAATTTGCCTTATTAAGGAATAGCAAGAATAGTTCGATTTCGTTGTAAATATTTTTCAACACCTATTTATTTATATGACAATTATTAGCATTTTTTGGTGAAAAATCGTACCTGTAATTTACTGTAGTGAATTATCGATAATTCACTGCATTCGGCCAATCACAAATACAAATTCCATAATTCTCTGTTTTACTGATCCAATGATATAGTTAATGCACCAACAGACAGACAGACTGACGGAATTGAAAAACCTATATTTTCGAAATCTACTTGATCTGAAATGTTAAAATCCGAAAAAATCTCGGAGGGTGATTTTTTCTCGAATACAATAGGTACTTCCCTTCGGTATGCGAAGAAAAGTTCCTCTAGCAAATTTGGTCAAGAGGCTGTTGAGTGTTGAGTTATTGCAAAAATACGAAAAATAATATGAATTTCGACACATTGTATCTTCTTCCACAGCAACATTTTACCAAAGCATATTTTATTATATCCCCATGTTTTGGTCCAAAGACTCTACCCCTGCACTATGGCCTATTATTAATGGTCCACCGTGTATAATTATGACAAATAGCATTTCTTGGTGAAATATCGTAATTCGTAATTCTCTGTAATGAATTATCGATTCGTAGTTCTCTACTTCTGACCAATCACAAATTCAAAAATCACTGCTTCACTGATATTCTAAATCGACGGCGATCAACTCTTGCTGCGGCTGACAATCAACTCGCTGACAGTCACATACATTGTTGTATATTGTTTGTTTACATTTTCCACTTTTTACGAGTAGGTAATCTATCAAATTTGAGTCTAATTTATTTCTTTAATAGGTGTGGAAAAACATAGTATTATTACATTCGCTAGTATGACCATTATTCACTCAGAAGATTTGTGACACTTGCCTTTCGACTCGTGGGCTCAAACATCATCTTCGTGAATAATGACTATCACAACTGCTCATATAATAACATATTTTTATCAGTGAAGGAATTGTGTTTTTTTGGCATTACTTGTAAAATACGTATGAAATAAGAAAGTATTCAGGAACCCTTTTAAGTAAATATAAGTTCCTTTTAATTTTTAACATATGTAGGTTTCATTTTCTTTTATACAATAAAACTATGTTCCATATTACATTATTATGAAATTACATCATACTTTTTCAAGAAACAAATAATAGATGCAAGTGAATAATAAAAATACATCATAAACAATAAACTGAGCTTTTAGCAAAAAAAATAAATAAAAAAATCAAATTTTAAATGTCTTCTCTCGGTCAATTGCTATCATATAGCAACAACAAGAAAAACATTAAATAAAAATTTCTCCTCTTTAAAAATAGTCTCTTAATAATTTTTACGTTAGTGGGTCTTCAAGTAAGTGACGAAAAACCATAGATCCACTCACAATAACCTTCTTTTAATCACGTTCCACCCAAAGTACAGCTAAGGACTATTAGTACAGGCAATGAATGCAAAATGTTGTAGAAACCTCGCAAAAATTAATAAAAGAATCATCTCAGGGATTCAAGTAGTTAATAATCTGTAGAATGGAATGATGCATTCTTTGCACTTCCAAGTTCCGGGAAAATTTTAAAAAAATTGGAAAAACTGTTTGATTTTCGTTTTTTTTGCTCTAACGGCTAAAATAATGAAAATACAGAGAAAAGTTTTCAACAAAATTTGTAGCTCGTCCCTTTCTCTACAAAATAGGTCTTTACACATTTTTGTCTTACGTTTAGGAGATAAATCCAGTTTTCCACTTACAGTTTTAAGCCGCTCCGAAATGCGCGGAAAATGAGAATTCTCTGGGAATTTCGTACGACCGGACATATCGATCGATAATTATTACTATTCAGAGCCGCCAAAAAAAATGAAAACAGCGTAAAATATAGAGAAAAGTGTCAGCTTTAATGTGGAACTAATCACAAATACAAATTTTTATCATAGAGAAAAAAGTGTTAGAAGATGGCTTAGTAAACTTTATACAGTTGATTTATTCACATCTTCGAGTTGTATGCATCCTGGCTATTTCTCCCGTAACAGTGGATGCTTTATCACTACATGGATTCGATTCCATGCACTTTAGTCTATATTTCGTGAAAATTTCATTAAAGAATGTTAAGAAACAAATAAGTTGTAGATGTTTTACTGTATAATTGTGCATTTTCTGAACGTGTATGAATAATGTAGACAAATTCAAAAAGTACTGCGCGCATTTAAAAAACTCTAAAGTCATTCGAAAGAATATGTTCTATTGTACTATAGTCCAAAAATTAAGACTGTGCTATTATTATTACTTAAGACATAACGAATTGAACTCCAAAATTTGGAGGTGATTGATCGATGAGAAATATACCCTCTACTTTGATCGCAAGGCATATTTTTCCAACAAAAGCAATTGCAATAAAATGTTAATTGGATTAATATATCCTTATACAAGAATATATGAGAAAAATGAATTATCATTCTAACGACTCCCGGCAAAGATATGAATAAATCTGTGGATCAACTGTACAAAGTTCACTAAGTCATCTTCTGACACTTTCTCTCTTTGATAAAATTTTTTATGAATTTTGTGATTAGTTCCACATTAGAGCTGAGACTTTTCTCTACATTTCATGTTATTTTCATTTTTTTTGGGGCTCTGAATAGTAAGAATTATCGATCGATGAGCCCGGTCGTACGAAACTCCTGGAGAATTCTCATTTTTCGCTCATTTCGAAGCGGCTTTAAACTACAAGTGGAAAACTCGATTTATCTTCTAAACGGCTTAAGTAAGACAAAAATTTGTAAAGACCTTTTTTGCAGAGAAGAAGACGATCTACAATTTTTGTTGGGAACTTCTTTCTGTATTTTCATTATTTTGACCACTAGAGCAAAAAAACCGAAAATCAAAAAGTTTTTACAAATTTTCTTGAATTTTCCCGGAACTTGGAAGTGCAAAAATGCATCACCTCGTTCTCCAGGTTATTACCTACTTAAATCCCAGAGACGATCCTTTTATTAATTTTTGTTACCCTAAATTGTTAATTTGCCTGTACTATATCGCTTTTTTCAAAGATAAGTATTTTTATAGATATTTCCACAAAAAATTGGATTATTCTTGCTACTCCTTATTGATATTTAATTTACCTGCACTATTAAATTAAAATTAACACTTGGTTTCATTTCAATCTGCAGGGGTAATGCGGCATACTATACTAATTTTGAAGGTATTCCCTGTAAACGTAGATTGAAGTAGATGGGAATAATTAAAATAAGATAACACGAGGATATTCGTAGTTGGTTTATATTCGTTTATAACGAGGTTCTATATTTATTTCGCTTGACGGATTCCTATTATGCGGGTTACTTGTAGTATTTACAAATTTCTGCTACGTTTAAATATTCAGGACCGCTAAATAGAAGCTCGACTATGAAATAATTTAATTTGTTCTGGTGTTTATATATTTATTTAAACTTAATATTTAGTAAGTTTACTATGAATTATAAAATCGTGTCGAGTGTCGAGGGCTGTTCTGTCATCCTATTTTCACCATAAAGGCGATGTAACCTTCTGCTGTCGAACTAATCCATTATTATTGACGTCAACTTAAATGATATTCAAGACATCTAAAGTAAATTGCTGACATGTTTACGTTAGTGTTTCAAAAACGTTACCCCAATTTCGTCTTCTTATTTAAATATGTTTTAATAACACATGTGATGTAGCTCTTTCGATTTTGTTTTAGCTTCCTTTTGACAAAGGAGTATTTTGTTTAAGTAGATATGTGAATTTGTGAAAATCTTAAGTTAAATTAATTAAACGTGGATATTACTGGACGTCAATCTATACCATATCTGTACCATATTTATGTGTTTGTTCATTTAAGGTTAAATTATTTTTGAATTTCTGATTACTGACCAAGAGCTATGTAATTGTTGTTTTTGGGTATGCTTCAAGCTGTGATTTCAGAGTTAATATTAACCCTTCACAATAACTATATTATCAGGTATCATTTCTTAAGGAAACATGACCAGAGGTTGAGGGGCTGCAACAAATAACGTCAAAACCAAGGTTGATTCAAAGTACTACACTATATAGAACAGGTCCACTATATCTGACATAGGACATTCGGTATTTCGTTTCAAAACAGTTTCGAATTTTTGTTTTATTATTTCAGCAATTCGCCATTCATTCATAATGTCAAAGATCGAATACAATATTCATTTCATCAACTACAATAAATATTTATATCTCCAGAATATGTTCGAAGTTGTGTATGGCTACAAAAATTTGTGAAGCATTGTGGTTCATGGATTTCAAATTTTCTTAGACAGTTGAATCCATAATCCCAGTAGCAACTGCGTCATCCACATACATTTTGCAGATTTGAGTGATATTAATCACAAAAAAATATTTTGAACAGATATTTTTTAATCTATTTCTATTACTGCTTATAGTCAATGATTTTACGGTAACAAAATTACTAAAACCTTCAGGTGACTGTAAAATGAGATTCTACATTTATAGAATTCATAAAATTACGAAATATTTCATTATAAGTCATAGGCATTGTTTTATTTTTATAGAAGAGTCCACATATCTGACTCTACATTGTCTTTCCTGAATGGGGAATTCGAGGTAGAACCAGGGTATGGAGAGAAGAGAGATGAGGCTCTCCGCATAGCAGGACTGAAAACATTTTTCATAGTTAAAGTACTCAAACCAGTAAGTATTCTTCTAATTAACTTGAATTGAATAAACTGAATAGTCTGCATTTCCTAGTGTGCTGATTATTACTTTTCTCGTTCTCTATAGAAGTAGTCTATAGAATCTACGCAAATATCGATATTCCATGAGGAACTAGTTGCAACAAATATTATTTATTTACCAATATAATCTTTTTATATTTAGAAATAACAATAAAAATGTAGAAAAATATTACTTATCTTGCGAAAAATATATTTTTATTCACTTTAAAGGAGACTTTTACAAATTACAAATTTATATTAACATAATTGACGTAGGAGGATCATACATACAGATTACCGATAAATATGTTGACTAATTAAAGCTGAAGTTCTACAACAGTAGTGCTGATGAATATGGCAGCCAGCCTTCAATAAAAAATACGAGATGCTTAAAGTGAACTTCATATTTCTAAGTCAAATAAAAAATTCCCGACGAAGGAGTGAACACGGCGCGCGACCCAAAAAAAGCCATAAAACTCGGCCATAAAAGTGTCAAAGCCGACGTAATTTATTGCGGCTCAGGACCGTACTTAAAATTATTGTGCCGTGAGTTACAATCTAATTAATTTAATGTATGGTTGATAAATAAATAGTTGAAACATATTCTTTATAGGATTTTGCAAACAGCAGAAAAATAACTATCTATAACTAAAATCAAAACTCTGTGTAAAAATATTAATGAAATACACAGAGTTTTGATTTTAGTTATAGATAGTTATTTTTCTGCTGTTTGCAAAATCCTATAAAGAATATATTTCAATACAGTTATAAGCAAACAAATAATAATTCATTTTTAAAAATAAATAGTTATTTGTTACAGTGATAATGATAAATTTAAAAAAATTATTCTGTTTTGCTTGTGTTAAGATACGAATAATATTTTATATATTGGTTGAGCATTGATGAATTTTATTAGTCTAAATTAAAATTATACCAAATATTCTTTTGTTGCTCAGTTTCGCCAATAATAATTTAATATACCTATCGAATTATTATTGTTGCCCAGCAAGGTCCACGAGGAGGTACGAGCAATTCTTGCCAAAAAATGTGGGTTCAGAGTTAAGGTTATCGATATTATTAAAATAGGTCAAAGAAATAATGTAAATTTTTAAATTCATTAAATAAAGAAAATATTGAATTTATGTCAATAACCCGTAATCTAATTAACCCAGATTAAATAAATAAATAAAATTCTAGAAAACAAACAAATAATAGAAATAAATAAATTCAATTCTGGACAGCAAATAAATAACTATAAAATAAATAAATTCAGTTCTGAAAAAGAAACAAATAAATAATTATCAAATAAAATATGTATACATATAATGTAATAAATAAAAATCACGTTATATTGCCTTTGCGGGTATGTAAAATACTAATAAAACGATAAATTCACAATGTACACTAAATCAAATCACATATAACATTTTATTTAAAACTCTAATCACTGCACTCACTCAACACTTCACAACCACTTTCTAAATCGGTATTATCGTCGGCATCTGTATCTACAGATATTATTAAACGGTCTTGATTAGGGCTGATGCTTTTTTCTAACTTAATAAATTCATCTTCAATTTTAATGACATGCTGAATACACTTTTTCCAATTACTTGGTGTTATTTCTGCCACTTTCGCTTTAATAAGGTCGACTACTTTGGCATCAAATTTGGGGAAGGCGTTATTTTTGCGAATACTTCTTTTCAGCTTACTCCATGTTAGTTCTACCGGGTTAAAAATGCAAAAATATGGGGGTAACAGTAAAACTGTATGCCCTTAAGCTTTACCCATGATATCAATCACATATTGTTTTGGAAAGTTTTGCTTCTTAACAATTTCCAAAAGATCTTTCTTCCTAAAATTTTCTTCAAATTCCAAATTATGTTTTCGGAGAAATTCTTGAATATTTTTTTTCTTTGTTCCCGTATTTGGTATTTTCTCAATTTGTCGCGAATGATACCAAGCATCGTCTAAAACAATTACGCTATTTTCTTCTATATTTGGTAGCAATGAAGTCTGAAACCATGCTTCAAAAATGTCCGCAGTCATATTTTGGTGATAGTCAACGTTTGATTCTTCAATTTTTCTTCCCACTTAATTTGAGACCATTATGCACCCATCCATTTTCTGATCCACAATGTACAATTACTAATCTGATTCCTTTATTTGCAGGCATATCAACTTTACATTTCTTTGAACCATCTATCCAGCCTGTTTTCACTGTATCATGGGTATCATACCAAGTTTCATCTAAATAATAAATAGGTCGTTGTTCATTTCGAATTTTTTTTATATTTTCCAAATATTCATTACGCCACTGCACAATTCTGAAGCTTTCCATAATACCTGCCCTTTTATTAATAATCTTGAACCTAAATCCTATCTTTATTATCCAGCGCCGAAGTGTTGCTTGACTAACTGACACTGCACCATTTGTTTTCAGTTCCATTTGTATTGATTCCACCGTTGGTACCTCATTTTCCATATACTTGCTATAAATTAAATCTCTTAACAATTTCACCATAGACGAATCTAATGATCGTGCTGCTCCTTTATCCGATCTAACTTTTCGATTAGGTACCACATCCTTAATTATTTTAGATAGACCGAAATTTCTGTTAAGTAGGCCGTTTTTTCCACGGCTCCTTTTTCACCTTCACTTTCTTTTATATTTTTATGAACGTTTAAAACTACTTTTTTAGTATGTTCGCATAAATATTGTCTTGAACTTTTCTCTGTAATTTCCGAGCCATTATCATTTCCCATATCTTCGTTAAATTCCGTGCTGGTGATAGGTTGAGGATCTTCCCAAGGCCTGAACATTATCACAATATTATTATACCACAACCACTAAATAACGGAATACACTCGAATATTTCACCATCCGCCGGAATATTTTTACACAACTACATAAAATACGCTTAAACAAAGAGCAATTTCACTTATCTGTTAAAGTATTATACATTCTGGGCACTCACAATCAAAATAAAATGTAAACACTGAACCAAACACTGTATTATTGTATGAAGCACATAACCTATATATTCTAAATAAAACATAAATCTTCTTACTTTTTATTGGGTATTTTGCCACTGAAAAATATTTAAAAATTTTAATGAAAAACCCTCTGCGCCAAACGGATCAGACAGAGGTTGGTTCTTGATACTTGACTGTTTCAAAAAGTCTCACACCTAAAAATATATAAACTAGAACAATATTATAAACTAAAAACTCAAAATCAAAGCTATAGGAAGTTAACGTTTCGGAAGAGAATCTACTTCCGTTCTCAAAACTTTTTTGGCCGTCAACCATGACAGTTCTTTGTTTATGTATTTCCATAGTCACGTGAGACATTAAATTATATTTATCTTATTTTTACTTACTTCGTCTCTAAGGATGGGCAACCAACTAGTACAAAAATCTATTGAATAATTAGAAACGCATCTATAGTGCAGTAAAAAAAGCATTTTAATTTGCACAGTCTGGATACAGCAAGATTATGATTTTATCCTGTTTGGGGTATCATTGGGAGTATATCCCTAAGTTTTGGACCTCGAAAACCTTGTGCTACTTTTTTTATAAACAATTGAATTTTTTTTACTGCGTTTTTCGAGCTTAAAATATGAATAACTCCGGTTCTATAAGTCGGATCGGGGCAAACTAAAAACCAATCTCTTCGTAATAAAATTGCCAATAAATTGTCGTTGGTTTCAATTCTCTTAAATACGTACATAACCTACAAAACTGAAAAAACGGGAAAAGAACAGTACTTTTTTCATTTTAGTACCCAAGGCCGGCAACTAGACCAATTTGCATCAAACTTTCAGAAAATATACTTTCTGACGTAATAAAAAGACACTGAAAAGTTGGTGTCAAAATATTGAACCCATTGGCCAAAATTGCATTTGTTATCTAAAATTTGAAATTCCCGCCATTTTATGCCATTAAGTCCAAAATGAAATTTTTTTATTTCAAAATGTAGATCGCGACGTCAGCTTTCGAATGCAATTAAAAATAAATTTTTTTAATGTAATTTTGGCTACTTTTTTTACATTTGTTTATAACTCAAATAACAACAATTACATTTTTTCGGCCATTTTGAAAAAAAAAAATAAAGTTTTTTATCAGATCTGATAGAGAATTTTGTGTCCTTTAATTAAAAAAAAAGAAAGTTCATTTTTGTTAACGTGAACTCGAGATATTTAACTTTTTGCATTTTGGCCAATTGTTAATTACCAAATGCATATTTTGAGCTAAAATTTGGACTGTATCATTCTGAGACGTATTCGTTTCATATGATAAATTCAAAAAAAAATTAAGTTTTATAGAAACTTATTTACAAACATTATAATGTAAGTATTGTTAATTGAGCTAAAAAGTGATTGTTTTGATTTTTTCATAAAGCTCAGTTGCAAAATGCAATAACTTCCTTGTTTCTTAAAATTCGGCTGACTTTATTTTTTTAAATACGTTATGTTTTCCCTCGCAATGCGATCATCAACTTAGCTTTTTGTTAATAATGCAAATGAGTATTTTTTATTTCCAAATTCATATGTACACATGTACCAACGATTGCTAACGTATAAACCTGTATAATTTTTTTTTAATCTTTCTATATAAATATGAATACTTAGATTAAATTTATATTGTCTTCTAAATATAATGTTTTAAGTTTTATTTAAAAAAGGAAATAGTAAATATTGTAATATAAATACTTGTTAGAAAAAGTTTTAAAGGCGAGGATTAATAATATGGTAAAAACATTTTATTTAAAAATAAACATTTTTTTCTTATAAATTTGCAAAATCGTAATTAATGTATTTTATATCTCTTGGTTGGTAATGTGTACAATTCAGTTTCACTCTCTGAATCTGTTTCAAATAAAATTTTTTCACCATTTTCTTCTTCATCACGAATTTGAACAAGAAGATCGGGTACATTAACTTGCAAGCGTTCGCAGTCGCTTTGGAGTTGCGATTCTGATATATCGGTACAGCTTGAATCTATGTCTGATTCATCTATATTGTCTTCTTCAACTTCACGATTTTCTTCTGCACTGACTACAGTGCATTCTATACAATTCCTGCAATTAATGTCTCCACAATATTCACACAAACTTGTACATTGTAGTCCGAACTTCCTGCATCGACATCTCAGGTCTTTACAGCCGGCATTTCATTCACAAGCGAGAATTTCAAGAATTTCTTGTGGTATTGGCTGTTTTCTCATTGTAATGGGCATTAAACCATTAATTGTATCCTCCCAACCAAACAATCACTCTCAATAAATGTTCATTTGTAGCTTCTTCGATCGGAGGAAGGTTTTCAAATTACAACCGGTTTTCAATGTAAGTTTTTGGAAACAATGAAATCTTAAATCACCTAAATCCATAGATTTTATTAGATTACATCCATACAAAACTTTCATGATATTTTAAACACCTAATAATCTCACTTTCACTCGAAGACATTTTTAATTTGTATGTCGGCGCCACCCAAAATAATTTCTCCACGCCTATGATTCTTAGGAACCCTTCACTAGTACTTATGACTGTTTATTATTTTTGTTAATGTAAACATTCAGGTTGACTTATCCCAACCAATAACAGTTTAAGATTCTATGTATTTCCTTATATGGGCATAGGAACACGCTTAGGGCAAACGAAACGAAATCAGCTAGCCCGGGGCAAAAAGGCATTCTATGATTACCTGTGATAGAGTTAAGATTTGATTATTGCGGGCTAGCGGGTAGCGGATCGTTAGTTCTTTTATTTTACTAAATTTATTCGGTGATATTAAGACTGTATTATTTACTTGCATCATTCGTGGACAATTAGACTTTGTTATTAAATTTTGTATGAAGTGAAATATCAGTGTCGTACTTGTTAACATGTCCAAGCGGTCTAACCCTAAACGTGCCCCTTGGTATCACACATGTATTAAATTAATTTACGGCTTCTCAAATATAAAAATGTAAACAGACAATACTGCACGGCAACCGATCTAAGCTGTAAGGAATGGAACTGGTGGGGAATAAGAAAGAAAATGTAAACATTTCTCCTCATTTATAAGCAACTATTCGCTCCGCAGATAAAATAGGTTTGTACATTAGCAAACGTTGGTTGTATATAAATTTAAAAATATAAAATATTTATTATTATTAACAAAAAGCTAAGTTGATGGTCGCACTGCGAGGGAAAAAATAACGTATTTAAAAAAAAGTCCTCCGAATTTTAAGAAACAAGGAAGTTATTGCATTTTGCAACTGAGCTTTATGAAAAAATTAAAAAAATCACTTTTCAGCTCAATTAACAATACTTGCATTATAATGCTTGGAAATAAGTTTCTATAAAACTTAAAATTTTTTTGAATTTATCATATGAAATGAATAGGTTTCAAAATGACACGTTCCAAATTTTAGCTCAAAATATGCATTTGTTAATTAACAATTGACCAAAATACAAAAAGTTAAATATCTCGAGTTCACGTTAACAAAAATGAACTTTCTTTTTTTTAAATTAAAGGACCCAACATTTTCTACCAGATCTGATAAAAAACTTTAATTTGTTTTTCAAAATGGCCGAAAAAATGCAATTGTTGTTATTTGAGTTATAAACAAATGTAAAAAAAGTAACCAAAATTACATTTAAAAAAATTCTTTTTAATTGCATTAGAAAGCTGGTGTCGAGATCTACATTTTGTAAAAAAAAATTTTCATTTTGAACTTAATGGCATAAAATGGCGGGCATTTCAAATTTTAGATAACAAATGCAATTTTGGCCAACGGGTTCAATATTTTGACAACAACTTTTCAGAGTCTTTTTATTACATCAAAAAGTATATTTTCTGAAAGTTTGATGCAAATTGGTCTAGTTGACGGTCTTGGGCACCAAAATGAAAAAAATACTGTTTTTTTCTCGTTTTTTCAGTTTTGTAGGTTATGTACGTACTTCAGAGAATCGAAGCTAATGACAATTTATTGGCTATTTTATTACAAAGAGACTGGTTTTTTATTTGCCCCGATTCGACTTATAGAGCCGGAGTTATTCACATTTTAAGCTCGAAAAACGCAGTAAAAAAAATTTAATTGTTTATAAAAAAAGTAGCACAAGGTTTTCGAGGTCCAAAACTTAGTAATATACTCCCAGTGATACCCCAAACAGGATAAAATCATAATCTTGCTGTATCCAGATTATACCTATCTCCCCATTTTTTTGGCCTTTTTTTACTGCACTACTATCCTCGTTTAATAAAATAATCGCGGATTCTTTAAGTTTTCTTTTAGTTCCGTTGCTCTCTTTTTCCAAAATCTTCGCCGAGTCCCATTTAATTCTATGATTATTATCCCATGCGTGTTCACAAATTTTGGATTTTTCAAATTCTCCCCTTCTAGCGTAATTTCTATGTTCACCAAGCCTTACGTTGATAGGTCTAGATGATTCACCTACGTAATGTTTTCCGCACTCACACGGAACACTATAAATACAATTTTTTGAGTTTTGAACAATATTTGGAGGTTTGGTTCTTGATCAAACCGATCTTAGCACGGAGCCCGTTTGAAAAACCGTTCGTACGGAAAACCTATTTCCAATTTTTCGTAATTTATCCGATAAACCATGTATATATGGAATTACTGCCATTGACCTAAATACCTCAGGTTGTGATAGTATATTCTCTCTACTACCAATGTTCAATAACTGACTATCAACAAAACTCTCAGGATATTGATTATTTAATAAGACAGTTTTTATAAATTATTTTTCGTTCTTTAATATTACATCATTTGAAGAAATAATTTTGGCCCTGTCATACAAACACTTAACAACACCTTTATTAACACTAATATGTTGATTTGAATTGAAATTTAAGTATCTGTTTGTGTGTGTTTGTTTTCTATACACACTGGTTTGGTATGTGCTATCTAATTTTTTAATTAAAATATCTAAGAAAGGTAATTCATTATTATTCTTTATTTCTATTGTAAATTTAATTGAAGGTTCTTTTTCGTTAATCTGATTCAAAAAATGACTTAAACATAAATCGTTCGAAATATCGCGGAAGACTGTGGTCCGTCTCTGCTTGCCCTTTTTACAGCATTATGTATGTGTGTAAAAAATTAAGTAAACATTAGTGACCGTTAGATCGTAAAATATTTTAGAAGTAAGTGGCGTAAATGTTAGAAATTATAACTGATACTGGCGAGTTTCCCTTAATTTCTTATTTTAATCCATGCCCCGCTCTATCCTAGTGGTAATAGGCGGCAAAGCTTTGAAATTTTTTATCTGACTTAGAAATATGAAGTTTACTTTAATTAGTGTGAGACTAAAAACTGAGAGCCATTACTTTCGCTCTCGGTTAAACTGCTGAATCATTGAAAATACAGTTGTTTCTATGGTAACTGAATCAGTCTGACCAACGATTTGCATTTAACAGAGACCGAAAGTAACGACCCTTATCGTATATCATTATTAACTTATGTTCAAAATTTCACCAAGATCTGTGAGGAGGAAGCTTACACATGCTTAACCTGCTATACCCTTTTTGGGACATAATATTCATTTTTAGTATTTAATGTATTCAAGTAATTAAAACATCGATTAGCAATTTTTACAAATACACCATTGTCAGTAATATCAAGAAATTAACAAAATTTAACAGAAACAACTCAATTAGCTAATTACAAAGCTGAGAATGATACGAGTGTGTGTGTAGGCGAGAGATGAGTACACTGCAGAGAAAATTATTATTCTGTTCATCCAAAAGTGGCTATTTCTCAACTTTTTATATCATAACTCCAATCGCACCAGACACAGCGGCAATATAAAAATAAATTCTAAATTATACGAGCTCTCGTATGGTGTACAAGTGCCAGTGAAAATAGGGACACATACCGACACGCGGCCTGATTAAAGTGCCAATTGTATTGGTCTGGATTTCAAACGAGCTCACTCCTATACCCGAACTTTTTTCTAACCTTTCCCATTCCCGAGTTGAAGCGTAAGCACAGTCTATAGAATAGAGGCAAATAAAGTCCTACTTGCATATCGCTACTATTTGGAATATATTCAGTACGTACCCTTGACTCAAGGACCAACTTCTTTTATGTAATAGTCCCGAATGCAAACAATGTTAAATTGCTATTCGTTATTTGCACTTCACGCCGTATTCTCTCATGCAAGTACTTGGATCCTGCGTGGGTCTGGTCTCTCCATTATTTACAACCGAATTATAAAACGAGGGCTGTTCACTGCGGTTAGAAAGTATAATGCGAGAAAAATAAGTAAAATAGCGCAAATAATCCCAATAAAGCTTTTATAAAGATGCGACTAATTTAAAATACAGTTCTGAGTGATATAGTATAAGCTTCAGACGCCATTTGGAAAAATGGCAGCCAAAATAAATTTCTTTTCAATGTTTCAAAAACCAAGATATTTACGTAATAATATCAATTTTTCTTACTATAATAAAACACTTTTAGTTGTTCCGAAACAATATACCTATAATACTCTATTTCGACCAAGGGCTTTATCAAAAACATTATAAAATCAATAGTAGAACTGTAAGGCAGTTGTTATTTAACTAAACCTCAAGTTTGTGAGTTAACCTATAGATTTTTTTATAAGCAACTATGAAAAATCAAAAAAGAAAATTTATCTAGGGGAATTTCAATTTTAATATTTCCGTTTGGTGTTTGCGAAATGTTCCTCTTCAATTTGTACTCAATTATTTTTTACTTAAATTCAGCTGTTCGTGAGATATTAGGGAAAAATATTTTGGCCATCATTTTGTTGTCAGGGACCGTTCATAAAATACGTTGGCAAATAAGGGGGAGGGAGGGGTATAGCTTAGCATAACGGGATATGACAAGGGGGAGGCGGGGGGTCTAAGAAAATGTGACGTTCATCAATTTTATTTTAATTTTTCTCTTAACTTGACAGTTTTTAGTATTTTTCATTGCGATAGAAAGTCATTCTCAAGTACTAAAAGTCTGTAAATAAACATATGGATAGTCAAAAATTAATGTTTCAGATTGTATACACTTATTTATTTACTTATGTGATCACAATATATAACAGCTTAAATGTATACTCTCGAAATAAAAAATATTTTAAATTATTCATCTATTTGCTATGTTTCATCACAAGAAATCGTTTATGGGTTAACTTTTGTGACGTAATATTTGTTAGGGGGGTCGCTAAAAGTGACGAAGGGGTAGAGATGGGTCCAAAAAGGTGAAATTCTGAGTGACGTATTTTATGGACGGCCCCTGAGATGTCGACCTATAATATTAAACTACTTGTATACTTGAGTGCTTTGTAAAGTCAGCCAGAACTTCCCTCTTTATTCATACAAGGCGGTCACTCTAAAAAATTATTAATTAAGAGATGACATATGAGAATTATAATTGCCACGTAGTTAGTACTATTATTACAGAGGAAACCTGATAACTTTTTTCCATGAGGGAAATTTTTTTTTAATTTTTTTTTTATTTAATTTTTTTTTTTAATATGGGTTTAGAATATAATGAAACGTGGAAATTTTAAAACTGAAGAAGAAACATTTTTTTTCCATCATATATTCTATTATTGTAGTGATAAAAAAAATCGGTAAAGGTATTTACACAGAACTTCCCCCTTTATTTGTGCATGGCGGTCACTCTAAAAAATTAATAATTACGAAATGACATTGGAAATAATAATCGGAATATAGTTATCACTATTATTATAAAAAAACCTGATAAGTTTTGGTCAAAAAAATATACAGAGTGCTCATCCAACAGCAAAAGTTCAATACAAAATAACAGGTGTCAAATATGGAAGACTTGCTCAAATACCTTTATAAATGTCCACCATGACTGAATTATTTCGTGGGATAACCACCCTGTACATTTTTCAATAAAAGTATAATAGGTGCATATGCCAAATATTATTGCCTTCTGTCACATTTTCAATTCCACATTCACGTAGTGGAGTGGAAGTATAGTGGTGGTTAAAAAATTTCAAATTTTGTGAAATATTTCAAAAATGTTGGTAAAAAATTAAAAAAAAAATTTTCCGTCTATTTTAGTGGTAAATTTTTTTTCAAAAATGATGAAAAAAATTTGCAATTTTTTTTTCTGAAATAGGTTTAGAATGTCATGAAACGTGAAAATTTTAAATTTTAAATTTTAATTTTTAAATTATTTTTTCCATCTATTCTAGTGGTAATTTTTTTTTTCCAAAATGGTAAAATGTTTCAAATTTTTTTTTCCGAAATAGGTTTGTAATGTCATGAAACGTGGAAATTTTAAATTTTAACAAAGAAAAAAAAATTCATCTATTTTAGCGGTAAAAAATTTTTCAAAAATGTGAAAAAGATATATATTTTTTTCTGAAATAGGTTTTGCGTGTCATGAAATGTGGAAATTTTAAATTTGTGTGAAAAAATTGATTTCATTTATTCCCTTTAGACGGTCCACCCTGTATATTTTCCAGTGAAAGTTTAACCATTTCTGCGCTGACAGTAGCGTCAACTACCTACCAAATTTGACTGCTCTTCGTCAAGTAGTTTTTTTAGTTAATGCACCAACAGACAGAGTGACGGAATTGAAAAACCTATATTTTCGTAATCTACGTGATCTGAAACGGCAAAATCCGAAAAAATCTCGGAGGGTGATTTTTTCTCGAATACAATACTTCCCTTCGGTATGCGAGAGAAGTAAAAATTATTCTTTTTAAAATTTCAAAACAAATTTCTTTTTTGAAATATGTTTAGAATGTCATGAAAAGTGGAAATTTTCAATTTGAGTTAAAAAAAAATCCGTCATCCATTTTATACAAAATTTTCGAAATTTCAAATGTTTTTTCTATTTTAAATTTTCAAAAAATTATTTTTTTTGAAATGTGTTTAGAATGTCACGAAAAGTGGAAATTTTAAATTTGAGGAAAACAAAATTTTCTTTCGATCACCCATTTTATAAATAAAAATTCAAAATTTTCAAAATTTCAACATTTTTCTCTATTTAAAATTTTCATTTTTTTTTTTTGAAATAGGTTTAGAATGTCTCGAAACGTGGAAATTTTAAATTTAAGCGAATTTTTTTTTCCCATTATCTATTCCCTTTAGACCATGTATATTTTCTTTGGTGACAGTGGCGTCAGTTACCTGCCAAATTCGGCTGTTCTCCATCAAGCAGTTTTTTAGTTAATGCAGGCTGACAGACAGACAGACAGGCAGACCGACAGGCAGGCAGACAGACTGACGGAATTGAAAAACTTATATTTTCGTAATCTACGTGATCTGAAACGTGAAAATCCGAAAAAATCTCGAAGGGCGATTTTCTCTCGAATACAATACTTCCCTTCGGTATGCGAGGAAAGCAAAAAGAAATAATTCCCCTGGACTAGTAATTGTATTTATGTTTTTGTATTACACATTAAAGAATTTCCAATATTCATAAACCTTGTAACCTTTACATTACTTTATATGTTATGCCATTGTATTGCATATTGTCACGCATACATTACATTTTCGTAAGTATATTTATTCGTGTCATTTTGGTCGATGTGCCCAGCGCATTTGCCAAAACATAACTGTGGACCAACCTAACTAGATAGGCGTCACGTAGGGGTTAAGTTGCTCTCAAGTTATTTTGTAACTAGTTCAATACCGGGGTACTTTATAGTTACAACAAACGAGGTAGTAGATTTTTTTCTTATCTTGTGTATGTTGTAGAGATCGTGTAGAATCCAAGTTTTAGACCTCCAAGCCCTTGGCAAATCTTTGTGTGGACGAAAAAATTACGGAATTTTGGCACTTTTTTCAGTTTGTGGCCTGTAACTTAAAAACGATGCATCCAATCGAAAAGTTATCTATTAACAAAATTAAATAGCACTAAATTTCGCTTCGAATGAGTATCTTAAAGTTGAAATTTCATCAAGAGGTATGGGCGTAATTGGCAGTCGAATAACAACAATTTTTAGAAACTTAAAAAATTAACACGGTAACTTTTCAAACGTCTTCAGCTCTGAAAGGGCTAATCTAAATGAAAAAATCCATAGAATGAAAGTTGTACAGGATGTAATTTCAAGTTCGTTCAGTACCTGAGTAATATAACAAAGTGTAAAAGAAGAATTAAACAAATATGGAGGAACAAAGTGCAAGAAAAACTGAAATTAAGTTTGGAAAGCAAATTTCAAGTTTGGGGTACTCACTCGAAGCTAAATTTAATGCTCTTTAATTTTGGTAATAGATGACTTTTCGATTGGATGCATTGTTTTTAGGTTATAGGCCACAAACTGAAAAAAATGCCAAAAATGTGTGGTTTTCTCGTCTACACAAAAATTTTCCAACGGTTTGGAGGTCTGAAACTTGGATTCTTCATACTCTCTATAATATATACAAGATAAGAACAAAAATCTACTAGCTCGTTTAAAGTAACTTGCCCCATTTCAATGACGCCCATTCCACTATAAGTGTTTATTGTAATATCTTTTATCTTTGCACTTAGTTCCTTAAAAAAAAACCGCTGCCTAAGAACTGCCCTACTTCCACATCCAGAATCTTCATCCAAGTCACTTTAAAGAAAACATCTGGACTATATTTGCACTCTAGTATATGGAAATTATTGGTTATAGAATTTTAATAATATTTGGGGCAGATGTCATAGAAAAGTTTGAGGGGTTGGTTTCTACCATATTCGTTAAAAATGAAGTTTCTAGATTACCCTACTTATTTTCCACTATTCACAATCTACCACCTCCCACCCCTTCAATGGAGTCATCTCAATCGGATGTCACTACAATACATACGTGTACTAACTTTCAAGTGAATATCTCAATTTGATGTTATCAATCCCATTAACAATGAAGGGGAGGTGGTGGAGTTTGAAAAATATTAGAAAGAAATCTGAGGCCTTGGTTTCTAGTATGTACACCGAATCCCAAATTTCTGTACTCTAGTTCCAGGTGTCGTTATAATACATACGTCTACCAAACTACAAGTGAATATCTCAATTTTATTTTATCAACCCCTTTAATAATGTAGTAAGGGTAGTGGAAGTGTTGAAAAATAGTATCAATAAATCTGTGACCTTGGCATCTAGGACATACACCTAATTTCCAGTTGCAGTACTCTTACCAGCTTACTTTACTTATTTTTCCCTATTTACCTCTACTTACCCCCACTCCTTCAACGCAATCATGTCAAAATATAATCTACTTTCAGATATAATTATAATACATAAATGTACTAAATTTCAAGTGAAAATTTAAATTTAATTTTATCAACTCTTTTAATAAGGGAGTGAGGGTGGTGGGGAGATGGAAAATACTAATAAAAAACCTGACACCTTCGCTTCTAGTATATATATACCAAATCCCAAATTTATGTACTTTTACTAGTTTGCTTTACTTATTTTCCCCTATATACCCCAATTTAACCCCTAACCCTTCAACGGAATCATCTCAAAATATAATCTAGTTCCAGATGTCGTTATAATTCATATGTGTACCAAATTTCAAATGAATATCTCAATTTTATTTTATCAACCCTTTTAATAATGAAGTAGGGGTGGTGGGGGTTGAAAAATATTATAATTAATCTGAGACCTTGGCTTCTAGTACATACACCTAATTTCAAGTTTCTGCAGTCTTACCAGCTTGCTTTACTTATTTTCCCCTATTTACCCCTATTTAACCCCCAACCCTTCAACGGAATCATCTCAAAATATAATCTAGTTCCAGATGTCGTTATAATACATATGCGTACTAAATTTCATGTGAATATCTCAATTTCATTTTATCAACCCCTTGAATAATGGAGTGGGGGTGGTGGGGAGGTGAAATATATTATTAAAAAATCTGAGGCCTTTGCTTCTAGTACATACAGCGAATTTCAAGTTTCTGTACTCATACCAGCTTGTTTGACTTATTTTCCCCTATTTACCCCTAAATAACCCCCAACCCCTCAATGGAATCATCTCAAAATATAATCTAGTTCCAGATGTCGTTATAATTCATACGTGTACCAAATTTCAAATGAATATATCAATTTTATTTTATCAACCCTTTTAATAATGAATTAGGGGTGGTGGGGGTTGAAAAATATTATAAATAATCTGAGACCTTGGTATGTACTAGATGTAGTACATACACCTAATTTCAAGTTTCTGTGGTCTTACCAGCTTGCTTTACTTATTTTCATCTATTTACCCCCATTTAACCCCTAACCCTTCAACGGGATCATCTCAAATTATAATCTAGTTCCAGATGTTGTTATACATACGTGTACCAAATTTCAAATGAATATCTCAATTTTATTTTATCAACCCTTTTCATATTGGTGGGGGTTGAAAAATATTATAAAAAAATCTGACGCTTTGGCTTCTAGTACATACACCGAATTTCAAGTTTCTGTACTCTTACAAGCTTGCTTTACTTATTTTCCCATATTTACCCCTATTTAACCCCCAACCCTTCACCGGATATCCTCAAAAAACAATGCAGTTCCAGATCTCATTATAATATATACGTGTACAAAATTTCAAGTCAATATCTTAAACCGTTCCGGAGAAAACGTGCGGACAAAAAAAGTTACAGACAGACAGACCGACAGACAGACCGACAGACAGACAGAAGATTTTTCTTCGCTCAAATTTAAAATCTCGACGTTTCATGACATTCTAAACCTATTTCACGAATAAAAATTTTTGAAAATTTTTTTGCGATTACTATACTTCCAATCCACTACGTGGATGTGGAAGTAAAATTAATAAGATTTGATTATATTGCAGGCAAATTTCAAACATTAAACATCAGATATTTATTAGGAAAAATAATAAATTATTAATTCATTTTGTGTGCCGTTCATCTAATTATAACCACGCCTGTATACATATACAAATACAAAAATTAATATTATTCGGTAATTTTTTTGTTTCATTGGAAAGTTAGGAATTATTAAAACATAAAAATGAAAGTATAAAACTCACTCAGTGCATTATCAAACGAAATTTTTCTTCGAATGTCACCTCCAACTGTCTCGAAATTACACAAGTTCTTTCATTCTTAGCTGAAGGGGTAGGGGTAGTAACTGTAACGGTAGTAGGTAATTTTACACATAACAGGAAAAATGGAATGCTAATTAAAATTTGGTAAAATGCTCGTTTCTATTTACTTGCGTTTTTGTAAACTGATAAGTTTCTAGCTAATACCAGGCAACATTTTATTGGGAAGGAATATTACTATTTTTGTAATTCCTAGAAAAATTACAGTTTTGGCTAAAAATTTGCAGTAGGTACTCTTTTAAAAGTTACGAAATTCCCTATAGTTTGGGTTTCTACGATGAAAATGACTGACTTGAAGTTTTGTCATTTTTGGTATCCGGATAGTGTACTTGAATTGTGGATTTTACGTAAAAAATACTATCATTCTACTATGAAAATTATACGTGCTATGACAAAAATTCCCAAAATTTAATAATAATAATGTTTAAATAAATGAAACGTTTAAAATATATGCAGTAATATTTTATGTATTCAACTTCTTAAAAAATTACAAAAAAATGTGTATGTTACAGACGTCTGTCTTTAATAGTACTATGACGAAGAATCAAAATTATGAACTGATTAGAAGAGCTGGGCTATCATAGTTAAGAAATCTCTATACGAGGTTTCTATTGCTTTCAGCAGGTTGTAGCAGAAAGAAATATTCAAAGATTAAAACAATATGAGCAGTTGATTGCAGACTGCTTTAGTGGCAGCGCAATACTCGCTATTGGATTGAAATATAGGTCTTCGAATATCTCTGCTATGTTGCCAGAAATAAAAAACATAAAGAATCAATTAATAGCAAATCTATGTACTGAAATTAGAAAGAAATGCATCCGTCTATTGCATCCCTCACTGCTTAGTCGACAGACAACACACCTTTTCTCGACCTATATTGACAGTTTTTGTTTTAGTTTCAGCCTCCTAAGCAAGATTTCCAGAATGGCGGTGGAATTCTTCCCGAAGAGGACAGTTGCGTTATAGCGGAAGTTGCCTCTGATATTAAGGAGGAAATGGCAAACGTAAGTTTTTATATAACAAAATGATAGTTTTACTTATACGCAATTAACATTTTAGGACAGTAATCATTCTAGGTCACGGCAAGATTCTACTGATTTTAAAATTAGGCTAAGGAAAGAATTAGTTAGCAGGGATGGACATAAGTGAGTATATCATAACTGAGCCGACAATAAATAACTGACTGAAAAAATAAATAGGCACAAGATTAAATCATCTTTTGTGATATACACATTACGTCAGTTGGACTTCGCCTACTGTATACCACGTCGAACAGCATTACGTCATCTGCCGTGGTTGTCTGGGTTGCGCATGACACACCAAAGCCGTTTGTCATGGAAATGTCAATCCAACGTTTTTCAAATCTAACTATCTGTTTTTCCCCGAATTATCAAACCGTTCTGTGTTGAGATAGAACATAGTCTTGTCCGATACATTTGCTAACTGTATATTTTTTGAAGTTGGTAGTCAAATAATTAGTACTTCTTGGCAAAAAGTTCGCAATTTTTAAAATTTTTCCCAACCATATCCTTGTATGGCAATCGCGTGTATGTTGTTTTGGCCTGAGGCTTGGACCATTAGTACATATGGTATATTTCTTAATATAGTGATAAAACTACAATCAAATCATATTACTAAAGTGATATTTTAAAGGGAACAATCTCTCCTCATACAAAGTGAAATATGTGGCCTGTAAACGATTCTAGGTAAATTAGAAGATTGAAAAACATACACAAATAATGTCTTTAGTTCTCGTATTGCTTACTTAATGATTTTTGCAAATTCAATCCCTCTTGGAACAGTATCTCTGCGAACGTTTAGATCAACGGAAATTAATACGAAGAGATAAACAAGCATTGTACAAGGTGTAATTAGTTTCATGTCATTAAAAAAACTGGTGGTAGGAAACGAAAAGACAAACAAAAAAACCTTATATAACATGAGGTCTAAAGCTTATAGTTTTGGAGACAAAAAAATTAAAAAATATTCCAAGATACTTAATAACATAGCTTGAGAACTGCTGGCATATTGAGGTAGGCTTTATTGCCTCGAGTCTTGTCGCACATGATTTATTCGTGCAAATAAGTATAGTGAGCTTAAGCAGTTAAAAGCGATCGACAGGGGACACCGCCATGTTTTTTGCTTCTTCGCGGCCAAATTATCTTATTACGCGTGCTATACTCTCCCTTGTAATATTCTCAAGTAATAATTTCAGTTTGTGTCCTTACTTGGTAAACAACGTACACACGACGCGACCTACCCGTTCCTTGGTTTCGTCTGTTGCTTTTGTTCTTTTCGAATTTTGTGCCACTTGTGTTAAGATTTATTTCATTCACTGATCGTTCAAGTCGTTGGTACTTGGTTGTGTAAGGCACTACTTCTCGTTCGTGCTTTCTGTGTTACTTATAAAAAATGTGCGTACGTCCTCAGTTCGATGTACCGAAATGTGTATAGGTACGTGGAGGTGGAGATCATTTCGAACAATTTTTGTGAAAAATTGGGCATTAAAGGTATGATTATTATTATTAGTATTCGCTGTCTTATTTTGATCTGTTTATTATTGTTTACATTGATTTTCATAGAGACCAAAGACTCGATTTTTAGTTTTCGATACCTGATTGGGAAAAATTATACGCTCAATTCGTTAAAAAAATCAAATTTTTTCCTAACTTAAAATACACAACTATTTTTTGTTATCGTATCTCGGATGGCTAACTGTTCGTTTTCCAATTTCATAAAATAATTACTAATTTTCTAAGCTTTTAACACAATGTTACAAATGTTAATAAACCACTTTTAAATTTAATAAATTCTTATAAGCGGCAATAAAAGCTACAATGACTTTGTCCAAATTAAAGAACCATGTAAAAAAATCTTTTTAAACCCCTGTGGCCATGCTATGCCTGTGTTGTGCCGAAAGAGAAGGAGTTATTTACATTTTCATAATTAGTGGAATAAAAAGTTCGGTACAAGTAATCCCATCAAAGTGCCGCACTTCTTCCGGCGGGAACACATATCGGGTATTACAGTTTTTTATTGTTTCTAATATTCGGAACTATAACATCCATTGACCCTGAAATATAGTGGTTCTCAAATGTCTCCTACCTTAACATTTATAATTTAAACCTAGGTCAGTTTTTTCAAAGTGTCCCTAGAGAAAAAAGTCATATAGGTTTTTTGTTGGTCTAGTCGGTCCCTATTACCAGTTTCTTTTAATGACAAGAAACTAATTACACCCTGTATGAATTTCGTATCATTAGGTTGATAGTAATTTGACAAAACTGAAACGTCTCTATAAATGAACACTGTTTGTAAGGTTCCTTAAACTTTTTGATAAAGGCCGACATTCTTTTTCTGTTAATTTGAGTGATGGCGTGTGTACAACAAACAAACAAAGCACTCTTTGATCCTGGGTAGTAAATGGCTAATAGAGTCCCGAAACCACCTGATTCTCATACAACCCCTAACTAATCAATATCGGTAAAGTAACCATAGATGGTGGAGTGTAATTACTTTTTATACCCACCCCAAGAACCTTGATAGCAGCACAAGGTTTTTTTAATTCAATAATTTTTTGCCTTGATTGCGCACTGAATAAAGGACATCGCACACTTTTATAGGTAAGTTTGACCTCTCGTCAAATTGACTGAATTTTTATTTCATATGTTGTAATCTAAATTATTCTTAACAAAAATTGTTAGGCTTCAACTTCTCCTATAGGCTAATTTCGGTGCTAGAGAACGCTCAAGATTTGACTTTTCCTTTTAAATAAGAATTGCAATTATTAAAGTAAAATTGAAAAACTAACTCCGAGTGTGCATCTTTTGGGTTCTTAATTTTTAGCTTTCTTAGGGCGTGTATTCTTTAATTTGAGGTGTATAATTTTATGAGAATGTTTTTACAAATATCGAGCTGAAAATCATAGTTCGAATTATAGCTTCTCCACTATACCAGTCCTCAGTAGGCGATTTTGTCGTATTCTAAGGGTGTTTTTTTCGCTCCAGCACACAATTTTGAGGGTGTTTGGGCTTTTCTGAGGTTGGATTTGAATTCAGCGTCGAAAAATACATTGAACTCGGTTCAAGTTCCAGGATGAGGACTTTCTTTGTGGTTGGGTAAAATACCCCATTGGATTTCTATTTTATTTTGTTTCTTCTGAAAAATGTCTACAGCAGCACTGAATTTAGCATATCCAAATACTCAACTCTGCCAACTTTCGTAAATATTTACCGAAAATTGCCTAGGTTACCGACTTTTCTCGCTTGTTTTCAGAAAAAGCATCACTGTGTACCTGAACACGTTCGCGACCTGGTAGTTTGTTGCCCACTTTACGCACATTTCGAAAGCATTACAATAATTTTTCTGATCTCTGCTCTTCATACTTATAGCAAAGATTAGAGAACTAACAAGACAGGATAGTAAGACGGAGAAGACGAAATAGACGAAGACAGTTGTGTACTCCAATTTAAAGGGACACGACATCCAGAGGAAACGGTTTTGGGATTTGTCGGTTACGCATTAAACGAATTTGACCAAGCTTACTAAAAGATAGGTTAGCTCATTAATATCGACAAGTGCTAAGTCACGAATAGACCTCGATGACAGTTCCGTGGCTGCTTTTTTCTCATTTTATAGAAAAAAGTTTCAAAATTATTCTTTCAATGTACAATTCTATCCTAACCAAATAGATACCTTACATATAAACATAAAAATACTTCATGTGACATATATTACAAAGCAATCTGTTTTTTTAGTGACCTTGGCTACTGACAGTCAGCTGAGTTCGATCGTTCTATCAGGACAGTGTTGTCCATTTTTCACTATTGGCCTCTCTTTCTAACGTTACCTTCTCCGACTGATTGTCACATTGTGGCAACTGCGCGAGTACTTCAATTTAAATGTCGACGTCAATGGCGCAATTTCTAAAAGATAAAAGGTTTTCCGCCGGCTGTCCTATCTTGTTAAATTCCTAATCTTTGTTTATAATGTTAATCAATTTGTGACAGAAATATCAGGAGTCGCACAAGTATCAGACTTGTACCATATTTCTTTGCTCCCTTACGATATGGACCGTTAGGGATGAAGAGATATGATGTATTGATGTTTGCGAGATGTGGGCGTGGAGATACTTCTGCGAGTTTCAGCTCAATTCTCCGAATATTCGTGCCCAAAAGCGATTCGCTAGCATCGCAATTTTTATTTTTATTTATTGGCCATATGATCCGGATAGAGACCAATGTGGAACAGTTGACAGTTTAGGGAAAATCAAGGTAAGAGGCGAGAAGTATATTGGCATAATGGAAAACAGCTTTGGTGATGCGTGGTGGAACAGCGTAATGCTGTCATACGTACGACACAGCAAATGGCGGCCAACCAGAATAATGCCTAGACCTCAAAACGTGTTTCGAAGTGAAGAATAATCAGAACAAATAAATGTCAGAAAACTGTATTTGCCACTAGTCACTGATATCATAAAATGTTTATAAAAACGACTTCAAGGAATTGAAATTTAGAACTTTCCTAAATGCGTTGTTCATGTTGTGTATATTTTTTCTTATTGGTACTTTTATACTGCTCTCAACATAGTCGATAAAAATTTATTCGGGTATTCTTTTATTATTCCAGTTATAACAAATTTACTGAATCAGATTATTACAAATTATCCCTAACAAAGAATGTAGCGTTATCGCACTGTCGAGGTTTTAGAGATGAGAATGGAGTGTGAGGGGATAAAATAAAAATAGCTTCTTATCACTCTCGGTATTCCTTAATTACCAAAGGGTTCGCACGTCGGTTTCAAATCAATATCTGTACGGGAGGGAGTTAAGAATAAAATATTCTCTTATTTGACTTGGACATGCAAGTTCAAGTTAAATGAGATTATAGCGTTCTCCGTCCGAATTTAGTGATTGAATAAGGGTATTCAATATTATCTTAACACACCAATTTGTAAACGTTGTTTCCGTGGAGTATTCAAAAAGTGCAGAATTTAAAAAATATTTGGGGAACAGTAATTTTTAACGGAATGAAATATGATGTAAGAAGAATTTGAATTATTGCAATTACGAAAATCATGTTAAAAATCCTACTGGATTTTCCATTTCATTAAAACTTATCACAATTTTCATATTTCGAGTCTCACCAAACTGAGTGATATTGTCAAGCCCCACGACCCAATTCTTGTGGGAGATCGGGACGATTTACCGATCGTGATCTTTTTTTACCAGATTATTTAAACTGTCAAAAAATACCTCACCTAAATTTTCATCAATTTCATGCAGCAACTTTCTTTCACGCTTTTACTGCAGGTGGCTCCATCGGGCCCCTCGTGATGACATGAGGAAAAACAAAAATCATCCTCTCAAAACCATTTCCGTTGTGTTTCTTTTTTTTAGAGAACATGATCCCGTTACTAACTTTTATAAACACTGCTTTCCTGTCGACAAACAGCGAAAAAATTGAAAAATCTGACCAAATTTTCATTTTCTATCCCTTTCAGCTATGCGATACGTGGAAAAATAAGAACTAAAATACAAGTACATTTTCTTTCTGGATTTTTACTTTCCTCGCACACCGAAGGGAAGTATTGTAATCGGGAAAACATCACCCTCCGAGATTTTTCCACATTTTCACGTTTCAGAACATGTAGATTACGAAAATATAGGTTTTCAATTCCCTCAATCTGTCTGTCTGTCTGTGGGTGCATTAACTAAAAAAACTGCTTGACCGAGGAGAGACAAATTTGGTAGGTAACTGACGCTACTGTCAGCGAAGATATGGTTAAACTTTCACTGGAAAATATACAGGGTGATACTGTCCCCAAAGGGAATAAATACAAAACAAATTTTCTTTGCTCAAATTTAAAATTTCCACATTTCATGACATTCTAAACTTATTTCAGAGAAAAAAAAATGTTGGAAAATTTTTTTACCAACATTTTTGAAAAATTTAAATTTTTTTTCTTTGTTCAAATTTAAAATTTCCACGTTTCATGACATTCTAAACTTATTTCAGAAAAAAAAAATTAACGTTTATTTTACCAACATTTTTGAAAAGATTTTTTACCAGTAAAATAGATGGAAAACATTTTTTTTCTTCTTTGTCCAAATTTAAAGTTTCCACGGTTCATGGCATTCTAAACCTATTAAAAAAAAATTGAAAAAATTGTTTAATCACTATGGAATATATGAAACAATTCTTTTTGCTCAAATTAAACATTTCCACGTTTCGTGACATTCTGAACCTATTTCGGAAAAAAGAATTTGAGTATTTTTTTTCCTTTTTGGAAAAATATTTTACCACAAGAATAGATTTTCTTTGCTCAAATTTAAAATTTCCACTTTTCATGACATTCTAAACATGTTTCAGAAAAAAAAATTTAAAATTTTTTTACCATTTTGGAAAATAATTTTACTACTGGAATAGATGGAAAGAAAATTTCTTTTGCTCAAATTTAAAATTTCCACGTTTCATAGCATTTCAAATCTATTTAAAAAAAAAATGACATTTTTTTTTAAATTTGTTCTTTTATCACTACTATAGAGAAAAAAGAAACATTTTTTTGTTTTATATACTTATATACTTATTTGTGTTGTTTATTTAAAAAAAAGCAACCACTAACTGATCCTTTGACGTAAAAATCACAGGCGTAGAGGTTATTTACCAGTAACATACTGGTTAATTGTGATATTTTGTAGATTCCTCGAGCACCGCTTAAAAAAAAATACATGTGGCAGGAAGTCCCAGAGAATTGAAGAAAGAGAAAAAATTAAGGTAATGCCACAAATAACATTTAAACAACGTTTCATGACATTCTAAGACTATTTCAGAAGAAAATTTTGAAAATTTTTTTACCAACATTTTTAAAAAATGTTAAAAAAAAATAAAAAATTTTAACTACTACTAATACTTCCACTCCACTAGGTGAATGTGGAATTAAAATTGTGACAGATAGCAATAATATTGGGCATATGCACCCATTATACTTTTATTGAAAAATGTATAGGGTGGTCATCCCAAGAAATAATTCCACCATGGTGGATATTTGTAGAGGTATTTGCGCAAGCCTTCCACCAGTTATTTGATATTGAATTTTTACTGTCAGATAACCACTCTGTATATTTTTTTGACCAAAACTTTTCAGGTTTTCTGTGTAATAATAGTGATAACTATATTCCGATTATTATTCTCAATATTATTTCGCAATTAATAATTTTTTAGAGTAACCGCCATGCACAAATAGAGAGGGAAGTTCTGTGTAAATACCTTTACCGATTTTTTCACTAGGGACACACTCCTCTAATTAGTTTTGCATCATATTGCTTCATTTCCTGGACAATCGACAAAACCAGTTTTAAAGTGCAAAAATATAGAAAAAGATGTGGAATCATTATGGAATACTGATACAATGAAGGAAAAACTAACAAGAAATATAATATCGCAACTCATTTCAAGAAATAAGAATATATTATGAAAGCTCCTCACAGTATTAGTAAGTTACAGATATTATTAAATCTGAATACCAACAAATACAGATAAATAATTAATCAAGAGCCACTTATTATCAAGTAAAATCTTATGAAAATGTACACAAGGAGCGAACCCCGTAAATTTTCAAATAAATAAATAAATAATAATAATAACAATAACTATTAAACATTGAAACATTCTGACTTTTTACCGATTTTTACCGGCATGGCTTGGGATGAATCTCAACTACTTGCAGTAAATATTATTTTTGTTCTTGATTTTTTCAATTTAAGACATGTTTTTGACGATTTTTCGGGAAATGAAGCATTATGCCCAAAACTAATTAAAGGAGCGTGTTCTTCGGGAGAAAGTATAATCCTTATTTCTCCACATATCGCATACTTGAATGGGACAGAAACTCAAAGTCTGGTCAGTTTTTCGGTGTTTTAGATTTTTCGCGACGGAAGAGCGATATTTACTAAAACTAATAACGGGATCGTGCTCTCCGGAAAAAAAAACATCAGAAATAGTTTTAAACTGCAGTAAAAATGCAAAAGAAGATTGGGCGATCTCTATACTAGCATAAAATATGGCTGAAAATTTAGGTGGGGTATTTTTTTGACATTTGAAAAATCCTGGAAAAGGAAGACGATCCGAGAAGTAAATAATAAAAATTTTCCGTTTTTCGTCCAATTTTTTAGCTTTGGGCTAAGCCCATTCATACAATTAGAAATTTCTTTAAAATGTCGTTTGCGTGAGTTCCTAAGTTAAACATAAGCCTCATGATTATTATTTATGATACACTGGTTCTATATGTATTGTTACATAAACATAATAAGGTAATATTGGGTGGCTTCTAAAGCAGTAGCTTGGGACATGGTAACCATTTTTTAATTATAATTTATGAATGAAGTCTTTATATTTGTTACGGCTTCAACTGCGTACTCTCGTAGTTTTAATTAAAAGTACGTGTAATTGAATGTTTATTCATTAAGTATCTAAATATATCCCACAAATTTAAAGGTCTACATTATAGCGGAGATATTTCGAATATTCCTTATATTATTCCGTATAAAAAGTCCGACAAAAAATCCAAATCTAACAAAGACACATTTAAGTTACCCTAATAAAATGTAAGTAAATACCGTACTAACATTCTGTTTCTATTTTTAGGGAGCTATCTAAAAATACTAAGTTTATAAGTCTAGCATTTATTGATCCTCAGAAAGAAAAATCATATCATCTGCACATAGAATCGTTTTCCAGTTTCATTTTACTCATGTTTTTGATAGTGAGATTCGCCATAGGAGCAACGATACTTATAGTCTTACCGAGGTAATTTATTTGCTGCACTGCCAAGTGTTCTGCTCTAACGTTTGCTTTTATTTTAGCGACCTAACGATTGATATTACGTACTGTACCGAAAACGTAGTGTTCTTTATTTTAGTTGTTGTAGCGATAGCAGAGGAGTTTCCAGGTCTGGTAAGATATCGCTAAGAGTGATGCTTTGAGTATTATTTAATATGAATTTCGTTTCAGTCTAAGTGCTGGAGGACCTTTAAAGAATCAATGCTGATACGGCGATTCCTGTCGACGATTTGCATCATCCTGATGGGGACTGTTAACATTCTGGATTCGGTGAGTTGGCTAGAATAGTTATAATTGCTATTTTAGGCTTAAAGCTATTACAGTTGTCACGAAATGTGATCAATATTTGTCGGTGTAAAACAAACAGTAATAATCTTTTAGCAACCGCATGAACTAGGCACTAAAACATTTTACTTAAAAGTAATCTCTTTGTCCAAAAAGTCGAGTTGAAACACTTCACATCTTAACAAACGACGAAAGAGGAAATACTGCTATAAAGCAAACAAACTATTTTCTTATTTGGAAACGAGGCCGATGGGAAGGAATTTTGGTGAGAGCGTGCACCTAACGGAAAACAGTGACAGATGGTGTGATGCCTGCTATACAGCAAACGGAGATCAACTAGAATGATTCATGAATCACAAAGCATGACACAAAAAGCTGTGGCAGCAATTTCAATCCATAAAGTAATTGTCAATATGTCTACTTTGATTCGCTGTTTATGGTAAAAAGCAGAGTGGTGTGTTTTATTAATTTATGTGAGATGATAAACTGCCGCAGAGTAATAGCTCCACCAATCGCTTTTTTATCATAATTATTGATTGATTGATTGATTAGCCAGCGTAAGGTAGGCATTGCTGCCACTTTCAGATATATTTTTATACACCTCCGGACCAGCTGCATACGCCGGTGGACATGTAGTCTAAGAGCTGTCTACGACAATTAAAAATGATAGGGCGCGGAGAAATTTTTTATGTGAAAAACCTTCTTGCTGGCTGAAAAGTACATGGCTTTGCAGCCAGACGTCGCTCCGGGAAGGGAAGCGTGGGTGGGCGGTCAGACGCTTTAATTTTGAATCAAAATAAAATCTTTGAGTGCAGCTCTGAAATATTGTGTAGTTATAGTTGTTAACTGTAGAAATTGCATTAAATTATTGCCACAAGTGTAGGTCGAGGATTAAACATTGCCAGAAGTCGGTAAAGTTGTAAGAAAATTGTTCAAATTTTAATGTCAATGTGCAGTTCTGGCGATTCTGATTTTATATTCAATGTCTCCCTATTCTTCCGAGGTTTCCAGTTATTAACGTACTAGGTGACATTAATGGAACAAAAAACAAATCGAATTCACGAAATGTAAAAAAATACTAATTTTCGTTGACTTCTGTCGGCTCGAATTTTCGATTTCGCCCATGCAATTAACGATGCCGTGAAAATGCCAATATCGATCGTTCGATATCGACATTAGGAAGCCGTTCTACTGAGGTATTTTTTTAGTTACAAACATTTAAAAATTTCATGTTTTGCTTTTTCCGACGAGACTAATTGAAATTTCAAGTCCACCTCGACTGCGACCGTAGCACATAGCATTAAGCGACGACTTTCACAGCAAATTTCTCGGCTCGAATCCTGTACGGGTGTAATTTTTTTATTTGTTTTGCACGTTTTGGCTGATATATCTCATTCTAAAATTACATGGCATTTATTTAGAGGGTCACATGACGCATGGGGTAGGAATGTGGGATGGGCAGCGTGGGTGGTGAGATGCTTCTTTTAAGTTTCCATCTATCGTCATCGGATGGGAAATGTAGATGTATGGTGAGATGCTTGTTTCAAGTTTCCAGAGTTTTCGTTGCGTTGATACGTGCCTGGGATGTTATATTTTCTCCCCCCAGTTGGTGGTTTAATGCTTCGTATAGGCAGTTCCCGTCGCCATCGATTTTTTTTTGCACCAGTAATTGCTGTAAAAGATTTTTTAAACTATTATTATCTGTATCGCGGTAAGAGCTTTTTACAGCGAGTTGCAAATGAGAAAGAGATCTGAGAGAATGTTTTGTATACCCTGTATATTGATTTGTTGATGTTTTTGTAGTAATCAATTTAGGTTACTGTTTTCCAATTCCAGGTATTTTTCTATTTTATTGCCTGCCTTCTGGTTAACACAGGTTTATTTTTGAAATTATTAAGAAATCTCTTTATTTAAATTAGGTTTTGAATTAAAAAATTAAGTTAATAGAAAATTAATTATGTTAATAATGTTAATATAATAAATTAGTATTGCTTATTTTCCTGTAATGTCTGTTCTTGTGATTGCTGGTTTGTTATATTTTCTCGGGCTGGTGTCTTATTTTTAAATTTGTCTATTACACACAAAAGTTTACAATTTTCAAGAACGGAGTTTTATTATTGTTAGGTTACAACACAGCAAATGTGAAACTAAGCAGCACTTTCTTTACCAAGAAACGCTTGAAAGGGTCTTTGGTATAGGTCGGTCCGTGTCCGTCGACGCAACATTCAAACTAAGACATACTGCACTTGTTTACTTTATTCTTGGTGCTATTAAAAAGCACTTTACTGGCAATGTTCAATTATTAATACTATGTTCTTCTATTATGACACTTCACTTTGCGCAGAATTTATTGACCTGCTGATGACTCAAATTTTATCGAGTTTAACGGAATTTTAACCGATTTTCTTTGCGTTTTCTTCGGGAGAGTCCTACGACATGTCTACCCTTGATCCTAATCATCTCGAGACCATCGATATTTTATCATTATAATTAAGAACAGGTTAATTGCCAGAACGGTTTACTAATGTTCATTCGCGTTGGTTGTTTTGAATGTTTGACATTTCTACCATCTTGTTGTGGTTTTCTTCTGAAGCCAAGTGAGCACTGGTAGCTTGAAACCCGCTACAGGTCGGTCTACCGAAAACAGTCCAAGCCAATTCTGTGCTTTTTATATGAAATAAAAAATGCCCAAACCCGCCAGGAATATATTAGGGAGAATATATTATTTAAGCATTTTCGTCCATACCGCTTCAACCCCAAAGCAGGGGTGGCTTCTGCTCTAACAATTCTACGTGTGAAGACCTCCTCAAATAAAAAAACCGTTGGACCCATCACTCGAATACCAATACTCAACGCGTATTTCGCTGACCACGTTATCATCCTCGGGAGATGATAAAACTCACCATCTGCCGAAGGTGCTAACGTGATTCGCGAAGTGCTCGTCTACTCTTGTTATTCGAGTGTTGGTGTTTGTGGAAAATACGTCTCCAGAGACAGCATCAGTCTGAAAGTTCCAGTCTCCTTATTAAAGCACGTGTTTAAAATTTTGCCGGCCGTTGCGAGAAAAATGACGAAGTGATTTGACTATATTGGGTAATGATGTGGTTCCGCAAGTCTTCCAATGGATCAAATTGAATTGCATTACATTTTAAATGTGGAAATCTAAGAGGGATGAGTTGGGATATCTTGCAGGCCATTCAATAGGATATCTTCTTCCCAACTACCTTCCATCTATAAATTGTTATTCAGATAATACATATCGTTTTTAACAATCGCTCATGATTGAATTGTTATTATTTTATAACAAATTTAAATACATCGCTCCATAAGGAAAAAGGACCTACTATGCGGTATTTATGAGTCGCATAAACATTACATTTTTCAGAGTGTTGAGGATGTTGAATGTTGAATATTCTTGAATTCGTCAATTTAAACACATATCATTTAGACTTCAAGTTATAAGAAGAATGGTGTCTATTCTGATATTGGTCTTCATCAGAATGTACTGTTGCCACTATGCAACATATGTGAGAACTATAACAGTAAAAGACCAGCTGCAATAATTAAAATTTTGTTTTGTCTTTAGCTTTATCTTTTTGTGGTTATTTTACATCCCTATATTTACATGTCTGTTATATATTTGGGATTATTTATTATCTCTTTCCCTGTAGTTGGAATAGAATGCTGTGTTGGGTAATGTATTGTTAAATTAATAAACAAATACATAAATAGAGGTTATTATTTATATTCTGATATTAAATAATTTTAGCCCTTTAAAATTGGGTTTGCAAACTCAACCATAAACTTCTTATATTATGCATCGTAAATTAAATTGATTGTACATCACCGGCTTTTACTTTCATTATAATAATGACAAGTTAAAAATGTTCAACACGCGTAATTATAAACTTTTACGAGGTTTTGTAATCTAGATCAATATACAACCACTCACGTTAAATCTCCACAATCTGTTACATTTGAAAACAAAATCTGCCATAAAATATTAATGCATATTTCAAATTAGCTTCCTTTGTTACTCCACTTTGTGTTATTTTTACCGGCATTGTTCAAACGGCCTTTGTAAGTGTTTTCTCATAATATTCTGGAAATATTTAGTAGAAACTCTAAAATGAATATAATGTAGTGGGAGTTAAATCCTGATTTATGTTTGCGAAATAAATGTTACGAAACTTTGTTTATAGTTCACCTGGCAGAACGTAAATTTGAAACTCAATAGGGTCCGTTACCTCTATTGCGTTTCAAATTTAAATCATTTTCTAACGTTTCAAATAAATCTGTTGCCTTTCCCAAAACTATCGTGCATATACAATCCCACATTGACTTGAACGATCCAAATTTTTCAGTTAATATTTTTTTAATCAATCTAGGCTTTCCGGGCCTTCAACGAGTAGAGTACTAAAATTGAGATCAACAGCTGCTTCACAACATTTATACAACAAAATTTCAGCCGACTATAATTAAATGAAAGGACCAAAAATGAGAAATAGAATTTTTATCAAAGAAAATTACTAAGATAATTAGTTTAGCTACAAGTGGCCAAACTCGCAACATGAATAAGGAATAATGTATAATTTATTAATGTCAATTTAATACATCTCGTTTTATTGAATGAGTTTTGCTGTATTTTACTAAAAATTTGATCCATAAAAATAAACAACATCCTAATTGAGTAACAAATAATTATGGTCATTCGAGCCGAATCTGAAGCAACGGTCTGGATATATAGCCCATTACGTTCTCAGAAGTGACAGTTAGATATGAATAAGAAAGAACAATTGAATAATTGGCAAATTGACGTCATGTGTTTCTGATTAAGCTACCAACCGAAAAAGAGCAAGCTGTTAAGCAGTGTAAGGTTGACCACTGGAACCTAGAAGTATTCGGCTACAATAAACAAGTGAGATCGTTCAATTTTCCATTATTCTACATTTCTAGTTTTCATTTCTGTCTCAGTACGTAGATATTTGTCATCATTAAGACCGGGCATATTTAAATTATTCCTCCTTTCGATAAGTCAAAACAAAAAAGTGCAAAATATCAAACGAAGTAAAGAAACAAGTAAACAGAAAGGGAGGATCTGTAGGATAACGTTTAACCCTTTTCAGCAATTATGTATAAAGTGTTAATAACAGATCAAGTGCATTTAATTTAATGTCCGAGATGGATAAAGAAATAATTATAGAATTGTAAGAGTACGGAAATGTTAGAATTTATTATAAAATATAGAAGAGGTTGAAGAACAATAACTTAAAATCGTAAGCCAATTTAGGCCCATAAAGGGCCTATCTATGGACAAATTCAACGCATTAATTATTATTTGATTTATTATAACTTTTATTGAAACGATCACACATATACAAATTAGGTTTAATTTTGATTGTATGAATTGATAAAACACACAATATAATGGTAAAACCTGCTTTTCACTTGATTCTGTTTATTTGAAATTTCAGGTAAGTTGTGTACAACTGAAGAAAATCTCAGAAAACTGTACAACAACAGTGGACATCGACGCGGCCTGTTTGTACCCCTCATATTTCAGCTACTTCACGGTGCTGATCCTGATAGCATCTTCCCTTCCAGCATGCCTGTCATACTTATGGAAGAGCTTCCTGATGTTATTAATATCGATTGCACAGTGTCTGGTGAATATTTTAATACTCGGCCCAGCCTTAGACTGCGAGGAATTCATGAAGCATTGGACGAGGTAAATAAACAATGTTAATTTAATTAGCGGATCTCCGAAGAGATAATCAAACTTTGATAATCTGTTACGAGATTAAATAATATTTGCGGAACACCACGGTTAATTAGCGGTAAGAAGTAAATCAAAGTCTTTGTGGCTTAGATGTTTAAGGTGGTTTTGATGTTGGCGGACTTTCACTTGGAATGGTTATTAAACGAATTAGTTTGTAAAAAGATTTCCTTAGTATGTATGAAACGCCATGTGAACGTGTTTTAATTGTAGCTTCTTTATTTTTCGAAAGTAATAAACGCGAACCGACGATTTTAAGAAATCAAAACTTATCTTAATATCCCAATATCAAACATAATCATGGTCAAAGATGGTTACGGAAATCAAAGTTACGTCCCACATTAACAGCATCTGTAAGAATGTTCACATGTGTGCCTAATTCTAAAAATAGTAATAAACTTAATAAAATACTTAACGTTTTTATTAACAAATAAGCAACTGCAATGAAACTGTTGAAGTTGTCCGATGTTATATTCAATGTAGAACTTTTCGAGCCTCCTCATGTTGCGAAAAGCATTTTGCAGCATTAAGGGCGCTATCGTTGCACATTCTTCAACAATTCTAGGTTCCACTACTTAACAATTACGTACAGGAGTGTGAGCAAAATTGGGTAATATTAACAAGTGCCTTCGAGACCATGATGTTTCCCATGCATATTTTATTGGAAAGAATTTTTTCGTTAATTTAAAATGCAGTTAAATAGAAATAACACACAAATTATTATTAATTATTATCTTCTGGATAATTCTGAAGAGGGCATTGCGACTCCATACGATTTTTTTTTCAGGATTCTATCCCTTTATGAAAATATGTCTTTTTTACATAAAAATGCATGGAAAACTTCTTGGAGACACGTGTTAATACCGATTTTGCTCAAGTTAAAAGAAAATCATATTTATAGAATTTTGAACAAATTGGAAGTTCACACAATAAAAACGAAATTTATTTCTTACAGGTATGAATTTAAGCCTACCTTTTAGTTAAAAGTATGAATTACTAATATCTATAGTTGATTTAAAAAACCGGTAAATCTACACAGAACTTCCATCTTTATTCATACAAGACGATCACTCTAAAAAATTATTAATTAAGGGATGACATATGAGAATTATAATCACCATGTAGTTAGCCCTATTATTACAGAGAAAACCTGATAACTTTTTTCCATCATCTACTAATCTACTGTATAGTAGTGGGATTTTTTTGTTTAATTTTCAAAACATTTTTTTGTTGAAATAGGTTAAGAATATAATGAAACGTGGAAATTTTAGAACTGAAGAAAAAAATTGTGTCCATCATCTGTTCTATTGTAGTGTTAAAATAATAAATATATTTTTTAAATTTTCAAAACAAATTTCTTTCTTGAAATATGTTTAGAAAATCATGAAACGTGGAAATTTTAAATTCGAGCATAACAATTTTTTTCCATCATCCATTTAATACAAAATTTTCAAAATTTCAATTTTTTTTTTCTATTTTAAATTTTCGTAATTTTT
The DNA here is from genome assembly GCA_963583905.1 of Stenurella melanura. Taxonomy (NCBI): domain Eukaryota; kingdom Metazoa; phylum Arthropoda; class Insecta; order Coleoptera; family Cerambycidae; genus Stenurella; species Stenurella melanura. Next base: position 1,283,097 of record OY757311.1, read on the forward strand.
TAAAAATATGTTTAGAAGTCGCGAAACGTGAAAATTTTAAATTTGAGAAAAAAAATTTCCCATCGTCCATTTTATAAAAAAATTTCAAAATTTTTTTTTCTATTAAAACTTTTCAAAAAAAATTTTTTTCCCCATAGGTTTGGAATGTCTTGAAACGTGGAAATTTAAAATTTGAACGGAATTTTTTATTTCATTATCTATTTATTCCCTTTAAATGGTCCACCCTATATATTTTCCATTGAAAGTCTAACCATTTCTTTGGTGGCAGTGGCGTTAGCTACCTACCATATTCGACTGTCTTCCGTCAAGCAGTTTTTTTAGTTAATGTACCAACAGACAGACAGACCGACTGACGGAATTGAAAACCTATAATTTCGTAATCTACATGATCTGAAACGTGAAAATCCGAAAAAATCTCGGAGGGTCATTCCTTCTCGAATACAAGACTTCCCTTCGGTAAGCGAGGGAAGTAAAAAAGTGAGATATAGATTCAAGGGCATGCAGGTTTCTCTAATTTCATAATTTGTTTTGGATACAATGTATTTATTTTTTATTTTCTGCAATATGCGATCCAAGACCGATAAGTGTTTCCCCACTAAGATTTATTTTACTTATATTTGGCAACATGTTTGCATTTCGTTTTTACTTTTTAATAAGTAAATCAAAATCGTATCCATAATGTGCAGAAGTATCCAGAGCGACGCCACTGTAAGACAAATCGTACTAACCGAACGCCAGTTAAATTTTCTGGCTCTTGTCGGTTTCTTGTACACCAAGCATTAAATAATTGAAAAACAAATAGTGTCTTTCTCTTCTTTATTAGGCAGCAAAACCATAATATTTAATGTCCTTCTCTGGTAGATATTGACAACAACAGTACGGCTTCAGTGAAATAAATCTGCTACTTCCTTTGATAAAAATGCTGCTCATTTAGTATAGATTTTATCAAAATTTTATCACCTAGAAAATTATTAATCGGCTCAGTGCCGCAGTGCTTACATATTAAGCTTGCGACTACGGAGTCCCCAGTCAAATTTTGGCAAGTGTGTGGATGTTTAGTGACATTTTTAATGTTACCATAATGGGAAGAGGACCACTGTTAATATGAATAAGGCGTTATAATAAAATTTTACATAGCAAATAGTTGTATGCTGCATTTTTTTAACGTACTCCATAATGCCATTTATGTGCAGAACACACAGGTTAGACCCCACAACGGTTCCTTGCGGTACACCGAATATTGTCTCTTTTAGTAAGGATGTCATTTTTATATTTGGTAATTAGTGTTTAATTTAATAACTGGTAAACCATTTGACAATGTTATGTCCAAATTTATAATTTTTTAACTTTATAGTAATAATTGTCTAACTATTATCTCAAAAGCTTTGAGGACATCTAAATAAACTACCACACTCATTTAAAGCGTTTTTCCAACTTGATAATGTTCGCAAAGCAGTGTCGCATGAATTAAGTTCTCGTAATTCAGCTTGATAGTATAATGCTTGCTTGCTTCTATGTATTGTGTTATTTCTTTAATAGCAGATAATTCGAGTAATTTTTCTTAGACTGGAACCATGTTTATGGATCTATTCTCCTCAGACCTATTTTTTTTAATTTTCTTTTCTAGAGGTATTACTGTTGATGTACTCCAAGTGTCTGGGAATACTCCTGTTTCTAAACGGGTGTTCATAACTTGTAAAAATTGGTTGTCAATTGCATCAAATGATAATATCCAAATGTGTAAATTTATGCGCACTACACTACATAAATTTCAGGCAATATTTGCTAAACAATTTTTTATCACCCAAAATTAATTAACTACATCTTATCAAACAAGGCTTATACAAGTCTCTTGAAATCGGTCGACAATTCAGCTCAAATTGATATTTGAATCATCATTGCACCACGATATTGCCACTTTGAATGAAAACTCGAGGAATTCTACAACTTTAAACCTATGTTTGCTTGAGGATTATTATTCTCCGTAGCGTTTAAAACAACTTCCAGACGACGATAATTCCCCCGTTCCCAATTTGAGGTTGGTACTTGGCAGCATAAACTTCCGTTTTTGTTAGACGCTGACCTACTTCATCAAACCTATAGAGGCATGCCACTTCCTCGGGACTTGAATGCATTAAGGAGGATTACTATCCAACCGCATATTGCGTAATTACTCGCGACGTACAAGATTTCTTTTAAATAAACTTTAGATAGATAAGAGAAAAATCATTGTCCCGAAAACCTAAATCGGTTTTAATAACTACAGAAGCCTATCTTAGCTAATTATATGATTCGGTTTTCATATTGATCTGAAAAAAGTACGAACAGCATAATATTTGAACACTATGCACGAATACGATTGCATTTCGCCAACAACGTCGGCATCATCTGGAGATAATGGTCAATTTATATAACAATATGTGTATATAATATTAACAAAATATGTAGATACGATTTAACCCTATAAGAATTAATTAAATAGTTAGAAATGACAGGTGTTAAAAATAATCCCTTTTAGTAAATCCCATTTACTAAAAAGGATTTTTTTTTCAATCTATTGGATTGAAATTCCATGATTTGTTATCTGTCTCTAATTTTTTTTAAAGACAAGGTATATAAATAAATTCGGTTTAGGGTTTTTGCTAGTCTCTAGTACAACCAGATGTAGGCTGTCAAAGAAATATACAGCTTTGTTTTCAGTAGATTTTAATTTTTTATTGAATAGATAGGCTTTGTTCTCATTTTTAACTTAATCTTCATGGCTGCAAGGTGCTATGCGGTTACTAGTTTACTCTTCATGGTCATATGAGCATGCGGATAATAGTGGTACATTGAGTTGTCAAATAAAAAATAGATAAATTAATTTTAAATTTTTTTTAATTGCAAGCATAAGCAGAAAGCGGTTGTCGAAAGTATGCAAAGATTGGAAATTAATATTCTTATAGATTTTTACTTCCTTCGCATACCGAAGGGAACTATTGTATTCGAGAAAAAATCACCCTCTGAGATTTTTTCGGATTTTGACGTTTCAGATCACGTAGATTACGTAAATATAGGTTTTCAATTCCGTCAGTCTGTCTGTCTGCCTATCTGTCTGTTGGTGCATTAACTAAAAAACTACTTGACAGAGAGCAGTCAAATTTGGTAGGTAGTTGACGCTACTGTCAGCGAAGAAATGGTTAAACTTTCACTGGATAATATACAAGGTGGACCGTCTAAAGGGAATAAATAATGAAGAAATTTTTTTTTTGCTCAAATTTAAAATTTCCACGTTTCATGACACGCTAGACCTATTTCAGAAAAAAAAATTTTTTACCACTAAAATAGATGAAAATTTTTTTCTTTGTTCAAAATTTAAATTTCTACGTTTCTTGGCATTCTAAACCTATTTCAAAAAAATAAATGTTTAAAAAAAATTTTTTACGAACATTTTTGAAAAGTTTTTTCCCACTAAAATAGATGAAGAAAGTTTTTTCTTTGTTCAAATTTAAAATTTCCACGTTTCTTAGCGTTCTAAACCTATATAAAAAGAGAAAAATTTGAAATTTTTTTTACCAACATTGTAGAATAGATAAAAACATGTTTTTGCTCAAATTTAAAATCAAGTTTCATGATATTCCAAAACTATTTCAGAAAAAAAAATTCCAACTTTTTTTACCATATCGGAAAAAAAAATTACCACTAGAATAGATAAATTTTTACCACTAAAATAGATGGATTTTTTTTCTTTGCTAAAATTTAAAATTTTCACGTTTCTTGGCGTTCTAAACCTATAAAAAGAAAAATTTGAAATTTTTTTACCAACATTATAGAATAGATGAAAAAATGTTTTTGCTCAAATTTAAAATTAAGTTTCATGATATTCCAAACCTATTTCAGAAAAAAAAATTCCAACTTTTTTTTATCATATTGGAAAAAAAATTTACCACTAGAATAGATGGAAATTTTGTTTGCTCAAATTTAAAATCTTCACGTTTCATGACATTCTAAATCTATTTCAGAAAAAAAAAGCGGACATTTTTTTCACCATTTTTGAAAAAAATTTTACCACTGAACTAGATGGATTTTTTTTTGCTAAAATTTAAAAATTTCACGTTTCTTAGCGTTCTAAACCTATAAAAAAAAAGAAAAATTTGATTTTTTTTACCAACATTATAGAATAGATGAAAAAATGTTTTTGCTCAAATTTAAAATTAAGTTTCATGATATTCCAAACCTATTTCAGAAAAAAAAATTCCAACTTTTTTTTACCATATTGGAAAAAAAATTTACCACTAGAATAGATGGAAATTTTGTTTGCTCAAATTTAAAATCTTCACGTTTCATGACATTCTAAACCTATTTCAGAAAAAAAAAGCGGAGATTTTTTTCACCATTTTTGAAAAAAATTTTACCACTGAACTAGATGGATTTTTTTTTACTAAAATTTAAAAATTTCACGTTTCTTAGCGTTCTAAACCTATAAAAAAAAGAAAAATTTGATTTTTTTTACCAACATTATAGAATAGATGAAAAAATGTTTTTGCTCAAATTTAAAATTAAGTTTCATGATATTCCAAACCTATTTCAGAAAAAAATTCCAAATCTTTTTTACCATATTGGAAAAAAAATTTACCGCTAGGATAGAAATTTTTTTTGCTCAAATTTAAAATTTTCACGTTTCATGACATTCTAAACCTATTTCAGAAAAAAAAATCGGAAATTTTATTCACCATTTTTGAAAAAAAAATCACCACTAAAATAGATGGATTTTTTTTTCTTTGCTAAAATTTAAAATTTTCACGTTTCATAGCATTCTAAACGTATTTCAAAAAAAAAATACCACTGCTATAGAATAAAAGGAATCTTTCTTTTTACTCCGTGGATAAATAAAGAGGGAAGTTCTGTGTAAATACCTTTACCGATTTTTTCTTTTTAGTTCCCATATATATTTTTTACTGCTGTTTGCCAAATTCTATAAGGAATATGATTTATGGTTCGTTTGCTTTGTAAAATAAATGCAATTTTGTCCAAGTAGTTCGAATGCATTGCCCACTATGTAGCGTAACGCTATCTACAATTTATCATATTAAAACATACTTTTTATCCAAAAGTGATACCACTGATACATTTAGCAACTGTCTTTTACGAAATTCAAACTATTTGTCTTCGAGATTTTTATTGGCACACTCTGTGTATTAATATATTTAGTTTACCTTCTTTTGTGTTGCGTTATGAAATATTTAAAATATTTGACACCTTAAAATAATTCAGCTGTCGTGTCTGTTTCTTTCCAGTTTAACAGAAGGAAAATTCACACTCTCGGGCCTCCTATTGACAGCTACATTGGCGCTGGCCTTTCTCGCTAGGCACGTAAGTGACATTTTGCATGTTGAACGATCAGACGAATATCACCCGGGAACCCATTTCAGATGGAGCAGGTGGCGCGGGTGCTGTTCCTTTGGCGGTCGGAAGTTGAGGAGCAGCGTGACTGTGCGGAGGACATGAGGCGGAGGAACGAGGCTTTAGTATACAACATCCTGCCCCCGCACGTCGCAGCCCATTTTATGGGGAACAGAAAACGGCAACACGATGAGCTTTACTCGCAGAGTTATGCAGAAGTCGGAGTGCTGTTCGCTTCAATGCCGAATTTTTCAGGTAATGTATCTATATGAATCCCACAATAAACTACAAAGTATGTATGTATGGTTTACTTTGCATAGCCGTAAGAGACTATGTGGAAACTAGTGTTAGAATGAGAATTGTCAAATAAGAAAGACACATTCATTTAAGATTTTAATTGCTAGCATAACCAGAATTCAGGTTATCAAAAAAATGCAAAGATTGTAAATCAATAATTTTGCAGAGTTTTTCTTTTAGTTCTCATAGTTAGTTTTTTCTGCTGTTTGCAAAATCCTATAAAGGATATGTTTCATTACATTTACTATTTGATACCCACAAAAACGGAAACCGCCACCAAACACTGTAAAATGCATATTGAATAATTTTAGAATGTTTGGCTCTGTTAAGGCAGGAATACAACGGAGGAAGGTTATTATTGATCAAGAAACAGATTATTAATGTAAATAAAATATATCCAACATCCGAATTGCATAAAATAAAATAGCAAAGACAAAATTAATGAAAAATATGTTTTCATTTTAATGTTCAAAATTCCGCCCTCGAACCTCCAGACATTTTTCTCACCTTCATGGTTGCTCTTCTAACTGAATTCGGTGATAAGTGTTGAAATACCTTTGTCACTCTCTGCATACAGTCTTCAATGGTTGTTAATGGACTTTCATAAACTTTATTGATAATAGTTCTCCAAACAAAAGTTTCCAGAAATGATCAATCGGGCGAGCGAGGAGGCCATAGGAAAGGTCTATTACTGACGATCCATTGATCATAGAGGCCGTTGGAATTAATAAAAAAGGTGATTTTCAAGAAGTTTCATCTCCAAAAGATTTTATTGCATAGAATGCATCTTTTAGGTATAAAAACTTGAAAAATCATAGTCCGTACGCACGGGGAAAGTACCTAAAAATACATAATTATGCAAAAAAGTGGATTTTTTGCTGTTTTTGTGCATTTTTCAAGGCTTTTTCAAAGATATTCATTTAAGATTCATAAAAATTTGGGAAAAATGGTTTGTTTTAGTATTATACAAGCTTTAAGTAACATATTGGGTTATTTAAGACCGTTTATGGGCCGATTGTAGCCATTAAACGCATCCAAAAGTGCATAATTTGCATCCGTTTAAAAACAATTTTAATAATTGCTCTAAAATTAATAAAATATCGTCAAAATTTTATACTTCGAGATCACTAATTACGAATTTGAGGAGAAAATCGGAAAACTCAAAATAATGAATGATAATAGCGCGAAATTCAATTTCAAAAGTACATTTTGTTTCTTTTTTTTCACATAAAATGTATACAAAGCAAATAAAAAAATGAATTTACGTCTTTTTTTAACTAAATATTCGATTTTTATTGTAAAAAAAATTTTAGAACATGTTCTGCATGTTCTGGGGAATGCAAAAAAAAAATTAAAAATGGAAAATTTAATTAAAAAAAAGACGCAAATTCATTTTATTTGCTTTGTATACATTTTATGTGAAAAAAAATGTTCCTTTAAAATTGAATCCACGCCATTATCAGTCTGCCATTTTGAATTTTCCGATTTTCTCTTCATATTCGTAATTAGTGACCTCGAAAACCCCCGAGTATAAAATTTGGACGATATTTTATTAATTTTAGAGCAAATATTAAATTTTTTTTAAACGGATTCAAATTATACACTTTCGGATGAGTTTAACGGCTACAATCGGCCCATAAAGGGTCTTAAATGAAGCAATATGTTATTTAAGGCTTGTATAATACTAAAACAAACCATTTTTTTCAATACGGCAAAAAATGCACTTTTTTGCATAATTATGCATTTTTAGGTACTTTCCCCGTCATTGTGTGCGTACGGACTATGATTTTTCAAGTTTTTATACCTAAAAGATGCATTCTAAGCAATGCAATCTTTTGGAGATGAAACTTCTTGAAAATCATCTTTTCTTAAATTAATTCCAACAGTCTAATAAAAATTTGATCAAATGCGGGTTATGTGGAGGGGCACCATCGTGCTGATAAAATATTTGTCTATGTTCGGCGAGAGATAAATTGTCTAGATAGTTATTTTCCAGATTTTGTAGATTATTAAAAATTAAATAAAATAATTGTAACTACCCATGAGGTGAAGAAATTATTTTAACTTTCTATATAAATTTTCCCCATAAAATTGTAATGCTACCACTCTATCGTTTCTTATGGCACAATAAAACTGCCAATGTTCTTGAAAAATTCGCTATCTGAATACATGAGGATTCGAGTTACTGCAGTAATGGGAATTGTTCCGAATAAAAGTCCATTTTTGGTAAATTTAGGATCTGATCATATATTTCCCCAAAAAAATTGTCACCTTCATGCCTTATTAAAACAAATTCACAAAAATTTTCTCTCGATGGGATGTTTCTCTTAATTCTTGAACAATATGGAACGATAATGGCTTAAACTTATATATTGACAAAATTCTGTGAATTGAATTGTTGGATATTCCCGATTCCAGAGCAGCGTACCTTAATGACACCGTTAGAAGTGCTCGAAAATATCCAAGAATTGCTAATTCTATGTTTTCTTCTTCATCCTTTGACTTTTTGCCTTGACAGCCAAATATTCTAAAATTATCCAATATGCGTTTTACAGTATTTGGTGATGCTTTCTGTTTTTGTGGGTGTCGAGTAGCAAATGTGTTACATATTCTTATCACATTCTCCATAAATAATGAACAAATCCAAAAAGTCTTCGTGGGCGTAATTTAAAAGTGCTCGCATTTTTTTTACAGAATGACTGACATTAATGATTGTTTCTAATCATGGCTAAGTTGATAATTTTTACTAAAAATTCTAAAACATTTAAGAAAATCGCTAATGTCTCTAAAAGTTATAACTTTGACCCCTATAATGCTTTATGAGATTTATTTTCAATGTAGAGTGTAGCTCGTCTTGTCAATGGTTCTTTCTATGTGCCAAAGAGCAAATGGGGATCTCCTACACGAAGAAAGTTATAACGGTTCTTGCAAACCGTTGCAACTGTCAAAGTTATTATAAAATGTCAAATATCTCCGAAACTGCTGGCTTAAATATAGGGTGTGCTACATACCTGGACACAGTTTTATGGCCATTTCAAAAAGTCGAAAATACATAGGGTATTGCATTTAAAATAAACAAGTTGGCATCGACTTCCAGTATAGCCGGATACCAGAAGTAACAAATGGATGACAAAGGGCCTTAAAATATCGTCGCTAAAATTAAAAGACATGTACAAACTATCATTGACACAAGATGACAATTTTAAAACATACTATAAAAATTATAAAAGAATTTATAGACAATTAATAAAGAAAGCAAAACTACTATATAACAATGAGTTGATAGCGAAAGCAAAAAATAAGTCTAAAATAGTCTGGAATATTATCAATCACAAGAATGCAAACAATAATCAAAAAGATATACAACTAAGTGTTAATAATGAATTAATAACTGACCAAAATACAGTCAGTAATCATTTAAATTCATTTTTTAATAACATTCCCAAGTCACTGTTAGGAGATACAGTTTTTAAAAATGCACCTATACAAAATATAGAAATCAGTGAAAACTCTTTTTTTATTGAACCTGCAACTCATATTGAAGTGCTTGACATTATAAAAAATTTTAAAAATTCCAAATCGGCAGGAAGTGACAACATTAGTGTTAATTTATTAAAGAAATGTATGCACCAAATAGCCTTACCACTAACCGATATATTAAATACATCGATAAGTAGCGGAATATTTCCTGAAAAATTGAAATTAGCTAAAATCAAACCTCTATTAAAATCAGGCAACAAAAACAAAATGGATAACTATAGACCCATATGTATATTGAGTAGTTTTTCTAAAATAATTGAAAAATTTGTGGCCAAAAGATTGATTGCTTTTCTAGAAAAATATAAATTAACTTAACAATAATCAGTTCGGTTTTCGAAAAGGCCTATCTACCACTAGTGCTGTCACTAAATTTCTGAATGATCTCTATGACAACTTAGATGATAAAAAAAAATGTATTGGTGTATTTCTAGATCTTAGTAAAGCTTTTGACCTAGTATGTCATGAACGACTATTAAATAAGCTTGAACTGTATGGAATTAGAGGTAAACCGTTAGATTGGTTCAGATCCTATCTACAAGGTAGAAAACACTATGTTGAAATAAACAATTGCTCATCTAATATTCTAGCCAGTTCGCATGGTGTTCCTCAAGGATCAGTTTTAGGGCCCTTATTATACATTATGTATGTAAATGATTTTCATTTTGCACAGTCCATAATATTCGCAGACGACACATCCATACTTATTTCTGATATCAAAACTGACAATGCAGTTCAGAAAGCGAATTTTATTTTACAAAGGGTACACGAGTGGTATAACGACAACATGCTTATTTTGAATAATAAAAAATCCTCTTTTATAAGATTTAATCCTGCTAACACTAATTTTAATCATAGCTACTTAATTAAAACAAAGGATGGCACTATTAAACAAGACAAACATGTAAAATTTCTCGGCTTGCACTTATCAGAAAATTGTTCATGGACCTTTCATATTGATACCGTTAGTAAAAAGATTGCCCCAATATGTTATTGTATTAATCAACTGAGAGAGATAGTAAGTAGATCAGTGTTATTGACTTACTACTACGCGCAGTTTCACTCTGTGATTTCTTACGGTTTATTGACTTGGGGTGCATCCCCAGAAAGTGTCCGAGTTTTCAAGTTACAAAAAAGAGCAGTACGTTTTATAGTAGGTGCAAACAGTAGAACAAGCTGTAGAGATATTTTTAAAGAATTACATATATTAACTCTGCCGTGTATATTTATTTTACAGTTGCTCATTTATGCTAAAAATCAATTACAGAATATACCTACTCTAAAGAATAACCATTCATATAATACTAGGAATGAATTAATACTGGAGGTTCCAAATCATAGATTATCTGTGTTTGAAAAAGGTCCGCACTATTTGGCAATAAAGGTGTACAATAAATTACCAAATTCATTCAAAGAACTCGATTTGACAAAATACAAAACACACGTTAAAAATATGTTGTATAATAAAAATTATTATTCATTAAATGAATATTTAAATGATGCTCTGTGATATATGTACATTATGTATTGTATGAATGTTCTTTATTATTCCGTGTGTAGTAATATTTTTTTGATTCTATGTGTTGTACTTTTTAAGGAAATCTTGACTGTGATCCTATTTTAATCCCAAGTATAATAGGATTGTTCTTATTTTTAAATTGGCTGAATGTCATTTAATGTTATATTTAATATTGTGAGGCTGCCTATATATTTTGTGTTTATATGCTATTATTTATTTATTGTTGTCTTTGTATTTTCAAAATCTTGTATGCTTACTTACATATTTTCTTGTTTTTTATTCTCTTTGTTATTATGTTTATATACCTATTTATTAATTTTCCTTATTGACTTATCCTATATCATAATTTATGATCGAATGGACTAATAAATTATTATTATTATTATTATTATTATTAAGTACCACATGCTTATAATTATTTTGGTTGGATTGGCCACACTGACTTTAGTAACTCTCAAAATTTTCAAAATGTTTTGGTACATACTTTTCTCAATATTGATCGATTCAGTTCCCGGTGGAACACCCTGTATATCTATTTTTATCTTATAATTTAGATTCAACTGGAATGTGCATGTGCAATACCGGGTAGCCACGAGTTAATGTACGCCCCCAATATTTTGGTTGTTTTTTATTTAAAAATTTGGTTTTTGGTACAAATACATTAGACAATAATAGGCTACTTTTAGACTAACAGGAATGAAAATATCATTTCCGGTTGAACCTGAAGTGACATCAACTTTTTTTCTTAAATGGAATGACTATATTTTTTTTATGGTTTCTCATTAAGCATAAATTTCTAAGTACAACAGTTTTTTCAGATGTAAAAAATTCCAAAAAATAAGTGAGATACGAACAATTTTTTAATTTTTTCAAAATGGCCGCGTCAGATGAATGCGATTTAAGAATATTACTAAGTAGCCTATGGAAATTATTAGTAAGGTTGCAGACTTGTCTGTAAAGCAGAAAATAGTTGTTTGAATTCCTGATAGGTACCAGTATTTTCAGTATTTTTTTGAAAAAATACGGAATTTCATTTTCACTTTCATTTCCGTATGGAACTTTTTTTAATGGAACTGTGCTATTTCTTTTATTAATCAGAAATAATTATTCATAAACTATCATGTTTTCGCCATTAATCATTTCTTAACGACATCCTTCGTAATAATAGAAGTATTTTTAAATAGTAAACACAAATTAAACAAGAAATAATTTTAATAGGTATAACGTTACAACTATGAATAAATTACCAAGAATAACAAAACTATTTAAAACCTAAATTGTAATAAACCATTATAAAAATTGTTCAAACTGTTCACCGTTATGATTAATACACAGAGTAGGGCGACTTATTGTTGCACGTCTAACATTCTGTAATTGTTAAGGTGTTATTTGTGCAATTTCGTGACGAACTCTTCCTTCCAAATCTGGCGTTGTGGTTGGAGCAGTCATATAGACTCTATTTTTCAAATGCGCCCAAATAAAAAAATCGAATGGGGTTAAGTCAGGCGACCTTGCAGGCCATCTGACTGGACCATGGGTCCCAATCCAACAATCTGGAAATAATTGATTTAAGTAATCCTTAACAATAATAGCATTGTGTGGTTCAGCCCCGTCTTGTTAGAAGTAAACCTCGTCAATATTGGTATTGAGAATTTGATTAATCTGTGGAACTATTATATTTTGGAGAAATTCTAGATATCTTGGTCCAGTTAGAGTTTATTTAAAAATTATTGGACCTATGATATGATCGCCCAGTACGCCTAACCAAACATTGAAGCCAAACCTCTCCTGAAACCGCCCCTGTCTCATATGTGAGGATTATCAATTGCCCAATATCGAGTGTTGTTTCGATTAAATAACCCAAGGTTTGTAAATCTCGATTCATCAGTGAACAAAATGATTTTTGATAAAAATCTCATTTCTTAATTGGCGTAACTGTAACCAATTACAAAAGGTTATTCTTCGTTGATAATCATTCTCATAAAAAATTAATGCAATTGATATTTATAAGAACGATAGCCGTGTTTCTTTTCAATTTGTCTGGCTGATTCTTTGGAAACTGGTAATTCATGTTCAATTTGTCTTATCGAAATGGTTGGGTCAACATGCACTAAAGCTAATACATTAATTTCCGTTTCTTCATCCACAATAGATCTTCAATTTCTACATTAGGTTCAGTTCTAAATTGTTACTCCAACCGGGCGAAATAGTTTCTCTGATGTTGTCTTTCTGGATATCTCCGTCCATACAGACTTTGTGCTCTAGTTGCATTAGGTCGAGTCTCTCCATAAATAATGATCATGTCAACTTTTTCATCTCTTGAATAATTTTCAGCCATTTTATATTAATTTTCTTGTTTATAACAACTTTAATACACTTGCTTCAGAAAATTAGTGAGTAAGTCAAGACTAATTCAATTGTTGCGAATGTCTGTCATTTTCATGGCTATCTGCAATTTTGGATTTAATCGTAGATAGGTACCTTATTAAATTGATTTGTTGGCGCTTACTTTTTAAAAATACTTCTATTACTACGAAGGACATCGTTAACAAATAATTAATGGCGAAAAAATTATAGTTTATGTATCACTATTTCTGACTAATAAAAGATATAGCACAGTTCCATTAAAAAAATTCCATAGGACCCCTATGGATATGAAATGAAAATGAAATTCCGTTTAAAAAAAAAAAACTACAACCTTACTAATAATTTCCATAGCCTAATTAGTAATTTTCTTACATCGCATTCATCTGATGCGGCCATTTTGAAAAAAATAAAAAAATTGTTCGTATCTCACGTATTTCTTGGAATTTTTTACATCTGAAAAAACTGCTGCACATAGAAATTTATGCTTAATGAGAAACCATAAAAAAAGTATAATTATTCCATTTAAGAAAAAAAAGTTGATGTCACTTCCGGTTCAACCGGAAGTGATATTTTCATTCCTGTTAGTCTAAAGGTAGCTTATTATTGCCTAATTTATGTGTAATAAAACCCAAATTTTTAAATACAAAAACAACCAAAATATTGGGGGCGTACATTGATTAGTGGCCACCCGGTATAGTGGATGTATTGTAAAATCGGAGATAATTTATAAATATATTTTCAGTAGTGGATATTCGCATTTTTTCAATTACGATCAGCGGCGAACGAAAGATAAATATCAGTTATTATATTTCGATTAGTAATCGTAATCCCGGATCCTCCGCCACACAAGCTAAGGAATGGCGGAGGATCCTGGATTACAAATCAATTTGAAAAATTGTATTCACCTTTTTTTACCGATCCCTCTACATTGCAACTATGATCCTGTCGTAGCAAATAAAAATCTTTTTCTAAAAAAGTTTTAGAGTTAAAAAATATTACTTCAACAAATTATCCACTCATATTCTCTGTACATAATTATCCTCAATCCATATTTCAGATTTTTATTCGGAAGAAACAGTGAATAACCAAGGATTGGAATGCCTAAGGTTTCTAAACGAAGTTATATCTGATTTTGATGCGGTAAGTAAAATTTTGTACAATATGACATGTAATACCTTTCAAACGAAATCCTCTAGCGTTTATAGAGCTGAGAATAAAAAATTAATTTAGGGCATAAAATAAAGTGTTGTTTATAAATAAAAATATTGTTATACTATATCATCTAAGAATTTATTAACATTTACGTGTGAATAAAGTATTATTATTATATGTGCTAAACTAGTAGAGCATTTATGTGTAATGTGATTGATATTCATTTATATAGGTAACGAATTTAAAATGTTTTTAAATTGAACGCCCTATATAATTCTGTACATTTATATTGCCTTTAAATTAATTATTCAAATAGGTTTTGGTTCTAATATTCGCGCAGTGTTGCCAGTTTGTTCAATATTCCTTAAAAAAAATTTACATCAACAGGCTTCACTGATAACGCACTGTCTTGACCTTCTTTACTTTTATCAAATATAATTTTATATACCTATTATATAAAGCGAAATATTAATAATATTGACCACTTTGTATTTTCTTATACTGACAAAAATTGACGTTTCAGCTATTGGAGTTACCCCAGTTTCAAGATGTAATTAAAATAAAAACGATTGGCTCAACTTACATGGCAGCCAGTGGCCTAAATCCTTCAAGGCACGTCAAGGTATGAATTCTAAATGAATTTTACGTTAACAGTACTAATGGATATTTTTGCCTTGACTGTAATTATTTAAAAATCTCAAGTTCATTTTACACAATTTTAAGGAAATAATTTTTGAAACGTTTAAAATACATATTTGTTTTACCTTGTAGTTGTGTTTTTAATAAAAAACAACGAATGAAAGTATAGCTTACATGAGTTATCTTGTTTTAATATGCAGAGCACTTGATTTGCGTGGCTTGTATTCTTGGGATCTGAATCTCTTAAAAGTACATCGCGGCCTCATTAAAAGAGATGTCGATGTAGTACCAGAGAGCTGAAACAATAACAAAGAAATCTTGTTCTCTTTGTACAGTTTCATTCACAATTTACATGGTTTATAACAATTTTCCAGCCACGTGAAAGAGGTCATGTTAAATCTAATACAATTTAAAAAATTGAATATTTCAAAATCTTCCTTGTGATGTTTCTAGAAAAGCGATATTTCAAATTTGATTTAACTGTAATGTTCCTCCACAATTGTGTAATTTTTATTGTCGAGGAAAATTTCTCACCGATGGCATTAACTGTATTTGTGCGTGTAAGTAACAATTTGGTGTTGGCCAATAACGCCAGGTGCTAGGTTTTAATTCATTTTATTACTTTTAAAAAAATATTTAGTTCTTAATAACACTAGACAAATCAAAAAGACCAACTTTTACAATATCTTCACTAATGTGGTGCCAGTGAAAAGACCGATATATATTTTCTTACGTTTTCAAAGTAAAGTCTTGAACTGACGTTGATATCAATACTCAAATAACCTAGGATAATAGGTGAATTTTTGCATTTGCCATATAGTTCAATGTCTCCAATCATTCCCTGATACTCTACAACTATTATGAACAAATCGGATATGGTGCACACTATTAGAGAAAACTTAGTCTATTAGATTTATTATAAGCAATAAAACGAATTTTATGAAAAAACGCGATCTTTCTCTTAAGTACCGTTTTCACAGAATAAAAATGTTTACAAAAATAATGGCGAAAATACATGGTCTGTATTATATTGTGTTGGTGTTATATTACCTACTCAGTTAGTTTAGGTCTTTAAGAACAATTTTTGTAACAATTCTTTTTGCCTTTTTTTCTATTTTGTAGCTACGAAAACAAACAAAAGATACTTTTTGCTTGTCAATTTTTCATCACAAAGAAGATGTGTAATTACATCTTTATAAGACCTTAAAACTGCAAGAAACTAAGACAACAAGAATGTTGTATTATTTCCATAGCTACAAAAAAAAGAAAAATGGCTAAAAAATGTGTTGTGCTAAGAGAAAAGAATTGCTCGAGGCTTAACGATCTACTTGTCTATTTTCAGGTGTAGTTCTTATAACACAGGTCAGCATTTTAACTAGGCTTGTGCACGGGCATCGGAGATGGTATCCTAGGGTTTTTGGGGTCGCTGATTGATTACGATGAGCGGGACGGTTAGCCTCCATCACGTCAAGTTCAAAGTGATTTGAAGGTCAAACTGTCAAAAAATCTGAAAAAATTTATGAATGTGTTTTTGAGGTCACTGAATCCGAGTCCGGTGTTTGATTCTACTTTGCATACATCCTCGAGGTCTTTCAAGGTCATCTCAAGGTCATTTGAGGGTGTTCAAAATGCTAAGTACTATTCGAAGAATCTGAAAAAATTCATACGTTAGTTTTGGAGGACCCTGAACCTGAATGTGAGGTCAGTCGACCTCAGTTCAAGATCATTTTCAAGGCCATTTGAAGGTCAAACGGTAAAAATCTGAAAAAATCCATGCACATGCTTTTGAGGTCGCCGAATCCGAGTCCGGTGTTTGTCTTCACTTTGCATGCATCGTCGAGGTCATTCAAGGTCATCTGAAGGTCGTTTGAGGGGGTTTTGAGACAAAAATCTGAAAAAACTCATACGACTGACCTCAGATTCAGGTTCCTCGAAAACGAACATATTATTTTTTTCAGATTTTTCGGATGGTACTTAGCATTTTGTCTCAAAACCCCCTCAAATGACCTTGAGATGACCTTGAACGACCTCAAGGTCGCATGCAAAGTAAAAACAAACACAGGACTCGGATTCAGCAACCTCTATATCCATGAATTTTTTCAGATTTTTTGGAAGGTTTCTTGACCGTTTGACCTTCAAATGGCCTTGAAAATGACCTTGAAATGAGGTCGACTGATTTCAGATTCAGGGTCCTCGAAAACGAACGAACTTAGCGATGGTACTTAGCATTTTTGTCTCAAAACCCCCTCAAATGACCTTGAGATGACCTCGAATGACCTCGAGGATGCATTCAAAGTAAAAACAAACACCAGACTCGGACTCAGTGACCTCAAAAACATATCCATGAATTTTTCAGATTTTTTGGATTTTTTTTTTACTGTTTGATCTTCAAATGGACTTGAAAATGACCTTGAAATGAGGTCGACCTACCTCATATTTAGATTCAGAGTCCTTGTAAACGAACGTATGAATTTTTTCAGATTTTTCGGATGGTACTTTGCATTTTTGTCTGAAAACCCCCTCAAATAACCTTGAGATGACCTTGAAAGACCTCGCGGATGCATGCTACGTAAAAACAAACAGACTCGGATTCAGTGACCTCAAAAACATATCCATGAATTTTTTCAGATTTTTTTGGAAGGTTTTGGACCGTTTGACCTTCAAATGGCCTTGAAGGTGACCTTGGAATGAGGTCGACTGACATCAGATTCAGGGTCCTCGAAATCGAACGTATGAATTTTTTCAGATTTTTCGGATGGTACTTAGCATTTTTGTCTCAAAACCCCCTCAAATGACCTTGAGATGACCTCGAATGACCTCTAGGATGCATTCAAAGTAAAAACAAACACCGGACTCGGATTCAGTGACCTCAAAAACATATCCATGAATTTTTTCAGATTTTTTGGAAGGTTTTTGACAGTTTGACCTTCAAATGGCCTAGAAAATGACCTTGAAATGAGGTCGACTGACCTCAGATTGAGATTCGGGGTCCTTGAAAATGAACGTATGAATTTTTTTACATTTTTCGGATGGTACTTAGCATTTTTGTCTCAAAGCCCCCTCAAATGACCTTGAGATGACCTTGAAATATTTTTCCTTACTTGCTTACTTTTTGACATATTTAAGTAATCGCGTTTATTTCTGTTAATTTTTATATGTTTCTTATTATAAACCAGTCCTGATTTATTTATGGGGATCGCATCCTATTGGGACTAATTAGAATGCCAACTTCGTAAGGTCAAGTGCGCTTGGATGAATTGAAAATTGTTGAGTTAACAACAGAATTTACAACAAAATTTCAAGGGTTTAAACCCTTAGAGAATAGTACCTTTATAATCGCACAGCCTGTTTTATTCTACAATAGATAATATAAAAGTTTTTTGTAGTATCGATAAATACATTTCTTTGCAGGACTGCTGATCTTGTTTTTACTGTGTACGGTTTGAGTTGTGTCCTCTGCAATTTATAATATATGCGCTTGTTTATTAAATTCATCTGGACTTTTTATTCTCTAATTATAGATATCGTGCAAATTTCCGCTGATTTTTCCTCATTACTTTGCCAGAAAGTGTGGATGAACTGTTGCAGTCTTTTCCATGAATTCAAATTGATAATCTAAAATTTTGTAACCAATCCTTAATTGTCCTCAAAGTTTTTGCCCAGTATCGACAACAATGTAATTGTTATATAGATCATTGTTCTTTATGGTCGGAATTTGGTTTAGAGATTGTTATTATGATTCCTGCGTTCTGTTTAGGTGGAAAATGCACATTTTGAAAACGATATTCATATATTTTTAGGAATTAAATTTTTCTGTTCTTTAATATTATTCTTGGTTAGATTGTCAATTTCGAAAGCACTATTTTTTCAATGCTATGTTACTTTAAAATAGTCTTCATCAATTTTTTGTTGGTTAGTTGGTGATTTAATTTAAGAAACATCTGAAAGATAACTATTCATCTGCTAGAATAGTCTAATTCACTAGTTCAAAAAGGTGTTAATTCTTTAAATAGCTCCTAAAAATATGAGCGATAGCTCATTGGATTCAGAATTACGTCTAGAAAAATGTATTAAAATGTATTATTAGCACATAAAAAATGCAAAAGTTATAAACAAATTAACATGGAAAAAATGGCATTTAGTCTTTCGCTTAAAATCATAAGCGATAACGGAAATCGGAAAAAAGATTCTTAAAGAGGAGGAAATTTTCAATAAAAAAGTCCCAACTCCCGGAACTCTATCTACATTATTTATCATTTTAATTTCACGCTGAAAATAGGGTTCCGCGCAACCGCTGCAGGATGCGAGCGCCGCCTCAAAAGAGAGTACATCACATAAAATCATTTTTTATACTATTAAATATCAATTAAAAAATTTGAAAAAATTATAGTGTATTCGTAAACTTCAAAAAATAAGGTCCCGTTGGAAAAAAATGTTAAAGTTTATTTTTCAACAAGTGAGGCCATTGTTAACTAACGAAATTTTATAGAACCTCCGTTATCATTGGAGACAATTTAAAAAAAAAATAATTGGCCTATAAAATTTTCGCTTCTTGGACCCCTTCTTATAGATATACTTAACAAGATCACATTATAAAAGTTTTTAAAAATTGTTTATTTTGTTTATTATAATTTTTTAAATATTAAAAACCAAAGTAAAGTTGTAAACAGTTTTTTTTTCAAATTCGTTAGCATATTACTAGTTGGAAATCAACTCAGTTAGAGATTAATTAATTCTCGATAAAAACGACCTGAATGTCTATTGTGATATCTCTAAGAGTTTAAAAGTTATATCAGTGTTTTAGTTGACAAATGAAGTGCCCGTTTCAGCTGTATCGTGTAATATTGAAAAACGCTATAAAAAATGCAAAAAATGTTTTTTAATATGTTGTTGCATATGGCTGCAGCGGTTGCGCGGAACCCTATTTTCAGCGTGAAATTAAAATGATAAATAATGGAGATAGAGTTCCGGGAGTCGCGACTTTCTTATTGGAAATTTTCTCCTCTTTAAGAATCTTTTTTCCGATTTCCGTTATCGCTTATACTTTTTGAGTTATATGCGAAAAAGTAAATGCCATTTTTTTCCATCTTAATTTGTTTATAACTTTTGCAATTTTTTATGTGCTAATAAAACATTTTAATGCATTTTTCTAGACACCTTTTTGAACTTGTGAATTAGACTAGAAGTTATATTGATCATATTTTGCATTCATCTCTTTCGTATAAGCTCCCTTAAAGTGCTTTGAAAAAATGATACATTGTTCAAGATATTCTGTATATTGTCGCCCGGATTAAGTATTATTATTTGAAAACAATTTCTTTATCAACTAGATACTGGGTAGTACGCGTGGAAACACTGAGTGACAAGAGCTAGAAAGAGATAACTCAAAGTTGATTTTCAACTTTAACTCAGTTCCATTAGTTTTACGGTCAATATTATGAATAAAAGTTCATTAGGTCTGGTCCAATGCGGGAAAACCTGATTGAGGTGCAGCAAAAACGACACGAAATGCCGATTGAATTCATAATAATTAAATGAAACGATAGGACGCTCGCACACATTATATTTCGAACAACCCGTCCACCAATCGAATTCAAATTAATTTATTTTCAAAATAGAAGAAATCGGGGAGGCGAAACTAACAAATATCTAATCAGTTAAACATATTTTTATGAAATGAGCTGAAATAATTGTTAATATGATTAATTAATCCAACGTTGATCGTGACATGTAGTCGGTGAAGTAGTTTTTAAAAAAAATATAAGATTATATACTCATCTGTGATCTTCTACATTGGGAATTTGCATTTGCATTGAAGTATATATTTTTCTGAATTTATTACATTTTTCTAGGAGAAACTGTTTCAAAATCTCAAAGACTTATTGATTCTAGCCGGACGACCCCATATCAGTGAGATGGCTGCATTTAGCTCTGCTGGTTGAATTCGCGCTAGAACTGAAAAAGGCGCTGCAAAGCATTAACGAGCAGTCTTTCAATCATTTCGTGCTGAAGATGGGCATTAACCACGGACCCATCACGGCTGGTGTGATCGGAGCTAGGAAGCCACATTATGATATATGGGGCAATACGGTAAATGTCGCTTCTAGAATGGAGAGCACAGGAAAGGCCGGGTGTATTCAGGTAAATTATCTTGCTAATTTATTGCACGTACGTGAGCGACAGTCACGAAAACCTTGTTCCAATTTTTTTTGCCGGAAGCACAGTTGTTTTATTTTTACTAAACTTTTTTATATTTTATTCATTCCAAACTTCCCAAATGGGCCACTTTTATATTCGAGATTTTTTGTTAATAATTAAATTTATCTCATATAGTCCAATGCGTTTAGAGTTTTATTTCGGATATTCTCTGAACTCGATAAATTTAAGAGAGAATTCGTGAAGTGGTAGAAATGATAATCTGAAAACTTTACCGACTTAACTACTGTGCAATTTTTTTATTAAACGAATTAGGTGTACAAATATGGTTTCTTGTAAATAACTAGATTTTTTCTGAAAATAATAAGAGGACAAAAACCATCGCGAGAACCCACATGCGCTATATCTGCCTGCCTACTGTATATCATGCGGTATATGTCAATACATACATGTGGTGGGGGTAAAAAAAAATGTTTTCCGACATAATTTTAAGTGAAAGCCCAAAAAATGAAAAATATTTAAAAAACAACCCCCTCAGATAGGGGTAGTTTCAATCGCTGGGCGGCGTGTAGATACTCCGAGAGTGGCAGTTGGTCCACGACGAAACCAACAGAAAAATTCGTAGCAGGAAAAAAAATAGGAAAAAGGTTAGTTTGTTGCACTTTAATGGTTTGGGGAATGGGCGTCCAAAAATATCGATTTCCCACCCTCGACAACGGGGAATAAAGTAGGTTTCTTCGCATTCAGCGAAATTTGATGAAAAGAAAAGTTGGGGATGAAGTGATTATGCGATAAACGGCTTGCTATTATTGTCCAGGCATCGAATGTTTTCATTAAAATCGTCACTGTTCGCGGCACACTTTTATCAAAGATTAATGTTTCACACATGTAAACCTTTTCCGAAATAATTATTTTTATACCAAGGCTGCGAAATTCCTTTTTGCATGCCGAGAGAAAAATTATCGCAGAGGCCGAGGCAAGATAATGTCGAGGGCGCTAAAATATTTCGCGCCCATGGTATAAAATATTTTTTGTTCAACCGGAAATTATAGTTAGATGGTGAAAATGACAACACTGTTTATGTTATATTTAGCGGGGCACAGACTTTCTATGGAAATGGTATATTCTGTATGCATATAAAACATTTGGACAGTTGAAAAATTGTAAAAATGTCCGACAGCGATAATGATATTGTTACGGATTTCCACCTTTTTGGGAAACACCCTGTATGAATCCGTGGGTTCTAAATAATTTCAACAAGAGATAAACACTACTAACACTTTATTTAACAATTTACTGACAATACAATACTTCAAAATTAACTTTGTTTACTTTAACCTCACTTTTTCCCGAACGTGTCACTTCTCAAATAAACTTCTTCTTCCGCGCTTGTAATCGCGCCTTATATACTCCGAAATTAGCTCTAGATTAATCCAGAATCTTCTCCAACCATAATCTAGAAAAGTCCTTGGTTCTTTCTAGAGCCTTCCCAGTCACTATCAGTAGGCATAGG
Source organism: Stenurella melanura (assembly GCA_963583905.1). NCBI lineage: Eukaryota > Metazoa > Arthropoda > Insecta > Coleoptera > Cerambycidae > Stenurella > Stenurella melanura. The sequence continues at coordinate 1,305,659 of OY757311.1, forward strand.
CGTACCATCTCCTTTTCCAAGGGGTGTAATTCATAACACTGCCCCCTCCTTAAGCCTAATCGTCCCGATCAGGCAACTCAGAATCATCGATGTATTTCGCCAGTCTGTCCAAATGCACGATCTTCATCTTGGACTTTTTGCTTCGTTGAATCCGATAGACGACGTCATTAATTCGGGTAATAACAGTGTACGGTCCGTCCCAAGGCGGTTGAAGTTTCGGTGACCTGCCTTTCTTCCGCTGTGGGTTGTACAGCCAAACCAGGTCTCCTGCCTTGAACCCTTCTGAACTACCCTTACGGTCATATCGAGCCTTCATTCTGTCACTGGCTATGGTGATTTGGTCTCTAACTAACTCATGGACATTCCTGAGCCGTTCACTCACTTCATCTACATAGCTGTTCACAGGAAGCCGTTCTCCACCTGGTGTTCCAAACATCAAATCACACGGCAGTCTGATCTCATGTCCAAATACTACACGAGCCGGAGTTTGTTTTGTAGTCTCGTGGATAGCAGCTCTATATGCCATGAGGAAAAACGGTATGTGGAGATCCCAGTCACGTTGATTTTTATGAACGACTTTAGAGAGATGTTCTTTCATAGTCTTATTATGTCGCTCCACCATTCCATCTGATTGCGGGTGAAGGGCTGTCGTCCGTGTTTTGTGTATTCCTAATAACTTGCAGATCTGCTGAAATACCCCTGACTCAAAATTTCTCCCTTGATCTGAATGCAGCTCCAGGGGTACACCAAACCGACATATCAAGTTATCTACCAAGACTTTGGCGACAGTAACCGCTTCCTGGTTCGGAATTGCGTAGGCTTCAGGCCATTTACTAAAATAGTCCATGGCAACCAGTATGTACTTGTTACCGTCCTTGGTTACTGGGAATGGTCCGGCTATATCGATCGCAATCCTCTCAAAAGGAGCCCCGACGTTATATTGCTTCATTGCACCCCTACTCCTAGTCTGTGGTCCTTTACTGGCTGCACAAATTTTACAATTACGACACCAAGCTTCAACATCTTGACGACCATTTACCCAGTAAAATCGTTCACGTACTTTATTCAGGGTCTTGTTAACGCCGAAGTGTCCACCGGATGCTCCATTATGCACTTCTTGAAGTACTTTCGGTACTCGACACCTGGGAATCACTAGACGCATAACAACTTGCTTCCCATCCGAGCTCTCCCATGCTCTTTTTAACAGCCCGTTCATAACTCTAAGTGAGTCCCACTGTGCCCACAAAGCCTTCAATCCAACTGCTTTGTCCGAAACATCCTTCCACTCTGGTCGAGTTCCTTTTTCCTTTGCTCTCAATATAGCCCCAATCTCTGCATCGTTCAGTTGTTCTTGTCTCAGGGCTTCAGTTGTCCAATCATCCGGAACGTCTATTTTAATAGTGTTGACTGCTCCCGCGCCCTGCTGTTTTTCCACGTGGCGGCAGTGCTTGCAGTCGTCCTTGCATGGTCTTCTAGATAATGCGTCTGCGTTCTTATGAGATCTTCCTGGTCGATGCTCGATTTTAAAGTCGTACTGTTGCAACCGTTCTATCCAACGAGCCAGTTGACCTTCCGGGGTTTTCAACTGCAACAGCCATTTCAACGCAGCATGGTCGGTTCTGATTTTGTAATGTCGCCCGTAGAGATACTTATGAAAATGGTCCACTGATTTGACGATGGCCAATAACTCTTTCCTGGTTACACAATAGTTTCGTTCTGGTTTGGAGAGCACCTTGCTGAAGTACTCGATCACTCGTTCCTCTCCGTTCTGAATTTGGGACAGCACACAACCAATCGAAGAATTACTGGCATCTGTATCTAAAATAAAAAGTCCATTCTGTTGTGGGTATGCTAGTACAGGACCAGTGCATAGAGCTGCCTTCAATTTTCTCCATGCCGTTTCACACTCCGGTGTCCACTGGTACTGAACTTTCTCCTCTGTTAGCCGGTGTAATGGCTTCGCAATGTCTGCAAACCCTTCCACAAAGCGTCTATAATAAGTGCAAAGGCCAAGGAAGCTTCGTACTTCATGAACGTTAGATGGCCTTGGCCAATCTCGTACGGCAGAAATTTTGTCGGGATCCGTTTGTATTCCCTCCGAAGACACTACGTGACCAAGGAATTTAACTTCTTTCTGAAATAAAAGGCACTTCTTCGGGTTCAATTTCAGGTGTGCATTTCTGACTCGTCCAAATACTTCTTGAAGATTTTTCAAATGTTCTGTAAAGTCTCGTCCCATAACCAGCACGTCGTCAAGGTAAACCAGGCACGTCTTCCAGGTTAGCCCTCGTAGTACAAATTCCATCAATCGTTCAAACGTGGCTGGAGCATTGCAAAGTCCAAAAGGCATCACCGTAAATTGGTAAAGACCACTGCCTGCTGAAAACGCTGTCTTTTCCTTATCATCAGGATGAAGTCCAACTTGCCAATAACCGCTCCTAAGGTCTAACGTCGAAAACCATCGTGAGCCTGCCAATGTACTTAACGTGTCGTCAATCCGGGGTAATGGGTAACTGTCTTTCTTCGTCACATCGTTCAATTTCCGATAATCGACACAAAATCTTAACGTTCCGTCCTTTTTGGCAACCAAAACTACTGGCGATGACCAGGGACTCGTTGACTCCTCAATGACTCCATCTTGTAGCATCTTATCTATCATTGCCGAGGCTTCTTCTTGTTTTGCTAGCGGAAGCCTCCTAGGTTGTTGTCGAATAGCAGGTGAGTCACCAGTATTTATCCGATGCTGGACTATATCTGTTTTTGTAAGGGCCTCCGTACTTTTGGCAAATACTGAACTTTCCTTTTCCAGGAACTTGATCGCCTCCTCTCGTTCGTCCTTAGATAAATGCTCCAACTGGGAACTCAGCAAGGTTAAAACTTCCTGGTCTATATTTGTAGATGAATTTCCCTCTGTTTGTTCTTCGCACCTTGCTACCCACATAACCGGTTCATAGGAGCCAATCGGTTTGCCTTCTTTAATTGTTACTGCATGGGAATTTAAATTGACGACTCTAATTGGGATTTTATCTTTAGTCCGGGTTAAAGTTCTTGCCACAACAATATTGGTTAGGGACTTAATCGATTCGTCACCTTCCACCAGGCCAACACGGTAACCTCCAGGATTTCCTTCCAAGGCAGCATCGATGATCTGTTCCGAGTGAGCAGGAATCTTAATCGTCTGTGTTGTCAATAACCTTGCTTTATGGAATTGGTCATCTGCGGTTGCCAGGATAAATTCCTCATTTCCAATTTTCAAGACTCGCTCCCCTACGTCAACAATAAACCTCTTCTCTTCCATGATGTCCAGTCCCAAAATGAAATCATCTGTAATGTCAGCCACAATGACCTTGTAATTGAATCTCAACCGTCCAACCTGCAGTTCCAAATTGACCTCTCCATGGACCGCAGCCCTGTCTCCCGTGGCTGTCCGAATAATTACTTCATTTTGCTTCTTCTTAATCTGCAAGCCTGATATAAACCCTGGCCGCACTATTGATGACGTAGCTCCTGTGTCAACAGTAAACACGCACTTTCTTCCATTCACATATCCTTGCAACAGCAGACTACTTGGAATTCTTCGCAGCTGGGAAATCTTTATTTCTCTGGGGGCACCGTGTTCCCTAGCCAGCACAGCCCCCTTAGTGCTGGCTATTTTTAGTTTTCCTGCTGCTCTTCTACATTTACAGCATTTACTCGTCTGTCCGAGTTCTGCTGTCGACAGTCTCGTTTCATATGTCCCATCCTGCCGCAGTTGTAGCATTTAATACCCCCACTTGGCTTTTCCCTATTTTGTTGGTTTTCCTGTCTTCTTGGAGGATTGAATTTAGCCAGTAATTGACTGAACATTTTATGTATATCGGCCAACATGGGGTTCTGGTTCTCCTTTTCTGACTGCGATTCTTCCAGCGTCATAGCCCGTACTCTTGACTTTGGAGTATCCCTATAGACAGCTTCTACCTCTAGTGCATGCACCAAGGCTTCACTACTACTTTTATGTCGGGATAGCCTGAGGACTCGTCTGATTTCCTCGTCCATTCCAATTCCCATCTAGGAATGCCCCCACTGCCAATTGCTCTTTAAATTCTTTTGGCGCATTAGGGTATGCTAAGTGTGCCAGTCTTTCCACCGCAGCTTCAAATTCTTGCAGACTCTCTCCAGCTTTCTGAACGCGCACTTTCAGCTGGGTCTGGTATACTTGAGCAAGGTGTTGATCTCCATATCGTAGATCTAAGGCAGCTTCTAAAACTCTAAAATTCCGTTGTTGGTCTGCCGGAATTGTCTGGAGCAACTCCAACGCTTGGCCTCTTAAAGCCACGATTAATGCCTTAGCCTTCTCTTCGTCATTCCAGTTGTTAGCACTCGCTGCTGCCTCAAACTGTGTCTTGTAAGTCATCCAGGAATTTTGACCATCAAAGGAGGGAATTTTTAATTGCTGGCCTGATGACACCACTTGCTGGTTTCCTCTTGTCCTCAACTGTTGTTTAAGTTGGTCTATTTCTCCTTCTACCTGATGCATTTTCTCTTCAACCTTGTCTACTTTTTCCTCGACTTTGTCCATTTTTACTTCGACCTCATTAACTTTCGTCTTTACGCTACCCATATCTTCCTTAATCTCATTTTTTATTTCTTCAACAACTGTAAACAAGGCATTCTGTTGTGTCTCTATAGCTTTTCTTAAGTCGTCATTTTCCTTTTGACGGCGTTTCTCCTCTTCTTGTTTTTCCTCTCGACGGCGTTTCTCCTCTTCTTGTTTTTCCTCTCGACGTCGTTTCTCCTCTTCTTGTTTTTCCTCTTGACGTCTTCTCTCTTGATCCTCAAACATTTTTCTTAATTCTTCTTGACGTTTTTGTTCTTGTTCTTCTTTTTCCTGTAGGCGTTTTTGTTCTGTTTCTTTCTCTTCCTGGCGCTTCCTTTCCTGATCCATCATCATCTTTTGCATTTGGGCCATAAAGTCCTGCATTTGTTGTTCGGATGCCATGCTTCTGGTCGTTACCGGCATACAATTACGTTGAAATCAAATAAGTTTAATATAATTACGTCACTATCGGTAATGGGACTGTCCAGAAAACCCTCAAAACGGCACGAAAAAGTCTTATCTAGAGTCTTTGTCACTTAACCTCTAATGTCCAACAAAATGTTCCAAAAATGTCTCAAAAATGCACTTAAACACTATTTTTCCTGTTCGAAAATAAACCTCGAACAATGTCCAGTAAATTAGTCCTTCCTGTGTTAGCACTAACTTCGAGAATACTGTCCCAGTCTTCTCAACACTCCCGAAAAATCCTCTTGTCAAAATTCCGCTTCCGACACCAAAATGTTACGGATTTCCACCTTTTTGGGAAACACCCTGTATGAATCCGTGGGTTCTAAATAATTTCAACAAGAGATAAACACTACTAACACTTTATTTAACAATTTACTGACAATACAATACTTCAAAATAAACTTTGTTTACTTTAACCTCACTTTTTCCCGAACGTGTCACTTCTCAAATAAACTTCTTCTTCCGCGCTTGTAATCGCGCCTTATATACTCCGAAATTAGCTCTAGATTAATCCAGAATCTTCTCCAACCATAATCTAGAAAAGTCCTTGGTTCTTTCTAGAGCCTTCCCAGTCACTATCAGTAGGCATAGGCGTACCATCTCCTTTTCCAAGGGGTGTAATTCATAACAATATTTCAATTTATTACATTCCTCCAGAGTAATTATTCGGATTAGTTGCTTCAGCTTTCTTGTGAATTTGGAAATAATTGCTAATTCTGTTCAATAAAAAAATTACAATTTTTGGTAGTCATATTTTAGAGATGTCAATTCTGAAGTGATTGAAACGTCAATTATTAAAGTGACTTTTAGTTTGGCGGTCGTTAATAAGAGTAACGGCCGCGAACTTGAATTTCACGGACTGTTTTGAGAATGCGAAATACTCACTTCGCGTACGGCTGCACGGAAAATACTTTATACGATGGTCAAAACCATTTTTAAACACTCGTTATTTTTATATTATGCCAATCCTTAGAGAAAGAAAATCGGTAAAGGTATTTACGCATAACTTCCCTCTTTATTTGTGCATGGTGGTCACTCTAAAAAATTATTAATTACGAAATGACATTGAGAATAATAATCGGAATATAGTTATCACTATTATTACAAAAAAAACCTGATAACTTTTGGCCGAAAAAATATGTGCTCATCCAACAGCAAAAATTCAATACTAAATAACAGGTGATTAATATGGAAGGCTTGCGCAAATACCTTTACAAATGTCCACCATGGTTCAATTATTTCTTGGGATGACCACCCTGTACATTTTTCAATAAAAGTATAATAGTTGCATATGCCAAATATTATTGCCATCTGTCACATTGTCAATTCCACATTCACGTAGTGGAGTGAAAGTATTAGTAATGGTTAAAACATTTAATTATTTGTGAAATTTTTCAAAAATGTTCAAAATTTTTTTCTTCTGAAATAGGCTTAAAATGTCATGAATCGTGGAAATTTTAAGTTTGAGCAAAAAAATGTTTCCTTCTATTCTATAGTAGTGGTAAGAGAACATTACAAAAAAAATCTTATTAAAAAAAAGTAGATTTAGAATGCCGTGAAACGCAGAAATTTTAAATTTGAGCAAAAAAACTTTTTTTCCGTCTATCCTAGTGGTAAATAATTTTTCCAAAATGGTAAAAACATGATCCAAATTTTTTCCGAAATAGGTTTAGAATGTCATGAAACGCGGAAATTTTAAATTAGAACAAAAAGAATTTTTTCATCCATTCTGTAGTAGTGATAAAAAGGATTAAAAATTTTATCAAAAACATTTACAAATTTTTTTCTGAAAAAGATTTAGAATGCCATGAAACGTGGAACGTTTAAATTTGAACAAAGAATATAATTTTTTCCATCTACTTTAGTGGTAAAATCATTTTCAATTTTTTTTTTTTTGAAATAGGTTAAGAATGTCATGAAACAGGGAAATTTTAAATATGAGCAAAACATTTTGTTCATCTATTCTGTAGTGGTGATGGAAAAAGATTGAAATGTTTTTTTTTTAATAGGTTTAGAATGCCATGAAACGTGTAAATTTTAAATTTAAACCAAGAAAAAATTTTTTTCGTCTATTTTAGTGGTAAAAAATGTTTCAAAAATGTTGGTAAAAAAAAATTTCAATTTTTTTTTCTGAAATGGATGTAGAATGTTATGAAACGTGGAAATTTTAAATTTGAACAAACAATTTTTTTTTCGCTATTTATTTCCTTTAGACGGCCCACCCTGTATATTTTCCAGTGAAAGTTTAACCATTTCTTCGCTGAGAGTAGCGTCGACTACCTACCAAATTTGACTATTCTCCGTCAAGTAGGTTTTTTTAGTTAATGCACAAACAGACAGACAGACAGACTGACGGAATTGAAAAACCTATATTTTCGTAATCTACATGATCTGAAATTTGAGAATCCAAAAAAATCTCGGTGGGTGATTTTTTCTCGAATACAATACTTCCCTTCGGTATGCGAGGGAAGTAAAAAATATATCACTGTTATAAAGATCGTATTTCGAACAACTTTCAAAATGTCTGTCCGCCCGTCCGTCTGTTCATCTGTCCGTCCGTGCGTCCAGCATGTTTTTTGTAGCATGATAACTTAAGAAGGAAAATTCCGATTGTATTAAAATTTGGACAGTAAATTAGTGTTAGTAGCTAGAGGAAGAGCCCTGTTTTTTTAACAAAATCGATCAGTAAAAATAAGTTACTATTTAAATAAATTTGAAAAGAGCCATTTCTTTATGTTTTGTAACTTGTAATTATACAAGAATTGTCTAAAACTTAACACTATTTACAAAAAAACTGCGAAGAGTATCCCATAGAATGTGCAATAATTATATAAAACAATTTAATAAATCAGCGAAAAGTACGTTTGGTTTGAATTACCTGGTACATTGATTGTCACTTTATGCAGCTTCTTTAACACATAGGCCTCTATGCTCAAGAGGTGACTAATCTATCTAATAGATGGCGCATAATGTGCATCAAAATAACGAAGTCTTATATATAATTTAAAAGTTGAATAATGACGAGCACTTCTCTTTTGAAACTCACAACCTATACAAATTATTGTACAGATTCAAGTTAATTACCTTTACTTGTATTTATTTTGAGCTTGCATTCACGACGTTATTTATTGATTTCAAAGGTGACGGAAGAAACCTGCGAGATCCTCCAGCACTTCGGATATCAGTTCGAACAGCGCGGTCTGGTGGCGGTGAAAGGAAAAGGCCAACTAATGACCTACTACCTACTCGGCAAAGCAGGAAAGATCACCCCGCCAACTGCACCGGTCTCCCCAATAATAGGTGTCTCCACAATGGAAACGGTAAACGAGGAGGACGAATCTCATGACAGCCCGACTTCAAAATCCGAAGACAAAACGGTAATAGAATGCTCGGATCGTATTGAGGACGACGTCTTTACGTCCGAAACGGAGACATTGACGTCGGAGCAGACACTTATATTTAAGGAAGTCGAACCTAAGGATTCGACGGAAGCCACGTTGCTTCTAAGCCAGTGTGATTCTTAAATAATTTATACAATAAGAATTATCAGTACTTTGGTTTGTTTAAATGTTTTAACTCTCATTTGATTATAGTACTGGTCGACAGCCATTGTCCGTGTCATTATAGTAGGTGAACTTATTTAGTTACAGGATTAGAAAGTTTCAGATACATACTAAATTTGAATTTGCACCTGTTGTACAGGGTGTTCCAATTAATGTGTTACGCTCTATTTTCTTGGCAGTTTTTGCGATTTTTTCGTTCAAGTGCCATTCTACCAGTTTTCTCCGACGAATCTGATGTAGCTAAGTATCAATCTATTGAAAATCAAAGAAATTTTCTTAATTGACTTAGACCAAAGTGAAAAGTATCGCTTCTGTTTCGGTTGAGTATGACGTTCTTTTTCTAAGAATTAAAGTTATATAATAGATATAATAAGACAGGGTAGGGCGTAGAATTCTCCTTTCGAATATCTAATGTCTATATAACTCTGCATTACTATCATATTTACAAAATTTGTATTTCATTAAAAAAAAAAAACAAGTTATTTAAAATTAACATTTTTGTTATACTTCCTTTTAATAGTCAATTTAAAAAATGTAAAATTCGTCAATTTTAATGTTCTAAGAACATTGAATTTTTTGGCAATAAGTTTTTTCTTCGATGCTCAATTGTTCCTTTCTTGTCGACATCGATTTCCTCGAAAAGGATGACGTGTGAACCATAAAAGAGGTAGGCTGATAAGACCCATTTTTGACCCACCTCAGAATTGAAAATCACCATTTTTTATATTATTTTGGAAGTGACGATAAGCACCAAAAATAGTATCACTAATATAGGTGAGATATATATTTCTTTAAGTATGAAGTGCACATGGTACCACTTTCAATTTTACATATAGTAGTCTTTGATGTATACACTATCTCATAAAACAAAATGAAAGTGCTACTATGTGTTCTTCATATTTAGAAAAAATTATGTATCTCAGAAACGAGGGTAAGAATTACCAGAAATCACTATTGACCTATATTAGTGATATGATTCTTGGTGCTTATCCTCATTTCCAAAATCATATGAGTATGTAGTTAAAAATGCATATCCTCAATTATTTAAAAACAAGTTCAAAACAAATATTTTTCCAACTTTGAAGTGGACCCAAAATTGGCATTATCAGTCCAGCACCTTTATCTTAAATACTACCGAGAAAATGAAACGAAATTTCATTTTAAATGAGTGTAATATTTGATATCACACTCAACGTGTGTTTCGTCAACTAAATAGAAATCGTCTGGATATTAAAGTTGAAACCATCGTGCCCTGTTGGTGCTAAATTGGTTGGCGAAATACGTATTGATTGTAGTATTTAGTACTTTGGTATGTGAAAACCATTTCATTATTGGTATCACATTAATAGTTCAAATCCTTCTGGGTTTGTTTTACAACTCAATATTGTCACATGCTAAAATATTATAAGACGTTTCGAATTCATGCACACTCATCAGTGATATTTTTAAATGGCGAGCATTTTTTGTTTTGTTCTCTATTTATCTTCATTGCCATTCTAACCTTTAAAAGAATTTTGAATAAACTTTTCAGTGAAGAAGTGGCAAAATGCAGGTATGTATGTAATGAACCAATTGTCAGTTATTAAGGATTTTACATAGTTATCCATATTTAATATTATATTTAATTAAACAAGTAGCCTTAAAAGATAAGTTGATGAGGATATTATGAAATCGAAATTATACTGATATTTGAAATACAGGCTACATCTACAATAAATAAAGTTCTCTTAAAAAGATACACGTAGTTAAGTGGGGTCGGCCGTACTAAACTTTTTCGTTTTTGTATTTTTTAAAGTTATCTCAAATGTTTTCACTTTGCATAAAATGCCTATCAGATCCTATACATGGAAATATTTTTGCAAATCTGTAGTTTCTGTATATCCATAATTCAACGTCATGGCCTCTAAATTGGTATAGTTTATATTTTAGAGTTGATTTCAACACAGCCACACAAAAAAAGAATTGGTCAAGCACTAATGAACAGAGTACCATATCCAATACATTTTGACATACTGAAACCGAATTCGTGGTTTAATTTGCTCCATGTCATCATTTCTCGCAAATTCAAAAAAAATGTCAAAAATTGATTACATTCCGTTTGTGTGAGAGAAAGTGACACAGCTACCTGAGAAGTCTCATAGCAGAACTGAGTGTGTTTTTGACATGTATTCGAACCTTAGGCCAGAACTCTGAATCACGTCAAAAGATTTTTTAACCGCAGAGTCGCACACATTTTTATTTGGAAAATATACTGGCAGATTTTTGCTAGATGCTCAAAAGCAATAACCCACTCAAGGAAAAGGAATTCAGAGCAAAAGTTATTAGAAAGAAAAATTAATTTATATGTCAAAATTTATCAGTAATGCGCTCACTGTTCGGGGGAATCTCTGTTACGTGGAGAATATCTGTTGATTTACATTTTAACTGGAATATTTTAATTATTTATAAATTACACGCCAGCCTTCTGAAGCACATTTAGCGGTTTTTGGTGTCAATTACCAATTGTATAAATATATGACCTTCTTTATTGGGAATAAGTTGGGCGTCTAAAAAAGTCGCTAGAAACTATACAAAATATTTCAAGTACTAGAAATGTTAGTATTTTGATATTTGAAATCAGCTGCGATGTGTTGGTTCTTTCCTGTTGATCCATTCGAGTTTAGGGGACAAATATGACTTATAAATGATAAAGATTCGTATATTCATGTTGAGGGTAACGACTCTGTATTGGTACACTAATCGCCGTTGTCAAAACGCTGATTTTTCTCGCCTTTTCAAGGTTACATATTTTTTTGACATAATTCGAAATTCTGGCCTCAGGTTCGAATACAGCTGATTGAAATAAGTGTAAAAACATACTCATTTCTGCTGTGAAGGACTCAGGTAGTTATATTACCCTCTCTTGAGAAAACCATATTTTAATCAATTTGTGATATTTCCCTTGAATTCATGAACCATTCTAATGACATGGAACAATTAGACCACGAGATCAGACTCAGCGTGTCAAAATCTATCGGAATGTGGTGCTCTCTTCATTGGTACATGACAGTTTTTGTTTGTTTGGTTATGATATTATCAGAATTTGGATGATAGAGCTCTATTTCGCGATTTGCTAGGGGTGGACTCATTATAAGAATGTTTATTTTTGTAGGAATTTCATAAGCGAAAATTATACATCTTGTTGATGTGATGCTGCCTAAACTTGTCATCAAGTTCTAGCATCATCACATTAACAAGATGCATTATTTGTACAAATGCGACTAAGTCCATCCCTCGTAAATTGACAAATAGTTCTGTCATCCGAAACCTGGTAACTACAAATATAATCATTTACAACATGTTTTAATTATTTCAAGTATTCGATTAGGTCAGTTGCATGAAGGTGATTTTATGGGTGTTTTTAGATTTGGCAATAATATATAAAACTTTAAAACAATTTCGAGTATTGAACAAATTATTATATATGTATATATTAAAAAGAAAACATCTAAACTTTGCATTTACGTACTTGATATTTTTATTTGAAATTGAGATTTTTCACTCTTGTAAATATAGTTTGTGAGTCGGCTTAGATTCTAGTAAGAGAAATGTACTGATTTTTTAGCCGTTTTGTAGATATTTTGTCTTAATTATTATTAATTTTTGTACTTGAATACTATGTAAGTGTGTCAACTAACGGATACAAAAATATTTGTCTGTAAAATCCTGACTCGTTATTTGAGGCTCTATATTTTTTAGATGTATATGTCTAGAAATATAGAAATATATTCCGTGTATAACAATCATAAAATAGTCATATAAATAAGTCGTTTTAATGGTATTGTAATAGAGGCAGTTCAGCATTTTGCGCGTAAAAATCCAAACAAAATAAAAATATATTGACTACATATTGAAAACGAACAAAAATAAAAAGTTTTATTTTCTTATTTTGACACTAAACGAGCTTTAGCCAACTTCAAATTTATAGTCAACGCGAATTTCGTTGGCATCGTCAGAAAGCGACTGTTTTTGCCGTCTCCAGCTCATGAAAACGTAGCTGTCTATACGGTATGGTATTACAGTTATTTATTTTCTTTTATTCCTCTATAGGCAAAGAATTATTTAATCTATAACTTTAAATTAACTATTATTCAGTTGTGTGTGTAGAACCCAAGTTCTTTGTTAATGCTTTTTAACCGATTGTTGTATAATATATACCTTCCAGCGAAAAATAATCCTCACGTTTGCAGTATCTTCGATAGGTGCTAAATCAGTGAACCGTGCAGGCCATGAAAGTAACGGGGTGATTATCACGCTTATGATTTTTTACCCCTTTCCATCTCTTTTCTCCTGTTTGAAAGTGAGGAGAAAAATGTTTTTGTCAATAATTTGTCCATATTTCCTACGCATTTTGACGTCAGTTTAATTCGTCACGTTCCTAAGTTGTATTATATACAACAGTAGCAAGTATTCTGCACTGCACTGTTTTAATTGCGATCCATATCATAAAATTAAAAAGTTTGGAATTTTATACGCAAAGGCAATAATCCCATCAATATGTAAATTTCACACCAAAAAAACTAATTTGTATACATGAAAGCAAGATTAATAATATTGTAATATAGATCGATGTTATAATTGAACATATCGAACTGGGTACCTACCAGATAGATCTGTAAATAATCTGCTAACGAACGCTGGCCTAATATTATTATTCGTTAGCCTTTCTTAAAGCCTGGAGAATAATTTGGCTGAAATATTTTGTTTATTCAATTCCCCATTCTTACAAAATATACGTTTAATATTTCATAATTATATAACTTTAAACAGACAAATACATGAGGGATATTAATCTTGCTTTTGTAAATGAATGTCAGCATTCTCCTCCTCAGTCTTCATGAACACATTACTTGTTAAAATATCCATGGTCACTACTTTCTTATACCCCTACTTTGTAAGTTGACTCCTTTAATAGATGTTTAATTATTTATAAATAATAAATTCTGGTGACGAAAAGCTAAATAGTTTGAGGATATCTTTTGTGCAATGTACCATTTGGAAAACTAAAAAGAAAGAAATTCCCAAAATGTATTCGATAGCAAAAAACCGCTGCCTAAAGAATCACTACTTCCACATCCAGATTTCCCATCCAACTCTCTTTAAATGAATACATCTTGACTTTATTTGTACTCTGGTATGTGGAAATAATTGGTCATAGAATTTTAATAAAAGGGCGTTACTGAATTCATATTAGGACGCTGCCGGATCCACAATTCTAAGGTAACTTCTGGGCGATGTCAAATTCTAGGGCGCGGCCGAATCTATATTCGGGCGCTGTATAATCAATATTCGGGAGGTGCCGAACACCAAGGTGACTTGGAAGTTGCCGAATACCAAGACCGAATCTGTATTCGGGCGCTCCCGAATCTCTCCGGGCGCCGCCAAATCCACTATTGACCACTATCCTCCAGGATCCATTTTGATTACAGGATTTGACCCAAACATACTAACATACAAAGCAAGTTACATAAAACCTTTTATGAGTAAAGTTTCTGTACTCTTACCAGCTTGCTTTCCTTATTTTCCCCTATTTACTCCTACTTACCCCCACTCCTCCAACGGAATCCTCTCAGCATATAATCTAGTTCCATACATGTATTGTATTATTTAATTAAGCCTTGTAATAATGAAGCGGGGGTGGTGGTGGGGGGTTGAAACAAAAATCTGAGGCCTTAGCTTCTAGTATCAAATCCCAAGTTTCTGTACTCCCGTACTACATAAATGTACATACCTAGCCCGCCGCTACACACAGTGTGACATTTGATTTTTCAAATTGTTTAATAATCCCAGATTCTCAGCCATTTCTTAGATCACATTCTAAGAAATGGCGGAGGATCCGGGGTTACAGAACAATTTGTCATTTGTATTCACCTTTTTTGAGAATCTCTCTACTTTGCAATTATGATGGTGTGCTTATTATCTCTTCCAGCTAATGTCCATTACGTTAGTGACAAATGTATTCAAACCAGACCAATTTCCTTCTCTTCAATTTCTCGAAGGTCTTGGTCTGGTGGAAGACATTCCAAATATTATGAAAATCTGAGGACTTCGCTTCTAATTCCCAAATTTCTGGTTTCTTGCTTCCATGCTTTTCTTATTTATCCCCCCAATCCTTTAATGAAATTTGTTTAACATATAATCTAATTCCAGATCTCGTAATACATACGCGTGCCAAATTCAATATCTTAATTTTATTTTGTTATCCCCTTTAATAATGGAGTGGGGGTGGTAGATGTAACAAAATAATTTGAGTCCTTTGCTTCTAGTATGTACACTACTATTGTTTGTTTATAATGTTCGACATTAATATTCTTGTGTAAAAGACATTTGTGTTGGCCGTTGTTATTTATTTATTGTTATTACAATTTCTTTGTATGTTATTTATATTAACGTTCTGGCGGAGTATAGCTATTGCTATTGCTATTTCAGACATACACATATGTTACAAGATAATTAAATTGCTAAAATTTCATTTTGTATTGTCTTGTTGGCCAACTTTTTTGTGTTCGTTCTAAATATATTTTGTGATTCCTTTGTATTTTTTCGAACATCTGGTATAATGTTCAGAAGAAATCTAAATAAATTTGCTGGTCCTCCATGAAGAATTCCAAAAAAATTATATATGTTTATAACTTTGGTATGAAGAAACAGTTATTGCTTATCAATTTTACTTTTAAAGGACCTGAAATTATCTAAGGAGTCACCAGAAAACCATGTAACATATTCAATAAGTCCTACTGCATTAAATATTGTAAAAAGTTAAGTAACTGGTAAAGCATAATGATTTTACTTATTATTTTCGACAGTTAACCGTAATGCTTAATGCTTAATCAATTTTTACGTTGATTGTGTGGCCTAATATTAAGAAAGTTTCTTGAATCATATTTTAAACAACCACATCAAAAAAGTAATTTCTGTGAAATATTTAAGAAAGCACCACAATGTTTTAGTGAGCTCAAAATATTGTTTGTTTGTAATCTTTATAAAAACTTTTATGGGAACAAGTAGCCGCTTTAATTTATATTTTTTATTTATATTTATATGACACAATGGCTGTTAATGACACAGTAGGTCAAATCAAAATAATTATTCAAATCTATGCATAATATCCTTAATATTATAAGTATTTCATCGATTTGGTAGTGGATTACATCACGTGCGATAGTCCACGTTTTACAGACCTTGATTAATTTCCACTTTTTAAAAATACTTTGACATCCGTTTAGAAAATACTGTGCGCAACATCATTAATTGAATGTGTTCTTTGCCAAACATGTCATTATCATCAAGATAAAATAGATGATATTAACTATCTTCTCATGATTCCAGATTGGTATTCGAAAAGTGTATCGGGTGTATTTTAAACAGAACTTATAGAATTGGCTGAAGATTAGTAATCATTCTAACCTCGAAGATACTTTTAAAATAAAGGGTGACTTGATCTCAATGCGACAAAATTTAGCAACCTGACTCCATATCAGTCACTTTGAGATTGAAAATCATTCATTGTCACTATCTTTTAAGACCACACTATCGAATCATTTTTATCACACTTCTAAATTAGACATATTGTTTTATTCATTATTTTCTTCTATGTGATACCAAAAGTGTGGTTTCTCAGACAAATTACTTTGTATCTTTACTAACAAATCACTGGTTTTCGCTGGACCTACTGTGTTTCTGACGGTAGCTGTGGCATGTGCAAATTTAGTTACCCATTTTTTGTATTCTCTTCAGTACATTTGTGTTAGACTTCTACAATAGATACATTAATGACAATGTAATGAAATAAAATTATAATTAGGTGAAACTGTATGTTGTTTCCTTTCTCATTTCCACAGTTCCCAATTAATAAGCAAAGACTAAGACCCGAGTAGAATGGGACATAGAAGTGAACAGAAAAAGCATGTATTGCCGATATATACTTTAAAATAGCGAAGCAACTGCAAGAGTCACTGTATCTTCAGAAATCCTGTTGAATCATAGTTTTACAACTACTATTATGAAGAGACTAAATATGGAATATGCTGAATAGAATAATATAAATCGAGCTCTTTGGAAGGTTGGTTCCCTACCTATTTTTTGGCTTTTGTTGCATCAAAGAGATTCTATCACATAATAACTTATGATCCTATTTGCACAGGTGTTTAGTTAACAGATACTAGCAAAATTATGATATACAAGGTGGTTCAAAATTGTCACCCGATAGGTCTGCGGCTGATAGTACACGCAGAAACAATGGTAGTCTTTTATATTAACTTATTTCCTAAAATTAATAATAAGGAGATATATCCCTAAAATTTCAATTTTTCCTCAATATCTTCCGACTTCTGGATGCCATTTTATTTTTCATCTTCAATTCTTTGAGACTTGCCACATGTATTTTTTCTTTTTAAGCGGTGCTCGGGGAATCTACAAAATATCACAATTAATCAGTATGTTACTGGTAAATAACCTCTACGCCTATGACTTTTACGTCAAAGGATCAGTTAGAGGTTGCTTTTTAAAATAAATAAGTATAAAAACTTGAAATTAAATATTTCGCCGACGTTTCGGATATCTAATCTGTTTCCTTTTTTAAGGCTTTTTGAAAAATCTTTTTTCTGCATGTGATAAATACACGGCTCTAAGAATGTTTGTTGTATTCAATGTCCATAGATACTTACTATTTACATAGAACTGTTGATATAGATAACAGTTTTCTTAGTTTTTATACAATGTTAAGTTTGTGAAGTTCTTCTTTTAACATTGGTAACCAAGTTGTACAGACATCTACAGAACAATTCGACACGCATCTATCCTCATTCAATAATATTATCGCGGATTCTTTAATTTTTCTTTGTTTGCCGTTTTTGTTAAAATTTTTGGCGAGTCCCAGTTTATTCTATGTCCGTTCTCCCAAGCGTGTTCGCAGATCTTGGACCTCTGAATTTAATTTTTTCTGATATAATTTTGATGTTCGCTCAATCTCACACTAAATGGTCTGGATAACTCACCCACGTATTGTTTGTTGCACTCACACGGAATACTATAAATGCTGTAAAAGACGAAACCGAGGAACCACGAGCAAAATTCCAAAAACTGCACTGGGGAGTTTGACTGGGGCGGTACATCTGTCAAAGAATAACGCAGGTGTCCTAAGGCCAGCTCAGCGAGGACAGAAACCTCGCGTAGAGCAAAAGCATTGGGGTCGAAACGACCTCAACCTAATCTCAAACTTTAAATGGGTGAGATCTCCGGCTTGCTCGAACTCATGAAGCCGCGAGACACAAATCAGAGTGCCAAGTGGGCCATATTTAGTAAGCAAAACTGGTGCTGTGGGATGAACCAAACGCCGAGTTAAAGCGCTTAAATCGATGCTTATGGGATACCATGAAAGACGTTGGTAACTTAATATATGCGTGTCGAATTGTTCCGTAGATGTCCGTACAACTGGGTTGCCAATGTTAAAAGAAGAACTTCACAAACTTAACATTGTATAAAAACTAAAAAAAACTGTTAACTATATCAACAGTTCTATGTACATAGTAAGTATCTATGGATATTGAATATAGCAAACATTCTTAAAGCTGTGTATTTATCATACACAGCAAAAAATATTTTTCAAAAAGCTTTGAAAAAGGAAACAGATTAGATTTCCGAAACGTCGGTGAAATATTTAATTTCAAGTTTTTATACCTATTTGTGCTATTTATTTAAAAAAAGCAACCTATTACTGATCCTTTGACGTAAAAGTGGCAGGCGTAGAGGTTATTTACCAGTAACATACTGGTCAATTGTGATATTTTGCAAAAAGTACTATTGCTGTTATAAATAATATCCAGATCTTAGTTAATATCATGGTATTATAACTTTCAGAAATTTATTTAATAAGTACTGAGCTTCAACTTTATTACGACTAATTGGGACATCCATAAGAAAGAAAGTGGATGTTACTGACAATGAAGATTTAAGATGATAATCCATTTACATAAAATTAGGTATCTTCACTGATTCATCACTGCCGACAATCATAAGAACTAAAATTTGTAGGGTTGTTCGTTAGGTGTGGAAATTACCAACTAAGAAGGGGTTTTTTGGAAAACAGTGAATTGCGGCGTAACTCACTCTGGCCACTTTTCTGGAAAACCGGGGAAAGTCAAGGAATTTCAGGTTGGTCAAGGAAATCAAAGAATTTGTACTTACTAATTTGAACGTAAAATCAGGGAATTTTAATCATTTTAAGAAATAGTCAGTGAAAAACGCCTATGTTTTAATACATGTCGGAGACGTCCCCTTCACGTTCCCCGTGCGGACGCGTTCCGATACTTTTGTAGACGCCTTTCGATAGTCTTGTGGACGCCTGCTAACTCATAATTCATTGAAGTCAAGAGAACGTTGTCAACAAGTACCGATTGCATTAATGTAAACATCTCGATATGTGGTCGTGTGAACCATCAGTCTGGAGTCCCTGGAACCCTCTTCCCGGCGAGCGGAACAACATGCCTGAAAGTCCCGTAGATAAGTACCTACCTAGTCTTAAGATAAACTCGGTAGAGAATAGTTGAAATCGCGGGACTGGCATTAGTGGACTGCTAGCTCCAGTATTTTGGTGGTATTGTTTGTATTTTCAATCTTGAGACATTGACCTGTTTAGATAAATCATAAAGCATGTTATTTTGTTATTTATGCGACTATTATTTAAGTGATTTTATTGTGTTTACCAATGTGCGGCCTAAATCTAATAGATCCGTCCTAAAACGCCTACAAACTGGTCAACATTCTTATATTTGATTACAATTTTTATTAATAAAACGTAAAAAACAGTTGAATTTGGCTTTTGTTATAAAAATTAGTGAGGAGAAACTGAAATTTATCAATGAATTATTATTTGTTTGCTTTTAATTGTATTGAAATATATTCTTTATAGGATTTTGTAAAGAGCAGAAAAAATAACTATTTATGAGAACTAAAAGAAAAACTATGGGTAAAAATATTAATGAAATCATTGCATTCTTTCGATAACTTGACTTCTGGTTATGCTAGCAAATTAAAATTATAAAATGAATTTGTAGAATTTATTATTTGAAAATTCTCATTCAACAACTAGCATACACACAGTGCCCTACGGCCATGCAGATTACACTAGTAGTTATATAAAATTAATTTAAACATGAGAGCTAAGGCCTAAAATCAATTTATTTACCTACCTTGTCTTAAAAATTTTTTATTCTAATGGATTACATTTTCATGAAATCTATCATTCTGTTTTGGAAATGCTTAGCATTTGAAACGTTTTTCGCCCTTATTCTGGAGCTCATCAAAAAGGTACAAATTCATTTTAGAATTTTAATTTGTTAGCATAACCAGAATTCAGGTTTTCGAGTGAATGCAATGATTTTAGTAATATTTTTACACCTAGTTTCTCTTTTAGTTCTCATAGATAGTTATGTTTTCTGCTGTTTGCAAAATACTATAAAGAATATGTTTCAATACAATTAAAAGCAAAAAAATAATAATTCACTTTTAAACATGCATACAGTATATAGGCTACAATACTAGTTAGTTAATAGATATGTGAAGACCTGTTGTTTTCATCAGTCAATGCCAATTAAAATTATTTCATACTTATTCATAGAAATTGTCTTGGTTTTGTATGAAACACCTTTATGACTGGCTTTGTGCCTTTCTGATGAGCTCCAGAATAAGGGCGAAAACCGTTTAAAGGACTAAGCATTTCTAAAACAGAATGGTAGATTTCATGAAAATGTAATACATTAGAATGAAATATTTTTAAGACAAGGTAGGTAAATAAATTCATTTTAGGCCTTTGTTCTCATTTTCATGACCGTAGGGGGTTAAGTAGATACTAATTTAATCTGCATGGCCTTTGGGGACTCTGGATGCTAGTTGTTGAATGAGACTTTTCAAATAAGGAATTGTACAAATTCATTTTAGAATCTTAATTTGCTAGCATAACCAGAATTTAGGTTATCGAAAGAATGCAAAGATTTTATTAACAGTTTTACACAGTTTTTCTTTTAGTTCTCATAAATAGTTATTTTTCCTGCTGTTTGCAAAATCCTATAAAGAATATGTTTCAGTACAATGAAGTTTATCAGTCAGGGAAGTCAGTGAAAAGCCAGAGGATTTAAAACGCAGTTTTAGGTGGCCACCCTATGTTTTCCCAAAACCTTCCTGTTACAGAATTGGCTATGGATGCTTACTACGTGACATGACACCAACTAAACATAAATTTACTCACAATTTAACTTCAAAAAGGTATAATGGAGAACTACAATATGAAAGAAGGTACTAAACCATTAGATCTAAAGTCCTAAAATTTAGAGATGTTGCTTACCTGATCAACCTAAACACTCAGAATTTTTTTTTTTCGAAATTCAGCTCGGTGTCCGTAAAATGGTGAATTAAAATTAAAATAAATATGAAATCAATTTTTTCAGATTCTAAATTTCATTTCATGCAAAAGGGCTATATGCATTTTTTATCCAATTCTAAAGAATATCAATCCAAAACTAAGACTAGATGTTAACTCATCAGTAGGTGGTGAGCTATTAACATATGTTATTGTTTTGAAAAATTTTCTTTATAGGATTTTGCAAACAGTGGAAAGAAAAGCTATCTATGAGAAGTAAAGGAAAAACTATATATAAAAATATTAATGAAATCTTTGCAATCTTTCGATAACCTGACTTCTGGTTATGCTAACAAGTAAAATTCTGATTTGCCATTCTCATTTTAACACTAGCATCCAACCTAGTCCCCTACGGCTAAGCAGGCTAGTATCTACATGATCCCCTACGATATGTAAATTCAGTTAAAAATGAGAACAAAGGCCTGAAATTAATTTATTTACGTACCTTGTCTTTAAAAATTTTTTCATTCTAATGAATTACATTTTCATAAAATCTCATTCAGTTTCTTGGAAGTGCTTAGCCTTTGAAACGTTTTTCGTCCTTATTGTGGACTCATCAGAAAGAAACTGAATGAGATTTTATGAAAATGTAATTCATTAGAATGAAAAAATTTTTGAAGACAATGTACGTAAATAAATTAATTTCAGGCCTTTGTTCTCATTTTTAACTGAATTTACATATCGTAGGGGATCATGTAGATACTAGTTTAGCCTGCTTAGCCGTAGGGGACTAGGTTGGAAGCTAGTGTTAAAATGAGAATGGCAAATCAGAATTTTACTTGTTAGCATAACCAGTAGTCAGGTTATCGAAAGAATGCAAAGATTTAATTAATATTTTTATATATAGTTTTTCCTTTAGTTCTCATAGATAGCTTTTTTTTCCACTGTTTGCAAAATCCTATAAAGAAAATGTTTCATTACTATAAGCAAACAAATAATAAATAATTCAGTTTTAAATATGTTATTGTTTGTTGTTTTATCTCAACCAGCACGTCATCCTGAGAAATCATAAGAGAATCGGTGTTATTTGAGAAAGAAAATTACATAAATTTTCTGTTATAAAAGGTCGCACAAAATGAATCTTTGCTTGGGATTGAACAGATGGCCTACCAATCTGTTCAATTCGTTATGCATGGTGATGAATCTGTGAATTATCCTGTCGAAATTGTTCTGAAGTATTAGCTTCAACGTGAAGATCGCAGATGCGACGCTACTAAAAAGTCGCCATTTAGAAAACTTCGGACCCTTGCCTACTACGCGAAACAATATACGGAAATCCATCAACGCTCACCAGCACACTCCCGAAAACTAACATAGTATCTCTAAGGGGGCAAGATATTCCACTAGACCAAGATCTTCGAAACATTGGAGAGAAGGAAACTGGTTCAGTTTGAATACCTTTCTCCCTAATGTAATTGATATTAGCTGGAAGAGATAATTGTCATAAGCAAAGTAGTGGGATTGGAAGAAAGGTGAATACAATTTTTCAAATGGTTTTATAATCTCGGATCACCTGCTATTTCTTAGAACACATTCTAGGAAATGGCGGAGGATCCAGGATTATGAAACCATTTGAAAATTTGTATTCACCATTTTTCCGAAAAAAATCAAAGAATGCCATATATCATCTTTTAAGAAGCTCCTAACTGATAATTTTAAATAAGTAAATCCTGTTTTTTATTTAAAGTTTACACCAATATTATTTTTTTTAAATACTCGTTATTTAGATATTGTCTAAATGTTATTTGTGGCATTATCTTAATTTTTTTTCCTTCTTCAATATGTGGCAGGAAGTCCCAAAGAATTGAAGAAGGAAAAAAACTCGTTATTTAATTTCCAAAAAACGTAAGGGAGCCGATTTTTTAATTATGCTACATAAATCTTGTTACTCGAGGGTTTTTGAGTTTGTTGAATACGAATCTGACATCCAAATTGTCATAAACCGACCTGCAATATGGCGGTGATAAAATGCTAGAAATTGGTGGAAAATGAAATATAATTTTTTAGCATTTTATAACCGGCATTGATCCCGCCATCTTGCAGGTCAGATCATGACAATTTGGATATCAGATTCATATTCAGCGACCTCAAAAACCCCCGGGTAACAACATGTATGTACATTGGATAAGAAAAAGTTTTATCAAGATTTAAATCGAACATGGCTTTTTGACTAAGCTCAATAATTCTGGGTAGCATAATTAAAAAATTGGCTCCCTTACGATTTTTGTAAATTTAATAGCGAGTATTTAAAAAAAATTATCTCAATCGGTTGCGAAACAAGTGCTCTAATATACGATTCAAATGTATTGACCCCTCGTTTTAACCGCGAATATCTCAGAAAGGGAGGAGCAGAAAAAATTGAAAAACTATATGTTCATTATGAGTCTATTCTAAATCAACCACTAAAATTTGAATAATGTACATTGAACACTTTTGAAGTTCTGCTAAGTTATATTGAAAAATGTCCTACTTTTAAAGGAAATTTTGACCATACCAGTTTTAAATCCATTATATCTTGAAAAATATGCCCACTACGTAAATAATATTTTAGATACCGATAAAGGACGGCATTTTTTGTACGAGGAAGTTTTTTCCATAATTTTCTATTCTGAAATTTTCCAGTTATTCTCAAAAAACGTGACGTCATGTTTATTTGGTTATTTATCAGTATATTTGAAAAATGTTTGTTAAAATAGTTAATTCTGTAAATTGTAAGCAATTTCAAAAAAATAATTGGTATACCGGGTGGCCACAAGTCAATGTACGCCCCCAATATTTTGGTTGTTTTTATATTTAAAAATTTGGTTTTTGGTACAAATAAATGGGCTTAAAAACGATATTTTTAATATATTTTTATAAAAATGTGCACGTTGTAACTTAAACATTGCAATTTAATTTATTTCTCTAGCACTTAAAATGGCTTTACAATTAATTGTTGAAGTTCGAGCAATTAGTCCACGCCCCCATCTTTCCTAGTAGCAGCTCGACTGAGTGCACTACGTCATCGACGCCCATTTACCCCGTAGTGATCATAGTACTGATGCTTTGCTGCGATGTTATAGAGATGGCTACACAAAATATTCGTTACAAATACTGTGTTGTGCCTTGATGTACCAATACAACAATCACTACGCCAAACAAATTATTTATAAGTATGCCAAAAGGTGAAAAAACACGAAAACAATGGTGTGATGCAATAAAGAGAGATAAAAAGAATAATATCACCTTTTCGAGTACAAGTAATCGGTTTTGTTGTGAAGACCATTTCGAAGTTAACTTAAAATTGTAATAGTTATCTCTACCTACATAATGCAATACTTACATTATCCAGCACTTACATACAGGGTGTCCCAACAGTGTATCAGTCATATATCCCAGCCAGCTCGGTGGCGCAATGCTGAAGGTGTTTGGCTTGCTAACCCGACAAAACAACAAACCCCCCTCCCCAAATCCCACTACCCCACCACCCACCCCTGCCCCCTACCCGTCGACACCTTATAATTTTATTTTTTTATAAGTACATCAGTACATGCTCACACATAATCATCATTTTTATGTCTTGACAATATTATCTGAAGCAGGTTTTTAATTCTACATTTTTTCCTGCATTTGTTAATTGAGCTATTTTCGTTCCGCCAAGAAACTCTCGAACTAATGAGCTTTAAGCTCGATTAAAGCCAAGGCAACACATTGATTATAATTGATATAAATTGATAAAGAAATATCAAGATAAAACAAAAATAAAAAGAGCCGTGTTTTTCTAAAGTCTCCAGCCATACCATCGGCTGTGTCATGTTCTATATTATACTTTTTGTGTAGTTTTAGGACGTGACAAATAATGTACTGTATGTACCTACTTTTATATGTGATATTTATATATATATATACCTTTAGAAATAAGCTTCATACAATGTAATATTTTAATTAATAAAATTATATTTAAATGGAAAAAAATGTTTGGCTTGCGACCACGGAGCTCCGGGTTCGAATCCTGGCCAGGGTACGGATGTTGGTGGCGTTTTTTCATGTGTTACAGAGACGGTAGCAGTGATTTAGACCGCTGTTGGGTGGCACAACATGTCTAGTCGCTGTTATCTCTCCTGAGTTCGAGTCTCAGCTGCGGTAGATGGCAATATCGCAGGGAATGGTTGTTGTGTTGATGTCTATGTGTACGTGTCCTGGTTGCGTGGTAGAGCAGCAATAGCTGAACTCCGCCAGGACGTTAATAAAAATAAGGCATTAAAATAAGATAAAAAAAATAAATAAAATATTGCTCTTATTAAAATAATTCAAATTTTTTTGTATGTAACTGGTGTAGTGTCGAAGAGTGCACACTTAAAAATTATTTTTAAATATACAGGGTGATTTAGTACATCGGTGCATATATCTTTACATTTTTTTAATGAGGTTAAAATTTTCTTACCAAGTTTTTAAGTTTTTGATGCCGCATTACCGAGCTTTATTAAATATTGTAAATATTTTTTCCAGATAGGTTTAAAAAGTGAATTCGCTGTGTGAGAATTAAGAAAACATATTTTGCTGTTATGTAGCCCCAGGACGAAAATTGATTATATTTTGTATATCAAGCTGGGTAACCAATGGGAATAATAATTAAACGTATTAATGTTCTTTATTTCAGTCAATTTTTTGCAAGTTATCCGACTGTTCACGAACAAATCCCTGCTCCATTATTGTCACAACTACTTAGGAACTCAAAATAAGACTGTTTCACTTATATAAATTCATTCAAATAAGGCGAGCGGCGTGCGACATCGGCGCCGATTACGTCACAGCCGGCCAGCACGAGTTTCGGGCATTGCAGCAAGCCGTATCGTCATTTGCAGATTTTAAAAGCTTATATCTCTGTAATTAATAATCGTATTGACTTGATTTAAACGCTACTGTAATTATAATAATGATTCGTATTGATTGTTTTAAAAAAAAACGAGACTTTTTAAAAAATTTCCAAGCCCATTAGACAATAATAGGCTACTTTTAGACTAACAGGAATGAAAATATCACTTCCGGTTGAACCGGAAGTGACATCATCTTTTTTTCCCTAAATGGATTGACTATGTTTTTTTTATGGTTTCTCATTAAGCATAAATTTCTGAGTGCAACAGTTATTTCAGATGCAAAAAATTCCAAAAAATAAGTGAGATACGAACAATTCCTTATTTTCTTCAAAATGGCCACGTCAGATGAATGCGATATAAGAAAATTACTAAGTAGGCTATGGAAATTATTAGTAAGGTTGTAGACTTGTCTGTAAAGCAGAAAATAGTTGTTTGAATTACTGATAGGTACAAGTATTTTTAGTTTCTTATCAAAAAAATAATGAGAAATAATGATTCATAAACTACAATTTTTTCGCTATTAATTATTTCTTAACAATATCCTTCGTAACAATAAAAGTATTTGTAAAAAGTAACATAAATTAAAGAAGAAATAATTTTAATAGGTATAACGTTACAACCATGAATAAATTACCAAGAATAACAAAACCATTTAAAACCTAAATTATAATAAACCCTTATAAAAATTGTTCAAACTGTTCACCGTTATGATTAATAAACAGAGTAGCGCGACTTATCGTTGCACGTCTAACATTCTGTAATTGCTGAGGTGTTATTTGTGCAATTCCGTGTCGAATTCTTTGTTCCAGATCTTGCCTTGTGGTTGGAGCAGTCATGTAGACTCTATTTTTCAAATGCGCCCAAATAAAAGAATCGAGTGGGGTTAAGGCATGTGACCTTGGAGGCCATCTGACCGGACCATGGGTCCCAACGATCTGGAAATAATTGATTTAAGTAATCCCTAACGATAATAGCATTGTGTGGTCCAGACCCGTCTTGTTGGAAGTAAATCTTGTCAATTTTGGTATTGGGAATTTGATTAATCTGCGGAACTATTATATTTTGGAGAAGTTCTAGATATCTTGGTCCAGTTACAGTTTCGTTAAAAATTATTGAACCTATGATATGGTCGCCCAGTACGCCTAACCAAACATTGAAGCCAAACCGCTCCTGAAACCACCCCTGTCTCATAATGTGAGGATTATCAATTGCCCAATATCGAGTGTTGTTTCGATTAAATAACCCAAGGTTTGTAAATCTCGATTCATCAGTGAACAAAATGTTTTTGATAAAATTCTCATTTCTTAATTGGCATAACTGTAACCAATTACAAAAGGTTATTCTTCGTTGATAATCATTCTCATACAAAAATTGATGCAATTGATATTTATGAGAACGATAGCCGTGTTTCTTTAAAAATTTTCTGGCTGATTCTTTGGAAACTGGTAATTCATGTTCAATTTGTCTTATCGAAAGGGTTGGGTCAACATGGACTAAAGCTAATTCATTAATTTCCGTTTCTTCATCCACAATAAATCTTTCTTCAATTTCTACATTAGGTTCAGTTCTAAATTTTTGCTCCAACCGGGCGAAATATTTTCTCGGAGGTTGTCTTCTTTCTGAATATCTCCGTCCATACAGACTTTGTGCTCTAGTTGCAATACGTCGAGTCTCTCCATAGATAATGATCATTTCAACTTTTTCATCTCTTGAATAATTTTCAGCCATTTTATATTAATTTTCTTGTTATAGCAATAACCTTAATACACTTGCTTCAGAAAATTAGTGAGTAAGTCAAGACTAATTCAATTGTTGCGAATGTCTGTCATTTTCATGGCTATCTGCAATTTTGGATTTAAAGGTAGATAGGTACCTTATTAAAATGATTTGTTGGCGCTTACTTTTTAAAAATACTTCTATTATTACGAAGGATATCGCTAAGAAATGATTAATGGCGAAAAAATAATAGTTTATGAATCATTATTTCTGATTAATAAAAGAAATAGCACAGTTCCATTAAAAAAAATTCCATAGGACCCCTACGGAAATGAAGATGAAAATGAAATTCCGTTTTTTTTAAGAAAAACTAAAAATACTGGTACCTATCAGTAATTTAAACAACTATTTTCTTCTTTACAGGCAATTCTACAACCTTACTAATAATTTCCATTTCCAGCCTACTGTAATTTTCTTACATCGCATTCATCTGACGCGGCCATTTTGAAAAAATTAAAAAAATTGTTCGTATCTCACTTATTTTTTGGAATTTTTTACATCTGAAAAAACTGTTGCACTTAGGAATTTATGCTTAATGAGAAACCATCAGGAAAATATAGCCATTTCATTTAAGAAAAAAAGTTGATGTCACTTCCGGTTCATATTTTCATTCCTGTTAGTCTAAAAATAGCCTTTTTTTGTCTAATTTATGTGTACCAAAAACCAAATTTTAAATACAAAAACAACCAAAATATTGGGGGCATACATTGACTCGTGGCCATCCGGAATGTCAAACGTTAATTTAATTATCAAACGTAATAGATAATATTAGCGCAAACTTGTAATGATATTATCCTTTACGCTTGATAACTAAATTAATATTTGATATACTTATACTAATTCTTTTTTATGCATTTTTTTTTATATAATTAACTATTTTAATAAAAAAAAATTAAATACATTGATAAATAACCGAATAAACATGACGTCACGTTTTTAAGAATAAGTGCAAAATTTTAGAATAAAAAATTCTGAAAAAATTTCCCCCTACCAAAGATGCCGTACTTTATCGATGTTTAAAATATTATTTACATAGTATGCACATTTTCCAAGATAAATGGATTTTAAAACTAGTATTGTCAAAATTTCCTTAAAAAGTAGGAAAGTTTTCAATATAACTTAGCAGAACTTCAAAAGTGTCCAATGTACATTATTTAAGTTTCAGCGATTGATTTAGAATAGACTCATAATAAATGCATAATTCTTTAATTTTTTTCTGCTCCTCCGTTTCTGAGATATTCGCGGTTAAAATGAGGAGTCAATAGATTTAAATCGTATATTATAGGTAATTTTGAACGAAAAAGTTGCGATTCGTACCACTGTGCGTCGTACTAAAAAAAAACCCAGAAAACCATCCTTGTTGTGCTATGAGCATTATACAAGATTAATAAACAGTTAGTAGGTTTACATCTGGACTTAAGCAGTATGACTCATCCTACTCATCCTCCAACTTGCAGAGTTCCAAGCAGAAAACGTTACGATTTTATATACACAGAAAGAGAAGAGTCTATCCTATCGAAATTATTCTGAATTCTCTAAATGCTCTGAAATGACTGATTGAATGAATGATCATGATTTTAGATTGAAGACAATGGTAAAACGACTCAGGTCACTAACCACTACCAAATCATTATAAATTTATTTTCGTGGATGTGTACGCGGGGAATCTATTTTTATTCCACGAATGCAATTCCTTCAAATATTGTAATCAGATGACCATATCCTGCTGATTCTGGGCTTCCAATTTTTACACGACGATTATTGATGCTAGTGATGACAATATTGGTTGAAAATAAACAAAGACTTATTTAAACTGAAATCATTTATTTGCAAAGTATAACTAGAAAATTAAGATTCCTGCCTTGATGGGACAATTTAACAGTGGTTATTATATTTGAAAATAGACTATTTAATTATTCCCTATCTATTTTGATACAATATGTTTCAAAGATGCTTTAAATATTTTATTTTATTTTGCCCTTAAAACAGAGCTAACAAGAACCTTTCACTTAAGTACATAAAAAAGGTAGGATACTTTAACCAAATATGGGTGCTGTATCAATTCTGAATATGGACTAGAAAATTAGTCACTAGTTAGTTTATTGAATAGAAAGAGTCGATATTAGTTGCACTGCCTGCAATATAAACAGTTAATATATTTATAATTATGAAGATACATTTCTATTTTGTATAAAAATTTAGTTAAACAGGACATAAAATATTTAATGAAATGTCATATGTGGTGATTCATCAGAGACACACGGTTCCATTATTGGTACCAGTTTATGAATTATCATTATCGACTAAATTCGATTTTTATTTTCAATTATTATCCCTTGATGTCTTAACTGCTATTTTATTACTGTTCAAAACATTTCTGTAGAAAAATTTTACCAACTTAAGGTGAATCAAATTAAACCACCGAATTTCCGCTTAGAGAGTTATGGCACTTTGACGTTGCTAATCATTTCAATTTGATATAGCATGATCTTTCGGTTGAAGAACTGTGTAGTTTACAAGTTATTTGTTATCAGTATCTATGAAATGGTTGTTTTCAATACAGTGTGTTGAAATTCCTGTACTTTTATTGTTATTTAGGACAGATTTTTTATGTTCTTTTACCCTGTTCACAACGCTTCTACCACTCTGAGCGATATAGACAGCATTACAATCTTTACCATTAATGTTATATACACCAGATTTATCAATTTTATTTCGTTTTTCTTTGTTGTTTCCTATATTTGTGTTTACACTTATTGTAGAGATACCTAAATTATAAAATTTTCTAGAAATTTTGTTACTATATTTCGGAACATAATTAATAAAACTGTATCTGTACTACAGACACAGTAATACATTATAATTCGCAGCAATCATGGCAAATTAAGATTTCATCATTTCATAGTCTAATACATAGACTCACGAATTTTCTTTTAGATCAAAGTGATTTTGATATAGAACTAAATACAATTAAATAAATTGCAAGAAATAACGGATACGAGTCACTAATAGATAACATGGTCAAAAACAAACAACGCAAAATGCTCCAAAGAGAATTTTTCACTGTGCATAACAAACCTACAAAATACAGTTTTATTAATTATGTTCCGAAATATAGTAACAAAATTTCTAGATAATTAAATAATTTAGGTATCTCTACAATAAGTGTGAACAAAGCAAATATAGGAAACATTTTGGTTAATAACAAAGAAAAACTAAATAAAATGGATACATCTGGTGTATATAAAATTAATTGTAAAGATTGTAATGCTGTCTATATCGGTCAGAGTGGTAGAAGCGTTGTGAACAGGGTAAAAGAACATACAAAATCTATCTTAAATAACAATAAAATACAGGAATGTCAACATACTGTATTGAAAACAACCATTTCATAGATATTCACAACATAAATTTACTTTATTCAGAAAGAAAATGTAAACGTTTAGATCTGCTAGAACAACTCGAAATCAAAAAATCTTTCAAGTACAACCCTTGTACCACGAACGACCAACAAAGTTTCTTGAATACCCCTATGATAAAAACTATCCATTGATTTATATAATCAGTTTAGGTTCACTCCAAACATTTCCATAATTAAAGATGTTAAATTAAGTCTCAAATAGATTAGGTCATAAATAGATTAAGGCATAAATACTTTTAGGTATAAATTAGAATAAGCACGTCGGAAACTTTAGTATTCACTATGTAATGCTCTTGATAAAGGCCTAATAAGCCGAAACATATGTAGAGTATTTATAATATATTGATTGATTCATCTAAAAGCAGTGTTTAATTTATAATTAACAGTAATATTTTAGGTTAGTTTCGATGAACAACACAACCTTACCATAAATATTGTGTTATGAAGCTGCGTAAAATAATTCTCCATTTATTTGTGTCATAACCTGCAATGTCTATCAAATAAGGACACTGTAATAAAATAATTGTGAATTTTTAGAGCTTATTTAATTAAAATAAATCAAGGAAAGCAATCTTGCATGACATCATTCTCTAAGTTACTGATATTATTATTAAATTATGATGGGACAAACATAATGGAAGTAAGAATGTATAAAACATGTATTTCAATTCACAATATTCCTTTTTATATTCCATTACTAATATTAAACAATAATCTAAGATAGGTTGGTCATGAACTACATATCTACAAAACTTAAGCAAAATATCCCAAGTTATATGATCTATAAACAGACAGATATATCTTTTAAATCTCTTTTTGTTCTCGAACGATACTAGAAGTTAAGAAAATATCGTAATACTTGAAAAATTGCTCTTTTGACTCTGGATCACTCTCAGATTCTAAAAACAAAGTGCGTGCCTATGTGAATTTCCAAAACCAAAACCAATTGAACAATATTGTTTAAATTCAATATCTAGAACCTAATTACGAATATTTCTAGATATTTTTATTTTTTATTATCCACCTATTGTTAAAATTAAGGGTAGTTTATTTATGCAAAGAAATTGAAAATTTCAGTCCAACATATCGATTCTCTCGAAAACAGTTTCAACGATTTTGGTAAAATATTGTACGTCATTGGCATATTACAAAATGATATAAGAAACGACACTTTATTTTGTTTTCTATCACTAATTTAATATGAATTTGCAATTCAATAAATTAGTGATAGAAAACAAAATAAAGTGTCCTTTCTCATATCATGAATGACTATCACAAAGTAACAACTTCCGTACTCAATTTTTTGTATATCGCCAATCTAACAATACGGCAATATTGTTGTTTTTTTTTCTGGAAAATCCATATAAAGTTTACTGATATACAAACATTTTCCAGTCTCGCGAAAAAAC
Organism: Stenurella melanura; assembly: GCA_963583905.1. Classification (NCBI taxonomy): domain Eukaryota; kingdom Metazoa; phylum Arthropoda; class Insecta; order Coleoptera; family Cerambycidae; genus Stenurella; species Stenurella melanura. The sequence goes on from OY757311.1 coordinate 1,338,182, forward strand.
AAGTTTGACGTGGCTATGATTTATTTCATGCATTAGAATAGAAATACACTCTTTATGATCTGTTTGTTTTATTATCACAAGGCTCTTCGGAAAGAAAAGTAAAAAAAAATACTAAAGCGCCCATATTTGGTGAAGTTTCTCTTTGAAGAAATACAGAAGGTCGTTATATTTCCAATATTTACAATCAAAAAATAGAAAACGCTACTTTAGAAGGTAACAGCAAGACGAATTTGTTAAAAATTCACAACATATGTGGTCATGTGTATAGTTATAAAAATTTTAAAAAATTAGAAAACCAACAACACTTCTTGTATACAACATTAAATATAATAGAATACATAACCCAGTAAAATTAGATTTTAAAAATGCCAAATTTGAATAAAAATTTCCACATGGAATGTCAAAAGTCCTTAGCAGTACCACTCGAAATTAAGATATTAATTACAAAAGGTCAATGGTCAAAAAACAGTTTCATGGAAATATCTCCGAAAGCATTAACTTAACGATAAAAATAGCTATTGCCCAGGCCCGACGAGAGGGGAGTGTTTTCCGCCGAGCCCGGAATTTTTGAAGGGACCCGAATTCCACCCGAACATTTGAAATCCGGGAAAAGTTTGAGATGCATTTGCAAATTTTGATTGCGAAAAATTATTTTGCTGGTTCATCATCTATCAATCGTGGACAGACCTTATGAGAACGGGCCCGGGCCCACATCTCAAAAGCATTTTAAGCGGAAATTAGTAATTGTGTGGCACAAAGGAATAAATTATATCGAATAGAGGGGGCCCGTTTGCTACTTACCCCGGGCCCCGATTTTCTCTCGACGGCCCTGATATTGCCAAATGTGTAACTTAGAAAATTTACTACGAAAAATTCTATGATTTTTCTTGTATGAGTAATCATTTTAGAAATATGACCACTTGAACTTGCAATGCTGATATTATGTATGTGGACAGATGACGCCATGGACATGGAAGAAATTTACTCAGAAATTCAGGACAATGACGAAAATACATAAATTTGACAGGTATTCATCCATCATTTATTTTATTAGTCATTTTTCTTGTAAAGTATCAAACTTTTATGAAGAGAAGCTAAAGAAATTTCTTTGTTATAAATTTTGTAATCAATTTCTATAGTACGTATGTTTGCCATAAAGCTAATAGTTTCCGAGATATTTGCGAGAAACTGTTTTTAACCTTTGACTTCTAATTTAAAGTTCCAAGTCTGTATAAAATATTGAAAACATACTTTATACAAAAACATAGCTGGGTGTAAATTTTTATTCAAACAAAATCTAATTCGATTGGACTACAATAATAGATATTCAAATATAGTTGATAAGATTCAAATATGCACTGTAATCAATTCCGTCTCAAAGTGCTTGTATCCCTCACTATTCATGGGGTTTTCTTCGTAGGCCAATTGGAAACGGAGTCATTCCCAACTTAGGTAACATCACCTGGATTGCGATAACCCGCTAAAGGACCACTAGCGTTCCTAGTCATTGTGAACCTAGCGTGTCGCGCCCCGCCAGGAGCCAAGAGCAACCCTCACGTCCTCACAAACTTATAAACGACCGCAAACACTAAAACACTAACAAGGACTAGGACGAGAGCGGTGACGACCTTAGCGAACGCGTTTAGTCCACTCTCGGAGGGGTCTAACGGTCTGCTGTTATTGTTCTGCTGAGATCGTCGCCTCTTTCCTGCTAACCCTCTGGCTAGTGCGGGAAAAGCTAAACTTTGGGTAAAGGTCAACTTGTGTAAACTTTCACTAAGCGAATAGGGCCCCACGCTGCCCCTTGCGGCTGCCCGCAGAAGAGCATATTCCAAGTCTAGAGCGTCGAACAGTGAGTACCGCGCTGTCATTGTCGAGGATCTTCTTCTGCTGTCGGATGAGTCGCTGGCTCGGGAGTTGCTGGCTGCCACCGCAGCTGCTACGGAGTTTAAAGATGACGTCGTCGAAGACGACTGAGACGCTAAGTGGTTGCTGGTGATTTGACTATCGGAGACGTCCTCCATCGAACTCTGCACAGGGGATGATATTGGGTAGAGGCGGAGTAGCCTTGCGTGATCTGGATGTAATAATGCGCTGCTGGGTCTACGCAAACTTGGGGTAGGGGACTGGGCAGGGGAACTTGAACCACCAGCTGTCGATGGTAATGGAGACACCTGAAAGAAATGACGTAAATTAGATCAAAGAAAACAAATAGAAAGACAAAATGGTAAAAAGAGTATTTTGGTACTATATGGTACGGACATTAATTAGCATTTTTTTTCTACATAATTTATTCTCTCCTGATGGGACCTTTTAAAAGGAAAGTTAACTAATTGCAGTTTTTGCAAAACTTGCCATTTTGAAGCCTTTAAAAAATAGCGTTCTTGCAAGAAATTCAGAGTACATCTTTACTTATTTTAAATATTTAATTGTCAGCAAAACTACAAGAATTACTTTTTTCAATAACGTGTGTGTCCTCCATGAGCTCATATAACTACAGTCATCCTTCTTCCCATACTTATATTGACATTATCCATCATTTCTTGAGGCAAATTTTCCCATATTTCCATTAGAGCAGCTCTCGTTTCTTCTGTCTTTTGGTAGTAGGAAATTTTTACCTAAGTCGTCTGCCTAGCGTGTCTCATACATGTTCAATTGTATTGAAGGTTGGTGGGCATGTAGGCCAAATCATTGCGGATATTTTCACTCATTTTAAAAACTTCTTTCTTAACTTCGACTTCTTACATACTCTGAGTTGGATTTCCACGTGGAACTTCGCGATGGATCTTCAATATTTACCAAAAATATCGGCAAAATCACTGTAAGTTCGACTATTTTTGAGCAGTCGATGCTAAAGCATCCATCATAGACTATTTCACAATCAAGGTGACGATAGTAAACAAAAATAAAACTTTTATTAATTAATTGAACGATTGTTTATGAAAACACCAAGAGCGTAACAATATTATGGTACTATGATCATAGTATCATCTAATGATATGATCAATATTGAGATATGGCCGTTATTAAAATCATTAAAACAACTATTAACATTACATGAATGTTTGATTAATTAATAACAACAATATATGTAGTATTAGTCAAATTAATATTTGAAAGTGACAACACACAGTAAAAATTGATTTCCTTCTAGCCTCATTATGCATAAAAGTATCACAAATTAAATTTTTCCTCAACTTGTGATAAAAGCATACAAAATTATGGAACGGAAAGTTTTTACAAGAAAGCTGCCTGAAATTCCGGGCGACAATAAATATTCCACCATACTTTCCACTTTATAAAGTTTTCCCTGATATTCTGCGTAAACCCTAAATTAACTTTATCTAAAAACGTATCTAGTATCTGAAATACCAAATTTGCATGTATTTAACTTTCGTGACTAGCCTTCACTGCTGAACAATGAAATGAATTTGTATAAAAAAAAAATTAAAAACTCAAAGGCGAATATTATATTTATTTATACTATGACAAAAAGTTAAGAGAAAGCATTCCAACCAATATAAAATTATAAAAGCTCACAGTTGATTCAAATATGTAGTATACAAGTATACTAATATACTCAAGAGTATGATCGATTTTTCTATGGCACTAACACAGTAATGGCTTTACCAGAACGAAAATACCGAGAACTACCAGCAACAAGAACTTCGCCCACCAAGTCAGCATCATCTGGAGATAGGTTAATTCAGAATTGACTTTGTATAGTTAGTTTTGGTATTTTCTGCAGAGGATAATATGTAATTATACATATGTCAAATATATTGTATTTGATAAAAAGTTCCATTATTTGATATACCTAACCCAGTCCCTAGAGAAGGAATAAGGTAAAAGTAGTAATGAAATAATCCATATGTGAGACCTTTTGCACAAAAGTAGACTGTTTGTAGTAGAAAAGTGTAAAAAAATTCTCAAGGCTACCGTGATTGTAACAAAACAATATCGTATTTTTGGAAATAAGTAACGAAATATAAAGAATTTCATACTTATAAGTATTTTCGTAGATGTGATAAAAACAACTGAAACTTTTTTTCTTCTAGTATATCAAATCAAATCCCAAATTTCTGGACTTTTACTAGTGTACTTTACCTATTTATCCTTGTTTACCCCTATTTACCCTCCAACCCTTCAAAGCTCAAAGTATAATTTAGTTCCAGATCTTATTACAATACAGACGTGTGCCAAATTCCAAGTAATTATCTTTAACCGTTCCAGAGTATTCGTAAGTACAAAAAAAATTACAGAAGGACAGATAGATTTTATGACATTCTAAACCAACTTCAATAAAAGAAATTTTATACTTCCGTTCCGTTACGTGGATGTGGAAGTAACAGACGTTAGTAATTAAACGTTGGATCCTTTTGGCTTTAATTTACATTTTTTCTTTATGTATCAATGTTAACTTTCCACAATTTGAAAGTATTTTGAAATATAAAATTATGAACTACTCATTCTTGCTTCAGAAAGACCCACTTCTATGCAAAATTTCATCTTCACTTAATACATCTATTGACTGTACTAACCATTGAATGGTTGAAAAAATCTTGGACATACAAGAGATTGTTTGAAAAGGCAAAACTTTCAACAATTATAACATTGTTTAATTGACTTTGGTGTAAGCAATACTTAAACCAGACTTTCATTGAGCAACATGTACTTTCATAGTCCATGTTTTATCCTGGCAGGATCCTATAAAATAATTGCGTTTCAAAAATTGTCCATATCCATATGCGCCCGTACGTCCAGTATTTTTATTGATCATATTACTACAAAGTATTCATTCATTTAAAACTGTAATTGCGAAACTTCTTTTGGTCATTACGATATCGAACATATTACCATTACCAGTTTGAAAAGTGATGAAAATAGCTTTCAAAGGATTTTAATAGTTTCTCGTAAATTGAGTTTTACAGAACATTTAATTTCATGCCATTTTCTATCCGCAGTTTTATAGCTAGTTGTAGGAATGCAGGAAACACCGATATTACTGCACCACATAATGTTTGAATGAGATCATTTCCTTTGCCCTATTGGCAATGATTTTATTTTAATTAAAAATAATATCATTGACGGCTTCATGTTTAGAAACGTTTACTTTTCAGCCCAATTTTGATTTAGGGTATTAAAACAAAGGCGTTTAGCTAAATTTGGGGAGTTATTTACCTAAGCTAATAATAAATTACAATTTGACACGGGAACTATTATACAGTTTTCTGATAAATGTATTATCCTCAATGAATGTATGTCGTGTTCTATGTGAAATGATGCGTATTTTATTTACCATTTAAAATATCCAAACATACGAACAGTAATAATTTCATTATAGTCATCGTTTATATACCATCCGCTATATTATTTATTTTATTTTACGATGTTCTGCCCATTTATAAATGTTCAACTATCAAGTGTTACCAACCTGCGTTGATTCGATTCCAGAATCCGTATGGTGATTATTATCCAGACATGTGGAACTTTGAGACGTTGCATCTTCTGCACAAGCTGGAAATACAAAGCTCTGCCCATCTGCTTCACCTCTTGGTGAGTCCGAACTTGGCCATACCTAAAATGAAAAATATAAAATACACTAATTTAAACTATGTTAGCAAATACACAAGAATTACTAAAAACATAAACGAAGAGAACATTTATGTTCGTGGACAAAACACTTTAGTTTTAAGGCAAGTAATCTGAAGGAAAAAGAATTTTTAGCTGTTACAATATACCTCCCATTTTTTTTATATAATTCTTAAGATAACCACTTAAGAAAAAATCCAATGGGGCTAAATCGGGCGAACGTGCCGGCCACTCAATTTTAAGTGATCAGACGTCAACACACTCTCATTTCTAAATGGTTTGCTGAGTTTTATACCGTGGTATTTTTGTAGTAAAATAGATGTAGAAGAAATATAAACACTAAGTATGAGCGATACACTGCTTCAGAACATCACCGTGAATAATTCTGAAGAGATGAGTGTAATAGATGGATTAAAACAACGAATCCGATCATAAATGAAACGATATCGAACTTTTTTTTTATTTCGACGTAAGATTACGCTCTTCAGTGTTGTTTCGGAACACAGGTATATGTGTCGCAATAATACGAAAATGTGAGTTATCAAAAACCCTCTTACTATCAGCATATGCTTTCCATTTAGTGATAAATTTAATTGAAAATGCAGGTACCTTTGAAAGTGTATATTCGCGTAAACATGAAAAAATGTAAGTGTCATTATATTTAACAGGATAATAAGTACCATCGAGCCTCTGCAAGCCATCATTTATCATTAAATTCTCGATTAAAGGCAGAATGTATAAAAGCATTATGAAAATATTTGATTAACAACGTTATTTACTACTTTTAATTTAAAAAATGCAAATTTAAAGAACGCTTTACTTCCACATCCACATTCATAGTGAAGTGGAAATATAGTAACCGTATATTTTTTTTGTTGAAATAGGTTTAGAATATCACAAAACGTCAAGATTTTAAATTTGAGCAAAAAAAATTCTGTCTGTCTGTCGGTTTGTCGATCTGTAACATATTTTTTGCGCGCACGTTTTCTCTGGAACGGTTTAAGATATTGACTTTGTACATGTATGTATTAGAACGAGATCTGGAACTGGATTGTATTTTGTTGGAACTTATATGGTGAAGGTTTGGGGGGTACATAGGGATACATAGGGGATAACAAAGCAACCTGGTAAGAGTACAGAAATTTGAGATTTGGTGTATGTACTAGAAGCCGAGGCCTCAGATTTCTTTAAAATATTTTTCAACCCCCCCACCCCCATCACCACATTACTAAAGGGGTTGATAAAATACATGTATGTATTGTAATGACATCTGGTTGATATGGTTTCGTTCAGGGGGTGGGGGTGGGAGGTTGTGAATAGGGGAATTAAGTGGAATAAGCTAATAAGAGTCCGAAAACTTAAATTTTGACGGTTATGCTAGAAACCAACGCCTTTGACAGAGATGGCTTTGAAACAAAACGTCATTAGTTATTTATCATTATTTCATTGACAGTTTAACCAGTTTAAGCTCAATATTTCTTATTGTTGAAGTTATTTTCGAGGTTTTTAAATAATTAGATTAAGTATAGAGTATGGGAAAAGAACATAATATACAATATGCGCATATTGCGAAGAACTTTGTGAAGTTAAAAAAGCCATCCAAACTTGAAATACTTATCATACTTGATGAGAAGTGTAATATGGAGGAAAACCAAAACGAGAAGTTATCCACGATCATAATTATGTATAAAACGTGAAATATAATGTTGTTTCACAAAGCTCAATGTTTTCTTTTATAATTATCTCTAATATTATTATTATCTCTTTAATATGAAAAATAAAATTCCATTTAGCAAATGTCAAATATGTCAATAATTTGACAGAAATATTTCCACTTATTAATTTCGTTCAGGGTACCCTGGAGGATGAAAATTTCCGGAAATTTTTTGGGTTGTCATGGTAACGACACAAAAACCAGCTTCTGATTGGCTAAAAAGGTGACGTGTGAAATTTTCAGAAAAATTTTACTTTTATATTATCTTGGAAATTATTCTACAGCTACCAATATTCTTCACAACTTTATAATTGTTTATAGAATGTCTACATAGTTTGAACTTCATTCATAAGCTGAGCACTCCATTTCTGACAATTGTATTAATTGTATTTTTAAGTTGAAGTTATGACATAAAACTAATACAAATTTTTTAATAAATTGCACTTTATAGCGACTAATTTGAATATAGAAAGAACAATCTTAGAGCTGTACAAGTGGACCCAGAACATAGCTCTTGATTTTAAGGAATAACGAAGACCAATATGCATCTTGGTCTACTTTTAATGGTAATTTAGATTTGTATGTTATCACAGTTTCCAATTGGTCGATTGTGATGGTAAATTAGACACTATAGTTCCTTAAAGGTAAACATGTTCTCTGATTGATTTCTAAATGGGTAGAATTAAGTAATGACTTATTCTAAATGTAGAATCTACCAAATTGCTTATTTAGTCCAGGATGTTGCAATATTTATGATAATCACGAGGATAATCATTATGTAAATTTTTATCTCGTAATTTGCTCTATGAAACCCATGGGCTTTGAGGGCATTTCTCTAAGTAAAACTTAGGTTATTTCACACATAAAAATAGTATTATATTATTAACCTCCCTACAATAAAATTGTGGGAGGTTACTAAAATTGGTCGTAAATCGAAAATTGAGATAACATCAAATCTTTACGTTTTGAGGTCCCAGGAATCCAAAAAAGTGGTTTTTGAAAAATGTCTGTGTGTGTGTGTGTATGTGTGTATGTGTGTATGTGTGTTAGCACGATAGCGGCGAAACTACTGGACGGATTTGGATGAAACTTTGCACGAGGGCTTCTTTAGTGCTCTAGAAGATCTGAAAAGGTTTTGGTTGAGATCGGATTACGTTTAGTGCCATTTTGGCACAACAACTTGTTTATTTTATTATTACTTACAATTTGTAATCTAACCACTGGAAAGCAGTTAAAATTACGATTTCAACGATATATCACACTTGCACCTTTTTTTTATTTATATACCTACATTTTTTATACAAATTATTGTATAGAGAACAAACAAAATTCACTGTGTCTATAATACTAACATATGTAAAATTACGTCACAAGTTGTCGGTGGTCCAGTGAGCTAAAGCGTCGACTTACAAATCAAGAGATCGACGGTTCGATCCCAACACAGCGCTGTTTTTTTTCTTTCTTTTTTCATTATAAACTTATTAATAATTGCGGAAAATGTTACATGATTAAATATCATCATATATTAGGTGTTTATAATTATTCAGAGTTTGAGGATTGGTCACTAGTTTTAAATGAAATATAAATAATTCTATTGTTGTTTTGGCGGTGAACACATACGACGTCGTAAATTAAATAAATATAGGTGGGTCATATTACAATAATATATTTGATTTAAAGGCATGTCATGACGGCTGATTTGAATTGACTATCAGAGCTCGTACCATTTGCTACTGCTACGAATCAAATTACAGTTAAAAAGTAGCAGACTGCTATTTGGCAGCCCATCACCGGGTAGGGAGGTTCCAACCGCTTCCAGTAGCTGCCGATTTTTTAACCTCCCCACAATAAAATTGTGGGAGGTTACTAAAATTGGTCCAAAATCGAAAATTGAGATAACATCAAATCTTTACGTTTTGAGGTCCCAGGAATACAAAAAAGTGGTTTTTGAAAAATGTCTGTGTGTGTGTATGTGTGTATGTGTGTGTGTTAGCACGATAGCGGCGAAACTACTGGACGGATTTGGATGAAACTTTGCATGAGGGTTTCTTTAGTGCTCTAGAAGATCTGAAAAGGTTTTGGTTGAGATCGGATTACGTTTAGTGCCATTTTGGCACAACAACTTGTTTATTTTATTATCACTTACAATTTGTAATCTAACCATTGGAAAGCAGTTAAAATTCCGATTTCAACGATATATCACACTTGGACCTTTTTTATATACCTACAGTTTTTTATACAAATTATTGTATAGAGAACAAACAAAATTCAATGTCTACATAATAACAACATATGTAAAAGTACGTCACAAGTTGGCAGTGGCCCAGTGGGCTAAAGCATCGACTCACAAATCAACAGATCGACGGTTCGATCCCAACACACTGCTGTTTTTTTTTCATTCTTTTTTCATTATAAACTTTATTAATAATTGCGGAAAATGTTACATGATTAAATATCATCATATATTAGGTGATTATAATTATTCAGAGTTTGAGGATTGGTCACTAGTTTTAAATGAAATATAATAATTCTATTGCTGTTTTGGCGGTGAACACATACGACGTCGTAAATTAGATAAATATAGGTGGGTCATATTACAATAATACATTTGATTTAAAGACATGTCATGACGGCTGATTTGAATTGACTATCAGAGCTCGTAGCATTTGCTACTGCTTTGAAGCAAATTACAGTTAAAAAGTAGCAGACTGCTTAGCAACCCATCACTAATTTCAACCACCGGGTGGGGAGGTTCCAGCCGCTTCCAGTAGCTGCCGATTTTTTTAGTATTATACTTATATTGCTATATTTCCGTAAGATATATTATGGCATTTTGAAAAAAGTTTTAGATACTTTCTAATACAGAGTACAACGCACACTTGTACTTCAAAGGTGCGTATAAGCTTGGCGAACCGAACATGTAATGTAACATGCAATGCAATGCGCGTTGAAATTTGTCTCCCGCGATCACGCCACGAACATCTTACGAACCGTGGGATGTGACGAACACGCCGCGAGCAAGCGAGGTGAACTGTTTAGTCTATCCGATGGTAACAGACCACAAACATGTCCGACGGTAAAGCTGAAGCTTTGGTGTTAGGCAGTAGTGCCTTATTAATTATCGCAAATATTTAAAAAAAAACGAAAGCCTCTACGATCTACTGGGAGTTTAGAAGTTCCAGCACAGTAACGGCCAATATAAAAATTTGATGATAATTAACTTATATAGTAAAACTATAATAATAAACTTTTCTTTTACATGCTTGATCTGGTTACCACATGGAAGCAGCAATTACCATCCACGCATCTTTCTTTTCATTTTTATTAAAATAATTCAGGTCCGTCGGGTCCCAAAGAACACTACGTTGCTTGTAAATTTCTATTAACAGCAAAGCCGCTTCCTCCGACTACTCCATGTTCGTTAAAACATCATTAAAACACCACGAATACCGTCCCACTACGCATTGCGAATCCTTCTGTGTTCGTCGCAAAAACCGACAAGCGGTGGATCGCAGCACGCTCCTAAATAGCTATTCGTATCGTGTTCGCAAGACCGTCCCAATTTGACGAATCTGTTGCATTGCATGTTACATTACATGTTCGGTTCGCCAAGCTTATACGCACCTTAAGTAAAAAGAAGTAATTTGTAACTTACGTATATAATTTCAAATGATTTGTTTTCATAGCGAGTTAATAAGTCGAAATTAAATCATTCTTTACTTTACGAAATTGAAAAACATTATCTGGGTGTTTCTCACGCAATTTAATATTTAATATTAAAAACAATATATTACTTTTTTATTATTTATACTGTTGATCCAATAGTAGTAATGTACCTAATATAGTAAAGCCAGGGAATGATATATGAGAGGCCTCCCTCCCTACGATGATTTTCCTGTGAGTCTTAGAAATGTGTCAGCATCTTTAGCTGAAATTATTCTTACCTTAGTGGTTGCTTCATTTTGCAACAAAGGAAATTGTGTCAGACTTCATAAAAAAGAACTGTCAAAACAAATATTTATCTGATATCTTTAATTCTAAGCTGCATGCCATGACTAACGTCACGTAAAATACCAGTGAGTTTGCAATCAAAGGTCAGAACATAATTGATTTTTATAAAACAGATCCGAATTCAGAAACATTCTTTCCATAAAGAGTTATGCTGGATATAGTTCAGCCCATGACAGTATTTTTATTCAAGTGTTTTAATACGCGGCTGTTATAAATTGTCTAACACCTACAATCTAATCTTAATATTTAATACAGAATCAGCTCAATCACCTGAAAGGTCTCTCCTTTCAAGCTACCTGAAGTCTTGTATTGTTAGCATCCGACGGATGCCAAATATTATTTTCACATAAAGCAACATTGACAGATTACAAAAAAGGAAACACTATCACCATGAGTATTATATTAATGGTTTCAAAGGTGAGCATGTTATAAGATGAGACTAATATCTTATAGATGATTTATTGGTATTTTCGTTCAGATAATAACGTATTACATTCCTCTTGTCTGTCTTTGCGATACATATTCTTTACTTAATCCTGTTCTTAATCATGGCTTGCATGGCGTGAGTATTTGTGACAGGAGTGCATTAAACTGCCGTAATAGTTTGAGTAATAGCTCCATTCTCTAGACATGTTGAAGCACGTTTGCTCACTATAATAGACGTCCATACAAACAATTTTGCAAGCAAGGAAGGAAATCAAAATGCATTATTTAAAAAAGAAGGGGAAGAACAGTTTTCAATTAATAATATTATTTTTAGAAACTACCTTTGCAGCTTTAAATTAAAACAAGCGTTTGTCAAACAAGGTTCAAAATTCTGTGAGGAAACTCGGTTTTGTTACAATACGTTTCTTGCACACCAACTTCAACATCAGTATTAATCATGAAGGTACAATTAACCGAGGTACTTCGATATACTCTGTCGAGTCTGTAGACATTCTGAAGGCATATAATACATTGAATACCACGAGTGTAAAAATACTATAATTTGCTCTGATTCTCTCTCTGTTCTAACATCCATTAAAAAATGGTATAAATTTCCATTCTCATTTTTGTAACCGTATATTATCAAGATTAAATCGGTATTAAATAACTTTACAGAGAAAGGTTATTAAATTTCTTATGATCAAAGCTCTTATCGGCCCTGAGAACAATGAAAAAGTAAGAAAAAGATACCCCTATATAACGCATCAGGTCTAGAAGATGGCATTGGTTAATGTAAAGGTCTTTTAAAAAAGCAGCGGTCTCAATAATGGAATGAATATTTCTTCACTAATCTGACAAGGTACACGCTGACCCAACAGGAGGTCCCAAAAGGACATTGGTAATTAATCAGAAAAGAACATAATACACAAAAGCAAATCTAAATTTTGTCATTGCTGCTATCCATACCACTAGCATACGATCAAATATTTGCTAATCGTATAATCAAATAAGACACCTTGATCACATTTTCTTCAATTGTCATAAATACGCTCAAGAAACTAATAAATTATACAGTAACTTAATCAAGCAAAAAGTAGAAACCTCATTTAATTTACTAGATATGTAATTGTTGCACATTCTATAGGATACTTTTCGCAGTTCTTTTTTGTAAATAATATTAGTTTTAGACATGTTTTGTTTCATTACAAAACATAAGAAAAAAAATAACTTTTATATTTATTGATCAATTTTGTTAAAAAACAACAGGGTTCTTCCTCTAGATAACACTAAATTACTGTTGAAGTTTCAATACAATTGGATTTTTCGTTCTTAAGTTATCGTGCTTACAAGAAACGCGACGAACGGACAGACGAACGAACATTTTGAGAGTTGTTCAGAATTCGACCACCACACTGTGATATGAAAATGTTTTCTCTACGAGCAATATTACCGGTTTTAGATACATGCCGCTCGAATGCAATATATTCTTCGTTTTGCATTTGCGCAAAGTATAATAATGATTAATTGTATAATTTGATTCATAAGTGAAACGAAAGTAAATATTTAGACTAGGTTTAGCTTTATAATATAATTCAATTGAAATTCGGTACTCGTATGTATTATGAATACATCTGGAGATGATTCCGCTAAAGAAACTTCATTTTCGGCCTATACGCTAGAGACCAATTATTTCTACATACTAGAATGCAAATCTAGTCAAAATATTTTTTTTAAAGAGACTTGGATGGAAAATGCAGAAGTGGAACTAGTGATTCCTTAGGCAGCGGTTTTTGAATTGTTTTAAATAAATAATTATAGCCTTTAATATCCGTTTAGATACGATATATTAGAATATTGGGGCTTACGACATATTATTAATGTTAGTCTAATATTTTAATAATCAGTTTTTTAGGCCTCCCGTGAAATTTTACTTTTGTGGCTTACGTCCAATTAGCAATAAGGTATCGAAATAGAATTTACTCCTTTAATTCACCCGCTAAATCAAGCATGCTGCGCCGATAGCGAACAGCAATAAGTCTGCTGTTATTGTGATTGTTTCTTTCCCAACTCAGCGCAGCGGTCAACTTTTTCCGAGAAAATCAAGTAGGTATAAAACATCAACAATGGGCAAAGACACTTGCGGTGTTCAGTGACGCGTCTAATTACATGCGGATAGGTTATTTGCCTTATATTAATCTAGTTATTGTTTAGTTAATGCGAAACATTTTAAACTAATTGTTATTGTGCCGTGAGTGTGTTTAGTGTTTGTGAATATCGTAATCATATTGAAACTTCAAGTGTGTGTGTGTGTGTTTTGAAATGAATAATGGGTATCTTATTGGCGAACTGACAACGTGTGGTGGAGACAGGGATGATTCGATTTTGGAATACAAAAGGTAGGGAATAATAACTACTTGTAACTGTGTCATTATAAATTAAACCGAAAGGGTGGTTTTATTAATGCAATAAATTCGTGTGGTACATAGATAAGCTATGTTTTCCGGATGTTACGGGAAAAGTGTTAATTATTTTTAACAAGCTGACTTACTTTCTAACTTACGTATTTGACGTTTACGTTTTTTCTGTTTTTTGTGCATAGGCGCCCGGATTTATTGTATGTATTTAATTTAGTACTGCAGGTGAATCATTTTTAATCAATCCACATAACAGCGGAAAAATTATTTAAAATTACTTACAAATATCTACATGGCAGTGTGTTCTTGCACGCTGTATAGTAAATATTTCTTTACATTTTAATTTTTATAATAAAACTAAATAGTATTTTTTTGTTACTAAAAATTGTCTTTAATTAATTTTCTTTGTTTCTAATCGACAAAAATTTACTGAGATAAAGTTTTTGAATAGACGATGATGTTCTAACTTTATCATTTTAGAAGAAAACTTATGAATTTAAAAAAAAATACTCGATAAAAAATTGTATTCTACTTTTTGTAGATTATCGAAATGTGATTTGATTTGTCTCTAGTTTTATATTTATAATAAGAATGGTCTTCCTTAGAACAAGAAGCATCTAATTGTATTAAATGAAAAACAAAATAGTAAAAAGGAGCATTTGTTACTTATAAAATAAGGTTAATCATATATGCAATTATTTCTATCAGAAATATGTTAAAATATAATAAAACTGCCTATAGAACCATTTTTTGAACATTATTCTGAAAATTTGATTCCTGTATGGTTTTTCATTAAAAATTCTGAAAATAAAGCACTTTGTGGAAACCTCCTGCTCAGATCAAATTAAAGTAAGGAAAGTTTTCTACACTTTTTTAGTTTTAATTTTCTTTCACATTAAAAATTAATGGCTTTTCTAGCGTTTCAAAAGTTTGTTCAATTTACTAATATTATATAGTAAAAAGTGTATTATTATTAAGAGCTAAAAGACATGATTTACAAATTATTTAGCTGAACAAGATTAGAGTGTATAACCATGCTGCCAAAATATTATCTCCTAACAATGGACCCTACAAATAGCATTTTTAAGACAAAGAAAATCTTTTTAATCATTAAAGAAACAAATTATTAACTAATAAGTAAGAGTTTAAATCGTATAAGTTCGTATATGGGGTCCGATCTAATTATGTTAAACTGACTCAATGAAAACAAATTCTTATTCAAATTGGAAATAATATTCCATATTATTTAGTTTTACTTCCACATCCACGTAGTGGATTGGAAGTATAGTAATCGCAAAAAAATTTTCAAAAATTTTTATTCGTGAAATATTTTTAAATTCGGTTTATTTTTATTATTTTGTCAACGTTTTTGCATCGGAAGTTTTATACTTTATAATTTAACTGCATACTAACATTTCAATGAATTTATTCCATATTTTGAATTCTCTCTGTATATCGTGAGACAAACGCGGGTGGCTTTCTGTTAATTTAAAAATGTTATCCTGATTATACAAATTAAAGCTACGGTAATGTACCTACCTGTAGTAAGGGGAGTGAGCAGTGAGGTCCAGGTTTGGATTCATCAACAGGTGAATCCTCTCCCGGTCCGTGCTCACACTGTGAACTTGAACTACTATTGGAAGACTTCACAGCCGACCAGAAACGCTTCAAACCCAACTCTCGGCGTTGTTTCTGAAACAATAGGAATATCGTTATAGTGAAATATTTTTCCGTACGATTTATAGATATGTTTAATATTCACAGTAGAAATACATATTCATGTTTTTTTAAGTTCATATCTTTCTATTAAAAAATTACATATGACATAACATATTATTATGAATGTACAAGGTCCGGCACAAATGAGTGACCGTATTAATCCAGGGTTTTCTCGAACATTCGTCGACCTGGGCATTTGCATTCTGCATGGATACTAATTAAATAAAATACAAAATTAAATGGTTGCACTTTTAATGTTTAATGTTTCTTAAAACTAAATCATTGCAACTTTTAGCATTAACAGTATATAATGCAGGATACTATCTAAGCAAGTCTACTAAAGTTTCATCGTCCTCAGCTGTAAATTTTTCACCCATATTTTCTTACAATTTCACAAAACAAAGGTATCAAAATTTATCCGCACACTGTCGGTCCAGCTGAACCATTCCGCTGGAATCAAAACTCAACAGATTCTGGCGTAGAAGTCGGTTGTCGGTTGCCGAAACGCGCAGCCTAACGAACTCCATCAAACCAGCCTATTATTTAAACCCTCACGTTGAAGAAAATCATCATATCGCAGCGGTGGGCAGACTGTCGGTTCTCTGCGACCGAATGTTCGAAGAAACTTTAGATGTCTAGTAAAAATGTAGTGATATCAACAAAAAATTACATAGTAACTAGTAAGTAAAGAATATTTTTAAATGATTTCGTAAACGGCAGAAAATGCGAGCCACCAAAAATGAAATTCAATAGTTTGTTAAAATATTACCTTCAAATCTTTACCTTTTTGATAACCCACTAGGTTAGACTAGAAATTGAAAACAATGTTAAACCTTAAAATTACGATACGTTAAAAATACGTCCTATTTTGTTGTTTGTCCATTTTACACCGACCTCATTATCGACGTTCAACTAACCGAGCGACATCGACGGTGAAATTATATTTAATAATTTTAGTGAAAGCTTTTTAAAGGCAGCTCTTTTTCAAAATTATAGTTACCCTTTAAGTGGAGGCCTCAGCAAAATATTGTAAATTGTAAAATTTTAATTTCAAGGTAAAAATTATTCATCATTAAATAATAAAATATAAATCTACTCTTTCTATAAAACAAGGTACATAAAACATACAGGATGTAATCAGTTTCATGTTATTAAAAAAAAACTGGTAATGGGGACCGACTATACAAACAAAAAACGTTTATGACTTTTCCCGCTAGGGGCACTTTGAAAAAAACTGATCTGGGTCAATATTTTTTATTATGGTAGATAATAATTGAGAACCACTGCTTTTCTTGGTCAATGGACTTGTAGTTCCCAAACAACTTTTAAATTGTCATAAAAAAGTGCTCGCTGGCACACGTAAAGGCCTTGGATCATCGACCGCCTTTGATAGACCGACTCAACTGAACTGAGGTAAATATAAAGAGGTAAATAATTCGTTCTCTCTTCGTGCACAATTGCAAGCAAATAATGGCCATAGAGGTTTAAACAGAGCATTTCTTTACATGTGTGTTTTTTAATTTGGAACAAAATATTGGATTGTTCATAATTTAGAAAATTTAAATGTGGTTTATTAACATTTGTAACATAAATGAGTGTCCTGGGTTAAAAGCTTACTACCTAAATGATTCAAAATCTCTGCATCTGCATCAATACACAGATCCGTACGTCGAATTAAGAACATACGCACTTCGTTCAACACTAAACAGTAAACTGTCAACTAACGTTGTCAATAAAGAAAAATAAAATAAAAACTTGGTAACAAAGCCAAAAAGGAATACCAAAAGAACGAACAAGTAAGTTGTGTCTGTACGGAATCAAGAATTTGACAACTTGAACGATATTCAATAAAATAAATCTTAACTATAAATACACAATGACGCGAAATTCAAAAATAACAAAAACAACGCACTGGGCAGGTTGGACATGTGTACATAACGAAACACCCACAGTAACTAAAATATTGCACAAGGGAGAGTTAGAGTATAGTTTTCTTCGGATCAGATCTAGATCTAAACCTACCTCAATATTCCAGCAGTTCTCAAAAAATTTTATTGAAAATTTGCGAAATTTTTGTTTATTTTTTTTCTCCAAAACTATGAGCTTTAGACCCCATGTTATATAAGGTTTTTTCGTTTGTCTTGTCGTTCCCTACCACCAGTTTTTTTAATGACATAAAACTAATTACACCCTGTATTATTAACCAAATGATATCTCTTCATTCAACCACAAACGACATCACAAGCTGTATAGGTACATAGCCTAACAGTAAAATTCAAGAGCATTAAAAAATGTTACTTTGGTCATTTAGTAGCTAACATTCTGTACACTAAATATCGCTAATATTTAAAATAAAAAATAATAAATCACCTATTCTTTATACAGGGTGTCCCCTAAGTGGACAACGAAAGGTGGTGATGGACGTCATTTATAAATCAAAATGAAAAATATTATAAAAACTTTTGAGGCCTTGGCTTGTAATACATATATCAAATTTCAAGTTTCTGTACTCTTACCAGCTTGCTTTACATATTTCCCCTTACTTACCTCTATTTACCCATCAACCCTTCACCGGATATCTTCAAAAAACAATCCAGTTCCAAATCTCGTTATAATATATACGTGTACAAAATTTCAAGTCATTATCTTAAACCGTTCCGGAGAAAACGTGCGGACAAAAAAGTTTTTAGAATTTTTTTTTACGATTACTATACCTACTTCCAATCCACTACGTGGGTATGGAAGTAATTGATTGAAAATTATTCTTCTGCGTTTGATCGTCCACTTAAACACACTTTGCAATTTGTTCTGACCACATTAAGATACTGCAAGCAATGAAGCCAATCAGTAACATGACTGAAATTCTAATAAAATATATTTCTATCTAGAAGACTTAACTGAGACACCTGCCCTCTACGAGGGTTTTTGTGTTAAATGGCGATCGTATAGACGCTTGCATAGAAAAATACATAATTAAAAAGATATGTGTGACTGTTGTATGGATATTCTAAGTTATAAATATATTTGCGGAGATGTAAAATACTAGCGAGCTATTTCCATACAAACTTAGGGTAATATTAACTGCGCCATGTTATTCTAATAGAGTGAGTTGTTTAATGCTAACTGTATTCGTTCAGCCTCAACTTATGCTCAATTAACTACATCCCATGATTCCACCGTTCCATACATGCGGGTTTATTATATTCCACTTCTACAATCGATATTCATTGTGGGTATAATTTGCATCTGAACAGAAAATAGCAACAATGCAGCAATATTTTCCATCAAAACGTACCGTAATTATTTTCCTCCAATAATCCATTTGCTCGCGTTTGTGTGTTTCATTTGTACGGCAGTTTTGTATTCCCTTGTGAGGCTCCGTGTTCTGTCTGAATTATTTATTATCTGCTTTTCAAAATAAGAAACGTACTTAATTCCCTTACGTATTTACTCAAACAGAAATTAATTGACGAAGGTAGACAATGTTTTTGAAATATTTTAAATTTATATAAAGGAGGTAACTTGTTTTTTTCAATAGTTGCTTGTGACAACTCTATTTCTGTACGTTGTGTGAGTAAAGATCTGTTATGGCAAATGATAAGTTATAAAAATACTTGAGAACGTTCTCTTCTCTACAACTAATAATTTCCGAGATCAACTCTGAGAAAAATCTAGTGCGCGTCGTATATAGCTTTAAAACTGGAGTCTTCGTAAAATAATATTTTAGGTATAAGGTAAAACATAATTACTTCCACATCCACGTAGTGGATTGGAAGTATAGTAATCGTAAAAAAAAAACTCAATTTTTTTTTTCTTGAAATAGGTTTACAATATCATGAAACGTCGAGATTTTAAATTTGAGCGAAAAAAAAAATAATTTTCTGTCTGTCTGTCGGTCTGTCTGTCTGTCTAATTTTTTTTTTTTTGTCTGCACGATTTCTCCAGAACGGTTTAAGACATTGACTTGAAATTTTGTATACGTATATACCATAACTAGATGTGGAAGTGGATTGTTTTTTGAAGATATCCGGTGAAGAATTGGGGGGTAAATAGGGGGAAATATGTAAAGCAAGCTGGTAAGAGTACAGAAACTTGAAATTCGGTGTATGTACTAGAAGTCAAGATATCAAATTATTTGTAATATTTTTCAATCTGGATGTGGAAGTAGTGATTTCTTAGGTAGCGGTTTTTTATAAGATTTCGAAACCAGTAGAAATAACAATCTACGAAAAATTTAAAAAAAATTATCTGTGACAATATTAATTGCCAATCTTTGCATTCTTTTCATAATTTCTACATTCGGGTTGTATTAGGAATGAAACTTTTAAGTCAATTTATTCACGAAACAAAACGACAAACAAATTAAAACATCAATTTTTAATCTTAGTATTTCTCTAATAACCATCTATTTGTGCTAAAGAGAAAAAGCTATAGAGTTAACTTATTTACAGAAGCCTATTAGAAACCTTGAAGTTAATCTGTAATTGTATGTTTTAGAAACTTTTAAACGTCTTTCACTCTTGTCATGGGTATATTAAAAAAATTAATTTAGACACCCAGTTTATCTTCATCAATGCATAATTGGACACAATATATTTTTTATGCAAATGCCGTTTATTTCTGACGTACTACCTACATCAGAAATAATGATATATGTTTTTTGAAATACTCTGTATAAATATAATGATAAGGGGAAGAACGTGTAACTATTTTAAATTGCTTCCTTATAAATATATCTCCGGCATTCTAACTTTTTTTGGTCAGAAAAACTTTAAAAAAATCAACCGTGTAATAATCATGATTGAAAATCACGTCCGCTTTATTGAGAATGCTATAATTTAAGTTAAGCAAAATGTCATTAATTAATTTGGCGTCTAGTATATACAGTAAATCCCAAGTTGCTGCACTCATACCAGTTTGCTTCACTTATTTACCCACATTTCACCCCCAACCCTTCAACGGAATAAGCCCAAAATATAATCTACTTCCAGGGATCGTTATATTTTAATATGTTTATTTTGTTTTATTAACCACTTTAATAATGAAGTGGGGTATAAAATATCATAAAAAAATTTGAGACCTTTGCTTCTAGCCAATTCCCAAGTTTCTGAACTCTTATAGCTTGCTTTACATTTTTACCACTATTTCCCCTATTTCACCTCCACTCTTCATTGGAATCATCTCAAAATATAATCAAATTTTATATGTCGTTATAAAACGTACGTGTACGAAATTTCAAGTGAATATATCAATTTTATTTTATTAACACCTTTAATAATGGGGGTGGCGAATGTTATAGATATTTGCTTTGAAGCATACATACCACATCCCAAGTTTCTGAGCTCTTACCAGCTTGCTTCACTTATTTTTCCCTTATTTGCCCTTCACCGGAGTAAGCTTAAATTATGATCTAGTTCCAGGTCTCATTATAATAATGCATACGTGTACTAAATTTCAAGTCACTATCTTAAACCGTTCCAGAGAAAACGTGAGCACAAAATAAGTCACAGACAGGCAGGCAGACTGACAGACAGACAGACCGATCGTCACCAATAGACAGACAGAATTTCTTTCGATCAAATTTAAAATTTTAACGTTTCATGACATTCCAAACCTATTTCAACAAAAAAAAAAAAAGAATTATTTTTACGATTACTATACTTTTCCTCTCCACTACGTGGATGTGGAAATAATATACTATTAAGAACGCCTGCAAAAACGCTAGTTTTACTTCCACATCCACGTAGTGGACCAAACCTATTATTAAAGGTGTTGATAAAATAAAATTGAACTATCCAAATTTGGTACACTTATATATCATAACGACATCTGGAATTAGAATATATTTTAAGATAGTTCCTTTGAAGAGGTGGGGGTAAGAGTAAACGTAAATGAGTAAAGCAACCTGGTAAGAGTACAGAAATTTGAGACTTGGTGTATACAGTGAGCACGTAAAGGTTGGAATAAATTCATTAAAATAGTTACAAAACAAGTGACAAAAATTCTCTCAGACCCGTTGATTTTTAAATACATTTCTCAATATGTCGAATGTATTACCGAATAATGCGGCTGTTGAAACCATATGGAGTTTTCCGGTACATTAGGGTTTTCACCATTTCGATACAGTGCGACAAGTTCTGGAATTACGTTTTGTTGGAGTAGCTCCAAATATTTTTCGCCATCTAAACAACCTTGAATAAAAAATGGACCCAATATTGTAGTCCCCACACGTTAACTTTCTGTGGAAACTGAGTATGGACCTCCACCATCCAGTGTGAATTTACACGTGATCAATATCGACAATTTTGCCTATTCACAGTGCCATTTAAACAGAAGGTGGCCTCGTCAGAGAAAAGTACTTGAATTAAGAAATGTGGGTTGATTACATCGTTCCATCATTGTTTCGCAAAAATCTACTCTGCGGTCGAAATCATCTTCGTTAAGCTCTTGAACTAAATTCACTTTATATGGGTGCCATTTATTCTTCTTCAAATATTTTAAAACAGTCGACTGACTAATTGACTGTTCTGCTGCGACTTTGCGACTTGGTTTGTGAGGATTCTTCTCCATTGTCAATAAAACATCTAACTGTTTATTTTCTGAAATTGTAGGACGACTTTTCGTGAAATTAACTCTTACATGACCACAATCTCGGAACTTCCATTTTGCTAACAGTTGATTGTGTAATAGGTCGATTAGGGTATTTACCATTAAATAATTCACAAACCATAGTTTGTGTTCGGGACTCAAAATTTCAATTCGTTCTGTCTCACTTAAACGTTGCATTATCAGCACTTTCACTACGATATCACAAGTAAATACTAATGAATGGGCCTATCCCTTTCAGCGTGGTGAGGCTAATATAATTTAGTAAACTGTATTTAGGTATAATAAAAAAAAAGAATGTGTCGGAAACTTACACAGCCGGTTTGATGGATTCTCCGTCGTCGATGTCGGCACAGGCAATATGAGGGACAAAAGGGGGCCAAAGGGAAAAGGAACAAATCTCCGACACAGACAATTAACGTAACAATTATTAAATTAATCTAAGAATGGACAATTATAATTCACTTATCGCTGATAAATAACTATAGCGTTCTGCGGCGCAAGTGACTATTGTCTTACTTACTATCATACTCGACCCACACGGCGTTAAAAAATCTAGCTAAAAAAACTTCTTAGTATTGCCATAAAGAATTCAAAACATATATTTTTCTAGGTATAATACTATAAGGCGCGTAACCAACTAATATGATAGAGCCAGGTCCGCGTTGCTAAGTAAATGAAAAAAAGCGTAAACACAAAAAAGTCTTTTGTAAAAAAGTTGTAAAAAGTTTCGACGATAAGTAATGAATGTGATCTATTAATATTAAATGTTTTTTCTCGATAATTTCGTCATGCAATACTCCCTAGAATTTAACGTACTGTATGCAGAAAAATCTGCTCTTTCAAACGACATTTTAAAAAATGGGGGTTGCCCTTTAAAAAAATGGCGATGACGTCATTACTTTTAACAAAATATTTGCAGCACTTTTTTTTAAATAAGCAGATTGAGAAATGTATATAAAAATCGACGGGTCCGAGGGAATTTTTGTCACTTGTTTTGTAACTATTTTAATGAATTTATTCCAACCTCTACGTGCTCACTGTATGCTAGAAGCCAAGGCCTCCGACTTTTTCATAACATTTTTCAACCCTTACACCACCCCCATTCCATTATTAAAGGGGCTGATAAAATTGAATTGATATATTCACTCTAAAGATACACGTATGTATTATAACTACATCTGGAACTAGATTATATTTTGAGATAATTTCATGATTGCATTATAGTAACTGAGGGAAGTTACAAATAAATAAATACGAATTTCTTCCAAAACACTGATGTTGAAGAAATCATTTTTTTTGGATTTTGAAAACTATTTTTTAGAAAATTTTAGATTTTTTTTAAAAAACACTATGTAATATCTCTAGAATTTTTCAAGTTCAAATAATTAATGCAATTCTTCTGTGGATATTTCTCTATTCTATTATAATTTCATGTGTTATTTACTAAAATAATTTATTATACTTCATTTTGACAAATATAAATTATTATGTTTTCATACTGGTCATTTTTATTTTTCATTGATTTATTTTACTATTAAAAATACATTGTAGGTATATTAGCGATGCTTTATCTAATCACTTTAAACAATTACTATTTTAAAAATCTATTAAAAACACCAATCAAATACTAACAAATTTGCAAAATTATACACAACATAAATGTATTACAAAACAAATTTCCTGATGCCCTGTCCAACATTAAAAATTTGTCAAATATAATTTATTTCTTAAATTCACCCGCTAAATCAAGCATGCTGTGCCGATAGCGAACAGCAAAAAGTCTGCTGTTATCGTGATTGTTCATTCCCAACTCAGCGCAGCGGTCAACTTTTTCCGAGAAAATCAAGTAGGTATGAAAACATCAACAATGGGCAAAGACACTTGCGGTGTTTAGTGACGCGTTTAATTGCATACGGATGAGCTATTGCCTTATTTTGATCTAGTTAATTTAATGTAAAACATTTTAAACTAATTGTTACTGTGTCGTGAGTGTATTTAGTGTTTGTGAATGCTGTACTTATGTTGCACTTGTTGCAGCTTCAAGTTTGTGTGTTTTGAAATGAAGAATGGGCGGGCATTTCATTGTGTGGCAAACTGATAACGAGGCGGCGGAGACAGCGCTGATTCGATTTTGGAGTACAAAAGGTAGGTTATAATAACTACTTATAAGTGAAACCAAAATGGTGGTTTTATTAATGCAATAAATTAGTATCGTACATAGAAAGGTAATGTTTTCAGGGTGTTACGGGAAGGGTTTTGATTCTTTTTAGCAAGCTTACTCACTTTCTAACTTAAGTATTTGCCGTTTACGTTAACCTTTATATTCTTTCTGCATAGGCGTCCGAATTTATTATGTGCATTTAATTTAGTACTGCAGGTAAATAATTATAATAAATCCAGGTATAGTCCAATAATTATAAAGATTTCCATAACAAAAAATGTTATCTGAGATTTTCATTCAGTAACTGTTAGTGAAGGGATTATACATTACAAAACTGGCCTGGGGGTACCGCGCAAACCTCCAAAAAACCACCTCTTCGATGAAAAATGCCTTATTTTACTGATAACTCGTTAACCGTTGAAGATATAATAATAATAATAGCTTTATTGCCCAACAGAGGACCCATTTGCAGGACAATTATAATACTGCATAGTAAAATGAAAGAAAATCTATAATATGTATAATTACATAAAATCACAAAATAAAAAAAAATTATATACTAAGTTTAATAAAATAGATGGTGAAAATGTAATAAAACCTACATAACATACATTATACAATAAAACTATATAATAATAAACAGACTATTGGATAAAAACATTGCTCATCATAGATATTGTAATTTTCTTGTATATGCCATGGTTCTCGAGAAAATCGATATTGAAAAAAAGTTGCAAAATTTGAATTTTTGATGCGCACGAATTTTCCTTTATTTGAAATTTTTTACGCGCGGCTCATAGAAAAAATTGAATTGCTCGAAAATCAAACATGCAAGGAAGATATATCAAAATGGGTTTTAAAGGGGATATAAAATACTCTTTTGTGTTTCCATTTTTGATGGCTATTGATATCTATTAGTATATAAAAAAGTTACCTCTTGATTTTTTGCACTTTTATCTATTCACAGGCCTATAAAAAATAACTGACTTTAATATAAGTTATAAATGCATTATATTTTAGTTCAAGGCACTATTTCAATGCAAAAAAGTTAGGAATAAAAATATTTACATTTACAAATTTACCAGCATGTTGAAGTTGACCAAATTTTGGTCAATTTTTTATTGTTTCCTAAAAATAAAAAAAAGACCCAAACATCTTGAAAATTTAGGCCATACATTTTTTTTTCAGTTCATATATCATATAACTATTGTTTATAATCGCTTAATAATTAAAAAAATGGATTAAAACAATACCATCAAAGAATTGAATATACAGCCTTTTTGGATTTTTTTGGCTAACTTTAACATGCTACTAAATTTGTAAATGTGAATATTTTTATTCCTAACCTTTTCAGCATTGAAGTACTACCTTGAACTAAAAGGTAATGCATTTATAACTTATAATAATAATATACCTAGTCAGTTATTTTTTATGGGCCTGTGAATAGTTAGATGCACACAAAATCAAGAGATAACTATATTATATTGTTATTTTTATATACTAATAAACATTAATAGCCCTCAAAAATGGCAACACAAGACCGTATTTTATATCCCCTTTAAAACCCACTTTGATTTTTCTTCCTAGCTTGTTTGGTTTTCGAGCAATTCAATTTTTTCTATAGGCCGCGCGCAAAAAATTTCAAATAAACGAAAATTCACGAGCGTTAAAAACATAAATTTTGCAATTTTTGTCAATATCGATTTTCTCGAAAACCATGGCATGTAAGTACAAGAAAATTACGAAGGGACTTTTTTTAGGCAATTAGTCAAGCTTTCTTTTTTGTAATGAGCAATTTTTTTTATATCTTCAACGGTTAACGAGTTATCAGTAAAATAAAGCTTTTTTCACCGAAGGGGTGGTTTTTTGGGGGGTTGCGCGGCACCCCCAGAACTGATTTTTCTGGTTTTGTGATGTTTAATTCTCGCACTAACAGTTACGGAAGGATAATCTCACATAACATTTTTTGCGAGCTTCTGGTGTATTTTTTACTTTACCGACAGGTAAAAATATTTTACAATTGCATAAAGATACAGAGCGTATCAAACTTATAACAATCTAAATTGTAAAAGTGTCCAGCCGAGCTACGAAATGTCCTCAACAAGTGAATCTATTTCTTTTACACTATCGGCATGCGAGAACTACAACGACGTCTGTCATCAAACTGTGTATCTCCTTCCGTTTCATTTTAATGAAGCTGTACTACGAAGATAGAGACGTACAACACTGTCGAATGTTTGTTTTTCACATTTGGAGAAATTGTCTTTCCACCACGGTTTCTTCAGGGACTGTTCTTCAATTAGTGAGCCTCGCATTTGACTCGAAAACGCCACAAAAACCGTTAGTTACGACAAAAATGGACGTAAACAATTTTACAGAAAATTAAATTTTCTATAAAAAAGTCAGTGGTAGCATATATCTATGTTAAATGCTTTTGGCGAGAAGATGGTTGAAAGTTGCACACTGGATAACTGTAAATATTGTATTTAACTTTTAATCACTCTCACGCCTAAAGTATTGAAAATAGACATATGCTACCACTTTTTTATAGAAAATTCTCCATAAAATCTTCTGTAAGTATCCATTTTTTCACAACTCTAAGGGTATTGGCAGCGTTTCGAGTTAAAAGTTCCGGTATCCAATTTTACTCGTGTCTTTTTTTGCACAGTAACGGGCAATTTAGATAATAAATAATAATGTATTATTTTGTTGGCAAGCAAGTGTACATACCTGTTGTTATATGAGATTTAACTAAGGAGAAGTAATCAATAAGACTTCAGCCAATCCAATTTAATCGGCGAGTGGATATCTGTAGCTTTGGTGTAAAAGCAAAATTCTAATATCTATTCTCGTTGAGCAGAGGAACGTCATGTCTTTATTAGATCGAGCGCTTCTCTGTTTTACAACTTAGAATGCTATAAGTTTGATATGAAGTGTACCTACATGGCGGATTGAAACTTTGCAACTTTGTAAGTAATAACGTACACTTTACAAAAAAAAGTAGTTATTTAGGCAGTGCTTTCTTGCGCGCTGATGGTTAGTAACATCTTTACATATTAATTTTTATGAAATTATATAGTATTTCTCTGTTGGTAAAAAATTATATTTAATTTATTCTTTTCTATTATTCTCTTGAAACTTGGTACACTATATTATAACGATATCTAGAAGTATTTGTATTTTTAGATGATTCTGTTGATGGGGTGGGGGGGTAAGAGTAGTGATAAATAGGGGAAAATGAGTAAAGCAAGCTAGTAAGGGTACAGAAACTTCAATTTTGGCGTATACACTAGAAACCAACGTAAATTTTTGTATCACATCTGCCATAAATATTATTAAAATTCTATGTACAATTATTTTCACATACCATAGGGCAAGATGTTTTCCTTTAAATAGACTTGGATGGAAAATGTGGAAGTAGTGGGTTTTGTATTATGTTTTA
Source organism: Stenurella melanura (assembly GCA_963583905.1). Lineage (NCBI taxonomy): Eukaryota > Metazoa > Arthropoda > Insecta > Coleoptera > Cerambycidae > Stenurella > Stenurella melanura. Next base: position 1,366,270 of record OY757311.1, read on the forward strand.
AGCAGTTTTCAAAACGGTATGAAGCTGCGCAAAATAAACAGCAATGGGCAAGCTATTAAGACATTTTAAGAGGTTCCGTTCAAATTTAGTAGCTGAAAAAAATAGGTAGTAAAAATGCCAACTAATTTTCGTTACGCTTTTGTCGGTGTGTATACAATACGTTAAAAAATAATAATTTCCTCTGTTTCAGTACTTTTTATTTGACCTAGATTACTTAACATCAGTTTTATGTTGCGAAATATTTAAAATATCGTGTAGTATTATTTTAACCCACTAGTTTCTATAAACTGTAGTCAGGCGAGGCAACAAGATGTGAACTTTATGTAACCACGATTAAAACAAATATGAACGGCGCTGATAGCGATAGCCATTTCTCCGCAAAGGGGATTTGCTTCATTTAAATTTATGACAGCAGATCCCGCTGATTATGATATGTTATAATATGTTCTATGCCCTGCGGCGGTCGTGAGCATTGATTTATGCTCTGTCTACCCTTGATCTGTGTTTATTTTGAAAAGGCCTTAACACAGAGCGCTAACGAGCGATGTTTATTTCTAAAAACCCTGTCCGTGCAGGATTTACCCGTGACCTAGCTTAGAAAATGTTTCACCTGATAGATTCGATTATTTGCAGTTCCTTTGATAAATTAATTGTTGCTGAATAATTAGTTGGCGTTAGCTCCTGACTTTATTATAAGTAGTAATTAAATGAGTTGTATTATATTTAAACGTAAAGTAGGTATATCTGCTAAGTATAAATAATAAATAACTAGTAAGACTTATAAAGATTGAGTAAAATATTAAATAATACAAAATAACAAATGTGCAAAAATAATATTAAAATGCTCAGTAACAATTTTAAAGGCTTCGTCATGCAAAAGTTGTCCAGCAAAGTAATAAATGTTCTGTAAAAATAAAAGGTGAGAAGTAGAACAACGTTAGATGTGTGATAAAATAATGGTGTCCAATTAAATAATACATGTTTAGTAAAAATCATAAGTGAACAGCAAAAGATACGATAAACGTCCAGTGAAACAAAATGTGTTCTACACAACCAATAATTGTTTAGGAAAAGTAATAAATGTTCTGATAAAAATTATAAATAATAATTCTTTAGTTGAAGCAGTAGATATTCAGTACAATACTATATAATGTTCATTATCAGTTCAAGACTTAGAAATTGGAGGATATTAAAAATAACTTAACCTTGTATGGTAGTAAATAAGGAAACATGTTCTTAAAACGAGATTATCTGGAATAGGGAATTTTTTTGTAGCTTATTCTGGATCGCTTTCTTTATTTCTTTAAAAAAAGTCTAAATTTCTTATTTCTGCTTTTTAATTTCTTGAAGATCTCATGTTCTGCTGGTCAGATCAGAAGGAATCAAAATCGAACTGTTTCGAAAAAATTAAGATTCAAAATGTGTAGGTTTCAACCCTTTAAGTCAATTACTTAACCTCCAAAAAATATATGAGTAGGTATTTACACAGAACTTCCCTGTTTATTCGGCACCTTTTATTTATGAAATATTTTTTCTGTGAATGGTCATCCTGTATATATTATCAATTAAAAGTATACCATGTTTTCTTTATGACAATAACAAATATATTTTAAATATTATTTCTTCCAGTCTGGCTGCTGAAAGACAGACAAACTAACGGAATAGAAATACCTTAATTTTCAAAAAATGCATAGTCTAAAGCATGGAAACTTGCACTTTTATCGAAAATATATTCACTCTAAAGAAAATTTAAAAATGACCTAGGAGAAATACCCAGCATTTTTCTAATAGACAATCTCCAATAAAGGCCCAAATAAGCCAGGAAAACAAAAGTTATTGCACAGGTCTTTATTGAAGATTATTTGTTAGGAAAATGGTAGGTATGTACGAATTAAGTAGGAAAATTAGCCATTTAGGGTAATAAAAATTAATAAAAGGATCATCTCTGGGATTCAAGTAGGTAATAACCTGGACAATGAGATGATGCATTCTTTGCACTTCCAAGTTCCGGGAAAATTCAAAAACATTTGGTAATACCTTGTTATTTTAGGTTTTTTTGCTCTAGCGGCCAAAATAATGAAGCTCGTCTCTTTCTCTGCAGAAAAGGTATTTACAAATTTTTGTCTTACTTAAGCCGTTTAGAAGATAAATCGAGTTTTCCACTTACAGATTTAAGCCGCTTCGAAATGCGCGAAAAATAAGAATTCTCCGGGAATTTCGTACGACCGGGCTCATCGATCAATAATTCTTACTATTCAGAGCCCCTAAAAAAATGAAAATGACATAAAATGTAGAGAAAAGTCTCAACTTGAATGTGGAACTAATCACAAAATTCATAAAAAAAATTATTATAGAGAAAAAGTGTCAGAAAATGGCTTAGTAAACTTTGTACAGTTGATCCACAGATTTATTCATATCTTTGCCGGAAGTCGTTAGAATGATAATTCATTTTGCCTATATATTCTTATATAATGACATACTAATCCAATTAACATTTTATTGCAATTACTTTTGTTAGAAAGATATGCCTTGCGATCAAAGTAGAGGGTACATTTCTCATCGATCAATCACCTCCAAATTTTGGTGTTCAATTTGCTATATCTTAATTAATAATAATAGCACAGTCTTAATTTTTGGATTATAAGTACAATAAAACAAATTCTTTCGAATGACTTTAGAGTTTTTTAAATGCGTGCAGTGCTTTTTGAATTTGTCTACATTATTCATAGACGTTCAGAAAATGCACAATTATACAGTAAGACATATACAACTTATTTGTTTCTTAACATTCTTCAATGAAATTTCCACCAAATATAGATTAAAGTACCTGGAATCGAGTTCATGCAGTGAAAAAGCACTCATTGTTATGGGAGAAATAGGCAGGATGCATAAAACTCAAAGATATAAATAAATCAACTGTATAAAGTATACTAAGCCATCCTCCAACACATTTTTTTCTCTATGATAAAAATTTGTATGAATTTTGTGATTAGTTCCACATTAAAGCTGAGACTTTTCTCTACATTTTATGTTGTTTTCGTTTTTTTAGCGGCTCTGAATAGTAAGAATTATCGACCGTTGTGTCCGGACGTACGAAACTCTCAGAGAATTCTCATTTTCCGCGCATTTCGGAGCGGCTCAAAACTATAAGTGGAAAACTGGATTTATCTCCTAAATGGCTTAAGTAAGACAAAAATCTGTAAAGATCTTTCTTGTAGAGAAAGAGATGAGCTAGAAATTTTGTAGTAAACTTTTATCTTTATTTTCATTATTTTAGCCGCTAGAGCAAAGAAACCGAAAATCAAAAAGTTTTTCCAAATTTTTTTTTAATGTTCCCCGAACATGGAAGTGCAAAGAATGCGTTATTCCATCCTGCAGGTTATTACATACTTAAATCCCGGATATGATCCTTTTATTAATTTTTCTGAGGTTTTTACAAAATTTTGCCTTCATTGCCTGTACTAATTAGAATTCTTGTCTTATTAAATAAACAATTATTTTGTTGTAAAATCAATTCAAACTACTACAATACATTGTTCTGAACAAGAAATAAAGAATACATGTTTTTCATTTGAAAATCAGTTTTACAATCGAAAATTAATTTTAGTTGAAAACATTTTCTTTTTGACGGCCTCTATCTCAAACACGTTTGAACTCGCTGCGATGTATCCTTGTTCGAAGGGGTTTCTAAAGCTGCTAAGAATATCCTACTAGTTTTTTTCTAAAAAATTTGCTAATACATTTTTTTCCAAATCGACCCCCTTTTTCCATTCTAGAATCGAAAACCTCTGACTAAAATCAAATGTGGTTACGTCTAAAGACTTTATGGGTATATATTGACTATCAAAATTTCAAAATATTTGAGTATCAGATGAGTGAGAGGATGAGGGTGGCTCATGAAAAATTGGACACATTGTATAGGAATCATTTTTAACATTGACATTTATCCTTTCTGAGTTTAAAAGCATTTTTAGCGACTTGGTATGCTTTCGATAACTTAATCGAGTATCGACTTGAGAAATAAGTTGATGGTAAAATATCGGTAGAAAAGTTTTATATAAAGCACACAATACGTATTTTAAAAATGTTTATACCACCTGCCACAGTTGACATTACGTTCTCCTGCTAGATCCCAATATAGCGAGGCGATTATTAGGTTAGAAACAACACGCTCACAAGACATTAGGGAGCTCAAGTGCGTAATATAATCTAATCTACCGTCCACAATCCACATAGCGTGTGCAGGGATAAAAGTGCAGTGCAAGGTTATACGGTGGGGTCATGTACACATGTCGCGTCGCCTCCCTAACTCCCTTAAGGTAATTTTCAGGTCAATGCCAAAAGTAGCCGCACGATAGAATGTGATAAAGGAAGTACGAGAACGACTCGAGCCGGGCTCTAAAGCCAAAATGCTTTTAGCTCCTTTAAATATTCAGAACGCCCACACACGGATTGCGGTATGCGAAATTTTAGGGCTGTTATTATTGTTTGCTACATAATGGAAGATAATCAAATAAGTGAAATGTTTCAGACGTGTCGCAAATTTGGTAAGATTATTGATTTGGTGTTAAACAGCTAGTTGGGGTCTGAGGATTATTTATAAACTTTAACTTGATTATTGCGAAAAAGTTTGCCATTTGGAAACATGTAAGAAACTTAAATAAATACCACTTAAATAAATGTCAAGAGAATTCGTAGCAAATGTTTCCAGATCCACATTTCGAAAACATCAGTAGGCTGTCTGTCTGCTTCTCTAATAGTCCACCTCTCAGAGGCGTAATGAAAAATGGAAAAAACTCGACCGATAGCAGGTTTGATCTTCGACAGCAACCTATAATTATGAACCTTTTTGTGTAGTAGCATGAAGGTTAAACTCTATAAACCAATCATATTGGGACTATCGTTAGATGATATCAATCATCATGATTCCAGTCATCTCCCGATGATGCCAATGTAGTTAGCGAAATGCGCGTCAAGTGTTAGTATTCGAATGCTGTGTTTAAGTGTTTTGGTGTCAGAGACAGCATCATGTCGAGTGTTTTATTTCCACTAAAGATCACCATTTATCGGATCACATACCTGTCACCCATGTTTTTAATTAGATTCTATAAAAACGTAAATACTGCATAGCGTACTGATGAGCGTTTCGCCCACTAAGCTGGCATCATCGGGAAATGACTTAAATTAAAATATAGCAAATAAACCGAATAAACTAACTGCTTTCAAAGAATTACGAAAAGTATTCTACAGAGTGTTTGACTATTATACCCAAACAATTTCAAATATTGAATATTGATGGACATAATTATTTACCCTTTATGTGTTGTATTGCAATATTTATGTTTAATATCTAGTTTCAAATTAATTCCCTAGTATCATAGCATCAAGCAACGATATATAGGAGAGTTAACAAAGCACTCGTGTATACGAATATGATTTGCATATCTGCATCTCGGTTATGGTAATTACATTAAAATCAATTTCACAGAAATGAAATATCTTTAAATTTAATTGCATCTGTTTATGACGTTGTGGCGCGCTGGCTAGAAATCGCGGTGAATGTTCATACTGAAATAATAGCTAATATTTTCTCGCTTTCCAGGTTACGTTGTAATATCTAAAGTGCTAAGAAATTGCCCTCAGTTGCGAATTCCGGATGTCTGTTAAGGAATATGTCCAGAGGTCCCTGTGGTATTTATCTGAATTTAAGTCATTTTAGTTGTTTCCTCGCGCAATGATTAGACGAATAATATTCAACAAAAGAAGAGAAAGTTGGCGTTATTCAGTCATACAGCTAGTATATAGTAGACTTATAATAAATTAGTTAGAGATGGTAGGTTCGGCAACTAGTCAGTTGAGTAGAACTTGGCATAGCAAAAATATCACGAAATAAACAGTAAACTCCCTGGTTTCTCAATTTTTCTTGACGTCTCTGAGATAATATATAAATAACAACTAAACAATTTTTATGGGTATATTTAAACATATTCTTTATAGGATTTTGCAAACAGCAGAAAAAATAGCTATCTATGAGAACTAAAGAGAAACTACGTATACAAATATTAATGAAACCTTTGCATTCTTTTGATGACCTGAATTCTGATGCTGGCAAGTTAAAATCCTAAAATGAAGTTGTATAATTTCTTATTTGAAAATTCTTATTCAGTAACTAGCATCCACACAGTCCCCTACGGCAATGCAGATTAAATTAGTATCTACATAACCCTCTACGGTCATGAAAATTGAGTTGAAAATGAGAACAAAGGCCTAAAATTAATTTACTTACCTATCTTGTCTTAAAAATGTTTCATTCTCATGAATTACATCTATCATTCTGTTTTGGAAATGATTAGGCTTTGAAACGTTTTTCACCCTTATTCTGGAGCTCATCAGAAAGGCACAAAGCCACTTATAAAGATGTTTCATGCAAAACCAAGACAATTTCTATGAATAAGTATGAAATAATTATATTTGCCATTGACTGATGAAAACAACAGGTCTTCACATATCTATTAGCTAACTAGTATTGGAGCTTATATACTCTATGCATGTTTAAAAGTGAATTATTATTTGTTTGCGTTTAATTGTATTGAAACATATCCTTTGTAGGATTTTGCAAACAGTGGAAAAAGTAACTCTCTATGAGAACTAAAAGAGAAACTTTGTGTAAAAGTATTAATGAAATCTGATTATGCTAGCAAATTAAAATCCTAAAATGAATTTGTGACTTAAAGATTATTATTGAGCTGCGTCAGTAGTTGATAATAATTCTAGTTTTTCTTTTTGCCTCCGTAATTACTTTTGAAACTCATTCAATCTGTATCCATTAAGTAACGTAGTTTTTGCAACCATTTAAGAAAAAAAGAGTTTTCCCTTTTTTATATCCGCCGAAGTTACATTTACCTAGTATCCCTACCATTTCTGCAGTTATTCTTCTAAATAGAGCTGGTCACGGAACTTTTTGAGTTTCTTTTTTTTGTAATCTTATATCAACTTCCAAATTGCAATAATAGAAATGCATAAGCATCAGTATGGGAATTATATTGAAACTAATAATAGTTTCCATTCTAAAGTCCTACAACCCCTAAAATAATTATTTCCCAACACATTTCTTTTTTATAAACAATGTTTAATGTATTCAATTCAATTCATTCACTCATGTTAATACATTGTAAAATGTTTACACAAGTCAATAAATAATTAGAATTTTATACAGAAAGAGCATTACAATAGACATTCTTTCGGACCATGAAGTTTTTGTACATAACCAACACAATTTAAAACAACAATAAAAGAAGTACAATAGAAGAATAAGCGTTAAAAGTAGTTTAAGTTAACAAATAAATTATTAATATCATGTATTTGGGATATCTCCATTCTCCATGCATAGTCTACCAAAGTCCTCGATGCTGTACAGACTGTCTGATGACAGAATTAACTTCAGATAGTTTTTGAATTTATTGAAATGTAAGTTTCTAAGTGACAGGGGAAGTTTATTGAAAAGTTGAATTAGGATTCTATGGGTTTTTTAAACTTTAGTGAGGTATTACTAGATTATACCTAAATCGAGTGTTGTGATTGTGTATATCCTCATGAGTTACATAGGCCTCACAATGTTTTTTGACATTTAATAAATTTTCATACACAATAATAGCATAAAGAGTACTTTTGGCGTTGAAAAATTGGTTTACAACTGGCATCCCAGTTTGCTTTTGCAATGCCTCTTACTGCCGCTTTTTGTAAAACAAATAATTTTTGAAGGTGAATGTTTTCAGCATTACCCCATACCGTAGAAGAGAATGGAATAATCCGTAGTAGGTAGTTAACGCTACTGATTGATTTGATAAGTCTCTAATTCTTCTCACAGCAAATACCACTTTAGCTAATCTAGTACAGAGGAAGTTGATATGATCCTCCCATATTAATTAAGCATCTATATAGATTTCCAAAAATTTTACGTTCGTGGTGGCACCATTTGAGATTGGTTTGATAATAAAATTTACGGAAACAGTTTTACTTTCGTTTTTAGTAATCCGAGGTCCCGGGACAGAACCTCGAGGTACTCCTCTCAGGACTTCCAATGGCTTGCTTCTTTCATTACCCCTTACTACTATTTGAGATCTGTTTCTTAGGTATGAATCAAATAGATCCAGTCATTTGCCCCGTACACCACAGAAAGATAGCTTTTGTAAAAGAATTGAGAATTAATTGAAAAGTTCTATATCTTTTATACAAACAAGTCGTAGCTAATTTATATTCTGCCGAATGTTTCAGTGAGCGCTTAATGAAATAAGCTCAGCATTTTAGTATGAAATAAATTTTTAATTCAATTGTAGTTAATTTTAATTACTACAAAGAGCTTTCGGCTGTTTCACTTTTTATACAATTGGTTTTTTTTTCGCATTATAATTAATGCAAAGAGAAACAAATGTATGAGAATAAGTAAAGGTTATATACTGTATAAAAAGTATGGATTCCTAATAATAATCGAACCTCATCTTCGAATACAGTTTGACATACCACAGTTTCAACAGCGCTTCTCGAACAAAAAATGTACATCTGATATAGCTGACACATTATTCACTATTGTCATATATGCTTTACAATCAGTTAGTACCAATTATATTATAATTATCTAATTTGCGTGTATGTACGTACGTGAACGCTTTTTACCTGCTCGAAATCTCGCGAATAAAAAATTGTTTCGACATCGTTACGGTGTCAATCGAAGCACATTGACGTAAATATGATCTGAAATAAATTTCATCAAATGTGGTCTCGCCGTGTTTTTTCCTTAAACAAAGAGACTGCAAAAATCGGATTTTATCATTTTTTGAAAAAGATTTAGCCGATCTAGTTTGTTCTAATGGTAATCGATATTTTGAAATATCAGATATTTTTCTTTCCAAAACTATTTGGGCTATTACACCCAGTCACCCAGAATACTTATATCGATGAAATGAAATAAAATAAAATGAAAATACAACTTTCTGTGTTATTATTATTATTGATATTCATATCATGCTGGGAAATTGGCTGTGTGGACTTTTAGTTACAAATGCCCACATTTGTAGCGTCCTAATATACGGCCCAGTAATGTGACAACCAGAGTCACACCCACCCAACAGTTTAAAATGATATATTCTACATTTTTAATAAATACGTTACACTCAGCTCGTTATTACTATTATCATTACTTGTCGTTTTTACTAAAGCCGGATATAGTCTGTTGAAAAATAATTTAGTTAGAATATAAAAGATTGCAAATGATGTATCGCATGCACCACCATCAATTTAAAATTTCGAGGTGGCTTCCTGTTAACCAACTCCATATTCCGTGCTCAGCTATATATTTTGTGGCGGTGCACTGTCTAAATAATTTTACCTGCAACAATATATCATCACAGCGCCTGTCAAGTTGGTCACCTGGAATTCGAGTTTGCATTTACTAGGTTTATTAACACTTAAATCAAAACGGGGTTTTTTATTATTGCCTATTTATAACCGCAAATAATAATACAGTGAAATACCAAAATAGAATGGAACTATTCATAATGAGCTAAATTTTGGATAGGATAGGAGCTTCTTTAATAATTTACAAGTAATGTCAAAATTCTTCATTATCATCTTTCAATTTCCTGAAAAAATGCAACCCTCTTTTAAAGTCACCTCGATTATTAGGATTCTACAACAAATACTCTACAGCACTGGAACGGAGAAAAAAATATTGTCTCTAACTTTACGAGTAAATAAATTTCTTATAAACCCAACAGGAGTTGAGATATACCTAGCCCATTTTATAAACAAAGAGTTAAAAATGGGCAGCTAGTAATGAAGAGAAAAACAATTTGTTGTTTTCATTAATTTGTTAAGTTGCAAAAGATGTTTAAATCATCAATTTTTTCCCCAAATTTTTGAACATCTATCAAATCAAATCAAAAACAAGCACTTGTCGAGGCTAGCCTGACATCGATGGTATGAATCGTAGTGACAATTGAAGCGCTGGCCGGTACAGGTGTCAAAAGTATATAAAAAATAATTAAAAAATGGTTTCCGTAAAAGTATATCAATTATAAACCTAGATTCGATGTTTAAAAGTGAATTATTTATTATTTGTTTGCTTGTAGTAATGAAACATATTATTTATAGGATTTTACAAACAGCGGAAAGAAACACTATCTATGAGAACTAGAAGAAAAACTATATGTAAAAATGTTAATGAAATCTTTGCATTCTTTTGATAACCTGACTTCTGGTTATGCTAAGCAAGTTAAAATTCTAAAATAATTTGTCCAATTTCTTATTTGACATTCTCATTATAACACTAGCATCCAACATGGTCCCCTACGGCTAAGCAGATTAAACTAGTATCTACATGACCCCTACGGTATTCAGTTAAAAATGAGAACAAAAGCCTGAAATTAATTTATTTATCTACCTTGTCTTAAAAAAATTTTTCTTTTTTTTCATTCTAATGGATTACATTTTCATAAAATCCCTCATTCAGTTTCTTGGAAATGCTTAACCTAGATTCGATATTTTTTGTGTTTTTGTCATTTACAAACAAAGTGATAATGACTTGTATACTGAACTTTTCCCAATATTTAAAACTTTTCACTGACTCTGTTACAATTTTTTTAATCACATAAATAAGTTGTTAGAAAATTATCAAGTTGAAGTATCCCTACATTGAGCCGAAACAGCAATCTAAAATCCTTTAGCGCTCATTTGAGCGCTTTCAAGACGTAATTAAAACCTTTATGATCCTTCAATATCATATTTTGTTTTTTCGTGAACATTTTATTTTTGCTATGAAACTTGAAGATAAATACTCTGAAAATTTGAAACTGAAATTTTACGTGCTATACTTTCTTAATCGTAGTAGTAACTGAAATAAAAGTGTTCGTTACATTAAAAAATATTTCAACAAATAAAATGTTTGGATTTTTTTTTAATATAAGCACTGTAAATAAACGCAATTATATCAAAACATTTTTTTATACATTTTTTATTTCTTAGCGATTTTTTAGAAATTTACTAAAGGCTGATTTTAATTGCCCTGAAAAGGATTGCATGAAAAGAAAAGAGAGAACTCAAGAAATATACATTTAATAAGTTTTATTCGTAGTTTTGATCTCCTTATGACAATTACAATTATTTAAACAGGGCTTTTTCGATATATTTGGTTCAACTTTTTAATTTAAAGATGAAAGGGCCTTTGTTAAATGAATAACGAAATTTGTAGGTATGGGATGTATCTGATAAAAAAATTCCAATTGCTTTTCTTCTATGTTATTCAAGGCATTTAAGAATTTAATTATACTGAGAACAATTTGTAAAAACGAGTTTGGTAAACCGACTTCCTTTCATTTCTTTATTTAACTTTGTATATTTCCAGTATTACCATTTGGAAAGAAATTATTGGACGCGATTTATCCTACTGTAAAATACCAAATGAAACATTTTAAGTAAAATGTAAAATTTATTGCTTACCTTATCATGATAATTATGTGTTTCCAGACGATATATATTGTGTTTATATGATTTTGATTTATCTTGTCCTGGAAATTGGCGGTTACTTAGTACAAAAGCCTAGGAAATCTCAGGAGATTTCAAGTTCAGATACAGAGTATCTTGGCTTGTGTCGTCCAAATATCCTGGATCTCTAATAATAAATATGGAAAATTTTGAATAGAGAGCATAAAAGGGTATAGTCTGAAAATATTTTAAAGTCCATTTAGACTTGACGTCATAAACTTATGTTCTTTAAATGGAACACATATTTGAATTCTCCTTTCAAGGTCAATGCGAACGACATACCATTTGATGGGTCTGCGACAAGTTGGTACCATAAATGGGTGAGTGATAGTTTGCACCAAGAATATGTAAACCTTGCGAGCTCACTGTGGCGCAACTGTACAACATTTGGAGATTTAGTTTACGCCAAATTGTCCAAAGACTTCTAGTTTACTATGCTGTTATGAGATTGGAAGAGGTCGGATATTTTATAAGTTAAATTTACTATTTATCATATTTTTCAAATGGAACGCTCTATATGCTATAACACTAGAGAACAGCCCTTTGGAAGATCTTTCCATTAATATAAGGTGTCATGGCTCTGCTTGTCATAGGCGTCGAAATATTCCACCTTAATTATTACCCAATCTCATATGCTTATATTTTTAACTGACTTTCATTTAACAACTGACAACATTAGATTAAACTGACATGTGTGGATTCCACAATTTTATCATGTTACTGTAAAACTTTATATTCAACACCTTCACAGCATTACATGTAACGCCAACATAACAGTTTCTGTTTAATCCGTCTGCAGATATTTTAAACTTTATTAAAGCTTAACGCGGCTGCTTTGGCAGCGTTCCAGCTGCCTTGTTGGGAATACAATTCCAAATTTTTATCGCCCAAATCTATGGAATATTAACTTGACGGGAAACTTAATCATAATTATATTGAAATAATAAGCTCCTCCGAATTTCCATAATAATAAATAGTTTTCTTATACGACCACTTCAATAGTTGAGATATCGCAATACATAAACATACTGTCCATCCCAGCAAAATTAGCGATGCATAAATTATTGATGTACAATGATTAATAAACAGAAATCTTGGTGAAAATTATTTCTTTATCTCAATTCTTATTAAGCCTACATGTCTGATTTAATCAAATGGGGATATTATAACTGCACACATTTTACTTAAGACATTATTTGATTATTTTTGACACAGTTAACTACTGCTCAGATAAGGTAACCATTTAAAAAAAAATATTGTCAAAATTTTATTTTTCCTGCTGCAAAAATCCCTTGTTCTTTAAACATCCCCTTAAAATCGAAATTACCATACTGCCATTTTTATTGCAATTAGCAAGAGGTCCAAAGACTTTTGGCTCGCATTGAACATAAATAAAAGGAATCATCGATTTTATTACGATGTTAAGATAAAATATTTATTCAATGCTTCAAACATTGTTCCTACATTTTAAACACTATGCAAACAAACACCCGAATACTGCTGAATGTGAATGTTATCTTTGGATAGACGAGCTGCGACAACCCCCATTTGTATTCTGGAATGTAACCTTTGCTGAGGCCCACCGCAGCGGAACGTTTATGACAGAATTCCTTAAATAGAACGAGGAGACGTGTTTCTCTAGGTTTTATAAGGTGGTAAAAGTATAGTGGAAAAGGTATTTCAAAAATGTAATGTCCTTATTAATATGTACCTTAATATTCGCCTTTGCTAAAAGATGATTGTTAAAAGTATTTCAGGATCAAAAATGTAATTTAGGTACATTTCTGATCGTGGAAAATGTTGAGAACTCAAATGTGCACGTAACAAAAAAAAATAAAAACGACCAAAATTTTAAAGAATATATTAACCCATGAGCATGAATTTTTCCAGATTTTTATATTTCATAGTTTAGGAGGTTTCCATTTTTCGATAAAGGTATTTTTTTCGTGTTTTTCCGAAGAAACTTGGATATAGTGCACTTTAGGGAAAAGTCATAGAGGAAAAAAGTCTTGTATTTTAATAATTCATTCACCACAATTTTTATGGATTTTTTCTCGACACTTTTTATTCCCCTCCCACCCACATACCGAAGGGAAGTATTGCATTCGAGAAAAAATCGCACTCCGAGATTTTTTCGGATTCTGACGTTTCAGATCACGTAGATTACGAAAATATAGGTTTTTCAATTCCGTCAGTCTGTCTGTCTGTCTGTCCTTGGTACATGAACTAAAAAACTACTTGACGGAGAGCAGTCAAATTTGGTAGGAAGTTGACCCTATTGTCAGCGAAGAAATGGTTAAACTTTCACTGGAGAATATATAGGGTGGACCGTCTAAAGAGAATAAATAAGGAAAAAAATTTGTTTTTGCTCAAATTTAAAATTTCCTCGTTTCATGACACGCTAAATAATAATTCATTTTTAAAAATGCATAGAGTATATAGGCTCCAATACTAGTTAGCTAATAGATAGGTGAGGTTGTTTTTATCAGTCAATGTCAAATATAATCATTTCACACTTATTCATAGAAATTGTCTTGGTTTTGCATGAAACATCTTTATGAATGGCTTTATGTCTTTCTGATGAGCTCCAGAATAAGGGCGAAAAACGTTTCAACGGCTAAGCATTTCCAGGAAACAGAATGATAGATTTCATGAAAATGTAATTCATTGGAATGAAAAATTTTTTAAGACAAGGTAGATAAATAAATTCATTTTAGGTCTTTGTTCTCATTTTTAACTGAATCTTCATAATCGTAGGGGGTTATGTGGATACTAGTTTAATCTGCATGGCCGTAGGGGACTGTGTGGATGCTAGTGTTAGAATGAGAATTGTCAAATAAGAAATTAGACAAATTCATTTTAGGATTTTAATTTGCTAGCATAACCAGAATTCAGGTTATCGAAAGAATGCAAAGATTTCATTAATATTTCTACACAAAGTTTTTCTTTTAGTTATAGATAGTTATTTTTCTGCTGTTTGCAAAATCTTATAAAGAATGTTTCAATACGCTAAATCTATTTCAGAAAAAAAAATTATATATATATTTTTGAAAATTTTTTTGCCACAATTTGTTTTTCTTTGTTCAAATTTAAAATTTCCACGTTTCATGGCATTCTAAACCTATTAAAAAACAAATTTTTTTTTTATCAACATTTTTGAATTTTTTTTTTCCACTAGACGGATTTTTTTTTAAATTGAAAAATTTTTTTACTAACCTTTTTGAAAAAATATTTACCTCTAAAATAGATTAAAAAAATTTTCTTTGCTCAAATTTAAAATTTTCACGTTTCATGGCATTCTAAACCTATTTAAAAGAAAGCATTATTTTTTAAAATCATTTTTGAATTTTTTTTTCACGAATAGATGGAAAGAAATTTCTTTTTGCTCAAATTTAAAATTTCCACGTTTATTGGCATTCTACACTTATTTCAAAGAAAAAAAAATCTTTTTTTTTTTGAAAAAATTCTTTTTTTAACCACTACTATAGAATACATGAAATATTTTTTCTTTTGCTCAAATTTAAAATATCCATGTTTCAGGGCATTCCAGAACTGTTGAAAAAAAAATTGAACATAAAAACAATTTTTTTTGCCACTACTGTTGATAGAATAGATGAAAAATTTTTCTTTTGCTGAAATTTAAAATTTCCAGGCCTCATGACATTCTAAGCCTATTTCAGGAAAAAAGAATGTTGACGTTTTTTCTACCAATATTTTTGAAAAATGTTTTGCAACTGGAATAGATGGAGAAGAAATTTTTTTGCTCAAATTTTAAATTTCCACATTTCATGGCATTCTAGACCTATTTAAAAAAAAAATTAAAAAATCTAATCTTTTTTTACACTACCATAGAATTGATGGATTTTTTTCTCGTTCAAATTTAAAATTTTCACGTATCATGACATTCTAAGCCTATTCCAAAAATTTTGAAAATGAAAAAAAACAGAAAATTTCAAAATTTTGCACCACCACAAAATATAAAATAGATGACAGGAAAAAATAGTTTTTGCTCGGATTTAAGATTTCCACGTCTCATGACATTCTTAACCTATTTAAAAAAATGAAATGTTTTAACCACTCCACTACGTGAATGTGGAACTGAAAATATGACACATGGCAATAATATTTGACATATTATAGTTTTATTGAAAAATGTACAGGGTGGTCATCCCAAGAAATAAGTCAACCATGGCACTTATTTGTAAAGGTATTTGCGCAAGCCTTCCATATTTGGCACCTGTTATTTAGTATTGAATTTTTGCTGTCGGATGAGCACTCTGTATATTTTTTTTACCAAAAGTTATCACGTTTTCTTTGTAATAATAGTGATGACTATATTCCGATTACTATTTTCAATATCATTTCGTAAATAATAATTTTTTAAAGTCACCGCCATGTACAAATAAAGAGGGAAGTTCTGTGTAAATACCTTTACCGATTTTTTCTAGTATTCGATCATTCAAACAAGCTGTTAAAATTTCAGCTTCAGAAGTATAGTCAATCCTTAGATATTCAATGTTAAAGATTGGGTCTCAGAATAAAGCGCTTGGCCGACACGTGACGTCATTCTGGATAAACACTACGGTGAAAGAGTTTGAGTGTGCTATAGTAGTCAGTAATCCATTATAATCCGTCTAATTTTAATGTCATGAAATTAGTTAATCTGACGTTTAAACAAAAAAGGTGTTTGTTTCCAAGATATAGTCTTAACAATCCAACACCGTTTCCATAGAGAACACAATAACACGCGTCAGAAGCTTATTAGTCTCGACTGTCACCCAACCAGCATATGCAAAAGTGACTTCTCGCGAAGCTTCGCCCCGTTTTCGAGCGATCCAACTTTGGCAATTTATTTAAGGGCTTAAACGTTCGATTAAAAACCTAAAAATTTGAAAATTGTCTTAAAAAGTGTTCTACTTTCGATTACTAATATAAAAAAAAATGCTGAACATACGTTTTGTTTTTTTAATTTACTTAAATTTTGCTAGTTAAGAACAAATTACAACAAAATCATTGTTTATAACAATTGCGTGGCAATAGCGGCATTTCTTCTTCTTCTGGAGTTTGATCTAGACATCAAAACGAATAGAATTCACAGTTTCGTGAAAATTCATTCATTTGGTAAACTTTTTCAAGTTAAGGTCAATTTTCGTCCAATTTGCCCACACTATTACGCGAGATTTTCTGTCATTTTTACCCCGAATTTAATCTCGATATTAGGTAATATGGTTCAATTAATCGAACCGGTGTGAAATATTATTTCATTATTTTTACCGATCATATTTTTAAATTGGATTCATTTCTTTGAAAAAAAATTCTCACCCATTTTAGTGGCTAAATATTATGTAAATCTGCAAAAGTTATACAATTATGGCGGTCCTATTGGATTCCCCATTTTGAATATTTAGTTTTAAACATCAGACTTAGTAGCAGCTACTCCAGAAATATGAAAATAGTTCAAGGCTTTCTGAGATATTGAGAACGAAAATTGAGAAGGTATTTCTAAAGCATTTTAACAGTTTATGAGATAATTTCGTTAAAACTCTTAAGGCTTAAAATTGGCCACGCTGTCGATGAACTTTAGACATATCCCTGTACACAAATTCTTTTTCTTCTCATTTGTACACTTTGACGCAATTATATTACCACTATTTAGCGACTAGGCGTAGTAATTTTTTTTATAATGGCTATTAAAACTCAGACTCATATAAAGACATGTACTTTAGACTTATCCAAAATGCTTCATGTTCTTGAACTTTTCAAGTTAAACCTCTCCAGAGTACAAAAGGGTCGGATATAAAAAAACTTTAACGTTGACAAATGAAAAGGCACGGTGATATGTAATATACACTCGTAAGGTGAACCGTATTCTGAAGGTTCTGAGAAGGATGTAGTTTATAAATATATACGACGTCCTTTCGTGTTGATTCTTCGCTTCATCAAGGACTGCGATGTGAACAGGTGGAGGTTTCTTATATTTATTTAAGTTTAATCAAGGATAAAGCGATATACAGTGACCTCCCAAGAATTGTAATTACTCCACTAGGAACGCAGGTATACAATTGTAAAATTTAATTTCAGCTTAAACGGGGCGTTACAAACCTCGCTGTTTGGCAAGCCTTTTTCTTGCTCATAAATCTGAAGTTTCTCCGTAAGAAGATCGAAGGCACTGCTTCTAAGCTTAATTTAAAAACTTACGCTTAAACTGGTTTGTTTGATTTTAATAATGAAACGAAACGCGGCAATGTTAGTAAGCCAAAACTTAAACAAGGAATTAAACTTTATACTGTGAGTTCAGAACAAAAGGAATAAATTCGATAATATTGTTACAAGGCCAGTGACAAAATACTACTTAGATCGGTCTACTTTTATATACATTTCTTTATATATTCATGTTCAAATAAAAAATTTTCTTTGGTAGGCGGGGATGAATAGAGTAGCCAGCTAGACTTGCCGATATAACACCTAAAGATTATTTCTTGTGGAGTTATCTCAAGTCCAGGGTCCTCCTGAATGGATCATATAATATTGTCGAATTAAAGGACACAGTACGAAACTGGACTAATCCGAACAGAACATCTAATTGTACTACTGGATTTAGATTCTAAAATTTTCTTGAAAACTCCGTTTAAATTGGGTAATAAGCACATTTTTACAGTGGTGAGTTTCCATAAAATACCGCCTACATTAATTTTGTCATAAATCTGCCACTATCTTTTCACGAAATTTAGTATCTACCCGTTTGAGAGGTTTCTGAATCTACATAGATTTTCTATTAAAAAAATCGCCAACTAAATTTGTGAATTTTTGATAATGACAAAAGAATCATAGTAGGTCTTGAAAATTGAAATTAAAACCTAAATGTTTGTGTAGTTGGACGTTCCTTGCTTTACAGCTTCTGGCTGTGGATAAATAATTGCTTAGTATCCTATAACAGCTTCATTGTGAGTCATGTATAATAGTAGTTAACGAATGGACCCTAAATCTTAAACACCATCATTGGGGATATTATTCAGAAATTAATATGCGATCCTGCTCGTGGAACTTCCTTCGAGCGTGACCTAAGTTCACTGGCCCATCCTAAACCTTTATAAGGCCTTTCCTATAGCTCCGCAATGCTATCCAATCTCACAGTATAACTTTTCAATAGCATATAAAATGTATTATATGAGAAAGGCGTGGGTGCAAAATATTCTTTCTATTAAAAGGATATAGTCAAGTTTATAAATTTCACAACATAGTGGTTAGTGCAGTTGTCATTGCATAAAAAGTCCGATATAAGGTTTTGGGAATGATTGGTAAAATATTATTTAAAACAGTAATGCTAATGATACTTAGATAAAGATTTCGACAATACTAAAAGATTTGACGTATGTCAATGTGTATGTGAAACGTTATAAAATGATTTTTCCGTCAGTCGAATAGTTATCATCGGTATTTGGTCGATTTATTTCTCGTACCTATTCTTTCAATTAGTTATAATTTCTATAAACGAGAGATAAGTCGACGAGAAAAAAATGATCAATTACTTTTTTATTTTCTGATCAGTTTTGTTCAAAAACAGCTAACAGCAAGACTGTTATAAATTTCAATACGATTGGGTACGTTCTTTAGTTAGTCGATTTTGCATTGGCGAACATTTTTATAATTATATTCATTCCTTATGAATTACTTCACATCTACTGTATTTATTGTTGTTTAGTTTGATTGAATTACGATTACGTGCAATATTAATATCAATTAACTAAAGAAAACAAATGACTTCTGTCCCCAAAATTGAATAAAAAACCATGTTACTATTTTATCTCCGTCGAAATAATTTAATTAGACCGCAACTTAATTTAATCCACCACAGTGCTTGGTTGATTATATAGTTAATGAGACAATCAATGAACTGATTTGGATGCGTCGGTGTCTCTAAAACAATTTGTCAGTTTGGAAACTTTCATGTCATTTAGGTACGTGACTGACTCCCGCGGTTATTGATACACCCACGCACTACCGCATTTAAGGCTCGCCATTGTCAATTAGCAAGTATACTATTTTAGTACAAATTTATTTTTCAATCTAATTATATTTCAGTTATAAAGGTGCAAATTATTAAAAGCAAAAAATATAACTAAATGCAAATGCAAATTCCCTACAACGTATGAGTACTCTAAAATAGAATGTGAGGAAATAAATATATTACAAGCAGAAAATATTCGTCATTATTTCAAACTCTTACTAAATACTTATTATAGATAAGTACTGAAACATATATCTTTCTAAACAAAATACTTTGCTGGCTATATGCCACGAACAACATTGCATTATAAGAAAGACCATAAATAATTATTCCATAAATAATTATTGCCATTGAAGAGTGTATCCTTGGTGTAGGATGCCGAAATACGCGTATGTGAAAGTTTCTAAAGTTTTCTGCTAAATGTTTTTGTCTTTAGTTCTTTTCTGGGTTTGTTCAACAGGACAATTTAAAATTAAAAAATAACATTATTGTGAGAGTTACGTTGTACGTAATGTGCAATTTTGATCATGGCATATAGCCGGCAAAGTATTTTATTTAGCAGATATATGTTTCAGTACTTATCCATGATAAGTCTTTAGTAAGAGTTTGAAATAATCACGAGTATTTTTTGCTAGTAATATATTTATTTTGTAACAAAAGTCAAATTAAGGGAGCCAAGTCCGGCCCTGTCGCATATAGAATCACAGTATTCTCTTATTTCAGATATCGGTAATATTTTAAGGGCCGAGACTTTAGTACAATATCGTAAAATACAAAAATATTATTAACGTGTTTCATAAGAAAAAAAATCAATGAAAAAAATATTATAGAAATATCTGGTTTATGTTGCAAACTGATTTATTTTAGAGCCCAGGAAACATGCTTTTTAACTTTATTCTTTTATTAAGAGGTCGACGTTTAGTCACTCGAAAGCAACAAATAACCATCTAAAGGATTTTGTCCAATTCGTTTTCTTACTTGAAGTTGAGGACCCGTCAAACACTTGTCTTAATACGACTCACCGCGGGGGTCTAGTTAGATTTTCAAGACTAAGGCAGTTGAGGAAGGATTCCAGAAAATATATGTATTAGAGAGTAATACACCTAGATAGGCCAAATAAGGTATGTTTTTTCCCCATACTTACATAAGTAAAGCAAGAAACAAAGGCTCTTTTTCATCTGTATTATTGGCATAAATGTTAAATAAGCCATAGGATAATAAAATAGCAGAGATTCTTTACAGAATCATGTAGTGCACATAAAGTTTCGCGAATCCCAGGGTCCGTTAGGTAATTTCAAATTGGGTACGGTTTAAAGTAGAGAAGATTTTAATTGGTCGAGGGTTTAAAGTTTACCGTCCACTTTTGAGACGTCTTATTTCGATTGAGATAATATCGACACTCTTGGATTAACGTCTGATCGGTCGTCATCTACCTACAGGGTATAATAAATTATCGTTTTGCGAACCCTTTCCAATTTTAAAGTTTCAGTACATTTGCTCAGTCGTTTCTCGGTTGTAATCAGCATAAATTAATGTACTGTAATTGAACTAAGAGTGTTCAGCCGCGATTCAGCGAAAGATTTGAACTTGCTTTTCATTTTCTGATATAGTGTAATTACTGTTTGTTAATTTATTTAATCGTTAAATGTTAGTGATTCTCATTTTCATTTGTTTTCATTTTTCTGGTGTAAGTATAGCGGTTTAAGTGTTTTGAGAAATCACGTGTTTTATTTGCTTCATATGCAACCGAGTTCATTCTGTATTCAATAAAGTTTGTTTGTGAAGTAACCTGGTTGAGGGGCATCAAAAAGGATATAATCGCCTAGAAGGAAAAGGGTAAGCACAGTTTTGATTTCGATCGATATACTATAATATTAACGGAGTTTAAAAAAATAATTGGGACACTCCGTACTATGACAATGGTAATGTCTGATTAATTCATATAATTAGGGGTTTAACACCCCAGTTATTACAATTTCCTCAGATTCTAAAAGCAAAAACTCAAATTCTGTTTTACTTGCATTATTTACCAACAATTTTAAACTACAATTTAACTACAATACAGTGTAACCTAGTTTGAATGGAAACGCCCCTGTAAAAAACGTGTTTATTATAAGATTTTAACATAAGTTTTTCTTAAATATAGACTATCAAATCATTTACTCTATGGCAAGAATTAAATTTTCATGGTTTTGGAATTGGAAATATTAATTCCTTATGCGGCAGTTTCTTTATTTTGCTCTTCTGGAATTTGTTCCACAAAAATAATGAATTTTATGCAATCGAAGCAGAAATTTACAAATAATACAATTTGTGCTTTATAAGATTGTGTAAATAATGTTAATTTTTCTCTATACATTCACATTGTCAAAACTGCGTAAAATTATTATATTATATGACATAAGTATGTCTGTCGATATTTTCGTGACGTCTAAAACAATCAAATATCACACCAAAATCACGCATAATTATGAATATTTTAATTTTAATGTTTGGATAAACGTAATTGAAATATAATTTAGTATCACAATGACCCTTTTCACTTAGTAGGTATGATTAATTAACTAGGAAAATGGCCGCAAAGGCTGAAATTAAAGCTATTAACGAAGTTAACGCGATTTACTTTTCATGCTCAATTAACAGAGGAAACTTTATCATCATATAGTTTATTCTTAGCATTATTAGTCCTCAGAAAACAAACACGCCGCATTGCAGTTAAATACTCGTGCTCAAATCTTTACTATGCACATAAATTATCTGTTACGTTCCTTACATTTTCCTTTTGACACAAGGGATTGTTCAACCTATTTATCGAACTCCAAAATTATAACAAATGTAAGAAAGACAAGATACGTTGTAAATAAAATGTGTGTACACGAAAATTTATGAGAGACAGTTCTCGAATATATGTTAGAGGCTGTGGAGGATACAACGGATACGACGGGAATAAAAAATGAAGTAGCGTTATGATCTAAGCTATTTGGAACAAAGATACTGCATAGCATTCGTTATCAACATATACGCGCTGCCAAGAAATAACCACTAACCCAACAAAAAATGTATTGAGCTTCTCAAGGTCGCGGCAAATATGAGTGTTAGGAAACTGCGTGGATAATATTTTGGCATTTTTTTATTCGGTCTGGATATCTTTAAGTAAACAAAAGTTTTTCTCGTTTCAATAGTAATAATAATAACTATTTAGTTTCTTTCAACAGCATTTGTATAAAGGTTGTTTCGTTGATTGTGCTGCAAACTTCGGAGGGCAATTTGTAGGGTCTAAAATTTTATCACAAAGCATACTAAAGAAGTTCGTTAAAAATATACAAAAATTTAAATCTCTTTTTAATATCGACTCAAAGGAATAGTTTTGGAAAATACATACGTTATCTGTAATGACCTTGTGCATTCCAGATAATGCACCGTGCATGCCATTCTCTCCGCGGTTTCAAAAAAGAGTAAAAGAAATATTCAAGAACATTTGTATTACTGAATGTGAAGGAATATTAACGATAAAGTTCATTACACTATATTTAAAGGCTTATTTTATAACATTTCTTAATGATTTTGAAAGCACTAGAATGTTTATTCCTTCTAGATTTAGATGCTGCTAAATTATTCCCAAATTTGTTGTTCACAACTGCTACAAAAATTATTTAAACCAAGCGTAGGTAAAAAGTGTGTGAATATCATCTTCCAGGCAATTTCAAAACTATTGTATAGATAGATGCATACTGCTGTAACGTGAAAACTGTAGAAATTAATGGAATTAATTTTTAGTAAAATAAGTATCTACATTACTTTATTCTCATACACAACATGATTATTTTTGTATAGTGTTAGATTATTTTCCCCTACCTCTTGATTTATAAGTATACGTCAAGAGCACGCAGGTCGTCGAGTGGGGGGGTCGTGGGTATTTGCCCCCGGGTCCGGTGTCTTTTTTGAGGGGGGGCGGTTTTGAGGGGGCCCGGGTTCTACCCTTAGTTGGAGATTTGCACTCGTATTAGGTAAAACGAGAAAGGTATACTTTTAAATGATTAGTACGATGTAAATAATAATTAGTTTCGAATGACTTCTATTGTTCATAATGAGATAAACGTGAAATTGTTAGGCAAGGGAATATTCCCTTATTCCCTCCCAGCTCTTTAAAATTTTTGCCATGACAATTATTCAATTTTAAGGAATATCCCCCTCTATGTTACTACCCCCCGGGCCCCGATTTTCTCTCGACGGCCCTGCTAGCACGTTTTGGCCAATCACTGACTGGTACTGGTAGCACAATATACTGTGCTTTTTTTGTCTGCACGCTTTCTCCGGAACGGTTTAAGATATTGACTTGAAATTTTGTACACGTATGTAGTATAATGAGATCTGGAACTGGATTGTTTTTTGAAAATATCCGGTGAAGAGTTGGGGGGTAAATAGGGGTAAATATGGGGAAATATATAAAGCAAGCTGGTAAGAGTACAGAAACTTGAAATATGTACTACAAGTCAAGGCCTCAGATTTTTTTATAATAATTTTCAACCCCCCCCCATCACCCCTTCTCCATTATTAAAGGGGTTGATAAAATAAAATTGAGATATTCATATGAAATTTGGTACACGTATGTATTACAACGACATCTGGAACTAGATTATATTTTGAGATGATTCCGTTGAAGGAAGGAATTTACCCCTAAATAGGGGAAAAACAGTAAAGCAAGATGGTAAGAGTACAGAAACTTGAAATACGGTGTATGTACTAGAAGCTAAGATCTCGGATTATTTATATTATTTTTCAACCCCCACCAGCCCTACTCCATTATTAAAGGGGTTGATAAAATAAGATTGAAATATAATAATTTTCACATACTAGAGGGCAAATCTAGTCAAGATGTTTCCATTAAAGTGACTGATGAAAAATCTGGATGTGGAAGTAGTGATTTTTTTTACAAAAGTGTATCTTCACATCCTAACATCCTATGATTGAATTTGTAGCTCTTGATTCCTGACTATATCTCTAGAGTGGTGAAAGATAAAATTCTGATATTTGCCGCATAGTTGTCATTGACAAAAATGTAGAAGTCAATAATACCTCTGTCAATTTTAATGAAAATTGGAAAATTTTACACTTTTTGAAACGCCATATTTATTTCGCTTAGCCGAGATAAAAACGAATCCTAAAAATGTCTTCAAGATGACGGTGAATTCAGGTGGGACATTTTAGATTGATTTCCAACCTGAGTTTGTCATTATTTTGAGAAAAGTGTTAAAAATCGTTTTTCTTATATCTTCGGACATACCCATTGGACAACCTGTATTGTTGATCATATCGAGGTTTATTTTTAATTGTAATAACTACTGAATTCAACTCTTTAAATGTATATTTTTTTCAATTTTTAGTGTTTTAAATATACTGCAATAGATATTAAGAAGAAATAAATGTAATAGTTTAGAAACCCTAAATTAGAAACCTTGAACATATTCTCAAAATCCCAAGAGTGCATTTATTTTCGTATTATCCTGCGGAATAAGCCATATTCAACACTAGGAAAGTACAAACATAAATCTACTTTTACCTCTAAGAGCGGCAGTGTATTAGATTACAGTAAGTCTCTTTGTTACAAGTTTAACTTGTTACTGTTACTAAAGCTGGAGATTGAGGCTTATTTTCGAGATTTTCAGACACATTTAATATCGTTCCGACAACAACAACTCCATAAAGCTTGAGGCTTGAAGTTTTCTCGCATTATGTGTAATTTCAACCTATTCTACTTACACTTACTGTTGTTGCAATTCTCCTCGGATCGTTGACCCTATCAATCTTTAACAGGTTATTTAACGAGAGACTGATGTGTATCAAATAAATTCGAATATATATTCTTTGATCGATCGCTTACTTGTCAGCCAGTGTTCACCAAAGTGATCGATTGGTTGGTTTAGAAATTACCAGATTGTCCTTTGTGGGACAGAAACGGTGATCAATTACACACAAATACTGTGTAATTATTTATTATTATTAGAGTATAGGTAAAGCTTACAGGCTTGGTTAAAAATGCATTAGGCTATCTTGACTTAAAAGTTACCTATAGTATCAGCTTTCTTGAGGGTTACATAATATACTAAATACGCAAAGAATTCTTTTTATACCCTCATGCAACTAACCCCAGTGATTTTTTCAAATAGCGATACATTGTTGCATTTCCCATTGTGTTTCACTTTTCATGAGTACACCGTTGTATCTCTTTAATTAAAAAACCGATTTATTTCAAATTGTGATTGTTCTGACATAATCAACTTTGATGTTACTCATTCACGTGTCACCCATGTGAGGAAAATTGAGAACAATTTTAAAAAACATGTATTAATAGAACATTTTATTTTATTGGCGAGCTAATCCTGATTTTATTTGTAAAGCCACACCGTCTGTAGAGTATGAGTGTTAAAAATATGTTGATGAAATGTGCATTAAACAACTCTCGTAATTTGCAACTTACATTCAACTTAATTTGTTGTCTAATAAGACATGATAACAAAGTTGTTTCCTGTCATTATATCTTCTGTCTCATCCATTAAATAGTTAAAGATCAACTATCAAATGATATTCCACATAATTAGAGTGAGTTTGTAAATTATACATTTGGAAAAAAAGAGGACACAAATCGATATTCAAATACGTTGCATGTTATATAATTCTCGTTGCTCCGATAACAAAGTGACGCTATAATTACCTTCATTATTACTGACAACGTTATAATTGAAATTTTGTTGCAGAGAAGACATAAAATTATTAGTTGCTGAACGCCCTTTGAAGCGTTTCTAACTTAATCAATTCGAACAACAAAAGGTAATGAACACAAATTTATGGCCGTATATTATTCGAAATTGAACAGTTAGTCATAAATACCTTTCATAACCGAAACATTTCGATGAATACAATTACATGATAGCTCCTTATTTCACCACAGTTTAACAATTAAAGTGCTTTGAAAATACATACCTTTCTTAAGGGTTTAATTCTTCTGCATCTCCACCGAAGTAGACTCCCTGAGGCACGTTTTCTCGTCAAATTAAAGTAAAATTTTGCACAGATTATTTCCTTAAGCAGTGGTATAAATCGGAGGAGCGTGTGAAAGCATCTTGAAAGCTTTTTGTCAAGAATAGCTTATTTTGACTCCAAAGATTGAACAAGTCAACAATAATAGTATATATTTAGATTTACTACTAACTACTAACATTTAAATTAGATTAACCATGTACAGTGTAATAAAAAAGATTAACCCTGCAATGTTCAAACAAGTGTCATATATTTTAACAGATAGCACCAGAAGAGGATTATGTTTCGCATATATGTATACACTCACTAAAATCTGTTGTTGTACCAAATTATATAATAATAATAATAATAATAATAATAATAATAATAACTCGTACGAGGTAGACCAAACACCAGTGCTGCCTTATGTTCCCGGAGAGATCGAGTCCGTTGTCGAGAACGAGAAGTGCCGAATTTATTGGAACTACTCGTTCCCGACCGTCAGGCTGATTCAAGCCAACAAGCCTGACATAGTCCTCCTCGACCACCAGACCAAGGTGATGTATGTCATCGAGTTCTCGGCACCTGCCGAGACAAACATCACCTTGAAGGAGGAGGAGAAACGGACCAAATACCGAGATCTCCGGTATGAGCTCCGAGCGTTATACCCAGACTACTCGGTCAAGATGGTCGTCCTGATAATCGGCGTTCTCGGTGGGTGAGGCCTACGCTGCTCTCAGCATTGAAGACCATACCGGCCTGCCAAAAATCAGCCGAATGGTTGGCAGGCCAAATGCAGAAGGCAGTCGTCTTAGGGTCCCTGCGTCTACTTAGGGCACACGATTCTGGAATCTACAACCACTAACCCTGCGGGATGTGGGGAGTGGTTGTAGATAATTCGCTGGCGCTTCCCCTGTGAGAATATCGGAGACACGGGAGAACTGTCCAGCATCGCTAACGCGAAAAAAAAAAAAATAATAATAATAAGAGATTCAGCAAATGTGGCATCAAGAGAGTGTGGCGGTACTCCCCTTGATAATATCGACGACCGGAGTAGTCCCCAAATCACTTGTTGCCAATCTAACAAAGTTTGGAATTTCCGATAAGATTGCAGCCATCCAGAAAGCCGTAATCCTGTCGACTACCTCAATCGTCCGCTCATTCCTAAATTCAACACTATAATCACAAGTATCTTGCTGCGGCCGATACTTGTTTGTGTACCCACTATTAGTGGAGATTTAATTTATATAAAAATAATAATAATAATAATAATAACACTTCATGACAGCCTAGCACGTCTTCAAATAGATTCCAACATATACATCGAACTACAGAAAAACACTATAATAGACACAACAAGTATAGTAAGAAAGTTCATGCAGATCACATAAACCTAGTTAAACAGCCTTAACAACAAAGTAATATTTTAACAATATTATGATAGTGTTTGGCTAAATGAAAGCCCGCGCTAACATAAAAGGAACCGACGGTAGTCGAGAAAGGAAAATAATAATAATAATAATAATAATAATAATAATAAAATTCTTTATTCACTTGGCTATACATTTGTATAGATGTGACAGGTCAGTTTTGAACACACGTTAATAATATAAAATAAAATTTAAAAATTGTTACAATAGTAAATGTTATTAAAAATTACAACAAATAATAAGAGAATATATAATATACATAAAAATTAATAAAACCCAATACTTATACGCTACAAAATATTAAAAAGTGAACGTCACAGAATATGACGCTATATTTTTAATACAACCATTAGTTGCGTACATTACTAAAAACCTCTCGAATGGAATAATAATATTTATTTATTAGGTATTTTTTTAGTTTATTTTTAAAAACTGAAAAACTTTATCTCAACAGGATGTGCATTAAAAATGTTGGCACAACAGATATATGGACTTTTCTAAAAAGTGACAGGTTATAATTATTAAAAGAAATCTGATTAGACACACGGGTATTGTATGTGTGCTTATCCGAAGTAAATGTAAATTTATTTTTGTTTTGGTAGACAAAAACGGCAGCCTCGAGTGCAAAAATAGAAGATAAGGTTAGGATGTTATTTTCTATGAACACAGGTCGACATGAATCTGGTGGCATGAGTGAAAACATAAGGCGAATATATTTTTTGTAAAATAAAAACTCTTTGCATTTCTGTGCCTACACTCCAGAGAATAATTGAGTACCTGAGATGATAATGCACGAGTCCATAATATACTTTACCTAATCTAAGTCAGTTCGTGAAAAGTGAACCAAAATAACAGTTTACAAATGTGCACATTATAAATTAGAATCAAATTTAACACTAACGTAGTCCCATTTATTCATAAAAATTGTGCCAAAGAAATTCTTTAGTTCTCCAACTTTCCAACGATTTACTTAATAACAATTGTCAGGCAAAGTAACATCGTACTCTTCTTCTTTTTTTGGGACTTCCTACCACATATTCTTCTCTAGATTATGTTGAAGAAATCTATAGATTAATATAATTATAGATAGTTGTAAGTTAAAAACCATAATGGCTAGCTTCCGGTTTAAATTCAATTGATGTGAATATCAAATTTCTAAACAGAACAACCTATATATTTTTGCATATTTGGATTCTGCTAGCCAAAATACAAATGATCCAACCCTCTGATATTATTTTAATTTAAAAAAAATGTTTTTAAATGTTTAGTTTTAGTCATAGAAGACCGCGACTTGGTCAAAATTATTAAAAGTTGGTCTGCAAACACCCGTAAATTATTATTTATTCAGAGGTTAGGATTAAATATAATTTACTTTTCATTAAGTTAAGCGATATTAGTTTTTCAACGAAAACTATGTTTTTAATTAAACCCCAGTAGGACAAGGTGTTATTTAATTGGACCTATCAATTGCGAACATAATGATATACATAAAATCTACTTTCTTTTAGAGATAAGTCAGTAATTGAAAACGGAAATGGCTTGGCTTAAGTTGACCCTGAGTAGGTTTGGTTTCTCAATTCCTATTTAATTTCGGTATTAGAAGAGTTATTTTAAAGTTGCTTGCAAACTGAATTTTAACAATTTGGAGTAATTTGAAGCATCTTCCAATGTAAAGAATAGAAAATTGTTATTATTTATATTTTTAAAGAAATTGTTAAGTAAATCAACTCTACGAGGCCAAATTACAAAAGTATTTTATATTTATCAGAGAAATTTAATTTTATTATTTGTTAAAGAGGAATCTCACAAAGTAACAGATAACTCCACTGACTTCCTTTATTTTAAACAATCGGAGGAAAATTATTAGTCCTTAAACAATCTCTTAATTGCATATCACAGTTCACATTTCACAACATGTATTCTGGTAAACTGATCCAAGAATAAGGAAACGGAGCGGTGTGTATTTAAGTGACGGTGGATGGTTTCCCGCAATTAGTAAAGGTCATCTACGAAGCTCTCAGACTCGACCCTGGCAGCCCTAGCATGTTGCTGAAAGTCATACGGTTTGAACGTCTATAGACTTGAAACTTGATTAGGGTATAGAAAAATATAGCTAGCAGAAGTTAGACAATAAATCCTAAATTGCATTATTATAATATTGAAGAGACGAGAGCACAATATAGTGTTAGAGTACGAAATAAAAATCGGTATAATAACAATAGTAATAATAAAATTTATTGGCCGTTTGATTAAGTATACATGACATCAGACGCATTACAATAAATACATGAATAGACATATGTTTTAAATAAATTTATTTTAAGGCGACATTTCTATTGTTACATTAATGACTTTTATGTCGAAATGATAATTAACTTTCTTCTTATTTCAAAAATTAATGATGATTGCTTTATCTTTATTCACAGTTAGGCCGTTTTTCCAATAGTAGTTAGTAAATTGATTAGAAATAATGTTAAAATCTTGGAGATCCATTAAATTTTCTGCATCAGATTCTAAAGTGATATCATCTGCGTACATTATAATAAAATTTGCAGAAACGTATGTTGGTAAGTCGTTGATAAACAATATAAATGTGAGAGGATCTAGCACAGATCACCGCAGAACAATAAGTTGGGTGCCAAATTTATCAGAGAAAATGCCTCCTATACTTGAGATAAGATATTATCCATGATAGGAATTAACTTCTAAAATCTATAGCGTATAATGGTTTTTCAAAAGATTCAAATTCGAGACGAAGACTCTTAATATATCGAAAAATGTGCACCAGCTGATTTCTTATTTTCGATGCATTTATGTCAGTACTGGCGGCAGTATATATAGGTTTATCAAGGTAACTATCCAATAACTAATATCAAATTTATTATACTTGGATAATATATAAAAAGGATATCTCAAATTTTTTAACTCACAAAGTTGGTATTAATACAAGTACACAGTCATTTTCAGTTTTGTCGATAAAATTTGTTCATTATTTCACTACTCTTCCCAGGGGTGACATTATGAGACCAACTTAAAACCCAACGGATACATTAACGCCAAAAATATCCACAGCCAGAAGTATTTACTGATAAATGCCCTGGACTTTAATTTATTGATCTACGGTTCACTATACATTGGTCGTTAAGTGTCAATAATAGATATCTTAACTATATGGTGAAAAATAATGATTTGTCTAATAGAGTCGAAGTAGTTTAGAGTGAGTTGTCAATTTTATAAGGTTTTTACTATAAAAATAAGTAACTGGCTAAATTTTATGTACCCAAGCAGCTTGTTATATCCCGAATTTGTTCTAAAAATCACCAATTAATGGGGTAATTTTACTTCCACATCCACGTAGTGGATTGGAAGTATAGTAATCGCAAAAAAATTTTCAAAAATTTTTATTCGTGAAATAGGTTTAGAATGTCATGAAACGTCGAGATTTTAAATTTGAGCGAAAAAAAATTTTCTGTCTGTCTGTCGGTCTGTCGGTCTGTCTGTCTGTCTGTCTGTAACTTTTTTTTTTGTCCGCACGCTTTCTCCGGAACGGTTTAAGATATTGACCTGAAATTTTGTAAACGTATATATTATAACGAGATCTGGAACTGGATTGTTTTTTGAGGAAATCCGGTGAAGGGTTGGGGGTTAAATAGGGGTAAATAGGGGGAAATAAGTAAAGCAAGCTTGTAAGAGTACAGAAACTTGAAATTCGGTGTATGCACTAGAAGCCAAAGCGTCAGATTTTTTAATAATATTTTTCAACCTCCACCACCCCTACTCCAATTTGAAAAGGGTTGATAAAATAAAATTGAGATATTCATTTGAAATATTCTACACGTATGAATTATAACGACATCTGGAACTAGGTTATACTTTGAGATGATTCCGTTGAAGGGTTGGGGGTTATTTAGGGGTCAATAGGGGGAAAGTAAAGCAAGCTGGTATGAGTACAGAAACTTGAAATTCGGTGTATGTACAAGAAGTTAAGGCCTCAGATTTTTTAATAATATTTTTCAACCCCCCCACCACCCCTACCCCATTAATGGGGTTGACAAAATAAAGTTGAGATATTCATTTGAAATTTCGTACACGTATGTATTATAACGACGTCTGGAATTAGTTTATATTTTGAGATGATTCCGTTGAAGGGTTGTGGGTTAATTTGGGGTAAATAGAGGAATATAAGTAAAACGTTGGTAAGACTACAGAAACTTGAAATTCGGTGTATGTACTAGAAGCCACAGCGTCAGATTTTCTTATAATATTTTCCAACCCAACCACCCCTACTCCAATATGAAAAGGGTTGATAAAATAAAATTGAGATATTCATTTGAAATTTGGTACACGTATGTATTATAACGACGTCTGAAACTAGATCATAATTTGAGATGATGCCGTTGAAGGGTTGGGGGTTAAATAGGGGCAAATAGGGGAAAATAAGTAAAGCAAGCTGGTAAGACAACAGAAATTTGGGATTCGGTGTATATACTAGAAACCAAGGCCTCAGATTTCTTTCTAATATTTTTCAAACTCTACCACCTCCGCTTCATTATTAATGGGATTGATAACATCAAATTGAGATATTCACTTGAAAGTTAGTACACGTATGTATTGTAGTGACATCTGATTGAGATGACTCCATTAAGGTGGTAGGTTGTAAATAGTGGAAAATAAGTACGGTAAACTAGAAACTTCATTTTTAACGTATATGGTAGAAACCAACTCCTCACACTTTTCTGTGACAGCTACCCCAAATATTATTAAAATTCTATGACCAATAATTTCCACATACTAGAGTGCAAATATAGTCAAGATGTTTCCTTTAAAGTGACTTGGACGAATAATCTGGATGTGGAAGTAGTGATTCCTTAGGCAGCGGTTTTTTTGTTTTCGTCCTGCTCCAAAAATAAACGAGCTGCGGGCGGTCAAAGCGGAGGAATAATTTCCATTCTGGCGATTTAATTTTATAGGTTATACTATGTAATGTTGGCACTTAAGTTAGTTATTTTATATTTTGTGACATATACAGGGTGTGTGAACAATTTACCGGAAATTGATTTAAATTAAATTTCCTTATTGGTCGTTGAAAACGGATACATATATATTGCAATGTTGTTCGCAAATCTGCATCGAGAAAGATCTTTGGGTTTGCGTGTATTGCTTTAATCACGAAAAAGACAATTATTATTGGTTTGTTTTTATCTATCGGGCAATTTGGAGCTATTTAAATCGTTATTTTTTACATTTGGCACAATACTTTCATTATATCTCAGTACGTATTAATTTTTTGTATTAAACAAAATGAGAGACGACGGAAGCATTTGTAGGTAGGTTTAGAAAATGCTGTAAAATATTTAAACGCTAACGTAAAAAGGAAAAGAAATGCAATTTAAAGGTATATATAAAAGTATAAACTTTTTGATGGTATTATTGTTTTATAAGAAAATTTTATATGTTATTAGAAAATACTTTGAAACACGTGATTCAGAAATTATGCATTTTTTATACATAGTTCGTGGGACTCGAGTAAATAATTAAAAACATTATAACTAGCAAAATAGTCATAAATGTACAAACTTTCAGTAAATAATATGTGCTTGGTACCTATTTTGTTAAAAATGGAAGTAACTGGTTTTTAATGAATATGTGCCGAGTGTCTTACGATAGCCAATCATGTTGTATGTGGCGCTGTGCGGGTCTTGTGCACATTAAATTTTGATGTACTGTTTATAACATTTGGCTATATCCTGGCTAATTAAAATCATAAAGGCAAACACATGTCCAAACAAAATTATAATAATTTTACTGTGTTAACTTAACTAGCATTCAACTCAGAATTCAATTCTATTGAGCAATATGGCTTTCAGGTGCTGAGTGCTCGAAAAATGGGAACGAATTGAACTGGATCATTTTCAGCACCTTATTAAAGGAATACTAAGGCACATAGATATCGTATCTTGTAATTTATGTAATGAGTATAGTTGCTACATTTATTACTGAGGTAAAAATATTGTAAAATTTGTATTTGAACATTTATATCTCTCATTCGAAGAATGATACATAAGTCAAAAACACAGAATGTTGAGTACAGATGTGGCTTAAATAAGAAGCATGTTGGAATATGACCCTGCTGTCCGAATATTCCATCAGATGTTTGTAACTCGGTAAAAAAACTAGCAAAAGCTTCCCCTGATATTGCACGCACTTTTCTCTGTTTTTTTGAAAACTGTAAAACCCGCGCTAATATCTATAAACTTGTTAGAAAAGCATTAGAATTGTTCCAAAAGAAAACATCAAAATTATGGATAGATCGAATTTCTTGCTGGTGAGTGTATTTTTATTAACGTTTCAGACCCATTTCATGTGGGTAACAATTATATATCATTGAATATTATGTGCATCTCATTCGGATTTCCCTTCAATATACGCCTGCAACTATAAATAGCCCATTTCTCTATATTTCTTGCATCTTTAATTTATTTCTAGATGCCATCTGTGAAGTGCTCAAAACAAGATTCATTCTATAGTGTTCCTGTGCTAAAATGTTAAGTTTAGGATTTATGTTTTATTTTTTATCTCGCAAATTCGTGATCATTTTACCTGGCTGATTAATTACATGCGCCTTGACTTGTGGATGGAAACTAGTTAGTTTCACTGCAAATTTTCAGATAAATAGAACTATATGGTCTAGCTCATTAATCACGGGCATTTTAGTTTTTAAAGTACAGTTGCTCACTCTCCCAGGAGGTCGGCTATTATTTGTGGAGCATTAAAACTTATGTTAGTAACATTAATGAATACTTTTTCTATTGTTTCGTTTTATCAAAACGATAGATTAAACTTGCTTCACTAAACTTTTACCGCATGTATCTTCTTTTGTAACTAACAACATAATTTATAATAAACGATAATATTCGAAATAACAAGGAATTACCGAGTTAGTCCGAGGTCACTACACTAGAACCTGCCTCTCAGAATAACCTCATAGAATTTGTAAATTTTGGTTCGAAGTATGCTCGTGGACATTATACTAGTAGTAGACTTCAAAAATGGTGTTCAAAATATTTTTTAATCAATTAATTTGTAGCTATAAAGCGACATAAAAGTTGTATAACAAAATACCACGATAAAATTAATCACGATTATAAAAAATGATATTCTGTACGATTCTCATGGTCTGCCTGGCCTTACTTTCACCTAAGTATCCAGTAGTTCTCTGCAAAGGTGTGTATATTCACTGTATTACTTATCATCGCTTGCTTTTCTAAATTTGAAGCTTGAATTGTCCTCTTAACAAAAGTGTAAATCTTCCATATCGAAATATTTACCAAACATGTGATAATTATGATTTTATTATTATTGAAAGTTTATGAAAATTAACTGAGTATCATCCATACTTATTAATCAAACATGAAGAGTATGTTGGATGGGCATAAAATTCAGTTCTTGGGTAAAGGCAAAGGCTGGCGAAACCCTACGATCCCCATTACATATTTATAATACAAGTATTACAATTTATTCATTTTATACATTCTGTTCTCTTGGATTTTTATGCAAATTGATGGAAATACGTGAATAATTAAATTGCTTTAATATCAGACGAGAAAAATATAACATATTATGTTAAATTTGCAAACGTTTAATTAAAATCATGGTGTGTTACATGTGCGATAAAAGTACTAAGAAAATATATGCTTAAGAGTTCGTACGATGTAGAATTAACAGGTGTATTTATAATTAAGGAGCAGGGGTTTCTGGTTCCATTATAAGAGATTATATAAGAATCACTTCCCATTGCCGCTTAAGTAAACTTAGAAATACGCAAGATGGTATAGTAGATTATAACTAGTATCATTTCTTAACTTACTCTGTGTATTAAGTTTTATCTAAGTGTTAAATTCATTTTCAATGAAAATCGATTTAATATGAAATTAATACAAATGTTTGCTCTTAAAGTTTAAAATATAGCATAATAGAATACCTACAATATCCATCTATCTCAGGTACTGCCTTAGAAATACACATATCCATATGAGGGAACCGTGTAATAAAAAATTAAATTTAATTTTATCAGCCTTTAAAAGACAGCCACAAAATTATAAAACAAAATTTCACCCTCCATCGATAAATAAAACATTATTACCCAACTACCTCTTACTTACTCTTATTGATATTGAGCTCCATTAAAAATTCGTTCAATTCATTCAAATGTGTTCACTTTTACACCGACTTCAGTATCGTTATTGGCAAAATACCTTACAATGAGAGCAAGAATACAGATAAAGAATTATATATTAATTAATTTATATAATTTGTTTTACTTTACATTGAAACCAATGAAAGAACCTATTCCTTCATAGGTGTACATCCCTAAATGTATACCAATTATACAAAATTAATTGCTATTAACAGCATATCACAAAATCTTACTCCTTGCAGAACCCAATAATGTATTTTGTTTCCCAGGCACTTTCCTAAAGTGGAAAGGCCCATGCAGAAAAATATTTATATTATTGTGTTAATGATCGAATTTTGAGTAAATTTCAAATTGTTTATCTGCCTCTTTACCTTGTAAACATGGTAACTTAAGAAGGTCAGCTGAAGAAAGAACTCTATTGTTTCAAGTAAACAGATCAGTGAACATAAAATATGTTAAATATTTTGTAAGGAAAATAAATTTGAAGAATTTGGCAATCTTTGATAGGACTCTATGAAACCAGCCAAGCTAGGTATCTTCAACATATGATTAAAGTTGAAAATATGACAATTATAATTAAAAAGTCCACTTATTATTAGAAAATTACAAATAGAATAATAAATAATCATATAAAAACCTCAATCAACTGACGATGAGTTTAATCTTAATATCTACTTATTTTACATATTCTGTAATCACTTTTCCTTCATCGGTATTGTACATGAACATGAGAAGATTCGTTTGCCGCATTAATATTAATCAAGATTTTATCGCATATTTAACCCTTAACCTTATATCGTTATATAGCACTCAACTTAAATAATGGCCTACATTAATTATCATTACAATATTAACAATTGATTTAACCGCCCGTGGACGTAACCGAAGCAGTGTTCTAAACAGTTTCTGAAAGGGATTGTCATATAAACATATTTTTTCTACGTTGACTATTAAAAATGTTTGTCCCTTTATAATATATCTATTTGGTTAAATCAAATGGTTATAAAAATTAACTTCATTTTTAGTTGTAACATAAAACTGTGAAACACATTTCTAGTTTAAAACTTTTTTGCAAACGTATTTTTAAAAATGGACAGCCACTGGCAGCGATTGGAATCACCAAATATTTGTGAACATTTCTGGATTTGGTCAATAACCGAGCTTGTTACCGCTGACCTATGCCATGCAGGCTACCGTTCCGCGAATACTAGAATCTGTACTTAACCACCCGCCGCGCGCCGCGCCGTTATGATACTTGGCATTGCCTACCGCGCCACAATGAGGTTTTCAACGGTATTTTAAAGATTACAAAGGCATTTACAATTTTAGTTTTTACATGATTTTAAGAAATTAAGAGATTTCGTTAATGATGTAATTTTGTATTTATGGACCAATCAGAAACCGTAATTTTAAAAAATTAAATTTGTGTTTTATTTTGGCGTTTAAATTTAACAGTTCTTGTGTTGTTTTTGTTTTTTTTTTTAAGAGTGATATCAAACATACTATTATGCTCTTTGAAGCCCAATATAAAAACCTAAGAAATATATGGCGCCATATTGATGCATTTTTCGCATTGATATCATATATACTGCTTTTATCTTAAACTTAATTAAAAGATTTAATTTGATTTGAGAAAAATATTTACTCATACCTTCTAAAAAGTTTATTGTACCACCATGAGCACTTTCAAAACTAAATATATGAAATTGTTAACCTCAAAGCCCTCACACTGACATCAACTACGATGTATCGTAGCCCACGTGTGTATTATGTTCGAATTGGGAGTAGTATTATTTCAGAAAGATTTGGAAATATACCATTAGCATAGTAGAGAAGTCTTATGTTATGTTTGATGTCAACTAAATTGATGCTTAGTTCGAGCATCAAGAAGTAATGGGCTTGTTCCATGATATTATTTTTAGTTGGTTTTTATACTTTTTCATATAGTACTCGATATTCTCATTATGCACTTAAAATTTCGTAGTATTAACTTTTTCCGTTTTCGAGATATAAAAAGTTGAAATTAGGAATAGTTGCAAAAACCAAGCGCTCATTTGTGACGTCACTATAAGTGACGTAAGAAAAGTGGCTTTCTGGGATCTTTCAAATTTAACCTGAGAAGTCGAAAAACATTGAATTTTCAAACGCTGGTAACTAAATAAATAGGTCGTCCTATATCTCAACGGAACGAAGAAGGTCGGTGATGAATCCTAATCATAAATTGCATGGTCAAAATCAAAAATTCGTCCCGACAGGAGCGAGAGAAAATTGTAATTTTTTGACATTTCATCAAATTGTACTCCCCTACTGTCAAGAAGTAAGCAAAACAAACAATACTTCGAAAACACTTATAATTATAACAACTAAGGAGCATCAAGTCTATTGATATCGTCGAGTCTATGCGTATAGTGACGTAGCGCCTGGCCACGCCCCATTTTCGCGAGGTGGAGATTTCTAATAGTTTTTAAGATACTAAACGTGCGAATAAGATTCTGATTTTTTGCAGATCTATTATTTTATACTTGCACTTTGATTTATGAAATAAAAAAAATGCCGAACAAGCCCATTGTAGGCAGTTATCACCGCGAACGTGAAGATGGAAGGTGTGATTCTGCCTAGACGTCGCGTCGCGTCGTTTAGAAAACTTCGGCCCCTCTGGGGGTTTACCACAATACACGGAGATCCAGCAACACACCCGCAAAAGCCTCAAAACTAACATAGTGTCTCTACGGGCAGAAGACATTCAACCATACTAAAACCTTCCAGAAATTGAAGAGAAAGATACTGATTCGCTTTGAATACCTTTCTCACTGACGTAATGGACATTAGCTGGAAGGGGTAATAGGCACATCATCATAATTGCAAAATGAGGGATTGGAAAATAGGGCGAATAAAATTTTTCAAATTTATAAATCCGACGATTTATAATCCCGAATCCTCCGCCATTTCTTAGAATAGGCTCCAAGAAATGGCGGAGGATCCGGGATTTTTAATCAATTCAAAAAGTCATAGTAACAAGTAATTTTAAATTTATAAACCCTTGCTTGTTTTTTATTTGTGCGTTTACACCAATATTATTTGCGCCCTTACTTTCACATGCTGCCGAGATGAGAACATTATTACTAAATCTACTCAGGTGGCGTTCCACTAAATGACCCATCGTACCAAAAAGATTCCTAGAAAACCATTCTTGTTCTGCTATGAACATTATACAAGATTAATAAACAGTTACTAGGTTTACACCTGGACTTTATTTAAAGAAATATTTACTGATATCTTCTATAAAGTTTTGGTACCACCATGAGCAAATCAATCGAAAAAGTATAGTCATACAGATACTTTCAAAACTAAATGTTTGAAATTGTCAACGTCAAGCTCAAGAGGGCAGTTAACTCCACCCGATCTGCTCCAGAAACTTTACAGCTCAAGTGTGATATCATCTCCGCATACACATACATACAGATATTTAAAAAAAACTGTTTTTTGTGTTCATGGGATCTCAAAACATAAAGATATGATTTTATCTCATTTTTTTGCCAATATTTTTTAAGTAAGTAGTAGAAATATATGTAAACATTAATACCATTTCTCGCGCTCAAACTTTTACAAAAGGCTTTTCGCGGGATTATTTCATTTATCTATATTCAGCTTTAAGAACAACATATCATATGGTAACTTATTGTAATGGATTGAATATAAATAAATCATTATTATATGATGCTTCACATTTTCTTAAAGGATCTTTTAAAATTCAAACCTTCAACATTTTACATTTCTTGCATGTACATACCCCTGCTTACTGAATCTATACAAATCTAATTTTGGAGTTACCAAGTGACAACTTGAAAACAGATTTTCCTTATTCTTTTCTTTATAGTTAAATACAATCATCAAAATCTTTTCTTAGATGGAACTTTTGTCGGAAATGTAAGAAACTTTAAAACTAAAGTTAAAGTTTTTTATAATAAAATTCCGGATATGACTCTTGAAGGTAAGAGGCAATTCTGTTTCGATAGATGTTTACATCTTTTATAGAGTGTTAAACTGATTAAAATTTATAACTTGAGTTTTGTGCGAGACTTTACAAACTAGTTCTTAAAGCAATTTAAAATTTTAATTGATTCCATACAGATTAGTGTAGAAAATATTCAAAGAAAATTCTTGAGGTTATTTTGACATTGCATATGAGAAAGAACATTGTTTGAGTTTTTTGCAGATAACTTTCATAAACTCGATCTAATATTTAAATATTAATATGAGAAACAATTATTTATTCATTATGCATACTATTGATTTTCTGTCGTGCTAGTATACCAATAAATTCAAGCAATGACATCATTCTGTAATTATAATAGTACATTTTTATCTGGAAGCAACACTGAGAGAGCTTCTCCTTACGACGATTTCTCTGTGAATCTTGAACATGTTTCAGCTTCTCCAGCTTTACCTTGAGTACTGTTGATTGTGTGGAAAGCTACATCACAGACAAAATATTCGTTTCCCTTGAAAGTTAGGAATTATTAAAAAAATAAAAATGAAGCGATAAAAACAGACTCGCCCATATCTTATCCAATAAAACAATCGTTCACTGAACTGCCGAGGAGTTATATAAGTTATTTTATTCTTATTTAAAATCTTCAGGGCACTATACAGCCTATTCAAAATAACATCACAATTACAAAATATTACAATTAAACATTGCATGTTTAATCTAAAATTTATTTTGTGACTACATCCCTCTAGATCAAAAGAATCCTTATTACAAAGATTTATTATTTCCTATATATATATATATGCCTTTCTCAATAATAAAAACTATTATTGATATTAAAATTATTAAACATGAAGTTCCCTAAGGCTCCGTATTAAACTAAAAAAATGTATTATTCATATTAACGACTTTCCTTTTTTTGACATTATTCAATGTACGTTGCTTGCTGATGATCCAACCACAAGAAAACTCTTCTAAATATATAAAAGAACTTGAAGTAGTAGTTACAGGATAATCTAAATTGTGGTTCTACACAAAATACAATAAAATAAAACAGAAGTAATGCTGAACATTTATTTATCAGTTTTGACTCAACTATTATAGGTATAATTAAAAATGACGTTTTGAAATGGAATGTACATATTCATCAACTATGTAAATGTTACCCATTAAGTTAAATAGGCTAATAAACAATTCGCCAATTTACTGCACTTTTTATATAATTGTTGCACATTCTATTGGACACTCTTCGCAGTTCTTTTTGTAAATAATACTAGTTTTAAGGATTTTTTATTACAAAATATAAAGAGCATACTTTTTTAAAATTTAAATAATGAATAATTTTTTGTTTATTGATGGATTTTGTTAAAAAACAATAGGGTTCTTTGTCTAGCTAACTTATTGTCCAAATTTCAATACAAAATTGATCAACAAACAAGAAAGTTATTAATTTTGACGTTTTATTCACCCGTCAGTCATTGATGAAGCGTCACTTCGACACTCGAGATTTGGCGGTCGGTTGACGGTAAACTCGGGCGAGAGTTCCTTTTGTGGTGGAACCTCCAATTGCCCTCAAAGCCGGTTAAGCAGGGCTTGAGTAGCTATAGTGAAGAAACGGTAATGTCCAGCGGGTCTAGGGATAGTTAGGCTTCACATACACTACAGTAAAAAGCACGCTTCAAATTACCAAATACTATTTATCTTAAAAACTACTATTTACAATACTACCTAAAGCAACGACTACTATTACAAAACTAAACAAACAACCAAGAGATTAAGCTAAAGTTAGGCTACCGTGACGAAAGCAAAGCTAATGTGGAAATAATGATAATACAATCATAAAAACGGTCAGCGGTTAATGAAGTGGTGATACGGTAAACCGTTAGTGAGTGGTACCGATGGCCAAAAGCGGTAAAAACGGTGCAATACGGATACCAGGAATGAGTAGGCAGTTACCAAGTTGGTACTTACAAACAGGCAGGCATGAACTGGCTTCTATACGATGCCTCTTGATACCTCAAGCGGCACAAACGGTAGAGAGGCGGCGTATACTATAAATGTATGTTCAAGTAGAAAGTAGAAATGAATTATCGTTTTTAGTTGTTGTAATTAAAGGAATGCATCACACAACTGATTCAAGCATTTATAAAAAACCAACACGTACTAAGAGATGTCTAAGTTCCAACTCAAACCGATCGATGCTTGTTAAAAAGGGGTGTTATAAAATGTTGCTATAATGGAACCAAAATAATTTCTTCCAATATTGAAATATTAAATACCGAAAAACGAGGTTCTTATAAATATTCGATACACTGAGGTATCTCTTGATAAAACTTTCATAAATATTGAAAATAACAATCAGGTACAACAAAAACATCAAAAATGATTACACTACATTAATTACTTATGCATGTGGATTATCTGAAAAACTGTGCAGTATAGTTGATAAATTTGATACTAGGACGGCATTTCAAACGAGTACGTTGAGATATATTTTGACAAATACAAAACCTCTAGACTACTGGTAAGACTTAAAAAACTGCATTTACAGTATTCGTGTGACTGTAATAAATATTACTTGGGTGAGTTATCTACACCTATCCACCTATCAGACTGGGAGAAAACTATGATAATGGAAACATTTCTAATGGCCTAATAGCCTAATTCATTACTTTTACATTTTTATTCTAATTCATATCATTCGTCAAAAGCACACTCTAACTCTTCTTTTGTCCGCGCAAGCATAGATAATTGTATTATTTTGTAGATTAAGTAAAAGTAAAGTGTAGTAAAAGTAACAACTAAGAATGCATGCGGCAGGAAATATCTGAAAGAGAAATAGAATAACAAATGAATGTTATTAATATGTAAATATTTTTCATAAAATATTTATAGTTTACACTACGAATTTATACTATGTATTATTTAATCTATTGTTTCATAGAATCGATATTTGTATGCTTAATATTAGCTCATATACATATGACATAATTATATTATTATTATTAATTAATTTTACTCTTAGTAACGTTGCTTCACAACTTATTTAGAATTAATTTTTTCTTACACTGCAGTATTAATTACATGTGACCTCATTGTTTGTACGCCTATACATATCAATTATACAACAACCCTCTTACAACAACCACTACTCAATCATCGTATCGTTGTAAATGAAATGAATATTTAATTACGTCTTTTCCGAGGAATATATTCTGCTAGAATGGCGCAAATTAAACAAAGGAAATAATGAATTTTAAATTATATCCGACAAATTTATTTAACGTTGTTTTGTAAATTAAGTGTAGAAGATGGCAATTACATTCAAAATATTTAACAAGCATCAAGTAGGACCAAAAATAATTAATAGGGAAATGTAATTGTGGGTTCTTCATTTAAGGGGAGAACACGAAGGCGGGTGTGTAAGGAAATGACACTGGAAATGAACAACATTGTGTTAAAGGAAGTGTAATGTTTTCTTTCCCATATAACTGGATTTCTATTAGATCTGAAAAGTGTATTCTTTCCATTTTCCTGGAATTTTTTTACTTTGATATAGCTCGAAAATTGAGGTAACGAAAATGATTTATAAATGTTAAGAATGGTGGAAAATACGGTCAACTTAAAATTAATAATGATGCAAAGTTCACATAGAAACAGTGTAAAAGTAGGTTAAACAATATAGTTATAAGTTTTTGAGATGACTGCATACGAATTTCATATCCCAAATTCAAAATGGTGAATTCAATCGCCGACTTAAAGCAAAATCATTGTTTTCTAATAGCTTGTGAAAAATCTATGTGAATCTCGATGTGGGAGAAATTGTCGAAACACGAGGTTATCATTTTAAGCAAATCAATCCATCATT
Source organism: Stenurella melanura (assembly GCA_963583905.1). Classification (NCBI taxonomy): domain Eukaryota; kingdom Metazoa; phylum Arthropoda; class Insecta; order Coleoptera; family Cerambycidae; genus Stenurella; species Stenurella melanura. Next base: position 1,410,319 of record OY757311.1, read on the forward strand.
TCCGCCAACCTTAAAGCTAATGTGCTAATGTTGCCAAGCTTTTACATTTAGTTAAAATGTATAAAATAACAGAATTTCTTTTTTATTTGTAAAAATTCCTGCAGGCTTTGTGTGTGATGAATTAAATACGTAATGAAAGAAGAGTCGAAAATTTCGCCCCAATTTAGCAACGTTTGAGATTTTTTTCGCTGAATTTACACAACTATCCACGGCAACCTGAAAAGGTATTCTACAAGTTTGCAGCATCTGTTATTAATAAGCAGGTCTCTTCTAATTGGTTGCATATCTAATACATCGAAGTAAGCACTGAATTGAATATTGCCTTGAGTTCGTAGAACTTTTGTAATTTCTAACGAAAAATGATCAAATAAATTGGTAATTAGCATTATTCAATAGGTCCCATGCCATCGAGGCAGTTGAGAAAATAGATCTACTAGTTTTTTCTACTTAACTAAGAATAAAAGTTCAGAAAAGACTTTTGACATCATTTGTAATAATTGATCGTCTTTATTGACTGAAGTATAGTCTATGTTTTTTTTTTATAGTTTTAAATATTAAAAAATGCTCTGATATTTAAACACATAATAAAGACGAATTCTATAAATATTCAGCAAGCTTTTAAAAACTCTTTAACATAAATCATTCTTATATTTTAGGAGTGCATTTGATTGTTTCTTTGCAATCCTTTCTCATCAATTGTTAATGGAGATGTTCTATAGAGAATATTAACGACTCACATAGTCATCTAGACATAATGAATGTTTCTCCCCGTGCCTTAATCTTATTTTTTGAATAAACAAATATTACTTGGAAACCTTTTACATTCATTTTTATTAAAGTATCCATAACTTTTCTGCATACCATTTTTTATAGTGCACAAGTAAATTAAATTTAGTAGCGAGCTGATATTTTAAAAAAATATTAAAATATGTACCTAGTATGCGAAGTAAATAAATTGCAAATAAGTGTAGCAAACCGTTATCAAGGAACGTCATATATCATCTTTTGAGAAGCTACTAACAAGTAATTTTAAGTATGTAAATCCATGTTTGCTTTTTATTTTCCACTGACACCGTTGATTTCTCAGTGCAGAATAAAAATAAACTATACATTTCCTAGCAGCAAGGATGGAAACATATTTCTTAGCACTAAAAGCTACCACACGCGTCGTATTAAGCCGGTAAAATTGGAGGAAAGCAATTTCGTTAATTTAACGGAGATTTAGAGATTCTATGTTCGAACTTGGAGTAGCATTATTTAAGGAGGTTTTATAATAATGCAATTAGTATAGTAGAGAAGTCTTATATTGTGTTTGATGTCAACTAAATTGACGCTCAGTTCGAGCAACGAGAAGTAGAAATAGGCAGTTATCAGCGAGAACGTGAAGATGGTAGGTGCGATTCTGCCGAAACGTCGATTAGGAAACCTCGGCCCCTCTGGGCGTTTACCAGCAATGCGGATCCTATACACGGAAATTTAGCAACACTCACTTACAAAATCCTGGAAACTAACATACTGTGTCTACGGGGAGAAGATATTCCATCAGATCAGACCATCGAAAAAGAGAGAAGGAAACTAGTCCGGTTTGAATGCATTTCTCACTAACGTAATGGACATCAGCTGGAAGAAATAATACGCTCATCATCGTAATTACAAAGTAGAGGGATTGGCAAAAAAGGTGAGTATAATTCCTCAAATTATTTTACAATCTAGGAATCTCCGCCATTTCTTAGAATGGTGCAATAAATGGCGGAGGACCCGGAATTATAAAACAATTCGAACAATAAAAGAATGTCATATATCATCTTTTGAGAAGCTACTGACAAGTAATTTTAAATATGTAAGTCCAGTTTATTCTTTATTTATACGTTTACACCAATATTCTTGCAACCTTAGTTTCCCACGATGCCGAGATGAGAACATTATTACGAAATGTTTGCAGCTGTCGTTCCATTAAATTGACCATCGCATCGTACTAAAAAGATTCCCAGAAAATCATCCTTGTTCTATGAACAACCTACAAGTTTAATAAACAGTTACTAGGTCTATACCTGGACTTAAGCAGTATGATTCATCCTAAAACATGGAACATAGACAACTTGCAGAGATCCAAGCAGAAAACGACATGGGCTTATGTACTCAGAAAGAGAAAAGTAATTTTTCCCCTTTAACTAAAACACGGGTTACTTATGAAAGTCGAGTCACACTACAAATGTAGTTCACAACGTATTCTCTCGATTAGACCTCCTTGAATTTTCTACCCAAAGGATTTAATTTTGTAATTGCGCCAATATCTGTTCCAATTAAAGAGATCATCCAGTTGAAGAGAGATTTATTGAATAAGGCGTACTGAAAACATTACGAGAAAATCAAGACATGACGATTTTATCAGCAGAAAAAGACAAAGCTACTGTGATAATGAACGTTAGTACAGTTTTACCAACGAAAGGCAACAGTACGCAGCTATATTGCTGAAAATTCAGTGTTGTTAAATGAGTCTATGAATTCATTGTATCACTTACAACGTTAGGTCATTTGAATATAAGTGAAAGTAATAAAAAAAAATCGGTAAAGGTATTTACACAGAACTTCCCTCTTTATTTGTGCATGGCGGTCACTCTAAAAAATTAATAATGACGAAATGATATTGAAAATAATAATCGGAATATAGTTATCACTATTATTATAAAGAAAACTTGATAAGTTTTGGTCAAAAAAATATGCCGAGTGCTCATCCAACAGCAAAAGTTCAATACTAAATAACAGGTGCCAAATATGGAAGGCTTGTGCAAATACCTTTACAAATGTCCACCATGACTGAATTATTTCTTGGGATGACCACCCTGTACATTTTTCAATAAAAGTATAATAGGTGCATATGCCAAATATTATTGCAGTGTGCCACATTTTCAATTCCACATTCACGTAGTGGAGTGGAAGTATAGTGGTGGTTAAACAATTTAATTTGTTTTGAAATTTTTCAAAAATGTTGGTAAAAAAATTTTCATTCTTTTTCTTCTGAAATATATTTGGAATGTCATGAAACGTGGAAATTTTAAATTTGAGCAAAGAAAAAAAAATCCATGTAATTGTTTTATCTGAAATAGGTTTAGAATGCCATGAAACGTGAAAATTTTAAATTTGAACAAAAAAATTTTTTCTCGATCTATTCAACTGGTAAAATTTTTTTCAAAAATGGTCAAAAAATGTTGCAAATTTTTTTTCCGAAATAGGTTCGGAATGCCATGAAACGTGAAAATTTTAAATTTGAGCAAAAAAAAATCATCTATTCTACAATATGTCCGCGGATGAGGTTTACAAGAGGTGTAATTTCTAAAATTTTTAACTTTTCGAGAAAATGTTATTCTTTATAAAAGTTTTTGCTTGCCTAAAAAATAGTAATGACGTTGAGAAAAATTATATTTTTTATACGGGGTGATCAAAAATTACAAAAACTTAAAATTTCGTAAGAGTAAACTGGTTCTATTTTTTATTTTGAAACAAAATGTGAAATAAAAAAGTTGTTTCAAATTATATGGTCTGTCCAAATCCAAAATTTCATTTAAATGTTGCAATGTTTCCGAAATTAGTGAATTTTTAGTAAAAAATAATTGTAGGTTTTTATCAAATTTATATTTAGCTAATTGCATTCGAACAAGAAAATAAATACTAGATAAGCAATTTTGAATTTATTAAAGTCCATACATATTTGAAGATTCTGACTTTATTGAATATCACTATTCAAAAATTCCTCCACCAAATTGAACGCATGTTTCTAATCGTTTTCGAATGTTGTGAAAACTACTTCTAACTTCCTCAATGGAAATTGATTGCACAACTGCCGAAATGCGCTGCTTTAGAACTTCAACGTTATTGTCTATGGGTTCTCGGTAAGTAATTTGTTTTAGATGGCCCCAGAGAAATGTATCCGCAATAGTCAAATCTGGACTTCTTGGGGGCCACCGAACTGGACCGCTGCGTCCAATCCACCTTTGCCCAAATTTGCTATTAAGCCAATTACGTACGATGCAGGCATGATGTGCCGGACATCCATCCTGCTGAAAATACATTCTGTTACGATACTCCAACGGCAAGGCTTCTAATTGATCAGAAAAGAATGTATTAAGCATACGTAAGTAAGAATTACTATTGCACGTATTTTCAAAAAAGTATGGCCCTATTAGGCCATGATATGAGATAGCGCACCAAACATTTACTTTTTTTAAATATTGCCTTCCGGTAGAAATTCTAAATTCGGGGTTGGTCTCACTCCAATACCTTACATGTTGTGAAGCTACAGTCCCATTTGTAGAAAAAATTGACTCGTCGGAGAACATAATAAATTTATAAAAATTTGTGTTGCCACTTAAAATTTCATTTCCTACCCATAAACAGAAATCTAATCGTTTTGCTTCATCTCCTTCTTCTAAGGTATGGTTAAAATGTGGTTTGTATGGAAAAATTTTATTTTCTTTCAAAATTTTTTGAATGCAACTTTTTTTAACCACCTCCAAATGCCGGGCTCGATTTCTCAACGAAAGTTTGGGTTCTTCAGCAACAGATGCCAACACTAATAATGTGGCAGCGTCATTTTGATCATATTTTTTTTTCTTTTTTCTTTACGTCAAGCACCGAACCAGTTTTTAAAATTTTTTTTACCAATTTATGAACTGGCATTCTCGAAACATACACAGTGGGAAATCTCTCACTGAATTTTTGAATAACGTAACGGTATGAACTTTTACCGTCTCCATAACACTGTACTAAACAAATTCTCTGCTCAACAGTTAACATTTTAAAAATTAATTTTTAATGCAGATATGTCATGATATGAGACGTAACTAGATAACAACGCACCTAACAATTAAATGGGGCGTCTAAATGCAAACCTTTCTTTGTGCATGTAATATTGTCATTTCCAGTAAAAGCCAAAAAACTTTTTTATCTCACATTTTGTTTCAAAATAAAAAATAGAACCAGTTTACTCTTACGAAATTTTAAGTTTTTGTAATTTTTGATCACCCCGTATAAAAAATATAATTTTTCTAAACGTCATTACTATTTTTTAGGCAAGCAAAAACTTTTATAAAGAATAACATTTTCTCGAAAACTTAAAAATTTTAGCCATTACACCTCTTGTAAACCCCATCCGCGGACATACTGTATAGTAAGTAGTGATAAATAGATTAAAAATTTTAGAAAATTTTCATTTTTTTTTTAAATTTGTTTGAATAGGTTTAGCATGCCATGGAAACGTGGAAATTTTAAATTTCAACAAAGAAAAAAAAATCCATCTATTTAAGTGGTAATATTTTTTCAAAAATGGTAAAAAAATGTCTCAATTAAAAAAAATAAAAATTAAAACGCTATGAAACGTGGAAATTTTAAATTTGAACAAAGAAACAAATTTTTCATCTATTTTAGTGGTAAAAAATTTTTCAAAAATGTTGGTGAAAAAAATTTTCCAAATTTTTTTTTCTGAAATAGGTTTAGAGTATCATGAAACGTGGAAATTTTAAATTTTAGAAAAAACATTTTTTTTTCATCGTTTATTCCCTTTAGACGGTCCGGTCCACCCTGTATATTTTCCATTGAAAGTTTAACCATTTCTTTGTCCACAGTAGCATCAACTACCTACCAAATTTGACTGCTCTCCGTCAAGTAGTTTTTTTAGTTAATTCACCAACAGACAGACAGACAGACAGACAGACAAACAGACAGACAGACTGACTGACGGAATTGAAAAACCTATATTTTCGTAATCTACGTGATCTGAAACGCCAGAATCCGAAAAAATCTCGGAGAGTGATTTTTTCTCGAATAAAATAATTACTTTCGGTATGCGAGGAAAGTAAAAATTACTTATGTGGCTCATTTGCCTGGGCCCTATGGGCATCGGCGACTATATTCAATATCGCGATATAAATTTAACTTTAGTCTCTAATACATAAATAAATATAAACTAATGAGGATAAAATTAATTATACCATTTTCAAGTAAGTAAAATTATCTACGAAAACTTACCATTAATTTTTTTAATAACAATAATAATATCTCATTCAATTTTCGCCCACTTCTACCCCACCCGAGAAATATACTACGACGTTCTGATTTCAAACGCGAATTTCAATTTTGCACGTTTGATTTAACTAGTTTTCCCCTATACTTCTTTTTTAAGAAATTAAATAATAAAACAGCAAAGACGTGTCAAGGAATCGCTGGTTTATTGAGAAGTTTATTATGATGCACACATCTTGATAAAACAAAGAAATAAATTTGAATCGGCTGTTTCACCCACAACAACATTATGGGGGAAGTGAAAATAAAACTGCCTTACTAGATGCAAAGTCTCAGTATGCCTGCCAGCAAATCCAGCTCTGCACATTCATTAAACAAAAGACGTTCGGATATTTATTAGAAATGCGACTTGAGAATTTTCAGTTGTGTTGTATTGTATAGCACTCTTCTTAGCTTCCCAAATGAGAGCAGTACATTTTTTTGGTTTACATTCAGCTCTTTCTAAATTAGTACGTTTAAAATTTCTTTACGTGAACAATATTATGTCATTTGCAATTAAGCCAAACAGAAATTTCTAGATTTTAACGATATTTTTTTGTATTTTCTCTTACATTTACTACAAACAATTGTTTGACTTCTTTTATCAACTTTTAACCAAATGGGATAATGTTATGCAAAAAAATTCAGTTCAACCAAAATCGTTACTTGTTTTACGTTTCTAATGTTTACATGGAATCTCCATAGGGGAAACTGGAATTAATACAAGTGTGCACTCCTAAACTAGATACGCTGAAGACATGACAGTTGTGTGTTGCAGCAAAGTGAACATTCTGTTAATGTAGGATAGAATCGTACTGGTTTGACCTCTCAGATCAGTATTTTCTGCGTTTCTCAGGTTTAATTAGAAAATTATGAACTCAAATTATAAATTCAAAAAAACCCGATATAAAATAAATAATAAAAAAATAAATAAACAAAACTTTCATTTTTCTAGGTAAATACCATCCCGTCTAGGTCAACTAATTGGGTAAGTCCTTTAAATATATTTGAAATTTTTATGGACTTAAGGGTTCTAATGCACGGTGGATAATTTCTCCTCTGCTTTGCTTAGGTTCTACGCGTTGATAAGTCATAATGTATCATTTAATGAGTGGTAATGTAAGTAATAACACACGCAAATGAAACTTGCAGCGAGAGCCGCAGGCGAGTGCTGTAGTTCATCAAGTGTGTTATCACCATTACCGCAACTTGAATACTGTACTTTATCTACGATTATAACAATAAATATTAATATAATAGTTTGATAATGTCCAAACCATTCAAACATGTCAGATCATCTTCCTCGCCTCAATAATATTGGACCATTGTATTTTATATTGCGCGTTACATCCATTGGACAGGCTAGGCATGAAGTTAAAGGTAATTGGTGTAAAAATAAATCACTAGGGTGTAATGCTTACACACGCTATTTTTTATAGATACTATTACCAAAACGTATGAAAGTATGAAGTAGAAATTCGTTTATTTATTTTCTAGTTATTTGTCTAACATATTTCATTTAACTAATTTTCTACTCTTTAAAATAAACATACATACGACCATCGCGGAATACAAGATCCACATTATCTTTCCTCTTTTTCTTTTCAATTTAAACATATTTTTTCATGGCGTCTCTGTAGCCAACTATATTGAAGTATCTAACTTCCAACACTAACGATTCCAGGCTACCCTCCGCTTCAAATTCTGATCCATCACTTCTCCTCTAAAGTACAATTAAGAAAGAAAAAAAATATCTTGTTTGAAACCTTAGAGTATCTCAAATATCTCACCAAAAAAGTCCATTTGAATATTTTCACATTTATTGCATTCCAATCTATAGAAAAATACCAATTAATATATGATTGGGATTTTAAAATTTGTATGTAAAACAAATTCATGTAACTCACCTTGTAATTCGTTAAATTCATTTTGCATTGTAACGAAACGAGAGCAGTTACAATTGCAACATGGTTACATTGGGGTAAATTGAAATATGAATGGATTTTTGCATTGTAGTTAATATTTGATGTCACTGATACATTAAACTCGTTATTTATCCACGGGAGTGCCTAGATAATCTAGCTCCACATGCGGTTTTTGAAACAGACTCATTAAATACCATAATAAAATACTTTGATGGCATACATGATGACGCATTTAAAAAAATTCTCAACAAACATTGTTCATAGTAGCTGTAAAAGAGTATTACATAAATCGTTCTTATCTTTTCACACGTAATTTAACATTCTTTTAATAGAGTATCGTGAACAGGAAGGTGAGAATCGAGAATATAATTTTTTTTAGTAAAGTTTAACAGTATGTAGGCATCATTTTGATTGGCCAATATAAGTGCTGTTATTGCGGTCTGTTTCGTCTTGTAGATGCACTTCAGGCTTGTTTATTGGTTTTCTTTGTCGTGCTGTGTGGTTCAGACCCCCAGGCCAGAAAGAATTTTTTTGTGTGTGGCTGTGAATCGTTATATTACGGTTTTTTAAATATGTTTATAATATTCCAATGCTTTTGATATGTAGGACATAGATATATATTTGATACTATTATTACTTATTCGATTCCTTGTTTTACTTTTTATATTTATTGTTTATTTTTTGATTTTGTGTAACGTTTTATGGATTCAGCGAACTCGTTCCCACATTCTATCAACTATTTACGACATACTACAAATTTATTTATCACATAATTATTTAAAGATTTTTCCGTTAAGCTACATTTATCAATTTAGTTTCGCCTCATAATGTAAAGTGACTGTGATGTAATGCTCCCACGAGATCGCAATATAATAACTATCAGCTCTTGCAGCCAAAGGAACCAAGCGGGCTGGACGCCAGACTTCATCAGAGTTCACTTACTTAGTTTCGTCGCCAGGGAGGCGTAGAATTACGCCGTCAAGGTTAAACCCCTTTTTCGAGAACATCCTGCTTTATTTGTGTTAACTTTGGGATTTTAAAAATTAAAATTTTACACCTTAATCGAACTATTTGTTTATTATCTGTTGCAGGGGCATGTAAATTATAAAGCCAAAACAAATCATTTAATTTTTTTTTTAAAGTTAAGTTCTCGAAACGTAATTTTACTTCCACATTCATGTAGTGGAGTATAGTAACCTAATTGTAAAAATTTTTTTTTTTTTGTTGAAATGGGTTCAAAATGGTCCGAAATGTGAAGTTATATTAAACTTGAACAAAAATATTTCTGTCTGTTGGCCAGTATATAATTTTTTTTGCGCACGATTACTCCAGAACGGCTTAAAATATTGACTTGTTTGCGAAATAAAATGAAATGAAAACAACACATTTAATATACACAAATAACACAGGTTTAAAAAAAGGCTGTGAAATGGCGATTTAGACCATGATTTGTTATGTATTTTTGGGTGCAGAAACCAAATTTTCAATTAAAAAAATTTCTACCCCGTCGATTTCGAGTAAATTCCAGTTTTTATTGCAAACATATGGTTTTTAACAGTAAAAACAGGCATTTACACGAAACTACGCGGTAGAATTTTTTTTAAATTGAAAATTCTGTTTCAGCACCTAAAAATATACATAAGAAATCACAGTCTAGATCGCCAGATCATAATTTTATTTTTGCAAACCTGTGTAATTGAATTCTTTCTCTTGGTTCATGCATGACAGTGGCTTTATGCCTTTCTGAAAAGCTCAAAAATAGCGTTTCAAAGGTCAACCACTTTTAAGAGATAGAACGGTAGATAATCCTTCAACATGAGTTTTTTTTTAATATAATAGTTAGAGACAAGTTTTGTAAATAAATTCAGTTTAGAGCACTTTGTTCTCTACCATAACCAGATGCGGGTTTTCAGAGAAATCCAAAGATAAATATTGATATTTTAATTAGACGTTAATTCTTATTGGATAGATACAATCATTTTAGAATTTAATTTCTAGCATCATCGGAATGTAAGTTATCAAAAGGATGCTGAGATTGAAACTTAATATTTTTATAGATTGTTTCTTTTTTCGTTTATTACTTTTGCTGCATGTTCATTGTGTCTAAAATAGCAGTCTGTCCCGTAAAAGTCAATGGTGGATTTTAATAAACTATTTTTTATCCGCATAACACGGCCAATAACAAAGAAAATACTGTACCCAACTTGGGACCTAGCGCCAAGAAATTATAAATAGTCTTTCTTTAACAATAACAGTGTTTCTTATATACCTAACGGGGCATGTAATTTATTCTCTGTGTTATCCTGTTTTCATATACTACCTGACAGACATCCAAAACGGCCCAAGATCTACTTAAATATGAAGATTAAAAAATAAGCCTGTGTAGTATTCTGTTGTAGTATACGTTGCTCGGATGATGTGGAGTTTATTTAATATAAAAATTACATATAAGACTGTCAACTCCCACGAAGGTAATCGTTGTTCTCGTAAAATAGATGAAAGATGTTTCTTTGTATATATGTTGAAGCAAATAAGTTATATACTGCGCATATTTTTTTTTCGAATTTGAGACATGATAACTTCCTAATTATACGATCTACTAAATGTGTTCAGTTCATTTCAATAGGCATCTAGAGATTTACTATTTCGAGACCACTAAATTAAGATACCTACTATGGACCTGAAAATAATATTATGCAAAATTACAAGAAATTCAACCACGTCCATTAGAAGAAACTTTTTTATTTCATTATTGACAGTAAGATAACAACAATATATTTAAATTAAGATTAAAATGTAACTTCCTGAAACTATAAAAGTACTAATAATGGCCATTACTTTCGGTCTCCGTTAAGCTTTAACCGTCTGCCAAATCATTGATGGTACAATTGCTTCCATGGCAACTAAATCAGTTTGACTCACGGTTTACGTTTAATGGAGACCGAAGGTAATGGCCCTAATAGAATCAACTATATGTATAATCAGGAAATACTAGTAATTATTTTAACTTTTATAAACACGTATCATAGATAAGTATAAAACATGTGCCGAATTGGGCAAAATAGCTTCAACAAAAGTTTATGTAGAATTTGTATTCTATTCAGTGCACGTACTTTGATTTTCAACGGCTACCCTATTTTTTAGAATGACGTCATAGACAGTTTTTTTGCATAGATAACCCTGTATATTCTTACATTTTCAGATGTACACTTTTTCATCAAATATAATGATATAGGGTTTAGTGGGTGTGCGACTTGTAGTTTTTAAATATTAAATAAAATAATAATATAAAGAGTAATAAATATTTATTAATTAATGTATGTATATCATTCTTATAAAAATATGAGACAGAAAGAAAATATGTCGATTATGAACAATACAACTGTTATCATAATATTACCATTATGATACCAGTCGTGCTGTACAACTAATTTTCTTTGTGTTAAATCAACATCACTGGCCGCAAATTCGTCGTGGAGATTTCTTAATAAATGTATTTTTAAAACAGCTATTATTCTTTTGCTGCTTGAGCACTGTATTTCTAATATAAATGAAACGGAATGACCAAACTATGATATCACCAAGTAATATAAAACGGTATCCACATTTTATTTTTATGTCACAATTACTTCCACATCCACATCGTGGATTGGAAGTATAGTAATCGTAAAAGAAAATTCAATTTTTCTTTTCTTGAAATAGGTTTAGAATGCCATGAAACGCCGAGATTTTAAATTTGAATGGAAAAAATTTCTGTCTGTCGATCTGTCTGTTTGTTTTTTGAACATATTCAATGAAGGTTGGGAGTAAATAGGGGGAAATGAGTATATCAGGCTGGTAAGAGTATAGAAACTTGAAATTTTTATTATAATTTTTCCCATCCCCCCACCACGCCTCGCTCCATTATTAAAGGGGTTGATAAAATAAAATTGAGATATTCACTTGAAAATTGTTATACGTATATATTATAATGGCTTAAGGAACTAGACTATATTTTGGGATTATTCCGTTGAAGGGTTCGGGGTTAAATAGGGTTAAATAGGGGAAAATAAGTAAAGCAAGCTGGTAAGAGTACAGAAACTTGAAATTCAGTGTATGTACTAGAAGCCAAGGCCTCCGATTTTTTTTATGTTTTTCAACCTGCCCCCCACCACCCCTACTCCATTATTAAAGCGGTTGATAAAATAAAATTAAGATATTCACTTGAAATTTGGTATACGTATATATTATAATGACATCGGGAACTAGATTATATTTTGGGATTATTCCGTTGAAGGGTTATACTAGAAGCCAAGGCTTCATGTTTTTTTTATAATTTTTTCCATCCCTCCACCACGTCTAGCGTCGTTTTTGTAAAACTTCTGAATTTGATAAATTTTGGTATGTAGATTCATATTGTTGAATTTTTACGACTCGACGCAGACCGACGCCTACTCTCGCTTTTGTAGAACTTGTATGTTTGATAAATTTTGATACCAAGATTTTAATTTTTGCATTCTTACGTCTCGACACCGACCGACGCCTAGCATTGTTTTTGTAAAACTGGTGTATTTGATAAATTTTGATACCTAGATTCATTTCTCATAGTTTTACGAGACCCATCTCTTTGTGGAATATTAATGTAAAGCCTATTACAATTACTCCGAGATGTGTAACTTCTTAAATTTTTTATCTGCAGCTTAACAAAAGTTTGTAAATTTCTAAAGTTCTTTATTTCTATCCTCTGTACATTTTGCAGATTTTGTAAATATCATGTCAGGCTTGAAAGCTAACAAAGTTCATATCCAATGTCTTAACGAAGCTTCTTCTGTAAATTTTTTTATGACATCTGCTCCAAATATCAAAATTCTGACCAATTATTTCCGGATACTAAAACGCAAATATAGTCAAGAAGATTACCCTTAAAGAAACTTGAAAGGAAAATCTGGATGTGGAAATAGTGATTCCCTAGGTAGCGGGTTTTTTTAAATTTATTATATGGTTTACTATAGTATTGTTAGTTTGCATTGGCTACAAAAATAGACCTAGGATATTTATCTAAAACTTGATCATTATCGTCGTTTTAAAATACGATCTAACTTTCATAAATTTAATACTGACTGATTATAATTATACTCAAATCGATTTGTAACTCAGTTAGAACATTGCCTCATTACTTGTAGCTGTGTCAAAGAGGGTGTTTTATTATTTTGATTAAATCTGCCTCATAGTTTTCTAGTTTGTTTATAAGCATTATTATAATGAATGTTTCACGGCACCTTGACGTAATGATATACAACCCTGCTTTAATTAAACATAAGTAATCAGAAACTAACATCTTGACACCCCTATTTGAGCATATTCACGAAACCTAATTTAAATAATTACTTTATAGTTTCCAAATTTTGAATTAGATTAGTTAACTATTCCATATCCATATACATTTTACTTTCATATTTATTCGCCTACTATCTATCCCTTGCCAGCTGTCAACTTTATACGTAATTTACGAAAATCTGAAATAAAAAATCATCTTAACAAAACGATCACCAAAATTACGAAATAAAATTTCATATTACGTAATATGGATATTAACAATTTTTGTGAAATAAAGTTTTTGTAAGGGATGAAATGAATAAATAAAGGTTATTATTGCATGCATGCAGAGGAAATATAATCGATTTTGAAATGCTTCTCCATAACGTTTCCAACAACAAGCTTATTAAGTTTAACATTGAAAGCGTAATTCTTTGTTTAACAACATCCAAGCATTTCCTATATGTTTCATAAAGCTATTCTCTGAAGCCTGCACGTATCGCGCATTCCAATAAGCAACAGTTAGAATGCTTCTTTGTTTTGTAATGGAACTTCTCAAGATGTTCATCGCTTAATTGCACTTCAAATTAACTTCTCACCCTTTAAACACGCTAAATTCGAATCCTTAAACTCAATTTAACATTAATAGGATAACTTCCAGGTTGAGTTATGCGATATTTAAAAATTTAATGCTCAAGTGCTCGTACATTTAGCGGTTAGTGCAATCCACAGGGATTTAAATTCGAATTAAATCCAATGCATGTGAAATTCTATATGCAAGTAGAATATTGCGCACAAAATAGAATAAAAGGTAAAATTTCGCAGGTTCGCTCAGTGCAGTAAAATTGAAACAACCGCCCAAGGAACTGATTTATCGTTAATATGTAAGGGTAGAATATATTGAGGTTCCCACAATTATTTTCCTAAACCTTTTGCTTTCTCTACAAAATATCGAGAAAAAACGTTTTAAAGAAGAACCCTACAGCCGGTTTCAATATAAAGTTAAGTGATGATTTGTAAACGAGAGGTTGTGAATTAAATTTATAATGTTGGTACTAGAAAAATGGGTAATGGTTACGCGCCCTTCCTGGAAATAAATATATGTTTTGGTTTTTTTTATAGTATAATACTAAGAAGTTTTTAGTACGAGTTTTTTAGCAGCGTGTGGGTCGAGCGCGACTCATACAGTAAGAGAGTAGGCTTAGATAGATATATAGTCACTCACGCCGCTGAATAGTTATAGTTTTGTTTCAGTAACAAGTGAATTATAATATTTATAATAATTTCTTTTCTTTAATTAATTTAATAATTTGCCATACATTAATTGTGTGTGTCGGGGATTTGCGTATTTTCCTTTTGGCCCTCCTCTGTCCCTCCTATTGCCTGGACCGACATCGAAGAAGGAGAACCCATCGAACCTACTGGGTAAGTTTCCGACACATTTTTTCTTTTCATCCTAAATACAGTTCACTTTTTTATTAGTCGCACCCGCTGAAAGGGGTAGGCCCATTCAGGTAATATGCACAAAATGTATGAATTTTTGTCAAAGTCACGTCACCTGCTGTCAAATATAAATGTCAGAAGCGATTTATGAGTTAGTGGTTCACTATTAAGTATGTAGTATTTAATGTTTGCATTTTTGTATAAATAATATCTTTATAGGTACCATTTATTCTACTATAAAACATAGAAACGTTTCTTTTAACAATAAAAATGTGTTTTATTTTAAGTATTACATCATGGATAATAAAAGGTGCGCAAATTTTTCTGCGTGTTTGTAGAATGGGCAATTAATTCCTCAAATACAGTTTCCACTGTTCTAGGGGACATGACGGTCTCAATCTATTTAAAAAGTCCCTTCGATCGTCCTCTTCAAAAAAGTTTGGTATATACCGGATTACCTTGCGCCTCCTTGGCTCCTCATCACAACTATGAAAAAATCGGTAAAGGTATATACACAGAACTTCCCTCTTTATTTGTGCATGGCGGTCACTCTAAAAAATTAACAATTTGAGCAAAAGTAGTGTTAAAAAAAGATTACAAATTTAATAATAAAAAAGAAAAATAGGTTTAGAATGCCATGAAACGTGAACATTTTAAATTTGAGCAAAGAAAAAAGAAGTTTCCATCCATTTTAGTGGTAAATTTTTTTCCAAAATTGTTGGTGAAAAAAAATTATCAAATTTTTTTTTCTGAAATAGGTTTAAAATGTCATGAAACGTGAAAATTTTAAATTGGGGCAAAACAAACATTTTTTTCCATCTATTCTAGTGGTAAAATATTTTTCCAAAATGGTAAAAAAAAAATTTTTCCAAAATAGGTTTGGAATGTCATGAAACGTGGAAATTTTAAATTTGAGCAAAAAAAATATTTCAAAGAAATTTTTAACAAAAAAAATTTTAAATTTGTTTTTGTTGAAATAGGTTTGAATGCTTGAACAAAGAAACAAATTTCCATCTATTTTAGTGGTAAATTTTTTTCAAAAAATCGGTAAAGTTATTTACACAGAACTTCCCTCGTTATTTGTGCATGACAGTCACTCAAAAAAATTATTAATTACGAAATGACATTGGGAATAATAATCGGAATATAATTATTAGTATTATTACAAAGAAAACCTGATAACTTTTGGTCAAAAAAATATACAGAGTGTTCATCCAACAGCAAAAGTTCAATATACTAAATAACAGGTGCCAAATATGGAAGGCTTGCGCAAATACCTTTATAAATGTCCACCATGACTCAATTATTTCTTGGGATGCCATTATTCAATAAAAGTATATAATAGGATATGCCAAATATTATTGCCATCTCTCACATTTTCAATCACACATTCACGTAATGGAGTGGAAGTATAGTGGTGATTAAAATATAGAACAAATTTTCAAAAATGTTTTCTGTCTATTCTAGTGTTAATTTTTTTTCCAAATTGGTGAAAATATGTTGCAAATTTTTTTTTCCGAAATAGGTTTAGAATGTTATGAAACGTGGAAATTTTAAATTTGAGCAAAAAAATATTTCGTCTATTCTATAATGGTGATAAATAGATTACTAAAACATGTTCTCATTTTTTTTTATTTTTCTAAAACATTTTTAAATTTGTTTTAATAAATTTGGAATGTCATGGAAACGTGGAAATTTTAAATCGGAAAAAAAATTCCATCTATTTGTGGTAAAATTTTTTCAAAAATTTTTAAATTTTTTTTATTTTTCTTTAAATAGATTTAGAACGTTATGAAACGTGGAAATTTTAAATTTTGAGAATAAAAAAATTCACCTATCTTGGTGGTAAAAATTTTGTCAAAAATGTTGGTAAAAAATTTTCAAAATTTTTTTTCTTTTAAATAGGTTTAGAATGCCATGAAACGTGGAAATTTTAGATTTGAACAAAGAAAAAAACTTTTTTAAGTGGTACAAATTTTTTCAAAAATGAAAAAAATTTTCAAAATTTTTTTTTTTCTGAAATAGGTTTAGCGCGTCATGAAACGTGGAAATTTTAAATTTGAGCAAAAAAAAATTTGTTTCACTATTTATTCCGTTTAGACGGTCCACCCTGTATATTTTTCAGTGAAAATTCTACCAGTTCTTCGCTGGCAGTAGGGTTAACTACCTACCAAATTTGACTGCTCTCCGTCAAGTAGTTTTTTAGTTAATGCACCAACAGACAGACAGACAGACAGACAGACAGACTGACGGAATTGAAAAACCTATATTTTCGGAATCTACGTGTTCTGAAACGTCAGAATCCGAAAAAATCTCGGAGGGTGATTTTTTCTCGAATACAATACTTCCCTTCGGTATGCGAGGGAAGTAAAATGGTAAAAAAAAATTTTATTTTTTTTTTTTTTATAGGTTTAGAACGCTACGAAACGTGGAAATTTTAAATTTGAAGAAAGAGAAAAAATGTTTCCATCCATTTTAGCGGTAAAAAATTTTTCAAAAATGTTTGTAAAAAAAATTCAAATTTTTTTTTTGAGATAGGGTTAGAATGCCATGAAACGTGGAAATTTTAAATTTGAACAAACGAAACACTGAGCTGGTTGAGTTGTGTTACTAAATGTGTCCTTGAGGACAATACTAGCTGCCAAAAAATCTACAATTTATTCCGAATAGTGCCCTTCCTCGGGAATCATAATTTAATGAAAAATTAGATTATTATAGTTAGCCGACTTTAGACACTATAACAAACATAATGGATTTTTGTTGCGTCATATTGTAAACAAAGCAAAGTGATGAATAACTTTGCTAATTTAATTATGTCATAATAGACCCTAGGTTAAATCTGCTTAGTATACAAAAGTTAGCTTTTATCTACTTAATCCAGCTAAAATATTATAACCCAGGATGAGAGTGATTAATCTGATGGAATAAAGTTGTAAAATATCTTAATGCCAAGCTCTATAACTTTTAGTATAACGACATTTTATAACTATTTTATATGCACTGTTTCATATATTCTGGATGTTACCGAAGTAACTTTAGAACAGTCCATGGAAATAAAAATACAAACACAAGGAAAAAATGGACGTTAGAGGTGTTTCAGAATCTCATGAGCCGCGAAATGCGCAAAAGGCAAAGTTTAATCTGAGTTATAAGTATGTTTTTGAAGACACTGGAGGCTGCTTTGCTGTATACATAAACAAGAGCTCGGGATAAATTGTAAACAATAAATACAATATTTTTAAGAAGTGTAACTGAGTCAACAGGACGGATTATGTCTCTGCGCATATGAAGGTCACAGCTCATGAGGTTTTAAAACACCTCTAATATTATATTTGATAACACTGTTCCTTATAATTTAATTTTTATAAAATGAAAAAAAAGAAGCAAATGTATGAATTATTAGCAACATAACGTGTAGAGTCTTCAATGTTTTTTTGTATTCCATTTCCGTTCTTTTTTATTAAATAAGTAAGTACTTTTTTACTCACCGCTACCAACTGCGCTATCATACAATTCAAACCGAAACATAAAACAACGTTGGAAACTGTATCAGCACAATTCAAAGTAACTGCAATTGCAACCCACGTTCTTATATACTATTTTGTTTTATCCTCACTCTAACATACGTGATACATGTTTGAAAGGCTGTTCTTCTGGTTCTATTTATCAGAAGAGTTTACATTCATTTTATGTACAATTTTATACGTCACCAAAGTAAATATAGACATTTTTGATGTAGCTTTTATCTCATAAGCCAAAATCAAGTTGTTGCCTAATTACCCCAAGTTAAGTCTCTGTAGAGCGTACTTTGAGGCATCATAGATTCGGATTGATTAGCCATAGTCTTTCTTTAGCCCATTCTTTTTGTTATTTCATATACATCATATTATTGTATGTGTATTTTTGTAATCCGATGCATAGTTGCCAACTTACATAATGCAAATTAAAAGCTAGATGGTTTCAGCCAGATTTAACTATTTCTGTAACATATTTTAAAGGCTATAACTTTCATTTCATTTATCCCAAGAAGTTTATTTGATACTTATTTAAAGCAGAGTTCTATACGTAAAGAAACTATATTATTTATATATCGATATTTCTCATATAAGAAAAAAATTACTAAAATGACCAGTTAGTTGTTGATAATCTTTAAATTCAATTATTATTCACTAATTTGTATTTCTTTTGCCCTATTGAAAGTTAATTTTTTTCATGTTTTAAGTAAGGTCTACAATATATCTCCTAGTTGAGGAGATCTGGCATTTAAAATATACTCACTAATTTTGGTGGATTTAGAATTAACACATATTTTCTATCTTATGCATTATGATGTATCACCTCCCTTATGAGTTTGTTTCTTAGCTGTGTTATGTTATACACTTAAAAATAAACAGAAACAGAACAAAGAAATCTAGTTGCACGTAGTAACCACTGAAAAGAAAAAAAATACTCATTTGCCAAGTGATAAAAAGTAGTGGACAATACTTACTTTAAAGAGAACTTTGTAAAGGGTATGTTCTAAAAGTTTTCGCAATATTTGAACATCGCATCTGACAGCCAAATTTTGACATAATTTTAACTCTTCAGTAAAACTTCAAGTAGTAGTTCATGAATCCGTGATCCAGTAGCTAACATTTTTATTTGAAATTTAGAAATATTAAGATCTTCTTTAACTGAGAACCAAGTATTTCTCCATTCTCAAATTGATTGATCAGAGTATGGCAACTAGAATATATAATTTTGCTTAAATTCTTTATCCTGTGTGGCGTTAAAAGAGTGTTTACGGTGTTTATTATAATAATGTCCAAGTTATTCGAAGGTGGGCCACCCTACGAGCGACGTAATTAGCGTCACTGGTTTAACCTGGCTAACACAGTAAAGATACGGAGAGCGAAGGGCAGTGAGTTCAATGCTTGGGCGCCAGATTAACTAGTATAAGACAAGAAAAAGAAAAGCTAGAGGTAAACAAAAGACATATATTACATAATAATATATACAATAGTACTATATTACAATCTGCTTAATGACAAGGTAAACTTGAGGCGTTTGCGAAAGAAAAAAAAAAACATATTACAAAAGATGTCTCGTAACGTTGCCCCAATGCTCATAAATCATATATTACAACGAAATGCCAGTGGCTTTAGCATTACCCAAATCCAAGGTAAACTTGAGATTTTTACAAGAGACAAAATAAATATATTACAACAGATATGTCTCTTTAATTATCTCAAAATTCATAAACTTTATACGCACTCGTTATAACAAAATGCACCACTTCTTAAGAGTGAATTATTTATTATTTGTTTGCTTATAGTAATGAAACATATTCTTTATAGGATTTTGCAAACAGCGGGAAAGAAACTATCTGTGAGAACTAAAAGAAAAACTATATGTAAAAACTATTGATGAAATCTTTGCATTCTTTCGATAACCTGACTTCTGGTTATGCTAGCAAATCAAAATCCTAAAATAATTTTTTCCAATTTCTTCTTTGACATTCTCGTTATAACACTAGCATCCAATATAGTCCCCTACGTCTAATCAGATTAAACTAGTATTTACATGTCCCCCTACGGTATGAAGATTCAGTTGAAGATGAGAACAAAGGCCTAAAATGAAAAAATGTATTTACTTACCTTATAAAATTGCAGAGTAGCTCGAAATTTATAGAATTTCATTATATTTCTGGAAGATTGCTAGAGGCCAACGTCTGAAATTTTTTTAGGACATCTTCCTCAAATATTATATTATTAAAATTCTATGAACAATTATTTCTACATGCTAAAGTGTAATTATGGTGAAGAGTTTTTCCTTTAAAAAGACTTGGATGGAGAATCTGGATATGGAAGTAGTGATTCCTTAGGCATCGGTTTTTTAATCAGTAACTGCCAGATGAGAAGTAGTTAGTAGTAAAATTAAATTGGAAATAATGTTGCTGCAAATTGTTGGTTCAGTTTGAATTTAAAAAAAAATAAAGACAGTGAACGAGATTTATCATTATGGAGAAGGAGACGGTGCTATAGAATGCTTAAAAATAACGAGTAGAAAGAAATTACACTTGAGCCCTGTGACTGATTGACTAAAATTTCACTTCAATATAAAAATTCACTTACTCCTGAAAGATAATAATCAAAAGGAATATAATAATCCGACATCAACTTGTTCAACCTTAGAAAATCAAGCAAATTCAATATTTCCATCGTATATTAATATGTGATGTGACTTAAAAGCTAAAATAAATAATTTGAAAAATCTGCTTTCAAATTTATTTATTTAGTATCATTAAAATCAACACGTAATATAATCTGCGAGCCGCTGGCGTATTTAATTAATAAGTCCCTTGATACTAGCGTGTTTTCTGAAGTATTTAAGATAGCTTGCGTAATTCCTCTTAGGTCTGATTCCAAACACAGAGTTATGATTTCAATTTATCTTAAATGTTTTTATATTATCGAAGTTTGCATCTTTTTTACGTATGAATATGTCAGGGGCTGCTATTTTCAATATTACTATTTAACAGTTCAACACTACATCCGTATGTATTTACCAGATTTTTATTTGTTGTTATATCACAGCAACTTCTGACCAATTTAACGTACATAAGGAGACAAATCTCAAGAACGTAAAAAAGATGTAAGCTAGGTTTAATTCGTATATGACATCAGAACATATTATATTAAATTGATTTAATGAAACCATTCTTGATTTAATTAAGAATAATATTCCATGTTATTTCATACTCTACTCTTTACAGTTAATTATTTATGTTTTAGTTCTTCAGTCAATGTATTTGTCTTGGGGTCTTTTTAAACTAAACATGCAAGTGACCATCATGTATTATCATATCACAAGATCTACACACTAGAGTAGAGTTCTTCTCGTCCTCGCCTTCTGTATACTCGCTTCCGTATTCTGTTTCCACGTCAGGCTTCTGTCCATGATAACGCCAATGTACTTGACGGTATCGTGCCATTGAATGTTGTCGCCGTTCATGGAGACGTATCCTGTGGGAGTTTGCTTCCTCACTCTCTTGAAGAGTATGGCTTTGCTCTTCTTCGCATTGACGTTGACTTTCCATTTGTTGCACCACTCTTCCAGAAGGGATGCTGCTTTCTGGCGATTGCGGGTGGCAAGTCTTGTGCTCCATGATCTTGCGATGGTGGCCGTGTCATCTGCGTAGAGTACTAGAGGCGACGGCCTCAAGTTTCTTTATAATATTTTCCATCCCCCCACCACCCCCTCTCCCTTGATAAAATTAAATTTAGATTTGACTTGAAATTTGGTACACGTATGTATTATAACGATATCTGAAACTAGATTATGTTTTGACATGGTTGCGTTGATGGAGTGGGGGGTAAGTAGAGGTAAATAGGGAAAAATAAATAAAGCAAGCTGGTAAGTATACAGAAACTTGAAATTCGGTGTATATCCTAGAAGCTAAGGCCTCAGTTATTTTAATAATGTTTTTCAACCCCCACCACCCTTACTCCATTATTAAAGGGGTTGATAAAATAAAATCGAGATCTGGAACTAGATTATATTTTGAGATAATTCCGTTGAAGAATTGGGAGTTAAAAAGGAGTAAATAGGGGAAAATAAGTAAATCAAGCTGGTGAGAGAAATTTGGGATTTGGCCATATACTAGAAACCAAGGGCTTAGATTTCTTTATATATTTTTCAAATCTCGCCACCTCTGCTCCATTATTATTCGGATTGATAACATCAAATTGAGATATTCACTTGAAAGTTAGTACACGTATGTATTGTAATGACATTTGATTAAGATGATTCCATTGAAGGGGTGGGAGGTGGTAGGTTGTGAATAGGGGAAAATAAGTAGGGTAAACTAGAAACTTCATTTTTAACGTGCATGGTAGAAACCAACGCCTCAAGCTTTTCTATGACATCTGCCCCAAATATTATTAAAATTCTATGACCAATAATTTCCACATACTATAGTGCAAATTTAGTCAAGATGTTTCCTTTAAAGTGACTTGGATGAAAAATCTGGATGTGGAAGTAATGATTTCTTAGTTATTGCGGAATTATCTCGTCGTAATTTTCAGTCACACTAGTTAAATTGGTCAAAAGAATAGGACCGTAACTTTTATTGGGTAATTAATTCATTTAATGCTGTTATATGGAGTGTCTCTATTATCCAGATGTGGATATTTAAATAAAACGGTTAGGTAGGTTGTTGTTGTAGGATTATATTTCCCAGCGGACAAACATAACAATTTCCATACCAAATGCGTATTATATTCCGCCTCGAGAAATTAGACATTCCTAAATGTTGTACAATCGTGTTAAACTGAAGCTTAAAGTGAGACTAGATTAACTGCATAAAATTATACGACCAACATCTTTTAAAATGCTTACCTCGACTGTAATAAAACGCCGATCTCCGGGAACTTAATTAAAAACTAAATTTAAAAAGCCATGTAATGCCACGGCGAGACGCTTTTAATGAGTTTAATACATTCCTAGGAAGTATACTAATCGTAACTCGTCCAGAGATAGTACTCGTTTACCATAGTCTCGTTTTAAGTACATATTTTAAGTACAAAGATAATATTGTATTCTTGCAAATTTTGCGAGGCGGATATTTCTAGCCACAGCTTGCATTAATTGCTGTAGAATATTGCATTATCAACTGAATCGCGTTCGGTCCTGATGTCTCGGTGATAATAAAAATATACTAATTCTTTTGATCAGATATATGGGATACTGTATACATAAACAAATCATTCAAATTTAAAAAAATATGATAATACATATAATGCATAATTATGAAATAAATTCATTTTCACTTTATTAATAATAATAATTAAAAAAATCACCCAGTTTGAGTGGTTGTAGAGGACAGAAGATGCGGTTTTGGAGCAATATTTTCAATCTACTATACCACCTTTTCTTACCTTTCAGTATCAAAAACAAAATTTTCGCCTATAGTATCGCTGCACTTCAACCTGTATTGATAAAATTCTTATAGACAGGTGTAATATTTGCTTTTGAGGTCTCTTTAGATCATAAGATAACTATAAGCGTATTTAAATCTAAACATAGGAAATTGCAAAAATCTCACTTAACATTTTGAAACACTTTGAATTTCACCTGTATTTATTTTATATAAGTTAATAACAGAACTAATTTAAACTAATTAAAAGTGAACAGTCTGCTTGTCCATGTATCTATCACGCCGGCTTCTCGTCGCGTTTCTTGTACCTATATAGTAGTGTTATCTTTGGAAAGAGAAATCTGTTTGTATTGAAATTTGTGGAGTAAGTTAACATTATTAGAAGAAAAAACCTTACTGTTGCCACAACCTGGGGGAGGTGGAGAAGAGCTTGCCCTTTTTAATAAATAAATTATTATAATTTTTACATGTATTTATTCAATCCACTACAATATGATCAAAATTAAAATGAAATAAAATAGAACAAAGCATATAAAATCATTAAAAATAAGACAATAAAATTATTTTTAAGTAAACAATTGCATTTCTTATAAAAATAGACAAATTCACTTTATTGTTTTAATTGCTAGCATAACCAGAATGCAGGTTATCGAAAGAATGCAAAGACTGGAAATTAATATTTTTACAGATAGTTTTACTTCCACATCCACGTAGTGGATTGGAAGTATAGTAATCGCAAAAAAATTTTCAAAAATTTTTATTCGTGAAATAGGTTTAGAATGTCATGAAACGTCGAGATTTTAAATTTGAGCGAAAGAAAAAATTTTCTGTCTGTCTGTCTGTCTGTAACCTTTTTTTGTCCGCACGTTCTCTCCGGAACGGTTTAAGATATTGACTTGAAATTTTGTACACGTATTTCTTTTTATTTCTCATAAAGCTTTTTCTGCTGTTTGCTAAGTCCTATAAAGAGTCCTATAAAGAGTACGTTTTATTACAATTATGATCAAACAAAAAATAATTCACTCATAAAAGTGAATTTACATTTCAAGTAACTCCATTTAATGACATTACAAAGAAAATTAAAATCGCAATTCTGTTCATTAACACACATTTTTATATTCAGAAAAATAGCGGAGATAAATTAAGACTTTACGTTCATTAAATTTGAATACGCCACTACCAGATATGCGGGTGTTATTTATCGAGTAGATTTTTTATTTGATATTGTACAATCTATCAAAAGAACTTTTGGAGTGGGTGTGGCACCCACGTATACTCTCGCTTGGAATTGTGTTACCTTTAAGTAATTCAGGAACCATGATTTTCTCCTTTGGACGCCTTATTTAATATCAGCCTTAAATCGTGATTAAATATTTTATTAACATTTGCAGCACGCTATGTTTTAAATTGAAATTTTTAACGTAACAATGGGACACAATATAATGAACTTTCTTGATATTAATATCAGAAAAATAAGGATTTACTTAGGACTGAATATCCCAGTTTTTTCGTAAGAAATTGGAATGGGGCTATGTATTTCTTTTTGACGTGGAATATGTATTTTTTTGATAAATTCCATTTAAAAAGTACACATGTTTTCAATTGTATGATTTAGTAATTCATTATTACTAAAATAATATTAAAACATGATTGACAAAATAGTACTTTGATTTTGTTAAACGTTCTTTGGATTGGATTCTATATAAACAAAAACGTAATAGATTTAACTTGAGTAAGTCACTTACTCAGCATTAGTAACTTCTAGGCATCTTCTAATTATTCACAATGTCTTATCAGACGTTTTGTGACTCATGTAATATTATATTTGGCCTCCTTTTGCCGTATAGTGTATCCGACAGCCTCACGACATCTGTTGCGCCTGTGAGGCGTACAGTCTCACCATAGCCCGTTGATGTTAGCGCTTTGGTGGCATCAACCCAACGTTTTGGTGGTCTTCCTCTCCGCCTCTCGCCATCTCGTTTCTCTTGGACAATCAAACATTCTATATCGTCCTCTAAACCCACATTTCAAACGCATCAATATGCAGTCCTCTACCTTCCTAATACTCTATGCCTCAGCAGCGTAAAATAGATAGAGAAAACTTGAGCCTTGGCAAGTCTTATTTTTGTGCGCATCGTGATATTCCTGACTGCTCAACTGGGAAGTTGCCGACTATAGCTTGATACATATATATTGTAATTATGCTATAAAAAAAAATTTAGAATAATCGAGATTCATATTTATTTTCTTGTAATCCAGATAATTATATAATTTCATACAATAACAATTTTTATTTCTTCTCTTCCAAATTTCATATATCTTGTTATTATTTCTTTTTTTATATATCCATAGTTACATTTTGGAACTTAATTTAAAAGCAAGTGAGCTGCCACACCTATCTTATCATCTGTATTCTTCACATTATTAACATAAACTACGAAAAATATAGGACCTGTAACTGAACCCTGAGGTAGTCTTGTTTAATCATTCTTTATTTCAAACTGCGAAAAACACAAAGCGCTGAAAAAGTACCTTCAGTTTTCTTGTTTGTCTTCGCAGTTTTCTGCATATAAACGAAGAAGTATAGTATGATAAATACAGGTACTTTTCTAATACCATAAATGTCACTCGTAAAGAAAGATTTTTCATACCTTTATGTTAGTAATTGGATTCTGAATATCAGCATTTCTGACAGCCCATACGTACATCCTTGTAAGCGTGATAACTTAATAAGAAGAAATCCTATATCATTTGCTTCAGTACAGTAATCGTACAAAAATCATGTTTTCTTTTTTTAATAGGTCTGATTTAGAATGAAGCTTTGAGATTTTAAATACAAGAGAAAACAGAAATGTCTGTTTGTCGGTCGATTTGTCATAAACAGACCGAAGAAAAGTTATTGACTATTTTTGTACGCACAATTACTCTGAACGGTTTAAGATATTGGCTTAAAATTTAGTACATGTATGTATTATAAGGCGATCTGGAACGAGATTATATCTTGAGCTTATTCCGTTGAAGGGCCGGGGTGTAAATAGGGATCAATACGGGTAAATAAGTAAGACAGCTAGAAGAGTTCAGAAAGTGGGGATTGGGTGTATCTACTAGACGTCAAGGTCCCAAAATTTTGTATGATATCTGCTATGAAAACAATGGAATAGGAAATCAGAAAGGTATTAACCATTTTAAGAAAAAAAATGTACACGAAGACCAAGAGTGCAAAAATAATATTCTACTAAATCTATTAAATCTACTAAAATAATCTACTGACAAGCGTTGCTGGATTATTAAAAGTAGATATGGTAATTATACTCTATAAAGTGAACTTATGAAGTCTAAAGTATTCTATAGAAATTTCAAGGGTTATATAAATCTTAAATAAGTTGGCGGGAAATATAAAGTTTATGCTTAACCCATTATTTTTCCTCAATATTTAGGATGTCAGTAAAATCGACTGAATAATGTACATTTTATAACAATATTAGTGCTTATTAATCGGCTTAATATTACTAAGACCTGTGTTGAATATACTAAAGTTAGAAATATACACAAAACTTTTGGTACTTAAATGTTAATTAAAGGATATTTTCTTGAGTGGAACAAACTTTTAGAATTTGAGCAGATTTTAAGTATAAAGCAAAGAACTTAATATTAGACGTTAATATATTATAATTAATTAATAGGGATCTGTGCTGGCAAAATGTTCGAAAACTTACGTATTGCTTCATGAATTATGAACAAAACTCAGTAAAAACTAAAACAATTTTATTAATACAAGAAAAGTCTGAAATGAGTAACATAAAATGAACCCCATATGTGAAGAGCAATAATAAGATTATTAAAATTAATTTCGCAATACAGCAATAGTAATCATAATGATCTTTATTGTGAAAAAATATGATAAATTATACACAAAAGTAGAGCGGTGTAGTATATATATACCGGGTGGCATAAAAGTATGGAAACAGCAGGATAACCTGAAGAATACGAATCCCAAAAATAACTTTAAATGCAAAAGTTGTAGGAAATTTCCCAGGTTATCTGAGGGTGACCTTGTATTTGACCTTGGCAGTGACCTACAAGGTCATTTAAAGATCAAGGCGATTTTTTTTAAATGGGTCCCCCTACTTTTAACCCCGGAAATAAAACCAGCGGAAAATGTTACGTTCGTACATGACCTCCGTCACTTTTAACATTATGGTGTAAAGATGTCCTTTACAGCCAGTTTTTCAATGTTGAGTTAAAGTTCGAGTTAGATAACTCTTACTCGCACCTTAACTCGAGGCTAAATTCGAGTTAACGTTACAACTGTTTTTCATTACTATTTCTCATTCGAGTTAGTTAACTCGAGTTGTGTGAAATATTTTGTTATGTTGACATGAGAAGTATGAATTTTAACCATATTTTCGGAATTTTACACAAGTATTCTAATGTCTTCTATAGTTCTGTGATGTTAAAAATGTTACATTAACCTAACTTTCTGTGATATTATTTGTAAAATGTAATATTTATATATTTGTTTATACAATTTATTTTAATGAGGTCACATTAATGATGGTCTGTTGATCGGCAATAGTGGCCATCCTGTGAAACCCTACCTTATTACGCCTCTTGTGTGGACCAGAAATAATACTGAGAATCTATTTAATTAATCCCACATCAGAACGAGAAACACAGTGGAGAGGAGCTATGTGGTCTGGAAGAGGAGGCATTAGCACTAGGGCTGCACCTTAAAATGGCTACCATACAGACAGTTGTGGATACAACAATTCTCCACAACATAGCATGCGATGAGAGGGAACCAGTTTCCTCATGTAAAATAAACATTGCATGTTAATATTTATACAACACAAGATAAGAAATACATATTCGTAGGATA
Source organism: Stenurella melanura (assembly GCA_963583905.1). Lineage (NCBI taxonomy): Eukaryota > Metazoa > Arthropoda > Insecta > Coleoptera > Cerambycidae > Stenurella > Stenurella melanura. The sequence goes on from OY757311.1 coordinate 1,438,835, forward strand.
CGAAATAATATCTTGCACTTCTTTTAATATATTATCTACTATTTTTACAGTTCTCGGATGCAAATGAAATCGCGTAAAAAAATCGTGTCGATCCCATTCTTCCAAGTGGTTTGGCCTATATCTGATTACCTTGGGTCTTCTAGCTTTCTCATCCCTGCTGTAAGCATTTACATTAAAATCATAGTCCATGATGTGTTTGAAAAATATCATAATTTATTTACGCCATAAAATAATGTTAGGTTAGTTTTAAGCCGAAATTTGTAATTAACTCATACCTCGTCTAGAGTTATCTTAATCCCGATTTAACTCGAGGTTTCAAGTTAACTCGCATTTGAAATACGCAACGGTGCGCTTAATCCAGAGTTAACTCCAGTACAAGAGTTAACTCGACATTGAAAAACTGGCTGTTAGAGGTCAATTTTGTAAGTCCAAAAGGTCAGATTTTCCGGGGTTAAAAGTAGGGTGTTCCATTTGAAAAGATCGACTTGACCTTCAATTGACCTTGAAGGTCACAACAAATCCAAGGACACCTTAAGATAAGTAGGGAAATTTCCTACAGCTTTTGTAATCAAAGTTTTTTCTAGGATACGTATTTTTCAAGTTATCCTGTTGTTCTCATGCTTTTATGCCACCCGGTATGTTAATACCGAAACTAGGTTACTCAGCGTCCGAGCGATAAACTCCATATTTCGGGCATGTCGTACGCAAATGCCATTTGTACATCTCTTTCAGTTATGTACCATACTTCTTATGAAAATATTGTTTAATGCACATACAGGTCTCTCAAACACTATTACGTTGTTTAGCGATGAATTGAAATGTGCGAATGTTTTAAAGTGAATTTAATTTTTCATTGAATAGATAGGTATTTTGTAGATAATTTCGTTTTAGTATTTGTATATCTGGCATAACCAGAATGTAGATTATCAAAAGAATGCAAACATTGAATATTTTCTTTTTCCTTCTTTGGGTCTTCCTGCCACATGTATGTTTCCTTTTCAAGCGGTGCTCGGGGAATCTACAAAATATCACAATTAACCAGTATGTTACTGGTAAATAACCTCTACGCCTGTGACTTTTACGTCAAAGGATCAGTTAGAGGTTGCTTTTTTAAATAAATAACACAAATAAGTATAAAAACTTGAAATTAAATATTTCGCCGACGTTTCGGAAATCTTGGTGTAAGATTGGGCGAACATCAAAATTATATCAGAAAAAATGAAATTCAGAGGTCCAAGATCTGCGAACACGCTTGGGAGAACGGACATAGAATAAACTGGGGCTCCGGAAAAAATTTAACAAAAGAGGCAGATAACAAAAAAAGAAAAATTAAAGAATCCGCGATAATATTATTGAATGAGGATAGATGCGTGTCGAATTGTTCCGTAGATGTCTGTACAACTTGGTTGCCAATATTAAAAGAACAACTTCACAAACTTAACATTGTATAAAAACTAAAAAAACTGTTAACTATATCAACAGTTCTATGTAAATAGTAAGTATCTATGGGTATTGAATATAACAAACATTCTTAGAGCTGTGTATTTATCATACGCAGCAAAAAAGATTTTTCAAAAAATGCCTTGAAAAAGGAAACAGATTAGATTTCCGAAACGTCGGCGAAATATTTAATTTCAAGTTTTTATATTTATTTGTGTTGTTTATTTAAAAAAAGCAACCTCTAACTGATCCTTTGACGTAAAAGTCATAGGCGTAGAGGTTATTTACCAGTAACATACTGGTTAATTGTGATATTTTGTAGATTCCCCGAGCACCGCTTAAAAAGAAACACCCTGTGTAGATAAATCATATTATATCATCTTGTTCTGGTTCCTCTTATAACATGTTAAATTTTAAACACTCTGCAGTTATAGGATTATTTTTTAATTCCTTGTCTCACTTAGATCAAGTTGTACATTTTCCGAGATATGTAACAATAAGAAAGAGCAAGTTTGATAATTATGAGCGCAAAACACAAAACGAAATGCAGGCTGAAGTATAAGAATAATTGTAATGAGCAGAACTTTTGTAACATTTTACTTAATCTTGGACTGCTAGCCAAGAAACTCTTTAAATATGCTTTTAATTTATATTTCGCTCATACCATAATTACAACGTTTTCTAGTGAAGTACATAATATTTCACGTTGAATTCTTAAAGTATGATAATTTTGATATAAATAAGTTATACTCCACCCAATGGCTAGAGCAGATTTTTCAGCAGCTACGACGCCATGTCAAGAGTACGTCGTACGTTTGTATAAAGTCATTTTTTATATTCAATTATTCTTATGCAATTGTAAGACGTCAGATGCGTGCTTGCCATATACGGCGTTCAAGTACCACTTGGGTCTGATCGTAGGTGCAAAACTTTAGAAACTTAAAAGCTGATTCTGCTGCAAATATAAGTCTGTAAGGATATAAAAAGCCTTTAGAATGCCATACAGCGACCACCGTGAAGAAAAATCCATAAGTACTACCCCAGTGTTCCATTCGGAAGCATGTGGGCACAAAGTGAATCACAGTAAGGATTCAGATGGTTGTAATTTTGAAAAGGCGTATATACAGTAGACGCAAAAGTTCTTCGATCATAGCATAGCCAGGCGAATTTACAACTTCCAACGAATGGTATATTATAAATGCATACGCATGCGTAACTAGTAATCGACTCGCCGCAATCTCACATCACATCAAACTCGTACTCAAGCTAGTACAATTTGGGAACTGAAAGAGTGACCTTGACGTTAAATTAATTCTAAAAAATATTTGAAACGACCGAAACAGTTCAGATGGTTAAGTGGTACTATCAAGGAAAGTCAAGGCGTCAAATGAAAAACTCATTTAATGGTGCATTTCCCGGCCGACCTTCACCTGCATTGTGGCGTTGTTTTGAAAGGTTTTATGTTGCCCAAGTTGTTCAAGTGTGGGCCACCCTACGAGCGACGTGGTTAGCGTCACTGGTGTAACCTGGCTAGCACAGTATAGATACGGAGAGCAAAAGGGCGTCGAGTTCAAGGCTTGGGCGCCATTGATTACTGAGTGTAATCAAGGAAAATTGAAGATAAAGATAAAGATAAACAAAAGACAAATGTTACATATGTACAATAAAACTATATTACAAAATATTATATTACAAAAATATGAGCTATCACAGCATCAGCGATACTGTATAGCAAAATATCACCAAAATATGTACAAGAAAACTATATTACAAGAAAATTATATTACAAGATACACTATATTACAGATTGCTCAACAGCAAGATAAACTTGAAACGTATACGAGACAAGAAAAATATATTACAAAAGATACGTCTCGTAACGTTACCTCAATACCGAAATCATATATTACAAGATATGAACATTTACGAGATTTAAACCGAACTATAATACAAAGAGGTATCTCGCAAATAATCCAACAAACAAACTATTTACAGCACTAGATATACTAAAGTGCAACACAAAATATATTACAAAGTAAGGCCTGGGGGCTACTTGAGAATATTACGAGAGACAAAATAACTATACAAAAAAAAAATGTCTCGTAACGGTATCTTAATACTCACAAAACATATATTACAACGAAATGCCCCATGGCTTTACCACATCAACTCTATATATACTCGTTCCACAAAATGCACCATGACTATTACCATATATAACCAAACAAATGTGCATACACGATACTACGATGGAAAATTTCAACAATGAATCAAGATAAAGGTAACTGTGAATTAAAATATATTACAACGAATTCACAAAACAAAATCTTACAAAAGACGCTTGATTCTACGATTTAAACTTAAGATACTTGGCTTTATGAACCAAAACTAGATACCTTGCTTTCATAAAGCAAAAACTACTATCAGTGAAAATAATCCCTTTTATGTGAGATAATAATCAAAAGTACTTATCTTTTGTTTTAAAAGTCCTGGTGAGAGAAATTCCTAAGTGCGCTCCTGTTCTGGGATGAATACGGATTTATGTAGGCTGATGTTGGGTACCTCCATTTTGCTGACTTGGAATTATTTACTTAGTAGTAAAATCTTTAAAATGCGCCATGTCGAGAAATTCCATAATAAAGAGAAACGTAGCATTGTAGAATTCATTTGCTGATTATTAAGAAAAGCTGAATATAGGTAATTGTTCACGAAGCAAAGGTGTAACATCGAGTTCACTTCGAAGTTAAAATGAAATTTGTAATTGTATATGAAAAGGAAAAGAACCTAAAACAATATTTTTATACGTTAGATGGTATTTAACGATATATAATTATTTAACTATTACCTTATACGTCTATAAGGTTCCTTCCTATTTTAATATCCCCATTACGGCTCAAGTGAAAGAGAAGGAATTTAGTCTAACGCGGCGTATTGTGACATATGTCCCGGACCGACAGTAACGTGGCTCCGCCCCAAAAAGTAGTTCTTTTATTTTAATGAAATATTTAATTAACTGAAGGATCTATATTGTTACTGATGGTTCTACGTTTCATGTGACTATCCGATTTTATTATAAATACTCGACTCAACTTCATTTTTCAGTTAGTTTGGTTTATTTATTTAATTTAATCTGAACATCATCGAGCATGCGCTGTTCAACACACCGATGCGTAAGCATAAGCTACTACCAACTTCTCATCTGTTTAGGAAAGTTCGATATAGTACCAGAGCATAGGAGAATAAAACGTTTGATTATTAAAATTTTTCTAATAAATGTTAGAAAATGTAACGAAGGATGCTTTTGTGCATTCCGCACGTTACAGCATTATCCACAATTTATAATATTATTCACAATATTGAAATACATGGTTGTGTTGATTATAAACAACATAAAAAATCGATTCCTCCCAATGAAGCCAGAGATGAAAGAGATATTATGATTTGTGCACTGGCAACCAACAACCCGGTACTTACTACTTCCCAAATTGCTGCTGAAATAGGTTCTACACCATCAACGGTTAGGTCGGTTTAAAAAAAAATAGGTACAAATCGTACGAGGTTCGGAAAACTCATGAAATTTTTGAGACGGGCAATATCAGAAGAATGGAATTTTGTGAGCAATTAATGGAAAAGGCGAATGCGGATGAACATTTTTTTAGAAACATTGTTTTTACCGATGAATCAACTTTTCCATTAATTGGTAACATAATTCTACTCGGACACGATATTGGTCGCGAGAAAATTTACATAAGTTTTGCGAACTTCGCACTCAGTATCCTACTACTAAAAACTACCAAACTAAATGTTTGGGTCGGTATACTGGGTGTACGTATTATTGGACCATTTTATATCGATGGCATCTGAAATGGCCAAAAATATTTGGATTTGCTTCAACAGCAAATTGTCCCTGGGATTCAGGAACTAGTAGGTGCTAGGTTTAATGAAATTTGGTTCCAACAAGATGGTTGCCCTCCCCATAATAGAGTTATCGTTGGGCAGTATTTGGAGGAACCATTTCCGAATAGACTTGCGCCTTGTGACTTCTTCTTGTGGGGCTACTTAAAATCAAAAATTTATGGTTTTCAGGAAAATAGGCCTAACAATTTGCAGGAACTTCAATTAAATATTGAAAACGCCTGCTTAACTGTTACCCCTGTTATGTTGGGTAATGTTCGCCAAGGATTTTATAATAGTTTGGGATATTGCTCAGCTCAGCAGGGAGGTCTATTTGAGCATTTATTACATTAAACTTGTTAGGTTTAAGTAATAAATGTTTTCCTTAACTCCATACATTTTTAAAAACTTTTAGAATATTGTTATTTTGTTTTACCAATTTTTAAGAATTATTTTTGTGTTGAGAATTACTTTTTTAGTTTCCAAATTATAAAATTTTTTCATAATAGTACCAACATTGATAATGTTTTTAAAACAAATTCGATGCCCTTGTCGTGCTCAATAAAGAACAAGCCTTCAAGATATTACTGCATCAGTGTTGCCAGATTATTTCATTTATCATGCAAACAATTTATATTTTTTAAAACCCAACTCTTAGTTACGTTTTGGTACGATAAAAAAGCAAATGAGCTAAACATAGTGATTTCATTGTTTAATATAAATTATAAAAATATGAATTTTATTTTATTTTAATCAATTAGATTCTATCATTCTACCAAACTTGAAGTCATTATGTATAAATAAAGTAGATCTGCCATCACTGGATACCTCATTGGATATTTACGATAGTGAGATTAGGTAAGTGTAAATTGTGCTCAACTTTCCTATGATCGAAGAATTTCTGCGTCTACTGTATGTTTAGTTTGTGATGCTAATAATATGAAGACCACTCTACATAAAGATTAAAAACGTTTCAAATCATATTTCAATTTTTGTTAATACAAATCAGACTTTAGTGGACTTTCTAAATCTTTACATTCTATACAAGATCATCGCACTTCCGTTATCCTTTTCTTTATCCTTTCCGAGCGGAATTATTTCAGTGTTGCCGGGAACCAGATATTTTTACTTCGTTGATTTTATTACTTTTCTGATTTTGTCGTTTTTTGCTGGATTGTGAAACTGTTTCAGTAAACTGAAGCCACAACACACAAGGCCAGACTAACACTGTCCACCGTAAAATAAGTACTTCTCAGGAAACTGATATCCCGATTTGATGTCCAGGTCACTCAGTCGCACACCAAGAGAGTCTCTCTCTCTCTCATGAGAGGCTTCAGAATTAAAGTTTATGTAAACATGACATTACCTCATCGCATGACCAAAGACCAAATTCGAGCTGAAATCAACATTTCACGTGAATTTTGCTTGAGTTGAAAGACCGTATAACAACGTTTAGAAAAACGTATTTTCAATATGGCGTATGACAGATAGATTTCTTTCTCCCTGCTTTAGAACTTGGAGAAATAGTCTCTTACTGACACACATTTCAATCAGTAATGAATATGGTAATTTTGCCTTTTGGTATGATAAATTTATATATGTATTTTTTAAACGGTTTATAAAACCGTAGTTAATCGCCATCGTAGCAATTTGTACAGCATTTCATCATCTATTCATTATTAATAGAATACTATTGCAGAAATGTGGTAACAAATTGTTGGCATTATTAATGGGTATGAAAGCCGCATTGGACAAAAGGATCATGCTATATGCGTTCAGGATCGACCTTGTTGTTTATTTACACACGTGGATACTCTTCATAAGAGCCCCGGAAATTAAAATCCCTCAGTTTTACAGTAATGACAACATTAATTGCGAAATAATCTTGTGTACATTGGCCTCAAGTTAGTTTATTTACGTAACCGCCATCACAAGTTTTGATTTTAATGGTGAAATATATTTTTTCATTTAGTCTAATTTATCTCGATTGGGAAAATTATGCGTTATGTAATAATTAATTTGAGTAGCATTCATTATTCAACGTTCAATTTATTTATTTATTTATTTAACAATACACTGCCCAACAGAGCATTCCAATTACAGGGCAGGAGATGATAAGTACATACAGATATATTAAAAAATATTAAAAGAGTATAAACAGAAATGTGGTAACGTGTTTTAATTTATACAGTTATACTCTTTACCTCAGCTACATAACAGTGGAATGTTTCAAACTGGTCTTGAAGACTATTATAAATATTTTCTTACTTTTTATTGGGTATTTTGCCACTGAAAAATATTTAAAAATTTTGATGAAAAAACCTCTGCGCCAAACGGATCAGACAGAGGTTGGTTCTTGAGTACTTGACTATTTCAAAAAGTCTCACACCTAAAAATATATAAACTAGAACAATGTTATAAACTAAAAACTCAAAATCAAAGCTATAGGAAGTTAACGTTTCGGAAGAGAATCTACTTCCGTTCTCAAAACTTTTTTAGCCGTCAACCATGACAGTTCTTTGTTTATGTATTTCCATAGTCACGTGAGACATTAAATTATATTTATCTTATTTTTACTTACTTCGTCTCTAAGGATGGGCAACCAACTAGTACAAAAATCTATTGAATAATTAGAAACGCATCTATCCTCGTTTAATAAAATAATCGCGGATTCTTTAAGTTTTCTTTTAGTTCCGTTGCTCTCTTTTTCCAAAATCTTCGCCGAGTCCCATTTAATTCTATGATTATTATCCCACGCGTGTTCACAAATTTAGGATTTTTCAAATTCTCCCCTTCTAGCGTAATTTCTATGTTCACCAAGCCTTACGTTGAAAGGTCTAGATGATTCACCTACGTAATGTTTTCCGCACTCACACGGAACACTATAAATACAATTTTTTGAACTTTGAACAATATTTGGAGGTTTGGTTCTTGATAAAACCGATCTCAGCGTGGAGCCCGTTTGAAAAACCGTTCGTACGGAAAACCTATTCCCAATTTTTCGTAATTTATCCGATAAACCATGTATATATGGAATTACTGCCATTGACCTAAATACCTCAGGCTGTGATAGTATATTCTCTCTACTACCAATGTTCAATAACTGACTATCAACAAAACTCTCAGGATATTGATTATTTAATAAGACAGTTTTTATAAATTGTTTTTCGTTCCTTAATATTACATCATTTGAAGAAATAATTTTGGCCCTGTCGTACAAACACTTAACAACACCTTTCTTAACACTAATATGTTGATTTGAATTGAAATTTAAGTATCTGTTTGTGTGTGTTTGTTTTCTATACACACTGGTTTGGTATGTGTTATCTAATTTTTTAATTAAAATATCTAAGAAAGGTAATTCATTATTATTCTCTATTTCTATTGTAAATAAGATAAATATATCCGAGAAACTAGTATTAACTAAAGGCTTGAATTATGCGTTAACGCCAAAGGCTATTCCTAAATTTGATATAATAACTGCAATTGAACAGGCTGCACAGAAGCTTCCATTAGATGATGCTAATGAATACCGAATTCGGTCTAAAATTGAATTAGAGAAACAATATAAGACTAAAGATAATTTAACATCCGATGAAAAACGTTCCATTTCATCTCTAAAAAATGATCGTAGCATTAAAATTTTACCAGCTGATAAAGGCAATGCCACGGTAATCTTAGATACAGCTATATATGTGTCACGCCCTATTTGGCATTAACATCTGGGGTAAGCAGGGAGTTAATTTACGGGGAACCGGTATATGTGGACACCCGGTATATGTGATTAAAAGAGAAAACATCCGTCATTATTCGTGATAAAATCGACAAGAGCGACCATGGGTTAAACAAGTCGGTACTAATAAGCTTGTGGTTAACCTATCAGGCAATAGATGGCGAACCTGGTAACATAAAATAGAATTTCATATTAACCATTGAAATAAATGAGTGATTCTCTTTTATAGTGCTAAACACATTAAAATACATTGATTTCAGCATTAATCCGGAAAGTACAAATGTTTACTCCATATGTCAGTTTTCGCAAAGTCCGAATGCCGATAATAAAGATCTCAGTAAGAAAACTTAAAGGTTGACAACGTGAATCAAACCTCCTACCAAAAATGTTGAATTAAGTGTAAAGTGCGCACATGAATTAGTTTTTTTTATATTAACTGAAGTTATAAATACCGCAGGACGGAGAGAATCTTCCTCTTTCTATTTCGAAAATTCATTAGACACTTGTTTCCAGTGTAATTAAGTCAAAGGCCACGTTGAGGCAAATCGATCTTGGTATCGGAGTTTAAGACTATAATTTCACCAGTTAATTGATAATTTTATATTCTCAATTTATCGATTCTTAAATCGGAGATATTTCAACAAGTAATTAACGTCCAGATAATCTGGGTAAGTTGTATTTTCACTTCTTTTTAGTTCACAACCATGTGTACATTTTGAGGTTAGCTTTACACTAATTTACATGTTTTTATCGTAGACGGTTTTGGAGAGGATTCATTTTTGGGCAACAAAAAGTAGTAGTTCCCTAGATTTTTTTTCTATGGTTTGATAGCCACGTGGGCAACCCCACCTAATTTTAACTCGTACAAGTTTTCTGAAGCGAAGTATACCGAGCTGTGTTTTCCTGGAGGATGTTCTGGCATAACACCAGACCCCAGATCCGGAGCACCTGAGATCTACGATTCTTCACGTGGGTTAACAAAAGATAAGTTATCTTTGTACAATTTTAAATTAGTGTGCTCATCCTGTAGTTTTAAGTAATCTTTTTTTATATTTTATCTTTCATCATTTAGTAGTTAACATTTTGCTTATCGTTCCTTTATTTTGTTATAGTGACTCCTTCAGAGAGATACTGTAGGGTGTAGATTTGTGGCCTAGAGCTATTATATATTTTTTTGTAGGGACTGGTGAATGCACCCACCTGGGGCATAGTTCACCCCGGTCGTTAAAACCTATTGTACATATTTTTTTGTTAATAATTAATAATACTCAAATTTGTCCAAAAAAAAGTAATCATTGTAATAAATATTTTTTTTACCTTACAGCATTCTTTCTATTTATTTATCCTCTCACACTCACCAAAATAGGATTTGTAAGGCCTAGGACCATTTATTTTTTTAAGTGTGTACGATCTTCACTTTTAGATCGTAACATATGATACAAAAATTACGAACTTGATAAATGATGGAAATTATTCCAAATTAAATAAAGATCCTACAAATTCTTTAGAAAACAAAATATATAGTATCTTATTTAAACACAAAAACGAATTTACAGATATTGAACGAAAGATGTTAACTCCACATCACAGCAAGCCTCCTCATTTCTATGGTTTGCCAAAAATTCATAAACCTGACATCCCCTTAAGACCAATTGTGAGTTCAATTAATTCTCCATGTAGTAAACTCTCAAAATATTTATTAAAAATCCTAAATCCTTTATCAGGTTCCTCCGAGTCTTATATTAAAAATAGCAAACATTTTTTGGAAAAGCTGTCAGAAAATCATTTTAACAATAATCATCTAATGGTCAGTTTTGATGTAGTAAGCCTATTTACAAATGTTCCTGTAGATAAAACATTAATAATAATTAAAAACAAATTGCAACAAGATGGGAATTTGACGAATAGAACTAAGCTAAGCATTGAAACTATAATGGAATTACTTACACTTTGCATTAAAACAACATACTTTCAATTAAATAATGACTTCTATCAACAAGACTTTGGGATGGCCATGGGTTCTTCATTATCTCCAATATTAAGTAACATTTTCATGTAAAATTTCGAGGAAAGTAATATTAATAATCTAGCTTATAAACCCATTGTATGGTGGAGATATGTAGATGACATTTTTGCTATATGGCCTTATAGTAAAGAATGTTTAAGTAATTTTTTGAATGTGATTAACGAAAAAGAATCTTCAATTAAATTTACAATAGAAATAGAAAATAATAATGAATTACCTTTCTTAGATATTTTAATTAAAAAATTAGATAACACATACCAAACCAGTGTGTATAGAAAACAAACACACACAAACAGATACTTAAATTTCAATTCAAATCAACATATTAATGTTAAGAAAGGTGTTGTTAAGTGTTTGTACGACAGGGCCAAAATTATTTCTTCAAATGATGTAATATTAAGGAACGAAAAACAATTTATAAAAACTGTCTTATTAAATAATCAATATCCTGAGAGTTTTGTTGATAGTCAGTTATTGAACATTGGTAGTAGAGAGAATATACTATCACAGCCTGAGGTATTTAGGTCAATGGCAGTAATTCCATATATACATGGTTTATCGGATAAATTACGAAAAATTGGGAACAGGTTTTCCGTACGAACGGTTTTTCAAACGGGCTCCACGCTAAGATCGGTTTTATCAAGAACCAAACCTCCAAATATTGTTCAAAGTTCAAAAAATTGTATTTATAGTGTTCCGTGTGAGTGCGGAAAACATTACACGTAGGTGAATCATCTAGACCTTTCAACGTAAGGCTTGGTGAACATAGAAATTACGCTAGAAGGGGAGAATTTGAAAAATCCTAAATTTGTGAACACGCGTGGGATAATAATCATAGAATTAAATGGGACTCGGCGAAGATTTTGGAAAAAGAGAGCAACGGAACTAAAAGAAAACTTAAAGAATCCGCGATTATTTTATTAAACGAGGATAGATGCGTTTCTAATTATTCAATAGATTTTTGTACTAGTTGGTTGCCCATCCTTAGAGACGAAGTAAGTAAAAATAAGATAAATATAATTTAATGTCTCACGTGACTATGGAAATACATAAACAAAGAACTGTCATGGTTGACGGCTAAAAAAGTTTTGAGAACGGAAGTAGATTCTCTTCCGAAACGTTAACTTCCTATAGCTTTGATTTTGAGTTTTTAGTTTATAACATTGTTCTAGTTTATATATTTTTAGGTGTGAGACTTTTTGAAATAGTCAAGTACTCAAGAACCAACCTCTGTCTGATCCGTTTGGCGCAGAGGTTTTTTCATCAAAATTTTTAAATATTTTTCAGTGGCAAAATACCCAATAAAAAGTAAGAAAATCTGAATATGCCACAAATAAACAATTACAGACAATACTATTATAAATAGTTCTCACACATTTTGTACAATGGTGAAAATTTCTGTATGTTAGTTCTGGGGGTCGGCAGATAGAATAAAGAGTTTTGTCTTGAACTTGGTCTAGGTGTTCGAAAATTTAGTAAACTTAAGATACCACTACAATCTGTTACATTATGTATTACTTTAAAACAGAAATATTTGTTGTGAAATAGTTCGGCGAGTCTCCAAACTCGAAAGCGAAAATCTGTTTAAAAATATAGTCTGGGGAAAACCAATAGCAGAATAGACACTGTCCTCCTTGTAACTTAAAGTGTTTAAGAAACGTCTCTGAATTGTCTTTATATTCTTATATGTGTAATGAGGAGACCAAATAATGACGGGTATTCTAATTTTGATCGAACAAAAGACTGATATAGTAGTTTCAGCGTGTTACTGTCGTTAAAATCATGAAAAAATCGTGTTATAAATCCCAGTGTTCTAAAACTTTCATTGGTTATGGTGTTTAGGTGACGATTAAAGTTTAGTTTACTATCAAATGTTACACCGAGATCGCGGAAGGTTGATGGACGTGTAAGCGTTGAATCTTCTAAACAATAACTAAATTCGACCAGCTGATGTTTATTGGTAAAAGTTAGAACATTGCACTTCCTTGCGTTCAACTGTAGTTTGCTCAAATTGCACCATTCATTTACTTTATCAAGGGCCGTTTGTAGAGCGACACAATCAGTAACATCATTTACTTTATTGTACCACTTCATATCGTCTGCGTATAAGAGACAATTGACACCCAGTTCTACTGTGATGTCATTAATGAAAATGTTGAAAAATAAAGGACCTAACACTGAACCCTGGGGTACACCTGAAGTACACCTTTCTTTATATACAGGAATTATCTTAGAACATTTCAGTGAATCGGGGAATACGTCAGATGTAATGGCCAGGTTGAATAAAAAGGTGAGAGGAATTGCAAACACGCTAGCACAATCATGTAAGTAATAGAAAGGCGGGAATTTTGTCAGGGCCCATCGTACATTTAGGCTTGATTTTTTTTAGCGAATTTAAAACTTCTTGCTCTGTAAACTGTTCAATTGCTAATGAAATCGATGTGTACGTTAATCGAGACGTTAATGTAAATAAGGTCATTAAATAAAAAAATTAATAAATACATTTTCTCTAAAGCAGCAGAAAATAGAGGAAATGCGCTAATTGCAAATGTGTTAAAATCGTAAGGAAGATTAATTCAAATTATGTGATACAACTTCCTTCGAAATGTTTATATTCCACCTCCCTTATAAACATATTTCAGAAATTTATTTTAGCAGAACCAAATAGAAGTGATAACCAGAGCTTGATCAGTAGGGATAAAAATTACTTACTGATTGACTGAGTCACTCAAGGGACGGAAACTACATGTATTATATAAGTATTTCGTGGGAGGTTATTCATATAATTTGAATCGCTCGTTCTTACAGATAAGTCGATTAATTTCTCAATTATATATTTAAAGAGTTATAAGCATTGACGTGGAAGCACCTACAGTCAAGGAAATGAAGCACCTGACTTTTATGTTAGATGGTGCAAAATGTTCCTCTAGATGTATAGAACAAAGTCAGGGTCGTGGGAACTGCTGCTTTTTCGATTTCCGGTCGTAAACTGGGACAGAAGTTAGCTGTTTCCGGTCTCCAACAATTTTTTGTTAAACTGAAAAAGAACCATTGGATTGTATATTTTGGACAATTCTAAGCATTTTTTGACTCTTGATATTTTTTACATAACCTCACTCTTCGCGAAATATAAGCGTTTAAAAAAAGTTTGATCGATTGTATTTAGGCTTCTTCTTCAAAGAACTATTTTGGGCTCTTATTATGAATTAAAACATATGGACTTTTTATTTTGGACTTATTTAAAGTATTTCTTGACTCTTGACATTTTTTACCTACCTTCACTTTTCTCGAGATATGAAAGTTAACAAAAAACATGTATTTAGGCTTCTTTTTCAAAGAACCAGTATTTTGGGCGCTCATCATAAAATAGAACATGTGGACTTTATATATTGGATAATTCTTAGCATTCTTTAACTCTTGACATTTTTTATCTAACCTCACCTTTCTCGAGATATAAGCATTTAAAAAATAATATTTAAGCTTCTTTTTACTTCCCTCGCATATCGAAAGGAAGTATTGTATTCGAGAAAAAATCACCCTCCGAGATTTTTTCGGATTTACACGTTTCAGATCACGTAAATTACGAAAATATAAGTTTTTCAATTCCGTCAGTCTGTCTGTCTGTCTGTCTGTCTCTCTGTTGGTGCATTATTTAAGAAACTACTTGACGGATAATAGTCCAATTTGGTAGGTAGCTGACACTACTACCAGCGAAGAAGTGGTTGAACTTTCACTGGAAAATATACAGGGTGGACCGTCTAAAGGGAATAAATAATGAAACAATTTTTTTTGCTCAAATTTAAAATTTCCACGTTTCATGACATTCTAAAGTTATTTCAGAAAAAAAATTTCAAAAGCAAGAATTATTTGAAATTTTTTTTTACTACTATACCAAAAGAATAAATGGTGGAATTTTTTTTTTTTGCTCGAATTTAAAATTTCCACGTTTCATGACATTCTAAACTTATTTCAGAAAAAAAAATTTCAAAAGCAAGAATTATTTGAAATTTTTTTTTACTACTGTACCAAAAGAATAAATGGTGGACATTTTTTTTTGCTCGAATTTAAAATTTACACGTTTCATGACATTCCAAATCTATTTCAGAAAAAAAAATTCAAAACTTTTTAAAATTTTGTTTACCAGTAGAAAGATGGGAAATTTTTTTTGCTCTAATTTAAATTTTCTACGTTTTGTGATATTCTAAACCTATTTCATATTTTTTTTGTGTGAAAATCCCATGACGATTGTATCATGTGTGTAGGCGGGAATTTTTTCGTTTTCTGGTGTTACCAACTTAACTATTAATTATTAGGTATTGTAGGACAATTTCCTAAATTATATAATCCGTAAAAAATTCATACAATATAAAATCTGAGTAATAACAGTTGTTTTATCTTTTAAAAATTTCTCAAAGTATAATTGGAGCCCTATAGGAATTATATTGCTCTTTCCCTTGGCCCTCTATCTACTATGCAAAAACAGGTGATTTTAGGCCTTTCTTGTGGTCATTCTTTGTAAATGTATTTACGCAAGCCTTCCATCTTTGGCACCTTTTATTTAATATTGAATTTTTGCTATCGGATGACCACTCTGTATATTTTTTTGACCAAAAGTCATCAGGTTTTCTTTGTAACAATACCTTCCGATTACTATTCTCATGTGTGGTTTCGTAATTAATAATTTTTTAGAGTGACCGCCCTGTATAAATAAAGAGGGAAGTTCTGTGTAAATACCTTTACCAATTTTTTTTTTCAAAAAAATTAGTAGTTGCGATTATTCATGAGCGTTTAGTATGGATTAAAACGTGGACTTTATATCTTGAGCAATTCTAAGAATTGTTTTAATCTTGACATTTTCTACCTAACTGCACCCTTTTTGAGATATAGGCATTTAAAAATAAAAAAGAACGTACATTTAAGCTTTTTTTTGTCAAAAAACTGCTATTTACGATTAGTATTTGTCTTTGATTATCAATTAGACCATTGGACTTTGTATTTTGGACAATTCTAAGCATTTTTTTACTCTTTACATTTTTTACCTAATTCCTTAGCGAGATATAAGATATTCAACGCTCTTATCTTGAGAAGGGTGAGGTTAGGTAAAACATGTCAAGAGTCAAAAAGTGCTTAGAATTATCCAAAATATAAGGTTCACACGTTTTAATCCATAATAAACGCCCATAAATAATCGTAAATACTAGTTTTTTGAAAAAAAGGCTTAAACATACATTTTTTATTTTTAAATGTCTATATCTCCAGAAGGGTGAGGTTAGATAAAAAATGTCATGAGTCCAAAAATGCTTAGAATTGCTCAAAATTTAAAGTCCACATGTTTTAATTCATGTTAATGATCAAAAATACTAGTTTTTATTAAACACAGAAATTAAATACAATTTTTTTTTTTCATTTAAATGCTTATATCTCGAGAAGGGTGAGGCTAGCTGAAAAATGCCAAGAGTCAAAAAATGCTTATAATTGTCCAAAATATAAAATCCAATGGTTCTCTTCAACTTAAAAAAAATTGTTGTTGACCGGAAATAAGAAACTTTTGTCCCAGTTTACGACCGGAAATCGAAAATGCACCAGTTCCCGTGACCTTATTCTGTACTGTAGGAACATTTTGTACTGTTTCACATTAAAATCAGGTGGGACGGAGTCTCATGTTGGAGTTTAGGCCTTTTTTCTGTTTCATTTCTTAGACTACTAATGATTTCTGACTAAACAAGATATTCGACACATCTGAGAAAATTATAGTATTCATTATTATTATATAAATGTCAGCTGACAGCTTTACCGTGGCTTGAAATTTGTATATTTTATAATAAGTCACTCTTAAATTTTGTATTTAATTTTGAATACGACAATATTCAGTTTTTTAAAAATACTAGTGTCAACTGCAAACATTCTGACACTTTCGTCAGTTTCGTCTAGCAAGTTAGTAGTGAGTCAACACAAATTGACATATTCTACCCTGTATATCATGTTGGAGAGAACTGACAAATTGAGGAATCCAGGCATCTCTTGTTTCTCTCAAATAATTGTATCATCAATATATTTCAGTCGACCACAGAATTACAAATGACAAACTTTACTTTAAAAACAGAAATTTCATATTTAAAATGTATGATTGATCGAGTTACCAACAAATAAAATGCCTACTCATTACGCTGATAAATAAATCAATAAATTTAATGAATGATGCAACACATAATCAGTCATTATTATTACAATATTTGAAATAATCGACATGAAACTGTGTTTCTATAGTTCTGTAAATTGAAATATGTGTAAATAAGAACCAGCATTTTTCTTACATTTCGGTTATTGACCGTCGCCAGGAAAATAGGATATAATTTAATAAGCGGTAATGTAAGTAATAATAAACGCAGATGAAGCAGCGCGAGCCGCAGGCGAGTGCTGCAAATCATCAAGTGTGCTATTATCATTACCGCAAGTTGAATATTATACTTTATCTACGATTATAACAATAAATATTAATGTAATAGTTTGCCAACGCCCAAACTATTCAAACATTTCAAACCATTCTATTTCATTTGGCGCGTTACATCGATTGGACAGGATAGACATGAAGTTAAAGGTGATTGGTGTAAAAATAAATCACTAGGGTGTAATGATTACCCACGCTATTTGTTTATGATAGTGTTACATGTTCAAAAGCAGTTGATTACTTAATATACGTATAATGTAATAAGAGTAGATTAGTTATTTACGTAATCATTTATGAAAATATTAATTTTGCTTGACGAATGTAACATTTGCCAAAACGAGCAAATTTTGCAAATTACGTAAGTCAAGTAAAATTATTCTTTCATAACGTGTTAAGTAAAAAATTATATCTATCCCGCTCTAAAATAGAAAAGAAATTGCAATTTATTTTGAATTCTATTTTACGGTTCCAAACATATAGTCCAGTCGGTAAATTAAAAAACACCACATAAATGTTAGTGCCAGGATTAAACTTCACAAAACCACAAAAAATCAGTTCTGGGGGTGCCGCGCAACCCCCCAAAGAAACCACCCCTTTGGTGAAAAAACCGTCATTTTACTGATAACTTGTTATCCGTTGAAGATATAAAAAAATTGCTCATTATAAAAAAGAAAGCTTGACTAATTACCTATCTAAAAAATTTCTCTTTTAGTTTTCTCGAAAGTTTTCGAGAAAATCGATATTGACAAAAATTTCAAAATTTTAATTTTTAATGCGTCCGAATTATCGTTTATTTGAAATTTTTTGTGCGCGGCCTATAGAAAAAATTGAATTGCTCGAAAACCAAACAAACTAGGAAGAAAATCAAAATGGATTTTCAAGGGAATATAAAATAATCTCTTGCGTTACAATTTTTGAGGGCTATTAATATTTATTAGTATATAAAAATAACAATATAATATAGTTATCTCTTTATTTTTCGTGCATCAACTATTCACAGGCCCATAAAAAATAACTGACTATAATATAACTTATAAATGCATTATCTTTTAGTTCAAGGTAGTACTTCAGTGCAGAAAAAGTTAGGAATAAAAATATTCACATTTACAAATTTAGCAGCATGTTAAAGTTAGCCAAAAAAGAATGCAAAAAAGCTGCACATTCAATTTTTTGATGATATTTTTTAATACATTTTTTAACTACTATATGGTTAGAAACAATAGGTATTTGATATATAAACTAAAAGAAAATGTTTTGAGCTAAATTTTCAAGATGTTTCGGTCTTTTTTTTATTTTTAGGAAACAATAAAAAATTGGTCAAAATTTGGCTAACCTCAACATACTGGCAAATTTGTAAACGTGAATATTTTTTTCCTAACTTTTTCTGCATTAAAGTACTATCTTGAACTAAAACATAATGCATTTATAACTTATATTAATATAAGTTATAAATGCATTATGTCGGTAACTATATTATATTGTTATTTTTATATATTAATAGATATCAACATCAATCAAAAATAGAAACACATCCCCTTTAAAACCCATTTTGATTTTTCTTCCTAGCATGTTTGGTTTTCGAGCAATTTAATTTTTTCTATAAGCCGCACGCAAATAATTTCAAATAAACGAAAATTCGTGTGTATTAAAAATACACATTTTGCAATTTTTTTCAAGATTGATTTTCTCGAAAACCATGGCATATACAAGAAAATTACAAGAGGACTTTTTTTTAGCCAATTAGTCATGCTTTCTTTTCTACGATGAGCAATTTTTTCATATCTTCAACGGTTAATGAATTATCAGTAAAATAATGCTTTTTTCACCGAAGGGGTGGTTTCTTGGGGGGGTTGCGCGGTACCCTCAGAACTGATTTCTGTGGTTTTGTGATGTATAATCCCTCCACTAACAGTTACTGAAGGAAAATCTCAAATATCATTTTTTGTTATGGAAATCTTTATAATTATTGGACTAATAGCTACGCTTGCAGTCGTACAACTAAATTTTGTATTTATCGCTTTACCGCATTACTACGGGTTAACATTTGTGCAAACAAACTTTAGTTGTCAATCTACTAAATTTTTTGAGGCAAATTAAGTCAAAAATTGTTGATTCAGACGTGGATATTCCATCTGATATAAAAGAATAGGATAATTTAGCAGCAAATTCAATAACACCTGGTAAAGTAAAAACATATGAAGAAGTATATAGGTACGAAATTTGAAAATTGGTGTCAACAAAAAGGAATAAAAAGATGTTTGTGAAAAGATTCTCTTAGCGTACTTCGAAACGATGAAAAACTATAAACCATCTACAATATGAACTACCAACTCAATATTAAAGGCAGAATTAAATGTAAAAAGAAACACTGACATAAAAAATATATCATATTAATAGCATTATTAAACAAAAAATATGCAGGTTATCACACTAAAAAATCTATCATTTTAACACGAAAAAACTTTGAAAATTTTATTAGAAATGCTGATGACGGGAAGTTTCTATTTGCATTTTATTAATAAAGTGTTTTTTGTGTCTTAGTTTTAAAGTTCTTTCTCTAAATGTTGAGTTTAATAATAATCAGTTGCGTAAAAATTACATCACTAGTTGTCTAATGAAACTGACAGTTAAGAAAAATGTGACGTATCCTAACGTCAAAAATGCATTTAAAATGTGACATTACATAACGGGATTAGATAATAATATTTTTGTCTACTCTTATTAGAATCCTTCGCAGTATCGTATTGCAAAATCTAGGCTTCTTAACATTGATGCTGTGGTGAAATTTAATCTTTAAAACTCAGATGTTTACCAAATATATCTCCGAGATTCCTTAGTATATCAGACTTCTGCAACATTTGGCCGTTTATATGATAGGCACCGGTCAAATCATATTTAAGTTATCATATTATTTAAGTTTCTCGCAATCTTATTCACTTTCTATTACACAATAGATGTTCAAATCATTGTCATGCAAGAGGCTTTCTACATTCATATTAGCTCCAATATCATTTATATAAACAAGAAATATAAGCCGGCCCAGTACGGATCCCTGGGGA
This sequence comes from Stenurella melanura, assembly GCA_963583905.1. Classification (NCBI taxonomy): domain Eukaryota; kingdom Metazoa; phylum Arthropoda; class Insecta; order Coleoptera; family Cerambycidae; genus Stenurella; species Stenurella melanura. The sequence continues at coordinate 1,459,435 of OY757311.1, forward strand.
ACTCTAAACGTTACCAGAACACCTAACGATCTGAAACTATAGTATTCCAAAAATACCAACGTCTATGATTCTCTGGATACGAATAGAAAATATCTAACTATGATACTGAAAACCAAAATTTACTCAACTTCTCCAATAGAATATCATGATCAAGGCGGTTGAATGCCTTGGAGAAATCTGTTTAAATGGTATCAATTTGCTCATTTATACCTAATTATTTAGAAATGAATTGTGTAATACACGCAAAGTTAGTCCCAATAGATCTACCAGAAATAAACCCATGTTGATTATTTATAATTTAGTACTGTACATGATAGCATATGCAAGAGATATAACATCTGGAATACCGAAGTTACAGATAAATTTTATAGGTCAATAGTATTCAGCCATCCTATTATTATCGTTTTTAAAAATATGACATAAGCGGGAATATTTCCACATATCCTGAAATATGCACGTTTTCCATGGTACACTTGATTTACAAAAAAAACTGGTACAACTCTTGTAATCGAAAATCTTAATAGTTTAGTTGTGTGCATATGTCTGTAAATAGGGCTGGCCATGCATGTCGAGAGGGGGGTGGAGAAGAAGTGATTTACCCCGGACCTGGTTTTTTTGGAGGAGGCCGGTTTTCTTAGTGTTTTTAAAGTTATTAACCCTTTGTTTTTTATTTTATTCAAATGGAATTTTAAAAAATAATTAGAAAATAACGTTTTCAAAACATTTTCAAGCCTGCCATATTATTGTTTAAAAAAATAATATTTGTTACGGATAATTCTATTAATGGTTGTAATTAAAATACTAACTGAATAATGATAATTCTATTTTTAAAATAAGAACACAAAAATACCACTTGAGATTAAAAAAAATGTAAACAATGCAAACTGACCATAAAAATACAATAAAAAAATTAAATAAATGAACTTCAACTACGTAATACAGAATTAACTAATATTTTGTCATTGCTCCATTAGCGTCTAAAACTGCCTGAAGTCTTGCAGGCATGGACAAAATTAGATTTCTTGCAAGGTCAACTTCTTGCGACAAGTTCTCCCAAGCGTCTTCAATTATCCCTTCCAATTCTTGGTCATTGTTTGGATGGTTAGTTACTTTTCTTATGTTTCACCATTAGTCCCCAAACATTTTCAATTGGATTTAAATCCGGACTTTTAGATGGCCACGGTAATAACTCTATGTTGTTATTAAGAAATCATTGCCTGACACGATGGGCCGTATGTATGGGGCAGTTGTCTTGTTGGAAAATAAAATTATTTTCCGGAAACACCTCTATTACTGACGGCAACGTAATATTGTCTAATATTTCAATATATTTAATGGAATTGAGATGACCACCACTGTTCCAACAATCCATTTAAGCTCATCCAAGCCTAGACATTGACTGAAAACCTTCCTGATATTTGTGGATCGAAAGTATATTTATCGTCGTATCTAATGGAAGGAGGCCTATATACGCGAACATGTCCATCGATACAGGATTTAAAAACCTTTTCGTCAGAAAAGACAACTTGTCCCCAGAAGATTTCATCATTGATTATATAGTTGAGTGCAAAAATAATCCTACCATGCTTCTTTTCCTCTGAAAGTTATTTTTTAGCCGCTGAACAACTCTTCAAGTCGCTTTGTAGTTTTATTCTTCTACAAGCAGTAGGTATTGAAGCGGGGTTTGTCTCTGAAATTGCATTTACTGAAGTCTGAAAAGGGTTTTCTCTTAGGTAATTTATAAGATTTTCATTTTCTTGATTATTGCTCTTTCTGGACCTACCGAAACCAACTTTACGGGATACCGTTTGGTTGGTTTCCCATTGTTTTTTAACACTCATTATCGTGGTATTCAGCAGCAAGTCTTCTTATGGACCAACCATCTTCAATTTTAGAAACAGTTCGAAATTTTTGAATATCTGTTTTTTTAATAATGACGCCACTGATTAACGTCAAAGTGACATTTGTAAGATTATTACACAAGTTAAGTTAAGTGAAAGTGGCACCTTTTCCTCCCCACTATGTATATTGGTAAGATCGTTTAAGTTGTTATGTATATTTTTATTATGTTGTTGATTATTTGTATCTTTTGTTTCGTTGCTATCCCATAAAAGAGTATGTTTTAATAAAACCATGTAAATTCTTAAAGTGCTCCTTCTTAACACACACTCTCCAGAAAACCCCCAGTCACGTAGGGCGTAGGGCCCATGGCTCAAGCCCTAGCCCTTTTCTCTTCGTGACAATATCAATAAATCTAATATCTAATAGAAAATGTACCAGTTTTTTATTAAATCAAGTGTACCTAAATTCAATATTTTTCAGTAGGCCGGTGAAGGCAGCTGCTCAATCTTTTACGATAAATGAAGTCTCTAGAAGAGACACTGTGTATTTTTTTCTTTCGTCAAAATAAGTACAGACAATAAGATAGCTATACGGGCATTTCAACAAATCTTGCAGTCGACGACGCCAGTTGCAGAGAACTGGGGAACTGATGCATCTACAGAAATGGAAATAATTCTTGGATTCGTTTCGCTGGATAAACCGTTTCAATTTAAAAGTTCTCCTTTCAATCGCCGTGACCACAAACAAAGCCGAAAGCAATTCGGATTGCTTACACAAACAGAAATTTTCTCTGAAATATGAAATGTGAGAGATCGTTGAAGTTATTTTTCTTGAAAAGAAATGATTGATTCCTCTTGCAAACAAAGAAGTATTGGATTCAGATCCTTCTCTTTAGATGTATAGGTATGTAGACGGTCATATCAATACCTAATATAATATAGAGTTTTCTGTCAATCGTATTATTATGGAAAGTAGATTTTGCAAACGCCATTACACGGAATATTACACTTTAATGCCATATTCGAAGTACATTTCGTCAACCACGTTAGCATCATCAGAGATGGTTGAACATAAAACTACTTCCCTCTTGACTCAAAATGATCATTTGAATATTGCGCATTGACCGGATATTCTACCTATATGACAACATAGCTGCTCATTTGTAACCTCTCTCATAGAGTATTCTAAACCTGTGCGTACTTATAGAAAATTAAAACATTAAATTACAGTATTATGGCTAGTCTAGTGTACTTTGGTGGTCTAGTGTACTTTTTTCCTGTTCATCATCACTAAGATCACTGCTATCTTCCACTGACTTGCAACAGACTATTTTGTTGCCATTTAAATGCCGAATTTTATTTTTGAGTTTTGGTAAACAACACTTGTGAAGTACATTATGGCACTTTACACACACATAGTGAATAAACTATTTACTTGGACACTACTTAAAACTATTATAAATAGAGCTGCGAGAGCAGCTAGTGCTTGCTGCCATACCGTTCAATTTGAAAATTTTAGTTAATAGAAAAAAACTCAATTAAATGGTCACTTTTAAATATCCTAAGACTCGCTGTTTTAGTTAATTTTTTTAATTTGACGTCTGTTTCTAATTTTAGTTATTTGTAAATTGTACCTGCTTGTGTTATTATTGTTTATACGTATGTATTTATAATGTTCGTAAATAATGTTCGTAAATTATTGTAAAATATTTGTAATTTATTGTATTTACTTGACATATTCTACCCAATTTTTGTAATTGGCACACAGAATTAAATAAATCTATCTATCTATCTATCTAACAATAGGTATGAAATAAAGTTATGAAATCATCGATGTTGGTATCGAGTTACTTGTGTAAACTAACCGAGTGGGACTTATGTAATATAGTTATAGTTATAGAATGGAGATTATCGAAAGAATTGGAAATTACTGTTTTACAGATAGTTTTTCTTTTTAGTTCTCATAGATAGTTTTTGTTGCTGTTTACTAAATCCTATAAAGAATATATTTCTTTACAATTACAAGCAAACAAAATATAACTTAACTTTTAAACATGCATAAAGTAGGCTCCACAACTAGTTATGTGATAGATAGGTTGTCTCTATCAGTGAATGTAAAATATTTAATGTCGAATTGTTTAAAAACTTCACATTTGTGTAAATTCTCTTGGTCTTTGCATGAAACATCTTATGGGTGGCTTTATATCTTTCTGATGAGCCCCGGAATAATGGCGAAAAACGTTTCAAAGGCTAAGCATTTTCAAGGAACAGAATGATACATAACAAATCCGACACGAAAATGTAATTCATTGGAATGAAAAAAGACAAGCAATGCAACTAATTCAGTTTAGGCCTTCAGTTTTCATTTTTAACTGAATCCTCATGACCGTAAGGGGTTATGCAGATACTAGTTTACTCTGCATGGCCGTAGGCGACTATGTGGATAGTGGTGTTACAATGAGAATTGTTACATAACTGTCATTTTAGGATTTCGATTGGTAGCATAACCAGAATGCAGGTTATCAAAAGAATGCAAAGATTCAAAATTAATATTTTTACACATAGTTTGTCTTTTTAGTTCTCATAGATAATTTTTTCTGGTGTTTGCCAAATCCTATAAAGAATATGTTTCATTATAGTTTTAAATCTTTTTATATCTTTATACTCATGTATAACTTTACGTTTAATGAGAGACTATAAAAAACTAAAAGAAATTAAAGAAATCATATAAAACGAATAAAGAATTACATTAGGGAAAAGAATCGCCTTATTTTTATCCCTAAAACATTTTATGGTAATTATTATATTTTATTATAGGCAAGTTAAGTTTTATTTGCTTTCGAACTATTATATTACTACTTAAGGCATTTTCCACTGTAGTCTTTGTTTTAATATTTTTATTGACGATTTAACTTGTTTCCCTCCCCAAATTAACACAAAGGATGTGCCATAAATAAAGATGGGGGATTTGAAGCCGTTGATGTTATCAAAATTTGGATTGAACGGTTAAAATAGACTGGGTCCAAAAATGTCACTTTCGCATTCCCATATATACACACTTTAGAATGCTGAATAAATCAAGCCGTAAAAATCTGACCCAAATTGAACATTCAAATCCTCGAAATACCTAATATGAGCTATAAAATAAATATAGGCACGTGTCTGTGAAATGGTGTTTCTCAAAGATGTTAGCGTTGTATCTAGTGTAGTACAGACTATATTTTTAAAATGTGATGATTTGATTCTTATTTTGTTAGTGTACATAGAGAAAATGAGCGCATTTGGTGTAAAGGCTGTCTCAGAAATCTGTTGAAACTATTATTTATATGTAATTTTTTTCAAAATTGTCACCAAATGCAGTTACGGCATTTTCTCTAAGAAAATTCCAATATTATTACGTTACCTTTCTTCGTAAAAGTCTCCAAAACATCTCTAACAAGGTATAGAAGCTAACCTCCAGATCTTTTTTACTAAGTTAAATGGTAACAAAACATTACTCCAATAAAAGGATCTGTCGAAAGTCGCTTTGGGAAATCTGCTAATTACACAATGATAATTAAGCACATATGCAATATAATTAAAAGCCTCACTGATTATGTAGAATTAGGCCAGGATCAAGTGCGGGTCTTCGTTAAAAATGCGTCGTATCTATGCTTCAGATACGGCGTTCTCACTTAGTGTTTTATGGATACGTGGTTTTTGCATAGAGACTTTTGAAATATTCCACTATTACACAAATCGTCTGAAACTTTACAACAACTTCTTGTTGTGGTGAACACGACACGTTTTTACTGTGTGCCTAAATTAAATACAATATACATATATAATATATATGATCATTGAATATAAGGCCATTCAGCTGAATTTATAAGGAAATTCTAAGTATTATTGTTAAAAATTACTTCAATAACTGGTCCGTGCCCATGTGTAATGGTTTATTTTAATCTACTCGATGTTATTATATTACTTCTCTTTTATTCTAAAATGATGTTGCTGTTAATAAGTGTATCCATAGAAAGTGGAATTTAAAAAAATTAAATGCTAAACAGCGTTTGTCACATTGATATAATTTTTTTTCTTCTTCAATTGTTTGGGACTTCCTGCCACATGTATTTTTTCTTTTTAAGCGGTGCTCGGGGAATCTACAAAATATCACAATTAACCAATATGTTACTGGTAAAAAATCTCTACGCCTGTGACTTTTACGTCAAAGGATCAGTTTTTTTTAGATAAATAACACAAATAAGTATAAAAACTTGAAATTAAATATTTCGCCGATGTTTCGGAAATCTAATCTGTTTCCTTTTTCAAGGCTTTCAAAGCTTTTTTGAAAAATTTTTTTTTGCTGTGTATGATAAATAAACAGCTCTTAGAATGTTTGTTATATTCAATATCCATAGATACTTACTATTTACATAGAACTGGTGATATAGTTAACAGTTTTTTTAGTTTTTATACAATGTTAAGTTTGTGAAGTTCTTCTTTTAACATTGGCAACCAAGTTGTACAGACATCTACGGAACAATTCGACATCCTCATTCAATAATATTATCGCGATAAAAACTATATCAACAGTTCTATGTAAATAGTAAGTATCTATGGATATTGAATATAACAAGCATTCTTAGAGCTGTGTATTTATCATACACAGTAGGGATTTTTCAAAAAAGCCTTGAAAGAGGAAAAGAAAAAGGAAACAGATTAGATTTCCAAAAAGTCGGCGAAATATTTAATTTGAAGTTTTTATACTTATTTGTGTTATTAATTTAAAAAAAGCAACCTCTAACTGATCCAGACGTAGAGGTTATTTATCAGTAATATATTGATTAATTGTGATATTTTGTAGATTCCCCGAGCACAGCTTAAAAAGAAAAAATACATGTGGCAGGAAGTCCCAAAGAATTGAAGAAGAAAAAATGAAGATAATGCCACAAATAACATTTAGACAATATTGATATAACAATTATGCCAGTAAACATAACATAACTTTTTACTTACTGGCGCGAGGTCTTTACTTATTTAAATTATTGCTATTATTTAAACCGCATAGGTGACAATTTTGACCGCCCTTTATAATACCGAATTTCTAACTACAATTTATATTGGAAAAGTTGTATTTTTGGTTAAGAAAATATTTGAACTGTGTCTCAGAACTGGTCATGGGATTGATATAAGGTTCAAGACTTATTATTGAAAGGTTCTTAGGCAAATTATATCATAATATACTTATCGTTCATTGAATAAGACTTGTCATATTTAATGTCAAGCAATTCAAGAAATGTGGCGGCTTTAAAAAAGAGAACCATTTTTATGCAAGATTAGACATCCAGTATCTAGGCATCAAGAATGATTCATATTAGAATGTATAAAACATTACTTATCCCTATGTATTACCTGCTCCAGAATAGTTGACACATTATTTGAAACTCCTTGTATATTGAGTTTATTTTATTGTATGAACCAGACATAAAAATAAACATATTAATCAATGAAACATCTGAAGAAAAATAATTTTATTAGAATTCAGTATGTATTAATAATGACACATTCTTTAATGAATTTGCTAGTGAACAAGACTCCATTCTTTCCCGAGCACTTCAACATTTACCCAGACGCCTAATAAATTAAGATATTCCATTCCTGGATGCAAATGGACCTTTAACAAATGAAATTGCTGTTGGGAAGCTCTTAAATTGTTAGTAGGTAATTTATCTCATTTTTCCCGAGCACCGCAAATATCGAACGACACTTAAATAGGGAGAATTTCCATTTGGAAATTACACCTCATTTGTACTTATCCTGTAGCCCAGATGTAAGAGACTTAAAGGATAGATTTATTGTGTGAAATAATTTGTTACACTTGAACTTTCCATTATCGAAACCATAGAGCATCTAGTATCTATGTACAAATTGACGATAGACATCCATCGCTTTGATTAAAAGTGATAAAATGTAAGTTTAGAGGTAGCACAACATTAAATAAATTTATAAAATTCACAGAAAATATTGTGTGCCTTTTTTTGAAACAACTTGTCATATTAGTCATCTCCCGGTGATGCCGCCTTGATGCCGAAACGCTTCTCAGTAGTATTTTTGTGTTTCTAAAGTCTTATCAGACTAAGACATTCTTCATGTGAATATACAGGAATATACGATTATAAGAAAAATCTCTAAAAATTCATTAAGAATTTCTTAATAACTTTGATAGCTTTCATAGTATCAACTAGGAATTTGGCAGCTTTACGTTTTTTGTCATGACAAATAACAATTGGGAATTAATTTTAATACTGTGCACAGAGGGCGCTAGTTATACCCAAGTTCTTTTGCAAATGGAGCTTATTTCTTTTCCTGTAGGACTGGCAAAATGAATCGAAAACCTGAGCGAGGCGTCCTTCTACACATAAAAAAGTGACTCTTGATATATCTTTCCATTCTTGAAATATCTGCTCTTATAAATAATTAATAAAAGCACAGACACGGAGTAATAAACAACAGGTTTCATTTTTCCCATCGGAAGTCTTTGTATAATAATTAATTAAATCTAGTTCAAAGTAAGTGTTCGAAATGTCGACCATCTACCTTAATACGCTTCTCTACATATTTTTTTAGGGACCTTTATTTGTGTATCATGTTTAATTACATTGACGGCCTCTTTATTTTTTGCGACAACTCCTCGCAAGAATTAATTTTATTTTTATAGACTATCGTCTTCATACCTGACCATATTGAGAAGTCCACAAGGTTAAAATCTGGACCCTTAGGTGGCAAGGACAGTTCATTTGAATATGTCAAGTTTCCATTTAAATATTGGCGCATTTACGGAGAAAAAAACCTTACATATATCACATGGTCTGCCTTAACTCGCGTTATACATCTGGTTTACAAAATAAAACAGATATTACGCCACACCAAATGTTTATCTTAAACTCGTACTGAAAATGCTTTTCTCTTACGGAACGTGAATTCTCAAAATCCCACAGGTGACTCTTCCTTTTAATAAAAACTCCACGTTTAGTAAACGCCGCCTCATCAGAGAAGATAATCTAGTCAAGAAAGTTTGGATCTGTGTTTAATTTATTTTTATTACCTAAGGAAACCAACCGGTGATGAGCTGAGAAATGTTGAAATAATAAATTTTGCACAGGAAGAAAATTATATGAGTGGGATTAATCTTTTTTCAGTATTTCTCAGATAGGCATTGGAGTAATTCCTATTCTTAATTTCTAAGTAGTTTGTGATTGCATTGCTTTCGATTTGGGAATATTTCTAACTATCTCCTGGATGCAGCGAGTCCATTAAAGATTATTTTGGACAAAAACAAGAAGTTGGAAGAAGACGCATTGCATGCCTCTATTGAAAAAAATCATTGTGCCGTCACACATTTTGTTTGGTACTTACTTTACTACAAATAAAGCAGAAAAAGGTAATCTTATTTAACACATTTATTGACACAAGCCTACTGGCAGCAGCCAATTTTGTATTTTAAAACGCAAATAGCAGGAGTTTACTGCGTCGAGGATAGTTTGAAACATGAATTCATCAACTTCACAAGGGTCCTAGAATCGATCCATGAGGCATTCCTGAGGTTTGATGTAAATAATTTAATAAAATCAACACTTAGTCCAATAGAATTTAGCTTGCATAGCAGCAAACCGTGATCAGATCTATAGTATCTGGGTTTTCCATTTGCAATTATTCAATCATTGACCTATCCAACATAAGTATTGAGAACTAACCCAATTTATAAACAACAAATTAGATGGTGGAAACTTTGTAGCTCTAGTCTTTTTTTATTTATCTCGTGCCTTTGATACACTGGATGCAAGCTTCCTATAAAAAAAACTAGACGCAATGGGTATACGAGGTCCTACTAATACTGGTTAATGTCATACACAGATCGTACATTTAAATTAAAAATCGAAAACTTTTACTCGGACGACTACCCTGAAATTGGTACTCCTCAGGGAGGTGTACTTGGGCCACTACTATGTTTGCTGTTCATGAACGACCTGCCATTTTATATACAAGATGGCAGAGTGTTCATGTACGCAAATGATACGACCATTCTGATCTACGCAAAGTCCAAATACGAACTACAGTCAAATGTGAATGGTACAATAAAGCAATTTTCTGAACGGTGTTCACGAAATCGATTAATCTAGAAAAAAGCACATGTCTAAAAATTACATATCTACAGTGTACTCTACAATATCCTACAATATTATATCATGGGGGCAGGCAACTGAAATTTCACGGGTTTTCATTCTGCAAAAAGAGATAATTCGACTCCTGTTCAATCTGCAATGTACACAATCTTGTAGATTCACTTTCATATCGAGAAATATACTTACTGTAACTCATGATCTTGATCCACGACAAACGGCCTGATTTCACAAAGTTTAGTAACATTCACCAATACTCAACACGAAATAAAAATAATATTTATATAGATAGATTTTTCCACGCCTTCCATAAAAAGTTACCTCATATTCTTTTCACAGAGCTAAGAAATACACGATCCACCATCATCTTGAAAAATAAATTTTCTTACGGCACTGGTTTTATGACTTGAATGAATTTGTATCTTTTCTAAAAGGAGCCAACTAAATATCTTTTTTGTTGGTATCAACAAACTAAAAGTAGCTGTAGAATATTTTAATTGTTTTAATAGATTTAAAATGTATGTTTTTTGTTTTTGTCCATTTACATTTGTCTGTCTCAATGTTTTATCTAGTAGTGAATGGTCAATGTCCATCTGAATTTTTTTAAATATAATTCATGTACATGTTAGCTTTGCTCAAGTAGCTATGGTGGTTATTTATGTGATGAACCTCATCCGTATCTCATGTATATAGCAAAGAAGGTAATAAAAGATTTGATTTGATTTGATATACTATTTTACCATAAAACTGCCAATTGTATATATTTACAAAACTATACGAGCATCTAATCCAAACCTTCGTTTGTAGACAATTTACTGTACTGAGTCTACTGAAAGTAAATAGATACGCATTCCATTAGAGAAACTGCAATATTCATGTAACTACTTAGCTGGAGTCACATTTAACTAAAGAGCACACTATATAGTACACTTTTATCTTTTTATGTCCCCCACGTGGAAGAAATTTTAATGCTCTTAGGTGTTTCTACGTTTAATTTATATATTTTATATTCCATTTGTCGTTTGCGTGCCATTATGTAAGTTCTCAAGAGGGTTGTCAAAGCGTTGCGGTATTATATTTATTTGTCTCTGTTGGTGTGAAACATTATTTTAACTTCTGCCGTTTGATGCATGTTTAACTACTGTGGCTACGTTATTATCGATTATAATTTAAAATATGTTTGTGTTATATGGTAATTATACACACGCAAATAAAGTAGAACACTTTTGTGTTTTGTCTCGGAGTTTTTAGAAACTGTTAAAGATAAAGGCTTCAATAATGTTACTATATCAACATTACTTCTGTACAAGGTGTTAGTAAATGCGAAAAATTTTGATTTTGCCGACAACGCGAGTCTGAACCATAACATCTGAAAATAAAAATAAGATGTACCCAAATAAATAGATGTTGTTTCGTAGGTTTTCGCGGGTGTTGAATGAAGTGTTGTTCTACTCCAGAGTGTATCCCACGTAGTTGACAGGCTCCCGCAGGAGTCACGGTTATCTAAATGACACTTCAAATAAATATATTTAGATATTCAAGTGATTTTCAACATTTTAATTCAAATACAACACCAATTTGTTCCCAAAACAGTTTAACCTCATTTTTCTTAATCATCTCTTTATCACACCAAATTATGCCTGAGATTTCAATTTAATTGCACACATTTATTAATTGAAATAATCTCTCCTATTACAGTCGCGTTATTGACATGACATTTCAAATACGATTTTTCACCACTGAATGTTTTAGACTTAATTCTAAAAGAGTATACTTACACCTCACTAATTTACTTAATTGTTCTATCATGGTTGGTTTTGTTGGTAATATGTTCAATGCTTATTACTTGGGTCAGTAAAATCTCTACAGATAATGTGCAATTCGAGTAGACTTGCATTTAGCCTCTGGTTGTGATGTTCCATTAAGTTTTCATCATCAAACATCCCTACTACTTCAAATAGTAAATTTGTCGAATTCATTGTCAATTATATTGAGGCTACTAATATATATTGTATGATTGTTATCAAAGGAATGCCGTGTAATACCAGACAGTTATGTTCCTCCATTTCGGACAACGCACAGTGGTTCAGAAAAAAGTTTTTTTGTTCAAAATTATCTAGAGCTCTTATTTTGTAACGGATTGGAATATATTTTTTTAAAAACTCGTGATTTAATTACGAAAAATCTGTCTGTCATGGTCGATTTTTGAAATATGAAAACCCGAATAACCTTCTTTGACCTTTTAGCCACTTTTTATAAAAATCTTAAATATTTTTTTAATTTCTAGCCAATTTACATAAATCTTGCCACTTAGGGGTTCCCGAGGTCGCTGATTCTGATATCCAAATTGCCGTGAATCAATCTGAAATATGGTGGAATCAATATGGCGGCTATAAAATGCTAAAAAATAACAGAACAAATATTTTCGTTAAAGATAATACTGATAAGTTTCAAATATTACTGATTACTATTTTTAAATTCAAATTGTCTCAGTTTTAAGTTCCAGTAAGGAATTCAAGATGGCGGGTCCAAAATGGAAATCAAAAAAACATTTAAATGCGGTATTTTAAATAGGCGACTTTTCAGCATATTGGAAAATTTCAAAAGCGAAAAGGGCTGCTATTTATTAATTATTGATCATAAATATGCGATTCGGTCCTCCTTTTATATGCGTTACATAACCTAATATATGTAATATGAACATTTTTAATCAGCTAATAATACAATAAGAATGTGACACAAAACACTTTAAACCTTTGTATTACATGGGTATATCCCTTCCGAGGGATGGTATATCTATTACGCAGTCTCCGCCTAAAATTGCACATCTTCTACATATCCACTGATTACAAACCATGATTAGCTTTGCCTAACTTTTCGTACCGAGCTCCCATGTTGCCATTTACCATTTAAAGTATTTTATTTTGTGTAACTAGTTCACATGTCAAAAAGTATTTTATTTATCTCATAAGTATTTCATTTTAACAATATAAATAACCGTCGCCTTACTGAATTATTACGTACAATGTGGAACAGTCAAATGGAAGAAAGTCTCTCTATTATTGTGCATATTTACAAAAAATCCCGAGACATTTTGATTTTGGATTCTGAAATGACATCCCTTATTCTTCTTGTTAAGTCAGCTATATAGCATGGCTTAGTTTTGTATACCATACTCTTCACATATCCCCATAGAAATAAATCTAAGGGTATAAGATCAGGAGAACGTGCTGACCATTCTAGCAATCCTCGCCTCTCTATCCACCGATTTGGAAATGCGAGCCTGTTTAGATAAAATTAAAAACTTGTATTAAGAGGACATGTTTCAAATATTCAGGGAAAATGAAAAGAAAACCTACTGTAGACAATTGTCAAGGTATAGTAATTGTGAGTTCTAAGTGTGGCGTTTGCCCCACAATGATATTGGGATGTCAGCATGAAAAAATTTGGATGGGAAGATGGATTTTGGGATTTGTCTTGCCAGTCTAGTGGTTTGTAACTGAGTTATCATAAGTATCGTTTTCCACGAAAGACGTTTGTCTTAAAGGCTCAGAATCATACAGCCAGCTATAATTTAATAAATAAAATTTAATAAAAAAAAATACTAATCTAACCAATAAGAACCATGACTCGTGTAATCGTTGATGTAGTAATTTGTGTGTTAAATTATCGAATGAAAATTTCCTTTCGCGGAAAATTTTGGTCGGTTAAAAGCAAAAATGAGTTGAATTAATTGATTTGGAAAATATGTAGGTACTTGTTAACAAGTCATGATTTTTAATCTCACTCTAATCGTTGTTCCTGAAATGCAACTGTAGACAAGGGAAGCAATATGGTTTGTTGACTTTTCCAAGGCACAGTGTCCGTTTGTTTGCATAACTTGCCCTACCGCTACCTGTAAATCCGCAAACATTGTTAATCATGCAACTCGGTCTTTCGGATTTAACTTTATAATGAATGGCTTTATATTGTTCTGAAGTTATACGCCTAAGTCCATACTAAATGATATGTATCACAAGTTGAGATTTATGCTGACTATGTAGGACGATAAAATTAATGTGACATAACAAAAACGAAAAACTATTTTGCAGAGCAGACGTTTTATGAAGGATTCTTGATCTTGATCTTGATCTTAATTAATGATGTTCTCTTAAATTTTTATTCCCACATCTGCGTAATGGGGTGGAAGTATAGTAACCGTAAAAAAAAATCAAATGGAGTAGCATTAGCTAAACTTCACCAGGACGTTAAAATAAATAAGGCGATTAAATAAAAAAATAAATAAAACAATTTTTTGTTGAAATAGATTTAGAATGTCATGAAGCGTCGAGATTTTAAATTTGAGACTTGAAATTTTGGTACACGTATGTATTATAACGAGATCTGAAACTAGATTATAATTTCATCATAGGGTAAAGAGGGATAAATAAGTCATGCAACATGATTGCGATTTTCAGTTGAAATTTGTTACACGTATGATTATAACGACCTATGGAACTAGACTGTATTTTGAGACGATTCCAATCAAGGGTTGTACACATGTACACATAAGAATAAATAGGGGTAAATTGGTGAAAAATAAGTAAAGCAAGCTAGTATGAGTTCAGATACTTGGAATTTGGTGTATATACTAGACGCTAAGGCCTCACATATATGGAACTAGATTATATTTTGAGATGATGCTGTTGAAGGGTTGAGGGTACACAGGGGTAAATAGGTGAAAATAAGTAAACCAAATATTGTCTAAATGTTATTTGTGGCATTATCTTAATTTTTTTTTTTCTTTCTTCAATTCTTTGGGAATTTCACTGCCACATGTATGTTTTCTTTCTAAGCGGTGCTAGGGGAATCTACAAAATATATCACAATTAATCAGTATGTTACTGGTAAAAAACCTCTACGCCCGTGACGTTTACGTCAAAGGATCAGTTAAAGGTTGGTTTTGATAACTAAACAACACAAATAAGTATAAAAACTTGAAATTAAATATTTCGCCGACGTTTCGGAAATCTAATCTGTTTCCTTTGTCAAGGCTTTTTTTTTTTGAAAAATCTTTTTTGCTGTGTATGACAAATACACAGCTCTAAGAATGTTTGTTATATTCAATATCCATAGATACTTACTATTTACATAGAACTGTTGATATAGTTAACAGTTTTTTAGTTTCTATACAATGTTAAGTTTGTGAAGTTCTTCTTTTAACATTGGCAGCCAAGTTGTACAGACATCTACGGAACAATTCGACACGCAATTATCCTCATTCAATAAAATTATCGCGGATTCTTTTATTTTTCTTTTTTTGCTATCTGCCTCTTTTGTTAAAATTTTTGCCGAGTCCCAGTTTATTCTATGTCCGTTCTCCCACGCGTGTTCGCAGATCTTGGACCTCTGAATTTCATTTTTTCTGATATAATTTTGATGTTCGCCCAATCTTACACTAAAAGGTCTGGATGACTCACCCACGTATTGTTTGTTGCACTCACACGGAATACTATAAATGCAGTTTTTTGAATTTTGCTCGTGGTTTGTTGGTTTCGTCTTTGTCAGAATAGATCTTAAAGTGTTGCTTGTTTGAAATACCGTCCTAATATCAAATCTATCACCGATGCGGCGCAACTTTTCGGATAATCCGCATACATAAGGAATTAACGCTGTGTAACGTTTTTCAGGTTTTTGTCGTACCTGATTGTTATTTTCAATATTTATGAAGGTTTTATCGACAAAACCCCCAGGGTATTGGTTATTAATAAGAACTTCCTTTATAAACCGCTTCTCATTGTTTAGTATCTCATCATTAGAAGAAATGATTTTGGCCCTATCATACAAACATTTTACAACACCCCTCTTAACGTGCATCGACTGATTTGAGTTGAAATTTAAATATCTGTTGGTATGTGTTGGTTTTCTATAAACACTTGTTTCAATTGTACCATTTACTCTTTTAATTAAAACATCTAAAAATGGTAATTCATTTCTAGTTTCCTTTTCTAAAGTGAATTTAATGGAAGGTTCTTTATTATTTAAATGATCCAAAAAATTATCTAGTAACTCAATACCATGAGGCCAGATTGCAAAGATATCATCTACGTATCTCCACCAGATAACCGGTTTGTATGCACAATTTTGAACATGCCTAGTCTCAAAATCCTCCATAAATATATTGCTTAAAATCGGTGACAATGGAGAACCCATTGCCATACCGAAATCTTGCTGATAGAAATCATTTTCTAATTGAAAATAAGTTGTTTTTATACACATAGTTAAAAGTTCCATTATAGTATTTACACTCAATTTAGTTCTCGCTTCCAAATTATTTTCATTTAACAATTTGTCTTTGATTATTTTTAAAGTTTTGTCTACTGGGACGTTAGTGAACAGACTAACTACGTCAAAACTAACCATCAGATGTGTATTATGAATACTGTTTTCATAAACTTTTTCGATAAAATGTTTACTATTTTTTATATACGAGTCTGTATTTCCAGATAATGGATTAATAATTTTAAGCAAGAATTTTGCCAAATTGTGGCATGGCGAATTAATGGAACTAACAATTGGTCTTAATGGGACATTTTGTTTATGTATTTTCGGTAAGCAATAAAAATGAGGAGGCTTGCTATAATGCGGTGTAAGCTTCCGTCG
This sequence comes from Stenurella melanura, assembly GCA_963583905.1. Taxonomy (NCBI): domain Eukaryota; kingdom Metazoa; phylum Arthropoda; class Insecta; order Coleoptera; family Cerambycidae; genus Stenurella; species Stenurella melanura. Next base: position 1,476,080 of record OY757311.1, read on the forward strand.
TTCAAAGTCATTAAAATCATTTTTGTATTTAAATAAAGTTCTATAAATTTTGCCCTCAATTGATTTTGTTGGGTCTTTACTTAATTTTGAGTATGGTCCTTCATTGATAAGTGTCATAATTTTCTCATCATATGTATTTTTATTTATAATGACTGTGGCATTACCTTTGTCCGCTGGCAAAATTTTAATGGATTCATCTCTCTTCAAAGAGGATATTGACCGTTTTTAACTGATCCTTTGACGTAAACGTCACAGGCGTAGAGGTTTTTTACCAGTAACATACTGGTTAATTGTGATATATTTTGTAGATTCCCCTAGCACCGCTTAGAAAGAAAACATACATGTGGCAGTGAAATTCCCAAAGAATTGAAGAAAGAAAAAAAAAAAAAAAAGTAAACCAAACTAGCAAGAGTCCAGAAACTTGTGATTCGGTGTATTGTTTATATACTAGAAGCCATGGCCTCAAATTTTCTTATAACATACAACTTTTATAGGTTTTAGTCGATATGAGTAATTGTTTTTTTTATACTATAGAGCGGTAAAAAATCTGTCTGCAGTTTACGTTAATTTTGTTTTATATTGAAATACATACGGTCTCTCCTGCAGTGCGTTTCTAACATCAATAATCAATCATTAATACATGTTTTTTAACATTCTCTCTATTCTTTTCAACATATTTTTAACCGATTTCTATGACAGCATTAGCTAATAAGTTCAAATTAACCGGGTGACAGTGAAATTATTTTATAATTTTTAGTTACCTTCTCGTTGAAGGTCGTTCATTTTTTTATACAAATTATTTTAAATTCAGTTACTATCTCACCATCGCATCGTTATAGTTAAAAACAATAAATGTATGATGATCTGAACACAGTGTTTTGGTAAGTGAAAAGCAATATTTACGACTATTTATCATGCTGATATGGGGTGAGTGTGTTTTATTGAGTGTGTGGAATTACATTGCGTGTAGGCTTCGTAAAGATATATTTGCGTAAAATAACTTACCGCCTTATTGAAATTGGGTTATATATAATCTACATCAAACTATTAGGCCTGTCGTCGTAACGTCAAAATCATCGATTTTGGTCAGAAATTTAAAACAGCAATTTTATTGACTATTCGTATAGGAAATATTGCGCGGAACACAATGGGACCTTAATAAATGTACAAAACACAGGCTTCATTGTTAAAAACAATGGTTCTTAGCGAATATTCTTATTTTTTGATGTTTTTTAACGAAAACAGTGCGTCGGACAAAACAGTCTAGATATTAAAAATGAAGATTTTATCAATACGCGTTGTTTGAGATTTGTAGCGACTTTTTATCTTTGGCCGTTCAATTGTTGTAGACAAATTAAGGGTTCTAAATTAACATTTTTTTTTCTGTTCAACAAAAGGTCATGCGAATACTTTACTATGGTTAAAATGTTGCATTTTGTTCATAGAATTGACACTTTTTAGTTTATGTCAATATCCTGCCTATTTTGCAATTGTTTAAACAAATAAGCTAATGTGTTTATCAAGGATTTGTGACTTTTCACGGCATTTTTTGTACTTTCCACCCATGGCAGTCTATAAATATGGATAAAAACTACCATTTCTGTGTGGTCTTGCCCCCTTTCTTTTTTCTTTTACCCCCTGCCAACGTTTAAAAAAAATAGCTTATTAAACAAACGAAATATGTCGGCTCAGGAACGTCCTATCGAAATGCAATTGTCGGCAAACAAAAGATAATAAAAGACGAAAAACTTTGAGCTTAGATAGACCTCGATTCGTTAACTGAAACCGGAGATATAGACCATTTTGGGTTTACGTCAGTCAATTGTTTAATAAGTAAATTTTTGAAAGAAATCTCGTGACAACATAAAGTTAATATATTAAACTAACTAGTTCTCAATTCTCACAAAACACCATTGGTTTTTTTCATACATTTTTTGCTTTTATAACAATTAATCTATGAACAATGAAATTGCTGTTTTTTACGACGACCTGCCTATATAGGTGTTTCGTTCTATATCGCCCGATCTATAAATGACAAATAGAAAAAATATAGAATCGTTATAAGTTCTGTTGGCACTTTATTATTAAAAAGGAAATAAGGACACACTTATGATTTTTGGAAGCCGAACTATGTTTTTAAAGATTGTTCCCTCCTTTGTCGTAAATAAGACAAATTGGAAAGTGGAAATTAGGTCAGAGGGATGCATTCTGGATACACGATAACGGCTTCGTATATCACATGAAATAACATAAAAAACAATATTCCTTCTGCCTTGTTGGTTGCCTGGATGATATTATAAATCGATAAATTATACATATTCCAATAGTACATTTTTGTCAACATGAAAATTCAGAATATGATTATTGGTAAAATCAGATAAGATTCGCCTTAATAGTTACCAAAATAAAAGATAAAAATAGTCAGGGCGTTTCGTTTAAATAGTGAATAAGTCTGTAATTTTTTTTAATTTTTTGGCTGATTTGAACAATTTCTTACTTCCCTCGCATACCGAAAGGAACTATTGTGTTTCAGACCATACAGATTACAAAATAAAGGTCTTTCAATTCCGTCAGTGTGTCTGTCTATCTGTCTATCGGCCTGTTGTCTGTTGGCGCATTAACTAAACAACTACTTGACAGAAATTTGGTAAGCAGTTGACGTTACTGTCAGCGAAGAAATTGTTTGACTTTCACTGGAGAATATGCACGGTGGGCCGTCTAAAAGGAGTAAATAATGAAAAATTCTGTCTTGGCTCAAATTTAAAATTTCCTCGTTTCATGACATTCTAAATCTTTTTTAAAAAATCGGTAAAGGTATTTTCATAGAACTTCCCTCTTTATTTGTGCATGGCGGTCACTCTAAAAAATTAATAATTACGAAATAACATTCAAAATAATAATCGGAATATAGTTATCACTATTATTGCAAAGAAAACCTAATAAGTTTTGGTCAAAAAAATATACAGAGTGCTCAACCAACAGCAAAAGTTCAATACCAATAACAGGTGCCAAATATGGAAGGCTTGCGCAAATACCTTTACAAATGTCCACCATGACTGAATTATTTCTTGGGATGACCACCCTGTACATTTTTCAATAAAAGTGTAATTAGTGCATATACCAAATATTATTGCCATCTGTCACATTTTCAATTCCACATTCACTTAGTGGAGTGGAAGTATAGTCGTGGTTAAAAAATGTATTTTTTTTTTGATATTTTTCAAAAATGTTGGTAAAATTCAATTTTTTATTAAATAGGTTTAGAATCTATTTCAGTGGTAAAAAAAAATGTCAAAATTGTTGGTAAAAAAAATGTCAAGCATTTCTTTTTTAATTAGGTTTAATGCCATGAAACGTAGAAATTTTAAATTTGAACAACGAAAACAAATTTTTCATCTATTTTAGTGGTAAAAAATATTTCAAAAATAGTGAAAAAATTTTTAAATTGTTGGACATTTTAAATTTGAGCGAAACAATTTTTTTTCATTATTTATTATTTTTAGACGGCCCACCCTGTATATTTTCCGGGGAAAGTTTAACCATCTCTTAGCTGACAATAGCGTCAGCTACCTACCAAATTTGACTGTTCTCCGTCAAGTAGTTTTTTTAGTTAATCCACCAACAGACAGATAGACAGACAGACAGACAGACAAACAGACAGACAGACAGACAGACAGATAGACAGTCAGATTGACAGACTGAATTGAAAAACCTATCTTCTCGTAATCTACGTGATCTGAAACTTCAAAATCCGAAAAAATCTCGGAGGGTGATTTTTTCTCGAATACAAAAAAAGAGTTCACATTATTTTACGGCTGCTATACTTCCACTCCACTACGTGGATATGGAACTAAAAATGTAATAGATGGCAATAATACTTGGTATATAGCTAACACAATTGGCAAGGAGCCTATTATAGTTTTATTGAAAAATATGCATGGTGATCATCCTAAGATAAAATTCAGTTATGGTGGATAGACTAACCGCAAAATTAACCTATTTTTGCGTATGTCATAACTTTGCATCGAAAAAGTTAATTGAACGCTAAATGTCTCAAATTATAGCTAATAAAAAATCTGGATGACGGCATTTTTATTTTCTAATATAGGGGTTCCTACTTCTCTGAATGGGTGTTGAATTAAATATAAATATTTTTCACAGAATTTTTTTTCATGGGGGTTTTTAATACAATTACTTCAAAGTTATTTTTCAGAGCAATTATATTTAAAAAACTCCATATTCCTGAATAAGGGTTAAAACTACCCTTATGTTAAAAACATTCTAGGGGTAGTTTTTATGTGGAGATTTTGCAATTAATTACTTTGAAGGATTATTTAATTTCAACTGTTTGTATTGAAGAGTCTTAAAAAGTAATAAGTGAAAAATATTTATACCTATAATAATCAATTTAGCCCCCCCTTTATGGGGGTAGCAACCCCTATATTGAAAGACGAGAATGTACTGTCTACATTTTTGGTAAGCTTTAATTTAAGATCTTTGGCGTTCAATTATTTTATTAGGTATACAAGTCTTCTATATTTGGCACCTTTATTTAATTTAAATTTTTGCTGTCGGATGAACAGTATATGTATATTTTTTTGACCAAAAGTTATCAGTTTTTTTTTTTGTAACGAGAGTAATAACTACAGTTCGATTATCATTCTCATATGCCGTTCTTTAATTAATATTACTTCCACATCGACATAGTGGATTGGAAGTATAGTAATCGCAAAAAAAATTTCTTTTTTTTTTCTTGAAATAGGTTTAGAATCTCATGAAACGCCGAGATTTTAAATTTGAGCGAAAAAAACAATCTGTCTGTCTGTCGTTCTGTCTGTGTGTCTGTCTGTCTATCTGCCTGTCTGTCGGTCGGTTGAGGGTTAAGTAGAGGTAAATAGGGGATAATGAGTAAATCAAGCTAAGAGTACAGATATTTGGGATTTGGTGTATATACTAGAAACCAAGGCCTCAGATTTATTTCTAGTATTTTTCAAACCGCGCCACGTCCGCTCCATTGTTAATGGATTGATAACACAAAATTGAGATATTCACTTAAAAGTTAGTACACGTATGTATTGTGATGACATCTGATTGAGATGATTTTATTGAAGGTGTGTGAGGTGGTAGGTTGTGAATAGGGGATAATAAGTAGGGTAAACTAAAAATTTCATTTTTAACGTATATGGTAGAAAATAACACCTCAAACTTTTCTATGACATCTGCCCCAAATATTATTAAAATTCTATGACCAATAATTTCCACATACTAGAGTGCAAATCTAGTCAAGATGTTTCCTTAGGCAGCGGTTTTTTTCTAGAGTGGCCGCCCTGAACTGTATAAATAAAGTGGAAAATTCTGTGTAAATACCTTTACCGTTATCTCTTTTCTTTACTAATTGCAAACCTTCCCATTTTTATGGATAGGGAGGTTAATCACCTTCAGCTCGTGCTGAAAACATTATCCTTGTGGCTAATAACCGTCATAACATACTCGTCTGAATATACTATTATTATTATTGTTTTTAAATATGTAAATATATACCCTAGTTTTATATTTCCATTATTTTTCTCTACAAATTCGCCGATGGGCGAGGAAACATAACCAACCGCCGCATATCTTTCCTTAGTGTGAATCTTAGTTGAAGCTGATGAAAATATCGCAATTAATGGTTGCCTTTGTATATGTCCTCGTTAACTAGTGGAATAGCAAGGCTAGACTCCCCCAGGACATTAATATAAAGAAAGCGTTAAAACAAATTTAAAAAAATACGCTGTACTCAAACTAAGTTTCTTAAGTGTGCTGAAACTTTTTGTGATGAAGAGCCTAAATAAGTTTTAATTTTTAAATTAGTACTCTTTTTTTTCTTTGGACACGTTAATTCTGAAGCCATATTCAAGTGTTTGTTAACTAAAAATTTGTCAGCTAAATAGTAGTCAAAATTATTATTAAACTAGAATGGGCTATCGCCCATTCTAGCTCCTCCGGAGGGGTGACAGCTAAAGCTGTCAATGCGAGTGCTCCGCACTCGATTAAGTAACGCTTGAATCATTGTAGAAAGCTTGATTTTTAGTTTTCAATTTTCACTTTTTTTGGGTTTTTTAAATTTTAAGTCTTCAGTTTTTTAATTTTCAGTTTTTTAGTTTTTCGGTTTTTTATCATTCAGTGTTTCGGTTTTTCAGTTTTCAGTTTTTAATTTTTTCAGTTTTTCAGTTTTCAATTTTTCAGTCTTCAGTTTTTAGTTTTTTAGTTTTTCAATTTTTCAATTTTCAGTTTTCACTTTTTCAATTTTTTAATTTTGTTTTCAATTTTCAGTTTTTAGTTTTTCAATTTTTCAGTTTTCAGTTTTTGTGGTTTTCCGTTTTTAGTTTCATTTTTCAGTTTGTCAGTTTTTCAGTATTTCAGTTTTTCAGTCTTTTAGTCTTTCAGTGTTTCAGTTTCTCAGTTTCCCAATTTCCCAGTTTTCCAGTTTTTCAGTTTCAGTTTTAAAGTTTTAAAGTTTCGAAGTTTTGAAGTTTTTAATTTTCTAAGTTTTCAAGTTTCTAAGTTTCTAAGTTTTTAAGTTTTTAGGTTTTTAAGTTTTTAGGTTTTGAAGATTTGCAGTTTTTAAGTTTTGAAGTTTTTAAGTTAAGTTTTTCAGGTTTTCAGTGTTTCAGTTTTTTGTTTTTCAGTTTTTCAGTTTTTCATTGTTCAGTTATTCATTTGTCAGCCTTTTATTTCAGTTTTTCGGTTTTTCAGTTTTCAGATTTTCAGTTTCTAGTTTTTCACCTTTCGATTTTTTAGTTTTCAATTTTTCAAGTTTTCAAGATTTCAAGTTTTCAAGTTTCCAAGATTTCAAGTTCTCAATTTTTCAAGTTTGCAAGTTTTCAAGATTTCAAGTTTTCAACTCTTCAAGTTTTTAAGTTTCCAAGTTTTCAATTTCTCAATTTTTCAAGTTTGCAAGTTTTCAAGATTTCAAGTTTTCAAGTCTTCAAGTTTTCAAGTTTATCAGTTTTTCATTATTTCAGTTTTTCAGATTTTTAGTTTTTCAGTTTTTCAATTTTTCAGTTTCAGTTTTTCACTTTCATATTCGATTAGGTACTTCAGCAACCTTCACATTCCGAGTTTCAGCTGAATCGGACGGCAAATAAGAAAGTTACAGTAAATAGCGGATATTAGGCTATGGGGACGCCGCCATTTTGAAATTTTCAATGTCGACGTCATATTCACAATCAACTACTTCAGTAACTTCAACATATCGAGTTTCATTTGAATCGGACGATAAATAAGGAAGTTACAGTAAATGATGAATATTATGCTACGGGGACGCCGCCATTTTGAATTTGTGAGTTACGATAACATCTGTGACCTCGATAACATATACATACCTATTTTCAGACGAATGGCACCGTAAATGGTAAAATAGGTTCTGCAACTCCGCCGCCATTTTGAATTTTTCAATTTCGACGTCATATTCACAATCAGCTACTTCAGTAACTTCAACATACCGAGTTTCATTTGAATCGATTAAAAAATAAGGAAGTTACAGTAAATGATGAATATTAGGCTATGGGGGCGCCGCCATTTTGAATTTTTGAGTTACGATAACATATTCGTGATCTGTGACCTCGATAACACATACGTACTTATTTTCAGTCGAATAGCATCGTAAATGGCAAAATGTGTCCTGCAGCTCCGCCGCCATCTTGAATTTTTCAATTTAGATTTCGGATTCGTAATCGGCGACCTCGAAAACCCCCACATACCGATTTTGAGCGGTGTGACGCCATAATCGACAAACATCGTCCGCCATTTTGGCGCCGCCATTTTGAATTTTGCGATTCCGACGTCACATTCGTGAGCACCGTGGTCGATAATCCCCGAGTACCAAATTTCAGGCCAATCGGACGACAAATAAATTTAATTCGATAAATTTGGCTCACCCTATATCGAGATTTGTTTTGGGCACCCGACTATTGGCATTCTATTTAATTTGTAAAAATTTTACATCAAAACTTATTTCCGCGTTGCTGGCAACGCCGTGTTGCCAGCAACGCGTGCTAACTTCACACACATAATTTTTACCACCTATTACAGTGGTCTGCATTGTCGACAAAAATGTATGTCTGAAAGGAAAACATGGACTTTATAAACCGTGATTTTTCAGGAAATAATGGGAGTTGAGAGGCTTTTTAGGTCTCAAATTAATCGTAAAGGACGATATTTTGTCGTGATAGTGGAGTGTGCGGGCTAAATCGGAAATTCGGCCCGACACGGGCGTGTGAAAATAGGGTTTTTTGTGAGAAAGTGAAAAACATCTACGTACAAAAAAAATCATAATTAAGCAAGTACATAGAATAGAAGCTCGTTCTGTGTCTCGATGGAAAGGGGGAGCTTGGCCCTTTCCCGTGATACCAAATTGTAGAGGGAAAATCGAAAATTCGACCTCACAGGGGCGAGACAAATGTGACAAATTTGACTGTGTTAAAACGTAACCTAGAAAATTGTAAAACATGAAATCTTAAAACACTCATATTTTAGTTAATACTTGATCTAGAGGCTCGATCTTAGTCTCTATTTGAACACGGAGATTGGCATTTTATCCGTGCAGTACGCGCTCTTGGTTAAATGAAAAATTTAGTGTAGTTCTGTGCGAAATAAGAATGGATATTTTCGTAAAAATTGAAAACCGTAAGTAAATTAAAAATTCATAAGTAAATAAAAATCGGGAGTGAAACGGCGTTCGACGTCTCTCTGGAAAGCACAAGAACGTAGCTTTCTGGCGATACCAAGTTGGACCGGAAAAATGGAAAATTAGTCCCGCGGCGAGCGCGACAAAAGTAGCTTTTTCGGGATCTTTTAAATTTAAAATATCACATAATTACGAAAAATTCTTCCACTTTGACCGCCCGTAGCTCGTTAATCTTTGAAGCCGGAGAAAAACAAAAAAAAAGACTTTTAGATAATTCATTTTTCTACATTTTCGTTAGGGCGAAGTATTTTGCTCTAGGAGGCCCCGTTTAGAAGTTATGGAGGTTTAAAAGTGAAAATGTCCAATTTTTCGCCATTTTGCACCGACGCACCTTTCGGCCGATATCTCCGAAACGAAGACACGTACGGAAATTTTGAAGATACCGGAGGAAGCGGAAAGAAACGCTCTTGTCCTTCGATTTTTTTTTATTTTGAGCTAGCTCCGACCGTTTTCGAGTTATAGGCGAAAAACCGAAAAAATTAGTCTCGCTTCGGAGCCGAAACAGTGCAAAAACGTGCAATCTTAAAACGTCCGTATTTTTCGAAATACATATTTTGGAGCGCCGTACGGCGTCGCGGCGGAACGGGGAGAGGTTCTAGTTATCGCTAGCCGCAAACTGCGAGGTCGAACTCGAAAATTAGGCCCGGCAGGAGCTAACGAAAATGGTAAATTTTTGACGTTTACGAAATACCAAAACGCCTTCCCCTATTTTCTCTCGTCCCCCTCGACTCCTCATACCCAAAAATAAGAGGCGAGGGAGATAGGCGATTTTCGTCCGTTAATAAAGAAAAAACCCGGAAAAATACCGGAACCGAGTATAGCCTATACACTACAGAATTCCCTCCCGAAGCATCGGAGGCGGGCGCGGACCGGCGAAATTAAGCGCGTCTTAACATCTCGAATCTTTAAGATCGCAAAGAGGAAGGGGCTCGCACCAACTGGATTTTATTACTATGAATATACTGCTTTGGTATAATTTAATTCTTTATGTAATTGTACAGCAATAATAAAGCGTTATTAATTAGTTGCTAAATTGATAGGTAAGAAACTTTTAAATACTTCACGAAAAAAGATTCCAGCATATTTTAAAGAAATGAGTTGAATGTACTACACATGTCATATAAGACTATAGTAATTAATTACGAATATACAGTGTATATCTAAAGAAACGCACAAAATGCATATCTTTGGTATGTGTCATTTGTCAAATAAATCCTCGAACAGGTCGATTTTACTTTTGTAAATGCTACATTTTGTCACTATACTAAAATTTATGACGTCATTGGTTCTTGAATTATGACGTCATCATAAATTTTTTTAATGGAAACAGACATTTTTGTATAAAAAAAATTGATATTAACTAAGCCATTCTTTGGGAAAAAAATATTTTTATTAATTGATACCTAATATAAGTAACTGTGAGAAAAAAATCGTCTCCATTGCTCAAATTGGGAACCATTTGGCATTGACCAAGATGGTTGTAGACACTTTGCATACTGTTCTGAATCATCTCATGAGCAATTCGTCTCATTTCCAAGCCAATTCTGCCTTTCAATTCTTCTATGGTATCCGGTCTGTTAAAATACACCCTTGACTTTAAGTAACCCCAAAGAAAAAAGTCTAAGGGGGTTAAATCCGGTGAACGCGGGGGCCACTCAATCGGACCTCGACGACCTATCCACCTTCCAGTAAAAGTGTCATCTAAAAACTGACGCACTGCTATCCCAAAATTAGGTGGGGCCCCGTCTTGCTGAAACCAGACGTTTTCAGCAGGAGCATCTTCATCTTCATTGTTCGGAAACATAACTGCTAAGGCTGGCAAAACTGTAAATATCTTGCGGCCGTAAGATTTTCTTAAAAAAAAAACGGTCCCAATAAACGATCACCAATCATACCTGCCCACACGTTTACTTTGCCTCGTCGCTGTATATGGGCTTCTTGAGTCCAATAAGGATTTTCGCGTGACCAATACCTACAGTTATGCCGATGTACAGTCTCATTTAAAGAAAATGTAGCTTCATCAGAAAAAATAATGTCTTTTAAAAAAATTTGGGTTTTCACCGCACAAGGTCATCAACTGTTCACAAAACTGTAAGCGCCGATCTGGATCATCCTCATTCAATTCGTGGATTAATTGCACTTTGTATGGATGGTATTTTTCTTTTTTCAATAGACGTACAACAGAAGTTTAACTCACGTTATGATTTAAAGCCAGCTGCCTTGTCGAAAGATGGTGGTTTTTCTCACTTTCTAGAAGAATATTTAATTTGGTTTCGTTGCTTGTGCTAGGGCAATCAGATCGAGGGAGATCAGCTACACTGCCAGATTTATCATGTCTAGCCACCAATCTACTTACAGTGGATCTAGATTTATAAATTTGCTTTTCAGGATACTTGACATTGAAAACATCACATGCTTCCTGATGAGTTCTCAGACTATCACCATATCCAACCATCATCAAAAGTTCTACGCGTTCTCTTTCACTTAAAAGTGGCATTGCATTCACTAGTTTTACACTGTCTCAGAAGTGTCACAAAACTGAGGTTCCACACGTGCCAGGAATAAAAAAGTTATCGATACTTTACACAAAAGACCTGTATCTCTCTGTTGTTAAGGTGATTGTTTTTTTTATTATTTTCCTTGTTTTGTTTTTATGTGAAATATTTTCATGCTAGTTAAAACAAAAATGTAGGCAACAAGATTTGCCAGTCCAAAAGAAAGTGGAACATTACTCATGAATTTGCGAAAGGTAAGTTATTTTTACATAAAATGTCATTTTTCCAAGAGAATGGCTCAGGTAATATCATTTATTTTTATATCACCAGAAAGCTGAAGTAATATAGCACTAAAAACAGTAAACAAAAAGGTCTCTTTCCATTAAAGAAACTTTATAATGGCGTCATAACTAAAAAACCAATGACGTCATAAATTTTGGTATAGTGACGAAATGTGTTACAAAAACTAAAATCGACCTATTCGAGGATTTTTTTGAAAAATTACCCATACCAAAGATATGAATTTTGTGCATTTATTTAGGTTCACACTATATAAAAATCAATAAAGACCAAACCTCAAAATCAATAATACATAAATTAGCTTGCAATTCTTTCTCTTAAGGCTGTGTTATCAATGTCAAAATACCGCGTTCACAGTCGTAAATCTTTCAACATATTGTTCTCAAAAACAAACCAACAAAAATCGGATTTGATTTAAATATTAGAACTAGTTAACTTAAATCTAGTACGTATCATATTTTATATTTGAAAACTAAATCAAATTAAATATTTCCTTTGGATTATTACACGCGAACGTGCCACTGAATCGTCCGTAATTCAGCATTAATTATTTTATATTCTTTAATGGGACTCAAATATTCAAATAAAATATGATACGTACTAGAATAAATATATTAAATGTAAAAAAAAGTTACAACTCGGCATAATATTTGCTCCTAAGGGAGATTAATATGTTAGAAAAAAATGTATTAAATTTTGCCAATTTAATTGGACGGTTTACTAATAGAGGGCGAAGCAGTAGCTATTCGAAGTACCAACTATGCTTCAAATCACTAAAAACTGCAGGGTCGAACTTTTTGTTTTCTCTACCATTTGAAATATAGCTTAAAATAATTTAAATTTACTTACCAATTGAATTGTTACATTTCTAGTAGCCCGGGAGGCAGCGACAGATTTTTCGCGTTAATATCTATAAAGCTAGATTTTTTTTCAAAGAGAGTTTAGATAGTATCTATAATGAAGGCGCAATTCTACCAAACTCTTAGTTATGCATAAATGAGTAAAAAATTAAATATTTAAAATTTCGTTTTTCGAATTGTCACGAATTGTCAAGAAATGATGATTCGCCTTCGCTCCTGCCGGCCCCAATTTTCGATTTTCACCTCGCGATTCATGTTGTACGGTCATTGCCGTCCTTCTCCTCGCCATCGAGATATAGAACGGGTCTCCGATTGCCGTATTTGTTCAGTTCTTACGTTTGAAAAAGTGACTTGCGGTCGTGCCAATAGGCGACTATTTTTAAGTGGTTTCCCGAGTTCGAATCCCGCCCGGGGATATTTTTTTTTTCATTTTCAATTTTTTGGCACATATTTTTGATTCTATAATTGCGATTTGCTCCGTTCTATTGCATTTTTCGGAGAATTTTTGCATTTTCCGCCGCGGAATATTAAGATGCTCTATTTGGATCAAACATCACATTCTACTTCCGGGTGGCTAAATCTTTGGTAGACATTGCAAAAACGGCAATACATAGTCAAATCACGACAATTATATTCCTCATTAGTATTAATGAACAGACAGTATTTTTATAGATCTGTTAATAAGCTTTTATTTACTCCATTATGTTATATTATTTTGGTAAGGAAATTTCTAATTTTTAATCGAAATAGTGCAGATTAATATTTCGCGGCGGAAAATGCAAAACTTTTCAGAAAAATGCAATAGAACGGAGCGAATAGCAATTATAGAATAAAAAATATCTGCCAAAAAATTGAAAACGAAAAAAAAAAGTATCCCTGGGCGGGATTCGAACTCGGGAAACCACTTAAAAATAGTCGCCAATTAGCACGACCGTAAGTCAATTTTTCAAACGTAAGAACTGAATAAATACGGCGATCGGAGACCTGTTCTATGTCTCGATGGCGAGGAGAAGACCGGCGATGGCCGTACAACGAGAATCGAGAGGTGAAAATCGAAAATTGAGGGCGGCAGGAGCGAAGGCGAATCGTCATTTTTTGACAATTCGTGACAATTCCAAAAACAAAATTTTCGTCCATCTGTTTTTTTCTTTAATTTTTTACCCATTTATGCACCACCAAGAGTTTGGTAGAATTGCACCTTCATTATAGATGCTATCTAAACTCTCTTTGGAAAAAAATCTAGCTTTATAGAAATGATTTCAGTCGCTGTCTCCCGGGCTATAGTTTATTCTACATCTTCAATAACTTTTTGTTAGTAATATTGCTAATAAATCAGGAGTATATCTAATAATAACATATTACTGTAAAAAGTAATTTTTATATGGAGTAAATGTACCTATTTGTAATCCAGATTGTGAAAAATCAATGCCACGCGGGATTAAAAAGAACTTTGATCTTGTGGCATATAGACAAACTATCTTTGCATACACTCTAATAGTGTAGATTGTAGATAATCAATTATTATTTTGAAAGAGTAAAATGTCTCTTACTCCCCGAAGGAGAGCTTACATTTTTTCTGGGAGCAAAAATGACACGTTAGTCTTTGAAAATGATAACTAAACTAGCAGTACAGAAATATTGTTTTGAAGAATTCCGATTTTCTCATTTCCTCAAGCACGCAAAATGTCTTTCCATTGTTTTCCTCTGGTTTTTGTAATTTCCTTTTTCAAACATTATAATTTTATGGTTATTCATTGCTTGTCGTGTGTATGTGCTTTCGTGATATTTCACTTTCGGCGTGAAAGTGATCATCATCAAGTGACGAAAATTTGATGTTTAAGGAAAAGCCTGCAAAAGTTCGCACCCGCAGTGCGTAGGAAGACGAGAGAAATCGATTGGCGGACACCTGAGTGTTCCATCTGCGTTCTTCTTCTGAATAGGGCCTTCAGAAATTTGAAAATTTGTCACATTTTCCATGTTTAGGTGTTTTTCGTTAAATTTTTCTTTCGGTGTGAAAGTTATCATCATCGGGTGACAAACAATTCGATGTTTTAGGAGAAATCTAAAAAAACAGGGATACGCAGTAAGCGGAGCAAAATCGAATAGTGGACACCGAAGTTATCCATCTGTGCTATCGTGCCTTCGAAACAGTTTCCCAATGGAAAATGTCAAATTTTCCATGTTTACGAGTTTTTCGTGATATTTTACTTTCGGTGTGGGTAGGGGTAGGTATGAAGGTGAGAGAAATCGAATGGCGCAAACCGCTCTTTATCTCGTTTCGTTTTCGAGATACGATCGCGGGAAGCGATCCTTAGTTTCCGAGATACGGCCGCTCAAAGACTCCGGAAGGTAAAAATCGAAGTTTCTCACCTCTTCCCGAGGTCATATCTCGAGAACTAAACGAGATAAAGAGCTGCGGTTTACGCCATTCCATTTCTCTCGCCTACCTAGTTACTAGTCCAAATAGGTAGATTAAATCGCAAGAATGTGACCGGAGGGGATTTCTACAGGAAAAGTTGTATTGAGCTGAGATGTAAAATAAAAAGTCTAATATATTATTAGTCCTACACTTTCCTTAAGGGTACAAAAAGGATGAAATTGTTTATTTTTGCGTATAAATCGAGAACGATGAGAGATATGGAAAAGGTTTCAGATAAAAAAATGTAGAGCTAATAATTTGGCTTACGAAAGGTCACATACGTTTACATCCTATTTCTGATTGTTTGGCTGTAAGATCTGTCTGACTTTTAGGGGATGAATGGAAAAATAAAAAAATCGTTTAAAATCGAAAAGTTGATGCTTTTTGTTATTTCTTTTCTGAATCCCCTTAATTCAACTTTCTTTGCAGAGATAAAGTTCCTCTGTTTGTTTAGATAGAAGTTATAAACATCTGAATTTTTAAATTCACGACTTTTCAGGGCTAAACGCTTTACTTTAATTTTTTTCAAGCAACACTGACCTCTTAATGAAATTTCTTTAAAAAAATTCCATTACAGTTTTTTTTCTCACGCATGCCAACGTTGATATCCAGATATAATTACTACAATTCCTACGATTTTTATTTCACTCAACGCCACTGCAATCCGATGATTTTCCGGTAATTTTTGCGTGAGATATGGACCGCTAAAGTGAGTCCAGCTTCGAGGACCAATTCTCTCAAACAAAAAATCTTACGAGCTCGATGGCATATTTAGCTATTTAAAATCAAACGAGAAATCGAGTGGCGCAAACCGAAAGTCGCTGCGGTCCTTCGTTTCCGAGATACGGCCGCTCAAAGTTAGCGGAGAATGAAAATCGAAGTTTTTCACCACTTCCACCGAGAACGAAACGAGACACAGAGCTGCGCTTTGCGCCATTCCATTTCTCTCACCTTCCTGCGTCCTCCTGAGTTTGTTTAGATTTTTTCTGAAACGTCGAAATTTTGTC
This sequence comes from Stenurella melanura, assembly GCA_963583905.1. Lineage (NCBI taxonomy): Eukaryota > Metazoa > Arthropoda > Insecta > Coleoptera > Cerambycidae > Stenurella > Stenurella melanura. The sequence goes on from OY757311.1 coordinate 1,491,889, forward strand.
ACCCGACGATAACCACTGTCATTCCAAAAATGAAATGTAACAAAAAACACCTACTCATGAAAAATGTAACATTCTTTCACGTTCCGAGGGTCCTACCTACATAAAGAACACAGAAAGAGAACGCCACTGTGCTCTATTCGATTTGTCTCCCATTACTGCATACCCCTTAATTTTTTCAGATATTTACTAAAACATCGAAATTTTGTCGCCCGATGATGACCACTTCCATACCGAAAGTGAAATATGACATTATTTCACTTTCCGAGGGTCCTATCCACATAAAGAACGCAGACGGAGAACGCCACTGTGCGCTATTCAATTTCTCTCCCCTTACTGCGTACCTCTGATTTTTTTCAGATTTTTCCTAAAACATCGAAATTTCGCCCGATGATGACCACTTTCATACCGAAAGTGAAATGTCACGAAAAACACCTACACGAAAAATGTGGCATTTTTTCACTTTCCGAGGGCCCCATCCACATAAAGAACGCAGACGGGAACGCCACTGAGTGCTATTCGATTTGTCTCCCATTATTGTATACCCCTGATATTTTTCATATTTTTTCTAAAACATCAAAATTTTGTCACCCGATAATCACTTTCATACCGAAAGTAAAATGCCACGAAAAACACTTACACATGAAAATGTGACATTGTTTCACTTTCCGAGGGCTCTATCCACATAAAGAACGCAGACGGGAACACCACTGTGCGCTATTCGATTTGTCTCCAGTTATTGCATACCCCTGACTTTTATCATGTTTCTTCTAAAATATCAAAATTATGTCACCCGATGATGATCACTTTTATACCGAAAGTGAAACGCCACGAAAAACATCTACACACGAGAAATGTGGCATTTTTTTTACTTTCCGAGGGCCCTATCCACATAAAGAACGCAGGCTGAGAACGCCACTGCACGCTATTCGATTTATTTCCCCTTGCTCTGTACCCCTGTTTTTTTTTCAGATTTTTCCTAAAACATATAATTTTTGTCGCCCGATGATGACCACTTTCATACCGAAAGTGAAATGCCACGAAAAACACCTACACACGAAAAATGTGACATTTTTTCACTTTCCGAGGGCCCCATCCACATAAAGAACGCAGACGGGAACGCCACTGAGTGCTATTCGATTTGTCTCCCATTATTGTACACCCCTGAAATTTTTCAGATTTTTTCTAAAACATCGAAATTTTGTCGCCCGATGATGACCACTTTCATACCGAAAGTGAAATGCCACGAAAAACACCTACACACGAAAAATATGACATTTTTTCACTTTCCGAGGGCCCTATCCACATAAAGAATGCAGACGGAGAACGCCACTGTGCGCTATTCGATTTCTTTCCCCTTACTGCGTACCGCTGATTTTTTTCAGCATTTTCCTAAAACATCGAAAATTTGTCGCCCGATGATGACCACTTTCATAACGAAAGTGAAATTCCATGATAAACACCTACACACGAAAGAAGTGAAACTGTTCTATTTTCCGAGGACCCTACCCGAAGAAAGAACGCAGATGGAGAACTCCGGTGCGCGACATTCGATTTCTCTCCCCTTACTGAGTACCACGCCTAATTTTTTCAGATTTTTCCTAAAACATTAAATTTTTGTCACCAGATGATGACCATTTTTACATTGAAAGTGAAATGCCACAAAAAACACCTACACACGAAAATCGATGAATAACCATTAAAATTTGAAAAAGAAAATCACAAAAAACAATATCTAACAATAATTGAAACCATTACTGCGTTATTAGATTTTGTAGATAGTTGCGGTGGCTACCGCCTAACGTAACCACGAATTGTTTAATTATTTACAATCATCAAATCCTATTTCAAAAGTTTAATAGGAACTGAATCATTTTTTATTCACTGCTGTAAATCTAGTCAAGGCTTCCAATAGTGTCCGTACGGCCCTGCACAATTCTGTTGCCAACAACTGATGATGAAATCACTACTTATAGCTAGCCAATTTATGATTCCTATTATATCGGCATAACCATTAGTTCGCTTTTTCTATATACGAATTTACTGTGGCGTGCAAACACATTCTTAATGATCAAACCGGGTGAAAATTTTGAACTGTTAATTAATACATGAAAACAATTGCTTAAAGAATAAAAGGGACTGTACCTCTTCAAACCATTTATTAGAAGAAACACATTGATATTTCATACGTAGAAAGTAACGGATTTAGGATTCAGGATTATCTTAGAACACTTGAAAGTCGTTAGAAAGAAAATTGACATTTCTTGAAAATATCCAAGGTGAAATATAAGTTGCGTTCATCCAATTTCGAATCTAATTTTGCCCTTTAAATCATCACTATCGAGTCTATTCAGACAGGCTTTGGATTTGAAATAACTCCCCAAAAACGGTTTAAATCAGGAGATCTAGCTAGTCACCGTCTCGTAGTCTCCGTCTACCAAAGGAAAAATATTTTTTATACATGAATAGCTAAAGAAATGTATTTACAAATCGACTTTACATAAACATTACTTTCTCTAACAGATGGACTCGTAATTCAAAAAGATATTGATTCATTTCACAAAATATTTTTTTACGTAACTTCACAAATAGTTTCAGAACTAGGAGACAATTTTAAATTAACGACGAGAAAATTCAAAGACCCACAAAAAAACTGCGCCTACCCTGACTTTTGTTTCATAAAATGTCGCGTCTAGAATACCAGCAATGTATATTTTCGAGAAATAAATATAACTTACCTGCATGGTTGTGTGAAAGCATTCCTCAACGTGTAGAATTTTATATCTGTCTAGTCGTCTTGAATCGCATGGAGCCTTTTGATTTGTTATTATTACACAGCACTAATAATTTTAAAACTTTCCGTGCATGTCTGTTTGTTTTTAAAATCACTCAAATTTCTCACTTAGCGTTGACACAGAAACAAATTGGCTATTAATAAATGTGCTTCAATTATCATTTTCATGTTCACAAATCGATGCTGGTGTTTATTCCCCATTTCATTTCAGGAGCTGTAATTAAAATATGATATTAGTTATTCTATTGCTAATATTGCCCAATAAAATATATGAATAGTTAGTTCTAATCACACTTTACTACAATTGAAAAATTGATATCGCCATTCATTGAATTTCCATTATATAATTTGATTTATTGACAATACTGAATAATATCCACTGTATGTTGGATAATGTATTTCCATAAAAGCCTATTAATTTAATTTATTTCTAATATATTCATATATCTTTGAAAAATATATTTGAGAGAGCCATTTAATTTATTTCAAACAACGTTTTATTAATTTTGTGTAAATATCAACTTTAAAATATATATGCTGTTAGGACCTTTATTAAATTAAAAATAACGCATTGCAACCATATTGATGATATTACAGAAAAGACATCACATAATCTTTGATTTATATCAGACATACAGTAAGGTTATCATGAAACAATTTATTCATTAAACCCTCTAATTTGAATTAATTTTTTGTCATAATTTGCATGAGTTATTTATTATATACTCAAAATTTATCTTTATCTAAAACAGTTTACGTAGATTATGATTTTACAATATACAATGATTATGTATGTGTACAATTTCTTGACATAGGTTAAAGGAACACTGTTATATTACCATTTAAAGTAACTGAATTATTAAGAAATATTAAAATAATTCCACTGTAATGTTTTATGGAACTCACTACATTAATTTTGCACTAATAACTCAAATTCTCGAGGAAAGTAGTTAGTCAAAATCAATTTATGAGCATTCTCAGCGGTGAACGTCGTTATACAAGATAAATTATTAATGCTTTTAAACTCCAAACTCAGACCCATCACAGCACATTTCCTTTTTACTGAACCTATTTTTCAATGTACGGTTTTGCAATAATGTGATTTATGGAGCATTTTTACGCATCCTCGTTTTAACTTCGCACCTACAGCAGGAGACATACGTTCTATTGAAATATTGGTTTAACGGTTCTATTTTCTTTCCAAAATATTTATTTACTCCATAGGTAGATGGATTTTTAAGCAAGGCCTGGTTAAACAGTATTTGTCGATATTCAATTTTCAGTTATAATAATAATAAAAAAATAAAAAGCAGTGCGAAATTTCATATTAATAATATAAACATCGTCATATAATGCACATAGAAGAAATTTAGCCATCGCATCGGCTACTCTAACACTTAATCTACACCATTACATAAAAATTGGGAACCGCAAACGTGCGCACCTTCGGGAAACAGAAGTCGCGCGATTGAGCAGGCACCTAAAAACCCTGTTTGACGGCCAGTCTATGTAAAAGAAAACGACATCTTGAGATGGTTAATAACCGACTCCAGAAATGGAAAATACATTATTATGCAATAATAAAATATTGGTAAAACTAGTGTTTCACATCATTTTACTTCAACATCCACGTAGTGGATTGGAAGTATAGTAATAGTAAAAAAAAATGTTCAAATTTTTTTTTCTTGAAATGTAATGAAACGTCGAGATTTTAAATTTGAGAAAAAAAAACATTTCTGTCTGTCTGTCGATTTGTCTGTCTGACGGTCTGTCTGTCTGTAAATTTTTTTGTCTTCACGTTTTCTCCGGAACGGTTTAAGATATTGACTTGAAATTTTGTACACGTATATATTATAACCAGATCTGGAACTGGATTAGAAACTTGAAATTTGATGTATGTATGACAAGCAATGCTTCAAAAATTTTTACAATATTTTTCATCTCCCCACCACTTATTATTAAAGGGTTGATAAAATAAAATCGAGATATTCACTTGAAATTTGGTAGACGTGTGTATTGTAACGACATCTGGAACTAGATTATATTTTGAGATGATTCCGTTGAAGGGCTGGGGGTCAAATAGGAGTAAATAGGGGAAATAAGTAAATCAAGCTGATAACAGAAATTTGGGATTTGCTTACATACTGGAAACTAAGGCCTCAGATTTGCTTCTGATATTTTTCAAATCCCACCACCTCCGCTCCATTATTAATCGGATTGAAAACATAAAATCGAGATATTCACTTGAAAGTAAGTACACGTCTGTATTGTAATGACATCTGATTTTGTTGATTCCATTGAAGGAGTGGGAGGTGGTAGGTTATGAATAGGGGAAAATAAGTAGGGTAAACTGGAAACTTCATTTTTATCGTACATGGTAGAAACCAACACCTCAAACTTTTCTATGACATCTGCCCCTAATATTATTAAAATTCTATGACCAATAATTTCCACATACTAGAGTGCAAATTTAGTCAAGATATTTCCTTTGAAGTGACTTGGACGAAAAATCTGGATGTGGAAGTAGTGATTCCTTAGGCAGCGGTTTTTTCCTTATTCAATAGTTTTCTTTAACTCGAAATGTGTATGTATGTTCAAATCTGGTGATCGAATTTTTGACCACTTTCCGATATCCAATCATGATGAAATTTTACACACAACTTTAGTTCTGAAGACAATACAATGTAGTATATTTAATATTATGGTAGATCCAATATGGCGGCCATCACAAAATGGCGGATTACCTTTTTCTTAACAATCCCCTCGACATGGGTACCAAATGAAAAGATATCACAAGTAGAATACAATAGACTGTGTGATGTCATTCTAAATCTAATATGGCGGCCGGCACAGAATGACGGATCACCTATTTTTTTACAACCCCCTCAGCATGAGTATTAAATGAAATGGTATGACAAGTACAATACAATAGACTGTGTGATGTCATTCTAAATCTAATATGGCGGCCGACACAAAATGGCCAAGTACCTATTTCTTTACAACCCCTTGATATGGGTATCAAATGAAAGAGTTTGACGTGAACGAAATTATGGTGTTATAATAAAGAAAATGAGGCAGACGGAAACTAAAAAGTAAAGAATAAATAAATATATATTTTTTTAAACAATGGTTTTTCTTTTAAGACTGAATTGCACTAAAAAGGAGAAAATAATTTTTATTCAGTGATTGAATTACATGAAAAATGATGACAAAAAAATCACAAAATAATTGTTGATAAAGGTAATACATTATATTTTATGAGCGACCAATGGTTTTCCTTTTCATCACCATTTTCTAATTTAATCACTAAGTAAAAACTTCTACTTTTTAGTGCAATTCAGCTTCACAAGAAAACAATTGTTTAAAAAAAATGTATTTATCTATTTTTTTTAAGTTAAAAAGAGTCAGCTAGCATACAGCAATTTTAAACAGATATATGATTTCTTTTAACAAGTCATTTACTACACGCGGTGTGGAAGTAGTTTCTTATCAAAGGTAACACCAAAAATTCATGGTATGAAGCTTCTTCTTCTATCAAATGCCCTATATAATACAGAGAATCATCTATAAACAAATCAGGTGTCCTACAAAAAGTAGACACAGTAATGATAAAAATCTTCCTGTTGTATTTTTATTGTTACAGTTCGCTATGCCAATCCATCGATTAGGTTTTTGTAACAAAATCAAGTAGCTATTCTCGACAAAACACCAACAATTGACAAAAACAGTTGCGCGGTTCAGTGACGCGTCTAATTGCACACAAATAAGTCGATTGTAATAGTTCTAAGCTTTGTAATGTAAAGTGTGCTAGTTAATTAAAGTGCCCTTAATTACTTTTGTTTTCGTTATTTTGTAGGGAGTTTGTACTACGAGTGAATTTGGTGACTGTTGGTTTGTGGAAATTCAAAAAGTTGTGCGACTTTCCTTCGACGGCTAATATTACTAGTTAATTAAGTTAAAATTTGATTTGGACGATGCCGATTTCAAAACTATATTTGCTATGAATTCTTCTGTATGTGTGTTCGTAGAGAAATGATTTATTCTCGTTACTTACATATTGAAATATGGTTATTAGCTATTTTAAAGTACATTGTAGCTCGGGTGTATTATTAAATATTTAAAACGTATACCTATGTGCAAAATCTTAACATTATTTGCAGAGGAACAACTTGTAATATTTTACTTAAATTTAACTGATCGTTTAACCGGATCGTTCAATTGAATTTTGCGAAAAATGATGAGCTTTATTAGCCACAATCGACTGTCTCTGAAATGGATATTTTTGGACAAAAGTGTGTTCACAAATATGTATTTTTTCTGGATACCCTGTGTATCCAAATTACAGAATTTACCTATTTCAGATAAACTTTCTACATTATATTATATTATTATACATGATTATTTCCTAAATCCCCAAAATGCTGAAACATGTCTAAGAACGAAGTATGTTGAAATAGAACATTTAGATACATGAAAAATCACATAATTTCAATATATTTCGAATACTGAACAATATTATATGACAAAAAGCCAACCACAGAATCAATCTAGAGTATTAATTTTTAATTATATAGTAATGAAACACATTATAGGATTTTGCAAACAGCGAAAAACTATTTATCTATGAGAGCTAAAAGTGAAACTATATGTAAAAAATATTAATGAAATCTTTGCATTCTTCGATGACCTGACTTCTGGTTATGCTAGCAAATCAAGAATCCTAAAACAAATTTGTCCAATTTCTTATTCATGGATATTACCTTGGTTTTGCATGCAACATCGTTATGAGTGGCTTTGTGCCTTTCTGCTGAGCTCAGAATAAGGGCGAAAGATGTTTCAAAGGTTAAGAAGCATTTCCAATAAACTGAACGAGAGATTTTATAAAAATGTAATCCATTAGAATAAAAAAATGTTTAAGACAAGGTAGGTAAATAAATTCATTTCAGGCCTTTGTTCTCATTTTTAACTGAATCTATTTTAATCTGTTTAGCCGTAGGGGACTATGTTGGATGCTAGTGTTATAATTAGAATGTGAAATAAGAAATTGGACAAAATTTTAGGATTTTTTATTTGCTAGCGTAACCAGAAGTCAGGTTATCGAAAGAATGCAAAGATTTTATTAATATTTTTTACATATAGTTTTTCTTTTAGCTGTCATAGATACTTTTTTTCCACTGTTTGCAAAATCCTATAAAGAACATGTTTCATTGCCATAAGCAAACAAATAATTAATAATTCACTTTTAAACATTAAAAAATACATTTACTAAATACTATGGATTTACAAATGTCCCGCGGTTGTACGTACATCCAAATGGCAAATAACAGGTCTATTGTTTAAACCACTAACAATGAGATACAGTAGAATTTTTTTATTTTCCATTAATACGCATACGCTAGAAAAAGAAAATAGTTTACATTTTATTTGTTAGTAAATGTGAAAGTTAATTGAGCCAGCAGCAATCACGGTATTTTGAAACCAATTAAGGTAGAAACAGTTCAGTATTTTGTGGGAATGAAAAGAATTTTTTGTGGTATTTTCGTATTCAGATCGATAACGAGACAATTTCAATTATTATACAGAAACAGTAAAAGTATCGTACAAGAGAAAATATGTTTCGTTCGTGTCTTAATTAGAAATGCTGAAAGTCATTGTTTTATGCAGTATTGTTAGGAGTAGTATCATATTTTTGTAATTATTTGCATTAACAGGACGCACATCTATACCAGATGAGTAAAAAAATGAAGTTAATATACTATTTTATTGTGATATACAGAGTGTATAAAAAGCCTATTCAAATATCTCACGAGCCTGTTCCTGAAGCCAAAATATTTCGTTGGGAAGATTACCTATAGACAACCATCATGTGATTGCATTGTTAATATCATAAACAACATAAAAATAAGCAAAGTAAGGACGCATGTGATTAAATTTGATAATTTTGAAATGAATTGATTTATATATCTTCATCCCTCTGACACAGCTTCTAAATCAATGTAAAACTGATAATGTTATTTTTAACATCACTGAAGTTATACCGGTGCAAGAATTTTAGAAACCACTTGGCTTCAGAAGCGCACGTACAGCAACAATGGTGATAGCATTTTAAGAGAGAAAGTTCACATTTTCTGAATTTCTGGACTGTGTATCCCTTCAAATATTAATCAACAAACTCGATTATTGTGACATTCCTGATATCATCGGTATACTACCTTAACGAAAGAAACCAAAACATCTTCATAAACATAAAACATAACGTAATATAAAAAAAGTTGAAAATCTAATAAGAAAATATCCACGGGAAAGATATTTTACAACTACAGGGAATTTTAGAAATGCGATATTTTGACATTGACATCTAGTCTCGTTATATTTAAAAAAATATAGATGCAACCATACAACTTTTGTATTTAACTTTAATAGAACGTTTAAGACAATAGTTACTGGGGCCAAGATATAATGAATCATCCTGAACATATTGTACTTACTTTTGATCCAAAAATAAATGGTTATAAGAATTATTATTACAATAATTGAAAATTCATAGTAATAAACGCTGTTGCTGAGGAACAAAATAATGTATGAGGATCTAATGACTACTACTAAGCTTTGGTAATTCCACACGAATTGCGCCTCCACCTAACATATTCAACCCTTTCTGTAAACCGCTTAAAGGTATAATATCAATAATAAATTATTCAACGTATCTCTAATACTTACTGTCATTATACCTGTATGACGAAGCTAAACTAGAAGTAAACCATATACTTTTCGTCAATTTATTGAATGTTTTATATAGTGTTGCTCAACATGCTTTAATAATCATCACATAATAGATTAGGTTCATTACAAATGTATCACATAGAATACAGTTGCATGCTTTTCAAGGCTTAGACATTTGAAAACAAAAAAATGGTACAAATAATAACAAAGGGCCGATCCCAAATAATCTACTGTATTAGTTAGTTAGGTTCGTTGAACCGTGACAGAGTTGAGGTAGGGATGACAGGACTGGTCGAATTCGTTCACACATGACATTATTTTGATATGAACGTAGGTCGATTTTTGGCTGTCCTTTAGTTTTAATCATCTCCTGGTGATGCCAACTTGTTTGGCGAAACTGTGACCAAATTGGAGTGGAGTTTTGGTATTTGTGGAATCTACTTTAGAGACATACTGTATAGGTATCTTTATCTCTTTTAGAAGTTATTACGGTAAAATACAGGGTGTCCCAACGGGAACTGAATCAACCGATATAGTAACAAGTATGTAACAAACAATTTTAAAAATTTTGGGAGTTACTAAAGTCGATACGACCAATCCAACCAAAATTTTTACCAGCATGTGGTACTTACGGTTATACCGTAAGTCGATACCAACTTGCTTATTTTAAACAACCTATATATTTTCGACTTTTTGAAATGACCACAAATTATGAATTGAACCACATCCTGTACCTAAACCGAGCAGTTTCGAAGATATTTGATATTTTATAAAAAAATTTGACAGATGCAACAGTTTGCAAGAACCGTTATAACTCTCTTCGTGTAGGAGATGCTAACTTTCTCTTTGGCACGTAGATAGAACACAAAGTGAGTTAGTCTCTACAATAAAAATTAATTCCATAATTAAATATCAAGTGTACTATTTTTCACGTTACATTTTATCAAATTCAAACCCCAAAAACGTTTTTTATTTCAAATATTTTTTTCACGTCAAATCATGTAAAATTTAGTTCTCATTTTTCTAGTATAGGCATTGTGGAGGTTAACGTTACCACTTTTTGCAATATTGGCGATTTTCTTAAATGTTTAAGAATTTTTAATAAAAATTGTCAACAAATTTTAGCCATGATTAGAAACAATCATCAATGTCAGTCATTTTCTTACTTCAAAAAATACCAACACGTTTAAATTACACCCACGAAGGCTTTTTAAATTTCTTTATTATTTGTGAAGACTGTGATTAGGTAGTATAAAGAACATGCTACTCGATACCCACAAGAACAGAAACCATCACCATACACTGTAAAGCACATATTGGGTAATATTAATATATTCTTCTCACAAATAGCAATTCTGGAGTATTTTCGGGCATTTCCAATTATGTCATTAAGGCAAACTGATTTGGAATCAGGATTATTCGAGAATTCAATTCACAAAATCCTGTCAATACATAAATTCATTCTCGTTTCACATAGTTTAGCAATTAAAAGAAACAGATTTCCTGACGAGAGAAAATTTTTGTCAATTTATTTTAATGAGACATGAAGGTGACAATTATTTTTTCGGAAATATTATTTGGACAGATGATGCTGAATTTAGCAAAAATGGACTTATTAATCGACACAATTCCCACTACTGGAGTATCTCGAATTCTCATGTATTCAGGGAGCGAAATATTCAAGAATATTAGCAGTTTAATGTTTATTGTGCCATGAGTGGTGGTGACATAACAATTTTTTGAGGAAAGTTTAAATAGTAAGTTAAAAAGATTTCTTTTTCAGCTAATCTATCTACGATTTCTGGTTCCATTCTCCATAAATAATAAACAAATCTTAGAAGTCATCGTGGGTGTAATTTAAACGTGCTGGCATTTTTTGATATAAAAGAAAATACAGGGTGTTCCATTCGAAATAAAAAAGTTTCTGAGGTTTGAATTTGAAAAAAATGTAACGTGAAAAATAGAACACTTGGTACGCTGTTATGGAATAAATTGTTATTGTCGAGACTAGCTCATCTTCTTTCTACATACCAACGAGCCAATGAGGATCTCCTACACGAAGAAAGTCATAACGGTTCTTGCAAACCGTTGCACTTGTCAATTTTTTTTATAAAATATCAAATATTTTCGAAACTGGCGGGTATAGGTATAGGGTGCGTCACATGCTTCGATTCAGAATTTTATGGGCATTTCGAAAAGTCGAAAATATATGGGGTGTGCCATTTGAAATAAGGAAGTTGGTATCGACTTCCGGTATAACCGGAAGTACCACATACTTGCAATTATTTCGGTTAAACTGGTCCCACTGACTTTAGTAACTCTCAAAATGTTTTGTTACATACTTTCCCTATATCGATCGATTTATTTCCCGGTGGGACACAATGTATATCCAAGATGCCATTCAATTATTCAGAATTACTGATGTGGTACGCTTCTGACGCCAGCAAATTTCGTATATTGAAATTATTGACATTAATCGCGCTATGTTTTTTTAACTTTGTTGTGATACATGTTTGGCAGAGTACACATCATCCATCTAATTTATTTTGGCACATATTTTATTAATATAAATATCTACACTAACGAAACAATATGTACACCCACAAAAAATAGCAGCGTGAAATGTTTGAAAAGAGACGATACAGAAATAAATTTTGTGTTTGCTATAATCATGAAATGTGTTTGATTTATTATATACCAATTAGTAGTGTTTGTCCGCCACACTTCATGCAATATATCTTCCGTACGATTTTAATTTCCCTCTCGTGTTCTTTTTAGCACTTATCCTTTTACATGAAGCTAAGAGCACTTTTTCCTATATCTACAGAATTACAGCGTATATGAATAATCGATAAATCATTAATACATTATAGTAATAAGTAAAGTAATGAGTTTCTCTTCAAACGATTTGAAGAATTGATGTTTTGTTGAATAAAGTAAACGATAAAAATACCTCTAATGGAATTTTTTTAAGTAACTTGAAGGTTTTTATTATATTAACATTATCGAATACAAGGGTTGGCCGAAAAAATCACGCTTGAAATAACCGGAACTATCTAGTTAGTACTTGTCAAAATTAAAATACGTGCAATTGGGAAGAAAACTATATTAGTTTTTGATTTTCACTTTATGTGAATAAAGTGAAAATCAAAAACTAATATAGTTTTCTTCCCAATTGTTATCATGGATTTTCACCAAGTAACGGGCCAATCTGTTCAATATTTAAAATACGTGGTTTTTTCACTTTAGGACACTTTAGAACTTAGTTAATAGGTGCTAATTTTTTTGAAAATTCTGTAAACCACATTGTTTTCCAAATTTTATTCAAATTGAGATTAAAAAATGTTCTATTTTTTCAGACAAAATTACATGATTCGCGAAACAAAAATGATTCTATCTAGAAAGAAAACATCTGTACAGTAACGAAGCATGTTACTGTTACTATTCATAAGGTTTACTTTTAAATGAACAATGATGTCATTTTCACAGAAATATGTTCCCAGTAATTAGTGCAAAGTTTATAAAGAGAATATCTTCACAAAATATGAAGTTCAAAAAATTGACTACTAGTGGTAAAACTACAAATAATATTCTCCAGAAAGTCATCAATATTATGGAAAATCTTTCTTTATGGAAGTGATGATGGTGGTATCATCAGCAAACAAAACAAATGTTGCGGAAGATATGTTACTTAAATCATTAATGTAAATAAGAAATAATATAGGACCCAGTATGGATCCTTGTGGCACTCCATGATTCATTTCTAACAAGCCAGAATTTATATTTTGATAAGCCACATACTGGTAGCGTTTGGTAAGGTAGGATCTTACTAAATTTATGCTATTTATGTCGAAATTATAAAAGCCTAATTTGCTTATTAAAACGTCATGTGACACACAGTCAAGAGCCTTAGAAAGGTCTAGAAACTAAGCATGTATATATTCACATTAATGTTAATAGTGTAATTTTATTTGCGTAAATAAATGTTATTATATTATTATATAAGGTACCCACAGTAGGAAAGATGCCTCTATTTCTATATGCAAAACACCATATTATTTCATAAACGGCACAGTTACAGTATTGAATTCTTTAAATGCAGTTTTACATGATTCCCTATGTTTGATCTCAGTTAATATTCGAATTGCTTTTTTGTACAACAGGAACTCTATGTTCATGTGGAGACTATTTCCAATGGACAATTCTATATTTTAAGATACTCTGAAAACATCCAAAGCGAACCATTGACCTACTGCAGTGTTTACTCACTGACCCTAATGCATAATAGACTAAATTTGTCACAGAAATAGTTTATGTGCTCTTTCCAGTTTAACTGCCTATCGATATTTATGTCCAGAAATTTACTAGAAGTTGAGCATTGACTAGTTTCACTTCCAAGCAATATTGTTCTATCATGTTTAGTTTAAATATTATATAACATGTTTTGTGTTTATTTATTGACAGTTTATTTTTATCGATCTCAAAGCATATTTCATCCAAAATATTCTTTATTTTGCATTCTGCAGTTTCGATATTAGTAGCCGTAACTACAAAATGTGTATCATTAGCATATGAAACTTGTAAACAATCAAATTACCTTAAGAAGGTACCTAGCTAAGTCGTTAATAAACGGTATAAATAAAATCGGACCCAAAATGAACCCTTGTGGTACTCCAACATTACTCTCTGCAAATCTGGTTTGCAAAAATTAATTGAGTCGTATTCGTTAATGAAATAGGTATCCCCAATCGGTCAAACCCGACTGTAGCTTCTATTCGTTTAATCAGTGAATTTGTCTCGAGTGTGTTTTAAACTTTTTAAATTTAATCTATGCAACTTTCTACGTACTGTGTATTAGTTTTTGTCCATTTTCTTATTACATTACCGTAACTAAGAAGTAACTTCTTTCTAAAACGTTAGGGTGAACATTTCCCTACATGAAATTATAATATTTTATAAAATTTTGATGTTATTCTGTTAATAAATTCAAAAACCCAATATACGCCTTAGAAGTAAATATTAAATTATATGACGATGTAACTCTGCTTGATTTTATTTAGACGTTTCTTTGCGAACCTAAAGATGTACAATATTTTAACGCATTTTGGAACACACTACATACTGTATAGTAAAGCGATATTTCTATATTGTATAGTAGATTATCTGCGACTTTTAGTTTAATATTGTAGATATTCATTACAATTTTTTTTAAAATTCTATGTAATTTACTCATAATAGAATACCGTACAGTTAAGTTATGTGTACAGGAAGTAATTGTGTATAAAAAATATTAATCGATAATTAGGACTCTGGGGCGTATAGATTATTTCGTCAGCAAATAAATATATTTTCGATAAGTTTCATTTAATCAAAAATATTAATGACAGGACAACTATTATTTTATGCTTTTCTCCAAGTGTGGTCATTTAAAAACTGTGAATATAATTAATGTAAATAAATGTAACTTTAGTTACCTTCATATATTTTTTGTTAATTAATCCTCTAACTGTTCCGCTCAAGAACTTTTCAAATTGTTTGTACATAGAACTTTCAAACACAGATAGCTCAAACACTCTATATTGTAGAATAAAATAAAATGCCGCCCACTTAACTAACTCACCAAACTATTACCGATCTTTTTTTACAAAACAAAATCAAGTCGACCAACACGCGCGAAATTCATACCGAAAACGCTCTTGTAAGTTCGACGTTCAGCAACAGTTGAACTGGCCTAACAATGCACAGTTTGACGCTACCGTTGCGGCGCACGAGGACGGTGTAGACGACGACGCGCGCAATTTTCCTGACCCTCCGATTGGGTCAAGGTCCAATGTTACGTCGTCACGTGAGACGAAATGCATTTTGCATAGGCCTGCCTTCTTTATGGTACCGCTATATCAAAATAGCCCCCGCCGAAGTTTTACTGCCTGCTGCAGGATATTTCATTACCTGTGCTTTTATTGTTTTGGGGCAGAAGTAGGCCGACAAGGGTGCGCTATTATTAATATCCTGGATTTATGAGGGAGATAAGAAGAAAATAGTAGGTGACCCAATTTGATTTTGTTTTGCTTTCCTCATTTCAGGAGGTGTTCTATACAAAAAATGGCATTGGTTGTCCCAAATTTTACTCACGTGCTCGTGTTGTTAATTATTTTTTATCCCAGGTAAAGAAAATATACTTTTGCCTACAATTTATTTATCAGATATCTTAAATAATATTAATTATAGGAAGAAAGCAATTAATGTATACTAAGAAATAACTGAATACAGAAAAATTAAATTGAAACATACCTTAATAAAAGTCCTTCAGCCTATTTAGCGTTATATTTTGATATTCAACAACTACCGTACTTTTCGAAATATACCGGGTGATATTTTTTAGTTGGTACAGCATCTTTTCCTCGCTTATTATTAAAGATAGAGTTTTGAAATTTTGCAAGCATACTTAGCGACATTTCTTGCATCTAATGCACTTTTTTAAATTTTTCTGCTGGTTCCCGTCTAACCGGAAGTGACGTGAACTTTAGATTTTCAAATGAAACCCCTGGGGTTAAAAACGGCCCCTTCCCCTAATACTGAAATCTTCTACCCTCCATTGAACAACCCTTAAACCACCAAAACCACCCCTTCGCAATATTTCTTGTTACTGAGCATGTTGGTACTCGTTGGATAGGGGTTTTATGGAAAATAAATATAAATACGAGTTACTTTTAGACTAACAGGAATGACAATATCACTTCCGGTTTAACCGAAAATGACATGAACTTTTTTTCTTAAATGGAGTGACTATATTTTTTTGATGGTTTTTCATTAAGCATAAATTTCTAAGTGCAACAGTTTCTTCAGATGTAAGGAATAGCGCTAACAAATCATGTTAATAAGGTACCTATCTACATTTAAATAAAAAATTGCAGATAGCCATGAAAATGACAGACATTCGCAACAATTGAATTAGTCTTGACTTACTCACTAATTTTCTGAAGCAAGTGTATTAAAGTTGTTATAAACAAGAAAATTAACATAAAATGGCTGAAAATTATTAAAGAGATGAAAAAGTTGACATGATCATTATTCATGGAGAGACTCGACGTAATGCAACTAGAGCACAAAGTCTGTATGGACGGAGATATCCAGAAAGAAGACAACCTCCGAGCCCGGTTGGAGCAACAATTTAGAACCGAACCTAATGTAGAAATTGAAGAAAGATTTATTGTGGATGAAGAAATGGAAATTAATGTATTCGCTTTAGTGCATGTTGACCCAACCATTTCGATAAGACAAATTGAACATGAATTACCAGTTTCCAAAGAATCAGCCAGAAAATTTTTAAAGAAACACGGCTATCGTTCTTATAAATATAAATTGCATCAAATTTTGTATAAAAATGATCATCAACGCAGAATAACCTTTTGTAATTGGTTACAGTTACGCCAATTAAGAAATGAGAATTTTATCAAAAACATTTTGTTCACTGATCAATCGAGATTTACAAACCTTGGGTTATTTAATCGAAGCAACACTCGATATTGGGCAATTGAAAATCCTCACATTATGAGACAGCGGCGGTTTCAAGAGCGGTTTGGCTTCAATGTTTGGTTAGGCGTACTGGGCGACCATATCATAGGTCCAATAATTTTTAACTAAACTCTAACTGGACCAAGATATCTAGAATTTCTCCAAAATATAGTAGTTCCACAGTTTAATCAAATTCCCAATACCAATATTGACGAGGTTTACTTCCAACAAGACGGGGCTGGACCACATAATGCTATTATCGTTAGGATTACTTAAATCAATTATTTCCAGATCGTTGGATTGGGACCCATGGTCCAGTCAGATGGTCTAAAAGGTCACCTGAGTTAACCCCACTCGTTTTTTTTATTTGGGCGCATTTGAAAAAATAGAGTCTACATGACTGCTTCAACCACAAGGCAAGATCTGGAAGAAAGAGTTCGACACGAAATTGCACAGATAACACCTCAACAATTACAGAATGTTAGACGTGCAACGATAAGTCGCGCTACTCTGTGTATTAATCATAACGGTGAACAGTTTGAACAATTTTTATAATGGTTTATTATAATTTAGGTTTTAAATAGTTTTGTTATTCTTGATAATTTATTCATGGTTGTAACGTTATACCTATTAAAATTATTTCTTGTTTGATTTGTGTTTACTTTTTAAAAATACTTCTATTATTGCGAAGGATATCATTAAGAAATGATTAATGGCGAAAAAAATTATAGTTTATGAATCATTATTTCCTATTAATAAAAGAAATAGCACAGTTCCATTTAAAAAAATTCCATAAGACCCCTACGGAAATGAAAATGAAATTCCGTTTTTTTGAAAAAAAAAAATAAATAAAAGTACTGGTACCTATCAGTAATTCAAACAACTATTTTCTGCTTTACAGACAAGTCTACAACCTTACTAATAATTTCCATAGCCTACTTAGTAATTTTCTTACATCGCATTCATCTGATTTTGAAATAATTTAAAAATAGTTCGTATCTTACTTATTTTTTGGATTTCTTTACATCTGAAAAAACTGTTGCACTTAGAACTATATGCTTAATGAGAAACCATAAAAAAAATATAGTCATTCCAGTTCAACCGGAAGTGATATTTTCATTCCTGTTGGTCTAAAAGTAGCCTATTGTTGTCTAATTTATTCGTAACAAAAACCAAATTTTTAAATACAAAAACAACCAAAATATTGGGGGCGTATATTGACTCGTGGCCACCCGGTATGTTGAAAATGGCCGCTGCCCAACTATGACGGATTATCATTTTCTTTATAACACCCTTGACATGGGTATCAAAGGAAAGGGCTTGTAGCAAACAAATATATGCTCAAAATTTAAACGTTAAAAATGGCGGCGTCAACATGGCGGATAGGATAGGATAGATTTTATCAATTATCTTATTGAAGTAAAATGAAAACATTCAATTTCGCGACAGAATACTGCCGAAACTAGAGAACCGATTTTGATGACATTAGGTAAAAGGGCTGATTCAGCCCTATGGTGAAATGTTTTTGTTATTCATAACACGCATAGTACCATCACCTTTCTCAAAGTATAATTATGGCAAATAATATGCTCACAAAAGAAGTTCTTTAATATTAATTTTCTTAGTCTTGAAAAGACATTACAGAAGGAACCACAAAAATTCATACACTATAATGATTCGTAGCTAAAAAAGTAACAGGTAGAGAATAAAATTAAGAATATTGCAAATAATTATACATATTCTACGGATATAGTTCTCGCCAATTAATTAACAGATTGTATTATCGTGATTGTATTGGGAGTATGTGCCAAATTACATCATCTAGCATTATCCACTAAGTTAAAGGGATTTGCCTCCGAACGTAGAAATAACATCGTAATGATTGTAGGTGGCTTTATTTATATGGTGTCCAATAGATAGAGGGTTATCTACACTTCGAAATCTCTGTTAGTTTTAACCTGAATGTTAGTTTCGGATCTAAATATTCGATAAGGGAGTCCCGAATAAGCTTTATTGGTAACTGTGGAGGAGTCCCGGAATAGTATATCCTATAGTGTGGGTAGCGCTCAAGAGTCATAAGTGTCTCTTATGGGAGATTGAAAATACATATTCCATATATTATCTGCTGTCGGCGCTTCATTGTCATAAGCACCCACAGAACTGTCACCTACGCAATGAAAAGCGAATCCTCCTAGTTTACTTCTTTGTTTATACAGGATGCTTCAATTTTTCCATACCTTTGAAATGCGCTAGAAGCTTAAAAATGTATATTAGTCTGTTTCATAAAATATTGGAAAACTTTTAGTTTTCTGAAGAGGGCGTGGTAAGAGATTTTTTTAATTTTTGAAAACCGCTCGTGACAAGGATCTGAAATCAATCACACTTAATAGAACATTGGGGGTCTACAGTGTGTATCTTGTTTCATCTATACACCCTCGAATCTTCCTCAGTTCTTTTCAGGTCAATATAGCTTGGCTTAATATTGGTTATCACTTACTATGGCAAATACCTAATAATAAGAAATTACCAACAAATAAATACACTAGTACATGAAATAAATGGCACTCAACAAAATGAACGTACAAACTACAAACAAGTTACTTAAAATTACAAATTATCATGGATGGCATCAAAGCAACTAACTCAGATTAATCACGCAATTTGCTGCTATTTTTAATACAGATTCATTCTGTCATTTAATTGACTATTAAATATTTGCACTTTGTGATTTACACATTACTCTGATGCACAATTTAATATAAAACGTAGCTGCAATACTCAAACACGTAACCGTCACCATAAAAAGACTTTTAAATTTTCTTATTTAAACAACAACTCGGCCGTGTCTCATCACAGCCATTGCTAGACTCGCCTCCAACCCAAAAACATAAACTGCTCTTCAAACAAACAAAAAGTCCCTCTTCACCTCTTCTACCCCGTACCTCGTTAAAGGTCAAATGGTCTTTCATTTATAATTCATTCTAGCGCGTAGAAAACTCCATTGATGGATAAATGCATGAGACTTGGCTCTATTTAATTTTCTTTTCGTACAGGGCGATCTTTAAAAATGAACCATTACAATATTCGAGCCCTAATAATTGGACAACGACACGTGATTTGGTAATGCGAACCAGACCATCTTATTCAGCTCTCCAAAAACTTCAAAATTCAATAATAATAATAAAATAGACCAACTATAGATGGCGCAAACACTATTTTATTTCTGAGTTTAGCAAGAAATACTAGAATTTTTGTGGTAAGTATACATACAAGTAAATCGGGCCTAAATTCTATAGGATTTTGATGCGCTGAACACAGTGCCGTTACCCATTTTACTCTATAAGGTTAGGATTTGGCTATGAAAAATAATATAAAACTGTTAGAAGGTAAACCGACTAAAATAACGCATAGGTGACAAAGTAAGCCAAAATTTCAATATTGAATCCGTTCCCATCTCCATCGTAAACTAAGTCGACAGCATAATCCCAAATCTTTTCACTGCCTCAGGAAGAATAAAATATGGCAATATATTATCATGTCTTTTACTTCGTTAAGAACGTGATAGTAAATTATATGGGAACAGTTTTATCATCTTGAACTTTTACAGCACTCAATTACAAAGCCAATATGAGCCCTCTGTAAAATGAGACAATCTCTTTATTTGCTAAAGGCTTAAAAATGTATGGTCGTAAAACTGACACTGCATGCGGAGATTTCGATTGATATTATCCAATCTTATTACATTCTTGGACATTTTGTTAAAAGGAATTCGTTCTAAGTAGCCACTTTGTTAAATTAAAAATCAATATCACAATTTCTAACGTAATAATAAATGGTATCTATCTGATTGTGGCCGGCGGAAAAATCTATAGGATTAATTTAGATGAAAAAATTGTTTATAAGCATTTAACACACATACTGGATTTAGGCCTTAGCGGATCTAGAAAAATGAGTTTAAAAAAAAATAATTTTTCAGTATGGAAGTCGTTCTGAAAATTGAAGACAAAATAAAGTTATTTATTAAATATATACTTTTCATCGTCAGTTCATTTCATATTATATGATTAACATTATTCCTCCTTTTTCATGTTACGTCACATACATTGTATGAAAATTCAACATAATCATACCTACATCGCACGTAGCAATATCTACATTACCATTTGATGCGGAAATATAAATTTCATGCTCTCCTTTTCGTTATTAAAGTGGACGGTTGCATGTACGAGCTTGTCTCTAGGTAGCAAAGTGCACACAACAATTTCAGATAGTCATTGTTTTGAATCGATACCGAATGGAAAATATTTTGTTTTAGCTAATGCGATGTTACTGCGGATTTATTTAGTGTTCGAGTTGCCTTCTTGTTTCCAAATCGGCGAACGCTCATTTTGTTAAAGTGACAGGCGCAAGATTGATGTTTTTCGCTCCAGATAAGTAAGCTTCACTACTCCTATCTACATCATTATAATCTGTTTTGGTATGAATCACGTGCTTGAAATATCAATTCCGCCCAGTAAATTCACGCTATGACCTCACAACCCGTATATGTAATCAGAGATGTAAATTCGTTATTAATATTATAAATTACCAAATTACTTTTTCCTTTTAGATATTAATTTAGTTTTTTCATCACTATTAGTTATTAATTTTAATTCGTCTTCGATTAGTTTTAGTCATCTCCCGACGATGTCAATGTGGCTGACAAAATGAGCGTCGAGTCAGTATACAAATGTTTTGTTGTTCGTGAAAACTACTTCGGAAGTATCTTGGCAAGTTGACTGATACTATTAAAAATATTTTCTTGTAAATACATGATGACTATAGGAATTGCAGAAGAGTGTGTAGCTAAAATTTGCTTATTTGTAAGATCTCACTTAATTTGGCTGCAAAATGGTCGCAAAATAGTCTTCAGAGATGGACTCCGCTTTGTCTTCCCTCTCAGAATTGAAAACCCCAAAGTTCCCCGGTCCTAAAAGTTATCCTAACCCTTTTTGGGGGTTTGGGCGGTATTTTTCGCCCCTTGCAGGATGCGGTCAAGGATATTGAACGAGATTCGGGTTTAAAAATGAATTATTATTTGTTTGTTTATAATTGTATTGACACATATTCTTTATAGGATTTTGCAAACAGCAGAAAAAATAACTATCTACAGCTAAAAGAAAAACTTTGTGTAAAAATATTAATGAAATCTTTGCAATCTTTCGATAACCTAAATTCTGGTTAAGCTATCAAATTAAAATCCTAAAATGAATTTCTCTAATTTCTTGTTTGACAATTCTCATTCTAACATTAGCATCCACACAGTCCCCTACGGCCATGCAGATTAAACTGATATCTACATAACCTCCTACGATCATGAAGATTTAGTTAAAAATTAGAACAAAGGCTTAAAATGAATTTATTTATCTTCCTTATCTTAAGAATTCTTCATTCTAATGGATTATATTTTCATGAAATCTATCATTCTGTTTCTTGGAAATGCTTAGCCTTTGAAATGTTTTTCGCCCTTATTCTGGAACTCATCAGAAAGACATAAAGCCACTCATAAAAATGTCTCATGCAAAACCAAGACAATTTCTATGAATAAGTGTGAAATAATTATATTTGACATTGACTAAACAAAAAAACAATCTCACCTATCTATTAGTTAACTAGTATTGGAGCCTATATACTCTATGCATGTTTAAAAATGAGTTATTATTTGTTTACGTATAATTGCATTGAAACATATTCTTTATAGGAATTCAGGTTATCGAAAGAATGCAAAGATTTCATTAATATTTTTACACAAAGTGTTTCTTTTAGTTGTAGATCATTATTTTTTCTGCTGTTTGCAAAATCCTACAAAGATAATTTGTACCAACACAAATGAAAAATTAATGTTGTATGAATTTATTCAACAGAAAATATTAATTCTCCTCATCTTCCCAAATTAGCTCAGGGAGCACTTTTACCCACTTGCCTCACAAACAAAACTGGCAGAGCAAGTGGGGATTAGGGTATTAAATGTGATAAACTGCACAATAAAAATACCAAAAAATTACAAGTGGTAACATTAGTAATCACAACAACAGTACTCTTGAAAGTTTGATTCTAGATGGTTCCTAATCGTAGATAAAAAAATTTCAATATTTTTAGGGCATATTGAAAATTTGATAAAACATGGGCATTTTTAAAATAAATCAACAGATGCATTAAAAAATTTCCGAAAATTATAAACAATTCACCACAGTTGAAGTAAGGTCCAAAAAATAGTTTTCTATGAGTTAAGTTTACAAAAACGATTCTTTTCAAAAATTATAACCACTTGCCCTAGATCCCCAATTACCCTACTCCACCTTATATAATTTTTTCGATTTACTACACTTCCCCATTTTGAAAATATTCACAGTTAAAGAGGGAGCTCACTAAGTCTGAATCGTATATTAGTATCTTTAAATATCTGTACTAGTAAATCGTAAAATCCAATGTACCAATTTTCTTGTAAGTCTGGAACAATTTTGCAATTATGGCAATCATATAGGATCATTAACTTTTGACATAAGATTCTGTATCAGTGACCCCTCAAGGCATCATGTAATTGCATAGATATATGTCCATATTCAATCGTGACAGCCATTTTCATTCTATTTTAAATTTGTTTTTAAAATCAGTTTACTTCGAGAATATCCCAATTACAAACTTTGATGCAACTCCTGCGAGATTTGGTTCAGTTTGTGAGAGTCTGACTCACTGCGCACTGGCCGTAACTCGATATGAAGATAAAAATGAGCCACCGCGAAGTCATAGTACCCATAGTACAGTTTGAACAAATTTATCATTACTATAATGTACAGGTTGATTCTTTTAAGGTGGCTATTAGAATACTTCTGACTTGCAAATGAGATAAACATTTGAAGTTTGGTACCCTGACGTTTACTCTTAGATCAAGAACCTATTCCCAAAATAATAGCAAATTGAAATTGGTAGGTAGATATTTGCATAGTATGTCATTTTAAACACTTACCTAAGATTAGCCGTTATGTTTTGTTCTTTTATTTTTATTGTTTCAAATATTTCACAGGCTTTCATGTTTTTTTTATAAATTATAATTTTCCACAAAAAACTGCGCATTATTCAAAAAGTACATGAGTTAGGTATAGGACATGCTGATATAAGTCCACCTCAAATTTAATTTTACATTGATCGCCATACCAAAATTTAGTGCCATTTGAAATAATGGAGTTCTTGAAATTTTTTTATTGTCATTTTCAAAAAATCGCAACAACCACTGGAAGCTTTGTTGGGCATATCGTGACCGCTTAAACGATTACTGGAATTATAGGGAATCGACTGAAAAAATGTATTTACCTAGTATGAATGGTTTAGAGATATGAATTTTTTAATGGACTCCTGCATCGCTAAAAGCTAACCTAGAAAAACTGACACGTGTCAAAAATTAATACAGTTAAGTAAAATTGAACGTGTCCATTCAAAAAATCAAAGATAGCATCAACTTCCGGTATTTCCGGAAGTATCGCCATTTTGAAATTATTATTTTCGACTCGCAATGGTAGATTATTGCAGGGTACCAAACGTCAAAAGTCTACCTCATTCAAAAGCGGGAAATATTCTATTGGCCGCCTTAAAATAATCACCCTGCGTTTTTAACTTATCACTACGTATTCGCCAAATATGCAAATCCTCTAATATGCGGGTAAAATTAAGAACATCCTTCGTTTTTTTGTATAATGTTTATCAAAAATGGCATCCTATAGTGTTACAAATCCATTAATGTAAATAGCTTAAATGTATTGTATGTATGTATTGAATAATGCAAATTTGTGATATTTCAAGTAAGATTTTAACGAAAAAATCTACAGTTCCTAATAATTTAGAGATAAGACGGATAAAAGAAGTAAGTAAATAGTATTATTTCTCACATTTTCAAATATTAGCCTTAAGCTAAGATTTGAAAATGTGAGTATGTGTAATATTATGTTTTATACGATATTACACATAGTGCAGACAATGAAGGCAACAGTTTGTAAAAACCTCGCAAAAATTAATAAAAGGATCGTCTTCGGGATTTAAGTAGGTAATAACCTGTAGAATGGAATGATGCATTCTTTGCACTTCCAAGTTCCGGGATAATTCAAAAAAATTTGGAAAAACTTTTTGATTTTCGTTTTTTTTTTCTCTAGCTTCTAAAATAATGAAAATACAGAAAAAAGTTTTCAACAAAATTTGTAGCTCGTCTCTTTCTCTATAAAAAAGTGCTTTATAAATTTTTGTCTTACTTAAGCCGTTCAAAAGATAAATCCAGTTTTCCACTTATAGTTTTGGGCCGCTCCGAAATGCGCGGAAAATGAGAATTCTCTGGGAGTTTCGTACAGCCGGACACATCGATCGATAATTCTTACTTTTCAGAGCCGCTAAAAAAATCAAAACAACATTAAATGTAGAGAAAAGTCTCAGCTTTAATGTGGAACTAATCACAAAATTCATACTAATTTTTATCATAGAGAAAAAAGTGTTAGAAGGTGGCTTAGTAAACTATATACAGTTGATTTATTCATATCTTTAAGTTGTATGCATTCTGCCTATTTCTTCCGTAA
This sequence comes from Stenurella melanura, assembly GCA_963583905.1. Lineage (NCBI taxonomy): Eukaryota > Metazoa > Arthropoda > Insecta > Coleoptera > Cerambycidae > Stenurella > Stenurella melanura. Next base: position 1,517,515 of record OY757311.1, read on the forward strand.
CAATGGGTGCTTTTTCAATACATGAATTCGACTCCACGAACTTTTATCTATATGTCGTGAAAATTTTATTGAAGAATATTAAGAAACAAATAAGTTGTATATGTTTTACTATATAATAGTGCATTTTCTGAACGTGTATGAATAATGTAGACAAATTCAAAAAGCACTGGACGCATTTAAAAATCTCTAGTCATTCGAAAGAATATGTTTTATTATACTTATAATCCAAAAATTAAGACTGTGCTATTATTATTAATTAAGATATAGCGAATTGAACTCCAAAATTTGGAGGTGATTGATCGATGAGAAATATACCCTCTACTTTGATCGCAAGGCATATTTTTTCCAACAAAAGTAATTGCAATAAAATGTTAATTGGGTTAATATACCATTATATAAGAATATATCAGCAAAATGAAGTATCATTATAACGACTCCCGGCAAAGATATGAATAAATCTGTGGACCAACTGTACAAAGTTTACTAAGCCATCTTCTGACACTTTTTCTCTATGATAAAATTTTTTATGAATTTTGTGATTAGCTCCACATTAAAGCTGAGATTTCTCCACATTTTATGTTATTTTCATTTTTTTAAGGGTTGTGAATAGTAAGAATTGTCGATCGATGAGCCCGGTCGTACGAAACTCCTGGAGAATTATCATTTTTCGCGCATTTCGAAGCGGCTTAAAACTGTAAGTGGAAAACCTTCTGAACGGCTTAAGTAAGACAAAAATTTGTAAAGATCTTTTTTATAGAGAAAGAGACGAGCTACAAATTTTGTAAGGAACTTTTTTCTCTATTTTCATTTCTTTGGCCGCTAGTGCAAAAAAACCGAAAATCAGAAAGTTTTTCCAAATTTTTTTGAATTTTCCCGGAATTTGGAAGTGCAAAGAATGCATCATCTTATCTCCAAGTTATTGCCTACTTTATTCCCGGAGATGATCCTTTTATTAATTTTTGTTACCCTAAATGGCTAATTTGACCATACTAACAGTTTTCTAACGATATAAGGAAATTTCGGGACACAACAAATTTTTCATCATGACACTGATTGGTTGAACAACGATAACAAACTCGGCTCACGTCGTACCTAATTTCAACTCCGTCGACGTCCATGTATGGGAATTTTTTTAGATTGCATTTTTAATTGGAGAGATGTTATTTCGTCAAATGGTTCACAAACGTGGGTTTGCGAATATGCGAATGATTTGAAAAGTCATAGCAACATGAAATTTTATGGGACCGTTATAACTGAACATTTTGCTTGAAATTAATTTGCTTAGAGCTTGTGTTAATACTAGAAATTTCTACAACTTGCAAATAAAAAAAAATGTAGATTAAATTAGAAATAGTCGAAATTGCGGGTAATAAACTATCTCAAAATTGTTATTAATTTATTAGGCAGTAAAATTCAATTGAAATGCGGAAAGGATGCTCAATAAACTTTTTAGATAATTCGCCGACTCGATATCCAATTTACTGATACTCTTACACACACAAATTGTAATTAGTCGTGGAAAATAAATATTAACTTTTCACGGTTACATCCATAGAATTTAATCAACAAAATTAACTAAAATTAACTTTAGACAGAAGTCAGAACTCTTAAAATAATAGCGAAAAATATAGTTATTTACATTACTAGGTGCGAAAGTTTAGTTTTAGGTGTGCGGTGATTTTTTTAATGGCCGAGGTGAAGCCGAGGCATTTCATAAAACACCTAACACCTAAGGGCTTTCACATCGTGCAACGTATTAAATTTTTTCTACAACCGAAATGTATTATGGGATTCAATAATTTAAAACTAATTATTTCATGATGTTATTTGACGTTTTTAATAAATTTTATAGTATAGTAGGCTATGACAATTGTTACATGCCAACGAGACAATTACTAACTGTAGTCGAGTCGCTGTATCGAAATTTTTAAAGGACCCAAAAAATGTTTAATAATTTACCGATTTTTTTGAAACTTTGAAATATCTTGGGTCCATAAATCGAAAAGTTAAGGGTTTTTTTTTGTCGGTCGAACCTCCGACATTGTTAAGTAAACAAATTAAGTTGATAATTGAATAACTTCCTGAATAATTATTCAAAATGGCCGAATTTTTTTTAGGGAGGTTTTGGGGGTCGCTGATTACGAATTTTATATTAAAGAGTTCAAATTCAAAATTGGCGGAATCAAAATGGCGCAATGTTATTAATTATTTCTTATATTTTTAACTAACAATTGAATAACTGCCAAAAAATAACTAAAAATGACTCAAACTTTTTTTGGGGAGGTTTCGGAGGTCGCTGATTACGAATTTGATATCAAAGAGTCCAAAATCAAAATGGCGGTTGTGATACTAATTGTTTGGAATATTCTCTGTAAATATTCATAATTATATAAGAACATTTCCGGAAAAGCTTCTTAGGTCGCGAATTATTAATTTAACATTGAAAAGTCAGAATTGAAAATGGCGGATTCAAAATGGCCGAAATATCATCTATTATTTTAAATGTTTTTGTAAATCTGTCATTCTAAAAAATGATAACTCACAGAGAAACCGAATTTTTTAATATAACAAAATGTTAAATATGACCATGCTTAACGTACGTTTCAAATGTTATTGGTTTGGAGTCCAAATCAGTTATTGTATTCAAAAGCATCTTCTCCGCGAGCGTACGGTCGGAGAATCGCTCCCCTTTTTTTTTTAATTTCTGGAAAACGGTTTAGAATTTTTGAATGAAATAGAATACAAAGTTAAGCTAATAAACGTACCTTTCGACTGTTTTTTGTTTGAAGTCAATATCTATAATTGTTTTCAAATGTGAACCCTCACAAGCACCTATCCCATCGGCGCGGCGTGAGGTCGGAAAATTGCTCTGTTTTTTTTCAATATCTAGAAAACGGTTTCGAATTTTTAATGAAATAAAACGCAAAATGAAGCCAATAAACGTATTTTTCGACTGTTTTTGTTTGGAGCCAATATGTGTAATTGTTTTCAAATGCGACCCCTCATAAACACCCATCCCACCAGCGTACAGTTGGAAAACCGCTTCGTTTTTTTTTAATTTCTGGAAAGCGGATTCGATTTTTTGAGTGAAACAAAGAACAAAATGTTTCTAATGAACGCACCTTCAAGTATTCTTAGTTTCTAGCCGATTTTTATCATTTGTTGTTGTCATAGTCCAAAATCACGTTGAATTCTTTAATTATTTAAGTTCACTTTTCCAACGAAAACATTTTTTATATATTTTCCAGAATATGTGGTATATGTAGAATTCTATTTTTGGTGTATACCTACATACGATGTATCTATAAGATTCACATAAATACAGGGTGCGCCAAAGTTCTGATTTTGGTCGATTACGGCTGTATTTGAAATGGTGGAAATATATTGTCTATAGATTATTTTCTTGATTTTCAATTCTGAATAACCAGAAAATATGTACAATTATACAGGGTACTCCGTTTTCGTTGTCCGAGCAACAACTTCGTTATTTTAATGGAACACCCTATATTTTTTTCCTTTATCGAGTTACCCATCTAATTATATTCATAATTCTATTAAGGTGGTAGGTACTTAAAATGAACCGTTTACGATATAAAAAAGATTTTTTGACAAAAAGTGAGGTTTGCGGATAAGTTTTTGAGTACCTCTGATTTCATAGACAAGAGAGTTTTCAAAATTCTGCTTATACTGTTATGTTGAGCATATTAAGGGCTAGTAGGGCAGAAACATTATTAATATTAATCTTATACAGAGTGCTGAAAAAATTGAGTTTAATGTTTCGCTAATAAAAAAGGCCGTAATTCAATTTTTTCAGATGGGACGTACTATTTTCAGTTCTGTCATCTAATGAAGTGTTAAATTATCTTTCCATTGATATATCATAGTAGGTATTTATCTTTAGGAGTTGCATAGATATTAAGGTTAATTGTCTGGATCAGTCATTTTTCTTGCTGGAACTTCATGAGGTTTGTACTGCACTTCACCAGTTTCGATAAATCTGTCTCTAAGATTACTAAATGCAGGTTCTAAAGGGTGTCTCCTTTCAGGATATCTGGTTTTATAGACTCGGGATGCTAAGAGGCTGTTCCTTGAGCACTCCCCCAGAATAAAAATCATGTCAACCATTTCTTCCCGCGAATAATTCATACTCAAAAACTTATCCGCAAACCTCACTTTTTGTCAAAAAATCTTTTTTATATCGTAAACGGTTCATTTTAAGTACCTACCACCTTAATAGAATTATGAATATAATTAGATGGGTAACTCGATAAAGGAAAAAAATATAGGGTGTTCCATTTAAAATAACGAAGTTGTTGCTCGGACAACGAAAACGGAGTACCCTGTATAATTGTACATATTTTCTGGTTATTCAGAATTGAAAATCAAGAAAATAATCTATAGACAATATATTTCCACCATTTCAAATACAGCCGTAATCGACCAAAATCAGAACTTTGGCGCACCCTGTATATGCCTATGATAATATACTATACTTCGTAAAAATCATCGTTTATTTGGAAATGCGTGCAGATTTTTGTATCTTAAATTTTTTGTTAATAAGCAAATACTTTTTATGAATTTTCAAATTTATATATGTAATCAGCGACCCCCGAAACCCCCTTAACAAAATTTCAGCCATTTTGAATAATTATTCAGGAAGTTATTCAATTGTTAACTTAATTTGTTTATTTAACAATGTCGGAGGTTCGACCGACAAGAAAAAACTCTTAACTTTTCGAGTTATGGACCCAAGAAGATATCTCCAAAGTTTCAAAAAAATCGGTAAAGTATTGAACATTTTTTGGGTTTTTTATAAATTTCGATACAGCGGCTCGACTACTAATATACAATTGTTTAGTTGCATTAATTCGTTGAAACAAAAAGTTAAATTCCGTTTGTTTTTTTTTTTTACTTTTCTGTCATGGCCCCGAAAGTTCTAGCTTCGTAGCTAGCAACGCCTTAGCAACCAAGTAACCCGAATGTTTACTTTCGTTATCGCGCGTGTCGCTAGGGTTACAAAGTTCATGTATATAGACGGTAATAGAAAAATGGCTTTAACACCTCACTTAAGGACAAACTAATAAAGAATACCTAAACAAAGAAAATTTTTGCAAGAATACTTTTATAACAAAAATCCAAAGATAGCATGGTATAAATTTACATGTACATATGTCAAAAACATTACAGATAAGCAAAATTGGACGAGTCCATTTTGTTTTATATTGTAACGGAAACCGTTACAGTAAATGTTCAAATTGTTGACCTTCAGCAAAAATACAGTGAGACAGACGGGAAAGAAATTCTTCATGAACATTTACTATCGTTTCCGGAATTATTTGTGAAATCTCCACTCTTATTCGTTTTTTAATATTTTCATATGTCGTTTCGTAATTAATAAGTTTTTGGAGTGACCGCCCTGTATAAATAAAGAAGGAAGTTCTGTGTAAATACCTTTACCGATTTTTAAAAATTGGTTAAACTGCAGCCAAATATAATTTTTCTGCGTCAAATAAAATTTTAGACATAGTGTCAACAGACAGACAGACGGGATTGAATGACCTTGATTTTAGTACTCTACTCGATTAGAATTTATAAATTACGAAAACACAGTCCCTTCAATGCCGTCTGTCTGCCTGTCTGTTGATACTAAAAATAAAGAGAAAAGTATTTAAGGAGGATTCTTTTATGATTGCTATACGGCAAGTGAAGGAAACTTCCCTCGCTTACGGTATGGCAATCGTAAAATAATCTTTGTATAAATAAATAAATATAAATTTAAAAAAATGTTCTTATTTAATTCCGAAAGATTAATCTTCAGGAAAAAATTTCTTCAGATTTAAGTAACTATATTGTGATTGAATTTTTGGTTAAGCATTTCTAGGTAAGTTCAAATGGTTAATGTAAATTCTCCGTCGATATTTCTCTATTTTACTATAATTTCATTTGTTATTTCTACAACTTACGCTAAAATAATTTATTATACTTCATTTTGACAAATATAAATTATTAAGATCGTACGGGTCATACTTATTTTTCCATGATTTATTCTGCTGTTAGCAATATAATTCCTTTGCACACTTTTTATTATTGTTTCGAAAACATATATTAATAATACGAACAAATAGGGAAAATTATACACTTAACATAAACGCATTGTACAACAAATTTCCTTATTATATCAATGTTACATTAAAAATTTGTGAAACATAATTTACTCCTTAAATTCACCCGCTAAATCAAGCATTGCCGTGCCGATAGCGAACAGCAAAAAGTCTGCTGTTATCGCGATTGTTTCTTTTCCAACTCAGCGTAGCGGTCAACTTTTTCCGAGAAAATCAAGTAGGTATGAAAGCATCAACAATGGGCAAAAACACTTGCGGTGTTCAGTGACGCGTCTAATTGCATACGGATGAGCTACCTATTTGCCTTATATTAATCTAGTTATTGTTTAGCTAATGCGAATCATTTCAAACTAATTGTTGCTGTGTCGTGAGTGTGTTTAGTGTTTGTGAATACCGTACTTATGTTGCAGCTTCAAGTTTGTGTGTTTTGAAATGAAGAATAGGCATCCTATTGTGTGGCAAACTGACGCGGCGGAGACAGTGTTGATTCGATTTTGGAACAGAAAAGGTAGGTTATAATAACTACTTAGAACAGCGTCATTATAAATGAAATCAAAATGGTGGTTTTATGAATGCAATAAATTCGTGTCGTACATAGATAGCTAATGTTTTCAGGGTGTTACTGGAATAGTTTTGATTATTTTTAGCAAGCTCTAACTTAAGTATTTGAAATTGACGTTTTTCTATATGTTCTTTCTGCATAGGCACCTGGATTTATTGCGTGCATTTAAGTTAGTACTGTAGGTGAATAATTATCAATAAAATCACATAGCAGTGGAAACATATTTTACAATTACCTGCATAAAAATACCTACATGGTTGGTTGAAACTTTGCAATTTTGAAAGTAATAACGTACACTTTACGAAAAAATTGCTTAGGCATTGCGTTCTTTCGCCCTGTTTAGTAAATATTTCTTTACATATATTAATTATTATTGTAATAAAATTAAATAGTATGTCATTGTTGGTAAATAATATCTTTAATTTGTTTTACTTCCCTCGCATACCGAAGGGAAGTATTGTATTCGAGAAAAAATCACCCTCCAAGATTTTTTCGAATTTTTCCGTTTCAGATCATGTAGATTACGAAAATATAGGTTTTTCAATTCCGTCAGTCTCTCTGTCTGTCTGCTGGTCTGTCTGACTGTCGGTTTGGTGCATTACTAAAAAACTACGTGACGGAAGACAGTCACATTTGGTAGGTAGCTAACGCCACTGCCACCGAAGAAATGGTTAGACTTTCACTGGAAAATATACAGGGTGGACCGTCTAAAGGGAATAAGCAGATAATGGAAAACAATTTATTTCTTTCAAATTTTAAATTTTCACGTTCCATGACATTCTAAACCTATCTCAAAGAAAAAAATTGAACATTTTAAACAGCAAAAAATTTTGAAATTTTGAAAATTTTGTACTTATAAATGAATGATGGAAAAAAATTGTTTTGCTCAAATTTGAAATTTCCACGTTTCATGATATTCTAAACATATTTTTTTTAAATTAGAAAATTGTGAACATTTTTTATGAAATGGTTGATGGAAAAACATTTTTTTGCTCAAATTTAAAATTTCCACGTTTTATAACATTCTAAACATATTTCAAGAAAGAAATTTTTCCTCCGAAGAATTGAGAGAACCATTTATGGGTATGCTAAAGACTTTAACTAAAGCTCATTCTAAAGGTCTTTTTAAGTACTTTAAAAAAGGGCTAATAAGCTCTCCTCCAGAAGTTCCTCGTTTTTCCGTTATTTAATGTTGAAAGATTCGAATTTAGTTTTCGGCGAACAAACAGTCACCTTCAACGAGCCATAACTTGGTTCGTATTGCATCTACAGACATTTTTAAAAGACCAATCGATTTGTTATTTTGTAAACTTTCTCATGATCTCTTTGATAAAAACGTAAGATTTTCGAGTTATTCGTGAAAAATCGCTCTAAAACATGCATTTTTTTTAGATGAGAAATCAACATTTTCAATCGCGAGTAACTCGAAAAATATTGATATATAGTATAAATTTCATAAAACATTTTTTGCTTAGAATTCATTCCCCAACCGATTTCTGCAATTAATTTGAGTACACTAATTTTCCACCCCCCGAGAAGGGGTGGTATCAACCCCTAGAGTAAAAGGGCACATCGACACTATATAACTTTTTGTCAAAATGTTATTTGTGGCATTAACTTAATTTTTTTCCTTCTTCAATTCTTTGGGACTTCGTGCCACATGTATGTTTTCTTTTTAAGCGGTGCTCTGGGAATCTACAAAATATCACAATTAACCAGTATGTTACTGGTAAATAACCTCTACGCCTGTGACTTTTACGTCAAAGGATCAGTTAAAGGTTGCTTTTTTTAAAATAAACAACATAAATAAGTATAAAATCTTGAAATTAAATATTTCGCCGACGTTTCGGAAATCTAATCTGTTTCCTTTTTCAAGGCTTTTTTTGAAAAATCTTTTTTGCTGTGTATGACAAATACACAGCTCTAAGAATGTTTGTTTTATTCAATATCCATAGATACTTATTATTTACATAGAACTGTTGATATAGTTAACAGTTTTTATAGTTTTTATACAATGTTAAGTTTGTGAAGTTCTTCTTTTAACGTTGGCAACCAAGTTGTACAGACATCTACGTAACAATTCGACATGCATCTATCCTCATTCCATAATATTATTGCGGATTCTTTAATTTTTCTTTTTTTGCTATCTGCCTCTTTTGTTAAAATTTTTGCCGAATCCCAGTTTATTCTATGTCCGTTCTCCCAAGCGTGTTTGCAGAACTTGGACCTCTGAATTTCATTTTTTCTTATATAATTTTGATGCATCAGCCACCCCTATTACTTTCTTGGGGCAGAAGATTTCAAATATTATTTTATTAAGATTTTATCAGCAATTATTTCCATATACTGGAGTACAAAGGGTGCTCTCGAATGAAGCAACTTGGATATGGAAGTAGTGATTCCTTAGCAGTTTTTTTAACGAAATCATATAATTTTATAATTAATAAATTATTTTTCAAGAACATCTGTATTTTTCCATCTACAGTAGCTCTTCCTGAAATATCACACTTGTTCTATAGTCAACAATTTAGGTGTATTTCATTGTACTTAGAATAAAAGAATCGTACATCAAGAGGACATTTTAACTTAAACATTTCTACAATAGTCCCTCATTAGTGAATTATTCAACTTCTGTACAAATAAGAATGTAGGACTCATTCTGGATGGCTTCCTGCAAATTAGATGTATAAAAGGGATTGCTCTAAAGTGTTTTCGTTTTATGAAATCCGAATATGCAGCTCTAATCAAATACATGCTCTAACAAAGAGGAGTGAACCAAAATGTTGTATAAATATAATTTGCAATACAATTATCTGGTTTTAGACCTGGGATTATACTAGTATTATCGATCTGAAAGCTAGGTAATTCTACTGCTTTGTTTACTTTGATTTATTTAACTGGATAATTTAATTTGTTGTTTCTACGTTACTTTATTATTGATGAAATGCACTTGCTTACACGCTAGTGAAGAAATTAGAGCTAAGCCAAGTAGTAGTTCCTTAAATATCAAAGTTAACTCTTGCATTCTAAAAATAAAGAAACTTCTACTATCATATATTAGCTATGGGAAAAGAGGTTCATGTTGTATGAGTAAAAGCACTTATTTGTATAAAAATAATAAAATTGTTGACACTTTGGTCTAAGAAAACATTAAATCGAAATTTCCTTTTGAATAAAAAATATTATATGTCTGACTCTTTCAACATTTCAAAATTCCAATTGGGAAGTAGATGATTCGGGATGTGATGGCAATTGAGCCACTCTAATCCTGAAAAATGTACGTTTATCCACCCTGACTTCACATCTGTATAGGTACGAAGATAATGTTTACCCAATTAAACATAAAACAGTATGCTTTAAATCTGGACATGTCTATCTTCCAACACATCTAAACAAAGTAAATGTTCTGCCTTTAGAGAATTATGACAGCTGTAATGTTAAACGTCCATGTGTCGTAAATTAGTAAATAAATAAATAAGTCTTTCCTCGTCCGAAGTTTATTCGCGGACGTTTGTATACTGGATAGACTGTTTTACCTTCTGAATTAACTAGCAGGTATTTTGGACTGTTCCATTATTTAATTTTATAAGTACGATGTCGCGTGATTGTACAACAAAGGAATGAACATTATATCGCTTTGATATACATTTTATTTCGTTATCTATTACAAAGCCAAGGCATAGAATTTAATTTATGATTAAAATAATGAACATAATTCTCTAGAAGTAGTCACACAAAGCTTTCCTCGCTATTTGCCGTTTGGAATCTCGCATATATTTTCAAACGATTCCTTTGTGTAAACAATTAAGTAAATATGGTATTAATACTATTGCAACAAATAAAGATAATTTTACCTTGTTATTGGTCAACATTGAAGAAACAAAATTGGACATACCAAAAATCTGGAGCGCATGAAATAAAGTGTAATGATTGTGACTGAAACATTTCACATATAATAAATCTGAGTAAATTTTGTGGAATTAGAAAAACATGGGTTTACCTTTCTTAATTTTGTTTGCATGGTATTTAAGTGTTGAGCATGGTGTGAGAATGGTTTTGCAGCCACGGCCGTATACTACCAGTATAGATAGACAGATAGAAGTGTTGAGCATAATTAGAAAAGTATTAAAAGAACATGTTAGTTGACATCAGTTATGTTAAAGTTCCCAATGTCTATTTTGAAGCTTATCAATGTTATCTATTTTCATGATATGAACAAAAACTGAATATTATATTTCACAATCTCCTTCTCATTATTATAAGTAGCACATGTATTTCCCTTCTGTTGAGTACTAGTCAAGGTGTAATGGGTATATCAATTACAAGGTGAAAAGATCAAAGTGTTCATGATGCCTAAATAGGCAACTGGAAATTAGAAAATAAAAATATTAATTTAAGCAGTTTGGGATATCAAGTATACTATTTAGACGGGCATTATCTGGGAAATGGTGAAACGTAGAAAGAAATGTAGAAAAATTATTCTGTTTATATGGCATGGCATCTTAAATAAGCGGCAGGTTATGCATCTTTACTTTTTGAACTAGAATGTGTATATGTTTCTATATTTTTGTATTTTGTCGAACAAATTTTATTAACCATGTCCTATATCTACCTTTAACCATCGTTGAGATATTAGCAGTACAATTTTTGGGATAACCTTTTTTTTATGAACGTAATCATAAGGAATAATACTTTAGAAAAAAACAGTAACTATTATGATTATTACAAAAGATTCTCAAATTATCGCCCATATTCTGTCGTACACGACTCATACCTTGTTAAATATTTTCGTGTATAAGAATTTCATATAATTTCTGAGGTTGTTTGGCGGCAAGCATGAATTATCATATTCTTTAAACCATTAAGATTACGTGGCATACTAAATAATAATTTAAGGCTCCGAATTACCTTGTAATGTAGGAAGCCAAATAATAAAATACGAATGTTTCAGATCTTCCGTTAGACTCAGAGATTCGAGAATTAATGTTCTGTAGCTTAATTAAAAACAATCCTGTATTTTGACGTATCCATAACAAAATGTGCGTATAAATATTTATATTCCTTCAGCTAATGACCCATTTCAATTTTATCTCCATAAGCAGAAAGTAAAAACATTAGCTTATAAAACCCGAATTAAATATTCATTTATCGACCACAATACCTACAAATAATAGAGTTGTCCTTCAAATTGGAATTACTTCTGCAGTAAGTACGTATTATATTGACCCGCTGCAGCCTTCAACTTCAACTAGAACTTCAATGAGGCATTTAGTTTTAGAATACGAACAGTATCGGGAATGTTTATTTGAGCTCTGTTTTATCGACCGGTGGCGGCGGCTAACCGGGTCTGTAACAGGTGGAACATACGCCAGGATAACGTAGCAATTTTACCCTCACCATGGCCTGAGCCCGATCCGGCGCTCCTCATGACCTCCCTCACTTCATTATTCATTTCTACCTAGTTTTCAGTTGTCAGATATTGTAAATACATGGTGGTCCTTTGAGTTTACAAACGCTTTCATGATACATTTTGTTTATATTTTTTTAGTTTCTAATTCTGTCATTGCCTGTCTTTTCTTTATGTAGTTTTGTCGCTATCTCCTTGACCTGGTTACTTTTATGGCCGTGCTGACAACTAACAGAAAGATACTGATAAATCTTAAGTTAATCGACGGTTTTATTAGCTTAGACTTTATTGCCCAATTAAGGAATGGAGTTTTTCTTTATTAAAGTTCTGCGTTTCCAAAAAGACCGATCGGAGAATCCGCTCATTACAACTACTGCTCTGGTAATAAATAATAATTGACGATTATAAAATTGCAAAAACTATTATATTGTAAAATTAAGTGGTTATGTAACTTTGTCGATGACATAGTTTATCAAGTCATTCGACGATATAGCAAATACTGTGAAAACTAAATCCAGTCTATATAAATTAAATGCCGCGATTGAAAAGTTAACCGGAGAAATTAAGTAAAAATACGCTTTTTAATAAAGATGAAGCACATAAGAAAAAAAGTGGTAAACGTATTTACACAGAACATGCAACCACAACTTCTCAGCTGGCTGCTGAGGAAGCTATGAAAGAGTAGCAACCAGTTAGCTCAGGGCTGGTCGAGGGTCACTAGGTGGCGAGAAGAGTTATATATTTTTGTTTCTTAACAATTATTTGCTTGTCAAATTTACCAAACAAAACTTTAATAAACTATACAAATTTGGACGCCAGCGTATTCAGTAAATAACACTCTTGCAAACTTTATCAGGGGGAGAAAACAATCAAAATCAAATATAAAACAAATAATATATTAACATAAGTATAAAAGAGCGAAAGTTTTACAACACTTTACAATTTAGTAGAAATATTAATGGTGAAATTTGATTTAATTAGTTAAACAAAAATTTAGTTTAGAAAAAAAATTAAATTTGAATGTTAACAAAAAAATTACAATGAAACGATCAACTGGTTTACAAATTTTCTTCTGACCAAAAGTTGAATTTTGCACATAAATTTGGCTACTTAGCTTAGCGGAGACGTGGAATCCCGACGAGGTTTGTTCCTGAAGATGGCCACGGGTACCCGGGAAGGACGTAATATTCAGGTCCTGACAACGCTGATTTCCAGGAGACGCTGCGTCGGAATAGTATCCAATACTTTTAGGATAACTCCAAATATTCAAGTTATGCCTTGTGCCTTACTTCAATGGTGGTTTGGTCCAGGATTTTACATGAAAAAGGGGAATGTAAAGAACCAGTTGATAATATAAAAACTTTAAAATGGTGAGAAAAAAGAGATACAAGAAAACTACAAAAAACTATGGTGACGAAGGTCACTGCAAAATCAAACTATCAGCAATTTAATAAAAAACCTGAGTCTTGATAAAATTTTACTTTACTCTACTACTGAAAATATATGAATAAACTACTGATTAATATAATATATGAAATTAATAAATAAGAAAACTCTACTCTCATGAAATTTTAGCCGTTTACAAAATGGCTGACTGGTTATGACCAAAAATTTGAATGAAGGTAACAAAATTTAGTTAGAATTAGAGAGAAAATATCTGAATTACTATCTGAAAAAAACTAATACTGTAACAAATATAGCAAACAAAATTATGGGTTTAATCTCCCAAAAAAATTAACTAATAAAAAATGATATCTTAACCTCTTGTACTAACACGAGGTTAACTAAATGCGACAAAATGACTTTAGGTTTCGACTTTTAATGAGATAAGATTGTCTACACACGATTAAGAAACAAAGATTCTAATTTATCCTTTGATTAATTTCCGAGTTTAATCCTCGTACAAATAATCTAAATAATGACAAAACACCACGGTATTGTGTCTCAAGCGACCACAAAATACAAAATTGCCGCGATAATTAATGAATTAGCATGTGTCCAAATGGACGCCGACATCACACAAACATGTGTGTTAATAAAAATTAATTATTATACGGAATATCCTTTAATTCCCAAAAATAACTATACAGCAACGTTAACTCAATAATATGACATCATTTAATAATCAAATATATTCAAAATATCAAAGGATTAAAGAAATAAACGTGAAAATTCGTTAAAGAACAAGTAACAGTCTTCACTCACCTAGGTCGAAATCAAAAGTGAACTAGCAGGGATATTTCAAATGATGCTTCTACCGCGTTTGCGCACTTGTTGACTTCCGGTCGTTATTTCGGCGGGTAATTCAAATTTATTTAGCACGGGTGCTTAAACGAAAAATTTATTTTTTCGTTACAAACTTCAGTCTTTATTTGTGCATGGCGGTCAATTTAAAAAAATATTAACCACGAAATGACATTGAGAATAATAATCGGAATATACTTATCACTATTATTACAAAGAAAACCTGATAACTTTTGGTCAAAGAAATATACAGGGTGCTCATTCAACTGCAAATATTCAATACTAAACAAGCTAACCGTTAAACTCTTCGCCGATTTACTGCACTTTTATATAATTGTTGCACATTCTATAGGATACTCTTTGCAGATTTTTTCTAAATAATATTAGTTTTAGGCATGTTTAGTTTAATTACAAAACATTAAAAAAATTACGTATTTTTTTTTATTTAAAAAAATTATAACTTTGTTATTTATTGATCGATTTCGTTCAAAATGGAATTCATCCTCTAGCTAACACTAACTCACTGTCCAAATTTCAATATAATCGGACTTTTCGTCCTTAAGTTATCGTGCTTACAAGAAACGCGACGGACGGACAGACAGACGGACGGCCGGACATTTTTGAAAGTTTTTTAGAATTCGATCACCAACACAGTGATATGAAATTTTTTCCTCTACGAGCAATATTACCGGTTTTAGAAATGTGCAGATCGAATGCAATATACTCTTCGTTTTGTATTTGCGAAGAGTATAAAAACAGATGCCAAATATGGAAGGCTTGCGCAAAAACCTTTACAAATGTCCACCATGGTTGAATTATTTCTTGGGATGACCACCCTGTACATATTTCAATAAAAGTATAATAGGTGCATACGCCAAATATTATTGCCATATGTCACATTTACAATTCCACATTCGTAGTGGAGTGGAAGTATAGTAGTGGTTAAAACTTTTATTTGAAATTTTTCGAAAATGTTGGTAAAAACAAATTTCATTTTTTTTCTTCTAAAATAGGCTTAGAATGTCATGAAAAGTGGAAATTTTAAATTTGAGCAAAACAATTTTTTTTTTCCATTCATTCTTGTGGTAAACATTTTTTCCAAAACGGTAAAAAAAAGTTCAATTTTTTTTCCAAAATAGGTTTAGAATGTCATGAAACGTGGAAATTTTAAATTTGAGGAAAAAATTTTTTCGTCTATTCTAGTGGTAAAAATGTTTACCAAAATAGTACAAAAATGTTCTAAATTTTTTTTCCAAAATAGGTTTAGAATGTCATGAAACGTGGAAATTTTAAATTTGAGCAAAGAAAATTTTTTCGTCTATTCTAATGGTACATTTTTTTTCAAATATGAGAAAAAAATGTTCCAATTTTTTTTTCCGAAATAGGTTTAGAATATCATGAAACGTGGAAACTTTAGATTTGAGCAAACATTTTTTCCATCTATTCTATAGTGAAAAATGTTTTGAAATAGATTTAGAATGCCATGAAACGTGGAAATCTTAAATTTGAACAAAGAAAAAAAAATTTCCATTTGTTTCAGTGGTAAAAAAATTTTCAAAATTTTTTTTTTCCTAAATAGGTTTAAAATGTCATGAAACGTGACAATTTTAAATTTGAGCAAAAAAATGTTTTTCATTGTTTATTCCCCTTAGACGGTCCACCCTGTATATTTTGCAGTGAAAGTTTAACCATTTCTTCGCTGACAGTAGCGTCAACTACCTATTTTTTAACCGGTTTAATTTCCGTTCAATTGGAATTAGCGCAAAATTAGCGCATCATTTCATACACCAGATATCAAACAATTAAATTAAAATTATGCATTAGCATATTCTAGCGAAACGAAAATAGTACGTGGGGTGCCCCAAGGTTCAGTACTTGACCCACTCCTATTTTTAATATATGTAAATAATTTCCCATATACAAACGAATACTCTAGTGACAGACTTTTTGCAGACGATGCTACTATGTCGGTTCAAAACAAGAATATCGAACAATGGCGTGTAAGGTGGAGGCAAAGGCAGAACAGTGGTTCAAGTCAAATAAACTTATTTTATATTGAGCAACTGCGTAATAAAGTGGGGCACAATTTTCCCGACCCCCAGAAATCAACAAAGTTCTTGGGAGTTTAATCTAGATGATAAATTGACCTAGCAGGTATATACAGAAAAAAAATTGCCATAAATACATTTATCTTGAGGAATTTAGAAAAGGAAAAATGCATACTTTGCACTATGCCACTCTTTGCTTTCCTATACTGTATACTGCTTTAGTTTGGGGACAAGCTTCAAACTGACCTAGAATCTTTGCTCTACAAAGAAGAGCAATACATACAATATCCGGGTTAAATTATAAAAATGACTGCAGAGGACAGTTTCGTAAGCTAAACATACTCACATTACCATTAATATATATTTATAAGTTGCTTTTGTATGCTAGAGAGAACTTGTATCCTCAAAGTATAAACAAAGAATGTGACTACCATTACATTACAAGACAAAAAAATATGTTAGCACCTTATGTAAGGTTAAGTAAGAGCCAAAAGGAAATCCAATTTCTAGCACCCAAATTTCATAATAAATTACCAATGAATATAATAAGCCTACCAGATCGGGCACTTAAGGAAAAAATAAGTGTCATCTTGCTCGAAGAATCTATTTATTCATTTGATGAATTTTTATCGTATAATTTTAGTATATAAAAAATGTCCATTTGTTCCATTTCCTGATGTCTGTCTTCTACTTTATATGTTTACAAGATATGTATATGTATATATTAAACTGAAATACTGACCTGTGCAAATACGATCTCTGAATGTAATACCAATAAAATGATTTGATTAGAATTGAAGAATTTCCTTGTTAGAATGAACGCAAATAATTGCTAGATTTGCTTAAAATATAATCTAATCTTAGAAATAATTATTTTCTAAAAATCTAAGAAATATTTGAATCTGCTTAGGGATGCATGAGAAATCACCGATAAGTCTCATTTTTCTACAATTTCTCCTACATCACTACGATTCAAACAATTTTTTACGGACCTTTAAAAAAAATCTTTTAGGGTTCTCTACAGTCATAGGAGAAATCGATGAAATACGAAGTCAATATTTTAAGCAAATCTAACCATTATTTTCACCCTCCTTAAACAATAAATAATGTTAGATGTCACTCGATTGGGAATTAGGAATTATTTTTGGTATGAATCTATACGCTCAATGAAGATATTGAAATATTTGGAATAATCAATTAAATGTTTAGTTTGTTATAATTCGAAATTAGATAATTAAATAAAATTAAGTTGTGTTAACAAGTTCTTATGTTGTTAATATTGGCTGTTCACCTCGTATTGCGTATCCGTTGAAAGAATTCTGGAGCTTTACAAGGAAAGATATATAGTCGACCCAAGTTATATATTATGATTACTTCTTTTATGTAGACATGTATCATTTCATTTCAAGGTATTTGAGAATATATTAAATATATAAAGAGGTTTTTGTACGTCTCCTTGCAGCAAAAACTGCCTACATTTACGTTCGGATAAATGATAATAACCTCTGATAGAACGTGAAGTGGCAATAAAAACTAACACATAAACGTGTTATTAAGATAAATTATTTTATGCAATGTATCCAAAAGAACATAATTTATAACATAAGTATTTATCAAATACATTAATAATTCTATATGTTGTATACTACTAAGTTTAGTTAATGTTTAATAGAATGATAAATCTATTCTACGACTGTATTGTGTATTTACTTTGCAAGTGGTTATGTGAGAACAAGAATTGTTATTTTCACTAGCGCATTCGCCATTTCTTTAAATATGCAGTAAATTCACAAAGAAACGAGTATATACGAAAGAATTGTTATAAAGCGAGTGACAAAGAAATCGATGAACAGCTTGATTCTTAAATACATTCTTCTATCTACCATGTTCAAAAATATATATTTTTTTAATTTTAGGACAAACGGATATAACTGACATTTTCTTTAAACACCGACTTCCATTTCTGACAGTGCCACTTGAAAGAACATATTTTTTTACACATAAAACTACAGATGTAACATGTACGTAACAATATTTTGGAAAAAAATAGAGTATGTTTACGAGGATTTATTTAAAATAAATGAAGTCGTTTAAATTTTTATTTAAACGGTCATATTATCTTCCTTGTACTTCTTGACAATATTAGAGATAAAATAGAAATTCATCTGAAACCTTACGAAGGGTTTTTGGTCAGACTATTATAATTTCTTGGATAAATCTGCTCTTTTTTTCCTCAATTAATATTGAGGATATCTCTAATAAAAGGGGTATAATCTAGAAGGGTTAGAGGAGCAGATCTAACTGGCCACTCTATTGATCTACGTCTATCAATCATTTTGTTAGGGAAAACAGTGTTTACGTAATCTTGATGTTTAAAAAAATGAATACAACACAAAATCGTTGTAGATTTTCAAGGAGTTGCCTCGGTGACTTGAGAAGCGGTTAAAAAAACATTAACAAAACATTAACATTTAAATTGAATGATGTAAGAAAGAAAATTTCACACGTCATATTTTTAGCCAATCAGAAGTTTGTTTTTGTGTCGATACCAAGGCAACCAAAAAAATTTCCGGACATTTTCAACCTCCAGGGTACCCTGAACGAAATTAATAAGTGGAAATTTTTTTCTGAAATTATTGACATGAAAAATATTTGACATTTGCTATTACGTAAAAATGGAACTTTATTTTTCAAATTAAACGGGATAATGATAAAAAAAATCATTGAGCTTTGTGAAACAACATTTTATCTCATGTTTAATACCTAATTATGATAGTGAATAACTTCTCATTTTGATTTTCCTCCATATTACACTTCTCATCGGGTATGATCATTATTTCAATTTTGGATAGTCTTTTTAACTTCACAAAGTTCTTCGTAATATGCGCATATTATATATTATGTTTTTTTTCCATACTCTATAATATTATTCTTTTAAAAGCTCGAAAATGATTTCAACAATAAGACATGTTGATCTTAAACTAGTTAAACTGTCAATGAAATAATGATAAATACCTAATGACGTTTCAAAGCCACCTCTGTCAAGTTATACTGTGCTAAAACTGTGCTATGTTATGTGAATAAAACATGAAAATATATAAAGACAACAATGTTCCACCTATTTTAGTGAATAAAACTTATTCCATAACACACAAATAGAGTTGTCCTAGACAATTTTCAGTAATTTTTTGAAACTAAAATGAGTGGAAGAGATATTATTTATCTATTATACGTATTCCATGTTCAAATAACTCTTATAATTTTAACTTTTGACACAACAACGCTACTTACTAATTCCGATGCATTTCTGTCACTTTGTCAACAAGACCCATTCATGGCCTACTAATCCTATACCTTGTTATTTATTTATTTATTTATTTATTTATTTATTGCATACACTGTTCAACAGGTAAGATACCCAATTACAGAACAGGAATAAAGGCATACAAAGCATTAATTACATAATATACAACAACATAGAAAGAAAGTAAAATGAAGAAAAAAATTACTTAATGTCTTGAATAATCTTAATATCAGTTGAAATGAGAGTTTATTTAATTTATTTTCGTGTGAAATTTTCTTACCGAATTCTCCGCGTGCTTGAATTAATTGCAGGGTATTTTTCTCATACATGAATTTTTTAAGAAAATTCATGTACTTGAAAAAGTCCCGGCATTAATTCAAGCACTTGGGAGATTACAAATGAAAATTGCATTTTTTGGCAAATTTTTCAATAATTTTTGAGGATAGGTTTAGCTATTATTAGGTAGTGAACAAAAAGCACTCAGAATGGTTGCTTTTTACAATGAATCAAAATTAAACAATTTAAAATGGCGGCTTTAATATGGCCGATATGTTATCATTTATCCTCTGCTTCGACTGAAAATCGGTACCTGAGGATAATTGAGGTCTCAGATGATATTTCGTGGGAATTTAAATTCAAAATGACGGCGTTAATATGGCGTTAATAAGGCGGATTCTGTTTAATACGCTTTTTCAACAATTTCAATTCGTTTTTAAAAGCTTGTTTCCTATTTTTTATTAAATTAAATTTAATTAAATTAGTTATTTATTATTATTCTATTTATTTTCTCTAAAATGCTTTAGTTCCTATATTACTAGATCTTAATTGTGGGCATTATTTTAAGCACTAAGAGAATTCTAATTTACAAGAAAAGTACACACAAGCCCACGAAAATCCCCTAATAATGTGTATCTACAAAAAACATTTTCCGACTAATACAGTCGATAAATTTGAATTGCTTGCATTTCAACTAATTATAGAAACATATACTTTTTAACATTAGACCGTGTAAATATTGCAAAAACATTTCTGCATTATGTGAATTCCAGATACACAGTTAATAAACAAATGTACAATGATTAAATTTAATAATTATTATAAATCACAAATTGCAAATACCATTTGCGATAACATTTATCAAATTCTATCATTTGTATGTAAATCCAATACAATGTAACTAACATTTATACATTATAGAAATCAGCTTGTCAATTAGATTTTTATGTATAAATTTGATTTATTGCAGAGTAGTCTCTTTATATTATTTCATCAAATTGGAGCTAAATATACAGGGATATGAGCAACTATAGGAATATTTGCTAGTCTCGATCAGTTCTTCCTTCTTTGAAATAGACTGTAAGCATCCCATTTGAAAATAAAAGTTGACCCAACTAAATCAGAACTGATACGTCTTTTGAACATCTCGAATGTTTCTACCACCAAATACTACATTTCATTAGAGTCAAAAAGAAATTGATGAACATATGGAAGAAGAGTTTCTGTACTTTTTACTAACCCTGTAGACTAACTCAGGGCGACCATTTGATTTCGTTAAAATTGTCCCAACAGCTCATGATCAGCATTCTTAAAGCATCCTGCATACGTTCTTCTTTATGTATTTTCTACACGACTATATAATATAAGTACGTGATGAAAATCACATCAAGCTTCCATTAGCGGTTACTATAAAGTTGCAAAGTTATGATAGGAAAAATACGGAAAGTTGCAGCCTATGATTAGATCTGCCTCTGTAAGATAATTCGTTGTATAGGAGAAATAGAGTCGTGATTAGTGAGGACGATATGTGTAATAACCCTCGTTTTACGGCTACTTGTGTTTTTCCTACAATTCCACCAAACAATGGTAATAGACTTATATATTTCAAAATATTACAGTTGATCAGTAGACCAGCCTCCTTTTTCAAATAACTTCAGATATCAAAGATGCAAGACTATCGTAGATATGAAAATTAATGAGCACCCAATTTTAAAAAAATATTTACTTACAAATCATTTCTTATAACCGTTAATATTGAAAGAAGTATATGTTTGTTTTAGTGAAATGTGGATAAATATTATTAGGTAATATTTCCTCTGTTCCTTGGTGCGTTGGATTCGATATTTAGTGACAGAAACTTGAAGGTGACATTTACCAGGCTTAAGATTTTTTTAATGTCTGCTAACCTACTTTCTTTAAGAAACTGCCCCATATCTGATACCAATTTTGTTGTATGCGAAATCCTAGTAGTGGCTTCTTAGATAAGAAATTCACTAGGATTTAATTTCTCTGATATTTATTAGGTAGTCTTAAATTTAGATTGACAGTTTGCCGAAACTTGTTTTATTGAAATGGAATAATTGGATTTAAACAACTAATAAAAACCACTGCATAAGGAATTTCTGCTTCCACACCCAGCTTTTCATCCAAGTCACTTTAAAGGAAACATGTTGCACTCTAGTATGTAGAAATTATTGGTCATAGAATTTTAATAATATTTGGGGCAGATATCATACAGATATCATATAGTTTGAGGCATTGGTTTCTACAATATTATATATTAAAAAGTTTCTAGTTTATCCTACCTATTTTCCCCTATTCACAACCTATCACCTCCCACCCTTTCAATGGAATCATCTCAATCAAATATCATTACAGTACATACGTGTGCTAACTTTCAAGTGAATATCTCAATTTTGTGTTATTAATCCCATTAATAATGGAACGGAGGTGGTGAGATTTGAGAAACATTAGAAAGAAATCTGAGGCCTTGGTTTCTAGTATATACACCAAATCCCAAATTGCTGTACTCTTACCAGTTCGATATTTTCTCAAAATATAATCTAGTTCCAGATGTCGTTATAATACATACGTCTACCAAATTTCAAGTGAATATCACATTTGTTTTATCAGCCCATTTAATACGAGAAGTAGGGTGGTGGGGTTTGAAAAATATTATAAAAAAATCTGAGGCCTTGGCTTCTAGAAGGGCATGCGGGCAGGCTAGCAGGTGGGCACGCGAGTAGGTGGGCATGAGGGCAGTCGGGTAGGCGTGCAAGCGGGCAGGCAGGCATGCTGGCATTCCGCCAGACGGCAGGCGGGCAGGCGGCAGGCGGATCGACGGACAGAAATTATTTTTCGCTCAAATTTAAATTCTCGAAGTTTCATGACATTCTAAACCCATTTCAAGAAAAACAGTTTATTGAACTTTTAGTTTTATTAAAGTTGACTGTGGCGTCAACTGTTAGGAAAAACTGAAAGGGCCACGAAGTCAGATCAAACAGTCAAGATGTATTGTACTGTAGAAATTAAAAATAATATATTAACTGAAACTGAATATAAAATATCCATATATGGGCTCTAAAACTACGCTTTTCAACACAACAAGTTGTTAATAGGTTCATTACAATCACAGGAGTAGCCCCGGGCCTATGAAAACTTTAAAAAATAAAATGGCGGATGTATGTGTGAATTATTTTCTCACAACATATTTTTCATTACCTCAGCTTTCTAGTAAAACACTTTATAGTTACGAATTAATTTTCTTTTAGGGAAAAATCGTATCAAACAAACTCCTAGCAATTTTTTCTGCATAAAACAGAGAATTACTCACACTTGGGCGATTCTTATATTATTTATCATGACACATTTTTAACAACGTTATGTAAGGCGAGATACAGTCTGGTTCGAGAACACCCTTTGGATAATCTTGGCGCCGCTCGGACGTCCTGTCTAAACAATAAATTAAGAGCTTAAATGTATAGCGAGCATGTTTCTTAATTGATGTCTACGCTGCTAATACTGTTTTAGATGACACGTTGCAATTATTTTTTGGTTTAATTAATTCTCACTAGTTGCATTTAGTTTAGAGTTAATAATTTTCCTTTTAATATTTGGTTAATGGTCTAGTTGCCAACATTAATTTGAAACATCTACTCTATAGTCAGACTTCTCTAATCTCAAATCAAGTTTCACACAGTAAAAATTGATTATTATCAAACATCATATATAACAATCAATCAAAATAATAAAACCATGTCTTTAGTACAAATATATTGATTTGTTTCGATGTTAAATTCTGTAAATATTTCATTTGCAAAATAATGAGATAAAAAAGGCTAATTAGCTAAAAATAGTTTAATAATAATTTTTAAATAAAGAATAGGGGTTAACTTTTAGTAACTTATGTAATGTAATACATTTATTAATTCAAGTGATCATAAAATCTTACATAGGACAAGTTAATATATTGGATATATATTTTTTACGTCCATTTCATTTTTTGTAGTCCTGACGCTTATACCTAATTCAAAGCTGTGCAATAATTGCCCTTGCATAAAACAAAATCCAATTCTGTGGACAACAGTTTTGATTACTATTGCTATCTCAACGTTTATTATGCACCCTTCCCTACCTACTGTCTAATTCATTATGCTACATAGGTAAAAATGTATCATCCATTCTGTACACCCCGCTATGCATGTCGGCTGTAAATTCCTGTTGGTGGGAAAAATCGTGGGGTCAAGACAATAAAATTGCTTTATTATTTCGCCAAAGCCTCAGCTGTCACCTCCACCACCACCACCACCACCACCACCACCACCACCTCCGTTATTAAAGAGGTTATCAAAATAAAATTAGTGTGAGTATACAAATTATTAAAAAGTTATTAGACATCAACTACCCTCATTACCACCACTGGGTCGACGATAGTATATTGTTGCCTGTAACTTTCATTTGTTGAAGGGTTGGGGATTAAAAGGGGGTAAATAGGGAAAAATAGCCAGTAAGAATTAAGAAACTTGGTATTTAGTGTATTTAGGTTTCGTTTTTTTATGACATCTGCCACCCCCACCACCACTCCATTACAAAAGGGGTTAACAAAATAAAATTGAGATATTCGCTTGAAAATTGGTACACGTATGTACTTTAACGACAGTTCGAACTTTGAGCTAAGTCCGTTGAACGGTTGGTTAGGTTATACGGGTAATTAATGGGAAATAAGTAAAGCAAGCTAGTAAGAGTACAGAAACATGTGAGTTGGTGTATATATTAGAAGCCAGGACCTGAAATTTTTTACGACATCTGCCACCCCCACCACCACCACCCCACTCCATTAATAAAGAAGTTAACAAAATAGAATTGTGATTCATTATGAATGAGAACATGAACAGAAGTCCTCCCCCCGGTACCACCGTGGGGTAAACGATTTCAAATATCATGTTATTAAAATTCTATGAGCATTTATTTCCATATAGTATCAATATGTTTTCATTTAAAAAGATTTGTATGGGATGTTTAGATATGGTAGTAGTGACTCCTTAGCAGCGGTTTTTTTAAATTACAAATTTATCATTTCATGTTATCATCTTACCCCCAATCCACTTGATGTATTCCAGGAGACAATTATCCTACGCTATACGAGATGCCAATAAATAATAATGTATGATCTTAATAGTTTTTACTATATTCTGATTTCTTTAGCTGGTAATATAGCTTAAGTTTGTTAAATTACAAAATTAAATTATACCATACATCTTTATAATTATAGCTCAACATAATATCAATAAGTAATGAAAATTAATGAATTGTAAAATACGTGTCAAGAAAGCTGTGATATAACTAGTAGTCCAGTCCTCAATGTTCACATTCAGGTTGGCTTTCAACTTTTTATAGATATGCAATTACATTTTGGGATCAAAAATATAGTTTGTCTAATAGCTCACAAACATCAGATTTTTATCTGAGACAAAATACAATCCAAAATACAATATAATACAATCTTATTAAAAAAAATATTTTAAATTGATCTCACAAGAGGAGTTTGCATTCTTTTGATAACTTAACAGAAATTGAGTAATTCTGAAATTAGCTCAATTACATCTGATCTATTTAATTAACAATTTAATTCAAACATCAACTATAATCTTATGTAATATCACTAGTACTTAGGATTTTATCGGCCACATTTGTTTGAAAGCAGTTACCTAAAGATTGGAAATTTAAGAATATTGCTATTTGCAAATTAAATTGAAAATAAATGTGTAGATTCCAAATCCATTCTTGACATTTTCTTGTGCTGACTCGCATATTAATTTTTAATTCCGTTATTTGCGTCACATAAATATATATTTCAAGTTTGCAAGCTTTCTTTGAGATTCGATGTCTTTATTATTTACGTGCTTTAACATTGAGAACACTGACAAAAATTTTGTCAATACTAAATAGTGTGTTGTGAATATTAAGCTACTATCTCTCCTCTGGCCATTCTATATCTAAATTTAGAGATTCAAAAAAAATGTAACTCTTAACACCTGTAAACTTTGACCAAATGAACTGGACTACGAGAACCCACTTAAAAATGCATTAACATCGATATTTAAATTACTGGTTGCAGTAAATTCTTGTCACTAAAGGTTAATTATCTTCGTTAACCTTTATGTTTTCTCTTCCGATGTGGGTACGTAGTAATTCCTGGTATTATCTATTTATCTGCCATATCAATAATTCCACTATGCTTCTTGCCGTATCCAATGGCAATACGTAATATTATCCTCCTAATGACGTTAATCAATTTTGTTATTATACTGTGATTGTAGGCGTGCTAGGTCAGAATTAATAAACATACTTTTTTCAATAATTCACCAATTTCATTTTCAGGCTACTGGAAATTGTTAAAAGAAGCAAACCTAAACAATCATTGATGGAGTAGTTTTTTAATTAAAAAAGATAGTAATTTGAGTCAAAATAATACCTAAACACTTGCAGATGTTTTTTGATATTCATTTTGATTAAATTTCTATCATTTTATCTAGAAGATACAATATTTTTAATGTTATTGCCAACCATTTAGTGTTTTTGTTTAGATTTTCACCAAGTAACGGCCGAGTCTATCAACTATAATACTATTAACTGGCGCTAACAAAATGCTATTATCGTAACTTGAAACAAACAATTGCATTAAACAACTTTGAGGAGAAAATGCTTGATAAATGGATTTTGCTGATAGCAATAGTTGTATTTACGTTTAATTTCTACTTTACGTAATCTTTTAATGAAATAGTCGCATTTGACTATTGCAAACTTTTGTACCTAAGAGATTCGAGAGGAAAGTTTTAATTATTGAAATTTATTTGTGAGTTAAGTTGCCAGAGATAATTAAAATTTGACACATCAGGTGTGGGAGAGAGGATACTGTATATAGAGAATTGGATAATGAACACAGCAATCAAGTCAAGTCCTCTGAGATATCGCTGTCAAAGCTGTGGCAACAACTTAAATGAGAGTGGTTTGTATATTTCTTTAAAACGTGCTGGGATTAAACAAGTTGACAGTTTTAGAGGGCGTAATCCTTTTTATAGTGTGAAGTGGGAGATTTGATGTTCTCTATGATTTTTGTAGTATTTATTATGAAGTAAGGTTTTCAAGTAAAAAAGCAACAAGAACATCAAACCATTTACTTTTTTGTAATAATTATGATATAGAACAAGAAGCAAAAATATTGGAATAAGGTTGACGTTATTAAATAAATGTCGAAGAAAATATCTTTGTTTCTATATAGGATACGAAATATACAGCTAAAAATATTTAAGAAAAACTCCAGGCATTTTAATTTTTTTCATTTGAACAAAGGCCTCTCGTGAGTAGGATTTGATACAAAACTGTTAGCTATATTTTTTGCAATATTTACAAATTGCAGCATCTCTTATGGTAAGACAATTTCCTAGAAATGTTTGTTTTACTACACCATCAATAATTGTAAAAAAATATGGTAGCTTTTGAAAATCAAAGTGCCTCATGTACATAATAGTGTGACGTGCTTTCTTTCAGTTGCTTAGCGCATAGGCAAGTGGAAGAGTCACTTTGGCGCTGAGCTGTATTTCGGTTAAATTCGGTAATCTCGAGCGCCACCTTTGCAATTTTTACATGGGGCAAAGGTCCCACATTAGCCTCCTAAGCGCAGCTTGTTGCAGTAGGGCTGGGATAGCTACAGTGGAGACACGGTACGTCCACGGGTCCGGACGGCAAATTAGACATTCACTCACATTCAACAGTAAAAGGCAGATGTCGGCAAATAACAAAGTTTATTAACATACAATGAAATTTTACAAAACAATAAAAAACTGTTAGGTACCAAAATACGGAGTTTCTTATATATAAAATTAAAAAACTTAAGATATGTCATTTCAATTTAATTTGAATTAGGTAGGGCGCCATTTTTTGACGTACGGGTAACCAGGCGGTTAGCTACTCATTAATGCGGAAGCAAGCGGTGATAAGCAAGCAAACGGTGAAAGCGGTGAAAAAAAACAGTAGTAAAGCGGTATATAAAAAAACGGAAAAAACTACCCAAGTAAGTAATTTAAAAAAACGGACAGCGTGCAAATACCAGGCAAAAGCAAGCGTCTATCTATAGCAATAATCATGCCTACGGTGTTGCATTAGAGTCTGGGTGTGAAGAACTTGGCAAAACTAGATAAAACTGATACCAAATAAATAAAACGGTTGTCGGATTCGGTGCGGTCTGTAACCTAAGTCACACTCGGATCGGAAAATAAAACGGTTAACGGATTCGGAGCGGTGTGTAAACTTGATTACACTCGGTTCGGAAAATCAAACGGATATCGGATTTGGTATCAGCTTACGACGGAGATTATTCAGCCTAGACGGATAGACAGCAATAATCAGAACGGTGGTATTTCGGTTCGGTTCGGAAATGTTGAAATTTCATCAACACTTGATGCGGTGTTTGCCAAGCGCCTCAAACCCCACAGCTGGGTGCCTTCATTAAATGCATTTCGGTTCGGCCACGTGGTATCTTGTCGGATTTTATGCGGAAAATGTCTATGTATCAGAATATAATGTTAGTTAATTTACTGTAGCCTAGATCTTATTCTCAATTCCCGGGCTATAATAAATTTTTATAAATTATTTGAAAGTAAGGAATTTTGTTCCATTTCGTATCAATACGAACTATTGGGAACAAAATGAACGGTAAATTAACAACAACACTACAATAAATTTCACAAAAATAATTTTTGCAAAAACAGATTTTATTTTGTTACGCACTAGCGAAAATAAAATATACGGTAATTATAACTTCTACCCATTTAGTAGAACAACATATTATTTTATCGCAGTACCATCACAAATGGTCTGGATTAAAATAATATAAACGGTAAACGGTACACAGGTTTCTCTCGAAATATCATCTATGTTCTTTTTCCCATTTGGAAATTCTTGCGAACATAGCTATTTGGATAAAATCGGAGAAGTTGACAGGTCCTAACTCGGACTCTCTTACTATATTGTAATAATTTAACTTTGAATTTATTTAATTTTGGCTAAGTCGGGAAATAATAATTATATTCTGATACATTTAAACGGAATCGGTTTCAAATTGTTGCTTTAAAACACACATTTCAGTGAATTATTCTTATCGGTGTTAATATAAAAAGGTCGACAAGAAACCAGCGGCGATGATAAAACGGTGTACTTACATGTTGTGAATATACGGAATAGTACCCGACTGGGCTGTTTGACGGATCGGACAGAAGTGATTCTCAAATCCGCTCTAATGAAACTGATTTACGCAGCTGACTTACCAACTCCCTCAGTATCAAACCTTGTAATTAATGTTAATATTATGGACAGCCCTCTCACTGCCAGGTTTATCAAATTACCTGTTTAAAGTAGAAATCTGTTTCACGGTTTCAGCTAGCTAAAGTTAGGAGAAATCTATAATAATAATTTAAAATGCATATGTTCGAATGTAAGCGGAGCAAATAACGAAGTATGTTATTAATTTAAACTGCATTTTTGGCAACGGAAAATTTACCTCGTTACAATAGATTAAGAATCCTACAAGAACCGTTATTAAGATTATTTCCTAATTCTACTTATTGTTGAGTCAGAAATCATTTGATCCAGCGCATTTGACGAAACCTGTATATCATATTAGAGGTTCTCTATAAAAAAAACCGCTGCCTTAACAATCACTACTTCCATATCCAGATTTTCCGTCCAAGTCTCTTTAAAGGAAAACATATTGACTACATTTGCACTTCACTATGTGGAAATACTGGTCATAGAATTTAAAAAATACTTGAGGCAGATTTCATAAAGATATTAATTGAAGCGTTGGTTTTTAGCATATACACCAAAAATGAAGTTTCTGGCTTGCTCTACTTATTTTCCCTAGTTTACAACCCCCACTCCTTCCCACCAATTGGTGGGGGGGGGTTGAAAAATATGATAAAGAAATCCGAGGCCTCGGCTTCTAGTATATAGACCAAACCTCAAATTTTTGTACTCTTACCAGCTGGCTTTACTTATGTGCGCCAATTTACCCTGTTTAACGCCCAGCCCTTCAACGGAATCATCTCAAAATATAATCTAATTTCAAATGTTGATATAATACACCAAATTTCATGTTAAAATCTTAATTTTATTATATCAACCACTTTAATAATGGGGAGGGGGCGGTTGGGGGACGGAAAATATTATAAAAAATTTGAGGCCTTGGCTTCTAGTATCACAACACACAACATCTCAAGTTTCCGCACTCTCACCAGCTTGCTTTACTGATTTTCCCCAATTTACTTCTACTTATCCTTCAACGGAATCATCTTAAAATATAAACTAGTTCCATATGTCGTTATTAAAGTAAAGTAGTAAAGTAAAGTTTATTGATATTTTTGAAGCAATTAAGATCATTACGCAAGTCAAAAGTACAATAATACAGATTAGGATAAGTAGTCTGACATATTAGTTCTATAAAAACTGTATAATAATTTAGTATAATACATTGTAAAATTGATTAAAACATATGACAACAATAAAACACAAACAGAAACAAATTTAGACAAACTCTACATATTATAAAAAAATAAAAACCCTTGCATTATTGAAAATAGTTTTTTTTTTAAGAAATACTTCACATTGTAGAAATTCATTAATGTTATTAAAGGCTTTGGTGTTAGCATATTCTTGATATTATTTTTATATTTATTATATGTACATATACCAAATTTCAAGTGAATATCTCAATTTATTTTTACCAACCCTCTTAATAATGGGGTGGAGGTGGTGGAGGGATTGGAAAATGTTATAAAAATATGGGGGGACCTTCGCTTCTAGTATATACAACAAATTTCAAGTTTCTCTATTCTTACCACCTTGCTTTATTTTACCCTATTTAATCCTATTTACCCCCCAACCCTTCACCGGATATGTTCAAAAAACAATCCACTTCCAGATCTCGTTATAATACATATGTAAATAATGTAATAAATATCAAGTCAATATTTTAAACCGTTCCAGAGAAAACACGTTCACAAAAAAAAAAGGTACAGAGAGACAGACAGACAGACAGACAGACCGACAGACAGGCGGACAGATTTTTTTTTTCGCTCAAATATAAAATCTCGACGTTTCAATTTCTAGGCTTAGAACAACAATAAAAAAATTTTGATTTTTTTTAACTATTACTATACTTCCAATCCACAACGTAGATGTAGAAGTAATTCATCTAACTCTGTTCCTTCTGTTTGATTTAGAACATTTTTTTAAACAAACGCTACATATTACACGCATTTGTAGAAATAGAGCTGATAGTTGTGCTGTCACTTTTTTGCGATCACAGGATACTTTCTTTTAGTTTTTTTATTTGCGTCTAATATTGTCTGTACACAAATGCTTTTTCATATATTTTCTCACAGTCTAGACTAGATTGCTATTCATTTTGATAAGACAGAAAATATTTACGATTGTGAGTTGTTCACTATTTGCTGATTCATAATTGCCAGTCCATTATTCATGTTAATCCCTTTTATGACTGTGTATTTCTTAGGATAAATTAATAGTATCGCGAATCTCTATTGGAAGTGCAAGAATTTTAAAAATTGGAATATTTGTTTAGCAGCTAACTTCTTTAATATGTACGCTTTCTAAAATATTCGAAAAGTTATTTGAGAAACACATTGGCTTTCTTAAATTTACACAAAATATTGATTTGTCATTGGTTTGGGTTTCAAACTGTAAGTAATTACCACAGAAAGTATTTCTTCTTTTAACTTTTACAAATATCTCTCTCGAAAAACACTTTAGATAGTCTGTAAAAAATGTTTAATTAATAACCTATATTAAAATTTATTATATAATATAACATATATTTTTTACAATTTTGTTTGTTTTATACACTTTTAATCTTATTGTACTCCATTGTATTCCATATTGTATTCCACATTTTTCAATCAACTTTTTGCTTTGTAATTTTATCTTCTTTTTAACTTGACAAAACCAATATTGTTATGTAACAACATTTATGGCGAATAAATTTATTTTATTCTGTTCTATTCTATTCTATTCTATACAATTATTTTGTGTTATATCGTACATTTATCCGATTTTAAATACGTAATTATTCTAATTGGAATTTAATCCTAAGATATAATTTTATTCAGGAAACTTATGACAAATCATTAAGAATAAGAATAGTTTTTAAACAATGATACAATACATCTCAGATACATGAATCACGAAACGTCTATCAAGACGTTGTGAATAAGAGGAAGAAGTAGTAGTTTCCAAGGAAATCTTTTCGAAATTCAATCTCAAGGGTTTAAGAGGGCCGTACGGTGGAAAAAATATAGGTACTTTTATTTTCTAATTTAGCTCAATCTATACGCTGTCGAAGTATTTCCCCATAGTCCAGGGACACCCAGTATATCATTTCTAAAATATGCATGTACTTTTGTAGTGCGTATTGTTAGGTTTTTTATTGTTGATAAAATTGACCCAACAATTGTAGTCGATTTATATTAAGTAAACTCAAAGAGATTATTTCTTTATACAATAAAGTCTCAGTCTCTGTGTGTATGTGTTTGCTTTCAGTTAAAATGGAAAATATATTTTGTAGCAGGAAAAAATGTATAATCAGAAATTAGTAATCAGAAACCATGTATTAAAATTTACGTCAAACTGTGGTAAAATATTAGCCACACTCATTTAATTGTATACAAGAAATTTCCTTCTAAATAATATCAGTTAAAACTTCATCATATTTTCCACAAATTAATAACTCGGAGTTGTTTGTTATGTGTTAAGCATATAAAGTAAAAAGAATATAATCCACGAATATCACCAGACAAAACCAAAGGCAGAAGGAAACAAAAGTAGTGGAAGTTAACAAACTAACAAAAACATACGTAGTCTGAAGGATTTGTTTTGCTGAAGCGTAGTCTGCTTTTATACGGTGCCAAAATGAGATCTCTCAGAGTACATAATACAAAATAAAATTTCTCGAGATTACTCCACGGAGCACCATAATTGAAAGAGTGGTCGAAATTGAATCAGAAGCTTCTACGATTTATTTAATAGAGGACAATTTGTATGTTCATAAAACGTAATAGTGTTTGTTGTAGCGGCTTACGTGTGTATATTGATCCAGTAGAAACAAAAGGGCA
Source organism: Stenurella melanura (assembly GCA_963583905.1). Taxonomy (NCBI): domain Eukaryota; kingdom Metazoa; phylum Arthropoda; class Insecta; order Coleoptera; family Cerambycidae; genus Stenurella; species Stenurella melanura. The sequence continues at coordinate 1,550,665 of OY757311.1, forward strand.
GATAAGAAATAACAAAAAGTGAAGTCACTTAGCTACATATAAGTCAGTCATAAGGGGTGTTTGAGAAAAATTGCATTATTTTTACTTCCCTCGCATACTGAAGGGAAGTATTGTATTCGAGAAAAAATCACCCTCCGAGATTTTTTCGGATTTTGAAGTAGATTACGAAAATATAGGTTTTTCAATTCCGTCAGTCTGTCTGTCTGTGTGTTGGTGCATTAACTAAAAAACTACTTGACGGAGATCAGTCAAATTTGGTAGGTAGTTGACGCTACTGTCAGCGAAGAAATGGTTAAACTTTCACTGGAAATAAATAATGAAAAAAAAAATTTGTTGCTCAAATTTAAAATTCCCACGTTTCATGACACGCAAAACCTATTACAGAAAAAAAAATTGAAAATTTGTTTCACCAACATTTTTGAAAAATTTTTACCACTAAAATAGATGAAAATTTTTTTTCTTTGTTAAAATTTAAAATTTTCACGCTGCATGGCATTCTAATACTATTTAAAAAAAAATACTATTTTTACCAACATTTTTGAAAAAATTTTTACCACTGAAATAGATGGAAACAATTTTTTTCTTTGTTCAAATTTAAACTTTCCTCGTTTCATAGCGTTCTAAACCTATTTAAAAAAAATTTAGATATGTTTACCATTTTTGAAAAAAATTTACCACTAAAATAGATGGAACTTATTTTCTTTTTTCAAATTTAAAATTTCCACGTTTCCATAGCAATCTAAACCTATTCAAACAAATTTAATTTTTTTTGTTTGAAAAAATTTTATGACTTAGTTACTATAGAATAGATGAAACATTTTTTGCTCAAATTTAAAATTTCCACGTTCCATGAAATTCCAAACCTATTTCGGGAAAAAAAATTGCAACATTTTTTTACCATTTTGGAAAATAATTTTACCACTAGAATAGATGGAAACATTTTTCTTGCTCAAATTTAAAATTTTCACGTTTCGTGACATTCTAAACCTATTTCAGAAAAATTTTATTGAAAATTTTTTTCACCAACATTTTTGAAAATTTTTTTACCACTAAAATAGACGGAATTTTTTTTCTTTTCTCAAATTTAAAATGTTCACGTTTCATGGGATTCTAAACCTATTTAAAAAAATATATATTTACCACTGCTATAGAATATAGGGAAACTTTCCTTTTTGCTCAAATTTAAAATTTCCACGTTTCATGATATTCTAAACCTATTTCAGAAGACAAATTTGAAAATTTTTTTATCAACATTTTAGAAAAGTTTAAAAAAAAATGACATTTTTTAACCACCACTATACTTCCACTCCACACTACGTGAATGTGGGATTGAACATGTAACAGATGGCAATAATATTTGGCATATGCACCTATTATACTTTTATTGAAAAATGTACAGGGTGGTCATCCGAAGAAATAATTCAGTTATGAAGGATATTTGTAAAGGTATTAGCGCAAGCCTCCCATATTTGGCACCTGTTATTTAGTACTGAACTTTTGCTGTTGGATGAGCACTCTATATTTTTTTGACCAAAACTTATCAGGTTTTCTTTGTAATAATAGTGATAACTATATTCCGATTATTATTTTCAATGTCATTTCGTAATTATTATTTTTTTAGAGTGACCGCCATGCACAAATAAAGAGGGAAGTTCTGTATAAATACCTTTACCGACTTATTTTTTTAAACATCGGGCAGATAATTACAGGAAATAGAAGAGAGGCATATGTTACTGAGGGCTACTGTTCAATGAGTTGTTTCTTCCGGGTATTGCCATGGTTGTCGAATTTGACTTGACGTTTCACTGACAGTCTGTAGAATCCTTCTGAGGAAACTGACCTCATGATCAACGAGAGTTCAAGTAAAATTCGACGACCATGGCAATACCCGGAAGAAACCACTTCAGTGAAAATTTAATTACAATTGAGCACCTCACCGGAGATCAATGAGCCTTCTACGGACGTACTTACTGTCAAACTAGTAGTTTGTAATTGTTACTTAGACATCGGTTTTGCGTATATTACACGAAACCACAGAAAGAGAAGTATTAGTTACTTAAATTGGAGTTATATAATCCTATGTTTCTTGTCGTGCTAAATTCGAATTTGAGGCCCTAATTGATCATTAAGGAATTTCTCAAAAGACGCTTTTTGTACATACGAATTACAAATTACAGTTACAAAAACGCAATTTTTTAAAATTTCTTTAATAATACTTGCACCTCAAATGACAAGTACCTTTTTCTGCAATCCTGTGTTATCATTTAGAAAACAGCAATCAAGTTTCTTCAAGGAGGTTTCAAATTCAATCGTATTCTTCGCCAAAGAAGCATAAATACCATAGGAAACATTTTAGTCACGGTACATCAACAGTTGACCGTTGAAAAATTGCACAGTGAGTTGACTATCCTGGTTGCTGCATCAGGTCATGGTCATCAGATAATTGTATTTTCATCAATACTACATATGTAAGCAATATTCCAAGGCAATAAATCGTGTGGAAATGAATCAAAATTGACTTGCTAGTTATGATTTAAACATATGAAGTTGAATAGCAGCTAGTAATAAAAGAGAAGTAGCAATTGAAATGTAACTGCCTAACAACCTAGCATTCTATGTAAAATTTACCCAATTCTACCACATAACTCTTCAAACTTTGCCGGAGGTGCCGGTGATATATACGGTACATCAACAGTTGACCGTTGAAAAATTGCACAGTTAGTTGACTATCCTGGTTGCTGCATCAGGTCATGGTCATCAGATAATTGTAATTTCATCAATACTACATATGTAAGCAATATTCCAAGGCAATAAATCGTGTGGAAATGAATCAAAATTGACTTGCTAGTTATGATTTAAACATATGAAGTTGAATAGCAGCTAGTAATAAAAGAGAAGTAGCAATTGAAATCTAACTGCCTAACAACCTAGCATTCTATGTAAAATTTACCCAATTCTACCACATAACTCTTCAAACTTTGCCGGAGGTGCCGGTGATATATGCATAATATTTTATTTTATTTCATATCTTAGCTTACATAATCCATTTTCTATGGATTTGATCTTTAAAAAAATTAATTATCATCGGCACTGCATATGTATGCAAAATTTCAAGGCAACAAATTAAGTAGAAGTAGTTCAAAATGGACTCAAAATTTGACCCAAACTGGCAAATATGTGAAATTGAATAATAGCTTGCGTAACAAGTTATATCGTTCCACACTTTATCAACCTAAAAATCCTATTTTTAACTCATAACTGTATTTAACTTATTTTCCTACATCACACATATCAATAACAACCATTAATAGATCGCGTTAGCGAATTTAATAATTTTCTTAATATCTGCCTGTATTTTCAAAAGCTCGATGTAATTTGACCTATTAGCCACTGTTTCGCACGTTACCGACTCATCCGCAACAAAGCTTTTCACACTGCGGCTTTAGAATCGATGCCAAACCAAATACATTTGCAGAAGTGAAACGCGATATAACATGAAACTAAGTGAACCGTCTTTTTATTGTTGAAATGAAACTAAATAATTTATCTTTCCATCAGACCCAACAGGAAATTTTTATCTTGTTTTCCAATATAAATTTAAATTAGGTTGCTGTACTTTTGCGAACAATTCACGAGAAATAGCGTCAAATGTGGCTTTTTACAAATCGCACTTTTAACTGAAAAACTTTTATTAATATAGTAGACATTCTAGTTAGTTTTTTTTTGTTGCTGCTGAGCGTCAAGATTAAAATCACAACAAATGCAATCTTTTTAATAAATATTTATGCACCAAGTGCGTTATATCGATTATAACGCCCGGAGGGTAACAAAATGCAGCACAAGGGCCTTTGGTCCGAGGGATGTATGTTGCCTGATGGGCATTATAATCTAATAACGATCCTGGTGCATGCCATATTCTATTTTTCACGAAAAATATATTTTCTTAATGGAAAATTGTCTTGCCATTTTTTAAATAATTTCTTTTAGTAGTCTATGACATTTGTTGATAGTCTGACCACAGAAGACAGGAACAAAAGCAAAAGCTTTTACCTTTGATATCGAGGGGTCTGATTTCTCCTATCGTCTGTGCTTTGACGTTTTTTAATTGTATCTGTCAGTATGTTGCGTTTTTTAAAATTTAGTAACCTAGTCCAATGCTGCTAATTTTTTCTTTCTACCCCTTTTACCAAGTAGATTATGGCAGTTCTTAATATTTAGACGTTTGTTGATGTTGCTTTGCTTTGTACGTAGATAATACGATTGACAAAAGAAAAGGAAAATTAATATGGAAATACCACAAAATATCCGAAAAATCGGGGAAAAAGCCACAGAAAATGTATTGCCGGTCAAATCCAAGCCAGTATCCGATATGGAAACATTTATTCTTTCTTTTTTTCTCATATAACAGGGCGTTATGGCCATAACGGACGCTTATTATGCCCGTGGTTATTATAAGCATCTTTATGGTAACCTTGTCCAAGGCATAATAAACAAATAACATGTAGGTGAAAAATAAAAACAATGATTATATTTGGTTGCTTAGGAATCACTACTTCCACATCCAGGTTTTCCTTCCAAGGCACTTTAAAGGAAACAACTCGACTATATTTGCACTATAGTATGTTGAAATTATTGGTTTTTAGAATTGTAATAATATTTGGGGCAGATGTCATGGAGAATTTTGAGACGTTGCGCGTTGGTTTCTAGAATATACATCAAAAATGAAATTTTTGGTCTCTTATTAGCTTACTCTACTTGTTTTACCCTATTCACAATGCCCACCCCACACCCCTACAACGGAAACATCTCAATCAGATGTCAAATTAAAAAATATTATATAAATCTGAGGCCTTCGCTTCTAGTACATACACCAAATTTCAAGTTTCTATACTATTACCAGCTTGCTTTACTTATTTTCCCCTATTTACCCCTATTTAAATAATAACTTAAACCGTTCCATAGAAAACGTGCATACCAAAAAAAAGTTAAAGACAGTCCGACCCACCGGCCGACAGACAGACAGTTTCTTGAATACTTGACGGTTACAAAATATCTCTCACCTAAAAATACACAAACTAGGACAAGGTTGTTTAATAAAAATTGAAAATGAAAACTGAGGACTGTTAACGTTTCGGAAAAACACTATGTTTCTGTTCTCAAAACTTGTAGATTGTCAACCATGACAGTTTGCTTATGCACATCCATGGTCATATTTATCTAATTTTCAGTTACTTCGTCTCTAAGGATAAGCAACCAACTAATACAAAATTCGTTGGAGTAATTTGAGACGCATCCATCCACCTTCAATGAAATAATCACTGTTTCCTCAAGTATTCTTTTAGTTTCGTTACATTGTTTTTCCACAAGCCTCGCCGAGCCCCATTGGATCTTGTGATTGTTATCCCACGCGCGTTCACAAATTTTGGATTTTTCCAATTCTCCCCTTCTAGCGTAATTTCTACGTTCACCACACCTAATGTTGAAAGGTCTAGATGACTCACTTACAATATTTCTGTACTCACAAGCAACACTATAAATACAATTTATGGGAGTTATGAAAAATATTTAGAGGTTTGGTTTTCGATAAAACCGATATTAGCATGGTGCCCGTTTGAAAAACCATTCGTACACAAAAATTATTCCCCATTATTCCTAATTTATTGGATAAACCGTGTATATATGAAATGGACTAATACACTTAAGATTTTTTAAATATTTTAATTATATGAACCCATTGGTAAGGTCAAAATGATACCAAAATAATTATTACCCCAATTTTTTAATACCTGGATTAGATAAAAATTAAATAAATTGGTGGTCGTGACGTCATTATCCCCGGTAATTCTACCTGCATTAATTTGCCGTTTAATTACAATTATCCTATAATAAACATAATCTCTATGAAGTTTTTATGCATTTACTTTCTATTGATATCAAAATAATTTACAAATAAGGCAAATAATTGGGTTTTAAATTATTAAATTTTTATCAATTACAAGAATTGACAACATCGCAATAGATTCTGTGACATTGAACTATTTGAACTACTTTAATATAACCTTACATTTTAATATTTAGTTTTGTCTTTCCAATTTTTGCGTAAAAGAATGGCACATGGCACAAAACATGATTTTGTTTCCATATTTTGAAATTTGAATTGAATTAATACAGACCCAAAGTTAGTGCATTTTAACACGAAAAAAATCGAAAAATATTACTGACTCATAACCTCGTTAACACTGACAGAACTCTGAGAGACTTATTATAAATCTCTGATTGAACTACTGAAAAATTAAACTAAAATACAAATTTAGGTATGCACTATTGCCGGCTTCATATCGTGACGTCACGGGTAAATTGACGTAAGAGGGGAAAGTTTTTCAGCTTTATTATTTTTTTCCGGCTAAACGGTAAAGAGAAAAAATTTGAAAAAAAATCCGTAAGTCTCTTTTATCAAACACTATCTGAAAACGCAGTCAATGGAAATTGGTGTATTAGTCCATTCCCGCTAACGACATAAATTCAGCTTGTAAGTGTATATTCTCTTTACTTTCAATGAAAAGACATACTTTCTTGGTAGATTAAAAATGTTTGTACTGTGAGACGAGTGTCCCCAGTTGACTAGAATGAAAAGTTCCGTAGTAAACTGATATTAGATCATTTTTAAAAACAGTATTTGCTAAATTTCTTAAGAGAAATACCTTTTACTTCCCTCGCATACCGAAGGGAAGTATTGTATTCGAGAAAAAATCACCCTCCGAGATTTTTTCGGATTCTGACGTTTCAGAACACGTAGATTCCGAAAATATAGGTTTCTCAATTCCGTCAGTCTGTCTGTCTGTCTGCCTGTCTGTTGGTGCATTTACTAAAAAACTACTTGACGGAGAGCAGTCAAATTTGGTAGGTAGTTAATCCTACTGTCAGCGAAGAACTGGTAGAATTTTCACTGAAAAATATACAGGGTGGACCGTCTAAACGGAATAAATAGTGAAAAAATTTTTTTTTTGCTCAAATTTAAAATTTCCACGTTTCATGACGCGCTAAACCTATTTCAGAAAAAAAAAATTTTTGAACATTTTTTTCAATCATTTTTGAAAAAATTTTTACCACTCAAAAAAAATTTTTTTCTTTGTTCAAATTTAAAATTTCCACGTTTCATGGCATTCTAAACCTATTTAAAAGAAAAAAAATTTTGAAAATTTTTTACCAACATTTTTGAAAAAAATTTTACCACCAAAATAGATGAATTTTTTTTTTCTCACAATTTAAAATTTCCACGTTTCATAGCGTTCTAAATCTATTTAAAGAAAAATTAAAAAAAATAAAAAAATTTTGAAAAAATTTTACCATAAATAGATGGAATTTTTTTTCCGATTTAAAATTTCCACGTTTCCATGGCACTCCAAATTTATTAAAACAAATTTAAAAATGTTTTAGAAAAATAAAAAAAAATGAAAACATGTTTTAGTAATCTATTTATCACCATTATAGAATAGACGAAATATTTTTTGCTCAAATTTAAAATTTCCACGTTTCATAACATTCTAAACCTATTTCGGAAAAAAAATTTGCAACATATTTTCACCAATTTGGAAAAAAATTTAACACTAGAATAGACAGAAAACATTTTTGAAAATTTGTTCTATATTTTAATCACCACTATACTTCCACTCCATTACGTGAATGTGGGATTGAAAATGTGAGAGATGGCAATAATATTTGGCATATCCTATTATATACTTTTATTGAATAATGGCATCCCAAGAAATAATTGAGTCATGGTGGACATTTATAAAGGTATTTGCGCAAGCCTTCCATATTTGGCACCTGTTATTTAGTATATTGAACTTTTGCTGTTGGATGAACACTCTGTATATTTTTTTGACCAAAAGTTATCAGGTTTTCTTTGTAATAATACCAATAATTATATTCCTATTATTATTCCCAATGTCATTTCGTAATTAATAATTTTTTTGAGTGAGTCATGCACAAATAACGAGGGAAGTTCTGTGTAAATAACTTTACCGATTTTTTTCAGAATAATTGATAGATTATAAACATGCTTATCCTAACTAAGTTAGGGGTCAATATGAACTCTGCTTGTTGGCAAGGAATTATTGTTTGATATTCGATTGTGTACTAACTTTCTCTGTCAACTGATTTGTACCTCTCTCGTAATTGGGAGCGGTGGTACTATCAGCAAGTAAGATGAAAGTGTTTCTAACACAGTAGCCAAGGCCGTTAATAAAATGATAAATAAGACTGAGCCGAGTACCAAGCCCTGCGGTTCGCCATATTTTGTGGTGATATGTTGGTAGCTACTATCATTGCAATTCATGTTTTTTTATAAAGTCTGGTCAATAATGTGGTTCTAATTCGCCCGTTTTTCCATTTTGTATTTTGGGTTTCTTTTAAGTTAAAAATTTGTGAATTCTAAATGAGTTCGATTAATGACATCTTTTTTCAGTTTTCCTCTATTAGGAAATCTTCTATGCTATTCATTCACCTCCTCATTATTTCAATAAATTAATAAATAAATAAATGTCCTTAAATAAAATGAATATATTCGTACTTTACCTATGTAATTCAGGAGACCTTGTATCTCATAAAAGAGTGCAACGCCTTGCATATTATCAGGAACAAGACTTTTAAGAGAGTCAGAAAAGAAATAAATGGTCTGAAACATTTTAGTCTTATGAGAACATTCACCGACATTGCTACCCATTCTCGGTTTTATCGAGGTCCCACCTTTCCACTTTGAAGCTCACGTTACTGCCGAAAAGTGCACACGACTTTGAAAATAACAACAAGCGCCCGGAGACAACTATTCTCAGGTGTAGAATAGAAATATATGAGAAAGATAACATCCTGCATCGTTCCATTTAAGATACAGTTATTAGCAAAGTTTCGAGCGATATGAAAGGGGCTCATTTCTTTGTGAACAACCATTGCAAGAAGGCGTAATCTCGCAAATCAAAGTTCAGAAAAAGGAAAGAGTTTCTTTTGTTTCATTCGTTGAGGTTCCTCTGAATTATCGATATTTCGAATGCTGTTTCAGATACGAGTTGAAATGAAAAAGACACAAATTGTGATCACGTGAACTTGATTATTGTATTATGAAACAAAAATAATTATTAAAGAAATTACTCTTAAATGTTTTAATGACAAAGTTTCCATTGTTATTGGAAGAAGTGATATAAATAGATATTTTAAAGGAAATTTCTATCACATGTTGTTAACATCAGCCTTATTGTATTTGATATATTTAAACATTATTGTCCAAAGAGTTAAGATTTGGTGTATATACTGGAAGCCAAGGTTTCAATTTTTTTTATGACGTCTCACTTTCACACAGTGACGAGAAACAAACGCCTTGGCACACTATATTTTTTGATACTTTGGTGACCGGTGCAAACGTAGAGGTGTTTCAAAACCTCATGAGCTTTTATCTTGGTATGCCCAGATACATAATTTCGGCGATCGTCTCAATTGCACAACCTTCTAAAAACATCAGATTTATTGTTTACACTTTATCCCGAGCTATCGTTGTGTATAGATCTCCGTTTCAACGGCCCTTTAAAATTTAGATTTAGAAATTAGTGATTTTTCCGCGGGGTTATTTATCTAATCTCAATAATGTAGGTAAATCATTCTATTCAGTTTCTGTGGTAGCTGAGTAAATGTTTCTAAATGTACTTACGCGGAATAAACTTCGTCTTTTGCGTATATCGCGGCTCATAACACGTTGGCTGCCACGTACTTCCTTTGGGTGGACAGTAGCCTTTCCACATATGCTAAACCACTTTGGCATTATTATTCAAATTTTGCCGAGACATTATTTTCCCTTCTAGTTAACATATATAAAGTGGATTGAGTATGTGGTAGGTTCCTTGTGAAACATCTTTAGAATAATTATTTTTAGAAAAGGGAAAAACAATGCTTTTAGATGTTTCAAATAAAAACTGTATTTTTATACACTCTACATATGTTTCGGCTTGATAGGCCTTTCTCAAGAGCATTACAGATGAATACTAAAGCTATGAGGGTGGTTGTTCTAAAAATAAATGCAGTAATACCCAAACATGTGGAATTACGGGGATTTCAAGTAATAAAACTAAGGATCTACCTACTCGGAATAATTCAATGGGCTATTCTTAGAACCTTGTCTATTATAGGAGTGTTTATGAAATTTAATTGGTCATTGGTGGTACAAGTATTGCTTTTAAGGGATTTTTTTATTTCTAATTGTTCAAGGAGGTTTAAGCGTTTTCCTTTACTTTCTGAATGGATTAAATTAATATTCTCTGTATCAATAAAATGATTATTTTCAATGCAATGTGTTGACATTCCTGTGTTTTTGGTGTTATTTAAAATGTATTGTTTATGTTCTTTTACCCGATTAGCTATACTTCTACCACTTTGGCCAATATATACCGCGTTACAGTCCTTACATTTAATTTCATAAACCCCCGATTTGCTGACTTTACTTATTTTTTCTTTATTGTTAACTAAAATACTTCCTAAATTGTTATATAACAACAGACACAGTCATACATTATAATTCACAACAATCTTGGCAAATTAAACTCTCTCCCTTTCATAGCCTAATACATAGACTCACAAATTTCCCCTTAGACGAATATGAGTTTAATAAAGAATTAAACATAATCAAACAGATTGCAATAAATAATGGATATAAGGAGTCACTAATAGAGAACATGGTTGAAAACAAACAGCGAAAATTACTTCAAAAGGAATTTTTTACTGTAACCAACAAAACAACAAAGTACAATTTTATTAATTATATTCCTAGGTTTAGTGATAAAATAAGTAGAAAACTAAATAAGTTAGGCATCTCCACAATAAGTGTAAACAAAACAAATTTAGGAAGTATTTTAGTTAACAATAAAGAAAAAATAAGTAAAGTCAACAAATCGGGGGTTTATGAAATTAAATGTAAGGACTGTAACGCGGTATATATTGGCCAAAGTGGTAGAAGTATAGCTAATCGGGTAAAAGAACATAAACAATCCATTTTAAATAACACCAAAAACACAGGAATGTCAACACATTGCATTGAAAATAATCATTTTATTGATACAGAGAATATTAATTTAATCCATTCAGAAAGTAAAGGAAAACGCTTAAACCTCCTTGAACAATTAGAAATAAAAAAATCCCTTAAAAGCAATACTTGTACCACCAATGACCAATTAAATTTCATAAACACTCCTATAATAGACAAGGTTCTAAGAATAGCCCATTGAATTATTCCGAGTAGGTAGATCCTTAGTTTTATTACTTGAAATCCCCGTAATTCCACATGTTTGGGTATTACTGCATTTATTTTTAGAACAACCACCCTCATAGCTTTAGTATTCATCTGTAATGCTCTTGAGAAAGGCCTAGCAAGCCGAAACATATGTAGAGTGTATAAAAATACAGTTTTTATTTGAAACATCTAAAAGCATTGTTTTTCCCTTTTCTAAAAATAATTATATATAAAGTTTATAGGTATCTATCAAAATGTCTTTTATGTCGAAGTTTGTATTGGGTCGGCATGTATTTTTTTTTCAAATGCAAATTTCGGTGTCCACCCATATAGACCGACAATAAAAATAGTAAAGTAATTAACAAAACTTTAATGGATCATTTTTATAAAATTTATTACTTTACAAAAGAAGAATAATAATTATCTTTGGTGCGCACTCCAGTATGATTCTATACTAGGCATATGTACAAGTCCCATCCATAATCGAATTCCCAAAAAAGTCTTTAACTCGGCAGCATTAGTATATTTTCAGTCTTTCATTCGACTAGTTCTTTTAATTCTATTAGACGCCAGATAGTTCGCTGCATTATTATTTGCCACTATAGTACCATAACATTTATGAATTCATCAGAAACAAGCAACATGTGATAATCAATTGGTAAAGCAGTTTCCATGTTAAATAAAACATTCAGGTTGTCGTGACCAGTAAAAGGTATACTTTTGTTTACCTCAATATTCATCCCATTTTATTTCTAGATTGTTTGATGTTCCTGGGTTTGGGATATTAACTGCATAAGTTAAATTGTCCTCAGACTCAATGTCTTCAAAATCCGAAACACTGTCATCTTCACGATCAAACGTTTGAGTCGGATTCTGTCGAAAGTCGAAGATTGTTGATAATCACTGCTGCTGTCTTGAATGGGCTCTTCCTCACTACTGTATAAATAATTTTCTGTAATTTCCTGCAGGTTATTTTCCGTTAAGGGTATTTGTGACTTTTGGTCTGTATTAACCCGAACTAAACATTTTCTTTTTGGCGTATCACTCATTTTCAACCACTAATGTTCAACAACAAATCGTTCGAAAAAACGTCTGAAAAAATCACTGTCAATACATTTGGATGGACACAGTCTGACCGGATATGATCTCTATTATAGTATTCTGAAAACAGATATTCTATTAGTTTAGCTATTTACTGATAGATGAAACAATAAGTAATACATTGTTGTCCACCCGTTTGGGTTGACGTCAGGAAAATTTGAATAACTAATGTCCATTCTTATGGGTGGACACGCCACACAGGGAAATATGGTCAAAATCCGTCTGGCAGTCAACGTGTTACAACTTTCTATGAACATCAGATTTAGGCTAGGCGCTGACTAGAGACTTTTTGTCTCCGTGACATTTTGTCATCGTGATGCGGCGTCAACATAATATAAAAATTTTTAATTATTTTCGAATGTTATAAGAACTTTCAATCAGTATTTCATTATCTGTCTTCTTGCTGTATTGTTGAAGCCATCATTCACAAAAATAACCTAGTTATTTTCAATACACCAAAAATTCACATGTAGTACGTGACAAAAAGTTGCCTAGTGAGCGCACTTCCATAGTAACGCCCGCACTGCGGTGATGAGACATCACGAGACAAAAAGTTTCTGATGTTAGTGACAAGAGGGTGACGTGACACAGTGCCGTTTTTTACGTTTCATTTTTTCCGAAGTATTTCAAGAGCGCAGATTATTGCGATATATTCGAAACTCATCACTTATACTAGCGTTTACAATGACAATTTGACGCCAATGAGCACAGATATGGTGACATCACGATGACAATCCGTCTCGGAAACAAAAAGTCAGCGCGTAGCCTTATTGTCTACACTTTATCCCGAGATATCGTTGTGTATAAATAGATCTCCGTTTCAGCGGCCCTTTGAAATTTAGATTTAGAAACTAGCAAATTTTGCGCGGGGTTGTTTATCTAATCTCAATAATGTAAATAAATCATTATATTAAGTTTATCATAGTTTATGTGGTAGCCGAGTCAATGTTTTCAAAATGTACTTATGCGCAATAAACTTCGCCTTTTACGCATCTCGCGGCTCATAAGGTTTTGAAAGTACTCTAACTATCAACTCTACCGTTTTTTCATTATAACTATTAGTTGAGAAAATTTTATGCTGTACTAAAAAGGTACGTACGTACTATTTGCGCTATTTCAGTTTTCAAGATATTGACGAAAAAGCGTAAAAAGTTCTCCTATCATTGTTAATATCATTTTAATCCATCAGAACTGTTGTACATTTACATACCTCATGATGCATAATAAAACAATTTCATGTTGGCGACCTGTGAGGACTGATATTAGATATAAATATTTTATATCCTAGTTTTAGTATATATGGTTGTATATACCGCAGGCGCGACATTTTAACAATATCTGCTTCCAGTTTGGTTCCCACATCTCTCCAACATCTACAAATAGTTAAATACGCTTATCACGAACAGTTACACAATCACGAAAATTGAATAAATTAATTTAAGTACCTTTTCATGCCAATTATATTGCAATAATTGCAGTTAAATTGTCTTTGTTTTAAGGGAACGGTCGTTAAACAATGTGGCATGTACTTATATTGATTTGTATATATTGTATAGGGTTTGGTTTCAATAGACTCCCGCCTCATTGTTGCAAATAATTTTATGGAATCGGAGATGCAGACTTTTTAGTGACAAACTAATAGTTACGATAGATGCAATAAATTATCTTTTACGTAATGCACGAAGTGAGGAATCACTTAAAGAGTATTGTCATTCTTTTACTTTAACTTTAGTGTTAGAAATCATGTCAATTTAAAGAGAATTTTTACTGCAAAACTTCACTATAATAGTGAACACCAGCGTTGAGACTCGTTTCACCAACAAATGTATCATCATCAGAGAATTCAGTTTAAATCGCCTCCTGATGATGCCAACTTGGATTGTGAAACGGTGATGAGTGTAGTGATCTTTGTGAATACCAGCTCTGTGCTAGTGTCACAGCAAACGTTTCAACTGTGATGAAAAATTAATTAATTCATAATAAAGGGCCAATAACTCCAAAAGGGGTGTCCTAGGAATAAATTTATGTGATATTTATATTCTTTTCTGGGTGAAGTTCGCTGCTATTAATCGGTCGAGAACTTTATTCTTGGTGGAATCCAGATTATTAGGATTCTTTAGACGGTTTATATTATGTTTGAATTTTTCAATACATGCAATTTAGTAAATTCAAATACATTACTTTTGTGATTACATTGACAATCAACAAAAAAAACCTTCTCACAGTTCTTTATACTCTTTATACAAATACTAAACAAGATATCCATTATACTCTTCGCGGTATTTTGTAAATAATATTAGTTTTAGACAGTTTTTGTTTAAGTTACAAAACAAAACTAATTTGATTTTCTAATTTAAATAATTAATAACAATTTTCTACAAAAGCAACAGGGCTCTTTCTCTAGCTAACACAAATTTTCTGTCCAAATTACAATAAAGTAGAGCTTCTCATTCTTAAGGTATCGTGCTTACAAGAAACGTGACTGGCGTACGGGCAGACAGACAGACGGACGCACGGACATTTTGAATGTTGTTCAGAGTTCTGTCAGACACAGTGATATAAAAAAAAATTCTCTATGAGGGATATGATAATATCGGCTTTAGAAATTTATCGATCAAATGCTATATACCTTTCGTTTTGTATTTACGAACAGTATAATATCAATACTTTTAGCTTCGTTACATAATTTTACAGCGATGGATTTAGGCGTAGGCCCGCGAGGCCTGGTCCTAGGGCAACTAAAAATTAAAATCAATTGATGACGGTATGAACAAATTGAGCCTTTTCTTCATTCCCATGTATGATAGACAATTTCAAGAGAATAGTTGTTTTATTTAAACGGTTCAGTGTTTAATCCATAAAATATGTAATAAAGAATTTATTTAAAAAAATATTAACAGCATCTATTTGTGAAAATCGAAGAATACAATATCTTTCACATACTTTTATCAACAGATTCTTCATTATAGCATGTATACCATCAAAAATGAAGCAGGGTGTCATCAGAATGGGCCTAGGACGTAAATTAACTTAAATCCGCCTCTAACTTTAGTGCATTTTAATCCAAAGTACATGCTTCCCAAGTATTGCCGCATACTTCAGGGATGCCTTGTATTCTAATACTCATATTTGGCTAGAAATGTAGGTACAGTATCCAAAAAGTCATCAATTTTAATGGGAAAAGATTAGAGAATAATTTGAATTGGTCATACACTATGGTAGAAGACCCATAAGTTGGGTAAAGAATTGCTTAAATGGGGGTTGTAAAAACATGCAGTGTACACTTTTTGGGCATGTTATATAAAAACAAAAGTTAGAGGAAATATCTTAAGCATTGTAGGAAGAATGATGGTTTCAATGGTATAAAGACCCTTTGATATAATGTCTTCCACAATTTCTTTTAATTAATATTTTTATTTCACAAATACCAAAAATTTGGCTTGTATTGAAATTCTAGAACACACTGTATATAGTTACTGCTACTGACTATCCGGTTGAATTTCTTTATCATTGTACATTTAGGATACATCGCATGGTAATCTCTTCAACCCGCTATATAATTTTTAGCGAAAATGTTAAAGAGATAATTTGGAATGTTATATATGTGTGTGCTCTGTGCATGTGCATATATCGAGGACTCGGCGAAAGAGTTGCACTTTATGTGTTTGTTGAACTTAGTCAAATGTCCAATTCCAATGCATTGAGTCTTTGTTTTCCTCCAACAACTCGTTTTGTGCAAAGATGCGGCTTTGTTAAATTCATTTGTTAAATGTAGAGCACGACGCTGTAAACAATGGTTTCCTATGGTTCTACTCTATTTAAAGTTCACTAGTATCTAGATTAGATTTATGTGGTTTGCGAAAATAAAAACGTAATAACTGCAAATTCTAATCTAGTGTAATGTTCTTATTTGAATATATTTCAAGAATGGGGTCACTCTACTTTTCTTTAGCAGCTAAATTTTAACAGAACTGCATGTAACTAAAAATTATATTAATATTATTTTTTACATGCCCACAAAAACTCTGTAAAAAAATAGCGCCAAGTACAGTCTGTCCAAAAAAATATGTCTCCTCTACAAAAAAAAAAATGGGAAAATGCGATCTTTCCAAAAATATTTGAAATCAATTAAAATTGCCAAGTCCGGTATCTATTTATAAAAAACAAATTTATGAAAAAAAAAATGATTTCAAATACAAAAAAATTTGGCGCGTTTCACTTTCCATATTTCCATAGATCCTGCATATGTTGATAATCGGAAATAATAATATAACATTGCAATCAGAGGCTTTGTCAACTTGACGAGGTTTGTATAAGATTGACTAAGTGGCAGTGGAGAATAGGGTGGAACGAAAAACGAGGTTTTCAATTTTTTTTCTAGAATTATTACCTCATAGTTATCAAAAGTTGCATTTGGTTGTTATTAATAACTGTGCAAAAATTGAAAACGGTACGTTGGTATTTTCAGGTTCCTCAATGGGTTCAAAATATTAGAAAAAAGCTTTCTTTATACCATTAATTTTTTCTTAGTTAGTTTTCTTTGGATAGTGGTAATGTCATAGCCACCAAAAGGTGTCTTCATGTACCACAGATCACTGTGCAATATTTTTAAATGCTATTATCCACACTTCAGTTTCCTCAAAGAAGTCAAAATATCCACTTTTAAGCTATTTTCTCCAAAAACATACTTATTGATCGATTCGTATTTATTATTTTTTTCTCTATATTCAACAACTATAGAAGGATCGAACATCAAATAAAATCAGACGTTTCATTTAAAAAAACACACAAATAGACATGGAAAACAAACAAAAACCGAACATGTTTAATATTTCAGTTATTATCCATTTTCAAAATAATCTGATTTCGTTTCAAATGATGGCAATATTTTTCTTGATTTTGTAGTACCACAACACTTTTTTTGTTTATCCCAGCTGTGAAAAACGGTAGGAATTGATGTACTTTGCTAAATCTCTTCAATTTTCGGTACAACGTTTTTGAGTATTTCAGAAACACCTAGATCTCTCCCAGCATATTTATATTTTAGATCATTCTAAACAAATAAATAATGAAAAGTAAAGTCCTTATGAGTAGGTAACACAAGGTCACTTAATATTTTAGGTTGACCAACTATCTTGCAACGAAGTTGACTTGTAGTTGCCATAATAACGTAAGTATTCTAACACTTAACGAACAATCGACATACAACCACGAATCACCTAAAAACCCACAGGAAACACACAACTAAAAACAATATTTTGTAGAAGTACTCAAACAAATGAAAGTAGGCTTGAACTTGTTACCTTCGTACCCCAGTCATAGACGCCTGTCGCTTTGACTGTAATTGTATTCGAACGCATTATTTGTCGCGCAATTCCCATAAGCCTCGCGATTTTCAAAGACAATGAGGAATCGGAAGATATTAGAATAGAAAGTGACTTTAAGGGGGTTTTTATTATACTTTAATAATCATTTTAAATACTATGTCTACCAGGAAATATATTTTTTTAAATAAACCAGTGCAAGTAATAAAAACCTATAAAATCACCAAAATTTGTAAACTTTCGATCCCGTGAAGGACCTGAAAATGCTAAGATATGTCGATAAGCTTTTAAGAATGATTTTTATTAATCCAAATGCACATTTTAACACCTATGTCAAAACAATTTAAAAATATAGAATTTCTCATTCCACCCTACTGGTGAATTCAAACAGCATTTTGCCTCGCACCAAGTTCTTGTGTTTGAAAACAAATTTTTTCTCGTACATTTTTTTTATAAATAGATACCGGACTTGGCGATTTTAATTGATTTCAAATATTTTTGGAAAGATCATATTTTCTCATTTTATGTGTTTGTAGAGAGGAAAGATATTTTTATGGGCACAGTGTACATAGCGCTATTTTTTACAGAGGATGTGTTTTTGTGGGCAAAAAATTTTCATACACCATCTAACATTTAAAACGAGAAACAACAAATTACCCATTCATTGTGTATAGTGATGTTCCAACGCGTAAATTTGCAGACAACAAAAAATGCGAAAGTGTACTTAAAACCAGCGCTTGTATGCATCAAGTAATAAACATCAAGGCTTTTGTTATTAACAAAGGAAATACTGCAATCCTGCTGTTTCAAAATCATATCAATCTTTTGTTCTAACAGAAAATCAATAAAATCTGATAAATCATACAGGAATAAATAAGGTTTAGTGGTAACCTTGCACATGCCTCAATGCATTAAAAAATTACGCCCTAGAATTTCGATGAATAAGTGAATAAGTCCTCAGGGTCAACACATTTGTATTGTGTGGCATGGAAAATGATACAATTTAAGATTGATTAAACATGGAGAATTTAAAGGTTATTAGCAATTTAATTGGGTAAATACATACAGCATATCGGTTTAGTTCCAATAATACGTTTCTCTCTTGTCAGCTGACTCAAAAATAAACAGTAACTATAGAAAAATAATTTATTAATAGCAATTCACATTTATTACTATTAAACAACGTATTTCACAGTTCTTTGACAAAATTTTAATTGTGTAGCGAAAAATGTGTAATTTGTTTTTTTTTTTCACGAAAACTAAAAAGACATACCCAAAAACTTAAATTATAGATAATTAAAACCTTTGGTTGTTGCTTAAAAATGAAAAAAATATGGGCTTATGAAGTTTAAAGTGCCTCATGTTCTGGTATAAATGAAAAATGTTATACTAAGAATTAATTGAAAACATTGCTTTGTTTTAAATAAGAACTAATTCAAAGGACCGTGCACAAACTATATAATATATGCATCTTAGGAGTCATGGAATTTTCATAGTGTTTCGTTATGTTATTGTACTAGGCTTTAATTACAATTACTGCCTGATCCAGAAGCGCATCTTACTACAGGAGAATTAAAAGGAAAGGAGCCAACATGCTGCTTTAATATTTTTGAAACTAGACAATATATTTAAACGGGTAACAAAGAAACGCAATCTAATATAGTTTCATAACTCCTGGACTTTGTTTTAATTCTATCCTGGAATTCACGATTCATTACTAAAATTCATATTTAATTAGGTTTTAATCATCTCAAGACTCAAGTCGAGTGTTTGTAAAAATTTCAGAAACATTATTCAGGCATACAGAAACATTAATTATAATGTTACTTTTTGTTTACCTCACATGAAGTCTAAATGCTTACCCATGTTGCAATTTTAATGTCTCACGGTATAATTATTATCCATTGTAATATAACGAATTTATTATTTAATAAATAGCAAAAATAAGACACCGCAATAATTATAATAATTTATAGCCAAATTTGAATACAAAATCCAGCAGTTCGACTATGTATTAACCTACTGATCAGGTTTTGTAATACCTATTCCTTTTTAAATTCTTTCGCGTGTCACTCGTGAGAGTGATACGAGAATAATATTTTATAATAATTGTCCGCGCAATAAATTATAATTTTATTATGCTGTCCAGAGATGGAGCAGCCCAATCTCTATATACTTATATTCATTGTTTCTAATAAGTACATTACTTTTAGTGGGAACATTTTCTAGTTCCTTGTATGTTATTAGAGAGTAAAGAAAAATAAAAACCGATAAATCTGAGCGGTTACGAGGTTATGGGACCAGGGCGTTATGGGGATACTCAAGTACAAGGATCCGAGATCACAAACTCATTAAATCCCCAATCAAGATTCCCTACTGTTTTCATCGAATTCTCAGGATTATGGGGTTGAGTGGTTTTGGAGTTAATGAGTTATGGGGTTTTATGATTTCTTTGAGTAATTTGGTCAATAATAAAGTACCACAATGTTATTAGGTTGAAGTATTAAAGTTAAATCACTTTTGGAGATTTAAATGAGTTGGTTAGCAATATTACAATCCACCAGACTTTTTTGGTGTTAAAAACTCTGACGAGCTTGGGCAAAACGAAGATCGAATTCGTGTTCAAATACAAGGGATAGATAGATAGATAGATAGATAGATAGATATTATCGGTACCCCAACACAGTCCGCTTTTTTGTGGGTCCGTGTTATTGATTATACAAATTAAATTACGTCTCTATTGACTTCAGTTTCTACATTATGAACATATTGTTTAAGCACAGACCGTTGACTGTTAATTAAAGTTTACACCTATGTTTCTCATCACTGGCTTACCAACTTTGTGTCGTCAGCACCGGCAGTTGAGCGGGTATAGGCCTAGGCTTCAACCCAATCCTTTCTCTCTATTTAAATTACTTATACATTTATTTTATTTCAATAATGTCACGATCGTGGGAAATCTAATGAAACAGTAAAAGTAAGAACCTTTAGCGTATAAAACGTAGGTCAACAATGTCATATTTAAATTTTTAATAAGGCGCAGCTACCAAAAATATCAAAATTTACCTCATTGCTACTGAAAGCACAGTTGCAATTTATTATAAAAATTACTTATTTCCATATTGCCATATTCGTCCGAAGTAATTAATTTAGTAATATTTAAAAGTAGTGTTTCTTCTATGAGGCAACAATGTAACCTTTAAGCATATGATAATTCTTTGCGATTTGACATTAACAACTTTAATAATAAAAGGCATTTAATTAATTGGATAAGCATTTAGAATTGCAGGCGATGCGCGAGATGCGATGTGGGTAACGCTTCTTAAGAGAATTTAATAATCATACTGCTACTCGAATAATTATACAACGCAAATCTCATAATTAAAAAAGCTGACACGGGATGGTACAAGACTAGACTGGTTAGAATATAAAAAGGCAATTTGATGATCTTTCCTCAAAATCTGCCATGTTCCTACTCCAACCGGAAATATATAAATGCTAACGGGAATGATTAAATATGGAGTATTTGAAAAATTTTACAATGTGCGATCTTATGTTATTATAACAATGACAGTTTTATACATTGTGCACACAGGGGTATTTGACCTCAAACATTGCAGTGCATTTACCTGACACGTTTGTATTAGCTAGAGACATTATTAATCCTGTTTCTTATTTCTTAAAGCATGGAAGACAACGAAAGTGATATGAGAAATTTTCTTATTGGTGGAAACTTCACTAAATTCATTCCATTCTTTTACAACATCTGTCAGAATTTAGAGATAAGAAGCATTACTGTTCCACCCTTGACCTCCTAGACAAGACAAGAAGATCACTACTTCCAAATCACAGATACTGCTTGTCCTATATATTGTCCAAATTTTAATTCGGTAGTTTAAAAATTATTAAGATAAAGCTTCCTCAACATTTAGCATTTAGGAGCGAAGAAGTCCCTTAAAAGCCCTTGAAACCTATCCCTAAACGTAAGTAGTAGCCCTAGAACCTGAGATACCCCTATTGTGATATCGTACGACTTCGGCTGCACCCCACTTAATCTCACTTTAAATATTCTGCCCTCTGAATAACGTAATATTCACGGGGTGCTCCCACTTAAACCAGTGTGATACACTTTTTGCTTTAATATGCCGGCCGTTTGATAAATCGAATGGCAATGCCACGACATATTGACTTTTGTCCAAAGTGTAGACATATTCTAATAAATAACACGAGGCGTTTCTGAGGATTTGCTTGATACGAAACATTTTAACAAAGAGATTTGTCTGTAATTTTCAGTTTGAATAATAGGACTTTTGTATAAACGCATAATATATTGTTTGCTCCCTATATGCCGAGGTAATGCACGGCAAAGATAAATTTGAACTAAAATATTCAGATCATTTATTTCTGGTATCATCAGCAAAGTGCTATGCAAATATGTTTATTATTTCATCTGTGTCGCTAGTTTGTCCATTGATTTATTTTATAACAGGGATTTTGTACCACTATGTTGATTTCAACCTAGCCTATCATTAACAGTTCTCCAAGTTTGTTTTAATTTGCTTTTTGTAAAATTTGCTTCACTGAATTGATGTTATTTTTGTATTTCATTTTTTCTGAATTCTATTAGTCTTAAATGTCTACATTTATTATTTCCTGGTACAGATATTGAGCAGGTTGGAAGTTTTTCAGTTATTCTTTCCATTAAAAAGTTTTAGTTTCAGCAGTCTAGACTCAAGAAAGTTTTTTAAATTAATTTCGTTGGTGGAAAATACATTATACTAAAGCTCGCACAAACAGAAAGTTAAAACTTGCTAGATTTATGGTTTAAGGTAAATTCAATCAGAACAGTTTGAAGACTACAGCAGTTTTCGGACTAATTTAAAAACACATTTAGTCGAGAAGCATAAAATTATGCGGATTCTCCGATAGTTCTGATAATGAAGTATAATTCTCATTCTTATGTTGCCACTATCAAAAATTCTAGTTCAATTTTCCCAGAAATAGCACATTAAAATCCTTAGACTTGTAAAGCGTTCAATTCTATACTGGACGCACATTTCGCCAATAAAGCTGCTATCAGTAGGAGATATTTAGAATGTCAGTGTGGAATACACAATTTTGGTGTGAATGCAAATTTATTTAATAACATGTAATGCATTTAAGATACTGTTAATACGCTCAATGATATGATTAATTTTCTGAAATCCGAATCTATTTTAATGTGTAGAAATATACGCATTCTGTAATACCAATAATTACTCAACTTCTTTATTTGTTCATCTTGCCATGTGATACATGTATTGTCTAGTTGGTCTCAGCTTGCTGTATACCACGTCTAACAGTATCACGTAATCTGCTGCCCTTGCTTGTTATACAGAAGGCCTCACCAGAGCTTTTTTTCATTTGCTCTTTAGTAACATCAGCACAACGTTTTGGAGAGTGCCTTCCTCGCCCCTTACCATCTAATTTCTGTTGTTTCCTCTCCAGGTAATGTGGCCAAGAAATGAAGCTGAAAAGCCACTTTTGAGAATGTATTTCTTGGAGCTATCTGTGGATGAATTATTCAAGAATTTGTATTAAACATCTCCAGATCCACATGCTAATACACCGTCTGTCTCTTTCCTGACCGGTCTATATCTCAGAGATGTAAATAAAAATGAAGCAACTTAAGGCGTTAGATCGTCTATTGTATCAAAGATTCTTGAGAAAATTGTGTACCAGCAATTAAATGGTAGTCTGCATTAAACACAAAATTATTTATCTATTTTCGTCAGGTTTCCGAAACGCTTCATCTGCTTTAGTAAATGTGACTGATGATATATTTAGAGCCCTAGATAATAAATCAAATATAACTTTAGTTCTGCTTGATTTCACTAAATCTTTCGACAAATTGAATTATCAGCCTTAATATGCACTTACATTATTATGGTTCTTCCTATATAATAACATTATTATATTATATACAGACTGTCTATTTTACGAGGGCCACACCAAATATCTCGCTTAATATCTATTGTAGAAGAATAAAGTTTTAGAAACAGTTATCCCATTTTTTGTGAGCTATATTTCAGTAAAAAGAAATTTGAAATCCATAGCCTACTTTATGAAATATATTACAAAAACCTGAAAAATAGGAAAACCACAAACGGTTATAGCTTCCTTATTTGAGGAGATACGAAAAAAGTTAAAGGAATGAAAGTTGACGGCAAAGACAATAAGAATAATAACGTGTAACAAAAAAATCGAAAAATGCAGTTGGCTTTGACATACTCTATTGTGCAAACATTAAAAATACATATCTCAAAGTAGGCGATGACGCCATTAATTCCGTTATTTTTTTCTCATTCCAACGATATAAAACATGTCACAGAAATTTTAACCGATAGTGTCAATATTTAATATTTTACGAATACCACAATTCATATAATTGAATCGTAACAATCAGCTGTGCCATAATAGTAAAAATTCACTTTATAATAATTATAATTCCGTAATTATTTATTACAATTTAATGCAAACCAATAAATATCTCATAAATAAAAATACAAGTACAAAACGAACATCCAAAGAAAAAAACGAAAAACTATGTATAACAGTACTACCTACTACTATATTGAAAAGAAATTGTGTGTATTTATTTTTCTAACTACAAATGCTCAAATTGTGCACCATGCATTCTGACACATAAACGTGCTCTACGAGACACGTCACGCATTACATTTTGGAGCATTTCAGGAGTAATTGCCTCACATGCGTTTCGAATTCTGGTTTTGATGTCCTCAATATTTTCAGGGGCAGTTTGAAATACCTTGTCTTTAATGTAACCCCAGACGAAAAAATCCAAGGGAGTAATATCTGGTGATCGAGCTGGCCATAGAATGGGTCCATAGGTGCCTATCCAGCTATCTGGCATAACTTGATTTAAATAATTTGTACATATTACAGCAGTGTGAGGTGGAGCCCCATCTTGTTGAAAATATGAATAATTTAATCTTTCTGCCACTGTTAATTCATAAAGAAAATCTTGAAATTCGTTTTGCAGGAAATTAAGGTATCTACGAGCGGTTAATTTGCCATCATAAAAATAAGGTCCAATTACTTTAGTCCCTAAAAGACCCAACCAAACATTCGTAGAAAATCTTTCTTGGAAAGCAGTCTCTCTGCACCAATGTGTATTTTCTCGTGTCCACTTATAATGCATATTTCTATTGAAAAATCCATTATTAGAAAAATTTGATTCGTCCGACCAAAGAATTTTGCTACATATCAGCGCGTCATTCCTTTTCTTATTTAATAACCATCTACAAAATCTTACTCTCCTTGGCTTATCTCCCTCATTTAAATGTTGAACTTTCCTCATTTTGTAGCATCGAAATCCGTTTTTTTTCTATATTTTTCTTGCGCTGTCTTTTTTTATGCGACAGTTTCTCTGAATTTGTCTCAAAGAGGTTTCCTCATTTTGGTTAACATAATTCATTACCCTATTCACTTTTCTTACATTATCCGCAACATGCGCTCGCCTTACTACTTTTTTTTTAAAATGAACCGTGCGTTTTTAGATTTTGAACTAACTTCCTAAACATAGTTCGATTTGGCTGCGGAGCATCTGGAAATCTATCTCCGTAAACCGTGACTGCCATCTCAGCGTCAAAATTGCACTGACAATAAATGCTAATCATATCGAATTTGTTATTATTGGTGTACACCATAATTACTGATATAAAATTTGTCTTAGAACTCGACAACGCAACATACAACATACAACAGTGACAATCTGTCAAATTTATTAATAACTGTATACATTGTTTTTCACTAATTATGGCACAGCTGATTGTTACGATTCAATTATATGAATTGTGGTATTCGTAAAATATTAAATATTGACACTATCGTTTAAAATTTCTGTGACATGTTTTATATCGTTGGAATGAGAAAAAAATAACGGAATTAATGGCGTCATGGCCTACTTTGAGATATGTATTTTTCATTTTTGCACAATAGCGTATGTCAAAGCCAACTGCATTTTTCGATTTTTTTGTTACACGTTATTATTCTCATTGTCTTTGCCGTCAACTTTCATTCCTTTAACTTTTTTCGTATCTCCTCAAATAAGGAAGCTATAACCGTTTGTGATTTTCCTATTTTTCAGGTTTTTGTAATAAATCTCATAAAGTAGGCTATGGATTTCAAATTTCTTTTTACTGAAATATAGCTCACAAAAAATGAGATAACTGTTTCTAAAACTTCATTCTTCTACAATAGACATTAAGCGAGATATTTGGTGTGGCCCTCGTAAAATAGACAGTCTGTATATCAGTATAATTATATTATAGTTTCCATCTTAACACACGCATGTTTAAAGTTGAGAATGACTCAGCTGACCCATCCTACTCCACCCTGCGCTGCAGTCTCATTCCGTTTGTGGAGCGAAATCGCAGTTTCAGGGAAGAAAGGCAAAAAAGGGGTAGTTAAAACGTATATGTTTCATTTTTCTTCAATTCTTTGGGACTTTCTGCCACATGTATTTTTTCCTTTTAAGCGGTGCTCGGGGAATCTACAATATCACAATTAACCAGTATGTTACTGGTAAATAACCTCTACGCCTCTGACTTTTACGTCAAAGGATCAGTTAAAGGTTGCTTTTTTAAATAAATAACACAAGTAAGTATAAAAACTTAAAATTAAATATTTCGCCGACGTTTCGGAAATCTAATCTGTTTCCTTTTTCAAGGCTTTTTTGAAAAATCTTTTTTGCTGTGTATGATAAATACACAGCTCTAAGAATGTTTGTTATATTCAATATCCATAAATACTTACTGTTTACATAGAACTGTTGATATAGTTAACAGTTTTTTTTAGTTTTTTTGCAATGTTAAGTTTGTGAAGTTCTTCTTTTAACATTGTCAGCCAAGTTGTACAGACATCTACGGAACAATTCGACACGCATCTATCCTCATTCAATAATATTATCGCGGATTCTTCAATTTTTCTTTTTTTGCTATCTGCTTCTTTTGTTAAATTTTTGCCAAGTTCCAGTTTATTCTATGTCCGTTCTCCCAGGCGTGTTCGCAGATCTTGGCCCTCTGTATTTCATTTCTTCTGATATAATTTTAATGTTCGCCCAATCTTACACTAAATGGTCTGGATTACTCATCCACGTAATGTTTGTTGCACTCACACGGAATACTATAAATGCAGTTTTTTGAATTTTGGTCCTGGTTCTTCGGTTTCGTCTTTGTTAGAATAAATCTGAAAGTGTTGTTTGTTTGAAATACCGTCCTAATATCAAATCTATTACCGATGCGGCGCAACTTTTCGGATAATCCGCATACATAAGGAATTAACGCTGTGTAACGTTTTTCGGGTTTTTGTCGTACATGATTGTTATTTTCAATATTTATGAAGGTTTTATCGACAAGAAAAAAAATCAAGATAATGCCACAAATAACATTTAGACAGTATGTGTATGTTTGATGTTTGTATACACATATAAGACATACTGCACGATTTAGGTTGGGAAGGTATGTAATTACAGTCGGACAATTTCGGAAAATTACAATTAATTTTCCTTAAGGTAAATCAATTAATTGTTTAATTCTCCTTCACTTGTCCTCCTATAATTACATTGTAGATGTTTAAAGCAAATATGCGATTTTGCTAAAGCAATTTTTATTATGAATAGAATATGAAAATAACAACAATTATGAAATAAGTATACAGGCTGTTACAACAAATATAGGAATATATAGAATAAATGATGTAGAACACCTAGATTATACTTTAGACAAGTATTTAACCTTTTTAATTGAGAAATTTAGAATAGGTTTATCTTATTCAGTAATAAACTTCTACAGATCTGCCTTAAATTTAATATTTAGTCCAATTAATGGAAATGACGGACAGGTTATAGGAAGATTTCTTAAGGCTGTGTATAACATAAAACCCTCAATACCTAAATATGCCGAAATCTGAAATCTCGAACCAGTCTTAGACTTCTAGAAACCTGGTATTCTATAGACTTTTATATGGATAAAACAAAACAATTTGCTAGAGAAGAGGATAGTCTTATATTAACCCACAAAAAACCATTCCATACCGCTACATCTCAAACAATAAGTAGATGGATCAAAAATACCATTCAGTTGGGAGCACAGATACCAACAAATTCACTAGTCATAGTGTACGTCACGCCTCAACTTCTTCTGCCCTACGAGCTGGAGTAAGTATTGAAATAATTAAAAGAACAGCTGACTGGTCTCCAGGATCCAGCACATTTTTTAATTTTTACAAGAGACCATTATGTAAGCCTGGAGAGACATTGGCTGGAATCAAGAATGATCTCCTGATAACCTTCCGACCTCCAGGGAAAGCTGCTTGTGGAGGGAATGCCTGTCCCTAAAAGGAGATAGAAGTAATAATTTTCTTGGAGGAAATATTAAAGGTTATTGCATTAAACGTTTTTGAAAGACCGGGTACCATGGTTGAGATGACCATGACCAGTGAGGTACCACAAGAATTCCGGTGGCCCTGTCTTGTATGATTTTTTCGATAACCTTAGTAATAATAGAGAAAGGGGAAGAAGCGTAAAAATAAAAATGGCTTCATTTTATTGTGAATGCGTCAACTGAAGAACAGTCGGGATCTGGAAACCAAGATATATACTTCGTGCATTTTTATATGTTTTATTTTATCACAGGGTAGAGATATGGTCATCTTCAACATGTCATAAACAAAATCCAAAAACTTGCTCTGTTGAGATTTCAAGTTATTTTTTTAACTAAAAAAATTCCAAAGTGTTTGACAAAAACGTCAAGTTTAATGCATTCATTTTGAAAATACCTACAAATATCACCTGCTGATGTTTGATCACAGAGTTCTTGTTATTCAGTACAAAGATATCTTACTTTTACTCCATTATTAAATATTATGTTGTGTTGAGTTTGGTAGTGCCTTTACCAATGCATACTATCTTAATTTCATTAAAAGTTCTACCCGTGATTTATTTATTCTATTACAATAAATTATCATAACACAATTATACTACACAACTATGCGCCTACATCGGTATAGAGTTTGATAAATAGTTAACCACGCTTGGCAAATATTATTCTGGTAGGTAATGTATGTATTGATTAGATTGGAATTACATTTCCAAATTTATTTGCAAGGGCAGCCACTTTTTTATTATCATGCAACTTGTTAGTGTAAAATTCATCTTCACTTTCAAGGATATCAGCTTTTCAAAACTTAACGGCAGTACTGCCTGCTAATAATCCGGTTTACCTACAGAGGCGAACTGAGATGTGTTGGAACTTTACACATTTTAGAACATTTACAACTTTATTATATTGTGGAGGAATGAGATGATTCAATATTTAGAATTATCCATCTAACCTTAATATATTTTTATTGTATTCCTTTTTGCGTTATTAGTAGGAGACCTATCTGCCAATTCGAGTAAGGTGTCTTAACAAAGCTAAAGATTTGCAGGTTGATGATTCAATACTAGTTAAAAACAAATTAACTACGTGGCGGCCTATCCTTGCTGTGACGTCAACACTTCAAATAAAGATGTAAAAAAATATTTTAAAGAACTTTTAATAACAACGCTTTTATACATGTGTTACAAAGAAAAAAATAATTTCTTTCTGACCATCTAAATTTTTTTAAAGTTTATACAAATTATTATTAAAATTAATAACATTAACGCGAAAAGAAGTTGTTCAATGAATGCTCAACGCTTTCAGTTTTAATAATCTATAAGTTCCTGAATCCTGATATAGGGTTCAAACTCTTGGAGTAGATTTAGACATAAAAAGAGGAAGCTAGCTGATTAGCCTTGTCCACCGCGATTCTTATGGATCTATAATGGCGCTGCTCTTTATTCTCCTTACAGCTTCCATCCAACTTCGTCCTATCTATCAGACTTCGCAGCCTTGATATGGGCTTCTTAGAATATCTGTCAGCTTTTGGTATCTCCTTGCCAAGTAGTTAGAATGTCAGTCTAGCTAGACCTTTACAATGACATAGTACAGGGTGCCCCAAATTGCTTGATTTTGGCTGGTTTTCCTATTTTCAGACCAGGTAGAGAAAGTATGAGTCTAGAGCTCGATTTTTGTGAAACGCCGATTGGTGAAAACCGCATTTCGATATCTCTAACCGTTTCCGAGATATCAGCAAAAATTGGCATTTAGCAGATTCCGAAAAACTATCATAACTTTTTTATTTGTGAATATTTTTTCAAACAGTAAAAACTTTCTATATGCACTTTTTGGCGTAGAATAAGATGCATTTGTCAAAAAAAAATATCGCTTTTCAATTGTTCGATATCAAAGCTAACTTTGTTATTTCAAATGGAAACCATAGTTGGCTTTGACTTTAGAAAATAGGAAAAAAATTAAGCTTTCCAAAAATATATATGTCAAGATATGTCTAGTCATCCTTGCTGCCAATATAACACATTTCTCTTTAAAAATAACATTTTTTTAACATTTAACATTTTAACCCAGTTGGCCACACAAAAATCGTTGCTCTGCATGTCTAAAAGTTAGTTTGACAGTAAATAAAATAAGTGTTAAAGTTGACATCTGTTATAATCTCTCTGCGTTATTCCAAAATGTATGAAAACTTTGAAAAATGCCAGATGTTTATATGCTATATTGAATCAGGCCGAAATTCTGAAGATGCATTAAACTATATTTCGAACGTTACCCTGAATGCCAGCAACCAAGCGAACCAATATTTCCTAGATTGGAAAATGCTTTGATGAATTATGGATCATTTGTCAAGCCCAGACCTAAACAGTATGCTATTGAAGGTAGAGACGAGGTGGAGGCAGAAGTAATTGGAGTGGTTTTAGAAAATCCTGAAATTTCTACCAGAGAAATAACTGTAACTAAGGGTGTGAGCAAAAGCCGTAGCCAAAGAATTCTCAAGAAATATAAATATAAACCTCATAAAATCAGGCTCACTCATCAAATATTCACTGGTGATCAAGAACGCAGGATTAATTTCTGCAACTGGTTTATCAGAAAATGCATTGAAAATGAAAATTTTCACCGAAATGTCATTTGGACCGACGAAGCAAGAGTAACCAGCAACGGAATATTTAATCGACATAATCGGCATCATTGGTCGGACCATAATGAGCGTGTTTTCCAACCTAGAAATATGCAAGGACGATTTGGTTTCAATATTTGGATTGGAATAGCGAGGCAACGAATGATTGAACCTTTCATTTATGACGAAAACCTTAACGCCCAACGGTACGTTAATATTTTGGAAAACATTCTTGAACCATATTTAGAAGACTTGCCCCTTGCCGATTTGGTACGAAAGTTTTATCAACAAGATGGCACACCAGCCCATAACGCGACGGTTACAAGGAACAAACTAAATCGAGGATCGGTGGATGTGAACAAGGGGGCCCATACCATGGCCTGCAAGATCTCCGGACCTAAGTCCTTTGGACTTTTTTATTTGAGGTTTCGTCAAAGACCAGATATATAAATCCATACCAGAAACGCGTCAAGATTTAGAGCAACGAGTGAGCAATACAATCGCTGGGATAACACCTTTACAACTCTTAAGAGTTAAGTTAAGAGACAATTTGAACACTATTTGTGATACTTCAATCGTTAAAGATTTGTTACCTACTTAATGAAATATGTTTAATTACTAAAATTAATTTAATAGAAAATCTATTGTTTTCATTTGAATAACTGAAACTCTTGTTTTCCATGGCCAACTCTGCTAAAATGTCATTTTTAAAGAGAAATGTGTTATATTGGCAGCAAGGATGACTAGACATATCTTGACATATATATTTTTGGAAAACTTATTTTTTTTCCTATTTTCTAAAGTCAAAGCCAACTATGGTTTCCATTTGAAATAACAAAGTTAGCTTTGATATCGAACAATTGAAAAGCGATATTTTTTTTTTGACAAATGCATCTTATTCTACGTCAAAAAGTGCCTGTAGAAAGTTTTTACCGTTTGAAAAAATATTCACAAATAAAAAAGTTATGACAGTTTTTCGGAATCAGCCAAATGTCAATTTTTGCCGATATCTCGGAAACGGTTAGAGATATCGAAATGCGGTTTTCACCAATCGGCGTTTCACAAAAATCGAGCTCTAGACTCATACGTCAGTTTTTCTCTACCTGGTCTGAAAATAGGAGAACCAGCCAAAATCAAGCAATTTGGGGCACCCTGTACAGGGACTGAGGTTTTTTTTGTCTCTTGGCAGAAAACCTTTAGAGTAGCTCTGCTTCTAAAGTAATTTGTAGAAACATCTAAACATTTAAACGCTACACTCTCATTCGATCATGTTGATATCATATTCTGGAGATTACTGAATTTTCCGACTGCTAACTTATAAAACACATTCTCAAAAAGTACGTTTAAGCAGTTTTGTTCATTGTACACAATTAAACAATTGTTATATAATGTACGTTGCTTGTCTTGACTTAAACGTGGCCTTATAACTCAAAACCCTGTATATTTTCACTACTATAGATAAACACACTTTCTCATTCGGCAGCATTCCGAATGAAGTCATTTATTTTTAATGCATTCTTTTATTTATACATAAGGAAATTATTACGAAGACCAGTTATCCTGAAACTCTGAGAAAGAGACGTTTTCGTCCTTGATATAATTTCCAAGACCGGGAGCGTGAAATTTTTTTGAAATTGATTTAGTAAGTTCCGAGGCGAAGTGGGACCACCCGTTGGTTGGTGACAGACAATTATTCATAGGTCAATATTTTTGTAAAATCGTAGTTTGACTGTCAGCAGCTTGTAAAACCCCAAGGTGATTGTATTACGAGCTAAAGTTTTTTCTGTAACGATTTTCTGGATATTATCGTGAACAAGATGCAAGGAACCTTGATAAAAGCATAAGGTTAAATGTTAATCTTCTCAAAACCATCCTATTTACGACATCCTGAATGATAGTTTTTGAATTTAAATATCAATATACTGATGATAAACTGATAGAAATTTTTTTTTAATAGGGATGTTTACAAGACAATTAAATTCTGTTTAAATATCATAAAATATTTAAAAATGGTCTCCGTGTTGACTACAACTTCTTGTTACAAATAAACACTTTTCACGAAAAGCTAGAAAGAAGATTTTCTCTCTACCCAAGAGGCAGAGGTATCTACTGCGTATACTTTTCTATAAGTCATCATGTTCTTTACTTCCCTCGCATACCAAAGGGAAGTATTGTATTCGAGAAAAAATCGCCTTCCGAAATTTCTTCGAATATCTACGTTTCAGTTCATGTAGATTACGACGATATAGGTGTTTTTCAAGTCCGTTAGTCTGTCGGTCCGTGTGTCTGTCTGTCTATTTGTCTGTTATCGCATTAACTAAAAAACTACTTGATGGAAAACAGTCCAATTTGGTAGGCAATTGACACTACTGCTAGCGAAGAGATGGCTAGACTCACTGGAAAATATACAGGTATACAGGGAATAGATAACGAACTTGTTTTCATTTGTTACGGAATATTAATAATTACAACTAGGATAATTTCTACATGTATATTTATCATTAATATATAATCACATACCAGTGCTGCATTAATTCGTCAGAATAATTAGAAACATGCCCATAAATATTAAGTATCATTGAGGAAGGTGATGTTTTAATGGCCTGTACTTAAAATTTTAGATACTTAGGTCATTATATAATTCGCTTACAATTAATCATCAAATGGAACAAGGAAACGTTGCTTTATTCTCAATGAACAATAAATCATTGATATGCCGCTACTGGTTTTGAAATAAAGAAACTCTTTATTACAAACAGTGCACAGAATAACTAAATATATATCAGTATTTACGTGGGTACTTACAAATTAATATTTACTAATAAGTTTCTTTGATTAAGTCAACAGCTTAGATGTAAAATTAATGACACAAAACGAAGAGCATATTGCATTCGATCGGCATATTTCTTAAATCGGTAATATTGCTCGTAGAGAAAAAATTATCAAATCACTATGTTGGTGATCGAATTCTGAAAACTTTCAAAATGTCCGCCCGTCTGTCTATCTGTCCGTACGTCACGTTTCGTGTAAGCACGATAACTTAAGAACGAAAAGTCCAATTGTATTGAAATTTGGACAGTAAGTTAGGGTTATCTAAAGGAAGAACCTTATTGGTTTTGAACAAAATCGACCAATAAATAAAAAAAATATTTGTTTTACTTCCACATCCACGTAGTGGATTGAAAGTATAGTAATCGTAAAACATTTTTGTTCTTGAAATAGGTTTAGAATGTCATAGAAGGTTGAGATTTTGAATTTGAGCGAAAAAAGAAATTTTTGTCTGTCTGTAATTTTTTTTGCCTGCACGTTTTCTACGGAACGGTCTAAGGTATTGACTTGAAATTTTGTACACGTATATATTTTATAATGAGATCTGGAACTGGATTGTCTTTTGAATATATCCGGTGAAGGCTTGGGAGGTAAATAGGGGGAAATAAGTAAAGCAAGCTGGTAAGAGTACATAAACTTGAAATTTTGTGTATGTACTATAATATATAAACTTTTTATAATATTTTCCATCCCCCTCCACCACCCATCCACTCCATTATTAAATGGGTTGATAAATTAAAATTAAGATATTCACTTGAAATTTGGTACATTTATATATAAGATTGACATCAGGAACCAGATTGTATTTAGGGATTATTCCGTTGAGGGATTGGGGCAAATAGGGGAAAATAAGTAAAGCAAGCTGGTAAGAGTACAGAAACTTGAAATTCTGTGGATGTACTAGAAGTCAAGACCTCAGATTTTTTTATAATATTTTTCAAACCCCCACCACCCTTACTCCATTATTAAAGGGGTTGATAAAATAAAATTGAGATATTGACTTGAAATTTGCTACATAAATGTATTATAACGACATCTGAAACTAGATCATATTTTGACATGATTCCGTTGGAGTGGGAGGAAAGTAGAGGTAAATAGGGAAGAATATGTAAAACAAGCTGGTAAGAGTACAGAAACTTTCTAATAATAAAGGATAATGGCTAGCTTGTTTTACATTTGTATCAAAATAAGTAAGACAAATTAGTACTTATTGGAATACCATCATTCGATTTTAGGGCTTGAATGAATGTTTTATTTGCAGATTTATCACATGTACATTTTCGTAGCTTCAATGTATATGGGAAATATTCTTAAACAATATTTATAATCCATAGTGGAAGGTCATGTGGTTGCTGCGGACAGTAGCATATCAATTTTTTTTCTGGACTCGATTAAGAAGATACTTTCAGCTGACTGTACTATTACAGAAAGACGAGACGCTAAGTCATTTCCTCTTAGTATGGCGCCTTCATACATGATAATAACTTCACGATAGTAATGAGCCGAAATATCCATTGGTTACATCCTACTTTCTCTCATATTTGATTGTGAATAGATAAAGCGATCCGGTACATTTAATGAGATATGTTTGAAATAGAAAAGAAAATAACCATGGAAATAAAAACTGAAATTAACCATACAACAGTTTCTCTTTAATAAAGGAATAATTAAATTGAAAGAAGCTTGCTTTTAAAATACGATGCATACAAAGAATAAGACAGACGTTAAAGTAATAAAAATAAGAGTTTCTGTTTTATAAACATTTGTAACATCGCTAATGCTTATTGTATTAGTATTTTTTTTTCTAAACTATAATTGCCTAGTAATATAAATAAATTATTTAAAAAATTAATACATTCTTTTATAAATAGTAGCTACATTCTTGTTTCTTACTGGGAGGGTATGGCAGATATTCCTGTTTTTAATCACCAATTGTTTCATTAGTGGTTTTCAAAAAATAAAGTATTACGAATGGAATACTCAAAATTTAAACATTTCATTCAATTTTGTTTACTATGAATAACGGTAGTACAAATTTAATACTATTGCTTTTACTATGTATCCTTCCAGTTATTAAATTAATTACTTGCATTCCGTTTTAATCTTCTAATTATGTAGTAGGTATAAATAGTTGTCGTGCGCTGTCTCATACGAGTATAATTTTTTATTCTCTATTAGTTGATGCGCCGTGATAAAATTGCATATTATATATGCATATTTATGTATTGTTCGCCATAAAAACTATTATATTTAACATTTATGTCAACGTTCCAATAATAAATAATGGCTGCATGAAAAATCCAATTAAAACTTCCTATATCAATGATTAAGTTTTCATGCGATTTAATTGGATTTGAATACAACTGGCATACCAAATTATCGTGGATTTCTATTTCATTTATTTATTTTTACTTTTCACTCTTCAAAGACTAATCAAAATAAATAGTTTCTTGTAGTAGGTACTTAGAAAAATGCCTTTTGTCAAAAGTATGAA
Source organism: Stenurella melanura (assembly GCA_963583905.1). Classification (NCBI taxonomy): domain Eukaryota; kingdom Metazoa; phylum Arthropoda; class Insecta; order Coleoptera; family Cerambycidae; genus Stenurella; species Stenurella melanura. Next base: position 1,586,744 of record OY757311.1, read on the forward strand.
ATGTGGTTTAATTTCCACTGGCGTAAGCGCCTCTACTAAACAGTTATACCCATTATTTTTAATGTTAAGTCTCAGTTTTTAAATATTTTCCAAACACTAGAAAATTGTAGTATAGTACCTAGGAGTAAAGAAGATACAACACTTAGAAACAATGTCATATGTAATGAAACCTTCTCTCACGATTTCTGTTGCAAGAGGTTTCATCTTCAGTTCCTATAAAGTCTCGACACTTGATCTTATTACGATGGGGGTGAAAATTACATCTTGAAAATTGTCTCTGGTTTATTTTTTAAACATAGTGTATTTACCTTTTTGGAGTTATTGATTATACCAACCTGATGTCAAAATTTAAAAAATCATGAAATTTTCTATAATTAATATCTAATTACAATAACAAAAACGCATATGTTTTGGAGAAAACTTTTTGTTTTTATATTATAGAAACTAGGAAAAATATATTTTGAATGCATTGTCCGACGTATTTCTAGCGTACATACCATAGTTTCAGAAATTTTAACAACTAAATTCTTCATCTTATAAACGCTTGAATGCTATATTTAAACTTATCTTATATCTGCAACACTATTAACCATACATGACATAATTCTCCACTTTACGGAATTCGTAAAACAAAAACTACAAGGTAACATATTGTGACATATATGCCTACGAATTTTACGTTATGTAGCATCATCAACAACGCTAACGTTGATATTCTTTATCCCTACTATGCGGGTTGTAATCATAAATAAAAGTTGTAAATAAGTGAAACAAAAGCATCGCAATTGGTTACTGGCAAACAACCTCTCGAGGTTCAATAAACTATTCTAATACTAAAGTGTTAAAAACCCCATTCACGTACGATATAATACAATCACGTAAGCAATGAAAAGCAAAGTTTCGCGTCTACTGCAAATTTTAATGAAGATCTTTTCTAAAAAACTTCTCGTGGGATCATGTAAGTACGTGTTCTATTCGGGAATTGAAGAAGCATTTCAAGACTTATTCGTTTGCAAAAATACAATATAAGAGATAAATCGTGCTGTGGAACATATTTATGTACTAAAATTAGAAACGATATGAATTTAATTACAATAATAAGCGCTTTCAAACGCTTCGTTTAGAATTGGAATAGGGAACGCTGTTAGGATTTTATATTTAAAAATTAAAAATGTTATTATCAAAATATTTATTTCAAAAAGAACCCGAATACGAAAAAAATCCTTAAATAGCAGTAGAGAAGCTTTGATGAAATAAAAAGTAAATTACTGAAAGGCATAAGAATACCTTGTACCATTGGGTTTTTTAGAAAGAACCTCCTTTAGAATCTTATGGATATTGGTTCCCGATTAAATTGACTGAAAATTCAGTATGATACTTTAGGTTATTCAGGTCAAAAGTCTGTATGGTCCCAATGGCCAGAAATGGATAGGCTAGACGTTATCGAGCCTATAATAAGAAAAAACCATGCAAAAAATGAAAAAATAGTATTTTTTGCATGGTTTCTAAAAAGGAAAAAATAGTCTATTTATTATACGAGTAGGACTTGATTTGGCTAGAACATAATTTTATGAATAATTCCAACAGATGCGGTCGCCATCTTGGATTTTTATTCTACTGCCCTCATATTTGAATTTAGCGACCTGGTAAACCCCGGAGTACCCGGTTTCACGCCCTTAAACGCTTGTACAAACAGAGTAAATCAATTTTTCCGTTTTAAGCAGTTTGCCCGCTGGACTTTGCCTGCCAAAGATCAGTCCAATTTCGAAAGCTACATACGAGTTATCCTAATTAATTAGTATATTCATTATTAACATACCAAAGTAAAATCTTTGGAATTATTCATAAAACTATTTAAAAAATTGATGGATTTAGCCGTTACTTTGGGGTAGTCGATCATAATGATTTATTAAAACACTTATTTTGTTTCTACCACTGTATTTTATTGTAACGCTACTATAGTTTCCATACTTCAACGTATCATCTTCAAAGCGACTCAAATAAATGAATGAACACAAGAGAAAACCTAAGCTATTTATAATTTATATTATTTACCTAGTTCTGCTACTATGGTGTAGGGGATTTAAAATTATCAGAACTAAAATTAACAGAAAGTAATAAAGGGATTAAAGGATTATGAAGTAAATATATTAAAAATGGGTGTGGTATATATGTCCAACTGGTCACTAAGTAGGTAATTACCTGGGGTTTTGTTTGATTTGAAAATTTCTAAAGATTCTAATTAATTTAATTTAAAACCTTTGTTTTGTACATGTAATATATCAAGAGTATTTATATCTGGAAAATGGTGATTTGATTCTAACAAATGGTTTGAAAAAGTGGAGTCTGATTTTTGGAGTCTGATTTTTGGAGTCTGAAAGACCGTAGATGTTCTTTGTATCGTGCTTCAAAGGATCGACCAGTTTGACCTATATAGAAGGCATTATAGTTCGAACATGACAATTTATAAATCCCTGAGTTTTGAATTTTCCTATTTTATCTTTTGCATTATATATTGCTTTTGTTTGTGGTTTAAAGGCAACCTTAAGATTATGAAATTGCAGGCATATTGTCACATCATAACGCTCAGAAAATTCTACTCAGCTCGGTGGCGCAATGCTGAAGGTGTTTGGCTTGCGACCACGGAGTTCCGGGTTCGAATCCTGGCCAGGGTATGGATATTGGTGGCGTTTTTTCATGTGTTACCGAGACGGTAGCAGTGACCTAGACCGCTGTTGGGTGGCACAACATGTCTAGTCGCTGTTATCTCTCCTGAGTTCGAGTCTCAGCTGCGGTAGATGGCAATATCGCAGGGAATGGTTGTTGTGTTGATGTCTATGTGTACGTGTCCTGGTTGAGTGGTAGAGCAGCAATTAGCTGAACTCCGTCAGGACGTTAATATAAATAAGGCATTAAAATAAAATAAATAAAATTATACGGGTCCTATACAGTTTACTTGTTTTAAATCTAGTCGCGTATTTGGCGAGTACATACGAAGATACTTTTGATTATTACTTCAAATTTGCAGCAGAGAACGTGAAATAAATTTGTTTCTAAATTCACCTCGTTCCGAGTCAAAGGCCATTAATTCTTGACAAAACATCATATGTACCTGTTTATACCTCTAAAACTACTAGAGATATTTTTACAAAATTTGGAACAAAGGGGTTTAAAGGATGCCCTATGAGACGATGGTACTTTAAAAAAAAAAAAATTATGCAATTTACCTGAAAATTTACCCCATTTTCACCCCCTTAGTCCGTACGTCTATGGAATGAATAAATAAATAGGTATATGCACTTTTAGTTACCTTCAAGAGGTGTATAACTTAACCAAGTTTAAAATAAAATTTTAATAACTGAGCTACCTAGGTGTTACCGTAAAAAGTAGGACACATTGTATATAATAGTTAACCATTCCTTTACCGTTTAAATTTAAATTCGTAATTGCACAATTGTGAAAACTAATTCCTCTCGAGGATGGTAAGTTGCTCACTGCAATGGTTTTTTGATTAAGGCACTGAATAATTATTGACTCTGAATTGATTCCTCAATCCTCCGCAACCGTCGCGTCGAGGACTGCCAGCCCAGCCCCCATGTCTTTTAGGACTGGTGAAATCAGCTCCACAATTTAGCAATGTAGAAGATGATTTTCGGAAGCAATAACCAGTATAATAGGTCTCTGTTTCCAATAATTTTAAATATGTTGCAATATGTTTTGGAATATTTCTTATTTTATTAACACCAGTAGCCTGCTTTACACATTTTCCATTCACATATCTAATAAAAAATCTATGGTTGGTAGTGAACTCTGGACGCAAAGTATAATATTTTCAGTATAATTTAATGTGGGTCAAAGAAATGGATGAATGTTCCTTGAGTGTGCGTTTCTGAAACTTGAATTTTTACAATAATAATTGAATCCTTATCGTCAGCATCATCAATAGTTAAATTCAATAGTTCGCTTCTTCTACATGCCCTATATATACCAAATATTAAAATAACCTGAAACAATACAAGTACTTTATCAAGAAATCTATAGAAATATGTACGAGTGCAAAATGGCATTTCGCATTCTAACGTCAAAAATAACTATTCTACGACAATTAATAAGAGAATTTGACTGGTTATAATACGTATACTTAGTTAAATTAAATATGCAGGGTGTCCCGAATTGCATAGGCCAAACTTCACTAAGTAATACAACTTTTCAAAATAAAAAATAAAGTTCCTATAAACATGGGTCGGAAAGTAATTAGTTTCCGAGATACATGGTGTTCAAGTAATTCTCCTGAATATGTTTTTTTATGAATAGTTTCGGAACGTCTAAAGATAAACAAACTATAATTTACACAGGAATTTAACTTTTTATGCGTTTTAAGGAAAAATGACAACTGAGTACGAAAATCATTCAGGAGCGGGTAAAACTGGGGGGAGGGGGCTTGGTATAATTAAGCCCCAACTTTATTGTGTGACACTTTTAAATTGATTTATGAGCAGAACTTAAAAATTTCAAGTTTTATACACAAAAAGTCTGTTGTGTTTTTTCTCTAAAATTATCAGTTTTTGAGTAAATCTTATCTGAACTTTATTAATTAGTAACCATTATTACCAGCATTCCTGGTATACAGGAGTGTGTCGTGATTGTATGTAATGTTTATAACAAATTAAAAATAATCTAGCATGCAATGTCAGAATGACAATAATGACATTGTTGTTTTTTGGTTTTCTGTAGTTCATTGTTCTGTAGTTTTATTATTTCCTTTTGGGAAAAGTGTTCTATTGAAAAGTCAAAAATGGTCATGTATAGTAATGTGGAGTACGCGGATATTCATTTCATTTATGCATATTGTAATGGAAACGCGAATGCCGTGGTACGCGAATATCGCAGAAGATTTCCTAATAGAAGGAAACCATCTAAATATGTTTTAATTCGAACCCACCTAGAATTTAGAAACGTTGGACTTAAAAGAGGTCCAAGAAATGAAGAACAGCGAAATTGGCGATTTAAAAACATAATTTTGGCCAAATTTAACAATAATAATAAATTAAGTATCAGAAGAGCGGTCCAACAACTGCGTGCGCAAGCTGTGCATGTTTCCAAAAACAAAGTTTTTCGGATTCTGAAAAAAGACCACAGAAAAGCTTTTCGAATGCAGCCAGTCCAAAGCCTTCAACCAGGTGATCCCGAAATGCGTATCAATTTTTGTGATTGGTTTATAAATGCCATGGAACAAGATCCCGATTTCGGAAGTAAAATTATTTGGACTGATGAAGCTACCATTAACCATAATGGATCTGTTAATTTTAACCATTTAAGAACCAGGGCTCATCAGAGTCCTTATATAATTCATCCTAAGGCATTTCAACAGGAGTTTAGCGTTAATGTATGGTGTGGTGTTATAAACGGGACTTTTGGTGGGCCACCACATCCTTCCTCCCTGTTTAAATGTACCATTATTTAATGATTTTTTAAATAACCATTTTTTTCAATATATCTGGGATATTCCTCTTAATTTAAGAAATAAATCCTGGATTCAAATGGGCGGAGCTCCTGCACATTTTGCTCTTGAGAATCGTTTGTGGGTAAGCAATAGTTATCCTGAACGGTGGATCGGTCGATTAGGTGCAAGAGCCTGGCCACCCCGATCACAGGATTTAACTCCAGTTGTTTTTTTTGTCGAGAATGCCTACGCAATCCCTGTAAACACGAGAGGAGAGTTAATAAAAAGAATTCTCAAAGAATGTGAAAATTTGCGGGCTAATCCTGATTTCATTCGTAAAGCTACACACTCTGTATGGCGCTGATGTCAGAAATGTGTTGAAGCTGGCGGAATGCGATTTGAACAACTCTTGTAATTTGTAATTTACCTTACTTTAATCTAATTCATTGTTGTCTAATAAAAAATAATGTAATCAAATTTTGTTTTACTGTCATTGTTTTTTCTGTTCTGCTAAAATTGAATATTCATAAAAAACTATTCCCGAATAAAGTTCAGATAATATTTACTCAAAAACTGATAATTTTAGAGAAAAAACACAACAGACTTTTTTTTGTGTAGAAAACTTAAAATTTTTAAGTTCTGCTCGTAAATTAATTTAAAAGTGTCACACAATAAAGTTGGGGCTAAATTACACCTAGGTCCCCCAGTTTCACCCGCTCCTGAATGATTTTCGTACATAGTTGTCGTTTTTTCTTAAACAGTATAAAAAGTTAAATTCCTGTGCAAATTATCATTTGTTTATCTTTAGACGTTTCGAAAATATCCATAAAAAAACATTTTCAGGAAAATTATTTGAACACTCGGTATCTCGGAAACTAATCCCTTCCCGACCCATGTTTATAGGAACTTTTTTTCTTATTTTGAAAAGTTGTATTGCTTAGTGAAGTTTGGCCTATACAATTCGGGACACCCTGTATGCAATAATTGATACACTCGGGAAGACACGTTCAAAGAAATGTTATAGTATGTTAAAGATATTAGAGTAAATAATAGTGCAAGTTTCGATTTCCGCTCTTAAATTGGTTTAAAGTATTATGCTGTGAAAATAATGGCGAAGGATCCGGTGTCATAAATAGTTGATGTATTCATTAAATTTTAACGTTGCGGAGAAATATTTGAACAATAAATTCGAATTAGTGCGTTTGTATTTCGATTTAAATTTGCTTTTATATACCCAAAGGCTTTAAGCTGTAAAATATTTAAAGATTTAGGCGTCACAACCGTTCGAATGTTTATTTTATTTCTGTGTTTATAAAAGCGAATATAAATTTAATGGAAGCTTTATTAAACGGTGTTTGCGTGAAATTTACATTTTTGCAACAGTTTAGTCAGCCTCAATATTTGATGAAAATTCATTTTTATGATTAATAATGATAGTAAATAGTAAATTATTATTAAGTGATGTGACTTTCACAATGAGACTTAATAATCAATAGATTATTAATTTGAATAAAAATTTTCATCTTAGCACAAATCACTATTCCTTGTATTAAGCCTAGGAACTTGAATAAATTGTGGAATTTCTTTTATTTTGTTAAAATTCTTCTCCAATTGTAAGGCGCCTTTCGTTAAGAGACATAATATCCAGCAAATAATGAACACAAACTACTCTGTTAAATATCACTATAGTTTTACTTCCACATCCACGTAGTGGATTGGAAGTATAATAATCGCAAAAAAAAATCTTTTTTTTTTTCTTGAAATGGGTTTAGAATGTCATGAAACGTCGAGATTTTAAGTTTGAGCGAAAAAAAAAAATTCTGTCTGTCTGTCGGTCTGTCTGTAACTTTTTTTTTGTCCGCACGTTTTCTCCGGAACTGTTTAAGATATCGACTTCAAATTTTGTACACATATATATTATAACGAGATCTGGAACTGGATTGTTTTTTGAAGATATCCGGTGAAGGGTTGGGGGCTAAATAGGAGGAAATATGTAAAGCAAGCTGGTAAGAGTACAGAAACTTGAAATTCGATGCATCTACTACAAGCCAAGGCCTCAAAATTTTTTATAATATTTTTCATCCCCCCACCACCTCCAATTCATTATTAAAGCGGTTCATAAAATAAAATTGAGATATTCACTTGAAATTTGGTACACGTATATAATAATCACATCAGGAACTAGATTATATTTAGGGATTATTCTGATGGAGGGTTGGGGGTTAAATAGGGGTAAATAGGGAAAAGTAAGTAAAGCAAGCTGGTAAGAGGACAGAAACTTGAAATTCGGTGTATGTACTAGAAGCCAAGGCTTCAGATTGTTTAATAATATTTTTCAACCCCCCACCACCCCTACTCCATTCTTCAATAATGGGTTGGTAAAATAAAATTGTGATATTCACTTGAAATTTGGTACACGTGTGTTCCATAACGACATCTGGAACTAGATTATATTTTGAGATGATTCTGTTGAAGGGTTGGAGGTTAAATAGGGGAAAATAAGTAAAGCAAGCTGGTAACAGTACAGAAACTTGAAATTCTGTGTATGTACTATAAACCAAGGCCTCAGACTTTTTTATAATATTTTTCAACCCCCCAATACCCCTACTCCATTATTAAAGAAGTTGATAAAATGAAATTGAGATATTCACTTGAAATTTGGTACTTGTATGTATTATAACGACATCTGGAACTTGATTATATTTTGAGATGATTCCGTTGATGGGTTGGAGGTTAAATAGGGGTAGATAGGGGAAAATAAGTAAAGCAAGCTGGTAAGACTACAGAAATTTGGGACTCGGTGTATATACTAGAAGCGAAGGTCTCAGGTTTTTTTATAATAGTTTCCATCCCCCACCATCACCACTCCCTTATTAAAATAGTTGATAAAATTAAAATTAGATTTTCACTTAAAATTTGGTATGTATTATACCGATATCTGAAACTAAATTATATTTTGACATGATTGCGTTGAAGGAGTGGGGGGTAAGTAAAGTTAAATAGGGAAAAAATTAAAGCGAGCTGGTAAGAGTACAGAAACTTGATATTCGGCGTATGTCCTAGAAGCCAAGGTCTCAGATTTTTTAATAATATTTTTCAACCACCCACCACCTTTACCCCATTATTAAAGGGGTTGATAAAATAAAATTGAGATGTTAACTTGAAATATGGTAGACGTATATATTATAACGACATCTGGAACTGGATTATATTTTGAAATGATTCCGTTGAAGTGTTGGGGGTTAAATAGGAGTATATAGGGGAAAATAAGTAAATCAAGCTGGTAAGAGTACAGAAATTTGGGATTTGGTGTATATACTAGAAACCAAGGCCTCAGATTTCTAATATTTTCAAACCCCGCCATCTCCGCTCCATTATTAATGGGATTGATAACATAGAAATGAAATATTCACTTGAAAGTTAGGACAGATTGAGATGATTCCATTGAAGGAATGGGAGGTGGCAGGTTGTGAATATGGGGAAAATAAGTAAGGTAAACTAAAAACGTAATTTTTATCGGATATGGTAGAAACCAATGCCTCAAACTTTTCTATAACATCTGCCCCAAATATTATTAAAATTCTATGACCTATAATTTCCACGTACTAGAGTACAAATCTAGTCAAGATGTTTCCTTTAAAGTGACTTGAATGAAAAACCTGGATGTGGAAGTAGTCATTCCTTAGGCAACGGTTTTTATTAAAGAAATTTGTGCACTTTCACACGTTCGTGCATTTTTACATACTAGCTTTATTTTTCTTGAGGCTCAATTTTCCTTTTCTTTGATGAGCCCTTTTGTTCTAGCCCTTTTGTTCTCTAAACGATCTGATACGGGATTTTCTTCTATGATTTCTATTTTGCTCCTCTCTCTTCAGTGACCAGCAATTCAAAATCAAATGCCAATGGCATACCATAGTATAGGTAAAATGCGACATTTTGAGATCATCTTCATCAACTTCGGATTTGTATTGAGCGACCTAAAAAACTGATGAATATGAATTAATATCAACTTTTCATATCTTGCTGATACTTGACAGCTTGTTGACAGCTGTCAAACTTCATTTTTAACTTCAGAATCGTAATCAGCAACCTAAATGCGACTGATCTTATGGGTAATTATTTATGTGGAAGAAAGCAAGCTGTGGTCATAGATGATGATGGCACTAGAATTACATCGCACTTAAGTAATTTAAATACAGGCGTGCCCCAAGGTTCCATCTTAGGGCCACTGTTGTTTACTTTGTATGTTTCAGATATTTCAGATGTAGTCACTAGTTGCCAACTACATCAATATGCAGATGACTCGCAGATATACAAATCATTTGATTTCCAAGAGCGGCAGGATGCTTTAACTTTAATAAACCAGGACTTACATAAAATTTTTGAGTATTCATCTAACCATAATTTAAAATTAAATCCTGAAAAGTCGCAAGTAATGCTGATTGGTACGTCCGTCACATTGAAAAAGTTATCGGAAGTTTCTTTTGATGTCACTATAAATAATAACGTCCTCCCCATTGTGAATGAGGCAAAGAATTTAGGGCTTTGGCTAGACTCAACATTAAATTTTGAAAAACATATTTTATCCAAACTGAAACTAGCATATAGTCGATTGAAAAAATTATACAGTTTTGCGAAAGATATATCCAGCGAGTGTAAGTCAAAATTTTGTGATTCTCTCATTTTATCTACAATTGACTATGGTGATGTTATTTATGGGCAGTTATTGTCAGCGGCAGCAAAATAGAAAATTCAAAAACTTCAAAATTCATGTATGCGTTATATTTACTGCATTCCGTATAGACAACATATATCACCATATCTAAACGAACATGGTATATTAAATATGGAAAATCGTAGACGTGTTCACATGCTTACACTTATTTGGCGAATAATTTATAATGATGAACCTCAATACTTAAGGCGAAAATTAACTTCTCGAGATCACGTGCATAATACAAGGCACATACAAAATTTCTTGGTACCTCAGCATAGAACTATGATTTTTCAAAGATTATTTACCTATTTTGCGTCTCATCTTTGGAATGAACTTCCAAATGAACTTAAACATTATAAACTTAAAAAAAAATACATCAAAGTAGTCAAAAACTACATCCTAACCGGCCAGAGGTTGGCAATTTGATGTCGTGTGTGGGTGTATATATTTCCTAGCTATAAATCGTACTCTTCTTTGGCATTTCTGTTTTTATTTCCTGAGGTCAGCCTGTTCCCTGTGTCTGTTCGTGTTGCTGTGTGGTGCTATTGCTGTTATTATTATAAAATGTGTCAATTACTAGTATAACATTCATAAAAAAGCAAATTAATTTACATATTTTTTTATTTTTATTGTAGTATTAGATTTATATTTTCTTATCCAAATCTTAGAATTAGATTTCTTTTGTATGGGGCAAATGGAAGAAGAGCTCTACAGTTCAATTTGTACCTTTTTTACTCTGAGTAAAATAAATGTATTATTATTATTATTATTAAATAACTTGATAATATACATTTAGTATCAACTTTTTCATCTTGGTGAAATTTGACAGCTTGTTGACAGCTGCCAAATACAAAATTTATTATTGACTTCAGATTCGTAATCAGCGATCCAAAAAACTCATACGAAGGTCATAAAGAATCTCCTCTATAAAGCTTTATGGGGGTTATATGGGAATCTAAAAAAGAATTGACGCGGTAAAAATTTTTTTTTGCCTAATTTGGTTTTAGCGCATGAAAATACTTAGGAAATGATGGGTCTGATTGCAAAGACAGACAATTTTTTTTTAGACCTGTTTTATCTATAGGCGGAAAATTATGGCTGGCTTTTTATTAGAAACCAACCATAGTTTTCTGATTTACATTAATCAAACAAAATTTTGGGTAGAGAATGTAGTTTTGTGGAAGGATTAAATAATTGGAGGGCGATTCTCGCCCTCCAAAGGTTTAAAACAATCCTTCCAAACAGTGAAAAGTCGATAGCTTAAATATTCACAAACCTCGTTGCCAACTTGAACCTGAAAAAAAACTCATGTTTTACCCTTTGGAAGGGTTGTTGCAACCCATTTAAAGGGTAAAAATTACCATTCAATTGTTTATCATCCCTCAAAGCCACTTCCTCTACTTGAAACTGAAAACTAAATCGATATTTCACTCCCTTGGAGGGTTATTTCAACTCCCTAGAGGTGGCTCAGAGGGTGTCGGAAGTGTAGTGGGGTTAACATGGCATCATCCTCCTTGGCATAGCAAAAGAAACCCTCCTATCTATCCCTAACCGGCAAAGCCAAAAATTATTGTCCCCCTGTACATTTTTTTATAGATTGTCTACCCTGAAATTATTTCGATAAGAGTATATTCGATTTCTTTACTGGCAATAACATCAACTACATACCAAATATTATTTGTAAATACGGCAACTATAGGCAGATAGCTTTATACAAACGGATATTTCTGTTTACAGAGTATGGAGTCAGTGATTGGGTCTGCCGCCTTAAATAGTTGTTAGAGTTCTCTTTTTGCCAGTTAATTTCTAAGTGTAATTTTAGTTGAAGGAATGAAAAATCAGTAATGTTATTTTCGATCCTTCTGAGACTTTTTACTGTGTATTAATAAGGTATGAAGATTATTTCATGAAATACCTGTCGTTGACTCTGAACTATAATACGTTTTTCTTAATTTGGAAATTGTCAAAAATAATTTTTGCGAGTGGGCTTGAATATACTACCTAATATGTACTATTTCAACTCCTACCATAACGCAGTAGTTTAAAACTAATCAATGTAACGTTTCTCAGACATAAAATAATTTTCAAAAATAAAAACATTTTGTTTTAAAACTAACTGCTAACCTCCTAACGTAAATAATTGAACGTGGGAACACTCATACAAAGAGTATCATCTACAAAATTAGCGAAATCAAAGATGATTTCGATTTTATAACGTTTACCTGGCATAGCCTTTACATCTAGCTTAATTATGTAGAAAATGTAATATCAAGCTTTCAAAACAAATGTGTCATTAACAGCCACAAATAACAATAATATTTTTATGAACCTTCCTAACCACTCTAAATTATTTTAAGATGACGAGTATTAGCATCTTCATTAATAAGAATTAATGTAAAATCATAATTTATACGCAGAGACATGAGAGATATATTTAAAATTTTGTTATAATCCTATTGAATATTTATCAAAAGTATACAAATATCTTCATTAAATTTTATCTATATCCTCATTTACAAACTTTAATGTTGCTTCCTAAGCAGTATACTATGAGTATTTTGTTCTATAAACATAATCAGCGATATAAATATGAGATGACACAATTTGAATAATTTATGAAGAAAAATAGTAACCATTGTCATACCTTTGGTTTCGGCAATTTTTGTTCTCGATATTTGTAAATAAATAAATGTATTTGTGTTTTAACAACCCATACAGCACAAGAACATCCTCAGAACATATTGGGGACAACTTTTCAGGACATATGGGATATCCTGGGAAGATCCCATTATCACCTTAGGATGTCCGTAGGATATCCAAATGGGACAGTTCGGGCTTTGCTGATGACGTCCTCAGGACATCAGTACGGGTGTGTACAGGACATTATCAGTTCTTATATGGGTTATTCCTGGGCTTTACTATGAACGACCTGAGGACATTGATTGGACTTTATATAGGACATCCCCAGTTCTTTTAGGGTTTATTGGATATTTCTAAAGACAGCAAAAAATACATAATATTTCATTACTTTTAAACTGAGCCAAAAAGCAAAGACAAACTTGTACTAAGTTTATATAATGGCAGAGTAATAAAAATGTGATACATATATCCAATGAAATAGGTCGACATATCAAAATTTTGAGGTAAATACTTGAATTTTTGATATAAGTTACTTTGAAGTATTTGCACACGATTAATGAAAAAAATTTTTTTTTTCAACCACGAGAAGGGATGAGAAAAAATATAACAAAGTGTTTTTTCAAAATTACTCAAAATGTGTAAAAGCTAGTAAAAAAGTTTCAAATAAAAATTGTAAAAGCATGAAATATTACATAAAAATGATCTCTTGTCTATTTTTGGTATTATTAAAATCAGCAGAGTTTAGGGTGGTTAGAAGTTATAAGGGATGATATGTACAACTTTAAAAAATCATAGCGTGCTGCAAAGTTATAATGAATCAAAAAAAAATATTCACTCAGAAAAATATAAAGGATTACGTAACTGACAATAACATCTGCGGACAATAACCAATCACATTTACCCCTTTTAGATAATATAATAAATACAAAGATATAACATAGCAGCATTATATTTATGAAATATTTAATGTAATCTTATTTGTCGAAACAACTTTAAAATGAATGTGGAAAAGACATCGACGCCCGGCGGATTTCTTAGAACTTTCGACTTGTCACAAAAAGGCGGCTAATTCAGAACACAGTAAATGTATTAAAAACAAATTATAAATAACTGCTATTTAAATAAGATATACATTTTTAATGAATTATTTGTACTGGAGGGGATTATCAAATAGAACAAACAAATAAGTTTTTAGAAGCATATTTTACAAACCAATAAAAGTCACAATAAATAGCCTCAAAATAATATATACACTTTTCATTATTTTTGTTGTTGAAACCTCCTAAATACTAATACCTATAATAGGACGACTCTAGGGTCTCTAGGACTTACCCAGGATATTCCCACAGTGGATATTTTGTTAGGCTTTTAATATCTTTGTAGGATATTACTAAGACATCCTGCCAGGATTTGTCTAGGATATCCCAATTTGAGATATTCTCAGGTTGTATTTATTTTATTGGGATATCCTAAGGATATCCTGAGGAATGTTGTCCTCGATTGGGATGTATAGGACCAAGTGAGGATATCTTATGGATGTCATGTGCTGTGTGGGAACGACCGAGTCCAGATTTCTAAAGCCGCTTTTACATTCAACCAAAAGTGCATTTATAGGAAAAATAAGAAATTTGAACACATACAGGAGAAATTACTAACGAATTTCAAAGGAATCTGTTAAAAGGGAAAATAAACTAATAGCTAATTCATTGCAGTTTGTTTTGCAAAGATTCATGCTATTGTTACGTGTTACGCTTCCTAGGACCTGGAGCTGATAGCTCCATGAGTAATAGCCGGAATTAAGTAGCAATGGTGGTATGCAACTGTAACTGGATTCATGAAAGCCTGTAGTACTATCTCTGAGATGCTAGTGCAAGATGACTTGCAGATTAAACTAAACTAAAAACTTGTAGAAGATGGTTCGAGACTTTACTAAAAATGTTTGGAAGTTGCTGGAATGCTTCTAGATGCCTCTTGTAGGGTACATAAGCCAGTGTAAACACGCAGGAGAGAAATCGTTAAATGAATTAAGGTTAGAAAATCCGAAGTGATGGTTGCTATAATTTTTGAACCCACGGATTTTATAGGGTGGTTTCCTACGGGGTGAAAATACCTGACAATAATAAACCGGGTACGTGAGTTCTGCGTGTCTATTATTTAGTAGGCTGGGATTTGAATACAGTTGTTTTAGTGAGCAAAGTGTTTTGTTAATATATCATTTAAGTGTCAAATAACACTCAAATGTACATTCGATATAAGTTCTTAGCAGTGGTTTGGAAATTGACATAGTTTTCCACGAAAGTATTCATAGTGTCATGTAGAAATGCTTTGTTTGCATAGTTTTCCAAATACCGTGATTGCTGATATTGTGCATTAAAATATTTAGGTAATGTTTGGCGGAAAATTGCACCACACATATTCTTCATTAAATTTTTCCTGCAGACTGAAATTTTGTGTGTGAGAATATGAGGTTTCTCAGACAATAAGTCTAATGGTAAAGCTTAAGAATTTAAAACGACCGATAGTTTGTTTTACTGTATAAAAATTACATAAGAAGCCATTAAAATGGACCGACTGCCTCTTTTAAAATGTTGCAATTGATATATTTTTTTATATAGCTACAAATAATGTTCTTGCCTCATTTTTATCTAATGGTTTTCTTTCTTTTCAGGTACGTTACTAATTCCATATACCAATAGACATGTTGCAGTGTGCTTGCCGTAAGTAATTTATTTTCTCTTCTGCGCTAAAAATCAATTCAGGTATGGAGGTGTGGCAGATCTGGGTATCATCGACCTAAAAATGAAGTTGACAAGATTTCAACCATTTAACAAAACGTAAAATCATACTTATATGAACCAATCATACCTGTATGATCAATCATACCTATATGAAAATTAGCACTGCCATGTTTAACATAAACCATATTTTGTTATAATTCAAAATAACAATAATTTGCATTTCGAAATGTCATGACACGAGGGTACAAAAACGAAAGTTACTTATTTTGTATCCTGAATGTTCAAGATCAAATGTATTTATCATAGAAATGACCAATATCTTGATCTAAATCCGCTGCACTTATATCTAATAATATTTCGTGTAGCTAATCACATACGAGAAGAGTCCAATTTCGTACGTCATGATAATAAACCTTTCTCAGGTCATAATTTTGGTAACTTTCGTTCTATAAGTAAAAAAGTGTTATTTCATCGTTTTGAACACTAGGTTATTTCTCACAAGCATAAAAGCACGACACTGATGCTGTTTTATACTCAAGGCACATGTGATCCCCTGATGGTGCGAACATTATCAGCGATACGCCCGTTTAGTACTTATATTATTCGTGTGCAGTATTCAAATATTTTGGTTTTTATAAAAACTGTTCATCGCCAGTGTCACACAAAATATTTCAGCCTTCTGACAGAATCGAATTTCTATTAATATAATATTGTTTTCTCAAAATCCCAGTCCATCATTATGGAGTTAGTAGATGATCCTATATAGATAGACATAGAAGTCAAATAAAATAAATCATTAACGTAATTCTCCTTCACATTCCTCTAATTCGATTTCCTTTAACGGTGGCACACTTTTTTATTATCATTATGTTCAAAAAATTCAGATTTACTATAAACAGTAGGCCACCATTTTCTTCATCAGTATCATCATCTGCCAGCCACTCGTGTCCACTATTGGACATAGGCCTCTTCTAAATTCTTCCTCTTTATTCTATCTTAGGCTGCATTGATCCATCTTCCTGCTACCTCCTCACATAATCGGTCCATCTTGTTGGTGGTCTACCTCTACCCCATATATCTTCTCTTGGTCGCCACTCCATCAGCCTTTTAGACCACCTATTATCAGATAGTCGAGCTATATGACCAGCCCATCTCCATTTGGATCTTGCTACTTGTTCGATGATGTCGGTGACTTTTGATCTCTGTCTGATAATGATGTTCAGCATTCTATCTCGTTTAGTAATCCGCAACATGGCCCTTTCCATTCCTCTTTGTACCACTTTTAGTTTGTTTGCTGAGCGATTTGTAACCGTTAATGTTTCGACGCCATATGTCAACACTGGCAGTATACAATTTTCGTATACCTTTCTTTCATGCGGATAGGTATGTTTCCCCTAAAAGTTTATTTTAGCTTTCCAAAAGCTGCTCATTCCAGACCTATTCGACTCTATATTTCGCTAGTTTGGTTGTATTTCTTTTCCTTATTTGGTGACCCAGATGCTTATATTCACCGACTTGTTTGACGATCGATCCATCAATCTTCATATTATCGCTTTTCCAAGTTGGTCATGAAATTTATTTAATCTAATATTGCCTGCTGCTTGTTCTACCTCTGTTGACACCATCTTCTAACCTCAAACTTAAGATAGCACAACACATATAAGACAATCCTTAAAGTCAAAACTGTCCAGAAGTTATGCGTCTGAAAAAACACAGACAGCCTCCATTAGTGCGTGATTTATACAACATTATACAACTTTGCCAAAACTAGAACTGGAAATAATTGAATATGTTACTTTAATAAAAAAATCGATACAATGTCTGTAAATGTGTTTTACCAAATAAAGTATAAGCACTATTGACACAGAAAGCGATAAACAAACAAACAATTAGAAGTTATAATAGAATATTAGTCAAATAAACAATTAGCAGCTTCTGAATGCTGCCAATAAAACTAATTTCTGTATTTTTGTTGAGTGAGAAAGTTTCAACACTTCCCTACCAACACCCATAGTTAAGTCTTCTAGGTCAAGTTCTTTCAAATAAATTTGTAATGTTCATTTTTCAAGGGTACAACAGCCACGACCATATAGTATATACGAGGTGCGAATTTGTTAAGAGCCGATGTTAAAAAAGTGTTTCAATTTCCACATTATTGCTTCATGCGAGGAATACCTTTGAATTAATTACTTTACAAAATTGCCCAGGCCGCATAACACAAAAATATTTGCATGTATTGGATTTTTTATGACACTATAAAATAATCATAAGCTCTGTGTGAAATTGTTAAAATTTCATAAGTTAATAAAGACATTTTTAAGGCAAAAGGCTTAATTGGTTGCTTCAGTTTCCTCTTGATAAATGCAGTTATTAGGCGAATTTGGGTACAGGTATACCAAGGATACCACCATTTATTCGAACACTAATGCTGCTGTCTCATGATGTCTGTAATAGACATAGACCGACGTTAGATGAGCTATTAAGAAAAATATAATATAAAATAAAATAAACAGGCGAATGAAATTTTAAGAAATGAGAGAGACATTTTAAGAAATGAGAGAAGACATTAGCAGTAGGATATCTTCTTTTTCTTCAGTCGGGTGAGTAATTTCACCTCCTAGCACGTTTTCTGTACACAATATCGATGACACCATTATAATGTGGTCATTGTTAGACAACCCCCATAATGGCAGAATAAGAACAGTTGTGCATTAAGGCAGGAGTAATGCTCTACGATTTTCTATTTTCTGTTATAAGGACAGATTATATTTATCATTTATTTATTGCTGAAATCACATTCAGTGATGTTGATAAATGCACAAAATACAGGGTGACTGGTACCGCGCCGTATTCCTTTGAAGAGGTGTTAATAGAGACGATTTGCAGTTGATTGAACCATAATATGTATAATACAAAAGTTGATAGATTTCGAGATATTTCAATTTTTCTGTTTTCTTAGAAATGTACTACCTATTGCTACAAATTGTAAAAAAAAGAGGATAAATTTTTCTGTAATTTTTTTTATTCTACCGTTAATACACATAGTAGTTCATATTATGTAACAAAAATTATGTTAAATAGTTTGACATGACAAAAATACAGGAGCTAAAACCTGCAAGGGTTGTTAGAAACTCTAACTCAATTGTTCATTCACCAGGATTTATTTCAAAAATTTGTGAATACGTTAAACGTACAAATTATTTTAAAAACTTCTCTGCTTTATCACCTTTCGAAGTAGGTATAAAGTTTTAAAAAAGTTCCTGTTACTTCCAGGAATAATACAAAATTAGTAGGCGCACACACAATTTAGTCATAAAAATTTGGGAAAGTAAATAAACTCCATACATTTATTTTACATTTCATTTGATGTTTTTATAGATTTTCGAAGTGACTACCTCTGCTCCTTATGCAAATACGAGCCCGTTTTCTCATTTCGGTTCTAGTAATTCTGTTGGAAAAATTATTTCTTAGAATTATTGCTGCTTCTTGTATCCTACGTATTAATTGTTCCCGAGTTGTAATTTCGGTCCCATACACAAGTTCTTTCATGTGCCCCCATACATAAAAATCCAGAGGGGTAAGGTCGGGGCTCCTAGCAGGCCATGGAATAGGCCCTCCTCTCCCAATCCACCTGTTTGGGAACCATTGATCCAATAATTGTCTTATCGGACGATAATAATGCGCAGGACATCCATCGTATTGGAATATCATCCTACGTCTGCTTGCCAGAGGTACATCCTCTAACAAAGGGGCCAAATGATTAATTAAAAAATCAGCATAAACTGCCCCGTTCAAGTTATCGGGTAGAAAATGCGGCCCGATTAAATTGTTTCCAATAACTCCCATCCACACATTGACACTAAATTACCTTTGGAAACTGGTTTGGCGTGATAACCGTGGATTTTGTTCCGCCCAATAATGCAGATTATGTAAATTTGTGATACCTTCTCTGCTGAATTTAGATTCGTCGGTCCACAAAGTTCTAGACAAAAAATTTGCGTCCTCGGCATCGGTATTTAAGAGGAATCGACAAAATTGAACACTTCTTGCAGGATCGCCCTCCTCTAGTCCGTACCATTACACACCAATCCGAGGTCGGTTTGTCGATATCAGGTCGCGTTAAGGTCATTTCAAGGTCAAATCATTAGATTTCGACAGAAGAATTTGAGAAAATTTCTATATAGGTTTTTGAGGTTGCTGAATCCAAATCAGAGGTCGGCTTGATGGTATCAGGTCGCGTTAACGTCATTTCAAGTTCGAATGGTGGAAAACCTGACAAAAATATTCACCTGTTATTTCGCAATTTTTCCAACCCTCTTACTAGATCATTAAGTTACTCTCACATTGTGAACTTGGTCTATTTTTCAAATCAAACACATTTAATTTTACGAAATATGAACATTGTCGAGCGTGTCCATATCTTGTAATCGAGGGTGTTGTAGTCCTAATGGCCACTTTATTCTCATATGCTAAAAAAATCAATTCTTTTGCCTGCCTGAACCATTTTGCTTTTCTAGACATTTGGTCGAAAATAACTTATTTGGACAAAGTGTCCGATTTCAATATACAGCTATTCTCGTAGCTTCAGAAATACCTTTTATGAGACCACTTTCAAGATAAGAATATATTTACGGTAGATCTATTCCTATTTGTGACATTGTTCCTTTGTAAACTTTTTAAAGTGCATTTTGATTTCATTAAGCATTTCTTAAAATGTTTAAGTCATTCCTTATGCATCTTTATATTTTATAAATGAATGATGTAATAAATAAGAATTAATCTACTGTAAAGTATTTTCTCGGCAAATTAGTCTTTACCTACTGCCTCATCAAGTGTGATGTCGGTGACAACTGTCCCGAAAGGTAACGTGTAGAAGATCCGCTCATCAGCTTGTTGAGGTACAAATCAATATTTATATATCACAATTCTAACTGTTTACGCGATCGTATACATGTTATACAACTTATACATCCTCTGCTTATGCGTGAAAAAAAGGTGAATATTTTTGTCAGTTTTTCTACCATTCGACCTTGAAATAACCTTAATGCGACCCGATACCGAGAAACTGACGTCGGATTTGGATTCAGCGACCTCAAAAACTTATATATACATTTTTTGAAATTTATTGTCGAAACCTAATGATTTAACCTTGAAATGACCTTAACGCGACCTGATACAGATAAACCGACCTCGGATTCGGATACAGCGACCCCAAAAACCTAGGGTGTACTAGGTTTCGTTGGTGGAAGCGAACATTTTTTTTGTGGCTGTGAATTGTTTATTTGTAGCATATTCAGAGTTTCTTACTTTTTGTTGCATATTTTGCCACTCAAAAATATTTAAAAATTTTAATGGAAAAACCTCTGCGCCAAACGGATCAGATAGAGGTTGGTTCTTAAATGCTTGATTGTTTCAAAATATCTCACACCTAAACATATATAAACTAGAACAATATTATAAACTAAAAAATGAAAACGAAAACTATATACAGCTTATTTTTACTTACTTCGTCTCTAAGGATGGACAATCAACTAGTACAAAAATCTATTGAATAATATTGAATAATCTATACTCGTTAATAAAATAATCGCGGATTCTTTAAGTTTTTTTAGTTCCGTTGCTCTCTTTTTCCAAAATCTTCGCCGAGTCCCATTGGATCGTGTGATTATTATCCCACGCGTGTTAATCTACTCTACTACAGAAGGTCCCATTTCTAACATAGCCAAGAACGTTTTCTGGAGGTTGACTTAGCATTAAAAAATAAAGGTACTTGTAACAATAATTGATCATTTGCAACAAATACCAACTTTTGCCTTCTCGAATGGAGTTCTGTGTCTCTATCAACATCACGCTGTTATACTCACATAAATTGCAAGATATTATTATCAATACTACACTAAATGGATTGTATCAAAATTCGGAGTAGAAACCATTAGTCATTCCAAACCTTACAGATAGCTACTTACCCTACAAAAAAATGCGTCTTTTTCTATTTTTGAATTAGATTTACTCTTTGTCCTACCTTGCATCGTCATGCATTTTTTTGTTTATGAAATATAATGATGAAATTATTTAGAGATACGTTTTCTCATCCACCTTGAGCGTGCAAATGCTTTTTTGAATCGAAGATATATATGTTTTTAAGAGCATCTCTGCAAATTGCTATTTCCCAATCGTTCCACAATTTTCCATTACTTCATTAACCTACTAATATTACTAAAAGTTGATTCCTAAATTTAAATTGTAATAAGTACTCTTAATCATGCAGTAATATTTAAATTTTTTTTGTATTTCACAGAATAGAATATCTAATAAAAATTAATTAAAATATAAATAAAAAAGAAATTAAAAGTATTTATCTCATACATTAATGAAGGACACATCAATATTTTTCAGTTTTTTGTTTTATTCCGTAACCACCGACCCCATAGATATTTATAATAATTTACTTGATACTACCCTGTATATATTCCGTCCATAACAGCACACATAAGGCATTTTAAAATTATTTTTGAGTTATAATTTTTTCTTAACCTCGCTGGTTTTGCCATTGGGAACATTCTAAAAAATAATAATTTTTCGAACTTTAAACATTCCTGAAAAATTAATTTCGAGTGCTGACAATCGCCCAAACGAAGCGTGCGTTACAGTAAAAAAAAACACCCGTTAAGAAACTTTTACTCTCGCCGAGAGACTGATGACCGAATGCAGATGGAGGTTGGTGCGAGACAGAGATGTGACACGAAAGATTTGGGCCTCTCATGGAAGAAAAGCAAGTATCCCGGAGTTGGAGAGCCAATATTCCTCTGACTGCAGGTGAAGTGACGTCGGCCAATGGGGGTCGTAGATGTAGGCCGACTATAAAAGCAGAAAGCGAGGAAGCGGAGGGCCTATCAATTGTGTTCAACGGTGTTGTGCTTCAGTTATACAGTGATGGCGCGCTATACAGCTGCGCTGGTCTTGCTTGCGATATGTGCCTCAACCGGTAAGTGAATCCACCAACCAAGTGTAGCGAAGTTCTTACGCAAACGGAGGAGTCATTTGTACACATATTCTTTCAAAATTTCAATGCATATGCTCCAAAAGTGACGTAGCAGTTATGGTAATTGTAACGATTTAATAGTTTGCCTTTCTGTATTTCTG
This sequence comes from Stenurella melanura, assembly GCA_963583905.1. Lineage (NCBI taxonomy): Eukaryota > Metazoa > Arthropoda > Insecta > Coleoptera > Cerambycidae > Stenurella > Stenurella melanura. The sequence goes on from OY757311.1 coordinate 1,609,425, forward strand.
CATGAGAAAGTGAATTGCCGTAGGATTTTATGGAATGAAACACGTTCAATTATGCTTTTTGCTCCTCAACTTACGAAAGCTTGCTATTCAGATAACAACTTTTTCGGGCGATTGTGAATGGCATTAGAATACTTTTTGTTGCGCGGAGATATCAATTAGCGTATAGCACAGAAACCTTGCAGTAAAACGAAATTTCTTAAATATTATGACATTAGTTCTTTGCGCGTAATTATTGGTTATTAATAAACGATTAATTTTAAATGGCCGCGTCGTCGTTGGGCAACTCGGGATATATCCAATGTTAAATTAATAGACAAGCCGTCGTAGTAATTATTCAATTCCATTAATGAGTAAGTCTAAAAATGTTTGATAGTTCATTTATTTGGATATTTATTGAATTGTTGGATATAATTACTGGCCAATGGTTCAGTAACTAATTAGTCATTAGCATGTGTCAAAAAATCTCTTAAGCAATTTAACAAATCGGTATCGAATGTCGAATTGTAGAAATTGTACCTGTTGGTGATTAAACACATGATATTGTGAAAGTTGATTGCCTTGCAGTTTTCTCTACCGATTTTTAGAAGAGATAAAGTTATTTACGTATCTTTATGTTCTCGCCTGTTCCTGGAAAATACTAGAAATATCAGTTATGTTTTATTATGACTAGAATTAACATTGTTTTCCGCCTTGCGCCACATTGTAGGCTCGGAATAATTAAAATATTCATTAAACATGTTTCTTGACGGAATTTGCTTCCGTGGGTATTAAAAAAGTAAAAGGCAGAAATCTTTGTTGTAATAGATGATGGTTGTACCGTTGACTTTTAAATATCAGATTCATAAATTTGCATCGAGATGTGTAGAAATATTATTTATCCCCATATTGCAGTAACTAATGTTTATTAATGCAGTTCCACGCCCAAAAATTCTTGAATATAATTTATTTAGCGCGAGTCGTATTTACAAAATTTTATAGTTTTTAACCTTGGATGCAATTCGAATGTAATCAGCGGTGTTCGGTTCTGCTTGTGGATAAATGGCGACCACAAATTATTCAGGAGAATTGGAAAATATTATATAACCAAAATTAGTCGGTTAATTACATCATAATTTACAAAACACACCGGTATTTGTTTTGATTTGTTCTACGATTTTGGGTTACAAATCTGACCCACATCGTTCAAATGCTGCAGTCTGAGATTTTTTCTTTTACCAGTATCGGAATAAATTAAAATCATTGTGCGTCACAAACACTAGAGAATACGAAATGCCAAGGACTCCACTTAATATCTACATCTATTTTAGAAAAAAATTGACAGCCATCTTCCCATTCAACTCAGTTAGCGAAACTCTTAACGATAAAGCACCATCATCAATAAATTTCATCAAAGTTACAAATTACACAGCTAGTTCAGTTCTTCAACCGGACCCAACCAGACATCCACAGTGCCGTAGTGCCTTGACAATTAAATGGTTAGAAAAGAGGCGAGAAAAGTTAACTAAACTGTACTTCTTTCATTCAATGGTCGAATAAAAATAAGAGTCGTTGTTAAATTCTCAAATTTTATCGACATTTATATCTCTTACACTTTTAAAACTTGCCCTTTATATTAATGAATTTTATTAATAACATGGCAAAAATTTTAAATAAATTTATTATTCCGCTTATGGGTTAGAGCAAGTGAAACGAAAAAACAGTGGTTTTTTAATTTTAGTTTTGATTATTGTTACTTTGCATAACTTGCTGGGTTGTATCCTATTCCCGCCTAGTGAGTCAGCACTCGGTTTTGGTGGTAAACGTCATTTTCAATTAGTTAGCTCTACAAGGAGTCAATTTTAATAGCAGCCTTTTAAAAAGCGAAGATTTTAATGAAACTTATTCTTTGTACGATTTGGCAAACAGCAGAAAATACTATGTACGAGAACTAAAAAGAAAATCTATAGAAATATTGACTTCCAGTCTTTGCATTCTTTCGATAACCTGCATTCTAGTTATGCTGGGAATTAAAATTCTAAAATGAATTTGTCTACTTCTTATTTGACAATTCTCATTTTAACATTAGTACGTATCTACATAGCTCCCTACGACCATGTTTGGTTGTGCTAAAGATCAAAAATGTATTTACATTATTTTACTTTAGGGCTTTTAGTAGATTATAAATCTTCATTGAATAGATACGTTTTTTTCTCATTTTTAACTGAATCCTCATGACCGTAAGGGATTATTTAGATACTAGTTTACTCTGCTTGGCCGTACGGGATTATGTGGATGCTAATGTTAAAATGAGAATTGACAAATAAGAAAGAAAAAAAGAATTTGAATTGCTAGCACAACCAGAATACAGGTTATCGAAAGGATGCAAAGATTGGAAATGAATAATTTTACAGATAGTTTTTCTTTTTAGTTCTTATAGATAGTTTTTCCCCTGTTTGCGAAATCCCATAAAGAATATGTTTCTATTCAATTACAAGTAAACAAACATTAATTCACTATTAAGCAAAGATTTATTTCAAATGGTACCATTATCAGATTTGCATTATGTTGTCTATTAGCGAGCTATGTCCCAGTTGGCATGTATATTGTAATCATAATAATAACAAGTTATGTAATGTATAATGTAACTAGAGTAAACAGTATACAACTTACTGCACTTTTTATATAATTGTTGCACATTCTGTAGGATATTCATCGCAGTTTGTTGTAAATAATATTAGTTTGTTTAATTACAAAACATAACAATAACTTACTGTCCAAGTTTTAATACAATCGGATCGTTCTTAAGTTATAGTGGATGGACATTTTGAAAGTTGTTCAGAATTCGATCACCAACAGTGATATGAAATTTCTTTCTCTACGAGCAATATTACCTAATTTAGAAATGTGCCGATCGGATGCAATATACTCTTCGTTTTGTATTTACGAGGAGTATAATAATAGTGTATTAATGTATAGAAATTCTAACGTAGCTGGATGTAGTTCGCTGGCGGGGTTCTGTCATGGCAATGTGCAAAATGGTCTTTTGAAAAAAATTGCACATAAACAAAATTCTTAGTTTCTTTAGAGTCAAGTCGTGAGAGAGTGAGTGACACAACACATTCCTGTATCACTAAGGTTGTGAGTACGATTTATCAAATAATCATACATCGCAATGAAATTTTATATTATTACAAACGTAGCACATGCATTAGGTAGTGCAAAAATTCTGAGTAGTTGTTGCCCTTGTCCGGTGGTATCGACTGGAACTAAAACATGAGTGCCATTGTCCGCCTGTTCCGCGTACAAAGTTGCAATAACTTGAATCAGTAAAAATGATGAAAAAGGTTGAACATTAAACGTTTAATTGCACAAATTTTGTCGTAAGAGATTTTAACTCGTTTGGTAAATGCAAAATCAAAGGCACTTTCTCTTCGTAGCTAATGCTTCATAAAATTTATGATTATATTACAATGATATACGGTTAAATTTACGTATTGCATAACACTGACAGCCATAATAGAATATTTAACTCGCTGTAAATCTTACATAAACTGACTCGCCGTTTTACTAATTACTTAAATAGCTACACTTGGTTTTATATCGTAAATATTCGCCGGTTTCCTACAGCTTTGCACTTTTAAGGTTATGCACAACAAACGGAGGAGGTAGCCCCCAAGAAAGAAGACAGTTTCGAAGCTGAACTTTGTAAAGATAAAGACGCCGGGGAGTGGTTTAGGTTGGTGGCTGGCGAAGGCGACAACTGTCGTGATGTCATCCAGTGTACGTCTTCGGTAAGTACATGTTATATTTCCCTTGTGAAAATACTTAATATTCTAAGTCTATTTGAAAATTTATGATGGTAATGAAAGCTCATTATAAATGGAAATCTCATAAAAACTTAGCCATGGTGCTTATTAATTACTTTTTGTTATATAGGACTGGGTAAATATGTGGAAAGGCTAAACTATAAGTTAGATTAAAATAAAATACCCTTAACAAAAATACTGTTCAAAGTCAAAAAATTGTATTTATAGTGTTCCGTGTGAGTGCGGAAAACATTACGTAGGTGAATCATCTAGACCTTTCAACGTAAGGCTTGGTGAACATAGAAATTACGCTAGAAGGGGAGAATTTGAAAAATCCAAAATTTGTGAACACGCGTGGGATAATAATCATAGAATTAAATGGGACTCGGCGAAGATTTTGGAAAAAGAGAGCAACGGAACTAAAAGAAAACTTAAAGAATCCGCGATTATTTTATTAAACGAGCATAGATGCGTTTCTAATTATTTAATAGATTTTTGTACTAGTTGGTTGCCCATCCTTAGAGACGAAGTAAGTAAAAATAAGATAAATATAATTTAATGTCTCACGTGACTATGGAAATACATAAACAAAGAACTGTCATGGTTGACGGCCAAAAAAGTTTTGAGAACGGAAGTAGATTCTCTTCCGAAACGTTAACTACCTATAGCTTTGATTTTCAGTTTTTAGTTTATAACATTGTTCTAGTTTATATATTTTTAGGTGTGAGACTTTTTGAAACAGTCAAGTACTCAAGAACCAACCTCTGTCTGATCCGTTTGGCGCAGAGGTTTTTTCATTAAAATTTTTAAATGTTTTTCAGTGGCAAAATACCCAATAAAAAAGTAAGAAAATTAGTAATAAATATTCAAACTGAAGACCTTCAGTAGCCTGACAATATCCTAAGCGATCATTGAAGGCCCTTCAATAATTAATAAAACTTGATAGGTTAGTCGGTTAGAGATATCGTTTCCTGTATACTTTTTTGTAAACCTCTGTAGATTAAACCTTTATATCCGTGGACCATTTCATGTAGTCATCAAGATGGACCCCGTGATATGAAACGAGTGTCTACTGTCAAGATCCCTATTCGTTCTTTAGGATGAATTTAAAAGGTTACGAAACGTTTTGTTTTTTCTTTGGAATCGAATTTACAGATACACGTACATCAGATAATTTGTTAGAGTCTCTTAGCTAAAGGAGTGTATCCAAGTCCAGCTTTGGGTGAAAGCTCTTGAGGAGTTTTGAATAGTATGCTATGATATTTCTTAAACAGCCATCCTAATTGGATCATCTAACTCTTCTAAAGACTGAAACTTGGTTTTATAGACAATGGCTTTTAAATGACCCCAAAGAAGATAGTCTAACGGACTTAAATCTGGCAATCGTGGTGGCCATTCAATATGTCCTCTTTGACCTATCTCACCTCTGTGGAAATATTTCATTTACACACGTCAAAACATGTCACCTCCATAATGAGTTCCATTTTGTTGGTACCAAATTTCATCTCAGAGTTGTTTAGGATTTGCCTTCTTTAAAAAGAAACGATTTAATGCTGAAACAATTGCTCGCACAAAAGTTGTAAATACCATTAAAGTTTAAATTTTCTCTAAGAAAGACTGGTCCGATTATGTGTCCTCTGACTTTCCCCGCCCATATATTTCATTTTTGAGGATATTGGGTGTGAAGTTATTTTGTTATTATATTTAACATTTAGAAAACCACAGGTCGCACACCCATGAAATCCTATATCATTATAATTTATGAAAAAACGAATCTGAGAATGTAAAAACATATAGGGTCATTCTTTTAAAAAATTTGCCAATGGCGTCGTATCGTGAAAAATAGGGTAGCTGTGGGAAATTAAAGTACGTCATTGAATGGAATAAAGATACTACAAATACTTTTGTTGAGGGTATTGTTTAATCTAACTTATAGTTTGGCTAAAAATTCAGCGCTTACACATATTTGCCCAACCCTGTATAATATTTGGTAAGATTGTACATTTAGAGACAGTTTGTTCAAAATGCCCGTACTACGACATTTCTACCTGCTTCTCTGGCGCTGTGTTCTGTCGTTCGATCTCTCTTGTATCCAGTTATTATCAGCAATTCATAGTTTTGTAAAATTATTATTAAATATTACTTTTACTATAGAAATATTTAAAATAAAGACAACAGACGTTTACTTCATATAAAAATAGATTTATTTCGTGAAAATATTAGCGATGCCATGTTTGACGCTATGGAGTACTGTATTAATTTATGGCGGTAATGTGTTATTTCAGATTCACAAAAGGCCAAAAATGTATTTATAATGTATAAATTAGTGGATTATTTAAAGACTGAGTTGAAGAATGGAACACGATATCTATAATAATAAAATATGTAAAATACAATGTAGTGTTATATAAATACGTAAAATACCAAAGTGTTTTAAAATTTTTCCTCTGAATAGTTTTTAGTACGTATCTATACAACTTTGCCATATTACCAAGAGCAAAACTAAGAACTGGAAATAACACAGCCACACACAAAAAATTCTTTCTGACCTAGGATATCTTGAAAACAAAACGAGATACAGAGCTGCAGTTTACTCTGTTCGATTGCCTTCGCATTCCTACATACCACTGAATTTTCTAGATGCTTTACTTTGGAAATTTTGCAATATAATGAAAGTGCCAGAAAAAAATCTGAAAAAACTCAGAGGTATGTAGGAAGGCGAGAGGATTCGAATGGCGTAAACCGCAGCTCCGTATCTCGTTTCGTTTGCGAGATGTAGCCTCGGGAAGCGGTAAAAAAATTCAATTCACTTTTCGGTAACCTCGAAAACCAAGGCGCGCGCCAACCTCCGATTTACCCCAAACGATTTCCTACGTCTCTCTACGTACCCCTGAATTTTTCCAGATTTTTGTTAGCTTTCGTTTGGGCAGAAATGGCCCTCGACGCTGGGCAGTGTCGCTTGAAAAGCGAAATTCTCGGACCTCTCACTTTGGCGGCCGATATCTCGCTTAAAAAGCTTCGAAAAAATATCGTGTCCCACATCATCAGATTGGAAATTTAATTTGCAATCGATATAATATAAAAAAAATACGGAGTCATTTTTGACTAGAAAAAGTTACAGCGATTTATAAGAAGAGCTGTCGAAATCGCTTAAATTATGGGTTTTTTGAGGTTATGGCAAAATCCTAATGTGATGGAGTTAAATAGAACTCGGATTCGAATTCATAGACACCAAAAACATATAGTAAATATGGTCAGATCCCAAGACAAGAAATAATTATTTTTATGTGTCTGTGTAATTGAATCAATTAATTTAATAATTAAGTTTTGGCCATAATTTCCATAAATACGAAGATAAATAGTAGGACGCCCATGGTTGATCTTTGAGGATTGTATTTTTGAGTAGGCTTCCCATTTTGTTTAAACGATTAGCTCAAAATTGCAATATCAGGGAAGGTGTTCTTTGACCTTTCATCGCTTACGTAGCAAGACCGGTAATTGATAGGACAATAAGTGCACTGGCCCTCTCTTGTAGAGCAGCATCGAATTTTCTACATTGAAGCCCTCGACAGCATATTCTTGTTTATTACAGTTTACGAGCTCCAAGCGCTCGCGTGCAAATTTAAAAAATCGATATAGATATTTACACAGGACTTCCCTCTTTATTTATATAGGGACGTCATTCTAAAAAATTATTAATTATGAGAATAATAATCGGAATATAGTTATCACTATTATCACAAAGAAAACCTGATAACTTTTGGTCAAAAAAATATACAGAGTGGTTAACTGACAGCAAAAATACAATGTTAAATAAATTTGTTTTTTAAATAGAATGTTATGAAACGTGAAAATTTTAAATTTGACCAATTTTTTTTTCATTATCTATTCCCTTTAGACGATCCACCCTCTATATTTTCCAATGATAGTCTAACCATTTCTTCGCTGGCAGTAGCGTCAACTACCTACCAAATTTGACTGTTCTCCGTCAAGTAGTTTTGTTGTTAATGCACCAATAGACAAACAACATATATTTTCGTAATCTACATGATCTGAAACGTGAAAATCCGAAGAAATATCGAAGGGCGATTTTTTCTTGAATATAATACTTCCCTTCGGTATGCGAAGGAAGTAAAAGGCCTTTACTCGAGTTATTCTCTAAGCAAGCCCAGAGGCTCCTGCTTAATTAACAATCGAAAATAAAATGAAGGGGGTCTTCGAAAAATTTGAAAAAAATCATAAGGCTTTACACACACATTCTTGGTTTTTGGAGTAGTGTGAACTGAATTTCGACATTTTTCGAATCTTGACGATGCTAATCACGAAACATTTCGTTCTATACTTTTCAATATTACAGTTAAATATTAGCGGTCCTATGGAAACTTAAAATTGAATTTGGACTTATTATGCATTGTTGATAACAATGATTAAATAATTAATTAAGTACTTAAAAAATAACAAAAAAATTCGAATACCTTCCCTGTCAAATGTTTAAATCAGTATTTTTTTAAATCAGAAATCGACCGATTACATTTTTCACCCTCAAAAAGAGATGAAAAAATCCATCATGTTTATATTTGTTGCATAGAAAATATGTAAGAAAAATAAAGAACATCATCGTGTAGAGTAACAAAAAATACACTAGCAAAAAAATGTCAATTTTTGATTCCGTAGGAACGCTAATGTTTAACCGCAAAGTTAAAAACAAGAGACGACAAGAGATTCACATCGCCAAAGTTTAAAAAATGTCGTAAGTCACAAACCTCATCAAAATTTCATATATATGATAGAAGCTTCATTAGTTTTTTATGTTTCTCCCGGACCTCTGTCATTTTGTTCTCGGCTATTAATTAAGTCTGCGTTCTGGACTGCTCGGAGAATAGCCTCAAAACAGTTACTTTACACTTGTGCTCGATCTCCTGTTGCTCATAAACTGAGGGTTATCTGAAAACTGACTTCCTCCCTCGCTAGCGCTTTCGGGCGGTTAGCGTCAGCTGACTTCAGTATCTTTTCGTCCGGCCGTCGTATGAAGTAGTATACATATGCAGGGTCTTACATATAATAAATAAAAATATGCTTTCACAGACTTTCTTGCAGAAAGTTCTATGCTCTACAAAAAAAAAAAAAATCAGTGCATACTTGTCCTATATATTTATCGTCTCATTTATATTAACTTCCTGGCGGAGTTTAGCTAATGCTATCCCACCGCTTAACCAGGACACACGCACACATAGACATCAACACAACAACCATGCGCTGCGATATTGCCATCTACCGCAGCTGACATTCGAACTTGAGATAGGTAACAGCGACTAGACATGTTGTGCCAGCCAACAGTGGTCCAGTTCACTGCTACCATCTCGGTGACACATTAATAACGCCACTAAACATCCATACCCTGGCCAGGATTCGAATCCGAGACTCCGGGGTCGCAAGCCAAACACCTTTCTCGCTTCGTAAGCGCAGAAAGATCAAAGAAAACCATCCTTAAACTTTCAGGAATTTCTTTCTAAATATATTTAGATGAAAATGCAACTTCCCGAAACTATAAAGACACTATAAATATAGAATAAACTGAATACATTACCAGAAAATACTAGTAAATATTTTAACTTTTACAAGAGATACTTATAAAACATGTATTCTTATAAAATAGAAAGCAAGTATGCCTATTATGTACAGTACAATTGTTATCGTAATGTGATTTTAAATCTAAATTTTCATGTTTAATGAAACAACAGTTATCGTGGTTTCATTGAACAGCATCATTTAAATTGAAAATAACATTATGATAACAGATGTACTGTGCATAATGGGCATATTTTCTTTTTTTTATTTCATAAAAATGATATATGTTTTACACTTATCCTTGATAAATTTTTTATAAAAGTTAAAATAATTGTATTTTCTGGTAATTAATGTATTCAGTTGATTTTAATATTTCTAATTATTTAAACAAGTTAACCTTAAAATTACTCACAAATACCATTCCCATCAAGCTAAGTCGAATGGCATCAAAGAATAATTTGTTCGAGTACTGGGGAATGAAAGTGATTACACAAGAAACCATCTAATTGTGCTGGTCTATAAATAAATGTTCATTGTTGTTTCTTCTAGGGACTGCAAGCCATTCGTTGTCCTGCGGGTCTGTACTTCGACATCGACAAACAAACGTGCGATTGGAAAGATTCCGTGAAAAATTGCAAGCTGAAGAACAAAGAGCGGAAGGTGAAACCTCTCTTGGTTACCGATGAGCCCCTGTGTCAAGATGGATTCCTCGCCTGTGGTGACGGAAACTGCATCGAACGGGGACTGTTCTGTAACGGAGAGAAAGACTGCGGTGACGGATCGGACGAGAATACTTGTGGTAAGTAACGTGTCGTAACCACTCTTATAATAGTAATAGCTTATTATCCAGTACGAATTGGAATTATAAAAGATAATATACATGTTTGTACAATTCTACACACACATACAGGGTGTCCCATAAATGGACGACCAAACGAGGTGCCGTAATAGGGGGAGTCATTTCCAATAAAAATAATCATAAACGTGGTTATAGAATTGTTGATGGTTTAAAGTTATTTTATTATTATATTTCTCCCCTGAAATCGCGCAGTGTGTCACTAACACATTAATTTAAAAGAAGCTATGTCTTGTTTGGTTGTTTTCTTTTTTTAACGGGGTTTTAACTGGGTCAACTTTTCCAGTAAATGCTTTTTTAAGATTTGTTATCATCTGACACATTAAGGAAATAATTTTTTGAACAATTCTTGGTTTATTCTTAAACGATAGTAACGGAAAAAATATGTGTTACATAAAATTGACCAACTATCAGAACAACTTGTCCATTTGATGCATATTCTGACATGATATAACACAGGGTTATTCACAACAGATTTTTTTAATTTCTTTTAAAAGTATGTCATGCTTGTTGAGAAATACAATTTAGCCGATTTTATAATTTTATGTTCTACACGTATGTTTCTTTTTAATCGTTCACTTATGGTACACCTTGGTGCAAATGGGGAATTAGCCTTAGCCGTCCTCTAAATTTTAGAAAGATAGAGTTGCACACCCTGTACATAGATACAATAACATAAACTTATTATATTAAAAGACACACACATTAAAATAATAAAATTAACTAATCGACTAGGTGGTACATTTTATACAGGGTGTCCCTGAATTGAGTTCCCGGGCGACAACCTGTGATTCCTAAGTTCATATTGGGCCCATATAAACCAATGTACCCCTTAGTCCGAAAATGTATCCCCGAGAAAGTACATTCTCTTAAAATGAGACAGAGAATTTTTTTTCCAATAATTTCCGTTATTTGAAGACAAAATTTTCAAAAGTTGATGGTAGCTGTATCGCTATAGGTAATCTATGTCATCTTGATAACAACCAAATATCTTTCGTTTCCAATTTTTTTCTCACAATAATTAATATTTAACTGGCTGTAATTTTTTAATCAATCTGTAAAATTATAGAATACTTGAAAATTTTTATAGAGTGCTGGAAGTGCTACAAAAAAGGTACTCTTAAAAATGTGTGTAAAATCAATTAAAATTCAAGAAATTATCTTTTTTCCTCCATTTGTTTTTAACATTTATTTACAATTCTAGAATAAAGTGTTGTAATAGAAGAAAAATAGAGTTTATTCTAAAAGAAATATTGATAACAATGCTCCACATGACGTCCACCTGTTTCAGTACAATTAAAATACCGTTAAAATTTTGTGTAATATTAACGAAAAATCAAGAATTATCATTTTTTCTCTGTAGATCATAGGTGTTTGTTAACCGGGAAACATTACGCGTCTAATAAACAAAAGATATTTGGTTGTTATCAAGCTGACATAAAGTACCAAGATTCCCTATAAGGAATATTGAACATTAGACGTATGGTCCTTTTTTGCGTGATTAACATTCGGTTTGCATTATATATAGTGCGATATTATATGAGATGTGGTGCTATGGAGATATATTGCTGACAAGTGTTTGTTTATAAAAACTCTTTTAAATTTAAAATATTAAAATAAGAAGACCTAATAAGTTATGGATACATGTGCTCCAAGAGAGATTTGAACAAATTGTATTTGGCGCTATCAGAAAGAGCGATGTTAGAATTATTACTTACAAAGCTTATATCTCTATAGGACGTCTGTTATAAAGGTTTGCACATACAGTTTTTTCATCATTTAACAAAAGCCTGTTGCACTCGCACCGTGTTATGAAAGTGTTCACTATGATTTTGAATTTCGTTGTGTGGATTTGGCGCAATCACCAACACTGCCGCATTATCGACAAACTAAGGTGATATAATTTGAAAGGTTGTTTACGAAAAGTAAGAACAATAGTGGTCCTATAACCGAGCCCTCAACAACTTCTAGATCAATATTCTACTAATTTACAATTAGACCAGGAATTCATGACAGTTCTTTTTAAAAGATGTGATTATCAGGCAGCGTTAATCATTTTTATTAATAGATTCTAAAGAACAATTGAGGTGACATCAGCCATCAGGGTGTCCCCGTGTTATCAATTGACAGCGTTCTAAAACGGGAAGAAAAAAAAGCTCAACTATATCACGTGATCATGTCTGCTTCTGGACCAAATAATTAAATACGCAAAGACCAAGGGCAAAGACATTCTGAGCACGTATTTTGCAGAAGTAAACAATATAAATCCACCTAGGCAGGCGGTTTAAATTTCTGAACTCTTTCTATAACCATTCCGTGAAATGTTCGCTTACACATTTATCTTGCGTAATCTCGATCCATAATCGCAACATTATTTAGTACAATGTAATTTTCTTTTAATATTCAAGATTTCGTACAATGCCTTGGGGTCTTCAAGAATACGTTTATAAAAAAAAATTAAATGTATCTTTTTCTACGGGAAAGATAACTTGTTAAAACTAATACTGTTATTTTAACAGCAAGATAGTAAACAAAATATAGGCGTGTTTAATTTCCGTCATTGATATTGCTTAATTTGGTAGTGTAGTTTTAAATTTTTATATAAATTAAATTAATCTTAACTTAACCAGTGAAAAAATAAAGGGTATACAATATACATTTTTTGGGAATTTAAAAACCTGACTATTTATGTTGCTCTGCATCTTTGTGAGATTCTAATTTTTCAATTGCAGCAAGCGTATCTGCCTCATCCAAGATAGACAACTATAACTTAGCTATTATCATTAATGTGCATGCGAGAATCCAACGTGTGATATTTACCCACTGGTTGAAATTCGAATGAGGTGTTCGAGAATACGTATTTTTAGTCGTGCATAGAACTTTTTATATCGAAAATAGCCACCGTTGAGGATTTATTGAAATTGAAGTATGTTGTTCTTCTCAACAAGTTGAACAAAACTCTCAATGAACCCAAGTCTTTAAAGTGAACAGTTTTAGGGATAACAGGGAGCGAAGTGCTAAATGAACTATGGGTTATGTAAAGCCCAAGTTGATTTTGGGCCTCATGGGCCTGTCACACGATGACCTTGTAACTGATCAAGTTGTATCTCGAGAACAGTTCTACACTATATTAAATTGATTTTCGAATGCGATAAACGAGTTGGACTCTATAGGGCCTGACGATCGGGGTGGACCCCACAGGCCCGAAATTATTTTTGAATTTTTTTGTCAATTATTTCATATTGTAATCGTACGGATTCGTATCTGACAATTGTTTATTTTAGCATTTTAACCCTTGTTACCTCGAAAACTATTCTTTTTAAGGACCTGGGCCTCTTTAGACTTTTGTTCAGCATGCCAGAAGAACAACAACTTCAATTCCCACAAATTTGGTCTGGGCCATTTTCCATACAAAAACTGTGGGGGTCCTTTTAATAGACATTTACCCAAAGTGGTATGTAACCTTTGATAATAGAGATTCGAAGATAGACTCCCAGACACTTGATACAAGCAGATTCAGTTGATTTCTCTGGCAGTTAGCTGTTGACTTAGAAATGCACGTAATAAAGTTGTAATATGCCATTAGATGGGTTGGTTATAGAATGTCTTCAGGTGCAAATCGGTATTCGTTGCATCCGCGAATCATGCAATAGCAATAACTTGCAAATTTTACTTTCCCTTTCAAGATGGAATGCAGATCGATTATTTCTGTTTACAATGGCAGATCATCGAGCGGCAGAGGCAGCAGCGTACATGTCTTGGCCGGCCCAGGGACCTTGCGAGGTTAAACTTAATGCGAAAGTGGATATTAAGAAATAACTTTCGTTGTCCTTGGTGTAACGTCTACAGCATCGGCGGGTGCGGCGCCGCTCGCAGCACGGCCCACTTTCCATCCTAAGAATGTAGCTCGCCTCTCTATCAAGCATCTTGTTCTTACGACATTATCACCCTTTACTAAGTTTTTTCTGTGACCCGCCACCTTTAGGCGCGTTTCACTTTTTACTAACCGATATGCAAATACGTCAGCCAGCCTCTCTTTGTAAACAAAAACACGCAACCGAACGTACTCTTACTTTTACGACCGGCCGAGGATTTATACGCCGCGCTGTTTAATTAATTGCGTTTCTAAAACTTTCGTTTCTTTTAGATAAAGTTATCAAAGCGAGTTGATTCGGCTGCAGGTTCCTTGTGAAATAGGCTGGTCAATATAGCTCCGCGTAATTTCGTTCGGTGTTGAAACTCGGGCAATTCCGGAAGCCGTAGTCGGCAGGAAACATTTTTGCACTTAGATACATATCTTCTTTAATATCTCACCATTAGATTTACTTTTTAATTAAATTTTAATAAAAAACTGGGGAATTATTACTTCCACATCCATGTTTCCCGTCCAGTTTCTCCTTAAAGGAAAACACCTTGACCATATTTGCATTTGCTCTTAGGCCAATTTTTTTCTCTAAATCGCGCCAAATTTGTATCTATACAGGGTGTCCCAATAAAAACTCCAAGGCTGAATATATTCTAAACGAATAAAGACATTTTAATTCTGTAAAAGCCAATTTGTAGAGCATAAAGAGAGCTTCATTTTTGAATATAATTGTTTTTTTAATATATCAGTATATAAATGGCGCTGTGCTCTAAAGAAATATTTCGATAGAAGAAACTTTGAAATGGGGTTTATGTGAAAGAAAATGTATTTCTAAGCAGATTATGTTCTAAAGAAAAATACCATAAGACTAACCGTTTTCGATATATTTGAGTGCAAATATTGGCATTTGCCAATATTGAATAATTGTAATCTTTTCATCATTTTAGTCCATTAAGTGGGGCAATCTGTATTTAATCCACAAATTTTAGAAGAAAATATTTAAAGAATTTTTCATATCTCATGAATTAAATATATTTGAAGTAACCCTTGGAAAAAAACTAAAAATATTGTTTATCATATAATTAAATCATTTAAGCAATAAAAAAACAATTACGAACATACAGCAATTTCTACGAACTTATCAAATTAAAATAACTATTTTAATAGGTCTTCAAAATGTTTGCCATTTTTATTAACATACATCGTAAACCTATTAATTAGTTCAGATCTACAAACCTTTAATAATATATGCCGATTAATGGCGGCAATAATAGCATAAATTTTATTATAAATATCTGCCATGTCTTCTATTGGTTCTTTGTACACTTCACTTTTTAAAAATCCAGATAAATAAAAGTCTAATAGAGTAACGTCAGGAGATCGAGCGGGCCATCTAAGTACTCCCTGGGTATGTTTGATTTAAATAATTAACAACGTTGTGATGATTATCTGGGCCTGCTCCATCCTGATGAAACCACATATTATCCAACTGAGCTGGCAAATTTCTTAATACTACTTGTAAATCATTTTGCAAAAACTGTAAATATCTTTCATCTGTTAAATTCTCATGGTAGAGGTATGGGCCAACAAGGCAACCATTAATGATACCACGCCAAACATTTACTCCAAAACGATTCTGGAATCTGGTGTATCTCATCCGCCTAGGATTTTCTTGAGAACAGTAACGACAATTATGTGTTGTGATTACTCCATTGTTGTGGAATCGACTTTCATCACCCACATAATTGTATTTAAAAGATTTGTATTTTCTTCTAAGAGAATTGAAAATTGCGCCAAAAAATCTAATCTCCGCTCATTGGCCCCTGGAATCAAATGATGAACTAAATAAACTTCATATGGAAAAACATTGTTTGTTCTGAGAATTCTGTGGCAGGTGGAACGTGCAATATTTGTTTCTTCCGTCAACTTGCGTTCTCACATGTGTGGGTTAGTTTCTACTTAATGTAATATTGGTATTACATCAAGTAGAAAATGCAATATTTTCATCAGTTCTTTCTCTTCTTGTTGTTTTTGGTTTCTTAAAACCTCCATAATTTTTCAAATTAGAACAAAAACTTACAAAAGTTTTCCGATCTAATAAAGGTCTGTCAGGAAAACGTATTTCATATAAACTTACAGCTCTTGAAGCATTTTTAAGACATTCCCCATAAATTAAAATCATGTTTAATTTATCTTCATTTGTATGAGAAACCATATTTAATAATAAATATCACAAAGAAAACAATAATTAGATACAATAATACAGTTTTATTGACACAACAATAAACAAAATGTGATTGAAATTGAGAAATGTCAAAACTATTATTCCAAAGGTAACTTTAATTGTATTTAATTGATAAGGTATAAGGGTTATTATACTCACTAGATATGAAATATTTTTAATTATAATCTAACTTAATAACAGATCAATTATATGAAAGATTCTTTAAACATTTTCTTCTAAAATTTGTAAATTAAATACAGATTGTCCCACTTAAAGGATTGAACTGTTGAAGAGATTACAATGATTTAATATTGGCAAATGCCAACATTTGGACTCACGAAAACGGTTAGTTTTATGGTATGGTTTTATGGTATTTCTTTAGAAAAGCGTTTTCTTTCACATAAACCCCATTTCAAAGTTTCTCCCATCGAAATGCGACAAGTTAGTAGGAATTCTACGAAAGAAGTCTATTTTTTCTCAATTTTCTTACACATATAATTAACTTGATTACTAAATATAAGTTGTGGGTCCAAGATAACACCTAAATACTTAATTTGGTCCACTTTTTCTATAACACACTTATTTATTTTAATTATATAATCACTAGTTACGAATTTATTACATAGAGATTTTGAGTCCATAACCATAAGTTTGGTTTAATCCGAATTTAGTTTTAACTTGTTACCACAGTCAGTCGTACAAAATATCAAGTTCGTTATTAAGAGTGTTTGTTATACTATCGAAATTTTACGGGTCACAGTGATTACGGTATCATCAGCAAACAAATGTATGCATGAATTCTTCAAAACACAACATACAGACTGTCTATTTTACGAGGGCCACACCAAATATTGTAGAAGAATAAAGTTTTAGAAACAGTTATCCCATTTTTTGTGAGCTATATTTCAGTAAAAAGAAATTTGAAATCCATAGCCTACTTTATGAGATATATTACAAAAACCTGAAAAATAGGAAAACCACAAACGGTTATAGCTTCCTTATTTGAGGAGATACGAAAAAAGTTAAAGGAATGAAAGTTGACGGCAAAGACAATAAGAATAATAACGTGTAACAAAAAAATCGAAAAATGCAGTTGGCTTTGACATACGCTATTGTGCAAAAATGAAAAATACATATCTCAAAGTATCCAACGATATAAAACATGTCACAGAAATTTTAACCGATAGTGTCAATATTTAATATTTTACGAATACCACAATTCATATAATTGAATCGTAACAATCAGCTGTGCCATAATAGTAAAAATTCACTTTATAATAATTATAATTCCGTAATTATTTATTACATTTTAATACAAACCAATAAATATCTCATAAATAAAAATACAAGTACAAAACGAACATCCAAAGAAAAAAACGAAAAACTATGTATAACAGTACTACCTACTACTATATTGAAAAGAAATTGTGTGTATTTATTTTTCTAACTACAAATGCTCAAATAGTGCACCATGCATTCTGACACATAAACGTGCTCTACGAGACACGTCACGCATTACATTTTGGAGCATTTCAGGAGTAATTGCCTCACATGCGTTTCGAATTCTGGTGTTGATGTCCTCAATATTTTCAGGGGCAGTTTGAAATACCTTGTCTTTAATGTAACCCCAGACGAAAAAATCCAAGGGAGTAATATCTGGTGATCGAGCTGGCCATAGAATGGGTCCATAGGTGCCTATCCAGCTATCTGGCATAACTTTTAAATAATTTGTACATATTACAGCAGTATGAGGTGGAGCCCCATCTTGTTGAAAATATGAATAATTTAATCTTTCTGCCACTGTTAATTCATAAAGAAAATCTTGAAATTCGTTTTGCAGGAAATTAAGGTATCTACGAGCGGTTAATTTGCCATCATAAAAATAAGGTCCAATTACTTTAGTCCCTAAAAGACCCAACCAAACATTCGTAGAAAATCTTTCTTGGAAAGCAGTCTCTCTGCACCAATATGTATTTTCTCGTGTCCACTTATAATGCATATTTCTATTGAAAAATTCATTATTAGAAAAATTTGATTCGTCCGACCAAAGAATTTTGCTACATATCAGCGTGTCATTCCTTTTCTTATTTAATAACCATCTACAAAATCTTACTCTCCTTGGCTTATCTCTCTCATTTAAATGTTGAACTTTCCGCATTTTGTAGCATCAAAATCCGTTTTTTTTTCAATATTTTTCTTGCACTGTCTTTTTTTATGCGACAGTTTCTCTGAATTTGTCTCAAAGAGGTTTCCTCATTTTGGTTAACATAATTCATTACTCTATTCACTTTTCTTACATTATCCGCAACATGCGCTCGCCTTACTACTTTTTTTGAAAATGAACCGTGCGTTTTTAGATTTTGAACTAATTTCCTAAACATAGTTCGATTTGGCTGCGGAGCATCTGGAAATCTATCTCCGTAAACCGTGACTGCCATCTCAGCGTCAAAATTGCGCTGACAATAAATGCTAATCATATCGAATTTGTTATTGGTGTACACCATAATAACTGATATAAAATTTGTCTTAGAACTCGACAACGCAACATACAACATACAACAGTGACAATCTGTCAAATTTATTAATAACTGTATACATTGTTTTTCACTAATTATGGCACAGCTGATTGTTACGATTCAATTATATGAATTGTGGTATTCGTAAAATATTAAATATTGACACTATCGGTTAAAATTTCTGTGACATGTTTTATATCGTTGGAATGAGAAAAAAATAACGGAATTAATGGCGTCATGGCCTACTTTGAGATATGTATTTTTCATTTTTGCACAATAGCGTATGTCAAAGCCAACTGCATTTTTCGATTTTTTTGTTACACGTTATTATTCTTATTGTCTTTGCCGTCAACTTTCATTCCTTTAACTTTTTTCGTATCTCCTCAAATAAGGAAGCTATAACCGTTTGTGGTTTTCCTATTTTTCAGGTTTTTGTAATATATCTCATAAAGAAGGCTATGGATTTCAAATTTCTTTTTACTGAAATATAGCTCACAAAAAATGGGATAACTGTTTCTAAAACTTTATTCGTCTACAATAGATATTAAGCGAGATATTTGGTGTGGCCCTCGTAAAATAGACAGTCTGTATATCATTGACATAATAAATAGAAGAGGCCCCAGGACACTTCCTTGTGGAATAACGTACGGACTCTCAATCGTACTTGACATTTTCATACTACCTATCATATCAATAATCTTCTAACCATTTTAAAATAGTACTATCAATGCCATATCTACATATTTTTTTAAGGAATTAAAAATAATTGTAATCAGTTCTTGTGGCATTCATAAATTTTTTGGATTGATCTGAGCCATCAGATATATTTTTCATTTTTTCACCATATCTCATTTTTTAGTGTCTAACAATGCAAGCAAATTTGACTACTATTTACAACTATGAACATAGTTTTAAAAAAAAATATCTCGTAGGGATCTCAATTTAATATAATCACAGACAAGGTTATACCGACAGACAGACAGATATATTTTAAAATATGAATTTTAAACCTAGTAAGTTATAAACTGAGGCTAGCATGTGATATTCCATTTTATTCCATTCTCCATGCCACCGTTCTTAATGAGCAATTTTGCTAAATTATAAACTGACAGATGGATGAGTGTTTTTTTCAAAACTATTTTATCGTTATTACATATTGGTGGTTCAAGATATATAAAGCTCAATTTAAATAAGGTTTATTGTAACATGCCAAGAACTAAATTTTATATAAAAATATTAACTCTAACATAAATAACCTTTTCTTATGCATACACACTGTAGGTATAAGAAAAGGTTTACATGCATACAAACACACATACTGTCTTATACTTACCTTCATTTTTCTTTTCAGATATAGACAATGACCCCAACCGGGCACCACCATGCGACCCTGCCGTATGTAATCTTCCCGACTGTTTCTGTTCCGAGGACGGCACCACAATTCCTGGCGACCTCCCGGCTAAAGACGTTCCCCAAATGGTGACCATCACATTCGACGACGCTATCAACAACAACAACATTGAACTATACAAAGAAATCTTCAACGGGAAACGCAAAAACCCCAACGGCTGTGATATTAAAACCACATTCTTTGTGTCCCATAAATACACCAATTACTCGGCTGTACAGGAAATGCACCGAAAAGGTCACGAAATTGCTGTTCATTCCATCACGTAAGTGATTTATCATTGCTTGTGGTTCCGCCACTAACAGTAGGTGCGGTACGACTTTTTGTAGCATTTCAATAACCATTCCAAATGGCATCGTTGTTTTTTACCCCAAGGATATTCATTTTCAATCAAAATATTATCTCATTTTTCTGTGAGGGGTATGATTTATAACGTTCACCTCCTAAACGGTGACACAATCGTATACTCTATTGGTGAAATCACTGTTACAGCCACATTTGAACAACTCCTCTTGAAGAGCCGCTCATATAGAACGCTTTTTCATCCAGCTAGAAGGCAGAATTTTGTAGCTTTGACACAATTCCACTAGCACTTCTGCTCAAATAGAGCATACGTAGTTTAATATACTTTCAGGAAAGTTATTTAAAATCTGGAGGTGTAGAAAAAGCATTAACTATAGACTCTTTAACTTTAAACTCCACAGCTAATTTTCAAATATATCTAGATTGATAGGGTTACGGGCTATCTACGTTTGTTAGAAGAGGGCATCTGACGTAGAAGTTTTGCCTCGTGTTTAATAATAATAATTTATGGGTCAACGTTAGATATAACTTGTATATGTATATTTCCTGCCTTCCTTGCAATTCTCGGCTCGAAGCTGAGGGAAGTGCGATCACTGGGCTTTATTACCTCATGGTTAAAAAGTCCGACAAGTCTCTTCCTAAATATTTCTGAATGAAAACAATCCTAAAAATACGCTTCTTTCAGTTTAACTCCTTCTGAATGAAATTTACAAGCTATTCATAACACAGGCCACAAAAAAAGTTGTCAATGCCACGGGCCAAACCAATCATTTTCGGTGTATTTTGGCTTGCTGAATCCAAATCCGATAGTTTTGCCCCATCACGTCACAATTTTTTTCTATCAAGGAACAGTTACAAAAATACAAGATATTGCATTATAACCATGGCCACCTTCATCTTCGCTCCAACAAACCCCCTTCACAAAAATTGTAAATATTTTTACAAAAAGAATCCACCCCCTGGGGGGAGTTGAAGTAAGGGGTAGGGGAAATTACCATCTTAAGTTATGGGGAGAGCCAAATCTCCAAAGTACAGGGTTAGATTGATGTCTACGTAGAAAGAGACTTTAAAGATGGTTTCGGAGCGATTTCGGGGGGTTGCCGGGTGTCAAAAACTTTTTTGGACCCTGGACCCCTTCGAAAGCGGGGGGGGCTAGATTGTCCCAGTAACAGATACTTATTATTATGGATTTTTAACAAGTAACGGCCCAATCTGTTTACTATAAAATTAAAAATAGGCACTCTATTCATGACATCGAATTTAACTAGAAACCATATTCCAGGCGTATATTTTGGACTAATATGAATTATTGTAATTTAAGGTTTATGGTATTTAAAAAATGGCTATTATTTTGGTTCCTAAGGGAAAGTATTAACGCGTCCTAATAAAAATTGAATCTTCTTGGGGTAAGAACCACCGTGCCAAATGTTGGATTATCGAGATAGTCCAGTCAAAGGGGCGCTAAAATGACTAAAATCTCGAATTTCAGTGCTAATGCATGGGCTTTGATGAAATTACGTTAATAAAAAAGTTGGAAAAAATATTACATTAGGAAAAGGTCGGAAGGGGTAGAAAACACCCCTTTTATCACTGGTTCCATAAACAATTAGGTCGAAAATGAAAAAAGAGACAACATATTTACCTTTTTTGACCCAAAATAAAATATTTTTACTCTTGTGAATTTTGTCGAAAAATGCATATTTTTCGAGATATTGCGACTCGAATATACCCAAAACTGGGGGGGGGGGTGTAAAAGTTGAAAAAATAGTTTAAAAAAAGTCAGGCGCATGTATCATCGAAATACAAGATTTTTTCTTATTTGCAACTTTTCTGTAAAATGCCTTTTCACAGAGTTTTTTCGGAAAAACATGAAACACTACGCGTTTGAAATTGTACTTAACGCTTTCAAAATACGAAATTTAAAAATTTCAAAAAATTCAGGTGTATGCACTGAGGCCTTCTAAATACTTTTTGTCTCTTGGAATTTTCTTGTAACTTGCTCATTTTTCGAGTTACAAACAATTTTCCGCGATAAATAATGTACTATATTTTATGCACATTTGCAATTAGAAATACATAAAAATTTGAGTGATGAGCGTGACATATATATTGTTATAAAACAATATTAAACCTATTATATAGTTATACCATTTTTAAAGATTTAATATAATTTTTAAACTGAAAATGTGTAAAAAATGCTGTACATTATTTATCGTGAAAAACTGCCTGTAACTCGGAAAATTAGCAAGTTACAAGAAAATTCCAAGACACAAAAGATGTTTAGAAGGCCAATGCATACGTCTGATTTTTTTTTAATTTTTAAATTACATGTTTTTTAAGCGCTACAATTTCAAAGAAAGGGGTAGTTTCTCATATTTTTCCGGAAGAACTTGGTGAAAATGCACCTCACGGAAAAGTTATAATTAAGAAAAAGTCTTGCATTTCGATGATACATTCATCTGAATTTTTTAAGATTTTATTCTCAACTTTTACATTTCCCCTTCCCCACTTTTAGGAATCTCGGAAAATATACATTTTTCCCAAAAATTCACAACAGTAAAAACATCTTATTTTGGGCCAAAAAGGTAAGTACGTTGTTTTTTTTTTCATTTTCCACCTAATTCTATAACTTGACAAGAGGTTGTTTTCTACCCCTTCCGATCATTACCTACTCTAATCTTTTTCAACTCTTTTTATTAACGTCATTACAAATACATTGTACAAGGTTTCATAAAATCCATTCACTCGCACTCAACTTAGAGATGAAACCCCCCGTTAACTGCACTCTATTTATAAAGCGTGTGTCGCACCCACTACAAATAATTATACTAATATGTTACTAATGTGTTTTTGTAATCTCTTGCAGACATAATGACGACGAGCACTTCTGGTCTAACGCTACCGTGAACGATTGGGTGAAGGAAATGGGAGGCATGAGAATTATCACCGAAAAATACGCCAACATAACCGACAACAGCGTTGTAGGCGTCCGAGCTCCATACTTACGTGTTGGTGGCAACAACCAGTTCACCATGATGGAAGAGGAAGCGTTCCTATACGACTCCACCATCACAGCTCCCTTGAATAACCCTCCTCTATGGCCTTACACCATGTACTTCCGCATGCCCCACAGATGTCACGGTAACTTGCAAAGTTGCCCGACCAGATCCCACGCCGTATGGGAAATGGTACTGAACGAACTTGACCGCAGAGAAGACCCTACCAACGACGAATACCTTGCCGGTTGCGCTATGGTCGACTCGTGCTCCAACATTTTGACCGGTGATCAGTTCTATAACTTCTTGAACCACAACTTTGATCGCCACTACGAAGAAAACCGTGCTCCTTTGGGACTTTACTTCCACGCCGCTTGGTTGAAAAATAATCCCGAGTTTTTGGATGCCTTCCTGTATTGGATCGATGAGATCTTAGCTAATCACAATGACGTTTACTTTGTCACGATGACGCAGGTGATTCAGTGGATACAAAATCCAAGGACTGTCACAGAAGCTAAGAACTTCGAGCCATGGAGGGAGAAGTGCGTGGTAGAAGGCAACCCCGCCTGTTGGGTGCCTCACTCTTGCAAGCTCACGTCCAAGGAGGTACCCGGGGAGACGATTAATCTACAGACTTGTGTCAGATGTCCAAATAATTACCCATGGGTAAACGACCCCACCGGAGACGGTTTCTTCTAAGTCACCCATTTTAGTTTAATTAAGGGACTATACATAGTGTCACCCTTGCCGCGCGTCGGCTCTTGATCGGGTTTTTAGTGATCCTACGTTACATTTTGTATTTATTATTTTCAATGACTGTATGCGTGATCTATTTTGTTGTTTTATTTTGTAATAAAAATATCTTGATAAGATTAGACTGTTAATTTCTCGATTATCCTATGAGAACGCTTGTCGAGCGTATGCCAGAATGTGACTTTCACAATATTATGTAATATACACTCCTACTAGGTTTATGTAAAAAATTATGTTTTGTAAAAATTATAATAAAATTGGTTAAAAACTTTATATTTTATTAAACCGGCTTTCGATTCACGGCCTGACCTTTACCTATCCCAAAAAGTCAATACAGTTGCATAATTCGTGTCCATGTATAGACTTTTAATAGATATACACAAAGACAATTTTTTGTGTTCTAAAATGCAAAGTATACTCCTATAATGTTACCCGATACCCTTTAGAGTTATTAATAGCACAATAAATTCATATTGCAGCATGCAAGCCAATGGTAAAAATACGATGAAGCAATAATTGACCTTCTGCAATAATAGAATATAAAATAAATTAGTATTTCGTCAATGTTGTGAATTAACTGAAGAACTGAGTATTTTTTTGTACGGTGATTTCCCCGATTGTGCAAACTGCATTACTCAAACTTAAATTTAATTTCCATATTCGTGATATAACCTTAATTTAATTATGACCTTGCAAGAAGTTAAGGATCATAATTAATGCAGTCAATAAGCAAGGCGCACTACTACAAAAGTCGCATATAATTTTAACGAGGCTTTATTAAAAACATCTTGTATTTTAACAAATAATGGATATTAATCAGTTTCTTTTAGATGAAAAATGAAGAATTGTACAAATTTATGCGAATCAAAGGTTAAGCTGGTGTCAGACGTGTGTATACTTTATCCCATACCTATTGTAAGTATAGAAAATGTCGGGTTCTCTGTTCTGTACCGCACTATCAATAGCGCCGACATTTTTTACATCCAGAATAAGTCTGAGGTAAACTATAACTTTCATTATAGCAGAGTGCTTGCTTTGACAAAAGTCGCTTTATTTTTATCCCGTTGGCACTTTTAGAGTAAAACGTATGATTTTGCCAGATATGTAACTTATACCCTGTAGAATCGGATTTAACTTGGCGTAGAAAAATCTAGTAGGGAAGCCCTTAACTGTGCCGCCATTTTGAATTTTCCAATTTAGATTCCATCCTCACAACTTGCTACTTCAATAACCCCCACATACCGATTTTCAGCGGATCAGGACCATCAATGACAAAGATCATCCGCCATTTTGGCGCTCCCATTTTGAATTTCTCAATTCCGATGTCATATTCATAATAGGCGATGTACAGAACTCCCGCATACCGATTTTCAGTACAATCGTACGATAAATAATAAGGAAATTATTTTAATGCAATTTTTGGTAATTTTTTCACATCCTGTATATGGTGTAATCGTGAATGTATGTCAGTCCTGCTTAACCCTGCCGGAAAGTTGGCGTTTTATGGAGTTTCTCGTAAAAATTGAAAAACATGAATTCTTCAAAAATTCATAGCTAAATAGATGTCATTAATGGGAGCGTGCGACATCTCTATGGAAAGAGGAGGATTGGCACTTTATCCTGATACCTAATTTTACCGATAAAATCGGAAATTCGGCTCGGCAATAGTAAAAGAAAAATGGCCCATTTGGACCTCTCAGAAAGTGTTGAAAAACGTTCATAACTAAATAAATATTTCGAGCGTGAGCTCATTTTGTCTCTAGTCTATCGAAATACGAAGATCGACATCGTAAATTGCACGGTCAGAATTGAAAATTCAGTTCAACACAAACGAAAAAAAAAATCGGTAAAGGTATTTATTTACACAGAACTTCCCTCGTTATTTGTACATGTCGGACACTCTAAAAAATTATTTATTACGAAATGACATTGGGAATAATAATCGGAATATAATTATTGCTATTATTACAAAGAAAACCTGATAACTTTTGGTCAAAAAAATATACAGAGTGCTCATCCAACAGCAAAAGTTCAATACTAAATAACAGGTGCCAAATATGGAAGGCTTGCGCAAATACCTTTACAAATATCCACCATGACTGAATTATTTCTTGGGATGACCCCCTGTACATTTTTCAATAAAAGTGTAATAAGTGCATATGCCAAATATTATTGCCATCTGTCACATTTTCAATTCTTCATTCACGTGGAGTGGAAGTATAGTGGTGGTTAAAAAATTTCTTTGTTTTTAATTTTTCAAAAATGTTGGCAAAAAAATTTTCATAATTTTTACTTCCACATCCACGTAGTGGATTGGAAGTATAGTAATCGCAAAAAAATTTTCAAAATTTTTTATTCGTGAAATAGGTTTAGAATGTAATGAAACGTCGAGATTTTAAATTTGAGCGAAAAAAAAATTTCTGTCTGTCGGTCTGTCTGTCGGTCTGTCTGTAACTTTTTTTGTCCGCACGTTTTCTCCGGAACGGTTTGAGATATTGACTTGAAATTTTGTACACGTATATATTATGACGAGATCTGGAACTGGATTGTTTTTTGAGGAAATCCGTTGAAGGGTTGGGGGTTAAATAGGGGAAAATAGGGAAAAATAAGTAAAGCAAGCTTGTAAGAGAACAGACACTTGAAATTTGGTGTATGTACTAGAAGTTAAGGCCTAAGATTTTTTTATAATATCTTTCAACCCCCCACCACCCCTACCCCATTAATGGGGTTGATAAAATAAAGTTGAAATTTTCATTTGAAATTTCGTACACGTATGTATTATAACGACGTCTGAAATTAGATTATATTTTGAGATGGTTCCGTTGAAGGGTTGGCGGTTAATTTGGGGTAAATAGGGGAATATAAATAAAACAAGTTGGTAACAGTACAGAAACTTGAAATTCGGTATACGTACTAGAAGCCAAGGCGTCAGATTTTTTTATAATATTTTTTAACCCCCACCAAACCTACTCCAATATGAAAAGGGTTGATTAAATAAAATTGAGATATTAATTTGAAGTTTGGTACACGTATGTATTATGACGACATCTGGAACTAGATTATAATTTGATATGATTCCGTTGAAGGGTTGGGAGTTAAATAGGGGAAAATAAGTAAAGCAAGCTGGTAAGACTACAGAAACTTGAAATTCGGTGTATGTCCTAGAAGTCAAGACCTCAAATTTTGTAACAATATTTTTCAACCCTTCCACTACCCTTACTACATTATTAAAGGGGTTAATAAAATAAAATTGAGATATTCACTTGTAATTTGGTAGACGTATGTATTATAACGACATCTGGAACTAGATTATATTTTGGGATGATTCCGTAGAAGGGTTAGGGTTAATAGGAGTGACTAGGGGAAAATAAGTAAATCAAGGTGATAAGAGTACAGAAATTTGGGATTCGGTGTATATACTAGAAACCAAGGCCTCAGATTTCTTTCTAATATTTTTCAAACTCCACCACCTCCGCTTCATTATTAATGGGACTGATAACATCAAATTGAGATATTCACTTGAGATTAGTACACGTATGTATTGTAGTGATATCTGATTGAGATGCCTCCATTGAAGGGGTGGGAGGTGAATAGTAGAAAATAAGTAGGGTGAAATAAAAACTTCATTTTTAACGTATATGGTAGAAACCAACTCCTCAAACTTTTCTATAACATCTGCCCCAAATATTATTAAAATTCTATGAGCAATAATTTCCACATACTAGAGTGCAAATATTGTCAAGATGTTTCCTTTAAAACGACTTGGATGAAGAATCTGGATGTGGAAGTAGTGATTCCTTAGGCAGCAGTTTTTCTTCTGATATGTTTAGAATGTCATGAAACGTGGAAATTTAAATTTGTGAAAAAAGAAATTTTTTCCATCTATTCTAGTGGGAAAATATGTTTCCAAGATGGTAAAAAAATTTTGCAGTTTTTTCCGAAATAGGTTTGGAACGTCATGAAACGTGGAAATTTTAATTTTGAGCAAAAACAAATTTTTCATCTATTCTATAGTAGTGATAAATAGATTAAAACTTTTTTCAAAAAAATAAAAAAAAAATATTTTTAAATTTATTTTTGTTCAAATAGGTTTAGAATGCCATGGAAACATGGAAATTTTAAATTTGAACAAAGAAAAAAACAATTTCCATCTATTTTAGTGGTAAATTTTTTTTAAAAACTGCTAAAATTTTCTAAATTTTTTTTTTCTTAAATAGTCTAAACCTATTTAAAGTGTATTGAAACATATTCTATATATATATATATATATATATATATATATATATATATATATATATATATATAACTATCCATAACTAAAAGAAAAACTATGTGTAAAAATATTAATGAAATCTTTGCATTCTTTCGATAACCTGAATTCTGGTTATGCTAGCAAATTAATATCCTCTAATGCATTTGTCTAATTTCTTATTTGACAATTCTCGTTCTAACACTAGCAACCACACAGTCCCCTACGGCCATGCAGATTAAATTAGTATATACATAACCCCCTATGATCATGAAGATTCAGTTAAAAATGAGAACAAAGGTCTAAAATGAATGTATTTATCTACCTTGTCTTAAAAAAAATTTGTTCTAATGGATTACATTTTCATGAAATCTATCATTTTGTTTCTTGGAAGTGCTTTGCCTTCGAAACGTTTAACGCCCTTATTCTGGAGCTCATCAGAAAGACACAAAGTCACTCAAAGGCTAAGCATTTCCAAGAAACAGAATTATAGATTTCGTGAGAATGTAATCCATTAGAACGGAAAATTTTTAAGACAATGTAGATAAATACATTCATTTAGGCCTTTGTTCTCATTTTTAACTGAATCTTCATGATCGTCGATTTGCTAGTATAACCAGAATTCAGGTTATCGAAAGAATGCAAAGATTTCATTAATATTTTTACACGTAGTTCTTCTTTCACTTATAGATAGTTACTTTTTTTCTTCTGTTTACAAAATCCTATAAAGAATATGTTTCGAGCAAACAAATAGTAATTCATTTTTAAACCTTTAAATTGGAGTTCACAACTATCTTCGTCTATTTCGTCTTCTCCGTCTGACTGTCCTATCTTGTTAGTTCTCTAATCTTTGCTGCGGTCATTAAGTGTTTTACTGGTTCCATTTTTTCAATATTTCCGAAAATGTGTTTTTGCAATTCTTGGTTCGTGAAAAGACATATTTTACTATTTAATGCAAAAAATACCTTTGATCGAACTACATGAAATTGCAAACCTCATTTGCTGGAAAACGTCGCACCGCCGAACAAAAATGTATTTCAAATACTTGTTTGCACCCCTTTTCTGCAGCATTTTAACAGGGTGAAGGCATTAAATAGCGAGACTAATACTATATACTACTATTTTAAATTTCTTCTCATCAAATTTTCGTCCACTTACGCTCAACACTGTGATATAGTAGTCTATGGACGTATTTATGCTATTTACACACGAATGGTTCAGGTAAGAGTACACCAATTAGTCTTGTAATGTCTCAGACGTACGATATTAAGATTTACACTATTCTTTCAGTTTGCTTAGCGCAAAAGTAGCACTGACCATTAAAGCTTTCATACGCATTCTATAATGTGATAAAATCTTAATGATAATATAATTGATATACTACGTTTACACCTAATAAAATAAATATCCCGACAAGATCTTAGGATTCGAGGAATACATGCTCAGGGACGATAAAAAAATTATATTATATCCTGATATGACACACTAGCATTGCTGCACCTACAAATACAACTGACCCATATTTAGTTTTTTTTATACAAACAATGTATCTAATGTGAATCTTAGAGATTTGTTTTGCTACAGTACCTGAAATGACTCATGTATAGAGTGTATAAAAAATTCTAATGTTTGTATTCACTAATTTATAATTATTATACATATATAATAATTATTTATAAATAATGAATGCACCACCCAAAATTTATCGTGATTTTAAACTTAATTTTTTCTTTAGGTAATTATTTTGTAGGTTGACCCTGAAATGAAATGCAGGGCTATGTTGATTCCATGTATTTCTCTTTAAATACAGGGCGAACAATAAAGCTACGTTTTCCAAAAATTCTCAAAACTCCCTGCGGAAATCACCAACATCAGAATTAAAATCTAGTTTAAACCCAATTTTAACTTAATTTTACTTCTACATCCACATAGTGGATTGGAAGTATAGTAATTGTAAAAAGAAATTCAAAAATGTTTTTTCTTGACAGGTTTAGATATCATGAAACGTCAAGATTTTAAATTTGAGCGAGAAAAAAAGTTCTGTCTGTCGGTCTGTCTGTAACTTTTTGTTTTCCGCACGTTTTCTCCGGAACGATTTAAGATATTCACTTGAAATTTTGTACACGTATATATCGTAATGAGGTCTGGAACTGGATTGTTTCTTGAACTTATCCGGTGAAGGGTTGATAAAATTTGATACGAAATCATAGTTTTGTATTTTTAATTTATGTCCTTGCATTTTTACGTCTCGGCGCATACCGACGCCCAGCCTCGATTTTGTAAAATTCGTATATTTGATAAATTTTTATTCCTAGATTCATATTCTTGCATTTTCACGGAACCCATCTTTTTGTGGAATATTAATGTAAAGACTATTACAATTATTTCGAGTTGTGTAATTTTTTTAATTTTTTATCCGCAGCTTAATAAAAGTTTGAAAACTTTTCTTTATTTTTATCCCTATTTTGCAGATTTTGTAAATATCATGTCAGGCTTGAAAGTTAGTCAAGTTTTCAATGTATTAACCAGTTGCAACTTCGTTATTTTTTTTATGACATCTGCCCCAAATATTAAAATTTTGTGACCAATTATTTCCGCACAATAAAGTGCAAAAATAGTCAAGAAGTTT
Source organism: Stenurella melanura (assembly GCA_963583905.1). Taxonomy (NCBI): domain Eukaryota; kingdom Metazoa; phylum Arthropoda; class Insecta; order Coleoptera; family Cerambycidae; genus Stenurella; species Stenurella melanura. The sequence goes on from OY757311.1 coordinate 1,640,577, forward strand.
ACCTTTAAAGAGACTTGGAAGGAAAATCTGGATGTGAAAGTAATGATTCCTTAGGGAGCGGTTTTCTTAATATCTTGGTTGTTAAAACACTTTTTAACTTTATTATTAAAGAAGATATACTTCCTTGGTTGCCATTTTTGCTACTTAATCAATTTACATAAGCTTGACTTATTAGACAATTTAGTATGCCGTAACACTTACAGTTTTGTAATTTTGTTGATTCCAAAAATGTTTCTGCATTTGTCACATTAAGATGATTCAGAAACAAATGGGGAAAACATCTAGAAATGCGAGAGATATAAAAGAAAACCAACAGTTTTTGGTAACGAAATTTTTATAGATTTGCATCTTAATATCCCGTTTCATCTTATGGATAATCTACTTCAAAATTTTGCCACAAATGTAAGTTATTTAAGGTAATTTAAGGCGCAAGGCTTCCAAGTGCTTTTTATAACCACGCGTTTCGTCAACCACATTGGCATCATGAAGAGATTATTAAAATTGAGTATTAACGATGATCAAAACTGTGTTTTAATAATCTTTTGGTGATGCCTACCTAGATGACGAAACGAAATTAAGAAAAATAATCAAGTAGTCATTATTGAAAAATACACGTTTAAATGATTATTGGTAAAAAATGAAAGAATTCTCTGTTAATTGAGTAGATAAATATTGGCCACCATTATGCTATAATTAGCCTTCATCCATACTCTTTTCTATACAATTTTAAAGTATTTTGGAAAAATTTACTCAATATATTTGACGCACAATCAAAAATCTAAACTAAAATTTAATTATTTAACGTTGTCATGAATAATTTGATTTTTATAACTCCACTAGATAGCTTGTCGGATATTGCATTATTTCTGAATCGCGTAGTGTATATTAAAAAATCCCGAAGGTTTAATTCGCACTACTACACACTGGAATCACCAAAAACCATCTACTTTTAAATTAAATATTATATGTGTGTAATAAGCAACTTATTACAGGCTGCCTTTAATTTTATGTAAATTAAATTTCACCGCACCGATATCGACTAAAGTATACAAAAGTATTTGGCAATATTTCAGCGAAAATATAGTCACATTTATTAATATTGAAAACCAATAATGTCGTTTTTGATACACTTATCAAGGTTCACAGCCTGTTACCCTTGTTCGTGCCTTAAAGGAACGAGGTAGTGTATCATATTATTCCACAGAAACCGCCACGCCTAACACAATTACACGCACAAACAGCGTAGTAAAAAGTAAAATTCATATAATTATATTCAGTCCAGAGAAGATTAGAATTTTAATGAATGTGTTTTTTGACACGACATTGAACTTTTAGTTGTACAAGAAGACTTTCGTTTTCCTAAAACAGCGATTATCGATACTGAATGCTAATGTCCTGAGGAAACTTTTGTTATCTAACATAGACGCGTTCATCGATGAAGTGGCGACTGATTTGATCGCGAACAAATTATTTTTCGATTGTGAGGTAAGACATTATTTAAAACGATATATATGATAAACAGAAGGTAATACGCGGGATAACACTATTATACAGAAACGTATCGTTTTATTTATTGAGTACTTTTCTAGGGAAATCATTCGAAACTAAAACTATGATAGATTTATCAATTGACAATAATCTCAGCTTAATTTTTCTTATCCATAACTTTAAAAATGAGAAGAACATTAAATCAACTTTTCTAACTTCGTATAATCACTGAAAAAAATTATAAGTTGTTGAATAATATCAAGTGATTATCTTTTATATCTTACAGTAATTCTCAAACAAAGGAAGAACAATAAATTTATTTTACACTGACCTTTATCGAACATATTTTGTATTACACAATAATGCATTGCTATTAATGTTAAATTAGTATTTTCTATTATAACCTATTTGGTCCCACATATAAGTTATACAGAGTTGTGTATATTAGTATTTTTTATGATTGCATTTTTTGATATGCTTGAATTTTATTAATTTTTTATTTTAAATGTTCGAAAATTGACTAATTAGGAAGACATGAAACATGAAAGAAAACCATCTAGTTTCAAATATACCAAGAGAAATTAAGTACAGTAAATCCTCGCATCTTTCAAAAAGGCTTTATTTGTTTGATTTTTATTTAAAATGGTGCCAAGAGAAATTAAGTACAACTACTCTTCGCATCCCTTTGAGTTAGCTATACATACCAATTATTAGTACGGTGGCTACTGTCATGCCGTGGCGGTTTTAATGAAGGAAGTATGACACTAGTCTGAACTTACTTTCTATACCATAGTTAGTAAAACCCTCAAGATAGAGTCTCCAACTCCGTTTCATGAGCGCACAATAGGGGGGGGGGGCTCTTTTGGGACCCTGAAAATCTTCTAATAAGATTAGATCCTTATTTTACACAATATTATGATGTATGTGTTTATCTCAATACCATGAAAATACTCCATTAGTTCATAAGAAACAGAGAAAGAGTTTACGCTGTTATTACGACTTGATTTTCCCTTACGTTTTGTACTTTTTTAAATACACTTTGTTTCATTAAATTTGAATTTGTCTTTCTTTCCTCGAAAACGGTTGGAGTTATCAAGTTCTAGCAAGTGTACCTTTTATACGTGGAAATAACGCCCTCATCAGATTTTCTGATCAGAAGTACCACAACGTTTCGTCCAAAAAAATATGAAAAAAAATCATCATCTGATATAGGTCCTGCGGCGCCCTCTATGATCTAACGTGATGTAATACATATAGTATTGTTTGTTAGAATAAAAAAAGTTCCTCTAGCAAATTTGGCGAAGATCAGGCAAGAAGCAGTTGAGTTATTGTAAAAAATCGAAAAAATAATTTTAATTTTGATACCTTGTATCTTCTTCCACAGCAACATTTTACTAAAGCATGTTTGGTTATATCCTCATCAAAGAATCTACCCCTGCACTGTGGCCTATTATGAATAGTCCACCCTGTACATTGGAGTAAGTGGATCCTATGCTTTTCTCCAACTCCTGTGTGGAAATAGGCTCCATTGGAGCAGTGACAAAGCTATAATAAAGACATCGGTATCTAGTGAAAATATGTGAATACACTTTTTTTGGTTGGCCAAAAATAAAGAGTGGAACAAAATTTTGGTATCAGCTTACTCTTGATCGGTGACCAAATTTAGTATTTATCTTCAAAGAACATTAAAATCTCCTCCTTCAGAGAAACTACTACTTTTAGAAATTTTCCTCTTGCTTAACAGATTTTTTTGCCAAATAACCAATCAGTTCAGTTTTAGTCTCAATACGGGATAAAAGATTTCTCATTGAAATTTTCTTAATTTTCATTGTGGGTGTGTTGCAATAGGCAATGGCAATGATAAGTTAATTTCTAGTGAGATTATCTTAGCACCTACTTTCAATTTCTTTAGATAATTTCTGCATAACTGAAAATTGTATAAAATATACTAATATAATAAAATATGATAATATGAAATATAAGGGCATGTGATATTAACGCAAAATAAGTTGATAACCTTATAAAAAACCTGTTTCAAGCCGCAGACTAAAAATTGACAACTCTATCTTGAAGTACATAATCTACTCTCTTTCTTAACAGTTTGCAATATGGCAGATACTTCCTTCACGAAAAGGCCCTACCATGTATTTTGTGATCAATGAATTACAGTAGTTGGACTGACGACATAGTCTCACCCAAACTTTCCCCCTTTGACTCCGTTTTAACATCACACCAACGTATTATCTTCGTCTCTTTTCATCGGATTTTTCCCTGAACTATCAAAGGTTCTATATTATTCTCTCTCCGTCTGGTGTGATTAGAGGAATCGAAAGAGTTCGATAATGGAGAGTCACTTTTGGGGACATATTTCTTGCAGAATCTAGCTATTAGCGCGGTGAGCTGTTCAGGAAGATCACAGCAAACGCCTCGAAGCTAACTAGTCAGGGAAAAATAGGCGGAAAAACGCCTTTACTCGGAACCAGTGGCGGATCTAACCGGGCGGCCAATGAGCAGTTGCCACCTGGGCCCCTGTGCGAAAGGGCCCTCAGGGCCCTCAAAAAAGTAGGGATTTTTTTTTTTTTTAATTTCGAAGACAATGCATCCGTCACTTGCGTACGATATTAGTCCGGAAAGGGTTAAAGATGTCAAAATATATGGCCGCGCGCTCTACGAGAACACCACATATGCGTGGTTATTTCTCACCACACTTATAACATTTTTCTAGAGATGCACTTCTGCACTGGGTTACCTTACATTCCAAAATTCAGTTCGTGTGCGATACTTGATCGAGTAACAGTTAAGTTGTGTGAATGCTATTGTTTTTATGGATATCTGAAGCCTCTGAAATAAAGTTGTTTACTATATTACTTTAACACTTTTCTATTTACCCTTATTATTATTCAAACTTGAAAGGGAGGTTCCGTTATAAAAGGTTAGAAATTACACTTTATCCATATTTTTTTTTTTTTTTATAAAATGTAGCCTTCAGTTACTGAATAGTAATTTATTTGTATTAAAATATCAGTTTTAAAAATCAGTCTATGTAGTAATGTATCTATTTCTTATACTTATGTGTCAATTTATTGGATTTTTACTGGCCCTTAGAAATAATTAAATAGTCTACGAATACGAAAGAATCCAAAGGGTGAATGTATGAAACTATGAAAGCAGTAAGAGAAACGGAAGTTTGAAGTCAAATTCTAACAACAGAAATCGGAGATGTTTTGTGTTTTTATTGAATAAATCTTTTGAAGCTGAATAAACGAGTTGTTTTAGGTTTTAGGTATGGATGAGATACATATATTATTTCTATAAAAAATGTTTCGAATTTCATTTACTTTACTGTTTTCAGTTTTCACTAATGAAAATAAACAAAATTTAGATGTATCTTTTGATTTCTTGTATTTTTTTGTAGATTTAGAATCTAATAATGGAAACAAATACCACGCCAAAAAGTGGATTTTATGAAGAGAAAAGAAAAAGAGAAGCGAAAACTGGAGGAGGCGGCAAATGACCGTAAACAAACAAAAGTTAGCATTTTTTTCCACTTTGATGGATCTACTACATCCACTAAAAATAGCAAACAATCATCTGCAGTAAGTCCAAATGAGCCTATGTAGATGAAACAATTGAAGAAAGCCCTGTGCAGGATGAGAACAAATCTTTAACTGAAAATGAATCCGTCCCAAAATCGTATTCTAAATCTGTTCAACATCAACACATCAAAACGAATATGATGGACTGGAATCTGCTACAGAACCCCCTGCTTTATGCGAGAAAAACAAAGCCGAACTCACGCCTGAATTTCGAATACTCGTCCAAGCCTCGTTATAATGCATTTGAAAACGATAAAGGAATTTTTTAACGTTATGCTTTTTTGAGCGAGGGCAAGAACTTTATTGATAGCAGGACCTTGCCAACCTAAGGAATGCAATATGCCTAATGGAGAATTTCAACAATCTACTGATAAACGACGTTTCAATTCTTCATTGTACTACCAAAATAAAAAAGCTTTTCGCAGCAAATAACTGCAGTCCCTGGTTGTCCTACTCACCGACGAAACAGTATGCTTATTGTCACTACTGCTGGTTATTTGGAGATCAAGCTACAAAGAAAAGCATATGGTACATAGGTTTTGCGGACTGGAAACATTGATTGAGTTTACAAAATTTTAAAAATGTTACATATTTTAAACTGTATTTATTTATTTCAATTGTGACCAGTATTTGGCTGTAATTCATGTTTTTACTGTATAATTCTTAGGGTTAGGTTTGAATCATTAATATGTACCTGATCCTTTTGTGTTTCTCTTTTTTTATGTTAACACAATAAATATTATTATTATTATTATTATTATATTATTATTATTTCAATCTGTTTTGCAACACGGATTGAGTAAAGCGCATCTCAATAATGCCGTAGCTGCCGCAACATTTCTTCAGAAAGCAGATACTCGTCACAAACTGGATAAGCAAATCACTGAGGAAGCAAAAAAAATGGCGCACATTTTCGAACATATTTACGAATATAATTTATTTATTTAATTATATACCAAACATGGGATAATTTTATACTGTAGATTATATAGGTTATCATCCGAAAAAAATGGGCCCTTCAAAGCGTTTGCCACCTGGGCCTTTTTCCTTAGATCCGCCACTGCTCGGAACCAGAGTGATTGTGCATAAAATTACATGTATGATGGCTCATTTTATTCGTTAGAGTCTCTAGATCAAAGTTGGAAACAGTTTTTTGAGGGGTCAGCTGATAATTTGTTTATTGTGGAAATATAAACAATAAAAGTGATGTTCGATGAAACATTATATGAAATAAGGCACTGGCTCCATAAATTGACGTCATTTTTTGATTTCAGTGTCATTTCTTGTATTTTTGAGGTCACTCGTTCCAATTCTAACGTCAAAAAAGTACCAATACTCGAGGGCGCCACAGAAAAAGTTAAGTGAAGATGAAAATAATGAAAAATGAATATTACATGAAATAAGTTTTTTTTTTTCGAAATTCTGTGTCATTTTTACATTTCCATGTCATGTTTTACGTTCTCTGGTTCACTCATTCTGATGCTGAAGGCAAAAAATGCGAATCGTAGAGGGCGCCACAGAAGAAACTAACATCAGATGGAAACAATTACCAACATGAAAAAAGCTGCTATCTCCCTAACTCTTGAGGCATTTTTCATGTTATTGTGGAGCGTTCATTTTTTGTTCCAATGGCAAAATAGTGCCAATTATAGAGGAAGCCACAGAAAAGACGGACATCGGGTGAAAATAACAATGATTTGGGATAATTATATGCTGTAAACTTCATATCCTGTATTTTATTTATTTTACCAAAGAAAACGCAATGCTCGGTACGCTATAAGCGTTTTCATTCATCCACACACGGTAAAAAAATGAGACAAGATTTTGCGAACTATTTGGGAATTTCTTTGTAAAATTACAAACGTTTGTAATTTTATGAACAAGTTTGTGAAATTACCAAGAGTCCAGAAATTTTCGGCAAAAGTTTGGAATATTATGTAGAGTTTGGAAATTTACAAAGAAATCTCGAAAATATTACGAAAAGGCTTACAATTTTACAAATATTTTCGCACTGTTGCAAACATTTTTGAGGCCTTCGTAAATTTCCAAGCTCTTTGTAAAATTACAAACTTCCGCCGAAAATTCCTGGAATCCTTTGTAATTTTACAAACATTTCTATAAAATTACAAACGTTCCACAATAACATGAAAAATGCCTCAAGACTTAGGGAGATAGCAGCTTTTTTCATGTTGGTAATTGTTTCCATCTGATGTTAGTTTCTTCTGTGGCGCCCTCTACGATTCGCATTTTTTGCCTTCAGCATCAGAATGAGTGAACCAGAGAACGTAAAACATGACAAGGAAATATGAGAATTGCAAAGAATTTCGAAAAAAGAACCTTATTTCATGTAATATTCATTTGTCATTATTTTCATCTTCACTTAACTTCTTCTGTGGCGCCCTCTAGTATTGGTACTTTTTTGACATTAGAATCGGAACGAGTGACCCCAAAAATATAAGAAATGACACTGAAATCAAAAAATGACGTCAATTTATGGAGCCAGTGCCTTATTTCATATAATGCTTCATCGAACATCACTTTTATTGTTTATATTTCCGCAATAAACAAATTATCAACTGACCCCTCAAAGAACTGTTTCCAACTTTGATCTAGAGACTATAACAAATAAAATGAGCCATCATACATGTAGTTTCATGCACAATCACTCTGGTTCCGAGTAGACCGCCTATTTTGCCCTGACTAAACTCCTCGAAGGCATCAATTTGCCATCTGTCTGCTTCGCTAAGTGTCCATGTCTCAGATGCGTAAAAATGAAGATGGAGAAAACTAGGACGTTAGCTAGTCGGATTTCTGTGCGCTTTCTGATATTTCTGTCACGCTAAATATAGTTTCGTTTACTCTAGTTACAAAAATTTTATTGCAAGCAGAAGTTTTTTCCTATTCACAAAAGAAAATATTAAGCAGGCATAAAGGCGAGATGTTCTTAATAAAATGTTTTCTTTTAGTTGACATTCCGTTTCTTCTATCATTTCGTTCTAATTTTGATAAAGGCCCACTACAGCAAATAAAAAATTATTGAAAGTTCTATATATATTTTTAAAATGTTCTTCTAATGATTTTAATCAATATAGTAATTAAATGAATTAACAATAAATTCAATTTAAATGCCTTTGATGTTACATAGCACAACGTAAAAATAAATATTAGTTCCGCATAGCCACAACAATTAATATTGAAGGCTAAACTTCTTCGTATGCTTTTTCTGTACAACAATAGGAAAGATACTTCACGGCGGACATTTGACCGCGCTCTGCTACAGACTGCGATTTATAAATCACCTCACGAAAACAAGACGTGAATGCGTTTCTTATGAAGTTTTATTCTTTAATAACCTGTGTTATAGAAATATATGCTCTGTGTTTTTGTTCCATAAAATTGAGTTCAGGAAAAATTGTTAGAGATACAAAAAATAAATTGCATTACATGATTTGGAGTTTTGTAGCCGTAAATACAATTATTATTTTTGACGGAGCTGTACTAAAATTTCTAGCCATATACAGGGTGTAATTAATTTCATGTCATTAAAAAGAACTGGAGTATCCCATTTTGTGGTATGGAGGACATTGAGAGATATGAAATTACATCCCTGTCACTATCAACGTGTCCAAGCACTAGAAACTCAAAATTTTGCAGAGCGAATGCAATTTTGTAGGTAGATTTTAAGAAAACTCGCGGCAAATGAGGATTTTTTAAACGTTCTGTGTTTCTCCGATGAGTCGTGTTTTACCAGAAATCGAGTGTTTAATTTTGAAAATATGCACTATTGGGCAGACGAAAATCCACGTGTAATAAGAAGGGCGCATTTTCAACGACGATTCAGCTTTAATTTGCGATAATGAAATAATTGGACCTATACAATTATCCGCTAGATTAAATGGTGATGTATACTTAAAATTTTTTGCAACAAACATTGCCAAATTTGCTGGAAGATGTACCCTTGGCTACGCGCAGAAGAATGTGGTATTTGCGCGATGACGCGCCAGTCCATTTTAGTCTGGATATTCGAAATTTTTTGAACAGAAAGTTTTCTCGACGATAGATTGGACGTGGCGGACCAGTACCATGGCCTGCTAGATCGCCCAACTTAAATTCGTTAGACTTTTATTTTTGGAGGCATTTTAAATCTCTGGTTTACCATAATCCAACTGACACTTTAGAACAATCGCAACAACGTATTTTAATGTGCATAGAAACCATAAAAAATGATCCTAATTTACCAAATGTGTTGAACGGGGTGCGTATGTCTTTCGCGTGCGTTCGACGTGTGTATACGTGGAGATGGAGGTCATTTCGAACAATTTTTGTGAAAAATTCAAAATAATTGTTCAGTTATTGGGTGTTACCTATTGGACATTAAAGGTATGATTATTATTATTATTATTATTATTAATATTCGCTGTCTTGTTTTGATCTGTTTATTATTGTTTACATTGATTTTCATAGAGACCGAAGATTCGATTTTTAGTTTTCAATACCTGATTGGGAAAAATTATGCGCTCAATTTGTAAAAAAAATCTGTTTTTTTTCCTAACTTAAAATACAAAACTATTTTCTGTTGTATCTCGGACGTCTAACTGTTCGTTTTCCAATTTCATAAAATAATTACTAATTTTTTAAGCTTTTAACACAATGTTACAAATGTTAATAAACCACTTTTAAATTTCATAAATTCTTACAAATGACAATAAAAGCTACAATAACTTTGTTCTAAATTAAAAAGCACATGTAAACAAATCCTATTTAAACCCCAGCGGCCATGCTATGCTTGCGTTATGTCGAAAGAGAATCATATAATTAATAATAAATAATTATTTACATTTTCATCATTAGTGGTACCTATAAAAAGTTCGGTACAAGTAATCCCATCAAAGTGCCGCACTTCTTCCGGCTGGAACACAAGTCGGGTATTGCGGTTTTTTATTATTTCTACTATTCGGAACTATAACATCCATTGACCCTGAGAAACAGTGGTTCTCAAATGTTTCGTACCTTAACATTAAATTTTTAAACCTAGGTCAGGTTTTTTCAAAGTGTCCCTAGAGAAAAAGGTCACATAGGTTTTTTGTTTGTCTAGTCGGTCCCTATTACCAGTTTATTTTAATGACATGAAACTAATTACACCCTATATATTATATGTAGGGTATCTGAGATTTAAAGGATATACTGAAATAGAAGGTTGGTGATTAGGAAAACGTCTTCAATACTCACTTTCTGCAATTTTCCGTTATTTACAAAACCAGAAGTGCATACTCTTCCTTATTAAATTGAAAACGCATCTTATTTTTGCTTTCAGTTCTCTGACTTTAGACTTTTTTTTCACAATGTATAAAGTACTACATTTTTTGCAAATTTTCAATTAAAAAATAAATGAAAATTCAAAAAATGAGCGTGATTTATATACACTGTGTCCCTTTTTCATGGAGCCACCCTCATGTCTCGCTCACCTGATATCCGAATGTTTTGAAATTTTGGTGGTGAATATATACCTATGAAGTGAGTCTTTAGACGTAACCACATTCGACTGTAGTCAGTGGCATTCGATTTTATCATGAAAAAAGCGGGACGATTTTTGAAAAAAAAAGTATTAGCGATATTATTAGAGAAAAATTAGTAAAATATTCCTAATCAGCACCTTCAGAAACCCCGTTGTACAATATTACATCGTTGTGTGTTCAAAGGCGTTTGAGATATGGGCCCTTAAAAATCAATTTTTTTCAACTTAAAATAATTTGTATCAGTGAAATGGATTGTCATATGAAAAAAAATCCTTATTTTTTTTTTCAGAAATTATTCTAAATGTACTAGTATGAAATGGTTCTACAAAAAAAATACTATTTTTTTTATAAGGCAAAAATTCTAATTTGTACATACCTACCATGTTTTTAACAAATAATCTTTAACAAAGACCTAAGTAAGCCATGAAAACAAAAGTTATTGCAAGTGTCAATGTATTGTTGAAAGTCAATAAGTTAATACGTTAAAAATTTAATGAATGGATTAATGTTACATAATAAGTGAACTGATTTTTTTTTTATGAAAATGGTTCAACGTTTAACAATGCAAGAAAAAGTGGAATTGGTTCGTTTAGTCGGAGATAATGCCAGATCAATTAGAGAAGCTGCTGATGAATTTAATTTACGGCATCCTGGCCATCAGCCTCCCATTCGCCATAAATTGGTTGCAACCATTAATACAAATTTTAACAATGGAGGAAATGTATGTAAGTTAAGTCCAAAGAATTATAATTTACAAAATCGGAAAATTCAAAACGAGGAAGGCATTTTACAATATTTTAGAGAACATCCAAGATCTAGCATAAGGCAAGTAGTATTAAATCTAAATTTTACTAAAAACATCGTTTGGCGTTGCCTGAAAAAACATAGAAAAAGACCATTCAAAAAAAATGTCTACATACCCTAGAAGATGGAGATACATACAGAAGATTAGATTTTTGTTTTTGGGCCCAGGGTGAATTTTTAAACAATGTTAATTTTCTGAAAAACGTCATATTTACTGATGAAGCAACATTCACTACCAATGGGGTAGTATGCTCTCAGAATTGCCGTTTTTGGGCTGACGAAAATCCTCACTGGTTTATCAGTACTAAAAGCCAATATGTGTCAAAAGTTAACGTTTGGTGTGATTTATGGAAGGATCAGATTATTGTGCCTTTTTTTATTCCAAGATTGAATGGAGAAGCTTATTTAAATTTGTTGCAAAGAGAAATTGAACCCTTTCTCAATAATCTGCCTCAAGATGTCAGAAGATACTTGTATTATCAACTTGATGGTGCCCCGGCTCATAATGTTGCAAGTGGTTGGCTAGAAGATAATTTTCCAGGTAGATGGATAGGTTTAAGAAGTCAAGTTCAGGAGTTTCCCCCGAAGTCTCCAGATCTGACACCACTTGATTTTTATTTGTGAGGTCGTCTAAAAAGTATAGTGTATAATAACAGACCACGTAGCCAAGATGAGTTAATGATCAGAATTAGACAGGCATGTGTTTAAATCACTCCAGCCGAGATTAGAAAAGTTGTACGGCATGTAAGAAAACGGATTGAGCAATGTATTCGGAATGATGGTGGTTACATAGAAAAGCAAAGAATTGTATAATTAAATTATTTGTGTAGATTATTCGTTAGAAACATGGTAGGTACGGTATGTACAAATTAGAATTTTTGCCTTATTAAAAAAATAGTAATTTTTTTGTAGAATCATTTCATACTAAGTAGTACAATGCATTATTCTGAACAAAAAATAAGGAATACATTTTTTTCATATGACAATCCGTTTCACAGTTGCAAATTATTTTAAGTTGAAAAAAATTGATTTTTAGGGGCCCATATCTCAAACGTCTTTGAACACACAACGATGGAGGCAATCTTGTCCAACGGGGTTTCTAAAGGTGCTGATTAGGAATATTTTACTAGTATTTCTCTAAAAAAATCGCTAATACTTTTTATTCAAAAATCGACCCCCTTTTTCCATGATAAAATCGAACGCCACTGACTATAGTCGAATGTGGTTACGTCTAAAGACTCACTTCATAGGTATATATTCATCACCAAATTTTCAAAACATTCGGATATCAGGTGAACGAGATATTAGGGTGGCTCCATGAAAACTGGGACACAGTGTATATTGTTGTAAAAAAATATGAAGCCTAATATAGTTATACCATTTTTAATGGTTCAATATAATTTTCAAATTGAAAATGTTTAAAAAATATAGTACATTATTTATCGTGGAAAACTGCCTGTAACTCGGAAAAGTAGCAAGTAACAAAAAAATTCCAAGAGATAACAAATGTTTAGGAGGCCTCAATACATACGTCTGATTTTTTCAAATTTTTAAATTACACATTTTTAAAGTGCTACAATTTTAAAGAAAGGGGTAATTTTTCCGGAAAAATTGAAAATGAAGTTTACAGAAAAGTAGCAAATAAAAAAAAGTCTTGTATTTCGACGAATTTTTTCAGATTTTTTTTAACTTTTAGATTTCCCCTCCACCACTTTTAAGAATTTTCGAATGGCCGTATCTCGAAAAATAAGCATTTCTCGAAAAAATTCACCAGAGTAAAAACATCTTATTTTGGGCCAAAAATGGAAAACATATTGGTTCTTTTTTCATCTTTGACATCATTCTGCAAGTTACGGAAGCCGTGATAAAAGGGGTGTTTTCTACCTCTTCCGATCATTTCCTGCTCTAAATCTCTTTTTCAACTTTTTTATTAACTTCATTACAAACACATTTTGGAACTAGGTTGACTGGACTAAGAGTAATTTCTTAAAAGCGAGACACTAAATACTACATTCAACGCATATTTCGTCCACCAAATTGTTATTATTGGAAGACAATTAAAAACTTAATATTGCCATTTGTAAAAGTGATTCGAGTTTTAAGAAATTAAAATAAATTTACGTTATACGTATATTTCTTGTTCTTCAAGTTGTGTTATGCCACAAAAATGAGGCATCAGAATATTATCCTATTCTGGACTTTAAAACAATATAAATTTTATTATAAACTCCTATGTCATGCATGTAAGTCACCTCGAATATTAGTTAAATCCGACGAGATAGATTTCATGCCCTAAAATAGAAAGAAGAATTTCTACAAAGCATACCCATGGTAAAGTGGTTGGTTTAATTATCACGCCTAATCAGGAAGCAGATACAAGAATCTTGTTAAAATTTTAAATCAAAATGTGAGTAAAGGTTATTCATTGCGCAACAGAAGACATGTACTTCTGGAAAACGTACGTCATTAACATATTTGGGGCAAGTCTAATCCGGAAAGAATAATGTTTTACAAAATTAACAAGTATAATTTTACATGGCGTACAGAATTTAAGAGTTATTTTTGTTTATGTTAACATCGAGAAGTCAATTTCAAATGTTTATCATAGAGTTTATTTTGCATATGCTTCCCCCCTAAATTAATGCATGAATTGAAAAAGTTAAATTTGTCACTGAATCACAAATAATTATATATTCAACACGTTTATCCAATATATAAACATACATATAGTTAACACAAATTGCTGAGAGGCAGTGATGTTGTCGATATGTTCAGTAAATCAAAATCGACGGTCCATCGTTGCACATTGGAGTCACACCAGAGAATATGTGAGAGTACGAGGTCAAGCCAGAAAATGCTCAATCACGGCTGTAGATAAGCGATTTATAAGGTCACAAATACCTTACAATTGACATCGAACGGCATGGCAGTTCAAACAAGGGATGAACTGGGAAATGTTCCTGGACACAGAATAACCGAACGTACAGTTAGACGACTCAAAGAAGTTGGTGTGAAGTCGGTAAGGCCAAAAGGATCCAAAACTCCAGAGACGTCGTCGAACTAACCTTTGCTCGAGAATACTAAAATTGTAATTATGATCACTGGGATCAAGATTTAAGAATGAGAGCCATTTCTACGTAAACTCGATTGATTGGTGGGAAAAGTGTATGGACGTCCAAGAAAACAAAATGAGCAATGTAAATTTGTTTCTACTGCCTCTTTTGATGTTACGTTCCAGGGTTGATTCAGAAGCAGCGTCGCATTATACTGTAGCTTTAAGTCCATTCCAGGAGCTAATAGCACCTTCTGGTAACAACAGTAAAAATTATAAATGTCCGTAAATTAAAAAAGAAAATCCTGGTATATGCTAAATTTTGTATATTGGGTCAGTAGGTGAAATGAACCAGTGAATAGCGCAGTTAAGCGTTAAATTTAATTTAAATTGACGTTTCTAATTGGTCACTTAAGTACAGTGACCACTAATAATAATTATTTAGATTATTATTATTAGAAAAGTTGGATTTTATTATTCAGTTGTCTACTGTCTAGTTAACATTACCTTGCTAATTATTATTAATGAAAAGACATACAGTTTAGTACTATCTTCATTGCAACAAACTTAAAATGAATATTTATGAATTATTAACTATGTCAAGATAATTATTAAATCGGTTGTACTTAAATTCTCAAATGTAGGATACGTAGTTTCTAGACAAAATTTTATTTTAATTTTAACATTTAAGATATGGACAGTAGAGAGAGTCATATTTATTATTATAGATCATAAATCAATTTCTTAATACATGCAGGATGGTTCAAGCCTTGTCCGAAAAATTGTAAGAGATGCTTCTTTAAAATTGGAGTTAATATCATCCATAAAGTTATAATAAAAGTCTAATAGAAAGCGTGGACAAAATTATTAAAGCTATGCTACTATAGAATATTATTTAATTGAGCGTCGGTGGTTTCATTCGAATCCAATTCCATCTCTAGATTCTAATTGGTCTCTAATTGTGTCTTGGTATACATTAGTTACACCACGCATCGTCGCTTGATTGTAATAGTTGCGTACAGAGTAGTCGGCTTGTGTTAGGTCAGTGTTGTATGATTAGTGTTATTTTAGTGGTAACTTTTCGGACTATTTTCAAAATGGTACATGTGTGAATTAACGTTGCATGTATGTATTATATACATATTGCTTGTATGCAGTACGATTTCCCGATAGACACGGGTCAAACAACTTTTATGACTGTGGTTCAGTGTGGTGTGGTCGTAATGGTTGAAGTTAATTAACACCAAGTCATGAACGAAACGAGGTGTCGAACGTATTTTAGCGACTGAAAAACAAATTTTAAATATTGTGGAAGAAAGTCCACTTATTCAGATAATTACAGGTGGCTGATGTCTTACAATGAACAGCGTGGCGAATATCGTACGAACAATGTGCGATAATATAGCAAAATTAAATTCGATGCGTTCAGACGTGTTTGCAAGTCTACGAACTTTTTATATCCCTCTGAGGCAACTTTGGATTTACTGTCAGCTATCCCATGAGGTTTAATTTAAGTACAGTCGACCAGATACCAGTAACACGCCAGTAAATATTTTTGAAATTGGTGCGAAATGTTCACTACGGAGAGGAGAGAGAATAATATTGATTTTGACGCATTTATTGTATTTTAAATTTTTGTGGGAATGAGAAATTGTATATTCCCTGAACATTTTCCGTATAATATCTGATTCACCTTGTATATTTAAAAAAAACTAAGAGTCTCCCTAAGAGGTCTATAACAATGACTAATCTATGTTTGTTTATTAAATCTTGATCAAAATATTACTACCAACAGAAATTTTTGCATGTCAGTATTTGAATATTTTCATTATTAAATGCGTTAATTCAATTACCTACTGATAGTAATTTCTAATTTAAAAAAAAAATTATTTTTGGAGAAAATGTATTTAACTAGATTTATTACAATCGTCTTTAACTAAACAAAATATTATAAATTTCTATCGCAGAAATTGTCAAAAAAATGGCTGTAGCCAAAAACTGATGCAATATGTAAATGTTTTTAATATCAGAATTGGTTTCTGCTTGTCGAAAATTTGGTCATTTTATATTCACATATTATATTTTGTAAAAGCTTTTATTTAACTTGCAATGTGTTAGTCTGTTTAGGTCAAATCTTGCAAGGTAAATTAGAACCACTTCCTCTTATCCTGCGGAGTTGAAATTTTGCACGATGATTCAGTTTCGATGACAATGCATTTTAATGATAGGCATGACCTGATTCTACATCCAGGCTGTACAGTGTGGTCGATTAAATGTGCAACAAATTAACCTTTTTTTTTTTTTAGTTACACAACTAAAGTTTAAATACTGCCAAAAGTTATTGCATGTCCGATAACCATTTCAGGTGCACTTAGAATGGCTTCAAGTTAAATAGTATACAGGGTAAGGTAAAAAATATGAAAATCGTTCAAGATTAAAGTGCGCTTATGTCGAAAAAAAAATTATATAAAAAAAATATTTTTAAGAAAAAGCTTCTATTCTAAAAAACTGTACTAAACAGCAAAAAATACATTCTTTTAAATTCATACACCCGGAAACCAAAAGCTTTGAGAGCGGTTAATTGAGTAGTACTTAGTACTACTGTTTTCTAAAAGCTTTTTCTTAAAAATATTTTTTTGTATAATTTTTTATTTGTTAATGTCACTTTAGTGGTTAAAAGTATTTAAAATAGTTAGGCTGTAATATTTCAACTTTGATATAACAGATGTATTAAGACACAGAATTGTGCGTGATTTTAGTCTTAAATTCAGTCATTTTGAGGGCGCAATTAACATTTATTCATGTTTTAAACATTTTTTCCGTAATCAGCGAACCCAAGAACTTTTATGTGAGTATTTTCAAGTCATATAATCGAAATATTTTGAGTTATAACATTTGAGTTCTAAAAATATTGCCGAAAAAAAATGTTTGATTATGGAAAGCCACTAAAAAGTTTTTAGGCCAATCCATCCAGGTCTAACCGATTTCCTAATAACTTTTACTTTTTTCGTCTAACTGCTCCTCACTATAACATTAAAAATCAGATACTAAACATTCTTCCTCTAAAACATTAATAAACAAAAATTCATCTTGCATCTTTCGCAAGTATCTTAAGCGTATTGAAAATACCAGATGCAACTATACTGCTTTTGGAGTCCAAGGATGGATAGCTAGGATGATAGGTATTTTCAGCATTTGCATTAGGTGCCATTAGGGATTAGTGATAAAATTTAAAAAATAAAAACTTTTATCAAATTTAATAATATCACTTGGGTTCATTGTAATTAGACACATGTTCATTGATAATTTTTTTTTAGATTAGCCCAGCTATCATCTGTCAAATTTTGTCATAAAGCTTGTAGAACATAGTGCTTTTCTACTGTGCTTTTTTATATCATACTTAGACGTGTTTGATAATTTTATTTACTTAATTTTAAATATATTTGTCCATACGATCGAATTAAGCTAGTCCATGTTTTATTGGGTTATTTTGTTTTTTCAATGTTAATTTGAAAGTGGCGGTGTTCTGTAAGAAATAACGCAAGTTATGCAAACTAAGTAACATACGATATGGTAGTGTCGACATGTATCACAAGAGACCAAGTTTAGTAGTGTTTTTGTTTATACTTTAGTTTCGAGATACTGCTTGGATTTTATTGAAACGTGATATTTCTAATAGCATGGCGTTGAGTGAACGGTACGGTTACGAGGCCGGCGCAGCGGCCTCGACAGAATCTGTCGCTCTCGATACGTTTTTCGTAAAATGGGTCCTATATCATGCGCCCAGTAGTATTTTCAATATTAAAAAATAAAATTATATTTGAACTCGACCCTTTTAGTATAACTTTACAAAGAAGTATAATTTCCAGTAACACTATATGAAGCATACATTAGTTTTCGCTAGGGAATATATCAGTGAAGCTCGTGAACCTTACTCAAAAAGTAATGATTTTTACGTTTTTAATTATGTTTCTCGATTCTTGGTTGAGTGCCTTGTGCGAGTTGTGTTCTTTATTAAATATGAACATGTATAAGTATATAAATAGTATAACATAATGTATTGTGATTAATACGTTCATACTTTTAGTGCCGTGTGGGAATCTACGATAACTTAATATATCAAATATTGAATCTTATTTAACCTAAATTTGCGTCACCTTTTTAGGATTTTGCTAGAGTTCCCGTCCTATCATAGTATATTGCAAACACTTGAAGGCAGTTGCAAAGACAATATTTATTATCATCCTCCACATGAGGTGTGTGTGTAGAATAGTAAAATTTATTAAAAATTAATAGAGAAAACACATGTAGGAATGTGCATTTGCATACGTGTCCCACAATCCAATCGTTGCTCTGCAGTTTGAAGATTCCTAAAGAACGTACCCACACATTTCTTCGTAAAAAGTGAAATTGCCGCATTAATCAGTTGGTCGGTAATTCAATGTCAAATACCAAAAACCTACTAAATTTTAGAAAAGTAAAAGTGGTAAGTGCGAGTGAAATTCTATCCATAGTTTTCAATAACCAAGTGTCATCCACGGTTCACACCTTGACACACTTTTGTCACTTTCTTCGGTATTTATCAGTAGATGAATCAAATATCATATGCTACTGTATTGAATATATACATTATTCTCGGATGCGATATTTCCTGAAATATAGACCATACGGATAAAGTTTAAATAATGACCTAAACAAAATAGGAGAACCGTCTACACTTATTCAAAGGTTTATATACACTGTGTACATAAAGTATGGAATAAATTCATTCATTCTGAATACGCAAATATTATGACACAAACCTCGAACAGGTCGGTTTTTATTTTTAATTGCGCAACTTTTGTTTCGACTTTTTTAGCTATAACTTCATCGGAGCTTCGGTCCTTTTTTATTGGAACGCCCTGTATGTATTTTCATTTTCAGACTCAGTAGTATGGCTATGACAGTTCTAACTCAATATCACATATCACTTCTTATGGAGGTTCAAGTTAGTCACTTTTGACCTATCTTACCCCCCCCCCCACTTTTAAGCTTCACCCTCAGGAGGGCTCTATTAGCTGAGGGGTGCCATTGGTCGTGGGGCGTAAGATCCTATTGGTTGAGGGTTTCTATTGGGTGAGAGGCCCATGGGCTGATGGCTTATTAGATAGAGGTGGATGACAACAATGGCGGATGACGTTCCTATTAGTCGAGGGCAGCGGCATGGTGGAATAGCAAATCAGACAGAGGTCTATTAGTTGAGGGTAGCGAGGGTAGCAATGGAAGCTTAGCGAGTCAAATGACAGATGACATATCAGAGTGTAGTAATGATGAGAGTCGTGTGTTCGTGGAAAAGACTGTATCATAAAGATATAGGTTATTAATTTTCTGTCTGTAAATGAAATGCTGCAAAGTAGTGTCACAAAAAATGATCTCGCAAAGAGGCATTTATCGGTGAAACCTCTGCAGCTGTACCAAGAATGAGAAAATCAAATCGTGATTTGACTTGAAATGAATAAGAATTAAAAAATACTCCCATATTTGGCGGAAGCGCTGTAAAGAATCAGTCTGGTAATTAAATTACCTGTAGGTTCTAGAAGTGTTCGTCTCTGATGATAACCACCGTCCAAAATCCACGTATGGTCAACTTTCTACAGGTCTGGTACAGCTTTTACAGTTACAGGTACAGCTTTTCATTGCCTGTTGATTCTAGGAGCGTTCGTTTCTGATGTTCAATCCTTTGAGTCCATAATCCTCATATGCCACATTCCTAAAAGCATATCAGACTTTTATAGTTACAGGTAGAGATTTTTACAGGTTTTGTACAGCTTTTCACAGATCTGGTACGGCTTTTACAGGACTGGTACAGCTTTTTTGCAAATCTGGTACAGCTTCTTAAAGGTCTGGTAACGCTTTTTACATACAATATAATTAAACAAATAAAAAAATAGTCCTAAATTTCAGAACAGTGCAATTTTTCCCAGATCATACTTTTCAAAATATTGCGATTTTTTTATATTATCACTAATTGCCTTATTTCATCCATGGAAGCAAAAACAGTTCAATTTTGTTAATTTGAATAGTTCTTGTTCTTCTTGTTTGTACAGGTAGAGAGAGATTAACGCAAATAAATTATATGCTAAAGGTACGTTTGTTCTTAACGTTTACATAAAGCGGTGCTTAAAAAACAAGTCTTTCACCTTCACGATAATTTCCTTCCGGTTTTTAACTCTTGTTATTATAATAATATACGAGTGCAGATAATATTAGAACCAGCTTAGACAGAGATTAATGATATACTAACCATTTAGAATGTACAGTGTTAGCCATAGAGAACGACTGGAAACTAATATTTTTCGTATGATTGTGTTCACTGCAGTTCAAATGTCAATTTTCAAATCAATAATGCTAAATGAACAAGACTTTAGTCTGCACTAAATTACTAAATTTCCTCTATCCTCATCCATATCCTCGACGTATACTATAGACATTGTCATGGTATGCCAAATTTATAACAGCATTACTACTTTTTTCTTACTTTTTATTGGGTATTTTGCCACTGAAAAATATTTAAAAATTTTAATGAAAAAACCTCTGCGCCAAACGGATCAGACAGGGGTTGGTTCTTGAGTACTTGACTGTTTCAAAAAGTCTCACACCTAAAAATATATAAACTAGAACAATGTTATAAACTAAAAACTCAAAATCAAAGCTATAGGAAGTTAACGTTTCGGAAGAGAATCTACTTCCGTTCTCAAAACTATTTTGGCCGTCAACTATGACAGTTCTTTGTTTATGTATTTCCATAGTCACGTGAGACATTAAATTATATCTATCTTATTTTTACTTACTTCGTCTCTAAGGATGGGCAACCAACTAGTACAAAAATCTATTAAATAATTAGAAACGCATCTATCCTCGTTTAATAAAATAATCGCGGATCCTTTAAGTTTTCTTTTAGTTCCGTTGCTCTCTTAATAAACAATTACAGACAATATCTAGCATTACTACTTCTTTCATAAATGATTGGTTGTAAGATTGTATCATTATGGTAGCCTTTCATATTGGTCAAAAAAAAGTTCGATTTTTTTTGGTTTCACCTCCCCCCTGTAATTCTAGAGGAATCACCTCTAAAGGGTAAAATTGATTAATTATTAACATGTGCCTTCGAGACCATGTATTTCTTATGGGAAAAATACATTATTTGGTAAAGTGGCCATAGACTCTTAAAAACTAACGAATTACTAATTCCTTTGACCCCATATAGGCAGATACACGGCATCTCGTATTTCTGACGTAAATTATTGTTCATGTCCAATTTTTTCATAAAAATTATTATTAATTTGTCACATTCTAATTGGAGTTAACAATTTCATTTTTTCGATTACCTGTTTAAAAAAAATCGATAAAGGTATTTACACAGAACTTCCTTCTTTATTTGTGCATGGTGGTCACTCTAAAAAATTGTTAATTACGAAATGACATTGAGAACAATAATCGGAATATAGTTATCACTATTATTACAAAGAAATCCTGATAACTTTTGGTCAATAAAATATACAGAGTGGTCATCTGATAGCAAAAATTCAGTACTAAATAACAGGTGCCAAATATGGAAGGCTTGCCTGAATACCTTTACAAATGTCTTTCATGGTTGAATTATTTCTTGGCCTGTACACTTTTCAATAAAACTATAATAGATGCATATGCCAAATATTATTGCCATCTGTCACATTTTCAGTTCCACATTCACGTAGTGAGGTGGAAGTATAGTAGTGGCTAAAAAAAATATTTTGTTTTGTTAATAGGTTTAGAATGTTATGAAACGTGGAAATTTTAAATTTGAGCAAATTTTTTCCGTCATCCAATTTGTATTTTGTAGTGGACAAAAATTTGCAAAATTGTTTTTTTAAGTATTTGAAATAGGCTTAGATTATCATGAAACGTGGAAATTTTAAATTTGAGCGAAAAAAAATTTCCATCAATTCTATAGTAGTATTAAAAATAAATTTGATTTAAAAAAAATATATTTCTTTTTACTGAAATAGGCTTAGAATGTCATGAAACGTGTAAGTTTTAAATTTGAGCAAAAAAAATTTTCCATCAAATTTTCCACTCTAGTAGTGGTAAAATTTTTCAAAATTGTTTTTTAATAGGTTTAGAAGGTCATGAGCCAGGAAAAATTTTTGCCATCTATTCTAGCGGTAAAAAATTTGTCAAAAATGTTGGTAAAAAAATTTTCAATTTTTTCTTTTGCTGAAATAGGTTTAGAATGTCATAAAACGTGAAAATTTTAAATTTGAGCAAAAAGAAGTTTTTTTCATTGTTTATTCCCTTTAGACCCTGTATATTTTTCAGTGGAAGTTTAACAATTTCTTCGCTGACTTCAGCGTTAGCTACCTACCAAATTTGACTGTTCTTCGTCAAGTAAATAGTTAATGCACCAACAAACAGACAGACTGACGGAATTGAAAAACCTATATTTTCGTAATCTATGTGATCTGTAACGTATAAATCCGAAAAAATCTCGGAGAGTGATTTTTTTCTCGAATACAATACTTCCCTTCGGTATGCAAGGAAAGTATAATTATAATTTATTATAACAATTTTCGAAAGAATGGGATACTAAAAAATTTGATCGATGAACTAGTATTATATGCATTGCACTCATTAAATAAATCAACCTTCGAGATGTGTACTCTTGATTTTTCCGACTCTGTTTTTGAATGACGAGCCGTTGATGTACCAATTACCCCACGAGTAGCTTTATTCGCCTGCAATTTCTGCATTCGGTAATTTAATACAGGTGACAGGCTGACTTTCTAAGCAAGTTCTTGTGCAAAAGCAAAATGTTTTAATGCAAAACTTCAAAAAACTTCTTAATCATTGATTAATAATAGGATTCAGACTTAAGCAACTAACACACATGCAACATGTGGCATTGAAGTCTACGTTTAACAATTGTGAATTTATTTGAATTTCAGCGTAGGTTTGCCAAAGAAGTAAATTAACATATAATTACTAATAACAATGTGGTTGTGATATAATAATATATGACAAAGCAATTGTCAGCTCTTCCATTGTATAAATACATTATTTAATCGTTTTTTTAATACAACAACGATTGAAGTTTAATTTAATGACTTGTTTGAATGAAAATATAACTCGTTTCATGGAATACCTTGTAAATTGATTTACATATCGAAAATGGCGCGGGTCCGCAAGAGAACGTTCTGTTAAAACCGGATGTAATTTAAACTTAATTATCACCTTCGAGCTTTTCTTCCAAAGCAATGCATTTCTATAATACGTTTTCATGTTTTTGTTACTTTATGTTAGTCAATTATAACACATTAAATTAATATATACCTAATTGCTTGGTTGGCGTTAGTTACAATGGCATTAGATTTTCTTTGTGGAAAATACGTGGGTGTGGGTGGCAGTAGTTTTCTCTTCTTCAACGCAATTATAAAATGGTTTTGCGGATATTTCGGTATACAAATATATAATGCTTTTTGGATCTAACAATAGTTCTAACGTGAAACACATAATATCTGTAAACAAAGAAATAACTAATACTGTAATGCCTTCTATTTAAAATCGAACAGACTTATATTGTGTATTTGAATTTTACTGTTTTTAGGTGGAATATTTAAAATTGTGGTTATTTAAAAAAAAATTACATCATGTATGTGTATACACATTTTGGTACCCTAATGTTGCAAGAGCAATCAAAATTTGAATTTATCTTGAAATTTTCAATAATTTTAAAATGTGAAAGTTGACAACTATTTAACATTTGCTACTACGTTTTTTGGCAAGACAAGTAAGAAATTTTAACTAATTTTACCGTCACCCAAAGAGGACGCTAATTATACTTTACTTCTTTTTTAAATGAAGGCTTATTTTTTTACCTGTACAATTATTGGCAAGATAACTCGAATATATCAACTAGCGTCCTTTTTTACATAAGAAAGTAGCTCTTGTTTTAAACTCGTCTGTGCAAACGCCCATTACGCGGTTTATTAATTATCGCATCTCAACGGTGTCGTGTACTGGTATGACGTCGTGGTCTATCTTTAGGGAATTTAATGCTCAACAAAAGAGGTCTTTCTCAATTTGCCTCATTTTAGCAGCATTCCAAGTTAAAGACAAGAATACTTTTGCAACTTTAATTAATTAACAATAATTCGAAAACGCCGCAAAGTGGGAAATTTACCACTTTTTTTGGACAAAAGTCCATTTTTAAAAGTGAATTATTTTTTGTTTGCTTATACTTGTAATGAAGCATATTCTTTATAGGATTTCAGTTAAAATGAGAACAAAGGCCTAAAATGAATGTATTTACATAGCTCGTCTTTTGGAAAATTTTTCGTTCAAATGGATTACATTTTCATGAAATCTATTATTCTATTTCTTGGAAATGCTTAGCCTTTGAAACATTTTTCACCCTTACTCTGGAGCTTATCAGAAAGGCACAAAGCCGCTCATACGATGCTTCATGCGAGAAGCAAGACCATTACCAAGTTTTTGATTAATTTTTGACATTGACTGAATTTCAATACAAATAATAGAGCTAGCTGTAAACCATTATTTAAAAAATACAATATACTTACAGTTCCTAGCATCTATATTTACAAATGTCTGGTATTTGCAAAAATTAACTTGTGTACATTCTCCACCTCTGCAGATAATCATCTGTATAGTACAAGACATAAAGATCTGTTGGTGATCCCAGTGCATAAAACAGCGACATTTCAAAATTCACTACACTATAATTGTATTATTTTATTTAACAGCGTTCCTAAAACTATGAGACAATTAAACTTACCTTCATTTAAAAAAGAAATAAAAAAACTTTTAATAACAAATGCATTTTATAGTGTTGATGAATTCCTAAATAGATAAAAAAAAATTATTGTTTTTATTTCCTCGTCTATTTTGCTATATTTTTACATTAAAAGAGTTTTTATATGAGGTCTGTTTGTTTTATACGTATTATACATATACATATTATACATCCTTTTATTATTGTACATTTTTTTGTATTTATGTGTTTTATAAGTTTGTGTTTTTATGTGCCTTATTATAACTTTTTAATACTATAATGAAACATAAATTAATTATGTTTTTAATTTGTACGAATCAACTTAAGCAAATATCGTTTTATTGACGTGCCAAATGTACATATTTGTATCAAAAATTGGTAAAATAAATTCATTCATTCATTCAATGAAAAAACAGATATTCACCTATGTATTACATAAGCTGTAGAGGATTATGCGGACACTGGTTTACTTTGCATAGCCGTAAAGGACTGTGTGGAAACTGGTGTTACAATGAGAAATGAGAATTGTCTAATAAGAAAAAAAATCATTTTAGGATATTAATTGCGGGCAGGCGTGCAGGCGGGCAGGGGGCAGTCGTGCAGGCAGGCAAAAATTTGTTTCCGCTCAAATTTAAAATCTCGGCATTCCATGACATATAAACCTCTTTCAAGAAAAAACATTTTTGAACATTTTTTTACAATCCACTACGTGGATGTAGAAGTAATATAATAATATATTTAAACGGGTCACAAACTATGCGTCAAATGGACTTTTCTACAAAAAAAAGTGGTCAATTTCCCACTGTGCAGCGCTTTGAGATGCACAAATTGAATCTAATGATATTTACATTATTACCTATCGGAAAGTGAAGATCTTATGTTCTCGAAAATTACCCGGATTTAATATCACTAATTCGCCTGGTCTATTAACTGTATACTAAATAAAGTGTGAATCATTAAGTTTTTGAACTAAATATCACTATTTAGAATGTTTTATAAAAAAAAGAAACATCATATTGTTTTTTATTGTCATTCTTTTAAAATAAGGTCAAAAGCAAATATTACAACTTTACATATATGACTATATAGTTTAAAGTTGTAGCGAATGAAATGGAATTTCAATAGATTAGGTGCACAGCTATTCAGAACAATAATAATGTCACTTTCTTATTGATGATGGCTGGAAAAGTTCGGTTGTATATGGATTATACCTACCTTTCTCACCATCAAGTGAGGTTAGCAGAGAAATTGTGATTTCTGATTAAATATGCAGACTGTATGTGAATTGAATACGAATATGTTTTAGAAAATCTCTTTCAATCATAACAAGTGGAGATTATTTGTTGTAAATATTCTTTAAATTTTGTCATTTTAAACTTTCAGTTCACAATTTCCGAGATTTCGTCATTTCATGTGAAATTTTACAATTTTCAGAATATTAAAATATACCTTGTAATATTACTAATTTGAAACAAGAGATTTATTGCAGATATCACCAAAATATAATTCGTAAAAATGGCGACAAGCAAAATTTGAAACATGTATTCTATTATCAACATCTTTCACGAGTGTTTGAAAGCTTACTTTATAATCGATTTTCAATTGTGTGAGAAATCATATTACTAGATTTATCTGCAAACTAACTTGAGGTTGGGTTATTCATATTTGCGGCAAATTTCACTGAGATATCACGGATGGTTCCCAAATTATTGTGGATATAGATAGGTGTATAAATCAGCAAGCAAGCAGGTAATTCTTAAATATTTAATTTTTTATAAACATTTTTGTTATTTATTCATTCATATAACATAATTTCATTGTGAAAATATTAATCCTATATTACTATAAATCTTCCACAAAATAAATAGCCAATGGTTATTAAAACAAGTGTATTTATAATCATTTGAAATATACTGATACCTCTAAATAATAAGCATCATCATGCATTGTATAAAAGCATAATTGCTTTTTTATATTAGCAACAAATAAACATACATTTTGTAGGTATTGGATTCAATTATTGATTCCTTATTGTAATTTACATTTAGAATTAACCAACTTTTTTTCTTTCTGACGTATGACTATTAATTATGGACATTTAAAATAGCTTAACTAGTAAATCAACAATATAAACATGAACAAGGTAGAAAGAAATAAAAAAATGCTATATAAGAAGTTGCTTAAAGAATATGTTTTACACCATGCCATTATGATACAAAATTAAAATGTATGTGACCTATTTATAACCGTATATAGGAAGGAAATCATTTATTTATTTACCTACGTGATATTGTATTAAATCTAACTAAATATAAGTTTTGTATTTATACAGGTTGATACTGACTTCATATAGTGAAAATAAGTTATGGGAAAGATATAGAAGATATAAAACAAATCTCTCTTCGATTTGGTTAATGTTGATTTTTGTTGAAAATACGTAATATACGCTAGATATTCAGATACAATACTAATATTTCATGAAACCTCTAAGTAATGAAAAATAAAAACCTCACAATATGGTGACTACGGCCTAAACATGTATAGCACAGTATATTAGTTATAGTAGTTAAAGATGGGCAATGATTTACACTTTTTTTTTTTATTTTCAAACTAAGAAATTGTTTATTTGAATATAATAATTTCATTCCGGCATAAGCCTTTACAAGAATTACTTTATATGTTCTTTAAATCATAAACTTTGATCTAACGAAACGTTACTTGCACATTACACTACACTCTACTTTGCACGAACTTTTCATTGGAATAATTTTTAAATTATACTCATTAAATATCTGTAAATTAAATTTATATCATCATTTAACAAACACTTGGCTATTTCGATATCTAATAAGTGAGACCGATCAATGTTGTTAAAAATATGGGCTGTATAGATTACAAAAACCAGTGGTCCGAGAGCGGATCCTTGTGGCACATCCGATAAAAATACTTGTGCAGGGAACACAGAATTTTTGATAGATACTGACAGATGATGGTTGCATAAGTAAGGTTTAAGAAATGCAACAACATTTATATCAAACCCGTAAAAAACTCATTAATATTGTCAAACGCCTTAGGATAATCGAATGATACTGCATATCTAAGATCCTTATAATATTGTCACATAAACTGAGTAGTGCAGCAGTAGTACTGTGGAAACTGGAGGTTACTAAACAGCTAAATATTTTTACAATTTTGTAAAATTATCTTTATTTTTTAAAACATTTTAAAACAAATTTGTTTTTATATAATCACCAGACTTGTCAAAATACCACGGTGTATAGTATAAATGACCAATAACAGATCTATTTAGATTAATTCAAAGGATCATTTATATTGACCGTAATGTAGCCTAATGAATATCTTATACTTAAGGAATGACGTTTTAAACGAACCTACGCCCTCGCCTCTGTTAGATTCTCAAACCGGCTTCTCATTGCCCTCATTACCATATCGTGTTCCATTTTGAGCTGTTCGCGGGCACAGTAGCTGATTTACATAGCAGGGAGTTCAATAACGCTAAAATCAAAGTTAATTGGGAAAAATATTTGGATATAAGTTAATAACCCGTGCGAAGCTAAGCTACCCCACGATTTTCCGCTCCGTATAATTACGCGATTTACATGTTTGAATGAACCCACAGCGAGCATAAATTCAACTCGGATTATCTTATACAAGGTGTCCCATAAGTGGACGATCGAATAAAATAAGGTGGTGAGAGTGGAGAGAATCAGAATAACTGCATATGGGCTTATTCAATTGTTGCAGGTTGGAACAATATTTGTATTTTTTCCTGAAATCGCGCACTGTGTCCACTAAAAATTAATAGAAAAAGTTGCTTGTTTTTTTTGCTTCTTTCGCATTACGTTTCAGATCATGTAAATTACGAAAATATAGGTTTTTCAATTCCGTCAGTCTGTCCGTCTGTGTGTCTGTCGGTTTCTTGGTGCATTAACTAAAAATGTACAATGACACAGTCAAATTTGGTAGGTAGCTGACGCCACTGGCACCGAAGAAATGGTTAGACTTTCATTGAAAAATGTACATGGAATAGATAATAGAAAAACATTTGTTCGCTCAAATTTAAAATTTTCATTTTTCGAGACATTCTAAACCTATTAAAAAAATTGAAAATTTAAAACAGAAAAAGTTTTGAAATTTTTAAAATTTTGTATAAAATTGATGGAAAAAATTTGTTTTGCTCATATTTAAAATTTCCACGTTTCATGACATTCTAAACATATTTCAAAAAAGAAATTTGTTTTGAATATATAAGTTTCTTACCACTAAGGCCCGGTTTTTCAATGTCCAATAAAATATCTTAATTGTCAGATAAAATTTATCTGGCAGGTAAACTGTTTTTCAATATGCAGGTAAAATTTACAGGAGGATTAGGCTCACTATCTGAAAATACTTTTAGCAGCGAGTTGAAAGTGCCGGTTAAGAATTTATTCTACTGTTAGTGGTGCTAAAAACTAATGTTCGTTTTTGATTTGCGATTTATATTAAATATATTATTGCCAATAATGAATTATAATAACAATATTTTGGATATAAGTGATGATGACGATGAAATTATACAATTTATAGAGTATGAAAGGAGACCCTATGCCATAAGGGAACGAGAAAATAATTTTGAGAATTACGATAAACATTTTCGTATAAGATTTCGACTACATACGTAAAGAAACTGTTTTACATATCATTGAGATGATAGAGAAAGAAATTGAAACCATTACGCACATGCTGGGGTACTCAGAATTCACAACACATCATTTAAATACCCCACTTGCCTTATCCGTAGTATAGAAATACCATTTATAATACAGTTTCTTGCAGGAATCATTCAATTTCTCGAATCAATCAAGTTCTTTTAACACTTCGGTTTTATGCAGTAGGAATCTTTTTTCGTCCACTTAAAGTGGAACTTGCACCTCCTCTCTTTTTAAGCTCTCTATTGCAATTATTGCTGATACACAGACGTACAAAATCAAAAAGAGAACGTCAATCAACACGCTACACAACCCAATGAATTTTGAGGTTAAATTAGATAAACTGTC
This sequence comes from Stenurella melanura, assembly GCA_963583905.1. Classification (NCBI taxonomy): domain Eukaryota; kingdom Metazoa; phylum Arthropoda; class Insecta; order Coleoptera; family Cerambycidae; genus Stenurella; species Stenurella melanura. The sequence continues at coordinate 1,670,897 of OY757311.1, forward strand.
ACTGAGACATGCGCGCAATTCAAATTAAACCAATTGAAAGCAACTTCAGGTAGAGTCAGTAGAGCCAACATAGCTAAGAAATAATTGAACTGATTGATATGTAGCTGGCAGTTAAATTACTGTTGATAAACACTACCAGCTAAGCGTAACTAGCAGCTATCTACCAGGCACTTTTAACTGGACATTGAAAAACCGGCCATAAATAGAATAGATGATGGAAAAACACGTTTTCTTTAATTTTAAAATTTCCACGTTTCATTACATTCTAAACCTATTTCAACAAAACTGATTTTTGAAAATTAAAAAAAAAACAAAAATTTGAAAAATTTTCCCCCACCACTATACAGTAGATGATGAAAAAAAGTTATCAGGTTTTCTCTGAAATAATTGGGCTAACTATATGGCGATTATTATTCTCATGTCATTTCTTCACTAATAATTTTTTAGTCTCGTATGATTAAAGAGGGAAGTTCTGTGTAAATACCTTTACCAATTTTTTAACACGCTTTTCTTTGCTACACCTGTATCCATCAATGTAGCGGAATCTTTCAACGTAATTTTTACCCATTTCTAATTGTTGTATCATCATGGAAATTGGCAGTTGTGTGTAGCTCCAATGGAAATACAATATAGTATACTCAATATTATAATATGTTGAAAATGGCCGCCGCTCCAAGATCGCGGATTATCATTTTCTTTACAACCTCCTTGATATGGGTATCAAAGTAGAGGACTTGACAAGTAGAACAAATATGTCATCAAAACTTAAAAATTCAAAATGGCGGCGTCAACGTGGCAGATAGGTTTAATCAATTATTGTCGGACAAATTGGAATAAAACTAAAAAGAAGGAAATATATTTAAAAAAATTTAAAAAACACGATTTTAATAACAAACTGAAACTGTTCAAAATCCATTAAAATAATAATTAATATTTGACTGGCTACAGTCTCTTAATCTAAAAATATGGAATACTTAAACATTTTTACGGCGAATTGAAATTGGCTGCAAGAAATTATCGTTTTTTACTTTATTTGTATTTATCATTTATTTACAATTCTAGAACAAAATTCTTTTAGAAGAAGTATCTTTCATAGAAGCCAGATGTGTGCCGATTCGCTCCACTTTAAATCACATAGACTGACCGGCAAATAAAAAAAAAATATGGTATTGTAGCTAAAAAAATTCTACTTCATGCAATATAAGTTTGATCTCAAACAAAATTAATAATTAATAATAAAGTATGGAGAATGGTATCTAAATAATTCGGTTACGCCTTGAAAGGTAATAGTAGCGAAAAGTGCATCGTTCTCATTATAACACTAGCATCCAACATAGTCCCCTACGGCTAGGCAGATTAAATTAGTATCTACATGATCCCAACGATATGTGAATTCAGTTAAAGTGAACTTCATATTTCTAAGTCAAATAAAAAATTCCCGACAAAGGAGTGAACACGGCGCGAGAGGTGGCGAGACACCCAAGAAAAAGCTATAAAACTCGGCCATACAAGTGTCGAAGCCGACGTAGTTTATTGCGGCTCAGGACCGTACTTAAAGTTATTGTGCCGTGAGTTACAATCTAATTAATTTAATGTATGGTTGATAAATAAATAGTTATTTGTTACAGTGATAATGATAAATTTAAAAAATTATTCTGTTTTGCTTGTGTTAAGATAGGAATAATATTTTATATATTGGTGGAGCATTGATGAATTTTATTAGTCTAAATTAAAATTATACCAAATATTCCTTTGTCCTACCTGCCCTTTTATTAATAATCCTATCTTTATTATCCAGCGCCGAAGTGTTGCTTGACTAACTGACACTGCACCACTTTTTTCAGTTCCATATGTATTGATTCCACCGTTGGTACCTCATTTTCCATATACCTGCTATAAATTAAATCTCTTAACAATTTGACCATAGACGAATCTAATGCTCGTGCTGCTTCTTTATCCGATCTAACTTTTCGATTAGGTACCACATCCTTAATTATTCTATAGATAGACCGTTCTGAAATTTCTGTTAAGTAGGCCGTTTTTTCCACGGCTCTTTTTTCACCTTCACTTTCCTTTATATTTTTATAAAGGTGTAAAACTACCTTTTTAGTATGTTCGCATAAATATTGTCTAGAACTTTTCTCTGTAATTTGCGAGCCATTACCATTTCCCATATCTTCGTTAAATTATCTGCTGGTGCTAGGTTGAGGATCTTCCCAAGGCCTGAACATTATCACAATATTATTTTACCACAGCCACTAAAAAACGAAAAACACTCGAATATTTCACCATCCGCCGGAATTTTTTTACACAACTAAATAAAATACGCTAAAACAAAGAGCAATTTCACTTTTCTGTTAAAGTATTATACATTCTAGGCACTCACAATCAAAATAAAATGTAATCACTGAACCACACACTGTATTTTTGTATGAAGCACATAACCTATATATTCTAAATATAACACTCGTTCGAAATATCGCGGAGGACTGTGGTCCGTCTCTGCTTAATACATGTGCCGTTCTGCTTGCCCTTTTACAGCATTATGTATGTGTGTAAAAAATTAAGTAAACAGTAGTGACCGTTAGATCGTAAAATATTTTAGGAGTGAGTGGCGTATTATTAGAAATTATAACTGATACTGGCGAGTTTCCCTTAATTTCTTATTTTAATCCATGCCCCGCTCTATCCTAGTGGTAATAGGCGGCAAAGCTTTGAAATTTTTTATCTGACTTAGAAATATGAAGTTTACTTTAAAAATGAGAACAAAGACCTGATATTAATTAATTTACCTACCTTGCCTTTAATTTTTTTTTTCATTCTAATGAACTACATTTTCATAAAATCTCATTCAGTTTCTTGGAAACGCTTAGCCTTTGAAACGTTTTTCGTCCTTATGGCAAATAAGAATTTTTACTTGTTAGCATAACCAGAAGTCAGGTTATCGAAAGAATGCAAAGATTTCATTAATATTTTTACATATAGTTTTCCTTTTAGTTCTGATAGGTAGTTTTTCTTTCCGTTGTTTGCAAAATCCTATAAAGAATATGTTTCATTACTATAAGCAAACAAATAATAAATAATTCACTTTCAACTGTAACTTTTACAAAAAAAGAGTTGAGTTGAAAATGAAAGATAAAATGATTTTCTCCCACTTTGATTCTTATATTTCCAAGAAGATGAACAGGAACGGAGATACAACGTCATTCGCGTTTTTCAAGATGACGACCGGAGGCCAGTAGGTAGTCGCGAATGTTTGGTCTTAGACTTTACCCCCTTCCACTTTGAGTAAAAATATAAATTCGTGATTTTTTCAAAAACTAAATTCTAAATGCATTACACTAGTATACCTATGGTTATTTTGATGGGAAACGACCCCCCCCCCCCCATCACCTAATTTCAATTGATCGTCCACTTTTGTGACACCCTGTGCAATCCAACCAAAGGAAAATATATCCTGTTCATCATAAATTAAATTAATTGTAGGTGTCGGAGCAGTGGCAACTTTTTTGTGGTTAAAATTTCCATAAATTTTAAACGGCGATACATTCGATATTCCGAGAATAGTTTTAATTTTAAACAGTTAATGGACAAAAGAAGAAAAATAACTCTACACGTTTTTTATCTCTGTTTTGCATACGGAATGAGCTTAACAGTATTAAACGCTATAACACATTATACCATAAGAATGTGACTCCTTGTTGAGCCTCTTTTGTTTCTGTTTGCAAGCAACGATAAACCGTTCTTTGTGTTGCAGTTATTATTATTCAGTTTGCTGTAATTAATACTGATTATCAATTTGTTTGTGTACTAACGGACCCTAAGGGCATTTAGTTTTTTATTAACACGCTTTTAATAAATCAATCAATATTTTTTGCTTCAACTGAGCTTCCAGAACATTCTTTATACCGGGTGACAATGAGAACAGTCCTATTCTGATTTCTCGATTGTTTTTAGGAATAGAAATTTGATATATCGTAACATAATTTGCAATACAAAAAGAAATAGATTGGAATTCTTCAATGAAAAATACATTTCCGATCTAACAAGTGGTATCAACTTTTAATTATTAGACAGCACCCTGTATATGTTTTTACAAATTTGGACTGTTTATGAAACTCTCGTTACATCGAAGTATTACAAGCAGGGATTTCTTTTTAACATGCAATGATTTCTAAAAGTGAAAAGCTAAGTTGGAAACTTCAAGTCTGTGTTTTTAAATAATTTAGTTAGTAGGCAATGAGTATGATATGTTATTACCATTTTTATAGTAGCACTTAAGTTTAGTTTATTTTGTGTTAAGATATATTTTTTTAATGGAAATCACCTTTTTCTATTTATTTTAAAAATAATGTTTTTATAGATTTTTTTATTAAATATATAAACGTTTTGTCCCCATTTAAAGTTTACTCTTTATCTTCTTAAAGAGCTATGTGGATATTAGTGTGGCAATGAAGATTGTCAAATAAGAAATAGTTAAATTCATTTTAGAATCTTTAATTCCTAGCATAACCAGATTGTAGGTTCTGGATAGACTACAAAGATTGGGAATTAATATTTTAATAGATAGTTTTTATTTTTATTTTTCATAGATTACTTTTTTCTGCTATTTGCCAAATCCAATAAAGATTAGATTTCATTACAGTTATATGCAAAATAAAAATTAATAATTAAATTTAAAATACACACTTAGTGTTATGTAAAAATCAAAAGTTAATATAATATAAATTCACGTTAGATCGGAAACAAAGTTTTCCTAAGGTGTGGAAACTACAGTTTGTTGTATTACAATTTATATTACAAAATTTCGCAGCTATATTCCTACAAACAATCGAGAACGTAGAACTGAATTGATATCGTGGTCACCTGGTATGAAACAGATTTTATAACCTTTATTATTTTTATATTTCACAGTACCGTTATCTAGAAATAGATTCTTAGTAATTTGTATATGCATTTTTAATTAAAAGGACTTTAATTCTTTGAATCGTTTTACTTGCAGACGAGTAGTAATTAATAGCAACGCTATTAGAAAATAATAGTATAATCAATTTAATTTCAAATCACCGTAATATTAGTATCGAAAAGTATTTATGAGATAAATAAAAGTAGTCTTGCTATCAAAAGTAACACCTAGATCCTTAAATCTATCAATCTTTGTATGACTCTATCATTTGTTTTATACTCATTAATGAAAGTATTATGCCCACGTAAGTAGATTATACTTCTATACAAAAATCAATTGTCGAAGTTGACCATTTTCCATTTTCCTTCAACGAGTATCTGTCCAAGATGTAATCTGTCGCGTTAAATGGTACGTATTTGATTTATAATTTTAGTGTAATAAAGCTTCTCATAGCAATTTCTTGAATAGCCCATAATTCTCGGATATGCAGAATTATAAATTTTGGACAAGAAACACTCACAAATTTTATTGAAATAATATGGTGACAAACCTGCGTTTACAGATTCCTCTTATGATATAGTTTTCTTAAAATTATTTCTTAAAATTCATGCAATATTTTTATAGTGTACACTCTGTAACAAAGAATATTAGATTTAATCATAATTGGGACCACCATTAATCAATCTAAATTTACCTTATCTGTTAATCAGCATTTTAAGCGAATTGAAGGCTGCTTTAGATTAGTTATACATAGATTAAATAGTCATGTTACAAGTTCAATACGTACTTGAATTCGATAACTAATCGTGGTCTTCTCGACTAAGGCCAATTCACTGTCAAGATTGATCAAAATCAACCGAAGGCGATATGTCATTTCTTAAAATCAATTTAGAATATCAATTTGGTCATATTTTCCAAGAGGATACTCAAATTGTAGAAAAAAGGCGTTAATGCCACTCTGATTCTTTCAATCTGTTATACAGTATGTCCATGGATGAACTTAACTGTACCTGTAAACAATTTTATTTTCAGTTTTTCGAAAAAAAAAAGTGATTCTTCATAATTTCCTTGTATATAATATAAAAACAATTCACAATGCGAAATTTTGCTATACAGGATGCGCAAATAATATTGAAATGTAGATTTTCAAAATTGAAAATTTTTAAATCAAATAGAATACACATATTAAGAACACTTAGTATTACTGTTTTTAATTCAGATTTCTCTGACATATGTTTCGGTCTTTCGACCATTATTAAAGAGTTATAACAACTAACCTAAAAGTGACAACGTACAAAATATTTATATTATCATCTTTTAAGATTTGAAAAGAGTAAGTAACCTAATTAACATTTTGTAGCTTATTTCTAATATACCTGCAACTGAGAACATAATTTTAATTTCAATTTCTAAGAACACTTAATTTTAATCCGATGTCTATTATGGGATTATTTTGAAATTAAATTTGTGTATTTGTAACATTTTTCTGTTTATTTAAGGCCTTGATTTCTAGTATTTATAGCATGTCTAGCATATTTCCTGTATTGGCACTGTGCAAAAATTTAACACTACTATTGTTGAAAAACGAATTTTGTCTATAGAATACTCTGCGAAACCAGTTGGTTTTATGTTCCCGAAAATGGATTTTTTATGTTCATTTACTCTTACATCTAAACTTCGACCAGTCTGACCTACACATATGGCATCACATTGTCACAATTTATTTTGTATACTCCCGCTTTTTCTATATATTCAGTTTTTTCTGTATTATTAACAAAGCAGCCACCTAAGTTGTTATTATTTAAGGATATAGTATTAACTCCAAGTTTACTTAACCTATTATGTATTGAATTGCTAATGTGTTTACAAAATTAATACTATGCCATATTTTATTTTCTTTGGGTGTGTTATAGAAGGGTTTTCTTTGTTTATTCTTAGTTAATAGTAATTTATGGTCATAACTGTGAAAGGGTGACATGTTTATCTTCCAGGATTAATTACAATCTGTATGTGTGAGTGTGTTAGTAAAAGTGTGTTTTCTATAAATATAAATTTCTAGACCAGGAAATTTTCGTGTCAACGAAATATCTAGAAAGTTGAAAGATTGATCTTTTTCCATTTTTACAGTAGAAATGAACAAATAAATATAATTATAGTATACAAGAAATTATATTTTTGAAATAGCTGTTGAACTATTCTTAGGATAACTTTTAGTTGTCATTTTTTCTCGGTAAAAATTGACCAACGGCTCACCGCGTACTAATCCAAATGTACCGCGTTGTCTGGAGGTTATGACAAACACAAAAATCTCAATTGTATTAGGACCTTGACCTTCTTTCAATATCAGTCTTAAGTACCCTAATTAAATAATACAAGACAACCTTAAAAAACCGTCTCCAGTCTGGCCAGCAGTTAATGGCCATGTCTCTTAATACACATTTAACATTATTTATAAAATGCACAGGGTGATAGATAAATAGTTTCAAACAATTTCTGACTTCAGTCAAGGAAACAACAAAATACTAACAATAGGCAAACGCTATGTCATACAAAATAAATCTAACAGTATTCTTGAAAAGAAATCCACAACTTTACAGCATTTTATTATTATAGTGATATAAATGAGGAGTTATGCTATTTTTTAACCACTATAGTGGCGTACAGATACGAAAACAAGTAATCCTGTTATAACGATATTGACAACGTATTATTAATAAAACTCAAGAAGTTGACCTTCAATTATGCTCTTGTTTCATGGTATTTCATGGTAAAAGTATGTACGTAATGTTGGTTTAACTTCCTATGGCAAATTTAAAAGACAAGTGAAACCTTCTGAGACAAGAAAACTGCTTTTCCACCTTTCATTCGTTAATTAATTTTCTCTAAAACACCTTAATAATATTTACTATTATTTATATTTTCATCAAAGAAAAATTATTAATTTTCGTCTTCCTCTCCTGAAAAAATTATTTTCATTTATACATTATACAGAGTATCCCTGGATTATAGGATAATATCGCGGGAGCGTATAGATTAGGTTAAAATTAAACTAAATTTTTTCTTAAGATGTCTTTCGGAGCTATTCATTCTTAAAAGTTAAATTTTGAAAAAGTTTTTTGCTGATAGTTTGGAAATTACTTTATCGATTGCAATATTGGGAGGTGTCAATAGTACGTAAATATCTTTGGTTTAGAAGTATGGAGTTTTTTGTACCTTGTCTAGGAGGTCAGGGTGGACTACCTCTAATACTTTGTATCTAAATTTTGATATACATTAATTCTTGAAGCGTACAGCAGTATTTCTCTTGCACAATTTCCTAAAAAAAGATATTCTTATTTCATGTCAATAAAGCGTTTTCAAGAACAATTGAATTTCCTTATATCTTTTCAAAATTTAATATGTAAAGGTGAATAGCTCCGAAAAGGGGCGATCTAGAAAAAATATAGATACTTTTAATGTCATTTTGACCCAAATAATAAACTCCCAAAGTATTGCCCCATAATCTAATATACAGATCTTTCGAGTATATTAAATATTGCACTTTCTTAGAAAAAACGAAAGAAAATCAGCTTTTAAATGAGTTGCTCATAAATAAAAGACATATTTTATGGTATTTGGCAACTTTTGGCGCAAGATGTTCAGACGATGAAAATTAATCTTCTAAGAAAAAGCGTACCTCTACGATTTAAATAAATTAAAATATTTAAGTAATTCCCCTATACGCTTACAACACCCACAAAATGTTACGGTAAACATATTATGACTAATTACCATACAAGCTAAATAATCAGAAAGTATTAAGGATTATAAATGTTATAATTTACTGAAATAATCCTTAATCTTTGGTCTGATATTAAAGTTACTGGTCAAATTTATGACGGGTTTTTACCAATTCTACAAGTGTACAATGTGTACATATCAGTATGCAAATGTCCGTCAAACATCAGTAGATACTCGTGTTTTTGCATGAAATTAATTTAACGCTTTAATAGAGAATCGCAATAGTTTGCGAGATTGTTCTTTATAGCCGTAAATTGTAAGAAAACACCGAAATATTTCGTAACATCTTCATTATGAAGCAATTTTAACACGCCTTTGTATTGTGCATATGAATTATCTTATTAATTAACAGCTTACGTTTATTAATGAATCAGTAGTTAGATGTGGTAATTATGAAGGCACTGTCTTCTCTGCGATTGAGGAAATTGAACATTGTTTTCTACAAACAAATAATCACACCAACAAATAGGTAAGCTGGTGCATGGGATATAATACCTCATTATACGCGAAAAACAGGAATATATTCAATTAAGATATATTCTCTTTGTCGAGTAAAATAATGATGTTGTTCCGCAACGATGATTTAAGAATTTTACTAAACATAACTTTAGATTTTAGATGTTCTGATTTTCGTTAATTAACTGATAATACTAAAAAACAGATAAATAAAATTGGAAAAAATAAATAGCTGTCACGAGGAAAATTCTTAAATATCAAAAATATTGTTGGCGTCGGCGCCTACTAGGTTAGTATTTCTTATAATGAATTATGAGGCTGATTGTTAAATGCGATTTTCACGAAAACGGTGAATTTCTAAGACAAATGACCAGTATACCTTTTTGCGCCAAAATGAAATAGGTTTAGGATTTTTTAATAAAAGAAGCAAACATGTTGTGGGTAAGAAAGTTAAGAGTATATTTACACCTTAAACATTGCTTATGTGGCGCTCTCTAGGACCTATACGCAAAGAATGGGAGCAGATTTGAATGTCTCATCTCAAAAAACCCTATTCACCAATTTTCATAACAATATTTGAAAAACTTCAAAAGTTATGTAAGACAATTAAAAATATAATATTTATTTTAGCACCCTGTATTTCTGTTATTATCAACTTTTGTACTAAGGTAAGTTCAGCCATTTTGATATTAGAAATTCGCTGTTGCTCTATGGACCACTACTTACAGACCATCCTGTATAAGTAAATGCAAATTATTAATTTTGTCACGGAGTAATTAGATATTATGTATTTAATTATGTATTTAATCTTTAAACATATTTTCATTCACATTCTTACAATTCAGTATTTTCATGCCAACTAATTGTTCATGTCATGCTTAGGCTCTCTCTTAAAATAGTGGGTTAGTTAAATATAGGCAACTTGTTCAACTACTGCCAGACTCAGAAACAGAAAACTCAGAAGTAGAATAGGAGAGAAGATGATCACAGACAGAAACTAAAAAAAGCATCTCACTTCGTCGACTGCAGATGGACGTTCGGCGGGCGATCGGGTTGCGTGGTGGAACAAATCTGCATGCACCGGAATTGGCAGCAATGCCCACCTTACGCTGGCAAATCAATCAATCAATTAAAATTTTCTAATCTTGATAGGATTATGTCTTCCTTTAGTTTACGTATTACTCTTGCTACTGACTGACAGGTTATTAATAATATATGCTACCATGGAGGAGGAGGACGATCAAAAATATATTTTGAGTTTCTTAAGTATTTTCTTTATATTTTGTGTTAAACAGGATAGTTCCTTGAGACTTAAGGTGTGAGATAAACAAATTAAGGTAGCCATTCCCTAGAAAGAGACATCCGATAGGGAAATATTTATTATTTTTGCCCTAACTTTTTTTTCTTAGTACGTATATATTTAAGAAAACTATATGAGTACCTAGGTAAAACCATTTCAGTGGTTTGCAAAATAGCTGATTTAAAATTACGAAATAGGAAAATTAACATAATTTTTAAATTTAAATCTAGCTATTTTGCAATCCACTGAAATTATTAAGTGAAAATTCATAGTAATAGTTATGGCCAAGAATAATAAATATTTCCCTATTGGATGTCTGTTTCTAGGAAATGGCCACCTTAAACTAAATTTGGACTCTCAAAAAAATATTATATGAGAGACACCCTTATATGTTGCCAAAGAATATGTTGAAGTTTGTGAACGTTATTCACGAACACCTTGTATATAAGTAGATCAATAGACAGATGAATGCCTGTGTCACCATTCTGACACTCGGTATGTTAATAAAACAAGTAAAATGATTATACTGTCAACAAACATATCAACATCACGCTAGAAGCAGCGCAGCTATAGAAAATGCTAACATAATTACAATCACGTGGACGCTTCTTGGAAAACCGTATTATGATAAAACATTTAATTAAGACTAACTGTTTCATTTGACAACTTGAATTTAGTATTCATCAGGATGCAAATATAATTATAGCATCTTAGAAAGTATCTGTGGATATCAAAAATGTCAAGGAAGCTACATGAAACGATATTCATGCTTCGAAGTTTTACTTTCTGTGGATTTTTAAAATAATTTATACCTATTTCAAGGTAAACTAGCCGCGCCGAAGAATGAGTTTATTGACCATCACGCGACATCTCTGTGTAAGAACAAAAAGCAATTATCTCTAAATAATTAATTTACTTAAACGAAATCTGAAAGTAAATCAGATGACAAAGTCCCTCTTAGGTTGTAGAATTATTATGCAAGCTATTGCATAATTATTCTACAATGTATTGCATCTAGGTTGATGCGTGTAATAAATTTTAATAAGTAATCGACGGCATTAGTAGCAGGAAAGAAAAAAATACTCAAATATCTAAAAGTCAAATAATATTGACCTGCACAACACCCGGAATTTCGACTAACTGAATATTTACTTAAGAGCGTTTAGTTACAAACTAACTAACCAATAAATTCGCAAAACATTTTTCCACAAATACTCAACAAAAATTACATCACCACTTTGGTTCCAATTTGGCATTACCATGTACCACTTCTATATATAGAGAGAACGAAATGCTTCTTCCACCTATCACCACCGAGGAAGTAAATGAAGCTATTATTCACCTAAAAAATAAGAAATCAGTTGGATTCGATAACTTAACCGCAGATTTGTTAAAAGCCATAAGAGAGGATGTTGTTGATCAGTTAACATATTTATTTAATATCTCGATTGAACAGGGACATTTTCCCAATACATTAAAACTAGCTATTGTCATACCAGTTCACAAAAAAGGTGCTGGCGAAGACATTGAGAATTATAGGCAGATATCGCTATTAAGTGTCATATCAAAGCTGTTTGAAAGAATCATGTATAACAGAATAGTGTCATTCTGTGAAATAAACAAAATATTAACAACATCCCAACATGGATTTCGAGCTGGCAAATCCACTGAAACTGCATGTTGTCATCTGCTTGAACATGTATATAAATCTCTAGACACAGGCAAGTATGTTATTTCTCTTTTGTTTGAATTATCGCAAGCATTCGATACTATCGTTAAGAATTTACTAGGAAAAAAACTCAGCAGTATTGGTATCAGGGGGACTATACTGGCGTGGATAATATCGTATATGGAAAACAGGTCAACAAAAGTTAAAATAAATGGTTACAATTCCAACGAACATATTGTAAATATTGGGGTACCTCAAGGTTCAGTACTTGGACCACTTCTATTTTTACTGTACATTAACAACTTACCTAACTACCTAACAATGGGCAACGCAACCTTATTTGCAGATGACTTAACGGTTACTCTAAATGCGGGTAGCCTTGAGGAACTCCATGCACAAATAAACCTAACCATGCAAGAAATCAGCATATGGTCCCAAAGGGACAGACTGATACTAAATGACAGAAAAACAGTGTTTATCCATTTTCATATCCAAAAGCCTTTACCTCATGATGCGATCACATATGATGGGATTACTATCTCAAAAACCACCAAACTACTAGGCATTTATTTAGACTCTAAATTAACATGGAAGGAGCATATACATTATGTGTGTGGACAACTAAATAAAGCTTACTTCGCAATATTACAAATGAGAAATAGCCTAGATCAATCCGGTCTGCTGAACATTTATTATGCACTAGCATACTCCAACATATCTTACAACATAATATGATGGGGGAATGCTAAAGATAAAGATAGAGTCTTCATATGCCAAAAGCGATTGATAAGACTAATATATAAGCTTAACTATAACGAAAGCTGTAGAGAAATATTTAAAAAGGAAAAAATACTAACCATGCCCTCTATATTTATATACAAGTGCCTGATGTATGCTAGGAAAAATATGAGCTTATTCATTAAAAGGAATCAATGCCATACATATGACACGCGACATGTGGAACTGCTTGACATACCTAGACATAATACAACTAAATTTAAACACTCCCCTTATTATAATTGCATTACTCTATATAATAGTCTACCTGAAAACATAAGAAAAATAAAAATATACAAAAATTATAAAACCGAGACAAAAAACTTGCTACTCAAGGGCGGTTTTTATAGTATACAGGATTTTTTAAATAGGAAACTGAAAGGATTATAATATATGTTTAAAGGAAATTTGTTTGTTTTATTACGTTTGATCTATATAGTACAAATGCATGTGTAATATATAATATATGTGTGTCTATGTACTTTATGTGTAATATTCTTATATATATACATAATATTTTTTTATATTGTTTTTTATGTGTAATATTGTTTTATATTATTGTATAAAATTGTACCATTTGACTTGCCATATATACTATGTATCTGGAATGGTTAATAAATTACTATTACTATTACTACTATTACTATTATTACTTCCGACTATTTCCAATACGTTTAACAATAATCCTAAGGCCAAATCAAGTCAAATTAGTTAATAAACGAAGAACTGTTCAATACTGTCATTGAGCACCTGACATTTTCCCACACGTGTTACGTGAGCGGAAATAGCAGTTACAGTAAATGCATGTTAATGGTAACGTGTTCGATGACACTACAACGGACGTATTTTAGAATTTGTTACTTCGTATATTAGTCAGCCAATATGTACCTTAGACTTTTTAATATTCACGCTTTATCAGTTCACAGCAAGTAACCTTCCACTTAACGATGAAGGACTCAATAAAAATGGTAATCTCTCGTCGGAGTTTAGGTGCATATAATACCAACTTTGTCAATTACTTAGACTGAGATTATTCGCTGCTTGGGATCATCGTTTAGATAATGGAACTGAAAAACTTACTCAATAAACTTGAAAATGTAGTGCTATCAAAGTGGCAAACTGGCTCATATTACCCTCTTTCATTCTATACTAAATATGGGACCGTATGCTGGAAGAATATTTTTAATGCGTTGTATTTTGTCGATATTTCATCTGTTTAATTCTGATTAGTTCTGATAGAGATCAAAACAGAAATGATGAGTCAAATATGCTTTGGTAAAATATTGCTGAGTTGAATCGTTTAAGGCGTTGTAATAATCAATCATTACGATTTGCTAAAAGACTTTTTATTTTGTTTTTTATCACTAAATTTATTGCAACTAAAACGGTACTGCGGTTTTGACATTTAGCGTGAATTGCCGTAAGACATTTGAAAATGGCACGCCAAGTATTGAAACCGGAGTAGTTAGAATAAATTTAGCGATAAGAGCAAAATAAAAAATGTTGAGAGAGTTCGGTCGGCGACGGAGGCAGACGCGTTTTTAAGTGCCTCCTACAAAATCTCGAATGAAATCGTTTAAAACTGTGAGAAATCCTGCGAAATTGTGTTGATTTAAAGCGTGGAATTCTTCATTCATTGATATTTGATATATGATTAAAAGCGTATACTTGAAAAATATAAAAACATCTGGTAATATAACTCTGCTAAAAGAAAGTAAACACGTGCAATCGAACCAGTGCTAGCTGGAAAGGGGGGTCATGTCATAAACTCATAAATTACTCTACAACTACAAACTATCACGCACCAGTGACAGATATATGAAGTGAAGTGCAAGAAATCAACCCAAGAAGGGACGATAAGTCAGCAATCACAAACCAGGCGATTATAGGAAGTTAAGCTTTATTATTGACTTAATTTATTATTAATTTATTAGCTTTATTAATTTTATTAACTCAATTTATCAACTCAAAATCTAATTTTAAATAGTTGAAATTCGGACGGAAATCAAGGATTTAGCCCGCAGCCGATATTGGTCGCCCTTTTTTCATTGTTTATGAAATCCTAAGCAATAGTTCTTTGTAACAAAATTTCAGATCGTATCAATTTCCAAGCCAAAATCTAAGTACACTCAGGTATAGTGCTCTCAAAGTGGTAGAACAGCATTTGGGACAAATTTAATTTGTATCGTGATAATTTATGAGCAAAAATAGAAATTTGCTTATATGCAAAAAACATTCTAATTTATTTCAGGAATCAAAAGTATAAAAAAATATTATATCAGTTTAAAATAATCCTGATACATTATGCATTTATTGGCACTTATTATTCAAGCAAACACTATCAAATAGTTAGATCAAGTTACATAAAACTTACATAAACAGTCATATTTATAAAGCCGTATCAAAAGTTATTATTAATTCGGTAAATTATTATCTTATTACTGTTCTGATTAAAACACTTCTTAGAATATTAATAAATTTGTTTCGTAATGTATTGAGGTCTTCTTCAAATACCACTAGTTCTCATTGCGTAACCAGCCACCGTACGGTTATCTTCACTATTAGACTTTTTATTTGACGCGTAAAGGTAAATTAACTTATATGCCGTTGCAAAATTTTGACCTACTAACGATAGGGCGTCCACATATATTGAAATACTAAATATCAGTGTCCTACGAAATTTAAATAACCATTTGAAAAATGAAATGATCAATACCAATTTAATTGTAAATCTTCGTTTAATTAGTGGTATCTTACGTCATGGTCCGAAATGTAGCCTAGTATCCATATATCGATAAATATCCATTAATGTTAAGTATGGCAATAAATAACTTGAACTATACCTTATTATAAAAATATAAAGTATATTTTAATATGGTTTAGTCAAGAATTATTGTTATTGTTGAAATAAATTTTGTATTTAAGAATCTACCTTGAATGAATTAAATCAAAGGAATGTTTTGCTTGAGCTGAGATTAACAAATACTAACAATTTTAAATAAACAAAAAGAGGGAGTACCAAAATATTGCCAGCAGGAGAAATTGAGGTAAAGTTTAAAAAAGTCCAATATGTCCCAATATTTTTTAGAATAGGACTCTATTCTTCTCGTAGTATTAAAAGTATCTGTCAACCCCACAGGACAAATAGTATTCCTGGATCCAGAACAAACATTTTTAAAATAGAATAGTGTTCTATTAATCTTTAATACTGTTAAAAATTACAAAAATGATTTCGTAAAACTTACAAATAAATAACACAGGCGTAGGCATATGCCTATAAATACAAATACAATTATAAAACATATAAGCAGAAAAATGGGAAACACAAAAAACACATTTATAACTTTGTGTATTCCAAAAATGTAAAACAAAAATTATGTTCTGTGAACAAGAGAAAATTAAGGTACATAATTCGTCTATACTTTCAAAATAATTTGAGTGTTGGTAGAATTTTAATTATTTTTAAAGTGACTTGTTTGCATATGGTTACAGCAAAACATATTTTTTATAGGATTTCGCAACCAGTAGCATAGTAATCTATTAGAAATAAAAAGAAAATCTATCTATGGGAATAATAATTTTCAATATTTTGCATTCTTTTAATAACCTAAATTCTGATTGTGATAGAAATATTAAAATTAATTTATGTACAAAATGCCCATCTATTCAATGAAAAATGAAAATCTAATTAAAACATTCTAATTTTTGCATTTCTATGACAACCCACATCTGGTTGTGCTATAGAGAACAAAATACTCCAAACTGACTTTCATTACAAAACCTGCCCAAACTATAATATTCAAAGGAACTCACATTGAAGTATTATCTCTCATTTTATCTCTTAGAAACGTTTAGTCTTCGAAATGTATTTCGCTCTTGTTACAAGGTCGTCAGAAAGACACAAAGCCGTTCTGAAGAAGTTTCAAATCAGAACCAAGACAAGAGTTTCAAAATGTTTCATACAGAGGAAGTTTTGCAAAAAACAAGTCATTTAATCTCACCACACCAACATGGTTTATGGAGGGACGCTCCACCGTAACAAATTTAGCAATATTCTTCCAATATGTGGCTAATACACTCGATTACCATGGCCAGGTAGACGTAATATACACCAACTTTGCTAAAGCATTTGATCGCATCGATCACGGAATAATTTGAACCAAGCTAAATAACTTTAGATTACATGAATCACTTATAACACTGATTAAATCTTACTTGACTAACAGTTCAGTATGTACCTTACAACGGGTTCGACTCTAAACAATTTATTGCTACTTCCGGAGTACTCCAAGGATCCAACCTTGGCCCATGATTATTCTCGCTCTTCATTCATGACCTTGTACAGATCATCGATTGCGAAAAGGTGCTATTTACTGACGATCTAAAAACCTACCATACCATAGAGAATAATGAAGACTGCTTATTTATTCAGAATCAGTTGAGAAAGATTGAAGTTTAGTGTAACGAAAATAGTCTTCATTTAAACACTCAGTAATTTAAAAGCTTAACTTTTACACTAAAGAAACATTACTCTGAATGAGCTACTCTCATCACCTGTTGTTAAATTCATTTAGTTTTCAATCGCTTCATCTAAGAAGAGTGTTATTTGCAGTAGGATTTATTTACAAACTTTTGCATAATAAAATTGATTGCATAGGCCTTGTTAACGAAATAATATTTTGAGTTCCGCGATTATCCTCAAGAGTCTCGACTACTTTTTACTTACCTATCTCTAGAACTAATATATTGTCACGATCACCTGCAATAGTGTTAATGGCGCTGCTATGTACTGTGATATACATCATAATAACTTAAGCGAGCCGACGCGACGAGACCATATCAACCTCATTTAACATTCATGTATATCCTTACTTAGCTTAAATTAGTTAACTTAATTTGATCCATTTTTGTTATTTTATTATTTTTGACATGCTTTTTATTTGCTTACATATATATATTTTTCTCTCTTCTTTTGTATCTTCTTTTCTTTCTATTCATCTGTCTTGATCCTAATTAATTCGTCTTAATATATCAACTTAATTTAAATAGCTTTAACTTAGTTTATACAACTTAAAATTTTGTCCTGTAATTGGATTACTTTGTATCCTGTTCGGCATGAAGTATTTATTATTATTACTTATTATTTAAAACATCGGCTCCACTAGTAGATCGAGAATTTTATTTATTTTTATCTGTGAATATTTTGTCTGCCAAATATTTGACAACTAATGCAAAAGTTGATTTTTATGAAAATATTTAAAACTTTTAACCAATCAATTTATAGTTATTTTTCTAGAGGTGGCTAAACATCCAATAAAGAATAAGAAAACGTGAATATATAAATGTTTATAGACAGTTGCTAATAGTTTATTTAGAAATCAATGAAATTAAATTCAAAGAGGGAATATAATTCTGCAAATTACTGCGTAGTAAAATTAATTAATATCTTGTGGAATAGTTAATCATAATCGAGTGCTATATTTATAATCTTGAAAAAGAAAGTAAAATGTTTCAATTAAACTACAAATTTCCCAGTACCTTCTTCACGTCTGTCTACTAAAACTAAATAATATTCTGTTGTTTACATTATAATTTCGAATCCTAAACTATAGTTTTAAGAAATGTATGTATTTCTGCCAGTTTGTAGGTCTATTCATAATCACGCATTGCAAAATTTGACACATTTACCAAAATAATATAGCAATAATGGCTCGTGTTTTTTGCCAATGTCTTCATGATTCTATCGCCTATTGTATTCTCCTGATGGTGTCTGCTGCTTGCCTATTCGTCTCTCTGTTTGTCTGTCCATTTGTCCATCCGGCGATCGCCCTTTGTTTATCCAGGATACCATCAAAGTGTGCATGGTTTGATAACATTTTAAATTGAATAGGTGCATCCAATTAAGGAGTGAATGTAGTACCACTAATTGAAGAGGTTAATGAGTTTATTCAGACAATAAGAAGATTTGCAAGATTTCTTCTAAGAATAAATATCTGCAAAGGTATTTACATAAAACCTCTTTACGTCTGTTTATTAATCAATTTTTTAAACTAAATTGTATATCAGGTACGTTTCGTATAAAATCAATTATTATTCGTATTAATAATAAACACTATAATTCTCCATCGACTTTTAATTAGTTATTTTTTACGGTAACCACCCTGTGACCATTAAAAACATATCGCATTGCACTCTTGACAGTTGTGTTACCTATGTGCCAAAAATTACTGCTCTGTCATATATTTTTCAGCAGATTTCTTCCATGACATAATAACTACATGCTATTGTGATCTATCACAATTTTCCATTAACAATTTTTTGAGGGTGTCCACTCTGTATATTTTCACTAATTTTATCTTAACTTTTCTTTGGCAAAAGGTACGAGATATTATTTTTTTCCATAAAATAATATTATAGATATAACACCAATAGGCGGGACAGATAGACATATTGGCAGATATGAAATACCTTAATTTTCGTTATCTTCATAGTCGAAAACATGAAAATCATGAAATCATGGCCTATGCAATCAATTTTATTCTGTAAAAGTTTGTAAATAAATCCTACTGCAAATAACGCTCTTTTTAGATGAAGCGATTGAAAACTCAATGAATTTAACAACAAGTGCTGAGAGTAGCCCCTTTTGGGGTGCACTCCTGTGATTTTATATTAAAAGAATTTGAGAAACTTCCTCTGAACACTTTCAACGGTCAGTTCATGTACATTATAAAACGGGTGCCAGATTAAGGAACCGTATTCTAACTTTGATCTGACATAAGCAAAATAAAGTACTTTTAACGCAGTGGGATCGTGAAAATTGCAACAGTTTCGTATTATAAAACCTAACATTCTTAATGCGCAGGTTGTCGTCTGGTTAATATGGTCAGTGAATGACAGTTTTCAGTCAAACACCATACCAAGATCTTTTATGGATTCACATCGGCTTAAGTTTGAGGACTTTAGCTGATAAGTAAATTTAGGTAATGTTTTTTTAGTGTAAAAATTAAGCTTTTACATTTTTGAGTGTTTAAATGAAGATTATTTTCGTCACACCAATCTTCAATCTTTCTCAACTGGTTCTGAATAAATAAGCAGTCTTCATCATTCTCTATGGTATGGTAGATTTTTAGATCGTCAGCAAATAGCACCTTCTCACAATCGATGATCTGTACAAGATCATTAATAAAAAGCAAGAATAATAACGGGCCAGTTGGATCCTTGGGGTACACCGGAAGTAGCAATAAATTGTTTAGAGTCGAACTCGTAGTAAGAAATACACGAAACATTCATACATAATTTTTTTCTTCAAAGTGAAATTCGACACGAAAAATGGCGCCTATTCCAGTCTGGAATAAGAAATTCTTAAATTTGGACCTCAAAATCGAGATAAGTGACCAAAAAAAATCCTGGAGCACATTTTCGTGGAAAAATGTTAATATTTAAATTGTTTCTGAACTGGAACTTTTCATGACACGTATTTCTGTCTGGAATATGGAATTCCTCAATTTATACCTCAAAATCATGATCAGCGACTAAAAAAATCCCCTAGAGGACATTTTCAGTAATTACTGCTGTCTTCTGAAAAAAATACAATATTTAGAGCTAAATATTGAAAAAAAGTGAAAGAAACCGTTTTTAATAAAACAAAAAAATGTCTTATCTTATACTATTTTAAGGTAGGTACATAAAAATATCAGTACTTAGCTCTACGATGAGTTGCCCAAAAATACTCGATAAACAAATTTTAGATTAAAGAGCATTTTGAGTAGTTTAAAAGAATTTTAACTTCCCTCGCATACCGAAGGGAAGTATTGTCCGAGATTTTTTCGGATTTTGACGTTTTAGAACACGTAGATTACGAAAATATAGGTTTTTCAATTCCGTCGGTCTGTCTGTCTGTCTGTGTCTGTCTGTTGGTGCATTAACTAAAAAAATTACTTCACGCTGAGCAGTCAAATTTGGTAGATAGTTGACGCTACTGTCAGCGAAGAAATGGTAAAAATTTCACTGGAAAATATACAGGGTGGCCCGTCTAAAGGGAATAAATAATAAAACAAAAATTTTTTACTCAAATTTAAAATTTCCACGTTTCAGAACACGCTAAACCTATTTCAGAAAAAAAAAATTCAAAATTTTCTTCACCAACATTTTTGAAAATTTTTTTCTTTGTTCAAATTTAAAATTTCCACGTTTCATGGAATTCTAAACCTATTTAAAAAAAAAAATTTTTGAATTTTTTTTACCAACATTTTTGAAACATTTTTTACCACTAAAATAGAAGAAACTTCTTTTACAATTTTTGAAAAAATTTTACCACTAAAAGAGATGGAAATTTTTTTTCTTTGTTCAAATTTAAAATTTCCACGTTTCCATGGTATTCTAAACCTATTTCAACAAAAAAAAATTTAAAATTATTTTTGAAAAATTTAAATTTTTTTTTTGAAAAAAGTTTTCGTCTAATTATCACTACTATAGAATAGATGAAAAATTTCTTTTGCCCAAATTTAAATTTTCCACGTTTCATGACATTCCAAACCTATTTCGGAAAAAAAATTTGCAACATTTTTTTACCATTTTGGAAAAAAATTTACCACTAAAATAGATGGAATTTTTTTTTATTTGCTCTAATTTAAAATTTTCACGTTTCATGGCATTCTAAACCTATTTAAAAAATATATAATTTTTAAATTTGTAAACATTTTTTATCACTAATAGAATAGAAGGAAACTTTCCTTTTTGTTCAAATTTACTACTACTTCAGAAGAAAATTTTTTTACCAACATTTTTGAAGAATTTAAAAAAAAATGAAATTTTTTAACCACCACTATACTTCCACTCCATTACGTGAATGTGGGATTGAAAATGTGACAGATGGCAATAATATTTAGCATATGCACCTATTATACTTTTATTGAAAAATGTACAGGGTGGTCATCCCAAGAAATAATTCAGTCATGGTGGACATTTGTAAAGGTATTTGCACAAGTCTTCCATATTTGGCACCTGTTATTTAGTATTGAACTTTTGCTGTTGGATGAGAAATCTGTATATTTTTTTAACCAAAAGTTATCAGGTTTTCTTTGTAATAATAGCAATAACTATATTCCGATTATTATTCTTAATGTCATTTCCTAATTAATAATTTTTTAGAGTGACCGCCATAAATAACGAGGGAAGTTCTGTGTAAATACCTTTACCGATTTTTTAATTTAAATTTTACCACACTTATTGTTTATAATTATAAGAGTATGTTTTTCAAAAACATCATCCAAATCTCCACTCTACCAGCTAATTCATTAAAATAAACAAGAATTACTGAACGCTATGGGTTTTATTCTTTTTTGCAATTGTATAATTACATATAAGAGTTTAAACCTACCCAGTTTTGAAATATTTATCTCCAACAATTTGATGTGCCGATTCGACCAATAGAACCTGTGTAAAAAAAAGTGTAAACCAAAGAAGATGTCTTTTTCCGAAGAAAAAGAGGATGGCTTCCGAGTCGCGGATAAAATAACGAATTCATTTCTATATTCTCCAGAATAAACGTCTTCCACTATATGGATAAGTTTTTAGTACAATAGTATTAAATTATATTAAAACATTTTACTATGGTCATATAAACTCCTTACTCTCCTACGGAATTCTCTGCTGGGGTAACTGTTCTGGGATAGGAAAAGTGTTTTTACTTCAGAAACGAATAATAAGAAGTATACTCCATCTCACCACCTTAACTTCGTGTAGGCCATATTTCGAGCAGAATGGAGTTCTCACAGTTTACGCACTTTATATTTTGCAGTGTGTGTGCTACGTTAGGAAAAATATCGGATTGTTTCCAAAATGTAGTGAGATAAATATGTACCACACACGAGCAGCCAACAAATTATATGTTCCGCCAAGTAGGCTGGTGCAGGTTAGCAAGGGTCCTTATATAACGTCAATTAGACTATATAATCATCTCCCCCAGAGAATTAAAGACACAAGCAGCTTTGAACAATTTAAAAGTAAAGTTAAGGACTTACTAAAAAAACCAAGTCCTTACTCTCTTAGCGAGTATTTTAATTTTAGATATGTCTAAGTTTGTCGTCGTATCACTATAATTATTGTATTTTATAAATGTTATTTATTGACTATGTTGTGTAACTGTCCTCCCTCAATATCTTTATTAGGTAATTAAACTTTAGCAATGCCAATACTGTATTAACAGTCTAATGGAAATAAAGATTATTATTATTATTATTATTATTATTCAATTATGGACAGGATGTGGCAGAGATAATCGTCATTTAAATCTCAAATTTCAACTTATTTTATTTGAAATCAAGCAATTTAAAAAAGTGTGTAAAACTCTCAGTCTAAAACCCTCAATGTTACCAATAAACTTCAAAATCTGCAATTGTGCGAGCAAGTTAAGAAGAGTTCAACAATATCAAATATTTAGCAAGTAATTTAAGGTAGGCGTGAGTTAGAACAACCACCGCCACTGCAACTTTGATATATATTAATTAAAGTCATTATAAAGAAACATTCTTAAGTACCACTACACCCAAGTATACAATTACTCGAATATACAGTCTATGATATTTTAATATATACCCATTACATTCTGACCAGCAGGCCAGAAAACATCGAGGTGGCTGCACACAAACTAAAATGGAAAGTAGGCTCATGTCCATCATTTACCACATTATTGGCTTCACAACAGCTGTCGAGACGAAATCCACTTATATAGGACGAAAGCGAATAGGTATTTCGATTGGCATGGAGGTGGCAGGCCGCTGGGTTGCCAGTAACACCAACAACCTACCTTCAGCTACAGACGAAGTAAAAATATCTAAATATATAAGTATAAGTAGAGTCACCTAGCGACTAGTTTAACAGTTGATTACAAGAAGTGAGTCGGGCAGGTGAAAGTGATTTCAGTTTGACTTCTACAGGAGGACCGCTTACAAAGAACACCTGGACGCATGCGCAGTGCAAAAAAGGACGTGGTATAAATAAAACTCTCGCCTGTATTCATTTCTTGGCTAGTGCTTGAACTTTCAGCATGGCTGACAAAAGACTTTGGCTGTGTTGTTTTTTACTACTTGGGATAGGTGAGTTTTTGCAAATTTTCTGGGACTAGACGCGATAAAGTAATTGGTGGAGGTGTGGTTGTTTTCGGACAGCAGGAAAAGTGTTTCATAGAGTTATTTACATTTCAAATTGCGAAAGGAGAAAATCACACGTCACTCTGCAGACTTTCTAAAAAATGTCTGTGGTGGAGGAACGGTTACAATATATGTTTTTTAGTGATAATTATTAATCCACCATATGTGCACATCACTAGCTTTTCTTTTTTGAAACTTAAATTCGTTTATTATTTTATTTTATCTCATGGTAATTAATCGTTTAGTGTGTGCTTTCAAATCTACCTAATACATAATTCAGTTCATATAATAAACTGTTTACTACGTGAAAGGATATGCAGTTAGATATTTTTACAACTATCGTTAAGGAAGTTGCTTATTAATATTTAATGTACTAAAGTTACTGTTATTTTCTATTCCTGCCGGTGTGCTTACAGGAAAACTTGAATATCATTAGTTGCCGCTATTGTAAAGGAACAAAGCGTCCGTTTTTATTCGATTTTAATGGGCAATGTTCCGACACTTCGTAATTAAGCCGTTATCTAACGAAATATTGCATTCGTCATACTTTTTCTTTAATTCGACTGTTATGAAAAACATTAATAATTACGTAATAAAAATATGCGTACTAAGATAGTAGCACAGTACGAAAAAACTTACTCTTTAGATTGTAAATTTGTTTTGTATTCTACAATGAGTACAACAAAAGTTGCACTTTTATACAATAAAACCAAATTAAATAAAACGCTTTCCTAAAATTCCATCTAAATCCAGCTTTTCCCAGGGAAAGCAAATAATATCTGGTATTATTTCTTATAGTACAAGAGCAAACGTGAATTTACAGCTAAAGCACATTATTAATTTTATTCCTTAGAGCATGGAAGACAACGAAAGTGATATGAGAAATATTCTTAGTGGTGGAAGGTTCACTAAATACCTCAGTTCTTTTACAATTAGTGCAAGCATTTGTATCGGCCGAATGTATTTTTTATAAATTACCCACGACTTAGTGAATACCAACATACAATCTGCATACATCCCAGTTAGTGGAAGTACACAAACAGATTTTCTAAACCTGTAAGCTAAGTCACAGGGCAGGTCAAAAAAGTATTGAGCTATTTTGTTAGTTACCTCTTAGTTATTATAAAACTACAATCGGCATACATTCTGGTTTGAAGATTTTCAAAGGCAGGCATACTTGCCGGCTAGTGGAGATTTTTACTGAACCTGCAAGATGTCTGCTTTTATGCTTATTTTTTAAATTAATTTAATTTATAAATTAAGTTTGCATCACAAAGGAAAATTCTCATATCAGTTTTATTGCCTGCCATCCTCTAGCTGATACAAATGTGTCAGGTATTTACACGTTACACTATTAAACTCTCAAGAAAAATTATATCTTCTACTGAACGACGTCTTCGTTGTTAGTGTCAGATACTTGTGTCGATTATATCATCTGTATTGTCGTCAGCCTGTCAGCATTTGAAGATAGTTTCTTATCAAGGTTTCTGAAGATTATATTCTTATTTTTTCCGGCCTTAAACTCTTTGCAATGCTGTCGTCCATCTTTTATTCTCCTTTTCCAAGCTGTCCTGTCTCTTTGGTTTTTATTTTTTAAGATTTTATTACCAGCGTAGAGTCAAAAAACTATGCACTTCTGGTCTATAGTAGATGAAAAAATCACTTTTACTTTTATTTTGCCGTTGTTCCGGTCTTAGAAACCAAAATCTGGCAACCTCACAAAGCAGCCAAAAAAATTCTTGTTTATAATACATTGCACTTTCTAAATGGATCGGCATAACAAAGCGTTCTAAAGTGCCTCGTTTTTATTTAAGTCGGCTACTCAACCTTCAATTTTCGTAATTAACTACAAAGACAAGTTTCTGTACACCACTCCTACCTAATACATTTCGTATATGCTGCCAAGGATGCAGTTTTTATATCTAATCGAGAATTAGCATATATTTGAATTTTTCTACTTCTTTTTTTTTTCGGAATGCAGTTTGGACTTCCATTAAAATGTCAACATTTATAATCTGAGAATGTTTCATGAAGGTTTCTCGAGAAGTCAATTTACAATTCCAGTGTAAATAATTATGCGGATTCAAGGTTAACCATAGTTCTCTTACGAGCAGCCGCAAACGCGTACTTTATTAACATCAAACACTAGTTGTTTATCGATGCATCTTTTTCTGAAACAACTCAAAATGTCTTTAAACTGTTGCGAACGGTGCAGATATTAAATACAGTCCAGCACTTGACCTTTCTTCTTTTGTTACTTGATGTGGCTTTACTAAGAACAAGAATGTGTATAAATTATTTGAAGGCTTGGCAAGGTGATACGGGGTGAGGTCTTTGAATCGAAATACCTCCTTTTGTTTTATGTGGCGCCAGGTATATTGCTAAATATCCATGTTGATTAATTTCGTTTGTTATCAAACACTAAAAATACAAATTCCTTTGGTAAAGTTGTTTAATTTCTATTAATGACTTACATAAACGATATTGTTTTTCCACACTTCTTAAACCTGTTCTACATCGCATTGAACAACATTACTTTCGATTGACCTAGATTTCTTTATTATTTTCCAGTAGTTTTGATAGTCCAGTGCATTTTGATGAAGAAGGCGTGTTATTACGGAAATACATTGAACTTAAACGATTTGCACACAACCTATTGGCGGAGTAAAAAAAAAATAAATTGATATACATAGTTTTGTAACAGAAATATTATGAATTTATACCTGCAATTTTTATAGAAACAATTTAGTTTCTTTGAACAGCGCTTATTTGGGTAAAAAAAGTCAATATCTCCGGTTCTAGAGGTCCGATAGGACAAAAGCAAAAACCAACATCTTCGTAATAAGTAAGATTGAAACAAATCTGCGTTTCGGGTCATTGGAGTACGTACATAACACTAAATAGAATAAACTCGCTGAAATGTGTTTTGTTTGTTTTTATTTTAACGCCCAGGGACGTTCGGAGCTCCGATCGACTTAACATTTTTGTTGAGAACAAAACACCCTGAAATTTTGGTACCCAAATATTAAACCCTGTGGACACAAATGAATTTGTTATCTAAAATTTTTGAATTGTCGCATTATATGCCATATGTCCAAAAGGGACCTTATTTTTTTTTTAATGTAGACCTCGATACCAGCTTTCCGATGATATTAAATAAAGTTTTTTTTAAGTAATTTTGGCCACTTTTTTTGCATTTATTTATAAATAAAATGCTAAAAGTTAAATATCTCGAGTTTGGATAGACGAAAATTAACATTTTATTTTTAAATTAAAGTTGCGAGAACTTCTCTTTCTTTTCTGACAAAAATGTTTCATATTTTTTTTCAAAATGGCCGAAAGAGTCTATTTGTTGTTATTTGGTTTATAAATAAATGCAAACAGTGGCTCAAATGACTTTAAACACATTTTTTTAATGTCATCGGAAATCACCGAGATCTTCATTTTAAAAAAAAATATTCATTTTCGACTTAAAACTATTGGCGGGCAATTCAAAATTTTGATAACAAATTTATTTGCCGATCGAAACTCCCAACGTCCATGGGCGATAAAATTTAAAAAAAAACGCTTTATAGTCAGCTTCAGATTCAATTTTGTATGTTATGCACGTACTCAAATGACCCAAAATTTTAATTATGAAGATTATGGTATTTAGTTTGTCCCGATCGGACCTGTAAAACCGGAGATATTCACCTTTTCACCTAGCAAGGTTCCCGCCAACATTGGATTTTGAATTCCCTGACTTTCCCTGACTTTCCAAGAACAAAATTTTAATTCTCCATGACCAAAATATGAAAATATAGTACATTCTCATAAAACTTGTATATAAGTGGATATTGATGTAACGGATGCGTGGAAAAAATATGGGAAACCATTAAAGTAATTTTTGTCGTCATTTTCTTTATAGGAATTCATTTTAAATAATGAATAGTTAAAATTACACCTAAATTTTTTAAGCAAAATATATAAAGTTTAAATTTTATACGTAATCTTTGGACAGTAGAAAATCAATTCAAAATATTTTATGTAACGAGTGAAATTTTATTGAAGTTTCTTGGATTTCCTGACTGTACCAGGTTTTTTCAGGTTAACGGGAACCCTGCTAAATAAGCGCTGTTTACTAATTTGTTTATAAACAAAAGCATTAGGTTTTCGAAGTCCAAAACTCGAATATATATATAATATATACTCCTGGTGATACCCCAGAAGGTATGAAATAATAATTTTGCTGTTACAAAACTGTGTATATCCCATCGTATTTTTTGTCTTTCTTTACTCCACTATTTTATAGTGTACTTTAAAAGTGACCATTAAAAACCATTAAAAAAGCATACAAACTGGAAAAAGTCAAAATTTCATTTTTCTAAATGAACCTACAGTAACAATTCAAGTGATAACACTCAAATTTAAACAGAGGTTTTCAAGGACACTAATTACAATTTTGATATAATTTCAATTTCAAAATGGCTGACCTAAACATCGGAATCATGCAATAAAGGACACACCCGCCCTACAGCTCACAATCTTTAACGGATTCACATGAACTTTTTTTGGCCGTTCTTTTACCTCGTTGCCAATACATATTTATTGACAAAACATGGTGATATAGAGGTCAAATTTTAATGTGTATATAAATATGTAAATTTTTCCTGAGGCAATGTCTGTAAAGTATCAACATTTGAAGGGGTAAATGTAGCAAACGGGAAACTTTTTTGTCTTTCGTAATAGATAACATATACATTGGGAAGAAATAAAGATAAAAAACAGCGGGGAGCGCGGGGGGCGCGCACATGATACTCATGATACCCCGACACTTTTTATGCCGAAAATAAGTCTGCAGTAAACTTTTTCTATATCTATCAAGAGTTATTTTATCTTGAGAAATTGGCTCGTACTCGAACAATGATTTCAAAATATTCCCAGAAAGTACTTTTTCCGTTATAACTTTAATTGAGAGTTCTAATTGAAAGCTACATTTGAGAATTTGTTCAGATTTAGAAATTAGAGGAAGCTGGGAGACGTTGATACCGAAGGGTTAAAATTATAGGGTCCCAAAACAATTTTGTTGCATTTTAGATGACCTACCCAGCAACACCCTACTCGATGGGGTAAGTTTCTTTGGGGTCTTTGTTCATTCTATGAGAGGGGCGTCAATAATCTTCGTAACTGTTTTTTGAGGTCATCTCAATTTACGTCGTATGCCAAATTTCATTTCAATGGGGATAAAAATGAGAGAATGGGCTATCATATACAGACAAATGAAAGGGCGTACGTACAGACAGACGGACATAGCGAAACTATAAGGGTTCCTACTGAACCCCAAAGATGCGGGGTGTGGACTTTTCATTTTACCGACGATATTGTTCTTGAATTTAGTAATTTTATAAATGTAGTTTTTATCATAAAGGCTTTAAAATCGTGGTGACTGGCACACTTGACGGCGAGAATATTACTTAAAGTACTGTCCGCCTCTTAAGACATAGCAAATGTCGGCACTTTTACGCGATATCGTGTTATATGCTGTTTAAACAATAAAATAATAATAATAAATATAGGCTTCGAAAGAAGGGATCTTTAACTACAATGTCCTTGTATTGAAAACAATGTAATTCAAATTCAAATAAAACTTATAACTGTTGAATAATTGAAAAATGTATCTCATAGGATTTTTGACTTAGAATTTTTTTAGAATTTTTATTTAAGGAAAACCACACAGCATCTCAAAGTTTATCATTTTAGTTTTAACATCTATTCTGTAAAATGTGGATATCTTATTAACAACGGTAACACCATATGAAATTTAACGTATAACAAGCATAAATTAACTTTTCATAAACTGACGTCTTTCAAAGTGCTGCATTTCGTAAAATATTATATCTGCTGCTTTGCTAAAATAAGCAACAAATTTCACATCCCGTAATCCACACCACCTATCAATGGTTTCGAGTGTTTCAGAATGTCTTGCTCCGACAATTTTGAACAAATGAAAAATAATTATTATTAATACATTTTTTATATAAAATGTCCTGCTCTTTCTTTCTTGTTAAATAAAAATTGCACATTGTTTAAGTTGGTAAACTTGTCATGTTATCATCTCTACCATTTTTGAGAATATCCTCCAAAATTTGCATTGAGTTCAGATAATATCAGAAACAAATATACAATTAATATAATTTTTGTGGAAAGTACAACTTGTACTTTCTGAATATGAAATTCACAGATAGTGCATAAAAATAACGCATGTGTTTTATTCAGTCTACGCTCAAGATGAAGAAGGTGGCGAGGGCGAATCAAGTGCAGAGCAACTTTGTGAGAACAGACCAGCTGACGAATACTTCCGTCTCACGACAGAGGGCGACTGTAGAGAAGTTGTAAGGTAATTAGAATTATACAAACAGTCTTATAATAATCTTTTTATATTATTTATATTGTAACGGTCATTGATTTTCATACCAACTGTATTGTTTTCTCTTTTGAACCTTGTACCGGTTTCTATAAAAAAAATTATTTACAGCGTGACTGAAAACTATCGAAATTTGTTCTTTTTTTTACGTACAATTCTTTTGTTTTTATTTGAATCGAAATGACATGTGTTTTCCCCACACTATCGTTAACTCGGGAAAATTTAATAACAAAAAAATCATTGATTTTTAAAATAAAAACTGCTTATGTCATCGATAATGGTATAGAAAAATCCAAAAATTCATTGTTCAAATTTTGACTCTTTAAGTTTTGCCAACAAAATCATCAATTTTTTGCAAGACAGAACAGCAACTATAAAAATTTAATGACAATTGTGTAAGTGAATAACTCAAATAGGTTATTAAAGTAATAAATTGTATACATTTATTTCTTTCTACTTAAGACGTTTCGAATTTATTAACAAGTAACTATGTTTCCCTCACCTCCTACAAAAGATTGTGGTACCTTGTAAACTAGTTTATAGAAAATGTTAGATAAAAGTGGACTATTTTTTTTTTTTTTGTATTTTGTGACACTCTTGAAGCAAGACATCTAATAATGGTATACCCTATACATACAATTCTGTTTCGAAATTGTTAATATCATTGATTTTTCAAAATTAATCCGATTCAAATTCCGGCTAGAGCATCTGTCTCTCATAATTAAACATTATATCTTTACATAAGTAGTGCCACTCTTTTGTGTGGTTTTATTTATAGTAGGTTGGGAACTGTCAGCAGTTATTAGAAGAAATCTCGATTATTTAATTGTCTCTGTTTTGTCTACTGTTGTAAACACCATCAATGCAAATTAATTTTGTTGGAAATTAACTTTTACATTTTTGTTATACGTTATTATAGTTTAAATTTTTATTTACATTATAATTTGGATGTTATTTTAATAATACAACATCAGTAAATTGTGTTTGTGTTTGTTATATTGTCATGATAACATGATTTTTTTCTGATGTAAATATTGATATCACTTTTGACAAGAATACTTTGAGATAAACTGGAATTTTTCAGTTTTTTTATCGTAAATAGCTACTTTAAACAGTACTGTCAAATCTGTTTCCTATTTTAAGAGTATATTTTGCTAATTAAAATAATTGTTTAAACACTGATTGTATGTTTTCCTCTTTCAATAAGTATCTTTATGAGAAAAATGGGAGAAAATTGCCCAGAAAGAAATTTAAATGCTTAATAATTTTAAAAACGTCAGATGGCTAATGGCAGATGTCCATTTTTCTCCTTGAAATTTATCTAGTTTTTTGTTTGCATATTGCAAGTATAGCTGAGTCTCTGTACAATCATTAAGTACGTACACATCCATCTTTTAATATAATAATAACAAACACAATTTAAAAATATGAAGGATTGTTTTGGTCTCATGTAAAATTGAGAAAATGTACATCGGTCCTTAGTAGTCTCAAAGAAGAAGGACATACAGGGTGTTTTCTGTATATGTACAAATATTTTGTACGATGGTATGTCGGTCTAAAAGTAGTAAAATATACTTTTTTTCCAACTAAAATCTATTTAAAAAAAATTAATATGAATTAGTAATTAGCAATGGTTTCAGCGTAGACAGTACAACTATATGCAGAAAACGGATATTGCAGTGTGGCGAGTCTGTCATTTAGAAATAATAAAACACTTTACTTTTATGTTGTTTAGTCAACTTTAATTGGAAACACTAACTGAAATTTATTTTCAGTTTGTACTTGAAGCCATTTTAGCACGTTTTCACAAACTTCATATTTCATTTAAGGCAACCAATTCCATAATTCTTAATTTTTAATTACTTGCACAACTAATAATATTCCGAGAACTTATGGTACCACAGCAAGACGTCCATATTGACAAATTTGTGTCTATCTGCAAACAATGTGTTGTAATTATATTGTAAATTTGTTTAACCATTATCAGTACTTATATAAATTAATAGCAATTAATTTAATTTTAGCAATATTTAATTCGCTTTTTCATTGATCTCACCCAGTTATGTTATTATCACTATAAATTTACCCAGAAGGTAGTCAAATCAAGCACATTGACAACGCTGTGTGATTAGTTAGTGGTGGTATAGCCCACGACTAAACAACGCAAGGCCGAAAAACACATGAAAGTATTCTTTTTTGTGAAAAACAACCAACAAGGTTCATATTGGTCGGGGGGGCAGTTATTTGACTATTTTTACGTTTTTTAGTTAATATAGATGTACTAAATAAAATAAAACTAGTAATGTAGCTCACAGAAACGAACCTGAACTTGGCCCAAAAAATGTATGACGTCTTTACTTTTTGAGGGTTAATGTATTATCATGCACAATATTCGTACGTATACTCCCTGTATTGTGAAAAAATTACTTCACCTCGATTAAAGCTAACAATTAAAGTGCAAAAATCTAATATTTTGTATCTGTAATTTTTTTTATTTTCTTTTTCATGAATATTCTTCCTTAGAATATGCCACTTTTTATTTATTGATTTGTTTTATAAAATTTAGGTGCGATATGAATGCTGATGCTAATAGCGTCACTAGATTGGCATCAGTCAAATGTCCAACTGGTCTCGCATTTGACCTCGATCGCCAGACATGTGATTGGAAAACTAATGTCAAAAATTGTGATCGTTTAGAAAGTAAGTCGATATAGAAGAGACAGTGACGCTTATCATTTAAACTGCAGATAAATAAATATTTCACTTTCTTCGTCAGTTGGACGTGCTTAAAATCATTGAATGGCAATACACCGGCAGCTGTGATATAGTCACTGTTTCTTGGTTAAAATATTAATATTAAGAGAACATTTTGACGTACAGGTGTACTAAATCCGGTCTAAAACAAATCACTTGCCCCAGCGGATTGGCGTTTGATGTCGATAAACAAACTTGTGACTGGAAAGGAAAAGTCACAAATTGTGATAAACTTGAGAGTAAGTCGTCGCACTTCAAGGAGTGCGGTGAAGGAGCAGTTTTTGGGCAGCTACTTGAGATTTCCAATTCGTTTTACACAAAAAGCCTTCTAGTCCATTTGCCCAAAAATAATTCGCTAACTGATCAAACTTTGTGCACGTATGTAGTAGCACTTTAGATATAGAATATGATAAAGTTTGCTAGAGCCGCTTTGTCCTAAAAAATCCCTAGATAATGATTAAATTTTCAGTAATATAAATCAAGGGTAAATGTTAAGAAATAAATGAATTATAAATCCGAAATCTTCCCCATTAAAATGTTTCCTTGTTTTAATTCGATGGTCATTAAAGAAATTGTTAATATTTTCTTTCTGAGAGCGTGCGTAGTTTCACGATTCAACGGCTGAATA
This sequence comes from Stenurella melanura, assembly GCA_963583905.1. Lineage (NCBI taxonomy): Eukaryota > Metazoa > Arthropoda > Insecta > Coleoptera > Cerambycidae > Stenurella > Stenurella melanura. The sequence continues at coordinate 1,704,720 of OY757311.1, forward strand.
TAGCGGCCATTCATCTCCTAATTATCAGTAGTGAACTCAATAGTTTTTGACTATTTACTCGAAAATCGTTGCATCTATTAAGTAAATGCTTAGATTTTTTTTTTTTTTTTTCGTAAAACTGCCTCATCTTTCATATTTTCCTATACATTAAATCAAGTTTTCTTTATATTCACTAAGATATAATTAAAAAATGGCGCCCGATGCATGAATTGCCCCATTATTTGGGGATTTTTAAGACAAAGTGGCTACTCATGTGCTAAACTTTTTTTATTTAATTACATGCTCTTCATACTAGTTGAAATTTAAAAAAAATGGTTAGCTAACTAATTTAGGTTTTGAAGAATTGTATTCTTTGGAAAATGTACTTACCCAATTTTGAGTCAAACACAAATAAAGTTTAATTTCTGTCTTACCGGGTATGGCTTTAAAACAAATTTGGAAATGTCAACTACCACCGGCATTTTGTAGAGCTATACATTTGAATTGGTTTTGGACACGGTTTTGGATGTAAATTTTTAAGCGAAAACCATACACAGTTTCAACTACATGTTCCAATCTTGGAGGAGTGTTATTATTAGACCAAGCTCCAGAGACTTGCTTGAGTAGATACGAAGTACAGACTTTTTTTAAACGCTAGATTCTGTGATTCTGAACATGTGCTTAGGTTGACAAAGAAAATAATTTCTGCTTAATTTTTTTGCAGCCAAATTAATGAAGAAATGGTTATTTTCACTAGAACTTTTCTTTGGAGGGAAATCTCTTTTTTTTAAGATGTAGATACTAAAATATCTATCAATACGAGAATATCCGGAAAATCGCTACTTTTGGACACCAGTGTTTTCAGGCTTACATTGTAGGTTTCTTTCTCTACTTTCATAATCCAGAGAGGCTTGGTTTGTGAATCTTCTTTTCACAATTTTCGAAAATTTTAAAATCGTTCTAAAATTCACAATTTTTCAAAGTCTAGTTTCTTTTCCAGTAGTTTATTAGACTTTATTGAAGCAAATATTTCAATGTTTGAATTCTTAAAATCTGACCAGTAAAACCCGATATGTCAATATTTTTGAAAAATAAACTAATTAAAAAAAGGTGAATAACATTTTGACGGAGTTTGCTTTAAAACAAATTTAAACATTTGCCAACCACGCTATCAAATGTTACTAACTCTCTCAAAATAGTTCATTTCCCAAAAATGTCGATATCTCGAGTTCTACGGGTCGGATTTTAAAAATGAAAAGCTTAAAATATATTTCAATAAAATTTAATAAACTTTTGGAAATGAAACTTAATTTTGAAAGAAAATATGAATTTTAGAGCAATTTTAAAACTTTCTAACAGTTGAAATTTTACTATATAAATAAAATCCTACAATTTGAGTCTAAGAACGTGTATATTGGCGCTCCATCCTAGTACTAATTTTCACAATTTTTAGGTTAAGTCACGTAAAAGTAACATTTTCAAAATCAGTCCACATCAGCTTCTTGAGAATATTAGTTCTAACTGGCTGAATTTTAAAATCGAAAACATTTTTAGATTTAAAAGAATTAGTTGGCTTCTGTATTTTTTTTAAATTTTGAGATTATATTTCATTATTTTGACATTGCGATTAAACAGATCGATAGATAACTTTGTAAGTTCTGTCTCGAAGAAAACTACACTTTCAAAATTCCTTTGGCTATAAATAAACGAACAAAAGAGATTATAGTCGCTAATTTAGGTACCTACTTATTCAAAATTATAAAATCTTGCGTTTAAAAAACAGCAAACATTCTACTTCCATTTGACGCGTTTTACTTCTTTTTTACGTTTCTGGAACTTGGTTTATCATTGACAAATGTTACACCACTTGTATATCTTTTTTGAGGTACAATTTACACTTAACCCACTCCAACCTTGCGAGTGTAAAATGTGCTTTAAAAATCCCCCTCCCTCCAAAAATGAAAACCGACATTTATTATTAAAAATAATATTCTTCCGAGTTGTTGGAGGTAGGCACTTGTAGTAGAGACACTGTATAAAAATGTAAATTAAAAGGGACGAGTTAAATTTGTAGAAATTTTTATATTTACTATCGACATAAACTTTTAGAAAGTAGGTGCAAAGTCTAATAACTTGTGTAAATTTGTGTAATATCACTTCTAATCTTTTGTTGCATGCGCTTTGTTTGTTCTAGCACGTTGTTTTTTAGATTGGGTTGTGGTCTGCTAGCTTATAAATACTATTTACATAATAACCCGCTTGTATGTTATATTAATCGAATATTTAATATAATTACTTATTGTATGTGTGTACTATTCACATTATTATAATATTTTCTACACTTCTACACTTTCCTAATTACCTTTTTTATTGAAGCTTTACTTCTTTTTGTGATGATAATAACAAATACTTTCTGAATTTTCAATTTATTTCATCAATTATTGGCATGTATTCGTATGTTTGTTCATGTTTTGTTTGTTTCTTCTGGTAATTGTCCGAATTGGCGCCCCACCAAGTTTCTTTATTACAACGCAAACTTATTCTTGTATATACAACTAAAGGCTAATATAACAAAACCACCTAAAGTCGCCTAAATTCATAATAATTTTTTTTTTCAAAGAAGTATTTAGATGTAAGTTATCGAACAAATATGTAGGCGGTATCGACAAAGAGCCTAAATCAGTGCCATTTGTTGATTTCTCCTTCGTAATAAGGAACTACAAACAATGTCAAAAATGCGTTAGTTTGCATATCAATATTCGAACACTAAAAAAGGGCATCCTCATGATTTCAGAATAATTTTACATCAAAAGTTGTTGCTCTTTATTACGTATACAAACTCAAAAGTGAGGGTTTCTGAAAACGTCTCTAGAGTTCAAAATAAAAAAAAACAATAGTTTTGTAGAGTAGACTTGGTACAATTAAAATCTTTTTTTGTATGGATTTCAATTACGAGATTTTGAGTAATAAATAGCGGAAGGAAATAGTATTGAAAAGTTTCATTATCTCAAATATAGCACTGTCTTTAGCCCTACCTAGAATAGCCTTATTGTTTAGGTATAATTGCTGTACTCGGGATTTTAGTTCCCCCTCGATGATGCCGTCTTGATTCACGTCAGAATACCATGCACTATTTTGGTTTATAGAATTTTATCAAGAGTTAAAATACTCCATGTACTTTTCCTTTTCCTTAAAAATATTCTCTTATATTAGCAGATCTATTTCAAACAATAAACATTTCTCTCTAGTTTACAGTAACTTACTATCCAAGCACAATCAATGATATGAAATTTTATTCTTTACGAGCAATATTTACGATCTGGAAATATGCGTATCCTCGTTTTCGTATCCGCAAAAAGTATAAATATATTCAAAAAAACTCTGTGGGGCGATAGTTTGGACATTTACCTCTCCTCTAATAAATTCAAATCTTTTGTGACTAAAACTCATTTCTGTCTTGTTTCCTGTAAATTGAGGTAACTTCTGTTTATCTACTTTCTAATTTTTATATGAAACTGTAAATATTTTGTACAAACGAAAACGCCAATCAAGTATACACAGAACCTGTACAGACGAAATTAAAACAATATGTCGACCATTGTTTAAATTCTGTAAACGTTTTAGAACCTAGGAAGATACTTCCAATATTTAAGACTGACGAACCCCAATGCCCCGATGGCAAGTTGTTGTGCGGTAATGGAGAATGTCTCGATAAAGAACTTTTTTGTAATGGAAAGCCCGACTGCAAGGACGAATCTGACGAAAACGCTTGCGGTGAGACAGTTCAGCGTTTTGATCTTGTAGCGATTTTTTTTATTTCGATTTTATTTTCAGATGTCGACACTGACCCCAACCGTGCCCCAGACTGTGACCCCACGCAGTGCGTTCTTCCAGACTGCTTCTGCTCCGCTGACGGTACTAGAATTCCCGGTCAGCTCGAGCCAGCTAACGTACCACAGATGATTACCATCTCCTTCAACGGAGCTGTCAACGTCGACAACATCGACTTGTACGAAGAAATATTTTCCGGTACCCGCGCCAATCCCAACGGCTGTCAGATCCGCGGTACATTCTTCGTTTCTCACAAATACACCAACTACTCTGCCATACAGGACTTACACAGGCGCGGGCACGAAATCGCTGTTTTCTCCCTAACTCACAAAGACGATCCTAACTACTGGTCTCAAGGTTCATACGACGATTGGTTGGCAGAAATGGCCGGTGGTCGTTTGATTATCGAGCGTTTCGCCAACATCACGGACGGTTCTATTATCGGGGTACGAGCACCTTACTTGAGAGTCGGTGGAAACAAGCAATTCGAAATGATGGCAGATCAATTCTTTGTGTACGATGCGTCTATAACTGCTTCTTTGGGACGGGTACCCATCTGGCCATACACTTTGTACTTCAGAATGCCTCACAAGTGTAACGGAAATGCTCATAATTGCCCTAGCAGGAGCCACCCTGTATGGGAAATGGTGATGAACGAATTGGACAGAAGGGATGACCCAACCTTCGACGAATCTCTTCCCGGTTGTCACATGGTCGACTCTTGCTCCAACATTCAAACGGGAGACCAGTTTGCACGTCTGTTAAGGCATAACTTCAACCGTCACTTTAACACCAACCGTGCCCCACTAGGTCTTAACTTCCATGCTTCCTGGTTGAAGAGCAAGAAGGAATTCAGGGAAGAGCTTATTAAGTTCATCGAAGAGATGTTGGGACGTAATGACGTATATTTCGTTACCAACCTCCAAGTGATTCAGTGGATGCAGAACCCCACTGAATTGAACGGTCTTCGCGACTTCCAAGAATGGAAGGAAAAGTGTGATATTAAGGGACAACCTTATTGTTCTTTACCTAACTCGTGTCCTTTAACTACCAGAGAATTACCTGGAGAGACTCTACGTCTCTTTACGTGTATGGAATGCCCCAACAACTATCCATGGATCCTAGATCCAACAGGAGATGGATTCTCCGTTAGGAAGTAATTTATTTAATATAATTTTCATCTTAAAGATGTTTTTATTTAAAAGACTTTGTACATAGCTATAAACAATTTTCTACTATCTACATCATTTCTCAAAGTAAAACTTACGACTTGCCAAATCTTTCTCTTTTCTACATTTTTTTTATGAACAAACATGATGTTATATAATAAAATATTTGTTAAATAAAAAAACTAAAAAATAATGTTTATTTTCGTTTATTTAAAGAGTAATTTGGACTTTATTGTTTTTTATTTGTGATGTAGTGAAAGTTTAACCAAAAGCTAGAAACTATGCGTCATACATACAATGCATGGTTTACTGATTTGAAAGCTAATTCTCTGTTTTTTTGAGTTGGTTTGACAGGAAAACAAGCCGGGCAAAACAGTAAAAACTAAAAATTCCATTTAATTTTAATGTTCTCTGTTCTTATGTGACCTTTCGAATGGTAGAGCTACATGTCCGCTCTGCATTCCCTCCACGAAGTCTGTTGCTATTGGGTTCATATGGTAAGTTTCAAGGGATTCAACATTCTAAGTGTGGGGGACGCTATCGAACGCCTTATTGTAGGTCAGCCATGCTATGCTGAGATTTTTCTGCTGCTTCTTTGCAATACATGATAATCTTACTCACTAGCAGCAGATTCTGACAGCCTCTGGGATCCCTTCTACAACTTGTCTGTTCCTCTAACAGTTGGTCGTAGATTTTAATTTAATTTTTCGACAGGCTATTATACAAGATGTTGTTGTGATAAAGCGTAACAACTTGAACTATCGATTATTTGTCGAAAGTTGAAGTGGATTATTTACATAAAATTGTTTAAAATATGCTTCTCTTGTCCAACTACTCTCAGTCAAAAATACGTACCAAAAGACTGTGAGAAGCAGTAAAAATTAAAATTAAACCCTTAAACAATGGGCTTAAAAACGATATTTTTTATATATTTTTATAAAAATGTGCACGTTGTAACTTAAACATTGCAATTTAATTTATTTCTCTAGCACTTAAAATGGCTTTACAATTAATTGTTGAAGTTCGAGCAATTAGTCCACGCCCCCATCTTTCCTAGTAGCAGCTCGACTGAGTGCACTACGTCATCGACGCCCATTTACCCCGTAGTGATCATAGTACCGATGCTTTGCTGCGATGTTATAGAGATGGCTACACAAAATATTCGTTACAAATACTGTGTTGTGCCTCGATATACCAATACAACAATCACTACGCCAAACAAATTATTTATAAGTATGCCAAAAGGTGAAAAAACACGAAAACAATGGTGTGATGCAATAAAGAGAGATAAAAAGAATAATATCACCTTTTCGAGTACAAGTAATAGGTTTTGTTGTGAAGACCATTTCGAAGTTAACTTAAAATTGTAATAGTTATCTCTACCTACATAATGCAATACTTACATTATCCAGCACTCACATACAGGGTGTCCCAACAGTGTATCAGTCATATATCCCAGTCAGCTCGGTGGCGCAATGCTGAAGGTGTTTGGCTTGCTAACCCGACAAGACACACTACCCGACAAAACAACAAACCCCCCCTCCCCAAATCTTGACAATATTATCTGAAGCAAGTTTTTAATTCTACATTTTTTCCTGCATTTGTTAATTGAGCTATTTTGGTTCCGCCAAGAAACTCTCGAACTAATGAGCTTTAAGCTCGATTAAAGCCAAGGCAACACATTGATTATAATTGATATAAATTGATAAAGAAATATCACGATAAAACATAAAAATAAAAAGAGCCGTGTTTTTCTAAAGTCCAGCCATACCATCGGCTGTGTCATGTTCTATATTATACTTTTTGTGTAGTTTTAGGACGTGACAAATAATGTACTGTACGTACCTACTTTTATATGTGATATTCATATATATATACCTTTAGAAATAAGCTTCATACAATGTAATATTTTAATTAATTAAATTATATTTAAATGGAAAAAAATGTTTGGCTTGCGACCACGGAGTTCCGGGTTCGAATCCTGGCCAGGGTATGGATGTTGGTGGCGTTTTTTCATGTGTTACCGAGACGGTAGCAGTGATTTAGACCGCTGTTGGGTGGCACAACATGTCTAGTCGCTGTTATCTCTCCTGAGTTCGAGTCTCAGCTGCGGTAGATGGCAATATCGCAGGGAATGGTTGTTGTGTTGATGTCTATGTGTACGTGTCCTGGTTGAGTGGTAGAGCAGCAATAGCTGAACTCCGCCAGGACGTTAATAAAAATAAGGCATTAAAATAAGATAAAAAAAAATAAATAAAATATTGCTCTTATTAAAATAATTCAAATTTTTTTGTATGTAACTGGTGTAGTGTCGAAGAGTGCACTTAAAAATTATTTTTAAATATACAGGGTGATTTAGTACATCGGTGCATATATCTTTACATTTTTTTAATGAGGTTAAAATTTTCTTACCAAGTTTTTAAGTTTTTGATACCGCATTACCGAGCTTTATTAAATATTGTAAATATTTTTTCCAGATAGGTTTAAAAAGTGAATTCGCTGTGTGAGAATTAAGAAAACATATTTTGCTGTTATGTAGCCCCAGGACGAAAATTGATTATATTTTGTATATCAAGCTGGGTAACCAATGGGAATAATAATTAAACGTATTAATGTTCTTTATTTCAGTCAATTTTTGGCAAGTTATCCGACTGTCCACGAACAAATCCCTGCTCCATTATTGTCACAACTACTTAGGAACTCAAAATAAGACTGTATCACAGAAGCGTCTAGAGAGACCGAAATGCGAAAGCTTAGACACGCCCAACACGTGATATCACTAGTTTGGACTATTTCTTCTTTGCTCTAGCGTTTACTTCCAGCGAGATGGTTAGCACATAAGTTACGCTTTTGCTTATGGCGCGAGGGGTCCCGGGTTCAAATTCGTATGCCCGCACAACTTTTTTTAAAATTCTGTAACGATTAATATATTTTTTTACAAATTCTTTTCTGATTTCTTTAGGTTTTCCTTCTTTTTATATAATAATTTCATTCTTTCGTGTGATTTCTTTGGGTTAGGTTAGTAGGTTTTTATTTTGATATCTAATTGTTAATAATTATTAGCGCCGCAGGCAGTATTAGCGTCGCAGACAAAAAAATGGGGGGTGCGGGGGGTGTCCCCCCGCCTTTTTTCCACAAAATAAGAGGAAATATTTCAATTTCTCCACTTGCACGAATTTATTATACATTTACAAGGTAATGCGCATGCTCGAAGCTTTCGCATTTCGGTCTCTCTAGACTCTTGTCTGTATCACTTATATAAATTCATTCAAATAAGGCGAGCGGCGTGCGACATCGGCGCCGATTACGTCACAGCCGGCCAGCTCGAGTTTCGGGCATTGCAGCAAGCCGTATCGTTATTTGCAGATTTTAAAAGCTTATATCTCTGTAATTAATAATCGTATTGACTTGATTTAAACGCTACTGTAATTATAATAATGATTCGTATTGATTGTTTAAAAAAAAAACGAGACTTTTTAAAAAATTTCCAAGCCCATTGAAAAATAAGTAAAAATCATTAACGAAAAGAGAAATTTGACAGTTTACAAACGCTTAATAATTTCTTTAACTATTAAAAGTCTCCTAATTAAATTGGAAACAATATTAAAATATGCGTAACACATCAATGCTTTACATGGTTAGTTTTCGGAAATGCTGACATTATTTGGTTATTTGCTATAAATTAAAATGTACCGTTGCCATGCTGGGTTGATATATTTTCCATAAGGATACATGTAAAAGTTTTCAAAAATGTTTAACTTTAGGAGTTTCCTAATGACTTGATTCAGAAAATTGTTTCATAAAAATATATTAAAAAAACTTTATTTCAGATTTTTTTCATTATTTTCGTACAACGCTTCAACCTCCTTAAGTTTCTCAAAATTCCTTTGTGACCAAACATTTCTTCGATGAAAAATTTCTCTATATTGTCTAATTAAGATACATTTTTATCTCTAAAAAATTATCTCTTTATTTGTGCATGGCGGTCACTCTAAAAAATTAATAATTACGAAATGACACTGAAAATAATAATCGGAATATAGTTATCACTATTATTACAAAGAAAACCTGATAAGTTTTGGTCAAAAAAATATACAGAGTGCTCTTCCAACAAGAAAAGTTCAATACTAAATGACAGGTGCCAAATATGGAAGGGTTGCGAAAATACCTTTACAAATATCCACCATGACTGAATTATTTCTTGGGATGACCACCCTGTACATTTTTCAATAAAGGTATAATAGGTGCATATGCCAAATATTATTGCCATCTGTCAGATTTTCAATTCCTCATTCACATGGAGTGGAAGTATAATGGTGGTTAAAAAAATGTTTTTTTATTTTTCAAAAATGTTGGTAAAAAATTTTTCATAATATTTCCTTCTGAAATATGTTTAGAATGTCATGAACCGTGGAAATTTTAAATTTGTGCAAAACATTTTTTTTCCATCTATTCTATTGGTAAAATATTTTTCCAAAATGGTAAAAAAATGTTGCAGTTTTTTTCGAAATAGGTTTGGAATGTCATGAAACCTGGAAATTTTAATTTTGACCAAAAACAAATTTTTCATCTATTCTATAGTAGTGATAAAAGATTAGAGCTTTTTTCAAAAAATTTTTTAAATTTAAAAAGAATATTTTTAAGTTTCTTTTTGTTGAAATAGGTTTAGAATGCCATCGAAAAGTGGAAATTTTAAATTTGAACAAAGAAAAAAAATTACATCTATTTTAGTGGTAAATTTTTTTCAAAAATTGTAAAAGAATTTTCTAATTTTTCTTTCTTAAATAGGTTTAGAACGCTATAAAACGTGAAAATTTTAAATTTGAAAAAAGAAAAAAAAAATTTCCATCTATTGGTAAAAAAATTTTCAAAAATGTTGGTAAAATAAAATCATTTTTTTTTTTGAAATAGGTTTAGAATGCCATGAAACAAAGAAAAAATTTTTCATCTTGGTGGTAAATTTTTTTTCAAAAATGGTAAAAAAAATTTTCAATTTTTTTTTTCTGAAATAGATTCAGCGTGTCATGAAACGCGGAAATTTTAAATTTGAGCAAAAAAAAATTTTTCATTATTTATTCCCTTTAGACGGTCCACCCTGTATATTTTCCAGTGAAATTTTAACCATTTCTTCGCTGACAGTAGCGTCAACTACCTACCAAATTTGACTGCTCTTCGTCAAGTAGTTTTTTTAATTGATGCACCAACAGACAGACAGACAGACAGAAAACAGACAGACAGATTGACAGAATTGAAAAACCTATATTTTCGTAATCTACGTGTTCTGGAACGTCAAAATCCGAAAAAATCTCGGAGGGTGATTTTTTTCTCGAATACAATACTTCCCTTCGGTATGCGAGGGAAGTAAAAATACGGATATCTAAGTAATCAATCCAAAACATTGATTGATTACCCAGTGGTTAAATTGGTCTGAAACACATTTTCTTTGGATGCATTTTTTGTTAGTTTATATTTTTTTGAAGTTTATGATATTTTGATGAAATAAAGTTATACGACTTTTCAAGGGGATGTAGGCTTATGTTGAAAAATATTATCGACAAAATCCAAGTCAATCTTCTGCAAGTTATCGATAGATATATTTTTTCCACTTTATTACGGGATATCCCGGGTACGAAGATTTTGATGATGGCTCTTTTAATGCTGGTCTCTTTTCATCCAACTCAAGAGTTAAAGAATTTGATTTCTAATTTTAAATCACTAAGCAAGCTTAAATGTATGGTTCTCAAATTTTAACAATTTCACACTTTTTTAAATTACCTATCACCAATATTCTGAGCTCGATGTCATGATCCCATGAACATTATTTTCGTGGATGTCATGAAGTGAATCGTCTGCCACATTTCCAACAGTAAACTATGGATTTCTGTTGACAGTAAGCAAATGTAATGGCCATGAGCCGGATTGCTTTTTCGTGTACATCCAGTTTTAAAACCCTCTCAAACACTGAATCGGTGATTTGGTTGTGAGAGTATGAAAAAATTGTAGTTTATTGCATATTCAATATCTCAGGTAGAATTTGTGTCTAATAACAGCGCGAATCATATGAATAGCAACTGTCACAAAAATTAACAAAATATATTTTTTTAAATACAAAAAGTTCGATTTTCTTGTTCACTTTTATTGAATTGTAGGTATTACTTCTAGCTGGTGGAACATATATTGTCTTGAAAAACAAGTAGCATAAGTGATTAACTCCAACATCAATTAATTCATAACTAACAAGCAGACATGCTACCCATAAAAGTTTAGTAAACATTTCAAACTAAATTTAATTAGGAAATTACAGCTAAATGATGATTAAAAGCATTTCCAGTCGACAAAATGCAAATTCCAATTCTTTACCTCAGCAGACACAGATCCAAGAAACTAGAGTAAAAAAGTTTTAATTTAATTATTTTGCACTTTGTATTAATTATGATTATGAAAGAAATATTATTCACTGTAGTGAGACCGTACGATATGCACCGCAACGGACAAAGTTAGTGTATTACTGGTTGCCTGCATCTGCTTAAATTTCTTTTACAATACGTGGCGGCATCTGTTATTATTTCTCTAAATTAACCCATACGTTATTGATCGTAAATTCCGCAGATATAGCATGGCGCTATTTTGATACCCATATTTATTCTACTCGTAATGTCGTGAAAAAAAAAATTGGACAACTATTTTTTTCTAATGTAAATCTGTCTCTATTTGAATATGTAATGAGTAGCCGAAATAACACAGTTAGCACTTTTATGTGCTATAGTTATTGCTAAAGCAGAAGATGGATTGTCAATGAGACATATTGCACTGCGTTATAACATTAACAAAAATTCTGTGTTTAACATTTAAAAAAAGTGGAGAACAAACGGTACAATTTGTAGAAATCCTGGATCAGGGCAACAAAGATATCCAACTTAACAAGAAACTATTAATATTTTGTTATTGCACCATTTCTATAAGTCTGTTTGGCATAAAATTAAATAAACTTATACAATAATCATTAGTAATAATATTTTCCCATGCATTATTTACTACTTCCAGTAATTTTTGGGCATTCCGTGTCCTCATATTTGGTGTTTGGAAGATCTGGACTATAACAGGGCCAGTTAAGAACATTAATGTTGTTATCTTGAAACCAGTTAGTTACTGTATGAGCAGTATGAACTGAACAATTATCTTGTTGAAATATGAAAAAATTATTAGGAAATAATTGTGACACAGAAGGGAGCATAATATTGTCTAAAATCCTAACATACGTTTCACTATTAAATCGTTCCTCAATATGCAATGCCACAAAACACCAGTGGACCACGTGCCGATATCCAAGTACACGTGTTAACGGAAAGTCTACCACTTTTGTCATTGTTAGATATATACTTCTCATCGAATCAACTATTCGGAGGTCGGTAAACACGAATACGGCCGCTGTGTGTAGACTGGAAAGTTTTTTCATCTATAATGATTACATTCTTCCGAAAATTTACATCACGCACTAAAAATTCAAGCGCAAATCCCAGTCGAGCTTCTTTATGTTCAGCTTTAAGTAGATATTTCTGTGCTGCTGGATGACAGCGTAGCTTCGATTCTCCTACTCGCCGGCGACCAGTACTACTCGATCCAGGAAAATTCGCTTCTTCAGCAGCCTGAATTACTGAGTGAAACGGATTTTCTACTAATTTATTTACCAATTGCAAATCTTGCTGTTGAGTTATTATCCTTCGTTGCCCTGATCCAGGATTTCTACTAATCGTACCATTTATTCTCCACTTTTTAAAATGTTAAACAGAATTTTTGTTAATATGATAGCAATTTATCTCATTGACCATTTGACCATACACCTTCTGCTTTAGCAATCACTCCAGCTTTAACTAAATCACTTATATGGGGCATATTAGTTTTGGCACACTTGCAATGAATTTTACAACTAACTGACAATGTCACAAAAATTAAAGTTAGATGTACACAACTAGTTGTAACACTTGTCGTATTTTTTTTGCTCACGATAGTATTACCACTCATTAAAAATGATCTAATCACATGACATGAGTTATGTTGTTATTCATATTTTGCATATACGTATATATTTTGAACTGTTGTGGCTTTTAGCAGTAAAATTTCCATACCTATACTTCGTATCACCCTCCAAAAAAAAACATTGACATTTTTCTTGTTTTGGTAAGAAATAATGGTGTTTAATATGTAGTGCTAAAAAGTAAATCTATGGACAGTTTTGTAATTTTGCTTAGTAAATTTTTGGTAATAATTCCAAATAAAAGAGAAAGGATAAACGTTGCCGCGTTTCTGCAATCGTTGATACTTATATACACTAAGAAAGGGATGGATAAACCGACATCATTGCGAAAATGGTTAGATTTATTCAAAACGGGTCAAACTTAGTTAAAATTCTCATATTTGAGAAAATCATATTAATCATAGGTTCGCTTTTAGGGGGCACCAAAAGGGTCAACGATTGGGCCCAGGCGACTCACAAAATGTGAACGTTTTCACCAAAAAAATGATTGAAATATTGCTATATTTCACAATTTAAGTTTGTTCTCATGGGGAACTAATCGCCTTATTTACTTTAACGTCCTGACCAAGTTTACCTAATGCTATTCTAAAAACTCAGGAAGGCGGAATGAGATACGGTCACTCATCCTAGTGACTAATGAACAGAATATTTAAAAGAAACCGAAATTTTTTTATTATTAAATCTGAAAGGGGAGTTTTGCAATAGAATAGAATAAGAGGGTTTGCAAATGGCCCCAACTATATTTTTTTATTAAGTGCAAGAAAGTAGACATTACTAAGTATTTAAATGTAACTATCATATACTTTGATCACGATCGACGTAATTTTCGAATCTATTCCAAACAAATGAATGTTGAAACATTTCAAGAATTTATTAAAGTTGAATTTCAATTGGTTCATTAATGTATCTACCTAATATTCATTCGAATAAAAATTTAAATGTGTTATAAAGATATCCGAAAGGCTCATAACTAAACATATTGAGTAAGACTTACCTTTTGGCTCTTTGTATATATTTTTTTGCTTTAAACTTTACTCTGTTCCGACGAGACACACCGATAAAGACGACGATCCCTGATGTTGCTTGATACCATAACCTCACTAGAAACGTACATAAGGCAAAATTCATTTTGCATTAAGTGTTGTGCCTTTCTTTCATTCGATTAGATACTGTTTGCTACATTTTATAAAGCAGAGACTGTCTAGAATAATTGTTCGAGAACTACCATTTTAAATGGTATATGTATGTCACATTGCATGTAATATAATGCACTCATATTAAGCCTTAAAGGCTGCGGAAGCAGAGCCTTTGAGCCAAGGTTGTTAAACGAATTCGAATAAATATTCTTATTATGGCAGAAAGACACTGCATGTATTACTTCATAGACATGCGAGTAAACAGCAAATCAACAAGACCCATGGTGGTTTTTGTATATACATTCAATTGCTTTATTTCTGATTTGTGGCATGGATAAAAATTTACAGAATATATTTGTTAACTTCTCGACGTTTCGATAAATGTATTATCATCTTCAGGATTCCCTAAATTAAAATCTTGTATGTCATTAGATTGGAGCAGAAAACTTATTAGGTACAGATACTTATAGATACTAAACATGTTTCACTTTCATCTGGCTATCGAGGGCTAAAGTATATCAGTACTCTCTTGCTCTGACTAATCAGGTGAATTTTAATTTAGCGCGTCCTGAAAGTGACAATAAATTTAACAAAAAGTCGACAAATTACACAATATTTTTACATTTTTTTATCTATGCCACTAACCAGAAATTAAATAATTGAAATTCGCTAATTTAATCACCCTTATACAATTTCTTTAGTATCAATTTGCGCTAACGTAGGCGTTTGCACAAAAAGGGATGGCCTATTGCGTAGTAGACATTAGGAATAATATACACATTGGGGTAGGAAGAAAGAATTTAGTAACAAGAGCAGGATAAACTGCCTCAAAATTTGTCCTAGGAAAAATATTAAGATTGATTGCTTTTTCCTTCATTTCTGATTACTCAAATCTTTGCAAAATTTCTAAATCGACTTTGTAAGTAAATTGGTGCAGTATTATTCTATTTTGGTTTACTCTAGTTTCGAAGTTTATAAGTCATGACCAATCTACTAACATTGAATCTTGACATTTGAGAAACTAAAGGATTTTGCAACAAACCTCAAAATATAATTAGTTTTTAATTGAAATATAATTGTAATATAAAAATTTAGAACCAAATAATTCCCTCTGTAAATTTTCCAAAATCTGCAATAGATGCTAGATGCAAACAACTAAGGCGTTTGACAGGGTAAAATAAAGAAAAATAATAATATAGTAAAAAAACTTTATTGAAAAATGAAAATATTTGACAGTTATTCATTTTCGTTCGTTCGTTTCGTGTATTTATGGGAAATGGAGACGAACCGAGTGAGGAATAAAAAACGTATGAAATTTCACATAATGGTTTATTAACTCTACTATATTCAGAAAATGAGAGGCCTAAAAGCCCCGTTGTATGATCTACTGATCATCATCACATCATTAGTTTATTCTTATATTTAATTAATAATAAACAATAATATATCAATAATCAATTATCATGTCTATAAGACATAATGTGAACATGGAAACTTGACAAAATGTTTGACTACATCATATAGTTACTAAAAGATAAATAAGATCAAGAACTTATAATTTGGACTTTTAATAAATACATATCATTGGAATGAGATACATCATTCGACAGTTTCATTAGTTTATGGCACAATTTAATTAACACAAATCCTGACGAAATATTGAGAAGGCAAGGAGAGTCGGCAACACCCTTAAAATTTATAATCACACACTTTATCAAATTAGTTCACTCACCCCAAAACGACAGGCATGTAGAAACCTGGTCTCCCCGCTGCTAGCGTGGCCCAAACATAATAATGACATTTTTATACAAGAGTTACAAGAATAAATAATTTTAATATCAACACTCATTTAATAAGAAATCAAGTGATATCGTACACGTGGCCCCGAATCGAAACAAACGATTTTGTTGTCTCTAGATGCCTGTCACGCATTCAACAATAAGGAGAAAACTATCCAATATCATGAATATGTACGAGCTTTAAATATCATGCATACACTCATATTTTTACACATATCTTTTAATGATCATTACGTAAATATCATAATATATAATATATATAATAGTATTCTTTATATTTTTCAAAAAATAATCTGTTATAATTTGCTTTTGTTGAGTGTTCTCCTTATTCCTGAATAACCTCGCCTTTCTTACAGGATTATTGTGAATAAATTCCTAAATTTAATATGCCCGAACCGAAGCAGCCGTCAGCTAAATAGTCCGAAGGACGATCGTACTAAAGTCGACTGAATTTATCAAAGAATTAAACTTTTAGGAAAGACAGTATTTATTGTAACACTCACTCATCACGGCTGTCTTACGAAAAACCGATTTTGGGGGGAACTTTATTTCGGGTAATGATCTTAACACAGTTACTAACCTCAAAACTTTGGAACCTATATCAAATTGTAGCCCACAAGGAGCTTTATTTAAATATATATAGTTGCCTTAGTAAATCACACTTGACCCACTTGACATGTTTTCTTTTTCTTAGGTGGTTACCTACCACCCTCATCGAGTTATGCATAAAACTAGCACCAAGTTAAAGCTGAAATCCTCCACTAATAGAACAAAATAAGTTGCCATCTATTTCGCTGATCGAAATAACTGGCAACCTACTCGTTATATTTCAAAATCGAAAAGAAAACTGAAACACGTACAAGGTACGTGTGGGAAATTTTGCAAGACCATGGGAACCTTTGTCAGTATAACTCAAAGGGCGGCGATGTTCGCCGGCTGATATCAAAGAATTCGCAAGTAATGCATGGGTGTTATCCTGTCATCTTGCGGACTTTCCAATTAAATTTTGGATGTTTAAAAAGAAGAGTTTTTTTATAAAGATTTCAGTCATCATTTTCACAAATAAAACAAATACAATTAGAATTTTAAACATAATATAGGAGACAATGAATGTCACGTGGATGGTAAAAGTCGAAAATAAGTACAGGAACCCAATTTCTTCTCTCGTAAAGGTCCGTCTAGGAATTTTAATATTTTAGAAGTAGTAGGCCATTAATTTTGTAACAAAATACACAAGTTGATAGAGTAAAAAAAAAGACAAATACACATTACATAAACAACTATAAGAATGAGGATAAAAAGTCTAGACTTTTGAAGTCCTTCGACTGACTAATTGCATACATCTCTTTTATTATGAAATAATCGATAGAGTAAATTAAAGGATGTGCAAGTATGCTGCTATCTTCGTAGGTACGTAAGTAGGTACAATAATTTTTTGATATTTTTCTTACTTTCAATAAATTATTATTTTTAATATATCTGTTTTCCCAAATTTCTATTTATGAAGAAAAATTCCGTTATGATACTTAAGATATACATCACGCGAAGAGCCAACAGAGTATACTTCATGAAGTTGCATGCTGTAATAGTAGGTTACCAGGTACTGCGATCAATGTAAGACCTTTGATTTGATTAACTCGATAAATGTGGTAAGTACATAAAATAAGAAAATAAGGGTTGCCAACAGGATCGAATAGGATTTATGAAGGCAACCATACATATTTAAATAGATAGCATTGAGACCTACGATTCCATATAAGTGTCAGTCAGTAACTATGTCAAAATTAGTACCGAAAGCGAGGTTCTCCCGTCTGGTTCAGGTTTTCGTTAGGCAACCGTGGCAAGTAACAAGTATGATAAATACTATTTTCTAAAGGATTCGTCCTTTAAAAAATGAACTCCATATTTGGACGTCGCCTCTCCGCCAACAAGACTGCATACATAAAGGACGCTTACCGGCTGCTCCCTTCCGCGGCAACTGCTTAACAGAACTGCCGGGGAACGATCGCAATTATTTTCTATATAGTTGAGGTGCTCTCGTCCCCCACCAGATGAAGCAAACAGCTAGTTGTTTGCTTTGTGATGTGACTTAAATAACAATCATTACTAAAAATATCACAAAATTGTTGTTGATAAAATGAAAAAATAATGAGCCACCTATAAATATATTATACAAAGTATATTTATACAAATGTTCATACTGGATTTCATTGGGAGGGTAGAAAAAGTCCTTTTCTATGTGGCTCACATTAAAATTCACTCTGCCATCATATCATTTCAGGTAATTTTATCGGATGTTCTAAAAATATACCAATAACAACAACTAGTTTAAGATTTGACCTATTATATCTAGGTCGCTGCTTAAGAGTAAGAAATCTCACACAACATAACTTGCCATAGTGTCAGTTACCAAATAACAAAAAGTCATATATAAAAAAAACTTGAACAAAAACACATAAATATTACAAAAATATAGTGGATTCCAAAAGACTATCTCTAGAAATTATGTTGAGGTAACTGACGGGCCATAAGGATATACTTAACGAAAACTATAACGATAACCGAAGCAAAAATTGTTAGTTTAAGTATTCTGTCAGCAAAGCCAGGGCGTTTACGCATTAGCCGCGAAGCAAGCAAAATATCTCTGAAGCTGCTTAAATGTGCAATACGCTGACTACTCTATACTGTATTATAATCACAGTGAAACTCCAACCTCAATTGTTAATCGTAAACAACCAAAATATGTACACATACGAATATATCAAGCAACCTATACAATAATCAATTTCCTTCCGAAAAATTTAACAACATAAACTTAAACTTACAACATAAAATAACAATTTAGTACGCCAAACGGAAGATTACATTAAAATATAAATAAAACATACAACAATAACAAAATATATATGCTTAAAGCTATACACAAAGTACGAAATGTATACTTACTTGCTCTTATTATGACAACAATAAGGAGTAGATTTTGATCTATAGTTTGATTTTAGCGTCACTCGGTGTGACTGACGGTCGGACATTTCACTGGAATTCATGCAGAAAGATAGAGTACAACTGGCAGTTAAAAGAAGCGACATCTCAAAAGGACTTTGTAAGATTACCGAAATATTAAAATCTTTTAAGTATCATCAACAACAACTATACAATAAAAGTTACAATTTAAACAAATGACGAGGGTAATCGGAGGAAAACAGTAAATTTTTTCTTATATGATATAATAAAAATGGAAGCCAAACTGGATTAGAATTTATAAGTTTCCTCTACAATCCCCTTTAACAATGAGTCAACGAAAGAATACTGAATACTTGTCATGATCTTATCATCTTGGTGAATAAAAAAAAGCAAAAGCAAAGGTATGTAAAAATAAAGCAGGGGTCGTAAAAATATGCAAATTACAATCGAAACACTTTACGTGAAAACAAAAATCGCTAAGGAACAGCTAAATCTATAACTATATTAAGTATAGAATAAGATGTAAACGTTCGAACTAGGGACATGCAAGACAATATAATGTTATATGTTAAGAGAAATTATTCTAGGTTAGGCTAACTATGGACTATAATAATAATAATAATATAGCAATGGGTATACAAACATGTAACGTTCTCGCGTTTGCGATCGGCGTAGCTCGGGCTGCCGCCAGTTACCAAAAAAACGCCGTTAATTTTACCCCAGCGCGCTCCCTGGACGAGCGCGCAGCGACTTCAGCGCACAACTTAAAAGATTTCTCATAAACTCTCTGACCAGGTAAATTTTTGTACAATATAATTGCTCTAAGAATTCCGTTTCGTGCTCGTCCATAAAACGGCGGGAAACTTAACGTGGTATCACCGCCCGTGCTACAGGGTGTCACGCAAACGGCGAGAACCGCAAGGGGGGCACACAACGCGCAACCCAACAGAAGAGCTAACCTAGCAAACGATGCGAATGCACTAGAAGCAAAGCAGAGACCCGTGCTCTGACTGTGGAAGCTCTCACTCTATCTTGGTATTAAAGGGAAAGACCAAAAGAGCCTTCGGCCCGGACCGTCACACGATTCTGCCCCGGTAAAAATATACTAGTATAAAATGTATAAGAGACCAGATCGCACCAGTTGCCGACTCATCCAGATCACAGCAATTTTGTTGCCAACTTTGTCGGCAAAACAGCAACATTTTTTTTTCTTAAATGTATTCAACAATGAGGAACTTCTCACGTCCAATCGAAAGCCACATTGTCAACATAAATCAAGTATTTAGCAAAATTCTTTCAAGTTTTGAAATTTAGGGTCAACGAACGTTGTTTTGTGCCTATTTTTTTAAGCCAGTGTTCAGTATGTCTTACAATAATTGTCTTTCGCGATACAAAGCAACGAATTGGTACACACATGCATTAGACCTCTTCATTTTGTAAAACAAATCATACAGATTGGTCCAGTCAAATGGGAACAATGCAATGTGTTGATTGACTTTCGTCCACTGGCAGGAGTCGATTCGACATACGACGATTTCCAATGCGCCTCGATTAACCTTCGGCTTGTATTTATACATCGTACTATAGTATAAAGACTGTACTGTGCTACCACCTACGGTTTCTACCGTCTATACACTTCCCTCTCGACCTACAATCCGCGCATGGTAATAATGTGTAGTAAAGTTTCGCTTACTGTCCACAATGTTCACATTACGATGATCCAATCTATATAATTTGCAGTAGATATAAGTACAAATATATAAGTATAATTGACAAATTTAATAAAAAACGCCTGCTTAGACCAGAGGTTGCTGATGAAACTAACTTTAACAACAATATGTATGTTGGTCTGTAAAATCCGGAATGCATTGTCGCCGATAAAATTTATAAATGTTTTTTTAAGAATTTTGTTGTCAACATATAGTCGTTAACTATAAATGTCTCAAACAATTCTAAGACCTAATTCAACCGACTGATATTGCGATATTGTCTTCGACTGAAATTCATTTACTTCCAAAATTCATGACATTTATGTTACACACATTGTAGACAACAAAAACTTGTTCTCCACTCGGTGGAAGCAATTTTCAAAGAATATTTACAAACTTAATGAGCAATGTATCCCAGGGTGGAGAGAGAAGGACTGTCATTAAGTATTTAGCATGCACCAACTTCTTTACACAGTTTGGTTCAGCCAGACATGAATATGGAAGCAATATGTCCAGTTGACTTTCATCCACTGGCGGGAGCCGATTCAAGATACGATGATTTCTAACGCGTGACGAGTAACTGTCAGCTTATGTTCATTCATCGTAACGGTATACATATACGGTGCTGCGACCCAGGGCTTTTACTCTAGTTGAACATCTCTCTCTCTCTTTCGACCTGCAACTCGTTGTCTTTAACGGACAAGTGTCAATTGGTATAATTTTTTTGCATAATATTCGCCTTTCAGTGGACCGTTGTGAATTTCTATAGCGCATTTTCTAAATTATTTTAAATATACAGCGATTCAAAGAAAATCTGTTCCACATTTGTGTTATACAGGGTGTCCCAATATTATACATGGAGCTACTATAAGTTCTTGTGGTTAAAGTAAGTTGATTTAAGTAAATTTATCTCCATTCCAAAGTGCCTCACTTAGAAGCTAGAGAGTATCAAACTAGTTCTGAAAACGGTGCTCATATTGACCAGATCTTTTCTAAGAGACGAGTAGATTACAGGTTTCTGTATTAGCATATACGTTTTAATAAATTCGTCAGACTAAATTGTTGCCAACAAAGTTGCTTTCGCTTGGGCGTGATATTTTGAAATTGGTAGTTGATATTGTTGTAAATATTCAAGAGAAAGAAACTGCTAACTATAATTGCAGCGATAAAGTTGCTCTGCTTTGGATAAGGTATAATGCAAGCAATTTGAAACGTTTGGTAGTTTAGCAGAAAAGTTACTATAATGAACAAATTTTAGGTACAGTAGGGCGAAAACAGTTGAGTATGGTCCTGGCTGATGCTCTCGCATAATACAATATGTACGTACGTAACAAGTTGTTTATAGTTAATTTGTTAGACCTAATAATTTTTAAATACTATAATTAGACGAATAAAGTAACTCTTAATGCGAGTTTGTCCGTTACAACCTATATCTATATACAATATATTAATAACAGCACTGCCACGCATTCAGACCACCCGATATCACAATCGGCACAATATCTCGCCCTTTAATACCAAACCGTCGAACCATGGAACTTTAGTATTAAATGCTTTTCAGGAACATTTGTTCATTTTCTTTCTTTTATATTGTGAGTAGATAGGCTATAGGAGCTCCACGCCAAAATGACACGTACATTCTGATGTAGGGTCATTCTGGTTTTAAGCGATGATGCCTACTTAGTGGACGAAATCGCAAAAATCATCATCGGGTGTATTTCTAGTAGTACAGGTATGTACAGCTCTTTAAAGATTTGTACAGATCTCCAATTATGCAATTAATTATCCTTGTTTATCCTTTACTGTACTATGTTACTCTTGTTTATTCCTTTGAAGTATAAACCTATAAATAACTATATACAGATCTGCACTACAAGGAATGCACCCGATGATGAACTACGGTTTCGCCCATTAAATAAGCTCGGCTTAAAAATCCAGAATTAATCTTCACACGGGATTTTGACGTGGAACTGTTATAGCCATCTACTATTGTGGCACTTGATTGGGAGATATCGAGTTATCAACAGAATCACACAACATACCCGACGATTTTGACTAGACCAATCTATCATTAGCCCGAGGTTTAGATGTCGTTCCTCCGTTCAAAAACCATTCAGGCAACAAAAGTACTTATTTTACTACAACCTCCAGACATTAAATCAACCGCTCCCCATCACACCTTCTTCATTTCAAATGCGGCCGTTAACGAGTCAGTCTTTTTATTTACGATTTAAACCACATATGTACTACGCATATAGAATTACAATTTATAGTCGAGTCAATGAAGTCATAAATTTATCAAATCTTCGAAATCCACAAGAACAGTAGCCGTTCTAGAAACTTTTGTTGTAACACATTATTTCAAAGCAGAAACATTCGGCGATCAGAACGAATTTTTGAAATCACAATTATTTTGATATTTTTAAAAGAATGTATATTATTTAGAGATATATAGTAGGATTTTCGACGACAAACCCTATTCAACAAACGTTCTTTGCGACGAACGTTGAAATTTTTAAATCTTGTTTCTTGTGGTGTTTAGGGCCACGTTAATAAAAATTTATAAAATCAAAAGTATAAACAGCTGAGGACTGTTATTTATTAATTGAATGTTTAACCTTGACCTCGATCTATATGCAGGTACTTATAAGTATTTTCAATATTAAAAGTCACTATTGATTAAACATTATCGAAAAAATCATTGTTTATGTATGTTTTATATAATTGTTTACACAATGTAAATACTTGACCCGGAACGTTTCTGATTTCAAACTGTGTGCAATAATTTTGAAAAAGTTTAATCAAAATTGGGAGATATCAAAATAAAACCGTCATTGACTCGGCAGTATATATTCTGATTTGATTACCATTTACTTGGAGCGTATGGGTTGATTCAATAGTTAAAGCTATAAGATTCACAAAATTCGTTGTAATTCCCTTTATATGATAGTCTGAATACGACTTTAACGTGAAACTACGAACTACTACGAAAATTAAATTTCTAGGAAATATTCTTCAGGTGCATACAAGGTGTTTGATTTAATGGCTTTAGGGCTGTATTTAATCATTATATAAATGTTAATATTTTAGAATATGTCACATCCAACACCATTATAATCACAGCAAATATACAAAATAAAACAAAGTTTAATTAATAACACAGTGACAATCATCACAATGGAACAAATGAGGACGCTCCAGATATCTCCCTGTTCGACAATTATTGTGTCTTACCCACTGCTAGGGTGGTGAAACCCGATGGATGTTACATTTTTAATAATATTATGGATAAAGGGGTGGCTCCATGTACCTATGTGACATCAGAGAGCCTTGGCTTAAGGCCATAGGTACAATTTTTATATATAACATTTAGTTCATACCACTTGTAGTTAAAAAAATGTCCAACAGAGAAAAAAACAGGATTATAGTATTAAATATCCATCCTACATTCACTCACTCATAATTTTTCAGATTTTACTACACTAATTTTTTTTTCAAACAAAAAACTAAACAATATAACACAAATTATTTTTTGTCATTAAATGACTTTTAGGTATATAATATTGGTAATAAAAAGTTCTATATAAACATGTGATAAATAGGGATTCAGTTTGTCGTTGTTACTACTGCAGGTAAGAGGCCAGGGCGGCCATGACTGGTGCAGGTGGCAGCGCTATAGGGATGTGGTAGTATTTACAGGCGGACCGACAGCACTGTCCCTTAGCAGCATCACGGCAAACGGCCACTCGCTGCTCCACCACTTCCACCCCATCTCCTACAACAACGAGAATTAATTTGTTGGCAATTTTTAAACGACCATATTATTTCAACTAAAACAACCGCCAACTACTTATAAGATACAAACATTTACTAGTAATATAACACCGGAGAGTTTTACTATTAGCAGATATCGACAAAAACAGTAAACATAAATTTGCTTAATTATTTTAACGGCATGGCATCCAGAAACTCCAGCAGGTTTCAGCAGCCAGTCTTAGATATGATTTAACTTATAAAATTAATGCACGTAGTACCCGTGTATCAGTAGATTTAAAAATAGAACACTAATTACTAGAACCAAACTACGTTTAACGGAAAATCATTTTTAATAAGCCTAGTACATCAATCTTTTTATTAACATAAGAATATTTGTAAAAATGACGTTCTACTAGAAATCTTCGATATAGGACTGTCAAAAATGTCTTTGAGCCTTTACTCCTTCATACGTCTCACGATTTCACAATTTTACATGTAAAAAAATGTTTGAAAAAATTGGAGCGCTTTAAAAAAAATGTTTAGAAAAATTATGAAACAGAATTTCATCTTCGTTCCGTTAAATGAACCATATTACCTAATATCGATACACCGACTTCAATATTAATTTTTAGGTAATAAGGTTCAATTAACAACGAGACGACTCACAGTGGTCCCATATAAACATCCAGCTGGACAAGTTAAAATTACGATCAGATATCCTTAAAACCATTAATATAATCGGATTGTAGATATGTAAAGCCGCTGCCATACGATGCGTCTAATGTCATCCAACGTTGGACGCATGATAGCTTCCTCTTTGATTGAAGGACGGCCACACGATGAGACAAACTAACATGTGTCCAACGTTGGATGGCACTGGACGCATCGTCTCCGGTCTTTGTCGCATCATGTAGCCGTTCCTCATATGACGTTGGATGCAAAGTTTGAATAGTTAAACGCATCTCTTGTGTTTTATATTTTCGTTTCAATACATTTATCTAATGTTGAAACAAATTGGGTTAAGTACCTTTTACTTAAAACACATGAAGGTAATATGGTAGGTAATATTATTTATATTTTTATTTTGTCATTGCACTTTTGCCCATTTATAATATAAATGTGCCGAGTTACAGAAAATTAAACTTGCTTTTGCGTTGTTGCATATTTTTTAATATAAATCCTGAATTTAGATTTTGAAGAAGCGATAACGAATGTTGGACCTAACGTTACTTTCCAACGTTGGATCCAATGTTTGCCACACCGTGTAGTAGGTACTGGTTTACCGGGCCCATGTTTATTGTATTATAATATACAATACTGAAACACCCTGTATATTGTAATATACAGGGTGTTTCAGGTATGCGGTCTAAAGTATATCTATTGAAACTAACCTTGTTTGCAAAGTTCTGCAATAATAATTATTTTTTTCAGAATGAATAACACACTAGTGCAGCTACAAATTAATAGTCGAGAACTTACTAAAGTTTAGTCAATTGGACTAGTGTCCTATGTAGCAATTAATTGATCACGATATTTATTAAAAAACATAAAGGGAAACGGACTAGACTGGCTTTATTTGTTATCTTCATAAACCATTTGATTTTTGAACCCTAAGTCCATAAGATGTATCATTACTATAGTCTAGTAAATTTATAAATGCCAACTCTGCAATAAATTGTCAGTGAAACGCGATATATAACCTTAATCATTTTAACCCATCCATATTCTTAATAACCATTGTGTACTATTTCACAGAGGCGTATCCAACTGCTGCCAGTAATTTGATGCTTACAATTTTAACTGAATTGAAATGAATAAGGAGATATATCGCATCTCGCTGACGATTTATTGTAAATTTGGCATTCATTTTACTAGACTTTAGCTTCAGAAACATTTTAATATACGAAATTATTCAAAAATACTTTTGTCCACTCAGTTTTGATTTTGAGACCATAGTGCGACGGTGATATTGTAATTTATAATTTTTTATAACCACTCTGTATATTTTTTGAAGTAAAAATGTATCAATTTTTTTTCTGGTAATAATGAC
This sequence comes from Stenurella melanura, assembly GCA_963583905.1. Classification (NCBI taxonomy): domain Eukaryota; kingdom Metazoa; phylum Arthropoda; class Insecta; order Coleoptera; family Cerambycidae; genus Stenurella; species Stenurella melanura. The sequence goes on from OY757311.1 coordinate 1,731,148, forward strand.
AAGTACATTCTGAATATTACTCTCATCTGTCGTTTCTTACTATTTTTTATAATATCCTTATTTTCATTAAAAATGTATAGTAATATTATTTTCTACTAACGCTTCATTTCCTAATAATTTGTTTAAGTGATCACCCTATAATACAATCAAAGTATACCATACAGCGGATTATTGAATTTTTAATTCTGCATCAGCTAAGGGTGCACAAAGTGGTAACTTTGTCCTAGGGCCACTTAGAGCTAGTCCATACCGACCTTGAAGGCCACATCAGTTTGTGAAGTTAGCAACAGAGTATGCAGCAGCTTTAGTGAAGTAAGCAATTAATGTATGACATTTTCAATACAAATTAACTATATAACAATTTCACATAAAGGAGCAAAATCTAGTACACTAATTTTGGAAAAAAAAATCTTGGTCTCCATGGGTTGACTGGTTGTTCTATTGACAACACAGTATTCCTAAAAATTCTCCTAACGGTCTTAAAAGGACAAGTTCAGCAGGATTTCAACTATTAACAGGTGATGCCAAATTGATTTGTGAAACTCGCATTACATTTAGTTTTCAGCTCCCATGTAGGAGTAACATAAATAAATGAAAAAAACAAACATTTTTTCGTAAAATCATAGTTGTTGGGCCACTCGACAGTTCGTTATTGGGAGATTCCTAAACGGTGCCAAGTTTCGATGGGGAAGGGAAGATTTACAAGAGTTGAATGTTCCTACAGAAAAAATGAGAGAATAATATTTAACAATTAAAAGTCTGTTTTCTCGTGGCACACCAATCAAGAGAATATTTTTCAAAAAGGGTAATTTTGAATCTATAAATGAGAAGGCGAGTTGTGTGGTCACTTATAATGACTTTAATCTCCTTTACAACCTAGGGTGACATCCATTATAACATCGGAACACTGATCAGGTAAAATTAAAAAAATAATTTTTAAATAAAATAATACCAATTGACCTTCTAAATGGCATGGTTATATTATAGTCTTTATAGTCACTACAGCCAAATGAAATTTTCAATTTGATGACTTTTGTGTAAGCCTCCCAAATACCCATATAATTTGCCTTTCTGCAGGCGAGTTTCATCCGAAAGAAATTATTTTATGATATACTTGTTTCAAAACATTTCCGTCTCTGGCGTTGCTAACTTCACACGCAACCTTGCAAATTGGATTGCTCCATCATGGAAAACATTATTTTTCGGTTTAAGAATCATTTATAAGTTTATAAATTTAATTTTTGGTATCGATTTAGAAATAGAGTGCAGGTTGGCTAATTCCATAAGTTACAAATTACAAAATTACAGATTATTTGCAGTAGACTTTGTAACATTTGTAGTTCTAATCAGTTCTATAGCCATGCTGTCTGAATTTTAGACGTTAGGAAGTTAATAGTTTTCTATTTTGTCCGACCACAGTTTAAAACATTTTATTGACTATATAATGCTAAAAACCTCTCGATCAATTGTGAAATAATCTCATCGTCAAGTTCGCGCGAGTACACACAATAAAAAAGCCTCTACCGATAGATCACGCCTGTAACAAGCACAACTATTTTATTTAACTGTCCATGACAGAAGACTTCTAATAGAAAATCACCATTAATCCTATATGTATTATCATTCATGGCTGTTGGAAAATATATTTTTCGAATAAAATGAAATGGATAAATAAAAAATTCACTCACCTTCCTGTAGATGCACAAATTTGCAAGCAGGCCGGTTACAAAGGCCACGATTAAAATCTTGGCACACCGGGAGGGTGTCCAGTAACTGAAAAATGACATCACACATAAGTACACCAAGTAATCCGTCAAATTGTCTAATAATCAGTGGATAAATTTAAAAGTAAACATTTAGAGGGAATTTTTTTTTTGAAAAGTGGCTCTGGTTGTGCACATGTATGCGACATGTACGGGGGAGGTATATCTAAGAAAACAGCATACATAAGCACTACTACAAAACCATAACAATTTTTTCATTCGTAAATTTCGAATAATGCACATGCCAATTAGAATGTGGTTAACGTAAATTTTGGTAAGTTACTAGATAGTTCAATCATTCTGCACAAGATAGGGAATAGGCAAAATATATTGCACTACTTGAAATAGTTGGATAAGATTTGAGATCCTCTTCATGTGGAAACACTTCGTATGCGTTTCGCATATAGCAGTTTTGAATGGCTGTCGGACAATAAATAATTTAAATCAGCAATAATACCAACAAAAAGCTTGTGGCAGCAATAAAGGCCAAAACCAAAAAGCAGTGTTAATAACAAGAATGGTACAGAGGTAGTGTTTGACATGCAGAATGTTTGAAAATCTTTATGATAAGGCAAAACTGAAATGCTTCCAATCGCCAGTCATCCGCGGCGATTGGAATAATTAAAGCACAAATTTCTACGTTAGCGTTAAAACGAAACTCTAGAGCTCTAGGTGTGCAATCAGATTGTGAGTTATGCTAGTTAGTAGCTTTTAGTCACAATATGGTTGCAATATTAAAAAATAACAAGTTACAATGTAAAGAAAAAAAAACAAACATCTAACGAAAGCTGTTCGCAAAAATCGGAACATCAGCAACTTTACCAGAATGTGCCACATTTATTGATAATTCCAATAATATAGAAAATGGATTTACTGTCTGTAATCGAGACGGACAATTGCATATCATCGTCGGTAATGTATAAATCTACATATCATTGCAGTTTTCAAAAATCACAGAAAGGAAGAATGCTCCAGTGCTTGTCAAGTTTTAAACGCAGTGAGGTAAGTATAAAGCTAGGTAGTTAGATAGGAAGTCGATAAATTCTAAATATGATGTAATATAAAAGTAGTGAGTTTCAGTTGTTGGACAATTTATTTTATTACCATTTTAATAGCAGTCAAGATGAATAATAATTGTGATTATCTACTTTCGTATACTGAGTAAATCATATAAATGGCCGTAATATAGCTCCAGAACAACGCCAATTTCAATTTTAACAGTGTGTCCCTAGAGTGGGTACCGCACTTTTGTAAATTTCCATATTTTTGATTTCTCGAGAAAAAATCATTCCTTACAAGAAGTTTTGCTTGTATATGAACTCTACCTTCAGCAAATTAATCTTTTCTATTTTTTTTTTGGAAAATGTTATTTTACATCGTGTTTTCAAAACTGAAAAAAATTGAATATGGAGTTTAGTTGCAAAATAAGAAAAATCCCTTTTCATTATAATTCTTTCATTCACTAATAAGGAAATCTTTTATTTAACCATAAATAGAGAACTATTCAACACGAAGATCTACTAGTAGTTGTTTCTAAAATTTGTATAGAGATGAGATCACATCTTAATAAAAAAAAAAAATAATAAACAGGTCAGCAAGTAATGCCTCGAATCTTATTATCAATCAAGGAAAGTGATATTTGTTTTATATTTAAAAAAAAACTTAACTGTTGCTAACTATGGAACAACGAATTTACATGATATAATGCCACGAAATCGGAAATGTTTCTTATGCAATTGAAGTTTTCAGTGAGAAGTGTGCAGATGTTAAAATCGCTTATATAGTAAGTACGCTAACTTTTCTACCGTCGGGATGTAAAAACATCAACATTTTTAAAATACCACGAAGATGACCCTGCTACGCTTAGAGTATTAGAATTAATAGAAGAGAACCTATTGGTTAAGGAAGACATCGAGGAATTTAGGTATTAGCAAATCTCATATTCAAAGAATTCTAGTCAAGGGTCTAGTCAGCAATAAATTTTGTGCACTCAACCATTTATTCCTAAACTTCAATGTGAAGATATTTTAGCAGATATATTATTTTATCAAAACATTTTATTCAGAGACTACGCAACTTTTACAACTATAGGGGTAAATAATAGAGTCTTAATTAATGAAACAGAACAGAAAACACAAATTTTCCAAAAAATATAGAGAAGGTTCATTTGCTACTGACATTTTCATTTTCTTAAATTTTAAAACACATTGTAAAATTTAGAACAAGTTTTAACACTTTTTTGTCACTTCCCACAACAAGGAAAACTGTTTATAACGAATGTCTTTTAAAGTCAGACATACTAAAGTTTATAAAAGTGCGGTATTTCGCGACATATGTAACAACATATCGTATGTCTTAACATCATAACACTAATGTTAACATGTCAATATCAGATATATCTGTGTTAATATGATCGACATATGAGCTGCTCAATGAGTTCATTTAAACTAGCACTCTAGCAGCAACAAAGATATTTTTAGCGCAAACTGCGGCGCTTGTCATTGGGAGACATGTGCTTTGCATATAAAGAGCTAATCCTACCTACGTCTAAAACGGACGAGCACTACAGGTAAAATAAGTGTATTAAAAGTTAACATCAAGTTAGACGATCTAGTTTTAGTTCATTGTTAATGGGGTACATTCTGTGTTAGAGCACATTGTAACTTGTTAAGTTAAACCAATCGTGTAAGCTACGCCACATCATTTAATTGAAAATGGAATATTAAACTAGTCAAATTAGATTAAATAATACCCATCTGAAAAAAATTTTCACCTCTTTGAATTTTTGTAAGCGGCATGTTTTCGTCATTTCAAACAAGATGTTAAAAATCCTTAACGATATTACTAGAGATCAAAATTGTACAAGAGGTCGAGCGTCAAAAAAGTTTGCAAATATCTCCAAAACTATTAAGTTGTAAAATTACTATATCAAAGGTTCTATTACTTTTCTCGTTGGAGTAACCGTTTCGAAGACATGATCTTGTGAAGTTGCTATGATATGATATATGTTATATAATATGCATACTGGTCTGTTGGAAGTACGGAATGTGGAAAACCAAAAAACCATCCTTGTACGATCCTTTTGAACCTCAAGTAATCGAATTTGGGTACCGACGGGTATAATGAATTATAATTATATCAAAATACAAAATCTGCTAAACAACTTCGTCAATCTTCGAAATCTCTAAAGGAATAGTAATCCTATTTGATAAATAATATATTTTTTTTTTGGTAAAAATAAAAAAAAGTGTTTATTTCCATGTTATGTAGATAATTTGAAACTGTTAACATCAAAGCTTCTGCTTGTTTTACTTTGTATAGGCTGGCGTTCTCATTTTGTTGAAATTGCACTCGGCGAGCAGCTCTTGGTGGCATTGAAAACGCGTACAGGAAATAGATGGAGGCGTTCGATAGCTGGTATTAGGCTGGCGTGCCATCGATGCAAAGTTGGGAACGATCTGTCGGGACACTCGGCCGTGTCGCTGTCACCAATTTACTTCCATATATTTTTCACGCTGAGGCCATAAGTTTTACTTCAAAAAAAGCTATAGAACTTATTTTTATTGTAAATTTTGTATGATTCAATCTTAATACATGTTCTTGTCACAAATCTAATAGTTTTCGAGTTATTTACAAAAAACAGTTTTTTCTCCTTTGACCTCTTGTAACATTTAAAGCTCCAGTGGCATCTATAGGAAAAGATTTTGTATTAAATGTTGATAACATGGTTTATACAAAAATTTAGCTCAATGTAAATATTATTCAAACAAAACCTAATTTGATTGGGCTACGTATCAAAAGCTGGTCTAGCGATGTAGTGCAGCGTACACGATGTTAAACAACATGAATACCTGTCCTTGTTCGTCAGTGTAGATCACAAACGGGGCGTTCGAGGGCGTACCATTGTCTATGGCGACATGCAGTATTGTGCAGCAAGCGTCATCGCAGCCAAACAGCAATGCGACAACATTACGTTACAGCCAGTACGATATACCCACCATACACCAGACATTAAAAGTGAATGTTAGGCAGCGAGTGTATTATTTCGAGTGTCAGTAGGTACATTTAGTGGCGTGTTTGGCATACGCAAGGTAGGATATGATTCGAGACCAAACGGGTCGGTTAGGGGTGTGTAGCATGTTGACGTGTTTCAGTGTTATGAAGAGGTGTTGGTGGGTTCCCAAAACCACGGCAACAGAGCACACGACGGGTGTGCCAAAAATAACATAACAACATCACAATCAATCCATTTCAGCAGTCAGAAATTTGGTTGCAAATAAAAGTTTAATGAAAATTAGGTTAGATAACAGATGTAGGAAAACCATAAGAACGTATGCATGAAACAGAAAAGCAAAGTAAAGTTAATTAGACAAAGGGGTCACCACGGCGCAGTCATTGGTGGGGTTCGGATGCTCGAAAGGTGTTCTTTGGGAAAAAAATTGGCAATTTTAGATAGTTTCTTGGAAGCTTGCAGTTTCATGTGTGGTCGATCTCTCATTTTTTACGCAATAAATTGAGAAATTGCAAACCCTAATTTCGAAGTTTTGATTTTGGCATTTCTTAACATGCATCGTTGTGACTCCAAAGCTATTAAAGATAATGATCCGTTTTCTTCTAAATACTAACTTAATATTTAGGTCTCTAACAGTATAAATTACATTATGTTAAAGTGTTAAGCTTTATTGTCCAATAAACCATAGTAAATAGTACATGATGTCGAGACAAAGCTAATAATAAATACAGAACATCACAGCACAAACACTCGATAATTAAGTACCTACCTATCATGAAAATTTTAAATAATTGGGATATTCTGTCATAGTATAAATGTACCTTCCTAACAAAAATGACTGTTAACTTATCCTTGAATTTTTAATATTTTTATTTGTGGCAGGCAACTTATTGTAACTTAAACGCCTATATAATTAAGGTTTTCTTAGAGAACGTTATTGTGAGAAGGTATTGTTATTATACTCTTTGCAAATACAAATCAAAGAATATTTCTAAAACCGGTAACATCGCTCGTAGAGAAAACATTTCATATCACTGTGGTGATCGAATTCTGAACATCTTTCAAAATGTCAGCCCGTCACGTTTATTGTAAGCACGATAACTTAATAATAAAAAGTCCAATTGTTAGTCTTAAATGACTAGAACATGAAATTAGAACATGAAATATAAATCATATAGACCCTATTATTGAACTTGAAAATATATACTGCGTTAACGAAACTAGATTTTAAATACGTGTTTTAAGACGAAAATTGATACAAGCCTAGCGGATATCTAGATGTCACAAAACATCCCACACTTTTTAATAAGATTCATTATTTTTAGTTGATCTTTCTGACAACTTTCACATATTTTTATCACTTTTATTGGTATTGTTAGAGACCCAAATACTGAGATAACACCCAGAAAAAACATGATCTTTAATAGTTTTAGAGTTACGGCGATGCGTTTAAAAAACTGCAAAAAAAATTAAATCAAGGAAATTATTAACTTCCGAAAGACTATCTAAAATTGCCAACAATTTTTTCAATTGAAACACTTCGTCCGTCAGAACCTCATTATAATGTACCTAGAAGTAACATTAACCAAAATATAAATTACACAATAAATCAAATCACGTGACTTAATTTTTTTTATTAAGTTTTTACTGTGCCCTCGAGGGAAAACTTGCCAGAATTTACGTCCACTAAGTGGCAGACTAACCAGTACATCTGAAGTAAACATTTCCTTCTAGATACATTACATTGTTAATTCAAATTGTAAACGAATTATTACAAAAAGTCACATTGTAGATACACCAGATTATTAGTAATACAACCATGGATATTAAGTATAAATTATTAGCAAGGATACTTTCTATATTAGTTTACGATTCTACATCCTGAAACAAGTTTTAATCATTATTTGATTAGTAAAAAAATAACCTCTGTCTATCACACAGCGCTTGAGGTCGCAGGCTTTGATAATTTTTCGAATACACTTTGTCAACAAAGGGGTAAATGGATACAGTTCATAAACATTCTAAATCAAAAGAAACATCTTCAGTAGCATTTTTAAATTGAATGCTTCTATAACGTTATAAAACATCGGGAAAGGTATTTACACAGAACTTCCCTCGTTATTTACGCATGGCGGTCACTCTAAAAATTGATTATTACGAAATGACATTGAGAATAATAATCGGAATATAGTTATTGCTATTATTACAAAGAAAACTTGATAAGTTTTGGTCAAAAAAATATACAGTTTGCTCATGCAACAGCAAAAGTTCAATACTAAATAGCAGGTGCCACATATGGCAGGCTTGCGCAAATACCTTTACAAATGTCAACCATGACTGAATTATTTCTTGGGATGACCACCCTGTACATTTTTCAATAAAAGTATAATAGGTGCATATGCCAGATATTATTGCCATCTGTCACATTTTCAATCCAGCATTCACGTAATGGAGTGGAAGTATAGTGATGGTTAAAAAATTTCATTTTTTTTTGAAAATTTTCAAAAATGTTGGTAAAAAAAATTTCAAATTTTTTTCTTCTGAAATACGTTTAAAATGTCAAACGTAGAAATTTTAAATTTGAGCAAAAAGGAAAGTTTCCTTCTATTCTATAGTAGTGCTAAAGGAAATTTTAAAAGTTAAAAATTATATATATTTTTAAATAGGTTTAGAATGCTATAAAACGTGAAAATTTTAAATTTGAGCAAATAAAAAAAAAATCGATCTGTTTTGGTAGTAAAATCTTTTTGAAACATGTTGATGAAAAATTTTCAATTTTTTTTTCTGAAACGTGAAACTTAAATTTGAGCAAAAAAAAAGTTTCCATCTATTCTAGTGTTAAATTTTTTTCCAAACTGGTAACAAAATGTTGCAAAAAATTTTTTTCCGAAATTGGTTTGGAATGTCATGAAACGTAGAAATTTTAAATTTGAGCAAAAAAAAATTTTTTTTTCGTCTATCTATAGTACTATAGTAGTGATAAATAGATTAAAAATGTTTCCAATTTTTTTATTTTTATTTTTCAAAAACATTTTTAAATTTGTTTGAATAGTTTTAGAATGCCATGGAAACGTGGATAGTTTAAATCTGAACAAAGAAAAAAAATTTTCTAATTTTTCTTTTAAATAGATTTAGAACGTTATGAAACGTGGAAATTTTAAATTTGAAAAAATAAAAAAATGCCATTTATTTTAGTGGTAAAAAATTTTTCAAAAATGGTAAAAAAAATTTTAATTTTTTTTTTTTTGAATCAGGCTTAGAATGCCATGAAACGTGGAAATATTAAATTTGAAGAAAGAAAAAAATTTTTTTCATCTATTTTAGTAGTAAAAGATTTTTCAAAAATGTTGGTGAAAAAAATTTTCAAAATTTTTTTTTTCCGAAATAGGATTAGCGTGTCATGAAACGTGGAAATTTTAAATTTGAGCGAAAAAAAATTTTTTTCACTATTTATTCCGTTTAGACGGTCCACCCTGTATATTTTCCGATGAAAATTCTACCATTTCTTCGCTGTCAGTAGGGTCAACTACCTACCAAATTTGACTGCTCTCCGTCAAGTAGTTTTTTAGTTAATGCACCAACAGACAGACAGACAGACCGACAGACAAACAGGCAGACTGACGGAATTGAAAAACCTATATTTTCGTAATCTCCGTGATCTGAAACGTCAGAATCCGAAAAAATCTCGGAGGGTGATTTTTTCTCGAATACAATACTTCCCTTCGGTATGCGAGGGAAGTAAAAAATAGTAAGAAAATTCGTATTTTGACAACAAAAATTGTCATGGGTCACATTTTTTTACCGTTGTGTAAAAACCCTCACATAAAAAGTAAGTTGCTTCAAGCGTTTCAATAATTATTATTAAATTATTCTTGTGAATGAAGGGTCCACACCGCTGCTGGAAGACAATAGAGGATGCCTCAGATTTTAAAACTAAAAAAAATATGCTAGTCGGGTGTCAAAGAGGAAAGAAAATAATACAATCGTATTTTTTTGTAAAGATGTCGGTCCAGTTGTTATTTCTTGAATATTTTAATGACAAAAAGCAACGCGCGTTTCCAGCTACTTAAAATTACCCTTGTGTATTAGAAACATTGAGAATTATAAAAACTCTTTTCTAAACTAATTTCGTGTAAAGTTCGCAGACGATATTTGTTTTTGTTTTTTCCACTGCTTCTATTTTACTAGAAATGTCTTTAACAACTTTCACCGATTCCGATTTAATGACAATCTGTCTTGCTATTTTAATAGCTAGTTATAATTCGTGATTTATTCATTAAAAACCTTTCCATAACTCCACAAATTAATTCATATACTTAATAAGGAAACTTCTGATTAACTAGTAATTATCGCCAAGTGCAAATATGTAATATACAGGATCTATTGAATTAAATTACGCGACTCTGGCATACATTATTTTATAATAGGTAGTTCCTTATAAAGCGATGTTATTTGTACCCAGCTGATGCCGGTGAGTTATACCGATCTTCTAGATAGCCCATTTATCATTAGAATGAGTGACGGGAAATTATTACAATCGATGTTATAAGGGAGCTTGCTTTATTAGGAACATAGGTACAAGCAGTGTTGCTTCGTCACTTTTCCTTTCAAATGAAATTAGTTAAGAGATATAACCAGTACAGGTGGGAAGAAAATTCTTATCCGGTTGTTTGAAAGACCATTTCATCTTACAACACTTATTTCTGAAACATTTTGTATTTTGATCGTCTGAAGGACAACCAAATTTTGTATCTGGAATGAGATGATTCTGAACATTTTCAAATATTTTTATCACTAAAAAGTAGCCCCATATTTCTATAGCTTTCTTTTCTTGATCAGAGTAGATAGGCATTTGGTACAACAAACCCGCTGCAATATTCCACATATAGAGAGTGAGTCAGCAGTACTGAAAATTTGAAAAAATGTTTCATATAAAAATTGTAAATCAAAAGCGGCATATACTGACATTATTTTAAAACATTTTTAATATATTTGAATGTAAGTCTTAATTAAATCTTTATCGACGCATACATTATTTTTGGACTCATGTCGGCGCTGACATGATATTCCACCTTTAAAAAAAAAATTACTTGCTGCAGTCAAGAGTAGTCTACAAAAAAAACCCGCATTTTTTTTATAAATGTCACCCACCTTTGAATGTTACTCGACAATGTACTAATTCCCAGACCTCTCAGAATCGAACCTTATTCTACAGGGTGTTTTCCAATATGATTCAAATAGACAAACACCCCGTATGTTTGTCAATTTTTAATTAAAATGTTTCGGCAATCAATTATCTATACACCAACCAAAAAAGATGAATACAATTCTTCAAATTGTTCCCGGATCCTCCGCCATTTCCTAGAATGTGTTTAAATAAACGGCGGAGGATCCGGGATTATAAAACAATTTAAAAAAATTAAAGAATGTCATACCGTGTGTGTAGCCCCTATGCCTAGCCCTTCACTAAGTGCACGGTGAGAAGCTAACAAATAATTCTAAATACGTAAATCCCATTTTGTTTTTTATTTATACGTTAACACCAATATTCTTATCTTTCCCACGCTGCCTAGATGAGAGCACGATTACAAAATGAACGCAGCTGACGTTGCACTAAATGGACCTTCGTACCAAAAAGATTCCCAGAAAACCATACGCTTTAGACCATTCAAGTATATTAAATAATTATTGAAACTAATAAATTCAAGTTATCGGATTTAAATGAGAACCAAAATAAATATTCCATTTCCTTCGCCCCAAAGCCTTTATTCAGTCTCTTTTTAAAACATGAATTAACCGTTCCTAAGCACAGTATAGTCTACTGAATTTGATAAATTCATTGTTCTGTTTATATCATTTCTAGTAACGATTCTTGTCTACTAGTTCATGATTTCTTACACATATCCCCCCAAAAAAAATTAATGGCGCCGGATCTGGAAATCTAAGCAACCACACAAAAGTGTTCCGATTGTAAGACACCATCCTGTTGAAACCACATTTTTATATCATCCAATGGCAAGTTGTCAATAAATTCTTGCAAATCGTAGTGCAAAAACAGAGACCAAAATTTAAACATCGTTGTTTTAACTAAACAACGAAATTTAAATCGTGTGCACCTTCGAAAACATGCGATCCTAGAACATGGTTTCCAATTATATACCCAAATATTTACTGAGCCTATATATGCTGCTGACCAATAGTTCTAATAAAATGAGAATTTTTGCGTATTAATAAATGGTATGTCATCTGCGAATAATACAAAATAAAGAAATCAGAATTTTCTCTTGTCCCAAAGGCCAGTTACAGAAAATCGCTTTTCTCATTTTTATTCGATTTTTGATTAAAAGGTGTTCCAATGTGGAGTATTTCATTAATTTTTTTTAATTTCTTTTATGATTACTATACCTCCACTTCACTACGTGGATGAGGAAGTAATTATCTAAATATTAAGTTACCACCACTGATATACCCTGTAGAATTCAAAGTAATTTTAAAATATGGCTAATTTTTTCAGAGTAGACACCAACTGCTAACTCACCCCGTAAAGAAATGATTGACGTTTAATTATAATCGATGAAACTATAACTAAATATCATTAGACACAGTATAAATCATAATTTCTGGTCCTGAAAACACACTCATATTACGAAACAGTATCTGTACTGGACCACATGACACCTGCGACCATTATAGCGCTGTGTATCGACCAGAAAAATCTTTGAACTCGTTAAAACATGTGACTTTTTGTAAGAGCCGATTTTATTAGTATACCAACGAACGAAGGGACAGATTTGTGAAAAAATTAGTGGTCATGTAAATAGCAGTTTATAAAATGAAAAATAAGAAAAATAAAAGATACCTGTTACTTACAAATTAGGTGGTAAATAAAGTAGGTTTTAAGCAAAAAAGCGATATTACTATAAAAAATTAAAAATGATTAAAAAAAGCTGTTACGTGTAGAACAAATCTGCGATGCTACAATTAGTCTATGCGGCTGGATTCTGCAAACATAACATATTAAATATGGCGTTGTAAACAATATATAAAACAAATAATTTCATGTAATGTTAAGATAATTCATATAATATATATGATTCCAATTACCTACATATTACATTTTTACTTACTACAAAGCTACAAATAGGTTTAGCAAATAAGAAAATGTAGAAAACATTCGAAATATACAAAGCTTCTAATAGTTCACTCATTGCAAAACACTACGGTAGATTTAAAACACATTTTTATAATCACTTATGTTAGTCATCCTTTTTTTTTGAAAGCTATCATAAATTTTCTCAATTTTAATAGCTTTGTGCAATGTGCATTGAAATATGTATAGTAGAAGGGTGCACAATAGGACAGTTAAAAAACACCATAAGACGTTTGAACTCTTTAGCTCAGCAGGATGTTGCACATTACACAAGCATCAAATTTGCTGTTTAATTTCTTCAGGTACACCAAGCCTATTCTTGTCTTTCTAATGATACCATGTTTTTTGTACAGGAGGTAGAAAGGACTCTTGCCTCCCACGTATCACTTTTTGTGTTTTTATTGAGAAAACCTGCATTACTTTTACGCCACGTCACCACAAAATAAAGATGCCAACTAATATAGGATCAATAATGTATCTTAAAAATAAATTACTGAGTATTATCCGCAAATTTCTCGGTATCAACTCTAAAATTTTGAAGATGAATGGACCAAGATAACCGACGCCATCTTTAGATTAGTCTGTTTATGTGTTATGGTTTTTCATTACTCTACAGTTGTATTTAGTACCAGCTCCAAGGTATATATACAAAAGCTGTTAGAAATTGTTGAGAGATAATCATCCAAGGCCCGGCTTCTCGATTATAACCATTTTATAAGAAAAGAAAAGCAAATCACGTCACACAAAATTCACATAGTTGACTAATTAATAAAGTAATATTTTTATAATACTGTCAGACATATCATACAAAGATGAAAATCAACTAGAATAATACAAGGGTTACTTAAAGTCTGTTAAGGCTTTCTGAATAATAAGTTGTAACCGAAGGCCCAGCCTTGGAGAATAATACAAGGGTTACTTAAAGCCTATTAAGGCTTTGTGAATAATAAGTTGTAACCGACGACGCAGCCTTGGAGAAAAATTGTCTATTGGCAAGTGACAACTTTTAATTCAGTACCCTCAAAAATATGATCTGAATTACTTAACACCAAAAAATATACAAAACACTTCTTTCTTCATTACATAAAACAAATCGAAGACAACAGAATTATATTTTCATCAAAATATTTCACACTACACTCGATCTGCGTTTCGCCAACTTAAGATGTCGCCAGCTTGCTTGACGAAACGCACGTCGAGTGTAGTATTCAACGTTTTGATGCTTATATCTTTATCGTTGAATATACTATAACATCATAAATGATATGGTGCTTTTAGTAATTAAGTGAACGTCTCTATTTAATCGTTCTTCTGTTGTATAACAAAAGTAGATCATGAAATTACAAGTAGCTTTCTGAAAGAGCTTTACTTCGATAAAGCGCACAATCATGAGTCTCAAATACTACTTACCTGTATATTAATTTAAATGTAAGCCAGGCATCGACTAATGAATTTTGATAATGATCCAAGCGATCGGACTTCGGTATTCGATATGTGGTAGAGAAAACGTCATTTCTTACTTGTTATCTTTATTTAGTGGTGGGTGTTTGAAGCAAGTGTTAGTTCAATGATAAGCAATGATGTAAAGGGAAATTTGTCAACATACAAAAACACAAAAAATAAAATGTGGGGCAAGCAGGGGAGAGTTTTACAGCCTGTACAGTATTCCTTGTATATAGTAAAAAAAGCCAGTTGAGGAGCACTTGTAAAAGGCACGTGAATATAGGGTATCGAAATAAATATATTGGATATTGGAAGTAATCAAAATAATAAGCAATGATTAATAAAACAAATATCATGCATTTTCAAGCATTATTATTACAAATAGTAGCGGTGATAATACATACACCTCAGGATTAGAACAATACAGTACACATTAAATCATATAAATTATGGAAAAGGTTTTTAACACTAATATGGCGAACGTGACCCACACCTCAGCAAAGCGTGATCAGCAGCCTAAAGGCACTACGTTATTGTAAGTCAAGATCAAGGTGGCTGGCAGCTGATTACGCACAGCCGCGCAGTACTGGGAGGGCGCAGCCCTCCAGCACTGGGCAACTCGGCCATTAACCAAAACTACTATAGCAAAATAACTGAGCCTGATATCTATCTAACCTGTCTGGTACATAGTAATCCTACTTAAAAATGCAAATTCTTTCTCTATACATTACGTATGTAAGACTTAATTCCAATAGACATATACTTAAGATTTAAATATTATACATGCATCACAATAACGTGTACTCGGTAAAAGTACAGGTGAAGTTTCTTTTAAATGCTAGTAGTAAGACACATCTCTCTTAGCAATTATATATATAACATTAATAATACATCACAATACTATGTCTAAGTCTATCCTATATTTTACAATAAAAGGTAATAATACTACCTTGAACACAGGACAAATATTTAGCTTCGAAATTTAACGTGTCAAACACTTCGTTGTTTTCTCAAAAACAAATTAAAAAAATATAAAATATTGGACTTCAAAAGATCATTAGTAGAATTCCATTGAGTGGATTCTGAACTCACTACATATCACTAACTTTTTTAAAGATGTATTTACACCACTTGACTAGATATCTAAAGAATATGCATTTTCAAAAATAAATATCTTCACTACTACTGTTAACATAGAATTTAGCGGCTGATACGGTTTTTGGTGGTAGCTTTGGAAGTCTACTAAAATTGCACTAATACAAGCCTAAATATTTGCTCTACATACAAGATAAAAACTACATTGGATGAAAGAGATGACACGCAGAACATAAAAAGATTCTACAATTGTGCTTCGAGATCAAACCCAGGAAGACAAAAATAACAACCGCCTTTGAGGCAACTGCATGATCATCAACTTATATATCACTAATAAAATCGTAATTAACATTTTCCAGGAACAAAAAGTCTAGTAGTATACATAGGTAAGTTATAAGTTAGCAGGGCACCTCGACACATAACCCGACTACTAGGTATCGAAATTATGTGTCGATTGACCGGAGAAATCCTAACCCAAAAAGAAAACAGAAATCAACAAGTAATCGTTTTAAAACGAACATGCAAAACATGTATAAAGTAAGCCCCATGCAAAATTGGAACTAATACACAAACATAGATCTTAATATAATGAGTTGTCTCTGATGGCAAAGTCTGTACATATGATTCCAAGCAAAGGCTATACTATATAGGCCAGTTACCCAGAACGAAAAACTCTTCGCAACAGGCGCAAAATTATATACAGCATTTTTTCCCATAAAGTGGTAGTTTTGGGGGTAAATCAATATAATTTGAGTTTCCATATCAAACGTTAAAATATAAGACCAAGTTTTCTTGACACATGGTTTTATAGAGTAGAAACTTGGAAAGATGTACGACCTACTCAAACTCCCAATTTTGTTTTAGCATACACACGAATTTCACAACAAAATACCCTTATACTCTTTTCAACGCATATTAGATCGCTATGATTCAACTTTTTTCGCTTACATAGAGCAAATTGAACTTTTATTTTTCGACGTGTTGTGCAAAGAAACAGCGATATCTTGAAGAAATTTGAGAAAATGAAACTGTCCCGATCTTGCCCTCATCAGCTGGATTATACTATGAGCTTGCCTTTATTAGCCTTAAGAAAGTTGACCTTCAAATGACTCCTAAATAGGAGCCAAAAGTGAAATTCAAGGAAACCGTCCAATGCTAAATTTCGCATCTACATTTTTTCAAACCCAGCCTCGTCAGATATTTATGAGTTCCTGTACTTTATCAACATGAAGGTATGTCCCTTCACGTTAAAAAATAAAAAATGAATTTACTCTATCTCAGCGGAAGAGCTCGGATCCCAACAATCGAATATACGTTGGAAAGGGTAAGAATGCCACTTCAATGTGATATTATCCCGGATACTAAAAAAAAGAGATTTTATAGATCGTCAAAAATGGCCAAGTATCTATTGCTTGTATCTTTAATTAAGAACCCTCAATAATTTTATGTGATACGGCGTTTACTCGGCCAAATTATCAAAATTTATGAGAAACAACTCGATCCACTTTAAGTCTAAAAGAAATTGCTCCCATTCTCGACAAGTGTAATTTGCCTTCGACTTGTGACATCCTTACATCTGATGTACCAGAAGTCATTAATTCAAAAAGTACCTGATTTAATACAAACGAGCCAAAATGTATGATTAAAGGAGGAGGGTCGATTTGGGCGGTTTTTGCCCCAAATTATTTTTAGATGAAAAAATCAGAAAACTTTTTTAATGCCTACTAACCATAATAAGTCGATTTTACCCTAAACGGACGATCCACCACGCCCCACGCCCCCCCCCCCCCTCTTGCCCAGGGTGTCCTGGGGATTTTGGGGTAGCTGATTCCGAACCCGATGTCGGTTAACCTGTATCACATCAAGTTTAAGGTCATTTGAAGGTCAAATTGAAAAAAGATGACAAAGAAATTCATAAAAATAGATAAATACGTCTTTGGCGTCTCGGAATTCGATTTCAGGGTTTCCTGAATCGCTTGCTGTCAATTAGAGGTCATTTCAAGGTCAAATCAATATTATGCTAGAGTGAAGCTGAAGAAAATGCCGTGTAATGAATTTCAATCACTTTATGTATAGGTTTATGAGGTAGCTTAATCAGGGGATCAGCTAGTGGCAAGTGATGGCATATTCAGAATTGAGGGGGGCTAAGGAGGTGGGGATCGTCCGTTTAGGATAAAACCGACTTATTATTGTTCGTAGACATTAAAAAAAATGTCTTCTGATTTTTTCATCCAAAAAAAATTTGGGGCAAGAACCGCCCAAATAGACCCTCCTCTTTCAGAAAAATTTTTGTTGCCTATTGCTTACTAGATTTCTTGTATGAAAGCTGCTGGATAAATGTCGAAAAAACATAGTAACAAGACAAGCACAAACTGGTAACAATTTTAAAAAGCACCTCCAAATTTTATATACTGTCGAAGGCAGTAGATCTAGAAAATCGACTCCAAATCATTTAGAACAAATAATATGTCTATTCCAATTGATATGTATAGTTATTTTATGAACGTATCTGTACTAGTGTTATTAGAATTTATTAGCCGCCATATAACTTTAGATGTTATAGAAATCTCTAAATCATATTATTACGATATTGTATTATTGTGCACTAAGTAAATCATATTGTTCACAAGACCTAAAGCCGAACCTCGTTTTGATGTCATGAATATCCAAGGTCGCCTCTCTAGTTATAAGCAAAGAAAAAAAAAGATAACTATTGACCATCGGTAAATTATGAATGTGCAACTCAGATTATATTAGTTTGTCCCTAAAAGTACGACTCAATGGGAAGAAAAATGCTGTCTATACTTGGTGTCTTGTTTACTGAGTACTGGCCCTTTTTCACACTATTACTATATAGCACGTCATCACGATATATCCCCAATCATTATCTCTACGTACAAACCTTGGAAACTGGTGTCTTTTTGGGTCAGTTAACAAACTACAGACTCTGAGATGGCACTTTCTAACAAATACAACGCTTAAAGTGTCTACCATGCGTCAATTAGGCTCTCAAATAGATTATATAAATACGTATAAACTGTATCATGCATAATTTCTAATAAATATAAAATTTTCCATTTTAATGGCAAAGATACATCGTACTAATCTTATCCACCAAAATTAATAAATTCGGGTATGTATATTAAAGTGGTGTGACGGGGGTAGGGAGGATGTTATTAGCGGTGCAATTAGCAGGTGTGAAGGTATCACAGTATTGAGGCACTCGCTTGGTCCGGGTTCGCTCAGAGCATTGCCCAGTTTTTTCTAATTTAAAACCACAAATTTTTGACTAGATAATTTCTGAATAAGTCAAAATAATAAAAACAGATTACACATATACCGGTAATACAAAATCACTTACTTCTCTTTACAACAACATGATTTAAAATTGATGTACCGAAGTGCATATTTAATATAGTACAGCAGCTAGCAGGCAATAATCTGACACATGTGGATCAGCTAGAGGCATTACTAACCCTTTTCCTTAGAGCATGACAGACAACGAAAGTGATATGGGAATTTCTCTTAACAGTAAAAATTTCACTAGATAGTTCGTGAAACTAGAACAGCATTTCGTAATTGCTGCAAGTATCTGTATCAAGCTGATATTTATTTCATCGATTACTTACCGCTTACTGAATACGATCCTCTAATAGGGGTGTAACTGATTGTATTTTTCTAATTACTAAGTGCTAATTTATCGATAACGGAGAAATTAGCTTGATATTGTTTGTCACGTCCAGTAATATGACTTGCCTGAACCTCAACTAACCGGGATGTACGCCAATCGTATTCACTGTGACAGGTAATCGATACAAATGACTGCACTTGGAGTTTTGCGAATTATCTGATGAAATTTCTACAGTCAAGAAAAATCCTCATATTACTTTTGTTGTCTATAATGCCTTAGGGTAAATAATTAACAATGCCTCTAGCTGATACAATCGTGTCAGGTAATTGCTCGTTAGCTTCAACACTAATAACACTAACCATAAAATTTAATAATAACTAGGAAAAAAGTTAATACAGTTAATTATAAAATATTACACAAACCAACGAAAAAAAGAGAAACAAACAACACATTTTAAAAACGGCCAATAATCCACGATTAGGTTGTTTTTAATTTTTTATAAGGCTGCAGGACCACATTGTTGTTGTTGTTTTGAGCCGCGGCAACCGCGATATTCGTCGACGCAGACACGTTAGTCATGGGCGCGGCCGAAACAGTGACTGGGTATTGTGCGCCCAATATACTGCTGCCGTATATAGGACTGGCAGTTGTGTAAGGAGTTCGCATGATCGAATACGGGTTAAATTGATAGTTTGGCGGCGGACGGCTTATATTAAGCAAGTTTTGCTGTGCTATGGCAGCTTGGTAAGGATTGGCAAGCCCCAAATTCAAACTGGTAGCGTTAAACTGAAAAGGCAAGGTTGGATATCTCTGAAAAGTGGGGGGCGGTACGGTAAGCGCCTGCTTATTTAGCGAAACTCCGGTATAATTGAGAGGGTTTAAGTGACTGAGCTGATTGGCGGCAAGAGACTGATTGACAGCAGCTAGCTTAACGGCTTTGGCGTAATTTTGCTGGGCAACCTCTTTAGCAAGCGTTGCGGGATCGGGGATGGCTGGTTGCGGGGGCAAGGAAGGCAGGGAGGCGGTGGTGGTGACGCAGGCGATCGTCGTCTCACTGTCTTTTGTGAGCTGCTGCTGCTGCTGGGATGAGGAGACGGACTGGATGGCCTCGGGAACTGTGGGCGAAGCACATGAGGAAGGGGGTAAAGGAGCAGGTGAGGCGGAATACTCACATGACACGGGCACAAACGGCTGCTGCAGCTGCATGAGTTGCTGGTATGTGGTTGCGTTGGGTTGGTAGACGGGCACACCTGATTTGTCGGCTGCTGGTCGTTTGTAAGGAACCATGCCTGCTGGGAAGGCCTGCTGACATACACATTTCTCAATATAGAATTCAAATTCACAATTTTAGAATAAATAGGACGAGCAGTGGGGTAAAGCCGTTAGAAAAGAATGCTTTAAATTAAAATAGTCATTTATTTTTACACCAGTAGTTGCAGAAGAACAAAAATCTGTTATATGCAGCCATTATTTCGGTTTTCCCTTTTTTAGACAATGTTAAGCAGTCGTCAAAACGCATTCAGCTACACTGTAGAGATTCCCGCATTACAATTTTATAATTTTTCAAAATAATAGGAAAGTTATTTCATATTATCTTGTAAAGTATTTACAAAAATATTAAAGCAAGTACTTGATTTCTTATAAACATCGGATTCTTACACTGAAGTGATTTTCACCCAAACTAATACACTACGCGCTGTATGCAGCACGTATTTCGCCAATCAAGTTGCCATTATACGAAAATTCTTCAAAGAAATTTCGATAGATGATGCTAATTTGGTAAGCGATATTTGCGTGTAATGTTCGGTGTTCAAAACTACTTCAGTAAAGGTTTCAATCCAACTGCAAGACTGGGAACGGATTTTTGTTTTATATATGATATATAAGCATGGTTACGTTATTCCTATTTTTCCATGTGGATGTGAATTATACATAATTCTGTTTTTCTCTATTATAAAGTCGTTCATTAAGGTTAAGCGTAACAATCGTTATATTTAAAGTTTATCTTTTTATAACGCAACGAGTTAATATTAATACAGGGTATAGTATGAATTTGATCCGTAATCAAATAGTCTTGTGCAAGTACATGTTTTAAAATATACTAAATATTATATTAATGTTCGTGGTCGACCTATCCAATCATGTAGTTACACAAAGAGGAACTAAGGGGACAAGAAAGAATTGAGAATAATTTTAGTACTTACAAAATTGTCATAATAAAATGATCCAACTGATTTCATGTCCATCTGAAATAAAAAGGATAAGGGCACGTGTTAATTTTGTGATATTAGTTGAACACTGAAAAGCAAATACATTCGGACGCCCTCTCAATCATTCCGAACAACATTCGCAATGGGAATCGATTGAGACGGCGACCACAAATAAATTAAAAATTAGTCTAAGAAGTATTCTGCCTGCCGCAAGAATACATTCGGATGCTTACAGACAAAATACCAGATAAAAAATCACAAACGATAATTATTAATATAACAGTATTGCTGTAATTGTAGTTGCTAGGATGTTGCGAGTTTAAAGAACGTCCACAGTAGATAACTGTAAATTTGAACAAAAAACAAATCAAGAAAACCTAAAGCTAATTTTGTCAGTGACTTAAATTAATATGTGAATAACGATTTTTCATCATGCAAACACGACAATGGTAGAAGCGATAAAAGCTTGAAAAGGAAGCGCAGGTTTGTCAGGACAAATTTTATATATATAAAAAAGTCAAATTAATTAAAAAAATGTTTTCTAAAGCAAAGTAAAAACAGCCTCTCACAACATGCTAACAACTTGACCAGGTAGCAGTTCGCCTTTTCTACAAAACGCAGCTTTATTAAAAAACTTTACAAAAGCCTATTCACCGGAATATGTAATTTTGAATAAATCCACACGCAACCACTGATTTACTGAAAACAAAGCAAACTACAGGGTGCAATATAATATAATAAAAAATGAAGCAGCTAATCCCTCCCTCTAAATTTAGGAATATTTTGTCCATAAGAAATTGTTTTAGAACCTCCCTTTCCAAGACACTAGGTGTTAATTTCTTTAAATAAAAAAATATTTCTTTAAACATCTTTTAAGCAATTAAAAATATCGAAGGGTAAATTGGCATTCAACGTGAAAAAAGTGCAAACTGAAAGCAGTGGCGTAAATGAGGGGTACACTGGTTACGTTTTCGTAAAGAATTATGGTACGCCACTGTAAACATTTTTTTAATTTTAATTTTTACTCAATTATGTTACACCCTGTATTCATATCCTAAGACAATTACGCAAAAAATCCGTCGTCCAGGTCGTTTAACCCGAATAGATTGTTCTATGGGATATCTGGAATATCTAATTTTCAGTTAAGCTTTGATTGGTGTATCGAAGGGATTTTTTAGCTTCCTTGAAGAATATTTACAAAAAGGAATCTATGTAAGCAAATGGTGTTGTGTTCAATTTGTGTGCAATACTAGCAAAAAGCACGATCACAATGTACGACAAAAGCTCTGGTACCCTTCCCGCGTAATAAATAGCGTGTTCATCTAAAAGCCAAAATTATGGCAGTGAAGAAATTTTGTAAAAAAATTACTTTAAGAATACTGGATGTGAGAACACTGTTTACTACATAAAAAATATATACAAAAGTATGCACGCATATCGGTGGTGGGGAAATTAAACACAGATCACGCAAACAATACTATTCAATTTTATCAAGAATTATTTAATTTCACCACAGCCGTATATGCGTTATGTAGATATGTCGAGACAATTTGGATTAAATATTAATCTACGGGGTAAAAGCAATGCTAAGGACAATAAGCTAAAAATTTTACAAAATATGAATATTTTATTGTACAATTTCCCAAGTCGACGACTCCTCTGAAATGATGTAGTCAAGATGCAAACCACTACCCGTTATGTGTTAAAAATGTATTTGTGTGTATCTATACAAAATTATATTGTGTACATTTATTATTAATACGTTATTTTACATAATACTAACAATGAATACAAAACTGTAAGAGGCATTTAGTATGTAGCGTTAAGTTTTCTGTTAATAATGATAATCAAGTTGAAAATATACAAACATTTTTGCACTGAATTAGATACACAATAACATTGTTTGCATTTTTTCCTTGTTGGGTCCCTTCAGCGTCCCTTACTAACTGACTTATGTGTCGCACTTGTGTACCGTTTGTATTTGACTTGTAGTAGTTAATCGATTATATTTACTGATGGAAATTATTGTCGTCCGTCAGTATGGTAGAATAAGTCAGTCAATTTGATGTGTTCGTCCAATGTACAATTTTTCAATAGGAACAATTTTTTACAAATGTGTCAGGCAAACGTTTTTGAAAATAAATAGATACAACTTCGAAATTGTCAAAACGGCAGCAGCACAGTCTATTGAATCATATTTGACATCTAGTGCGTAGTTTTTGTTGAATTTTCCATTTGCTTTCTTACAATTAATCTCTTTCGACAGTCACTTTTAAGGCATTTACTCATTCTCCCCAAAATTCCAACAAATATAAACTATATTACGGATCGTTCTACTTTCCACCAGAACAAAATAGGAAATTAAATCTAACAAAAACGCATAAAAACCTGTTTCCTTATCCGCCCTGCTTTAAATTCATCAATTCTAACACAACACGATATACAATGGTTTTCCCTTCCAGCCACTGTTGATATTTTATGGCTACAAGGAGGCGTTTTCAACTTCCTTTTGCTTTATTTCTTTATCCTAAACCAGCACCGCAATAATTCTGGTAGGATCTACTAACATATCGAAGGGACGAATTTTGAAAATTCCAGTTAATTTTAATTTTAAAAACCTTTAGACATCTAGCAGTAATTAACTTGCTACGCGTATGAGGCATTAATGTGATAGTTCGTGGTTAAACGGTCCAAAAATGTTAACTGAAGAAAGGCCTATAGCACAATAAAATTAGAGTCTACGGTTATAAAGAAATTATTAACAAGCTTTTCGTAGCATCAACCGTTTTAAAGATATATGCTAACTTGAATGTGAAGGAAAATGTGGACTCTTCTATAGTATTATATGTGACAACAAGGTGCATAAAAGATGTATAATTTTACAGAGACAAAGATTTAAAAGCATTGAATTAAAGTATACCAATCCAAAAATCAGTAAAAATCAATATTGTATTCCTCCATACTATTAGCGGGTATGATACAATATCTGCCACATTTCACACTGGAGAAATGTTAGTTAAATTGTTACACAATCGCAAGGACTGTCGAGTAGAGGAGCCTTCAGAAGAGTAAGGAGGAAGAAAGACTAATTTTTTCAAAATTATCTTAATATCAGTAATAAATAATATCAATATTAACAATAGCACGAATATATAATTTAATGTGGATTAGGTCTACTGGGGATACTACATAAAAAACGCGCTCAGTACCCTACCACCATGGTGGTATACAACGGAATGCACTCTTCACAAACTACAGACATTGCAACTTTAGTACACGTTTTATGTGTTGTGCGGAAGCGCCAAGAGACTTTTTTGTAGCAATTTGAAAAAAAATTGATAGGTTCCGAGACAATAACGAGAAATAAAATTTTACCTCCTTTCAATCCGCCCCCCCCTCCATAAATATTTTTACGGGGACGATATCAAGACTAAACTCATGGTTTCCACACCAGGAAATAGGGCTCGAAACATAGGCCAGAAAACTTGAATGTGGGAGAAGTCTACGTTGAAGCCGACAACACTTCCTAGGTTCCTTAGTAAACACCAAAAATATAGTATTGGATGAAATCAAAACAAGGATCATGCTAGCCAATAAATGCTACTTTTGAAGTCGCAATCTGTCTTGAAAAATGAAAACCCTAGCATATAAAACTTAAATTCTCCCATTTCTTACATATGGGTACGAGACGTGGACATTGGACAATAAGCAAATCGGACGAAAACCTGTTGATTTTTGAACGGAAAATCCTCCGAAAAATATTCGGTGCAGTTTGCGAAAATATGCCAATGGCGCAGAAGGTATAATTTCGAACTATACGCAAAATATACTGAACTTAGCAATGGCAGAGACAAAGTTACCCGCATTAAGATTGGATGCCCGAGATGGGCCGGATTCATTTCAAGAGCCGATGAAAACTACCCAGGATATTCAACGGCAACACGTCGCAGAAGTAGACCAAGGTTGAGATGGAAAAGTGGAGTTGATGAGGACGCTGCAAAGATTGCCACAGCAAACTGGCAACGGCTTGCGATGAATAGGGATGAGTGGTGGACGAGGCTGAAGAAAGTCCCACCTAGGTCTGTAGTACTATGGATGATGATGATGGGGGACGTTTGAAGTGTTGTTGAAAACATAAAAATAAAGGCCCACAAAAAATCTAGCTTGTTAATATTATGTTTATAGTTTTCCTCTCGTATGGTCTAATATTACTAGGGTATTACAGCTGGGTTAATAGCTTGCTCCGCTATTACTAACTTCCAAAAGTTGTTGCAAAAAAAAATCCGTCCAAAATACTTTTTGTCCAAATAACATTACCTTGGTTTAGTCTCAAACTATGATATATTGTAGGAGCTGAAACGCACCATATCACAGAATCTTTTCAAGAGGTCATGCTTACTCTGTCACGCAAAAATAATTTCTCAAGATTGATCTTCATGTTGCCAACACATCATTTGTTAGAAAGACAAAATGACATCTTGAAAATAAAAAATACTGGTTTAGAGAGAATATTATAGAGATGATAATAATTTTTCATACACGTTGGATACTGCAAACAAGAAATTCCATCAAACAGACATTCTCCTAATATCCAGTCACCCACGAAGAATTCTTACGCTTAATTTACTGACAAAAAAACAAAAAAAATGCCGTCAAAACTTATTTATCTCAAATATCATTCAAGCTTATACTTACAACACACTTTCTGCAGAAAATTATACTCTCTCTACGTGTTGAAACTCCACAAAATAAAACTGAGTCATATTATACGATTATAAGAATGCATATGACGTTAGAGCACGAGAGTTTCGTACCTTCGTGTTCACTACTCATATAAACTGGTGATTCGTGGAATGAGATTTATATTTGACGACTAGTAGTCATCACAAGCAAGTACTCTTCTGTGTAATAATGTGCGATACAAATACGTTTCTACAAAGAGAACTTGTATTTAAAATCTCTGCACAAGTAAATTAGTAATTTGCAACACAATACGCCCTGAAAAATGTTTATTCCTTTTTTACCTTTTCGGTTCCCTTGCTTTATTTTGTAGGTTTCCTTTTACACATTTGTATAATGCCACTTGTGTCGAATGTTAAAAATCCTGGTAAATGAGCACAGGTTATTATCATGTTATTGTTATTACGGGAGGGAAAGCAATGTTCGCGATAATATACTATTTCAGTATTAATTAGTCAGTAGAAATTATTTTACTCAGATTAACACACATGTGGACGTGGTAAAAGAAACGATTAATATGCCATTAAATTTACTATCAGAAGAAAACTATTAGTCCATAAGCAGGTGCTTCCACAATTTGGTAAGTTAAACATCCTGATCTCAGGTTTTTCTAATCTAATTTTACTAAAAAATTGTGTTATTTGATGAGGTGGTTATCAAATCAGGAACCGTAACAACTGTCAACACTTTCGTGATTTGCCAATGTAATAGAAGGACCAAAAAAGACGGTACTGATGCCATAGAATATCGCACCAAAATCATAATTTTCTATGTAAAATATGTCTCATATTCTTCTTATTCGGTGATCCATGATGGATTATTCTAGTTAGCTTCCATTTGCTGTATGATACGTCTGACAGCATCATGTCATTTGTAGTGGTTGCCAGTTAAACTTAGAGTTCTTTTCCCTTTGGTGACACCAGGCCAACGTTTTCTAGGGCGTCCTCTTTGCCTCTTGTAATATGGCTTTCACTGAACGTTCGTTCTGTAACTATCCTCTCTTCAGTTTACGTGACTAGAAAAGGATAAAGTGATAGAAATTTGATTCAATAGATGATAAATTAGACTAATACGTAAGCCAACACTCGCAACATTGGTATTTTCAAAGCAATGTTACATCATGAGAGCATCTTGCTGAAAATTTGTGTGATTTGATGAGGCGGACATCAAATTTGTTACTGTTGCGAGTTTCAACACATTCATGATTGAGCCCCAAGGTATAAGGACCAAAACCATTACTTTGTATGCAAAGTTTATCTTTTGTTCTTCTTATTCACAACATTTTAACAGGTGTTTTATGTTCCATGCCTTATTCTAACCGTCCCCTTGTGCCATATAACACATTTGACTGAATCATGCCAATTGTCGCGGTTGCTTATTGGGTTCACGGCCTTACCAACATTTTTTTCCCCTTCGTGTCATTAGCCCAAAATTTTGGAGGGCGTTCTATACTCTCCTCTCTCTGGTTGATGCGATTAAAAAACGATGGGAAGATTCGGGAGAATTTGATGGCGAAGAATTCCCTTGGGGGCACTTTTCATGGAGAATTCAACTCTTGATTCCATGGAACATTCAGGGAATAAGCAAACGTCTCTAAATCCAGATCTGTAGAGCACAAATACGCCGTCTCTCTGTTTGTCGATCCCATACCTCAGAAGCGTAAGAAGCCAGAGCATTAGCAAGTCTGATCAGTGTGTGCTTCGTGATATTCTATCACCTTCCAATCATCTATCCTTAACGCATCTGGATGGTTTTCATTTGCTTAGTTTACAATGATAATTTTCATTTTGTTGTAATTTATACTCAAACCTTACTCAGAACTTCGTGTTTCTAGGTTGCCTAGAAGATGCATCAGCTCATCGTTGCTTGTTGCTACTAAAGCGATGCCATCTGCACACCTCAAGTTGGAAATATTAGTTCCTCTCGCATCACTTCTCCACTATGGATATTAAAGAGAATTGGTGAACTGGTGAGAACACAGGCTTGTCTGATGCCTCTGCCAACTTTACATTTGTCTGACTAACATTAAAAGCAAGTTTTCTTCATTTAGTCTCGCGAATAGTAAAGACAAGATGTCTAGGTATTTGTCTTCGATAATACAG
The DNA here is from genome assembly GCA_963583905.1 of Stenurella melanura. Taxonomy (NCBI): domain Eukaryota; kingdom Metazoa; phylum Arthropoda; class Insecta; order Coleoptera; family Cerambycidae; genus Stenurella; species Stenurella melanura. The sequence goes on from OY757311.1 coordinate 1,759,294, forward strand.
TCCACAAGGTTTACAGCAGTCTACGAAACAAAGGTACAATAGACACGTAATATTTTTTTGCTCTTCGATAAGTTTCAAACTCATCCAACTTTACAAGAATTTAGTAGGAATTTTAACGCAAAATAACAATTGAATTGAATTAAAAAGTTTAAAAACCCCTGACAAAGAATCCTGAAGATCTTGGAAATGGCATACACGATTTGTACCATCTCGCAAATACCAGCTTTTGAGGCAAAAAACCGCTTTGAAATCGGTTCAGTCGTCTTGGAACTACGATGCCACAAACAGACATACACACACGCGTGCGCGTACACACGCAGACAAAGGTTTTAAACATATAACTGCCCCTCGTTTTGCGTCGGAGACAAGATAGCCATTCGTTTGCTCAATTTCAGTAAGATATTTCTTACTATAAAGCAACGTGCTAAGAGAATTAATTGAACAAAATATTTCCATTGCATTTTAGGTGATCCTTTCGAAAGTATGACCAAAAAGAAGCAAAATTTGCGTGAATAATATATTTGTTTCATTTATACAACAATCAATCATTTAAGTTCATTCGACACAATGATTCATGATTCACCTCAGTTCGCGAACTACCCATTTTATAATTTTGGTTATCAACAACAATCAACTAATATTTTCACGATTTCCCTCTTATCGGTATATTTTCTATCTCTGAGACTATCGAGTATAAATGTAAATGTATTAGATTCGACTAATCTTTAAAGAAATGATCCTAGAACTTTTGATTCTAGGTCCAAAATGACAATTATTTTCGTTGCTCGGAATATAGGTTATTTGGAAAATTTACGTCACCAAGAAAATAAACCAAGCTAATATTTTAACTTTTAAAATTAAGTAATGTAAAAACTCTACGAAATTCACCTCTAGTGTTGTCACAATCAAATTCGCATGTAAAAAATATGAACAAGTCGAGAGAGCGTATGAAACGATGACACATTTTAAAAAGTTTTGGTGGGAAGTCAGACAGCCACAGCACGATTTAAAGTGTTAGTGATTGATGGCATCTCATGTCACCCATGACAACTGTTTTAAATCATCTTTAAAACTTTGACCCACATAAGCTCTCAATAAAGGGTTTCTCGAAACCGTTATTAAAAACTACTTAAATCGCTTGTGAGGCTGCTACTAACGAAACGATTTTCGTCATCAGCTGAAATTGGGGACATCTAATGAGACGTTGACGCCACTTCATTTATGAAATTTTGAAGCAAGCTGTCTTTTCTTTCCATATGAGAATCTGGCGCAAGATGCCGTGTAATCAGTCACTAAGAATAACTGAACGTTATAAGTGCTACTTACAATAGTATATAGTAACATTGCCTGTTTTTTCGTATTCATTGTGGTCTAGTATTATAGGCTAGTCCGCATGTTGAAAAAATCGGGGTAACAAGAAACAATTCTATACAGCATAGTTTTTATGTAGGGGTAGTTACTAATCGTCTACGGTGCCTTTTCGCAGTTTTTCGATTGAAAACGTTGGGAACTAGGTTAAAAATACTTCTATATAATTAAATGCAAATGCAAATTCCCCGCAAGGAAATAATTATATTAGATAAGTATAGAAAAAGTATCTTTTTCAACAACTACTTTGCCGGCTATATGCAACGATCTACATTAGATTACAAGCAAGATAATATATACAGTACTTTCAGAATGTCTCGATAATGTTATTTTAATTTAGACTATTCTGTTGAATCAAGTAATTAAAATAATAACACTAACCAAAAATAATAGTTAATCAAATTTTAAAACATACACAGATACATGTTTCTATGTATACATCTCGTCGGTGTGGTTACTTTCAAAGCTTACAATCAACGGAAAAAATGTTCAGGCAAATATTTTTGCAATAATTATTTGTGCAGGTACCTGAACAGGACAATAAAATTGGATTTTGAAAAATTACGGTAATGCTGTAAGTAATGTGCATATTTTCTTTCTTGTAATCCAATGTTCACCGTGGAATGTGGCCGGAAAAGTCGTTGTTGAGAAATATATGTTATTTAAATAATCGAGATACGCCGGTTAAAGATAACCTTAAAAAACCACGATTAGGGATTGAGGTAATTCTTGTAGACATACACACTGCAGTGACAAGGTAAGGACATAAGTCGGAACATTCACGCCAAGGATACATGAAGCAAGTTGAATTAGTTACAGAGTTGTAGTAATAAATCATTGCTGAATTTTGACAATGCCAAAAATATCACATCGAACCCGAGGAACAAAAATATGGCCATTGGAAATATGGATCTGAGTGACCTTGCAGACAGTCGCTTGAAATAATTAAACGAAAAATGTTTTACCATATGACTTATTTGCATCATAAAGAATATCAGAATTTGCTGCCAGAAACATTAGACGCGCGTGGGTGCCAGACCACCTAACATATATAAGAAGGACGATCACGTGGCATAGTTTTTACTGATTTCGTTGCGTCCTAAGAAGTCGCAGAACTTTCAAAAACGGTCTAGTCACGCGTGGTTGCCAAAGGGGCCTAAATATGTTTAAGTGGTAACGTCACGTGACATACTGTTTCCTGCCATATTTTCTATTTTACTTTTTCCATCATATGGAATACTAAAACTCATCCAGAGGTACCAGAGAAAACTGATTTAGAGTCTGACAGATACTCGATCGCAAAATAAGACGGATACACAAGCATACAACAGTAAACAAAACGTTTTAGCAGTTTCATTTGTGATACTAGTTCCAGAGAGCAGTTTCCTTTTTCCTTTTTGCATCTATTGCGAAACTTGAATTTACAGGAACAGTGTTCTCTAAATACTTTGAAATTGTGAGAAAAATGTTATTTCTTTTAACTTATCCCACTAGGATCATGGAAATATGAAGAGGAAAAGTCATGAGATTAAATCAGCATAGAAAAAAGATAAAAGGTAAGTTGTACGTACCATTTTGTGATATATACCTGTTGTTGTCTTTCGAAGAATGAAGAAAATGGTATAATCTTTGGTGGTGTGAAAAGCACAATCAAGTGCTTCATAATTGAACATCTTGTTCAGGTTTGAAATTTTCACAATGAGGCTTTAATATAAGTGTAGACGAATTTTTGTTATCGAAAAAATCGCTTGTTATCCGCTTACTAGGCTCAATTTCAGTGTGCTCTATATCGTTAATGTTCTTTCTACCACCGACACTATATTTTTCTCGATATAGTCTAATTTCCTGCTTTCTATTCATGTTTGTCGTTGAATGTATATTAGCGAAGACGTATAAAAATAAATATTTTGTATTTTAGTGAATTTCTTTGGATATCCTTAAGTTGGTTATTTCCGTATTAGCTTACATGTTCAACTGAATGTGAGTACATAACATATAGAAGTGTTTGTAACCCAACTTTTTGTTCTATAATTATATGCGAAAGCTGAAAAAGTGGCACCGTTGACGGTTAATAAGTCCTCCTGAACGTTTCATGATACGTTTACGACGAATATTTATTTGTCTACTGTCAGGACTACCATTTAATTTAAAAAATAGTGTGTTGTTGTCTGATACTTGCGGATTAGCCTATTATAGTGGAGTAGGCAGAGCTCGCTATCTCGCTTATTTAAGACAGAAAAATCTTACGGAATAGGTAAAAATATAGAACTTTAACCATCCTATTAAAAGACCTTTATGACAACGGTATCTCGTTTTTACGACATGTTTCTATGGTACACTACAAAAGTCATACCGTTTGAATATGAGATTTGCGCTTTTTTTTTTTCATATGTCAAATCCTTTCAAGATATTTGTTCTCCGTCATTAATGAACATTTAGTGTTTATTTTTTAGTTTTAAAAGAGCAATTATTGGGGAATATGAAAATGTCAATGAAGCAAAAAAAAACCGTTGTTTTGTAAAATATGTTTTTTTTATTAAAGTGACTCCACAAGACTAGTGAGGATACGTCCTTAAACCAACTTTTTTGGCGATATCGATTTTTTTCCCTTGGTACATCGAGCTGAATGGAAGCTTTGTTAACATATTGTCTTATACGATATAGTTGGGTTTCAAGAATAAAGCCTTTATTCAACCCTGTAACCAATATAATCTAATCGATTTTCACATTATATTAGTTGGAGGGTTGCATATGAAAAATTCTAACAATTTCATTTTTGAAACGAGACTATATGTTTTTTGAGATAATGTTGGCAACGCTTCAACTCAGCTCGATATAAATAAAGAAAACTTAATTCGATATCCTGAAAAAAAAAATAATTAAGTGTTAAAGCCGGAGGTTCACTAGTTTACGAAGTCACTTCGATAAAACGACCATTTCTTGCAAAATTTAACGATTTTCTTTTTGACTTCACTAACTTTTTCTTATTCTTCTAGTAGAATTTTAAATAAAGCGGGTGTGTGTATTAATAACGGAGGAAATAATCTTTGGAAAGATTTAATTTATGAAAAAATACACAATTCTTAGATTCAACGGTCGTAATTTTTGTACCATAGAAAAATGAAGATATTTTCCTACCTTAGAAAGAATTTTAGGCACATTTTAAGACTCTGCTGGCTACACTATTTAAATAAACACAAAATTATGCTATTGCTGTTATGTACACAATACAAAAGAAAAAATAGTGACATGCAAAGCAGGCGCAAATGGTACCAGTAATAGATCTGTGTCGGCGGTGCTAGGCTCGCGGGGCCTCTTCTTGCCTATCTCAAGGGCGGCGGTGGCGGCCGGGGGGGCCAGCAATGGCGAAACGGCAGCGGGCTATTAGTAGAGCAGCAACAAGACCAAGCACATCCGCACCAACGGGGTAAATAAAACAAACCAGCTCTAATTAATTTATTGAGACTGACAATGAGGCGTTTGATGGTGGTGGTACATTATCCTAATTATTACTTTCATTAAAATCGTGTCATGGAAAGATATGGCGGGCGGTCAGCAGCTCTGGCAGCGGGGTAGTGTGTCAACGGAAGGAGCCCTCTAGAATTATTATTTAGTGCGCCCCAGCAAAAACGCAAAAGCACAAACCAGGGAGTGTCTCTTGGAAATGGTCACTTGGACAAAACTAACGACGAAACAGATTTTTGCCGGCACGTTTAATTAATACTATGTCAATATGTTATGCTTTATGCAGGGTGTCTGGAGGGTCGATGCGGAGCAGTCATTTAGGCTGCATTAAGCCAAAAATACTTTGGTACCAAGTCTTACGATTTTTGAGATTTTAGAGATTCTTGTGTTAAAAAAAAATCAGATTTTTTCACATCTTCAGCCTCATAACACACCGGTGGACCATTGCCATGATCTGCCAGATCCCGAGGCTTAATGCCACTTGATTTCTTCTTCGTTAAGGTCGGGCCAAACAATTAATTTATACAGAAGAAATTTAAAAAAGAGAACATTTAATAAGAAGAATTGAACAAGCCTTGGAAGAAATGAAAGAGAAAATGATACTACGCACAACAACAGAAGTTAGGCGTAGGGTCCGAGCCTGTATGAGAAATAATGGTTAATACTTTGAATATGAATAAAGACATGTTTGATTAGTAAATTTTGTTTTATTATGTTTAAGGTTTAAATTGGAAGCCTCTTCTTTCCCAAAAATTATCAGTTGTTGCATTGTATTCTTGGAACTGATCAGTTACCGTGACATGTGATATAACGTTCGGAAAGTAATAAATCACAGATGATTTTAAAATCATTTTAACATTTGAGATAATTCCATCTTCTAAATGATATTTCATCGAAAAATGCAAATTTGTTATTTTACGAACAAGTGAATAATTACTTGTTTACCCACTTTGGTTAATTATTGTTCAAATTCATTGAACAGATACACCACTCTGGTACTTACAAAAATAAAAATAATCGAAGTGTAATGTTCCACTGGTTTGTTGTTAGGGTGAAAATGTGAAAAAATTGTATTTCTTTGAAAAACACGAAATCTCAGAAACTGTAAGACTATGGTACTAAGGTATCTTTGGCCCAATGCAATCTAAATGATGACATCTGTCACCATCGCAAGGCTTTGCATCGACCTTCCAAACACTCTGTATACAGGATGCCTCACTCTCACCTACACACCCTCCTTGTATCTTCCTCACTTTTTTCAGAGCAACTTCAAATTTTTAAATAATTGTACAAAACTTGACTAATGGAAGCTAATCAAATTGTTTGTTAAATAATGATAATAATTTTGGCTAATTTCTGGATAGATACTGGTATTAGTGTACATGTAAAAAACAAATAATTTATATTTTAACTGCTTGAATAAATTAAATACTACAACTAAATATTTCTCCCCAAAAATGTACATACAGCTTATGCAAAAAATGCAAATGCAAAAGTATTAAAACATGACCGTAACTTTTAAAATATCGATTGTAAAAAAACCCTTGGAGGTCGATTTTTATTTTCAAGTACGCAACTCTTGGTGAAATTCATAATTTTTAGTTTTACACACCTCATCCCCGGTCAACCCAACTGTAATTTTTCAAATGGTATACTACACGTTACGAGACTAAAAGAAAGGCATTTTAATAGGCTATTCAATGGTGCAAAGGAAATCAAAATCTGTCGATACGTTCTGCTTTCTGGACGCATACAATAAATTTAAAAAAAAAGTTAATGAAGTTAATTATTGAAAAAAAAATATAACAAAATTTCTCCAAATATTTTGGCCTATTGTTATAGATGCAACCCTTTAAATGACCCCATAAAAAATCGAGGGGTGTACGGTCAGGAGATCTAGCTTTACTATAGTATATAGCGATCTTTTTTTCTCGGTATTCTATGCATGACGTAATGTTGTTTTCCCGCTTCATTGTTAATTACATATTTTTTTATCCTTTACCAAAGAGATTTAAATTGTTATTTGTAATATTTGATCCAATATTAGCGAACGGTAGAATTAAAATTGTCCGAAAATTTGGATCGTTGTTAGTTTTTTCCAAGGGATATTCCAATTCTGTCCGACTCAAACGGCAATTTTCTTGCTTTCGTTGGATTTTTACAAAGCTCTTGACATGTCAGATGACCGAGAATCACAAAGTTGAAAACGTATTCTGCTTCTTATTTTGACTGGCAATTATAATTATTACAATTCAAGGTCATACGTGGCCTGTTTCGAATTGTTACAGTTTTGTGCACGGAAGTAGTTCTATGGCGAAACAAACACTTTAAATCGATTATTCGTATAATATTGAAAAACTATTTTCAGTCACTGCCATAAAAAGTGTAGTAATTGTTCCGTATATACAATAAAGCTGTGTCAAGCGAAACTAAAATCATATTCAACTATTTTACTTTCTATTGTGTTAGGTATTCCGTTATAACCTAATTAAAAATTATGATAAACTTCCTAAATAATTTGAAGAGATAATAAGCCCGCTACAGCAGGTTTAAAAAGATGATAAACGAGTCCGATACAACATGATGTGCATTAATTACGTAAAATGTAATTATAGTGCCTAAAGTATGTTGAGTTGTAATAGAAAAATTAATATTCCTTTGTTTATCACATTTAATTAAAGCACTAACAATTTTTCACACGTCAAGCATTCGCTATGTTGCCGTAAGCGGAATTCACCTTACAGTGTAAGATGAACATTTAAATTTGTGCTCTTTATAATAGAAAATTTTGATAAAATAGATAAATCACTTGCAATTTATTTAAATTGCATAATACCTCAGTCGGCAAAGCGCAAGAAGGGTGTGTCTAGAAAAAGTTCTGAAGCTCTTCGACAGTTTTAAATTTCTTGGTATTTTTATCAATATTCCAAGTTTGAGATTTTGGCAAGATGAAGCGGGGCCACACTCCTAATAAAAATCCATAAGGATTTCTTTTACTACAAAATACATCAACTCATTCTTTTTTCCATAAGTCGATAATTTGAAAGTAGTAACCTGAAGAAGCAGAGCATGCATTTATTTTAAATACAGCAATTGCACTGTTGCTCATTCGATTTTGTAGTAGATTTGTCAGTGCGATGGACATCATTAACAACAATGTAATATTGTAATATTCGACAGATCAGTTTGTTTTGCAAAGTCACTCACTAGGAGTATGTTCAACCTTTCTTCGTCGTTGTCTGAGAGAAAACCTGGACGACAAGAGTAAAATTGGACTTCCTCCAATTACTGCTTCTCAAGCCTTGTTAAAATTCACATCTGGTAAGTGCACAAAAGGTTACCATACAAGCTACCAATGCAAAAAATGTTAGGTTTAAGTGCTCGACCAACTGCACTTCAGAAAGTCGTGCGGGAACCTACAAGAAATAATTGTATTATATTCCGACAAAGATGATGAAATAGCGCAATTGAAATATTGCTTTAGGCTTGCGAAAACGACGAAACAGTCGAAACTGGCGATGGAAATAATGAAGATCAGAGGGTTGAATTTAAGGTGGCTGCCGCCTATCCTGTCCTGTCCGGTATATTGACAAGGAAGACTTGTTGAATTGATAATGTGGAGTAGGTCTACAAAGGATACCGCATACAAAAAAAAAACGTATCGTGTATCGTATAAATTGATTTTAAACAACTATTAAGTAAATCGGAAAGGAAAAAAATGCAAAATATGCTTTGATACTCCAAGTTACTACGTCTAAATCCTCATTTAAAAAATGAGAGGGCATATTTCGTAGAAACATAAAGCTTATTTAATTTTTATTACGAACATTTCCCATTTAGGATAGGTAGAATGGTACAGTCCACATGTAGATCCACAAGGTCACTCTAGATAATCCACGTATTTTTTCAAACCTATGTCTTCGAGAACGTCCACTATGATCGTACTTGTGGCTCCTTGATTATTCCCGACTAATATGCACGTATTTTTTGTGGCTTACAATTTACAAAAAAAAAAAGAAAATTCGCGCCTAAAGTCATGCTAATTCAAGTGTTTCGTACAAAGAATGTGCCACCCGCCACAAAAGCCACCTAGTCTCAATGGTGAAAAACTAATTTGTCATTTTATGCTCCATTTCCTATTAAATTTTGTCTCGCAGCAGCCAAACAGTCACAACTTACTATATATCTAATCTAGCATGTTGTTTTGATAAAGCAGTTGCGATATCTTGCTGGGACTAGTAGCGATATTGAATTAATAAATATCAATATATCTGACATATTTACGAGCATCATCTGACATGTTTCGAGCTGCAAACTACAATTTCAGTAGAGTTGGAAATGTGCAGGTGCGATGGACAACTTCATCGAGAAGTTGGGCGGTAATATCTGAAGCTATAATATAGTTGATCATGCAGGCAGCTTGGACTGAAAGAGAATATACAAGCGACGTACACCCTTGATTACTATTTAATTTAGTAGTACACATTAACCCTCGACAAGCTGTCTCGTCACAATGGGACAAGAGGTTAAAATAAACCGTATGTTACGTAAATCTATAGAGTACTTGCGGCTCTGTAAAACGTTCATCTTTAATTGGGGACATGAAAAAGTGAAATAATTGACATTAGGAGTGATCTAAAATTGTTACAAATTTTCTGTCGGTTTATCAAAAAATAAATGCACTTTGTTTACTTATGTCCTAAAATACTTACTAAAACAGGTACATCGTCTTAATAGTGCAGGTAGATTGAATTTCAATAAGTAGTAGCAAGGGCGGTCTTCATTTTTTTGGAAACGTCTGTAAAAATTCTTACCTTCAAAGAAAGCGAGTTCCTAGCTGCAGTTATGTGGAATATGCTAGGGGCGGAATTGCGGTTTTTCGTCTCTTGTTTGAAAAATATGCAGAGTTAAAAAATATAAAGAGACGTTTTCAAAGTAGACAAACAAAATTTTCTTAAATAAAATTTCGTTTTTGGACGCTGTATGGTTAAAACTGAGATACAACTATATAAAATGTTTCTATTATGTGGGAATTATGATTTTCAATTTTATTTGAATTGGTTGTTTATTGGGTTGATATGAAATACAGGCCCACACAAAAAAAGTGATCTCAACCCGGAATCCGACATCGTATCCCTGAAAAAATTAGGTGTTCGATATTGTTTTCGGGATTTACTAAAAATTGGTGGGATTCGTGTTCAGTACGTCGAAATATATAGGAATTACTATCCTTATGTATTTCAACGTGCCGAATAGTGCACACGCACAGTTAACTCTAAAAAATATTTCATTCTCAACAACTACTTTGCCGGCTACATGCCACGACCAATATTGGATTACAAGAAAATACGTACATTACGCACAACAGGACCAGTTCTGTCGGTAAAGTAAAAAATACACCAGAAGCTCGCAAAAAATGTTATCTGAGATTTTCCTTCCATAACTGGTAGTGCGAGGATTAAACATCACAAAACCACAAATATCAGTTCTGGGGGTGCCGCGCAACCCACCAAAAAAACCATCCCTTCGGTGAAAAAAGCCTTATTTTACCGATAACTCGTTAACCGTTGAAAATATAAAAAATTGCTCATCATAAAAAAAAGAAAGCTTGACTAATTGCCTGAAAAAAAGTCCTCTAGTAATTTTCCTCTATATGCCATGGTTTTTGAGAAAATTGATATTGAAAAAGCTTGCAAAATTTGTATTTATAATGCGCGCGAATTTTCTTTTATTTGAAATTTTTTGTGCACGGCCTATAAAAAAAATTGAATTGCTCGAAAACCAAACAAGCTAGGAAGAAAAATCAAAATGGGTTTTAAAGAGGATATAAAATACTGTCTTGTGTTGCCATTTTTGAAAGCTATTGATATTTATTAGTATATAAAAATAACAATATAATATAGTTATCTCTTGATTTTTTGTGCATCTAACTATTCACAGGCCCATAAAAATAACTGGCTATAATATAAGTTATAAATGCATTATCTTTTAGTTCAAGTGGTAGTACTTCAATGCAGAAAAAGTTAGGAATAAAAATATTCACATTTACAAATTTAGCGGCATGCTAGGCAAGTTAGCAAAAAAATCCAAAAAAAGCTGCATATTAAATTTTTTGGTAATATTTTTTAATACATTTTTTTAACTATTCAATGATTAGAAACAATAGTTACTTGATATATAAACTCAAAAAAAATAAAAAAATTGGATCTAAATCTTCCAGATGTTTTGTCTTTTTTTTTAGTTCTAGGAAACAATAAAAAATTGGCCAAAATTCTGCTAACTTCAACATGCTGATAAATTTGTAAATGTGAATATTTGTATTCCTAACTTTTTCTGCATTGAAGTACTACCTTGAACTAAAAGACAATGCATTTATAACTTATATTAAAATCACTTATTTTTTATGGGCCTGTGAATGAATAGTTAAAAGTGCAAAAAATCAAAAGGTAATTATATTATATTGTTATTTTTATATACTAATAGATATCAATAGCCATCCAAAATTGAAACAGAAAAGAGTATTTTATATCCCATTTAAACCCCATTTTGATTTTTCTTCCTAGCATGTTTGGTTTTCGAGAAATTCAATTTTCTCTATAGGCCGCGCGCAAAAATTTCAAATAAACGAAAATTCGTGCGCATTAAAAATACAAATTTTGCATTTTTTTTTCAACATCGATTTTCTCGAAAACCATGGCATATACAAGAAAATTACAACAGGGCTTTTTTCAGGCAATTAGTCAAGCTTTCTTTTTTATAATGAGCAATTTTTTTATATCTTCAACGCTTAACGAGTTATCAGTAAAATAAGGCTTTTTTCACCGAAGGGGTGGTTTTCTGGGGGAGGGGGGGCACGGTACCCCCATAACTGATTTTTGTGGTTTTGTGATGTATAGTCCCTCCACTAACAGTTACTGAAGGAAAATCTCGGATAACATTATTTCTTATGGAAATCTTTATAATTATTGGACTAGACTGTCACAATGTTATTTTAGTAAGACTACCATGTTCAAAGCAACAAAGACTATTAAAACATAAACAATTCTAAGAAATAACAGCTGTATCAAACTATAAAACATTCACAAACATGTGTCGATGTCTACATTTCGTCAGTATGACTATTTTCAAAGTTTACAATGAACTTAGGAATGCCTCAGGTAAAAATACCTTTGTAATAATTGTTTATGGTTTATCTCAAGAGGAGAGTCTAAATGAAAAAAACATTATTGTGACAATCACGCCGTATGTAACGTGCATATTTCCATTCTTGTAATTCAATACTGATCGTGGCTTGTAGCCGGCAAAGTAGTAGCTGAAAAAAAATGTTTCTTTGTAAGTTTTTTGAAAAAATTGAAAGTAATTGTTAGTATTTTTGCTAGTAATAGAGTTATATCTATTATTTTTAAAATTATTTTCAAGAAAATTCTATAGCTTTGTGAGTATTCGTTTCAATACTTTAAACTCGCAAAAGCAGCTGAATTTAGAAAAAGGCAACAGATGATTCCTGCACGAATACACAGTTACACTCGTCGACAATATTATTTATTTATAAAACAAATATTTTGTTCAATTTAGTCTACTGTTGCTAGTCGTCGAGATATATACGAAATGAATAACGTACAGAATATGAGTATTAGTGAGCAGAAAACTGCGAAGAATAAAGAAGGAAAATTAAAGGAAATTCTATTTACTTAAAAAAAAAGGTAACTTGAAATTCTTTGATTTAAGGCGTATTTTTCCATCTAAGAACGAGAATTCCATAACAGAAACATTTCAAATTGCTCTACCTCTCGATTATCTTTATCGTACAGCATCCAAAATTAAAATCAAATTAACGTAAATCCTGTTTGCTTTAAAAAAGCTTGTTTGGTATTTTTTATTCAGTGCATAATTTTCACGTAATAGATGATCAACCATAATTCTACCCATACTATATTTTTTATGTACTGCAAGACATGCAGTTAGAGACACATCGGTTTCTTCAAATTTGTACTGACATTTCCTAAAAGAGGGACTACATTTATAATTCCTTGTTAAGATGAATTTTCGTCTAATTTACCTCCATTGCAAAAAGAATGTCAGCTTTATCAGTTAAAATTCAATTTTGTTCTGGAAGGAAAAATCAAATGTTCATACGTCACTTGCTTGATGTACGTGCGTATTACAAATTTTATATTTGATAGATTAGTAAGACTTCTCTCCCCTTCTTTAAGGGAGCAGTCTTTTTAACCCGAATTTTACATGACGTTATTTTCTAAACAAAACTATCTACATAATTATTTTTCAGATATTAATTTTCGACACTGGTGAGACCCAAAATAGTGTATATATTTTGAAAACGATTTTTCAAAAGAATTACATTAATCTAAAATGCCGCCTACATTAAAAAATCAAATCGTGATTAGATATTTTTCCATGGTTCATTTTGTTAGACATTTGTTCATAAAAACTCGAATAGAGTGCCTATTTTATCTCAAACTAACCCTATTTGAGTACCTATAACGTTGATTTGGTGAATTATTTCATTTTTTCATTTCCCGCGTTCTAATTTGAGCTCGCCCGCACTCTACTAGATAATGTAACCATGCGAATTGACTTGGTACTATTTTAAATTAAACATATAGAGTGGACGCTTGCACTAAAGAATGTGATAGTCGAAACAATCCGGCAAATTTCATGCTCATAAAATTTCAAATGGACCTTAAATCTGCTGGAAAATTTCGACGCACGTTCTAGAGCGTATAAAATATATCAGCTGCAGGGCGTTGTGTCCAAAAAAACCTATTGGATAAAATTATATAAATCATAGGCACAGTATTTTTACATTTGCATGCACTTCCTGTAAAAATCACAGCAATTAACAAATATACGAACACCAAAAGCACCATAAATATAAAAATGATAAAAACACATGAATATAAATGTAAAAACTTCAATTACAGCTCAACAATTTTTCAACATTTAGGGGAATTTCTGCCTAACTGCACCTGAAAATAGGTACAATTAAAATGGAACGTAAAGAAAGAAAAAAACTAATAACACAAAAACACCAAACATTCTTGACGCAATGAGGAGCGTACATCTGCAAACAAGCCCCACGAAGCAAATCTGAGCGTGTTCTCAAACTTTATTCTCAGATCTACTTCTTCCACCGGCGACGAATATCAACTTAAGTTTGTGTTTGTGTTGAAATGTCAACAAAAAATGCCTACGAAATACGGGATCAGTTAATAAAGCTTTGCAACTGCGTAACGATATGAAAGGATTTAAAATGTTCTAAGGGGATGTCTACATAATAGTTAGCTTGTGTTGTTTTTTAAAATCTAGTCAAATTAGACCCAGAATAGGCAGAATTTGAAAAATTTAAATCGGTTCTGTTTAGAGTGGATATAGTCAGCATTGCAAATAAGCAGCCATATTTCTCCTTACTAAAATTATCAATAACATTTTATTGCAAATATATCAAATAGTAGTAAAAATAAATAGTTAAATCGTGAATTGAAAACAATTGAGCGCAAAAAATATTCCTATTTTTCCCTAAATTATTATATAAATATTTTGAGGCAGGTTTTGGAAACCAATGTCCCAGGCAAGTACAGGGAAAAGTACAAGGAATGTTTTTTTCCTTAACGGTTTCTCAAATTTTCAGTATTTTCAATTTACGATTTAACTTTTCGTAGATATTTCCACAAAACTGATTTTCTAATGATTTTCGACTACCACACGTAGTAAGCTATAGGATATGGTTATTTGTAATACTGAAATACATATCCTTTCGAAAATTCAGAGCTGACTTAGATTTCTGCAGAAAAATCATTATTTGCTGAAAATAGTGCAAGAAAAATGAGCCATAAATTTCAAGAACCTTCAAAAATATTGCAAGCTAGAAATTTACTGGAGGTGTTGCACTTACTTTCTTACTGGATATAATAAAATTCTAGTTTTGCTACGGCCGCCATATTGGAAAATGGTGGCATATTGCCGACAAATTTTAAAATTGCGGCTGGTCTTTTATTATTTGTATATACATTTTTAACAGTTGGAGACAACGAAACATAAGTTCCAATATAAAATGTAAATCATAATAAAATTCGAGAGTATCTAGTCATTCAGAAAATATACTAAATTATGACATTGTTAATAAGGATGCAATAAACTTTCAAGGAACAATAAATCGCATTTTCATTTTCATGTCTATGGTATATACTTAAGAGGTTGTATTCCTGTTTTATTTAGTGAAGAAAGCTGACATTTTAACTTCCTTATCTGAATACTTTTTGGTTACAACTAACTTTAATTAAAAACATAGCAAACCGTATTTTACAGTACATTTACCCCAGAACTGAGATTATTTATGAAAAATCCTGGAGCTATAAAGTCATTATCCAAAGACTGTTAAGTTTAGAGAAAAATGGTAGGTAATAACATAAAATATTTATTTTATTATGTTTCTTCTATCTCCAAAGTAAGGAGTTGTTATATACTAATAACAAAAGATGAGGCGCCATTTTTTCAATATAGCGGTCGATCGCAACTTCGATTTTACGAGGCTTTTAGATATCCCTCACTACCTCTATCAGATTATTCGTTTGTACTATTTTCACCAAAGTCAAAACCTATCTTCTCCTGCACTAGGACTAAATTAGTTGTTTTCTGAGCTTCATCACTTTGACCATACGTTGTCCTTTTCTATTCATTAATAATAAAGGAGGACAAACGATGAATGTCAGCAAAAACCTCATTCACTAGGAAAACAAAAATGATCTTGTTAACGCACTCGAACATTTTAAAAATATTTTATTGCTGTAGTGAAGTCAGCCGACAAAAATCTAAGCAATTGTTTCCACAAAAAAGAAGCGATTACTTTTCTGGGAGAATCTAGTGACGTGGGTGGGAGTCACATTTATTGAGAAAGAATATTTAATTATAAATTATCCTCATGTAGTGGTTTGAATTCCACTAGCAACTGTAAAAATGTATTTCCTTTAAAATCCTCTGGTTAAAAATCATTTACAAACATTTATTTGACACAGTAATTACTTTAGGTTGACAAAGCAGTAAACTGTTTCAAGTTTGCGATAGAATTTGGCTTTGTATTTTACTGTTATGAAAACGATAACCGATGCAAAGTAGGAATTACTTTACACAGAATAAAGTTATCTCTTCAAATTTAGATGAAGGAGCCTGCACTTTAAGTTTATAAATTCTGCTAAAAACTAGACTACTTATAGAACTGGACAAAGAGGATACGATATATCTAAACCAAAATTGAGTGTGTAGCAGTAGGCAAATGACAAATGTCAAGAATTGTTTTAAATGGATTGGCATGCCGTGAATTGGAAATAAATCCGCGTTTGATCAAATACTACCCGCCATACAGTTCTTGCCAGCGCGTTTCCATAAAAAAATTATGACTATACCGCGTTGCTGTTAGGTTTATCCTACTACCCTTGAATGAATATACGAATGGGAATTCTCCCATTTTACTACATCCACTACACTCTCCAGATTTAGTACCGTGCGATTTTATTCTCAAATTATAAATCTTTCTTAAAATGTTTTGATATTTTCTTATGATATCAACCTTCCGAGTAACATTTGATCAAACCTCGTACACATAATTGCCTTTGCACAATAATTTTACTTTATTTTTCTTTGTAAATATGTAGCCTATATTTGGATTGTTTTCCTAAGGAGAATTGACTCTTTGTTAAAGATAAATTACTTGTAGTATTGTCACCAATTCACGGGTGGTAAAAATAGAAAGCGCAAAACACATTCTGCGAAATTTCATCAACATATATCAATGTTTGAAACAATATTTGCGAGTGTCTTGCTAATTAACTGCTTATTCCACTATTTAATCTTAAAGCACTTCAAAGGGAGAACGGGCGGGCTTTCCTTTGAACCTTTATACGGCAAAGTAGAAAGCTAATCGATTTGTGCAAATAATGGAATTAGCAGAGGCGGCAACAAGTCCTAAGTGGCGAGATGAGGATGACAATACATAAGTGTAACGCCAATGTCCTACGAGACTCCACGGGGATACGGCAGAGACAAACGATAACACTCTATTCAACAGGGTGTCATAAAAAATGAGGTATAAACTTGAAATTCGTTGGCTTAAAATATTAATCCAGTCAGTAGGAATTTTTGCCTTACAAAAGGTGGGGCATAGACGATCCGAAATATTTTGTTTGGATCTGGACCCTGTTGAAAATTTCAAATTTTCGACTTTGGAGGAAGAAGGCGCGAGCCGCCATCTTGAATCAAAAGTACAAGAAATTGGTTTTCTCGAAATAACTTCCCAACGTGTAATCCAACGATAAATTTGTCTGTGACAAAGTTAAAGAAGGCAAAATTCCGTACACGTTTTTGGTGAGTCTAATATGTATGAGTTGCAGTGGCGGAAAGATGAATTTTCAAAAAATATTCGTTAAACTGCATTTTTGATGGTCCCCTTTCAACCAAGGAGAGCAAAATTTTGTTCGCTAGTACAAAAAGACAATGAATTGGCATCTTCAAACATTAGAATGCTAAACTAGAACATATCGCAGACACTGGAGCACGCATTCACGTTGTTTTGTATGGTGGTGAAATGGGCGAAGAAATCTTGGATGAAGTCCGCTACAAACGTTTGGGAGAATCAAAAACAAAAAGTAAATTAAATCCTGCTTCTTTACGACCAACGAAGGGCGCTGAACCATAGAAACGGTATGGAATTCCAAATTCAAACAACATATTTCAAAATGGGGTTTCTGCCCCACATATTGTAAGGCAAAGGTCTTTTTTATCTCCGCTGACTGGATTATATGACGATACAATTTTCACTAAAATGTTCCTAGTAATGATATATTGGGTATAACTAAAATTCTATTTCACATAAAAAACTATAAATATTGGGTTAGACTCTAATAATAGCAAAAATAGTCTTTCGTTTACTAATTTTAAAAAAGAACATTTTGAAATTTGCAGTTTCGAAAAAAATCAAAATGGAGCTAAAACTGTGTAAAAACTATCAAGCAGTACTGCTCTACAATACTTTGGCGACCACCTTCCATATAAATAATAGATATTCCCCACGAATGCAAGACCAAAATGGTTATGGTCTGTTATAAGTATTTCGAGCTACCTGTACACTTTTACGATTCAAAATTAAACAAAATAGAATTCCAGTATGGCAAAAGTTGAATCGCTTTCTATATTTCCACATGGATTAATTCTAAGATACTAAACCTAACAACCGTTAAGGATATCCCTAATCAAAGATTAGATTCAAATGGGTTTTATGGCTCGTCAATAGACAATGAATACACCATTACACGACTTGCGTAGTTTCTAGCAAAGGTTCATTCAATTTTTAAATAGTGACACTAAATTACACACCTATACAAAGAGAAACCATTATGCAGGAGCTATGCTGTAACGTCTACATAATGGATTACGGTTATAAATCTTTTATGACTCATTTGTTGTTTAGTGTAGTTGACAGCGCAATTAAAATTTCATAATTTAATAATTATAATACATGGCCTGTTTAATAAATTTGACACGAAAACTTGACTATAAATTATGCATATTGTTTTCCAAAATACTTACCGAGAAAAAAATTTGTACAGATGTAACTCATATGCAAAAAAAATTAAATACCCCAAGCGTGTCTGAAATGTACTGCATTATTGAGTCAGGTTTGACTGTAACTATAACAACACTATGATCGGAAGTTGATCGCCCATTTGACAATTTTTTTACTTTTTAATCTCTTATTTAATGTCGGTTTATTTACGTCTACCAAGATCAATCATCCAGGCGAGAAGCTCAACAGTACTTACATTAACACTGGCACCTCTAACCAAAAAACCGCTGCCTAAGGAATCACTACTTCCACATCCAGATTATTCGTCCAAGTCACTTTAAAGGAAACATCTTGACTATATTTGCACTCTAGTGTGTGGAAATTATTGGTCATAGAATTTTAATAATATTTGGGGTAGATGTCATAAAAAAGTTTGAGGAGTTGGTTTCTACCATATACGTTAAAAATGAAGTTTCTAGTTTACCGTACTTATTTTCCACTATTTACAACCTACCACCTCAATGGAGTCATCTCAATCAGATGTCACTACAATACATACGTGTACTAACGTTCAAGTGAATATCTCAATTTGATGTTATCAATCCCATTAATAATGAAGCGGAGGTGGTAGAGTTTGAAAAATATTAGAAAGAAATCTGAGGCCTTGGTTTCTAGTATATACACCGAATCCCAAATTTCTGTAGCCTTACCAGCTTGCTTTACTTATTTCCCCCTATTTGCCCCTATTTAACCCCCAACCCTTCAACGGCATCATCTCAAATTATGATCTAGTTTCAGGCGTCGTTATAATACATACGTGTACCAAATTTCAAATGAATATCTCAATTTTATGTTATCAACCCTTTTTTACTTCCCTCGCATACCGAAGGGAAGTATTGTATTCGAGAAAAAATCACCCTCCGAGATTTTTTCGGATTCTGACGTTTCAGAACACGTAGATTCCGAAAATATAGGTTTTTCAATTCCGTCAGTCTGTCTGTCTGTCTGTCTGTCGGTCTGTCTGTCTGTCTGTCTGTCTGTCTGTCTGTCTGTCTGTCTGTCTGTTGGTGCATTTACTAAAAAACTACTTGACGGAGAGCAGTCAAATTTGGTAGGTAGTTGACGCTACTGTCAGCGAAGAACTGGTAGAATTTTCACTGAAAAATATAAAGGGTGGACCGTCTAAACGGAATAAATAGTGAAAAAAATTTTTTTTTGCTCAAATTTAAAATTTCCACGTTTCATGACGCGCTAAACCTATTTCAGAAAAAAAAAATTTTTGAAAATTTTTTTCAAACATTTTTGAAAAAATTTTTACCAAGATGAAAAAATTTTTTTTTTACTCAAATTTAAAATTTCTACGTTTCATGACACGCTTAACCAATTTCAGAAAAAAAAATTTTTGAAAATTTTTTCAAACATTTTTGAAAAAATTTTTACCAAGATGAAAAATTTTTTTTTTGCTCAAATTTAAAATTTCTACGTTTCATGACACGCTTAACCTATTTCAGGAAAAACAAATTTATTCACCAATATTTTTGAAGAAATTTTTACTACTAAAATGAAATAATTTTTTTTTTCTTTCTTCAAATTTAAAATTTCCACGTTTCATGGCATTCTAAGCCCGATGCAAAAAAAAAATTTTTGAAAAATTTTTTTTTTTGTTCAGATTTTAACTATCCACGTTTCCATGACATTCTAAAATTATTCAAACAAATTTAAAAATGTTTTTGAAGAATTTTTTAAAAAATTTGAAAACATTTTAAATCCATTTATGTATCACTACTATAGAACAGACGAAAAAATGTTTTTGCTCAAATTTAAAATTTCCACGTTTCATGATATTCCAAACCAATTTCGGAAAAAAAAATTGCATCATTTCGTTACCAGTTTGGAAAAAAATTTAACACTAGAATGCTCAAATTTAAATGACATTCTAAATCTAGGTATTTCAGAAAAAAAATTTTGAAAATTTTTTCCACCAACATTTTTCAAAAAGTTTTTACCACTAAAATAGATCGATTTTTTTTTTATTTGCTCAAATTTAAAATTTTCACGTT
This sequence comes from Stenurella melanura, assembly GCA_963583905.1. Lineage (NCBI taxonomy): Eukaryota > Metazoa > Arthropoda > Insecta > Coleoptera > Cerambycidae > Stenurella > Stenurella melanura. The sequence goes on from OY757311.1 coordinate 1,779,763, forward strand.
TCATAGCATTCTAAACCTATTTTAAAAAATATATAATTTTTAATTTTTAAACTTTTTTTAGCATTACTATAGAATATAAGGAAACTTTCCTTTTTGCTCAAATTTAAAATTTCTACGTTTGACATTTTAAACCTATTTCAGAAGAAAAAAATTTGAAAATTATTTTACCAACATCTTTTGAAAAATTTAAAAAAAAATGAAATTTTTTAACCACCACTATACTTCCACTCCATTACGTGAATGTTGGATTGAAAATGTGACAGATGGCAATAATATCTGGCATATGCACCTATTATACTTTTATTGTAAAATGTGCAGGGTGGTCATCCCAAGAAATAATTCAGTCATGGTGGACATTTGTAAAGGTATTTGCGCAAGCCTGCCATATGTGGCACCTGCTATTTAGTATTGAACTTTTGCTGTTGGATGAGCAATCTGTATATTTTTTTGACCAAAACTTATCAAGTTTTCTTTGTAATAATAGCATTAACTCTATTCCGATTATTATTCTCAATGTCATTTCGTAATTATTAATTTTTTAGAGTGACCGCCATGCACAAATAACGAGGGAAGTTCTGTGTAAATACCTTTACCGATTTTTATTGGAGTAGGCGGGGTGGTTGGGTTGAAAAATGTTATAAGAAAATCTGACGCTGTGGCTTCTAGTACATACACCGAATTTCAAGTTTCTGTAGTCTTACCAACGTTTTACTTATATTCCTCTATTTACCCCAAATTAACCCCCAACCCTTCAACGGAATCATCTCAAAATATAAACTAATTCCAGACGTCGTTATAATACATACGTGTACGAAATTTCAAATGAATATCTCAACTTTATTTTGTCAACTCCATTAATGGGGTAGGGGTGGTGGGGGGGTTGAAAAATATAAAAAAATCTGAGGCCTTAACTTCTTGTACATACACCGAATTTCAAGTTTCTGTACTCATACCAGCTTGCTTTACTTATTTCCCCCTATTGACCCCTAAATAACCCCCAACCCTTCAACGGAATCATCTCAAAGTATAATCTAGTTCCAGATGTCGTTATAATTCATACGTGTACCAAATTTCAAATGAATATCTCGATTTTATTTTATCAACCCTTTTAATAATGAAGTAGGGGTGGTGGGGGTTGAAAAATATTATAAATAATCTGAGACCTTGGCTTCTAGTACATACACCGAATTTCAAGTTTCTGTAGTCTTACCAGCTTGCTTTATTTATTTTCCCCTATTTACCCCTATTTAACCCCCAACCCTTCAACGGAATTATCTCAAAATATAATCTAGTTCCAGATGTCGTTATAATACATACGTGTAGAAAATTTCAAATGAATATCTCAATTTTATTTTATCAACCCTTTTCAAATTGGAGTAGGGGTGGTGGGGGTTGAAAAATATTATTAAAAAATCTGACGCTTTGGCTTCTAGTACATACACCGAATTTCAAGTTTCTGTACTCTTACCAACTTGTTTTACTTATATTCCTCTATTTACCCCAAATTAACCCCCAACCCTTCAACGGAATCATCCCAAAATATAATCTAATTCTAGACATCGTTATAATACATACGTGTACGAAATTTCAAATGAATATCTCAACTTTATTTTATCAACCCCTTTAATGGGGTAGGGGTGGTGGGGGGGTTGAAAAATATTATAAAAAAATCTGAGGCCTTAACTTCTAGTACATACACCGAATTTCAAGTTTCTGTACTCTTACAAGCTTGCTTTACTTATTTCCCCCTATTTACCCCTATTTAACCCCCAACCCTTCACCGGATTTCTTCAAAAAACAATCCAGTTCAAGATCTCGTTATAATATATACGTGTACAAAATTTCAGGTCAATATCTTAAACCGTTCCGGAGAAAGCGTGCGGACAAAAAAAGTTACAGACAGACCGACAGACCGACAGACAGAAAATTTTTTTTCGCTCAAATTTAAAATCTCGACGTTTCATGACATTCTAAACCTATTTCACGAATAAAAATTTTTGAAAATTTTTTTGCGATTACTATACTTCCAATCCACTACGTGGATGTGGAAGTAAAATTGAGTCTAACCTAATCTTTATCATAGGGAGGAATTTTTAACGAGTTTAAATTGTGGATACATGGAATCCACAGTTTTTCACCCTTTTGAAGAGCCCATCGGGTTCATTTACCATAACCAGTGATCGGGATTTGGGTTTAATTCCAGTGGCGCACAGATATGAAATTTTGAATCAAAATATTAAATGTAACTTTGTTCTCTCTTACAACATTAAATGTAATACGATCCTACCTATATGAGTTTATGATGTATTTTGGCATAATAAATGTATGTACACATATCTCACACATAAATTGTTATAAATCTGCACAGCACTTTCAAGTTTCAAACTTTATACTTTTACTGAGTGTTCATAGTTTCAAAGCATATGGTAAGTATTTTTTCTAAATTTTCATGTGAGAGACTATTTCTTTTAACAGTAAATATTCACTGTAAGGTCGAAAATAATCTTTTGCATTCAACAGAAGTAAGGGAAGCATTTCTAAAGATATTCATAGGCACCTGATCAACGAAGGCACATTTTTTTTTTTTGCTAATGGCAAATACGACCTCCAAGTCTGGATTCCTTTGTAAAACTGCAAACCCATTTTTTATTTCCCTCGCATAACGAAGAGAAGTATTGTATTCGAGAAAAAATCACCCTCCGAGATTTTTTCGGATTTTGACATTTGAGATCACGTAGATTACGAAAATATAGGTTTTTCGATTCCGTCAGTTTGTCTGTCTGTTGGTGCATTAACTAAAAAACTACTTGATGGAGAGCAGTCAAATTTGGTAGGTAGTTGACCGTACTGTCAACGAAGAAATGGTTGAACTTTCACTGGAAAACATACAGGGTGGACCGTCTAAAGGCCATAAATAATGAAAAAAATTTTTCTTTGCTCAAATTTAAAATTTCCGCGTTTCATGACGCGCTAAACCTATTTCAGAAAAAAACATTTTTGAAAAATTTTGTACCACTAAAATAGATGAAACATTTTTTTTCTTTGTTCAAATTTAAAATTTTCACGTTTCATAGCGTTCTAAACCCATTTTTAAAAAAAATTAGAAATTTTTTTTTACCATGTTTGAAAAAAATTTACCACTAAAATAGGTGGAACTTTCTTTTTCTTTGTTCAAATTTAAAATTTCCACATTTCCATTCCTCTAAACCTATTTCAACAAAATAAAATTTAAACATTTTTTTACATTTTTTTTTTAATCTATTGCACTACTATTGCACAATTAAACGGGAACGGTAGCTCAGTGGTTTAGCGCGTCTACCTTGCATACTGACATACCTAGCGAAGCAGGTTCAATACCTGCTTACCGCGAAATAATTTTAATTATAAAATTATCCCCAGGATGTGGTTCGGACTTCATTATAAACTGTAGGGCTTCGTTTCTCTTTACCTAACACAAAATCATTCTGGATTTTCAAGGAGTTACTTCGGTGACATGAGAAGCGGTTAAGAAAACATTTTAAGAAACGTTTTTTAAGAAACTATAGTAGATGAAAAAATTTTGTTTTGTTCAAATTTAAAATTTCCACGTTTCATGACATTCCAAACCTATTTCGGAAAAGAAAATTTACAACATTTTTTACCATTTTGGAAAAATATTTTACCACTAGAGAGATGTAAAAAAATTATTTTTTGCTCAAATTTAAAATTTTCACGTTTAATGACATCCTAAACCCATTTCAGAAAAAAAAACTTTTGAAAATTTTTTTCACCAACATTTTCGGATAATTTTTTACCACTCAAATAGCTGGAAATTTTTTTTCCTGCGCTCAAACTAAAAATTTTGACGTTTCATGGTATTCTAAACCTATTTCAAAAAAATGTTTTAAATTGGTAATCTTTTTTACCACTACTATAATAGAAGAGGAAACCTTCCTTTTTGCTCAAATTTAAAATTTCACGTTTCATGCCATTCCAAACCTATTTCAGAAGAAAAAATTTTGAAATTTTTTTACCAACATTTTTGAAAAATTTAAAAAAAACGAAATTTCTTAACCACCTCAATACTTCCACTCTACTACGTACGTGAATGTAGAATTGAAAATGTGATAGATAGCAATAATATTTGGCATAGGCACATATTATACTTTTATTGAAAAATGTACAGGATAGTTATCCCAAGAAATAATTCAGTCTGGTGGACATTTGTAAGGGTATTTGTGCAAGCCTTCCATATTTGGCACCTGTCATTTAGTGTTGAACTTTTGCTGTTGAATGAGCACTCTGTATATTTTTTTGACCAAAACTTATCAGGTTTTCTTTGTAATAATAGTGATAACTATATTCCGATAATTATTTTCAATGTCATTTCGTAATTATTAATTTTTTAGAGTGACCGCCATGCACAAATAAAGAGGGAAGTTCTGTGTAAATACCTTTACTGATTTTTTTATTTAACCTCACCAACTGCATCCGGAATTTCATTAATTGTTTTTTTTAACAGTATCTAGTTTGTTAAATGTTTACTATAATTCTTGTTGTTATTTTAAAACGTCCCCCACCGTGTGATCACTGGTTTTGGAGGAAGCGGCAAATTAGGACATTTTTCTTGGAAATGTTCCATCCTATTAGGAGCTTTTAGAAAAATTTTCTTTATATTAGCAATAAGTTTGTCAACATTTGTGAAACAATCTCGTATTTTTTCGCATAAGCGGTGTAACGCATGCAAGCAACATTACCACTTGTGGGTATTTTCTTTTAATTTTTTTTCCAGCACTTAACGTATACTACACCGAATCACTAGTAAAAACGACAACTTTCTTTAAATTTTGTTCAGCCAAGTCTAAAGTGTTTTCAAAAAAATTAAACACTGACTCGACATTAACTGTTTCTAAAACCTTGGAAACTATTAAATGGCACTTGCCAGGACCATCAACATGTAATTTAGTAACTAATAAATTGGCAACTTTATATCATAAAAAGTCTGCCGTTTCGTCTATTAATTGTAACCCAGAACCAGCCATTTTGAAGATCACTCCGAATACTTTCCAGTTTTTTTTCATATAATTCGCTGAGAATTTTTTACGAAGCAGGCTTTCACTTGCAACATGTGCCCCACGCAATATTTGTTTAGAAAATGTGTAAAATGAACGTTATTTAGTACACTCCATGGAAGATTTAAACATATTAACATAACAGCCAAATCGAAATAAAACTCGTCCTTGGAAATTCACTTTGCCTTTTTAGTATTACACTCGTGTTTGTAGCTATTTACATGTTTTAAGGTGACCCATTCTCTAGAAAGAGACACCCGATAGGGATATATCTATTATTTTTGCTTATAACTTTTATATCTTAGTACATATATTTTAAAAAACTATAAGAGTACCTAAGTAAAACTATAACAAGACTATTACTATGAATTTTCACTCAATAATTTCAGTGGTTTGCAAAATAGCTTGATTTAAAACTACGAAATAGGGAGATTGACATAATTCTTAAATTTAAATCTAGCTATTTTGCAAACCGCTGAAATTATTGAGTGAAAATTCATAGTAACAGTCTTGTTACGGTTCTACTTAGGTACTCTTATAATTTTAATAAATATACGTACTAAGAAAAAAAAGTTATGGCCAAAAATAATAAATATTTCCCTATTGGAGGTCTCTTTCTAGGGAATGACCACCTTAAAGCAACATTTTTCTGTATACACCTTATTGTGACATCACAAATATTACAAATTATTTTTTCGCCATCAAAACGTAATTCTTTATAAGGCTTAACCCATGTTTCGATCGTACTTTTCCTCGAGCTAAAACGCGGCATAGTAATTGACAACTCGTTCTTTCACGAAACACAATCATAAACTAGGTCCTAGGCCAAGTCCATGCAATTTCCAAACGTGTCGGCCACGTGTTGCAGGTGTGCATTGTTTATGCGCTCTGTTTCTTCAACTAAATAGCTTTTTTTGTGTAAATAGATTATATAATTTAGATTACACGAAAAATAAATCAAAACTTAATTATTTTTCAGTGAACTAAACATGTGTGCGTATTTATTTTATTTATTATATTTCAATAAATCCTTGTAACGACGCACCTGAAAATTAAACCCAAATTCCATCACTGACCACAACCCATCGACTTGTAGTCAGGATTTAAATCTGGTTCGTGCCGTTCAAACGCGAATGCGTTATTCCACACAGACTAGTACTCTATGCATCACACATCTATTCAATGCAAAGTGCTATTTAAACTTGTCAAATAAGCTGCCACAAACCTAACATGCAATATGGAACACAAAGATGAACCATATTTCGATCACATTGTAGTTACAAAAAAATGTATACCAGAATATATGTATGACTTGAGACAAAGGGAAGCTCGCAATGACATGTGTTCAGAAATTCTTCGTCTGTGAGATGCAGAATCTCAAAAATAATGAAAACAAGATGTTGATTTGACGAAAATAAATCAAAAATTTAAAATTATAACGTAGTTTGAAATATTGTTAAATGATCAATGAAACAATAATTAAAATGATTATTACAAAAAAAGCCTAAACTGCTACCCACTGGCATTAATTATGTAAATTTCTAACGAAATTTGAATATCTTCAAAATTAAAGAGAATGTGATGATCGAATTTTACTTGCAAGTTTTATCTGTAACGTAAGCATGATATCGAACTTCGACAGAAGATGTTTTATACCCTTAATCTTTTGGAAAATAAATAAAACAATTGTAAGCTATTATCTGTCACATTGATATAAGTGTGGGGTATATAATAATCTAATATATTGCAAGAAAAAACATTTTTTAAAATGTATTTTTGTCATATGCACCTTGCCTAAAAGGCCGAAAACAAAGTAAAAATACATGTAACTGAATTTGTATAAATCTCAATCTAATATCTTATTCTTTGAGGGCCATAAAAATTTGATATCCTGACATGCCAGAGTAAGTGTTACCTACTATTTATAAATTACCTATGAAAAAATCCTTTCCATTTTTAGCAAGATCAAGATAACTCTCTTTTACTAAACTGAAACAAGTTTCCCCAAAAATTTATATGAAATATTATTCAATTTCACAAATGTCATATTTGGTAACTGGTTTCAAAGTTAGAGCAGCTCAAAGTAGAAAATGTAGAAAAAAGAACAATGGAGGGTCGTTAAAATTCAAAATCTCATTGAAAATTTCTTTCACAAAATTAATTTTTCCATTTATATGTGTAGACAGTGTTTGCGAATATGTTTCGCAATATTCATCCGAAATGACTTTTTCACCAAACATATTTGAAAAAATTTTGCAAACACATTTTTGGACTAATTTTTTGAGCCTCTTTCACTCTTCACGTATTTATTTTATTATTTTATTACACATTTTTATTGGAAAGTTTTCTCTCTACTAACTCAGTTATACGCAGTTTTACTCTATCTTTGGCCATTCTGGAGACATTTGCGTTCAAAAAGGTCGCGATTCAGATTATGATTATATACCTTCCCACCTCCCACACAATGAACGATTTAAACAAAACATATTTGGAATTATCTTTAATATCCTTATACCAAAAACGAGGTATTTCGAACCCATTCACTGGAACGTTTCTAATCCCTAGTGGTAAAGTCTACCCTTACATTTAGTGAAGAACTTTCGTTCACAGCCGTTGTACCGGGTATACACGGCGATAGGGAGAGCTTAATTTAAATGACTTATTTCTGACTTTAAATCCTAACATTCCTGGAAAGAGGTCTTGAACATTGTTCGAATTTCTAATTAAGCATAACAAAATAAGGCCGACGCAGAATTTTTTACATTTGATATCGTCGTTAATAGTTTTATGCATTGTCTGCATTGAAAAAAAATAACGAATTCTTGAATATATTTATAATACACTATACATGTACCTGAGGATATAGTTTAGCACTACATATACACAAAATAAATCGTAGCCTAAACTAGTATAAATAATTAACGTTTCAATATTCAATGACTAAAGGCGGGCATGGATCACGTAGGACACTAGGCATGATGGTGAGTACAATCGGCGGTGACAGGGGTCAAAGAGCAGGGCTTGTCGGCAGAGCGTAGCTTTCCATGCTATATTATATCAGTCTGGGGACATGAGCTACGGACACAAATACGGGTCTAACTGAATTTCTACCTACGTAGTACTACCACCCTACAGCTCCAGATAGCAGAAAGATAGCCGCAAGTCATTGCATCAGGAATCTATGCCAGCCACACACTTCAAACTACCAGCAGTAAAGAAAGAGCTTTTAAAAAACTCCTTTTGCATTATGAACAATCTCACAGGCTCTGACACGCAACTTGCGTTTACAAACTATGTGTGAATATGTTGAAAATAGAAATATTTATGGTTTTTATTGAGAGTGTACAGATGTTCATAAAACATATTTACATTAACAGGACTGGAAAGAAAAACACCACAACAGATTTATTCACAACTACCATCTCCACCTTCTTTCTCATCAAAAGTATATGAACAAGGTAGCCGTGAATGAAATCTTATATTGTTAATGACAAACACAAAACACCACTACGAGCTATTAGCTTGCAAGAAAATTTTGAACGTTAATGGTCAATGGTCAAAAGCTGTTTTAAGAGTCATCGAATCGTATACTACATTTAATATCAACTAGAAAATATATAAAATCTAATTTTATATTATGTTATATTGAGTGTACTTATACAATAATATACAAAGTTTAGGATAACAGGTGTTTTCAAAAGGAAAAAAAGTCATATTTTATGGAAATTTTTCGTGTGTGAAAAAAATAAGAATGTATTTCAAGTGATTATGATCACAAGTAATTACATAGTGGGGATTTTCACTCACTTGCCTCAGTACAGTGACACAATGGGGGTTCTTACTGTTGTCAACGTATCTGAGTTCTTCTGTTAACTAGTTGATCCATCATATGGATCGTGTGGTCCACGTGAATCGCATAGATAAAGTAGTTATCAGAAATACCATAGATACACTAATAATGATGACGCCAGTAGGAAGCTCTATTTTCGCTCTACTCTGGCAAGTGAGCTAGAACCTCCAATATATGACTGTCATATGCAGGACCACATTTATCTAAAACTTCCTAACCAATGTACAGACATGATAGACAAAAAACTACAATGCATTATTTTGGCATTTTCAAGAAGCAAGGTAGCAATTTTTTACTAATAAATAAATCAGAAGGTTCTTTACGTCGAACTGGCTTAAAAAATATATGTATAACTCGTAGCTCGACTACTCGAAACGCCAAAACGGTCGCAAATATAGATCTTGCCAATGTTTCAAAAACTAAAGACATAAAAAATGAACATTAAAACTTGGCTGCAATATACCTTTTTTTATTTATCATGGTTACATTGGTTAGATTTGCATTAAAAGGTAACCTTCGTATTTCGTCGATTTCTCATACATCCCTAAAACGAATCAAACACTTTGTTCACAGTGTATTAAAAAAGGTTTTTCTAAAAGCCCGCAAAAATTGTTGGAGGAATTGTTGAACTACGAGGTTATTTAAAACCAATTCTTTCACGAATCTTTAGAAAAATCACTTTTCTAAAACACAGTGAAAAAATTGCTCGAATCGGTTTAGTAGTGGATGTAGCAAATTTAACCACGCTAACCACCCTTAACCTAAAATTAATTATTTCCTCGAAAACACCCATTATCCTAAAAAGTTAAAGCAAAAATCAACCCGAGTTTTCGCGCCACCAAAGACCATTAACGCCGCAAACAATAAACAACAGACAGACAGAATAGAAATAGCGAGCGTGCGCACTAAGATTGCGTAGCATACCGCGCTAGCCCGCGACTGTGCGGCCTTGATTTGGGCTTGGAGGTGCAGAGGGGGGTGGAAATAGCGGCAGGGGTCGCGGTTGCAGCGGCCCTTGACTGCATCCATGCAGACAGTGACAGTGCCGTCCTCGTTGGCAGTCACAGAGTCAGCGGGATGCGCAAAGCGACACTCTGACTCTGCTCGCTTGCACGCCCCGCGCTGGTACTCACGGCACACCTACAGCAGATACCCGGGCGGTTATCAGCACAAGCCGCCGCTGCATTTCATCACTGCCCACACCGACCATCCTCCGGCACCGGCAGTGTTCATACGGGGGCGCGAGTGAAAATCTCTAGACCGGTAGTTACCGAACAAGCAACCAGAAACATAGGTGCAAAGGGTTTGACTTTCACGACATACTATTTTTATAAGGATACTTAAATTGCCCGTCTGTCGATTCAAAGTGGTAAGGCCATTGAGGAGGAGGCGCGTAAAACTGATATAAAGTATAAACTACAAAGTGTAAGAAAAATAGTTACACCATTTGATAGAGAACACTGTATCTTAATATATAGAGCCGATAAATGCCTTGTTCAAAGTGGCTGAAATTTTATAAAGCATAGTTTTTTTAGTGCTGAAGAAAGTATCAACTATTTGTCTGGACAACCACAACTCGGAGTGTATTTCTATTTTTTTTTTTAATTAGGGGTGCACTTTGCCCGGTGTTGCACAGCCAGATGACCGATACCTTTTTTAGGAATGGAAAAACTATCCTTTTACAAAATTTCAGTGGGTATTAACCACTGAATAAATAATTCACCAGCTCTCCCGAATAATTCTTCCAAGGTACAAGAAATATTAGCGCCATACGAATTGTCTATTCGTGCACTTTGCTTTGCCACGACAAAAGAAAAATTTGGCATAAACCGTACAGATAGTTAAGAAGAGCAAGACGGAAATGAATAAATAGGGAGGAAGAAAGACATATAGTAATATTAATAATTTTTGCTTTATTTTAATAACTTTGAATCTTTTTTGTTAAATTTTCATATAACTATTGAGCTAAAATAAGAAGATAGGTAAACTGTTCTACTAGTATTTTATAGATAAAAACACACCTCTTTAATAGTGAAAAGAACCGAAATGTGTCTCAGAAAATCACCCTAAGCTAAGTTTTTATGTATTCAATAATTACTGGTAGAGTAAGTTGCATACTTCATTTTAGTTCAGCGACAGTTATAAGAAAATTTGACAAAAAATTTACAAATTTATTAAAACAATGCAAATATGATCAATGTATTGTCTGTCTTACTCCCACGCTAGCCTTCCGTATTTATTCATCCCACTCTCTCATGCTCGGTTCATGCTGCTGAATTTCGTGTGTCGTGGCAAATTTGAAAAGTGCATGAACAGACAAAAAGATTGGTGTACTGATATTTCCTGTACCTAGCAGATAATTCGGATAAAGGCAATTTTATGTCAAATTTATTGGCGTCTGTCCAAGTTAAGCTGCCAATCAGATCGTCTACAATTATAAAAATATATAATTTAGTTTTCTGTATGAAATGGTATACCTTGTAATTTAAATTGGGACTATTTTAAACCGGTTTTCTACGTCGCCTCCACAATAACGCTGCCACATAGTTTCGACAGACGGGCATTTTAAGTATCCTTATAAATATCAATTATAAATAGTTCTTCATGGACCAAGTCAAATCCTTTGTACCATGTGGCTCTAGTTGGGTGTTGGCTAACTGCCGGTCTATTCGGAACGAAGCGGAGAGTCGAAAGTTTCGACCGGAAGATGATCGATTAGTGGACGCAGCATACTTAAAATTTAATTCCACTACGGGTAAATCAGAGCTCATACAATTGAATGATCATTTAGCTTTAGTCGACACAATCCTGGCCATTGTTCGAAGATAATGCAACCATACGGAATTAAAAAGCTACGTACGATATGCATGAACACTGTACAGTGTGTACCAAATCAAGATATGGAAAAGTTCCTTTGTACTTTGTTATTATATTCAAAAGTTCTGGCAAAGAACTGAATTTGACTTGAAGTCAAGATTATTCTCGATAATGAAGTGAGACAAAATTTTCCTGCAGTAGAATCTGTTATTTATTGGAACTTGTAAACATTAATAAGTTTCGCAAAAGGTTTTCGAAATAATTCGAGTTCAGGAAGTCATATATTTAAACAAAAGAATTTTCAAAATTGAGCCTTTTCACCGTTTCTTAAAGAAACAGATCATTTTTTATAAAGTTGACCTCTAGCATTCGCCATTTTTTAAACGTTTAATTTATTTTTAATTAAAAAACTGTTTTTGAGTTGTAATCTAATCAATTATAGGGTCATAGTTTGACGTTAGGTCCATGAGGACCAAAACCAACTTTTTACATAACCCAACTAGTTCTTCCGACTTCATTGTCGATCGGATTGGTTTTTAAAAACATCTCTGTGCAATATGAATTTGGCTGAGGACAATTGTCCATATAAAAAATGTTGAGTCCTTTGTATTGAAGATTTCCTAATTTTTTAACTCGTCGTTGAATGTAATAGTCCAGGCGACAGGAAGATTTCCCTATGTTACTGTGACAAGATCACCTACCTCGCTGATTTTTTGCATACATTTTTAAGTCCCCACCCCCTCCCAAATGCACAAAATTCTATATGTTTTCAGTGCGGTGGGTCGGAGGGGGGGAGGGCTAACGCGTGCAAAAATTGCGTTTTAATTATCTCGGCTCATACTGAAGCTACGACAATAGCGATGATAGCAGCTCGTCTTGACTTTCGTCGTAACTGCCACGGTTATCGATTGGGGGTGGGGCAAACTTTTTCGGAGCAACAATTTTTTCTTGTCAAAACTTTTTTTCTTAGTACGTATAATTGACAAAAATTATAAGACTACCCAAGTAGAACCATAACAAGATTATTACTATGAATTTTCACTCAATAATTACAATTTGATTTAGAACTAGGAAGATTATTATGCTATTATTATCATCATTATTATTATTATGTTAACTATTAAATTAAGAATTCGTAACCCCTGAATAAATAATAAAAAAGGTTGATATACGTATAAAATCGTAAATGCTTAAAACATGTGCAAAAAATCAGCGAGGTAGGTGATCTTGCCACAATAATATACCTGCTGCTTGGACTATATTACATCTTTTTAAATTACGAAATTTGTTGGAAAAATACAAAGCTGAAGCAGCCCGATAGCACGTCAATAGGACGCGTGTAGCTTATTCCCTTAGTTCAGGATACTCGAACTCAAGTGTTCTCACGGCGTAATTAAAAACCGATTCATTGCCCTTCATTTTCGTGATATTACGAGGCTTTGTAAAACAATTTTAATTTTTAAGGAACAATATTATTTCAACAATACTGTGAAAAATTAGAACTAAAATTATACCTATTATATCTATTTTACTTTTTTTTTATAAATAATCGAAATTATTTGAAATAAAAATGAGATTTACATTTACATTTTTTAAAATAAATTCTGTCAAACTTAAAATGTAATATTCAAATAATTATATTACATGACATTGATTAAAAGAGCAACAATCAAAAAGGACATTAAGGTATAAAAGGTATAATTAAATGATCAGGTTATTAAAAAGTTAAGATTAACAGTTAAAACAAACCTGTTTATTAGGGCTTACACAATTCTATTGTTGAGCAAAATATTGATGAAGACAATGGATCTGCTTAAAAAGAATTAACAAATACAAACAATACTTTCAAACAATTTACGAAAATGATAACATCATTGAGACATATGTGAAAAAACTTAGATTTTAATAAAACCTATTTACAACTTGATGCCCATAACCATCTAAGATTAAATTTTGGGCCATATGATTGTTTTTAAGGCGTTGTTATAAACACTTCAGTTTGAAATTTGGCACAACGTTTTAACGCCATTAGAAGCATTACCTTTTATGGCGATACAGACTACACAACCAGGCATATTTAAGCAAAACGGCTAAAAACAATATTTTTTGTAAATGATTATGGTTGGTGGAACTTGAATTTATTTAAAAACATTTTGCTGCACTTCAAGTTTACAAATTTCAGCAGAAAAATTGGGATTGGAAGCCAATTTCCTGGCTAGGACTCTTGATTTTACCCCACTATAATAGATATTTTATTGAAAATATTTAGGAAAATCTTAATAATAAGGGCATGCACGATATAATAGGCAAAGTTTAATTTGTTAAAATTCCAGAGAACTGAGCGTTAGTTGCTATATAAGCAAAAAATTTAGTATTTCCAAGCGCATGAGAAAAATATAATTATCTGGGTGGGTAATACTAACCTTTTCCATATCTTTTTATATACAAAATGAAATAACTGTACGTGATAAACTTTGAAACTAAACCGAGCTTATTTACTTTTATACTAATAGTCGGTTTCGTCCTTAAGATTTCACAATAATCGAAAATTTACATCTTGCCGCTGCGCTAGTTGAAGGAGCATAAACATATTTTGGAAAAAGGATAGGATAGGGAGTATCTGAGATTTGCGTAAGTTTTACAGCCATAAATCTTAACATGGATAAAAGGGGATGTTCCATCAATAATGAGGCTAGTATCTAAAGGGGATTTCTTATGCTCCCTTAAATTTGAACTTAAGAAAATGGATTTCATTCAATCAATACATCGGAAAGGGGAAGCTAAATGAAATGAAATACATTTAAATTCGTTAGTGAAACTTCCAACTCTTTATTAAGTGGAGAAATTATTTCCGTTACGGACTTTCTGGATATCATTACACTGTAATATATTTGCAATATATTCACGGGAAAGTGGTGAATATATATATAGGCAAAAATGATCAAAAATGTTTGAGTCCGAACAGAATTTTTGGGATCTGTTCACGCGTGACCTAAAATTTATTTTTAGTACATACGATTTTCAAAAATGTATAGGGGATGCTAGTAAGAGCTGAACAATAAAAATTTCGTCAAGTAAACTACCCTTTCTGTGCACGATAAAGAGGCACTTTATAAGACATAGATGCTCAGAATTTAAAAAATGTACATGACATTGTACTAAAGACAGCTATATAAAGAATTTCCGCTTTTCATTAGGTTGGCTCAATAATTTTCATTTAGCTATCTCTCATAGGTTTCCCATGGCACTAAATAATGTGTAAGATATCGCTCAATTATGTAAAAAATATTTATTTTATTTCCATGAGAAACCTCGAAAATCTACTCAATGCTAAAGGTAAAATGTCATTTTTTATACAATTTCTCTTTATCTTACACGAAAATGGCAGCTGACCTACAGCAATTCTTATTTGTAAGCTGTACTACCAACACCCTCTATATATATTCGAAAGTTGACTACCAAAAATAAGTTTTAGGTGAAGAAAGAGAAAATACAGAAATTTTTTGTCACTTACACCCATAGTACACAGTGTTTATAATATATATTTACAAGTACTCGTGCATGACAATGTTATTTGGGATAATAGAGACCAAATAAATATTTTTTCCAATTAGAATGAGTTTTCATTTTTTGATAGTAGGCTAATTAACAAGGGAATGGCACGGGGGTGAAGCAAAGGAGATTGTGAGAGAAAGCTGGAACTTTCATCATTGTGTTCTTAAAAATGTCCTTAACGATATATTAATTTTGCACAGCTCCACCACTCCAGGTTTGACCACCCTTTTGGAAAGGGAGCCAGTTCGCTTGGGAAGCATTTAAGACGATATTATTCTCTCGGAAAAGGGAGCTATATAATTTTTTTTATGAAGCAACGTTTAGATAGAAGAATTATTTCACATTTTCCATCACACATCTAATCTTTATTTCCTATGAAAGACAGTTTTCGTAATAAACTAGAATTGAATTTCAATTTTAAACAGCATGGTAGACCATCTTTTACTATTATTTTTTTCCTGTGTGAAACTTCTTATGTTTTTTGATTATCATCAATGGAGAAGATTTCTCCAACGTACGGATTAACCGGATCATCACGTCTTCTTTCAGAATAGGTTCAGAATTCATGTATGATAATCCGTTGCAATATTCTCAGATGAACCGAATACTTTAATATAGATTTAGCCCATTTCATTCTTTGAGGTTGAGCTTAATTATACGATACAATATGGAGAAGCTCTGGACATGCACGTTGTATGTATGTTATGATGGGGGCCAGAAGATTCGTGATGACTTCCAAATTCATTCGATCGGTGGGTCATTTTTCATCCACTTCTTGACTTGGTATGTGCTTCTATGGGTCCCAGAAACTCCAGATTGAAATTACTTTCATCAGTGATATTGTAAAATATTGGCATCTCAATTTTTAAATAAATTGACTCTCACTACCACAACAGAGTTAAGAACCACTCGCTTTCGACGTCACCAATCCTTCAGCAGTAGTCTCTTTAAAAAATAAAAGCAGCTACTTAATTTTGCAACAGTTTGACGAACTTCGGATCCAGACTCGAAAAACGTTGAAATTACTAACACCACTACTGCCTAAACAGTGCACCTCACAGGAAAATTTAGAGCTATATTGTAGAGAATGTTGCATAATATACAATGTAGACAATACTACCGAGTGTCTTAAAATGTTTTTCAATCTATATATCTAGAAAAATCCTATTTTTAACGCCATTTTCCAAAGATCAAATCCAGGGTGGTATAGAAGTGCACATTTGACACAACACATTAAGGAGGAAAATCAAATTTCTTCCAGCTTTCTCTCATTATTTTCTTACTAACTGTTCTACAAACATATTTACTGGACATGAAAAATAATACGGCCAGAAAAATAAACAAATTAAATTGTTTAAAAACTGTTCTTGAATGCTATTCTATCTATATACCTACATTGACTTACAAATGTTGTAATTCACTACTACAAAAATATGCTGAACAATCGCATCTATAAATACTTTCAAAAGCAATAAAGTCTATATAAGTATATATAATATCACTTATAGAAATGAGTAAAATATTACATTTTTACATGTCTTGGGCTCATGCTGCCAAGCTGACCGTTGACCCACGAATGTAAAGAGCACTTTACAAATAAACTGTACGTATTTTTTCTACGACCACACTGCCGCGAATGTTCAAATTCTAAGAAAAATAAAAGTTATGGTAGAGTCAATTCTACTTTCATATTTCAAAACATCAACTTATATCGTGCCTAAAATTAAGTGTTCATTGATTATACACGCTACAGATGCCTTATTTCAACGTTCAGATCTTTGGTCCAAATAGTCAACATTATAGTCAACTTTGCTTATTGAACAAAATGTAGATAAGTAGCCGTGGCTGTCTATATTCTTCTATATAAGAAAATAATAGACAGCGGGTACTTATTTGCCATATAAACAAAGTGCTTATGTGCCATATATATATAGACAGAATCGGGAAATTGTTATAAAAGAAGAACATCAAAAGTGCTCTAAAGCAAGATGAAGAAAATAAGAACGAAACGAAGTTTGCATTGGTGAGACGAAAGAACAGATAAATCCCAGTCTTAAAAAACACATCAGTACACAAAAAAGGAAAACATCACTAAATTGGCAGTTGCGGAACACACAAAGGAAATCCATGAGCTGGAAATCGATATTCCACATGGCTAACCACGTGATTAACTCATGCCTTCTGACGACGCATACAAATGAATACATGAGCTTTAAACCACCAGATTTTACTTCGTTTCAGAAAATCAGAACAAGATTGTAAACGTGATGAAGTTAAAACAATCAACATGGAAGAATTTATTATTAAGTATTGAAATTTGATCGGTTTTACATCAGCTGGGTTAGAGGGGAGCCTAATACGTTCGGGGAGATATCCCAAATGTTATCTCTTGAAAGCGGTATTGCCAGTATTCTGACATGATATGGTAGCACATTATTCAAAAACTTCGCCAGTACCTGAAAAAATTTCAGATCAAAATATTTCGGAAATTATTGGAATCATAGGACCAATTTTAGGTAGATACTTTCCATTGTAGAAACTTCAATACATTCAAGAAATGTCAAATTCCACCGATTGAGAATACTATTTGTTATATAAAGCTGGAATATCTAATTTCAAGCAGGCGAATCAATTATCTTTCGAAATTTACACATCCACAGTTACACACTTAAAATGGTCCAATGAGGAGTTATACAAAGCCCAGTTTTAAACGTTAGTGGTCTCTAGAGATGACATCTTGAAGGTGAAACGTTCATGGCGTTGGAAGTTTTAAAGCATGATCGAAGTACATGTAGATGAATGAATCGGAAAAGAAGTTGTAGTTGCTAACGGAATTTTTATGATTATGAATAAAAAACAAATCGAATATCACCAGATAGGAATCGATGTTTCAAATATGTTAGATCCTCATATCTTGTCATTTTTACCTTTCATTCCGCTGTAATAATGTAGGTTTTTCAAAGTAACACACAAATTTATTAAGTAAACAGTAATAAAGATGTTTGAAATATAAATTGTCGGTACAGTTTTCAACAAAGATATCAAAATATTGAGTGTTTTATTGGGGCCCAATAAAGATATTTCATTGCATAGTATCCAATAATATTTTATGGCATGATATTCAAAAATTATCTACATTCTCAAATCGATCGAAAACAGCATAGACTTCGTTGTGGTCGTAGAAAAAACTTATTTTGCTTTTTTTGCAGCTGAACACCTTCTCTATCAGATTAAACTTCATAAATTCTAATCCCTCATTAACCAAAGTGCTAAAACAATTAATTTGATACGGTTTTCTTTTCCAGTTTTCCATATCTTGCGCAGTTTTGTATTGAATAAAAAAAACGTTTGTTTAATAATTCTATACAGATATTTCAAGAGCTTTCAAGTTCTACTGGCAATAAACGTATTATCCGATTTAATAAAAATTTAATTTCGCTTGGGTTGCGGGAACACATGTTTAGGGGGATCGGTTGGACAGCGAATGATCAATGGCCGAGGGTTGATGTGCGGAGGCATCTAAGAGAACTAAATGATCATCCAAATCAATAACCTTCTATCGAAAAAGCGAGACACAAGATTACTTGAGACTGTAAAAAGACAGGGGGACTAAGACTACATAGAAAAAAATTCAATGGGTATAGCACACCGTGCAGATAAACAATCGATAGAAAGTTACAAGTGCTCAAAAAGGTAATAATAAAAAATAAAACTAATAGTTGGTTTGTATGTACAGCTATAGAGACTATAGTGTAATAAAAACAAAATGTATTTACACAGGGGGGGGACTGAACTACATCTATATTTGCTAGGTTAGCAAGAATTGTGTGAAAAGTGTTAATTGTGTGAATCAGATATTGTTATTACCTTGAAACTGTTAAGTTCCAAGCCTAAAACCCAAATAAACCTGCGAAAATAAATAAAAATAAAACAAAAAATAAGAATAAATAAATAAAATAAATAAAACTAAGTCTTGCACGCAAATTGATATATTTTTTTCCACCAGCTAAACAATAACATTTGCTTAATGATTAGTACTAATAAGTTAGTCGTTTTTAATTACAATCGAACAATAATAAAAATAAACAAAAGAGAACTGAATCACGTAGGAGAATTTCAAATATTCCAGCAAATATTATTCCAACAAAGTGTGTCAATAGTATTTTACTTTAGAGATTGAATTTTATTTCATTTCGACACGACCATTTGCTCGCAAATATTTGAAATATTCGTAGATATCATCGCCAAAAGCATACAAAAAGATAAATAAGCAAACTAAAAATACCAAATAATAAATAACGGCTACAAAAGTTAACTCAGCTGATAAATAACGATGTACAGTTTCCCCATTCTGTAGGTGTAGTTGGTAAAAAAACATTATATATACACACATAACATTTTGGTCATATGTACCTCATATAGGCCTAGAGACGACCGCAAAATCACTATGTTCATTTCTGACAGGCTGAAACTTTTAGCAATATAATTTATAGTGATAATGCTCCAGCTCTAGGGTTTCCTCGAGAAATTCTGACGAAACGGCGTGTCTCACTCAGGTTCAAAATTCACATATTTAGCACATTTCCAAATATATTAAACGAAATATTAATGCCAAATTGCAGCTTAATACTTCCTCTAACTATGAAAAATGGGTTGCCACATTGTTACTTGATGGCAACGTTTGGCAACCCACTTTTAACTGTACTGCACTGCAGGGCATGTTCTATTATTGTTGTTATGCAGTACGTATTAAAAACGGGTTGCCGAACATCAAGATGCAATGCTGCAACCCAATCTTTTACAGTTACAGCAAGTAATAAGCTGCAATATGCCGTCGGTTTAATATTCTCAGGAATGAGCTAAGTAAGAATCAGAATTTCTCAAGGCAACCCTAGTGCTTGAGCGTTTTCATGATAAATATTACTTTTGCTAAAAGCTTCATCCTGTCAAAAATAAGCATAATGATGTTACGGTTACCTCCACCTACTAGTAGTAAATTCAAAATAAGTCAAAGATATTATAAGGTAGTGGTAAAGGGAAATAAACGGGAGTCCATACCTCTAATCTGTCAGAACGAGGCATCTTTTGTTGTGCTACTACAGTCTGCGGGACGACGCCCAACGGTGAACCCACTCCCGTGGGATCGGGACCCATTATCGTGGGCATTATGGGTCCGGGGGCAAAGTACGGACTGTACGTGCTTCCTACTTGTGGCATTCCAGTGAGGTAAGGATTGGCGGCCTGAAAAGAGAAACGAACACCATTTTATTTTTACGCGTTCGGAATCGAAGGCGACGGAAATAACGCAGCATGCAAAGCCAATAGCTATGGGAGGCATCATGAGAACAGAAACTGGCCAAGAAAATGCATTATTTACTGAGTTGTGGCAAGGAAACTACATAGGTCGATAATTTGCATTGTATATTTTAAAAAGTAAATTACTAGGTGTTCCAATAGTCACTTGATAACAAAATTAATGCATTCTAGATTACAGAAACTTGTAGTTGACAGCTCTTCAATAAAAACTGTTTGATATGATCACTGTTTGCAGTAATATTTTGATGTTCTCTAGTGGCTAAATGAGGCAACTTGGCATAAAGGTAAATTTAGTTTAATCGACTTATTTTCACTACAAGAAACTATTATAATTTCATGGACACTGAATACTTCAACACCCTGCATCTTTACATAAAACTGGCACTTCAGAATTTGAGCTATAATATTTGTTGAAGTAATTTTTATTGCATATTTTTCGATTTCACAAGTAAAGCCGTTCTTGTGTCGATGGAATTTTGATAGTAAAAAACATTCATTCGAAAAGTTTACCTACTCAATTCATATGCCTCATTAATTTACACGTCCAAACAAGTATTAATAAAGTTTAAATATATTCCCTAAAAATGACAGTAGATTCGTCCATTTCTCCCGTATGATGCAAAATATATGTAAACTGCGTATACAGTGTGATCCAAATTGGGGCTACATGTATTGCTATCTCTCTCTTATTGTAAGAGTTAGAAAATTGGTGAAATAAATGAAGTTTTACAGACTTTTTTGGGCATTTCAATGGTTCTAGATTTGATCTAGTTCTTTTAGCTCTTTTAAATAATTGAGAAAAACCACAATTTTGTTAAGTTACACATGATATAAGCATTTTCTTCATATCATTACAATAAATGTAAAAGAAAAAATATTGACTTTTATTTTTGAAATATTGACAATTTTTGTTTTTATATGGACGTCATATTGGATATTCAATTAGCTTAAAAAACAAAACATTTTTATTCGTAGACTACGACTATAAATAAACTGCGCTTCGAGTATCCCTCTAATAGGAAAAATCAAGGATACATAGATCTGGAGACCTTGCCGGCCAGAAAGTGTAAGCATTACCGATCATCTTGCTAAGCAATTCTTCTGTTAATTAATCGTTAACTATGCCACGATTATACAGAATCTAGTGGGCAATTATACATTAGTCTAAATACGTAATTTATGAGACAGATAAACCGCCAGAGCGATACGATTTCTATCAGCAATTAAATCAGGTAATAGACACGTGTTGAGTTACTGCGTGTTAAGTTAATTTTGCCATATGGTAATACCTACATTTTTGAAAAGAAAAATAAATGTACAATCCAATACATATAATAAAATTCAATATGGCGTCCACATAGAAACAAAAGTTGTAGGTATTCAAAGACGTAACAATTTCAATTTAGAAAAAATTAGGGATTTGCAGAGAAAACACAATTGTGGGTTTTCTTAATTATTTCAAAAACAAAAAAAGTTAAATCAAATCTAAAAGTGTAAGTACTGAAATACCCAAAAATTATTTTGTTGAAATACATGTTTCCCAAAATAGCCTAATTTTAATAATTTTTGAAGCAAGAAGGACATTTTTTATTTTATTTGATAATATCTATCTACCAAACTATCCATTATTAGTATTAAGAAGAATATCAAAATAGATAGCTAACAGAATACCTTATTTTTTTTATCATTCTACATAAAATGAGGAGCTTCGTAAAATATCACACTTTGATGGTAAAAAAAAATAATCCAATTTCAAACGCAAGTGTAATGAACATTTAAGTCGGTAATACTGAAATCGCCATTTTGTATCTCGAAATTTTATTTTCATATCAATACTCAGGAACTTAAAAAAAACTTCCGAGTAAAAATTGTCTAATTCTGTGAAAAATTTATTTTAATACGTTTTGAAAAAGTTTCTGAAATATCAACTGCTTTTAATAGTTTGGACTATTTTACATTTAATTGCAATCAACGATAAAATCTCCAGAACAAACAATGCCATTTTTATAGACAGAACATTTTTAGAAATTTTATCGAACGTCACTCTCAACTAGAACATCTTTTAAAGCAAATTTTAAAAAAAGAAAGATAAAGCACCCACCTTTGTGGTGAGGTATTAAAAGGGAAAAATTATTGAGAATTATTCGCCAGAGCAAGATTTGAAAAAATGCACTGTTGCATTTAAATGCATAAAAACTGTATTTGTAGTAGCAAATTTAATAAACCCAAAAATAGAAATAATTTCCTTTTGTAAGAGAAAACTAAGAAGAAAAGAGTTTTTATGAATTTCCCTTATTATGGTCGTATTCGTGTCAAAAGTTTGCCACCATAAATACCAAACAAGGTTCACACGTGGGCGCTAAACCACGAATTAGATTCACTCAGACTTTCAGTGGAAATGAAACAATTTAGAGTTTATACGATAATGTTGCGTTGCCTCTATTAAAACAAAATATAGCGTCTCATTTTCCACTCTCATATGGTTTTCATATGACGTAGTTAAGATGAACAATATCCACATCTTTCTCATTTATCACGGTAGGCAAACACTCGATATTCATTGGTGTATGAACAAGTGACTAAGTAGTTTTTTATGTAGTTTCCCTCGTAAATACTATTTGCACACCTCAATAAATAATTAGAAATGACATGTATGAAAATAAAAGAAAATTATATTATTACAACAGCTAACGCAATAAATTTAGTATATCTGACTTTATTTTTTAACCAACGCTAAAATATTATTTATGTGGCTCTCAAAGAACGGAACAAAACAAATTTATGGTAATGATAGCAAAAAAGCAATGATAATAATAGCATTAAGGGTAGATTTAGGGTAATTTTTACCATAAGTGCGTACTGCTCGTCAATTGTCATGGACAGGTGGGGGAAGAAGGTCAGGGGAAGGCAGTCTATTGGCGGATCCACCTCCAATAAAAAACCAATAAAAATTAGTACCAACACCAAATAAATAAAGGCCGGCACCACTCCATGCACGTGCGTACAAAAAACTAATATTGTACATAATTAAGTTAAAATAAAAAATAAAAAGTCGCCGTGCCATACGTGCGAAAACATTCAAAATATTCTTCAAAAATATGAGAATTAAAGAAAAGTAGGTTGTCACACAACGTAACCAATTCAGTTTTATTTGAAAATGTTTTAGAGCTCACGTTTACGTGATAGTGTCCTTCTGTGAACAACGTACACTTAAAAATATTGTATAATCACATAAATTATTTAAACTTCACTTCATCATTCACATTGATTTATTGATTGATCGATCAGCCAGCTTACGGTAGGCATTGCTGCCACTCCCGGATATACCACTAGGCCTACTACGTCTACGCCGGGTAGGATTCGTGACATGCTTGTTGCTAGCAGCGGAAGTCACATGTCGCATGGTGCAATAATATAGGATGGGAAGTGTGAAATGCTTGTCGGATTGTGTCGTGATCTGAAATGATTATGCTCCAGGTTGAAGTCTATGATCGCCTCCTTGCCTATTCTTATTCTTCTGAGTCTTCTATATCTATATCTGGCAGCGTGTACACTAGGGTGGAACGAAAAACGAGATTTTTAATTTTTTTTTGAGAATTATCACCACATAGTTATCAAAAGGTGCATTTGGTGGTTAGTAATAATTTTGCAAAAATTGAAAACGGTACTTTGTTATTTTCAGATTCCTCAATGGGTTCAAAATATTAGAAAAAAGCTCTCTTTATACCATTTATTTTATCTTAGTTATTTTTCTATTCTTTGGATATTGGTAATGCCATAGTCACCAAAAGGTGTAATGTACCACAGATCACTGTGCAACATGTTTAAATAATAATAATAATAATAAACGTCTTTATTATTTTCTTTCAATTTACATTTTAACGCAAAATGCTATTATCCACACTTCAATTTCCTCAAGGATGTCAAAATATGCTCTTCTAAGCTATTTCTTCCAAAAACATAACTTACTGATCGAGTTGTGTTTATCATTTCTTTCTTTACATTCAACAACTATAGAATGATGAACATCAAGTAAAATCAGACGTTTCATTAAAAAAAACACACAAATAGACATGGAAAAACAAACAAAAACAGAACATGTTTAATATTTCGGTTACTATCCATTTTTAAAGTAATCTAATTTCGTGTCAAATGATGGCAATGTTTGTCTTGATTTTATACAGGCTTGAATGAAGCCAGTTTGGTTTTCTTGGCCACAGACAGCTGGCGATGCCTCATTTGCAAGACGCACGAATCGTTCAACAGCTTCGGTATTGCAAAGACTATGAAAAATCAGAAAAACTTATGTCTAACGCTTTGCTAACACACATTTCCATATTAGCAGTCATTGGCGGCTCAGTAACATTTACGTCATTCCAAGAACTTAATTACTAGTCATGTCTTAACGGTTTGTACCGTGAAGACACGTTAGACACCATCTTCCTTTTCATCATCAATTTCATACTGCTAGTAAAGCTGAGCAGGTGACAGATGTGCATCATTAATAACAGTGAAGCTTCTACATGATGGCATATTTTTCAATGTTCTGGATGCTGGCATTTCTTTCCTTTCTTCTGTCATTTTCATTTTCTTGATTTCCAGGGTCACAGTATTTTTTCTAGATTCTAAATTCTTCTGATTTTGCTTATAGCGTCCATGAAATTTTTTTAGTTTATCCCAGAAGTAAAGAACGGTAGGAATTGATGTAGTTTGCCAAATCCCTTAAATTTTCAGTACAACATTTTTGACTATTTCATGAACACCTATTTCTCTTCCAGCATATTTATATTTTAGATCATTCTAAACAAATAAATAATGAAAGTAAACTCCTTATGAGTAGGTAACACAAGGTCACTTAATATTTTAGATTGACCAAATATCTTGCAACGAAGTTGACTTATAGTTGCCATAATAACGTAAATATTCTAACACTCAACGAACAGTCGACATACAACCACGAATCACGTAAAAACCCACAGAAAACACTCAACTAAAAACAATACTTAGTAGAAGTATTTAAACAAATGAAAGTAGGCTTGAACTTGTTACCTTCCCACCCCAGTCATAGACGCCTGTCGCTTGGATTTCGATCGCGTTATTTGTCGCGCAATTCCCATAAGCGGCGCGATTTTCAAAGATAATGAGGAACCGGAAAATATTAGAATAAATCAAATTGACTTGGAGGAGCTTTTTATCATACATTAATAATTATTTTAAATACTATGTTTACCAGAGATATATTTTTGTAAATAAACCAGGGCAGGTAATAAAAACCTATAAAATCACCAAAATTTCTATACTATCGGTCCCTTGAGGAATCTGAAGATGCTAAGATAGGTCGATAAGCTTTTGAGAACGATTTTTATTTATCAAAATCCACATTTTGACACCTATGTCAAAACAATTTAAAAAGAAAGGATTTTTCGTTCCACCCTAGTGTACACCCTTACGATTTTTTTATTGTATTCTTTCTTTTGCTTTGCCATTCTCTTTCAGTATGTATACGATCCTCTCGATTGCTGTGTAGCATCGCCTTCCAATTTTCAATGTATTACTCTTCAGTCTTATCACTTTGTTTAGTGGGTGTGGGTGTCCCGTATTTAGACGTGTCCCCAGCATTTTATTGTGTATAATTCTATTATGTTAATTACTGTATTCCCCGCTAGTAGTGCTGACGTTTTCTGTCGTTCCTGTGGTTTCATTGTTTTTGTAGTTAATTGAACGATGTCCCTTTCAACTCTTCTCACGATTCTTCTATTTGCTTTTGCCGTTGCTGCGCTTTTAACTCCATATAGGAGTATGATAGTCGTATATACCTTTTTAATCCGACATTATGGTGGTTTATTTTCCTCTATGAAAGGGAGTACTTAGTACATCTCTTCTGACTCTGTAGGGCACTCTGATCCTTGTCCTCTTTTACGGACGACTAACCAGATATGTGCCTAGGTATTTCCTTCTGTTCGTAGTTCTTAGGGTATAGTGGCCCATTTTGTATTCTTCTCCACTGATTGGACTCATTTTAGTCCATGGATCTTAGCTTCTTGAAGAAATTTATATTAATTTCAGATGCGTCAGATGTGGTTTCCTAGAAATTTGACAATGTTTTGCTCTCCCTCGGTAATGATGAGGAAATCGTCAGCGTATGCCAGTACGATGTGAGGCCCTAGCATTTCAACGTTTTAATTGAATTTCCTAGATTCCTTTATTGCGCTTTGCAGCACTTGATCCAGGACCCCGGTGAACACTCGGTGGGATAGCGGACATCTTTGTTTGGTATCAAATGCCTTTTGGAGGTCAATTGAGGCAATGTGTAGTTTTGTTCCTTCTCTTCATTCCTCTACCAGGATCGATCTGGTGGTGTACATATGGTCATCAGTTGATCTGCCCTTGACGAATGCAGCTTGATAGTCTGATAGTTTCTCATTTTACTTCTTCATCTGTTTGAGAGAGTGCGTAATATTTGTACCCTACATTGTAGAGTGTTATTCTTCTGTAATCGTCTACGTTTTGTGGCAATTTGGTTTTGGGATGCGACATCTGTATAATTGTATTCTACTTCATAGGCGGGGGTACATCCATGCTTTGGTAATGATTTCTAGCGACAGCTCCTCTAGGCTGTCCGATCAATGATGTAGTATAGTTCGTTGTTTATTTTGTTTATTCCAAGTGCAGTGTTTCCCTTAGCTTTGCCATAATTTCTGGTAGTTCGTCATTTGACAGTGATTTTCCCAAGGACCAGCGGTCCATTTCTTGTGTTGTTGTTCTATTTAACTTCCCTTTGCGTCTCCTTCTTTTTCTAGTTCCCTGAACCAATGCTGCAGTGGGATGTATTTTCTTGCCTGCGTATTGTCTCTATGTATGTCTAGAGTTGAGGTTTGGTTTAATATTTGTCCTACTGAAAAGGTTTCTATACTTTCGAAGAATTCCATGTATTTTTTCTGTTCTTCTCTCCGCCTCTCTTTCTCCGAATCCGAAGAAATCTCGGAGTAATTCTTTCATGCTTACCATATTAAATGAAAGCGAACTATTTAAAAAATAGCCAAGAAACACAATTTTAAATAATTAAAGAATTTTATCAAAAAATTATACACATATATGTTAGCTTCTTAAAACTTTTTCAAATAAAACATCGACACATAAAGAGTTATTAAATGAACACTTATTTTTCTCTAATTCCGTATGCATATTAATAATAGTGCAGCAACCCAAATAAACTAAACACATAAAAAAGTGAAAAATAACTCACCACTGCTTGAACTTGTCCTGGAACGAGGGGCTGGCCGGGCGTCAGGCCCATCTGCTGCATGAGGGCGTTCTTGAGTGCGAGGTGATTCCTGCCGTTTATAAGCAACTGGTCCTTTAAGTGTTGAGGAGGATGGAAATATTTGCATGGGGGTTTTTCTCTGTTACATCGGCCCTGAAACAAAAACAACACAACTTTCATTTCCGAGTCTCGAAAGCAGCCTAGTAAAATTAGACAAGGGGGAAAGTTATAAAGAAATTATTAACAAACTAGTTTCTTTTGTGGACCTTTATCATTCTGTTTCAAACAAAATCTCACAAGTTTTCATCGATAGCACGCGCGCTAATTTTCTACAGGGGGTAAAACTTAGCTTTTTAATAATTTATATGTAGTCAAAGTCTAATTTTATTGGCCTAAAGTTAATCTGGGAATGTATACGGGAGTGGCGGACGCATAGGCACAAGCGCGTTCCTTCTGTATGATGCATGGGCCCGCATCAATCCTATGGATCATCTCCCTAACGACCCGCAACACCCTAAACCTTCGCGAAAACTTATTTAACTCACATTCGAAGAGTGTGGCTGATGGATTAGGTCGTGGGGCACGTGAAAATCAAATTATATGAAATATTTACGAAAAATATCCAGATTCTCAATAAATATTTGATTTAGCTGATGCTATATAGATTTTATTATCGGTATCTTGTTCCGTTATGTGACATAACGGATCAAAAAAATAACGGGGGAAAGCAAATTTAAAATAATATTAATTAAAATGACAGACTAGGATAATAGTGTGATCGTCTGTGTCATCATTTTAATATGTATCTGAACCGGAGTTATGACTGAAAAAACTACTGGGAAGTACTGGGCCAGTTGAGTTCCACCTTGGCTCATTCTGGTCGTTTTCTTATTGCGCACTCTTTTTATCTGAACACTTTTTTTTGTAGAAATTAAACTTTTCCTTTAAAACGCGAAAAACCTTCGCAATTTTTTCCGCAAATTCCACCAAAGATATTTTTTCCAAACTAATATTATCTTAAAAATATATATGAACAATCAGTGTACAATGCATAAGTAAGAGACAAAAACTATTGATGTAAACTACCCAATACATAGGCTAACTTTAACAGAAAAAAATCATTACATGTCCATCAAAATTATACAACAACCTGCATGAGGAATTTAAACGTATTGGAAATCTTAACAAATTTACAAAAAAGTTAAAAAACCGCTGCCTAACGACTCACTACTTCCTTATCCAGATTTTTCATCCAAGTCACTTTAAAGGAAATATCTTGACTATATTATTTGTACTCCAATATGTGGAAATTATAGGTCACAGAATGTTAATATTATTTGGGGCAGATGTCATACAAAATTTGAGGCGTTGGTTTTTATCGTATACGATAAAGGTGAAGTATTTAAACTCTTATTAGCTTGCTCTACTTATGTTCCCCTATTCACAATCTCCCACGCCTTCAACGGAATCATCTCAATCAGATGTTATTACAATACATGCTAACAAATTAGAATCCTAAAACGAATTTGTCTAATTTCTCATTTGACAATTCTCATTCTAACACTAGCATCCACACAGTCCACTACTGCCATACAGATTAAACTAGTATCTACATAACCCCCTACCACCATGAAGATTCAGTTAAAAATGAGAACAAAGGCCTAAAATGAATTTATTTATCTACCTTGTTTTAAACATTTTTCATTCTAAAGGATCAGATTTTCATGAAATCTATAATTCTGTTTTTTGGAAATGCTTAGCCTTTGAAATGTTTTTCGCCCTTATTCTGGAGCTCATCAGAAAGACATAAAGCCACTCATAAAGATGTTTCATGCAAAACCAAGACAATTTCTATGAATAAGTGTGAAATAATTATATTTGACATTGACTGATAAAACATGTCAAATATAATTATTATGTCTTATGTGTTTCTTTCGTAAAATTTTCTGTTCTTTCCAATGGTGCTGTCAGTTTTTTTTAATACAAACTGAGTTTAAAAAGTTATTCGTGAAATATCGTATTTATGCACCTAAATTGTTTAATAGAAAATTTTCCAAACAATTTCTCGCGAGGGAATTTTGATATTTTGTTCTCCACACCTTTCTGAACACGTTCCAAAAAAAAAAAAAAAAAAAAAATCGATCGGCGAATTTTTCTGAGGTTCGGGTCCTTTTTTGTCTAATTTGAGTCCCCTGTACAGTAGGTATAAAGTACGTAATACTAAAATAAAAGTTTGTTATCAATTAACCAGCATTTACATATTTTAAATAACCATTTCGAGCAATAAACTAATTTAACCCGCATTAATAAAAACATATTTTTTCAGCCGTATATTGGCACTCAGCTATAACAATACCAACAGATGGAATAGATTTTTATTTCCGCATCAAAACACGTATATTCTAAAAATTAAATATGCATTCCAGCTATATTAATAAAGTAAATAACAATAACACTAAATACATATTCAGAGCTGCCATCATAATTTAATCAACATAGATTGGTGTAGCAGAAATGATAAAACACGAACGCGCTCGCTAGAGCTCCAGTCGTCAAAGCGTCCGGCAAAACGATCGCAATACAATCCTCGTTATATCGAATCGACCCGTGCAGACCCTTTCAATTTTGCCCCAAATAATTAACTGGGTAATCCTTTTAACCGTGCCGGAATATTACTGTTTATTTAGCAATTGTATATAGGACGGTGGGCATCCCAGAGTCCACCATTTGGGCGAGGAGGTGAGCTAATATTTGATGCAGGAAATTAACGCGAATACACGTCAATTATGGACGATGAGCAAATAATTTTTTTGAAATGTAATTAAATGCCAGGGAATTGATCTGTGTAGTTCATTGCTTTACCATTCGCTAATATCTTGAAAAATACATGATTTATAAAACATACGCTTTTAAAAACAAACAGAAACTGCTAAAAAATGCACAAATAAGAAAAGAATAATGTTAATAATTATAATATGTTAATAAACATAGAAGTATCGGACGTCGAAAAAATCTTACTCATCGGCCGTCCTACGCTTTTACATCTATTAACTAATTTTTTTTTAATTATTGATTTATCTCCTTCTTTTTAGTTTTGCCCCAATTAATTTATTTCGATAGCAGTATTACAGATCAAATACAATGATGACGTGTCACTTAATTAAATTCTCTATCCATTAAAGACACAATCTATTCGCCACCTTGAAGCCACCCACCTCTTAGAATTTCAACTAAATATCTACAATATCGATAACCCTCAGATACCAATTTTCAGTCCAATCAAACGATAAATCCGCCAGACTGAAGCCGCTATTTTGAATTATAATTATAATCTGAGGCCCCAAAAATCCCCAGATACCGATTTCTAGTAGAATCGGTAATTAAATGACAATAAACTGTCCGCCATCTTGGATTTTTTTCATAGAGTTTCGTTTTTTTAGAGAATTGAATTTCCAATAAAAAACAGTTCAACACTTTTCGTGTCCCTCATAGTTGCAAAGTTATTCTCGAATGAAAAACAAATTTTTGTAACTTTCAAGTCGCATTTCTATCGAATGAGTATTAAAATACCAGATCCAAAGGTAAATGAAGGTCTGTGATTACTAAAAAGGTTCTAAATAAATGAGCAAAATTATCGTTTATATTTAAAGCATTCATATTAAATCGTTCTGCCAGGTAGTTACGACCGCCATTTTGTTCTGCCAATTTGCATATATACTAGGAATAGTTGCTACAACATACTAAAAAATTAAGCTTAACTAAATAATAAAAAGTTCATTGCTCCCACGACATGTTGGCGGTGTTCTGCTACCCTCTTAAGACCGGCCAATCGTTCTGCCAATATTATATCGATGTTTGTGGGCTATCAGAGGAGTACTGGGAAAAATTTCAGCCTTAACTAAATAATAAAAAGATGCAGTTTTTTTACACACCGGGGGCGTTCTGCCACCCCCTTATGACTGGAATCCGGGCTAATCCTCACGGATGACACTCCCCCTCAACATCCTCTCAAAAAATAGGCCTTAACTAAAACATCACAGAAAAATGTCATTGGCTCTCCTACCAAAACATAACCTAAGAAACATAACCTAAGGCTAATAGTACTACAATAAGGAATCTACATCAATTTAACCTAAGGCATGAACTTTAAACCTAGAACGCTAAACACAGAAATCTAAACCGCAGAAAACCTAAGATAAGAACTTTACAACAAGAATTTTATACCAAGAACACTAAACCTCACAGAACCAAAGGCTCTTAGCTTATACTAAGAAGCTTCAACCAAGTACTCTAAACCTCGTATAATCTAAGGCAAGAACCTTACACTAAGAACTTTACAGCAATAACTGTAAACCAAAAAATTTAATTAATAAATAGCAGCCATTTTCGCGTTTCAAATATTACAATCATGTTTAACAGTAATATTTTGAATAATGCATATAACAAATTTTTTTATTTCCATTTTGGATCCGCAATCTTGAATTTCTTATTGGCGCTTTAATTGAGACAATTTGAATTTAAATTGTCAGTATTAACTTTAACGAAAATGTTTTTTTATCATTTCTTAGGATGTTATAGCCGCCATATTGGTTCCGTCATCTTGCGGGTTAGTTCACGACAATCTGGATATCAGAGTCGTGATTAGGGACCTCGAGAACCCCCGAGTAGAAAGATTTATGTAAATTGGTTAAAAAAATATTTTTCTGTAAGATTTTTTAATAAAAAAATGGGCATTTAGACACATTAACTGTCTTCAGGTTTTCATATTTCAAAAATCAGCCATGACAGATTTTTTCGTAATAAAAACACAAAGATTTTTAAAAACCCAATCGGTTGCAAAATTAGAGCACTAGACAATTTTTAACGAAAACATTTTTTCTGGACCACTGTGCGTCAGTGTGTTTTGGTACCTTGGTTTGATAATACCTCTTTTCAGGGCTTCGAGAAAACCGATTAAATAAAATTAACTCGTAAGTGGACTTCAACGATTGTCTTCAGAATATGATGTCTCCTCGGGTGTCATTATTTTCACCGGTTAGGTTAAGACACTGTTTTTGTTAATTTTGTTGCAGTAGAAAATAAAAATAATAAATAAATAAAAACTACATAAAACAATAAATGAAAATACAGTATACTTTTACAAATTTTTTGATAGGAAGAGAAAATATAATCAATATACATTATTTTTTGAAACAGATTGTTTAAAAAAAATTAGAAAATTTGTCATTGCCAATTATTATATTTTACACATAAAACGGATAATGATTCTTCGATTCTTCAGTACTGTTAGTTAATTTAAAATTTTTGTTAGATTTTTTTCGCCTACCAGATATACTTTCGGAACATATTAGGTTGGGTATTCAATATTAATGATGGTTTTCATCCAGCTGAAAATAAGGATTAACCGTATTTGTGTTAGCATGTCAAGTAATTTGAATAAATTGTTTGGTAGAAATTCCTGCGTTTACTAAAATTGTGACGGTAAGAATTCCTTAGAGATCTTTCACTCCCGCTGTATATTTTTTCGGTAATGCATAGTTTTAAAATAGCTTTGCACGTCCAGACCACGTACCCGCATTAAAATTAATGCCGCTGTTGAATGTTATATTTAATGCGCCTTGAAGGCAGAATATAAATTGGGTACCTAAATTTAGTGGGTATCATTATTTTTCTGTTGAAGCAACTTTATATTTAAAGTTCGTCTAAAGTTCCCTAATATCATCACACTTTGAGCACTAAATGTGTGTTCAGCTGAAACTTCCCGAGTTAACTTAAGCGTCATTTGTCAGGCTGTACAACATAAATCCGATACATGTCCGGAGTATCCCCAGCGGGTAGCGCAGCCATCGTTGCCGGAATCCGAAGGCTCGCTGTCCTACCGACCACCCCGCAAAATAAGAAATGATGTAGAATACGCGACCGGACAGCCGGCGAACGAGATGCTGATGATAGCTTTTGAAAGTTTTGTTCGCGGGTGAAAGCACATTAGGCCGGGCCATTTTCGTTTCGTTGTTATCGGAAGGGTGGAATACGATGAATGAGAGTTGAGCAAAGTGGATGGAAAACGTATATTATCAACCCCTTAGGCCGGTAGAAAAATAAGTAATTTATATGTTCACTTGTTACAAGAGTGCTCCTGACCCGACCACGCCAACGTCTTTATACAGGGCTTGTCTTAACTGATTATTAAATTATAAATAAATTATATAAATTTAATACATTTTTGTTTCAGCCTAGGAATATTCCCTCGAACATTTACAGAGCTATTGTCACACCTATTTATAAAAAAGGGAATCCAAATGATTATACGAATTATAGCTCTTGGTTGAATCTAAATTATCCTGTTCAATGAAATTAAAGACAAAGAAAACAGAAGCACTTACCAATATAGCAGTTTTACAAATTCTAAAACATCCACAGACATGCGTTTCGATATTTATGTCTCGTCAGTGTGGCTACTCCTAAAGTTCCGAGTAAACTGAAAAATTTACCAGCAAATACTCCCGTCACAATTATCAACGATTTACGTTAACTGGACAATAAATCAATGTAACTTTCCTAAACCGTAAAAGCTCTATACAAAAATAGAAGGAAATTAGCATATTACCAGAAAATAGGTTTCGATAATTATTATTTCATCTCTTACAAAGAAAATTATTACAGATGAGTATAAAACATATATCATTCTTATAAAATTAAAACAAGAATATGCCCATTATATACAGTATAACTTTTATCGTAACGTTATTTTCATAATCTAAGCTATCCTGTTCAATGAAACCAAAGATAAACATAACAAACGCAGTTAGTTACCTTTGTGGTATAGTTGTTTTATATTGTCACATGTTTTGTATTCTTTGTAATATATTTTTTCAAATCTTAATGTTTTCTAAATTTAATGCTACATCTAATTATTGTGCATTGAAATAGAGAAATAAAGACTTATTATTACTATTA
Source organism: Stenurella melanura (assembly GCA_963583905.1). Classification (NCBI taxonomy): domain Eukaryota; kingdom Metazoa; phylum Arthropoda; class Insecta; order Coleoptera; family Cerambycidae; genus Stenurella; species Stenurella melanura. Next base: position 1,814,573 of record OY757311.1, read on the forward strand.
TACAGTTTTTTAAATTCGTTATTCAGGATTACCTCAAACACTTTTCTTGCTGAAAATTCGGCTAAAAGTAACAATTACGAGGAGCCGTAGGCTGAAGCAGTTAGCTAATAATAAATTTTGTCTGATGGCCATTTTATGAGCCCCATATGTCTTCAGTTTCCACACGAAACTAACTTGGATTAGAATTAATGCTGCCAAGAATGGAAAAACAATGCTCCCTCTTGAGTTTGCCCTTAATACGACCAAAGAAGGAAATAAGGAAGTTAAGAACGTTTCGTGAAAAATGTATTAAAACCTTTATTGCAATTACGGAAAATTACGTGGAAAGAAAAACTGTGAGATAGATGGATGCAAAACTTTTAAAATAGGGAAGGAACTCAACAGTTGCTGGACTATACCGTTTGCGAAAGATACATAAACTAGAGAAGCCGATGACCCAACTTACTACCTGTCAAAATGGTTATTAGTGAAGTTCAAAAATTTATCAATTCAGTAATTACTTAAAATGATCTCATCAATAAAATTAACAAGATACCTACAATTGCCAGAAGGCGATTTCTTTTTACATATGAAATGGAAACTAATGAACGACAACCACTTTTAGTTACATTAGTAATTAGGGATGGTGAAAATTAGTTTGAATTTGATATACACAAACACGGCATTAGCACCGTAAGGTTTTTTCTTGTCTGTGCAACATAGCTTGAAGAATAGAGTATATAAAGGTACTAGCTCCACTCTCGTTTTACCTTACATAGTTAATTTCATAAATGCTGTCTGTAGTGGAGACATATTTCGATATTTTAAAATGATAATTCTCGATTTTAATTGAGACAATTATCTACCTGCAACGGCGTAGAAAAATGGAATAATTGCGTAATAAAATTATATGTTGTGACATTCCCTATACATAACATTTTGACGTGGCGTATGCCCATATCCAGTCGTTAATACATGCACGTTTCCCCTAACCTTTTCTGAGCGTTGCTCATGATATTTTAATATTATTCCTGACATTACGCAGATAATGTCAACGGCTATAATTTATTCGTGCCGTTTAATTATTTGAAAATAGGAAAGTCATAAATTTAGTATGTTACAGAACTGTCCGAAATATATTTATTATATTACATTAATGCCCGAGTTAATCGACACGCTTGCGCTTGTGTAACAGCATGCACAGACGATTTTTCTTAATAGTTAATAAATAATAAGTTTCAGTAAAAGTGATAAGAATATAAAGGTAAATTACTATTGAGTCACCTTTCAAGGTGGTTTAAGTAACACCACGATGCAGATACTAAAAGTACGACCGCCGATTTTCTTTTGCCAATTTGTCAAGTTGCAATGAATTAATAATCCAGTCGGTAAAGTAAAAAATACACCAGAAGCTCGCAAAAAATGTTATCTGAGCTTTTCCTTCCGTAACTATTAGTGTGAAGATTAAACATCACAAAACCGCAAAAATCAGTTCTGAGAGTGTGTGCAACACCCCAAAAAACCTCCCCTTAGGTAAAAAAGCCTTATTTTAGTGATAACTCATTAACCGTTGAAGATATAAAAAAAATGCCCATTATAAAAAAGAAAGCTTGACAAATTGCCTACAAAAAAGGCCTCTTGTAATTTTCTTGTATATGCCATGGTTTTCGAGAAAATCGATAATGACAAAAATTGCAAAATTTGTATTTTTAATGCGCGAATTTTCGTTTATTTGAAATTTTTTGCGCGCGGCCTATAGAAAAAATTGAATTGCTCGAAAACCAAAATGTAAATAAGCTAGGAAGAAATATCAAAATGGGTTTTAAAGGGGATACAAAATACTCTTTTGTGTCATTTTTGAGGGCTATTGATATTTATTAGTTAATAAAAATAACAATATAGTTACCTCTTGATTTTTCGTGCATCTAACTGTTCACAGACCCATAAAAAATAACTGACTATAATATAAGTTATAAATGCATTGTCTTTTGGTTCAAGGTAGTGCTTCAATGCAGAAAAAGTTAAGAATAAAAATATTCAACATTTTTAAATTTAGCCAAAAAAAAAATCAAAAAAGGCTGCATATTCAATTTTTGATGATATTTTTTTTTAATACAATTGTTTAACTATTAAATGACCAAATACAATAGTTATATGATACACAAACACAAAAAAAATCGAGCAAAATTTTCAAGATGTTTTTATTTTAGGAAACAATAAAAATTTGGCTAACTTCAACATGCTGGTAAATTTGCAAATGTCAATATTCTTATTCCAAACTTTTTCTGCTAAACTAAAAGATAATGCATTTACAACTTATATTAAAGTTAGTTATTTTTATATGCCTGTGAATAGTTAAAAGTGCAAAAAATCAAGAGGTAACTATATTATATTGTTATTTTTATATACTAATAGACATCAATAGCCATCAAAAATGGAAACACAACAGAGTATTTTATATCCCATTTAAAATTTATTTTGATTTTTCTTCCTAACATGTTTGGTTTTCGAGCAATTCAATTTTTTCTATAGGCAGCACGCAAAAAATTTCAAATAAACGGAAATTCGTGCGCATTAAAAATACATATTATGCAATTTTTTTTCAATATCAATTTTCTAGAAAACCATGGCACATACAAGAAAATTACAACAGGACTTTTTTTAGGCAATTGGTCAAGCTTTCTTTTTTGTAATGAGCAATTTTTTTATATTTTCAACGGTTAACGAGTTATCAGTAAAATAAGGCATTTTTCAGTGAAGGGGTGGTTTTTTGGGGGGTTGCGCGGTACCCCCAGAACTGATTTTTGTGGTTTTGTGATGTATAATCCCTCCACTAACAGTTACTGAAGGAAAATATCATATAACATTTTTTGTTATGGAAATCTTTATAATTATTGGATTATAAAACAACTTTAAAGGCGATTAGAACGGCTTTCATCATCTCCTGATGATGCCAAAATGGTAGATGAAACGCGTGTCGAGTGCTGATATTCGAGTGTTGTGTTTAAGCCTTTTGGTGTTTGAGGAAACTACTTCAAAAGCTCTAATTAGTGCACAGGAAAAAGTTATAAAAATGACGATCACAGTTCTCATCAACAAGATTACTTATGGTATAATTTTTGTCATCAGTTTTTATGCATAATCGAACTCGGACGTACATAATTAATCATTTAATTTTTAATTTAATTTTACTCTAGTGTATCATCTCCACCGACATGTAACACATAACAGGATTGTTTTCATTTCTGATATTTTAGGCAGGTACAAGAAATAAATTACACGCTATAAGCTAAGGCAAGTTATAAAGGAAAGCCTCTGGCAGATTGATATCTTCATGTAGTAAATGGTTACGGAAGATGGGTGGATATTATTCACATCGCCATTCTCGATTTTTACGGGATACTATCGATGGCAATCCCCCAAAGTCGAAGGTCTATGTATCAGACGAAAAATGATCATCCTCTTAGTCGAACGCCTAAATAAATTTGAGGATGCTAGTGCCAACAGGATCTCGACGCGCGTACATTAGTTTTCAGTTCCTATAGCTGATTTTTAGGTCAGTATTGCTTCGAATCTTTGCTGTACGTATAGTTTCTCTATCTACCATTACACGTTTTAAAAATAAAATATTATACCGGTTATTTGTCCAAGTCACATGTTTATTTCAACTCACTGTCACAATTAGCATGTAGACAAGGTTTTACAGAGCAACACAGTAACAGCTCCACGATAGGACAAAAATTAAATAAAAAATACGAAATGTATCTTAAATAATATGGACGGACGGTTTATACATTTCCTCTGTGGGTTGAAGTCGCAACAAATCTTGATTTTTCCAGCAGAGATGGTGACAAAGGACGCTTACAGCCTCGATATATTCAATTCTGCCGTGTAAAAACCGTCCTACAGCGAAATGAACGACATTCATTCTGGTCTGATATTCTCTGATAAAAGAGTACGATGTTTTCCGTTTGGAAGTTACAGATACGCCATGTCGAAATAACATGTATTTTTAGAAGCCGCATAAAGAAATCATTGCCTCGCTTCAAATATTACATACGCAGTGTCCCCAAAAACAAGTTAAATACTATTTTATTTTGATCTCGGTTAATGTTTTCTTGCATTTATCCAACGTACATTTTTTTAGAAAGACCAATAATCATGCACAAATTGCTATTTTGTGTAAACTTTCAATGTTTGAAATATTCATACTCTGGCCCTATCTCAACGGAACCAGCTCATCACTCATCAAATATAGGCGCAAAATTTTAGGCACTGTTCTTAGAACACTCTTATGATGAATTCATCTTAAGTCTCATATAAAATAAATCTCAATGTTATGTCGATTCGACAAATTTTTTAATACACAGTGGCAATACTGGCTACATATACGAATACTGTATACGAGTATAATTTAAAATATGGAAGACACAACATAAATGTATATATGTTCGTACTTTGTACACATTTACTATATTGAACAAGTTTAATGACTGTTTCACTCTTTAGTTTTGACCTACTCAAAAAAAAAACAACAAAAAGCTTTCCTATTTGAGTCAAAATTAAGAGCTCAGCCATTGATAAACTAATATTTTAAATGTATTTTGTTTTTATCTGACTCTTATTAAATGTTACTTATCATTATGATAACTTTCAAAATGTCCGTACTTAAGTCACGATTCTTATAAACAGTCAAAATCAGAACGTCCAATCGTATTTGGATAAAACTTAGTATTATCTGGAACTTGCTTTTGACAATATCGACAAATATATAATTATTAAACAATCTAAAAAAAGACACACTATTCAATCATCATATAAAAATATCAATAAACCAGCAAAGAATATAGTGTTTACATCTAGTTTATTTTATATTACCTACTTCTCTATTTACATATACCTGCATATCATGTATACTTTCTCATTTTATACTGTTTCATTTACCTGCAACTGGGTTATACACTCACTCGTTGGAGATTGTAGATAAATAAAAGCTGACAGTACAGGAAAAATATGTTTCAACTATATAAAAATACATGACTGGTTAAAAGAATAGCAGTGGAGTAAAAAAATTTTGTAACAGCAAAATTATGATTTAATACCTTATGGCGTATCATTAGAAGTATAGCTTTGAACTTCGAAAGCGTATTGAATATTCTTTATAAACAATTTAGTTTTTTCAACGGCATCCATTTAGGTAAAAAGGAAAATATATCCGATTCTACAGGTCCGAACGGGACAAACAAAAAACCAACATTAAAATTCCAACAAATCTGCGTTGGTTTTGGGTCGTTTGAGAAATTGGCTAAAAAGCGTTTTCTTTTCATTTTAACACCCAGGTTTTCAAGAGTTCCGATCGGCTTCAAGCTTTTAGAAAATGTACCTTCTGTTGAAAACAAAATTCCCTGAAATGTTGGTAATCAAATAATGAATCTTGTGGGCGCAAATGAATTTGTTACATATCTAAAATTTGAATTGCCCGCCATTTTAAGCCATTAAGTTCAAAATGGATATATTTTTCAAAATGACATTAAAAAAAGTTTTGTTTTCAGTCGTTTTGGCCAGTTTTTTGCATTTATTTATAAACCAAATAACAACAAATCGATTTTTTCAGATAATTCAGACAGACGAAAATTGTTTTTTAAATTAAAGTTCTCGCAATCCTCTTTCTTTTCTGACAAATTGACCGAAAATGGATTGTTAATTACGAAGATTTTGGTTTTTGTTTGTCCCGATAGGACCTCTAGAACCGGAGATATTCACCTTTTTACCTAAACAAACGCTATTCAAAACACTATTTAAAAAACCACAATAGGCTTTCGAAGTGTTACAAAACTATGCAAATCTCATCGTTTTTTGCTTTTTTCTTACTGCACTATATGGGTAACAACGTACACTATATGGAAAATAATGTTTAAGTGAACGACCCACTCATTTGCGGGATGTAGTGGGTGCAAAAAAATAGGGGTGTGGTAGTGCATTTTTGTATGCTCCTCATGCATGTCTTTAAATGCTAGTTTAAAGCAAAATGAAATATTGTTCTTTTGCAGGTAATATCAGTATAATTAATTTGATCGATTAAATTGATTGAATTGATTATTGTTTTAGAAAAAGTGATTTGAAAATAACTCGAAAAATAGTCTGTGCCTAAAAATATTACATTTACTTCTTGTTGGCTATCAAAATATGTTCAAATGGCTTTTTGTTTTTTTACGATGCCTGTTTTATGGCAAGATATATATCTAATTATGTCGTACCAACTGACAAACTAAATAATAAAAATGAGGGGTGAATATCATTGAGTAAATTACTTGCAATTGAAATAATTCTGGTCACTCTTTTACGACGAATTGCTAATTTTGCAACAATTTGTTTAAAAATCATTGTTTAAACAGAAATGTTTCAATATTTTATTACATTTTAAAACAATGTTAAAATTAGGGTTCAACCAAATTATGACAACAACAGTGGTCAAACCTGACATTTATGCCATTGGGAAAATGGCCAATTTTAAACTTTTATTATTTTTTTTTAAAGAAATTTGTAGCTCACCATTAAATATGATATAATTGTAGCATTACTGAATACTGACTATTGCACAGTTTTTCATCATAACACAATAACTGAAAATAAACTTAATATGAAAGAAAATACTAAAAAATGAAAGTTAAGAAAATTTTCTACATTTTCACGAGTTCACTTTCATTTCCCGTACTATGAGGCAAGTACACAAACAGAACTATAGTTTGTACTTAATAGCTGCATATTATTATTATTATATTACGTAAAGCCACTAAAAATGTTGGACAAAAAGGAGCACTCCATGCTAGATTTCGTTTTAAATAAAATTAAACACAAGCGAATTATCAGCGCTCCGATAATGAAAGTATTATCTAGCAAATAAAAACCTGACCGGGTGCGAGCGTGCTCGTCAGAGGCCCTCGGATGATGATAGTTGCCGGAAGTTTTGTTGAGGAGCGAAAAATGCAGGGCTTTTTTGTTCTCCGGCATCAACCTTATCAAACGGAGCATTCGGGTAAAAGAAATTAAGAAGTTAACCGCCAATTCTCGGAGGCGAATTTAATATCCCTTGGAATATCTTTTCTGATCCAAAACGGCTAATAGCGGCTTAGTTTTATGGCTTGGCTGGATTAAAAATGCAATCAATTATATCCTTAATCACGAATTGAAGTAATGAAACTGTCAACGGGGGGACGCAGCGGCGTAATTTTCTCAAAAGTGAAGGTCCACCCCTTTTAATTGTTATTGCCGCAGAGGGAGCAATCAGCGGGTCGGATAAGCCCTCATTAATACTATAAAAATGTAATGTAATAACTTACACTTCGTCCGGAAATAGCACGATCCCCTGCACCGCTGTATTTCCACCTTAAATGAAAACTGGTAACTTGACCCCCTGTGATATATGCAACCCATATTACATTTGTGTATATCAGCCGTTGCATACGATAGTTTCAGTCGACCGCGACACCGCTGTCTTTTGACGTTGAACAAAACTGGTAACTCTATTCCATATACGAAAACATAAACATTTCCAATGTTAAAATAAGAAATATATATTTTGCCATTTATACTGGCAGCTACTGTAACGCGCGGTCCGTGCATCAAATCATTAGCTGCAATGGGCATAATTAAAGGTTGCGTCAGTTTCAGCTTGATGTTTGCAGTTTTGCATAACATCCTTGCACAATACAAGCACAATAGGAGAAGACGGGTAACATATGACAACATAATAATATAATAATCTCCGTGAAATGTATTATTCATTTGATAGTTCCACAAGGTTCTGTTCTGAGTCGCCTATTATTCATGCCATACAGTAACGATCTACCCAATTTTATTGACGATATCATAACTCTTACGTACAATGATGATAATGATGATAAGTTGCTGTACAGTTGCCGAATCTGCAAACGAAACGAATATAACAGTTAAAACCGCGCTAGACAATATCAGTGCCTGGTGTTAGCGCAATATGTTTATGTTAAAAGAAAGTTATGACCACGCTTATAAAGTTCTAACTTCGACGGTTTCTGTCAGAATTTATGCATTCCTTTGATACATGAACAAAGTTAGAATGCCTTTCGTTAATAAGATGATAATAATACAAATACTGATATACTGATTCTTAAGTTGTGGTAATTTGTACTGTATAGATGGCGTGTGGCTGCTGGGTATGCTATACAGCAAAGGGAGGTACCCCAAAACATTACATGAATCACAAGACGTCTGTCAAGATGTTGCGATAAGAAGTAATATCAAGAATTCTCTTTCCTGCATTTATCAGTTTTCTTTTATTTAGATTTTATCTAATACAAAAATGCTATTTTGAAGATAAAATTTAAGATTAAAAAAACCATGATTAAATGAAATTCTGATGGCGGCAAGATTGGCAGGTCTAGTTTCTGGGTTTGAATTTTTTTTTTTTTTTTTGAGTGGCTGTGTAATTTTAAGCGATTGGATATTAGTTGCCTCGATGTGTGGAGTATGTTTGAGTGTGTGTGGATAAGAACTAGGGTATCTTTATGTAGATATATTAAATTTCACACTTTATTTTCATCTCTTTTTATACCAATTTATAAGCAATGTAAGTACTACTCTTTACTATTTATGTATAATAATGACATAGCATATGTACAATTTTTGTAAATCAATAATCAATCAGTGGATATTGATGTGTTTCTGAAAAGTCAAATAGTTGTGAAACAGAATTCATATGTTTCCTATTTGTACGCAATGAAGAATATTAAAATCATGTCCAATAATATTACAGTATTACAGTCATTTTAGAAGTCTATATAACTTAATTTTCAATAAATAGCTACAAACTTGGAAACTATCAGTTAACGACAGAAAGCGAAATGTGCAATTGCGGTGCTTTAATTTTTTATTAATCTGTAGGTTGAATGAAAAGGACTGGCCCTATTATGGGTCCTTGCGGGACCCCAATAAAGGTAATAAAATTTGTTTGGATGTTAAGCATCTCCCAGAAAAAAACAAGAAAATATACATTATTTGTCTCTTCAATCATTGATAAATATTCTTATTACATGACAAATATTCGAATAGAATAGTTGGTGTAATATAGAAAGTAGTTGATATATAGAACTAATTGAAAGTGACAAGGGAAGACTACAAAATAGATAAATAATAAGTAATTTTAAGGAATTCATCATTTATTAATTATCTTTTTTTTTTCATTTTCTACATCAGGGTCATTAATACTTATTTTTTTGTATTTTCCATTTTTTTTTTCATCGCAAATAAACAATATTTCAATTATAGTAACTTATTTGTAGGTTTCGTTAAGTTAATTAATTAATTTTAGAGTTCACCTAGTTATGAACGGGATGCCTCCTTCAGTTTATTAATAGTGTGAGTCGCTTTCACGTAGATAATTCATGTTATTTTGGTAAATGAATTTTAGGCTGATGCAAAACAAGATAATTCAATTCTGCTAATCAAGTTGATTTTAATTAAGTGGATATTTAAACAACAATCTGACATTGTTATAAGTCTACAAGTGAAGTTGGCTGGGAAGTTGATGGATCTACAAACTTCCTGCCGACCCACTATTGTTTGAAACTGTACATAATTTCCGGATAGCGATGAAATAGTCAAACTCCGCATTAAAGGTGATCACCGATTCGGCCCCCCCACAGCATCACTTTGTGTTTATCAATACATTATGAGACAGTTCGGATTGAATGGTCCATTCTTGCAACGTTACTATGGCCTATTCAGAGCCTGCATTGATTTTCGCTGTATTTGTTCGCCGACATATGGTAAATGCAAAATACCTACTAAAGAATTCCAAGTCCCGAGGTCAAACTGAAAATAGAATCCCATTCATAGTCGGGGTTCATACGGCCAAAAAGCGCTCATTGAAAAAAGCTACAATTTTTCAATGAACGCTTTTTGCCATCCTAGCCTCAAACTACCACGACGAAATTTTTCAGGTGGGCTGAAACTTTCGGGAGCTCTATACGCGCTCTCTTTAGACGGCCGGGGGAGTTGGACGATGATTTACCGAATTTAAAAGCACAGCACACTCGAAAATCTGATTTATAGTCTAAATTTATAGAGGTAGAACGTTATATATACAAAACCACTTGGCACCGATTATATGTGAAGTTTACGAATTCTTATAATGCCTTTACATATACTCGCATGCCAGAATATATTTGATCTGTAATTGGGTCGTGTTTGTTATGTTATTATAAGTAATACAGCTGTTTTGGAATGTCATAGCACTCGCTGGATATAATATCGAAAGTGAAAAGACTGTCATAAATGTGTTCTGATACTTATTTTAAAGTCCCATTTTAAGCAGTATGTAATAATCATGTTTTTATTTATTTCTGGTAAACTTTTGTGAATGATGCATTATTCTAGTGTTGGCCTCTTTTCTTATTTGGCAGGGCCGTCACACATTAGGCAATTCGTCGCGGTTGTCTCGCGTCTCCTAGATACACAGTGTCCATCAACCCATTGTTACTTAAAACCTTCATACTCTGATATACACTTTAACTTTCATTCGAGTCGATGTGTCAATGTGTGTAACGATACCGACTGTAGTGGGGTATACATTAGTCAGACAAAAAGATGCCCAAGAAACAGAATAAATGAACATGACTATGACATTAGGACGTCACACAGTATAAAAAGAACGACACGTACAGTATTAGTGGAACATATACTACAGAATCTTAGCCATAGTTTAATTTTGATAACAGTAGTATTTTAGGAAAGTAACTTAATAGAGATGGCTTTTAGGAATGATAGAGATTAGGAACATAAAAACAGTGTCAATAAATACACAGACTTATGCAAATGCACAGCAACTAAATGTAATATATTTTAATAAAAAACAATAAATTTAAGGCTTGACCAAATACGCGAAATAGTACAGGCAAATTAACAATTAGAGTAACAAAAATGAATAATAGGATCATCTACGGGATTTAAGTAGGCACTAACCTGGAAAATGAGATGATGCATTCTTTGCACTTCCAAGTTCCGGGAAAATTCAAAAAAAATTGGAAAAACTTTTTGATTTTCTCTAGCGGCCAAAATAATGAAAATAGAGAATGACGTTCCCAACAAACGTTGTAGCTCGTCTTTTTCTCTACAAATTTTTGTCTTACTTAAGCTGTTTAGAAGATAAATCGAGTTTTCCACTTATAGTTTTAAGCCGCTTCGAAATGCGCGAAAAATGAAAATTCTCCAGGAGTTTCGTACGACCGGGCTCATCGATCGACAATTCTTACTATTCAGAGCCCCTAAAAAAAAATGAAAATAACAAAGTGTAGAGAAAAGTCTCAGCTTTAATGTGGAACTAATCACAAAATTCATAAAAAAATTTATCAAGGAGAGAAAGTGTCAGAAGATGGCTTAGTGAACTTTGCACAGTTGATCCACAGATTTATTCATATCTTTGTCGGGAGTCGTTAGAATGATAATTAATTTTGCTTATATATTCTTATATGATGATATATTAATCCAATTAACATTTTATTGCAATTACTTTTGTTGGAAAAATATGCCTTGCGATCAAAGTAGAGGGTATATTTCTCATCGATCAATGACCTCCAAATTTTGGAGTTCAATTCGCTATATCTTAAGTAATAATAACAGCACAGTCTTAATTTTTGGATTATAAGTACAATAAAACATATTCTTTCGAATGACTTTATAGTTTTTTAAATGCGCGCAGTACTTTTTGAATTTGTCTACATTATTCATACACGTTGAGAAAATGCACAATTATATAGTAAAACATATACAACTTATTTGTTTCTTAACATTTTTCAATGAAATTTTCGCGAAATATAGATTAAAGTGCATGGAATCGAACCCATGTAGTGAAAAAGCACCCATTGTTACGGGAGAAATAGGCAGAATGCATAGAACTCAAAGATGTGAATAAATCAACTGTATAAAGTTTACTAAGCCAACACTTTTTTCTCTATGATAAAAATTTGTATGAATTTTGTGATTAGTTCCACATTAAAGCTGAGACTTTTCTCTGCATTTTACGTTGCTTTCATTTTTTAGCGGCTCTAAATAGTAATAATTATCGATCGATATGTCCGGTTGTACGAAACTCCCAGAGAATTCTCATTTTCTGCGCATTTCGGAGCGGATCAAAACTGTGTTAAAAAAAGTGGAAAACTGAATTTATCTCCTAAACGGCTTAAGTAAGACAAAAATTGGTAAAGACCTATTTTGTAGAGAAAGAGACGAGCTACAAATTTTGTTGAAAACAGTTTTCTGTATTTTCATTATTTAACCGTTAGAGCAAAAAAAACCGAAAATCAAAAAGTTTTTCCAAATTTTTTTGAATTTTCCCGGAACTTGGAAGTGCAAAGAATGCATCATTCCATTCTACGGGTTATTAACTACTTAAATCCCAGAGATGATTCTTTTATTAATTTTTGCGAGGTTTTTATAACATTTTGCCTTCATTGTCTGTACTAAAACAATTTTAGTAATTTTTAATATTAATATCTAGGTCTGTATATACGATGTGCCCTCTTCTGTTTATATGTGCCATATTTTAAAAAAAATATATAAATTTAATCCTCACTGTAATTTACTCTACACTTACAGAGAGATATACACAGACGATCGTATATCGTGTTGACGTCGGTATTTAATTGAACAGATTGTTTTTTTAAATTGGACCATGCAAAAAAATCAGAATCCATTGAATTATATTGTAAAAAGCATACAACTGTAAAAATGGTTTGTTTCCATTTTTCAATTTTATTTTTATTAACACTGCAAAAGTATCTACTTACCAGAGTACAAACCTTTCGTTAAATATTGTACTCTTTATCGGCGTACCTACTATGAATTTCAACTGTTTATCATATAGTTTGCAAAGTCTATATGTTACCAGGGCTTAGGCATATTAGGCCTCGCAATGAAGCAGATCAGTCTATTTAAAACTTAAAATTCAATAATCCAGCCCTTATATAAATTCCTGCCGGAACGTTATACTCCTAGAAGAAAAAAGGAATGAATAAGTCTTTAATCTAATATCCAATAAACGACAGTATATAAGCGAGGTACGTAGAACGAGTCGCGAAACTTGGAATCACGTTCACTTAATTGAGGATACTCGACTCATTGCATCATCAATCGCAATATAGGCCCTCGTAAAAGGACTAAATTTATCAAAAAATGGAGCTTGTGCTCGTACTCTCATTGTTAAATCGCGCAAGTCATTTAAAACTTCCATTACATTACAACCAGGATGTGTCGGACTCCATTACCGGATTAAAATAGACACGGGTCTGTTTTTCCTCGGCGGCTTTGCGTACTGCACAATATTACAGTATCCACAAATATACCTCGAATAAAATAAAGGCACTGATTGAACACAGAAAACCTTTTATCAAATCAGCGATTAACAATATCATAGTTACACAGAGATATATACAGTATGCTAGATGCATAAGTGACCCCGTATTAACAGGAGATAAACTAGATGGTTCCATCAAAAGTTTTCATCTTTTTGCGTATACGCAAACGATTAAAACTGTTACACTTGACAACAACGTAATCAATAAATGCAAGCAATCCAGATACGTCCAGATGTCTAGATGCTATTGATTACTTTGCTGTTAAAATCTCAAAGTCCCTCACACAACAGTCCATCAAGATGGGCCATTGTGTAAATAGCGTAATGGCCTAGGATGCCCTAGGATGACTTATGGCTGATGACTGATCATCACCGACGATGTCCTCTATATCGGTTTTTTAAAACACATCAAAGGCATGATTATCCATCAAAAGCCGTAACCATTTCAGTGTCTATAGGTCCATCCTCGACTAGCGCGATACTCAATGGACCACCATGTGGAAGGTAGCAATGGTTGACAGTGCTTGCCCCTGGCTCATCGTGATGGGACATTGTGCAAAGGGGTCTTCACAGGTTATTCACGATTTTAATAAAATTGTGTAAATATTTTGTTATTAAAATTTTGAATAGTCAGTTAGGTCCTAAGTGATTTGTTGGGATAATGCTAGTATAGCTACACGTGTATTCGTGTTGCAAAAAAAGCCGTATGTTCTATGGATTACATTAGTATGTATTACAATATCGGGGATCTTGCAAATAGATCAGTATTTAAGAGAATATATTTAATTTTATCGTGTCCGTATATACTTGAAATATTAACTTTTGTACAAAAAAATTCGAATAAGTTCATTTTTCAGAATACATCACGAATACAATACGAGTCATGTCATGGGGAAAATTTAGAGAACATAGATTAGAACATTATAAATCTAATCCTTACTATGTCGATACGGTATAGTTCTTTATAATAAATCAGACGTAAGTAGGCATAAAAAGTTTAAGTTTTAAAAAATACTGTAAAAAATATATTACTCCCTAAGGCCTTTTATAGTGTAGATGAATTTTTAGTTTTTACTTATTTTTTTGCATTATGTGCAAAAGTAACGTATTTTCTTTTGGCTTGTGGTATATGAATGTTGTTTGATCTATTGGACTCATAAAGCATTACTATTAATTAGGGATCAACCGATACCGATATTGGTATATCAGTCATATCGGCGTTGTGGCCGATTATCGGTATCGGCCGATATTGGATTGTAATATCGGCGCGATATCGCTGTCGGTGAAAAAATAAGTCGGAACGTAGTAAGAATGTTTATTTAATCATTTAACATTTAAAGTTACGTTTGGGTAAATTATAATGTAATAAAATTAGACTTTCTGCTGGATCTGTATTTAATTGGCTTCTTACAGATTCATAAACGTTACCAGCTGAAGAAAATAATTGTTCGCTGTAAACGCTACTTGGTGGAGGTGCTAAATACGTTACTAATTGTTACGAGAAAATAAACATTTATTTTTTGTTGGCCCACCAAGCTAAACGATCTTCAGTTCTAGCAATCGAAGGTAGTTCTATGCATATTTCAATTCCATTTTCAATTTAAATTATTATATTTCTATTTGCAATTTTACTTGGACTTAATTTATTTATTTTATTTCCCACACTCACAGACTCTTCAAAAGTGCGCCAAAACATGGCACGAGAAACATTATTATTACTCTGGATATCGATGTTATCGTTGTTTGAACAATTTTTGCAAATGGAAAATCATCACTGTCATCCAAATTACACAGAGAGAAATCGCTTTGGAACATTTTGCACAATGTTGTGGAACGACGACTTGTTGCATTTTTTTAAACAATTGTAAAATTTTAAGGTACAACGTTATATAGTTTTATACATTTTAATTGTGTATAATTCTTGTGCGTTTTATTTATCCAATATAAAGATTTAGTTACGATGAATTTATTGGAAACTTTGACCAACAAATTGGCGAAATTTAGAGTTAAATTTATTAATTTTTTCTCAACAAATCATAGCAAACTTAACTTAATTAATTGTTAACAGTATCCTCAAACTATATATTTTGTTGCCATTCTATTTACAATTAGTTTTAAGTAATTGTTTAAAGGATTTGCACAACTTGTGTAACATAAAAGTGTGATTTTATTTTATAAACGGTTGTTGACAAACTTGTGAAAGTAGGAGTCCCAATATATTTATTTCCGCTGAACCACAATAGTAATCTATGCCGCCCGCACAAACTGCACAATTTAATGACATACTATTCACAATCAGTTTAGTGATATTGTTTTAAAATTTTGTATAATTATTTCATTTGTTTCACGTAAAGTTTATTGGTTAAAAATTGTACTGACTGCGCCGGCCATGCTACGCATATACCCGCAGGCAATTACGCATCAGATCCAGGTGATATTTCGCTAAGTGAAGACGTACACTTCAAAATTATACAAGTACTTACATTTGTGATGGAATTTGTTGAAAACTTATTAACCGAGTGGGGTTTCCTAGATCTAATCCCAGCATTCACAAAGGTAAGTACTTCACACAGAGTTACAGATTTGCATATATGTTCTCTTAAATTAACTTCGTTAACATATAAATATAAAAATGGTTTCTTGTTTATATGCGAAGAATACATGATACCTATCTTCTAATACTTGATTTCGTTTACAGCTTGAGAATAATTTCGTTTTCTTATGCGAAGCGACAGAAAGCTGTTCCTAAACTACTAAACCCAAAAAGCAAACTTGTAAAAGAACTGCTTCAAAACGAAAATAACACTTTTGATGGTAAGCAATACATTTGATTTTGGTGATGAACTGATAAATGTAATTTTTTTTAAAGAATATGACGTGACTACGACATAAGCTTTATTACTACAAACTGCGTTAATAATAATTTATTTGTATTTAAAAAAATAGAAATGTTTTCATTTACCATATGATAATATATAAATGCATGCTCTATTATGTATTGTTGTTCCGTTAAAATAAAATATTTATTCTTTAATTTTTGAAATCCTTTAGGAAATAATATTTCACAATCTTTGTTACAGGATAATACAATTAAAATGAAGTGGATACATATAGTGTGTGAAACGAGTGCACGGTGAACCAAATAATATATACATAATTTGGAGATTATAGAGTAATAAATTGTGCAAAACTAACCCCAGTTCATACATTACTGAATAACAGCTTCTTTTAATTAAGTGTATATATTGTGCAAAATGAATTACAAAGTTGACAAAATAAACATACAATTTGAGGATTTCTCATTTAGAAATTGTGGAAAACTAAAAACATGTTGTCTTAAAAAACTATAAACATTGTGTCACTTAAGAGCACAATTTTTTGTAAATATGTTTTACAAATGAAGAGGTTTAGATGTGAATGTTTTTTTAGGAAACCTTCAAAATATATTTAAAAATTTCACACAAATTGTAGAAACTAACTTAATCTGTTCAGAGATTTGTTCCACAAGTGGAATAAAATAATGTATTTTTATGCAACCATAATTCAAATTTGTAAAGAATTCAATTTATGTGATTTTTAAGTTTGTACAAAAATTTCACACAATGTTAATGCATAAACTGTACAAAATCATTGCCCCAAAAATGTATTATTTATTTGCAAAAATTGTTCCTGTCACCATTTTAAGACCAATTTGGAGTACAATTTACTACAATTGTGGTAAAATATCACACACATTTTTCTCTGTGTACCTACTACTAAAATATGTTGTAGCATGTGTGTTGTTGTAGCAAATTTTGAGATTTTAGAAATAAGAAATAGAGTAATCCAAGGCCGATACCGATGTAAATACGTGTAGCGATAAACTTGTCCAGTCCTGTATAATTCTCGCATAATAGCAAATTAAGTGTATAGAGGAATCCAATTCCTTAACTTCGTACATTTTAAAATACAAGGCAGAACATGTTTGGGTTTATCTGTAACAGACGACAGAGTAATGCGAGCGGCTTTCGATACCGTACGAGTGCTCAAAGTAAAAGACTTCTTGTGGAAACATGGAGTTATTCCGATTGAAAGGGTTTGAGTCAGCGTTAAGACACCCTTCGAGAATGCCGACAGAGGAGACGTTAGGCGTCACAGACGTAATCCAAAGTTGATGGTATCGCCAGAGCATGCATAGATCAACTCGCATGGGAACTGCTTCAGCCTGAATACAGACAAGTGTAAATGAGATTGAAGGTACATTCGAATGGCGAACGGTGTGAGATAAGCCATTGTTTCAATAAAAGAAGGGTTTAACGAAAACGTAATTAGAATGAACTGTCTAACGTGGTATTTCACTTTTTTAGTTCGATAAGATTACTTACGTCTACATAAACAAACGTAAATTGCAAATATTTAATCATAAATACATCAAGTAAAAATGAAGATATCGGCATAAGTAAATACAATTATAACTAAAGCATTCTCTGACTTGAGGACAGTATTTTATGTTCAAAATTTCAAAAATTTGCCTACTGATGAAATTTGTTGTTATTTTTCAAACCATATCTTGAAAACTGACACCTTATTGGACAACGGAAATATTTTTACCTCGGATGTTCCTCAAGGCTCCATGTTAGACCCATTATACAATATATTCATTGATGATATCACAGAGGAATTCCGTGTCAATTGTCCTTTATACGCAGATCATATAGTTACCCAATAAATAAAATGATGTGAGTGATTGTGTAATGTGTAGCATTACAAACTGCCCTAGACCCGGTTACATTCAAGACTTATTATTCCATTTGCCTAACGCCCAGACATGTTCGCCATTATACAAAATGTGTGAAAACTATAATAACCTCCAAGGCTAGTTCGATATCTTCCACTGCAGTGATAAAAAAGAATGAACTATGTAATTTAAAATTCTGTGTTATTTGTTTATTTTATATTCTTTGGTTTCTATTCTTATTCGTTATATATTGATTAGTACTTATAATTAGTATGTATATAATTAGCATGCTACTGGAATGCTCTGCTGGGTAGTGTATTGTTAAATAATTAAAAATAAATAAATACATAAATTACACAGGAAATCGTCCCTCTGTGCTGACAGCTATTGTTATAATGAACTTCACCAAATATTAAAACTGCGGGAAACTGGAGACAGCGAGAAATATGCATCGCCACTGCCATTGACGTGAGGAATGCATTTAACACGGCCCCTCGCCCCTCACTCCCCACGCAGGGGAGTGCCAGCATACCTTGTCCGGCTCATAACGAACTACTTCACCGACAGGAGCCTGCTGTCAGACGGTGACAACATAACTGTTACGTGCGGAGTCCCCCAAGGATCGGTCCTGGGACCGCTCCTCTGGAACATACTCTATGACGGGGTACTAGATCGTGAGATAGCGGTCCCTAGCTCAGAACACCGCATGGTCGCGTTTGCCGATGACCTCATACTTATCGTCTCCGACAAGACGGAGGCCGGCGCGATCACGAAAACCGAAATGGTAATCGAAGCCGTAGGAGAGTGGATGGCAGCAAACGCCCTGGAAATCGCCCCGAAAAAATCCGAGGTGATCACTCTCACTGGCAGGAAAAAGATACAGGAAATTACAGTCAACGTGCTGGGCACAAACGTTGCAGCTAAGAAGCACCTGAAATACTTGGGAATGCACAGGTTCGCCTGGAACGTCCACATTGATAAGACCACGGAAAAAGCTGAGAAAGCAGCAATGGCAATAGCCAAACTAATGCCAAGGGCCAAAGGTCACAGAACAAGCACCCGCCGCCTTATCAGTTCTATCGTAACATCCATTCTACTCTACGCCGTCCCAGCATGGGTGGATGGACTCAAGACGGAGACGAACAGGAAAAAGTTACTCAAAACTCAACGAGGAGCACTCATCAGGATATGCTGTGCGTACCGCACGGTTTCGACGGTGGCCCTGCAGGTGATTTCTGCAACTCCGCCTATCGACCTCCTGGCCAGGGAAAGGGCGTATAACTACGGTGCGGACGATGCCGCCAAAGCCTTCAATCACAACTGTTTAATGGAACGCTGGCAGTCAGGCTGGACCAACGCGTCGGAGGGAGCATGGACTCGCACCTTAATCCCCAATATCAAAACGTGGGTCGAACGTAAGCACGGCCAACTGGGCTCTCACCTAACACAGGTCCTAAGCGGCCACGGCAACTTCGGTACCTACCTTTGCAGGATCGGCAAAAGGGCAACAGACACCTGCCCCTACTGCCCCGTGCCCGACACCGTGGCCCACACCATGTTTATCTGCCCTCGATGGAGCACCGAAAGAGACAATGCCACCGCGACCGTTGGACAACCTTTCAACGAAGATAACCTCGTCGACATCATGCTTAGCACAGATCAGAGATGGCAAGCGATCAACGATCTCTGCGTCGCCATCATTGGCACGAAAGATGGCGAAGATAGAGCCACTTAGCTAAGGCCAGCCCTTCACAACACCCCGTAGTAATGCTAACGCGATCCCGGGATGCTGTGCCGAAAATGGAGGGGTTTTTAGCCGGTAGAAGTCCGGCACTACTCGGCGCGCTAGATCTTGCGCCGAGTGTCCATGAGGATTTCCCTTCCCTCACAGAAAAAAAAATATTAAAACTGAAAAAATCTAAATAAATTTAAAATCAAGGCTAAGACATTTTCTCATTTCAAATTGTTTTTATACCTTGTTATTCTTTTTCCCAACAAATTCCCAATATGGATGCAATAAGTCCTGTTAACTATCGCCCACTGACACGTCGATTCGAGATACGAGGATTTCCGACACGCGACGATTAACCATCAGCTTATTTCATGCACCAATGCTTCTATTATGTCTGTACAACAAACATCTTCCTCCCAATTACAATCCGTGCATACTACAATGTTGTCAATGGGCAAGCGTCTATTGATATAATTTCTTCGCGTAGTAGGTAGTATCTACATGTTCGCATTACGGTGGTGCGATTCGTATGTGCATGCACGCTTTCTAACCGGTACACTAGCGCAGCGAGCTAAAGCGTTTTGGTGGCTTTGGATTTGGGGCGTTTTCGTATTCAAATCTAATATACTCAAAGCTGTGGGTCTTTCAAACCTTTGTACTCGTATATGTATAAATGTGTATACTATTCCTTATTTCTGTATTTATTAAATACCTCTTTAATTAAATTTCTTGATTTATTATATCCAATGAATTATTGGCCAAGGAACGGATAAATTTATTATTATTATTATTATTATTGATTTTCTCGTGACCGACGGGATTGCGAAGCCGAGCTTGGTAAACGCCCAAACAGTATATGCCGGAAGAATCGTCCAGCGAGCAGGTGAATTTCCGGTTATTGTAAGGCGGCTTTTGTCAAATCTTCCTTAATTTTCCAGACTGCTGGTCCATGCAATTCCATGCGGTCACATCAGAGATTGCAGTGTACTACGTCATTTTCTTATAACGGCGCTGGTTTGCGGAAAATACAAATAAATCGACGGACGGGCAGGGCAGCCTTTAATCTTCACTAACGATCTAATATTAGACAACACACAGAATCAACTTTTACAGATTAAAATAGAATGAATGGAATATTGCTGCAGACTGCAGTTTCAGATAGTCCGGTGAACTTTTTTCCCTCAGCGAACTTGATTATAGGAATTCAAATATTATATTTAGCTTGAGAGCCTTTTTTACATTTTATTATTGTCGGACATGTTAAAAATAGAAGTCAGTTGCCACAAATGTCAACAGTGCATTTTAAATGTTTTACTATCTCCATGAGTTATTCAAATCTAGCATATATTAATTTGCCCGAGTAAAAGAGACGGGTATTTACAGTTTATAGTGGGATTCGAACCACTTGGGGATAACTTATAAATACAAATTATTTTGCAGAGGGTAAATACGGATCTCTTTTAACTTTCCTTTCTTCTGCACGTGTCGTTACTCAATCATTGTAATTTGTATTGTTATCAATTTTCAAAAAAGTGCCATATTCATAAAAAAATGTTTTTTAAAAAAAAATCGGTAAAGGTATTTACACAGAACTTCCCTCGTTATTTGTGCATGACGGTCTCTCTAAAATATTATAAATACGAAATGATATTGGGAATAATAATCGCAATATAGTTATTGCTATTATTACAAAGAAAACCTGATACCTTTCGGTCAAAAAAATATACAGAGTGCTCGTCCAACAGCAAAAATTCAATACTAAATAACAGGTGCCAAATACGAAAGGCTTGCGCAAATACCTTTACAAATGTCCACCATGACTGAACTATTTCTTGGGATGACCATCCTGTACAATTTTCAATAAAAGTATAGTAGGTGCATATGTCAGATATTATTGCCATCTGTCACATTTTCAATCCCACATTCACGTAATGGAGTGGAAGTATGGTGGTAGTTAAAAAATTTCATTTTCTTTTAAATTTTTCAAAAAATTGTTGGTTAAAAAATTTTCAATACTCTTTTCTTCTGAAATAGCTTTAGAATGTCATGAAACGTGGACATTTTAAATTTGAGCAAAAAGGACAGTTTCCTTCTATTCTATAGCAGTGGTAAAAAAAGTTTATAAATTTAAAAATTATGTATTTCTTTTAAATAGGTAGAATGTCATGAAACGTGAAAATTTTAAATTTGAGCAAAAAAAATGTTTTTCACTATTTCCGTTTAGACGGTTCACCCTGTATTTTTTCCAGTGAAAGTTTAACCATTTCTTCGCTGACAGTAGCGTCAACTACCTAACAAATTTGACTGCTCTCCGTCAAGTAGTTTTTTAGTTAATGCACCGACAGACAGACAGACAGACTGACGGAATAGAAAAACCTATACTGTCGTAATCTACGTGATCTGAAATGTCAGAATCCGAAAAAATCTCGGAGGGTGATTTTTTCTCGAATACAATACTTCCCTTCGGTATGCGAGGGAAGTAAAGAATACACTCATTCTATACAGCAAAACCTATAACGTATCAAAGTTTATTATCTCAAAAAGTCGTTTTCCGTAACTTTGCCTGTTAATTAAACATATACGCACTAATTTTCAGCTATTAGATTTTAGATAAAATAGTTTTACACACAAAGATATACATATTTTCGCTTAAAAACCCCGATTGGCATTATTTTTTTAAAGATCTTATCCAGCTCTTTTGCTTAGGCCATAATTCCGACATTAAGATTCTTTAAAAATAATTGTCATTGGCAGACCTAGTAAGATTATTAAAGTTTAGTATACCCGTTTTAAACACCTTATTGAAAAAAGACATTTATTTGGAAACGAAACTGACCAAGTCTAAGAAACGTCTTTGCCTGTGTGCGGGCTATGAATTTCGACCCAACAACAAAAATAACGTAGCATCACACACGACATCCTTAAACATATCGAATGAAATATGCGAGCCCGTTTCAGTCAGATACATTTCTATGGATAAGGCCATCGTAATGGAATCCCAGCTGATACGTCCAACAGCATGAAACCCATTTAAAATGGTATCTGGCCGACGTTGTTTATTTTGGCGAGCAGCATGTCACAGCGCACATTCAGTCCGACCTTCTTACTGGCGTGCCGTCGAGGATAATTGACCGGCATAATGGACGACTCGTCGTTGCCGTTTGTTTTTCCGACTTTAATTGGTCGTTTTATATACGGACGCGAAGTGGATCACAGCTTGATGCCCGCTATTTTTATTCTTAATGATATTAAGTACGGTGCTGTTGCACTCGAGTTTGCGACTAATGTCCTATGTAATAATCCATTAACTTTCCAACGACGATCTGGGTGGTACGTGAGCACCTCAGGACCCCATTGTCATCCGGCGCGGCCCCCATACTTCGTCCCGGAGATTTTCGCGAGATTAAGTTTTCATTCGTCGTTATTAGCTTGTTGCTCCAGTTAAATAGGGGAAATTGGAAGGAAAAAATTGACGAAGTTTTGAAACTAAGTCCCCACTTCTGCATGAGCCGCCATCTTGAAAAAATGGTGGTCAAATTTAGTGTCTGCTTATATTTCGCTAACCATTAACGATATGTTCCATACCTCAAACCTCAAACCCAAAATTCTGTACAAAAAAATGTTATACACCTTTTTTCCATTATACTCTTCGAAAATACAAAAAGAAAAATTTGATCGACATATCCTAGATATCGTCCGCATAGAAACAATAATTGTATTAGCCATGCAATTCTGGCCAATTTTCAAAATATCCGTCATTCGTTCGTCTCTCCACACGCAATGTTTCTTTTACAACAAATAAAGAAAGAAAAGTCCAATCTTATTAAAACTTGTACAGTAAATCAATGTTAGATAGAGGAAGAACTATTTCGTTTAAAAAAATAAATAGATTGATAAATATGAAGGTTATGAACCATTTTAATAAGAACGTTTTGCCAATCACGATGGTGTCATCAGAATATGATTAATAAGTTTTTCATTATAGTTCAGCCGATAAAGTAAAAAATACACCAGAAGCTCGCAAAAAATGTTATCTGAGATTTTCCTTCAGTAAGTGTTACTGGGGAGGATTAAACATCACAAAACCACAAAAATCAGCTTTGGGGGTGCCGCGCAACCCCCCCCTTTCAAAACCACCCCTTCGGTGAAAAACCTTGTTTTACTGATAACTCGTTAACGATATAAAAAATTGCTCATCATAAAAAAAGAAAGCATGACTAACAGTTTAAAGAAGTCCCTTGTAATTTTCTTGTATATGCCATGGTTTTGCTTATTTGAAATTTTTAACGCTCGGCCTATAGAAAATACTGAATTGCTCAAAAACCAAACAAGCTAGGAAGAAAAATCAAAATGGATTTTAAAGGGGATATAAAATACTTTCCTGTGTTTCCATTTTTGATGACTAGTGATATTTATTAGTATATAAAAATAACAATATAATATAGTTATCTCTTGATTTTTTGTGCATATAACTATTCACAGGCGCATAAAAAATAACTGACTTTAATATATGTTATAAATGCATTATCTTTTAGTTCAAGGTAGTACTTCAATGCAGAAAAGTTAGGAATAATAACATTCACGTTTACAAATTTAGCCTCATGTTAAAGTTAGCCAAAGAAAAAAGGCTGCATATACAATTTTTTGATATTTTTTAAAACAATTTTTTTTACTATTAAATGATTAGAAACAATAGTTACATGATATATAAAATAAAAAAAAAAAATTTGAGCTAAATTTTCAAGATGTTTGGGACTTTTTTTTATTTTTAGGAAAATTTGGTCAAAATCTGGCTAACTTCAATATGCTGGTACATTTGTAAATATGAATATTTTTATTCATAACTTTTTCTGTACTGAAGTATTTTACTACCTTGAACTAAAAGATAATGCATTTATAGCTTATATTTGAGTCAGTTATTTTTTATGGGCCCGTGAATAGTTAAAAGCGCAAAAAATCAAGAAGTAACTATATTATATTGTTATTTTTATATACTAATGGACATCAATAGTCATCAAAAATGGAATCACAAGCAATTCAACTATTTCTATAGGTCGCGAGCAAAAAAATTCAAATTAATGAAAATTCGCGGGTATTAAAAATACAAAATCATGGCATAGATATTGGTTCTGCTTTCTTTTTTATGATGAACAATTTTTTTATATCTTCAACGGTTAACGAGTTATCAGCAAAATAAGGCTTTTTTTCACTGAAATGGTGTTTTTTTTTGTGGGGGGGGGCTTGCGTAGTTATTGAAGGATAACATTTTTTGTTATGGAAATTTTTATAATTATTGGACTATTAGAAACTTTTTACTAATTGAAATGTCACTCTTGGCGAAACTATTCCCATGAAAAAAACATTAAAGTTAATTGTATACTATAAAGTTCTTTGAACTTCGTTTCATTTTTGAGTTTAGTAGTAGTAAATAAATCGGGTCATTCTGTTTATAATGTTTGAAATACCCCAATCTGACAAACTGGTAACTTTTATGACTGTTAAGTAGGGTTGGCTTAGAAAAGTATTGTCAAACAATTCAAGTTTAATAAAGTATTTTATAAATAATGAGGGAAATTTTAGAATTTTACTCATTTCCTGACCATTTAAGGTTTCGAGAACCACAACTAGGACAATATTAACATTGTTAACAAAATTCCTGTGGGAATTTCCTCTATTCAGAAACAAATTGTGTATCTGCTATTAAAAGCACAACCTCTGAATAATGAAATTTTAGTATTATCGTTTTATTAAATTCTATTTCACTTCAAATATTAATAAATTGTTAACAAAAACGTCTAGCATTACAATGGTCTAATACGCCTCCCATTTTATTACATTTTATAAGTCTCGTTCTACCGGGCTGAGCTATCCATCCTTCGTAACTATCCTTTAATTTTTAGAGAACGAACAAAACGCAGGAAAACTTCCAGAGTATATTTCTTAGAGACGTGCCTTATGCGGCGATATAAAACAACCCGCGTGGGTGACGAAATCGACTCCGATGAAGTTTCGAATTCTCATCGATGTCGAATAAGCCGTCGAAATCCCCAGACATCCTTTGAAACGACACAGGATTTTCGAGTTAATTAACGTGGAACTCGATGATGGTTTGTTGCAGCGTCTGATAACATTGACCGATAAGGCCGTGCTATCGGCTAACAAAGCCCCTATGCAATATCGTTGTAGATACCAAACGCGTCGCGTATATCGCTCGGAATAATCATCTCCATTTTTGTTAAACAACCTACATTGCAATTTGCACCAGCCAGATAAAATTAGTTAAAGTTTAATTGGTCTCGGAGGCACTATATATAATCAGTCCAAGTACCGAATGCCACAGGAATGAAGGGTAGTGTGCCCGATTGATCCTAGGGGAATTTATTAAATATCATGACACATTTTATAACCCAAAACCACCATCTAAAAACCCAAATATATGTTACCATGACGTAGCTTCTGATATTTCATAGAGCAGTCCGGGGACTCGTTCTCTTCACAATTATTATCCGCAGATAGTTTTATAATAAATTAATAGCGTTACTTGAATTATAATTATGTCATTCGAGACGAGAAGCTAACCGTTACAGTATCACATGACACCTTCCTAGTTATTACGAACTAGAAATCAGATACACTATGGTTGGTTAAGTTGGTTGTTTATTTGTAGTTTGTGTTTTTTATTTTTACGCAGGCATGTCAAATGGTTCTAGTTTATTTCCTGATCAATTACATGTGTCAAAGTGTTCTACACAAAACTTCCCTCTATATTTGGCACCATTTATATTTTTCTTCTGGGTGACAAAAATACCTACGTCTTAAAAAAAGAAAGAACTTGTAAAAATGATT
The DNA here is from genome assembly GCA_963583905.1 of Stenurella melanura. Lineage (NCBI taxonomy): Eukaryota > Metazoa > Arthropoda > Insecta > Coleoptera > Cerambycidae > Stenurella > Stenurella melanura. The sequence goes on from OY757311.1 coordinate 1,841,234, forward strand.
TTACAGTTCTGAAATAAAATATGCACTAAAAATCTATTTCTCTTCCAAAATTTAGAAATAGTTTGCTTTCTGGATACTTAATCTAGCAGTATTTTCATATTGGGAATAATTTTCTATGTTCAAAATGATACTGAGCTGATACTGAATCTGATGCTAAAAAGGTATTTAAAACAACATCTAGGCACAAAACACTCTTAGGGGATGATTAGCAGAAATAAATGATTTTATACAGGTTACTTTAAATTCGCCAAAGTTAAAAACGTATTATGTATAAAAATTGCAAGAAAATAATGGTTTCCTAAATGGCTGAAATTGGTGTAAGTGCGTGTATAAAATTGAAAAATAAATATTACTTCTCTCTTTAACATTTCTCGAATTTCTGAGAAATAAATTGTCATTTAAAAAAAAAAGTCAAAAATGACAGATAAAGAAAATCACGTGATTAGTTTTGAGCACATTGTTTAGCATTACTTTTTAAGCATTTTTTTGCCATAATGCGGAGTTTACTGGTCACAATATAAAAAAAATCTTACCTATACTTCTCTACTGTAATGAGCTCGATATTGCATCTATAAAGAAATATTCTAGTAAAAAACTTTCTGTTTTTAGAAACATTTGTTGAATTAATCGATAACGTCCAAGTCATGGTCATCAAGCATAACTTTTTACCAACCCTGTACAACTCGCAAATGAACTAATCCCTGTCGCATGAAGATTATAATTTCCATACAACGCATTATTGCCACATAAAAAGGGGTCAACATTAGTGTCGCTAATGGCGTCGAGTAGTTAATTCGGTAAAGGACGTCATTTCCCTTTCGTGACCACTGGGAAGTGAGTTTGGCACGCCAGTCAGTTCCTTATCACGTGTTCTCCACAATAACTGACCCGATAAGCGGATGAACGTCGGTGGCACAACATTAAAAAACAATATTCTGCAACTGCCAAAGCTACTTTCACAACTCCGATTACCAACTCAATATCAACTTTGAGCATTACGTGAGGCAATTATTTCATAACGCATAAGTGGAACTTTGAAAATGACCCAAATAATAGAGCTTATCTGTAATTAAAAGACATATAAATTGTTAATGTACAAACGAATGATCGTTGGGACTGATCTGGATCTTTTTCAGCGGGAAAGAGGTGTTATGGACCTAATGTATCATACATATATGACCACACACAACCCACACTCCATGGTTTTGTCTTTAATGAAATTCAATGACAAAATAAGTACGTTGAAATTTACTTTCACTTGAAAATTTCAGTCTCTAATATTATGTTCCAATATTTTTCTCTGTAGATGCCTATTTGTATGTTCACTATGCAGCCGTTCATCAAACAAGCAACATAGACCAAATTAACCTAAGGTTACTCAGAAAAAAGTCTCCATAAACCATAGGTTTATTAGAACTTTTGCAAGGTAAACATTTACCTAATATTGACCACAGAAATAACCTCTTGTCGTGAACTAAGTAAGCAATTTGGCAGGTTGTCAAACTGCTTAATTTTACCCTTCTAAAACATTAATGAAGTCGTAGGCTCAGCATAAAAATATTCAGAAAAATTATTACCATTAAGTAACTATAGTTTAAATTACCACAATCAAACCAGTTGGAAACACAGACAACATATAAGTAGAAATTACGAAATGGGGGAGAAACTTCGAAGGCTGATTATTGTAAACATGGGTTCGCAAATATTCCTATGGGAGCTACGGTTCCTCGAAAGATGAGCCTCAAAACTGGTTTACAATTAATATTCTAGGAACCTTTTGAGATATAGCGATAAGACTTGGCACATGACTTTGTATTCATCCGGGTTATTATTTTACAGTATAGGTTAAACTATAATCTGTTTTTAAACCAGGAAGTTAATAAGATAATCGTATTCTTCAATATGTTGTGGCTGGCTGTATGGCTAATGGCCTTGATGCCAAAAAAAAAAACCAGGAAGTTCCATTCACACCATAAGTAACTAGAAAATACAATAAAACCTTTTTGGAGTTTTGGGCAACCAACAATGCACGACTAGTGTTTTTGTGTGTATTTTATTACATTATATAATGCACAGACCTCTATTTAACCTCTAGGTATTTTATACAGCATCCATACCATTTACGCAATATAAAGGCTCCAAGTTATTAGCCACTTTTACCTTCAGATTTATACAAAAGTGATTAAAAACTGATATATAATTATATATGAAGTTAGTGCTTAGATATCTAGAGTCCTGGCCTCTACGATATCCAGATTTAAGTGCGTTAGATTTAATAGAAATCTGTTATAACGGTAAGTCCATTTTTTAGCATTATTTCTTTTATAAGTAGTCCAATGTTTCTCAAAAGTAGATCACCCTGTATAAGGACCTCGACATATTATTAAGAATTTTTCCCGGTCATAATTTAGAATTCAAATATTAGTACGTAACAGAATGTTTGATTAAACCTTATTTTTATGTCATTAGAAAGAGCAACTTGTTACTTTTAAAACTCGATTTCTTTCTTCCAAGTCATCTCCCGTTGGCCGGGAATAGTGCGTTGCGACGTTAAAGGGAATAGTTAAATGCAGGCGAAAAGCCTGGGGCGGTCGAACAGCCTTTTTATAAAGCTTTTGAAAGCCTCATAGTGTGCAACATAATGAAGAGTGATGCCACGAAATGGGACAAGATGTTTTCGCATTATCAGGGAATCTTTGCGGAGCGGGCGGTTGACTTTTTTAGTTTTCGGATGTTTGCGTGTCTCAAACGCTAACTCGATTCCGCAGACTTCAAAAGGAACTGGTCGACGATATGTATCTTTATACGTTACAGACAAAAGTATATTTGGTACGCAGCAAACAATTACCAGACATAAAAGTACATTATAATATCCCGGGGGCCAGTGCACACACACCGAAACCCAATAAAAGCACGCTAAAGGAAATAACAGTAATGGCCCCCGCATTATGTGCCAAATGGCAGTTGTGGTCACAAAACTTTTCAAACAATACAGCGCCGCTGGTATTTCTTATTGCTTATTTTAACATCCGTCCAGATCGATAGTGCACTATACATTATACGGAGTTTTACAAAAGTAAAAGAATTACGATTTGTAACTGTCGGGATTTCATTGTCAAAAAGTTCGATACAATTTAGGTGACATACCGCAATTATTTGACACAGTCAAGTTTTGAATTTTGTACTAGAATCGATACCTTGTAAAAGCGTAAAAATTTTCTTTGAAAAATTTGATATAAATTGTATCGAAACCGGAAATCAGTCATTTTAGCTTTTACAACACATACCTAATTGAAATTCTATTGCATACCATTACATTAAAGCACCGGGTGATATACAGGGTGTAATCAGTTTCATGTCATTAAAAAAAAACTGGTAATGGGGACCGACTAGACAAACAAAAACCCTTTATGACTTTTCCCTCTAGGGGCACTTTGAAAAAACTGATCTAGGTCAACATTTTTAATATTATGGTAGACAATAATTGAGAACCACTGCTTGTCTTGGTCAATGGACTTGTAGTTCCCAATTATACAACTTTTAAATTGTCATAAAAAAAGTGCTCGCCGGCACACGCAAAGGCATCATCGACCGCCTTTGATGGACCGCCTCAACTGAACTGAGGCAATTATAAAGAGGTAAATAATTCGTTCCCCGTTCGTGCACAATTGCAAGCAAATAATGGCCGTAGAGGTTTAAACAGAGCATTTCTTTACATGTGTGTTTTTTAATTTGGAAAAAAATATTGGATTGTTTATAATTTAGAAAATTTAAATGTGGTGTATTAACATTTGTAACATAAATGAGTTCCTGGGTTAAAAGCTTACTACCTACCTAAATGATTCAAAATCTCTGCATCTGCATCAATACACAGTTCGGTAGGTCGAATTAAGAACATACGCACTTCGTTCAACACTAAACACTAAACTATCAACTAACGTTGTCAATAAAGAAAAATAAATTAAAAACTTGGTACAAAAGCCAAAAAGGAACACAAAAAGAACGAACAAGTAAGTTGTGTCTGTACGTAATCAAGAATTTGACAACTTGAACGGTAAGTCAATAAAATAAAGGTTTTTTTTTGTTTGTCTTGTCGTTCCCTACCACCAGTTTTTTTTAATGACATGAAACTAATTACACCCTGTATTTATTGTTGATAGAAGCTTTCGCGATTGCTTGTAACTTTTGGAAGAATGTAGACCTGTTCCAAAAGAGCCTCTGTTTTTGAAAAAATCTCAACAATTCACCGCAGAAGAAGCAAATGAGGCCAGAATTATAATAGAAGTAAGATTTGTGGTAGATTCCGTTAACGGTCAAATACAGAAGTGGGAAGCATTTGAAGGATTTTCAAACAATCAAATGCTGGGGACTTGGTACGAATGTTTGCGTCATACGAAGCGCCTTCCATCATTAGAATCAACGATACGGGAAAAGATGAGATGATTGCAGAAATAATTTAATTTTTCTTGAATCAAACCAACCACTTCAAAGCGGAAGTGGAAACAAATGGGTAGGTCAGAAAAAAAGTAGTATGGAAGGAATTGTCAGCAGAAGAACTGCTGGATTTTTCTCGTTTTATTCTAGATGGATTACGTCATTTAACACTACGCATTTCTCAGATTAAACAGACATAAACCGCAGAGCATCTCGACGAAGAAGGACTACATCAACTTTTTATCAATCATGAAAACGAATCAATATTGCGAGTGCAGCTGAGATCATGTCATATTTCAAATAAGATCTATAATATCTGGTTACAAAAAAGGATTCGGTATAAATCTTATAAATCAATGGTACTGGCAACGTAATGTTGATGCAAGGGGATCGGTTGTTGTACTCATGTAGCTGTTGTGCTCTGGTACCTAATTTACTTTATATATGTTTACTTAGACACAAGAAAAAATTAATAAGCCATCTTTAAACTTCTGTAGTCTTGATACCCTTTAATTTGATTTATTTAGTGTTTTTGAAATTTCTTTGCTAGTAAGTCGACAATTCTGGTCCTCTGAAAGCAAATAATTTTTCAATTAAAAAATAACAAGTATTCTTATGTGCTGGGCCACCCGGTATGCTGTTATGTTTTATTGGCTTACAAAATCAGATTTTAACTTGAAATCATCGTTTCTTCGCGTAAACAATTACTAATTGCAAATTAACCGTTTAATTAATTCTTCGTCAATGCTTCTGGGCGGTCGCCGCGCCAGAATGAACTTCAGTGTTGGATTTGTTTAGCCTGTTCAGGTTTTTCTTGTACACGGGTATTGCATTACCACGAGATTCATTAGGCTGTATTTGCTTAATCAATTTGACGCTGTGTAATTGACGCGCGGACTTAAATATAAATACTTGAGGGCACGCAAATTGTACCTATGTACACTGCGGCCAGTGAATTTAACTGGTCTTTGAGGAAGTCCTAGGATTTAGATAGATTTTTTATAAAACGAAAGGGAATGAGATTTTTAAACGAAATGCAACGTTTTGGATGTACTTATTAGTCAATGTCAAATATAATTATTTCACACTTATTCATGGAAATTGTCTTGGTTCTGCATGAAACATCTTTATGAGTGGCTTTATGTCTTTCTGATGAGCTCCAGAATAAGGGCGAAAAACGATTCAAAGGCTAAGCATTTCCAAGAAACAGAATGATAGATTTCATGAAAATGTAATCCATTAGAATGAAAATTTTTTAGGCCTTTGTTCTCATTTTTAACTGAATCTTCATGATCGCAGAGGATTATGTAGATACTAGTTTAATCTGCATGACCGTAGGGGACTGTGTGGATGCTAGTGTTAGAATTAGAATTGCCAAATAAGAAATGAGACAAAGTATTTGGGATTTTAATGTGCTAGCATAACCAGAATTCAGGTTAGAGATTTCATTAATATTTTTACAAAAAGTTTTTATTTTAGTTATAGATAGTTATTTTTTCTGCTGTTTGCATAATCCTATAAAGAATATGTTGCAATGTAGTGCAATATGTCTCATTGACAATCCATCTTCTGTTTTAGCAATAACTACAGTATTACAATAAAAAATTTAATAAAAGTGCTAACTGTTTTATTTCGGTTACACATTACATATTCAAACAGAGACAGATTTACATTAGAAAAAGAAGTTGTCCAATTTTTTTTTTGTCCACGACAGTACGAAAATGACAAAAAACAGTAAAAATTTAGATAATGCTTGCAACGACTTATAAATTATCTAAATGTATGAACGCGGCTTCCAGGTTTAGACAGGTTGAGAAAGAAATAAAAATAGCTGACTGTTCTGTTTAAACTATGAAATACTTATACGCACACCGGTAAAAGGTTTGTACCTTTTTGGATTTGTTATATATACAAGAAGCCAAGGCCTCAGATTTTTTATAATACACTTACTTTGAAAGTCTTTAGATCTATAAAAGAAATCATAATTAGTTCTAACACACGCACATATTGAATTTTGTCAGCAAAATACGGTAAAACTGAATCTCGCAAACACTTATGTTTGAAGAAGAGTGCTAACAAGTTTTTAGAATGTAATTGAAATTTTGACAGCTTTCTTTACTAAGTTAAAAGGATCCAGGTGTATTTTTATTTATCTTTACCCAAGAAACCGATTAAAATTCAAACGAATCTATTCCAGGCAGATAAATCTGACATAAAAAAATTCCATAATTATGTTTTACTGTTGCTAGTTGAGTTATAATAAAATTTATCGCTATGGCCCTCCGGCGTTTTCCCAAAGTTGTTCGATTGCGCATTTAATGTTAATATCGGCTCATTATTGTGTCAAAATAAATGTAGTGCCTCTGATTCTCAATTTTATTTCGCCTGTTTTGCGAAACCACAATTTTGCGAACACAATTCCATTAACAATTTAATTAATTTGCTGTGGAGCTTTGCCACGATTTAAATAACATGCGAGTTGAAATTATTTTAATATGTTATGAATGTATTTTTAATACTTTATTTCGAATTAAAACATTATAATATATATAGTTTAATTTTTAACAATACTTGAGGGTAGGTATTCTAAAACATTTCCATTATTATGTGAATAGAACTGTAAGAATTAAATAGGATGTAAAAAAATAATAGTTTTTGGCACTAATAATGTTAAAAATGCGTTTATTTTTTCAGAAATATCGGGCATTAAGTTTTTTTGTAAATAATGTAATGTGTAAAACTAACTCTGCAATAGTTTTCAATAACTAAATTTTCCAAGCATTTTTTCAAAATGACCATCATTCATTACCAACAACATCGCGACACGCACACACAAATTCTTCTTATTCAAAACATCTTCCCAAACTTGTTCCAATCCTTGAATTATCTTAGTTGGCTTCTGCTTGCTGTATAACACGTCTGACAGCACCACGTCAACTGCCGCGGCTCCCTACGCACACTAATATTTAACCTGCTAAAAATTTTGTAAGAGCCATAATGTGATTAGGTCCCTCCATCTGTAACGCCACTGTACCCAGTAGTAAAGGAAATTAAAAGAGTCCTTTACGTTCCGCAACGTGCGTGTGAATTTTTTAAGATAAATACGAGTAGGGCGGGATAAGTTTACCGAACTCTCGAATTCGACACGAGAATTCCATCACATCATGATTGTTCGCAGGATTTTATCTAACACAGGTATCGATAAGTTACCCCGACAACACGAGCTTAGCCATTACACAGCATTTCGCCTATTACCCAATGATCTCCTTTTTACCCATTTGCCACAGCAACACTTCATTCGCACACGTGAATGCACTTCCGAGTGCTGTAAAGGGATTATAGGATGTCCCTGTGCCAGGTATTATAGATGTAACATCGAAATAATACGTCTTCATTAGTAGACATGACAACATCGGTTTGTCATCTGTATTCTTAGTGAAAGTTGAGTCGAAATATGAGTATGTATTCATTAATCTGTATGTGTTGATATAATACCCAATCTGTTCTGTATAAGTAACATTCTCTGACATAATAATAACTTAACAATGACGCACTTGACTCATCTTATCAAGTTAACAATAACAATAAGAATAAGTAAATAGATTATATGAAGTACATTAGATGACAAATTCAATTTTGAGTTAATGCTAAAACTGTAAATACTTCTCAATAGAATAGAAACATCTACTCATTGAAAATTGTAACAAAGCATTTCTAAATAAATTACAAAGGGTTATTTCATGTTAAAGAAAAATATTTATCAATTTGAATAGTAGAATATACAAGAATAATGTATTGGTAAATACTATTTCATTATTATTTGTTAATTATTCATAAGTTAACAAGAAGTATCGTCAATAATTTCAAATTTTATTAACTTCTGATGTCACGGTTTACAACTAAATCTAGGAATATTTGTTTGTGTCACATCTTCACTGGCAATATAATAATATAAAAGAGGTAGAAGAAGAGTCACACGCATGACAGTTTGCTTGTGTTTATGATTGTAGTTTGTGCTAATTCATCAATTTTTACTAATTATCACATTATGGAGCCTAATATCGTTAGAGCTAGCACTGAAAATTTACCTATAGTTATAATTCAAGAATTATTTGCGAAAAATATGGACTATTTCAGTGTCGAGTGTATTGAAATGAGTATAAACATTTTCCTGGGGTAGAAACTTACTTGATGTTTTCAACAATACATCACTAATGATACAAAAAAAACAACTGATTTTGTATAATTCCATAACAACGTCTTAAAAATTAACAAATCAAAACAAAACCACAAAACAAACAGAACACCAGAAAAACTAACCTAACTGCTACACTGTTACTTTAGCTGTCAGTTCTTCTTAGTGAAGTTTGAAACTCAGTATGCGAAAACACGAACAACACGACTGTTGGCGGGAACCAATATTTTCAAATTATAAAAAATTTAATTTAAAAATACGTAGCCGCAAAAATTTTGTTTCCCCAAGTTTTTAAGTGTTCCTGATTGTACATTTAACATAAACATAAATTGTGAAATAACCCCACTGACAAAATAAATGATCCAAGCACTTGGGTAAAATAATTATCATACTTAATATACACTTACTGTGGTTATGTGAACAATATTTTTTAAAAAGATAATTTATCTATATTTGCTATAACTAAAAAGTGATGAAGAGATGGTGAAGTTGAATCTGACAATGCTACAAATGCTTCCTTACAACGGGTTTGTGTAGATAAACCCACCACACACCTTATTTTTTCAAATTAGCTTCCTTTAAATTAGATTTACATGACTAATGGTTATTAGCAGTAGTATTAGAAATTATAAATTGTTGGGAATCGTTGAGAATATCGGTGAAGTGATGGGAATTTTTGGAGATTATTGGGAACCTTGAAATTTTAATGCTTTATTAGACATTTTGCAATTATCTTTATATCATTAATGGCAATCTGTGGTAGTAAACAATACTAAATAATTTTAATGTTTTATTATTTGGCACACCGTCAAATGCTTAAAAACGTTTTATGTGGATTGAGATAATAAAGATACCCAAGTATAAAATATAATATTAAATTGTAAAATAAATACATATTTTATCTACTGTTTCTTTTATTATTGTATTATAATATTGCAGTATAGTAGTTGTTATGTGTTTTCGTACCTTGTATTCACAAACAAGTAGTTATGTAAATCCTTCTAGGATTCCCTATTACTTTATTTACTTTATTTTTATATGAATTTAATACCCCCCATATTATATTGATATTTACTTACTTTTCATTATAATTTTTTTTGTGCTATATTGTTTTTATTTCCATAACTTAATTTTTTTGTGTAGCATGACGCAAATTTAAATTAACCTATTATTATTACTACTATTATAATCTACTTACGAGTTCTGAATCATAACACATGCGTACATACCTGAAACAAAAAAAATAAATAAAGTATCTAAAAAGTTAAATAATAAGAATAACAACAAAAAAATTAATTAATAAGATAGCACAACCAAACCAAAGTAAGCTAACTTCAGCATATTAAATGAGATTTTAAACCTCTAATGGTGAAGCAGGATTTACTTTTTCTTTGATAAAGCATCAATGTGTCTCTTTCATGTCATTTTGTGATCGAGTCTTATGGCACACTAGTAGTAACGTCCCTAACATCTAATTGGTATGTCAATTTACTAATAATTTAGGTCTTTCAACACTGATGTCGATGATTCTAATAATAAAATCAAATGATTTATAATTGCAGGAAGGTGACATCTTCATGACTTTTGGTGATTATTTCCACTTGTATCAATTCCACGAATTCATTACTGTCTTAAGGACTCACTTGGTCTATAATATATTATGTAGAAGTTTTTGAAAAATTGTTGGCAAATAAATTTCGTTATATAGCCTCCAAACCTCAAGTATTGATATGATTGGAAACATATGTCTCAACGCTTTCAAATTCTTAGGCACAAAAATATTGAAGCTTATCCTCTATCAGACTAGGTATAAAGAATGGTCTGGTATGTTATAGATGCGGCAAGTGTTTGAGGATCTCATGCGTGTGTCGCAATGTGCAGCTGCAGAAACTATTTACATTTGAAGCTGCTTCCAAAAATTCATTTGTCAATACATTGCATCATCTCATTCATCACTTCATGTTCTAATCAAGTCTGGTACTCTTACCATAAAGGACAGCAGGTAATGACTTAACCTTTCGCTGCTCCAGATACAGTCAGAGTAGGAGCAAGGGAATAAACAGATAAGAAACATGGAAGACTGTAGTTACAAGTATTTGATACAAATGTTGCAGAACTGTACATGCACTTCGAGCTTCCCTACTCGCTGCAAAAATATATTGTACTGCTTGTATGAAATACGTGTCTGAGAAAAAAAACTTATTCTCTATTTTCTTTCATGTGAATTTCTTTAAATACGGTACCGAATGTCAACGGGAACTTCGTGCATATGACGAGAGGTATCCTTTGAAATTTCCAGTGTATTGCGATCAACATCAATCTCCAATTATTCGGAGAAGCATATTGTCAATAATTTTCACAAGTTTCCTCGCTTCTGATGGAAAAGCTTTCAATCGCGGTGTAAATAAGTTTGTATTTGATGGCGTCTCGCTTCAAAAGGCTTTTCATAAATACGTTTTTAATAACTTCTTTATAAATATTGACCTTGTTAAATTTGCATAATGAAATAAAGTAAGTAAGTAAGTATCTCGATTCAACGACGCTTTCATCTCACGAGTCAACTAATTGCGAATAAATAAAGCAGTAAATGCCGTGCGACTGAGTATTTTGTTTCGTGTATTGTTTGATCTACTGTAGACAGATATATCAAAAGGGAACAGGTAAAAAAAGATGCCAAACTAGACAACCTTGGACATTATTTATAAAAAAATTGTGCGCCTTGGCGAGTGGCCAGATGTAATGAATCAAATAAAAACATGGCGTGGTTAAAATATATTGTATAAGTTCTATTTATATCGCGACAATTCAATGTTAGTATTATATCTTAATTTAAACACTTATACTGACTTTTTTTCATAACATATTATAAGTATAGAGATATATTGCGTACCTGCCAAGTTTCGTAATTAACACACTATTTCAAATTTATATCTCAACAATTAACACATTGGTGACCAAGAATAATTAAACACGGTTTGAATTAATCCGATCTGAACCCAATTGACTTTTAGCTCATGAAGAATGCGGGTACATATAACGAAAAACGAAGAACGAAAAAAATCAAACCGCCATCAATAAAGAACGAAGTTCAAAGAAAACTACATGGCAAGGAGGGAAAGAGCTCTTCTTCTGCACTCTGGTATGTGGAAATAATTGATCACAAAATTTAATTAGAGAACTTCTTATAATACAGTAAGGATGTTGGAGGTGGTGGTGGCAGATGTTATAAAAAAAATTGAAACCTTGGCTTCTAGCACGTACACCAAGTTTCTGGAGTTTTATTAGCATGCTTTACTTATTTTCCTCTATTTACTCCCAACCTTTTAACGGAAAATCTTAAACTAGTTCTAGTAAGTACATACGTGCACCAAATATCAAATCAATATCTCAAATCGGTCCAGTGAAATCGTGCGCACAAATAAAATTCCAGACCGACAGACAAACATTTTTTCGCTCAAATTAAAAATCTCCACGTTTCATGACATTCTAAACCAGTTTCAATAATACAATATATTTTTTTATGAATACATCCACTCCACTCCGAGAATGTGAAAGTAAAAGAAAGTTAGCAATTTATTTTTTTATTAAGTAATCAATTTACTTCGATTAGTTTCATGAGATTTATGACACGATTTCGCCACTATAATCAGCTAGTATAATGCGTCAACTGTGAAAAGGATGCTAATTCAAGATAGACCTCCTTTTGTGCCCCTTGAGACACAATCATCCATCATGCTTAAGGGCATTATTACGGTTAAAACATTTCAAATTTGATTAGATATGCTCGAATCGCTACGAAAGCAACTAGCTGGATTACCTTTTTTATGTATTTTCTTAGAAGCATTTCGTCCATTTTTACTGACAAAAGATACGACACAATTCGAGCGAGTTACACTTCCTAACCATCCCTAAACAAAAATGAAAAATGCCTGTTTTGTGTTGGTGTAATAGAGAGAAATAAATTTAAGTTCGCAACAGGTTGGGAGCGGGATGTGACAAAAACTTCTATCGGCGTTGCCATGGAGATCATAATTCGTGGTCTTCTGCGGTCGTATAATATGAGAACACATTACGAAGAAGTGTCACAGTTAAAAAAACTTTGTCATCACAAGCAGGAAAAAATTACGGAAATGAGGCATTTTTAAATGTTGTTTTAAGCCGAGAGGGACGAACAATTAACACTGCGAAGTCATATTTTGCTCAATTTAATCATAAACTCACTACAGCTCATTAACCAGGCTCTTTATGGAAGGTTTTTTTGTGGATACAGAAAATCGTCCTGGGAAATATAATTAAGGTAGCTTTAATTACTTAGAGTGAACATTTTCAAACAAAATGAACAAGAAGGTAGGTTTCTAATTAAAGAAATAAGTTTAAAGGAACTGAAATGAAATCTTAATATTTTTAATGTTGTATCGGTTCGTTATTTGAAAAGAAACCTTTACATGCGTTTTATTCATTCAGTTGATGGTTAGCTATTATATATTTTATTACTTAATAGAACTATTTTCAACATCCAATATGTAATATAGTAATTACTTAAACGCAGAAACGAAGAATGTTATTTGCTATGTACTTTTTCGATCGCTTTCTTCATTTTTACACATACTTCAAAATCGACATTACGTAATAAGGCCCGATAAATAAGGTGACATTTTATCATTTTTAGTGACCATTTTTTGAAGATGGTGAAGTTTTTTTTAAAGTTCGTTTCAGCCTTTTAAGTGGATTCACCATATATTGAATCTTTAAATTTTAACATCAGATTTAGTATCGGCTGCGTAAAGAAATCCTACTTGCAATCCTTAAGCCATCCCAGAGAAATCAATGTACACACATGAAAAAAAAGCGTACGGGTTAAATTGAGAATATCCTTTTTTTTTAGTTTTTAAAATCGATTAAAAATGTCAGAATTTGCAGAGGAAACAATACTAAGAGAGAAACTTGTTTATTTTTCGGAATAGATACTAAGAAAAATAAAGATAAAATGTGGATGCAACTTTTTTCTAAAATCAGAAATTTGCAGGTGAAAATATGCAACGCTTCCACCACAGGCAAAACGGCGCAGAAAATCAGTCTTAAAATAGTACTTATTAACTATACGCGACAAGTTGATAGCAACTTTTTTTTATATATAATTACAAATGTAGTAACAGTAAGTAAAAAATATGTCAAGCGATTGACGTCATACGAACGCTCGTTTCAAGCTCGTACTAGTACCTCGTATATTTCCTGTTTCATAGAATCATACCACAGTATAAACTAAGTAATTCAATTTCTCAAATTTTGTGAAAACAGCTTTCTACGAAGCTTAACAACTGTCAGTTGTTTTACCTCAATCAGAATGGGAATTGTTATTTCATTAGACTACCTTTTAGTTATAGCCCTCCTAAATCGTCGAAACTCAATTGTCAAAACCTATGAAGTAGTTCCCACCGATTAAAACTCATTTTAGCCATCTCCCGATGATGCCAATGTGGTGAACGAAAGTTCTGTCGGGCGTTTAAATATTTTTGAGTTAGTTAAAACTGCCTCGTAGGCATCGTAGGTTTCAATCCCCTTTAGGTCAATTATCAAATACAAATAAAATTTTTAGAAAATATTCCAGTTCTTTCAATAATGCGCTGAAACGAGCTAATCCTACTTATGATATTCTTGTTTCGCCACCCCGAAGCGTCCTCTTTGTCTGTTCTACCCCAGTTTCGTATTGTGCAAACAAAGTAACAAGTTTTATGCGTGAATAATGAATTCTCGTTCCTTTGTATGACTAACCCAATCTCAATTTGTAGGGTTTTATACAGATCCTCTCGATTTCTAGAAAATTAAATAACTGCGAAGGCCGAATTAGATCCGTGTAATTTATTTCGTAGGGAATCCGAGAAGTTTTACATGCTCAGCCGAATCTGAACAATGCAGTTTGTAAATCTACAATTTCTGTATGTAAATACTCTTCTCACAAGTAACTCCGCGCCACAACATACAGCGTAACTTAATTCTGCGTCGTCCAACATCCTGGCTCTCTTATAAAAGATATAGGTAATTTTGGTGTAGGGTACAAAAGAGTAAAATTTTAAAAAAAATTAGAATACACACGGTGATTTGAGGGACAAACCGCGAAGGAAACCTGATGTATATCCAGCAGAAGGAAATCCTAGGAAATCTTCATCAAAAATAAAATCTGGGGTACAAAATATTTGTGGAGTGGTTGACTCTTCGGAATAAGTCATTCACGTGTGACGTCATAAACTAACGTGTTTTTTTTTCATAGTGGAACACTTGGTGTATTATTATAAAGGACAGTCCTTTTAAATACAACTCAAACGATATGCTACTTGATGCATACTTTATTTATTTTCTCCTATTTATCTCTATGTAACCCCCAACCCTTTAACGGAATCATTTTAAAATATAATCTAGTTCCAGATGTTATAATAAATACGTGTATCAAATTTTGTGAATATCTCAATTACATTTTATCAACTTCTTTAATAATGGAGTGGGGGTGCTGGAGGGAGGGGATGGAAGATATATACACCAAATCCCAAATTTGTGTGCTCTTACCAGCTTGCTTTACTTACTTTTTCCTATTTACCCCCCACCCCCACGCTTCACCGGATTTGTTCAAAAATCCAGTTCCAGATCTCGTTATAATACTAACGTGTACAAAATTTCAAGTCAATATCTTTAACCGTTCCAGAGAAAACGTGTGCACAAAAAATTACAGACAGGACAGACAGACATTTTTTCGCTTAGATTTAAAATCTCGACGTTTCTTGAGATTCTAAACGTCCACTACGTGGATGTGTCCAAAAGACAAATTTTCATCGATACCCCTTTTTATGGCAAATTTACTACTAATGTTACTCTATGGAAAAGTATTTGCCCTTAACAGAAATTACACATTTCAGAAAAGACTTAAAATTTATTAGGTGCTGATCTTCAACAATTTTCTCACCGAATAAAACCAATTTCACTGAAAATTCATAAAACAATTCAAAATTGATCGTCATTTCTTAATAAATCTTGAAGGTTGTCAAATATCTCGACACATAAATCCATGATACCCTTATACCAGTGAAAAGCTCCTTCTATACATGGGCATTATAAGGCGTTCCACTTGAGAAAAATAAGAAAAGGTAGATTTAGCACTTCCTAACAGACTCTACATAAAACAGACGATTTCTTTACATCTGGTAACAGTATCGCAAACCAGAAATGTTTGTACAATTTTTACCATAAACTAGGCTTCAAAATGCTGCTCAGTTACGTCACAGCGAGTTTACAAAGTTCATGGTTTTGATATAAATTCACCCATATCATGGTATCGACTCATCACAGATCGATCAAATGACATCCTTTGAATCATCTTTAAAACGAGAATTCAGATAGGTGATAATATACCAGTTCCATTTAAGAAGACATAAGTTTATGATGGCCCATGTATACTTTAAAATATCCCTTTGTGCCCTCTACTATCCTGTTTTTGAAAAACTTATATATCTTTCATAACGCAAGGCTGAGACACGTTGTATATTAGAGGGTGTGTGTATAATTTATGGACTTTACCACGTCCGTGGTCAATCTGCGTGGGCGAAATTAAATGGAGCGGACTATAAAAAGGTCCAAGTGGAAAACTTAATAAACCGAACAAAATTACCACGGTCAGACAATATCGGGGGTCAAGATGGCCATCCTGGCATTCGAGATTGTCGTGCAGGTGGGCACATAGGATGTGCCATCCCCGATTATCAACATTCCACGCCAGAAATGTTCGCCATTATGGCAATGCTTCACATTGTCCCGCCATACCTCGCAATACGAACGCCGTTTCCTACTAGAATTAACCGCTCCGTGAAGTTGGCCGTTTTTGCGGTCTTACCGACCAAATAAATGGACATAATTTACACTAATATGCCTGCAAAGTTTGCCAAATAATAACTTTTACCTAATATACCATCCAATTGTGTACTTTATGTGTGACAAAATATGTTGGATGGACTGGTTGCGCTCGTAATTTCTGTATAACTTAATCAAGTGTTGCTTGTTATTAGTCCCTTCAAATCAGAAGGAAATTACCAAAAATAAATACACAGGTCTACAAGGCTCAACAAAAACGATAGTTGGACACCTTATTTTTAGTTACTGGAAATCAAATAATTCACAATTTCTGCTCACTTTAAACTATAAGTTGGCCCGGCAAAATACGGAAACACCGAGCTATCCCTGTTTAAATGAGTGCTAGCTTAATGAAATTAAACAACTACTAAAACATATAATCTATTAACATTCGGAGTTACAAAAAACAAACAAAATACTCTAGTCAAAAAATCGTATTACAGAGATAAATCGATACAATATTTTGTATCGCCAGGCCTGAGCTCAATGACCGTTCTAAGAAAACTTGTAACTCACTCACTAAAATTACTAGGAACTGTACAACAAATAGCATTTTAACAAGAATTAACCAGTTAAACTAATTACATAAATTGACATGGCACTCTAAATTTTAACCCTCAAAAGGTTTCACAACCGAATACCCAAGTTGGGGAGACATACAAAAAGCTTTCGGCGCGTAACGGTTTTTCTATTGTTTCTGAACAACCTTAAATGTTGCTAACGAGCACACACTAACTAAGCCACTAGATATGCCTATTGGGGCATAGAAATTGTCAACAATTCACGTCAATGTGGCCAATGTCTACGACTAACATGAAAGCGGTCAAATTGTCTACCAATCTCACTCAGGAAGGAAAAATCCATCACGAAACTAGTTCTTTAACAACACTAAAAATATTGTTCTCCACGCGCGTAGCCTTTTGAGTTACCACAACTAGTACATAAAATAAAAAACTTACAGTTTCATTCCTGGACACATGAAGGTCAATGAACATATAGCACTCAACAAAAATGAACGTACAAAGTAGATAATTAAAATCACCAATAATCGGGCATCAAGGCAACTAATTTAGATTAATCACGCAATTTGCTGCTATTTAATGCAGATTCATTCTGTCATTTAATTGACTATTAAATATTTGCACTTGGTGATTTACACATTACTGTGATGCACAATTTAACATAAAACGTAGCGGCAATACTCGAAAAGAATAATCGTCACCATAAAAAGACTTTAAATATTCTTGCTTAAACAACTTGGCCGTATCTCATTACAGTCATTGTTCGACTCATTACCACTTAATTATACCGGAGAGGTCAAATTCACCGCTCTCGTGGTGTCTATATCGGCTCTAAGCCGATCCTCGTCTGCAACGAGTTAAAGGTCAAACGATCTTACTACCTGCTAGAAGATAAAATTTTACGACCGTATACACACCGTAAATACACGAATTTTAAACAGGCTGTTATTCAATTTAAGGTACTGAGTGTTCTTCCAAAACGTGACCGTTACATCTCATAGCTGTGGAACTTTTTCCACAAAACAACGATTTTTTTAGTAATTTGAAGGGACTATATGTTTATCACGCCTACCTGCACTCTATGCTTCATTTTTCCTGCAGAGAATAATCTATTTTACGTGGATAGTAGAGGCGCAAGAGGACAATTCGACCCGTGTCTTCAAAATGTAATAAAATTTTACTTGGAAAATTACGTTCTCCAAAAGGAAACGAAATTTAGTAAAAGTGCACATTATTAAGCAATTTTAAATATAATCAATCCATGTTAAAACTGCTGCCTATAGTGTTCCTAATAAACTTGTATCGATTAAGGCTCTGTTACCACTAGAGGTTATATTATAATTTATAGAAATTATTTTATATTATTTTCAAAACTTTTAATTCTTCTTTTAGTGGTATCACATAAAAGAACTACTCTTAGAAAAACAAACAGTAAAACATATTGAGCCTAAAATAGTCTTTATCAAATTATAATAATAAAAATATATGTCCAAAGCGCTCAAATTAAATTATGGTAGCGAGATATGCCAATAATATATAGCAATTAAATAACAACAGAGGCTAATTAAGACTATTTTAAAAACTATTCAAAGTGTCGCTTTAATCCACACTTGATTTAATTAGTCATCCTACTACTTCGACTTTTCTCCGTATATGATCATTTGACACTGATTCATTATTACTGTCTGTTGAAGTTTTTTACGTTTAATGATTACTTTCTGCATTTTGTGTTCAGTTTAGAGCTAAATATATTTTTCGAGCAGGCGAATAAATACACAGGAACCACAGGTTAAATGGAACACATCAGTCGTTACATTATCTCAAAATAACTTATTGTGGAATGGCCGAAACCGACTGAGCGCTCCTACCGAAAATGATATTTTGCAGGGACACGTAGGGGCGGGATATGCTGACGGTATTGTTATTCATAGGTGACGCGGAGCATAAAGTCTTCCTGTTTCTGGTTTTCCGGAGCCATACGTTTTGTTTAAAATGTGGAAAGAAGGAGAATGCAAAGTCTCGACCATTACGGACCGCACAGAAAACGTCGCATTTTTCGATCACTCTGGCACCGGTGGCGATGGTGTAGACCGCAACTATTTGTCTGTCTCGCAAAGGTAATGCATGCTTGGTCCCACGAGACAGATATGGGCGCAATATATGGTTATTGGGTATCTATCGGCCTCTGCATGCATGTATTGTAATGCTCCGTCTACGTTGCAAATCATCCAGCATCATGCTCTTAATGTACACTTCATTCGCTGAGGATATGTGCTGCGTATTCGTGTTGGCTTCCCTCTTTCACTTACAGTGTGGGCAGAGAAAAAGTGCAATTATTATTTTGCCTATACATACAATTTTTGTGCAGCAATTATGGGAAAATATATAAGGTTACAATTTACTTGCCTTTTCGTATTCTAAAGATACAATTCATTTAAGTCTACACAGGTTCCATCATATTTCTATTGCAATTTTGCAACTAAATAACTAATTTAACAATAATCTACGATTTTTCTCTGTTGTTCTTTATAAGATTCATTGGTTTGCTTTTAAGGTAGTACTCGCCAGATACTTGATATTTCCGACATTTCTCTGGCCATGTGTGTATCAAAATGTTGACAATACAAGATGGCAGTTATTTATTCTAACATATTTGTTACACTTAGTGGAATGTTTGTCCAAGATCAAGCTTAATAAAAGTTGGTTTACAAAATATCTTTCATATCATTAATATTAAAGCACTGCTCAATATTTAAGCAGAATTCTATTGTCTA
Source organism: Stenurella melanura (assembly GCA_963583905.1). NCBI lineage: Eukaryota > Metazoa > Arthropoda > Insecta > Coleoptera > Cerambycidae > Stenurella > Stenurella melanura. Next base: position 1,861,054 of record OY757311.1, read on the forward strand.
TCAAATTAAAATTTCAAAAATAAATACCACAAAATTTGAATAACTTAATGGGTATGTAAAATCCGGCATGATTGGCGGTGACGTCATCGTATACATTAATGGCTGAATTTGCGTTTAAAAAGCTGGCCTGATTTACAACTTACACGTGATTGAACAAATAATGTCTAGTGCGTGATCTGTAAAAGCTACTTCTGGAAATTTACCGAGTGCGAGCGTGTTTATGATTACCGAATTTATGAAAAAACACAAACGTTTCAATAAGACAGAAGTGATGGGCTCTAAAGCCGCAATGTTAGTACTTTATTTTTATTCTATTTGTTTTCATCTACCCTTACATTCACATAATACATTGTTTCAAATAATGAAGGAGAATATTGTACATAGTTATTTCCAATGCCTTGAGGGTTGAGGTTGATATAACATAAATATAACCTATAAATGCTGCTCATAGACATATTGTAATGTAAAAGGAGAATGGTTGGGACAGTACATGCCATGCCAAACAATGTTCCTTTTTTGCACACAAACTTCAAGTAGGAATCTCTAATCAAAAATATATTTACCATTATTTCACACTTTTAAAGTTGACAGATTTTGTTGAAATCTAAAAAAAAGTATCTATAGTGTGTCCACAGATTGAATTCGGAAGAGGGAAAACATTGTTACTTGTAAATATACGAGGAAAAGTTATTCTTTATGAAAACATCTGCTTTTTATGAAGTCGGAAAATGATAACTATTTTTCAAAATTAATGTGCATCTTTCATTTGAAAACTAATGATGGTCAGTATGATTCTAGGTAAAATTTTAATAACAATTTCACCTTGTATGTTGACAGTATTTCTAGTAGGTCAATTATAATTATTGTAATTTAATATGTACTATAAAAAATTCTAACAATTTCAAATAATTAACTAGTTACTGGATTTCGTGGATGATACAAGATGTGTACTGACTGTAACGGAGTGCCCATTACATGGAACTCGATTATATTGAACGATTTTTTACTTTGTCTGACTTCTTTGACACCTAAATTATTTTGAACAATTTCTTCGTTGCTACGACAACATCGCCTTGAAAACATATGGCATAAATCTTAATCTATAACCTACTCTAAACAGATGTTACTAAAATTAGGCTCTTTGTACCTGAAAAGTTATAAAAAAGAATACAATACAATACAATAATCCACACTTATGCCTAATGAAAAAAATAGAACAAAGAAATGCTGTCCACACTGTACATGCGAACATATTCTTCTCCTCATATACCCCATCGAGTTCCATGCACCGTCATGTAACGATCCTTTCGTTGTATGTTGGTTTTTCGGCTTCGCTTTGTATGACTTTCAGCTTAATAGGTATTTCTGCATTAATTTTATGAGGCTCGCTTTTGCATTAATCTCCATCCCCATTATTTTTAGTTGCGAATTGCTTATTTTCAGCGCAAACAATTTTGCACAATGTTATTTAGTACGACCACCCGGGATTAACCCGCCGAGTTGTTGACCTCTGTCACTCCGAATTAATGCGGTATTGAGATCATGCACCGCGTAAACGAAAATGTATGTGTTTATAAACGAGTCGCAAGTTTTTTGTGCACACACTGAAAACTAAATTTAAATTGAATTTTGCGGCAGGCGGAAGATGGCTGATGATAATATGTCGTCTCTGTAATTTTGCATAATCTTGATTGGAGATTTAACTTAGATAATACCGCATTTGTTGATTGGTATTGTTATAAATTTTTCATCAATACCACCCAAGCAGGGAACAAGCAAAACAGATCTACCACCAAGGTTGGAATAATTTCTAGAAGCCGAGAATTGCGTAGTTTTGTCTTAAGAAATGACTAGTCATAACAACTTGAAATTATATGCTTAAGTTATAAAGTTGTTATTTTTCATCTAAAAGTGTTCTCCAGAGTACAGTAATGGGTCTTGTACGTTATTGTGCTGTGTTGAAAGTTGCCTAGAATTTCCCTACGTCATAAATAAATTTGGTTATTTTACTATATTCTGTTTGGAAATGACAGAGAGTAATAAATCACCCGTTATGGAGGGTTAAAACTACCTCCCACTGCTACAGACGAAGGAATCTCATGTTTCAAAATAGGGAAAAAATTCAGGCTTTTGTAGTTATAGGCAGGGTGGGCATATATAGAGTGAATTCGATTTTAAAGGTGGTCTGTGTTCAAATGATGATTGAAATTCGGAGAGGGTCAAATATTTGTAGCTCGCTTTGCCAAATATTTGATACGACATCCACCCAATATTCTTAATAAAGTTGAAAACCACCCCTATCGGGGGGGGGGGGGGGTCATAAAAGCTATCCCCACAGACGGAAGGATCTCATTAGATCTAATAATATCCGGGAAGAAAAATTCAGGCATCTGTAGTTTTAGGTAGGGTAGACAAATATGGAGTAAGTTCACTAATTAAGCATTAACCAGTTGTGTTTCATTTATTATACCATATCCGTTTATTCAATTGTTTATCTTAACATTTATCATCTTATCTATCTTTTAATCTTTATAAGGCTATTCTTTTTCCTATTTATATCATACTTTTAACTATCGATCTAAGCACTTCCTTTTCTTATGATAATCCTTCTCCCTTGTCTTCAAAAAAGATTTTCACTGTGGATTACTTTTTATTCGTGGATATACGGATATCTCTCTCAGTATGTGTGGTTATGTTATTAATGTAGGAATCGCAAATAGTTCGTCAAAACATTCAGAGCATTTTAAAACACGTTGGTATTTTACGTATTTATACAAACTACATTGATTTTTATATATTTAATTATCATAGATACCGTGTTATATATAATCTTCAATTCTAATTTAAATTGTGATTTGTCAGTCTATGCGCCAATATTAAAGTTAATATACAAATAACTGATTATATATAATCATTATCATTATAATTAATTAATATCATTTTTGGCCTTTTATTAATCTGAAATAAGAACTACGAACTTTCAAAAGAAATCTATTTTTATACGAAATAAATGTCTGGTGTTTAATTACACAGGTTTACAAAAAGAAAAAAGTTTTCTGGATCTGGGGTCAGACCATACGTTTCTTATGTATTTTTCGACGCTGAATTCGAATCTGTTTTTAGTTTTGCTCTATCACGTCAGCATTTTGAGATATTCTAACCTAAAAGTTGGACATATTTGAGGTTATGTAGCTTTGAGATTTTTTTTTTTCAAGAAACGTGTGGGATCTTAAAGTTCAAATCTTCACCTTTAAAACACCGTTGAGTTTGCTCAAATATCTTTCTTTTTTTTTTTCGCCGAGATATTGCTATTGATATTGTTTTCGCCGAGATATTGCAATTTAAATAATGACCACAAGGTTTCCGTACTAATTAAATGTATTGGGAAAGATATCATATGAACAGACAATTTTAAAAATTCGACATCTCAGCGAAAAAAAAGATATTTGAGCAAACTCTACGGCATTTTAAGAGGAAGATTTGTATTTTAAGATCCCATACATGGTTTCTTGAGAAAAAAATCTCAAAGCTACATAACCTCAAATATGTCTAACTCTTAGGTTAGAATATCTCAAAATCCTGACGCGATAGAGCAAACTAACAACAGATTCGAATTCAGCGTCGAAAAATACGTATGGTCTGACCCCAGATCCAGACAACTTTTTTTTTTGTAAACCAGTGTTATTCAAACATTTCCATTATAAGTAATAATTTAATTAAATTGCGAAAAATCCCCTAAACCCGGCTTGATTTTTGAATTTGCTGATGATAACTCGTTACGGCAGAGATCTACTGACAGATCGTAATGGTAGAGAGCCGGAAATTGACCCAAAGCAGGCCGAAACGTCATAGTACGGGCATTCTGAGTAAATTTTCTTTAAAAGCACGGCTTACCAATATAACATAATATAAAGGAAATTACTACTAAGCACCCTGACTATGGAATAGCACTTATTTATTTATCATTATTCCCTTTCATTTCCAAATAGACTTTACAGAACGACAATATAGTTTTGCGGCTGGAAAATTGGCAGCGTCTGGTTAGTAGTACTTATTGGTTAGATTTGTCTATTTAATGATTCACACAAAAATTCACTGTATGTAAATTCGAGGTATTTCTTGATCAAATTATCACCTAGGTTCAATGACAATAAAGAAGTCTTCTAAATTCTTGCCTAAAAAGAATTAGAAGTTGCATATTACTTATATTAAACCCATGTTCAGTGAAAGTGGCTTTAAAACCGCATAAAGCGACTTTCACATGCCCATAACCAGATCTATGCCATACGTAAAAATTAGTTGTGGTTACCGATTACGACGGCAACAAACGACCAAAGACATATTTGTAAGGAGGATGGCGTCAGCGCCATTTATCGGTGTTTTCTTTTATTCATGTCGTTCCGCCGGGCGATAATCTTCCCGAAAGCCATTCTTTTAATATTTGAGTGGTCATCATCGATTCACGGCGAGTACGAACACTTCGAAAAGTTGGGTACGAGGTGTAGAGGTATCCAGGGCCAGATGTAATTTCCATTTATTTAATCGCTCGAGCGAGCCAAAGTTGTGTTTCGGATGTATGTTATGGTAGTGCGTAGAGCCGTTAGCCGGACTACCAGGCCAACGCAACGGTCCACTCTGAATTTATCGTTATGCCTGACGACGATAGTTTCACCGGGGCCTCATCCCGCCTGCCTCTAGGGAGACGTGAGTTAGCTACGTGCTCGGCCCGTGTCCCTCAGGACCCGTTTACCTGCCCTGCGACTGATTGGGAAGCAACCACCGCCTGTCCATCCACCGGGCCCTCGAGTCATGCTTTGATCGCCGCGCCACTGCTGCAATCTCTTTCGGAATTTGCTTTGCGAGGCCTTCGTTTTTTCAACCGCTTCCTTAACATCTCGTTTAACCGTTTACTTGGCCAACATGAAGCATCAATCAAAACACCGGAGGTGCCCGGCGCTCATTTGCATAAACATTGTTATTATTTTAGCATCTAAAATGAATGGGGAAGTGTTAGCCCAGTAATATTAGGCGAGAAAAGTGGTACTATCGGAAAAATTCGCACCAAGCTGGATTTTTTTTGCGCACACCATTATCTAGGCGTCATAACCAACGTGTAAAAAGTCCCCAGTGATATCACGTTTGCTTCGATAGTTATATCTCCTATTGGTTGGATGGCAATTACGAAAACTGTAGATGGAGGAATCCTCTGCCAAAAAGCTTCCATACATTTCGTACGTTCGAGCAACCGTTTTCATGTCATATGACACACAAATCCGGCTCCGTAGCGCGGTGCTAACGTATTAGGCTTGCGATCACGTAGTCCCGGGTTCGAATCCTGACCAGGGTATGGATATTTAATGGAGTTTTTAATCAGTTACGGAGTTGGTAGCAATGTGCTAGACCGCTGTTGAGGGATGCAACATGTCTAATCGCTGTTATCTCTTCTGAGTTCGAGTCTTAGCTGCGACAGATCATCAAAAATCATCGACTACATAGAATAGAGTCAAAACAGCAACGCTTTCTCACCAGATAGAAGGCAAGGCACATTTTTTAATTGAGTAAAATAGCCAAAATTCTTTCATGTATGTCACTGTCTTCAACCTCTGGCATTTATTCTTTTACGAAAGAATAATGATCATGTGTATAAATGGAACATGATTTGTTCCATTTACACACTGATTTAATTGACACATGTCCCAGGCAGAAATACACGTGATGTTTATGAAAGTTTCACATTCCTAATAGTCGCTGAGGGCGACGTCTAACATGAAGGTTTATATCATTAATAAATATCACAAAAAATAGTGGGCCTAGAACAGATTTTTGTGGAACCCCATATCCTGACATAAATGCAATAGATTGGATTTACGTACTGTACATAATGGTTTTGAGCAGTAAGTAATTTGAAATACAGCATAAAGCGGTCTGACCACACATTTATTTCAAAGTCAAAATTAAAATCTATGAATAATCGATATCATTTAGATCAACAACTCAATCTCCTGAAATTTATCGTTGACGAGATTCAAAATATATCGAATGTGAGGAATATACTACAGTAACGTGATGTGCAATTGTGAGCAATTATGTTGCGCTTGTTTATACCCGATGTAAATGGTTTATTTCGTTTAGTTGAAATTGCATTATATCGTCTATTAACTAGTGTTCAACTTCAAACACTAATAATAAAGCTTTGTTCGACACTACCGCGCTCTCGTGTAGTTTTATTGGATATTTTGCTGCAAAGTTCAGTACGTGTTGCTTTTACCTAACAAATATCGATTTTTAAAGTTGCGAATTAAATTATCTCGATATAATACTTCTTGACGACTAATTTTGAACGACGATATGACTCGATAACAACAGTCTGCTAAACGTGATCGTCACTTTGTTATTTTGGTAAACCTACAGCAAATATTCCTAAATTTTCATCCGCGCACGTTGTGCCCGTTTTAACATAACTGAAATATTTACACGGCTTATTTTTTTGTAAAACCAATGGCACTGAGTGTAACCTCTACAATGTAACTGGAATTTAAATTATTATTGGATTTTGCATATTAAAATAAATACCATTAATTGCAATAACGAATGTATATTAATTTTACAAAATTAATTTTGAAAGTTCCACCGAAAAATTAGAGAAATATATGCCAATGCGATTTCTTTCATAAACAAGTCTGCCATTCGGAAAAAAAAACAACTACCGCAACATTATAACTACACTGTGGCGCGATGGGATTCATTTAAATAAATTTGTTGCCTTATTTGAAGAACCTTGTCTTAAAAAAATTGTAAGTAATATTTTAAACACTGTTACATCATAGAATATTCGTTTCTCAAATTGTAGATCAAACACGAATTGCCGATTTGTAATTACCCAAACGTAAGGATAGAGCGGGATTGTACACACGGTTAAGAAGTTCGCATCTGGTCTAACGCTTTCCTCATCACCAAAGATGCAATCTTTGTCAAGAAATTCTCTCGGACAGTATTGTCTTATACACTATCGAATTGAGTTTGCAAATGTAGCCAATATCACGATTCAATTGGGTAAGGAGATGCATCTGTGGTCTCTCTTGATTCGTCAGTCACCGATTAATATTCAAATTTTATGACAATTTAACGACACACATTGAGCAAGAACAGTTTATTGTATATCCACAATAGATCGTAAATATAAATATATAGTTACCATCAAGTTACCATTAAGAAACTCTTAAAAACAAATAAAACCAAATATTTTTTGTAAATTATTTTAGTGATTTTGAATTTTTAACTTTTGGCATTCGATTGAACATCAGTTACTCCAAAAATATCTATATACCAATGCAATTTCAAATAACTCTAAAACTGCCAATTTCAGAACAGCTTCTATGTAAAAAAACACGTCTGCAATAATAGGACAATATTTATAGCTACATAAAATTGAATTACAAATAGATCGGATAATGCACAGCACGCTAATCGAATTCCGTCTTTATGGAACGATATCAGGCAATATCTTGTGGTCATTGTTGTTGTTGAAACCGCTAATGAAATATTCCCATCAGCAGACACAATAAATCTAATTAACTGTCACGCAATGACACAATTACAAACTGACTGAAATATTTCAGCCCGTCGGAATTGAATTTAATCATGACATGGCGATGTGCCCTATTCAAAGTTATCTCCACCGATGGCACACCGACATCGCACTCTGTGCAAGGAGACTTTCATTATCCACCCATTTTTTTCCAACGGATAACTAATGCCATTAATTAATTCAGTTTGCTAACGAAGAGCTCCAAGGTAACAAAAGACTCTATAATACCTGCCATAAACTAAAAACTCCTGCTAACTCGATTATTATGTAGAATCTACCGTCTGAATAATGTAACATACCGGTGCATGAATCTGTTTAGATGATAAATTTAATGGTTGTTTATTGACGCTGGAAGGTAGAAATTTAATCTGGAAATTGGCCGAAACCATTAACTTTTTGTTAGGATGCCAGCATAAGCCCTCTCGACACGGTATTATTCTGAAAGCATGGGCGGAAATGTAAACAATACATTTCGCCCATTCCAAAACACGATGTATCTAATGAAGGTGTTAAACAGCTAATTGACTTTAACCGTGTACAGGGTGTTAAAAAGTTAAGGTTCGTTAGAGTCCCGCTTAATTCGAGAAACAGAACGGACTTGGCATTATTGTTTATTTTCTCAAAGAAACGAAAACGTAGATAATATGGATTTATCTGAAATCGTTTCTGGCATTGGCAAAAAGTTTAAAAAACAATAGCTACGTACACATTTTGGACAAAGGCCGTCTTTGCCATGTTCTTGTATTAATCTGCAGATTTTCATTTTAGTCCAATTTCTGAATTGCAATTTAAATATACATTTAATAAACTGGAAATCAGAAGGTCACTTGGACATTATGGGTTGAGTTCATAATTGATGGAGATAATTCAAGATTTAGTCATATTGCTTCTAAAGCATTCGATAATCACTCAATTGTAGGTTCCTTTTAAAATATGTATTTTTAAAATCGGGTGATCCTAGTTATTGATAATTACAGACTAATAACATTAGTTATCTCTCTCTCTCTCCCTCTGTCAAAAAGAATGGATTTACTTTTATTTAAATTGGTGTAAATTCTATGAAGTAACTGGACACTATCAATCTCTACTAATTTACCATATCTAAAGACATATTGACACGGTATGAGAATATGGCATTTTTCGGCAAATACTGATAATTTTTCATAAATACCAAATTCTCATACTATGTCAACATGGTCTCTGGGATGCAGATCAGTAGAGACTGTAAGCGCCTAATTACTTCATATGATTTACAATCACAATATAAAAGTGAATATGTGGTACTGTCATACTTTGACTTATCATGGCATTTGATACTTTGGATGTGGATTAAACTACATCTAAACTCTTGAGTGAATTCATCCTTACTTAGTAAATCGTACAATAATTGTGAGAATCGAAACCCACTTTTCAGAGAAATATCTCAAGCAGTGTCTCAGGGGTCAGTACTAGAACCCTTACTTTTTATACCATGTATTTATGATATACCTAGCCACATATACAGTGGATCAGTGACTATGTTTGCTGACGACAGTATTATAACTACGGTAGACCCGGATGTTGAGGTTTTGCATAAAAAAATTTCAATGTTTTAGCTGAACTTTCTGTTTGGTGTAACTGCAATAAGGTTGTATTGAGTTCGAAACAATCTTATGTAGTGTCAATTTAGGACACATTGGTTTATGATTTTAAATTTCTTCACCTATTTTTCCCAAACATATTTTTTTGTTTTCGATTTAAATCTTTACATTGACGTGATTGTTGATGGTAATTGAATTAATTAATACTTAACATCTTATGCCAGCTTTTACAGGTTTTCAGAAACGAAAAACTTCCCGACTTAATATATAAAGACACGTGGTCAGTTTAGAAGCCGAAGAAAACCTATCAACATCACTAGTAAAATGTAAAATTCTTGTCGTTCAATGTTTCACAATCAAATTCAATAAGAGTATATGACAATTCGATAAGACAATGATAACGCGAACTATGCATTCCCATATCAAATTCAACATTCACAGAATATTTTCAAATGTTTGTACTGCTGTAATGAGAACGGTAATAAACGTTTTATTAGTTAATTTGAAACTCAGCTGAATAATCATTGTAACTGCATTTAGCAGTCACATCCCTAAATTAATACCATCTAAAACAAACTGTTTTTATGACTGTGGAATAAACATTTTAAAAAATAATTTGTAATTCAAATCATTTAAACCGTTCGTGTGACGTACCAACACACAAAAATTATTACAGCAAATTAACTAGTTTCAGTAGATATCTATATGTAGTTTTTGATTCTATATTTTGTTGCTTGCAAAACACAATTTCGTGAAACTAGAACCAAATGCATGCTCATGTAGCATAACGTTTGGAATTTTAATTTATTATAAATGAAGGAGTTTGGTTATGTTTCTTAATCTTAATTAACTTTAGTGAATATTCGGTTGCGTAGTTTTCAGGTGGTTTTAAACAAATGAGATGTTAAATTTAAGACAACTCAATATATTTTGCATCGTAATGTTGGTCACCTACTAGGAGCAGAAAAGTTTAATTTTTAATTATGTAAAAATGGCAAGTTGGATTTCGATATCAGAATATTCTGCAGATTATTATCGTTATAATTATTTACAAAAAATTGGGCCTCTTTAAAATTTTACCCAACGTGATCGACCAGTGGTGTTAACTACTTGATAACTACGGCCTTGAAAATGACCAGCAATTGTAGAAAATGAGGTAAGTATGCCAGTCACCTGGCTAACGAAAAATGCTAATTTAGTTCTAAATATTAAGAAATAATGATTATTATTATAAACATGTAAGCAAAGAACTTATATATCTAATACAAATGAGAAATGACAAAATACTTCCAATAACTTTCCTAGTTTACGAAAACAGGTGCTAAATATATTTAACATAGTACATATTATTAATGTTTATTTATAATAATTATTATATATAAAAACGTCCCAATATCGTTATTATATTATTGTACATTAGATAAAAACCTTTTTACGTATTAGCCTTGACTCGAATTCATCACAGGCTGCTAATTATTACAAAACGTCTTGACAAAAAACTATATGTATAGAAAATAATTACCGGATATACCGGATATTATTAGCGTGGTTTTATGGATATCAGCGCTCTGAAAAAATCAATTGTTGGGAAATCAGTCGAACGTGTCAGCAGACTAGACATCGAATTAGACCATTCTAATTATTGCGGCGGCGCGGCATAGCGTAAAACCCATATTTTACGAAACAATTTAATTGTTCGCTAGCTAGACGAATATTTGCCATTCAGGTAGGGTGACTACAATGGAGAAGAATTTCATAAACTAGAAATGAAGTAGGTACGTAAGACTCGTCTTCAAACAACTGCGCGGTACTCAAATTTACATTATTATGGGTTCACGTATTCTAAAAACACGCTCAGTATCTAGCGGAATTAGATGTAATATATAAAATACGCTGGCCGAGTCCGGCATTTGGATGGGTGAACCAGTGTATCCGTCTATTAGTCGGTAGGCTATCGACTGAGACAGTTCCGGGCCGTTAAGTCGCTTAGTAAGGTGGCGCCGATGGCACAGGGCAACTGTCTTCGCTGCAGAGAAGACCCCAAGGGCTATTGGCCCGCCAGAAAGGCGGTGAGATGGCCGGGGGTACGTCAAAGTTGATAGCCGATGACCGTGGTTTGGAGTCCACGCAAAACTGTAGATCCCTACGAGCACAATGGGCCTTGAGGCCTGAGTGTTGTAGTAAAACAAATCAACTAATGTAAAATACGCAGATGAAAGTACAGCGTGGAATTTCATCAAAATATTCAATAATACTATAGTAGAACTAAAATCGGAAACTAATGTTAAATTTTGTTGCCTCCTAAAAAAAAATGTTCGCTATTTTCTGTTGATTTGTAAAAACAAATTAATGTTTCGCATTTCTGTAACTTCCTACTTTCCTATACTAATAGTCCAGTCAACGGAGCGCTAAAATAACTAAAATCCCTAACTTGAGTGCTAGTGAATGGATTTTGATGAAACCTTGTGTTTGTAATGCCGTTAATAATTTTTTTATTGTACTAGGTTTCATCAAAATCCGTTCATTAGCTCTCAAGTTAGAGGTGGGACCCGTTGACTGCACTATAACTGTAGTCAAGATATACCATTTCAAACATAAAATTACCATACATTTTTTTAAAGTTCGAGATTCCATAAAAATTCACTATCTTAACAGAATTCGAAAACAAAAATCGTTGTAGGACATATTATGTATATCAGTTTCTAAGAACAAATCCATTAAAAAACGAACACAAATATTTAACAAATGTAGCTACAGAAACTGAAAACTCCACGAGATTGGTCACATTTTAAATGTAATGTAGTGACTGACAACTAAGAAACAAAGAAGAATGCTGAAATTATAGATATTGTACTATATATTCTGTCCTAAAGCCGCTGAGAAGTCTACTGCGAAGAGTTCTCGTGCACGCCTCGATCAATAACATGACCAGTAAAGACAGAGCTACTACACCGACCAATCTCTCTCCCATAGACATTACGCATCAATGGTCACAATATTAAATTTTAATGTTTTGTAATTAAACAAAAATATGCCTAGAACCAATATTATTTCAAAAAAAAACTGCGAAGAATATCCTAGAGAGTGTGCAACAATTATATACCCACTTTTTAATTGATATGTTAAAGCGAATATTTACTTACGCAGATAATACTTCCTGAAATAGTGAATAAGTATTATACTACCAATAATCGTAATGTACATTGCATAGTTTTAATTCCCCGAATTATTAACTTGTTACTTCTTGACTGATCACCGTTAGTACGTATATTTTTAGCATATATCTTCTCAGAGTGAGTTTGTTTATGTGGCGTTGTCATTTGTGACCACATATGTAAATAATAATTGATTAGCCTGCATGGTGGGCGTCTGTTTAATTTTAGTTGTCGAAGTGTTAATTATTTTGTAACTATGTTTCTAGGCGGTTGCTGATCGTATTCCTGTCCCTGTATGACAAAGCTTACATATCATTTTTACCTGAAGGTTAGGAAATTTGAAATATTTACAGATCGGCAACGATCAGGTTAATATATTACTAGGTATTATTACAATTTACATAAGTTACGTTAACTGTGGGCAATAACTTTCAGGCAAAAATAAATAAAAATCGAAGTGATATTTGTAGAAAATATTCTACGAAATAAAACATGACACGCCAACGGCTACAATGCATTTTGCAGCGATAGAACTGCATGCTCCAGCATTTTGTGGGCTTCGATATTAATAAGTAAAATAATATTAATAAAACAACGACAGGATTGCCTATTTAAGATAAGCAAAACCTGAACGAGCGCTAAACATACAGATAAAAAAAGGGTGCAAGTGTGATATATCGTTAAAATCGGATTTTTAGCTGCTTTTCAATGGTTAGATCACAAATCGTAAGTAATTATAAAATAAACAACTTGTTGTGCCAAAACGGCACTAAACTTAATACGATCTCAACCAGATCTTCTGGAGCACTAAAGAAACGCTCATGCAAAGTTTCATCCAGATCCGCTTAGTACTTTCACTATCGTGCCAACACAAATACACAAACACGGACATTTTTCAAGAACCTCTTTTTTGGGCTCATAAGACCCCAAAATGTAAATATTTGATGTTATTTCAAGTTTCGATTTTGGATCAATTTTAGTAAGTTACCACAATTTCGTGAGGAGGTCAAACATGAAGTTATCCACCAGTTATACATCAACATTTGATTAAATCATAATTTCAACTCTGTAACTAGGAGAAATATGGAATGGCACTATTATTATTATTATTACTCGTGCCTCGTTTCTTTTCCTTACTCCGGCAATAAGTAACAGAAAATGCAAATAAGGGCGTACCATTATAGGCGTGTCGGCGTCAATTTATGTTTGATAAAAATCTGAAGAACAATACCAAACGATAACTTTTCCGCGCGCTCACACACATGCACAGTTATTTCTTATTCTCGTCTCTGCTTACAACCCGCAACAAAATCAAGCTTTTTTATTATGCAAATACAATACGGACGTTTTTTAAGCATCTCTGCAACAGCGGGCGTTTCCTGCAAGTTTCAAGCATGATGACAGCACAATGGATATGAGACGCACCTCCATTTTCTGCAATAACTCTCTATTCTTCGACGCCAAGCTGGCTTTAAAACACGCAAACCTTTTATAAATTAGTATTTTCAATTTAGGACTCATTCAATAAATACGCTCGCAAAAATGGACTACTTTTAACTCCCTTCCCCTCAGTAACATCATGTAACATTTGTGAAACACCTTTTTTTGTTAGAACGTTCACGTTTATGGACTCCCCTCCGCTCCCCATAGTTCATTTATCAAGTTAGACAGTTTCATATGTTTATTCTGTTACACTTTACTACAAGTTTCGTATTCATTGATGGCCGTCAGCACAAATAAATTATGTTTATGTAAACATCGGACATAAAATTTTCAAATCAGAAAATATTTTGTAGTCTTTTCTTGTTATAATGTGTTTCTTAATCGGATACAGTGATTAGTTCTTTTCCTAACACTCTAAAAGAGGTAAGAATCACTCCCAAATAAGAAGTCGGCATTGAAAGTTTTTTTTACATAATGTATATATTGTACATAATATTAAAATGATATTACAGAGGAAATCATATTAATCCATATCCTGAACGAGATCTCTGAGATGAAAAGGTTCATTGACTCCTTGAAGAGGGATACCTCGAAGAATTAATCGAAGAGAAGAAGCAGTTGACAGACAAAATCACTATTGGTTAAGATTGCGTGTTAGATTGTAACAGTTTTTCAATCATGAGTTAACTGCTACTAAGGAGTTAGCTGGTTTTGGTTAAGCATTCCCAAGGAGCAAAATGTGCGCACTACCAGCTGTTAGAAGGTCATTTTTGACAACAGCATACTCTGGTTATGTTGTAAAAGAACCAAAAATGGTCAAGAGGCAATCAAAAGTGTATAATACAACATACTATAGGAATGAAAAATACAAGAAAATCAAGTGAAGTTAACTTATATGAAAGAGGTGAAGCAAAGGCCATTTTTGCCTTTATTATCAACAGAAATATCATCAAACAAGAGATCTGCTATTTACTCTGACCTGGGCAGCCTCAGTATTGACAGTGGTAGTTGTGAAGTGGGAAATGCCAATGTGCAGCTACAATGCACCAATGAAAGCAATGCTGGAAATTCCAAATTGGGTCTAAAATGTAACCATTTTCGTATAGGTAATATTTTGGGCACAATTTGTATCAGTAGTGAACACACGAGTTCAAATTGTGTCAAATATGCGAGTATATATCAGCATAGACACATTTTAGTACACATTTAATGAAATAGTCGAAATTTGAGTCTGATTATTATCTAATATGTAGCTGCGTGTCCGTAAAGGTAAATTTTGGGTGAAATTTGTTCCAAATGAGGATTTGTGGTTCCATTTAGACATATTATACAAATCGGCCATATTTTGAACATCTGAGCTTAAAGAAAAACAGTTATTTTAAAAATTAACAATTTACATATTTTTACACAAAAATGTTATAAAAACACACTTATCTTGATGCCTTGTAAACATACAAAATATATTAGAAATAATTTTATTTCCAAAAATTACAATTATATTATCTATTAATTACCATCATTAATTAAATATTCAAAATAAACTTCACAATTTTTTAAGGGCTTTTATTTTTCATGAGTATCTCATCATCACATTTGACAGAGAAAATGGGGTCGTTTTATTTTTTTGGGTCATATACTTTATTTATTCACATGTGAAAACTCATTACTTCTGTGTAACGTAACTTTTATAAAATCACTGCATACCAACTGTGTTTGTTTGTCCTAATGTTTAGAGAGTAATGCATTCATTGTGTCGACTTTAAGTCTGTTTTTAAATAATTTGGACACCATAAAATGGTTGTAGGTACAATTTAGATTTATTTGTGTCAATTTTGTAACTACACATAGTAAGGCAACGTAGAAACATATTAGTTACATATTAGCTTCATTACAGTAACATTTAGTAAACATGCGACGCATACAAGACAAATGTTGGAAACAGTTTTGGGCACATTTTGGAATCAACTTAGTACACATTTTCATCACCACTTTGGGCATATGTCCTACACAGTGTGGATTTTGTTTCGAAACTGTGCCTATAAAATGTGTCGTGCCCAAAAATATGTTTTCACACAGTGTTAACACACAGTGGCGGCCCGTAAAATTTTGGTACGCTATAACTTACTAATGGAGCATGGGACCCATGCCAAACTTTAACGGATCACTACCACGGCCAAACGGAGACGTTTTGTGGAAAAAAATATTTGATTGGAATTTGCGATTTTTTTTTCAAAAAATGCAATGCCTCCCCTGGAATCTGAAAAAGTACTTGTCAAATATCTATAGTGTATTTTTTTCTCGAATAAGGAAGAAAACATAACGACAGGTTTTTAATTTTATCAAAAAATCTTAATTTTTTATGAAGTTACATCAGTTTGAAATTTTATTTTACACTGATATTTAATTTATAAAATTTCAAAATGATGTAACTTTTTAAAAAATAAAGACTTTTTGATAAAATTAAAAACGTGTCCTTATATTTTCTTCCTTGTTCGAGAAAAACACTACAGATATTTTACAAGTACTTTTGCAGATTCCATGGGGAGGCACTGCATTTTTTGAAAAAAAAAAATTCGCAAATTCCAACCAAATATTTTTTCCACAAAACGTCTCCGTTTGGCCGTGGTAGTGATCCATTAAAGTTTAGCATGGGTCCCATGCTCCACTAGTAAGTTATAGCTTACCAAAATTTCACGGGCCGCCACTGTCGACATATTGCCTGAAATGTGTCTCTCAATGGTCCTTGGGTTACGTAGCATGTAACGGTTATTTTTGCGTTTTCTAGAAATGACTGCTAATTATTTCTTTTATTTTTCATCAACAACACAACACTAATATTGAAGACTTTCCCCTGTCCACCCCTGTTAAAAACAATTTTGTTAATTTTGGAAATATTTTTGTTTGTCACTTTGCTTTATATATTTGTATCTATTTTTCAGGTATTTGCTGCTTCTGAATACACTACAGCTAGTATTAAATTTCATTTCAATATTCCTTATGTATTATATTTTTCTTTCCAACTTACTATTATATGAGAGTCTCTTTGCTTTCTTGGAGTAAAGCTACTGGTAAGATTAGTCTTCTTCATGAGTAAAATTGGGAGAACCTTTGTTAGCCATATTAAATAAATCATAAATGATAGAAACTTACAAAACTACAAACTTATTGAGGGCTTACTTGTTTAAGACAAATGTTTTCAGTTTTTTTCCAAACATTTGAGAAGTTAAGTTAATTTAGATTTTGCCACTACAGAATTATAAAAGATGGAGATTTGTCATGCAAAATCCAGAAAAAGTAAATTAAATCCATACTTCTCATACCAACTTTTAAAACATTTTACGCACCTGAAGTTAACTAACTCAAATAGAAAAGATAATGAAAAACAATTGCAATATTAACTCGAACTTAACCTCCGGCTAAGTTGCACGCGAGAGTTATTTAACTAGAACTTTAACTTGCTATTGATAAACTGGCCGTTAGCCTGCCAACATTTGTTTTCAATGAATGTTTTTCTCCCGTCAGAACCGGAACTATAAGATGAAAAGCCGGCGATAATTAATTTGGCACCGGGGTCGAGACGGCGCGGGCGAGGAAAATCTAACGGTGGTCCGTTCGAATTAAATATTTAGCCGTTACGCGGCTTGTCCTGATAATTCCTGTGGAATAGTGACGCGGCAGTTCAAAAATATATGAGAAAGTTTCCACGGCAGTTTTTCAAAGTTGCTGCGTGATGAAGGGTTAGTTTAATGAAGTGCCATTTGTCAAGAGTCATCATCAGACTGAAGGATGCTCGCTGAATAATCGCCAAGCTGTTATTTTTTAAATAAGGTCCAAAGTGGTCGGAAAGAGCTCGGTAAATTTTAATTCACTCATTAATTCAGCTCTATTGTGTTACTTTATTGGCTTCATTTGACAAATTCTACAAATAATATGATTTCATGAGATTTTTATGGTGATTATTTTTATCTCGACGTTTATCTCCATTATGATTAACAAGCCGGCGCATAATACAGGATGCAGCAAAAATCTAGATAAAACTGAAATAAATTATGGCAGCAGAAAATACTTCGATCGTTGTCTTTTAAAAGAAAAACCTATCTTTGTTCACAGACATCGACATATTAGTCAATTTTCTATGGGTCTTACCCCAAAAATAACTCGCATAAGTTACTAAAGATTTCTCATTTCATCAGAAATTATTTTGAAGAAAGATAAAAATAAATATACAACTTTCAATATATTAATTCTTTCGACGTAAAAAACTGATTTTGAACACGAGCAAGAATGTTGAGGCGAGTGTTAAATCGGAAGTGTAATTTTGGGAATCCCATTAGGCTACAAAATATCAAATATTCTGTACTTTAATTTCAAATTTTTATTTAAAAAAATAGAGATAAAAGAGATATAGTATACGTGAACTCGTAGACACCCGATATACAAACGTAAAAAAAATACTATAATTATTATTTTTAATAATACTTTAAACATGTTTCACGAAATACATTATTTTAAAAGACATTTACGAAAAATGGCGTTTGCTCCACATCACCCCATTATTATGACAATTTTCAGTTCGTAGCGCCAACCCTATCCTTGCAAACTATTTTTATTTCATTATTTATCCTAACTACTAGTAAAAACCTAAAAAATAATTTGGCTAGCTTAATTCAGATTCTGATGAATTTTGTTCTTTGAAAAATGTACCAATAGTTTAAAATTATAATTTTTTAACTTTTCAACTGTTCCTTCAGTTATTAGTCATATATACAAAGTATATGTTTCTTAAACAACGCTAGATAGTTGTAGCTTTACCCTTTAAACTATTCATCGACTATCATATTTAGAACACAGAACATTATATGGAATAATTATCGATTGTTTCAAAATATTCGGCATTTTAAAAAAGACATGTTAATAAAGAACACATTATTTAAACAAAATTAAACAACTAACTCATAAAACTGAGAAAAATTAAAGTAGGGCAGATAAGGCCAGTTTTCGGGCCCTTTTATTTTTGGTCAAAATATTTCGTTTTTTTTTTTTAAATTATATAATACATGCAATATCTAAGCGATTCCACCCCAAATGGAACCACGGCGTTGTTCCTGGGTAACGCAGAGTAGATTTTTTAAGTTAGAATATTGACTTGTAAGTAAATTCAAGGTAATGAATTTTAAAGATTTTTGCGATAATTGTTATGTTTATAAGATGAACAGGTCTAAAGAAAAAAGAGGATCCCAATAATGCTTGCAAAAATATGACAATAATACGGGGGAGTTTCATGTAGTGGGGGAGGGAGTTTCGCTGGAAATGACACTAACATTCGATTTTTAAATGGAACACCCTGTATATTATTGCATTTTTGATATAATTTTCTGAATCCAACGATACCAAATAAGTGACATTTCAAACATCATTTTTTTTATAATATAATTTTTAGTTTTCCATTTAAGTGTGTCATGATGATTCCGATTTATTCTAAATGACCTGCGTAATGCTACAAAAATCGAAATCCCGTTAAAAACACTAAATTACGTGATTTATAAGCAAATAAAATTCACCAAAATTGTTTTTGGGGCAAAACTCAATTTTTTCAAACGGAACCATATCGGTACCATGGTACCATTTATTAGTACTATTAATAAGGAATTTATTCATATGTCATATTAAAATGTGCGATAAATACAAACAAAATTACAGCTAAAAGAAAGTAAGAAAATACAATTTTGTTCTAATTAAATGTTAAGAAGTAAGTAACTGAGGTGGCTTTGAAAACAAAGAAATATTTAGCTTGTCAAACATTTGTTGGTTTAAAGGTGTTTTTATTGTGTCTTTAAAAATTGTTTAAAATTCTTGTTAATTGTGTTCAAAATGCCACAAATTTATACAAGAGATGAAAAAGTGGGCATGCTAATTATTTATGGGGAAAGTAAAAAAAATGCAATTGCAGCTATGAACCTTTATGGCCGACGATATCCAGATAGACAATGTCCAATTATTTTAAACATGCTGAAAACCAATTCCGAAGAGACCCCAAAAATGATCCCGAAGAAACTTCATTATTGACGAAGGAACGGAAATTAATGGATTGGCTCGAATAGAACTTGATAAGACTTTCCGTAAGGCAAGTTGGGTTTGAATTCAATATCAGTCACCAAACAGTAATCCCAATTTTGCACAAATACCATAAATCTTTTAAATACCAATTGCGCCAGCATTTGTACGTGATTACGAACGTAGGATGGAATATTGCAATTGGATTTTGTATAATAACGTGCAGCCAAACAATGATTTTCTGGGTCTGATTTTATTTTCGGACGAGTCAAAGTTTACAAATTTGGGATTATTTAACCGACAAAATACAAAATATCACAAAAAAATCAAAAATTACCGGAGTGTAACTTTCAAGTGCCGCTGTAGATTGACAGGGTTCAGACTTTGTGAAGCTGAAAAAACTCCCTAAATTTTACAGGTTTTCCATAACCAAAAATATTAATTTCAATATATTTTTTAGTGAAGTAATTTTTTATTTGACATAAAATAATTCCTTGAATTGGACTGAATCAGTGAAAGAACTTCTTAAGAACTCTCTGGTTTTCCATATCGAGACGCAGAATTCCCTGATTTTTTATACTTATAAAATTCCCTGATATTTCCAGGTTTTTTAAAAGATTTTTGATTTCCCTGAGTTTCCAGGTTCTCCAGGTTTTCCATATGAGTCCGAACCCTGATTGATGATAGTGTGAGTGTGTGCTTTTTAGCGGAAATGGGGGAGAGCTTATGGGGTAGTTCTTTCAAAGAAAATATGAGTTTCCAGTACAAAAACATCTTAGCAAGTGTGCGACTGTCAACTGGTCATATAGTAAAATAGGGGGGGTTCATGAAGGAAGGGGGGAGAATTGGGACAAATTTGGGGTGGGATCGCTTAGATATTGCACATATACAATAAAAAAAAAATCGAAATTTTTTTACCAACAATAAAAGGGGCCGGAAACCGGTTTATAGGAGGGCCTATAACCGGTTTCCAACTTTTTTTTCTGATAAGTAAAATGTTTTGAATAAGTTATAATTTTTTAGACAATTTGCAAAACATTAAAATATTAACACAAACTAAAATCTGACTAATTAATAATGTATACAAAAGAAATCGCAAGTAAACTATGATAAATAAACGTCGAGATCACGCGGTATTTTATTTTTATCCTGATGTGCTCATAGGATGCCTCGATAAACATTCTTTTATCATACGAGCCTTGCATCTTGTCAATTTTATTGAAATTGTTACAGACTCCAATACTGAGTTAACACCCGAAAATAAATAAACTATTATCTTTAATAGTTTTGGAGTTGCGATATATGTTTTAGAAACGACTATTAAAAACATTTCGAAATTGGAGAAATTCGTATTTTTTCTCATTCTGCAATTCATTAGCCAAAAAAAAAGGAAAATCGAGATCGACTATCAAAAAATTCATTCTTGCAGGAGATTATTCAATATTGTATTCTTTTTGTTAGATGAACGTTTTTGGACCAGCTGGCCGTAACTATTAAGCACAGCGACGAAGGAGAGCGTATTCTTCAGATAACTCCCGCCGAGTTGATGAATGAGCGTTGCAAAATTTAACTGCTTCGTGTTATCGCCGAATTAATTTCAAATGAGATTGTTGTTTCAGTTAAATTATGCTGTTGTGTAGCGGCGGCCAAGTTTGTTACCTGTTGGAGATATGACCGTTTTTATGGCTCCACCGGAGCAGGCGTTGTTTTACGCGAATTCTTCCGCTTTTATTACGGCCTTTCTGCTCTGGAGCTTAATATCAAGTGGGCTGCTTTGTTGAGCTCCTCGAATTGCCTTACAAATACGTTCGGCCAAGAAATGACGTACAAATTTCTCAGCTATTACACCCAAGTTATTGAAAAAATTAAACTTACGTGGTTGGTTGTGTGATGCTCTAGAGAAGTTGCTTACCTGAAAATAAGAACATAAGTCAGTAAAATGATTTATTAAATGTATTTCGAGTATACACTGAGGCAAAATGTAATTAATGTTTAGCTCAAATAAAAGTTTTCATAATCAATATAATTTTTAAAAATGTGAAGTATGTAGGCTAAACAAAACTTTCAATTATAACAAGACTCAAAGAACGTATGACCCAACTTAAAAATGGAAGGAATGAAAAATCGTACTAGTGTCACTCAAAATTATAAGGTCCTAAAATACTTTTTGCTGAATTTTGAGAAACCTGTACAACACCACCACACTGGATGGGGCAAGTGTAAATTTTGTTCTTTTTGGGTTCACGAAACATTTTTTGGACAAATCCATTCCTTTCTATTTTTGGGTCATCATAATAATGAGAGAATTGCAGGGCTGTGACATACAGATAGACAGAGGGACATACCGAAACTATAAGGCTTCCTATGAAACATTAAAAACAAAGGAAAAAATGTTCAAAAGACCACCATATTGTAAATTTCCACAAAGTCGAAAATATTTCTGTCACATTATTTGGAGTCCCTTTTTTATAAGGTAAAAATACTTGAGGACGACTGGACTATTAACTCCATATGTTGCCGGAATATAAACCTACTCATGCAGATCATATTGTGCATTCTGCATCTTAAGCGGCCACTTACTCCAGTTATTTATTCACATCCTCCAGCACGGTTGCATGATGCACGGAAATGTGGAACTGCGTAAAAATCCCGACGAAAGTATAAATGTGTCATACTGGAGACCATTCCACTTCTAATCTGCGCCGCGAGCGTAGCAAATTCCCGCTGTCTTAGCGTGCTTTCAGGAAGTCATTGTTCCTGGGAATTTTTTAGAAAATTCCAAGAGCGTAATGATCCGCAGTCTTCAATCATTGCTAGGCACACTTTTAAATACGGATTGGTGTTTCGTGAAGAATTTAGTCGGTGAGTCAGGAAATACTGTTTCTGTTTCTGATTTTAATCAAGCTTAGTGATTTGCTATCAAGGTTACTATCAATTTCTGTAGAGATATGTTAAGTACAGTTCAACTTACATCAAACAAATATTATGAAATGCACTTTCAACACGAGTTGTACACGAAATTTGTTAACATTAAAATCATGCCAAATTAAAGTTTTCAGTGCTAATCTCTCAGCTAGCTGATCTATATCACGGACGGTGACTGTTTTCAAACTGCCAAGTAACCAAAAATAACATAATTTTCCCTCTATTACCTTCGCGCGGAAGAAAGATTACATTCGCGTTTCTTCTTGAGCACTTCAAGAGATCCCTTGAAAATGAATAAATCAATTGATAAAAGCGTAATCTCTTCACAAATGCAAGAAGTTGCAGAAAAATGCGGAATGTAGAAAAAAAACATTAGATTGATACAAATACTTATAACTATAAAAGACATTTCGACTTTCACGAATTATTCAGTCAAGTTTCCATTTACAAGAAAAACTGTCATATCCCTTTCGTTGTCTGTCATGGTCATGGTATAAGATAAAGAATTAGTAATGTGTCTATCTAACTGATATAAATGAGTCAGGTAATAACACGCTGGCGGCTGTACTCCTGTTTAATAAGGTTAATATATTCACTACTGCTTAAATAATGTTATTTAATTCGAATCAATCCCCCAGACAAATTCTACCAACTTATTATAGGGTTCTATTAATTAGATTATTTGACCTTTCATACTAATCATTCTTATATAAAATAATCACCTCGTTACTTCTATCTATCGCTTTTTAAGTGAAAGCAATTTTACGTAATTGTTTGATAATGTTCGAGATTAGGTTCCTCTTCATCAAACTACAGTGAGGAATGATTTTCCACTATGTTGATGGTCTTCTGAGGAATATTATTTGCTGATCTACTATTAACCGTTAAGCTTCTTATTCTGTGAAGGCATTATGTTCTATATAAATTTTGCGTTAATTATTACAACCATGTTCTTCTGAAAATCACACCATTGTACATACTCAAATGTATTGAACTTAAATGTAAGCTTTTAAACTTTTTGAAAAGCCCATGTGCTTGTACTTCAAACATACTTCATTTACTTTACGGATATTTTATTTCTAAATCAAGCCAATCTTGTTTTGCAAATTGTGTAACTTTCTCTTCGGCATTAATATCTTAATGCGTGACGCTGCTACTATCTTGTCGTGGACTTCTCCCGGAGCGAAGAAAATAGCAGAAACGTCAGTCGTTCAAAATCATCAACACGGAAGAGAACTCTGAAGAAACCAGAGTACTAAGCATCCCCAAATCTGACAAAACTTAAGTAGCAAAATTGCTTTACATTTGGGGACCTGAACGATGCCATATGTTCTTCAGTAAAACTTTATACCCATACCACGTTTTCGTACTCCATGACAAGACTATAAAGAGTTATCCTTCCTGTAGCGGCCGTGTTTTCGTCTTGGTAAACGCTTAAAGAAGCCAGGCATCAGACGGGATGCGGTATCATGTCTGATGCGAGGGCTTAGTTCTGTTCCGTTGATTACAGATTCGCGTCTACAGATTAGTCGCTCAATTTTCAAAGCGTACAGCTGGGGAAGACCGATCATCGCGAAAGCCACTTATGCATTCACTCCGGAGATACGGTACGCGTTGCTCTCTCGGTTTCAAAGTTTACACAATAACGGGGTGTGCAAGCCTCACGCTGGAAATTGACAGGATTAATATTGTATGAAAACACTTCATTAGTTCAGCCGATCTTATCTCGCCGAGTACATTATTTTTACAGTATTAAAACGTAATAGGTTTACTCTTCACGCCACCACACTCGATGAGTCGGCTGCTAATGCAATTCTTCCGACCTGATCAATCTCGGTTGCTAATGCGACTTATAATAAGGCATCTGATTCCTTTAATGCCTTTTTGATTCGCGGCTACAATGTATACGAACATTAATCATATGAGGGAAAAAACACCTAAATGACATCATCGTACAATTTAAGAAATTATCCTGTCTCATAAAGTGAATATGTCGTGATAGAATGCACAGATAAATGCGGTTTATTGAATTAATAAACCTGCATCTCCTTTTTTGACTGATTGTAAGAAATTTTCACGAATATAAAATGTTATTGATTTAAAGCACACAAGATGCTATAATCCTAATAAATTCAGTGTATTTATAATACTCAATCAATTTTTTTAAAATTATTATTTATTTTAACACGGTCTTTTAAATACTTAAATTATATGGGGTGTAATCAGTTTCATGTCATTAAAAAAACTGGTAATGTGGACCGACTAGACAAACAAAAAACCTTTATGACTTTTCCCTCTAGGGGCACTTTGAAAAACACCGATCTAGGTTAACATATTTAATATTATCGTATACAACTATTGAGAACCACTGCTTTTCTTGGTCGATGGATTTGTACTTCCCAATTATACAACTTTTAAATTGTCATAAAAAAGTGCTCGCCGGCACACGCGGTGTCAAAGGATCATCGACCGTTTTTGTTTTATTTATTGATCGATGTTCTTCAAAAACAATAGGATTCCTGCTCAAGCTAACACTCACTTACTGGCCAAATTTCAATACATTCGGACTTATCGTTCTTACAAGAAACGTGACGGACGAACGGACAGACAGACAGACGAACGGACAGGCATTTTGAAAGTTTTTCAGAAATCGATTACCAACACAGTAATATGAACATTTTCTCTCTACGTGCAATATTACCGGTTTTAGAAAGGTGCCGATCGAATGCAACATACTCTTCGTTTTGTATCTGCGAAGAGTATAATAACTGAGTAACAAATTTGTAGCTGCAAAGTGTAGAACAAACATGCGATTCGTAAGCGATCAGAACTATTTAAATCATCTTTTGAAATTATTGATTGCAGATTATCTCATTTGTGATCACATGATGCGTACATCGCTCTGTTACATAAAAATAGTCAAATGTGATGAAGCAATTTGCGATTGATGCAAAACACGTATCAATACTTCATAAAAATTCGCCATTTGATGAGCACTTTGAAGTATTTAAAAAAAAGTATATTTCGTTGTTAAAACTGCAATATTCGTGATTTTAGTATATTCTGATTATACATATATTTCGTCTGCGTCCATATGCAGTCAACAATAATGCCTGTGGTTTATCGGCACCAGTCACATCCGTAAATTCAATTCCAACCTGCTTGTCTACTAAAAACAATGACATAAAATTGATAATTTCCAATTGTGATTTTTAGTAGGGAGAATCTCCCTGAAACACCAACCGGCTAATTCCAATAAACATACAAGGCTGAGAAGTAGGTCCTCAAACTGAAAAAGTCTACACTGTTTATTTTATTTTTTGGCCCTGCAGTAAAATAAGGAATAGGCTTCGGAATTGTTTGTAACAGGGCAGACTTTTTTCCACTCTCTTCTAAATTGTATCCATAATATATGATAAAGTCTTCTTTCTAAAAGGTGCCGCTGTAAGAGTTATTAAACAAAATAGGTGTAACATTACGGTTTTTCGCGAAAGACTTTTAAAATTAAATTTTATCGAAAAAAAAAAAAACTGCTTACGCCAATCGAATATACGGAAAATTTCACATAAAAAACGTATATGAAGTTTTTTTGTACGATAAAAAATACAGGCTCCCAATCTTTTTGTTTAACGCACGAAAATGGAACACAGCGACATGTAAGTACGGCGCGCGAGCGTGCGCGATCTCTGACGCGCTACACAAAATGTTATAACTTTTGAACTAATTAACGACATTGAGCTCAACCAAGCTTAAATAAAAGAAGAAACATGTGACTATTAGATTATTATATATCCAAATATAAAAATTAATGTATGTAGAAATAGCATTTCCGATGAAATCGGTAAAAGCTCTAGCATTTCTACAATTTTCAAGATAAAACCCTGGAACTTTCACATATATTTTCACGCTTCATGACATTCTAAATTCATCATAAAAAAAATTTTTCAAAAAGAAAAATTTTAAAATTTTGTCAAAAATATTTTAAAATATAGGTACTTTTAATTATAGAATATATGATGGAAAACATTTTATAAATTTAAAATTTCCACGTTTCATGGCATTCTACACTTATTTCAGAAAAAAAATTTCAAAAGCAAAAATTTTTAGAATTTTTTTTTACTACTATGCCAAGAATAAATGGTGGAAAAAATTGTTTTTGATCAAATTTAAAATTTACACGTTACATGACATTCTAAATCTATTTCAGAAAAAAAAAAAATTCAAAACTTTTTGAAATTTTTTTTTACCAGTAGAAAGATGGAAAATTTGTTTTGCTCAAATTTAAATTTTCTTTAATAACATTCTAAATGTATTTCATAAAAAAAAAATTCAAAAAAGAAAACTGAAAATTTTGACAAAGAAATTTTTTTTTTTAAATATTTTAAAATATATTTTTACTAATAGAACATACCCATTACGTACTCTGCTCTAGTCTGGTGGTCAAAGACAACTCAGACTACTGCGGCGAATAAGCTGAGCCGGGTACAAAGACTGGCCTGCTTAGGAATCACAGGTGCTATGAAGAGCACCCCCACGGCAGCCTTGGAGACCCTATTAAACCTCCCCCCACTTAGCATAGTGATCCAGGGAGAGGCCAGAATGGGGGCATATAGGCTGCAAAACTCAAATACCCCGAATCTAAGATCGGGAGGACATTTGAGGATAATAAACACTGTAGAAGACCCTCTATTGAATATGAGGTCAGACTACATGGTACCAAAAATCACCTTTAACAAGCCCTTCAATATCACCATTGGAGATAGGAAGGACTGGTCAACAGAAGCTCCTGACATACTACGAAAGGGCCTAACCTGGTATACTGACGGGTCTAGGACAAACACAGGAGCTGGAGCTGGAATACATGGTGAAAGACCCAGGGCAAGTATAAGTCTTTCCCTTGGGCAACACGCCACTGTATTCCAGTCAGAAATTCTGGCTATACTCGAATGTGTACGCGAGAATGCAAACCGACAATATGTGAATCAGCAGATCTCCATTGCATCAGACAGTCAGGCAGCACTTAGAGCACTAGCCTCTAACAGAGTGTCATCCCGACTGGTATGGGACTGCCATGAAGAGCTGAAAATTCTGGGCGAGCAGAACAGAGTCAAACTACTCTGGGTGCCAGGACATTCCAGAATTGACGGCAATGAAAAAGCTGATGAACTTGCTAAACAAGGGGCAGCTAACATATTCTATGGCCCAGAACCCGTGCTGGGCATTTCTAAAAGCTCAGCCAGAGGGGTGATTAAAGACTGGGTCAAGAGTAAACACAAGAATCACTGGAGGAACATTCCAGGAAATCGACATGGAAAAACACTTATTAAAGGTCCATGTGCAAAACAAACTGCAGAACTGCTCACAATGAACAGGGCGCAGTTAAGACTAATAACAGGACTTCTGACGGGACACTTTCCTGTAAAGAAGTACCTGAATACAATCGGCAAATTCGACGGCAACCTAGACTGCAGGCTATGCAGCAAGGAGCCGGAAACGGTCGACCACATCATTTTTTACTGCGAGGCATTGGCTCGCAGAAGATATGGCATCTACGGGCAAACACGAACAGACCCGGAACTTATCAGCACCCGTCCGACCATAGACCTGTATCATCTGATTAGAGGTACAGGGGTACTGGAGTGGGCGGAGTGAAGCATGGCAGGGAGAGCACAATAAGCCCAGGAGGCTGCAGTGCCCTCGGAGTTTTCTATTAACAGACGAGCCCTGGAAAAAAAAAAAAATAGAACATACGATGAAAAAATTTGTTTGCTCATATTTAAAACTTCCACGTTCTATGACGTTCTAAACTTATTTCAGAAAAAAAAATCAAAAACAAACATACTTTCAAATTTTTTTTTACTACTATACCAAGAATAAATGGTGTACAAAAACATTGTATTTGCTCAAATTTAAAATTTCCACGTTTCGTAACATTCCAAAAAAATTTATCAAAACTTAAAAAAAAAAATTTTCATCAGTAGAAAGATGGAAATTTTTTTTGCTAAAATTTAAATTTTCCACGTTTCATGGCATTCTAAACCTATTTCATAAAAAAAAATTGTTTTTGGTGAAAATCTCATGACGATTGTATCATGTGCGTAGGACCTATGAATTCTGTCTGGTGATGGTATTTTAATTATTACAAAGTGTTGGAAGGTTGTGGACAATTTCCTAAATTCCTTCAAATACGCTACAGAATAATACATAATCCGTAAAAAAATGATATAGTATATAATCTGAGTAATAGCAGCGTTGTTTTATCTTTTAAAAATTTCTCAAAGTTTAATTTGAGCCCGCTATCTACTATGCAAAAAGAGGCGAATCTTAGGCCTTTTTTGCGATCATTCTTTGTAAAGGTATTTACGCAAGCCTTCCATATTTGGTACCTTTTATTTAATGTTGAATTTTTGCTATCGGATGACCACTATGTGTATTTCTTTGACCAAAAGTTATCAGGTTTTCTTTGTAATAGTACCTTCCGATTACTATTCTCATGTGTGGTTTCATAATTAATAAATTTTTAGCGTGACCGCCCTGTATAAACAAAGAGGGAAGTTCTGTGTATATACCTTTACCGATCTTTTTGTCTTATTTTACTGCACTACATAGTTTCATCAAGCTGTCTAGTATAAGATGAGCAAACAATTTTTTCGTTTCGAGAACATGACGCCGTGAATAAAATTATGTTAAAATTGATAGTTAGGTATTTTTACCTCATGCCTAAAGTTAAAAGTTCAAAATGGCGAATCCAATAGGGCTGCTACACTGCATATATTTTGTAGTCGTACTGTCGTGAGCAAAAAAAAATAGGTCTTATAACGCATTTTTTCTAAAATCTAGTTGTGTACATCTAACTTTAATTTTTGTGACATTGTCAGTTAGTTGTCAAAATTCATATTACATATTCAAATAGAGACAGATTTACATTAAAAAAAGATAGTTGTCCTAAGTACACCTGTAATTGCAAAAAGTGCATTTGATATTGAAATCCTGATATTTTCTTCGCTCATAAATTTTACATGTTCAAGTAAAAGGCCGGAGCTTTTAATTTGCGGATCGATATGTCGTTGTCGTCGTGATGGATGTGATGTTGGCTTACAAAAGTTTTTTCATAATGAAGTCGTACGTAACGCGAAATATAAATCACATTTTGTTCGTTCTAAATAGCAAATCTAAGGTCTGTGGGATCGTAACGATAGATTTACCGTAACTGAAAAGTCAATTTATTAATGGCCGATTTTTACATATTTTTCTAGCATGCAGTTATTACAACAATTGTTATGTAATCATATTATTTAACTTTATTTTATTAAAAGCAGGATAAACTGGGCACAAGTTTGGAATCAGGCTGTAGATAACTGTAACATCATAAATAAAGACCCTTAGGTGATGAATTTTTTAAAGTGAATTATTTCTGTTTGCTTATAGCTACTGTTGGAAATATTTTTATAGGATATCACAAACAGCAGAAAAGTAATAGAGCATATATACGTGTAGAGACAGAGTATGCATAGGTTAAACATTAAAAAGAGAATAAGATTATAGCAATTAGGAGCATAATAGTAGGTATATAAAATTAAAGTAAAATAACAGTTAAAAACAGGTGTAATGTTTAATCTATAATAATTTAATTAAATCTAAAATTGTAAATATTGTTAAACACTGTAAAAACAATTATCAAAGAGAAATTATTTAAGTTCATTTTTGAATAGTTTGATGTTTTCGGTTTTCTATTTCTAACATTAATCTTACATTCATTTCCTACGTTTATGCCTTATAGGTGTAAGAACAAACCATGTGCAGAAGTTGAGAGGACGGACCTTTGCCTCATTGCATAACAGTAAAAATCGTCATTAACTGCAAAGTTTCCATATTCGTTTTAACATACAAAAAAAAATTCACAAATATAGATGCATGGTGTTAACAGTTGTAAATTTTTGAAATAATTTCTACACATTAACATTATTGCAGATATTCCTACAATGTTTTCATATCGTCCGTTTAAGATTCTTAAACAATTTATTAAAATGGCATTAAGGTCTCCAAATTATTATTTCATAACGAAAACCTGCATGACGAAATGACATTAAAGTAGCGTTATTACTAATATATTTTAATATATGTAAAACGACGCAAGTTTATCGAAACATTTTTTAAACGCACGTCCCAATTCAAAACGTCGATAAAACAACCGAGAAAATTTGTGTTCTCTATTTGAGCAATCGATTTTTCTTCAGTATTTATCCACTGTCGGAGTTTGGGATGAAAAATTCATAAATACCCTCCAGTAGCACAAAATATTGGACCAGTATATAATCCATACAGGACCAATATTGGTCCTATATAGGATCAATATTCATATATTTATTGGTCCTATATGGATTATTTGGTGCTACTAGGGAGAGTTCTTTAGACATAACTTCTTCGTATCAAAACGGTTTTTACATTTTTCAATGATAATATTCGTTTTTGAAATAACCCGCTCTATTTAAATCAGTGTAAAAATAAATATCTATCTGCAAACATTGTTACAGAGTTTTCACAGCAATTAGGAAGATCACAAATATAAATTAGAAACTACAAGGGCCCTAAAATTGATCCCTGTGAGATGCTTGTATTAACTTTAGTCTCGTCAGAATATATATTATTAATATCCATTTTGCGTCCATTACTTCAATACAGCGTTGCATTATTTTCAAAAGAAACGTCTAGAATCCACGAACTGCCGAGTATGGATTTTCACACGGTAAAAAGAGTACCACTTTGGAAAGATGATATAAATTTGAAAGCGTTGCTATTTATTTCAGTTTTTAACTCTAATAATAACACAGACCTGCAAAAAAGACACTTTTCTTTTTATTTTAACCCAAATAGGTGATACCCAAGGTTTTTGACGTGTTGAACACGATGCCGTTGGCCGTTTTGCTCCATCACGTTACAATTTTGAGAAAACTTGACCTAAAAGTGCTAAAAAGGACATTTCTGCCTATATTCGTGCCCTAATAACTCGACAACGACACGAGATTGGGTAAAACGGGCCAGACCATCTTATTGAGCTCTCCAAAATCTTGAGCCAATAATAGTAACAATAAAAAACCCCAACTATATATGAAGCAAACATTATTTTATTTATGATTTTAGCAAGAAATACTAGAATATTTGTGGTGAGTATATATACAAGTAAATCGACAGAAATAGCTAATTTCATAAGATTTTAACGCGCTGAACACAATGCCGTTACCCATTTTACTCTATGAGGTTAGGATTTTGAGAAAAAATAATCTCAAAATGGATAAATCTATATTTTTAAAATAGTAAAAAAAATATTCTATCCAGTTTGGAGTTGTTTTCTCAAAATGCCGACCTTATAAAGCAAAGCGGGTAACGGCACTTATTTGGGTTGAGAAAAACAAACCTTGCGGGTCAGTGTAATTAATTCATCACATTATCGAGTGTTCGACAGCAATATTAAAGCCGCTATCAAAATCGCGCATGCCATTATGGTAGCTGGGACGAAATAAGGACATAGGACATATAAAATGCGAGAAATTTCAATGTTAATGGATGTGCCATTACGTTTGTCGTGTTGCTTAAAATCATCAATTACTCTTCGACGTGTACTTGTGTGACGATTACAAAACGGTTCGGTAAAATGTAGTTGTTAGTCAACCCTAAAACCATTTGTCACCAGCGACTCGTAAGCCTTTATTGTCGTCTAAATGCTATAAAAGCAGCGAAATCGACTTGAACTCCCACAATATGCAAGACTTCAAATAAAGTAGCTAACTGAATCAAAGAAAAATCTTTTCAGCGATAAATTACTTTGACGTTATATCTCTCCCAATATTCACAGTTAACCGAAACGAATAACATTAAACATTTCCCAATGCTTATTAAAGACAATTTGAACGGATTTTTTTATATATAAATTTCAACGTCGAGCCTTGCTCTCTGAATTCTTAAACTTAATACATTTTAAATTAGATTATACACATCGTTGCAGTATTGAAATTTCCGCACAATTATTGAACATTCTGTCGGATATTCTTCGCGGTTTCCAAAATTTTTCAGGAATAATATAATAATATATATCATCTCATTTTTATAATGACTAATCTTTTTTTAAAAATGAAGTTCTCTAAACTTTCACCCAATTATTTTCTTTTTTTCAGTCATTACGTTGGAGTTGTTTAAATGATTTCTATAGAAATCTATAGTAAACTGTACAGTACGACTTGGCGGTGGTCCCATGTTAGTTTCATCAAGCTATGTCCAATATGCGGTAAGTAAAAATAGGAAGGGGAAGGGAAATTCCACTCGAGAATTTGGCGAATGCGGCAGGCTTAAAACTGATCTGTAGGTATTTTCGGAATAGCTGGTATTGAATTTGATGTCAAAATGCAAAAATTCAAATGCCGAGTTCGGTTTCGGATGGCGCCGGAGGAGCCACGCCAAAATATCAAAGAAACTCAGTTAAAACTGCGAAAAATCGTGCGAAACTGTGTTGAATTGAAGCGTTGACAATGCTAAATTGATTGATATATATTAGCATGAGCCTGGCTATTGCGTGTAGTTGATATGTGATTAAGGTATGTGGGTTGAATGTAGCATCGCCTGAAAGCGAACAACTTGAAAACAGGACACAAACGTCTGGCAATATTAGTTGTGCTCCATAAAGTTATCCTTTCAGTGAATGGCTACGGGTTGGTTGCTAAGAAGGGTAAAGCAATGAGTGCAAGTAGTGTTGGAATCGTACAAAACAAATAAGAAAGCTGCCAACATATGCACAGAGGCGAACAGATAATTCTATTGATTGTTCATTAATCCTTGTCATATGTGCCATATTTTGGGCTTACTTTACGAATACAAAAATGTGTCTCAGGTCCAAAAAGTTGGGGTCTGATTGATATACAGAGCGTCTTAAATGTTCTTCTTTTTTATCTTTTGCAGATTTTACTTTTTATTTTGCTTTACCTTGGCGGATCAATGTACATGGTGTCTCAAATGTTCTCGGTCTTCCTTGCATTTCCACTGTAAACAGTTATTAACTCGTGGAACGGTTAATAAATAAAAGCGGGCAAAAGGAAATGCACACTGCTAGATTCAGAAACAGAAGATTCAGAAGAAGACTAAATAAGATGATGATAGATGGAAAATTAAAAGAAACATCCCACGAACATCTACACTTCCCGTCCTATATTCCTACCCCGTACGTCGTATTGCCCTCGCTACTGGCAAATCAATCAATCAATCAATCAAAAGTTAAAAAAGTCAAATGGTGAATCCAATAATCGCAGATTTGCATTAAATTCGGTACATGGAGATATTTTTTTATAGGCAAGAGGACACAAAAAGGCGAAAAATTTAAACGTTGTTATAAAAATCGGTAAGGTATTTACACAGAACTTCCCTCTTTATTTAGGGCGGTCACTCTAAAAAAATATTAATTAAGAAAAGACATAAGAATTACAGAGAAAACCAAATAACTTTTTTCCATCATCTACTCTATAGCGGTGGGTTATAAAATTTTCAATTTTCTTTTTAAATTTCAAAACTTTTTTTGTTCAAATAGGTTTAGAATGTAATGAAACGTGGAAATTTAAAAATTGAAAAAAAAAATCCATATAGTGGAAATTTGTTTAATTTTCAAAACAACTTTTTTTAAAAATCTGTTTAGAATGTCATGAAACGTGGAAATTTTTAATTTAAGGGAAACAAAAATTTTTTCATCCATTTTATAACAAATTTTCAATTTTTTTTCTTCTGATTTTCAAAAAAATAACCATTACATTTTTCAGACAGCTTTCTATATGCAACAGTTCTTCCCATAACTAACATTAAATTACTATTAAAATTTCAATATAATCGGACTTTTCGTTTTTTTTAAGTTACCTCGTCTACAGAAAACGTGACGGAAGAAAGGATAGATGAACGGATATTTTAATACAAAATTCGTATTCAATATTTGCAAAAAGTAAAATAAAGCCGTATTTAGTGTTTATTTATTTAATTTTTCCCTATTATACAATAGATAAATTACACAATTAACTCTTCTTGCTTTTATAATTACAACAGATCGATGATATTCCTCACACTGCATCGCATTGTTTGGGTGTGAAACAATCAGTTAGGAATTCCCCCACAAAAACCCAAACAGTACGTAAAATGTATACATTGTATCGTGGATATCGTATTGATTTTAACATTATAACTGGTTTGTTGCTCTAGGTTCATAAATTATCACGGGGTAATCTGCATCTCATTATCGTCAGTCATCAACAGAGCCGATACAACGGGAGGATATCAAATTGCCATTAACTGTTCAACAAAAGAATCCATTTTAATTACAATTTAACCAATTTACATTTTTTCAAAACAGGAACATTTGAAACGTGCATTTTAACAGTGGGAATCTTGAAGGCTATGCAGGCGATTTACTGTGTTACTTTGAAATGACTGGAACTTCGTTACGTTTTAACTTAAAGATCGTTACGATGAAAAATCGTTCGTCCCTAAAGTTGCACCATTAGCGTTTGGAGGAGTTCCAATGAAGTGGGAAAATGGCCAATTACACTGTTTTTACGTAACTTTCGTCTCCCTTTGCATTTTACAAACAGAATATCAAAAACGTCCCGTATCAGGCGTAAGAAGTTACCGCAACTTGCGTGACACGAAGTTTACAACTTTTTTAATTAAAAATTGACGAGACCAACTCGTCCAAAGTACGGAAATATTAACAGAAACCGGCATTGACAACAAAACTCTACATTGCGACAAACATTTTTAATATAACCACAACAGAACTTATTTATGCAGAAACTTTCTATTACTAACTTTTGTCGGTATGCACAAGGTGTCTGCGACGAAATATGTGGAAGTTTTTAATAATAATAACGTTGAAATGTATACGCACCAGAGGGTGTTTATGAATATTACCTATGCGTAAACCAAAGCCATACGATTTAATACTTAACACAAACAGTAACTAAACAAATATTTGACGGCTGATCCCAAAGACTCACATTAACTAAATTTCTGCAATAATAAGTGATCACATCGGGTCAAGAGAAGGTCCTAAAGACAAATTGAGTTTAAGGTAGGTTTCTCAATTGCCAGTTAACTCTTAATCACTAGTTTATTAGAACCTAATTCATATATATTTAGCTACACAGAGTCAGTCCATATCAAATTTAAGTAATTTTCCAGATGCAGCATAAGGGAAATTAAAAAAAAAAATACGAAAATAAGTCACTCTAAAAATTATTAAAAAACTACTTTTTTACGATTACTGTACTTCCACTCCACTAAGAATAAAAAAAACAAGCTAGCTATTATACTCTTCACCGATTTACTGCACTTTTTTATAATTGTTGCACATTCGATAGTCCAATAATTATAAAGATTTCCATAACAAAAATGTTATCTGAGATTTTCCTTTAGTAACTGTTAGTGGAGGGATCATACATCACAAAACCACAAAAATCAGTTCTGGGGGTACCACGTAACCCTCCCCAAAAACCACGCCTTCGGTGAAAAAAGCCTTATTTTACTGATAAGTCGTTAACCGTTGAAGATATAAAAACATTGCTCATAAAAAAGAAAGCTTGACTAATTGCCTAAAAAAGGCCTCTTGTAATTTTCTTGTATACCTATGCCATGGTCTTCGAGAAAATCGATATCGAAAAAAATTGAAAAATTTGTATATTTAATGCGCACGCATTTTCGGTTATTTGAATTTTTTGCGCGCGGCCTATAGAAAAAATTGAATTGCTCGAAAACCAAACATGCTAGGACGAAATATCAAAATGGGTTTTAAAGGGGATATAAAATACTCTTTTGTTTCCATTTTTGATGGCTATTGATATCTACTAGTATATAA
This sequence comes from Stenurella melanura, assembly GCA_963583905.1. Taxonomy (NCBI): domain Eukaryota; kingdom Metazoa; phylum Arthropoda; class Insecta; order Coleoptera; family Cerambycidae; genus Stenurella; species Stenurella melanura. The sequence continues at coordinate 1,897,678 of OY757311.1, forward strand.
AAATTAACGATATAATATAGTTACCTTTTGATTTTTTGCACTTTTAACTATTCACAGACCCATAAACAATAACTGACTTTAATATAGGTTATAAATGCATTATCTTTTAGTTCAAAGTAGTACTTCAATGCAGATAAAGTTAGGAATAAAATTATTCACATTTACAAATTTAATTTACCAGCATGTTGAAGTTAGCCAAATTTTGTCCAATATTTTATTGTTTCCTAAAAATAAAAAAAGACCCAAAAATCTTGAAAATGTAGCTCAAAATTTTTTTTCTGAGTTTATATATTATATAACTATTGTTTCTAATCATTTAATAGTTAAAAAATTGTATTAAAAAAATATCATAAAAAAATTGAATATGCAGCCTTTTTTATTTTTTTTTTTTTTCGCTAACTTTAACATGCTGTTAAATTTGTAAATGTGAATATTTGTATTCCTAACTTTTTCTGCATTGAAATACTGCCTTGAACTAAAAGAAAACGCATTTATAACTTATATTATAGTCAGTTATTTTTTATGGACCTGTGAATAGTAAGATGCACAAAAAATCGAGAAAAACCATATTATATTGTTATTTTTATATACTAATAAATATCAATAGCCCCCAAAAATGGGAACACAGGAGTATTTTATATCCCCTTTTGATTTTTCTTCCTAGCTTGTTTGGTTTTCGAGCAATTCAATTTTTGCTATAGGCCGCGCGCAAAAAATTTCAAATAAACGAAAATTCGCGCGCATTAAAAATACAAATTTTGGGATTTTTGTCAATATCGATTGTCTCGAAAACCATGGCATACACAAGAAAATTACAAGAGGACTCTTCTTTAGGCAATTGGTCAGGATTTATTTTTTATGGCTAGCAATTTTTTTTATATCTTCAACGGTTAACGAGTTATCAGTAAATAAGGCTTTTTTCACCGAAGGGGTGGTTTTTTTGGGGGGTTGCGCGCCACCCCCAGAACTGATTTTTGCGGTTTTGTGATGTTTAATTCTCGAACTAAAAGTTACGGAAGGAAAATCACAGATAAAATTTTTTGCGAGCTTCTGGTGTATTTTTACTTCATGGACTGGACTATAAGATACTCTTCTCAGTTTTTTTTTGCAAATAATATTAGTTTTAGACATTTTTTCTTTAATGAAAAAACAAAACAATTTTCTCTTTTAATTTTCAGTAAGTAGTTAATAACTTTTTTATTCAGTGATCGGTTTTGTTAAAAAACAATAAGTATTCTTCCTCTAGCTAACACTACAACTTAAGTGTCCAAATTTCAATACAAATGTACTTTCCGTTCTTAAATGATCGTGCTTACCAAGAAAAGTGACAGATGGACAGACGGACGGACATTTTGAAAGTTGTTCAGTATTCGATCACCAACACAGTGATATGAAAATTTTTTCTCTACGAGCGATATTGTTTATTGATTTTAGAAATGTACCGGTCGGATGCAATATACTCCTTTGTATTTGCGAAGAGTAGGTATATAACTTCGAGTATTTCTTACCTCATCTTATAAACTATTGCATAGTAAAATACAATTAAAACACGATGTTCTGTGTATGTTTTTCCTTTTGTTTAGAAAATGGGTCAATATTTTTCTTTGCGTACATCAAACATTTGAATATGCATATGCACGGGATCGTCAAGATCTTTTTGTTTTTAAACATATCCTTACAGCTTACTCTAGGACCTAATTTAAAAATCTGTCGAATAAGTCTTCTTTGACATAAAAAAACTCACTAGAGGTGGTGCTTCCCCAATAAGTTATGCTGTTGGATATGTGCGAGTGTGCCAACGCATAGTATATGTTTAATAGCCGGGTTTCGTCTAAACTAATTTTCATTTGTAATATGGCAAAGTGGGCCTTATTGAATTGGTTGCAAATATGTTCGATTTGGAGACTGAATGATAACTTACAATCATTATAGTTTCCAAGTAGTTTAACACTATCCGACAGACCTATGTCATCGTAAAATGCTATAATGTGCAGGGTGAGGGATCTCTGCATATAACAATTTATAAACACCGTTTTCTTAGAATTTAATATTAATTTGTCCCTTTGTGACCAGACACTAACTTCCTCAAGAGTTACAACTACTGCCTCTTGTTGGGAGTGTATAAGCTTACTTATGGAATTTGCTTTAAGGTATAACCTCAGTGACCTGACAATACCTCCTAACTCATATTCAAATGTATGGACACGTCATTTTAACCGCGAATATTTGAGAAAAGGAGGATCGGAAAAAAATTAAAAAATTATGTGTTCATTATATGTCTATTCTAAATAATTCACTGAAATTGGAGTAATGTATTACATTGGACGGTTTTGAAGTTCTGCTAAGTTATATTGAAAATTGTCCTACTTCTTAAGGAAATATTGATCATGACCATACCAGTTTTAAATCCATTATATCTTGGAAAATATGCCTACCATGTAAATAATATTCTAGATACCCATAAAGCACGGTATTTTTTGTACGAGGAAATTTTTTCATCATTTTTTATTTTAAAATTTTGCAGTTATTCTCAAGAAACCTGACCTCATGTTTATTTCGTTATTTATCAATGTATTTAAATTTGTTTTGATGAAATAGTTAATTATATAAAATGTAAGCATTTTCAGAAAAAAAGAATTGGTATATACCTATTAAATATTAATTTAGTTATCAAGCACAATACAATAATAGTATTGCAAGCTTGCTATAGCATTATATACTGCGCTTAATAGATGTAGAAATCTAATATATTATTTAATGATCGATATAGACAAATAATTCGCCTTTTGTCAACTTATTTTAATTCCATTTCCTAGTAGTAGGTTATGAATTTAGGTAAAGTTACAGAATAAATTATTTCCAAGGTCATACAATTTTAAGTATTTAAGGTTCAGTGGTTTTATCTGTGAGCAGTCTTGCACAGATATCTGAAGAAGCTAATGTCTAGAAAAACATTTGTCATATTGAGATAAATATTTGCGATAATTTCAAATAGTGTACTGTTTTTATTTGCTCATCTCTCAGTAGTAAATTTTAGCTATTCCAAGTTAATTAGAAAATAGAATTATTTTACAAATTGTTTTCGTACACAACTCAACGTTACTTTAGCTTCAATTACACGCATAAAAAAATGCTTTGATTACATTATTTATCAAGTACGCTACTCGTGAATGACTTAATCGTGGATCAGAACAATCCGAATATAATTTATCGGCGGCAAGGTCACGTGGTCTGTGGCGGCGGAGCGACCGACTGGCGACGCTTCCGTCTGTTTTCCAATCGATAGAGCGTCGCCATGGAAACGACGCCACGACGGTGCCACGCGGGCTTCATCTGAGAAGTGGCGCCACCTCGCCGGCATGACACGTCCGTTGATTTATTGTTGTTTGCATAATTATTTATAGTTACTAACACGCTCCGATCAACCGAAGGAAGAAGGTCGCAGTGATGGTCTAAATAGATCGCTGGACAGGTGCGAAGAGAGTTAATATTACTTGCATTAATTGCATTATTACCTTGTTTTATTTATTATCTGCAAACTCGCACAGCAATTAATAACACAGACATTTTACCAGCACCACATTGTTAACAGTTAACTCTTCGAATTACAGCGCACGACTGACTAGTAATTAGTAACGTAACAATAAAAATGTTTACGATTATGTTAATCGTTCAAATTATTGATTAAGAATTTATTAGACAGCATAAAAACTTTTACAAATAATGGTGAATAAAAAAGGTAATCAGTAATGATGGGGTCACAGGGCTGGGCATGACTGAATCGGTTAAGATTAAAATCGTGATTTAAATTCAGGGATTTTTTACTGTAATCATTGATTTAACAGCTAGTTTCATAAATATGTACAAAAGATTAATTTAAATAAAGTGAACTTTATGATAAAGTTCACTTTAAATTATCTTGAATGTCAGTTCTGGTCCATAAAGCAAATTTAATCAACTCTTAGATAAAGTTCGAATTTTGGAACATTGTGATGTTGGCTACTCTGAAACACAGCGTGACATTAGCCACTACGCAATGTGACTGCTTTATGACAGCATTTCTTCGTGTTTACCTCGCCATAACCTAACATAGCCTATTGACCATTTTCGTCACCTGATTTTGACACAGTCTGGAAGGCACACGAATATCATCCAATCACAGAAGAATGCAAATGAAAAAAATTAGAGATGAGTTGCTAGCAGAAGCAGTTTAAGCTTGTTATTAAAAAATAACAGCTTTCCTCCATCTCTAAAAATGAAAACAATGAGTTGTGTGTCCTCCACGCCACCAGCTTGTCGTCAACCAAAAATGGTCTATATGTTGATTAATAGACCATTTTCGGTTGACGTCATGCTGGTGGCGTGGAGGGCACACAACTCATTGTTTTGTTTTCTAGAGATCGGTAAAAGTTGTTATATTTTAATAACAGGTTTAAATTACTTCTGGTAGCAACTTATCTCTAATTGTTTTCATTTGCATTACTCTGTGATTGGATGAGATTTGTGTACCCTCCAGGCTGTGTCTGGGTGATTGAAAACGGTCAATTGCACCGTTTGACAGCCGACACAACCTCAATCTTCCTATTTACTCCAAGTACTTAGTTTTCCAGAGCTCTTGTTACCGTATTTTGTCGATTTTACTAATAGTCCATTGGAATATTAAAAAATAATGTCCGAACTTTGCATTTTGGGCAGGACAAGGTTCTTTTTATGTGTGATGGGGGGAGCGGGGGTGTCAGCGTAAAACTCGATTTTTTTCTCCACGATATCTTGAGAACCGTAAGTCTTACAAAAAATGTTGTATCATTTAAGGGTTATAACTTTTTTCTACTGATTTTATTGAAAAAACACATGGTTTTTTGTTGATCATTTTATTGCAAACAATTTTCTCTACATCTTTTATCATTCTTTAAATTTCTTTTCTTTGGTGAGGTGTTAGGACGCTGCAAAAAGATTAAATTAAGTATTTCATTCGAAACGCCCGAAAGGATGCACGAAAGAACACCGGTCTGAACCTACTTTGACTATACGTTTCTTGGGTCGCTGATTACGAAAATCGCTGTCCCGCAATCCTAAAAGTTCGGAAACACCCCTAAAAACGCCAAAAACTTTTTTAGAGGGATTTATACCAAATTTTATGACAATCAGAGGGTGAATTGGTAAAACAAAATTTTTGTCCACTTTTTGCTTCAAATTTTGTTGAGTGGGCATTGCTGGGCAGAAGTAAATTATTCTCAACCTTCAAGGGGGTAAAACCAAGTTGTGTCTGTACGTAATCAAGAATTTAACGACTTGAACGGTAAAGTCAATAAAATAAATCTTCACTATAAATACACAGCGACCCGAAATTCAAAAACACCAAAAACAACGAACGGCGGGTTGAACGTGTGTACATAACGAAACACCCACAGAAACTAAAATATTGCACAAGGGAGAGTCAGAGTATAGTTTTCTTCAGATCAGATCTACTAAACACTCAGGAAACGTCGACGTCTTTCATCTTATTTACCGCACCGCTAAAGACCGCCGACATTTTATAGCTATCTACACAAATATTGAGTATCATAGGCAATGACACGCGCGACGATCTAAACCTACCTCAATATTCCAGCAGTTCTCAAAAGATTTTATCGAAAATTTGCGAAATTTTTGTTTATTTTTTTTCTCCAAAACTATGAGCTTTAGACCCCATGTTATATAAGGTTTTTTATTTATCTTGTCGTTCCCTACCACCAGTTTTTTTTAATGACATGAAACTAATTACACCCTGTATAAAAGAGCCGTAATAAACAGAAATAGTACGAAACGTTACCAATCTCAGAACATTCATCCGATTCAGTGAAAACCACACGTTGAGACCAAATTAAAATCAGCTTAGTTCACTAGGAAAGGGGCTACAAGTTTTAAACACAGCAACGAGACAGGGCACCATAAAGCGCGCGGCAAATCGCTGTACTTATTGAAAACGAATCCACGTTCACGGTTATATTCGAAGCTGAATATTAGTAAGTGTCATTACCTATTCGAGATTGAATCGGTAGAAAATTTGGTATAGCAGATATTGCTTTCGCCCTGTTTGACCTCATAAAAGCAAGATTACGTCGACATCGCGGGTGTGTTCATTAAAATCCCATAAAAGCAAGCAGTGTAGTGTGCAGACGACGTCGATGATATCGGCTGTCGGCGCCACAGGACGTTATCACGCCAATCAGCGACTAGCTGGGCTTTTGAGGCTCCGGCGTCGGAACTGAGACGCTCAACCGTCGTACATTACAGCGTCGCCCTTATCAAACTTTGCGAAACTTGTTGAAACTTCAAATTCCGTAACATTACCGGACATTTGGATTTCATAATGGTTTTACATAAAAATAATAAATTCTGTTATAGTAATTTCAAAAAAGACTAAAATATTGGATGAAATATTTGATGAAAAACCTAGTTTATCTGGAAATAAAAGAGAGTAAATAAGTCACTCGGACGAAGAGATCCAAAGAGATATGCAACGAATTATTAATAGACAGAAAGAACAATAACTGAAGAAAAGGAACAACCTACAACATAAGCATGGTTACCATTCGTCGCCGGAGTCACGGATAGGCTAAGAAGAATTGTATCAAAAAAGAAAATAGGTGTACGTTTTCGAACAGTGAAAAAAATACAACAGTTGCTTTCTTCAAACAAGGACCCATCCCTAAACTGTTGACGAAAGTTGTTTACCAGTTGGAAAGTATATGCGGGAAAAGTTACATCGGACAAACAGGGCGAAGTATCCAGTGCAGAATCAAGGAACATCAGAGATATAATAGACTCAGATAAGTCGGCTGTAGCAGAACATGTTCATCATAATGAGAACCATAAGATCAAATACGAGAACGTTAGGATATTGGACAGAAGTGCACGTTATTACCCAAGAATTATTAGGGAATCACTGGAAATTATGAAAAATAAGAACAATTTCAACAGAGAAGATGGGTATCGACTAAGCAATACATGGAGACTAGCTTTGCCAAGTACCAGTAATGTAATCTGAAGGGATATTAATCAAATTTTACATTTAAAAGTTAAACGCATTCATGAAATCTCTGATCCGAAATCCGACGTTAGAAATATCAGATCTAGAGAAGAAACTATCACTCTCCCCCGCGTTCGCGGGAGTAATATGAAGCTCTAGTGGATTTTCGGACATTGTCCCGTGTGCTCGGTAAGTCCCTAGAGGGGCTAATGTTGTCTACGGCGTTTCAGCGAATCTAATCTTCCATCTAACGGCGACAGCCTGAAGATGGTAGCTGAGAGTACTGTTTACTGCTATAATTTTTTATGTCCTGGAATTCTTTTCCTAAGAAGCATTTCTTGTCTGTCCAGTATATACTTTACTGCAAATACGATGTGAACTTAAAAGTTTATCTTCACTTATGAACTTTGTATTTTTTTAATAAATGTACAGGAACTATTGTTTATGTAAAATATTAGACGTTGGATTTATTTTGTTTGCCGAACCAGAATGTAAGTGTAGTATTTCATCAATAGTCAAAATAATCCGCAACTTCTCAACTTACAACAGCGAATGCCATTATGGAAAGGAAATACCAAGGACGTGTTTTTTGCAAACAGGGACATCGGTAGGTGTGCAGAAGGGATCCACCTTATGCGACGAAATTTCTTAGTAACTATTTGTTTTGCTAGTCTACAAAACCCTCCACTAATTGCGCGATAAATGGCGAGCAAGGTGCACGTGGCGGGCTGGGAAAAGCAGTAAATTAGTAGCTGTCTAAGAAGATTACTGTCTCCTATGTAATTTAGTGACAAAACAAGGATACAATGCTAGAATCTTAACACGTAATGCTGCGCCGCGCCGTGCTCCACAGCGATACTGCTGCATAAATTACCCAGATTCGTAGGATGGCTGATAAAATCTTCTGGAAATTTAAAGGAACACTGAAAATGAAATACTCGACACAGCATTTTCTCCGTAATAAGTCGGCTATATACGAAATTGGGGCGATAATTTGGGGAAATTGCCTCGGCGAAATTACATCCAATGGGTTAATAATTATCATACATTTCTGTTCTTGGAGTACATTTACAATTCGCACGTAGAGGGCGTTTCTAAGAGATATATAGATTTTTTATGACAGTGTTATCGCCGGTCACGGCAAAATATTTCTTAATACGCTAACGCAGTGTGTATTTCGTCAATCAAGTAGGCAGAATCGGGAGGTGGTTTAAATTTCAAGGAAATTATATGTTAAAGTACGGTGAAATATAACTTGACATCTGTATGAGTAGGTAAAGTAATATCAAATACGAACTACACAAAATAAACAAGCTAACCTTTATACTCATCGCCGATTTATTGCACTTTTTATATAATTGTTGCACATTCTATAGGATACTCTTCGCAGTTTATTTTTGTAAATAATATTAATTTTAGATATTTTTACTTTAATTATAAAACATTAAAAAAATGACGTAAACATTTTTTTTTATTTAAAAAATGTATAACTTTTTTATTTATTGATCGATTTTGTTAAAAAACAATAGGGTTCGTCCTCTAGCTAAATGTAACTTTTTATCCAAATTTCACTACAATCTTACTTTTCGGTCTTAAGTTATCGTACTTACAAGGACAGACAGACGGACGGACATTTTGAAAGTTGTTTGTAGTTCGATCACCAACAAAGTGATGTGAATTTGTTTTTTTCTCTACGAGCAATATTACCGGTTTTAGAAATGTGCCGATCGAATGCAATATACTCTTCGTTTTGTATTTGCGAAGAGTATAATAATCGGAAAGACAGATAACAGCATAATTTAAATATTGATCCTCTTGCCACAACCTAAATATCGGACTGTTGCATCTGCTATTTATGTTAAAAAGACTGAAATTCTACAAGCCCTCCTCATATTATCCTTTGTCGTATTATTACCATAATGCCTGGCGAAGTAATATCGGCTTTTGTGAGTCGAACGTTAAACAAAGTTTCCACGTTTCACCGACGAAGAGGGGGCCAACACCGCAAAGTAAATGATTGAGTGCCGAAATTACAGGGAATGAAAAGGCGTCTTAAAGAGTCCGTAAAAAGAAGAGAAGAACTCGTTATGAAATGGGTGAGGAAGTGCTCAATGGAGATTTAGCCGGTTCGATTGACTTTTACATTCATCTGGATCGGCGTTAATAACAAATCGACTCTTAACGTCGCGCTGGTGCTTTTTTCCGCGGAATTATCCGACGATAAGATCGGTTATCCTCGCTTTATTATTTATGCATCATAAATCCTGCTGGGGAAATATCAACTTTCCGTAAAAATATTAATTTGGCGTTACTCTCACACGTTTATTACATTGAGTTCTTTCTTAGATAGCTATAAATTAAAAGATTAGTTTCAAGCGACAACTTTTAATAAGATACATAAAGCGATGATCATGTTACTTGGTTTGCAACAAAACGTAAATACTCTATTAAATTTATGTAAGAGATAAAAATGCTGAGAGTCAAAGTACGTCAATGAAAGAAACTACAAGCAAACGGAATAAAGCTACGTTCGCATAGAAAATTAAATTTTCTTTAAGTCAAAGAAAGCTTTTCTAGCCGCATATTTGAAATTGTGGAAATTTAAAATAAATTGGCCGCTGAAAATATTCAGCAGTTTTTGAAACAGCTACAGAAAGATATCCATTACTGCGTTACATTTTCTACTTGCATCTATTTCAATTTGACAGGATCTAATACCAGCGTTACTTCGAAGAAATGTGGTTACTTCGATAGATCCAAATAAAGAATGGCGAAAATACAAAAAAACATACGCTTAATCAATAGAACCTTAATTATGCTGAATGTATCAAATAAAAAAATGACCTTTAATAGGTTTTTATCCAGTAAGTGAAATACTTGTTTAGCATTCTAGGACATTCAAAATACTTCACGCGTTATTACTTTCATTCAAGGTACTGAATCTGCAGGCAAATATACTAATAGATAAGTTTAGGAACCATAATCACACTACTGAGGGTCTAATAAATAACATCAATTTTCAGTTTCAAAGCCGCACCATTTAAAAAATTATTTGATCTATTTTTGGGGTCAAAGCACCCGGTCCACATTTCAACAATATGCCAAGAAATCATAGAAATCCATTATTGAAACAGTCCGCTAAACCACCAGACTTCAGTCACACTAATTGCATGTTCAGGAAAAAAAAATGTATTCTCTTAAGGAGAACACGCGCAATATATCTACGGTTTTAAAACAAAATTTAATAAATATATTTAACATTATCCTTAACCAGCCAAGGAGATTTTGAAAACATGATTTAGAAATAGAAAGTCTATACCTAATTCCAACGTTGCCGACATTAGCTTCATAATTCGACTATCAAATTTTAATTTAGCAAGTCGTGACGATGATAATATTACCGAAACGTCGACAATTTGTTAACTGACACTGACTATTATTGTTAATATACTATTTGGGCTTTAACATGTTATTTGCTTGAACAACAAATAAACAAATACATAAAAATACGAACAATTTAATATTGCAAACTACCGGTCTTTGCAGTAAACGTGTTTACGATGCAGTTAGCAATAAATGCGGTAAAAGAATAAAAACACCATCCAGATTTAGCAAATAATTGAAAATAACACAATGAGTACAGCTTGTAAGCGAAGACGTAACAAATGTTCGACATTATAGGATGAGAGTGTCGTCAGAAAGCCCGCAGCACCGAGCTAATGGCCGCATTGTGACATCGGGCCAACTCTTAATGCCATCGAAACGCTGCCGAAGCTGTAAATTAAGTACGAAACCGGGCGAATTAGGCCCACGGCCCCCGCCGATCGTCGCCAATTGCCTGCCAGCTGTTTAGAAACAAATTAGCCTCCGACGTACATTTCGGCTATAAACGATAGGTCACGCACGACGATTGACAATAATGAAGAGCCCTTCGAACGTTACCGAAATTGCCGACGTGAGGGTAAATAATTACTTTGAAAACAATTAGGGTGAAAATTGACAATTAGGAGCAACACTCGTTTTAATGAGATGGAGCCAGAAATACCAGATACGTTTAGTGGAGCAATTATTTTTAATCGAAAAAAGCCCCTTAATATATCGTTGTACCGAATTAATAGGACATGATTGTATGCTGTACGTTTATATAAAATGCTAAAGGTGTGTGTGGTTTATTCTTGGCGCATTCGTCATTTTATAGAAAAGTCAACAAAAGTCAAGTGAATGAATAAGAAATAGAAGTAAGCAAAATATTTTAGAGCACTTGAGCATGTACCAGGATATTAATAAATAAGTAGAAGTTATAGCTGAGCCCATTTGATACTAGTAGCACTCACTTCGTAAGGACATTATAGACACTAATGCACGTACGTATCTATTCTTAAAATAACGAAACTTAAAACTATATGGTTCTCAGGATATACTAAAAGAGACAAGTGATGTAAGGATGAGATACTTTGCGAAGTTATATAGGATGATGATCAAAGATGAATTTATTTATCTAAAAGATAAATAAGATAATACATGGCAATAAAGTGGATACAATAGTAGATGCAGTAATTTAGTGTATGTTACCCAATAATGTACAAATAATAATATACTAATAACAAATATACCAAGCAGTAATAATATAAGCAACATCAGAATAACATACATTTGTATGATATGTACATATATCTATATTTATATTTACATATTTTCTTCTACATACTTAATAAGCTTTGATTTGAATAAACTAATGTTATTAACAGATTTCAGATGGTTAGGTTAAGAGTTATATTCAATAATACCTTTATGAAACAAGCTATTGTAAGTGAGAGTGTTAGTTGTACCATTTACATAACAGTTGTTCTTATTTATAGATATTCGACTTCATTTACACTCACTAGCCTAGAGGATAAATATATATTAATATTTTGTAAATAAATAACATTGTTTGAATATACATATTGTTTTTTTATATCGAGCCAACCTAATATTTCCAACATTGTATTAATATGTGTAAAATGATTTACTCCTATGATAATACGCATTGCTTTATTTTGTAGAATCTGTAGCCTATAACAATTGGCTTGAGACACATATAACTGACGAACAGTAGGTAAAATGGGGTAAATAATGCTGTTATATAGTGTTACTTTAGTGTTTATGGAAATGTGTCTACTAATTCTATAAAAGTTACCATTTTTTTAGAAATATGGGTATGAGGATGAGAATCCAGTATTCCAAATATGCTGGTCACATCCTTGGATCCATTGGGCTACATAATATACTTCTATTTGATTAAATCAAAAACAGGTAATAAGAAGTGATCTTTTTAAAATATACGCAAATACTTATAACTGTATAGCAATGCTAAAAATAAAGCCGGGTAAAGAAAAAAAATTCTTTTGTCTGCACGAGAACTAAATATTACTACTAAATATGTCAAAATTATTACCTGACGTAGGTACTAGGATTGTTGCAAGCTTATATACGGGCGAACGCTTAAGTAATTTGTACGTTATGTCGGGAGATAGAATGTTAAGTTATCCCTAGAGGTTATCCTGGGAACAATGAAGTTCAGTTTAGATATTAGTACCTGACAATCAGTTATATCGGGTTATTGATGTATGTATTGTAACAAGGGAATCATTGTTTAAAATATGGGTTATTGTAAAAAACGGACAATCATGTCTGAACAGTTACTTGCATGCAGATTGTGTCTGTAATAACTTGAACATTCCAAAGGTACATATGGTGATACCACGATATATAATATATTCTTTACGGAATGTTCAATTAATAAATAAACATAGAAACAACAAAATCTTTATGACGCCTATGGTTTCAACTACAATTCGGTTCGAATAGTAGGTTAATTTAAGCAAAATTAGTCTGTATACGAAAATTAATTATTCTAATCAAATAAAAAAGTTGGTTTCATTTTTTCCCCTAAAATATCTTGGAAATGCCTTAGGTAAAATGCGGTGTGTTGACTACTTTACAACAGATAACTAAGATAGATGGCGCGGTGTTTTTAGAGTTGCCATCCAAAAATGAGAACACAACTATAATAAATGGCGAAGGCGCAGGTATCAACATGTAAATATTTAAAATTGTGACAGTTTTGGTGCTTGCGCCTTCGCCATAACTATAAAATGAGAATTCATTGCATCAATTAGGTGCTTTCACAAATTTTAAAAACACTTGAATTTTGAGAAACAGTCGAATAAATACCTTAAAATAAGTCATTTTAATTTTGTATTGAAATTTTTTCGCCAAAACACTACACCAATGCACTACGCACTCATGGAGACATCAGTTATATTGTCAGTGTCAGTTTGTGTGTATAAACACGTTATTTTGCAGATAAATTTCCTAAAGTAGCTTTTACAAATCCCGTATTAGGTAGGTTTTACTTATTTAATCACATGTAAAACCTAAATAAAGTGAATAAAATGTTATGTTAAACAATTTTTAAACGCGATTTTTAAGAAACTAATATAACCGATGACGTCACCGCGTGTTTTGCGTACTCGTCAATTACTAAAACTTTATATTATTTATTTATTGAAATTTTAATTTGATGGACGATAGAATACTGTTTAAATATCAAAAAGTGCTTTAGTATAATAATTACTTCATTTTAATAATATCAAAAAAGCGAATTTGCACATAGTGCAAATGCGGTTTATTCATGAAAATCGATCTTTCCTAACCGGAATTCATGGTAAAATGACTAGACTAATAGCCAAGTTTCATCTATTGTCACTCCTACGGCTCTAACTGAAAACTTAATTTTTAAGTTCATGCGCTGGTTAAAAATTGTACAATTTACTGAGTGTAAGGGTATCTACCAAACTTCAAACCAGTGAAAACTAGATTTCGTTCTATTAAAAACTACTCTCAAACCATTGAATTTTATAAATAACCGACCACATTATAAAACTTACTCCATTACACTTCCGGTATGAAATATGATTATTTAAAAAGAACGGGTAATGAGGGTAATAACAGTTTTAGTTTTTCAAATTCCCAAACGGGCCCTTGTTTTCCCGGCATCGTTATATGCGACATAAATTCGGGCGTAAGTCCCTGAACGTGTGAGGCCCGAACAGTTGTCGCTGTCGCTTTTAACGATTATGTTTATGATTCAACTGAATATGCAATTAACGACAAGATTCTCATTAAGAAGACAAACGCCAAAATACGCGAACGTACAACCTGATTACATACGTTCCGACGTTACTTGGCGCTGTCGTGTTTTCTTAATGCAGATTTTGGCAACAATAGAACTAACTCGTTTTATTTTATTTAGTTGTATGACATATGCACATTATTGCACATTATGCACAAGCGTTATTCTGTTGATCTCACGACAGACAACAATAACACTAAATCACGCGAAAAATATATTTTTTAGCGAACATTTTCTATTAATACTTAGGAATTCAGTTGTTCATTCCGAGTTTTAATTCAACTTCATGTTTGTCAGTCAGTGTGGTCAGTTCAAATCTTGCAAAGTCAATTTTGAATCACTCTCAATTGATGTATTGCCATGAAATTTTGTTCGTGAATTCAACCATACATTTTGACATTCTTTATAAAAAAATCCAAGATGTCGGACAGTTTATCGTCATTTAATATCCGATTTTATTAAAAATTGGTACCTGTTCAACTGAAAATCGGTATTTGAGGGTTATCGAGGTTACAGATAATAAATATTTGGTCGACATTTTTTAATTCAAAATGGCGCCGTCAATTTGGAGGATAAGTTTTGTAATTTATGATCTGATTTGTCTGTAAATCGGTATTTGGGGATTTTCGAGATCGCAGATTGCAAATGTTTAGTCGAAATGAATTCACAATGGCGGTTTCAAGATGACGAATAGGGTTTTTCATTTATGGGCAGGTAATTTTATGGATCAAGCACACTAGTTCAATTGGCACAAAGTTAAAAAGAAAATAAATAAAAAGTGAAAAACTCGTTCTTAAAAACCAACCAAATTTGTTTAAAAAAATCACTTAGAAAAACGGAAAATTTTATACAGAGCGCTCCCTACGCTTTTAGGTTGATTAACATATTTATTATTATTTACTAATATTAATTATTAATTTCTAAAAACATGCCTTTAAATTTTTTAAAATTATTTTGTTATTTAAACCACTATTGATACTCCTGCCAAAGATCTTGTGTCTGATTATTACATTTACAGAAGCAGACATTTGGTCACTAAATATAATGGACGATGATCATCAACTCGACGCAAATTTCACCATCTAATTACACATCATTGGAAGATGATTCAACTGAATCTTAATTTACGTTATCTTATTCGGCTCAATTTCTGTCCCTAAGAATCCTATTAAACCACGGATAAACCGGAGATTTTATAAAAATAAGGAGAGTGACGAGCATGTTGGACAGACGAATTATTCAACTTTAACTAGAAGTAAGAAGCATATGATTTATCAAATATGTGATGCAATTGTTATCCAGCAGTCGGGAACGATCACAGAAAAATTAAATTTCAACAATACGTTTTTTTTTTCTTTTTAAGAAATAAATTCTTACTTTAATCTGCTGCATTTTTATTTTCGGGCTACCTGAAGTGCCGAGTGGGAGGTTAACGATAATCCATGTTCATGTTTAGGGAAAATTATTGAGATGTTGATCATTTTGAACGTCTGCTAAAGGTAATTTGTATTATTTGAACCTTTTAATTTATTTTACTACGTTTTTTTGTAAAAGAGTTATTGAAGTATTAAAACACACCTTTAATTTTGAGTTACATCTAGATAGTGTCAACTTAGTTGCCGAGATGTGCATCTGGTATAGTACTGAAATATCTTGATGTTTGCGGAAAATCGTTTAATTCATTTATGTCTAACTATAAACAAATCAAGATATTATATACGATAATCGACTGTGTGTTCTTTATTAACAGATTATCTTATCGAATTTCGTAAAATTTATATGGATTTGAAAACTCACCTCTTTCCGGTTTAATTATGTGACAAGGGCTACATACCTGAAAATAAAAATGATATTAGTATGCTTCTACTTAGTGTTTAAAGCAGTTAAATAAAGATTGTTCACATTTTCCACAATTTATATAAAACGTGACATTTTAGACACCTCTGGCGATTGCCCTGTATGATGGATATAGCTCATTTCACTAGGTATTCTACCATACTATTTTACATACGTGCCATGAAACAAACCACTGAATTTACAAACCTGTACAACACTGATGAGACATAATAGGTCGAAACAGCCATCTGTTGTTAAAAGTTGAATACGTACAAGTAGCCACTTCTAGGCTACGTATCCAGCAATTTATTATCAGCGAGTCAGAAATAACCCAAAGCTGCCACGTAATATTTTCACCAATAAAATAACTTTGAAAATATAAACTTTTCAAAGGCGATGTAAGATAAAACACCCGGTCGGATATAGCAATATTTTCCTCGCTTTTCATGGCCCATCTGATCTCGGACCTAGTCCTGAAGGGAGACCGCGTAGCCAATTACGGTTGAGTGCAAAGTTTCATCCGATTCACGTGAGCCACTAACGACTCCAACTTGATAAAACCCTCCGATATTATAGGCCATTACAATCAATAAGACGGCGAGTTGTCGGTGGCGTATCGGTTTAGTTTATCGGAAAAAAATATAGGGTATCGGTGGGGTGCCTCGAGCCATCCAGGTATCGTGTAATGTTTATACGAAAAGTGAATCTGGCGCGAGTTGTAACATCTTTAGGAAACCGAAACCGTCAAAACGACCGCCTCGCTGGGGCTGGAAGTTATTCGGGCGTATAGGCACTAGGTGAGGGTAAGTTATGAGCGCTACGTAATATCTGAAGTAAGCTCACTATCTCACCTACACCGACTTCCTGCACTTTATCAGCTTAAGCTTCACCTTGCCCGGACAGGGCCGGATTTGCGAAGATTTAAATAGTGTACAGCTAGATACCGTAATATATTGAATATTCCGCTGTTGCAAGTAACAATAAATATTGTCTCCTTTTAAACGTTGCGTTGGTTTATATATGCACCACCGCAGTACAGCGAAAATACATAAATTGCATTGCAGTGCTGTTATACCTGCTTCAGAAATAATTTCTCGGAACTTTCTGTCATGCTGATTGTTAATTTTAGACCGTAAACGGTGGTCTGGTTCTTTACGGAAAAATGTAATAATGCAGTATACTGCAATTAAAAAAATACCATGGAAGAAAAACTACTCTTCGCCTACCTTAAAATAATGCTGCTATGCGAAAAGCGTTGAAGGGTCCCTTAGTTTAACATGCGATAAAATGTTAAATTGCGGTGAAATTTGAAAAAATGTAATGCAGCAAGTGCTGATGTTAATGGACTCAAGAAAAGCATCTAAAAATAAAGATTAAAAAAGACGAGAAAAATTAATTTGAAACTGCCTTAAATCATACCGCAAAAAACGTAAGAACGCCTTTGTATCTCTCGACAAGAAATATTTTTCGAAAGACATTAAAATGTTATGGTGAAGGGTGTAAACCATGTCACGATGTAGAGCCGAGCATAAGTCATATACTTAAGTAAAGGTGGTAAAAGTTCACAGGGCCGATCATGTAATATGAACAAGCAAAGATATTCCACAAACCTGATTTTGGGGGACCAATGACAAAATCATTAATAAGGAATATAAGAGAACCAAGGCGAATAGAAACTTAAAATACAACTAACAGTAACAGCCAATATTTTTTTTAATCCAACAAAAATGTTTCAAACACATTTAACTGGGAATCTGAATCATTTTCTGCCAATCCACTGTTACATTACTTTTCTCGTTGTATGGGTATTGAAATTCTCAAGACCTACGACCTCGAGATGTGACTCCCTTGCCATGGGTGGTGATCTCTGATCTATGTTGTTTTATATACAATTAGCAAGGCAGGCTTGAATATTTTATTTTTTATACGCATCGCATTTTAACAACCATTAAATGAAGACATATTTTGAATTAGACTCTCTTTTGATCCACTTAAATTGAAGATCTGCGTACGATTCTGTGTCGCGAATCGAAAACTAAATTTCACGGGTCGACTTCAGCACACCGATAGCTTACAAAGTCTATTAATGTTATCAAAACATGACTTAATTAACTAAGTGTCTCTAAAGTGCTCATTTATAAGGCCACCATCTCAGCAGAGAATGCACCGCTAATCTACACGATACGATAAGTGAACTTTTCCATACTCGCTTTTGGGGGAGGTTTTTAGAGTTATAACAATCATACCTGAGAGTGGAGGAAGCCACAGACCGTAGAGAAGTTATGTAAGTCCTCGTAGCGTAACATTGTATTTTTTCGTTAAAATGACTAATCCCTCGGCCCTAAAATCATTGTTGGATATGATTTTCTACAAATCTAAGGAAGGTTGCGGGAAGGTTTACTGCTACAAAAAAGCTGGATTATATTGTACTTTCGTATGTGGCCTTTGTCAGATTGAAAAATGCTCCAATTTTTAAATTATTTCAGATGAAGCAAAGAAGAAAATACAGGAATCCAAGATACATAATATGAACATTATCCACAATAAATTAATGGTGCATTTTTTAATATATAAAACTTTTTCCACAAAAAACGTATTATGTTATAAATCTTTTTACTACATTCATTGTAAAGAATAAAATTTAAACAAATACTTACTTATTTACTTCATTTTCCACTAAATACGCATCGTTGAATGATGTTTTTAGTAAAATTAGATAAAATGTACAGAAAATGGCTTATGACTAAAAACTGGTTATATATTGGGCAAAATAACTTACAAAGAATTCAGCTCAAAACAGCTAAAGATTACCAAGACATTGTTAACAATCTCAACAGATTACTGATTCTATATATCTTCATAAACTTCAAGGATATCTAAAATTAAAAACAATTTTTCACAATGAACTCTTTTCGTTCGTCAACTTATAAGCAAAAAAAAATATAATTACGGGTGGTAGATCAGCATCAATTAAAGAGATACGAAAAGATTTTACGTAGAAAAAACATCCATTTAGGAAAATTTACATATTCCACATCGGCGGCAAGATAAAATTTCAGCAATTTTTAAACAAATTAAACGATAAGCCACCAATTCCCGGATGATCGTTAGTACAGACTTGTCGCCAATTAGAGCAATTGTTCCCTGTTACAAGCGGATCAGTTTTAGTCCGTATTCGTTACATCTGAACTGAAGTAGGATTGTTATCAGCAAATTAGAACAATAGCAGTCTTGGCCAATTAATCACATTGATTAATCCACGTTTGAAGCCACGATGGTATCGCCGCGCCGGGGCTGATGTGGCATCTCCTTTGTTGCAGCCAACAACGCACGGGGCACAATTACAATAAGGCAAAAGGCGTAAAGAGATTCCAAGCGATAACATTTAGTATTCATCGAGTTGTGCTCTCCTGGCGTTACATACTTCCATCGGCGTTGAGCCGCCATTAAAATAAACAAGTTCCATAAAGGGGCTTTCGCTCGTCATCCGACCAAAGATCGTTCATTACCATATTTATCGACATCGGGACGCTTTAAACTTGTGTAAAAAGTTTGGCACCGTGATCCAGGCAATCTAGTAAATTCCTGTTAATGTACACGGAAAGCTCCGCTGCAGAAGTTTCCGATGGCTCAATCTACAGTTTGACGCCGCCTTATAATATGTTCTGGAAAAGTTTTAAACGTGCGAGTACAGCTAATATGTTTCGCCATATGTTGTGCTCATCTTAGAGGGTGGAAACTTCCAACCGTGTTGCCAGCTCCGGTTTGCTGTCTCATATTTCTACGGCTTATCCCAGGCGTCGACCTGCTGTATCTGCCGCTTGCCTCTTGATTACTGGCCAGGGATCGCCACATGTCGCTGCAAACTTCTTAGATAAAGTCGAAACACAATCACGGAACCAATAAAGAACTTTTGTATTTGATAAATCAATCCAGGAATCCAGTTAGAGGAGCACAATGCCGACAGTTGTGCCCAGATTTCGTTAACTGCTTTAAGCCATCCACTCAGCCCTCCTTGAAATTCAATTCCGCCTGAATTTACACAATACCCCGCTTGTTTTTCCCGAGTCAATCTTCCGTATACATTATCCCCGCTTGTCCGGCCTGATTGCGCCTAGGTCAGCGGTATAAACAATTGTAAAAAATGTGCACGTAAGCAGTATCGTAACATAATAATAATAATAATACTTATTTGTCCAATAGATCATTGTCGAATAATTAGTAGAGGAGCTAGCTAGACACATTTATATCAGCTAGAGACTACCAATTGCTCTTTAAAGTATAGCAGACAATGAAAATGACATAAGAAATTTTCTTATGAGTGGAAATTTCACTAAATAATTCAGGAAACTGGAAATGTCTTCGATAGTTGGTGCAAGTATTTCTAACAAGGTAGTACTTTTTTATCGGTTAGTTCCCACTTTTGAACACAAAAATACGATTGGGATTGGTGGAGGTCCTGAAGCAGACATTTTGAACTTCCAAGGTGTCTATTGATTGCGTGATTTTATACGACACACATATCTATTCGATTTCTTCAGTAGTTTAAAAACTTTTAAACCAGAGACAGAGAAATTCCAA
This sequence comes from Stenurella melanura, assembly GCA_963583905.1. NCBI lineage: Eukaryota > Metazoa > Arthropoda > Insecta > Coleoptera > Cerambycidae > Stenurella > Stenurella melanura. The sequence goes on from OY757311.1 coordinate 1,918,284, forward strand.
GTAATAATTCCACAAGACAGATTTGAATGAAAATTCGCCAAATTAGTTACAAACAACAAGGTCCCAAAAACATATTATAACAATTCGCGATACGAAGACCAACATCAAGAGGGTGTTTCCTGCGGTAGCTGAAGGTGAAGCTGATAATCCATTGGAAGTGTACCAGACATATGTTCGACTAAGATCAGCGAATGTCAAACATGATTAATTTTTTATTTCCTATCTAGCCGCACCATTTTAGCATTTTACCTCGAAAAAAAAGGTACAGGGTCAATTGACTTGATTTCATTTTTTGTCCAATAATTGGCCAATATTAATGGCCAATTTAAATAATTTAATTGAAATTTTTCTTATCATACTAACCCAGGATTTAGCTATTTTATCTCAGAAAATTATATGAGAGAACAGAAGGTCCTACCCCCTTCCTAAGACCTAAAAAAGTACCAATGGTTTTCTCGCTGTTATTTCATGTATCACGAAGTTTCAAGTATTAGTTAATACAATTCACTGTTGATCATTTTGTACGAAAGCCATATCAGTGTATATTAAATAGATCATATTTCTCAAAGAAAGCTATGATTTTACTTAAAACATATTTTTCAGAAACTGTATTTAAAATTGCCATTAGTCTATAATTATTTGTCATCGGTATTCCTGAATTTGAATATAGGTATGTACTATCTTCGCGATTTTTAAGTTGTAAGGGAAAACTCGGCCTATTTTCGCCGCCAAGGCCAACCACTGACGTCAGGAGATGAAAAAATAAGGATTATCACTTGTCTAACTGCTTTACATTACCCCCAAAGGAAAGTATATCCACTACGCAATCCTCGCCTAAAATTACACATCTTGTGCGTATTCGCTGATATTCAACCCTTTGGAAGGTGGAGTGAGATTACTGCATTTGAGAGAGTCACCTGTCCAAGTATTGACCACAATAAGCGTTGCTTAATTTTTCACATCGAAATACGAATGTAGTTACGCATCTACTACCGGCCCCATCATTTAAGTTAGTGGTTTAGTTATAAATTCTTTGCATTTATTTAACTTTGAACTGATTTCATTTATTCCAATAGAATTATAATTGAGTAAAAGTCAAATACTTCAGGTCCAGTTCTAGGCACAAAACATATGCGGGTTATTATTAAATTGTGTGGGTCACTTACTAAACTGAATGTTTTCTAGTAATTTAGTAAGGACTTCGTTAAAATGAGAATTAAGAGTATTACCTAGTTCGACTGGATCCTAAATTATTTTATCGTCAAATTTTAATTTGAAATTATTCACTCCACGCGCTTTGGATTCATTATTGGCATTTGTCAAAATGCTATTACAGTTTTCTTAGCTTTTCGAATAAGTCGTCTAATGAATACATTCATAATTCTTATAATACAAGATTATCAGGTCAGTGTCAACATAAATACCGGACGTTTGCTCGTTTCCGAGAATCCGCTTTAGAAGTTCGTGCAATGCGACACTCGATATAATGATGCGTCCTTAAAATTAAAGTCAAGAAATTACCTCGGGTCGGTTTGTATTTTGCAGAGTAACGATTTTTAACTAGATTTCGCTTCGTGGAAATGTGCAATATCTACAGTAAAGCTGATGCAATAAGTCCATTTGCTTGAAAGTCGTGCATTTCAGAAAGTGCATTCAAAAGTTCGTTAAGTATTCTCGACTTGTGCACATTTCTGCATCGAATCATTGGCCAATTTGATACGTGGACGAAATTTTTAATCTCTTCTGTTACGGCTTCGACGTTTCCTCGAGCATTACATGTCCTTATCCAAACGTAAAAAGAAGAATGCCGTCGTCCAATAAGGTAAATAAAGAGAATTTCTAAGATACGTTGCCGGAATATGTCTCTAGACAGGGAGGATTGGGCTCCGGCATATTAAGATTGAGAACATATTATTCGGGTATTTCTAAGGCTGAAAAAACTTTAATAAAACTTATTATTCTTCGATTAATAGTGTTCATTTTCTTTTTAAACCTTTATATAATTCAGAAAATAGTTAATTTTCAATATCCTCTTGCTCTGGTAATTTTTAGGGTCGTCGTGTCTTTCTACATTCGTTTTTATTCAGCCCAGTGAATCCAAACTTTAAAATATCATTGAGTAATTATCAACCAATTTTTAAGTTAAACGTAAGAACCAGTACCTAATTAATGCTATTTTGAACAGTAGTAGCTGGTAATTAAGTCTGTCTCTTTGGAGAAATCAGTATATCTGTTTGACTGGATCCATCTAGGAACTCTTATCTAATAAGCTGAAATTTTGAATTGTAGGTTTTGGACAATTCTGAACAACTTTCATTAATAAAGTGTTTCGATAAAAAATGCCTAATATGATTTTTTTATTTTTTCCATATATTTTGGTACCACAGGTGGCTTTGGATTTGTAAGACGCCAATTTTTTTTTGGTCATAAGTATATCCTAAATTGTTCTGTCTTTTGGTAAAATTTGGTTCAAGTTGGACAAAAAAAAAAGTTATAAAGGTGCCCCGCTTTTTTTTAAATCACTGTATGAAATTTGCACTTATTTTCTATTTTTTTTTTTTTTTGGTCAAGCATAACTTAAATATTTAAATAATAAGTAATTTGACTAAATCCTAGCACATTTACGAGGCTGCAAATTAAGATTATGTAATTTACTGGTGTCACAAACATTTGCAACTCGATTTTAAGATGTCTGTGCCAGATGAAAATATCGTGAAAAGAATGTTCCGGGGTAAAGAAAGTTATGCAAAATTACAAGCGGGTTTGTGAACCTCTTCTGTTGCATAAACAATCATTTACATCACTTTCGCATTTTTTTTCACAAAATATATCATAATAATGTTAATAAACAACTATTTGCAATGTTCCGGTTATTGTAGCAAGGTGCAAACTTATGTCTGTCTAACAATTATAAAATTTTCGTCAAGGATTCCATAAATTTCGTTTATTTTTAAGTTTTTTGTTAATGGACCAATAATCCGGGAGGCGAAAAAGGGTGCAAAAACCGGATTTATTATTGTTTTACCTCCTCTAATATTATTTCAAAAATCAACAACAACTTTTACAATTTCTCATACCTTTTTTGCTATAATGACCAGCCTATTTTACAGTACTTTACACGTGAATAAAACGAAAAATTTATATATTACAAACATTTTTCTAAAAATAAAAAAAGAAGCATAAGTACCGGAGAAAAGCACTTACCGAGTTTATTTCAATTAAAATTAAATCGAGTTTTTATTTACACCAGACTATCAGTATATAATCTGGTAAATACGTAACATCATGTCAAGTCATTTTTTTAACAAAATACGCTAATAAAATATTCACGTGTGACTGGCGTAACAGCATAAATGCATTCGCTGCTCGACGTTCAAATTGAACTCATCAGAGAATAGTGTGTATTGGATGACACATGAAGCGGAAGCTGTCTCACTCGACCAACATTAATTTATGCCACAAATGCAACTTCAATATTATCGAATAATAGGAGAGTCGATAAATAATTAATTGATAATACATATATAATAAAAAACCGTTAAACAGCAACCCAACGTTTTCAGCCTTTTTGATGTTTGTTTCATAACTCGTACAAGCACACACACACTTCAAACGGAGTTTCTAACCCAGAAAACTGATTAATAAAAAATTTCATCCTGCACTGTTTTATGCTTTTACTTTCTGCTCGCTTTAATAAAAAATATGTATAAGGGTTAACTGGTTACCATAATTAGTAAAAGTGCCTTTGGAAAACGCTTTTGCTAACTATGTCAGGTTCAGATTTATATTTACGTATTAATGACTAGCCAGCTTGAGCACTATTATTTATTTTCTTTATTTAGTTATTTAGGATGAGAAGTAAAACAAAATACAAGCAAATTTAACCCAACTTTCACATATGGTAAGCATTTGGCAATTCCTATTCCCATTAAAATGAACTAAAAAAACAAATATAAGAATTGTCTATAATTATAAAGGCCAACGTAGTTGTCTGAACAAGAAAACTTCTCACATTAATGGGAAAAATTCAAAAACTGAAAAACTCAATTTGGGGAAGCAGTCACGGGGACTCAAGGACAGAAATTAACATTGCAAAAAGGGCCCTTTTCTCGAGTCAGCAATGTACGTATAGTACGTAACATGAATTAGGTTTGTAAAGTTCAAGTCTATGAATTTCGTACTGCAAAAAGTCATGTAGAATAATTATGGTGTTCATTGGGGGTACATTTAGTTGGATTCATTTTTACCAACTTTAAAATTTCTAATATTTATAGGCAAGTTAGAGCCAAAATTTCTTGGTCAATGAATGTTCTTTTACACGGTTCTTTGAAGTGTAGACTAAATATGCAACTCATCGCTCTTTTGCAACATAAGGATCCTGACATAGGATGTAGAATTGCTCCAAGAAATAATCCCGTAGATATGTGATTCCATGTTAGAGTAATAAAATGTTTTTACTGTTGAAACACTGGTCATTTGGCGACATTTTTTAGGATGATACAATTGCTGGCACATTTAATAAAAGCAAAATCTATATGTATCTCTTTATAGATATAAAAATGTATCTTGTAATAAAAAATGATGATTTTAAACTGACTGGCAGTTTGAATAATGTTTGTTTTTAAGGCTCAACCACCCAAGTCATTCAAGCGGATGATTAATAATGATGACCAAATAATAATTAATAAAGCCACAGATTTCCGTTGAATCGATACACTATTTCCCTAGCGTCAAGTTATCATAAAACGACAATCAACGTTATGTGATGCCAAACTATGAACTTCGTGAAGCTGAAACTCATTAAAAATCCAACATTATAGGATTACAGAAAAAGTCGTCTTTCTTTTCTTTCCGACCCCCCCTTTTTTCTAAAACTCCCTTTTGCTTAGGCGACTTATTTAACCTAATGAACTGCTATTATAATCTTTCACTTAAACTCCCCTTTTGCCTCATAAAAATAAATTGAATACAGTTTGTTTTATTCGGGCCAGGCAAATTTCCCAACTTTCTGAGAAGTTTAAATAAAAAGGTGTCGATCTGATTGTCCTCACAAGAGAAGCGGCTGAGTGTATTATAATAACTGGATTATGTTTTTGCCGCGAGCCGCAGTTTGTTTGAACGTAGTATTCCTGGGAAAACGTCGGGATGACGTCTTATCGTCCTTTGTGTTTTTCTTTTTCAGGCAATTTTAAATTTATGAACTTCACCTCGACTGTGTGTTTCAGTGCTGGATTTAAGTTTGTAAGGGAAATGTGATTTATAAGTTTGACATCTTATTATTCTCGATCTAGTTGACAAAAGAGACACTTTAGAATTCACCGATTACCTTGCCGGAAGTACTTATTCAATAACTTTGCCAAACGAAAAACATGTACGACAGCTACTGGATATATTTGAATACATTTCGCGATTGTTGATGCGTCGCGAAATCTGTAAAAGTGCCAAAGCCCTCGGTTCGCTTTCAACTTGAAACAAAAGCGATTCTGTTTCAATGTAATGTTATAATAATGAGGTCGACTTGTTACACAAACACCAGTTCGGTAAAAGTAGCTACATATAAGGAAATGGACAACTAGAACTTCTAAATTGCATGTAGGTAATTCAAGGTTATAATTTGAAGACTGATCCATATTTTATAATGCAAAACTTTAGTTTTAATGAACAGAAAATGGTACAAAAAAATGTCGAAACTACGTGGAACTTGATATTAAAACGTGTTATACAATTGTTGCACATTCTATGGGATACTCTTCGCAGTTTTGTAAATAATATTAGTTTTAGACGTTTTTTGTTTAATTACAAAACATAAAAACAATTGTACTATTAGTAACTATTTTTTTTATTGATCTATTTTGTTAAAAAACAATAGGGTTCTTCCTCTAGCTAACACTAACTTATTACTGTCTTATTATTACTTATTATTACTTATCGTGCTTACAAAAAACGCGACGGACGGACGGATGGATTTTTTAAAAATTGTTCAGAATTCGATCACAAACACAGTGATATGAATTTTGTTTTCTACGAGCAATATTACCGGTTTTATAAATGTGCCGATCGAATGCAATATACTCTTTGTTTTGTATTTGCGAAGAGTGTATATAACAAGAAGATTGGCAATATATACAGGGTGTCCCGAATTACATAGGCCAAACTTCACTAAGTAATACAACTTTTAAAAATAAGAAAAAGAGTTCCTATAAACATAGGTCGAGAAGTGATTAGTTTTCGAGATACAGGGTGTTCAAGTAATTCTACTAAAAATATTTTTTTATGAACTTCTCGAAACGTCTGAAGATAAACAAATGATAAATTTACACAGAAATTTAACTTTTTATGATTTTTAAGAAAAAATGACAACTATGTACGAAAATCATTCAGGAGCAGGTGAGCGGCCTAGGTATAATTTCGCCCCAACTTTATTGGGGCTTTTTAAATTAATTTATGAGCAGAACTTAAACATTTGAAGTTTTCTACGCAAAAAAGCATGTTGTGCTTTTTCTCTAAAATTATCAGTTTTTGAATAAATGTTATCTGAACTTTATTAATTAGTAATCATTATTACCAGCATTCCTGGTATGCAGGAGTGTGCCGTGATTGTAAAGTTTGTAACATATAAAAAATCATCTAGCATGCAATGCCAGAATGACACAGTTGTTTTTTGATTTTCTGTAGCTCATTGTTCTGTAGTTTTATTATTTCCTTTTGGAAAAAGTGTTCTATGATTATAAGTGTTCTCTAAAGTAAAAAATGGTCATCTTTAGTAATGTGGAGTACGCGGATATTCATTTTATTTATGGATAATGTAATGGAAACGCGAATGTCACGGTACGCGAATATCGCAAAAGATTTCCTAATAGAAGGAAACCATCTAAAGAAAAATTTTGGCCAGTTTTTTATTGTTTCCTAAAAATAAAATAAAAAAACCCAAACATCTTGAAAATTTAGCTAAAAAAAAATTGTTTTTTGAGTTTAATACATCATATAACTATTGTTTCTAATCATTTAATAGTTAAAAAATTGTATTAAAAAAATCGGCAGTTACTGGAAGAGGCTGGAACCTCCCCACCCGGTTGAAATTAGTGATGGGCTGCTAAACAGCAGTCTGCTACTTTTTAACTGTAATTTGATTCGTAGTAGTTGCAAATACTCCGAGCTCTGATAGTCAATTCAAATCAGCCGTCATGACATGCATTTAAATCAAATAGCAATAGAATTATTTATATTTCATTTAAAAGTTTATAATGAAAAAAGAAAAAACCACACTGTGTTGGGACCAAACCGTCGACTTCTTGATTTGTAAGTCGACACTTTAGCCCACTCGACCACGGAAACCTTCCGACATAGTTTTACATATGTTGATAGTATAGAGACACTGAATTCTGTTTGTTCTCTATACATAATTTGTATAAAAAAATGTAGGTATATAAAAAAAGGTGCAAGTGTGATATACCGTTGAAATAGGAATTTTAACTGCTTTCCAATGGTTAGATTACAAATTGTAAGTAATCATAAAATAAACAAGTTGTGCCAAAATGGCACTAACCGTAATCCGATTTCAACCAAAACCTTTTCAGATCTTCTAGAGCACTAAAGAAATCCTCATGAAAAGTTTCATCCAAATCCGTCCAGTAGTTGCGCCGCTATCGTGCTAACACACATACACACACACAGACATTTTTCAAAAACCACCTTTTTGGATTCCTGGGACCTCAAAACGTAAAGATTTGATGTTATCTCAATTTCCGATTTTGGACCAATTTTAGTAACCTGCCACAATTTTATTGTGGGGAGGTTAATATCATAAAAAAATTGAATATGCAGAATTTTTGGATTTTTTTTGGCTAACTCTAACATGTTGTTAAGTTTGTAAATGTAAATATTTTTATTCCTAACCTCTTCTGCACTGAAGTATTACCTTAAACTAAAAGATAATGCATTTATAACTTATATTATAGTCAGTTATTTTTTATGGGCCTGCGAATAGTTAGATGCACAAAAAAACAAGAGATAACTTGTTATTTTTATATACTAATAAATATCAATAGCCCTCAAAAATGGCAACACAAGACAGTATTTTATATCCCATATAAACCCCTATTTAATTTTTCTTCCTAGCTTGTTTGGTTTTCGGGCAATTTAATTTTCTCGCACAAAAAAATTCAAATAAACGAAAATTCGCGCGCATTAAAAATACAAATTTTACAATTTTCGTCAATATCGAATTTCTCGAAAACCATGGCATATACAAGAAAATTATAACAGGACTTTTTTTAGGCAATTAGTTTTCTTTTTTATGATGAGCATTTTTTTTATATCTTCAACGGTTAACGAGTTACCAGTAAAATAAGATTTTTTTCACCGAAGGGTTTTTTTTTGGGGGGGGGGGAGTTCGCGGGCATGTCCAGAACTGATTTTTGTAGTTTTGTGATGTTTAGTCCTCGCACTAACAGTTACGGAAGGAAAATCTCAGATAACATTTTTGCGAGCTTCTGGTGTATTTTTTACTTTGCCGACTGGAATATATTCAAAATTAAAGAGAATTTGAAAATACGTGACCTGAGCCAAGGCTTGTCCAATACTAACTAGATCTTGGGTTATAGGCAATTGACGAATGTGCTGAAAAAGTTTTTTTGTCGGTGGTTTCAAGCGTTAAACCCATGATTTCTCCAGGAAGGAAGGATGATAAGGACCTGAAATTTTTGGTGGATGTAGGGAAAGTGTAAAGCTTCATTCCGGTCAAGGTGGGAAGTTGGTGGGGTAATTAGAGAAGGAGGGAGAGAGTGAGACGGTAAAAATTAACTTCGCCCAAAATCTCGACAAATTGATGGGTCTTTGCTCATTGTATGTATAATCTAATGAACTTCCGTAGGTGAAAATGATTTTTGATTTTTGGAAAAAATTGCGAAGATACACCTGAAAAACAATTTTGCATTTTTTTCAAATCGCGGTTTTTGCACTAGAAAAGGATTATATTCAACTAATTTTTGTTGCACATCGAGGGACCTTTTTTTCCTCTTTAATTTGAAAGAAACATCATGGCAATAGGATGTGGAGGGGGAACAAAAACAAAAAAGGGTTATCGACTTCGAACTAGACTCTCTATTCACCCTGTGTTAAAAGGGCGATGAAATCAAAGAATATTTTCGGGCTGAACGGCGAGGTTATACAGGGTGTACCTTAACGAAGTGTTAATATTTCAGGGTGTGATGTCTTGGATCATTTTATGAAGAAAAGTTCACATGAACATATGTCTGCAACGGCGTAAATTTTTTGCTATAGGGTGTTGATTTTTTTCTTTTTTAATCGTTATTTTTTAATATCTCGGAGTGTACTTTAGATATTATTTTCAATTTTGGTTTGTGTTAATAGGATATAGAACCACATATTTTAGTTGGAAATGTTATTTTATACCTCCACCAGGGGCGTTCCTGCAAACATACCTTCTGATATTTTTTACCAGAAAAGTGGTACGCCACTGACATTTTTCCATGTGGATATTTTTCCCGACTAGCCTGATCAATTCTACATGACAACGGTCTCTTGCATTTTTCTCGTCAGACGCACAGTTCTTGATTAAAACAATTGTATTCAAACTGAAACTAATAGAATTTAAACCATCTAAATTGAAACTAATTGAATTTGAATAATTTGAATTTAAAGAATATCAGAAACTAACAAATCTTTAAGAGTTGACATCAAGTTTGACATTAATTAACTTGGTAAAAATGTATATAATAAACGAAAATTGTAGTAAGAAATGCACGGCTCTCTAGATCTACAAAAATATACGTAGAACAAAATTCCAATTTACCTCTATTCCTAAAGCAGGCGTATGTATGTATATCTGTGACTTGGTTAGTTTATTAGAACAAATTTTCAATTCAAAGTCTGCGCTATTCATGAAGTGTAGTACATAGTATAACTAAATTTGTATACTTACAGAAGGAGCATCACGTATCCGAGGAAGTAAACTTACCTGAAAAAATAGAAAACAAAATTAATACTCACGTCAACCATTATAAAATTCTTTAATTTCAAACTCCTACACGAACTAGAAACGGATCGCGCAACAATTCAGTCTCGAGAAATATCTGCGATATGCTATAAGAGAAACACGAGTTTGTATGAGGACGTGAGAAGTGCAGATATAAAAACGAAACCAACATATCAAAGCGAGTTTATTTTGAAACCGGCATTTCCTACACACACCGGATTTATGTCACATATAATTCAATGAGTGCAAAATGTTACTTCTTATGTGGTAGTTTATTTTCAGGTTTTCATAATGCGGAAAATGGTTTATTAGAAACTCCATCGAGATACGACGGGTGTCAACTTATAGAATGGATTTAAAGTAACAATATTTATTTGTTTATTATACTTATAGCTAAGGGAGACTTTTAAAAATAGCTCCATAGTTCACACCAGTCGTAAACATTTCTGTAACGTAATTGCAAATATGTTTTATGTTAAAGAGTTGCCGTTTGACAACATCGATTTAACTTTTGTTGATTATCAAGGAAGCAAATGTCATTTTTAAGTTTGTATTTCGACCTGTCAAATTAAATTTCTTCATTTCACATTTATCAGCACGGTAGCTCAGCCGGCTAAAGCGTGTTAGGGTCAGACCGTCTTTCTTGTACAGGGTTCAATCCGCAGCTCCAACACTGGTAATGTCAGTAGGTAATGGCTGTTGTCTCAGTTTTTTCAAATGTATAAGTCCTTTCCGGGCATCCTAGACTTTGGATTTGGAGGTTGTCTACTGTGTGTGGTGTGTTATGTTATACCAATAATGCTGTATACAAACTGTAAAAGAACTCCATTATTTATTGATAAAAATGGCGATCATAATTATACTCTCACTAATGGGGTAATTTTTCAAGTTTGGGCAACATTAAAAAGAACAGTGAAAATTACAAAAAGTTAAGGAATCTTTTTTTTTGCAAAAGGTGTAGTCTACTTTAACATGCAGATCCATCTAAATTAATGAGTTCTGGAATTAATTTAAAAATAGTCATAAATTTCCAATTTTCCAATTTTCAAATATGAAAACAGTTTTAAAAGTACTTCACTATTACACTAAGCCAAGTTGACGAATGGCTTTATAACAACGAAGGGAACACACCTGAGATAGACTTATAAGCCAAGCCATTTATAAACAAATTATTTGTATATATTATGAAAAGTACCAGGACAAGAACTGTACCCTGTGGTACGCCAATTAATGGCGATTCTATGCTTCTTTCATTACTTGTTATAACAAATTGTTGTTTATTACTTGGCTAACCTACCCCTTAAAGCTAATCTTAAAAGAAAAGGGCAGAGCACTATCTGCTTACAACAAAAATAAGACGCAAGAAAACTGGGAAGCTTATAAAAATATTCGTAATTTCGCCTTAGCATCGGTACGGAGAGAAAAAGCCGCGTATTTAAGTTCGTTACAAAATCAAACTTCTAATCGCGAGTTTTGGAAACGGCTACAACAACTAAATATTCGATTTAAACGTGATAACATCATACCTCCTAATTTACAGAATGCTGCAGATATTAACGACTTCTTTCTTAGCGTATTCTGCAAGAACGATAACTGCAATAGGACGATAAACTTCTATGGTAACACCAAATTTAAAGATAATTTACAGTTCACCTTCACACTTGTTACTACCGATACCGTTTATAATGCTATCAAGAGTATAAAGTCGAACACTGCCGGAAAAGATAAAATAACTCTAAACATGTTAAAATTATGCATTCCAATAATCATAAAGCATATCACTCATATTATTAACTGCTGTCTTGAAAAGGGGTAACTTTCCTACAGAGTGGAAAGATGCAATTATCTGTCCAATACCAAAAACAGCAAATCCTACAACCGTGGAGGATCTGAGGCCTATCAGCTTGTTGCCAATTCTTTCCAAAATACTAGAAAGAATAGTTCACGACCAGATTACCGAATATCTTTTACTGCATAACTTATACCCATTACATCAATCGGGATTTCGTAAAGCACATAGCACCACTACTGCTTTGTTGAACCTTAGTGATAATATCATCAGTGCACTAGACGAACGTATGGCAGCTATTCTTGTATCCCTAGACTACTCCAAGGCATTTGACACCATTGATCACACGCTTCTTTGTGCAAAGCTAAATTATTATGGTTTCGACGCGATATCCCTGCGGTTTTTCAATTCTTATTTGAGCGAACGTCGCCAATGCGTATCAGTCGCAGGAAATATATCTGATTTTAAAATTATCTCGTCAGGTGTTCCTCAAGGGTCTATTCTTGGTCCTCTTTTGTTTCTTGTATATACAGCAGATATATTTAATGTAGTAACTAGTTCGCATGTGCAAGCATATGCTGACGATACCCAACTTCTTCACTGTTTTGAGCCATCTAATGCAGCTATTGCCACTAATTTGATCAACCAAGATTTAGACAACATCTATCAATATTCGCATCAACATAACCTTAAAATTAACCCTACCAAATCAGTTGTTATTCTATTCTGCTCAGAACATACTCGAGATCACTTAAAGGCTTCTATTCAACTAAATATTAATCAAGAAAATTTGTCATTTTCTACTCATGCCAAAAATCTTGGGATAATAATAGACGAAAAATTACGTTTTATGCAGCTCATAAAAATTCTTTTACAAAAATTTTACTCCCGGCTAAAAGTACTGTATGCAAACAGGCATATCTTGAACTTTAAACAACGTAAAAAACTTTGTGAAACTTTAGTCATGCCTGTATTCAATTATTGCAATTTTATGTATTTTTACTGCCTGGATCAAGCTACAAAAAATCGACTACAAGTTTTGCAAAACTGTTGTTGTCGTTTTATTTACAACTTAAGAAAATTTGATCATCTTTCAAGCAAATATGTTGAGTTGCGTTGGTTAAAAATGGAACAACTCGTTAAATTCCACTATGCAGTTTTCTTATTTTCTTTAATAAAGTTACTTAAGAGACAAGTTAATTTTCAGATCGTCAGTACATACTGTAAACATCAGACATCGATCGGTACGTGCTAACAGTGCCACAACATCGTACAGCCCTCTTCCAACGTAGCTTTTCTTACACATCCGCAGCCTTATATAACTCTATTGATCCCATATACAAAAATCTATCGACAGTTAATATCTTCCGTAAAAAAATCAAAGCCTGGTTCATTAATTCCAACAAAAACTAGAATATATTCTTGGGCACCATTTTGCACTGTGTTTATGATCGATTTTTTATTTAGTTATTTTGAGTAATTAATTTTTTAGTATTTCTATAAATATATTTTATAAAGTCTATACCGTCCGCCTATTACATTGGACTATTGTAATATTGTATTGTATCTTTGTATTTTAATGTTTTATTTTTAACTTAATTAGTTAGGTAAGTGATTTATAAGGTTAAGTGTAAGAATAGCCACATGGCTAAACTTCGCCTTGTAATTTGCTATTTGTAATGTACTTGTAAATGTACATCTACACCTTTTGAATAAAGCCGTTTATTATTATTATTATTATTATATTTTACTAAAACAGGCACGGACACACCATACATTTTTTAAAAATTTTACATCATTGATAGTACGAAATGCTTTTGGTACGCTCAGACAGATGTCAACTGTCGGCATGCCTTTATTTATATATACATTTCCCTGGTCCGGATTTAAACTGATTCTTTGAAATTATGGTATTTTTCACAATCTATATTTCATGATGATTGATCGTATGCCATCTGCTCCAGGAAAACATTATTACCTTAGCTCTTATTGTAATTGGTGATTTTTATTTAAGCACCGGCTTTAAAAGGTTGAATGAAGAACTCGTTTAATTGTAATGTTAACTGCATGAATAGGTTATTGTATACTCTTTGTAATATTTAAGTCAACATTAAAAATATATATTTTTTTTGAACTCTCTGATATCTTGATATCTTTGATAACGAAAAGTCTACTAAAGTGATACTTAAATCTTTAGAAAATTTTGTATATATACATTATATATTTGGCTTTTAAAGAATTAATAAGCACATCCAGAAAAAATATGTCTCGTAAAAGAGGCACAACCATCGATCGGAGAACGAGCAATTTTAGATTTTCTAAATTCCATTTTGTAACGAACTAAATTCACAAAACACTATAAACGTTTCAATCGATTTATTTTGTCTAAGCCGCCTACGCCGTTGCGACCCTTATGCCGTTACTTACAGTCTGTGCCTCTGCTCTTACAAACTTCTCAGGAAGTTCTTATTGTCATTCGTTACCTAATGAGTAACGTTTCAAGCAAGGAAATCGTATCTGCTCGATAAAAAACTGCGCCGATGTTCAGATACCTGTTAATTATAATATAAATACAACTCGTGGAGCGTAAAGGAAAGTTATGAAAAGGAAAACATGGATGAATGCTTAATAAAACCACCCCAAATGAAGCGAGAGCCAAATAGTAATATCATATAACAAAAGCTGGTAAATTAAGGCTGTCTGGCATTAAACATTGAATTGAAAGACTGAAACGCACTCAAGCCACCGACGCCAGGATCGTCGAGGAGCACTCTAGCAGTGACTCTGCATTTCCAATAGCCCCAAACCAGTCCTCGTTGTGATGTCGCTTATCTGCTGATGAATTGTGAATGTGTTTCGGATAAAACGACGAAACATGTCTAGCCCAATCTCCGTCTGAAAATCCTCTTTGCGAACAGAACATTTGCTCTCGGATGTAAAAAGGTCGCACGGTCGACGGTGCACTTTAAAATTTACTAATTTTTATCGTGTGCAAAACAAGTGAATAAATGTAAAGGAATCGTTGGAAACTAAAGCGTTTTGTATAAACCTAATCGAACAGTTCTGTAATTGTTTTTTTCTCAAATCTTTTGTGCTGTGTATGTTAAATACACAACTTTAGGAAGAGGTCTATGTTATATTAAAAATGTCACAAGTGTACACAAAAAATGTGATTTTAATACTAGACAGCTAAAGACCTATCTTTACTATACCTCACAAATAATTGAAATAATTCTTAACAATAGATTGCTAGAATATTTAGAAAAACATAACTTATTAGCTCATGTCCAATTCGGCTGTAGACAGAAGAGGTCCACTATTGACGCAATCTGCGAAATGTATGGCAGATTTAGAGGAGTATAAACAATGCACTGCAAAATTTGACGGCATGTCTAAGGCATTTGATACGGACTTTCAACTGCCACGGCGCCACTGGCTGTGGATGTCCGGTTGGCTCCAGATCAGATGTTAGTCTCATGCTATGTATTTGATATTTATAATCAACTTGATGATGACGATACGGTTAACCATTGCACTAATGCAAAAGTTTGAATACTATGGAATTCGAGGAAAAGACTTAAATTTATCTCGCGGACCGTCAACAGTGTATTAAGTTTAACGGCGGAATATTAAAACTCAAAATGTTGTTTATGGAGTGCCATGTGGGCTTATTCTAGGTCCTGTAGCGTTCCTAATGAAAATTAACAATTTGTCGTAGAATAACGAAGTAAATAACGACAAATAAAGAACCTATTCAACATTATTAAGACAGGTTACCTGGTAAGAATCGGCAGCAAATGCTACGCCACATGAAGCACTCGACGACAATCGCGTGTAACAGCTTTTTCTTCACATTAACACAATAAATAATAAAAAAAAGTTTGGTTTACTTTTCTGTCAATGAATAGTTCTAAACTAATTAAATAGATAATATTCTTGAAGCTTCATTTGACGTATCTCTAACTAAGTTACCAGACAACCTGTTCCTTTACTCATCTTGGAACCTATTAAACTCCTCGGAGGGTATTTGGATAATCCATTAAATTTTAAATTCTATATTCAAAGTTTGTCAAAACGGTTACAGACTTGACTTGTATAAATCCTGATTCATCGTGTCATCTGATCAAAACTTTTGTATTAAAAACTAACATTTGAAAAATAATGACTCAAGCTGAATATGATGAATGCCCATTGCAACTCCTTTTCAAAAAGTCTCTACATATTAACCCTGCAATCTTGTTATAATATAATATATGACGGGAAACTATTCTTTGAAATATTTGTTATCTCTTCACGTATTTGAACTCCAATTAAATCAAATAGGACATTTAAAAAAATCAATTAAATGACCGCTCGGCTAACAGTGTGACACGAGTTTAGAATGAACGAAAATTAAAGAAATTTCTCAAGTCGAATTTAGTATCTCGCACGCAAAGTTCATGCATCGAATCTCAAGGGACCAGACTAGTACACGGCCAGACAAATAACTCGAATAAAATCCGCACTGGAGCGTCTTTTGGGGCACCAATTAAACGGCACCAAGGCAAGTAATAAGTAAACGACTACCTGGAGCAATGCAGCACGCCGCGCAAGCATTCAAGCGGCTCGATAAGAAGTTTGGAGAAAAACTGAGGCTATGATAATTGAACACGTTAATTAGGATCCTTAATGTTCTCTTTTAATGAGTTCTGTTATTTGCTTGCAAAAAGCCAGTTTGCATTAGCTGACTTCTAGTTTCCCCCATCTTAAAAGAGTAAAAAGCGGGGTCGTGCAGGAATGTGAAAAAGTTTTTGTTGCAACCTGTGTTCAGACGATGTTTAACTACGTTAAGCTTTATTGTTTAGTCGGGGCTTTAGATGGTCAAAATGCGATATTGTTGGCCATTTCAGTTGTCTAACGAAAGTGGACTTTACATAATTTTGTACGGCAAATCTTGCCACGTTTGTTATTTTACCCAACAAAGTGCCAAATCATATAATTTTAGGACTATTTTTTATTATATTGTCAATTATTAAACATACGTCGTTGCAACTTCAAAAATTCTTAAGGTATTGATTTGATTTGCTTCCTAGATGCTAACTCAATATTTGGGTATGTAACAGTATCAATAAAATTGTCAAAATCTAAGGATTCCTGAAACATTTTAAGTCAAAACATTGAAAAAACATTAAAAAACAATGAGTTATGATAGTTTAAAAAACCGCTGCCTAAGGAAGCACTACTTCCACATCTAAATTTTCCATCCAAGTCTCTTTAAAGGAATAGATCTTGACTATATTTGCACTCTATTATTTTGAAATATATTATAAAAAATATGAGACTTTGGTTTCTAGAACCATGCGTCCATGCCAACTGCTCTGATTCTCTAACATTTTGTCCATTTAATCGACTTTTTATCTTTTACAATAACGGAGATAGCAATATATGCAGTCTCAATTTGGGACGTACTATAATACTATTTTTTGTCCACCTTTTGTCAGCACAGGTTATTAATTCTAGATTTTTCTTCGTCTAGAATTAGATAGATCGATAAAATAGATAATATTTATTGGTGCTAAAACAAGAAATGTTATACACAAGTCAAATACATTGATAAAACAAATTGTCAAAATAAAATGTATACATTCAATAAATTATCTATTGATATTAAAAGCACATTAAAATACATTAATCTCAAGATAAATTTCAATTTTCAATAATTACTGACACATCACAGTCTAAAAATTCATTGATGGTGTAAAAAGCTTGGTTTAGTAAAAATATTTTAATAAGTCGTTTAATATCTTTGACCGGTAGTACTCTGATCCAGAGAGGCAATTTATTAAAAAAATTTAGGTCCATAGTAACCGAGGCCATTCCTGCTAGATCTTAATTTTAAGTAGTTGAGTCTTATGTCATCTCCATTTCGGTAATTGTGATTATGTACAGATTTCTGGGATGTGTACTCTTCCAGCTTATTTTTAATATATAACAGACATACATAAATAAACTAGGGAAAGTTAGTATTTGCAGATTAATAAATTCTTGTTTAACATCTGCCCGGTATTCCAGATTTCTTATAATACGGATCACTTTCCACTGCAGTGCGAAAATTCTACAAGTAGAAGGAGAATGGCCCCAGCTTATCAGACCATAGGACATCTGGGACACTATAAGACTATAATAAGCAGTCTTTAAAACCTGAAGAGGAATCAATTTTTTGAGGATCTAATTAAAAATGTTTTTTAACAATTTATTTGACAGTTGTTCAATATGTTGACACCAACTGAGCTTTGGGTCTAAGATAACCCCTAAAAATTTGACATTACCCGGATTCTCATAGTCTTCAATTGCTCTGTGATAGAATAGTACATTGGTAGTCTTATTTTTATTTAGACTTAACTTATTTGCTATGAACCATTCATTGGCGGCGACCTGTGAGTCGGTCATGTATTCCCTAACAGTACTTAAGCACTTGTGACGGGTTATTAATGTGGTGTCATCCGCAAACATTATAAGCTCAGCATTTGGAACACCCATTTTAAGATCGTTTACGTATATCAAGAAGAGAGTAGGACCCAGCACCGACCCTTGAGGGACACCATGTTTGACATATTGTGGTTTAGAATAGTTACTCTACACAGAAGTGTACCGTTTTCTACTGGTAAGGTAAGGGGATACTAGATTACAGCTAAGATCGTTAAATTTATAGTACCCAAGTTTGTCAACAAGCACATGGTGAGACACACAGTCAAAGGCTTTCTGCAAGTCACAAAAGGTTACTCCGGCGTATTCCCCGTGTTCCTGTATTTCAATTAAGAGAACTATAGCATCGTTTGTGGATTTGTTAGATCTAAAACCAAATTGATTAGGACAAAAAAAGTACATTATTTTCAAAATGTTTAGTAATTTGAATTTTTAGAGCTGTTTCCAATATTTTAGATATGATTGAAGTTAATGAAATAGGTCTAAAATTACTCAGTTACTGGACCACCTTTATGTATGGGTTGTTAAGTGACACTCATCAACTATATTTAAGCGCTTTCCAACATTTTAAAATTTAATAGGTACTTTTATCGTTACTCTGTGCAATTTGTAAAATCGTCCATAATTTTCTGGTCGATAAAACTTATGATATTTTATACAATTATTTGCTCGCCACTTTTTCACATCTAATCTAAGATAAATAGATAAAAGAATTAAGTGTTATCACTGTAAATAGAGGGCCGTGAAGCGTGAAATATATATAGAGTCGAGCGATGTACTTGAGACCCTCTCGCAGAAATAAATGAAGTGGGAGCTCGTTTGGATAAGAGAAAGATGTAAATTGGCAGCTGATAAAAATAAAGAAGAGAGACGGCACGGCACGGCCGGATAAGGCTTTGCGTTTGTAGATTTCGCTGTAGACACCCCGTCAAATTTGCAGTAATACGCTACATAGAGGATCCCATAAACGAGATAAGGACGTCAAATATTGAAAATATCGAACGACACAAGGAGAGGCGACAGCCAGAACGTAAAACACACGAAATTGCCAGGTTGTTTTGCTCGAGAGCGCGCCATATACAACATAGACTGTTCTAGATAAAACTACAATATACACCGGGCAGAAATGAATAATAGAAAAGATTGTATTGCAGACGATGAGGGAAACACAATAAGGGATGTGCAAAATAAAATATTTATATATTCCCCGCGTACCAATTGCGTCTCGTGCGACTCTAAATCAAATATTAAACGGCCGAGAAATGCATCCGAGCTTGTAAAAATAAATGGCACGTTCTCGTATAAACATTTTTGCGAAGGTGAGTTTCGTGAATAAGCCTTAAATGTATTTATTAGTTGGGGTGAAGATGGTCGAAAAGCACTCATTGAAGAAATCCCTTAACAATTTTTGAAAATATCCTAGGATATGTTTTAAATTAAGCTTGGCTTAAACAAGCAAGTTGGTACCATTTACATACATTTGTCCAACGCATTCGATGGCGTAGATCATGCATTCTATTACAAAAAAATGAGTAAATTTGGATTACTAGTGTCATAATTCGAATTATTCTATTCACATCTTGAAAATAGGCGTCAGCATGTGGAATGCAGTGGTTTTAGGTCATTTGATGTAGTGCCACTTCCCGCGTTCCTCAAGGATCTGCACTAGGCCCACTTATATTTGTTGCTTCCATAAATGACATTGTAATTGAGCTTAATACCGAGGATCTTTTGAATGCCGATACTGTGAACATATATTGTGTAATAGGAAGTGAACGAGATTGCGAAAAACTTCAAAATAATCTAATTATGGCGAATAATGATATCTAATCACTTGTTTCTAACATATTATCTACATGTAATATATTCACTTTCTCTCAAACTGTGTAACGCTATCGAGTATAATTCTAATATTAACGGTGAAATATTGCAGATGCCAGATTCAGTAAAGGATCTTGGAATTATCTTTAACAACTGACTGAATTTTATAAACATATTTAATTTCATCATAGCATCAACGTTAAAAACACTAGGTTTTGAAATAAAAAATTGCAAAGGGTTTAACAATACTGATACTATGAAGTATTTGTACTATTAATTTGTAGGATCAAAATTGGTATACTCCTAGCTAATCTGATACCCTGGATGGCGTGTTATGTTATCCATCCGATAACTCGGTGTTCGCAATATGTTATGTAAGAAAAAACCCACATATCTGACAAACGGACAATATACTCAATTTCCTTATAAATGATTGATTGTCCTCCAATTTTGGACCAACCGCATTTTCATATACCTCTTCTAAGTCGGAATTGTTAAACATTTTAACTTCTCGAAATAACTTATTAAAATTTTACCTCCTACATTTCGTGTAAGAAATATAATCTACTGCAAGATGAACTTGATATATTCAACCTTAGTATCGATTCAATTAAACAGCTTGATTTATAATTACAAGTTTTTGTACTATTCTAATGAAGTTTTATTATATTATAATGTTTTATGTTCCTGCACCGTAATTGAATACCCGTTGGATGATTGCTATCTAAATAAATGAATAAGTTAGTAAATACCATATTAAATATTCAGTAACACTAATAATTGTATGAACCGTATGGAACGGCAGCGGATATGTATTCGATATTTCGCGACACATCAAAGGGAATTAATAGGCAATAAAAGTCATCCGTTGCTACAATTATCCCGAGGCAAGAGTAGGTCCATATATTAGTTTGTATAATTATAATCCGACGGAGTTAATCTGTCTATCCCGGGCGCGCACAAGAGTGCATAGAACTCGAGGGTGGGATCAGCGTCATTATGAATCGGTTAAATACCTTTGTTGTCGCTACGAATAAAATGCTAATATTTACGCCACACACAAGAAAAATGGCAATAATTAAAAAAAAAGAAATGCAATTATACACTCTTAGTTTTATATTTGCATAGAGTATAATAACTACTTAATTGGACATAATTCCCCTAAACAGGAGAGCTTTGAAAATGTACAGTACCAGTACCCGGTAATTTTGTTTAAAACTTTTTTGTGATATTCTCATCTGTGAACGAGACAGACCTAAGATACTAAACGCGGCCGCCATTTTTCCAAGATGGCGGCCGGACATCAGCACGTAAGAATGTTGGTTTTTTGTTATTACTGGACGCTAATACTATGAATATGCAAAGTCTACTGTTTAGGAAAGTTATTTCCAGGTAAAACCCTAACATGATTAGACTAACACGGGAAGACGTTAAAAGAGTTTTCCGTTTGAATGTCGTAAGTAGTATTATTCTCTTTGAAGTTGCGTCGAAATGGGAAACTATTATTATAAGTTTGAGCGTTATCATCCTCTGCAGTGTGCAATATAATGCGCCCTATAAAAGCAGTTTTAAACAGTATTAAAGTTCGGGAGGAGATCAATGGAAAATGTGGATTGTGAAGATCTTTGCCAATAAATCTCGGTCCGTTACGCAACAAAGAACCTCGCTCGGGTGGAGGCCGGCAAATAGGCGAACCGATACTAGAGGAAAGTGTATAATTGGCCGATTAATCATCTAAGATCCAGACACGTATCGCGTCGTATAATTACGACACCACTACATTATAATTACGGGACGTACCGCCACCTTGGAAGCGTCGCCGTCGTTCTCTGAGACATCGTGTCCCGGATCCTTACTCAAAGCCCTTAATGCTCCCGCCAAAGTTTTATGCTCACTATAAAGAACTCAAATTTAAGAGGGGATTTCAGTATGTTGACGATATATCACATCCTTTAGGCAGCGTTCTCCGCTGCTACAAATTTCCTTAAAATTATGTTCACCAATCTTCTCTGGAAATCTCGGAAATGTGGTCGTGCATTTTTATGAAAATTAATAGCAAATATGGCAATAATTTTAGTTTTGCGAGTTTCTACTTTACTCATTTTAATTATTAATTTTATCATTTTACTTTATCCCACCTAAGTTGTGTATAAATTAATAATTTTGGCTATTAACATTTATTACCATTTATTTGCGATTATTTCTATCATTAAATCAAACACTTAACCGTTTTCTTGTTTACCTCTTTATAATAATTCCGTTAATCTAGCATTTAATACTATAAAAGTTTTAGGATTTCTATACGCAACACTCTAAGACCTGTTGGTAGTAAATGTTTTTGTGTCCCTGGAAAAAAGTTTCGAAAATTCTTCCCCAATACAGAAAACACATTCAATACAACTTACGGAAATTGATTAATGTTCCACGATAGTTTCTTAATTTACGGCAGATAAACAGACCACCAGACGTACGAACTAACGCAGATTCGAATCACTGGGAAAATGGTCTGTATGAAGTGTATGGAGATAAATATACAGTTTCATGTCATTAAAAAAAACTGGTGGTAGGGAACGACAAGACAACAAAAAAAACCTTATATAACATGTGGTCTAAAGCTCATAGTTTTGGAGAGAAAAAATAAACAAAAATTTCGCAATTTTCAATAAATTTTTTTGAGAACTGCTGGAATATTGAGGTAGGTTTAGATCTAGACCTGATCTGAAGAAAACTATACTCTAACTCTCCCTTATGCAATATTTTAGTTACTAACGGTGTTTCGTTATGTACACACGTCCAACCCGCCGTTCGCTGTTTTTGTTATTTTTGAATTTCGCGTCATTGTGTATTTATAGTTCAGATTTATTTTATTAACTTACCGTTCAAGTTGTCAAATTCTTGATTACGTACAGACACAACTTACTTGTTCGTTCTTTCTGTATTCCTTTTTGGCTTTTGTACCAAGTTTTTATTTTATTTTTCTTTATTGACAACATTAGTTGATAGTTTAGTGTTGAACGAAGTGCGTATGTACTTAATTCGACGTACCGAACTGTGTATTGATACAGATGCAGAGATTTTGAATCATTTAGGTAGGTAGTAAGCTTTTAACCCAGGACACTCATTTATGTTACAAATGTTAATAAACCACATTTAAATTTTCTAAATTATAAACAATCCAATATTTTGTTCCAAATTAAAAAACACACATGTAAAGAAATGCTCTGTTTAAACCTCTATAGCCATTATTTGCTTGCAATTATGCACGAAGAGAGAACGAATTATTTACCTCTTTATACTTGCCGCATTTCAGTTGAGGCGGTCCATCAAATGGGGTCGATGATCCTTTGACACCGCGCGTGCCGGCGAGCACTTTTTTATGACAATGTAAAAGTTGTATAATTGGGAAGTACAAGCCCATCGACCAAGAAAAGCAGTGGTTCTCAATAGTTGTCTACCATAATATTAAATATGTTAACTTAGATCAGTTTTTTTCAAAGTGCTCCTAGAGGAAAAAGTCATAAAGGTTTTTTGTTAGTCTAGTCGGTCCCCATTACCAGTTTTTTTTTAATGACATTAAACTCATTACACCCTGTATAACGCTTAAGATCCTGCACCGAAGAGAAATTATGATTACCTTTATTTTTTTTAGGTATGAGACAGTAACATTGAAGAACATTATACTAAAAATGTTTATATACAAATATTGCGAAAAACGAGCTATGATAGTATCAGAATGAGTGTATATTACTTACAATACTACTGACAATAATTTGCGTAAGTATATACAGGGTGTTTTGGAGGCAAAAGCAAATATTATCTGACACATTTTTAGGTAGTTGTATTATTACCAATACTATAAAATTTACGATTTTTTAAAAACATATATTTTTCTGAAAACCTACAACTCCATCTTGTACGTATGAAACAAACGTCGGTCGTATGTTTTTATTAAATTTCCGCCATTTGTACGTCCACCGATAGCAAATATTTATCGAAGTAAAAATATTTTTTTATCTGTCTTTATAAATAGATATCGAAACAATTAGATAAAATTATGGCGTGTTAATTATATCGCAAATGACTTTCAGCTTTTTAAATATTACCAAAATAATGCACACTAAAAATCACCTAATCACCTTAATTTTCAAATTGAAATTTGGCTGACTGCAATCAATTAACATGATGGACGATTTTATCTATTAATCTTTGGTCATAAAACGGAATAATAAAAATTGTACATGAAATCTAATTATATCCTTCAGCTAATTCCACATTACCCAGCTCCGTTTTGAATACTATATAAAAAATAGAGCTATGTCGTAATATAAAAAAAAGTTGCCAATTAATTTAAAAAAATCGTACTTGTAATAAAATCAAGATATTAAATTTTACCATTTTGAAGCGCGTACAATTACAAAATTTTAGGGAAAGCCGATGAAAACAAGCGAATAAACCGCTCTTCAAAAAGCTGGGCTGATGTCATATCAAGGAGCTAATGGAAAGAAGCTTTGGCGAGACTGTGCGCAGAACAGACAACCGAGACAGATGTCGGAATGCCGAAATACAGTAAATGGAGGCCAACTAGAATATTTTATGGATCACATCAGGCAAAAAGTTGTTAATAAGAAGTACGAAATTTAGTAGAAGACAAACATATTTTTCTAATGGAAACATGTGGCTGATATTTTCATATCTAACTGAATATTGCAAATAGCAACTCATAAAATTACATAAATTGCTTGAATGATACAACACAAATAAGTTTTAAACTTTCGAAGTTGAGACTAGGGAGTATAAATGGCTAGACAATAGTCAATAGGCGATACAAAAGCAGCGCTAAACTAGCTCGCAGACTGTTTCTATCTGATAGCAGTTTCTCAGTATATCATCCACCGCCCTTGTACTGTCACTGGTCCCTATTTATTAACTCCGCCACGTTGGCGCCCATTTTTCATTCTCTTCATTTTTATAATACTTCGTCTAACTTTTATAATCTTTGAATGTATCGTCCTAAAAGTATACAAATAGCAAAGGCAATTTGTCTTGCAGGCGTAATTCGATACACATTGTCCTTATATAATAATAACTCGATATTTCTAACTGGATGGCCTAAAATTGAATCATGATTCTTTCATCGCTTATCCAACCTCTCTTAAAATTATCCTTTCTATCCGACATTCTTTAAGTTTTGAATGGAGTAGATTCATTGTAACGGTGAAAGATAATGCGA
The DNA here is from genome assembly GCA_963583905.1 of Stenurella melanura. Classification (NCBI taxonomy): domain Eukaryota; kingdom Metazoa; phylum Arthropoda; class Insecta; order Coleoptera; family Cerambycidae; genus Stenurella; species Stenurella melanura. The sequence continues at coordinate 1,943,586 of OY757311.1, forward strand.
AAATAGTGCATTTTTTTGACCTCCTAAACCAGGTTCCATTTTTAAATGAATTCAACCAATGCAGCTACAAATAACTGCAAAGATGCCAGCTTGCCTTTTAGATACCGCACTCAAGTTTGTATCTGACGAGGAAGTAACATGTTCCTATGATTTTTGTTCATATGTTGGCATTGTTTTAATACGATAATAATTTCTATCGATAGGACATTTCGTTACTCCTACAATTATTTCGATTTATATTTATTTGCTATTCATCTGAAAGGGGATAGGTATTACTTTTTGGCATTACGGACATTGCTCTTATCAAGAAAAGTGAAATGTCAAGTAAATATTTATGCAACAAAAGCAATTGGAATGAAAATTTCCAGTAAATATTCTCAACAATAAATATGAAAAGGGCAAAGCCAGGATGCCTCATTAATTTCCGTGATTCGATTTGAATTCCTTCGAGATCATCCTTCACGTGGGGGCAAAATTAGAGAATTCCGGAAGTGAAATGTATTATCTAATATAATCTAAGGATATTGTCTTTTGGGGAACATTTAATTGTAAGATTCCGGAAGGAGGCCGCGTTTCCGGCGATGTTGCACAAAGATAATGAGTTTATAGTAATTAAATCGTACATCATCATAAATACAACGTTTAAAGTAAAATGAACCGAGGAGCGGGCAAGGACACGGGGGCAGGTCCTTTTTATCTCCAGAAACATCGGTAACAAATTGCGTTAAAAGCCAAGGAAGGTATCGGGTTGAATTATCCTTGGTACAATGTGTCCCTATCACATAAACAATGCCCCCTGTCGGCAGCACAATCAGGCCAATCTCATTACCATAGATTTGCATCGCATCCAATATGGTTGCTGTCGACTACTACCGATTCACAATTCATGCAAGTTTAAATGGGACAACGCCAGCTCACTCGTCTGTCATATTCTTGAGTTTATCGACGATCGACTCCCTCGAAGATGATAGTCTAATGCGTTTAGATGTTTGTTTCGAAAATTCTGAGATTCATCTTTAGGGTGTTACAAAATATATTCGAAACAGACGGGAAACAGTAGCATTGAATTTGCCTCCCTTTTCAGTAATGCCCTATTTACGCATTAGAAGTAAGCAAATAACTATAAAAACTTTTTTTTTAAATCAGTTTCTATAATTGCCTGTTTAGTTGCAATGAACAAATATGGCATGTGGCATATCGTTGAAAAGGTGGTAAAATACCGTATTTAATGAAATTATTTGGCAGTTAAAATAAGCTTTATAGTAGGGATTTGAGCTCTGGATCTCATGCGTGAACTTTAAAACGATGGATTTGTTCTGAATACGCGACGGATATTGAAAGACCGAAATTAGTATTTTCACCACATCGTAAATTGCAAGGACGAAATCGTAAATTCAAGCTGACATGATTGAAACAAAAATGGCGTTTTTCTGATATACCTCGAATTTGAAACGTCTATAATTGCTCTGTGTTCCGTGCGAGTTGCTTACAGTACGTTTGTGTTTACAATAAGTAATATTCCACTTACATGGCAGGTGGTGTGCTTCTTAGGTTTTTAAGTTCATAATCAGTGACCTTGAAAACCTCTAAGTGTAACAATTTTATGTATTTTTTTTGTATCTCGTGGTAAAAAGTAAGAGCTTTTTATATTGGGTTATAAGAGGTCCGAGGGAATATTCTGTGCACCCTGTATATGGTTTTTAAGCAATCAGTTTTAATTTTCGTTTCCGTTTTCCAATTGGGCCGCTTTCCAGTTCCGGGTATGTTTCTATTTCATTACCTATATTTAATACCTTTTCTATGTTACTTTTAAATTTTTCTCTGTTGTGTAATAACTGAAAATTAATAAACAAACAAATACAATTAATAGATTAGACTAGACTAATAAATTAAATAAATATAGCTTAACTTTTTGGTTGCTGGTCTATCCTCTAATTTCTTTACTTACACTTCACTTCGCATGTATATCTCTGCAGGGTAATTTAAGTGTTTATACAATGATGCACTTTATACCTGCACGTCTTTGCTTCCTTTATCTTATGTTGCCAGATGTTTGTACACTTTGTCGAGTTGTTTTTATACGCTTTAGTGATACTAACAATCAAATATCAGCCATATGAATTAGCCAAATTTATGCTATTATATATATCAACTAATGCAAGATTGTCCACACTTTAATTCAACCCATTTCCGCATGTTTTCACCGTTCTTACCTCTCAGAAAATATTAATTTGTACACTTTTTACGCACCTTTCTCATTTAAATGCACTGACTAAGAGCGATGCATTCAACATCGGCCCATCAACCCCGATTATATTCTTCAAACCACACTAAATGAGACCAAACATTCGTTAAATATTCATAAATTTTAGTTGGCGAACATACCAAAACAAGAAAATCGCAAAGACGTAAAACGCAGTACAAGTTTATGTATTTTAGGACATAAATAAGGGAGAAACGTAATGCTTTGTTGTACTTTTATGCAACCAACCGCACGAGTTCGTGCAAGAGGTTGTATAATTAGTAGTCAGTGTTCCCGAGAGGGACATTACAAACAAATTTACCCCTGCAAACTGGCATACATTTTATTAACTGTTTATACACTGCTCAAAGTTGGAGGGGGATATTTTTTTTGGTCATGTACGGTTAGACCATAAAATGGTGTCAAGACAATTATAAATATTCTGTCTCAATAAGTCGATATGATTTTATTATACTATAGACCAAGCAAATAAAGATTTTGACGTATATAAATTGGTAGCCAGAATGTTCTTGCAGAAGGACTTTGGGAGAGGTAATGAGAGAGCCTTCTCTTATTTCTTGAGTAAAAAAATTTCATTTGCATTTGTTTATAAGCGAAAATAAAGTCTTTTTTACGGTTATAAATCACAGCCATGCTTTACAAATCTTCTAACGAAATGCCAGTAATCGAAAATATAACCTCCTAGTCAGCGTCCCCATGGACACAGCATTCTTTTATGTAACTATATCTTTTTTCATTATTTCGACCGATATTAATTAACTATTATTTTCTACAATTCTGTTAATAAACATCGTACTTATAATTCACAAGTTCCGTTTTTTATAGCATAACATTCCTTAGCTTTAATGGCTTGCGATATTTAACTGTAGATGCTTTGTTTTGTGTACATCGATAAATAAATATTTTATAAACATATATAATAAATATCCAAAGATAATATTTGAAAATTTTATAAACAATATTTAGAATGCAAACTATATAAAACGCTTCAAAAAGAAATTTGTTACTATACTAGGAGGGGGGCTGGTACGTTCTGTTACTTCGTGTTACGGTCAAGGAGTGGAGGGGATCCAGGTAGGTCAAAAATTGCGATACGTAATATGTGAACGACCCCTTATCTGGTCTGAATGAAAGGTCAAAACCTCTGACACTAAGCTAATATGTTTATTAATATTTCTAATTAATAAGGCAAACATTATTACCGCTATATTTGGATCAAGGGCCGGGTATTTAGCCTTGACTCTCGTCGGCGGCAAAAAACAATGTAGCCAACGATAGAGCACTAAAACAAAAGCAGTTTAATGAACCGGAGAGTGTATCAAACCGAGTTAGAGCTGTTGCCGAGCAAATTAAATCACGGAGGTCGCGTGTCCGAAGGCCATTCGTCACAGGAGAGCTGCACTAAAAGTGTTTAATGCCATTTGGAACGGCATTAGTTGACCTAGTTCCGAGATGGACACCGTATTTTCGTAATGAATGTGAAGTGTCAACAAGACAGACCGCGGCAAAGGTGGAGTTTAGAAATCCTGTAATTTTCATCTAAATACAAAAGCAAATATTTTGAACGATGTAATAGTCTACTTTTAGTCCAAGTAATAGGTGGGATTTACCCTGCAAAAGGTCAGGGAAAGTTTATATTTGGCATAGTTCTTAAGCTTGACGTACTACTCTGAGTTTTCGATCTCATGGCGCTGCCGCTCGCGCCACCATATCAGAATTATGGAATACCTTATTCTTGCATGTATGCAATGGCTGCGATACCACATCCGCAATTTTCAATCAAGGAAAAATTAAGTTAAGACACTTTCCGCTTTCATTAATTCGCGAGAACTATGACAAAAAGTAAATATAATTTAGCAGCATTACCAATCTAGTCCATCTAAGAGATCAAAAAGACCGAGACAGTGGACTTCCGCGTTGTGGATCAGGCTTACTGAGAAAATCACATAAGAGAAAGCGCCCTTTACTCTATCTACCTTCATGGTAGTGTGGAAATGAATAAAAGAACAGTCCTTTTGAAATCGGACTCCCCCTCTGTCCAAAGATCGAAGCAACTTAAAGAGATATATGTGGACTCAAAGACTCTAGTTTTAGCTCAATCAACCTGACACGGCCTATTGTTAAATTTACCAAAATTCATACTCAGAAACAAAAAATACGGTTGTATAGGAAAAAAAGACAGATTTGTGATTCGATGGACTCGATCTGTTGAAAAAAAAACACTTTTTCGTAAATGAAAAAAAAAACTATGACTCTAATCGATGAGATAAATGAGAAAGTTGTAGGTGTTAAAAAAATTTGTTATTTTTTGAAGTACCAATTGCGATAACACTCTTCAAGATATATCGAAAATACCGTCAAAAATCGGCTTTTCTTGTTTTCGCGTATCTTTTTCAAATTTACATTTAAATACTTACAATCGACCATAAGTATAGCTCACGTCAAGCCGAAAGTGTACGTTTTTGAAAAATTTTAAAATATCTTTTATTTTTCGAGATATACCGATTTTTCGAAAAAAAAAAACGTTCTCGGAAATCGGATAGATTTGCTCCACGGAGGGTTCTACATTAACAATCTTGGGCTCATTTTCTTTATAAAGAGTTGTGCTATCGTGCTGTGAAAGAATTGTAACGGTTTTATTAATTTTAAGGGTAAATAAATGGTTTTAAAACAATAGCATTTTTTTAGGTTAAGTTTTTAAAAATTATTTTGTCAATGTATGGACTCCAGGAAGTGGTAGGACAATTTTTCTTTGTAAATTGGTTTACAAATGTCAGTGATTGATTCCCGTAAAAGAAATTGATAAACGGAATATATTTCAATTTTACTGAATTTTGGCGCTAATTTTGGAATTTTGAACTTTTGTGATTGTGAAAAAAATTCCAATTTTCAAAAATCACTTGAAAAATTATAAACAGATTCACACACATTCTCTGATGAAAACTAAAACTTTTAAGTCTTTGACTTGCGGTGGGGGCCTTCAAAAAATTCGTTCGGGAGTATTTTTTTGTTTTGCTTTTTGAAGATAAAGAGTGTAAATTAAAAACATATATCATTTAACATTCTCCTTTCACTTTTAATGATTTCTCTTTGTCGGAGGTATCTTAGATGATCCAAAAAGATCCTTGTTACAAAATTTGTACAAAAGGGCACTTAGCATTAGAATGAATGATATACCTACATATATGAAATGTAGGTAAGGAATTTTATGCTCTACAATTTAATAAAAAACTATTTTTCATGTAACTCGCACCGAAATCGAGATATTCGCGATAAATTAATTTTTTGGGTCATTTTCCACTGGCGGTGCGGCACGAGCGGTGACGCCTCAAAATAAAAGACTCAGTATTAATTAGTATGTCAAACTTAAGAACTATGCCACGTATAAATTTTCCTTGACCTTTTGCAAGGTAAGGCCCTTTTTTATGTCTCCATTTATTGAGATTATTTAGGGAGAAAAGTAATTAGCCTGGCTTTATTTTTTTCCTTGTACACGTGTCGCAAACAATGCCAGAAAATCTCCTTAATTATATTTTCACGTTATTTCGCAATTTGTTAAAGCATCATTATTTGAAATGAAATGTGAATAAATAGGTCTCGAATTGGAGACACGTCTTACGAAGAATTTCTACAAAAATAAATTAATATTTTACGAATTCATTTTAATGTTTTCCTTATTAATATTGCATTAATATTAGAAGGAATTATTTGTAATTTCTCGCACACATGTAACCAGCGTTAAAAAGCTTAAAGCGTATGTAAATGAATGTTTGAGAAACAAAATGAGAAAACGTAGTTTTGGCGTCTTTAGTCTTTAGACTCGAACAGATGAGAATGAAGGAACTTATAATCTATAAGTAATAACATGTAAATAACGAGGAGGAAATAATCTCACACCCTTGTGGTATGTATATGCAATATATTTTATTGGAGTTTCCAACACTCACCAAATTAAAAATACATTAGTTGATAACGCGCGGTCGTATGTTTCTCCTAAAGTTATAAAAAATAAAATACATGAAAGGTACATTCTGTCATTTAAACAAATTACGATTTTGCATGTTCTCTACTACTAACGACAATCATGAACCTTTGTGCTCATTCTTTCAAAAACCAACTTATCATATCCAATGGGTTAACATGTCGCATCTAAGCAAAGCCCAGATATTTTCTTTGATCGTGCCTTAAAAGCTTTTGCCAGCCGTATTTTAATAATAAAGCGACATGTGCCTGGAAAGACTATATAAAAATTATTACCATAATATACTAAATGTAAACAATCCGCTATAATAAAATGTACACAAAGTGAAATATTGTCGCCTCATATCTCCGACGAATGGTATTGTAAGGAGTACTTATAATGATCCAAAATGCCCTCATTATATGAACAGGAACACAATTCTCAGTGTATTTATAGCCCCATAAAAAATTCCCAATAATTTTATCGCCCATCTCTAGAATTAATCTGGCGTGTTTATTTTCGTGAGCAAAGAAGGGTAGAAATACAAATAAAACACAATCACGTCATATAAATCCCCGACGTTGTGTAGAAACGTGGCTCCCCCACATTTCGCTTTTCCGTTGAAATTTTGAATACATAATCATTTTCTTAATTCAATATTTTTCTTATCGTTGTAGGAAACATGTCTGAAAACCTTACTAATGGTTTCTGTTTCTCAAATTATTTATTTATTTTATACACTGCCCTACAGATTATTATATGCAAGAAGTTATGAACATTGAGGATATTAACTCAGAAACGTAGGGCAATGACGATCATACAGAAATGATGAAAGATACTCATGCACAATCTTTTTTATTAGGCATTTTTCTTGTACAGTATCAGTTTTACGTACAAACAGCTACAAAACTATTTTATGGTAAATTTTGTAAGCTAATGTTTTTATTGTCATTTTATTTTATTCATACACCAACTAACAGAACAAGACAATTGATAAGATTGGAATAACAAATACATTGTAGTAAAACATATTCTCTATGGATTTGGCAAACAGGAGAAAAAGTTATTTATGAGAAATAAAAGAAAAACTGCCTATAAAAAAAAATTCAAATCTTTGCATTCAGAAATAGACAAATTCATTTTAGAATTTTTTTTATTGCTAGCATAACCACAATGCAGCTTTTATCGATAAAATGCAAGGAATTAATATACTGATAGACAGTTTTAAAGCTACTAATGTTACAGCAGATCTGCCAAACAAGAGCTTAGATAGCAAGAATGTAAAATTTAATAGTTCTATTACTGACGTATTGCAGAAGTCACGCCCAATGCGTATAGTAAAGCTAATTGTTCTATTTACGTTGGAAATTAACGTGTCTATGTGATTGCCAAACTTAGTTTTTTGTCAAATTTACACCGAAGTCTTTAAATAAGGATTGTCGAAATAAAGGCTCGTTACACAGAGAGCAGTAAAATATCGTTGATAAATATATTAAACAAGAGTAGTCTAAGAGCAGACCCCTGAGGTACACCGGAACAAGTTACGTAAAATCGGTATACATACTTGAATTAATTATATGCGACGTTTACTGTTTTTTCTCTCTGTTAAATATGATTTTAGGAAGTGTATAAGATTCTTTGAAACACCAATGTTAGACAGTTTTTGTTAGCGTTATGATTAAGCCTATCGATTCCTTTTGTGGAATCAAAATATATTACAACTGTTTGAGCTTACGTGCCAACGGATTCAGATTGTTGCAACTTATTGCCATTCTGTTGAGTGCAAGGAGTGTTTTTGACATGCGGACATAAGCAATTATGCACCAGAATTTCAAAAGCTTGATCTAGCAAAAATTTTTTAAGAACCATATTTAACAAAAATTTTAACAAAATGTCAAAGATCATTATATGCACCACTTCGAATGATACAATCATTCGAAGTGGTGCCTATAATGATATTTGACATTTTGTTACAATTTTTGTTAAATATGTTTCTTAAAAAATTTTTGCTGGGTATAAATCGAAATCTAATTAGTTTGGACTAAAAGTATAAACATATTCGACAGCAAATGTAAGTAGCCCGCAGTAAAAGAAAGGGACCGTAAGACAGATGTGGTCGCATTACCGGTGAAAGCTTAAACCTACCGGAAGGAAACCATGCAAGTAACGCCAGACAAAGACAAAGCAATCCCTCAACTGGTTCCTATGTATGTTTGACGGATTGCCCTCGGTTTTGATTAGTAAAGTTAACTTGTAGACTGCGGCGCGGTTTGCGTGACCATCCCTAGCACGCAACTCGGGCTTATGGGCCTTCGTGTATCTCTGGCGAACGCGCCCATAATATCGATAAAACGTCCTGACCCACTTTTCACACCTTATAGTCGGGAATCTGGACCCTAAAATGTCGAACGAACGATTCGAGGATATAATTTTGAAAAAATAAGTATATTATCTGGAGAGATCTTGCGCCTCTAAATATAGAGGGCGTGGTTCTTCCTGCGATTGCTAAAAACAGTAAAACAATTTGTCCCGAAAGTTTACACTTACACATTTTTTTGACGGCTGTTAGTCTGATATAAGAAATTTCCCACCTACTGAGAATGCTTTTTTGCCAGCATATTTTGAGAGCTGCGTATCATATAATTCTCTGGAAAAGTCCAACTGCGATACACCCAGGAAATCCCAATCCGATTGATTTTGGTTGGGACTTGGGAAAAGAATAATATGCTTCGGCGCAGTACAAAATTAACAATATTTTTTAACAACTAAGATATGCTGATGATCTTTAAACTAAAAACTGCTTCATTACTTTCTGTAAATTTGATGTCATAGTTAGCATCTTTATATGCGATAGTTTTTAAAATGCCTCCATGCGGAAACTTACACTTCACTTTTCGGGTACGCTTTAAACAATTTTTGAACCATTTGTTAACAACAACTTTGAGAACAATTTAGCAGCATCTTACTCTAGAAAGAATAGGCTGTCCATTGGTATGAAATTGTTTTTAAAACTGTTAAAAAATAACCCCGCAAATGCGGTGGAAACATCAAATTATTTAATTTTCAGTAACAGTAAAATTTTGGAAAAAAAAATATTTTTTACAATCTGGCACTCTTTAAATTTAGATGCACAAGGTCATTTTAGATGACGAATCTATTTAATCAAAACTGTACCTTTGAGTGCAAGCTTGGCTATAGTCGAATATGTGACCCATCATTCCTGACTATTATTCTTGCTCGTACGGGGATGGCGATCATTCATGGACAGTAAAATTTTTAGTTTGAATGATGTAGGTCGACGTTGGCCGCAAGGGATTATACGGAATCGAAGTTAAAAGACTGCAAAATTCCCTCCAAAAACTCGCGTTTAATGTTTTTTCCGGTTGGCTGCTGAAAATCTGGTAAATCGAGCAAGCGGGATAAAACATAAGCTTTATTGCGTACTTTGTGGAACGATTTCATTTGAAATCAATCATTAAATGTGCATAGCGTCAATAAAATTGCAGAATTATAGTTAATAACAAACAGAAAAATGTAAATGTTTACACATTTGCATATTATGATCCATTTTCTACGGGTTTTGCCCCAAAAGTAAGTCATTAACCAAGCAAATTTTGCGCACACAAGTAATATTTTATACATATGCATAATAGGATAAAAAAATTGCAGGAATAGCGCTCTACTTTTGCCCTAAAAATCGCAAAATAATGGGGCAATTTATGCAACTCATGTTGTTCTTAAATGCATCTTAGTAAGTTTAAGAAATATCGGTTTTATGTGACAAAATGAGAGATGAAGAAATTTTACGGAGAAAAGTTCTATGTATTTTTTTTGTAGGCTTGCGAGAAAATAAGACATCGTGTCATGGTTGACGGCCAAAAAAGTTTTGAGAACGGAAGTAGATTCTCTTCCGAAACGTTAACTACCTATAGCTTTGATTTTCAGTTTTTAGTTCATAACATTGTTCTAGTTTATATATTTTTAGGTGTGAGACTTTTTGAAATAGCCAAGTACTCAAGAACCAACCTCTGTCTGATCCGTTTGGCGCAGAGGTTTTTTCATTAAAATTTTTAAATATTTTTCAGTGGCAAAATACCCAATAAAAAGTAAGAAAATAAGACATCGTGCTTAAAAAAACCGTGACGAACGGCCGGACATACAGACGGTTATTCAAAATTCGATCGCCAACACATGATTTTTTTCTCTATGAGCGATATTACCGGTCTTAGAATAATGCCGACCGAATGCAATATACTCTTCGTTTCATATTTGCGAAATCAAAAAATGGTGGCACTGCAAAATTCAGTTGTTTAATTAAATTATAATTGTCTAAACAATTTGAAAAATATTAGAATATCAAAATAAACTGGAATCTGACTAATTAAAAATAATGTTGTAAAAGGTATAAGTAATAATAAAGTAATAAGTAATAAAAAAAAACATCAAAAACACGCGTTACTCTACTTTTGCCCTTATGAGGTCACTTTGGGGTCCTATGAAACAGACTTATGAGGGTTTGATTAAAAAGATGGTTATTAAATCGTATTCTCTGGATCATTTTGAAGAGAAGACGTGTGCGATTTTTATTTCACAACATTTTGACGAGTCTATCCCAAATTTACGAAAAAATATCTTTTACCCATTTACCCATAAGAACTACATGGGTAAATTCACTACTTTTTGAGGGAAGGGATGGAGTTAAGTTAACCACTCAAAATTGTTTGTTACTTTTTTCTTATGTACAACACAATGAGTAGGTGGGTCCCACCACTCTAGTACACACATTTAAAATACCAAAGATATCATTAAGTCGCCGTGGGTCTCATATGTGGGTGCATTGGGTCGCAAGGGTCAACTTGGCTTAGATATGAATCACAATTAAGAACGCATTTGAGTGCATTAGAGTTAATAAACGGTTTACATTCTAGGCGAAGTGGTGACCCTAATTTTGTGCGGCCTTTGACATTGACCTGGTAAATAGTCCCGTACCAGATTCCATGCTGTGGTCAAACGGGCGATTGGGCCCTTCGACGTGTGCCCGCCACGTTCTTGCTACCTTCAACAACCCGATACGGGACCCTTAGCTCGGGAGGCGCGTGCCATTAACATGAGCGACTAGGGATGGCACATTTCAAGACGGCCCGTGCCGAAATGGCACACGGCCAGGTATCACAACATGGTATTTATGGACCTGCCGACACCAGTGTATTGTGCTTAGGGGTGGTAATATCATAATAGTACACTTGCTGGGTGGCTTATCTTTCATTCTTATCCGTTTAACCTGTTTTGAATGGAAGAGGTTGCCGAAATCGGCTTTAACAATAAAAGTATATCAGTAGTGAGACAGGTCAGCAGAAAGGAATGTTAATCTGCTCCATTATGATATAGGCCAATAATCTATTTATATTTTTGTACATCTCCCTCTGTTTGCCTTTGCTTCAAAGGCAAGTTTAAATACAAATGTTTGTCTTTAAGAATAAAGAATTTTGAATCTATACACAACAATACAGGACAAGTAAAAATCTATCTTAAGGTAGGGATAAATGATAAATTACATTCAGAACGTTCAAATTTAATATACAATTAATAAACAAAGACAATGTATACAGGGTGTCCCAAAATTCCCGTATTCCCAAAATTATCCTTTTAAGTACCAATTCTACGTGCAAAAATAATAATAAAACTTGAACGTATGAACATGTATACAAAATGTCTTTCCAAGCAGGCTACGGTTCTTTGAACAGAGCCTAAATAGCAAGCTCTTAACTGATTATTTCGGAAGTAATTTGACTTTAAAGCTTGGTTCATGATTATGTATTATTAAGGCTTATTTGTGTAAAGTACTAATTAAAACTAAGTTTGCGGAGAAACGAGGTATAGTTACTTTTTGTTTCTACCTTTTCTTCAGTTTATAATTTTAGTACTTTAAGGCCTAATTATGGTTCACCATTTAATATATTACTTACAAAAAACACTAGACCATTAGAAATACGGCAAACTGTCCATGTTCGAGTTTAAGTGAAATACTGATGACTCTTTGGTACTGTGCACGCGATAAAAAATTTGATGTAAAAATAATTTGTTAATGCAATTCGACGTCGATCATCCCAACTGGTTTTTATCAAATAAACTGTATATCTCGATGAAAGCTGTGATTTCGTTTGAAGCATATTTTTCAATATGATTACAGTGCATGCAACTTATTAAATAGTCACAGTCGAGTCCTAAATATCGTGCATTCATACATACGAAAGTAGCACCACATCATTTTTTATTTCAATTATTATTATAAATGATTATTTTAGTTTCTATTCAGGCAGTACACATTTGCATTTGGTGTTCGAAACTCCCATTAGCCATGCTAAACTAGTAAAATATGGCGTCACATCCGCTTCCAAACCCACGAGATCGACCATTTCATTATTATATTGACTATAATGCGACTTAATAGTGTAGTTAATAATGGATTAAAAAGCTGTATACGTATAAAACTTTCATAAAACACGAAATAAATATTTAATATGTTTGGATATAGTGACCTTTCATTTTAAAAGGCGATTCAATTTTTAATCACTTTAAATATACTGTATCAAGTGTTAAATCGGCTATAATTTAGTCACTTTATATTCTTAACGTCTGCAGTTTGTCCAGGCACACTACTGCATTTAAAGAACCCCACGGGAAAAATCGATGGCTGTTAAATCAGGCTACCTTGGTGGTTAGTTGGTAATGCTATGTCGAAAAATGGTTTCATGACTCCTTCAAAAGCTGGATTTAATTTACCACCTAACATAATATTACCCCGAAACAATTGGAAAACTTACTTATAACGACTTCTGTAATAACCATATCAAAGATGTTGAAGAAATAAGATACTTTATTACAGAAGAACATATATGAAGTGGAAACATTATGTAGAATTCATAACAAACAAACATTAGTTCCTGTCTGTGATAATGTAAGAGATGTATTAAATACCAAACAATTAATTATGATATACGACTTGGTGGAATTTATCTCAATATGTGACATATCGGGAATCCACGATGATACAAGGTGGTCCATCTAAGTGGAAACGTTGACATAGCGGCTTTACGGTTGTAGTAGAAAAATAATTTGTATGCTGAAAAGATGGTATTTTTTCCTGGCATTTCGAATCTCATTTTTTTTAAGTTATACAGGGTTGATCAGAAAATACGAAATACATTGCGATTTTGCGACCAGTTGGAACTCAAATGGTGAATTTAAATACTTATTATCATTGATAACATCACATTTCATTTCCAGTAGAAATATACAAGGTGTCTTTTTCTCGAAACATATTTTTCGCGAATATTTTCACCATTTGACGTTCTATTGTTTTTTTGACCTCACACTCGGAATGCAAGGAAAAAATACCATCTTTTCAGCATTACATTTTTTTTTCTACGACCGTAAAGCCTTTATGTCAACGTTTCCGCTTAGATGGACTACCCTATACTTACATTGCAGCAGTTAGAAATATGTCAAAACTGAATTATAAAAGTTATATCGAAAAAATCGAAAAGTTATTAATTTACAATTTTTCACGACCAAGAACAATCACAGACTCCTTAACAGAAGCAAACACTCTTCACAGAAGGCATTTGCCAACATTTTATGTTTTTTATGGAACCAAAATATTTGACAGACTTTCTAGTCTAAGATTCACAGTTTATGTAAAAATTTGCCATACCAGAGAGTACATTATGGTTAATTTTTATTATAATAATTTTAATACCAGTCCACCATTAATTATTAAAAATCCATGTATATTGCATAATGTTAACCTCATTCCAATCCATGTTTATCGCTATTTGATTTTTTTTTAATGCGTTATTTATTGCCATCCAGTCGACGTTTTTTCATTTTAAGAAACTAACTTAAGATTGTTTTATCACTAATCATGAAATTTAATTGGTGGAGAGCTCTTGGAAAATAATGGTATTAATGCAATAATCGAGAAAAGCTGATCAAATTTCAAGATTTCCATTAATAATGTGGACAACACATTCAATTTTATGAGAGCATTACTCCAAGAATAAATTGAATGTCCATCCAAGAAAATTATGCAGTGTATATTTATCTTTTTTATTACCACTAGTATAGCTAGTATAGCACAGCAATCTTGATAATAGGTAATCTTAGTTTATAACACCATGAAGGTGGAGAAACGTTAAAACAAATTTAATAAACCCCTTAAATGTTATTAAATTTACCGAGAAGTAAAATGGCCGTGCATATCTGTCTGGTAGAATTGATTAAAATATTCAGCATTCCAAGTAAAAATGTTATTTGCTTCAATAAAAATACAACTAATTTTACCTTTGAAAGCAGTCATAAATATTTATTTATAGAACATTATTTACATATATATGAATGCAAAGATTGACCTCGATGTTATGGATTTTCATATTTCTGATTTTAATTTGATTAACGTGAATATGGAAACAAATTACGATATTATTATACATGCTACATCAAAGGAAGATAATATCTGCATCTAGAATGTTTATTTTGAAGCGCCCGGTGTTCCGAAAAAACACCTCGATAAATTGTAGTGTGTTAAGAAGCTTGTAAGACCTTTTAAATTATGCTGCTTGGCGCTGGCCCAAGACCAGCGACAAAAATACGTGTCTTTCCACAAAATGAAGAAAACGCCGAGATGTTTCTCGTGCCCCGAATGCGCCTGCTTTGATGTGAGACATTTTGACAAAAAAAAACAAGATCGGTGATTAATGCAAATTACTCAGAACGCATTCAGTCAACTGGAATTATCAGCTGAAATATCACGTAATAAAATATTGTGGTGACCGTATTTCTCAACTTTTAATTTAAATAAAAATACGACCTGCACGGTCGAATTAGCAAGCCATTTATAAAATGCTAAACTCAATTAAAACTTTGCTATAGATATAATTAAATTTCACAAATATAAAATGTAATTTTATGTACATACAAACGGTTGCAGAATAGGCATTTCGTTGTCTCGTCCGCGCTATCGCTAATTTTGTTTCAGCTCTTTTGACATTTGAGGTTAGCAAATTAACAAATTAAAATTCCTACAAGCGAAAATGGTCGCACTAGTTTAATTTTTAATTAAAGAACGACATCGGGAGCGCTGCATGAAAGCCCATTATTCATTTATTAAAAATAAGGAAACTGAAGTTATTCTTGTTGTAAAAAAAAACACTTCGGAGCGAAATTCCTTCATAATTTTAGTACAAACAAGAATTATTAATCATTGTCAGTAAGTGGATTTGTTAGACGTTCTGTCGGCTAAAAATGCTATAAAATGTTTAAATTTAGCATATAATTAAAAAGGCAAAGCTGTGCGCCGAAGCTTGTGCATATGTACTGGGTGAGTCCTAGAAAACGGGCCTCTCTGGTAGCTATTGAGGTATAAATTTGAAAAAAGTATTTAAAAAAATTTTGATGGCTGAAGGCATATGCATTTTTGAGACAATATTTTAAAAAATTATTTATTTCCAGTTACATTTACTAATATAACATATCGGGATAAAGCGTGAAAGTTGTCCGTACGGGGAGCGAATTCAAAATCCTGCAAGCATGAATTATTGCAAGGGCCCTGACAATTTTTAATGAGCTGGGAAAGGAAATATGAAATTGTTTGAAACTGCTGGACATAAATATGCCGCGGGAGACTTAGGGAACTCTAAGTTATGCGTCTAGGCATACCCGAGATGCTCATATAGCAACAGTGAAATGTACGCTTAAGTATTCCCCTCGTACACGATGTTGTCCTCTGTCTGGCGCTGCATAGTTTTTTCGCCGAATAAAAGATATTTGTCGACCGAATGAATATGTTTAGCTGCTAAAGGCGGTACCGCCATAAAACAATATGACAATATTTATAAATGCCCTTAATGATGTTCCTAAGCAAATTCCTGTAAAAAAACATACCTTCACTGTGACCTGTTTTGAATGGAAACACCTGTAAAAATGTGTTTATTCTCCGATTTAAAAAATGTATAGACTATAAAAACCTTTATAGCTTATCTAATATCAGCTTGATAAAAAAAGACCGACAAACAAATAGTTGATAATACGAGCGATGTCATCAACGTCGACTGACAATTTTTAGAATCACTTTTTAATTATTATAAGTATTGTTCTACTACTTTATATAGGCATGATGGAAATTATTTGTTTATAATAAATAATGTTGGTTTAATGCACAACTCCTGATTCAATGAAAGTAAATAAATATCATTTAACGTACGCCTGTGCTACCGGCAATTTTACGATTGAACCAAGAGCTTATAAGAGACTTGTAACGGTGAGGCAGGTAAACACTCCACTACAAGTAAACCATTGTAGGATGGCCGATGGCCGATAGCCGCGCAGAGAGAGAGAGAAGAAATATCGTTGCTCGTGGATAGAGACAAGTTCCTTAACTATGAACGCAGTACAGTCGGGGAAGAAGTTTCAGTAAAACGTGCTCTCTATTCACCGAAAATTCCGGTATGTCACAAGTCAATTGGTATTTTCGAATGAACAACAGTTCTTTGTTTTTATATTTGAAATATTTGTAAATTATAATATTTAATTGTTTTAGTTAGTTAGTAAACAATACGATATGGCAAACATACAAAATAAATACACATTAGATTAAATGTAATGAGACTACAATTATAAAGTTTGAGATAAATACTTACAATGTATTTTTTATTTACCTCTGCTCTATCCAACTTCCGAAGTAATCCAGCAAACAATATTATATTATATTATTAGTAGTCGGTAATAATATAATGATAGTGATTCTGATGATGACACTTCAACACGTGATACCCGGCGGCCAGAGGTGTTATAAAAAATGCCCATTTTTATACTCTGTCTTTATACACTATTTATGATATAATTTTTATGCAATTAAAATAAAATATATTTTCCTATACATAACACAACTGATAATAGATTAGTACACATAGTTTTCAAAATGGTATAATAGGAGCTCCAGCTGTAGATTCCTGCTCCATAAATTTTGAAACTAACCTTATAATTTCTTGACAAAGATTTATGTTTTACTTTGCTTTCAAATACCATATTATAAATATTGCTAGTGATAGTACACACGTAACAATGTGCATAAGTAGATACTTCTCATAGGTAGCTGTGCATTAAATATAAGTTATACACTACAAGCACTTTTCTCGAGACTGTACCACCGATGTTTACACGAGCAAGAAACATAAACAAGTGAGCTCCGTAGAGGTGGACGGGTTTCGACCACTGCGCATCCTAATCTCATCGGCCATTCTAGGATGGTCAACCTGTACTTTCGTTTGAAGCGCACATATCTGGTTAACTATATTTGTGTATGGATATCGTTTGCAATATTCAAATACACGGTCTCGGGTATTATTCTATCACAAACAGGCTTTGTAATGACTTATCCTGGTAACAACGCTTTATACTGAATTTTTAAATTGACAATAGAAATACTATACTTTCGGGTAAATCGGGTAATAAATATATTTTGTACAGGAGTGTTTCTATTCAAAGAGGGTCACATTATAGATATCTTTAATCAATTCAGTCTATTTCTGTAATCTTGAATAACAAATTAAAAAATAAACAATCATCTAGTCCACATCAAATCGACATGTTTGTAACAAAAAAAAGGATACACAATTGTAGAATCCGTGAAGTATTTAGTGAATTTGTCGTTCCAAAATGCTTAAAATTAGCGAGTAGTTCATATACACAAAAACTATGATGAGAAAATACGACCAATTATATATAGACCTACACTAATACCTTCTTGCATTTCGAAGTTATTTGAATATTGTTATTTACATACGTTAAATCTTGAAAAATATAAAAATTTCAGTGAAAATCAACATGCCTTGAACTAAAAAGGCCCTGCGCTGTATTCTTCATATAAAAAAGAAATTAAGAACGTCCTGTTAGGACTTTTTGTGACCTAAGCAGTGTTGGTGTGAACCATAATAAACTCATTCATAACTTACCTAGCTACGATATAGGGGGCGTTGCCCTTGATTGGATCTGTTCGTTTCAGAGTGATAGGAGCCGAACACGTTAGTGAGATATTTTGTAATGAAGGTATTCTTAGTAAGTAAAATAAATTCAAACTGTGAAGTTAAAATCTGGGTTCCTCAAGGATCAAGTTTAGGCCCTGTGCTATTTCTATTATACACAAATGAAATTTTAGACATTTCAACTTCAGAGGCATTATTTGTCACGTACGCAAATGATAATCGCGTATCTTGTCAGATAAGTCATCTGTAATATTGGAACTCATAAGCAATAATGTATTGAAATCGTTACATATCGAAAAAACACATTGTATAGGCAGAAGCCAAGGCCAACATTAAATTTGAATATTAGACACGTCTCGAACAAAGTAATAGTGTACGTTCTTGAGTCTCACTTTAGATGAATGGAAGGAACTTGGCAACCACGAACTAAATTCAGCCTTTTATTTATTTAGAAATTTAAACTGTGTTCTCTGTAAAGAGCAACTAATAAATCTGCACCTCTTAAGTTGGACCTAGGCTGAGATATAAAATTTGTTTCTGGGGTAATTCTACCCTCTTATCAAGTATATTTATAGCTCAAATAGGAAGTGGTGGAGAGAATATTTAAGTATAACATATTTATGCTCCTTGGTTTGTTTATATGTGAGTCATGTGTATTTTTTTTTGCTAACGGACATTGCTTTTATATTATTGAAAATGTTCACTCTGTTTGCATAAGAAACAAAAAGGTTTTAATACACCCTGTTGTAAATATTGAGTATCCTTAGATTGCCCAGACTATATTAGCCGTAAGGTTCCTCAAAGGGAAATCAATTTATTATTATTATTATTATTATTATCAAGCAACCTACGGCTGCATGGTTTTTATAATTTCCATCTTTTCTCTTCTCTCGTAGTATGAATAGAATATCATTCGAAGGCAAGTTTTGATAATAAAATAGAAGTAATGGGAGTATTTATAAAAATACGGCCTAGCCTATCTCGAGCGGAGGTTTTATGTTACCAGTCACGATTTCCTTTTCTCCGCTGATGTCTTCGGTAAAGCTAGAAATAGCTTTGAAGCGTTAACGGCTGTCTATCCGTCAATCTTTTTTAACAACGTGGTTGCACGGCGAAGGAAGTGTGCTGTTTCTATGATATTTTGCTCTGCTCGATAATAATAGAAGCCATAATAGGTTTCGTGTCGGTCTCGAAAAATATATCATACTAAACTACACAACTTAAATTAATTTTACTTTCATGACGATGCACGTACGGACTGTTAAATTAAAAGACTATTTTAGGACATTATAATGGGAGAGTCGTAAAACTCTGACAGTGAAGATTGTGGACTTTTGTAATTACGTATTTTAAATTAACAAATCGTTGTTAGTAACAATTAATTTAGAATAATATAGGGTATTTGTAACATTGGTATACAATTTCAAATGTTTGATCGGGAGTTTGTGTTTTGATTGTGAAATTAAGTAAAATAATTTCAGGCCCGACGAAAGGCGGGGGGGGGAGGTTGTTTCCCCCCGGGCCCGGACTTCTTGAGGGGGCCAGGATTCCACCCGAATGTCTGAAATCCAGAAAAAGTTGGAGATGTATATGCCAATTTTGACTGCGAACCTTAAAAATTATGTCGAACAGCGGGGGTAGGGGGGCCGTATGTTACTACCCCCGGGCTCCGATTTTCTCTCGACGGCCACGAATAATTTACAGAGGTACCGTTATTGCAAGTTCCAAAAAATGAGATAAGTGGCTAAATAAACGTGTTTAAAAACATCCGAAAATGGAGTACAGTACAGCACATAGGTAAAAGATGCAAAACCTAAAGACAATGTCACATATAGTTTTGTTATGGGTGATTTTTTTGGCTTTCGTATGCTATGATCCATATACTCGCCATTATCCCCAAGGTGTGGAAACCATCCCTAATCAAAACATTTAATATCTGAAAAGGTATTGTTGGTTTGTTTCTTAAAAGTACTATAAATTAAAAAAAATTGAGTAGCTGACAAATCTGACAAAATATTTGCTTGTGATACTATTTTATTATTTTGGCAAACATCGAGAATTAATTCATCATCTGCATACTGCAAAACACTAGAATATTCTTCACCATTCATGTCTGTGACGTGTATTAAAAATAGCAGGGGTCCTAAAATGGACCCCTGAGGTACCACTTCATATAAAGGAGCATAATTGGATTTTAGTCTTACTATCTAGTGCTAGAGCTACACATTGCCTCCTGTTGTTTAAATGATCGTCTATCTGCAATAACAATGAATTCGTCTACCTTCATATACCTACTGTAACTTTTATCTATCTGTAACGTGTATTAGGAACCATTTAATATAAATGGACTGTAATCTATTCATTCCTTCATACCCAATCGTATAAATAAAATCCTAGGAAAGGCAACTCTATTACCGAAGCTATAATTCGCAACAAACTCATTTCATTGGGATAACTGTTGCGGTGTGTTCATTAAAAATTGTTGATGTTTGCAAAAAGCACCCGAAAACGTCGTACTTGCAAAGTGGCACTCGTATGAATAAGCTCCTGAGCGTATAAAAAGATCGAGTTGAAACGACGTCGCTGCTTCGTGTACGGTAATATGATAATGAGTTCTTTAACGGTGACTTTTATCAGCGCGTTGCAGCTTAAAAAGTTTATGCAGAAGTAATTTGCGCCGTACGGAATTAGGTACGCGACGGTCCTATTGTCGATGGACTGCTAGTGTAGAGGGCAGAGACTTAAAATGTGAAAGAACATTTTTCTAGAATAGTAAGATATGGAATCGTCGCCATCTTATTGAAGAAGATTAAGACATTAAAATCTAGTTTTATAATATTTTTCGCGATACTGACAAATGAAAATATCTAATTCAAACAGATATACATTTATAACCGTTTGAATTAGAGATGTGTTTCCATATGTTAAAACTTTCCAAAGTATTCTCTTTACTTCGTCATTAATAGTTTTGAAATGTTAATAGAGTAATTGTTAGGGAACAAGAAAATGATAATTAAAAATGAAGCTTAAAAAAACGTTAATTTATGCAAAAAAATATATGTAACTACAAAATTTGTGAATGATCCATCCTTAAACACATTTAACTATTTTGTTCGCGATATTACCTTAAATAAGCGAACTCTGTCCGCTCCACTATGAATTCGCTTCAATTCGCAAAATAATTCGTGTCCGTTAAACATAAAGTGGGTAAGGCGTGTGCTAAATTACAATTTGCCAAATTAAATCATATTTGAATTTCTTATTGTTCCACGGGCCGTAAACTTCAACTGAGAACGTCGAGTTCACGTTTATTAGCCAAACGAACAATTCGTACATTAACCGGGGGACCGGTCCTTGCACTCGTAAAAGTACGAAGGAGGAGGCGCGAGGGAACATCTGTTCTTTAAAAAACGCTTAAACATAATTTCCCCATATAAGAGCCTCGGCAGTTAACAGTGTATACAGCAAGGGGTATTAAAATGCTAATACAACAGAGCCCGGCAAAATTGTCTCTTATTCTTTATACGGTTGTATAAAATTAGTATCTCTTACGGAGTCGCCCTTTCGCTTAATAGACCAATTCCCAGAATAACCAGAAAACAATAATATATACATAACAATTTATTTTTTAGAAAAAGTGCGCAAAAACTTTACTCTAGTTTACAGAAACAAAATAAACAAGGCCTTTTCTCGGTTTTTCTCTTATAAATTTCGGAAAATGGAATTAAAAAGTAACTTTCACATCGCGACCGCGTTAGCCATTCCTCCGATGTAGTTTATCAAGTGTCAATTTGAAAATCATAAAAAGAGACCAACAAAGGAATACTTCATAATACCAGCGATTTCATGAGCGTCGATCGACAATGTTTATAATAACTTTTTAATTATTGTAAATATTGTTTTACTAAGTGCTTCAGATTAACTGATAGACATGATGTGAATTATTTATTTATAATACATTATTTATTTACAATAAACAATACCAGTTTAATAAATAACTCCATAAGTGATTCAATAAAATTAAATGTGTATCATTTAACCTACAGCTATGCTACCGCCAATATTAAGAATGAACCATGTGCAGGTAACGGACCTGTAATGGTGAGCCAGGTAAACAATCGATTACTTTCGTTTGAGGTAAGCGCATAACATATCTGGTATTCGTATATGGGTATTGTTTGTAATATTCAAGCACGATCTCGGTGTTATTCTATCACAAACAGATTTTGTAATGATTTATCCTAGTATAGCAACTCTCCCGATTGAATTTCTAAATTGAGAATAGAAATACTATGCAGGGCATGTTAGAACGAGTCATTCTTTGTTAGCATTCAGCAAACAAATAACGAAATGAGTCATCTATGTGAACAGCGGGATCGCACTTAGCCATCCGAGGTTTTTTGTACGTATTTAGACACGTAATTTGTTCGTGTCGAGTACGTGATTCTGCGTACTTATGTTAGTTTTTAGTGAGCCTTTTGTGATGACTCACTATTCGTTTGTTGGACTTTAGTCTGTCACCGGCGAGCTGTCAGCGTGCATGCTTTTACGGCTCTCGGGGGCCCCATATTTGACACCAACAGACTTACATTGGAGTTTGATGAAAGAACTTGTTTACATAGAAAACATTCACAGCTGTGCTCAACTAGCAAAAATAGAGCGCTGCCCTACAAGTACGAACAGATATAAGGCTATACGACTACGATAGAAATTAGAAAACCGAGCAGGAAAATGTATTAGAAATAATGGTCTCAGTTTAAACAAAACAAAAATATTTTTATAACTTTTTATGCCAAATTAATACTTAAAACAAAAACAAAATTCCACTTTTAAAATGAGAGCATAATGTTTACATGTGTTGTTAAAGCTATTAATGAGAATAACCCATTGAATTTACTGAAAATTAGCGGGTATGGAAAACTTCTGGCCAGTGTGCATGTGACGGCAAACAATGTGTCCATAAAACGCGAGAACAAAGCGAGATTTGATAATCATGAGAGGTAACGCATAATCGGGTTTAAAAACGGCGTGCGGTGGGTGGCACGTAATTAGCGATGGGACCAACTTCGGTTCCCGTTGGTCACCTGCGGCTCGCTCTCGCCACTGCATGTAGGCGGATGCAATGCGAGCTAGTGATAAGTGACATCCTCGGGCAGTGATAGCAAATAACGAGGTTGATAATAGATGACTCCCTGGGTCTCGGGTGCTCGTCTGTATTATATATGGTTCTCCGACCAGCTGGCAGACTAATAAGCACTTTGCGCTCACAGAAAAAAAAACTCCATCGGTAGTTTTATTAACTCGTACTAGTCCGTGGCAATTTGTTATGCATTGGTGATGTATAGATCCATTCAGCTGGCTGCTATGAATGGTATCGATCGTGCTTCAGCTAAAACAGACCACAATTTCGAATAATATACATGTGTTGGCTGGATTATATTTTAATATCATTATTGGGTTTCCCGCTGCTTCTGATTTATTGCGTGAAGTAACGTAATTGCTGTTGATTATGATGAACGCTTTAATAATTTTAAATTGCGCCATTCGACTGGTGAATAAGCCAAAGGGCAGCTACGTAAAATTGTATTATTACTATACAACCACGTAAGCTAAGCTATGACAGTTCCAGACCAAAATCGCGTATTTTCTTATGGAAGTTTAGTTTAATCTGATTTTTAAGTGACAATGCCAACTTGGTAGTCGAAACCGCATTTCATCATCGGGTGTATTTCTGCAAAAACATAATTGCATGCATATCTAGCAAATAAAAGGACAATTTTGAGTCAAACACATACTTTCCTGTTCTGTTAAATGTTTGGGGTATTTAGTTTATTTTCACAGTAGTTAAATATGAAGTTTAGTCAGTTAACTGCTGGCAACCTAAAACATTTTTCCCAATACATAACAAATGGCATAAAACTGCCATGTACCATGCGTATCACAAATGCACACAACGTGAACGATAAAGTGACTTTTGTTTCATTTTAAAATGTTAATACGTATAACCTACCTTTATCGGTAATCTACTACATTTGTGAAACATACTGACAATTACCTAAAAACGTAGTTGATTTTTTTACATTCGCGGTGTTAAAGGCATTGGACACTAACCGAGTGTCAACATTAGATTCCAGTGTACGGCGGTACTTTTATATGTTTTCTACTAATGCGGTTTTATCATCTCCTTTAATAAGATGACGTCGCTGAAATTGTGAAATACTGCAAAATCGCCTTTTATGAATGCTGTGGCAATTCTTGGCATTTAAGTCAACATTTAATAAAGGGAAAAGGTAGACATTACAATAGACTTAAGTCAAGTGATTGTGGCGGCTGTAGTTGTTTAATTTTTTAACAAAATTCTAAATTGGATGAAAACATTACAAGAGGTAAAATACAAAGTTAATAAAAGCATATTCAATAAATCAATAAAAGAAATTGTTTGTAGTATCAATGAATCCTAATGGTATGGAATCTAAGATAATGGATAAGAATTTTACATAATTTACCGTTTCAATTATATTATATTATACTATAGAAATTCTTATTACATTTGACTTGTGTAATACATTAATGTCAATATCACCAATAAATCGATTCCATCTGACTAGATTAATTTTTATGGTCAACTTCAAATCACTAATTCTTCTTTAAGAAATTGATTGAGGAAGCCGTTACTCTGTGGTAATCTATAATTAGAGCGAAATTGAGTAAAACACTACTATGTTCTTTACCACTATATTTGCACAAATCGTATCCTAATTATCTAAGGGTGGGGTTTCTCAGAAATATTAATTACATCTTGGTAGCAGTAAAAAGAGGTAAGTACATAATATCTATTTGATCATTTAACTAAATTAAATCATCCTTATTACTGCATTTGTATATTTCCAATGCTCCTAACAAATTAAGTTTCAAACCTTTGGATTTCCATATCATTAATATCTGGGAAGTTATGTCCACTCTCTAATATGTGATTAGAAAAAGCAGAATCTGTTTTTGTAGTCTGAAGGACCTATCATGGTCGAGGTATCTGGTTTTAAAATTACGTCCGGTCTGTCTTATATATATGCTATTGCACTCTGAGCAATTTAACCTATAGACTCAAGATTTTTCGTATTTATTTATCTTATCCTTGGCGTTGTAAATTAAATTTGGTAATTTTTGTTGGGGTTTAAATGCTATCTTGAGATTATGCGCTTTGAGAATATTTGATATTTTCTGTTAGTGTATCACAGTATGTGAGGGTAGTGTAAGGTGTTTGTTTTCTTCTCTAACTGTGGGATAAATTGCTTCAAAAGTTTACTGGTTTTGTTTCTCGTTTATTAATTTGGCGATAGCTTATGTGGGGAAACCATTGTTCTTGGCTAATTTTTGAATTATTGAGAGCCGTTTTCATTTGCGTTTCTGATAAAGGCAACGACAAAACTCTATGTAGCATTGAATTATAAGCTGCTAGTTTGTGTGCATATGCATGGCAAGAATCAAAGGGGATAATTATATCAGTATATGTAGGTTTTCGAAAAATATCAAATTTAAATTGGTTATTTTTGTGTGTGATAGTTAGGTCCAGAAAATTTATTGTATGATTTGTTTTTCGTTCTAATGTAAATTTCATTTTGGGGTGTATGTTATTAATAGAATCTAGAAAAGTGTGTAATTGTCTAGTAGTAAGTACCCTTAAAACATGCCAAAACGTCGTCGACATATCTATACCAAAATTGAATGTGATTCTTGCCTGGTTGGGAATTTAGTATACGTTCCCTCTAAATTAGACATAAAAATTACCGCTAATAAAGGGCTTAGAGGAGATCCCATCGGTAGACTGCTGTTTTGAATATAAAATTGATGATTGAATTGAAAGTAATTTTGACTGGTGCATGTGTCGAAAGCTAGTAAAATTTCTGTTGATATAATGCTATTTAATTTACTTTTATCTAGTAAATTTTGAATAAGTTTTAAACATTCATCTGGGGGGATATTTCAAAACATGTTTTTCACGTCGAATGATACCATAAATGAATTATGTGGGGAATGCGTGTTTTTAATTTTAAAACCAGATATCATGATAGGTCCTTCAGACTACAAAAAACAGATTCTGCTTTTTCTAATCACATATTAGAGAGTGGACATAACTTCCCAGATATTAATAATATGGAAATCCTACACTATGCCAGCAAAGGTTTTAAACTTAATTTGTTAGAAGCATTGGAAATATACAAATACAGTAATAAGGATGATTTAATTTTTTTAAATGATCAATTAGATATTATGTACTTACCTCTTTTTACTGCTATCAAGATATAATTAATATTTCTGAGAAACCCCACCCTTAGATAGTTAGGATATCATAAACTACCTGTATACTTTCATAATTCTCTAATCTGTTTAATTCTAGAAACATGTTTAAATAGGGACCAAATCTTTTGTATTTCATTCTTAGTTGAATCATTGTTTGAAAATGACCTAAAAAGCGTTGAAACTGCAGTCATGATTTGTGCAAATATAGTGGTAAAGAACGTAGTAGTGTTTTACTCAATTTAATTATAATTCTTCTTTAATTTAGAATCGAAACCTTGCATGTATTCCATTCAAGTTTCGTTTTCAATCTGTTAATTTATGGCATATAAAGCATTACATTCTCATTTGAGTATTGTTGTGTGCAGCAGATAAACCATTTGAAGGATTTATGAGTTGACAATTGCTCTTGCTGAATGCCGGTGGCAGATTGCTTGCCTACGGGTCATCCGAATACCTAACCCGCTGTCACCGGCACATCGTCTTGCCTGGTATGTTAATTACAGTAATGGCATAACAAATGTTCTTGACAATTGACAAATTAAAACCGAATACCAAGGTTAGCAATGTGTGTCACGCTCCGGCTGGGGCACACAAAACTGCTCGATCTAGTTGGCCGTATATATAACTGAATCGACCTGTCAAATAAACAAACATTACTTATATTAGGTCAACGAGATAATAGTCTGTTGTAGAGGCGGAGTTTAATTTACTAAAGCGAGTGTCCACCCATTGCCGGGGATATTTTTAGCCGATTCGCAACACGATAACCTCGCAACCTTGACTAGGAAAGCTCGGATGGCGCGCGATACCGTACAACTCCGAAACAAATGATATCGCGTGCTATGACCGTTGCTTTCATATACTCATCCATTTTTACAGGCATCGCCGATGCGATATTGATGGATGAAGATAAAATTTAATTATTTCGATGCACACTTTGACGTCGCCAAATATGAATTAGTCCTCGAATATTTTTACACCTACTAAAATCTCGAGAACTACTGGGCAGATTTTAGTAAGGTTTTCAGTATCATATACGCATCTATCGAGAAACGTTTAGACATGCAAAACAATAATACTTGATGAAAGTGAATCGTCCAGTGACGATTGTAGTTGAGCCATGCGCAGCCTGGAAGCCAGTAATAAAATAAAGTAATTATTTTTTCTACAACCACATGTTCATTCGTAAATGTTCAGTGTAAATTAAATCATAAGCAACTAGGTACATTTTGTATAGAATATCAGTTCGCATTGGTTGCTACGCAAATTGCAAGGCAATACAAATGCGACAAAGAATACTTTGTGTTTAGGCCACTGTACACGGATTCAGTTTAAGAATCTTTATAATGACTTACACAGCCATACGCGCTACAATTAGAATTTTAAGCGGTCGCTGTTAAAGTCGACCACAAACCGCCAAGGGCCGACTGTAATGCGAATTTGAGATGTGTTTTGACCAATGGGAAGATGGGAAATGGCTTGCTACGTAGCAAAATGCTTCATTAAGCAGAATGGAGTATCTATTTAAAATATTTTTTCAAGTGGTTTCCTAACAGAAACCCCACGAAGATAAGCTTTAAAGCTTATTATTATTTGTTGTGGTTATTACGGATGTATACAAAAATGTATGTGGTACGTTCTCTAAAATGTCTGTAGAAACTAAAAAATTGTCAATGAAAATGAGATATATTATTTACTCATAGTCTTACCTACACGTTAAGGTGGCCATTCCCTAGAAAGAGACATTCGTTAGGGAAATATTTATTATCTTTGGCCATAACTTTTTTTTCTTAGTACGTATACAGGGTGTAATTAGTTTCATATCATTAAAAAAACTGGTGGTACGGAACGACAAGACAAACAAAAAAACCTTATATAACATGGGGTCTAAAGCTCATAGTTTTGGAGAAAAAAAAATAAACAAAAATTTCCAAAATACTTAATAACCTAGTTTGAGAACTGCTGGCATATTGGGGTAGGTTTTATTGCCTCGCGTCTTGTTGCAAGAGATACTCTGACATTCCTGCAAATAAGTATGCAGACAAAGCAGTTAAAAGCGACCGACAGAGGGCAACGTCATGTTTTTTGCTTCTTCGCGGCCAATTATCTGCTATACTCTCCCTTGTAATATTCTCAAGTAATAATTTCAGTTTTGTCCTTACTTGGTAAGGAACGCACGCATGACGCGACCTACCCGTTCCTTGGTGTTGTCTGTTGCTTTTCTTTTTGAATATTGTGTCACTTATGTTAAGATTTATTTTATTGACTTATCGTTCAAGTCGTTAGTACTTGGTTACGTAAGACATTACTTCTCATTCGTGCTTTTTGTCTTACTTTTTGGATTTTGGACCAAGTTTTTCTTTTTGTTTTCTTTACTGATAACGTTAACTCACAGTTTAGTGTGGTGTTTTAAAACGCAGATTTTAGACATTATGGGAGATTACACTTATCCAGAGCTCGCGGATATGGACTTGGTACATGGAGAAAGTGGTGGAAATGCAGCTGGAGCGGAAGCTTTAGAACAATTGCAACGACGTATTTTAATGTGCATAGAAACCATAAAAATTTATCCTAATTTACGAAATGTGTTGAACGAAGTAAGTATGTTATTAGTTCGACGTACCGAAATGTGTATACGTGGAGATGGAGGTCATTTCGAACAATTTTTGTGAAAAATTCAAAAGAATTGTTCAGTTATTGGGTGTTACCTATTGGGCATTAGGATATGATTATTATTATTATTATTATTAGTATTCGTTGTCTTGTTTTTATCTGTTTATTATTGTTTACATTGATTTTCATAGACACCAAAGACTTGATTTTTAGTTTTCGATACCTGATTGGGAAAAAATATGCGCCCAATTCGTTAAAAAAATCAGATTTTTTCCTAACTTAAAATACACAACTATTTTCTGTTATCGTATCTCGGACGTCCAACTGTTCGTTTTACAATTTCATAAAACAATTACTAATTTTTTAAGATTTTAACACAATGTTACAAATGTTAAATAAACCACTTTTAAATTTTATAAATTCTTATAAACGACAATAAAAGCTACAATAGCTTTGTTCCAAATTAAAAAACACATGTAAACAAATCCTATTTAAACCCTTGCGGCCATGCTATGCTTGCGTTGTGCCGAAAGAGAAGGAATTATTTACATTTTCATAATTAGTGGTATAAAAAGTTCGATACAAATAATGCCATCAAAGTGCCGGACTTCTACCGTCGGGAACACAAGTCGGGTATTAGGTACAGTTTTTAATTATTTCTAATATTCGGAACTATTACATCCATTGACCCTGAAAAACAGTGGTTCTCAAATCTTTCCTACCTTGACATTAAAAATGTAAACCAGGTCAGTTTTTTTAAAAGTGCCCCTAGAGAAAAAGGTCATATAGGTTTTCTGTTTGTCTAGTCGGTCCCTAACCAGTTTTTTTTAATAACATGAAACTAATTACACCTTGTATTAAAAAAAACTATAAGAGTACCTAAGTAGAACCATAACAAGACTATTACTATGAATTTTCACTCAATAATTTCAGTGATTTGCAAAATGGCTAGATTTAAAACTAAGAAGAATAATATAATTTTTAAACTTAAATCTAGCTATTTTGCATACCACTGAAATTATTGAGTGAAAATTCATAGTAATAGTCTCGTCATGGTTCTACTTAGGTACTCTTATAGTGTTTATAAATATACGTACTAAGAAAAAAAAGTTATGGCCAAAAATTATAAATATTTCCCTATAGGATGTCTCTTTCTATACGAAGATCTACCACTAAAACAATACAATTAACCAGCAAACACTCATCACACCCTTAGATGTGTTAAATACAGTTTTATTTTGTTGAATTTTAAAACATTTTATTCGAATCAATAGATGTAGAAAAATAATAACCACTTTCTCCTATTGCAGTACAAATAAGTATTTGCATCTTGAATAAACAGTTTGGAAACTTGTAAAGACGTAAGGTACCGAAGAAAATAGTGGATCAACCAAAGAATGAACGACTCGCAAGAGTTCTAATCCTCCCGAGTACGTACTAAACACTGAAATAGTATCCCTAACAATGGCAGTATTATATATTAATGACGTTGAAGTGATATTTAGCCGGCAAACGAGAACAGAAGCCAGAGATAAGGTACTGTTTGCATCCAAGTGTATATCTAGGGATTACGTAATAACCGAAATTTAGTAATACAAGAAAATAGGCCACACGTAATATTCCCGGCGTTTTCCTGCTACATTCGTTTTGCTCGATGTAGTACATTTTGGTCCCTCTAATTCTGCGACTACTTGTTATTCAGCGTGGTGCTCCTTGTGCGTTCATCTCTTTCTGCCGCCTTTATTATTTCTGCGTCTATCAGTTGCTTGTTAGCATCTATTCGAGCGGGCCTTAGTGACGGCTTCCTTTTCATATATAATTTGCCATCCACCGCTATTTCTCTATTTACATGTAATATGCATTCCTCTGGTTTAAATTTCGCACAGGCATTTTTAGCTGAAATTTATTCTTTTTATGCCTCAGATGTGTATAGCCGACCACCGAAACCCTCTATACTTATAAATCTGTCTTATATTTATATGAAACATGCCGGCGCGGTTATATTACAACACAAACATCTCTTTGAGAATATTAGATAGGCGTAGAAGATTGAGTTATCGCCGGGTCCTCGCCAACTACGTTATCGTCGGTCTGTCGAAAGGAAGGCGCACCTGAATCAGAATAATTTGCAACGCGGGAACTATTACGCTCGAACTTCTATAGAAGTTCCCCGTACCGGAGAACTATGGGAAAACTGACTAGTTGGGTAAAGGATAGTAGTTGTAATTGAGACTACTTTGACGTAACTTGTAAATTAGGCATGTTTGCACTCAAATTTATCTCTATTTGCACCTAGGTTAGTCCAGGATCAAACCCACGTTACGTGTGCACTTTATATCTCGTGTTTTGGGATACAGTACATCCCAGCGACTGTTTTAAAGTTATTGTTCATCATCAACACGTCATAAGGAATATTTTTAAGGATTAAGATAAAAACTATAAAGCTCAGAGATTACAGTACATGGTACTTCATTTGCACGTTGTTCTCTAACTCAGGTGTCATCTTTAGGACATACACGTAGAGCTCTTCCACATACTGACTACTCTCATTTGAAACCCTATTCTGCCACGAGTTAGGAAGCTGCAAATGTACGAAGAACAATGGTTTTCGTTGTGGAAAGTTTACTATAATGGCTGTAATATTTAACAACCATTTAATTCAATATATTAAGACAAGGGAATGCCTGGTTGGAATATTTTTTGATTTCATCAGGGTATTTGACTGCGCCAATTATACAAGATTGTCAACTGCACTATATGACTATGACCACCATTAAAATGGATCAGTTCATTTTTACCAATCGTCAACAGTATGTGAGAATACAATAAGGTATGCAGAACTAATTCTAAACGTTCGCTTCTAAGTCTCACAGGGCTCAATATGTAACGGTCACGTTTTGAAAGAACACTTAATACCTTAAATTAAATAAAAGCATGTTCAAAAGTTGTGTATTTATTAAATTGTTTTGGTGCGATCTAAAAACTTTAACTTCTATTCAGGTATAAAGACCGTTTGACCTTTTACGCAGTACAGAGAGGATAAGAGTGAGAGGGGCACTTGTTTGTTTCAAAGCGAGGTTTTTGGTTTAAAGCAAGGAGTCGAGGTTTGGTTTCGGGCCGATACACCACGGGAGAGGTGAATTTGACCTCTCCGATACAATTAGGTGGTAATGAGTCAAGTTTTGGCCTTGTGACATACTGCTAGAAGTTTAGTTGAAATAGTTCAAAATTAATAGAAAGTTATTTTGTGAGTTTTGGAGTATTATTCTGAAGTAGTAATGTTCTGGTATACATTGCAATAATGTGAAAATATTCACAAGTAACTTAAATGGCAGAGTGCATTTGTAATTAGTAGTGGCTAAATGTTAATTTAGATTGTTTCCTTTGATGCAACCAACGATAATTTGTGATTTTAAGTACTTGGTTTGTAGCTTGTACATTCAGTTTTCGGAAGTGCTATCCGTCAATTGACCTTCGTGTGTCCAGGAATAAAACTGTAAGTTTTTAAATTTTATGTACTATGTTGTGGTCGCTCAGGCGAGGCACGAGGAGAACAATATGTTTTAGTGACGTTAAGAAACTTGTTTCGCGATTGATTTTTTTTCCCAAGTGATATCGGTAGACAAGTTGATTGATTTCATGTTAGTAGTGGACATTTGGCGCGTTGATTTGATTTGTTGATAACTTCGATGTTCTACTAGGCATAAATAAATAGTCGCCTAGTCAGTGCGAAATCGCGAGTAACATTTAAGTCGGGGTTTATTTTCAACGTCTGCTGATGATTCTTCTATGACTATTTTAGATCCTATGCATGTGTTTGTTGATAGATGTTAGAGAAAAAGTATATCTACCTTTTTTAATCAACATCAGTTATATGCAAGTTTACATATACAATAATATACATATAGTATAGCACTCTATAAAATGCGACTGTTTCCTTCATTTGGGAGTTATGAAAAGGCGCAAGCATTGCTCATGTTAACAATGTTACATTAAGTGACATGCAATTTGGATTTTAAGCCACTATTACTATTTTACAAATTAGTATGTAGCAGAAATGTGACATGGCAGAAAATTTTTCGTTTTTAAGAGAACCTTCGATTAATTTACGAATGACGATTCATGTCTATGGCATATAAGCCTATTTATTGAATGATTTCAACATTTTAAAGCTAATGTCGCTATTCGGTTCCAAAGCGTTCAAATCATTCAATGGATGGAATTAAATAGCATGTACTTTCATTAGCAAATTAATCTGGAATTTCATTAAAAACGAGAATATTTTCCTCATGTATGACTACCTTATATTTTGGCTGCATGCCAATTTTCAAAGCAATTTTTAAGGAAGTACGTTACTTTATCCTAGAGATTTTCTCCTTATGCCCTAAGGCGTCTGAAACTTTTATCTGAAGCGAAAGCGATGAAATACTTAAAAACGATTATATAAGCTGCCTCTTGCACTAATCGCCTCGTACCTGAAATTATACACCAATTTAAATATGCGAATTTTACGCAACTGATATGTAAATTTTATCAACGCAAAATAAAAGAGAAATAAATTGGCAATATAAAAATGGGATGAAAATGATTAAAAAAAAACTCATTTGGGAGCCAATGAATATAAATGTCGGTTATTACTGACGTGGTCAATTGAGGAGGATGTTCATATTACATACATACATATAAGGGGCGTTTCAAAACAACTCACCAACATAACAACAGGCAGGTAGTTAAAAAAAGTGTAATGTTATGTGTACCTTGTGCATCACAAATGTACACATGTAATAAAGTGAAATTAATTTAATTTTAAAATGTTATTGCATTCCATCCTTACCGAGTGTGTAAATTCCAGTGTATGACGGTACTTTTATATGTTTTTTACTAATACGCCGCAGAAATTGAGAAACATTGCTTTGACAAAATTCCTTTTTACCTAGGTATACTGTGGCAATTCTTGGCATTTACGTCAACATTTAATAAAGGGAATGGCGGTCTGTCTGCCTTTTCCTTTATTAAATGTTCCAGATCGCAGTTTTCGCAAACCGTAGTGTAAATCTAGCCATATGTATGTACTTATGTAGCTACAAACCCAGAGTTAAATTATACCGTTGGCGCTATAAAAAATGCCTAGTGCTACTCAGAAGTATACTTGTGGATTCCTGATTTTCCAGAACTGCAATTTGTGGAATAGATCTTTATTGTAGTATGTGGCTTATAACCCCCATAACTCCCACATGTCCGCCCGCAAAGATGCTAGTGGTGACGATGAGAGTTCAAGGTACACACCGCAATTGCAACAAAACAATTTCTTGGACATCTAAAACAAATGATAATAGACATATTTCCTCACGAAAGAATATGAGTGCCAGTGGCTCTACTGATAGTGACAGTCAACGTAGGTATTTTAATTTAGATTCAGTGGAAGTGATAGTGAAATGTAACATACGTGGTCGAAATTAGATAATGTTAGTTCAATCTTACACTCCCGACGTCACCGAGATAAAATTCCCGCTCTTTGGTGATTATTTATTCAGTTATGTATATCAATGTGGACATTCTTACAAACGCGTCCAAGTTCGCCCCTGCTAAGTTGTGATATGGCGTTCTGATATACGGGCTCCGGTTATATGGCATGAAATTAATAGTATTTTATTAACAGAAAAAGATTAATTAATTTGAAATTCTCAGAAAATGCAGCACTACAAAACATGTATCATTTTACAACCCATCTGTCACTTCCTATAGAATGTTATGTAAAATATCAGAATTGGGGTAGCTGGGAGTGGCAGGGCGCAGGGGGGTTTATTGTTGACACTATAGTCCAGTGTATGACGGTTTTTGGTTCTGATTTCCATCAAGAAGCATCGATATGCTTGAAATTTGTACTGTAAGTAGGGAATACCTTAGACAGCAAATCCTACCCCATGCGAATGTGCGCATTTACCCTAGGGGTGGGAATTTTAATATTGAAAATAACCCCAGAAATCGACAGCGGAACACGGTTTTATTTTCTCGAAAAATCAATACTTCTTGAGTTATTCGTGATTGCAAATTTCAAATTTTCTTCAAAATAATCATGTTTTCAAACGGTTTTTCCCGAATAAATCAAAAACTTTATATTTTATCAAAAAAAGTATAATAAACAAAACAGTAGCTTATAAAAAACCAAAGAGATTTTTTTATTGCTGGCCCCATAAAAACCGAGTTGTGGCTTATTGAAGGTGGGTCTTATATATCGAACGAAAAATTAAAAAATTCAACATTGAATAACAGGAGAACGGTCAATTTTACGGGGCTATTTTTTAAAGTACTTTAAGAAACCTTTAATATGAGGTGTAGATGCAGAATTCTCTAGCATAAAAACTAAGGGAGTTTTGACGAAAATAAAGTCGATTCCTATTTTTTTCGTGGAAAAGAACAACGCTACCTTTGGCATTACTACCCTAATTGAAATTAAACGTAATCCATTTACGATTCACTCTATTTAAGCGCTAGTAATGTGATTCAGAAGTTTGACCAGTTTAAAATGCTTAATTTTGAAAACAAATATGGTTAAAGTAGAAAAAGCATTTTTGAAATTTTTAAATAAATCGTCTTTTTTCAAAATAACTAAAAAAACTATCGAAGATACGGAGAAATTGCTAGAGAATAAAAAGTTAGGATTTTCTTTACTTAATTTTTTTTTATTATTGTCGTAGCTTACACATTAACCGAGATATGGCCTTTCAAAGTTCGCATTGGCGTGTGACTGGTATCGTTTTACAGCCCTTTATAAACGTTGCCTTTTTAAAAATAAAGGGCTTAAGAACTTTGAAACCTGTATTAGCACGTAGGTTATAAAATTTCCTATAAAATGGTTTTTTGAAAGGCTTTCTAGCGGAAAAATTAAGCGAGTTATTGTCAAGAAACCAAACGCACTTCTTTTTTAATATCGGAGTAGGTAGATTTTGGAGCATAGATTAATGTATACACAGCATAATACGTACAATTCTTTCATAATAAGGGAATTGAGAAGTTGCGATGAAAAATATATGAAGTATGACTAAGTCAATAAATTGTTATTTTCCAATTTTATCATAATAGGGGCTTACCCCTAAGTGAAATAAGGGCTGACAAATAAAAACTAGTGTCTTAAAACATCAAACAATCTTGATTCAAACCCCATTAACGTTTTTTAATTTAAGAAATGCTAGGGAATGAAGTGGAGGGTAAGTAAAGCTTAATTCCAAAATTTCATGAAAATCCATGCTTCTTGATAATACCATATTTTTACCATCGTACACTGGACTACTACATGCAGTCCAAGATCGAGTTTTTGGCGCCGTCACTCTATACATAAACAATTCCTTTCGCGACGACCAGTTTGGCTGAGCGGTTTTCAAAGTGAACGTCCCGCGCAAAATCGATGGGATTCTTTTAATATTCCAAACGCGATTTCGGAACAAAATAAACAGGCCTTAATTAACACCGCATCAGCATAGGTGGGACGTGCACCCTCTTGACAGCGGACCATGCCGAGCGAACGCCATCTGGTTAATTTCAAATCAACCACCACGGCCGACCCGGTCCGCTGGAGTGCACATGCATAATACGTGAGGAGCATATAAATACACTAGTGTTAATACGGGATATTCGACATTACACACTGCGATGTTTGAAACTGATTTCGGCTGGCTAGATCGCACCGCAGAGATCGGTTTGCCAGCGGACCGGAATTGTTGCCGTTTTATGAGAAAATTACACTCGGTAAATTTTATTAACAGAACGGACGCATATTAAAAACAACCAAATCGCAACTATAAAAATCCAAATCCGAATTACCGAAACGACCGGCAACAAACATCATCGTTTTTAAAACAGATTCAATTAATTCACCGGAAATTGTGCCGTGCTTAAACAGAAAATAATTAAAATTTTATTAATGTACTTCAACTCTTTCAGTTGTTTCATGAAGTATTGAAATTAATACCAAACTCAGCCTTTTTTACGACCGTTTCGAAAAGATATTTTTTTACAATTCTGAGCTCAAATTCAACCTTTTGGTTCTTACTATTAATACCAAAGTTAAAAATTTTTTTCACCAGTAAAAAGTAATTTTCAATTTGACTATACGTGTTAAGGGAATCTTTGATTCATTCTAAATATTCCTAAAATCGGTGTACCTCAAGGTTCTGTGTTACGCCCATTGTTCTTCAATATCTTCATTAATAACATTGCAGAGGAATTTGGCACATTTAAAAAAAAAATTGTTTTTTCTGTTCGTTTTCTTGTTTGTTTGTTTTTTGTGGTTTTTCCTTTATTTTCTTGAAGTTTATTGACAGTCTTGAATATAGATCCTGTCCAAAATAGTTAAAAAATATTGAAACCCAATACTATTCTATGGTGATTCAAAACTGTTAATAAACTTCAAGAAAATAATGGAAACATTCCAAAAAAGAAAACAAAGAACACAAAAACCAAACAAAAAAAACGAAGAAAAAAATTTTTGACTCGTTGACTCTGGGTAACGCTAAGAACGGGTTATATTCAGCAAAATGAAATAATTCATGCCACAATGAATAATCTTAAAACTGTACGTCAAGATCAAATCCAAGGTCACCAGAAGCTAGTTTATTTGACTTCCTACAACTTTTATCTGGGTAAGTTCTTACTAAATTTGAATTTCCATGCTATCACAATAATTTTCATGGGTAAATATCCTCCCCAATAACTTTTTCTTGAAAGATTTCATATCTTAAAGTGAGATTATAATTTTTTTTTCTGAATCCAAGACGCAAAATATGGATTTTATTGGAAAAAACAAAAAGACTAAGATCAAATGACTGAAAATATTGCTAAAGGTCAAAGCCAAGGTCATCACAAGGCAGCTTACTAAACCTTCAAGTATGTATATGAATAATAATCATTATTTGATCTTCTAGCGTCCGTAACTTGAAATCTATGGACTTTTTGGACTTACTGCACATAAGAACTATTGTTCAGAATGGTCCAACGAATACATTTTAGCTGGTTTTAGCTCAAACAACTGTATAACTTTTACCGTGTATTTTATGCGGGATCCTTTCTTCCAACAATTTAAAAAACTGTGCCTTTTTGATAAATATTCCTTAAATTATCTCAAGAGTCGGTCATCGTGCACACTTCGCCAAGGGTATTGTTTAGTGTCTTCTAAAAATGGAACGAATTTATAGACAGTAACCATGTGAGCGACAACGATTTGAAATATCGTGCCCTCGCTAGTGACGTGACGATGATTATAATATTGTCCGGAAAAAAACCCGATAGAGCCAAATTAAGCGGGCAGTGGAAGATATTTTATTCCGCACGGGTATATATACAACTTGTCCGGTCCGGTAAACAACAACATGCCGAGTGCGGTTTTGGAAAACGAGCCCGTCCGATTACAATGCATAAAACAATACATCGGGATAAACAGGGATTCCGCTATTCCAGGATAACGTGTGAGATACTGTAATGGTAGGGCCTAGCGTCGGACAGCAACAGCTAATCACTGATTCTGGCCGGCCAACAAAGGCCTAATGCGACATATGGCTGCCATTGTTTCCAAATGTGGGACTTTAGCTACCATTATGTCAGATTACAAAGACAGGTGTGGAGCTGAAATATCTGATCATACTCGACGTCGTAACGGATACTCGCTTTTGTTGGGTTTGTTACAGCATGGATATATTTTACAATAATTATTATTGTCTAGTCTCGAGCAATACACCCGACTTCCCTTTCACGAGTCAGAATCAATTTATTAGCGAGACAAATAGGCCCTTTATGTGCAGAATATCAAAGGGGCGCATAAACATACTTGTTAAATTATTCTCGCACAAAGCCGAAATATTCAAGATGAAGTTAAATCATGACGCAGCCTCGATTTTATGGCGCTAATAATTGTAGTGATGTTAAACGCTAATTACGATGAAATAACTTTAAATATCTACTAATCTTATTACAACTGGTTCAACAGACATTGTTGCAGTATTTCATTACGAATTAAAATATCCGACTCGAAGGGCCAAACATGTTTATGAATGCGACGAGTCTGTGAGAGAGCAATCATCCAAATGATCTGAAAACAAAACGAGGAAAACATGTAAAAAAATTGTCGGTTTTAAATAAGGATGGAACTTAAGGAAGAAAGATCGTAGAAATTGCTAATTACTTTATTATTGTCAGATTCAAATAAAGATTCGCTCATTGTTTCTCACTATATCATGACCAATGACCAATTTCTTAATTAATAATATTTTCTTATTAGTTAAAATAATGTGCAAATAAAAGATGAAAAGGAGGTCTTAGAGATATCAGTGCTTGTGTTGCCCTTGGTATTTAAAGTTATAATGTGATTTTCAAAATAATATAATTAACAACGACCCGAACAGTCTTGACATCGACATTTTTCTTATTATTACTCAAAACGTTTTGACAAACTTCTTTTGATCCATGCACTACTCCAGTTGACCTCCCTTTGCTGCATGGGAAGTCTGACAACATTACGATATGTCGCGGTTGCCTGGTAATAGCATGACTTCACTGTAACTTTTTTGCTAGCTCAATGGTAACAATATCCCAACGTTTTGAACTACATATCTTCACCTCTTGCCAGTTGCTTTTCGCTTAACAATCAACTATATTACGTAAAACTCTCACTGCACCACCTTCGCTGAAGGATGCAGTATATTCGACGAATCTTTCTAATTTTGAGCATAATCTGTTGTAAATAGATTTGATCGCTATTTACTTTTGTATAGTCCAGCTCTGTACTGATTTAACTTGAAACGGCCGCTAGATGATTATACCCCAATCAAAACGTAGGAATGTCTCTCAGACAATTACTGGGGACACTGCAAATTGTTTAAGTGTCTTCTGGCATCGCAGTTACATAATACATTGCTTCCCCGAACGCCTGACACTGGAACCTTCTCCAGACAACACGGCATATAAATTTAAAATGGCTATTCCATCCAATTTAATGGATGTCTAATCGAGCATTATACATGAATAGCAACAACAATGGACAATCAGATAACATTTTAACAATTTGAAAATATTTATAAGGTGGTTTTTTAAAGCGACTTAAAATAGTGAGATTGCATTATTCTTGTGAAAAATAAGATTATTTTTGTACAACTTTTCGCGTTACCATTTTAATTGCATACAATTATATTAGTTGAACATATAGCGTCACAAAAGCGTATACAAACTACTTGAAAATGAGACATCTAGCATCATAAACTGTGTATATCATAAAACCTCCAGTGAGTGACAGGCTGAGTTTTAAGAAGGATGAAAACGAGTGCAAGTAGTGCGGTAAATGCATATAAAAAATAAAGCGCAACAAGCATTACTAGATTACTCTCAAAATGGTATCAATGATTTAATTCCTTTACAAAATTCTGCTCGATACTGTGTCAAAACTTTCTATGGTCATCATTTCCAGGGGATTTGAATAAATTACGCGCACATTTGTTTCACACCTAAAAGTGTGATGAAAAAATGTATCATCTACTGAGGATTCTTTATAACACATGAGATCTACGTATCAGATAATTATTGGGAAAGGACAAACCCAGTAATTCAAACCAATTGATTTTAGTTGAGACTTGAAAAGTTACTAACACTACCCAATGTTGGGCGAATCTCTGCAGTTATTATTTATTAATAACTAAATCATTTAATATGAGTATTTCATAGTTCTGTATTATTTGTGAAAAAACAAACACCATAGATTACTGGGAGGAGACAAACATCAAAGAATGAAACAGATGTTAAAGTTGGCAACCCTTTATTGCAAAGCTGGGTTTGAAGTATGAAAGTATAATCGGACTATTGTGAGGTGTTAATATAGTTTAAGTATGCTTAATATACGCATATCACCTATATACTGAATTTTTTTATGCACAAGAAGAATATTTACGTTTATTTAGCTGTACGCTGTTTTAGTTATAATATTTGTTAGTAAGTAAATTGATTTTCATAGTTTTTAATATGGAATCCTAAAAAGTTTACAAACAATTGCAGATTTAATTTCGTTTGTTTTCTTCTAACACCTCTGAATAAGATGATTTCAGATAAATTCCTAGCGTCATAAAACGTAACTGGCATTCTCAGTAAAAAAAGGCTTGAGAATAAAATGTGTAATACTAAATCTATATCGTATGTATGAATATGAATAAGTAATTTAGATGAGTAAGGTTTTATTTTAGTGCTTCCAGATAAATTGTGGGCTGAAAGGATCAGTCGGTCGAAAGAGAGTGAAGAAAACCTCTCCAGCACACACATAACCTGTCGTTTGTATGCAGCGATCGACTTCGGCGAGTTCGCTATTGGGCCGGGTGGAATACTTTCGATCAGACATCGCCTGAGCTCTTGTAAGCTGGAAGATATTACCAACTAATACGGGTCGTTCGGGCAAATGGAGTATCGACATCGACGCCGTCTACGAAAGGTACGCCAACGTAACGGCGGCGGTTATTGCTTGCTCCGGGGCTGAAATGGCCGTCGTATGTGTTGGAGAATTTCAAGGCTTGACCGCCAGACGAAAAAAAAAACAAAACTTATATTATGCAATTGAAAGCTGGCAGAACATATGCGCGACTATAAATCCAAGAATAAACACGTTACTACGCCCACTGATTGATATAAATTTGCATCTGTGTATGCCATTTCCATGGCGTGTGTGGGCGGGTCGAGCCGACAATCGGAGAAACAAATGAACCGTGAAAATCTCGCAGTATCCTTAGAATTTGGATACAGCTTGCATTTAAGCGGTATCTAGCTACAAAGTCCCGCTACTACTATTAGTCCAGAGCAACAGTTAGCGTTTGACCTGTAAATTAGTAAAAATCTGAATTTTTGCACAGACGTTCTTTGAGGTGTCCCAAACCCAAATCCACAAAAATCACAAAACTGCCAACATGGCTACC
The DNA here is from genome assembly GCA_963583905.1 of Stenurella melanura. Classification (NCBI taxonomy): domain Eukaryota; kingdom Metazoa; phylum Arthropoda; class Insecta; order Coleoptera; family Cerambycidae; genus Stenurella; species Stenurella melanura. Next base: position 1,985,700 of record OY757311.1, read on the forward strand.
CAAGATATAATAATAATAATAATAATAATAATTTATTGACCATCTTTTTGATACATAATATGTATATATGGTACGTCAGCTGATAAGTAATATGTATATATAATTTAATAAAGATAAAAAACAGAATAAAAAACAGAATGCATATTGGTACACACACAGTTAAATAAATTAGACTATCACAATAACAATAATAAAAATACAAGTTATACCTGATATTAAAAAGAAGAAATCTATATGACACAATATGCTAAAAAAAAATATTTAACATATAAGGTCTAAGAAAAAAGAAGGGAAGAAAGATGTAATTACAATCTGTCATCAAGATATTCTTTTAGTGAGTAGTAAGATTTGTCTAACAGTAAACATTTTATAGTTGCTTTATATTTATTTTTATTTAGCGTTTTGTAACTATTAGGCAACTTGTTGTAAACAATTATTGCTAGATATTTTGGACTCCTCTCATATACAGTTAAATTATGTATGGGTATTTCTAGGGTCAAATTATTTCTAGTATTGTAGGAGTGATTGTTATTTAATGTATTGACACTACTTAATTCAGACTTAGCGTAAAGTAGTAACTGATAAATTAGCACACAGGGTAGAGGTAGTACACCAAGTTCTTTAAAAATTTCTCTACAACTTGTCCTTTTACTTACTCCTACAATGTACCTAATAGCTTTTTTTTGAAATCGGAAAACCCGTATACTTTCATGTGAAACACCCCATGCTATAATGCCGTAAGATATCACTGAATGAAAATGAGCAAAATAATACATTAACAATACGGACCTGTCAATTACTTTTTGTAACTGATGTATAACATAACATACTGGTGCAATTTTTTTACATGTTGCATCTATATGGGAGGACCAAGTACAATTGTCAGATAAGTGGATACCTAAAAATTTTATATTATTCTCTTGCCTAAGAGTGCCGCTATTTGTTCTAATTAACAAACTCTGATCGAGTGTTTTATTTTTTGACAGGTTAAATCTTAAAACTGATGATTTTTTATTATTTAGTATTAAATCATTTTGTGTAAACCAGGTGTGCGCTTCTTGAAGTTGTTGACTGGCTCTATTAACAAGTGAATACACATTTTTTTCACTAACAAGAATGGTGGTATCATCAGCATACATAATGGAGTTTGGTAGACAAAAATCATTTACATAAATGATGTATAGCAGAGGACCTAAAATGGACCCTTGTGGTACTCCAATGGTTGAAGATAATATTTTAGATTTATGATTGCTGATTTCAACATATTGCATCCGATTTTGCAGATAACTAGTAAACCACATATGAGGTATTCCTCGTACACCATATTTTTCTAGTTTCTCTAGAAGAATTCTATGATTTACGAGGTCAAATGCTTTGCTTAAATCAACAAAGATACCTGCTGTTTTTTTCTTTTCATCCAGATTTTTGTATAAACCATTAAGAAACTCAATAATAGCATTTACGGTTGACAAACCTTTACGAAAACCAAATTGAGAGTAGTTAAATAAACCACATTTGTCAAAAAAAGTTATAATACGTAGCGATACGTATTTTTCAAAAATTTTTGAAAAAGAGCTTAATAACGATATGGGCCTATAATTTTCAATATTTGTCTTGTCACCGGACTTATACAATGGTATTACCTTTGCGATTTTTAATTTTTCGGGAAAGATGCCTTCATTAAGTGAGCAATTTATTAATTCAGTTAATGGTTTACTAATTAGATGCATACACTTTTTTAGTAGGTTTGTGCTTATACTGTCATCTCCCGATGTATTGGAATTTTTCAGATTCTTGATGATATCCAGAATATCATGTTCATTGGCAGGTTCGAAGTAAAGTGAATTAGGGTTATTTCTGAAGGACAAATTCAGTTGATTATTTTTTAGTATGTTTGTGTTTGACAAAGCTGTTGGTGTTTTATTAAAGAAGTTGTTGTACTGATTAGAAATGTATTCAGGATTACTAACTATTGAATTGTCAGAGTTTTTGAGACTGTATTCTCTAATAATGTTGTGCTTTGTTGGATTAATAATGCTCCAAGCCGTCTTTGATTTGTTATTAGAGTTTATTAGAAGTGAGTCATTGTACATTTTTTTTGCCCTGATTAACAATTTTTTGTAAATATTCTTGTATCTTTTATAAAATACTTTTGCTTCATCATCTCCTGTTAGTGTAAGTTTATACAGTTTTTTTAACCGCCGTCCAGAGATTACTAGACCAGGTGTGATCCATTTGTTCTTCCTTGGTTGTTTTACTTTTAAATGACTAATACTTTTGAGTGGGAAGGCTATCTCAAAATGGTGCAGAAAAGTATCCATGAAGATATTAAATTTTTCATTGGCATTATGTGTTGGAGTAAAAATTTCTTTCCAGTCCTCTTTAGAAAGCAGAGCTAGAAAGTGATTGATATTGTTAGGATTATTAGTAGGTCTATGTTTTATGATCGATTTACTTATTTCCTCCTTTTCCGTTAAATTTATGGTTATCATTTGAGCGTTATGATCACTCATGGCATTGTCAATTACTTTGCTGTTGTATAGACTAGAATCTAAATTAACACATATATTGTCTATACATTTATTTAACCTGGTGGGTGACGTTATAGTAGGCTCTATACGATAAGAGTCGAAAATATCTTTAATGTCCTTATAATGTTTGTCTTGGGTATGAAAATTAATATTAAAATCCCCACAGATAATCAAATTATGTTGCTTGTTTCTGTCTATTAATACATCTAGCGTTTGATTTAATTTCTCAATAAATATTGAAAAATCTCCATCTGGAGATCTGTATAAAACTAATATGATAATAAAGTGTTTACTGTTAGTATAATATTTGATAGCTGTACATTCAAAATGCATCTCTAAGGACAAATCTTTAACGTAATCTATATTTTCAAACTTAGAGTTTTGTGTTCCATAAATTCCCACCCCACCATGATTTTTTAATTGGCGACAATAGAAGCTGGCTAGTACATACCCGTCAATTATACTAGAAATCTCTTGATCATATTTTGCCCAGTGTTCACTTACACAGAACACATCAGAGTTCCCTTCTTTCAAATATGGAAGGCAACTTGTAGACAACTTGTAGATAATTTAATTCTCTACAACTTTCACATTGATCTCATGGGCATCCGATGCATAGGACGCCATATTTGCAAAAAACTTTGACCTTCAATATCTTGGGTAGCCATGTTGGGATTTTTGTGGATTTGGGTTTGGGACACCTCAAAGGACGTCTGTGCAAACATTCAGGTTTTTACTCATTCTGCCCAGGTTTCCTCCTTTTTTTCTCCGTGGGTTATATAAAAACACACCCGTATTTTGAGCACCGGTTACATCAGGGAACGGTTTTTTCAGCAGGAAAAAATGAGGATACCATACTTAAATGAAACAATAGTATACTTGTAAAAATTCGAAGAAATGTCAGAGGGTGATTTATTTCCCGAATACAATACTTCCCCTCGGTAAGTGAGGGAAGTAAAGAACCTATCTATATCAATTTTACCTTCACATTAACACATTTTGTTAACAAATATGTAATTATAACAATCAAAATTTGATACTAATTCATTGTTTCACTTCTGAGTTCGAGAAAGTTAAACGAGAAATTGTTTCAGTTGTAGTTCTCTTCTTATACTTAAGGCACATAAAAAGTATCGGAGCCTTTGACTTTGCGGTAAAGATCAAATATCCCGACATTTTTTATTTGCTTTAAATTTATAAAGAGAACTATAACTTTTAATTAATATTATTTATCCTATAGACGCTGGCAATGAGAGAATGAAAATTCTGGTAACTGATTCGCAATCTGCGACGTGTAAAACCACCCCTGTAACCAAAATTTCAAATATATAGGACAACGTATTATATTTTTGTCCACTTTATTGACAATCCAGTTCACTGTGTGAGAACAGCGGAATATGCAATAAGTACTTTCAATATCATATATTTTTAAATTCAATAATCTGTGGGTATGCATCTGTCGATTGACCCTTATCGAAATCGAATAGTTGAATTAATGGCAATTGTTCTCCAAATTGCAGGGGGAGATAATGAGATTTGTATTCCGAGGGATGCTTTCCGTAATTATGCTTCCGGCATGATTTACAAATCCTTGAAGTAGTTTGTTCGTAAATTGCATGGTCGTTATATTCTTTGAGCAGCGCGTTATACAATATTAATAACCATGATACGTACCCTCTGCCAAACAGGCGAACACATTTCAAAATAAAGCCCTGCAATATGCAGTCTACCTACCGAATAAACGTCACGGCAGCCGTAATGGAAAAATAAATAGTTCATTAACAATTGTTAATTTGGTAATGCAATTACGAATTTATCCATTGCTATCTTCTACAGTGCACAATATTACCCGAAGCTCACAAACACGGTATATCAATAAAAGTGATCTAGAGAGAATAGTCACGGGCTAGGTGGAAATGTTAAATAATGAACCCAATCGTGTTTACATTAGCACTTTTGCTAGTAGTCCAGTGCATTCGGATGAAAAAAGTGCGTTATTATAGAAGTACGTTGCTTTGAACTTCACAAATTTGAGCAGAAGTTTCTGCAATACAAACTAAAAATTGTGAATTTAAAATTTTACGCATTAAAAAGGTGTGCTAATTAAAATTTTTGAGAAACTAAGAAATTCATATTTAATTTACACAGAACTTCTCTCTTTATTTATACAGGGTGGTCACTCTAAAAAATATTAATTAAGCAACGATATGGCCCCCTGTGAAATTGCCTGGAATTGATATATATTGTTCCCCTTGACCTCTGCATCAAAAGTTCGCACGGGCACCGTGGTCAAAAATGCGTAGTTTTGCAGATATTAGAGGTTAAAATATCAGTTTTTGGCATCTTGACTCTTAAGCTTATATCCACATAATGGACTGGGGGAGTTCGCTGGGAATATTTGCTAATTTCAGATAATATGAACAATCTCAACCAATGACAGTTGATAGCTGTCAAAAAACTATCAAAACGTATTAAAATTAAATAAAATGATAATCTCAAAATATACATGGTCCCCGGATTGAATCAGGAACCAAAATGACACCCAGGAACTCCCAGAGAACTACCCCGGTATATAATAAGGATATAACCTATAAGCGTCAAGATACCAAACAGTGGTATTTTAACTTCTAATATCTGGAAAACTATGCAATTTTGACCTGGGTGTCCATGAGAACTTTTGATCCGGAGGTCGAGGGGAACAACATATATATAAATTCCAGCCAATTTCACCTGGGGCCATTTCCCATAAGAAATGAGCGAGGTCCTTTCCACCATAATCCTGTTATTTCTTAGAATTACCACCCTGCCTATTTTGTCAATAAAAAATATGATAGGTGTCTTCCTTGCGAATTGTGTCAACTACATGCAAAATATTACTGCCATCTGTCACCTCTTTTCATTATTTATTCTCCACCCTGTCTATTTGCCAGTGAAAGTCTACCCATTTCTTCTTACCGAAGTTCTGCATCAAATAGTTTTTTAGATATAGTGCCAAGAGAGAGAGATAGAGAACAGACATACAGACTGACGAAATTGAAAGTCCTTCATTTTTGAAATCTTTGTAAATATAAAAAAAAAAACACCTGAAAAAGTTAGAAATAATTCAAAAGATATTTTTAAAAATAATAAACCGAATACTTATCCCTCAGATGACCTATTCATAGATGCTAAAATTGTAGATTTTTATTTGTATTATTTCTATTAAATCAATATATTTTATATATTTTCTATCGAGAAGAGCTAAACATCCATAGGTCGCCGAGGGGGGTGAAATCATCCCCAAAATATCAAAAAAATCAAAAATATACCTTAAAATTTTAAAAATAAAATGTTAAATGTTTGTCATGACAAATATGGAAAAAATATTTCACCTCCTTCAAGGGCCTATGGGTGAATTTTTAAAACTTCTTGATAGAAAATACATAATTTCGCTTTTTTAAGATTGATTTAATAGATATAATATAAATAGAATTGTTTTTAGATTTGATATTTTTTATTTTTCTTGGGGATTTAGGTTTCAACCCCTGAATAGTGATAATTACTGAACATTTTCAAAAAACCTAGAACAATACCTATTTTGGTTTGTATTGGCGAATAATTTGAGACCTCCTGAACCCCTTTGCGATTTTTCCCAAGCTCGCAATCCGCTAGCAAAAACCGGCGAATTTTTCGGTATTAGCTGTTTTCACTATGTGAAAATTTGCTTATTTGACATTATAAAAATGAAGTACTTGTTATACTAAAGCACTTATTGATATTTAAACAGCATTCTATCGTCCATCAAATTAAAATTTCAACAAATAAATAACAAAGTTTTAGTAATTGAACGAGTACGCAAAACACGCGGTGACGTCATCGGTTATATTAGTTTCTTAAATGGCGTTTAAAAATTGTTAAACACAACACTTTATTCGCTTTATTTACGTTTTACATGTGATTAAATAAGTAACGCCTACCTATTACGGGATTTGTAAAAGCTACTTTAGAAAATTTATCTACAAAATAACGTGTTTATAACACAAAATAACACTGACAATGTAACTGATGACGTCATGAGTGCGTAGTGAATTGATGTAGCGTTTTTGGCGAAAAAATTTCAATACAAAATTAAAATGGCTTATTTTAAGGTATTATTGGACTGTTTCTCAAAATTCAAGTGTTTCCATCTATAACAAAGCATTATCTTCGCAGTGAAGTGAATATAATATTTGTGAACACCTAATTGTTAATAATTTAAAAATACCGTTTTAAAAACAAATATATACATAAATTACACGGCAATATCTACTTTACAACGTATGGTAATTTTTGTCATTTTTCTGTCAATCAAAAGTTATTACACTTTTAGTGAAGCGAGCGCCGACACTGTCGGTAGCGCGTTCGCGTACCTCGGCCCAGAGTCTAATTCCGAGCGATACATGTAAAATTTCTAGCTACTACAGTTTTGTCGCAAAAAAATGTTAGAACTATTTTAATGTCTTGTTATTCTCAGAAAAAATCAAACAAAGTTATTTACAAAAAACGTATATGTGCATCTAATTTGTTAATCGGAAAACCTTCTAGATTACCATTTCGAGAACACCCTTTCAAATTTCCACCGAGTTCGGAAAATTTCGAGAACAAAAATCTAAATGCATTGGACTATAGTGGAATAACCCCACGTAGTTGGTGCAAGCTGCATCGAGTAAACTCTATTAGGTGCGAACTGTCGATCGGGTATTTATTGCAAACATAATTGCAGCCAACGCCACATGTTACTGATTTAGTGATTGTTTTTTGCCACAGAGGCGGGTTAGTTAGTCGAAAATTATTATGTGGCAGGTCTATAACTCTTGTCCCGCCCGTGCACGCTCCTCAGGCCGAGATCCGTCCTTATTTGGCTCAGATGACATTTATTAATGGTTATCGCCGGGGCTGCTGACTTGGTAGCTGAGTGTTTCGCTGTTCTACACTTACATTATAAATTAATCTTTACAAAGAGTACGGTCTTCCGGGAAAGTGAATTTTGAAGTTAAATTACTTCACAACAGGTGAAACAAACCGAATTACAGGAGACCTAATTGAAGCACAATAGGAAATAGAATGATATAAATGATTTGTGACGGGCGTATTATTGCGAACTGACACGGCATTAATTCATCTCGAGGTGGATGATGTTTCGATGAGAAATTGTATGTGTAATCAATAATAATACGGCGGCTTCTTAAATACCATAGTTGGATGTACAATACCCATCCAAAGAAAATTGTTGTTGCCATTGCGTCAAATTGCTTTCATAACAAGTATATGATACTGGTAATTAGCAACGCCCTTTCATAATTTTAATACTGAGAAAATTCTTAATCTCTATATTCCAAAATGCTGCTGCATCAAATTGACAGTTTTAATCTGCAAATCAAGGTGTAAATGTTAGCTAGACCAACTGTTTCAAGTGCCGGAAACGAAAGCAATACTACCATTTATGGTAACTTCAAAAAAAAATATGTGTTAAAAAATTGTATGCAAAAGTCAAATTTAAAAATTAAAAATATTTCAGTGGTGGCCATTTTCAAGAAAGAGACATCCGATAGGCAAATATTTATTATTTTGGCCATAACATTTTTTCTTGGTATGTATATTTAAAAAAAACTATAAACAAGACTATTGCTATGCATTTTCACTCAATAATTTCAGTGGTTTGCAAAATAGTTAGATTTAAATTTAAAATTTTCCTACTTCCTAGTTTTAAATCCAACTATTTTGTTTTGTAAACAACTGGAATTACTAAGTGAGAATTCGTAGTAATAGTCCTGTTATGGTTAGACTTAGGTACTTTTACAGTTTTTTTATACGTAGTAAAAAAACAACAAATATTTCCCTATTGGATGTCTCTCTCTCTCTCTTGGAAATGATCACCGTAATCATGCTTCTAAAGTAGAAAGAATCAAGTGTGCAACGCGTAGGAAATATGTTGCACTCTTGATTGATTGATTATTTAAAAAAAAATTGTTCCTAACATATTTATTAAAAATCGGTAAATATATTTACACAGAACTTCCCTCTTTATTTGTGCATGGCGGTCACTCTAAAAAATTAATAATTACGAAATGACAATGAAAATAATAATCGGAATATAGTTATTACTATTATTACAAAGAAAACCTGACAAGTTTTGGTAAAACATATACAGAGTGCTCATCCAACAGCAAAAGTTCAATTCTAAATAACAGGTGCCAAATATAGAAGGCTTGCGCAAATATCTTTACAAATGTCCACCATGACTGAATTATTTCTTGGGATGACCACATTGTACATTTTTCAATAAAGGTATAATAGGTGCTGCCAAATATTATTACCATCTGTCACATTTTCAATTCCACATGCACGGAGTGGAAGTATAGTTAGTGGTGGTTAAAAAATTTCATTTTTTTTTAAATTTTTCAAAAATGTTGGTAAAATAATTTTCAATATTTTTTTCTTCTGAAATAGGTTCAGAATGTCATCAAACATGGAAATTTTAAATTTGAGTAAAAAGGAAAATTTCCTTCTATTGTATAAATAGCAGTGGTAATTTTTTTGTTTGAAATAGGTTTAGAATGTCATGAAACGTGAAAATTTTAAATTTGAGCAAAAAACATTTTTTCCATCTATTCTAGTGGTAATTTTTTTTCCAAAATGGTAAAAAAATGTTGCAATTTTTTTTCCGCAATGGGTTTGGAATGTCATGAAACGTGGAAATTTTAAATTTGAGCAAAAAAAAAAATTTCCTTTATTCCCTTTAGACGGTCCACCCTGTATATTTTCCAGTGAAAGTTTAACCATTTCTTCGCTGACAGTAGCGTTAACTTCCTACTAAATTTGACTGCTCTCCGACAAGTAGTTTTTTAGTTAATGCACCAACAGACAGACAGACAGACGGACGGACGGACGGAATTGAGACGATATTCTAACCTAAAAGTTGGACATATTTGATGTTATGTAGGTTTGAGATTTTTTTTTCCCAAGAAACCATGTGTGGGATCTTAAAGTACAAGTCTTCACCTTTAAAATACCGTTGAGTTTGCTCAAATATCTTTTTTTTTTCGCCGAGATATTGCAATTTAAATAATGGCCATAAGGTTTCCGTACTAATTAAATGCATTAGGAAAGATATGTTATGAACAGACGATTTTAAAAATTCGATATCTCAGCGAAAAAAAAAAAGATATTTGAGCAAACTCTACGGCATTTTAAAGAGTATGATTTGTACTTTAAGATCCCTTACATGGTTGCTTGAGAAAAAAAATCTCAAAGCTACATAACCTCAAATATGTCTAACTAGTAGGTTAGAATATCTCAAAATCCTGAAGTGATAGAGCAAAACTAAAAACAGATTGGAATTCAGCGTCGAAAAATACATAAGAAACGTATGTTCTGACCCCAGATCCAGACAACTTTTTTTTTGTAAACCTGTGTTATTACTTATTTCCTCCCTTTGCTAAATAACCTGTGTTTCAGATCATATTAAAACAGTCTTCAGGCAAAATGCAATAGCAGAACCAGTTAGATCCTAAATTAGATCAAGAGAAAACAGTTTAGAAAAAATTATAATTTTTTTTAAGTCTTACCGTATCTACCCACCTCTTTCCGACCAGGAAATTTAAAATTTCGTACATTCAAATTCGAATTTCGACCGACAAAAGCCATCGCTGTTCTCGTCGTTCTTCTGGTATACTATATGTATTTCCTCAACTATACCTAGATCCATTTTACCACATCCACGGTTCTTTCAAGACTCTGTTCCATTCGATTTATTTTTCAAGGAAATCCTCAAAATTACGTAAGTTTAAAACAAAAGGAGATGATGCTCACATTACCTTAATTTTCAGTTACTATATTGTTTTTAACCAGGCTGAGTATTATTTGATGAAATCTTGTAACTGTTTAAAATATTTCTCTTTAATCCATGGAAATACTCTGCATCTCTCACATCTGTGTACGCCAACCTCACTATAATTAATAGACTCAATTTCCCCGACTAACAAATATCACGTTTACGTTAGCAAAAACTTTAATTGCTATAAATAACTGCTAGATACGTAATCCGGAGTTGAATTTAATTACCAGGGGAGATACATCTTGCCGAGCGTAAATAAGAGTGAACGCGCTTCACGCATCAATCAAGTTTCTCTTGTGATCACTGTCCAGAAACCACCTGCTGCCCAAATATGAAATGCTGAAACTGTTACTCCGTGGACCACAACTATCGATCACATCTCCAGCCATGTCTTACGTTGTACAACTTCATTTTCCCAGTCCCACCTAACGCAATAACTGCGAAGAGACATGGCTATCCATCAAATAAGGTTGCCGAGAAAAGTTAATATTTGATCGTGTATGCAAACTCACCCCGAATACCCGTAGGACTCGTTCTAGCCGAACTTCACTCCTCTGTTTGTATATACTGACCTGAAACAGAAACACACTATATCACAAACTCTTCAAATATTACTGACTCTGAGATGTACGTACACCACCAAAGCTAAATGTGGACCATGCAGCACAGATTCAGCTCATAAGAAATGCATCGCTCTGAAACTACACTTGCTTTGCTATTTGCTAGGCAGAGATCAGACGGTTTCGTGAATATCGATGTAGGTAAAGCTTATTTATTATTGGATGCGTTATTTAATCTCAATTGTGGCTAACCAGTAATTTGTTTAAAAAAATATTTAATATGTTGTTAAATGTATGAAGAAAAATCAATAAAACGATTTGTTGCCAACATAAAATCCAATTATAGGGAAATTTATAGTAATATCACAACATTAGTTCACAGTTATATAATGGTAAATAACCACCTAGTGTTAATAGCCTGAAATGTAATTAACGTCAATACACACGGAAGGGTCAAAATAACTCCCAATATTTACTAATTCTGTCTACCAATCATATTGCTCCACCTGACCCACAATATAACTGCTACATGAAAAGAGAATACTTTCTATCAGACTAGAAAGAAACTGAAATTCTTCCAACTTCTACCAAGTCTTCGTCCGAAAGTTATATTCAGAATACTAGAATAGTCTTGGCAAATAAACGCTTGATGATCATAAACATTGCTTACATACTTTACTTAGCAAATAATATGCTAACATCCTCTGATAAACAGAAAACCTTAATATTAGTTGATTTAAATTTTCTAAAGCATTCGATACATGTGCCACAAGATGCAATTCTTAGGCTTAGTGCTAGTTTTAGTTTAAACAGATGAAACAAAATTTCGCTGAAAATTTATTTTATTTCATACTGTCCGGTAGATGACTATTCCCCGGACTCATTTGCGGCCGGTAGATCGAACATTACAGTATCTGTTACGTAATGTTACTTTAGTGGGGGAGTGGATGAATATTTCAATTTGTATCGAACAAAAGATTGATGTAGTAGTTTCAGTGTATTAATGACGTTAAAATCGTGAGAACATCGTATAATAAATCCCAATGCTAAACTTAAACTTTATTAGTTATTGTATAACTTCACGACATCTGCATATACGAGACGCGTGACTGCCAATTCCTCTGTGATGTCATTAGTAAAGGTATTGTAGAATAATGGGACCACCACAGAGCCTTGAGGTACACCACAGGTAGATATTCCCCAGACCGTTGGCCACGGTATTCGTGTACGGTGAACCAATTACTAGAGACAGAGACCAATGTAGGGAAACACTCTTCAGGTCGCAACCATTAATACGGATACAATTTTTTAAATCTCTCCGTCTACTGTCAGAGTAGAACCCTACTGAATGTCATATTGGTTGGTCGAGAAGTTTAATTATTATAAATAATTTTTAACGCCATTTACGTGAATCGTTTCTCTCGTTGTGTGTCTATCGGATAAATAATAATATTAATGACTAAATTTGAAATTGAAAAACAATTATTATTATTATTTTCGTCCAATGAACTTTAATTCAAAACTACGTTTTACCAATGATTTAGGTTTTATTTAATTAATATTTAGTCATATCTAACTTTAATTGGGCATACAGCAAATTATATTTTACACCTCACTCTGTTCAAAATTGTTATTTTTCAAAAACGCGTACCTATAATTTTTTAAAGCTTTAAATGTACAGAAAAATAGAATATTATTATGTTCTGTATTTGTTATTTCAAACTTTTCTTCCACCGGCAGTTAAAGAATTAAATACAAAAAACAAAAACAAAAATTGAGCTGCCATTTTTTTATATGGCCGCCGCAGAAGTTTCTATTTTAGGGAACTATTAGCATAAAAAAGGTAAATGTAAGATCTATTCTTCAAAGTTCCTTACTTGTACACTGAACTGAACTTGTGGTAGGTATCTTGTGAAACATCTTGAAAATAATTGTTAATAAATTAAACACTGCTTTTAGATGAATCAATCAATATATTATATAATACTCTACATATGTTTCGGCTTATTAGGCCTTTATCAAGAGTATTACATAGTGAATACAGTATTCACTATGTAATACTCTTGATAAAGGCCTAATAAGCCGAAACATATGTAGAGCATTTCTAATATATTGATTGATTCATCTAAAAGCAGTGTTTAATTTATTAACAATTATTCCTTACTTGTATTTATTTTCATGTAAAAAGTTACTTTTCTTGCACCACATATATTGAATTGAAATAATGGTAGAAGGATCATGTAACTTTGCCCATACGCATACGGCGACACCGGTACAGTACAAACAACTACTTACCCAATTGCATTCTTATAATATGTTGAATTACCAAAAAAGAATTGAGATGTGAGCATAATGTGACATTTACTAAAATTTACATTAACAGGCTCCTTTAAAATACGTTTTTTTATGCGATGTGCTATTGTTACGGAGAATAATGGCACGTACATACGTACATATTGTTTCGGGAGACGTCGATGTAGGCCAAGAAGCGGATAACGCGGAGGTGCCGGCAAACAGCGACACAGCATAGCAGAACAATCAGGGTAAACATAACAAGGTGTACCCGGGCCCGCTATTATACAATCATTACCCAGCATTCAGCGGCGCATTTACATTCATGCATATGAAACAGTTTCGGAAACAATCGGCGGAGTAACGTGAGTGGCACCACGGCGGATTACGTTGTGGCGTTGCCGGAGTCTGCGAGAGCAAACATCCACCAGGATAAGATTCAATTAGTGCGGAGACTAATTGGATGGTGAGGGCGCCCACGCCACGTAACACTTGCTTCTTGGAAATAATTTGAATATAAGCAATATTTAATGTGAAGATATTTGCTTTTCTAATAAAGACAATATAGGCCGGGAGACGACCGCAAAAGTCAACGTCATTTGTTCTTGCATTGATAGTAGGCCATTAGTAGATACCGGAAGTAGAGGCGAATCGGTGGCAATAATGTGCGGGGGGGCTGGTGCTCATTGGAAATGTATTTTTATTTCACCCTGTCCGATAAATGACTATTTCCCGGACTCATTTGCGGCCGGTTTTAGGTGTGATTTTTGACTTTTTCACAATTATTTAATACAAGAAACGTTTATTTTTAAACTAACTTAGCAATTATTTATTAACACTATTTTCAAATAATAAAACTAACTGTCATAATTCAAAGAAACACATAAGAATGGCGGGGTCATAGTCAACTATAAAAATGCATCCCGAGAAGGGTTTTATTGAAGAATATCACCGCTATATAGCGCTTTTGTACAGTATACTTTCTACCAATTTTAGTAAATAAAGTGTGTTACATAACCATAGATTAGGCTTCTACTATAAAATTTATAATATTTTGCTTAACTAAAGTCAGTGATTTTTATATTATTTAAACTTATATTAATTCATATTAATACTATTGTGAAGCAAGCAGTTTGATACCAATTCCATAAAACATACCTTTCTACCAACTTTAATAAATGAAAAATATTAGATAACATTCGATTAAGCTCCGAATTACTTAAATATTTTGTTTAACTAATACTATAGTACAGGCAAATTAACAATTTAGGGTAACAAAAATCAATAAAAGGATCATCCCTGGTATTTAAGTAGGTAATAACCTGGATAATGAGATTATGCATTCTTTGCACTTCCAAGTTCCGGGAAAATTCAAGAAAATTTGGAAAAACTTTTTGATTTTCGTTTTTTTTTTGCTCTAGCGGCCAAAATAATGAAAATAGAGAAAGAAATTCTCAACAAAAGTTGTAGCTCGTCTTTTTCTCTACAAAAAAGGTCTTTACAAATGTTTGTCTAACTTAAGCCGTTTGGAAGATAAATCTAGTTTTCCACTTATAGTTTCAAGCCGCTTCGAAATACGCGAAAAATGAGAATTCTCTAAGAGTTTCCTACGACCGGGCTCATCGATCGATAATTCTTACTATTCAGAGCCCCTAAAAAAAATGAAAATAACATAAAATGTAGAAAAAAGTCTCAGCTTTAATGTGGAACTAATCACAAAATTCATAAAAAAATTTATCAAGGAGAGAAAGTGTCAGAAGATGGCTTAGTGAACTTTGTACAGTTGATCCACAGATTTATTCATATCTTTGCCGGGAGTCGTTAGAATGATAATTCATTTTGCTTACAAATTCTTATATAATGATATATTAATCCCATTAACATTTTATTGCAATTACTTTTGTTGGAAAAGTAAGCCTTGCGATCAAAATAGAGGATATATTTCTCATCAATCAATCACCTCCAAATTTTGGAGTTCAATTCGCTATATTTTAAGTAATAATAATAGCACAGTCTTAATTTTGGATTATAAGTACAATAAAACATATTCTTTCGAATAACTTTAGAATTTTTTAAATGCGTGCAGTACTTTTTGAATTTGTCTACATTATTCATACACGTTTAGAAAATGCACAATTATACAGTAAAACATATACAACTTATTTGTTTCTTAACATTTTTCAATGACACTTTCACAAAATATAGACTAAAGTGCGTGGAATCGAATCCATGCAGTGAAAAAGCACCCATTGTTACGGGAGAAATAGGCATGATGCATAAACTCAAAGATGTGCATAAATCAACTGTATAAAGTTTACTAAGTCATCTTCTAACACTTTTCCCTCTATGATAAAAATTTATATGAATTTTGTGATTAGCTCCACATTAAAGCTGAAACTTTTCTCTACATTTTACGTTGCTTTCATTTTTTTCACCGGCTCTGAAGAGTAATAATTATCGATCGATATGTCCGGTCGTACGAAACTCCAAGAGAATTCTCGTTTTCCGCGCCTTTCGGAGCGGCTTAAAACTATAAGTGGAAAACTGGATTATCTCCTAAACGGCTTAAGTAAAACAAAAATTGGTAAAGACCCATTTTGTAGAGAAAGAGACGAGCTACAAAATTTGTTGAAAACTTTTCTATATTTTCATTATTTTAGCCGTTAGAACAAAAAAAACGAAAATAAAAAAGTTTTTCCAATTTTTTTTTTATTCTCCCGGAACTTGGAAGTGTAAAGAATGCATCATTTCATTCTACAGGTTATTAACTACTTAAATCCCAGAGATGATTGTTTTATTAATTTTTGCGAGGTTTTTACAACATTTTGCATTTATTGCCTGTACTACTAGTAGTTTTTATTAAGTTGGAGCTATCATACATTTATATTAACACTGTTAAGTATTTATAGATACCTCTACTTTTAAAATACAGTTTTCTACCAACTTTAATAAATAAAAAATGGTAGACAATATCAAATCGAGCTAGATTACTAGATTTTTATGTAAATTTTTATTATTTTGATTAAATAAAGTTAGTATTCTCTATTTTAATTGGAACCAATATACAGATTATTTAGTTTACACTTTTATTTACTTTTATTTCATAGTTAACTAAAGATAATCATAATTAGCTTTGAAAAACAATAGCTATAACTTCGTTAAGGCGATTGTTAGAGTACGAAATAATATTTTAATTTAATTTAAAATATAACATTTATTCATTTTAAAAAAGATTATAAGGATAGTATGAAATCAAATATTATACGATAGGTCTCATCACAATACTCGCTTATATTCCGTACTATAAGTCACCTACCGGACTTAAATTACTGTAACGACACTGGAATTAAGTGCTAAAAATTGTTAGAAACTATGGGGATTTATTCTAAAAAAATACAAAACAAATGGTCATTCAGTCAGTAATGGTGCTGATATCGCAGACTGACCATATGAGAGTGTTAATTCTGTCTGATGGTTTAATATCGAGTTAAGCAATTTTTTTAAACTAAAGTAAAAGAGAGTACTATCCAAACCTGGCCAGCCAGCTAGTAACTGTTTGGTTTCATCAGCCTGACTGAATTTATTATTAGTGGTTTTTTGCAAGTATCTCGATTTTTATTGAAAAATGCACTAGATCAAAATTAATGTATATACAATTCTCTACAAAGATGCTTTTGTGTATTTTTTTAATCATCAACCGTTCTCAAGATAGGCCCACAAACCCTTCAAAAACGAACTAATATACGATTCAAATGTATTGACCCCTCACTTTAACCGCTAATATCTCAGAAACGGAGGAGCAGAAAAAATTGAAAAAATTATGTGTTCATTATGAGTCTATTTCTAAATTAATCACTGAAATTGGAATAATGCACAATGAACCATGACCATACCAGTTTTAAATTCATTATATCGTGAAAAACATGCCTGCTACGTAAATAATATTTTAGACACCGATAAAGCACGGCATTTTTTGTACGAGGAAATTTTTTCGTAATCCTTTATTCTGAAATTTTGCAGTTATTCTCAAAGAAGTGACGTCATGTTTATTCGGTTATTTATCAAACTTTTTTATCTCACGTACCCCTTTATGATGTGCAGTCAGTGATCATGCGTACCCCTGTCTAAAATATACATATTATTACTTAAGTAGGTAACTATAGCAGGTACAGGATCTGACTAGGTATTTCAAAGAAATAATACGGAATATTTTTGTGCTGTCTTGACGGCGAAGAACGAACTATTTTGTACAAGCCCATACTGCCCTTCGCAGTTTAGATTCGGGTTTTAATTAAGCTTGGGATGCATATTAATTTGTGCACTTTTATCTTTCACATCCATAGGTGTTATATGTTTTATTCCGTTATATATATTTTTTGTAGGTTTCTGTAATTTAAATTTATTAGCCGCCAGTCGCGTACCCCCAAAGGGTACGCGTACCGCAGTTTGAGAAACACTGGCCTAGACTGTCCTTCACCTCCGGAATCAGAATGGGACTACTATCAATAGAAAAATAAATTTTTACTTAACCAAATGGCGATGATTTTTTGCGGTCACCTCCCGGTCTAATAAGGGAGAGTAGCACTCCGGGATGTGCCGGCGGGAAGAGCTAAACGGGATGAAATTTATATCACGATTATGGTTTTGGGTTCGTGCTTATATTGCACCGCCGCGCCGCTCTGACGCTTCTATTCATAAATACACTTGCTTATATTAACTTAATTATACGAACACTACGGCTCCCGCCGAAACACTCGGGTCCAACTCAACAGAAGTTGCCTCAATGGGCCGCAACGTTAAACTTTCTTGTCTTGAAGTGTCTAATTAGGGTTATTATATTGATCCCGCAAAATTGTTACTACTTGAAGGGATCGCATTCTGCGCCGCCCTTAAATTCAGCAAATTTAATTAAAGTAAATCATTAGCGGAGAGTTATTAATTCTTGTTAAACTTGTCTCGGCAATAATCTAAGCCACAGCAGCATTCATAGTCTAATTCACAAGTTGAAAAAGGTGTTCATTCTTGAGATAGCTCCTAAAAATACGACGCCTAGAAAAATGTATTAAAATGTTTTATTAGCACATAAAAAATTGCAAAAGTTATAAACAAATTAAGATGAAAAAAAATTGCATTTAGTTTTTCGCTTTTATCTCAAAAACTATAAGCAATAACGGAAATCGGAATAACGATTCTTAAAGAGGAGAAAATTTCCAACAAAAAAGTCTCAACTCCCGTAATTCTAGCTCCATTATTTATAATTTTAATTTAACGCTGAAAATAGGACTCCGCACCAGGATCCGTGCGCCGCCTCAAAAGAGAGAACATCACATAAAATAATTTCTTTATACTATTAAATATCAATTAAAAAATTTGAAAAAATTATGGTGTATTCTTAACACTTCAAAGAATAATGTCCAATTGGAAAAATATGTTAAAGTTTATTTTTCAACAAGTTAGGCCATTGTTACCTAACGAAATTTTATGAGACCTCCGTTGCCATTGGAGACAAAATTTTCTGTTAAACAATTGGACTGTTAAATCTTCGCTTCTTGGAGCCTTTCTTATACATATGCTTAACATGATCACGTTATAAAAGTTTTCAAAAATTGATTATTTTGTTTATTATAATTTTTTAAAGTAGACAAAAATTTAAAAACAAAAGAAAAGTTGTAAAACGCACGCGGCGTTCAGTGCAGAGGCCATGTGCGCCGATATGACGCGCATGGTAGTTAAATGTCTACCTGAAACTGTAAAAATATACAGAGCCATCTATTTAAGAAACCGCCGCCGCCGCCGCGCCGTTGGCGACATATCTCGAAAGATAAGGTGGTTGGTGGACACCACTAAATACAATAAAAATACTACAAAAACTTTTGCTAAGGGTATTTTTTAATCGAACTTATAGGTTGGCCAGAAAACAGATGTTCCCACACATTTGCCTAACCCTGTATAGATAATGCTGGTCTATCGATCTCAAAATCAAATATTTCTTACACCAGTTCTACTGGCGAACTAGCTGGCGTTACTTTAGACAGGATAAAACGTGAAAGTTTTTCATAGGGGGAAGAAAATATCCTAATAAAAGGAGTAACGTGTGCGATAATAAAAGTTTACACAATGTAACGTCGGGGACAAACTTTCCAACTTGAGTCATCGATGTTAGTTTGACACGATATTAAAAATAATAAGTCAAAGCAAGTGTTTGCCTGATCTGATACGTGGGAGTTTTCCGAGGCATCGAGATATTCTCCGAACTTCTTCGTGCATACATTAAGGCAGAGGACGAATCTGGTGCGTCGCGACGCCGGGAAGGCAGATGCGACGGTGGACGACGCGGTCGTGGACAATAGAGTTAATTCACAAACGAGGGATTGGAACAAAGAAAGAAATCCAATTAAACGCCGAGCTCGGCAAAAAGATAAACGGGGGCGGGGGACGACGCCGCCGTCACTGATGGGAATACAAATGTGGAACGGCGCAGTGCGGTGAACGGGAGCCGACATATGTGGAAGACTTATCGATAAGAAAGTGTCATTATTCGAGGATTTCTGCATGTCATGGTAGCATTGTTGTTTGGTATTGGTGCCGTTAAGATTTAAATAAGTGCATTACCGATACGTACGGAAAGCCGAGCAACTGGAGCTTAGAAAGTTCGATATTGATTGAGAGTATTGCAGAGTCAATAATCAATGGTCATTTCTCTCAAGTGCACAAACGCTTACCTGTTTGATTTAAGGGGACATTTAAATTCAATGGAATTCCAAAAAACTTTTTAGAAAAACGCCACGTCATCAGTAAAAATGATGAAATATTTAATCGCCGCGTGTGGTTCGGTCAATTCAATCTTATTACCCAATATATATTTTGAAAAAAATCAATATATGTTTCAACCTCTCGCAAACCACCTACAATTTTTTCGCTATCTTTCCGATTCTCTAACAACAATATTGAGCTCATTTAGAAATTCGTATAATTTTGTCTACCTAAAAATTGCAACCGCTCATTGTGAGGAAAATTCGATATAGATTGAGAGAGGGCTCTATGGTCATGTGCCTCCAGCGTGCAGTTATGCAATTTTCGGTTGACAGACGCCCATCCTTCGATTTTTCTATATAAGGTCGATCTTCTATTACGTGGCGAAACGTCTGCTACCTCGTTCTCCAAACTTACGTAATGAGCATCAGCTTTTATAAGTGTCACCTAAAATAATTGGACAAGTTTGAAAAGCTTCACAAGATGTTGAGACACGATTTAATTAAGTGTCTACATTATGACAAAATTTCTTGGGAAGTTTGTTCATAAAAATTATATGCTCACGGATTTTTGATATTGCACATCCTAAATGGCTTTAGTTAGTTTGTACTTAATTTTGCTTAGAAAGAGTGACTACAAAAAGGTTTAAAAATCGCCTGTCTTTTCGCCCTCGATATCAGACTTGAATTGGTCCCAAAAGATAGTTTATGATATTAATCCCTGATGAGTTTCAAATTGAGCATAGTTTGCTGAGTTATGAGACCTCAAAGTTGCTGTTATCCACCATCAGCAACAGTGCCTGATAGTCCAGTAAAAAGTTTAAAAAGGGGGGGGGGGGGGGGAATGGTTGCTACGTCCAAAATACCTTAACGTTAAGGTTTCACGATCCCTCGGGGAGTGGAACACCCTTAAAAACGTAAATGAAAAAAAAAACTTATAAACGGAATAATGAATTGGTCCCAAATTTTTAATGTATTTGTTAACAAAATGTGTTAATATGAAGGCCAAATTTTAATAAATGCAGAAAATATTAAATTTGCAGGGGCAAATAATGCTATTAAAAAAAATTACCTTTCGAAATAGATACCTATTCTTTATAAATAACTGGTCACTTAGTATTTAAACCATGAGGAAAGGTCATGAATTACAATTAAGAAAATCAGTAATTTGCCTATCTACTACCATACTAATACATATATTGAAACAATTAAATGTTTAATTCAAGTATTAAACCCAACCCTGCACCAGACTGTCTATAATTTATTTGCAGGCATTTCGCAAGTCTTATCTCAATGTTGGTCGTCATTATAAGAGAAAGCAATACGTTTGACATCAGAACGGCGTAATTGTGAGACCATATCTCGTTTACGACGTTTTTCCCCCACTTTGTGGAGTGTTATTGGGGTAAAGTACCCAGAAAATAATAGTTCGGGCCTTATTATGCTTTATGTTATGGAAAGGGCGGCGCAGACTGATAATGTCGACGACAAGATGCTCCGCAACGAGCAAGTAAGGACACCAGGTCGGGTTGGAATTAGGGCACGTGTTTGGAATATTAAGGCAGCCTACATCGAAAAAATGTATAAAATGTTATTTGCTCTTAAAACAAGGGGATTTTTTTACACGAGTAATTATTTTATATATTTAGTATGATATTATATTGGTGGAAAGAGGGGAAAATTATCCAACTTGATCAAAGTCAACTACGAATCAACCGCTATTCACACTTAAGGATACGTAAAAGAAATTCGAATGGCTTCTTAAACAATTTAACTCGAATTTTCTTTATTTTTAAACACCATCTAGTATATAAAAATGTTGAGAGGCACTTCAAGCAAAAACTTCTGGGATTTACGGAGTCAGTGTCAAAGATTGAAATTGGTCGAATGTTGGGCACATAAAACGTCCAATATAACTAGATTTAAAGAGCACATAGTAAAACTTAAATAAAACCGGCTAAGTGCAGGTCTTTCTTACGCAATTAGATTTGATAGATTTATACACATGCTGATGAAATTGTATGTTAATAATTAACTACACCAGTATTTTTTTTGTAAAATAGAAGTAGCTCTTGATTTATTAATTATTATTGCTAAAGGTAACTGTCGTTCTATTATTGATAATCTATAAGTATTTCAAGCAAATTGTACCAATCCACAAAAAAGCTTGTCGTCGAGCTTGCGCTTTATGCGCCAAAAAAATTATATAAGGTAAATGTAATTCTGATCATTTCCATTCATATACTCTTCGTTTTGTATTTGTGAAGAGTATAATAAATATCAATAACTGGATTAGATATAGTTTAGTTTTAATCAATTCATGATGATGTGAAAATGGTTGGCGAAACGCTCGTATAACATAGCATTCAAATGTTTTGGTATTTGTGGAAACTACGTTACCGTTACATAAACATTGTTTGGTTTATATTGGAATAATACAAGTTTTCCAATATTTCAATTGTTTCGATACTGGTTCCACATTTGCAAAAATTTGATTCCACCTCCACGTCACTGTTAATTTTTCAGTAGTACCGAATTGATACCGAAAGTACAGAGAGATATAGTTCCTCTCATTTATATAATGGGTTGAAAAAATGTGGCAAAAAATATTAAAGATACCGGCGTTTCGGCTAGTTAGGGAATTGAAGAAGGACAGGGCTAGCTAAATTTTTTCATTGACAATTAACTTTGAATCATTCTTAATACTTCGATAATTAATTATTTACATCAAATACAGAAGCGTTAAAAGAAATAATTATTGATTTAATACTGTAGGGATTTAGTTTTAAGTTGAATCATATGAAACTGATTTAAAAAGTTTAAATCTTTCAACTGCACCATTTAGCCAATAACTACCTGTGCGAAATGAAGCCGACTCTGTACTGCGCTAGCATGTGCCTGTTTGTACACAAGGCCATATATCACACTGTGACACGGGAGGGGGTCACCTGTGCAATACTATTGAAAATGACGCTATACAATTTAATTATTATTTTTTAAACAATAATATGGCCATTCTGTAATATTTGAAAATTAAGGTGTTAACACACTTTTCATATTTTAACTTATATGTGAACGAGTCCACTTGCCCCACATTCAGAGCAAGAGGCGGATTTTCGGCTTTGCAATTTCTTCAACCCACTATATGGATGAGAAGAACTATACTGTTGTCATTGTTACTAAAATACTAGTTTGTTTGTAGCTTGTTGCACGCGATAGTAGCAACGTGGAGTAAAATACCGACTGAAATGGTAATTTATCCTGTTTTATTGGTCGGGCTTAGAAAGCGCTTCTTTCGTTTTCGCCTCCTTGTACCCGGATGTCTAAAGTCTGGTCTCGCAGCTGTTTCACGATTAATTAAGACGTTCATAAATCATGGGGCACTCTCAAACGAAATTAAAAATTCCTTCATAATTCTTCCATTAGTATAAATACGCGATGGTGTGCGGTGGTTTTTCTACGTGACGGGGTGTAATTGCGTCGTTCCTCTTCTTAGAGCCGGGAACGGTGCACATAAGTCTTCATTCCTGGAAGCCTTGTAATCAGACATTCATAGCACACAACCGGCCCCCTGAAGCCTAATTACCCCCTCCAGAGGATCCAATTCTTTCGCTGAAACCGAGCTTACCCCGTCGGCCTTCTATTACTCCTGCCTAAGAATCCCGACTAATTGATGAACTGCTCACCCTACTTGATTAGCACTTAAACAACGAGAAAATCCGGGCTTGCTCTCTACCACAGATTATATTAAGTCTTGGTGGGGATTACCAGATTACAACACCTATTTTGTTGGACGTTATAAGCCACAGGAAATATTACCGCTTTTAAAACTCTGTTCCATTTTATAACTCTGTTTTATGATAATAAAATTCCGCATTTTAAAAAATTATATTTTTCACTCGTTTGAATATTTCTTGCTCACATAACGGTACGAATGATAGCTGGTTAGGCATTACACTAGAGTTTTCTGGATCGTCTTCAACCACCTCGATAAGAAAACTCGTTGCATGGCACGTGAAGCTCGAAAACAAACACACACAGTAAGTAAATCTCTTACCGATAGCTTAATAATTCTTGAATATTTCATTCAACAGTATTTTCAATTTTATTTAATATACAGGGTTAGCAAATGCATCGTAACACCTGATATCTACATAAAATTTAAGTGTGCTCGAAAACTTGTAAGTGTAAGTATATTAATATTAAAATAAGACAAAATGAAAGTTGATTCACGATCAAGTTGTGCCTTCCTGTCATTTTGATTCATATAACGCATTAAAATACTTCCCTATCAAATGAAGAGACTACCTAGTCTGCATAGTCCCGAAAGTAAAAAATCCTACTACTATGCAAGACTTGCGCCCAATCGTTTATATAATATGTTCTAAAGAAATATTAGAGAAAATTGTACACAATCCAATAGTTAATTATTTAAATTATCATAAAATTTTTCCCTCGCATCAATTTGGCTTTCGTAAATCTTACAGTACCACTGCGCTTTGTGATATAAGGATCCTTACACAAGGGGAAGGCGCTGTCTCAGCTTCACTCGATTACTCTAAGCTATATATTGATTACGTTTTATTATGAGCGAAATTAGTCTTACAGGTTCGATTCAATGTTGTTGCGGTTTACTTAATCCTGTTTATGTAACCGTTGTCAGACAATATGTGTTAATAATTTTGTGTCACATGCTCAACGTATTTTATGAATCAGGTGTTCCGCAAGGATCCATTTTCGGGCCAGTGTTGTTTGTAATTTACATAGTCAATACTTTAGTTGTTACTTGTTGATCAGGGCTGTGAATAATAATCCCTTCAAATTAATAAAAAAAATCGCTGTTTTATGGAAAAACTTCCTACAGCTATGATACCTGTAATAAGTGAAGCATTTGGCTTGTCTAAACATGATTTTCGCCCCCCCGCAGTTCTAAAAAAGGGTGGTTTTTGAGAAATATATAAATATACTTAGCGCTTTTTCGCCTCCTTCTATTTTGAGGAAAGACTATGTATTTCGGTGAAAAATATCAGGAGAGCAAAGTTGCAGAGCATAAAATTTCTTACAAGTTTTGTCTACGTTCTTGTCCGAATTCTGGATAGTTTCGACGCTAGAAGGCGCGAAAGAAAATGTATATACACACAACACTTTTGCGCTTTTTTTAGACTTTCAGCCAAAATTATGCACTTTGGTGAAAAATATGAGAAGAGTGAAGTTATAGAGCATCAAATTTCATACAAACTTTGCCTCTACGTTTTTTCGAATTTCACATAGTTTCTTTCGAAAACCGCAGTTTCGCCGCTAGAGGGCGCAAAAGAAAAATATCAAGAGAGAAAAGATGTAGAGCATAAAGTTTCCAACAAATTTTGGCTCTACGTTTTTGTCCGAATTCCGCTAAAGGATGCGAAAGAAATAGATGTTTTTCTTCCGCGCCCTCTAGCGGCGAAACTATGCAGAATTCGGGAAAATACGTAGAGGCAAAATTTGTGGGAAATTTCGTCTTCTACAACTTTGCTTTCCTGATATATTTCACCAAAATGCATAGTTTTTCCTTAAAATAGAAAAAAAGGTGAAATAGCGCTAAAGTTCATATATATGTATATATTTCTCAAAAACCAGCTCTATTTAGAACTGCGGGTGGTGAGAATCATGATTAGATCACACCAATGCTTCACTTTCCACAAGTCTCATTTCTGTAGGAAAAATGTCTTTAATTTTTCCTAATTTGAAGGGACTAGCGTTTTTACAATAAAGTCGATATTACTATTATTATTATAAAAAATTATTGTTAATATTTCCACGGCAACAAAAACATTCAGTAAAATAGGTGACACTATCTCGGACAATATCTAGAAACAATTAAATCGCCAATACTCAACTGCTGAAAAGTTTCTCTTACTCTTATCAAAGTTCGATTTGCAGATTTCTTACATGAAACAGGCTGTTCTCGTTCCATAAATGCAATAGTTAGATGTTATATGTACTTATTTAAATATATGTGCAATTAGTGAGTCATTATTCACTTAACAAATAGATCAATTTCTCACACTTTTATGCTTATTCGAAAATACATCAGCAGCTAAAATTCAAAACAGGTGTAACACGAGTAATTATATTAGTTATTTCAATGTTGTGGAGTGCGCTTAATTTTACCATTCGCTGGTAATTGTCAATTAGAAGCTCCATAGAATTAGTATAGCAATTAGCTGCATATCTACACATAGAATTCAGCTATGTAGAACATTCCACTGCCATTCATATCATCATTATGCTATCAGCAGCAATATACAAAATGTTGTATGGGCTACATTAAAGCAGAATTTCTGGTTCGTTACGTGCAAATTGAGTTAGACAAACTAGAATGCAAACATCTTAGTTAGTTGCAGATAGCGAGGATTCTTGCACCTTGTACTGATTACAAATTCACTAAAAAGTTCAGTTTTAGATGGAATTATTATAGATTTTGTGACCAATGAATTTGCTGTATACTGTTTCCTCGTTTCGAAACCATGTTTTTTTTTGTATCTAGACGTAGACATTTTAAAAACGTGCTACAGTGAACGGGTCCAAGACAAACTCTTTGCAAAATCCAGACTTCTTTATTTATTAGCGTTTCATAAATTTTTTATGAAATTTTGAAATTTTTCTCTCTTGGATCGATCGATTGGTTGTCTGTTGAAAAAATGTATTTTAATTCTAATTGAAAATTATTTAAAAAAGTTTCGGAAAGCGACTTAAAAAATATTTTTTGTTTTTTTTTTTAATGAAGATATTCTGCGAGCAAAACTGCGAAATTTTTCCTGTATCATCTCTAAGAGTTTTCTTATAAAACGTTTTTTTGTCAAAGTGGTTGGAAGAATCATTACAAAAGGATGATAAAAGCTAATACAGCAATTTTTAATTCCGTGGCTACTTTCGCCCAAGATAATTACTTTCTCAAATCCGTAGTGGAGTGTACGTATAGAAATCATAAAAAAAAAATTCAAAAATTTTTCTTTTTAAATAGGTTTAGAATAGGCATGAAACGTCGAGATTTTAAATTTGAGCGAAAAAAAATTCTGTCTGCAACCTTTTCTGTGCGCACATTTGTATTATAGCGAAATCTGGAACTGAGTTTTTTGAACTTTTGAAATTTCGTGCAGGTATATATCATGGCGACAGCTGAAACTAGATTATATTTTTAGAGATTTGTTGTATACTAGAAGCCAAAGCCTCAGATTTCTTTATAATTATTTCCACATACTAGAGTGCAAATATAGATGGCATGAAACATCTCTCAGGCAGTGTCAGCGTGTTGACAGGGGTACCGCAGGGCAGTGTATTAGGTCCATTATTGTTCATTATTTTCGTCAACGACTCAGCAACTAATTTGAATAATTGCTTCGTAACCCTTTTTGCAGACGACACCTCCTCTATCATAACTGCTGCAAACGTAAACCTTTTAAGCAAAAATGCCACTATATGTGTTGATAAAATGTCACAATGGTGTCGAAAAAATAGCCTGATTGTAAACCGCCAAAAAACTGTGTTTTTAATATCTTCCCCAATTTGTACTAAGCTGAATTTCAGCCTCTTCAGAGGAAATCACAATCTCCATCAAAATGATCTTTCAAAGTTCCTAGGCGTCTATATGGACATGAATATGTCTTGGGAGGCTCATATTGAAAATCTGACGAAAAAACTGGCTAGTTTAAACTTTGCACCCCTTCAAATGAAGGACACTGTTGACGCTGACACTTTGTTAACGTGCTATTACGGATGTATTTACTCGGTTCTGCAGTATTGCATTTTATGTTGGGGAAATTGTTCTTGAATTAGCAAGGTGTTCATTCTGCAGAAAAGAATTATGAGAAGTATGTTTAAACTTGCCTACATTACATCCTGCAGAGATACTTTTAAACAGCATGGCATACTCACTATTGTATATATATATTTTGCAATCTGTATGCTTTGTCAGGAAAAACATTGATAGTCTATTAAAATGTGGTGATGTTAATAAATACACTGTACGCGGTCGAGAAAAAATATTTTTGTACCGCCCCATAGATTAGAGCAGACAAAAAGAGGACCTCTTATTTTTTTAATAAATATATACAACCACCTCTCCCAAAGTATAAAAGATGTAAGTAGTTTTGTGATGTTTAAGAGGTTTGTAAAAAAATTCTTAGCGGATCATTGTTTTTATTCTTACGCGGAATATTTCCTCCCTGTATAATTTATTGATGCACCTTAGTTGTACTAAAAAGTAATTGTCAGGCATTGAGTTTTTGCTTGTCTGCATGTTTGTCAATGTTGTGTAATCTACCTTTAACTGTATATACATGTATACTTTCTTTGTACTACTCTGTATTTTGTATTTGACAATTCCAATACTGTAATAGTGTATGGAAATAAACACCTTATTATTATAGTCAAGATGTTTCCTTGGATGGAAAATCTGGATGTGGAAGTAGTGATTCCTTAGGCAGCGGATTTTCTGATATTGCGGTATGTAATAATGGATAACCAAAGACTTTCAAACGAATTGTTTATTCATTTAAGACCAATTTCATTCTCAGAAAATTTATTTTGTTGGTCAAAGACAATTTTGCGTAATTCAGTGTTTATGCCATTAAATTCCTAAATACTGTGGTATTATCGAAAATGATGTGTAGTTTCCTTGCTTTTTGCGAGCAGTAGTGTTTCGTACGTCTCGGCATATACAGCTGTCTCTTTGGCAGCTCTTAAAAGTCACTTCAAGTTATCGTACCCTCGTTATCGACTGGCATTTGAAGGTGCAATTTAGCATAGCGGTAGGGACCCGATGAAGGCGACCTGTGTTGAATTCTTATCACGATATTAAATAAGTGAACTTTTGGAATAGTTTGGCGTGGCATTACCGGTTGAAAGGGTCTCTGCAATGCGCCGCCTTTGCAGGCTTATGGTAATGGACGGGTGCCGTACCGTCTCGACATGGTAATGTACGACTGCAAAGGAAAACGCTACACACGGCATAAGGATAACGATGACAGTCTTCTTTATGCACTTTTTCTGCAACTCGCGCTTTGTTGCAAAATTGTATTAGCCCGTGCCGTGAAGTCGAGGGGGTTTTTCCTTTTAAATTCCACGCGATTATGACAAATATCCTTCAACCTGGCGGATTACCGACTTTCCTTTGAAGGAATGTAATTTAATTAGTGAAAATTGGATAACTTTATGAAAATATATCCTCGCTTCTTTACATTTATATAAGCGTTATTTATTTTTCTTCTTATTTTTTAAATTGTCAAAGAGGGAAAACGCTTAATGTGAACAGAAAACGTTAAGTGTAAGGAAATTTAACGATCTTAGCGGTTGCTGTTAAATATAAATAAATCTATTTGAATCTGACGACAGTGGACTCCTTTGCATCGGTATACCTGTTATATACTGGTAATTCGCCTTTATTCACGTAATAGTAGTGGCAAATTACTATTTTATGAACGGAAATATGCATTAGCCAAGAATCACTAGTACTAGTTTCAGAGTCAGAGATATTACAATTTTATGTATATTGAGTAAAATGCAAGCCGTGGTGACATTATCGTGAATAAAAAAATGTCCGTTTTTATTTTCAAACTTATTTGTTTCAGTTGTGTACGAGTTAAAACAGCACAGTAAACTTTAACTGCTTCTTATATAAAATAATCAACATTTACAATTGATGCTTAGTGTTCATACCTATTTCGAATACAATGTTTTGTCTAGGGGTGTAAGATCTGGACACCGAGCGGGCCAAGGTAACAGTCCTCCTCTTCCAATTCAGCGACTGGGAAAAGGCCGATCAAGCCATTTCCTGATACTGAGATGATAGTGTGTGCTGGACAACCATCATGTTGAAATATGATTCTGTGCTGGTCCGCTAAAGGGATTTCATCGAATATACTAGACATGCTCATTTGGAAAATCTCCATACGCAGCACCATTTAAAATGTCAGCTAATATACAGGCCGATGTGGTGAAACGATTTCTGATGACCCCCACCCACTAATTCACGCTTAACCTCTGGAAATTTGCTTATCTTTTAGCTCAGATCGAAAAAATCGTCTCCAAGTGATGGCCAATTGACATAACCAAGACTGTACATTACTTGTATTAATTAGGCAATCCAACGACCTGTCAAACGTAATTCAAAATGGCCGACGTGGGCAAACAGGGGTTTATTTCTTATTAACTTGCGGAAACGAAACCAAGGCAATAGAAAAACAAACTCTTTTAACGAACGAAAATGAATGTTTGCAGGATGTTTGCCCACAACGCCATGTTGAAAGTCACGTGGTTTGGATTGCCTAATGGTAATATACGTTTTTCTAGTTATCATGCTTATCTTTCAAATCAACGGAGTTTAAAATTTGTAGCAACCGGTTGGTGTACATTGCATAAAAAAACAAACATACAAAGATGCGAAACTTCAAAGTATATATAAATGCCCACACTTGCATGTCAGTGTAAAAAGAAAAATAAAGCTGTTTTCTAGTTAATCATGATGACAATGCGTTCCTTATCCACCCTAAAAGTAATGTTTTCTTTTATTAAACCTCTCATAAATCTCCATCGAACAAACAATACGCAATAATTGTGAGTGAAGTCCGGGGTGGATGGAAGTGATTTATGTTGATGTAACCTCAGCCACTGTCTTTTACATTTCGTTGGTGGTTTCGTGAATATCTTACAGTGACACTGACGGATTGACTTAAGGTCCAAGTACCGGAAATCGGGTCCACAGTGTTTACATCTTATACCCACAAAAGTGTTGTGTGTATACTCCGTATGATTAATGATTTCCCAATACAAGGAAACTCATGCAAAGCATTATGTCGTGACTGACAAGTCATAAAAAATATTGACCAGAAAATTGTTCCATAAATAAATATCGTTCCTCGAGATATCGCGCGCTGCCTTAGGCGTAGATGTTTAGAAAGGCATCGATAGATCAAGCGCCAGACACGAAAAAGGATTAAAGTACGTCAAACTCAGGTGGAAAGTTTTTATGAACATGTACCCAGATTCAGTGTCGGACTGCCCCTCTAAAGACCCAAAATGTAGCCCCCCTATGGACACAAAATGTGACCCCCTTGCCCTATGTGACATATGAACATTCGCAAATTTTAATATTAAAGCGTCCAGTAAATCAGTTTAATTTTGCAAGTCGAAAGACGTGACAACACTGGAAAATAGTAATTTTAGTAGTAGTAATTTCGACCTGATAGAACAGGGAAGCGGCGACGGTGGCGTGGCTTTTGATTGATATTTTTATGTTTAAAAATGAATTATTATTTGTTTGCTTATAATTGAAACATTCTTTATAGGATTTTGCAAACAGCAGAAAAATTAACTATCTATAAAAGAAAAATTTTGTGTAGAAATATTAATGAAATCTTTGCATTCTTTCGATAACCTGAATTCTGGTTATGCTAGCAAATTAAAATCCTAAAATGAATTTGTCTAATTTCTTATTTGACAATTCTCATTCTAACACTAGCATCCACACAGTCCCCTACGGCCATGCAGATTAAACTAGTATCCACATAACCCCCTACGATTATGAAGATTCAGTTAAAAATGAGAACAAAGACCTAAAATGAATTTATTTATCTACCTTGTCTTAAAAAAATTTTCATTCCAATGGATTACATTTTCATGAAATCTATCATCCTGTTTCCTGGAAATGCTTATGTTTACTCCGAGCCCCGGCTCACGGAATATATATTAAACACATGTACTAATATTCTAATGCTTAATAGGCAACATGAAGGGAAAACAGACAGAATTTTTAGATGAATTAGTAGCCGCATTTTTTTTTTGCTGAATGGCTTTGGAGAGATATTGGGAGAGATTTCTCATTTCGTAAGTAAAAAAAAAATAAATTGCATCATCGTTCATTATCAACAATTAGAGCGGAGAATCAGTTTTCTTAAAATACTGGAATACTAGCGGTCGTAGAGAAAAGTGAGGAATAGAAGATTCGTGCGCAAATGGAATCCTTACATTAAAAGACTTTCCAGATTAAAATCACTTCGGCGCGGAGGTCAAAAAGTGATTGGAAAAAAGCTGCAATATAGTCATATTTTAATTATTAACATAACTTCTTAATTCGTTGTTAAAATTTTATAAAACTTTCCTAAATAAGTGTGTTTTATAGTGCTTTATAAGCAAAAGATGGGTGCTGTCGGTGGAATAGTATTTGCACAATCCTGCTTTGTTTATCCCACCGAGGGAAAAATGGACAATTTTGACCTCCTGGGGAGGTCGCTATTTTCAATTGAAATTGATTTACAAAACATTTTTGTAATATTCAAGATCTAAGTAACTAACCCTTTTGCAAAAAAGAGCAACCAATTTTTGCAAAGCATAACTGTCAATTATTACCTTAAAAAAGGCTTAATTTTCGCTAATAAAGAAAATTTTTTGAACTGCGTTCTATCAAATTAGAGTCTAGATTTATGTTTTTGTTACTCACTTTAAACTAACAATTCATATTTTTTATTTTGTTATTTATTATTGGATAAGTTTTATTTTGATCATATTATCATGTATCTAACAGAAATTTTTAGATATATTTTTAAATACATGAAAAACGATCTATTTTTTCTCTAAGGGGATATCTGACTTACAAAAGTATTTAGGGGATGGGTATGTAAAAAAAAATATATTGATAAATTTGATATGTGGCCCTCAAACCCATTTGCACGGTAGGCCCTCTTGGTGCCAGTCCGACGCTGTCCAGGTTGACGAATAAAAATATCTTTTGCATATTTTCTAGCAATCAAAAGAATTCTGGAAAAACTCTTTTTTTCGCGATAATTTTTTTCAAAAAATGAGAGAAGAAATATTGAGTCCTAAGATTAAATCTTCAGAGAAGTCAAGGAAATTAACAAAATTCTTTAGAAAAATCGTCATTGAATTGAAAATTTGGTAAGCCACAGCTAAAAGAAGAAAAATTGAAACCAATTCATTGTTACATTCTTGAGTTTGGGAGATGCGTAAATTAAATGAAAAAATAGTTGATTCTTAATTTAATTTTAATTATTTGTCCAATAGACGATAAATGATCCGTAAAAACGATGTTAAATAATTCCAACAATTAAAATCATTATGAAATTCAATACGGGTTCTACTCTGAAGGTAGATGAAGGTAGTAAATAATCAATAAAGTAGATCCTTTAAGAATTGTTACTGTCGCAAAGATAGGAAAACTATTGTGAGCAAGTACAAGCATGTAACAGATAACACGTAAAGTTAAAAACAATATCTTTGAAAAATAATCGATTCATCTTAATGTACTATATTATATTTACATACAAAATATTATAGTTTAATAACATTGCATCATTGTTCAAGCAACAGAATAAATACAACAATAACATATTTCTTCTTGTTGAGCGTCTGCATCAGTAGGTATAATTAGTAGATATTATTTTATTTATCCTCTTCTACCTAAGTGTTCGAACGAAAACTGACGTTCAACATTGTTTTTCACAAAAATATCTACTTCTCGGGTTTTGAAGACTCAATATTAAAATATGTTAAATATTTAATAAACCACCATAAAAGATGTTTTCAGTCAGTTCAGCCGACATCGCCGTCTTGAGAATACAATTATCTGCAATTGGGTAAATTTTCAACTCCGTTGTCAAGAAAAAAATTCGGAATTAAAAAACTAAATTGGTTTCTCTGAAGCTTAAGGTTAGATTCATTATTTTGACATCGTATTTGAACAAACTAATGGATAATTTTATTATCCACTATTATTATTATTTATTTGAAACACTTTCTATCCTAAAAAAACTTATTTCTGCAAAATTCATTTGGCTGTAAAAAATTAAGTAGAAGAAATTTTTAATGGCTAATTTAGGTATAGTATTTCTATTATTAATTTGGAAATACAGTCTACCAGGATAAGTAATTACAAAGTCTGATGTGATAGAATAAGAACAGAGACCGTGCTTGAATATTGCAAACGATAGTCGTATACGAATATAGTTCACCAGATATGTTATGCGCGTACCTCAAACGAAAGTTTACCTGGCTCACCCTTGCAAGCCCGCTGCCCGATTTGATCTATTCACATAATTGCCGGTAGCATAGCCGTAGGATAAATGATATTTATTTACTTTTATTTATTATAAGTAAATCATTTTAAAGTAGTGAAACAATATTTACAATAATTAGGTGTTTTCACTATGTGCACATTTCCTTTTTTGATATTATTAAAATGAAGTACTTATTATACTAAAGCACTTATTGATATTTAAACAGCATTCTATCGTCCATCAAATTAAAATTTCAACAACTAAATAACATAAAGTTTCAGTAATTCAACGAGTACGCAAAACACACGGTGACGTCATCGGTTATATTAGTTTCTTAAATAGCGTTTAAAACTTGTTAAACACAATATTTTGTTCACTTTATTTACGTTTTACATGTGATTAAATAAGTACAGCCTACCTAATACGGGATTTGTAAAAGCTACTTTAGGAAATTTATCTCAAAAATAACGTGTTTATAACACAAAATGACACTGACAATATAACTGATGGCGTCATGAGTGCGTAGTGAATTGATGTCGTGTTTTTGGCGAAAAAATTTCAATGCAAAATTAAAATGGCTTATTTTCAGGTATTATTCGACTATATCTCAAAATTCAAGTGTTTTTAATTATAATAAAGCATTCTCTTCACAGTGAAGGTGAATTCAAAATTTGTGAAAACACCTAATTAAAAAGTGGTTCTAAAAAATGTCGGTCGGCGCTTATTGCATAGTTAGTGCTATGT
Organism: Stenurella melanura; assembly: GCA_963583905.1. Classification (NCBI taxonomy): domain Eukaryota; kingdom Metazoa; phylum Arthropoda; class Insecta; order Coleoptera; family Cerambycidae; genus Stenurella; species Stenurella melanura. The sequence goes on from OY757311.1 coordinate 2,020,482, forward strand.
TATGAGTATGACCTAATTCCTTTGTCTGTCTTTTTATGAATTACAAACTGACACTGGATAACCTATACAGGTACAGAATCATAAAATCAAATAATCCAGCCACCTTCGACCTCATCTTGACGCAATAAATTCTCTGGCGTTTGGCCTTCGAGTAAAAAGCGATGACATAACCGAAATATACTCTGCCACTGGATCAAAGTGCGGGTTGACACATTTAAACTATTAAGTTTGCTCTCTCCCTTCGCTCGTCTTATCCCGACGAAGATATGCTGGAAAGACACGGGAAACCATCTCGGTGACAGGCCGCCGGCTTAGAGCTCGTAACGGACCGAGGATTTGATTAAGCTAATAAGATCAATACCGAACATCCGGATGTTAGTACAACTAATCGCGTTTGCCCAATCTGCACACTTGCGGGAAGCATCCCATTACCACCTATCCCCAAACTGCAAGAATCACGTCACTCTCAACTAACTACAACAGGGGGCTAATTCTACTCCGATATTCTTTCAGCGTACTTAGCCAAATTAAATACTTTATTTTGATTTCGTTGCTTCAGGGAAACTTAAGGTATGCAAATATAAACTGGTTAGGGCTAACCGGTAGTATGATAATTTCTTTAACAGCATCAGCAACGAATTCAGTGGGGGTTCGATTTCAGGCGGCGTCGGTGGCAGGCGAGTTTTTGTAGCTCCTACCAAATTTCGAATAAACTCGGTTAAAACTGTGATAAATCGAACGAAATACGTTGAAGAATAGCGTGGACAGTTCTACATTAATTGATATTGAATTGACATTGCTATTTCACATAGTTGATATGTGATTAATTGCACGTTTTTTCAAAAACTCAAACTCCGCTTCAAATACATATTGAAAGATGAAATTTGCACACGTTGGAGTTTTAGTGTCCTTAACCTACTCTCAAAATTTCCATCGAATATACCATGTAGTTTTTGCAAACCGTTGCTTTTTGCAAAAAAAGCAGTTTTTGCACAGCGCCTCGAAAGCCCTGTAACAGTCGGACTGACATTTAACCAACGCTTATATTTTTCGAGATTTACACTACAACGCATTTTTTTTGTTTTGCCAACAATCGATTGGAAGCATTCGAAAAACGAGATCGAAAACCGTTAATTTCAGCGCTGTGGAAGGGGCGACGAGTGGGGGTAGCCGAGTTTCTCTACCCCCATTCTTCGAAAAATACGTTGTAGAGTAAATTTCGAAGAATACAAACGCGTTGGTTATATATCAGTCCGAACGCCACAGGGCTTCGCGGCGCTGTGCAAAAAAGTACCACTTTTGCAAAAAGCAATAGTTTGCAAAAACAGTGTATTTTCGATTGAAATTTTGAGCGTAGGTTAAGGAATACTAAAACTACAACGTATGCAAGTTTTAATCTTTAACATGTACTTGAAGCGGAGTTATGAATTTTTGAAAAAATGTGCTTTTCTGCAATTTGTGAGGTAACCACTGGGACAATTGAGTTATACCGGGGCTCATTCTATTCGTTTTGTTATCGCGCATATTTTCGCCTACACTATTTGTCACAAAATGTATTATTATACGAGATTTTTTACTGCATCGTTGGAAATTGATGATTGGATATTTTCAATATAATTAATTACTAGATGCAACACTTAGTTACACATTAGTTTCTTTACTAAACATCGCAATCTCTTAAACTCTTGTAGAAAATAGTCATTATGAGTTCTTTAAAACTACTTAAACAGTCTAGCTTTACCTTTTATATTTTTAATAACACCTTAATCAAACTAGAGTGGATAACTACGGGACGTTTTCATTGAAAGTTCTATAAAGGTGTAAAACTCATGTATAGTTACTTCGATATTATCTATTTCAATTAAAAATGACCAGATCAATTTAAACAATGAATTATACAAAATAAACTTTCCTAAAATTTGCTTTTGCAAAGATGAACGATACAGATATTCAACAAATGACATAAAAGCTATATGAACATACTCACTCTGAGAAGATATAAGCTAAAAATGTACCTACTTACAAGAATCCATAAAAAATTAATAACACGTTTTTTGTTTTTTTTAAATCTTAATCAGACGAAATATGTAAGATTTTAATGTCCTACAAATTTTAATAAGGGGTACGTCCATATCCCAGTCAAGGATTGAGAGATATTGGCAAAAATAGTTGCGCCATTTTTTCAATATGGCGGCGTGCAATTTAAAGGATTACGTTTACTACAGGTCTAAACTGAAAGTGTGTGCAAATTTTATTTGTCTTATTCAATTCCTCATTCAATAGTACTGTTTCTCACATTTTTACGAAACTTAACAATGTTTTAAGTCTGGCCGGTTTGAAACTGAAAATTCCTGCGCTATAAAGACTTTCTATCGATTCTGCAGATTTCATTGACGTGGGTTGTTGAACGCGCTGTCAATAATGCAGGCCGTCCTGTCGCTTTCTTTTCTCAATCCGTAGACATAACGAGAAAATACCTCGTTTCGCCGAAGGTTACTGTCGTCTGCATTTGCCGTATCTGTAAACGTTATTCAAATGCGTTGTAAATCTTTAGAAGGACTTCATCGTCAATTGGATCTTAATGTAGTTGCTGCAAAATACAATGATATAAAAATAAATACAGATGTGACAAGAAAACATTAATTTGTGTAGTCGTGCAATAAAAACCACATACAAGGTGATAATTTTCTAATACGTTCAATTGGTACAATAACGAGTACGACATGGTACTCTGCACTGTTCAATCCATATACAGAAACTTGTTTCGAAACGAGCAGTTCTCCACAAGATAGCGGGAAATAATAAAATTATTTTGCACGGTAAAGATACATAGACAGCAAACCAATACTGGAGTATATTTATCTTACGCTTTTCTGGATTATGAACAACCTACGCATTACATTTTACTATTCAAAGGCGTTCAGCAACGAAATATCAAAAACTTTATTAAATTAGCCCCATTGATCACATATAAAGTTTAAAACAACTAAGGAGAGTTTTTTTGCTGATCGCACTAATAGCAATTCTTTACTACTGGTTTTTCATGTTTATAGAAGTTGTCATATGCGTTGTAAAGTCTTAAACTAAACAGTACTAATATTAAAACCCTTAATTTAGAGATATTCTATTTGCTGATGAAGTATATACGTACGTAGATAGAGTAGTACAAACTAACACTTCATTTTGTGTATAAAAATAATGAAATTGCCGAAGATTTGAAATTCCGTTGAAATAAATTTCGGAAGAAGAATTAGTTCCTGATGACCCACTGGCACGAAACCGGCGCTCCACCCTGGCGTCCAGGAGTCTAGACGGCTGACGTCGCCGTCGTCGTTAACTATCATATAGCATAGCCACCGAACATGCCAAGCAATCGATTCCAAGTCCAGAGATTGCCATATTGCTGGATTACCTAATTGAATTTCGATCGAAAGAAAGTTCCGGACGCTAACCATCCTACGCACGTGCGGCAGGTACCGATAAATTTTATGCAGGAAATAACGATAAGCCTGATTCTTGAATTACTTTTCCCAACATTCATGCCCTTTTCGGTAATATAAACATGAGATACAAAATACTGCAGGAAGGGTAGGGTTATTTATATACTCACAATACATATTTTACAAAAATACAAAATACTCTTTCATAACCGCTCACGATGCTGCCATTTCAGATATGCCTGACCTGACGTAATTTTGGCAAAGTAGCAATAAAATTATATCTACATATCTAATACAAAAAAATGTCAAGGGCGCAAGGAATCTTTAGACTATTTTAATCTCGATGAGTCGTATCACGAATGGAATTTTATTTTCCAGATGTTTGCTAAAATTCTAGCATTTAAAGACCTTTGATAATCACATATAGATATCCACAATTTATGGTATGTAATGTACTACTTTTAATATTATCGGTACATTTTTTCGAAAGCCTAGTTACCTGGAAATATAAGCGATTTAACGCGAGGGATATAGTAATAATAATTGACAACAGACTGACAATTTAGATGAATTATATTACTTTTTGGCTTAGTTGGAAAAAAAATTAGACAAAATTTAAAAACACGAGTGAAATTAGGGGAAAATTGTTCACGAATATATTAAATACATAAAACATATCTCTAGTATTAAGTGTTTGCCTTCAGATGCTTGTCATTTTTTAGTGTCTGATGACCAATTTCTCTTCCATCTCATCGTTTAGGTAGGTAAGTCACATAAAGATATATTTTCAAAGTTACTCCTACGAAGTAGGTATACATTTTTAGCAAATGCAGCTGCAGAAGATTTAAAAGTCCCGCGGAATTCGCCACATGTGCTGACTGATAATCGTGAAATTAAAAAAAAACGTTGAAACCATAGATGTTGTATATCAGACTGACCTAATGTGGTTGAAAAGTTTACGTTTCTACCAATCACATAATGAGCAAGGAGAGCATTATTACACTGATCAATGTCTCTCCAATATAAATTATGTGTTCATGGTGAAGACATTAGAAATCGAAATGGAATACGGTTCCAGCAGCGCCACCTAGCGCCGCTACCAGAATTATAATCCAGAAAATATTTACAGCAGTGAATGCTGCAATGATTAAAACGCTTAATAATATTATTTACCTCTTTAATTTTGTGTTGTTATTTTTTGGATTATCGTAGGTATATTTTTAGCTTGTATCTTCCCAAAATGACACATTTGCCTGAAGTTTTCTCTGTGTTTAAATTCCACAAGCTTAGTTAGCACTTATGGATACGAAATATAAAAGTAAGAAAATTGAAATAATTACAGATTGTCGAGGATCAGGTTATACATTACTATACATTAATGCAATTTACAAGAGTTATATTAATTTTGGGCAGTAAGTCTGTGGAAAACTTCATCGATAAAATTTAAAAGAGCAAGTGTGTAACAAGTTTTTTCCGCAACTTGTTAATTATTTAATTAGTTGCCAAATATTTTCCATTCAGCACCCGTACTAAGAATAAATTCAATTTGTTGCCAAAAACTCATGTTTAGCGACCGTGCTACAATAACCGAAATAAAAACCAAGTTAGAAGCAACTGAGCATGTGCGGGCGGAATATTAGAGAGAGATAGGACTTACAGGAATTGAAAATTTGAAAACCGGCACTTTCCGTCTTGACGTCGCTGAGGTGAGACTATTCTAATTTTTTTTCTTAAAAGATTTGTAGTTATTAGAGCCATCCTACAATACTTTGTTGAAATTTTTACTTTTATAATTATAATTCCTTAAATAATAACCTAGTTATTTTGAATTAATATTAAATATTAAGCTGGCATTTAATAAAATTATTAATATATTTGAGGTTAACCTTGGTGGTTAATAAGAAACCACTTGTTAGTGGATGCCCCAGCAGTAGTTTATTTGTCATTTTGGGACAGTTCCTGCTGGATGTTTATGTATTAACAGTTTCAATAATTTTTGTTTGCCAGTAGTTTATATTATATACTTACATATGTATATATATACAGGGTGATTCACGTAGGCCATTCATTAGAAGTTTTTCAACTTGCAGTTGGATTAGAAACTTGAAATTTGGTATGCAGCCATAATCGATAATTCCCGTTCTATCTAAAATATTTTCAGTCCTCCAACTATACAGGGTGTGCCAAAAATTGGTACCAACTTTCTTATTTTAAATGGAAACCTATATTTTTCTTGACATGGTTCGATTGCTCTTCTAATTCTGAGTTTAGAGAACCTAAGTTATGTTAACTTATCTATTACAATTTTTGACATATGTCCAATTTTTTGAAAAAAATTGCCGCTGTAGTAGTTTACGAACAAATTTGTATCTCGCAAATATTTCAAAATTATGAAACCAAATTTGTGAAGCGGTTAGCTGGAAGTCCAGACTAACTTTTGATGTCCCATCGGTGGTCCCATTTTGTACCATATGGGCGCAGTCGATTTTCAAATGTCGCAATCAAAAATTGTCAAAAAGTCAATTTTTTCAAATGGCACCTACTATTTTTTTTCAGACCATTCGAAGGAAAATTGAATTTTAGGGTGAGTTACTTAAGCATTCCCTATACCTAACTTCACCCCATATCGAATTATTCAATAAAAATCAAGAAATACCTTATCCTGCCGAGAGATTCCTTACTTCATCAAGTATGCCATGGAAACAAAAGACAGTTGTAATATTTTTTAAAGGAAAATATGGATTCTTATTTAATTACACACAACACCAACAAATTATATTATTATTAACGAACAAGAACAATGTTGACGAAATTCTGACGTAAATGTTCAATGTGACCACCAAATTTTTGTTCAAATATTCTATTATTCTACTTTCAACAGATTGCGTAGCACATCTTTGTGCCTACCATTTCTGACGCCAAAAATCAATGCAAAATTGAATTTTAGGGCCATTTTTATTAACATTGTGTATGTCTATCTACAGTCGCTTTTGAATTATTGGCATTTTTTGAAAAAAATATTGTTTTTTTTCTCAAGGGTAGTAGGCTTTGGAAACAATCATTTCATTTTAATTTATATTCAAAAATCGTATTGCAATAATAAATAATAACAACAAAATAATAACAAATAAACAGATTAACAAAATAATTATTTCAATACAAATGCTCAATGTATGCAGCGTTTTCACTGACAGAATTTCGTCAACATTGTTCTTGTTCGTTAATAATAATTTGTTGGTGTTGTGTGTAATTAAATAAGAATCCATATTTTTCTTTAAAAATTATTACAACTGTCTTTTGTTTCCATGGCATACTTGATGAAGTAAGGAATCTCTCGGCAAGATAAGGTATTTCTTGATTTTTATTGAATAACTCGATATGGGGTGAAGTTAGGTATAGGGAATGCTTAAGTAACTCACCCTAAAATTAAATTTTCTTTCGAATGGCGTGAAAAAAAATAGTAGGTGCCATTTGAAAAAATTGACTTTTTGACAATTTTTGATTGCGACATTTGAAAATCGACTGCGCCCATATGGTACAAAATGGGACCACCGATGGGACATCAAAAGTTAGTCTGGACTTCCAGCTAACTGCTTCACAAATTTGGTTTTATAATTTTGAAATGTTTGCGAGATACAAATTTTTTCGTAAACTAATACAGCGGCATTTTTTTTTTTAAAATTGGACATATGTCAAAAATTGTAATAGATAAGTTAACATAACTTAGGTTCTCTAAACTCAGAATTAGAAGAGCAATCGAACCATGTCAAGAAAAATATAGGTTTCCATTTAAAATAAGAAAGTTGGTACCAATTTTTGGCACACCCTGTATAGTTGGAGGACTGAAAATATTTTAGGTAGAACGGGAATTATCGATTATGGCTGCATACCAAATTTCAAGTTTCTAATCCAACTGCAAGTTGAAAAACTTCTAATGAATGGCCTACGTGAATCACCCTGTATATATTTTTTGGTATTTAGGGTCGCTCTAAAACTTTTTATTAGATAATCTCATTTCACGACTAGTATACTAATTATTGAATTTATTAAAGTACGAGACGTAAAGTCAATTTGTTTAAATTAATTTTTATAATAGTACGGAGACTATCTCCAAAATTTTAAATTTTCTTATTTAATTTTTTCTTAATGTCATATCTTAATATCGATTTCTTTTATGCTGCTTTAACCATTTCATCATAATTTAGAACAATTTTGTTGATTCACAGCCTCAGGGCCAAAATTTTGTGATAATCTAGTAGTAGAGTTTTTTTTATTGGCGTTTAGTTTTTTTGTTTTTTTTTTCGATTCATTGCTTAAATTTTACAAATTCTAATACCTATTTTTTTGTAACTTCTATAAAATTTGTGACCTTGGCTTAACCAATGGTATTCCATTTTGTATTCTGCTAGATCATTCTTTTCAGTAAGTTTTAAAGTTAATTAATAATTTATTTAGCCATTTTAAATTTTAACCGATAGTTTTCTTCTTTGTGTGATTTAACTAAATTTGTATCAACTGGTTCCTGAATTATCATTGTTTTTCATGTAATAATCTGGATCGACCAACCTTGGACCAAGTACACGGTGGATTTGCTATTGGGTGGATAAAAATTGTAACTGGCTCGACATCTTCTCAACGCAGCGTCTCCCTGGAACATCATCGTTGAACAGGACACGATCAATAAGTCCTCTCTCCCAGGTACCTGTGGCCATCTCCAGGGTTCGACCTCGTTGAACTCCACTCCCACCGCCAAAGTTACGTAAGCTACATTCACCGTGTCTCTTCTCTTTTGTCACCTTTTTTCTTGGTCAGAAGATAACTACTAAATATAATTGTAAACCAGTTGATCTTTTCAATTTACCTTTTCAAATTAAATTTTTTTTTTTTTGTTTTTCTCTTAACAAAATGTCATTGGCAATATAAACGTTATTTATATATATATTTTTTATATTGTAAATATCAAAAATTTTCCACTCAACCTATTGTAAAGATTTTGTAAATTTAAATCATTTATTGTTAATATATTGTTATTTTGTTTAAATTTTGCTTTTGATTGTTTCATCCTTAAACAGTTTCAGGAATATCAGTTGTAAGAATACGCTGGCGCCCAGTTTCTTTGTTTATTTTTGTTTTGTAACATTCAAATTATTAAATAACTCTTCTCGCCACAGAGTGACCTTCGACCAACCCCTGAGCTAACCGGTTGCTACTCTTTCATAGCTTCCTCAGCACCCCGCTGAGAAGTTGTGGTTGCAAGTGGCATTTGCGGAAAATATTTCACAACATAAAACATGATATATTTCGGTGACTATAATGCATTTTACAGTGACAAATAAAACAGCTTTATTATTGGCTTCTATGTTAATGGGTGAAATCATTGATTGTAATTTTATTATGCTAAATACACTCGAAAGAAAGCACTTAGGTTAACCCAGAAGATTCAAAAGTTTTCCTACTTGTCTTGGAGAGTAATATAATTTGAACATTAAAGTGATTTACTGGCAAATTTATCACCAAACTACATTTAATAGGTATTTTTACCGTGTGATTTCACACAGTGGAAGTATAGTAATAGTAAAAAAAAAATCAAAATTATTACTAAATACCAATAACTCTCTAAGATTTCCAAACATCCGCAAGCAATTTCAAAATTCATAACCTCACGAATCAATTTGTGAAGTTACCTGTAAAATTAATCGTTATTTCTCCAGCAGCGAAGATCAGTAAAGGTAAAATACGAAGGAATAATTCAAAAAAAGTGTAATGGACAAAACACCATAAACACATCACAGATTTATGGCTACAACGGCATTGGAAGGAGGAATTAATTTCACATGCGTGGCTTCGCGCGTATTTTTTCACTCTTGAAATATATATATTTTACGGTTCCTTCTTTGTTAGAGGATAAAAAGTGAGGTGGTTTAGATCAGCATCCGATGTCATGCCGTAAATTCGCATTAGCTGGCACAGAGAATGAAGAGTAAAGAATAGAACGTTTGCAGAGGCGGAGTAGCACCATGTGGTGTTCTCGCATCTGTCGTACTGTTGTGTCAATTCTTAGAATGGCGTAATTTCGTCATTTTGGCAATTATTTGTAAATCAACTTTTAGAATAATTACCCCTTTATGACATGTGGACTGTATGTTCATTAAGTTTTGGAATAAAAGTGTTCTAATCATTCAACATTTGGAATAAAATCGCTCGATGACATGAGTATACTGAGTGTACATATGTACAACATAGGAAGTCATGATGGAGGAATTTCTGTAACCACTTTGGATAACTTGGTCCCAGGAAGCGTATACACAATTCAGGAATTCCGTTAATTCGCTAGCACATGATAATTTTATAAAATATTCAAGGAGGGTACACAATACAATATTTCCTACAGTCAAAACTCTGGAAGATGTCATGGCCCAATTTCTTGGCCATCTGGTAGTCCCGAACTGACCGCTGTAGATTTTTACTTATGGAATGTCAAAACAGCTACATAATAGTATTTAATAACAATTTAGCCAGTTTAAAAGAAAGAATTGCGGAATAACATGCTTTAATCTGTAATATTTTTTTAATACCATTTTTCAAAAATTTTTCAAACGAAGTCACTTTACTCCCTGCAGTTTTCACATGTTTGCAAACATTTAGCACCCTGTATATGAATTTTGAAAAATAGTATTTTTCTCGAACTTCTTACAAAAAGCAGGCGTGTTTCTAAGAATGAGTTTTCCTGGTAAATTTAAAAATAAAAAAGTTTGGAATTTTGACCATATCAAGACGATTTTTAAAATAAGTAAAATTTGTCATGAATGACCAATTTTCGAAAAATCAACAATAAAAAAGTGTCTCCTCGTTTTGGACGTTTGCCAAAGCAAGCAACGTAGCCAACTTCAGCCCAATCCTGGACTGAACGCCTGCAAGATCGCGAACGAGGTAGCACAACTACAGATCACAAACTCAGCGGCGTATCCACCTGGCCTACCCTGTTGACCTCCACGACCCGACCCCGACTTTTGCCATCTTGGGCACAGTGAGAGCGGCGTTAATTTCATTTCATTAATTTGATACTTTCCTTCTCGCCGTGCAACTTACAAACCTCCTCATCTCCCTCCCCTTCCCGACGCTGCCGTTTTATTGCACCCCGTCATTTTAATTGCGAGTTTATGCTGTCGACTACAAGATTTACCTCCCCGGGCTTAAAACGGCATCTCGTTTGCTCGATGCAACATTCACCAACTTCGTCCTAATTACCCCAATGTTTACACTTCCATTTATTCACGCTTAAATCAAGATCTTTTGGTGGATGTCAATGCGCTGTTTTTCTCGTAAACAGCTCGTAAACAAGCCAACTACTTCCATTTGCAAATGTCTATACTTAAAGAAGGATTCTGAGAAAATAAGAACTTTTAAAATTTACGCGGATATTACCCACAGATCACAGAGAAATAGATATATTACATAGTGATGAAAAATCGTTTGGATCGGTCGACTTTTAAATGCATTTTCTCTGTCTATTTATTTTCAAAAATATTTTGTTCAAACATGTTTGAAAAAGTGACGTTATTGGCGTTTATTAATATCAACCTTCATTTCTGATAGCGTCATTTGAAAGTACATTTTTTTAAGCATGAAGCTACAGGCGATACTATAGTATATTACATTAAAATACTGTCGAAAAAAGAACTATTTCTGATATTTAAGACACTTTATTTAAAATAAATAAAACATTTGAAATTAAATGATTAAGTTGTGTTCCATGTCATACTTTACAATACTTAAGATGAAATTTAAACTCACCTAAAACCATATGAACCTGGTATTTTAAATTCATTGTCATGAAAATGGTTCTTTCAAGTGCCAGAAATTAAGTTTACACCATTTAAAAAAATGTCGATTACATCATAACTTTTCAAAAATGTTGGAGCTTGATATATCTCCGTCGAATAAATAAAAAATATAAGCAGACGAGAACATTAGGGGACGATATGTTAAACAAATGCTCCGAATTGTTTTGATTCTTCGAATTAGTAACATGTTGTGATTTTGTGACAGACTACGGTAAGAACATTTTTACCTTATATCTTCCCAGAGCGAGTGTTTTTAATATGCCTTTGTGTGAGCTATATTACCGCCTTGTCATTTATGTTAAATGCAAGTAATAACTGATTTACCCGCTTAGTCGGTATTTCCATTTAATTTAAGTTGCCACAATGATAATTATTTTGTAACGATGAATATAGATCATCGTGGGTTTAACTAGTGTCTGTATGAGTCTTATGTACCTTTATACGTCATATTTGCCTGAAGGATTTTCTGTAAATTTATGAATTCGAAATATAAAAGTAACGAAAATTAAAATATTTACAGACAATGAGAGGGCTTTCTATAATATATCACTGTCTATCAGTACAACGCTTTCTTCAACAATATTTGAAGAAAGAGTTCCACAGTGACAAAACTCTATAGCTGTTCTATTGTCCCTGTCAAAAGCCGACTTAGCTATTTTACCGCTGTCATATTTGATTGGTGACCATCAGTGTCAAGAAATGGGGTCTCCACTGACTATGTTAACGAGTCATCTCATTAATTTTCTTTCTTTCTTACGTCGTTCGTAATCTTTTTTTAAACAGCCCATTTAATTACTAAATTTGTAGTACGTCGTTGTGGTTTCTGACACTTCGTCTTTCTGAATAAATTGCTACTAAATCACGAAATCGCTCCTTAAAAGCGCCATCCCGTTCAATGTTGAAACTTCTTCCACTAAACGAATAATAAAATTAGGACATTATGGTAATTTGGCAGGAAAATGTAAATTGCATTAATTGAATTGGACACAGTAAATTAATAAAATTGTTCAAACGTTAAACTAATTTTTTGGCATTTTCTCCCAAATTCCGAGATTATAAAATGTCCCTGGGAAAATCTCGGCGCCACGTAGAACGGCATAAAGAACGTCGGAAGCGTTTAATCCAAGTTTTGTAATTACAGCTAGGTGCGGAAGGCCCTAGGGTAATAAAGGACTACTTGCGCACCAATCACGTGCTAGCCGATAAAGTGGAATTGGAGCGAGAAAGTGTTCTATATCTCTGGCAAAACGCTAATCAAAGACCGTAAGCGCGTTGGCGGTTATTTCGGGTAGAAAAATGTTAAGAGCTACGGTGAAGTTCTCCCAGCGCCGTGTAATGGCATATCGCGTGCCATGTGGTTGGTGTTCTGATATCCACCCGCGCGACCGACACTTTTCCACGAATTAAACTTTTCCTTTATCCGAAAAAACTTGTGACCTGATACACGCTATGGACGTAGCTAGTTGCCACGTTAAAATTTGGCGCCAGGTACCGGATACATATACAAGGAGCGACGGAAAATATTGAGTATTTTTAAAAACATTAAATGGACTAACCGTAGTGTGCATGAACCCCTGAATATTTTCAAAAGGTGCAATGGTCAGTAGTCCAGTCTGTTATAGTGTCAAAAACAAGTGTCAAATAGAATTAACATGCTTGCGAAGCGTGGCAAGTGCTTCAAACATTGAAGATAAATATAAGAAAAATGCTCTTTAAAACAGTTCTCTATTTATCAATGATTCAAAATGTTTTTCACTGATAGAATAGCCAACTAGACAGCCCGAACTCCTCTAGATTCCTGTGATGTTATCCCAAATTCAATGGGCATCTAAATAGATCTTATCCCCCACCTTTACTTCTGGTAGTTGGCAGAGCTCTGGAATTCCTATAGTGCTGGTTTAACTGCTTATGACGATGACATGATGAGTGAAACGAAGTACAAAGATATTCTTTAAAGAGAGGCCGTAAGGAACAATCCAATATTAGAAGAATTAAACTAATTAATGATAGAATTTCAATAAGGTTAAAAGTGTGGATCCTTTGAGTGTCCCGGATTCGAATCCTGGCCAGGGAATAAATATATAGTAGCGTTTTTAATGTGTTACCGAGACGGTAGTTGTGGGCTAAACAGTTGGATGGCACAACATGTCCAGTCAATGTTATCTCTCCTCAGTTCGAGTCTTAGCTACGGTAGATAGCAATGTCACCGGGAATGGTTGTTGTGTCCTGGTTGGGTGGTGGATTAGCAATAGCTAAACTAAGCCAGGATGTTAATATAAATAAGACGATTATATAATAATAACAATAATTGGACCATACATTTCTAAAAGAAATAAAGAGACGGTAACTCTGTCCGACTATTAAAAATCCAGTAAAAGCTGGAAAAGTCTTGATTTTACCAACATGATGCGATTTAGAGAGTAGTCGTTAGGATTGTACGATGGACTGATCCATGTGAGTGCCCTCGATTTTCTTCCGTAGATTCTAAAAGGAGCCTTTGACATAAACAATTCTACGTACTTGATTGCTCGTGGAGTCGTTCAAAGACTTTAAATATGCGAGGGCTTTTCCAACGTGAGTCGGTAATTTTTTTATCGCTTTTTAAAATGCCCGGCGATTTTGTTGTGCATCGTCCGTATGTTTTGGTTATAGAAAAATTATAAACAAATCTATGTGCTTGTTCCTGTTAAGGTACGTATATAGCATTTTTCGATTTATCAAAATTAATGTCAATGAACCGACGATACATAAACTACACTGATTGCAACTATAAAAGAGAAATAATTTTCAAAGTTGCTGCTTTCTCAAGCATTTTATACCCCTTTTGAAATATTCCAAACCAACGACCGGAATTTGTCGATTATTCGTACCATTACACGAAGACTTATTACTTAGAAAATGGAACTTACCGATATTCCAAATGTCATTATTGCTTATTGATTTGTTGCCAGTTGCGTTTATACAACAAAGTATATTCATTCATTTTTAATTTAATTTATAAATAGAATATTGTTTACACCAATTATTTTTTGACTGAAAAACACATCCGTTGAATAATTTGTTTATTTCATTTTCTATTTTTGTCGCATTCTTAAAATACAGTATTGTGTATTCGTTTGACAAAAACGAAAACAATAACTCTATATTATAGAAACCACCATTTACTATATAACATATAACACATAAAATCCAAATCCTATAGAGAGTAGTATGTTTCATTACAATTAGATAGAAATAATTATATATAATAACAATATAATATAGCTATCTTTTGATTTTTTGTGCATCTAACTATTCACAGGTCCTTACAAATATAAGTTATAAATGCATTATCTTGTAGTTCAAGATAGTACTTCAATGCAGAAGAAGTTAGGAATAAAAATATTCACATTTACAAATTTGGCAGAATGTTAAAATTAATTTGAGCTAAATTTTCAAGATGTTTGGGTCTATTTTTTATTTTTAGGAAATAATAGAAAATTGGCCAAAAATTTGGCTAACCTCAACATGCTGGTAAATTTGTAAATGTGAACATTTCTATTCCTAACTTTTTCTGCACTGAAGTACTACCTTGAACTAAAAGATAATGCATTTATAACTTATATTAAAGTCAGTTATTTTTTATGGGCCTGTGAATAGTTAAAAATGCAAAAATCAAGAGGTAACTATATCACATTGTTATTTTTATATTTATTTATTTAACAGTACACTGCCCAACAGAGCAATCCAATTACAGGGCAGGAGATGATAAGTACATACAAATATATTAAAAAATATTAAAAGAATACAAATAGAAATGTGGTAACGTGTTTTAATTCATACAGTTAATCTCTTTATCTCAACTACATTGCAGTGGAATATATCAAACTGGTCTTGAAGACTATTATAGTTCTCACACATTTCGTACAATGGCAAAAATTTCTGTACGTTAGTTCTGGGGGTCGGCAGATAGAATAAAGTGTTTTGTCTGGAACCTGGTTTAGGTGTTCGAAAACTTACTAAACTTAAGATAGCACTACAATCTGTTATATTATGTATTACTTTAAAAGGAAATATTTGTTGTGAAATGGTTCGGCGAATCTCCAAACTCGAAAGCGAAAATCTGTTTAAAAGTGCAGTCTGGGGAAAACCAATAGCAGGATAGACACCGTCCTCCTTGTAACTTAAAGTCTTTAAGAAACGTCTCTGAATTCTCTCTATATTTTGTATATGTATGTTGTAATGAGGAGACCAAATAATTGACGAGTATTCTAATTTTGATCGAACAAGAGAGTGATATAGTAGTTTCAGCGTGTTACTGTCGTTAAAATCATAAGAACATCGTGTTATAAATCCCAGTGTTCTAAAACTTTCATTGGTTATGGTGTTTATATGACAATTAAAGTTTAGTTTACTATCAAATGTTACACCGAAATCGCGGAAGGTTGATGGACGTGTAAGCACTGAATCTTCTAAGCAATAATTAAATTCGACCAACTGACGTTTATTGGTAAAAGTTAGAACATTGCACTTCCTTGCATTCAACTGTAGTTTGTTCAAATTACACCATTCATTTACTTTATCCAAGTCGCTTGTAGAGCGACACAATCAGTAACATCATTTACTTTATTGTACAACTTCATATCGTGTGCGTATAAGAGACAATTGACATCCAGTTCTACTGTAATGTCATTAATGAAAATATTGAAAAATAAAGGACCTAACACTGAACCCTGGGGTACACCTGAAGTGGATACAAATTCTACAGACCGCTGACCACAGTATTCAATGTGGTGGTCTCTGTTTTCAAGATATGATTTGAAGAATAATAGCAGATTTTTTGGGAAACCAAATTGTTGAAATTTTGAATATAAAATACTGTGATCAAGTCTGTCAAAGACTTTAGTGAAGTCTGTGTAAATTACGTTAATTTGCGAGTTTGCGTCGATAGCATCTGTTATATATTGGGTAATACAAAAAAGATTGGTTTAGGTAGATCTTTCCTTGAAGAAACCGTGTTGGTATCCAGTAATGCGTTATGGGTCTGTAATTCTCAATATTATTTTTTTCACCTTATATAATAATAGATATCAATAGCCATCAAAAATTAAAACACAAAAGAGTATTTTACATCCCCTTTAAAACCTATTTTGATTTTTCTTCCTAGCGTGTCTGGTTTTGGAGCAATTCAATTTTTTCTATAGGCCGCGCGCAAAAAATTTTAAATAAACGAAAATTCGTGCGGATTAAAAATACAAATTTTGCAATTTTCTTCAATATCGATTTTCTCGAAAACCATGGCATATACAAAAAAATTACAAGAGGACTTTTTTAGGCAATTAGTCAAGTTTTCCTTTTTATGTTAAGCATTTTTTTTATATCTTCAACGGTTAACGAATTATCAGTTTTTCACCGAAGGGGTGGTTTTTTGTGGGGGTTGCGCGGTACCTACCCCTAGAACTGATTTTTGTGGTTTTGTGATGTATAATCCCTCCACTAACAGTTACTGAAGGAAAATCTTAGATAACATTTTTTATTATAGAAATCTTTATAATTATTGGACAATTCGTCCAATAAAAGATTGTTATAAACACAAATTGTTGGCCAACTTTTTTTCTAGCGTTAGCAATTTTCGAGAAAATCACACATGACGCACTTGTCCATCGACTTAAGGTTATACATATAGCTCTTATTAGATAAAATAACTTGCAAGGTTTCATCAACGATTTCATGTATACGCTGTATACCATAACTATAACCAATAAACGAATATGAACCCATTTAGAACGCTCGCAGAAATTTATATGCCACTTTCAGCGAAATAAGACTGAGAGGTTACGTAAAGGCATTTAGGATTGAATTGCACCCGGTGGTAAAGAACCAACAAACTTGTTATAAATTTGTTAAATAATTGATTTTCATAGGGAGGAAGGAAAAGGCGAACGCAAATATAAGGGTTGTTAGAGCGAGCAGCGAGCGAAAGGCCGAGTGGCTATGAAATTCAAGAGTTTGCGTCGGGGGTCCTTGATGTGATATTCATATGGTGGTTTAATATGCACACTAGAGGGCAAAGATAAAAACTTTTAATAAATTAACGCGATTAAAATTTTCCGACGCGCGAAGAGTGACACGTTATAGCTCTGACAGCATTCAACGTGCTCCGTAGCTCGCACATTTCACACTTTAAACGTAATAATGGTTTATTTGTAGGAGCACTTCGCTCGTAATTAAGTAACATTGTCTATTAATTTTTCCGAGAGCTCAATTTAAAATACATATTACGCAGGTGATTTTTAAAACGTGCCCCGGGGCAAATTTATGGACCATAATGAAAACGATTCATAAAAACGGCGTTTAAAATTTTAAACACATAAAGCTCTCACTTTTACATTAATTTACTGTGTATAATAATTGAACACGCGGTACGCGAATTTATTTGTGCAATGAGTCGGAATTTTATCAATAATGTAAAATGTGGAGTTTATAAATAACACCACTGATGAAAAAGTATTGGTAATAAATTTGGCGCTGTTTTAACTTTCTCAACCACATCTTATAGAATAACGTAAAACACAAATTATGCAGTAGACTTTGTACTGCATATATACATGCAATGCTGATTTGTCACCATTATTTAGAAAAATAGTTTCCTCGCCAAGTAGGCCACGACAAGTAACATCGTGGCAGGTTCTCCATAAAGTGTTATCTAAGATTAAAATTGATTCAAGAGTAGTAATAAAGACTTTTCTACACTAAATTAGATACGATTCTTTAACAATAGAAACAAATGAATAAATATATTACTAGTAAACACTAGTAATTATTCAAACTTTTACAAAATACTTATCACAGATAAGTTTAAAACATACCTCCTTCTTATACAATTATAAGAAAGAAATATGCCACTTATGAACAGTACAACTGTGATCATAATGTTATTTTTAATTTAAATTATCCTGCTCAATGAAACCCAAAGACAATCAAAATAAAAGCACTTACCGATTTAGTAGTAACGCAAAAAACTTTAGAACATCCACAGACATGACATAGATGTCGAAACACGTGTCTGTGGAAGTTTTTGTGTGGAAAATGGAAATGAAAAAAAATGGTTTTTGCTCAAATATAAAATTTTCACGTTTCATGACATTCTAAACCATTTTTTTAAATATTTCTTAAAATAAAAAGAAAATTGTGAAACTAGAAACGAAATCGGTAAAGGTATTTACACGGAGGTCACTCTAAAAAACTATTAATTACGACACGACATATGAGAATAATAATCGGAATGTAGTTATCACTATTATTACTAAGAAACCCCGATAAATTTTGGTCAAAAAAATACGCGGAGCAAAAATTTAATATTAAATAGAAGGTGTTAAATATGGAAGGCTTGCGTAAATACCCTCAAAATATGGTTGAATTATTTCTTAGGATGATCACCCTGTATATTTTTCAATAAACCTATAATAGGTGTCCTTCCTTGCCAAGTGTGTTAACTATATGCCAAATATTATTGCCAAATCATATTTTTAGTTCCACATCCACGTAGTAGATGTGGAAGTATAGCAGCGATTGCATCTTTTTTTTTTTTAAATAGGTTTAGAATGTCATGAAGTGCGGAAATTTTAAATTTTTTAAATCTATTCTAGTATGTCTATTATGTGGTTCGGACGCCACTATAAACGGCCTCGTTTCTCTTTACCTTACACAAAATCATTCTGGATTTGCAAGGAGTTACCTCGGTGACTTGAGAAGCGGATAATAAAACATTTTAAGAAAACATTTTTTTTTCTAAGAGAAAATTTACAAAATGTTTTTTAAAGTAGGTTTAGATTGTCATAAAACGTGGAAATTTTAAATTTAAGCAAAAATAATGTTTTTTCGATCAATCTATAGTCTTAACCCATTTTTTTAAATGCTCTCTTTGAAAAAAAAAAAATGTGAAAAATATTAGAATGTTACAACACGTGGAAATTTTTAATTTTTGCGAAAATTTGTTTCTCCATTATCTATTTCCTTTAGACGGTCCACCCTGTATATTTTTCCGTGAAAGTCTAGTAGTTTTTTAGTTAATACACCAACAGACAGACAGACTGACGGAATTGAATAATCTATATTTTCGTAATGTCCATGATCTGAACCGTGAAACTTCGAAAAAATTTCGGATAGTGATTTTTTTCTCGGTACTTATGCGAGGAAAGTAAAAATTGCTGAAAATTTAAAAAAAGATTACCTCTACTATAGAGTAGATAATGGAAAAAATGTGCTGCTCTCATTTAAAATTTTCACATTTCATGACATTCTAAATTAATTGCAAGAAAGAAAAAAAAATCGAAAATTTGTTTAATACTATAAAATTGATGGTGGGAAAAAAATATATTTTTCGTAAGTTAAAAAAAAACATATTTTTGTGGACGGAAATTGGTATCTGACCCGAGCATGCCCACAATTCTTTTGATTTGTGTACTATTTACAGGCACCTAGGCCATCACAAGCAAACTTGGCCCGTTCGCTGCCAATGAAGACAAACTTACCATCCACACGTTGGCTTTGGCCGAAGTTTGTTAGACTTGGCCCAACGTGTGGAGCTAGCATTAAATTAAGGACAGAATGTGGTATAGTTCTAATTAAATTAGAACCGTCTGCATTTTAAACACTACTATATTTTATCCAAGCTACTTGACAAAGCAGCAAGTGCCGAATCGAAAGCAACCAACAAAGTTTCTCAATCTTTATAAGCTTTTTACACAAAAATAATTATTAAAAAAGTTGGTGATGCCAAACCTGTCAATAACTTAATTTAAAAAAATCTCTCTAGCGGAAAACGCGACAAAGAAAACACGACTTATGTTTTAAATATATAAATTAATAATCAGAATACTGCAATTATAAATTCCGTCAATATCTAGCGTGCATCAGTTCTATCTCAATCTCACCTGCTGTGCTGAAGATTACAAATGAGTCTAAAACGTGGATATCCACAAAACTATCACCACCCACTCTCATTTAATTATTATAAGTACGTAAAACTTATGTTTTATAGACTGCCCCCTCGATAAAAGCCTCCTTTCAATTTATACAAAACCGCAATGAAATAAAATAAGGTTAATGGTATTGAAATTAGTGTCTGTCATATAAACGAAATGTCCGTCGTTATCAAATTTACGTCCACATTTATGTGACTTATACGACATTCGTAACAATAAAGTAAGGCGTAATGCATTTCTAGCCGTAGCGCGTTGGGTGAAAATATACTGTTTCAATTATTTTTTATATATGGCTGAGGATATACATTATTTCTACAAACATTGTGATAAATATATTGTATTCATATTAGCAATGTTTAAGTGCCATGCCATGAACAGATTGTAGGGTTCGTACGTTTAAATAGTATACGACTATAAAATAAGGGCAATACAGCCACACACAAAAAGAGTTCAGACCCAGAAACTAGACCTACCAATCTTTATGTATTTTGACCACCTGAATTCGTTACCGCCATCAGAATTTCATTTTATCGTTGAGTTTTTTTATCTTATATTTTATCCTTGATATAGCATTTTTATATTAAATAAACTCTAAGATAAAAAAAAACAACAAAATGAAATTCTGAAGGCAGCATCGAATTCAAGAGGACAACATACATTAAGATTGGTTGGTCTAGTTTTTGAGTCTGAACTTTTTTGTGTGTAGCCATGCACATCCACACATATATAGTATAATTATACATTGTGAACTAATATATTTTTCTTACTATATAAAGACGAACGTTTTACTTATAGTTTTGGTAAATAAAATAAAAATAAATTGGTTTCACAAATACACGAAAAATACATATTTTTTAAATAAACTTCTTATTAAATATTTTATGAAACACTAAAATATTTCAACAAAATGGCTCTACTCTTGAAATGTCGGAAAAACGAGAAGACAACTGATTTTAATTTTTAGTCGCCTTTGCGAATTTTGGAGCCCGAAGCCTGGGCCTCGAGGGCCTAAGCCTAAATCCATAGCTGCTAAATGACCTTCTATAGCTTCCTATTCAAGGTCGGCATCGCCTTACGTAACAACCTGTATATAAAGTTAAATTTGTGGTAAGTACATTTTGACATGTACGTTCTACCCAATTTGAATTTTTATTTGAACACTTGTTATTAAAAAGTATCAGTTAAGCACTATAATACTGTCGACAACGATCGAAGATAATATTAAACATGTATTATACTAAAATATCACTAGGGCACAGAAACATTGAAATAGGTAATAGACAAAAAATTAGAATACCACTTACACCATTACCACTTTCAGCGCATTTAAATACTTCAGAAAAATTAGATCAGAACCTTGGAACAAGACCCCTTTTTTGTCCTTTTAGGGGATAAAAAAGTGGGTAGGCAAACACTGATGGGGTAGATTTTTTTAATATCAGAATCGGTTTCAGCATGGGATAAGACAGTTCTGATCAAAACAACATCTGCCCCTTTTTTGTCGATCTGTGTAATTACCAAGAAGCGTCAGTCAATGAAAAATCAACATAGCAGATTTCAGCCTCTATTTCTTTTGTTTTTATAGACAAAGCTTCCTGCAAAGTGGCCAATGGGGACCGACTAGACAAATAAAAAACCTTTGACTTTTCCTCTAGGGGCACTTTGAAAAAAACTGATCTAGGTCAACGTTTTTAATATTATGGTAGAAAATAATTGAGAACCACTGCTTTTCTTGGTCAATGGACTTGTAGTTCCTAATTATACAACTTTTAAATTGTCATAAAAAAAGTGCTCGCCGGCAAACGCAAAGGTCTTGTTGGATCATCGACCGCTTTGGTGGACCACCTCAACTGAACTGAGGCAATTATAAAGAGGTAAATAATTCGTTCTCTCTTCGTGCACAATTGCAAGCAAATAATGGTCATAGAGGTTTAAACTGAGCATTTCTTTACATGTGTGTTTTTTAATTTGGAACAAAATATTGGATTGTTTATAGTTCAGAAAATTTAAATGTGGTTTATTTACATTTGTAACATAAATGAGTGTCCTGGGTTAAAAGCTTACTACCTACCTAAATGATTCGAAATCTCTGCATCTGCATTAATACACCGTTCGGTACGTCGAATTAAGGACATACGCACTTCGTTCAACACTGAACACTAAACTATCAACTAACGTTGTCAATAAAGACAAATAAAATAAAAACTTGGTACAAAAACAAAAAAGGAATACAAAAAAACGAACAAGTAAGTTGCGTCTGTACGTAATCAAGAATTTGATAACTTGAACGGTAAGTCAATAAAATAAATCTGAACTATGAATACACAATGACGCGAAATTCAAAAATAACAAAAACAACGAACGGCGGGTTGGACGTGTGTACATAACGAAACACCCACAGTAACTAAAATATTGCACAAGGGAGAGTTAGAGTATAGTTTTGTTCAGATCAGATCTAGATCTAAATCTACCTCAATATTCCAGCAGTTCTCAAAAAATTTTATTGAAAATTTGCGAAATTTTTTTAAATTTTTTTTACTCCAAAACTATGAGCTTTAGACCCCATGTTATATAAGGTTTTTTCGTTTGTCTTGTGGTTCCCTACCACCAGTTTTTTTTAATGACATGAAACTAATTACACCCTGTAGAAGCATTTTTGAAAATTCGCCCTCTTTAAACACAGTAGTATACAGGTGACTGAAGTTTGTTTTATTGTTTCTTATTACCTTGCGAAACTTTTGATATAAGGCACACAAACAATAAAATCTTTTAATTTTTAGTATATCATAAATTAAATTGCAATAAAACAGAGACAGATTTCAGCCGATTGAATTTATATCAGTCACATTGACACGTTTAAAACAAGTGGCAGACACAACAGAATCATATAGGAGGTTTCTTTTAATTGCATTTTTAATTAATTTTTAATTAAAAAAATAGCAACGTCATAATGACTGAAATGGTTTCTCCGGTATTTTATTATGACGTCTTTACACTGTGACTTCAGTCACACTGTCACACACTAAGATATACAAATTTGTGCAACCAGCTCTCCCTCGCTATAACGCGATACATGAATTACCACAAATTTTTGATTTTTTTCTCGGTTCTTATTTAAAAATCCACATGTATTATTACAAATCTGAAGAACTACGAAAGTTAACAAAGCTCAAAGCACCAACTTACCCCTACGTTCATTTCTCACACTGCCTGACTGACACTGACTGCCCTGCACATTTGTATGGGAAAAGACAAGCTGAGACTTGCCTGTGTTGCACGTCGGTACTCGTACTCGTTACTCATCAGTTGTGGCCGCCAAAAGTACTCGAGTACCTAATATATAATAAAGTACTTGAAAATTTGAGCGCCATCCAAATAAAAGCACTTGCGAGTACAATTTACTAGAGTACTGCCCAGCATTATTAAAGACTACTACAGGAAACAGACACCCACTGCGTTTTCAAACGGCGTCTCAGCAATTACTTGACGTCGCGAAAAAGGCGCGAAATGTAAAAATCGACAAAATGATTCTCTTAAAATTCTCTAAATTATTTCACGCAGTTTGCTTCCAAACTATATATAAAATCATTTTGTAATCGAGAAATTGAAAAAACTATAATTGCTATACGATAATACCTTTCTCACACCATAGGCATAGGTACAAGAAGGCAAATAGGATGACAC
This sequence comes from Stenurella melanura, assembly GCA_963583905.1. Taxonomy (NCBI): domain Eukaryota; kingdom Metazoa; phylum Arthropoda; class Insecta; order Coleoptera; family Cerambycidae; genus Stenurella; species Stenurella melanura. The sequence goes on from OY757311.1 coordinate 2,044,416, forward strand.
GCAAAAATTTAGTGGGTTCTCACATCATGCAACATTTTTTTATCTCGAAAGTCAATCAACCTCACTTTACATAATTCAACTCGTTGAGGTCGTCCAAAAATAAAAAGAAATCGATTACATATTCCATTTTTTAATAGGATTTGGAGTGATGGATTCATGATTTATTTTAATATAAATAATACGATGGTTTTTTCAGATTTGGGCGGGCTTGGTTAGCCGGATTTAAATTAGCTCCTCCTTTGGCAACCGCCCACAAGCATAAAAACTGTTTTTTTGCATCACATAAACTGTGCGAAATAACATCTCAAAAACTTTATTATGACTTTCGGCATTCTATAAAATATTGTTCCCTGCTGAAATCCAGTTCGCCTTTTTTATTTATGTTTGTTTACGGTTCATTATTAAAACTGTGTTTACCGAGATTCGTCGTGTTCATTGTCAGCATTTTTTTTTCAGAGCTTGCACGGCAATTGTCAGCTACAAAGCGACAGCGCTGAAAGTGTAAAATAAAAGCAAGTCGTTGAATACATGCGTGGGAATCGCATTGTTCGTCAGCGACGATCCAACTAAAATACCCTTTTTTTCCAACACGGTCGCGGTCCTGCATAAGAGCAGCTCGAAGAAAGGCAGCAAAAACTCTCCCTCGACCGTCAAAAAGTCTGGGGGCTTACGGAAACTTTATCCGGAGTTAAATAATTTAGCTTTTTTATATGTAAGCCGAGTGTATTTAAAAATAATATCGTGGCAGACGTTGACGTCGAGACGGTTTATAAGGAAGCTCAGTTAGATTTGCAGCGGTACAAAACGCGTATACTTGTTTGACCACTGCCGTTAGGACTGTATGGAATTAATATACCGATTCAATATAAGGCGTGAAAACCATACCATATTTACTTACTACAATATACACAGTTCGCAAAAAACAACTTTGATGGCTCAACGAACTCAAACATTGGAATTGGAAACCAAAGAAAATTTTATATAATGTTATAAACTTAAACGTCAACATAAACCACCACATATACTAGACGATCCCCAACTTCATGATATGATCTGCAATCCTTCTAATAAGGGGGTTTCTTAAATTAATAAATCCAATGCTGGCTCATTATAAGCAACGATATATTTTGCATCATCCCAGATATTTAACTACTTGCAAAGCTCTTTTAAAATTTGTAACCAGGTTGCACGGTACATCTACGATACAATTCGACATACATTTATTCTCATTCGACAATATTATTATCGAAACTTTATTTTTTCTTTCTTTACTATGAGCACCTTTTATTGAAATTTTTGCCGAATACCAATATATTCAACGTACGTTTTACCAAGCGAAACTGTAAAAAACGGGCGCGACAATGGGCTCATTTAGCATATTTCTCTTACTATATTTTCTGAAAGATCTTTTGGTAACTACTAGAATTTTCTACAATGTTTATAGACTTTAAAATTAACCAAGTACGCGCTGTCATATTAACAGCCGTGTGACGTCACTTATGTATTTTAAAGTGTGCGTTTGCCAATATACTGGAGGGCAGTTATGTTTTTTGTTTGCAATTTTCACGCCCACTGTCGTGACCCGGCTCAAAATGTTCGTACTGACGGCCCAAACAACATATCAAAAACTTGAAATCTCAAAATGGGTGCAACCTATTTTTATTTGGTCAAAAACCTTGAACCAATGGGTTCCTCTGACACCCGGAATAAAAGGGTATCTATTCCAAAACTTAGCCGAACCTCTAAGGCCTTCAAAAAAAAATAAAACTAAGAAGTATACCCCCAAAAGGGCCCAAAACCCAGTTTTTGGCCAATAAAAACGGGTTGCATCCATTTTCAGATTAATACGAACATTTTGAGCCCGGTCACGACCGTGGGCGTGAAAACTGTAAAAAAAAACATAACTGCCCTCCACTAATAACTGACATAAATGGTATATAAATAACACGAATTGTGTGATAACATTAACTGCTATACATATGATTTAATAATGTTAGAATGTTCTTCTCTCATGAAATTGCTTTTCTCTTTATTTTCCATATTGTATTAGTATATTTTACATAAAATACATGTTTTTTACATCTTACTCATTATACAATTTTGACATTGCTTGTCATTATCGATCAGATATTTTTACTGATAGGTAAGTCTGCTTTTAAATGACCGGTTTCGCCCATTAATCATATTTTCCTGAATATATTCTGTATATTTCTGAAACTACTTCCAAGTTGATCGTAAACATGAAATTTTACTAAATGATCCTATTATAACTGACATTTATGGTCACGATCAACATTTTCAATCCAGATTCGAATCTGATGCTTGACACCATTGTAGTGCAACCACTCGAGGCAACAAACAACTATTAAACAACAAAAATACATTTCTACAAATTTCTTTCAGCTGACATTTACCAAAATACTGAAAAAAGGTATTTATATTGTTTTGTGACTCACTTTGTACTTTCGCCGGATCTCTCTTTCTCTTTCGCACGATTGGGAACTCACGCCCTTACCTGCAAAAAAAACAAAGAATTATTATAATGTATTAAGTGACCAACATGGACATTCAACACGCAATAAAAGAGAACGATCTATAGAACCACGCGAGCAACAATTTGGTTTTCTTACTCGCATCGATATACTGATATAGTGAGTTACTGCGATGACTGATAACCTGTATATATTACACAGAGACGTAATATGTACGTAACTTTGAATAAGGAGTTCTGTATCAGTTTTAACACATGGCACTTAGAAAAGGAAACATTATTTTAAGGTTTCCTCCATCCAAAAAATGACATTATTGCAAGTCACGCTGTACGTAGTGAGTACATCTTTCTTGTTGCTATCGAATATTAATCATGGCACGTAGCCATCTGTAATAAGCTTCTTGTAGGAGTTGAAATAATTAGTAGTATTTTGGCTAGTAATACAAATTATCTCATTTGTTTCTATTTTTAAAACAAATTATTTTTGCATTTAACTCGCTCGAACTCAATAATCGACTAATGAATTGGTCTCAAATTTTCGCCGTGTTAGTACTACAGAGTATGTTAATATGAAGGAATGATTAGAAAATATGATTTTCTCGGTAAAATATGAGAATTTGCTGAGATAAATAGATATTAAGTATATTCAGAACAATTACAGATAAAGGATGGAGGAAACTTTTTTTATGAACCTTTTTTTCTAGGATTTGCAGCTTTCGAGAAAATCTCAAATGAAAAATTTGACGAACGAACTAATGTAATATGGTTTTATTCATGATTTCAGTTTGAAATACATTTTTAGATGATAAATTTGATTAGATGCTATGCTGTGTTCGAGGTCTACTATATACAACACTGCCCGCAAATCTTATTCCGAGTCTCCCCAGTCCCACAGATGATTTTTCTTAATTCCGCTGAATTCTATTAGCGCTTAACGCGTCGATCAACAGTTTGCTTGATTGATTCTGGATGGCTGAAGCCGGGAATAAACAAACTACGTGCCTGAAGCAAGATTACATTTAGCGGCAATAAACTCCCTGAGCTTTGTACGTACATACGTACAGCGAAGTTTTATTGCACACACTTTACGATCATCAAGATCACAGTTTATTGTTGGCAACATTGCGGCGACAATATCAATTCAATTTCATAGTGGTTTAAGTTTGTACATTCTGCTTCGGGAATGGGATGGAGAAGTTGCCCATGAACAGATCAGCATTAAATTTCGTGGGGTGCGGTTAGTCGGTGAATTAGTGAAGCGGCTTACGCTTATAAAAAATATATTATTTTTTTGATATATAAAGTAATGCGACTCTACCAAATATGTTGAGGGGCTTGTAGCTTAATAGAAACGAAAATGACGAACCTTGCTGGATTTTCTTGTCAATTTATCAGGTAAGTAGACATAAATCTTGTTATGTCACTAGAAGTTTTTTTTTATATGTTTTAGCAATGTCAGTATAGATTACATTCATTTGATTACTATATTATTATATGCTAAGAGCATCCGTTGTAGATTTCCATTTAATGATCTTTTTTTGGAACCCATATTCAAAATTGTATATTAGATTCTTAGCGTATTCATAAAGGTAGTTATAAATAATAGTCTCAAACATCTTTAATTTGTTAAAACAATATGTAAAGATAACACAGAAAAAAATTGAGATCAATTCATTGTTGTCTTTGAGTTAAAGTCGAAAGGAAAATTAATTATGTTAATTATTTTACAATTTTGTTCACATTTTTGCCTCTATATTTTGTTTCAACTAACCAGATGAGTAGTAACGGTTTTATATTATCGTGAAATAAACCCTTGAATATTTCTGTTAAGATCCCATATTTTATAGCAAAAAAAACTTATGCGCCGCTCCACTAAACGTCAAATTTGCGACATCAGTTCGGAGACCCATCTTATGGACCGACGAACTTCGCTCTTCACCATGATGTACGACTGACCCCGTTGGCCATAAAATGCTCGTAAATGCTCTGTGCAAACACCCCAGCGGTAATTTATTAACGACTCTAATTGAAATTTTATTATTCATGATTTTGTGTTGCAAGATCTAACCCAACGCGACTATTTAATGCCGACTTACTAATGGCGATGTGCCATGCGTAACAGTAACACATCCCAGCGGAAAGGTACGCAACAGCCGAAATTTGTCCTCGAGGTATACGAAGACGATTTACGATAAATGGTACATTTCATCACGTGTGGAATGTTGTGCTCATAGAAATACAAACTAGAAAAAAATGACATCATACCGATGATTTTTTTGCTTGAATTTGTATCATTAGTAATTTTAAAATGTTTTTGCTATGTTAGGAATTTTTTTAGTCATCTTTACGACAGAGGGTTTTTTTCTAAATATTAATACGGTATTCTATTAAACTTTCCTTTTTTATTTTTAGAAAAGGATAAGTACATATGTGGTCAAATACCCAAGAGAAAAGGGGGGGGAAAATGAAGATCTTTGAACCAACAATTTTTGACGCCAATTTAATTTATTGTTACAATGAACTTCATTATTACAAATTTAAAGTCGATAGAAATCATATTTAATTTATTTTTTGAAGTTATTATATACATAAACATTACAAGAAAAGGGCATTTACATGAAATAATTTGTCTTTTGCTCTATAATAAAATAACAATGTTAAATTTATGTAACACTAGCCCATACGATGGAGACGGAAAACCGTAAATATATAACCAACGAACTCAAAAATAACAGTGTTTACCTAACTATTCTACAACAAACATAGTGTTACGAGTTTTCACCCTTTTAGGAAACACCCTGTATGAATCTGTAGGTTCTAAATAACACCCACTAACACTTTATTTAATAATTTTCTGACTATACAATACTTCAAAATAACCTTTACACTTTGTTTACTTGATATTTAACCTCACTTTTTTCGCTACCAACTTCACTTTCCTAAAAACTTCTCTTTAATAAACTTCTCCTTCTCCGCCGTCGATTTCGCCTTATATATACCAAAATTGCCTCTAGATCCATCCAGAGATTTCAAATTCCAGAACAATATAGAACTCTTAGACCAAGCAAATGGGTAGGTTAAGTCGCAAAATGTGTCCGGAGGGAGATCTCTACGGGAAAAGTTGTATTGAGCTGAGATGTAAAAAAAAAGCTTAATACACTACTAGCCCCACCCTTTCCTTAAGGGCAGAAAAAGGATGAAATAGTTTATTTTTGCGTATAAATCGAAAACGATGGTAGATATGGAAAAAGGTTTCAGATAAAAATTGTAGAGCTTAAAATTCTGCTTAAAAAAGGCCATATGCATTTATACCGTATTTCTGATGGTTTGGCTGTAAAACCTGTATGACGCTTAGGGGCTGAATGCAATTTAAAAAAAAATCGTAAAAAATCGAAAAGTTGATATTTTTAATTATTTTCTTTTTGAATCTCCTTAGAAAAATCCCCAAGTTTCTTTCCAGAGATAAAGTATCCTTGTCTACTTGTTTATATAAAAGTTATGAATATCTGAATTTTTAAATTCACGATTAATCAGGGTTGAACGTAGCGAAAAATAATTTTTTAAGCAACGCTGTCTTCTTCGTGAAATTTCCTTACAAAAAGTCCTTTACAGTTTTTTTTTATCTCACATACCAACGTTGATATCTAAATAAAATTACTATAATTCCTACAATTTTTATTTCACTCGACGCCACTGCTATATAGTCTAAGAGCTACTGGCCTCGGCAATCCATTGTCACAATGCTGGAAATATGTTAAAATGTTAGGTTAGGTCTCCCCCGATATTTATTTATTCACTTCTACAAACTTTTGAGTTACAGACCTGAAATAGAGTAGCGGCAACAGAAATACTTAACACGCTAGAGGTCAAGAGTTCAAATCCTATGTAGCGCCAAAAATATTTTTTGCTTTTTTTTTATTTTTCGACCCAAATATCTTGCTCGAATATTATGTTACCTATAGTTCACGTCTATAAATGTTTCTTGGTCATAATATTTTGTATTAGTGACAGAAAGTGTTTTCGATTAATGAAGTATTTTTGAAATCTACAATTATACATTGAAAACGGTAAGAAAAGTTCATACATCATTTTCATTTTACGTTTTCTCACACTGAAAAAAAATTAAATGTATAATAAAATAAATTCAATATCTCAAATAATCAAAAATGAAACCAGGATTTTTCAAAAACTCAACATATTGACATATCATACCTAGTGGAGTCAATGAGGCTGAAAATATGCATTACTTAATAATTCCGGGAAGCGGTAACTTTTGAGAATACATCTCTGACATGTCGGGAACAACATACCAAAAGTTAACAAAATAGTTGCCAAATACCAGTTATTGTCAAATATCTCTTAAAATATGTTTTTCTTATAAAAACTAATAGCGCCGTTCGAAAGTACGGGAAATTTTACATAAAAATGTATATGAAGTTATTTTTTACAATGAAAAATGTAGGCTTCAGGTCGCAGAACATGGCGATGCGAAAGGCGCGCGAAGCGAGCGGTGTCTTGGGCGCGCTACACCAAATTTGTTGTAACTTTTGAACTAATTGAGCTCAACAAGATCTAATTGAAAGAAGAAACATATTATACTTATAATTAAAAAATTGAATGTATGTAGGAATAGTACATATATGAAATCGAAACATAAAGAGATTTCCGATGAAATCTGTACTTAGAAGGTCAACCATTTCTACATTGTTTAAGATAAGAACCTAAAACTATCTCATGTTACTCTTGAAGTAATGTATAAAAAGATCCGGTGAGTGAAAAAAATTCCAAAAATTTCAAAATTTTGAGAAAATGATAAAATTTGATATGTATAACTAACTTCAACCATCGATTACTCTGGTTTCAATTACGTTATTCGATTTCTGTAGGCGATTTTTAAAGCTTGAGATATGTCCTTTACGATGCTTCAAAGTAATTTACCTTAGAAATTATATTAACCCTCTTAATTTTAAGAGAATAAAAAAAAGTATTTTTTGTTCTAAAATTCGTGAAATTAGGGATAAGATAAACATTAATAACTTTAAAAAAAATTATTTAGCATACTTAATTACAGCGATTTCTTATACATTACTTCAAGAGTAATATGTGAAAGTTCCAGGTTCTTATCTTAAAAATTGTAGAAATCGTAGATCTTATACCGATTTCATCGGAAATCTCTTTATGCTCCGACCTCAATATACACATGTACCATTCCTACATATATTCATTTTTTATTTGAAAATATAATAATCCAATAGTCACATAGTGGAGCAAAAAAGGACATTGATGTGTATAGTTTTGTAACACCAAAATTATATCATACCTTCTGGGGTATCACCAGGAGTATATATCTGAGTTTTGGACTTCCAAAGCCTATTGCGTTTTTTTTATAAACAATTTTGTTTTTCGAACAGCGTTTATTTAGGTAAAGAGGTGAATATCTCCGGTTCTAGAGGTCCGATCGGGACAAACAAAAAATCAAAATCTTCGCAATTAAAATTTCGAGAAATTTGCGTTAGTTTTGGGTCATTTAAGTATGCATATATCATGCAAAATTAAATAAACTGGCTAAAAACCAATTTTTCCTTTTTAACGCCCAGGGACGTCAAGAATTACGATCGGCTTCAAACTTTCAGAAAATATACCTTTTGTTGAAAACAACAAATTTTTTCGGCCATTTTGAAATTTTTTATCAAAAAAGAAAGAGAATTGCGAGAACTTTGATTTAAAATAAAGTTAATTTTCGTCTATATGAACTCGAGATAGTTAACTTTTAGCATCTTGTAAAAAGATAAATAGCAATAAATACACACACACATACACATAGAAATAGCCAGGGAGGCAGCGACCGTTTTCGTGAAATCATTTCTATAAAGCTAATTTCTTTCCAAAGAGTGTTTAGATAGTATCTATAATGAAGGTTCAATTCTACCAAACTCTTAGAGGTGCATAAATGAGTAAAAAATTAAACATGTAAAAAATTAGATGGACGTAAATTTCGTTTTTCGAATTGTCACGAATTGTCAAAAAATTACGATTCGCCTTCGCTCCTGCCGGCCTCAATTTTCGATTTTCATCTCGCGACTCACGTTGTACGGTCATTGTCGACCTTCTCCTCGCCATAGAGACATAGAACGGGTCTCCGATCGCCGTATTTATTCAGTTCTGACGTTTGAAAAATTGACTTGCGTTCGTGCTAATCGGCGACTATTTTTAAGTGGTTTCCCGAGTTCGAATCCCGTTCGGGGATACTGTTTATTTTTCCTTTTCAATTTTTTGGCGAATATTTTCGATTCTATAATTGCTATTCGCTCCGTTCTATTGCATTTCTTGGAAAAGATTTGCATTTTCCGCCGCGGAATATTAATTTGCACTATTTCAATTAAAGATCAGAAATTTCCTTACCGAAACATGTAATGAAAGCTTATTAACAGATCTATAAAAATACTGTCTGTTCATTAATACTAATTAGGAATATAATTGGCATGATTTGACTACGTATTGCCGTTTTCGCAACGTCTACCAAAGATTTAACCACCCTATAGCGGGGGTAGAATGTGATTCTTAATCGAAATAATGCAGATTAATATTCCGTGGCGGAAAATGCAAAACTTCTCCGAGAAATGCAATAGAACGGAGCGAATGGCAATTATAGAATCAAAAATATCCGCCAAAAAATTGAAAACGAAAAAAAAAAAATATCCCCGGGCGGGATTCGAACTCGGGAAACCACTTAAAAATAGTCACCGATTAGCACGACCGCAAATCAATTTTTCAAACGTAGGAACTGAACAAATACGGTGATATTGGAGACCCGTTCTATGTCTCGATGACGAGGAGAAGGTCGGCAATGACCGTACAACATGAATCGCAAGGTGAAAATCGAAAATTGGGGCCGGCAGAAGCGAACGCGAATTGTCATTTTTTGACAATTCGAAAAACGATATTTTCGTCCATTTATTTTTTTGCAACATGTTGTTTAATTCTTTACTCTTTTATGTACCATTAAGAGTTTGGTAGAATTGCACTTTCATTATAGATACTATCTAAACTCTCTTTGGAAAAAAATCTAGCTTTATTGATATTAATGCGAAAAATCTGTCGCTGCCTCCCGGGCTAAAACAGAGTTATCTCTGAACAGAACAAATATTTGACATTAGCCAAGAAAAATAAGGTTATAATTTTATAAAGATAAGTTAGCACAATATTAAATTCCCCTAAATACATACGTTAACTACTATCAACTTAAGTAAGCCGGAAACAGTTGAGCACAGTGCAACAAAACAAGAGGTAATCTCGATATATAAATTTGAAAAAAGCTATTCACGCTAACTATGAAATGTAAATGTTTGAAAAACAGTTTTTATAAGTTTAAAATGTTTTTGGACGTTTCATATGAAGTATAAATATGTTTCAAAATGATACAGTTCAAATATTAGCCATGTGTTAATTAACAATAATTGGCCAAAATACTAAAAGTAAAATATCTCAAGTTCAAAATGGCCCCAAAAAATCAATTTGTTGTTATTTTGTTTATATATAAATTTCAAGAAAGTGGCCAATATGACTTTAAAAATAAATGTTTAATGTCATCGGAAGCTGGCATCGAGATCTACATTTGAAACAAAATGATCCATTTTCGAATTAATGGCACAAAATATATTAAATGTAATCTCAGCGGAAAAGGTAAAAACTCACAAACATCACATTTTTAAACCTTAATATCTAAAAAGATACGTCGAGTGGAGTTCGTATAATGCCTCTATGGAAAAAATATGATTGGTGATTGACGTTTTGTCGGCATCATAAATTGCGTCAGCGAAATCAGAAATTCAGTTCGGCACGAGTGAATCAAAAACGGCTCTTTTTGACATTTGCGATAAGCATGAATTATTGACTAGACCGCCGCGACCGCTAGCAGTAAGCTCCGCGTTTCTGTCGATAGTTTATACAAAACTATCTAGAGTTGTCCCTAAAAAGTCAACTTGCGCTACGTTTCTTCGTATAAAGAATACCAAATACCCAATAAAATAAATTCATAAACTGAAACACTAAAAGATAACTAGGATTTTTCAAAAACTGGACATGTTATCACTTTCAAATTTTTGAACTCGATAGTACACACAATTATAAAGAGTTTGCGTTAAAGAATCAACTCGTAGTACGGTACTTCATACCGAAATCAAATCTTCGTTTATATTTTTATTGTTTCAGATATTGAATTAATTTTTTTGAATATTTAATTTTTTCTCAATATGAAGAACCATAGAGCGAGTTAACTTAGAAAAAAAAAAAACTCTATAATTTTGTATACCATCTACTGCCAAAATTTTAAAGTGATATGTGTAAATATGTCAAGTTTTTGAAGATCCTTGGTTGAATATTTAATTTTTTTTGAATGCGAAGGAACGTAAAATGAAAATAATATTTGAACTTTTCTTAAACTTTTTGCAATGTATAATTACAGATTTTAAAAATACTTCATTTTAATCAGAAACACTTTCTTTCACTAATACAAAATATTAAGGGCATCACGCTACTCCAAAATGGAAGCATTCCGACGCAGGCGCTTAAACAGTCCTCTGTTGAATTTTTTTTCACGAAGACCATATTGGGCATTTTGACAATATTTAATTTTTTGCTGAAAAATGTACAATTCTGTTAAAAATAACACGTTCTACTATTTTAGAAATAGTTGACAAAAGCCACGGGCCTGTGATTCTCAGGTAATGTGTTATCTAATTTTTTGTGTAGAGAAAAAACTTTGGCTATCTTTAAAATAGATGGAAATGTTCCAGTTATGGAGTTCAATAAACTAACATTATTTATTATAAATAAATAATGTAGTGGTTTGATTTTGGGCCCGGGGCCATGAAATAAATATTTTTGGACCGAATGAATACCCTTCAACCCTTTAACTCAGCTCAAAATTTGTTTAAAAATGTATGCACAGTTGTTTTAGTAATGTAACTGTATTGGCAGACAAAAATAGTGGTGCCTAAACGAAGGCAGAAAAAAAACATTTTTTAAAGATTATGAGATCTGCTTTAAGTTCACCATTTGAGGTCTCCAGGTAATAAACTTTGTGGAATTCTATTTTATAGAATTCTTCCTCATTCCAAGATACTGTTATACATTTGCTTCTAAAATGATCTCTAAATATATAATCAATTATTGTAATTTAAAACATATTCGACATTGTAAGATTTTTTTGTAAAGTTCAACTTTTCTCATTCAAAACATTTCCGTTTATATAATTAAAGTATGAATTACATACTGTTCGTGCTTTCAATGTGAATTTTTATAGTTAAAAAATATATTTTTCAATAAATTTTGGATGAAAAAGCTGATAGCGTTTTTTCGCAAGCCTATTTCTGAATAGATATCCAGGTCACTTAACACAGTTCTTATCTTGCATTATTTCAGTTTCAAGACATCACCTAACCTGTATCGATATCGACATTCGGGAGCCTTCCTGCTGGTGCATTTACTTAGTTATGTCCATTTGTCATGTTTTGCATTCTCCAACGAGACTATTTGAAATTTCAAATCCATTCCGGCCGTTGGAAATCGCGTTAAGCGACGACTTTCATAGCGGATTTCTCGGTTCGAATCCTGTACAGGGGTACTTTTTAAATTTGTTTTGAACTTTTTAAAATTTATGTTGAACTTTTTGGCGGATATTTATTATCCTATATTCATCGCATTTATGCGATTGACGTTTAAAAACTATAAAAAAAATAGAAATAATCCATGTCTAAGCTAATGAATTTGTTCACCACTTCAGAGGCGTATATCACTATATTCGACACCATTATTTTTCTACTTGTAGAATATAAATGAATTAATAAAAAAAAACAGCTTGTTACAAATCTGTCATGCAGATGAACAGTTTTTGCCTCTAGATAGGCACCAATAACCGATATGTATGCTAATCATATTTTCGTAATTACCGAATGGTAATTAATCGATACAGAAAAAATCAGCTTGTTATAAATCTGCCATCCACAGTGAAATATCTCGCAGGTTAACAGTTTCTGCTTCTGGAAACCCACCAACAGATATGCATGTCAATCATATTTTTGTACTCATTGTGACACAAGTAATCGATAAAAAATATCAGCTCCATACAAACACTTCCACCAACCATGAAAAGCATGTAGACTTTCAACAGTCATCTAGTGAAGTTCCCACCACCAAAGAAATTTCTCTTATCACTATTTTGTCTGCCAAGCTCTAAGGAACAGGATTAATAATGTCTCTAGCTTTTACAAATATGTTGGGTGATTGCACGCTGGCTTCCAATGTGATATCTGAAAATGCAAACTTTATAGAAGTAAAAAATAAACATCAACTTAAACGGCAACCAATTTCAAAAGATGCAAGAGTGCTCACTGCTCACCCCATCGACATCCTTTCGCCACACCGGCCATTCCTTCTTTGGGAAACCTTAAACTAACATCTTGGCATATTTCCAGCCTTGTGAAAATGGGTATGTTGTCGAGGCCAGTAGCTCTTAGACTATATTCCAGTGGCGTCGAGTGAAATAAAAATTGTAGGAATTATAGTAATTTTATTTAGATATCAACGTTGGTATGTGAGATAAAAAAAAACTCTAAAGGACTTTCTGTAAGGAAATTTCACGAAGAAGACAGCGTTGCTTAAAAAATTATTTTTCGCTACGTTCAACCCTGATTAATCGTGAATTTAAAAATTCAGATATTCATAACTTTTATATAAACAAGTAGACAAGGATACTTTATCTCTGGAAAGAAAGTTGGGGATTTTTCTAAGGAGATTCAAAAAGAAAATAATTAAAAATATCAACTTTTCGATTTTTTACGATTTTTTTTAAAATTGCATTCAGCCCCTAAGCGTCATACAGGTTTTACAGCCAAACCATCAGAAATACGGTATAAGTGCATATGGCCTTTTTTAAGCAGAATTTTAAGCTCTACAATTTTTATCTGAAACCTTTTTCCATATCTACCATCGTTTTCGATTTATACGCAAAAATAAACTATTTCATCCTTTTTCTGCCCTTAAGGAAAGGGTGGGGCTAGTAGTGTATTAAGCTTTTTTTTTACATCTCAGCTCAATACAACTTTTCCCGTAGAGATCTCCCTCCGGACACATTTTGCGACTTAACCTACCCATTTGCTTGGTCTATCTAGAGCATCATCTACAAGCTTCCAGAAGAGATGGTGGTGTGTATTACTGGTTGCCTAACCATTGGCACCTAATTTCAGTTATTTTAGTAATCATGGGCGTATCACTCGTCAGGTCTTAGGGGGTGGTAATGCGTAACAATAGAATGAAATGACGCTAATATTCTGGTCTAGGTGCCCGCGTACAAAAAATTAATGTAACTTCTTGTATGGCTTAATTTCATCTAATCTACGACTTTTTTCTCTGCGAAAATTTTCGGAAACACGGATTTCCCCCTCCACTTCTTCCGAAAGATTTCCACGCGTCGTACTGGAAAATCGGGAAATCTATTTTGTCGGACAATTCGAAAATTGGATTCTGCATGTTACTATTAAGCAATTTTTATAAAAATTCCGATTAACAACTATTACAAATTTACTGATAACCAGCATGAACATGTAGAATCCGATTTTCGAATTGTTCAACACAATAGATTTCCCGATTTTCCAGTACGACGCGTGAAAATCTTTCGGAAGAAGTGGAGGGGGAACGCCGCATTTTCGAAAATTTTCGCAGAGGAAAAAAGTTGTAGATTAGGCACAATTAAGCTATACAAGAAGTTATAAGGATATGTATTAATTCATTTTTTGTACGCGGGCACCTAGACTATTCATGTATGGAATGTTGATAACTTATTGGTAGACTTTTTTTTAATCTTTCCGCGGCATCGACATCTTGGTCATTAGCCGCGTCGGCATCGTATTATCTCATCAGTGGGAGAGTTTCATTGTTTCTATTCATGCCATTGCATTTGTCATGAATATCTGTATTAAATTTTTGAAAATAAGTTTACAGTTCTTAAGAATTTCACTATTTTTTTTCCAGGTTCTCAGTTGATGGCCAAGGCATAATTGTAGTTGATGTCTTCGATGGTGATCATATTCTGGACATTCTAGTATTATGTGTTTGACTATTAACGTTACATACCTGACATATTGGTTGTTGATGTCCTGCTAATAGGCATATATTTGTTAAATTAGTGAGGCCTCTGCTTAGCCTTGTGAGTACAATATGTTCCCTTCTTGGAAATACAGGAGTTATTTTCCATTTACTCAATTTGGGTTTAATTCCTTCTAGTTTAGCGACTCCATTATCCCACTCGTTTTGCCATTGATCTATAATTTTTTCCCTAAGGTATATTTCTATGTCCATATGTCGAATTGTAATATTACTTTCATTGTTCTCTAAGGCTGTTTCTTTTGCCGCCCTATCCGCGAGTTCATTTCCATGATTACCTACGCGATTAGGAGTCCAAATAAAAGCAATTCTTTTACCCAGAGATCCCAGCCAGTGAACTAATGCAAGAATATTTTGCACTAGAGGGTCAGTAGTGGCATTATTGGACAATCCTTGCAGAGCACTAAGAGAATCGCTACATATAAGGGTATCATTCCCAGGATTCATTTCTATATATCTTAATGCTTGCCGTATGTCATAAAGTTCGGCAGTATATATGCTAGCTGCATTTGGCAGTGTTCAGCTATGTGTTTTATTTTCATCAAAAAAGGAACATTCCACTGATCTAATTTGGATTTATCTGTAAAAAATTTATGACCTTCAAATGAGTTAATGGTAGTATTAAAATTCGAAACAAGTAGCTGTCTGTTGGTCTTTTTTATATTATTTTATTCATTATTTTAAAACAATATGTGGAGCTGTCCATGGAGGAATTTCGCCTTGATTTATTTCATATATGGGAAATTTTCTTGTTGTTTCCATCATTTCCTTTAATCTAACTCCCACTGGTCTAGTTATAGTTGCCCTCGTTTCATACGAAAGTTGATGATAGTCTTCATTAAAAATCATCTTGTAATTTGGGTGTGACTGTTGTGCCCAAATCGTTGCTCCATATGTGACTAGAAACTGCTGTCGACGATATTTTAGGGGAGGTATCCCTGACTCACAGCACAAGGAAGAAAGTGGACTATTACGAAATGCACCTAGAGCAGTCTTAATCCGGTATCGTAGACTATTATTAAAATAATTACTTTTTTAAAAGTTTATCTTAATATACCATGTGGCACAGCAAATATTTTTTTTACATTTGCTATGGATTTTACAAGGTAGATTGGAACTTTGTTAGAAAATTTTGGTTGTTAAATAATAGATTCAGTGTCTCCTGTATAAAATATTAGTTTTAAAGTTATTGTTTGAAATACTAAGATTTATATAAATTAACAACAAAATTGGACCCAATATTGTACCTTGTGGTACAGCTATTTCAACCGTACTTGGTTCACTAACACTAACACAGTTTTAAATTTTAACAAATTGTTTCATATTCTGCAGGTAATTATTTAGTGATATTAGTGTAATTTAGTAAAATATGTAGTATAAGTGCATGCACATGCGATGGAAAAAAAACTGAAAACTTGCCATGTGTCATTGTCTATTTACAAATTTAGTGTGAAAATAAAATTACAAAAAAGTTGCATTACATTTGTAATTAGAAATTTTCCAATTTATTCGTGAACAAAACCTTTAAAAAATGTATATAATTTATCATTTGGTCACGCTTATAAATAGTCGCTATAGTTACCGGTGTTTTCGAGATAACCTTGCACGGAACTCGGCATTTTAATATCTTGCAAATCTCGTTCCAACAAAAAATTTTAATAGACCTTGATTGAACAATTTTTAGCGGCAATTGGCCAAGACAGCAAATACGCTTTCGAATAAGTACAAGCAATTTCGTAAAAGCTCTGCTTGATGTTCAAAGTGGGATCTTCTTCCAGTGCGGCTACACGAGTACAACTCCGATAATCGATGTCGATGTTAGAAATGCAAAGATAAAAACCAAGGGATGACGGCGGCTTACTAGTCCAATCAAATTAGGCTTTATTTGAATGAAATTTCCTCCCTGCTACAATTTTGTATGAGGCATGTTTTCAGCATTTTAAGCAAAATATTAAAACTACTTTTACAGATACTATTGGCGCCTTAAATGCTGAGAGAGATCAAAAATAAAGGAAAATCAAAATCAAAATTGTTGCTTGTAAAATTTACAGTAAAAAAGATTCTATAGCTTTATTCGTAGAAGTGATATTTTACAAGAAAAATGACTGATAAAAAAATTACGCATGAATATCTTTGGCTGGATTATCGCCACTGTCCTAGGTCATTGAGTCATGTTTTTTCAATGTTCGTGGCTTCTAAGAAATTCGTAGGATCTACGTCTTCTATCATGTTGTCTTCCTCCTCCATATCAGGCATAGACTTTTGACAAGATTAGCCGTGACAATTATTACAAACAATAGAACAATGAAATCCAATTTTTCTGCGATCACGTTTTTATCCATAGCCTTATTAATAGGTGAGTGGCATACCCTTAAAAAGATGACTGGAAAAGCGACCTCGAAGTTTCGACAGGTTGAAACCTTTTGGAATCGATTTGTTATTTTATTGTCAAAAAGAAACCTTATTAAACTTTTTGATTCCGATGGCAGGTAATCTGTTATTAGCAGAAAAGTTGCAAAATAAAAAAATACATCGTTTTCCAAAGGTTAATTGGGCCAAAATGGCCAAACGTGGCCGGCCGTCTTTAAAAATTTATTTCTCAGCTTCTAGTAAAGCTTTCTAAACGTTTTTATATGGAAAATGATCGTCAAGACTTATATTTTAAGAGCAAAATTGGTGCGTTTTGGAAAAAATGTCAGGAGACAGTTTCATTTTGGGCCATTGGAAAACGACTTATTCTCTTTTTTATTCTAACTTTTTTGCTAATAACAAATTACCTGTCATCGAAATCAAAAAGTCTAAAATGTTTTTCGTTGACAATAAAATAACAAATCGATTCCAAAAGGTTTCAACCTGTCGAAACTTCGAGGTCTCTTAGTTTGCTTTTCCGAGCGTCCTTTTGAGGGTATACCGCTCACCTATTAAGAGCAATTATAAAAACAAATTGATTTAATAGAATATCCGGAGCAGAAGATAACATTTCAATCGGCTCCAAAATGACATTTGCCATCATCCAACTCCTTTGGGTTCCTTTCCTTAGTGCATGCCCATGAACATATACATCAACAGTTTTAAAGTTATATTCATCATATGTAATGTGTGCAGGAATTTTTTTCTGGTTTCTCCTTAGCACAAAATATGTGATTTTCAAGGAGTTTGATGACTTAAGAAGTGGGTAAGAAAACATTTTAAAATATATACATATTATCATTGCAGATTCACACGGTCACAAATCTTCGGAACGGTTACTTCTGTGAGAACAAGTAATACAACCTTATATGCAGCGAATTTTCTAAGCTACAAATTTGATACTATTTTTATCGGAGAGCATAAAATGTATAAAACTGTGTTCTAGCCTTTGACCTGCTGTAAAATTTTAAGCTCTAGTGATCTCGTTAAGGACTTTTGGGCTTCATACAAAAATTCAACCGGATGGAAATCTATATTCAGATTGGTTATTTTAACTCATTTCAATGGATCATTTCAACTTTACGGCTATGTCAAAGATCGAAAACGGGCGTTTAATTAAAACGGACACGAAGCTCCTTTCCATCCGGCAAAGGAGCACATCGCACGCAATCCCTGATATATTGATGCGTGTCAAGATACTATCGAAAATTTACATTGAAAAATTGCATTTCCACCATTTGAATAACTCTTAAGAGTTTCTCCTTGCTTCGCGGCGGCCCGGCCGTGTGTGTGTTTCGAATACCGATGCGGACAATTTGAATTTGATGTGTTCGCCTCCCGTACAC
The DNA here is from genome assembly GCA_963583905.1 of Stenurella melanura. Lineage (NCBI taxonomy): Eukaryota > Metazoa > Arthropoda > Insecta > Coleoptera > Cerambycidae > Stenurella > Stenurella melanura. The sequence goes on from OY757311.1 coordinate 2,062,824, forward strand.
AATATAGAACACGTAGTTTTGCCTGAAATGCAAAATGCATGCACTACACGGCACACAGAAACATTTTATTTAAGTTTCGCGTCAGCTATTTTCCATATACGTAGCAATAAGGTTCCCGACGGACGGCCATTGTCGGTATACGCTTCGATTAAATTTATTGAAATAGAGAACATAACATGCCGACTATAAAATTGTATACACGTATTAAGTGATAACATAAAATAAAACGTGTGGTATAAATAAACACATTTTTCCCCAAAGGTAACAAATAATAATTAGGTATTTAATAATGACGACGGTCTAAATACCCTAGGAATATTTATTATAACTTGCTATAGTTTAAAATAGGAAATATGTTTTTATGGTATTGCAACTTATAGTCTATACTTGAATTTGACCTATAAATAGGTCAGAATTCTAAGTGACAGTCAATTCTTCTAAAATTGTCCACAAAACCCATAGTCCAGGGAAATTAGGAAAATGTTACGGAAAGTTTTGGCACTAGCTGAAAATTGATCTACGTATCCCCTACAGAAGTTCCTCGGGAAACCCAAAATAGTGATGACCTCTCAAAATGGCAGTAGAAGTAAATGTAAAATCCGTATGTTAACGATATATAAGAAATAGTACATCATTCACCCTTTAAAAACTGCGCTTTGTTCCGTCGCAAAATAATAGTTACCTTTTTTGCAATTAATTAAAAAAAAGAAAAATTAAAACTGTTATAACAAAAGATCAAATTAATATTTTACAATTCTGCTTGGGTTCATACATTATATTTGACTTATATTTTCAGAATCAAAAAAAATTTGAATTTTCGACTTATTTACGCAAAGAAACCATTTTACAACTTAAACATATGTAAATCTCTCGATGGATTTTGCATAAAATTTACTGCAACCAACGGCATTTTAATCGTCATAAAAGAACACGAATTTAAAAAAAAGTTTGTTCTACGATGCTCGGAAGCCGTGATATGAACAACTTACGTTTTTCAGATTACGGCGAAAATTGAAATATCATGACTTGAAAATTTAACTGAATACTCTTCAGAGTGTGTGTTATCACTTACAAAAAGTGTCATATCTGTAACTATAAACGGATTATGGAAAAAAATTGAGAAAATGCATCTTTTGCGCTCGCGAATACATAAGTAAAATACAGTTTATTTTTCTGTCCTCATTTCTTTTCCTTTGGGTTGATTTCCTCTATCGCATTCGCTGACTATTTCGTTTGGTACTTCTGCGTACAGACAATCATTGTCATCATCGTCATTAGTTATTTCAATTTTTCCAATCCTTTCCTCATTTTCTTGTGTTCCATCTATTTATTAAATGTGTCGAGATCATCATCTTCAGCTGTTGATGGAATCTCTTCGATATTGACGCAATTGACTCCCAAGCAATTCTGACACAAGTTAGTGCAAAATACACCATGCTTTTTACACATACAGTTACCTGTACAACCTTTCATGCATTTGCAAGCAATAACTTGTGCAACAGATGGTGGTATAAGGGGGCTTGAAGTCGTAATTGGGAGTAGTCCATTTAGACTCTCTTTGCAACCGTAATACAGCTGAAAATTTAAACGCGTTGGGCGTTTAAATTTTCAGCTGTATTTTGGCACTGGCCGATTTGATAATACACTCTTAATGAGTGCTCGCGGGCTGCCGATGGTTATGATGGAAAATCAAACTTCTTTTTGAAAGATAATGTTTTGAAACATAAAAAACGGAATTAATACGTAATTCGTCGCCCTGTACATAAAATGTTATATTAACAATTGAAATTTCGTTCATTACTTAGGCGTACCTTATAGGGTAATCCAAGACGAAGAAATTGATGGCTCAAACGTCTTTTTACAACCTTTGCAACCGAATATATAAGCAAAAAACTAAATTTAAAAATGAATAATTTTTTTTAAGTTAAATAACAATTGAAGCCGCCCGCCATTTTGACTGTTCAACACTATTTTTTTCGGATTCCTGGGGAAATTCTGTAGGGGATGGACCAATTTTTAGCTAGTCCCAAAACTTTCATAGACATTGTAATTTCTGAAGCTAACTTCTCCAGACTACAATGTAGAAAGATAAATTAAACTTTTCGAAATCGGCACATTGAATTGTATATAAATATACAGCAATAATTTTTCATCATGTACATTGTTTGCATGCAATTATATTAATACCAGCGATAATAATTAGATCATCGTATTGTATTTCAATTAGTAAAACAATCATTAATTAACTAAACATTATTATGCAAATTGCCATTTTAATGTTATTGTAATTTTATATTTTAATCAGTATATTTATCATAATGAATGTGATTTAGGTATGTAATTATTTAAATATTCATCTCGCGTAGCTGAAAGTTGTGCCTTAAAATCGTATCCTTGACTCTAATACTCTTTTTGCAGAAGGCACTGGCGTTGTTCGGCACCAAAATATCAATTTTATTTGTTGAGGAGGTCGTTTGGCTGGAATTAATTTAACATTACTCTGTGGACATACATTCGAATAGGCGAAAGGTGAATTAAAAAAAGAAACTGATTATCGTGGTTAATAGCCAGGCCTCTGACTAAGAATAGTTTTTTTTTCCGAAGTTTTCCGATTTGTCTCGATACGATTCGAGGTTCTCGCACCGGTTTGGTTAGTTTGCATCTGGCAATGTAATTATGTAAGCAGTAAATCATGGGGATCCTGTTGGCTGCTACAATTAATATGCCCTTTCCTAAGGAACTATAGAGCTTTGTGTCTTAAATCTGAATCAATGTGTAGCTAATAGATACAGAATATTCTCTATTTGATGACAAGCTATGCATGTTTTAAGCGTTCTCCACTTGAGGGATAGACCATACCAGAATTTTACTTATGGGGAATCATATATAAGCTTCTTATACTCCTGTGTATTTAAAATTTTCTTTCTCTCCCAGTTCGCTAAAAAGAGAGGATATTTTTAGATAATCGTTATTTTTCTTGGATTTAATACGAAGTGAAATAGATGCTTTCTCTTCGGCGCTAGAATGAACTGTGTGAACGACACATGCCCATTTCTAACTGCGCTGACCTTAGATATTTTTAATGCAGATCTAACAATATTCTTGAAAATGGTAGAAATGATATCCGAAAAATTTCCCAACTTAACTCCTATGTTATTTTTTTACGTAATGAATTAGGAATGTATTTTTTGTAAATAATTTTGCTAATTTGATATTCTTTCAGAAAATGGTAAGAGGACAAAATGAAAGAGGATGAAATTTTACATTCTTTAAGTGAGTTATAGCTTAAAAATACCGACAATTGCTACTTCTTGAGAGTATATCATCCCAAATCATAACCTTCACATCAAGTGTGCCAGAATGCCGTTCAAGATTTTTGAATTTTTGGAATACCACGGAAAGAAATGACACAAATTCTCTGCTCCATTTTTCCAGTAAAAGCGAGTTAAACGTAAAAATATTTAAAAGTGAATTATTATTTGTTTGCTTATAATTGTATTAAAACATATTCTCTATAGGATTTTGCAAACGGCTGAAAAAAATAACTATGTATGAGAACTAAATGAAAAACTATGTGTAAAAATATTTGAAATCTTTGCATTCTTTCGATAACCTGAATTCTGGTTATAGGCACTAGCAAATTAAAATCCTAAGATGAATTTGTCAAAATCTTATTTGAAAATTCTCATTCTAACACTAGCATCCACAGCCCCCTACGGCCATGCAGATTAAACTAGTATCTATACAACCCCCTACGGTTATGAACATTTAGTTAAAAATGAGAACAAAGACCTAAAATGAATTTACCTACCTTGGTCTTAAAAATGTCTCATTCTAATAGATTACATTTTCATGAAATCTATCATTATCGCTCTTATTCTGGAGTTCATCAGAAAGACACAAAGCCACCCATAAAGATCCTTCATGCAAAACCAAGACCATGAATTATTTCGGTATAACAAACGAAACCACGTATCATTATGAAATTCAAGTGGGTTCTACTCAGACAGCAGACAAAACGATTAAAAAAACAATTTGATCCGTTAAGGATTGCGGAGAGAATTCTTTGGAGTAGAATCTTCACTTTTAAAAAGACTAATTATAATCTATTCCTTAACCAATTAAAATGAGTTTTGCCGGTGAAACTGCGACGCTGGCGAGATGAGTGAGAATAGAACACAAACCAGCGATTAATGTAACGAAAAGAAGTCCAGGATTACAAAGTACTGTGGATATGCATGTTGTAGATTTTTAATTTTCATTTAGTATGGCCTTAAAAAACATTATTTTGACACTTGTTTCCAGTTTCTGAATAATAAAATTCGAGGTGAGTTCGATAGCATGCACTCAAAACTTCGCTTGCTTGCGTTGGCGTGGCTCGAGAGTGTGAAATGTATGTTGCTAAGGGCCTCCGCTTGTAATGTACCAGTTCGATGCTATTGTACCGTAGTGGGACCGGTATGCAAACAAGGCCGAACCTACCGCGGATGTCAAACGACCGACGTAGTCGTGATTCGCGATACGACATGCACCAAAGAAGAGTTATTATTCTGAATGTTTTAACTCAACATTTAATACCCGCCTTTGATACACGATAATAATCGGTACAAAAGTATCCAGCACGATAGTAAATTATGCAGGAGACTGTTATATAGCAGGATTATCCGCGGGCTGTCGTAGGAAACATATACAATGTCGATAATCACTTATAATGTCAATTATATGTCGGTTGATCGAAATTTATTAAACAACTTTGTAGAAAAGGCGCAAGAAGACAGTCGGAGTAAGTTTCTCCAGAAGGTAAAACATCTCGAGGTTTTCAAAAACTATTTTGAGCGTCAATTACAACAAAACGAAAATTATAATCGAGAAACTCACGAAGATCACACTTGATAACGTCTTAACGGCAGATAATATATTGATGTTTTCGAGATGTGGGTCTGCAGACGCTGGTTGCGAAGTACCAGAAGAGTCCAATGCAATTGAAATACACCCCCTAAAGCGTCCTTTCTGTATCATATTCCACAGCATCTTATCATTTTTAGTCAACACCAACCGTAGGGAGAACAATATAGAGCCGTTAATGGTTCATGCAAAACCAGACACAGAGACGCCCTTCAAAACGTTAGAGTAGTTATGGAAAAGAGCTTCGTTGAGGACTTATATTTAACCAGCAAGGTGCTGGTAAACTTGCCACACAGCAAAGGGAGATCGGCCAGAATGAAGCGGAGATAATAAAACGTTATTTATTTTTGAGAAACTTAAGACACTGATGTTCAAGGGGATTAAACCGAGTCGAATACTATGAAAAATAGTAATGGATCGCAAGATTTTCAAGTATGTAGTATCCGGAGACAGAAATAACTGTATAAAAAAAGTATAACTGAAAAGTGATTTGTATGGATGTCATTATTTTTTACGACGCAAACGCGGGAGTTTTCTTTTATGGGGATGCCTAGTCGTGAAGACTTTAAATGAATCGAGATGACTCATATTACGCCTATAAATATTGAATTGGCACGGACGCAAATAAAACCCGTAGAATATGCGCCTAAACTATATTCAAATACAATTTAGGGAATTGAGAGAGGGGAAGACTTAACTTCGCCTCGATATTCAAGTGTATTGTGAAGTTTGTACCGAAAACACAACTTATTAGCGAACATAATAGACCCATTTACAAAGATAAGTGGTTTATATAAATTCTATTTGTGTTCAAGATCTTCATCCTTCCGTTTAAGATTTTGTTTTAAATTGAACTTTGAATTTGTTTATCAAAGCAGTTTACTGCATTTATTATATACTCTTATAGTCAATTAGGTTGGCAGGGGGTGGACTTACATTATGCGCTTCATTGAAATAGAATATGGGTTGTAACTAGTTTAGTTTATCTAAATAACTTGAAGACATCATTAGCTGTCTACCTAAAAGTGTTTATAACATGATAATTTTGCATCACCATGTCAGTCCCAATTTAACTGTCAGCTTAGAGAAATGGTGCCCAATATCGAATTTTCGCTCTCGCCCATAAAATTCACAATGTGATGAAAATGCCCAGTTTAATCTCTCGATGTCGACATCGTACGACCTTTCTGCTGATGTATTTATTAAGTTAAAAGTTTACGTTTTCATGTTTTACCTTTTAAATTATATTAAACCTATTCTGGTCAAGCTGGAAACACCTGCCGTCATTCTATATTCAATACCTTCCAGGTCTATCCAGTCATTTTCAAGCATGCTGATATAACTTAAGCGAATCCGTCGCTAGCTCGTGTTCTATAAAGACCGAAAATCTTGAGGACTTGAAGATACACATCCTGTAAGTAGTTGAAGAAAATGTTAATGACAGTTTGAGAACTTTCAAGAAATTTTCACATAAGATCCACATCAAAAATATTTCGAGCAGCAAAGTACCACCCTTATAAGAGTCCACTTGGTACATGAGTCATCAGATGATGACTTTGATGCATGCGATAGATCTGTCAGTCGATCGGCGATACAGCGGAGGTCTATGTAAAATTGAAGCATCCGAATAACACAAATGTCGGCTCGCCGCGCCGGTTAGATGATTGATTAAAGTCAAGGATAAACAATAAACATGGACCTAGATTTTTCTTTAATTCAAGGATCTGGCGATTGGCCTTGCATACTGCGACCTTGAAGGTCTATTGTAGATACTCCTTTCTACCACCTTAGAGCTCCTTATCCAAACATGCTCCTTCCTAGATCCGAGTCTGTTGTTAAAGGACCCCTTGGTAGAGTTATCAGCCCTTGTCTTTCTCTCGCCAAGCCGTCTCACCTCAACAACAGTCGTCGGTTGCTTACACTTTTGCTTTTATAAATAATTTATTAACGTGGCCCTAAATACATCACGCACGAAGACAACAAAATATTTCCGGCTTTGGGGAGGAAGGAAGAAACTGAGTGGCCACTTAGGTCACCTAATTTAACACTTCGAATTCTTATAATTTTTATTTCATAGTTAAGAAATAATATTACTATATATTATCAACCCGTCCCATATATTGTATTTAATTATGGTGATATAGTTGGTTGTATTAAGCGAGAAAAATGAATGGCTATATTTTACACGAACGGTGAAAATATTTGCCCCTTTATTATTTGTTGTGTTTAAGGTGTCTATTGGATTATCGTTTTCGTCGTTCCCAAATTCTCCCGGTTAATAGAGGATCGGGTTAACGATTTTATAGTTTCGGACAATTTTAATTAAAATTAAATATCAATTCGGGCGAAAGGTGTTTGCGTAGTGTGAACGTGTCAACAAGATTTGAATTTCAAAATTAAATGCAAATAAAACGGAATTAGTGACGCGTAATTTGATATGGCTCAAAAGTGGAAATTAATTTACATTTACACTGTCGGGAGAGTTTTGTTTTGCTTTATTTGGCTTAATGTACCGCGCTGAATGATGACGCGTTCTGATTTAATAAGACAAATAAACATACACTTTACGTCAAGTACAAAAGTTTGTAGCTTACATGTACCACTAAGTACACAGCGAAGCCGGAGCAGATGCATTGTATTACAACAGTTTGCCATTTAAATGTTCCACCAACGTTAATATTCTCCGTCACTAGTGCCAAAAATTACGGCGTTTATTTAACGCCGACGCGAAAATGAGAAACTTTGCTTATTAGATTTTCGCATGTTTTCGGGCAGATAAACATCTCCATTTAAAATTTCGCCAAGTGCCTGGCACGTATCGCAGCGTTGAGAAAATCCCCTCTAGAGTGTGGCATATAATTACGGATCGGCGGCGTACCGCCTAATGTGCCAGACAAAAATATCAATCACACAAAACATAGCCCAGGCAATATACAGTATTTAATGGTATAAAAGATGCAAATGTCACAACGTAAAGTTAATTTTTTCATAGATGTTTGTTGCAAGAGGAACCACCTCAGTTTCTAATATGGTCCCAATATTTGTTTTTACCCTACCACAAAATTAATCTGTCCACAATTTATAAGATTTATATTTGGTCTCCATTCCCTAGTAGCACAAATATTGCACCAATATATAATCCATATAGGACCAATATATGAATATTGATAAAACTAATATTTATTGAAACATTTGCAAAACACAAAAAATTTACGTTTTTTTCGAAAATACCTTTATAGTTTTAAGAGCAATTTTTATAAAAGCGAGTGTTTGATCGGATGTCATCTTTAAACTCCCATATCTCTGAAACTATAAATATATACATTTAAAAAGAACAAACTCATCCTCAGTTTAAAAACTTTCTTATTGATCTCCAGCATTTTTTCGCTACTTGTGTTACTTTAAATTTACTGGACGAAAACCGTTTTGATATACTTATCCTTAGTTAATATCGCAATTTTCAAGTCCTCACAACCCAACTTAATGTATATGAAAGATTGTAAAATATCCTTTATACCTCAATATTTGATTCTCTATCAGTTTCATTGTATTTCTTGGATGCCACCAAGTAATTAGCAAGCTACCCCGTAATAGAGAAACATTTCTTTGGCGTACTTGTTAGATTATCAAAGAAACTAAAAATTCATCTGACAAAATTTCTAAATTAAAACCTCCAGTTATTGTACTGCAAGACTAAACCTACTTTTACCGGCTATTCGTGACAGCTGTTCTGTTACTTTTTTATGAATATATTTGCACAAAAATATGATATATTGGATTCAGGTCACTATTTTAGTATTATATTTTTAATGAGTGAAAGTAATAAGTTTTTTTGTTAGAATGTCAGTTAGATGGCTAGCACGAATTTCAGCGAATTAAAATGTTAATTATTTTTTGTATGCAAGATCGAGTCAACGTTTATGCTGGCGTGTTGGCTAATTATTGTTTGTCATTAATTTCAAAACCAACAGGTATTATTAATCAATTTTCATGAGAAACGATAAATTCTGACAATTATATCCTGATCTTGTGATTGTACATCTCTGAAAATAGTATATTATTAAATTAAAAAAGATACAGTTTGTACTTTTAAACCCTTTTTTTACACTGAACATTTTCAAAAATATTTAAATTGCTGGAGAATTAAGAAAAATCCTTTAAAACGGAGGAGGGGGGGCGTTTTTCAGCGCATTCGCAGTGTGTTGCGGATGTTTTGCAATTTAAGGGGTTGGTTTTGCCTCTCCTGGTCAAGAATTACTCAGTTTATCCATATTCCCTGAAAAAAATCCCAATCCAGCAAGCCCTCGCAAGCCTACAACGGAAAAATCAAGAAAAGGGTGGTTTCTTAGACTTAAGGGTAGGAAAAGAAATAAAAATGTTTTTCCTCTTATTTTAGGACCCAAGAATGTAACTTTCAGCATTCATACACTTTACCCTCGGGGGCAGAAATCGGGTTATATTTAAACATCCTCCCTTGAGTCTAGGAGCGTCTACCTTGACGCCCGATCCAAAAAGTCATAGTGATATTCTGGATACCATAACTCCGCTTTATGACGCAAAAAACTATTTTTGGTTAAACAAAGATTCTAATTCTAATTCTCTCAATATAAAACATATTTAAACACTATAGCTAATTACTTTAACATCTATAAATGCAATTAAATAAAATACAATTACACGAAAAGCAAAAAAGAGTTTAAAACCCATATCGGCGGGATTAAAGTACACAGTTAAATCCATTTAAAGATAAATATTTACGTTAACGTCCCGCTAGCCACAGTCTATATTACACTGCAAAATAAACCCTTCAGATATAACGGATAGAGGTCTCAAATCAGGAATTAAATTCAGGGCAAAACGGGCCCTACTGCGAAACTAAATTACCTTGGAGCAAGTTCATATATGAAGACAAACGATAGCATCTAAACAAGGAACCAACATTCCAAATACAACGGGAAAGAATTCCACTTTTTGCTGCAATAGCCGTCTAAGAATCAGTGAAGCATTTTATTGCTTATAGCAGATTATGGCTTTCACGGAATCCACTGCCGATATCGCTAGTCGATTTTAGCTGGCTTTATTTTAATAACGTACCTAACTTGCACGCCCAGGTCTTAACCGATATATCGGAAAATCCATATTTCATGGGAATACTGCTCGTTCGATTCAGATACATCTCAATAAAAATCGGTATAAATGTTTATTTTCGTGTAAAATCAAAGCACTCGGCTCTTAGCTTCAAACTTGATCCAAATATTCTCAAGTAATTATCTAAGTGATAATTTTTGTGCCAATATTGAAAAACGTGAACATAACATTACAAAATGTGTAAATTCAAGGATGTTTATGATCTATTCTAGGAAAAATTCTAGAGCTATCTATATCATTGTAACACAGAAAAAGTCAGCATCAGTTTTTGGGCAAGAACTATTTTGTGGATTATCTAACGGACACATAACGAAGAGGTCCTAAAATGGGAAAGAAACAGAAAAGTCCTACTGGCGGAATACTCCAAACCATCTACAAGAGAAAAAATTCATAACTTATTCAACAAAGAATACGTCAAGCTTCTCGAACTCGAAAGGTTTGCCTTAAGACTGACGACAGAGAAAAATTCTTTAAAAGATTTTATCTATCAACCTGTTGTGTCCCATATAATACCATTTTTTGGAATTTGAATGTGGCCCCACCTGGTTCCCCTCTTCGGGTAAATGTAGAAAAAGGGGTGCATTAAGGAGAAATTCCAAAGCAGCGATGTGTTATTTTTTACCAGTTACTGTCAGGCATGCTCGTCTCTGTAAAACAGAGGATCTTGGTTGTTTGCTGTAGCCATTTCTATTACTAAATTATGAAGACATAGGCTACTATTCGTTTAACGTAACGTACATCCAATCCCTTGCTAAAGACCAATAGCTCAGGACTTTCACAGTTTTTTCAACAGGCCCACAAGGATAGTCTAGTATTGTGGATTACATTTACCAATAGGAATTCTAAATTAAGTGATCGATCTAGTATAATACCTAGGTACTTCACTTCCCCCGCAAATGGAGTAATATCATAAGGAAGGCGATTGGTTATCCAGTTTCCTTTTCCTGGTGAAAGGTACCATTACCGTCTTATGAGCGTTAATGTCTGTCAGATGTATATCTGTTCTCTCTCAGATCAGATATGCTCCGCATCCAGTTCTGCAAAGATATGAGAAAGTTCTTTTTCAAGCTTCCAGCAGGAACTCTTCAGAGGTGATTAGACTTCTCTTGTATCCAGAAACTTTTTTCAGGACGACATTGAAACACATAACGTTAAGACAGCCGTGGATAATCATACCAGTTATCTGTAGAGCCCTTATGATGTTGACACCGACCCAACAGTGTTTATAAGTTATTTTGAGACAATATATTATATATTTTAATGGAAGTGAAAAACACTTAACAGCTTAAAACGAAGAAGTTTTATTCTACAATGCATATTGGCTTTATTTCAAGTATTCTTTCGCTGAAAATACAAGTACCTTTTCTATTTAAAGATTTTTCATTAAAAATAAATTTATCGAAACGCAAATTAAATAAAAAATTACAGAAACAAAACAAACGAAAAAATTTAAACGCTCCGTTTTATTCCGGCAAATTTATTTCAATTTTTCTACTTTAATTTCTAAAATCAATATTTATTATTCATTCTTTCCAAACTTAAACGGTCTTTCTTTCTTTCGTGCAATTTAAATCTCCGCAGGCATTATCACTAACTTTTCCTTATAAATTATGTATCTCGCCATTTAAATACCTCTAATATAGCCACGTATTTTTTGTTTGCATAATTTTCTAAATAAATGTGTCTGGCAACAAAATTAATAATTGTTGAAGTAAAAATTATTCAATAATTAATATAAATTTTCCATCTGTATGATACGTAAGTAACAATAAATTGCACTTTGCAATTTTAACATTAAATAACTACAAAACTAATCGTCCTATCGGCGTAATTTTTAAACGCAGCAAATGAATTCGCATAACTTGCTGGCGACCACTTTTAAAAACGGCCTGGCATTTTAACCACGAAAACTTCGTACAATTCAAAGTGAGAGAAAAAACTGGTTTCGCTTTTAACGACTGAACGTCAACTTCTTAAAAACGAACAGAACAAAGCACCTAAAACGAGACCAACAAAAAGATGCTGTGCTTTTTTTTTATTCAATCGCGACGACTCTTCGCAGAGCTTGTTGGGTGCCTACGCTCAGTCACGCCAGACACAATGTTTGGGAGCCGTGCTATCCCATCTAACAGAAATGTGGGATGCTTTATTCATCTGTCAAACAGCACATGCAAGTCAGATCTCTGAGACTCGACAGAATGTAATTATCAACCGAAAAACAAAGTAATGTTGTTAAGGAAACATCATGAAATGGCGAATGTTTATATTGAGCGTTGAATACAAAACCAAAAGCAATACTTTAACGAGATTGTGCAACAACTGCGTTATATTCACAACAAATCTATGTTTGCCATAAACCCTCAAACACATTTAAACATATGCGCGAAATATGGAAATGTTAAATAATGTATACACCGTTTTACAAGTAATAATAGAAATAGCAATAAAAATATTTCTTAAGGTGGCCATTCCCTAGAAAGAGACATCCGATAGGGAAATATTTACTATTTTTACCTATAACTTTTTGTTCTTAGTACGTATATTTAAAAAAACTATAAGAGTACCTAAGTAGAACCATAACAAGACTATTACTATAAATTTTCACTCAATAATTTTAGTGGTTTGCAAAATAGCTCGATTTAAATTTAAAAATTGTGTTAATCTTCCTATTTCGTAGTTTTAAATCGAGCTATTTTGCAAACCACTGAAATTATTGAGTGAAAATTCTTAGTAATAGTCTTGCTATAGTTCTAGTTAGGTACTCTTATATGTATTTTTAAATATACGTACTAATAAAAAAAGTTATTGGCAAAAATAATAAATATTTCCCTATCGGATGTCTCTTTATAGGGAATGGCCACCTTAAAATTAACAGTGGTGATAAAAATGTAATCTTGCTGACTTAGGTAGTAACTAAGTTCATATAATATTAAGACGTGAGATAGAGTTAACAATTATTATGACACAGCCACACTCACAAAAAAATATTTCAGACCCAGAAACCAAACATACCAATCATTATGTGTGACCTGAATTCGATACCGCCATCCGAATTTCATTTTGTCGTAGGTTTTCACTTATCTTAGTCTAAGATAGAAAAAACTCGACGAGTTACGTGTCCTGGCTGAGTGGTAGAACAGCAATAGCTGAACTCCTCCAGGACACTAATATAAATAAGGCCATTAAAATAATTATAATAATAAAGCAAATTCTGTTGGCGATAGTGAATTCAGGAGGTAAAAATACATAGATTGGTAGATCTAGTTTCTGGGACTGAATTTTTTTTGTGGCTGTGTAATCAATAGAGTAAATTTAATATAAGTTAAAAGGACACAAAGGAAATTATAAGGCTGATGAACTGTCAATGAAAGGCGTGTCTAGGACCCTAGTAGGATTTCTGCGGTGTGGCTAAGCCATGTACGAGCCTTCATTATAAAAAAAAACATATCTCTGGAATGATGGAACAGTTCCCCGCGACAAGAATAGGCTAAAAAGTTAATTAAAGAACGATCGACCAAATTTACAAAGCTGGATAAGTAGCCACAAGGAAAATTAGAAAAGGAGCGCCACAATAGATGCAATTCTTCATTTCTAAAATCTAGGGAAAAAAATGTGTTAAACTTAACGAGCTAAAAGAAACAATAACGGTAGTGGATTACTGGATGATGTCTGTGTGTTTTCAAATGCGTAATCTTATTCCGGATAGCCTCGACTTTGGATCTGTAAGTGTTCTACTATGGAATGTGTTTAACTGAATATCAAACCATACTTAGTTTAATATTTTTTGCTTAATTTTACTTTCCTGTTTCAGATATCTGAAAGACTTGTATGAATAAAATATTATCGCATATATACGGCATAAATAATGACGCTTCCACTGCTTTGTACTGAACAAGGACCATTCAAATATATGGTACATAGTACTGGACCTAATACAGTTCCTTGTCGAACACCGTATTCAGTGGATTTAGTCACCATAAGGGTATATTTCATCTTAATACCTTGTCGATTCGTAACGTAGCTATTAGAAGTTTTAGGTCTGCATTTCAGCTGTCGATCACTGCTGATGATTCCACAAGCTACGGGCTTACAGCCAGAGGTGTTTTAAATATTTATAAAGAAACTCAGTGGTGGGCAACTTTAAGTACGTACAGGTTATCTGTACGTTTCAAAATGGGTTTTTTAAATTTTCCCTCTTGGAAGTCATTATCATATTGCATACATGACATTACATATTTTTGTTTTAATACTCTCTCAAACATAAATCTGTTTTAGAGATATTGGTCTATTAAGTTTCTTATATCGTCACTGTTATGAATGTGAAGAGTTGAAATCAGACGGGTATTGTCTAGCATCCGTACACAAACAGTTTTTTAGAAAATGTGTAACGTATACGAAGGAGCAATTTATAAACATATGCTAAAGCATTTAGAATATTTAGTTGCCCGCCACTGATATTTGGTCGATTGTATTGAAGTAAAACCGAATAGAACAGCTGATAATAATGCCAGGCATTAACGCATCGTAAAAAGTTTAAATGAACAAAACCGAGAGGAACAAGATTACTGACAAGAACTTGACTTAAAGTTACCTGTATTTAAAATAAATTAAATTTGTAGTGCCAATTTTTTACATGTCTAACTGCTGTTAATTGTATTTATTAATTTATTTTCTGTTGTGGCAAATCTATCATTAAATTTATTAGACTCAACAAAATAGTCTCCATAGCCTATTGTCATCTCACCCATCTTTTTTTAATGTTAATACACTCCTGATGGCCGTGGCAAGCTTCAACAGCCTTGTCTTGTATATTTACCAAAGTAAAATAATTCGATATTTCCTAAACCATTTGGAAACGATAGTATATTATGTCTGAAGATTAATTATTACCAAAAAGTGAAACTTGAAATATTATTTCCAATTCTTTGAAATAATAAACCAGCGTACAAATTCTCGAAAGTCACTGCGATTTTATAACCTCCTTATTAATTTCCGAACTTAAGAAATCACTCCTTATATCCGTCTATTTTTTTGTCCGACTCAGTCAGCGGTCCGCATTTGTGGTAATAAATATGTAAATGCTAGTCTTTACATCCAATTGCTTGTCAGACAATGGAAAGTAATGGATCTGATATGGGTTCTGTGCGAGACGTTCCAAGGGTTATGTTGAACATAACAAAAATGATTAATTCAATGAAGATTCAACCATTCTTATTGACTATAGAATAATCAACTTCAAGGCGGTTGGGGTCTATTCCAGTAAGAACTGACCTACGGAGCCGTATACAGTGAACTCATGATACAAGAATTCGATAAAATTGTTAAATAGTGAGTAACAGAAAATCGCCCGAAGAGGCAGACTACAATTACATTTCTCTATCAATTTACATACAAAATTTTTTGAGGAAGTTATTACGTAATCGACATATTTAGGTGGGTTAGGTCAGTAGATCTAGGTGGCCACTCTATCAGTCTCTATGTACCAATGAAAAAAATAATTGAATATAAATTAGTAGATAAATGTATTTAAAAACTAAGTTTGCTTAAACGATGTTTTCCCTAACAGATGAACTGACAGATGGGGACTAATATAGTGACCAGCTAGATCTCCTGATTTAACCCTTCTAGAATATTTCCTGTGAATTACCTCAACTCCAGAACCTATTTGAATAAACAACATTCATATTACAAAATTATAGAGCAGAATTAGTATAATGCCTATCAGAAATAGAGGTAGTCATTTAAAAATAACGGTGATTGCGCCATAATTTCTTCGAAAATTTGTAAAGAACTATTTTTGAACATGAACAGTATTACAGAAATCATCCCCTTGTAGATGTTTTCTTTGCCTTCTTTCAAGGCTAATGAAATATTTTTCTTGGAATATTGAATATCCAAGTTGTTTATCACAACAAACTAGCGGACAGCGCGACGTCCAGAAAACAATCACGCTATAAATATATTGACGGCACGGGAGATTTATTAGCTTTTTTATTTGTTCGGCCTCGGGTAAAACATCCAAGAACTGAGGTCATTTTTTTGACAGGATGGGAAAACGGTTATTCTAATTTTATGCCACTTTCTCTTAATAACGCCGCATCGATTTGTTAGGCGTCCTTTTGAAATTTGAATATTTTCACATCTTAAACACGGAGCAATTTTTCAAAGCAACATCACTTGGTAATTAGGAATTTATTATACAGCCGAGCAATCATGAGACACTGTTTAGAACAAGTTACTTCATAATGTCTAGTAATTTTCAAAGCGGCAGATAATATCAAGTGATCAGGACTATAATGCGTAATATAGCAAACGTGGAACGACGTCTCGACAACATTTGTTTGTCATCTTCAGAATAATTAGCCAGGTATGTAATGTCGAGTAATTATGTTTCGACTCCTTCTATCATCATACCTTTGCTGTGTGATATTTCTGATATTTAATATACATGTTTTTAATAAATCTACAATATTCATGACATTCTTTCAGGTTTAAATCAAGTTTTGAAGGTCCAAATACGGAAAACCTAATTTTTTGAAACTTTGGCGCTCTCTATCTTGTTGCTGCTGAGAATTAGGCGTGTTGCAAATTTCGAGCTCAACAATTTTTGTCCTTACATTTTTTCCTCCGATTAGCAGGAAACGAGATAAATCGATTCCAACATTTTTTCAAGATGGTGGCGACTTCGAAACAGGCGGGATTACACCAACTAGGGATTTTACCTCTCTGACCACCAGAAACAACTTATAAAAGGAGTTTATTATTAGACCATTTATCCTTCATTCTCAGCCTGTTTATTTTTATATTTACTGTGCATTAATGTTTAATTAGATTGTTATTACTATGTAAGGTAG
The DNA here is from genome assembly GCA_963583905.1 of Stenurella melanura. Taxonomy (NCBI): domain Eukaryota; kingdom Metazoa; phylum Arthropoda; class Insecta; order Coleoptera; family Cerambycidae; genus Stenurella; species Stenurella melanura. Next base: position 2,079,731 of record OY757311.1, read on the forward strand.
GTGAATACTATTATTATCATTACAACACAATGAAAATGTGAAATATATAACAACACGATGTTCATATAACACTGTTCGTCTTTTTTGTGATAATAACTAACCCAAACGCTTGATTAAACCATAGTGGTTTTAAGCGGTCCATTAAAATAATATCACAGTAGAAACTTCCACTTGACACGGCCCTCCATGTGACAATGGAGTGTGTGACAATTCGTTCGAGATTCTCGCTTTCCCAGAAACCGAGGGATAGTACAGCCACATCGGCCTCAATCCCTTCGAGAGGACCGGGCGTTGACGGAAACCGGGATATCAGCATTCGCTTTTGTTTCATTTGCAACATAAATCTATCAGTTAATTCTGCCGGGATGATGTGTACAAACTCCGGGCGACCACGCTAATTGCATCGGTTTGGTACAAACGCGTATCACATCGAAGATTAGAACATATTCAGCGTGAATATTTTTGCGTCGCAGGATTAAACACTAAGCTTAAAACCGGATTTAATACAATATTTAGCGGCGCGACAATGTCGACTATAAACGCTAGCTAATTCTATGGAATTATATATACACGGCGTACCATAATCAAATATCTTCCTTTGAAGAGATGCAGTGGCCCAAAAAAATTTTATACTTAGGTTTCTATAAGTAAAATAATTTGAAATATTGAAAGTTTCCAAGAATGTAATTAAATAAGAATAGTAGCAAGGTTTTGCTAAAAAGACTATGGTTTAAAGGCAGCTCTAATAATATAAAATAATAATAAACTTAATAAAAGAAATAATTCGACTTATATTTTTACATTGTATCACCTTCTAGAATGAAGGTGCTTAGTTATGGAACACCCCGTATGTAACCATTTCAACGATAATAATGTTTACCACTACTTTATTTAAAAGCTGAAAATCCCCCAGCTAAATTGTGCGGCATAATAATTCCCTACAAAATCCAATTTTGAGCAAATTAATTCAGTTTCTTTAGAAAAGCTAATTTCGGTTAGAAACTGTTAATTACGCTAAGAGTTCCGGTGGAGAAATATTTCATTAAACACCAGACAGCTTTGCAACAATTTAAAATTTTATTAAATAACTAAAACGAAATTCGCAGAACAAAGATAAGGAATGTAATCCAGTTCGAAACTAAATGAACACTCTTCAAGGAGTTAGTTCATTAGAAATGATCCAATATTCATCGGAGAGTGAGCGATCCCTTTCGGATTCATTTTCAATGAGCCTTCCGGATTTAAAATAAGTCGCCGTTGTTTTTAGCATTTGCTTGCGACCTTAAAGGATCCGAGGCATAGAAGGGGGCCATTTACCGACCCCGGGCGCAGTAATCAGGGCGAGACATGGAAAATTTAAAAAGCAAATATCACCGGAAAAGATCCGTATCCCTTTTGCTAGATATTTAGGGAAAGTCGGGCGTCGGGGTGTGTAACCTTTCCTTAGGTGGTGGTAGCGTTTTAATACGATTTTTTGAGCCGGGTGTGAATTTCCCCTGGGCTTCGTGTACGCTGCTAAGCTAAGGTGAGAAAAGGGGTTGCTGGTCCCTCAGCAACAGAAACGAAACGAACGAATCGTTCTAATGAAAACGAATGGAAGTAGCGTTGCTTCCAAAGACAATATTGCGAGCTCAAAGCTAATATCTCTATTGCCCTGTCAGCTTCTCCTATTCCGGCCGAGCGGAGATCGCATCGATCCCGCAAAAAAGCTCTACCTGTCCCCCGTAATCCCACAATCACCATTTGCATGTGATCAACGCGTACCGTTATGGTTATCGGACCCATCACCTCTGTCTTCCGACACATTGATTTACACTGCATACGGCGCGGCGCGGCGGAGTGGTTTCTCTTCCGGTTTACTTTGATACGCAAACATCTGCGCCGAAAAAACACCGAACAACGGAATACAATGGGGGATTTAAATACACTCTTATACCAATAAATTTCGGAATAAATTAGTTCATTTCAGTACGAAGCAGTTACATATTTTGTATTGCTTTTGACCGTTCTCTCTGTGCATTTCTAGGACGTGATGTCTAAGACGTTGAGGGGCGGTCTACACAGGGTGTAACCACCAAAACGTAGTACACATCATTCTATTGCTTTCTTCCAGGTATTTTATTATTATACTCCTGGTAAATATGAAAACGAAGAGTATATCGCACTGGATCGGCGCATTCCTAAAACCACCAATGTCGCTAGTACATCACTGTTAGTGATCAAATCCTGAACAAAACTCGAAATATAATTTTCAACCAGACACATTATAGGTACTTAGACATTAACACGTTTTATTGAATGAATCATAGCAGTTAAGTTTTAGACTTGAACCATGCGTCGCGAATTTCAAACACAGAGAAGGTGGGATGGAATGTTTTTCACTTTACATTATAGTGATGAGTGTTTCACCAATTAAGTGGTCTAAAACTAGCATTATTTGCAAAGAGATTGCAACTTTCTATCTTTTATAATAATGGATATCACAATATCCGGGGCCACCCACAACTTGGGACACACCGTGCATACATTTTTTAAATGATTGTTGTTTACGTATACTCTCAATGTATATTACATTAATTTCTTTATGAAGAAAAATAAACGAAAATAAAAAAAAAAGTATGAAGTAAAGAAATACATTAAATGAAATTAAAAAATGGGCCGCCGTAAACGTGTACAAAAACATCTTTTTAAATGTGCTAATTTTCTTTGAAACTTCACTTCGAACATGTTTTTAACTCCTTACCTTTTTACCTACCAAATTTACTCCAAACTTTTGTCCTATGCCACCTTAAGACTCCTCCAAAAATTAAATTCAAGTATAACTACCATTTCCCGATAATTTTTCAACATAACTTCACTGCACGACAGAAGTTTGGATAATGTAATTTGATTCCGCAACGCGAATTATCAAAACGAGGAAATTATTTTTAAACGCAATAATTTCGAGCCAAGCCCATCTGCAGAGCTTAAAAGCCCAGCCCTGAAAATTATTGTATACCTAAAACGATACTAACAGAGTATTATATTAATATGTCAACATCATTAAAATGACATTAAGTATTATATATCAGAGGTTTGTATTACCAGGAAGAAACGTGAGATTGTTATTTTTTTGCTTCAAGACCAAGTATATAACTATGATTCAATATTATTTTTTAATTATTCAAATGCTGCTGTTGATCATACTCCACCGCAAAACTTATAATAACCAGAACCACATACAGGAAATCGAGACTAGTTGGAAACAACACATCGAAGTCGATAAGGTGGGTGTATTTTTATATGCAAAATTCGATATCAATTATAACAAACATAAATATCTTAGAAGACGATAATCGGTTTTTCCAGACTGTTTTTATTGTGACACTTAATTACTTAACTTATTAATTTGGCATAATTTATTGAAATCCAATTAAAACAATATAATGAATAACACTTTTGTTTTTATATGCAAAACTATGACGTGATCGTTACTAGGCAACCACCACCAAAATAACGGTATAAAAACATTTACGTACTATTAAAAATAGAAGATTCCCGTGCAGTTTTTGGTTCTTCATAGTCAGATTTATTATTAATGTAACGTTTTTGCATTGACAAAAATTCATAAAGTGCCTGCGAGACTTTTTATACTTTTTCCTCCAATATTCTGAAGGCGTCATAGTCACTATTTATTTCAAAAGTAACAAGCCGTTATAGTAAAACTTATATCCACAGATTTTGACGTTAGACAGATTAAATTTGAACGTTTATCAAAGGAGACAACCCATAGAAAACCCTTGAAAAATAAAGCTAAAGAATGCAGACAGGTATATACCTTTAGGTAGTAAAAAATACTCAATTTACCCCAAAAATAAAAAAATTATTCTAAAAATTGCAATTCCCTTGTTGGTCTTGTTTTATGATTTTTCAACTCGCAAAATATACAAATAGTTAGCACTAACGAAACATATTACCAAACGATTGTAGTTAAAGTTTAAGAATCTTGAGGTTGGTGGTGATTCTGCTGAATTTATCGCTAAATATTGAATGGCGAACTTTAACAAGCACAATTTGTTAACAAGCAACTCTTATCCTATAACTTGGGAACAACTTGAAAATATTTGTATTCTTACATGCATGGCAGTACGTTAAATAATGACTGAAAATGTACTATCATTAAAGACGTCGTCATAAATAGAGTTTATCAGCCTGATAAAGAGTTTTCTATGATACTAGACTAACATTTATTTTTTTCTTCACTATGACTACAAAAACTGAAAGAGTTTGTTAGATATATTTCTCAGTATCAATGCATAAGAATGATTTCTGCGGGTAATCCTCTATTAAATTTTACTCCGGCAAATAAACTCCTGGCTCGCGATTCACCGAAGAGCAAAAATATTCAATACATGCAGCTGATGGAGACGCCGCCGTGCCATCATCGACTGGATGCGGCTCTTCGATTTCGGTTTATTACTGAATTTTGATCAACTTCGGAGTTAAAAGGAGAATCGGGTGAGAACCTCACGCATGAACTGGTGGCAAAGTTCTCGAAGATCTGTTTCGACGTCTGCCATCGGTATCTCCGATTCAATCGAGTGAAAACTCCAATTAAAATGGAGAATGCCTCCGGCGAAACGCAGCCGGAATATCGGCAGTTGCTCATATCTCAGGGCTAGCGGTGCGTTCCCTTCGACGTACGAGGTGATCTGTACAGCGTTCATCTACTTGCCGTGATCGGATTCTCAAGGAACCTTATCTTTTCTTCTGCCACAGTTGTTTGTTTTATTGAATTATATGAAGAATCTTCTTGTTTAGTCTGTCAGAAGATAATTCACAAGAGTTATTTTAGCAGACGTAAACGTTTACTCGATTTTATTTCAGCCGAAAGGCTTTAAAAAGTGCACATTCTTGCAAAATATGCGATCAATATGATAATAGTATTAAAAATCAGTCATCCATCCTGCCCATCTTCGTTAGCTCAGAGCACTGACAGCAATTCTTAACAGAACAACGTGGGACTGTCGAATGTGGCGTTATTAACCTCATACAGGGTGTAATAACGTCGTATGTCTTTTTCTCAAAACCAACAGTACACGAAATATAACTAGATTCAGCGGCATTCAGCAATGTATCTAAGTTAAAATTTAAAGTAATTGGTTTTCAAAAAATTTCATAACGCTCGACAGATGATATTATCGGGTAAAGATATGAGTGCAGTGACATTAACGTGTGCCTATTTACACGGTCTTGCCAATTGTGTAGTGAAATGCAAGCGAAATAGAAACAAATTACTTGGTAAGGTTTCCGAAATCCTAGTGCACGATAAAATTTATTTACATATTCAACAAAAAATCTATACGCAACAACATGGTCTAATGAAAGGTCGTTCAACCGTAACAAACATAATCTGCCCTGTTCAGTACATTGCTGAGACATATATTACAGATTTTTCTATGGCTAGACTTAATCATGGTAAACTTCTTTGTAAACTTGACAAATCTGGAGTGTTTGGCTCTTTACTTCAATTTCTAGAAAATAACTACTTAACCAACACGGTTCAATTCGTATTTTATTAGTTGAATACCGAGCCACCTCAGAAGTACCCCAGGGATCAATGCGGGGACCTGTCCCATTTGATATACTTTATTAACTACATCTGCGACAATTTGGATGTGCATTTCTTAATATATGCCGATGACGTTGAGATGTTGCACGGGATTTATGATTCTACTACTGACTGTGAAAAGACAATTCAACTAAAATATCTGTAGGGTGCAATGAAAATGATCTCCTAAATATTAGAAAGTGCAATGTTATGAGTTATGCAACCGAGCAGTCCTCAACAATTATAATGTTAATAAAAACTCACTAAACAGATCGCCTACTTTCCAGCGCCTAGGTGTAATCTTTGATGATAATAACCCTTCATTAATCATGCCAATGCTATAGTTTCGGATGCATTTATAATGTTAAATATCATTTTGCGTAACAGCCATGAATTTAATTATGTTAAAAGTACAAAGTTTTCTTTTTCTTATTGGCATTGCGACTTACGTCGATACAGCCAGAATTGCAAAGTTGCATGTTTTATTTTTATCGTGATCTAAGCAAGCTTGAGTATGCGTCACTTGTTTGGCAGCCCGGACATAACACTGATAACGATAAATTGGAAAACGTTTTACGCCGCTTCCTGAAATATTTAAATTTTAAAATTGAAATATATACCCACCATTTGGGATTCAACAGAATCAATTACTTGAGCACTATACTACTAGTTTTCCGAAAGGCATGGGGCCTTTGTGTTTTTTACATAAAATTATACATAACAAATTAGAATGCCATAAATCATGATGGCCTACGTATTAAATCTCGTCATTCTCAAAGCTTTTATCCACCTACTGACCTACCTCATACATCTAATGTGCTCAAATTTTCTTCCCTATTTGTACTAGTCATGGAATTCACTGCAATGAATTACACATATCTGCCTAGTAGACGGAAATCTTATTTACTATAGTCTAAGCGCCTTCATAATTTCTAGTTGAATTTCTTAGTTAGGTTAGGTTAGATTAGTTTAGATGTTCATTCTATAATTGGTTTAGAACGGTTGGGTGATGTTGGGTGACTACATCGACCTCAATATTGATAATGGGTAATAAGGTTCGATTCACCGAACGGCAATAGAATGTTATTTAAAAAAAAATAGTGGCCACTTTTTTAAATGTGGTTCAGCTATAATATCAGGCTCATCAACGAACCCTCATATCGTCACATACCAAATTTAACATAAAACATAACAGGCGAAAACAACCTCCTCCTTTTTAATAATTTTTGAAGTGTGTTAAAAATAGTATAGAAACAAGATAGCCCTTATACTCTTTACTACACATTTTATATAATTGTTGCATATTCTATTGGATACTTCGCACTCGTTTAAGAGAATTATTGTTTAATTACAAAACATAAAAAATGTATTTTTTAGAATTTAAATAACTAATAACTTTTTTATTTATTCATCGATTTTGTTCAAAAACAATAGGGTTTTTTCCCTAGCTAACACTAACTTACTGTCTATACAATTGGACTTTTCGTACTTAAGTTATCGTGCTTACAAGAAACTTGATGGACGGACGAACTGACAGACGAACGGACATATTGAAAGTTGTTCAGAATTCGCTCACCAACACAGTGATATGAAATCTTTTTCTCTACGAGCGATATTACCGCTTTTAGAAATGTGAGATCAAATGAAATATACTCTTCGTTCTGTCTTTGCGAAGAGTATAATAAACAGACAGGAAAGTGTCAAATCAGTTTCCTTATGTTTTGCATATAAGATGCTAGGTCTCAGTATAGTGAGGTGTTCATAGTTGCAAAAGAGGTATTTTACATATATTAGATGCTCTGTCTGATGCATATGCAGAAGCTCTCGACTTCTCTCGTTGACAAAATGCATGCTGCATCTATGGGCCGCTAACCTAATTCAGCAAAAACTGGTAATTACACGATTCCGTTCCATAAGCCTCTTTAGATTGAGTTGGCGCTGTTGATGTTGTAACCGGGGTCGCGATAATCCGAATTTTAATACCTACTATCCGGAATATTCAAATTTTTAAAACACCTGCAAGTTTGTTCACAGTTTACCAAACATTATTCCCCAACTTCGGATAATTAGGAGAGAGATTTTAACTTCACGCGGAGCCCAACTTAGAAAATTTTATTAGCCACGTAAATTTATGCGACTCTCATGCGCTCGAGATATTTCGCCTAAATGGAAATATTCAAATTAAATAAAATTCAGATATAGCAATAGTAAAACCGGGGAAAAATATGCATATCCGCTTTAAAATGAACTGTTTACATATTTTTGTTGATGCAAAATGCTGGCTGAAATCTTATTATAAACACGTAATAGTGACTTTGGATTTGACAAACTTTTCACTTCATGTCAACTAAATAGAAAAGAGACAGTATGTGTGTCTGTGAATGGACATGCTTCAAAACTTTTTTCCTTGCTAGGAGTTCCTCAGGGATCCAGCCTCAGACCACTGTTATTTCTCATGATAATCAATGGTTTAACTGAAATAATCGAATCCTTCAAATATTTACATGTGTAGATGTTAAAAATCTACAATAAAGTTGAAACTAACATAGACCATTCGATGCTACAAAATGAAGTATAACAATAGACATTCTACAATCTATTTTATTTTAATATGATTCATTGTTCATTGTGATCTATGCTAGGATACAAAAATTCGATTATGTAATTATAAAATAAATGATACATTGGTGAGAATTAAAACCATGAGGGATTTAAACATAACTTGTGACACTCAGCATACATTAACTGGCCATACTTATTTCATGATAGATGTGGCTAATACCATGTATAGTTTTGTAATACTTGAAACCAAAATACAAAAGCTATTAGACAATTATATATATTGAGTGTTAGATCTGTGTTGTAATATTGCCCTATCGTTTGCAGTACATTTTACCAAATATATGTAGATAATATAGAAAATGTAAAATATAGTTCAGATTAAAAAAACTATAAAAAAGGCTGGTTTGTACGACTTTACTGCAGAGGAAACTTATTAAGGGTTAAATACGATAATTATTAAATTAACTATAGTAGCCAGTGCAAGTATAAATATAATCTAATTAAATGTAACTTCTAATAGTTTTGCTAGTAATATAATTAATTATTTCGTTTCCATTTTAGACAACAATTTAGATTGTAAGGAATTTACATTTACATTAAATTATTAATATATAATAAAATCCAATAGGTGCGAACCCCTTCCTCTTCGCGATCCAAACCGGATAAAGGCCCCGGAACCGCGTGCTCTCGCGGGTTGGGCCCGGTACCGATCGACGCGGGACGACGGCCGTTGTTGCGCCGTATAAGTAGGGGCCCTAATTACTCGAGGGTTTTCTTATAATTCACTAACGAAAGTCGCTATATCTTTAATGAGATTTTATTTTTGACAGAACACAGAAACTTCCATGTACAACGCGGAACCGGCACGCGTCACATATATTTTCGTCATGAATTTTTTAAATTTTTACGAAAATATCTATCTTTATTTCGCACAGAACTACACAAAATTTAAGATTGAACCCAGAGCACACACTACGTAGATGAAATGCTAACCTCCATTTACAAATTAAGACCTAGATCGATCCTCTACAAGTTTTTAGTGAGATATAGGTGTTTTTATATTACATGTTTTTCGACTTTCTAGGTTAAAATTGAAAGGTCCCGAATTTTCGATTTCTTCGTTAAAACTTCATATCATTATAAAGCTACATTCTTCTGCTTTCCATAGAAACGTCTCCAACACTTCCACTACAAGTGCTTATTTAATTATGAATTTTTTAAGTACTTACAGTTTTCAATTTTTACGAAAATATTCATTTTTATTTCGCACTACATGAAATTTTTTATTTAACCCAAAACACATACTATGTAGATAAAATGCCAATCTCCATTTTCAAATAGAGGCTAAGATCGAGCCTCTATATTAAGTATTAATTAAAATATGATTTCATGTCTGAGAATTTTTTAGGTTACGTTTAAACACTTTGCAAAGCCGAATTTCCGATTTTCCCTGTACAATTTGGTATCAGAGGAAAGAGCAAATCTCCCACTTTCCATAGAGGCCTAGAACGGGCTTTTATTCCATGTACATGTTCAGATACAAATATTTTGGAACAGAGATGTTTTTCACTTTATCACAGAAAACCCAACTTTCATACGCCCGTGCCAGGCCGGATTTCCGGTATCCCACATTCACTCCACGTCACAACAAAATATCATTCTTTTTTATTAATTTGCGACATGGAATGTCTTTTAACTCCCATTATTTCCCGAGAAATCACCGTTTTTTCAAATCGATGTTTTTCATCCGCCATTTTCTCTACCGTACATAGTAATATACTAGGATTTCTGGGTAATTGGCATGATATACAGGATGTGAAAAATTTAACAAAAATCGCATTCAAATTAATTTAAAGCTTTTTTCTTCTTTATCGTCCAATTGGGCTGAAATTTGGTACTCGGGGTTTATCGACCCGGCCGATCACGATTGTGACGTCAGAATCTCGAAATTCAAATTGGCGGCGCCAAAATGGCCGACGATTTAGGCCATTTATGGTCCCACATCGCTAAAAATCTGTGTGTATGGGTTTTCGGGGTCGCTGATTGCGAATCCGAAATCGAAATGGAAAAAGTCAAAATGGCGGCACGAGATGCAGGACACATTTTGTCATTTATAGTTCCATCCGTCTGAAAATAGGTATGTGGGTGTTATCGAGGTCACAGATCACGAATATGTGACCGTCGCTCAAATATTCAAAATGGCGTCGTCACCATAGCCTAATGTTCATTATTTACTGTAACTTCCTTATTTACCGTCCGATTCAGCTGAAACTCGGTATGTAGAGGTTATTGGCGTAGCTGATAACGAATATGACAAAATGGCGGCGCCAAAATGGTGGGCAAAATGAATCATTTATGGTCTGATTCGACTGAAAATCGGTACCTAGATGTTTTTCAGGTCGCTGATGACGAATCGAAATTGAAAAACATTAAAAATTGAACAATTGAACGAGTGAAAACTGAAAACTTTGGATTCGGTAGGAGATAGCTCTTGTATTGTAATAAATACTTTTGTTCGTTACTACAGAGATCATTAAATTGGGGCATAGGTATTTAAGAAAAGATCCGTCATTTCAGATGTGAAGGATAACCGAAAGTTTTCAAGCAAAACAATGATCCCACTAACATAAACATAACTGTTTGTAATTCAATTTGTCAGATTGTTCTCTCTTCGATTAAGATTAAATGAGGAACAAAAGGGGGTGAGTCATAACAGCTATTAAAGAGCAAACGCTGTTAATTGGTTAAATATTAATCATCACATTTGTCTGCTACTAGAGCAAATCCTGTGTAATTCCGTTGTCAAAATATCTCTCTGGCTGACCTTATGGCCGGATATTGTGGCTGCCTTTATGTAAATAATTATTCAGTGAGTATCAAATTCATACCAACTTCATGATATGTTTGAATAACAAGCGATTAAATAATACTTGCAACAGGAAGGAAACTAATTTACACAGAAGCAATCAGTGAACTGTTGGTAATTACGAGAAAAAGTGGTGTAAACGTAGAAAAAGCAGTCTTAAGTTTTGCGGTTTTTCTTCTTACTAGCGAATAGAGAAGTCATTGCTGTTTTAAATAACTTTAACTATTTTAAAATTGTCAAATTGTTGCTGCTTGTGTGATTTTATTGTAATTTATTTCAATTATATAAAATTACACTACAAATTAGTCTTAAATAAAGTCTATTTTTATAATATGAAATAAACGTCTGTTGTTTAATTTATCTAAAGATTTCCATAAAAATTATATTCATTAATAATTTTATTAAACTGCGAAAGAATCGGCTTCCCGACTAGGGAACAATTAAAGCTGACTTGTGTCATGGCCGCTAAAACGTCTGAAATGAAATTTTATTGGATGCATAAGAAATGCCAGTAGTTCTCAAACAGTTCTTTTCTGTAACAGCACTGATGTCCATAATTAAAAAAAAAATATATGAAAGATGTCATAAAGTGTTAAGAGTATTAATTTAGTAACTTCATCATTTTAGTGGAATTCTGATTATACAGTGAAAGTTGGCTACATATGGGAAAGAACTGTATTATTGACATTTCTAAAAAACTCTATTGGGGGTTCGTTTATGCATGTCCGACAACAAAAAAATTATATTTTGACACGTCATCCGATAACCGGTTCGGCAGGACTGTAAAAAATAGTTGACGGTGGTACCGAAAAATGGGTCAAATTGTTAAGATATCGAAACATTTTATTAAAAAAAAATGCATAGAATACAACAAGGACTCCAGATATCAATTGAAGCAGAAATGAGGAAAATAAAAAAGTGCAAATTTTACCCCTACCATTAATTACTATATGAAAAATCATAAATTCTTGTGTCTATGTCACAAATATTTAATTAATTTCGACAAAAACTTTATGTATTTTAGTTAAATAAAGGTATTTGCATGAAAAAAAAGAAACGAACCCCCAATATAGTATTTTTTAGAAACCCCAATAATACAAATTTATCCCATATGTGGCCAACTTTATGGCGAACACTGTAGATATATGTATAGGCTCGGGCACAAATGAAACTGATAACAAAAAATGAATTGCCCAATTCAGTCAATAACAATGAGTTATCAGAAAAAGAAATCAAAGACCAGCAAGAACCACGGGGAGGTATGGGCATAGGATCGTAGTATTAGTAGGGGAAATGATGTTAGTAAAAATAAAATATTTCATATAATAAAATAAAATCAGAAATCTACGATAATAACGAAAATAAATTAGTTTTCTCATAGCGGTAATAAATAAATATTCTGGTTGACAAAATATATATTAAAAAAATTAACAATAACTTTAAAGCAAATAAATTAAAACAATTCTGAAAGAACAACGCATTGATACGTTTTCATAAACAGTAAAACACTTGAACACTACACTTAACAATTTACCACGCGTTTTCATAAACAATACAACACTACACTTGAACAATTTATCTACCCGACGCACGTTTCACCATTCGTGTATTAATATATAACGTAAGAAAGTCGATTGTATTAGAGATAAACACGCGCTAGTAATAAAAGACACAATTTTGGGGAAAATAAAGTTTTAACAAAACTCGCGGCTCGGCTTAATAAAATAAAAATTTTAGAAATAAAATGATTAACTTTTAATAGAGCTTAAATAAAAAAAAAGTGGAAGTGAGGATCGAGATCGAACTCACAACCACCCCATTTACATTTATTGCTGCTCGAGTATCTTACCGATTGAGCTACGCGATCCTACGTTCCTTATATTCTAAAACATATAATATGTACATACTAGAAAATTGTAATTCTTAGTGATTTGACATTGTTTGTTTGACGGATGAATATCCACTATTTACCACTAAAAATAACAAATATTTCATATAAAGACGTTTTTCATATCATAGAGTGACGTTAGTTCACGGGAATAAATAATATTCGTGGTCAAAGGCACAGTTTGAGAATCGCTGAGCTCATGACTATGTTTCTCACTCCTCAGTGTACATTTTATATTTATATATATATATATTAAAAGAAGCGGGAAAGAATCTTGGTAGACATACATTGACAATGTCTTTAGGCTACTGCTTTAAGTTTGTGTGCAAGAGATAATGAAAACGTATGCGCAACATTAATTTATACATCGGTCATTTTAAACTCGACCCGACTCTATTTACCTTATTACACGCTCAATTCCACGGAGTTAATCATCGATTAACATATGATTAATAATATTATCTCTAGGCTCATCTGTTCTCAAAATGAGTAGAAACCAATTACTTGTAAGCGCGAATCAATAAATTTACATTAATGAGATAAATTGTTAATAATGATATGCATACGATATCAAGGGCACACATAAGTGCATAATGCCCCTTTAAAGCTTGTATGTCACGTGCAATGGAAATAGTCCAAAGGAAGACGAAGCTTCGAATTACTATCGAATAATCGATACAGACAGAGTTTCATGGGGGCCATTCCAATGAGGAAAACTCATTGTGCTCATCGTTTGCCGGTAATGAACCGAACGATTCTAGTGCATCGAGATGCATTTAAATGACTCGCGTCGGCGTATCTTGATATACTGAATCATATATTTGTGTAGAAATGAGCTAAATTCAACTATATAAATTAAAATATCATTTAAACTAACACAAATTTCTTCAAAAAGGCACACTAATCTACACAGGAAATAGAAGAAAACAGTTTGTTTTTGGAATAAATTTTCTAATAGGATTTTCAGAACGTACTCAATTAAATACTATATACAACAGTGTTTTGCATTATGATACAGGGCGTTTTAATTTTGGTGTCATTGTTTTGGAAAATTTAAATTTAAAAATAATTGTGGCAGAAACAATTTTTACTGATAACCAACTCAAATCATTAAAGGCCTAAAATGCCTTCTTTATTAACACCTCTGATTGAACGAAAAATACTGGTGTGATATTTTCTCTCAAATGCCGTCCAATTGTAACGTTAGAAATAGCAATTGGAAACCTACAAACAGTAAAATTTTACAATTTTCTTAAGAAATAAAAATACCATAGGTATATGCAAACGTTCATTGATCTCTTATTTCTTTCCATTATGCTGTTCTGGGGCTATATCTACCGTACTAGAAGTGAATAACATAAAACCAAAAATATGTATTGTATTCAACATATAATAAAAATATCGAATAAAATACGTAGAATATTTTAGAATGAATATTGAGGGTATCATCGTATCGCGTCCTAAACTTTCCTCGGAATATCTCTGAAATGGATATGATGGGCCAAAGGGGATGTATATTGCATAGTGCATGTCGGCCGGAGGCACCTGTACGCTTCCGCCATCGTTCGCGATATAGACCGTCGTCATTTTTAGTCCTCGTGACACCCCTTGATTCCGATAAATATATACACCGTCTTATATACAGCGCGTCCGCGGACAGACTCAATTATACTTTTTCGAAAAAATGTTAATCTTCATAAATAAATATCAATCCGATTGTTGTTGACAAATGTAGATTTTTCACAATTAAAATTATTTAAATCAAACTATTTTAAGCATAATAATTAAAGGGCTTAAAAGTGGTGATCGAATGGTCAAATAATTTTTCTTCATGAGAGTTATTACTACAATTTTATTGAAACATATTCTTTGTAGGATTTTGCAAACAGCAGAAAAAATAACTAGGTATCTATAACTAAGAGAAAAACTATGTGTAACAATATTAATGAAATCTTTTAATTCTATCGATAACCTGACTTCTGATCATGCTAGCAAATTAAAATCCTAAAATGAATTTGTCTAATTTCTTCTTTGACAATTCTCATTCTAACACTAGCATCCACACAGTCCTCTACGGCCATGCAGATTAAACTAGTATCTACATAACCCCCCACGATCATGAAGATTCAGTTAAAAATGAAAACAAGGTATAAAATGAATTTATCTACCTTGTCTTAAAACTTTTTCATTCTAATGGATTACATTTTCATGAAATCTATCATTCTATTTCTTGGAAATGCTTAGCCTTTGAAACGTTTTTCGCCCTTATTCTGGAGCTCATGAAAATGTAATCCATTAGAACGAAAAACTAAGACAAGGTAGATAAATAAATTCATTTTAGGCCTTGTTCTCATTTTTAACTGAATCTTCATGATCGTAGGGGGTTATGTAGATACTAGTTTAATCTGCATGGCCGTAGGGGACTGTGTGGATGCTAGTGTTAGAATGAGAATTGCCAAATAAGAAATTAGACAAATTCATTTTAGGATTTTAATTTGCTAGCATAACCAGAATTCACGTTATCGAAAGAATGCAAAGATTTCATTAATATTTTTACACATAGTTTTTTATTTCGTTATAGTTATATTTTCTGCTGTTTGCAAAATCCTATAAAGAGTATGTTTCAATACAATTATAAGTAAACAAATAATAATTCATTTTTAAATTATCACTACAATATTTGATATTAAAAATTAATCAGGTAGATGGTATACCGGGTAATTCTTTTAACCTTACACTTTCAAATATCTCGGGTAATAAGCACACTACGAACAAAATTTTCAAACAAAAGTTGTAGAATAGATTTTAGTTCAAACCGATTTGAATTCACCTCACTTTGACATTCAAGGTCATATTCGTTTATCCTATTTTTTATTGCAAATTTGGACTGTCTAATGTAAAAATAGACTACTTTTGTTCGAAGCATTTTTTCTGAAATTGTCATTTTCTTTAGTTATCCAGCGAGGAAAAATCAATGTTTCAGAGATTTGAGATTTTTTTACTCGAAAAAGAAGCAGTTTGGACAAAAATTGCAAGAAGCAAAAAGAGTTTGAAATCATCCCTGGAATATTGTCAATTTTTTTCAGAATCATCCAATGCCATTTTTGATCCACTTGAAAACTCCACAATGCTCTTTTCTGCAAAGGGCATTGGACAATTCCGAAAAAAATGAGAATATTTCCGGGATGATTCCAAACTATTTTTGCAATTTTTATCCAAATTTCTTCTTTTTCGAGTGGATAAATCTCAAATTTCTAAAATTTTTATTTTTCCTCGCCGGATAACTAAAAAAAAAGACAATATCAAAAAAAAAAATTCGAAAATAAGTAGTCAATTTTTAGCCAGACAATCCGAATTTGCAATAAAAAATAGGCGTTCCCATTAAAAAAAAAACGAATTTGACCTTGAATTAGGGGTGTCAATCTCGGACCATTGTTTAAATCCCGGAATTTTCGAAACAAATGTCAATTAATCCCGAGATCCCGGGACTAAACCCGAAAAAATGTTTAATTTTAGCGGTTTAATGATTATTTATTAATTTTAAAGGCAAAATGGAACAAAACACAGAGAAACAAACAAACATGTATACACATTTACATGTTTTTGAAAAAAGATCGCAAAGATATCAAAGCGTCTACACTAGACGCAGCTCAAGTATTCGACATCAAACTCCGTGCTGCCATGTTGCCAAGTCGCGCGGTAAATATTAAAATAATGACATGAACCATATCTTTAAAAAAATTAATATAATCATTGCCATTCTAGGCTGTGTATTTTATTTTTTGTAACTTATTCCGAGGTTCCCGGGAATAGCACTTTTATCCCGGGATTTCCGAGATTGGTTTTTGACCGGGATCCCGGGGTCCCGGGATTTCGGGACCCCGGGATGGGCAACCCCTACCTTGAATGTTAACCCTTCCACCCAATATCCAAGTTGACCTATACCGCCGAACTGCCCCCATCCAATTCTACAACTTTTGATAGAAATATTTTTTCGTAGAGTGCTTATTTGAAAGTTTCAGGTTAAAAAAATCACCCGCTATACCTAATAGTCATGTTCACGATATTCTGTCCACAAATAAATTTCAAGCATTCCAACCAACCTTTATTCTTAAACTTCAAAAAGGCGATGATTCAAACCGACTTGCTAATGGGTGAAAGCATACTGAAAAGCAGTCGCTTTCACCATGATATAATATTCAGCGATGATTCTGCATTCACAACAAATGGGACAATTTCTAGTCAAGCGTCGTTTTTGGGCAACCGAAACTCCCCACTTTAGGATTTGTACAAACATCCAGAAGCAATGCTAAATGCAAATTATTATTAGGAAATTCTTAGTGAACACTTTTTGGCTGAATTTGATGAAACAAAGATGGAATTTAGAAAAAATATTATATTCCAACAAAATGGCTGTCCAGCGCATAGTGCAATGATTGTCACAAATTGGCTTGATGAACATTTCCCAGGAAAATAGATAGGTGGCCATGGACTGGTATACTGGCCAGCGCGGTCTTTGAACTTCACCTCAATGGATTATTTACTGTGGGGATATTTTAAGCCAAAAGTGCATGTCACTGACATGCAAGATAATAGTGGAATTTTGAAAAAGAATCACTGATGCCGTTGCTACAGTGACACCAAAAATTATTCACAATGTTTATTACAAATTTCGAGAGAAAGGATGCAGAAATGCGTTGATGTTGAAGGGCTTCATGTTGAATAAGACGTTTCTGTTTGTCATTACCTCACTGCATTAGGTTAAATAAATCCATACTGGTTCTTTCCTTTCATTTAATTTTTTTTTTAAATCCAACATCAAATATTTTAGTAACATGCAAAAAATATATCAGGCTTTTCGATTACTCCTTTTAACCTACTTAATTTTAATACTTGAAAAAGTTCGATTTAAAAAATTTTTATTACGAAAATCTAAACTTTTTTATTTTTTGCGCACCCTGTACAACAAAATCAAGGTTTCCCAACGTGAACCGTATTTATATAACAAGCACAAGAAATTACGAAGAATGCCGTTTTTTCGAAAGAGTGAAAATAATTTTTTTACAAGTATAATTAAGTCCATCCGTGAACACACTGTATAGAACTCTCAATCTTTAAACACGAAGATGAGCGGATCAATTGCCTCCACCCCGGCGATATGAAAGTTTACGGTACACTGTTCGCAATTCTTTTGTGTAGCACGTCGTTGCCTGCAAAACTCATTGTCTGGTATCGTCTTCTGAAGTTCACACTTGGAAGATTTTTCAACGCTAGTCCAGATACGGCAGGAGAGACCAGACGGTCAGACGGTTCGGTTTTACGGCCATACCACCGTGAACTTATAGCGAACGCCTGTATATTACGGCCATAGAATGTGCAATAACCGTGCAGAGAGGTCGGTATCACTTGTGCGTCCACTTTTGGCTCGGTCTACTGTGTGCTTTTATTGACGAAACTCCTTTCGAGCACGGAGGTGTAAGTGTTCAGGTAGAACAATAATATTGGATAAATAATGATTCAATATTCTAGAAATATTGGACTAATATAAAGACTTAAAATTAAGGCCAATAAGAAATCTGAAAAACGATATAAAATCAATATTTAAAATTATACGTTGACCTAACATTTAATGTATAATTTGACCCAATACCTAAAAGTGACAAAGCAATATCAACATATATTGATAAACATACATATAAGATATACAGGGTTGGGCAAATGTGTGGAAACACCTGATTTCTGGCTAAACTATAAGTCCGATTAAAAAATACCCTTAACAAAAGTTTTTGTAGTATTTTTATTCTATTCAGTGATGTACTTTGATTTTCAACAGCTATCCTATTTTTCGAGATGTGACGTCATCGACAGTTTTTTTAAATGGATAACCCTGTATATTTTTACATTTTCAGATAGACAATTTTTCATCAATTATAGTGATATAGGGTTTGGTGGGTATGCGGCTTGTGGTTTTTTAAATATTAAATAAAATAGTAAAGCAAAGACATGGCTGTTTACATTTTAATTATTGTCAACAGGACTATCTGATAAAAAAATATTCGTTTTTTTCTTGCCATGCTTTTTGCAAACTTTCTTTAACCGAACTCAAATCATCCGTATTACTGTCAATTGCAGTCAATACGGTTAGAAATCGGTGTGAAATATTAACATCGTTTTTTAATTATGGCTGAACTAACTGAACGTGAAAGAATTACGTTGTTAATGGTGGTTGGTTTTGGAGACAAGCAGAGATCTCTACAAGATGCATGCGATATTTTTAATGTAACATTCCCTGATAGAAATTCTCATATTCCAAAATCAACAGGGTTGTGCAAAAGTTTCACGAAACGGGAAGTGTTCAAAATCGGCCAAAATCCGGTCGAAGTAAATCGGCTACAAATGAAGATATTTCACTTGATGTTCTTCTTAGCCTACAAGAAGAACCAAAAACTTCAGTACCAAAACTAGCCTTACATCACAATATTAGCGAGAGATCAGTAAGAAGGATATTGTCCAAAAATAAATTTCATCCGTATAAAGTACATTTAGTACAAGAATTAAATGAAGATGATCCTGATAGAAGGATGCAGTTTTGTCAGGAAATGATGGATACACTTGAAATTAATGGTAACTTTTTCAATAATATAGTCTTTTCCGATGAAGCGACATTTTGCCTGAGTGGTTTTGTAAATCGACATAACTGTCGCTACTGGGCTGATCAGAATCCTCATTGGATGGAAGAAAGTCACACCCAATACCCTCAAAAATTAAATTTATGGGCGGGGATAATCAGAGGACACATCATCGGACCATTCTTTCTTAGAGAAAATTTAAATTCCAATCTCTATTTACAACTTTTACGCGAGCAAATTATTCCAGTATTAAATCGTTTATTTCCAAACCAGGCAAATCCTGAACGACTCTCAGATGAAATTTGATATCAGCAAGATGGAGCTCCGCCTCATTATGGAGTTGACGTGCGTCAATACCTTAATGAAATATTTCCACAGAGATGGGTAGGTCGAAGAGGACATATTGAATGGCCACCGCGATCGCCAGATTTAAGTCCTTTAGACTATTTTCTTTGGGGTCATTTAAAATCCGTTGTCTATAGGACCAAGCCTCAGTCGTTAGAAGAGTTGGAAGATCGAATTAGGATGGCTGTTCAAGAAATATCACAGCATGCTATTCAAAACTCTTTAAGAGCTTTCGTTGATCGAATAGGATATTGTCAGGCTGCTGAAGGTTTCCAATTTGAACATTTATTATGAATATTTTCTTCGTTTCTCAATATTAAAGTGCTCAATATTTTGTAATAAGAAATTTAATTATCATTAACTAATAAATATTTATTACACTTTATTTTATTATTTTATTCAATATTTAAAAAACCACAAGTCGTACACCCACCAAACCCTATATCACTATAATTGATGAAAAATTGTCTATCTGAAAATATAAAAATATACAGGGTTATCCATTTAAAAAAACTGTCGATGACGTCACATCTCGAAAAATAGGATAGCTGTTGAAAATCAAAGTACATCACTGAATAGAATAAAAATACTACAAAAACTTTTGTTAAGGGTATTTTTCAATCGCACTTATAGTTTAGCCAGAAATCAAGTGTTTCCACACATTTACCCAACCCTGTATAATATACTCGTATACATACGTATTTGCCTAACACACAAAAACATGTATCTGTACAATTCAGATGACTCACTTCTAAGGGTAACCAATATAGGGTAAATACATATTTTCCAATATTTCAAAATCAGTACAGTATACATATAAACTTTTCACTATTGCACAATCAATGTTAGCTCATGTAAACAAATGTTGATAAATAAAACAATATGATCTAAAGACTGAATACGAGATTTTCAATATTTTAAATCCAATATCCTTTATATATCGATATTGATTAAATGACATTCCTTAGTCAATGTCAGGCATTTCAATATTACAAAAGCAACGTTTATTTTTAATAAGCTAAAAGAAAGTTTGCCAATATCTCAATATAATTCTCCGATATTTTAAAACTAATATTTGTCATTGTTAATCGTTGTAGAATTGTAACAATGACGCGACTTTTTTTAATTCTGTAAAATCAATATTTATTTGCACTGGAAGATATTGCTTAAACAGTATGACTTTCCAGAGAATTCTTTCTTCGATATGGGACAATTATGAATGTTCCAATATTTGAAATTAAATATTCGTTATTATGAATCGATATAGGATTACAATAGGAATACTTAATATTAAAACAGCATGGTATAACACAATGTTCAATATGTCAATAATATTATTTATATAGATAAATGTTTGTCAAAGAATATAGTTTAGAAAGAACGACACAAACATAAGATCAACATAGATTATAGAATATTGTAAAATTAACGTAGTATAGTGTAAGATACGCATTATTTTAGAGTCTCTTTAAATATTTCAATAGCTAGATTTCTCAATAGAAATGCATCTTTTGCTAGCTTTTCTTGTAAATTCTTTGTTTGTACTATCCAGATCAATTCGTCATCTAAATAATCTCCCAAGACCTTTGTTGATTCTTGAGGTGTCAGGAACATTGTACCCTATTTTATAACGCAGTGAGATCATGTATACTGTTTTATCTCACTTTAGTGCGAGTTTATTTGCTTTGAATTTCTGTTCTGACTTCAACTTCACTCACACGTCACTAAAGAAGAATGTTTAATATTTATATTTTGAACCGAAACAGCTGTAACATCTGCCAAATATATGTCACTCCTGATCACTAGAATTTGGAAAATCGCTCACATATATTAACAAAGAAAGGGGGCCAAGTACTGACCCTTGGGGTATTCCATGCATTATTTTTTTACTCATTTTAATGGTTTGATTTCTATTAGTTAAATATATGTTTAATTATGTAACAATGTTAAGTACGACAATACTTGTACCTCTTTATCTAGCTCTAGCAGTACTTCATCTGAGGCACAGTCGCGCGCTTTACGTAGGTCGCAAAATATAGTACACATATGTTCTATGCAAAGTTTAACTCATTCACTAATTCTTTCCTTTCCCTTTTCCTATTTTTATCGAGTTTATTCGTTTCAGTCCAGACTAAATATACTGCAATGAGCGAATGAATCATTTCTGGCAGGTGACTAGAATTAATTACGATTTATTTAATCTGCCGAAACAATTCCTATTTTTTAAATTGATTGATTGACTGATTTTTAACATATGTAGGTATTGCGAAATACACCTTTTATGCATAATTAGTCTCAATTAGGTAAAATAAATCTTCTTAACGTGATATTGCCGCTTTCACAACAACATATTGCGTCATGCCTGAATTAAGGTTGATTTTAAATCAAAACTTTTATAATACGGCACAAAAACCGTGAGGATGCTTACACAGCGAATTTGTATAATCTCTTCTTTATGAGACTTTAATAACGGCGGTAAAAAAATATGTTGGGAAACTCTGAACAAATTACAACGAATTTCTAATTTTAACGCGAAAATTTCGAATTATAAACTTTAAAAAATTTAAGAATTTAATGGAAACATATTTCAGTTTATGAAGTTTACTATAAAAGGATAATATTGTTATGTAACTTAAATACTTTTCATCTTTCCATCAAGTTCACAAAATTAAGCGTTTACTCGTAATATTTCGCACCAATTCATGACAGTTGGACATCTAGTATACATAAATTAAGCCTTCCCAATCGTAACATAAACAAACCACTAAGTAATAATAATAATTTCAAATAATACATATCCAGTGTTTAAATATACATAAAAAATCTTTGTTTTTGTATATATTGTAGATCTCTGACGATGGTTAATAAGTCGAAACGCAAGAAAATATAAAAAACATTTATTTTTTATAAGTATTGCGGTTCTCTGACAGGGTTTTAGAAGATAACATTTCCTGACCTTTCCAGGTTTTTCACGAGTTATAACAAGGTTTGCAGAAAATTTTAATTAACCTTTTTAGTAAGAGAATAAAAAATACGGTAAGAAAATGTTCACACGCAACGCATTTAGGAAGCACTACCAAACCCATGTTTGTAAGAACTTTATTCGAATTTGCCCCCTATTTAGCACAGACCCTGTATATATTATATTCTCCGTTTGATTGCTACGTGCAGGAAAAACAAATTGAATGGACGATTGAGAATTTTCAGTCAGATTCTTATCATTGTTTATATAAACAAAAATTTGTATCAGCCTAATAATAGAAATTGAGGGAATACTTTAAATATTAACGTTATATATACAATATAATTTCGTTTAGCTTATAAAACCTGCGAGTTAAATAGTCAGCGAAAGAGCCAGTCAATGTTTTCTTAAAGGTTTACAGCTGCTTAATATTTTATGGTTTCCCGTTTGTCGGCCGTGGAAGTTTATTAATGAAGATTTATTTGTTTTACATTTTCGCGTTTGCTAATACAAACTGATTAAGGTTCACTTTCAGGAGCGACATTGTAGTGAGCTTAATTAAAATATATGTTCTTTTCCAGCTACTGATTAGTAATTTATACCGTTTAATGTGAATTAAAAGCCATCTGAAACCCCGGTGCATCCGCATCTGAAAAATAAATCGTCTGAAACGTAAACAGAGGCCATAATTTTATATTATCGCCCACTCCATTTGACTAGTAAATTTCTAATTTGCGCGTTACGGTAAATGCCAATAAAGTTGTTTGGGTACACACCGAAATGCACATTTAAGCAAATTATCAATAGCACAAGAGTAATAGTTCGATTAACTCGATACATAGGACATATTAGGGCGCACTAACATTATTTCCGATTCGAGTGCTAATGCCTCGGTTACCTCGCAATCAGCAGCTATAATTAAACATATAAATGGCTCTTGTCTGACGACCCGATGCGGTACCACCAATCAGTTTGTTAAAACATGCAGTGAACTATTTAACCGAGCAGACAATACTCATTAACGGGACCGCACAAAGCATGCACGATATGTTTTCGGCAACCACAAAATTATATCGTATACAGGGCGAACCAAATCCGCCGGCCGAATCTTGGAAAAGTCAAAAATATTTAAGAAATTCAAACGACACTGATTACATACTTGCCCACAATATTCTATATTATTAAATAATAGTTTTATGAAACGACGCCTGGTGTTTACCAGGCACAAACTATCAATTATTTGTAAGAATATATTTTTGCCCCACTTTAAGCGCCAAAAAATTAATTTGTAAACAATAATGAAAGTAATGAACGATCTTAAAGCTGAGAATCTTCACTGCGAAATACTACGCTGCAGTTTTGTTCTTGGCACTAAAAGTTAATCAATTTCTTAAGTATAAAAAAATGAAAATATTAGAGCAACCTTGAAAGTACCTAACTTTCATCGCACAAAACAAAATAAAAACCAAATGAAAAGTAAGTACCAACTTATCTTTCCTGATATTTTTCTCTAAAATCAGATTTAACGAGCTAGAAATATTCGCAATAAAGCAATATATTTGAAAATTTTAGAAAATATCTTAAATAGGGTTAAAAAATACCCAAATGAAGAAATAATTAAAAATATTTAACATTTAAAGACAAAAAGACAAATGAACAAGGTACTCGATTCGCCCATTTATATTTATTTATTTGTGGATACGAGCTTGGGTCCTTCTCCTCAAAAGTGGCATAATCACGATTGTACCGCTACAGTCAGTTTAAATTCAATCATCAATTTATAAACTTAATCCACTTTCAATGAGGGCTCACGGAACAAAGCTTTGTCGGTCTATTACATAGTCAAACAATACCGAACAGTCATTAAAGCTCATCTAGAATTCACACATAAATTGGCGCGAATCAAGATATCTACTTATGTCAAATATATCCATACATATATTTCACTTGATCACTGTAATTATTTATTTTAACAGCGTTTATGCAACCTAGCCTTTAGTATTGGAATCTACTGTTTTTTGTCATTTCTACAGCAATTCAGTTTTTTACAGGATTAAATGTTCCTAAGGAAAGGGTATTTAGATTGTCAAAAAAACGTTTAAGAAGTCAATCAAAATACTTAAAGTCAAATCACGCAAAAATCTCATGTAATAACTTCACGTACAGAATATTCAAGGCAGACTAACAAAAAGATGGAGCATATTGTTTTCTGTCTCATGTCATTTGTGTAATAATACAAGAGTCTAGAGAGACTGAAATGCGAAAGCTTCGAGCATGCGCATTACCTTGTAAATGTGTAATAAATTCGTGCAAGTGGAGAAATTGAAGTATTTCCTGTTATTTTGTGGTAAAAAGGCGGGGGGACACCTCCCGCACCCCCCATTTTTTTGTCTGCGACGCTAATACTGCCTGCGGCGCTAATAATTATTAACAATTTTATCAAAATAAAAACCTACTAACCTAACCCAAAGAAATCACACGAAAAAATTAAATTATTATATAAAAAGAAGGAAAACCTAAAGAAATCAGAAAAGTATTTGTAAAAAAATATATTAATCGTTACAACATTTTAAAAAAAATTGTGTGTACATACGAATTTGAACCCGGGACCCCTCGCGCCATAAGCTAAAGCGTAACCTATGCGCTAACCATCTCGATGGTCGTAAACGCTAGAGCAATGAAGAAATTGTCAAACTAATGATATCACGTGTTGGGCGTGTCGAAGCTTTCGCATTTCGGTCTCTCTAGACGCTTGTTGTAATAATAGGTCCAGGATACAAATTTAGAAATAAAAATGAGTTGATCGACTCTGACTGCATAGTATTTGTAGGATAATTTTCACTTGACCTAGTCGGGGAGTAAAAAATTTAGATTATGAGTTCAAAACAACAATTCTAATTGTATAGATTAGTGGACAAATCATACAGATGACTTGCCAAGAGTTACTATGCTGCTACCTCAATCCTACACGTAGATAATTGTTTTCAATACATAATTTTTTACTGTTAACTAAAGAAGGAAAATTTCAATATAAATGCAACTAAACATGAATAGTTACTTATAACCGTACTTCTAAGAATTTTGAATACCTCGACACCTATGGTGAATTAATTTTTTATATTAAGCATTAAAATGCCATCAAGAGTGTTTTCCGCTTTGTTGCCTATTTCTTTTTTGTTCTCGACGCCTACTATGTTTTTATCTTCATCTAATTGACTTTTTCTGTTGCTTTCTTTTACGTAATTTGTCCAGCCTAAACAACTTATTATTTCCATGTATTTATTTTCTTATCTAGATAAATAAATTATATTCAGTAACTGTGTTTACGAATAAATAATGATTCTGTTATTGTATAATTCCTATTAACTGTTTATATCGAACAATCTAATCCATCGAGAACCATCCTACAAGCCTTATAAAGCTGGAGAAAGCATCCGTCTTAAAATTAAATGAAAGGATGTAGTTAGATGTCTACAAATATAGATCATCATATCTACTATATAAAAAGACAATCTCGATAAGTTAAAATAATGCATATTAATTTGATCATTGACACATTTTTATATCAAACTTTAATAACTTACTGAAAGTATAGTTCCTCAATCGTCTCGAAATATACACATCTACACGAAAAACACCACACGACAGTACACACAAAAACTAGTATATTATTTAAAACTGCTTAATGTTTAGGAAACTTAAAAACACCGCACTCTCCCGATTGAAATATCACCAGTCAACAATCGATTAAATGTACTTTGCTTTGTTTTGACGCAGAGCGCGTTGGTGTCAAGCCTACTTAGTTTCTGCAGTTCTTGAGAAAGAAATGAGAGAATAGGCGATATATTTATAAACGTTCAATCATGTAAATTGGTCAGAGCGCTTTACCGGTAAGAATCGAAGAAACATATTGAAATAGAACGAGTTGCAGTGCAATTAATGTACTGGAATATAACATATCTTAGGTCAACGAAAGGACAATTATTTTGTATGTATTTATGAATTAAAAACCGTGCCAAATTTTATATAAAATTCAACTTAAGGTGCACGATGAGAAGTTAAACGACTGAAATATATTTTATATTACTATCAACTACGTTGTTTACGATTTTATAAGACATGTCACGCAGGTTTTAAATTGTTTTAAAAAAGATTGTGGTGGAAACATACATATGCTTTTGATATTATCAGAATTTTGATTTTTACTTTAGTATGTAAAGGAGTAAAGTAGAACAACAATCGCTGGTAAACTCAAAGTGTATATTTACATAAATGAAGTAAATAAATAGTACAATGATTATAAAGATTTCAATAAAAAAATATGTTATCTGAGATTTTCCCTTAGTAACTGTTAGTAAGGGGATTATACGTCACATAACTACAAAAATCAGTTCTGAGGGTCCCCCCCCCCCCCCCCCAAAAAAAGCACCCATTCGGTGAAAAAAGCCTTATTTTAATGATAACTCGTTAACCGTTGAAGATATAAAAATTGCTCATTATAAAAAAGAAAGCTTTACTAATTGTCTAAAAAAAATACTCTTGTAATTTTCTTGTATATGCCATGGTTTCCAAGAAAATCGATATTGAAGGAAATTGCAAAATTTGTATTTTTATTGCGCACGAATTTTCGTTTATTTGATTTTTTTTTGCGCGCGGCCAATAGAAAAAATTGAACTGCTCGAAACCCAAACATGCTAGGAAGAAAAATCAAAATGGGTTTTAAAGGGGATATAAAAAACTCTTTTGTGTTTCCATTTTTGATGGCTATTGATATCTATTAGTATATAAAAATAACAATATAATATAGTTACCTCTTGATTTTTTGCACATTTAACTATTCACAGGCCCACAAAAAATAACTGACTAATATAAGTTTAAATGCAGAAAAAGTTAGGGAAAAAAATATTCACATTTACAAAACCAGTATGTTGAAGTTAGCCAAATTTTGGAAAAATTTTTACTGTTTCCTAAAAATAAAAAAAGACCCACACTTCTTGAAAATTTAGCTCAAAAAATTTTTTTCAGTTTATATATCAACGAAAATTCGCGCGCATTAAAAATACAAATTTTGTAATTTTTGTCAATATCGATTTTCTCGAAAACCATGGCATATACAAGAAAATCACAAGAGGACTTTTTTAAGGTAATTAGTCAAGCTTTCTTTTTTATAATGAGCAGTTTTTTATATCTTCAACGGTTAACGAGTTATCAGTAAAATAAGGCTTTTTTACCGAAGGGGTGGTTTCTTCTTAGGTTTGTTTACGTTATCGGGGTGTCTACTAAATCTTAATCATAAAATTTCTTGACTTTTCCAGGTTTTCCAGATATTATTTTATCTAAATTGCAAGCTTTTAACTTCCTACATTCGAACAAATATGAAAGTATGTATTCACCTCAAAAAATTTATCATGTGTTACCGAGACGGTAGCAGTGACCTAGACCACTGTTGGGTGGCACAACATGTCTAGTCGCTGTTATCTCTCCTGAGTTCGAGTCTCAGCTGCGGTAGATGGCAATATCGCAGGGAATGGTTGTTGTGTTGATGTCTATGTGTACGTGTCCTGGTTGAGTGGTAGAGCAGCAATAGCTGAACTCCGCCAGGACGTTAATATAAATAAGGCATTAAAATAAAAAAAATAAAATAAAAAATAAAAAGTAAATAAGGGATTTTGAAGATTTTTGACGTGCTAAATACGATGCCGTTGGCCGTTTTGCGCCATCACGTCACAATTTTGAGAAAATCTAACCTAAAAGTATACCACAATTTTTGTGGTGAGTATATATGCAAGTAAATCGGACCTAATTAGGTAATTCCATAGGACTTTTACGCGCTAAATACGATGAGGTTACCCGTCTTGCTCTATAAGGTCAGCATTTAGAGAAAACATAACTTCAAACTGGATAAAATAATATTTTCTATATTATTATAAAAATATTATTGCATCCATTTTGAGGTTATGTTTTCTCAAAATCCTAACCTCATAGAGAAAAAAGGGTAACGACATTGTGTTCAGCTTGTCAATTTCCTATGGAATTATCTATTTAGGTCACCACAAAAATTCTAGTATTTCTTGCTAAACTCAGAAATAAAATAGTGTTTCCGCCATTTATTGTTGGGTTTTTTATTATTACTATTGGTTTTTGAAGATTTTGGAGAGCCGAATAAGATGGACTCGTCCGTTTTACGCTATCTTGTGCCGTTGTTCAGTTATTAGGACACGAATATGGGCAAAAATTACCATTTTAGCACCTTTAAGCCAAGTTTTCTCAAAATTGTGACGTGATGGCGCAAAACGGACAACAGCATTGTGTTCAGCACGCCATAAACCTTCGAAATCACCTATTTGGGTTACAAAAAAAAAAAAAGTGTCTGTTATGAAACAATAAGAAAAAATTCTTGCATTTTATTACTAAAAAGTTTTGTCTAAATGTTATTTGTGGCATTATCTTAATTTTTTTTTCCTTCTTCAATTCTTTGGGACTTCCTGCCACATGTATGTTTTCTTTCTAAGCGGTGCTAGGGGAATCTACAAAATATATCACAATTAACCAGTATGTTACTGGTAAAAAACCTCTACGCCTGTGACGTTTACGTCAAAGGATCAGTTAAAGGTTGGTTTTTATAAATAAACAAAACAAATAAGTATAAAAACTTGAAATTAAATATTTCGCCGACGTTTCGGAAATCTAATCTGTTTCCTTTTTCAAGGCTTTTTTGAAAAATCTCTTTTGCTGTGTATGGCAAATACACAGCTCTAAGAATGTTTGTTATATTCAATATCCATAGATACTTACTATTTACATAGAACTGTTGATATAGTTAACAGTTTTTTAGTTTCTATACAATGTTAAGTTTGTGAAGTTCTTCTTTTAACATTGGCAGCCAAGTTGTACAGACATCTACGGTACAATTCGACACGCAATTATCCTCATTCAATATTATCGCAGATTCTTTAATTTTTCTTTTTTTGCTATCTGCCTCTTTTGTTAAAATTTTTGCCGAGTATGTATGCGGATTATCCGAAAAGTTGCGCCGCATCGGTGATAGATTTGATATTAGGACGGTATTTCAAACAAGCAACACTTTAAGATCTATTCTGACAAAGACGAAACCAACAAACCACGAGCAAAATTCAAAAAACTGCATTTATAGCATTCTGTGTGAGTGCAACAAACAATACGTGGGTGAGTCATCCAGACCTTTTAGTGTAAGATTGGGCGAACATCAAAATTATATCAGAAAAAAATGAAATTCAGAGGCCCAAGATCTGCGAACACGCGTGGGACTCGGAAAAAATGTTAACAAAAGAGGCAGATAGCAAAAAAAGAAAAATTAAAGAATCCGCGATAATATTATTGAATGAGGATAATTGCGTGTCGAATTGTTCCGTAGATGTCTGTACAACTTGGCTGCCAATGTTAAAAGAAGAACTTCACAAACTTAACATTGTATAGAAACTAAAAAACTGTTAACTATATCAACAGTTCTATGTAAATAGTAAGTATCTATGGATATTGAATATAACAAACATTCTTAGAGCTGTGTATTTGCCATACACAGCAAAAAAGATTTTTCAAAAAAGCCTTGAAAAAGGAAACAGATTAGATTTCCGAAACGTCGCGCGTCGGCGAAATATTTAATTTCAAGTTTTTATACTTATTTGTGTTGTTTATTTATAAAAACCAACCTTTAACTGATCCTTTGACGTAAACGTTACAGGCGCAGAGGTTTTTTACCAGTAACATACTGGTTAATTATCATATTTTGTAGATTTCCCGAGCACCTCTTAAGAAGAAAACATACATGTGGCAGGAAGTCGCAAAGAATTGAAGAAGGAAAAAAAAACTAAAAAGTTTATTTTCGAAAACCCAGTTACGAGCTGAATTATTTCTACAAAGACTATCATTATTTTTCAGTCTTTGAAGAAGTCTCCCTTTTTTAAATTAATCAGAATTAACATTAAAAAAAAAATTAGAAATAGTGAAATAATACAAATAAAAAGTTGCAGACAATACCACACGGTGGCTGCGCTGATTGCGGCCAGACTATCTAAAGTACCATAAACAATCAACTCTGGAACTACTAAAAATAAATAATAACTGGAGAAGTGCGCTTGCGCATTCATGTTGCTATATAAAATTTGTATCAAGAAGTGTTGATAATCTTCATAAACATATTAAATAGTTTGTATTAATAATTATTTGAAAGTCCAAATTCCAGGTTATACTGCTTATTTTAGCAAATTCCCTAATATTTCCAGGTTTTCCAAATAAATTCCCTGACAATCCCAGGTTTTCCAGATTAGTAGACACCCTGGTTATATATAATATTTGGTCCTATATGAGGTACTTCAATACAAAAATACCGCTATAAAATTAAAATATGCTGATAATTGCCCCTCCCTCACTAGTCCTTCGATTTATGCATTTACCTAATGACGCTGCACGCACCCCGTTGATATCCCGCTCGATTCCTTGCGGCGTGACGTTTAAAACGGAGCAAATATTTTATGCATGGCAAAAGCACCGGCAACCGCTCACGGCAACACTGCACAGCAATTATGAAGACACATTAGCAGCTATGAAAATTAATCGGCTGTTTGTTAACATGACGTATCGGCATGGGCGGTGTGCGGTCGTAATCGCCCAGATATTGCACTTAACGGCGTCGTCGCCACTCGCTTCGAGTATGTGATACGACGGCCGTTCCGCTAAGGATATGTACATTTAGGGTGCCATAATTGCTCGCTGCGTTTGTTAGGAACGGCAGTATTTTATATTCATTAATACCGGGAACCGCTCCAACGAGCCGAACGACTGATACGCTCTTAGATATTTCGACGAACAGCAATAATATTTTACAATGTAAGTACAGCGTCTGCTGCCAGAAACTAGTCGAGTTAAAATTATAGGATTATCTGGTTCGTGTAATTATTATCCGAAATAGAACTTATGGAAATAAATTGGAACGAATTCTATAGGAGAAATGAGTATTAGAATTTGGGAAGCTCGATACATAGGAGAAGCGCAAATTTCAATTGTTATAGAGGATAATTTTGGACCAAATCAAAAAGGAGAAGGCTTCGAGAGAGTGTCTTTCATAGAGACCAGACGTGTGTGGAGTCGCTCCACTTTAAATCACATAAAATCCGGTCAAACTTTGAGCGCATACAATAAAATTTATACGGTATTGTGGCTAAAAAAAATTCTGCTTCATGCAATACAGGGTGTCTCACCGAGAACTGAATCGATCGATATAGAGAAAAGCATGCATCAGAAATTTTTGAAAATTTAGACGGTTACTAATGTCGGTGTGGCCAATCCAGCTAAAATAATTAGAAGCATACTTCCGGTTATACCGGAAGTCGATACCAACTTGCTCATTTTAAATGGAACACCCTATATATTTTCGACTTTTTGAGATGACAGTACAGTTCAGGCATGTAGCACACCCTATATCTAAACCCAGTAGTTTCGAAGATATTTGACATTTTATAAAAAATTTAACAGGTGCAACGGTTTGCAAGAACCGTTATAACTTTTTCTGTGTAGGACATCCTAATTTGCTCTTTGGCACGGAGAAAGAACACAAGGAGAACTACGTTCTACAATTGAAATAAATTCAATAATATCACACCAAGTGTTCCGTTCTTCGCGTTACATTTTATCAACTTCAACCCGCGAAAACTTGTTTGGGTCAAATGGAACACCCTTTATTTTTTTTGTCAAGTTGAGCAAAATTGAATTCCCTTCCTCCTGATATTAGCATTGAGGGGTTAAAGTTTTCAACTTTTTGACATATTGCGATTTTATTAGAAATTCATAAATTGTTGTAATCATTTCATCAAAATAGCCATTACTAGAAACAATCAGTCATTATCTATGTCAAAAAATGCCAGCACGTTTAAATTACACCCACGAAGACTCTTTAAATTTGTTTATTATTTATGGAGAATGTGATAAGGTAATATCAAGAA
Organism: Stenurella melanura; assembly: GCA_963583905.1. Classification (NCBI taxonomy): domain Eukaryota; kingdom Metazoa; phylum Arthropoda; class Insecta; order Coleoptera; family Cerambycidae; genus Stenurella; species Stenurella melanura. The sequence goes on from OY757311.1 coordinate 2,112,550, forward strand.
CTTGCAGCACATTTACTACTCGATATCCACAAAGATGGAAAATAACACTAACACTGTAACATGCCTATTAATCGAATTGAAAGCAAGGCTCCAGTGAAGTTTTACCTACGGTGAAGTGAATGGTACCCACTTAACAACATCTGGAAGGATGAAGAGGAGTGCAAGTAGTGTGAGAATACTACAGAAGAAAGAGGGAAGCTGTCAACAAAAACACAAAGCGACCAAAAGATAAGTCTAGTCTATTAATTGTATTTATTAATTTTTAGTTTATTACACAGAGAAACATTTTTTTAAGTAAAATTGAAATGGTATTAAATATAGGTAATGAAATAGAAAAATACCCGGAACTGAAAAGCGGAATTGGAAAACGGAAATCAAAACTGATTGCTTCAAAAAAACAATATACAGGGTATACAAAATATTCTCTCGGGCCTCTTTCTTATAATCCGCTATAAAAAGCTCTTACTTTTTACCGCGAGATAGGGCCCTTCCCAGCACTTCCATTGTTTTGGAAACGAGTGAAATTACTGAGTGAAAATTCATAGTGTCTTGTTGTGATTCTACTTAGATATTGTACTTATTTATAAATATACACACTAAGAGAAAAAAGTTAGGGCCAAAAATAATAAATATTTCCCTATCGGAAGTCTCCCTCGTGGAAATCGTCACCATAAGGCTGAGAATAAGCGGAAAAAGAAGTCGGTGTCGTGGCATATTGAGAAGATAGGTGTTGTGTTTTATTTTGAAACGTTTACTTGAAAGATTTTTAAATTGACTGCGTGGATAGTTTCTACCGGATATTAATAATTCTGTACCGGAAATTTTTTTGTATAAGTACATGTAACTACTTTTCGATATATCAATTTTTTAAATTTATTGTATTATTATAAATATAATTTTTGAGGGTTGGCGAGCAGTTCTTTATTATCTACCACAAATGTTATTAATATCTGTTCTCTAATATGAAACAACACCTTTCTCTTCGTGTCGCTTCATAAATACCCCTTTACATATTTTTTGCATTATAAGAATAATTATGTTAATTTATACAGAATTTCCCCAAAACATTAAGTCGTATCTAATTATTGATTAAATATAAGCCCATTAAGCTATTAGTACCATTAATTTAGCTGCCTATAATAATTATTAACGCAAAACATTGATAAGCCAAATTTGTTGCTAGAATATCTGTGTGTGCTTTCCAGTCTAACATTTGATCAAAATGAACGAACACTAAGGAATAACGAAGTTATAATGAGGTTTCAACTGATTGTAAATGTAGGTCACTGATGGCAGTTATAATATTTTAATTTGTTCTATTTTAATATCTAATTAATTTTGTTTTTTACAAATTTCTAGTTGCAAACATCATGGTGTTTATCGTATTATTTATTACCGTTCTACAATTTTCACTATATTCATCGCTGAATTTGCAAACAAACATTGCTCTCGATTGTCAAATAGACGAATGGTTTCTGAGGGAGTTAGTAAAAATGAATATCTACACAAGGACTTCAGTGATTTCATTTTTCTTTACACATTTCCTATTTTCATCTAGTTAAGGTGTAAAAACGTACACTAAGGGTAACAATGAAGTGAACCGTTAGAGCTGTGCATCCGAAAAATTTAATTTGGTAGATAAAATGTTTCAACATTATTCCAATTTCTCTCTTCGAAATTCGCTTAATTGATATGAATAAAGCTCCCCTTAGAATTGTATGTATGCCATATGAAGAGTAATATGGAAAACTTTCGCGCTCTGTGTTGAAAATATACGAAAGATAACATTTTACAACCAAATCAGTAGTTCATTTCAATATATGTGCATAAAATTCAGAACAATGGATGAACTGGAACACTGTAGAGTAAAATGAGATGACACATGACTGAGATTCCGGACTTAAACGTAGGAGTTAAACAGTCTAATTTTCATATTTTCGGGGCTAGGATATTTAAAAAGGCCACAATAGATTTCCTGAAATATAATCTCTTATCCGGGGATAATAGAAGGCGTGCTACCGCGCTTGGTACATTTAACAAAAATACGGTGGCAAATAAAACTCGATTAAATAGTAACGGCTGGGAATAGGGGAGAGAAAGTTAAACCGTTAAGAAACGAACCGGGGCCCACCCCTTTCCTCTCCGTTCCACGGCACCACCAACTCCGGCTAATATACGTGTGCGCTTTCGGGGAAAAGAGCAATTTTAGGAATACATTTCGCAATTAAGGTGAAGTCGAAAATTTATAACTCGCAATTGGAGCAGCACTAGGTGCGATATCTTCTCGTGCTAAGAGCGGTCTGGAGGCGAGGGAAATACGGCTTAGATAGACCTGATCCTGCCTCGGTAATGCGGCTCGTCTCTCTGGAGCATATCCATTTCACCGTGTACTATCTTCGTCAAGTACGAATTCACCAACGCACTTGAGGGTGTGTATTTTTAATAGTAGATAGATGATCCGGACGTTAAATATTAACGAATCCCAAAGACATGGCCGTAAAACTTTTGTTAAGCAGTGTGGCTAAGAAATACGGGACATAACAGGAACTAACATGGTTATCCTCTCAAGCGACCCTCTCATAAATGTTTCCAGGAGATCCCGTTCGGTCATTGCGACCTTACCCGTTTTATTTTGTTTTATTCCGGTTTATTGCTTTCCCTTAAGGATTCGCTAGATTATTTGCAGCCATGTGCGATTTAATACCTCGTTGCACGAGTCTTACATATAGAATTTTGAATAAGTGTCAACTGCAAGCGAATGTGACATAATTTCTCTATTATATATTTAACAAGCTAACCATTATACGCTTCGCCGATCTACTCTTTTCATATACTTACTTGTTGCACATTCTATAGGATACTCTTCGCATTTTTATCGTAAATAAAAAATATTTGCGAAGAGCTTAATTGTCTAACTGGGAGATGAATGAAAGCCGCCAAAGCTTGGTCCATAATCCTATCGCATTTGGGACTAATTTATTGCTGTTGATAAGCATTAGCCAGTTTTGTAATGTAACAATATCATATATTATAAATATATTAGCAGAATTTTTTTTATTGATGGATTTTGTTCCTCTAGCTAACACTAACTTATTGTCCAAATTTCGCTACAATCCGACTTTTCGTTCTTAAGTTATCAGGCAATATACTCTTCGTTATGTATTTAAAAGAGTATAATATAAGAGTATAATAATTACATAATATATATGTAGAGTATTTATAATAAATGATATGAAATAAAGAAATACACAAGTAACTTACAAAGTCTAGACTGTCTGAGTAAAATTAATTGGTAAGATTTAATTATGCACATACATATTATATAATTCAGTCTCATAGAACAAAAGATCATCAGAGTGAGAATTTACATCCATTAATTATATATAGAGAGAGGTATTATGATATATACACAAACACACACATACATACATAAATATTTTTAATAACACCCATTTTGATAAGTTAACCGTAGCAGCCACATAATAAAAAATTTAACTAATATTCATGTCAATGAGCTTGTGCAGCTGAATATAATTTGATTTTTGAAGTGAAACTAATTTTGTTTTCAAATTAATTGAATTTATATTTTTTTGTTCATCAATCATCCGAGATAAAATGGTAAAATCTGGGGGGAAAATAAGCAAAATTTCTTTTTTCCAATTTTACAGAAAATGGATATCTTTAGGATGTTGCTATAGTTCTTGTCTAATAAGTGTAATCAACAGGTCTAAATAAAATTTTGTTGTTAAATGTATTTATAATATTAAGATGGAATACTGCCTCATGTCAAGTACACTAAGTATTCATATAAAGATTATCAAAACGGTAGGTGTTGGACTATAAACATAATTCTGAGGAACTTCTCTTTTAGATGAGTTTATATACACTTAATCAGCCGACAGTCCCACAGGATCATTCTGATTCCACTATTATTTTTCATCCGCAATGTGTAGAATAATTTTTAATTATCTAAAGAATTGTATACTTCGAGTCTTGCATACTTTGTACAAGTGTTTGTCCCATGTCATATGTTTGAGTACGGCAGTACTTAAGTACTCCACTAAATAGTTAATTTTAAGAAAAAGAATCTGCATTCCTCTTAGAACAGCTAATCATTTCTTTGGTAAAAGTTATTATAAGTTATTTAAATCAAAGGCAGGTTTTAATTTTTTAAATTTCTCAATGCAAGAATTTTTTGCTCAAGGTACTGTCTAATTCTATAGTCATAAAAAATTACCATGTCAACCCAAAACTTATCCACAGTACTTACGTTAAATAAGTTATTTAAATAAAAGACAAAAGTATTGGACCTAATATTGTACCTTGCGGTACACCATATTCATCTATACATTTTATGCCCAGTGCAGAATTTATTTTAACGACATGTTTACCATTACTCACTTTTTTTATTAGTACCAATTTTCGACTTCTAAATAAGAGTTCTTCTAAAGCGTATAATAATGGGCTTTTCCCTCAATTTTTTTTTATTGTGTTATTGCAAAGAGCCTATCAAAATATTACTAAAAATGAATTTTTATTTTTTTTCTGAGCGCATAAATTACCACAAAAAAGATACAAATGTTCCGTAAATGAACAGCAGTTTGAAACGATAGCTTTCGGGCGCCAATGTGACGTCATCATAAACTGCACCAATCAGTATGAGATTAAACGGCCGTCAGAATTAGCTATGAAGGTGCATTCAAAAAGAACCTCACTTCTCTGCCTTGCTTTCCACAACCTGCAATTCTATTGGTGCCTGAAGTACATTTGTGAGGAACTACCAATAAAATCTCATATTGCAAAGTGGTAACGCTTAATTGAGAACGTGCGTTTATGACGCCCATTGACAGTGCCAAGAAGATATCTGTCATAAATCACGAGACTACGAGAGTGCAGCCCAGCATGTTTACTTCTTGTTTGGTGTTATAGTATTAATTTCTTTTAAAAATATGAGTAAATGTGAAGACAGATTTGTAAAAGGTCCACTAAAAGAAAGAACAATATATACATACGTTAAAATGATCTTCGCAACAGAAAAATCCAGGAGCAGTATAAACAATACCTGGAACTTTTGCAACTTTCCACCATAATTTTCGAATTTCCAAATTTGTTGGAACTCGCAAAAATAACTTCGTACTATTTTCACTATTATTTGGACACACTGATACAAAACAAACCTTTTTAAGCGGCATTTTATAATTAGAAGAGAGCAAAATTAGTTTTCGTATCGAACGTAAACAATAGAAAGTGAGGTTATCGAATAAAGTTTGAACATTTCAGTACAGCGTTGCCAAATGAAACTGGCATTATACCATATGTGAACCAAATGAACAAAAATAGAGAATATAAATCTGATATATAGATTTTAGAAACTCATACAGTCAAAAGTTGATACAATTTTTGCTTTTATTTAGTGTCAGAGAAACGAAGAATACGTTGTAACGAAAAAATGCGCTATTCAAAGTAGACAATTGATAACGGAAATACGATGTTCATGTAAAAAGACATACATCTGGCAATAGAGGATCCTCATTAAGAATACGACTTTTATTGGTCTAATCAGTGTGACGTCACGCATGGCGCCTTAAAACTTACGTTTCAAATTACCTGAAATAAAACTGATTTTGTAATGTAAATATTTGGTAGAACGTAAAAAATTGGAAGAAACTAAATTAAAATAAAATTATATTGCAGTTTATTATATGGCTTGATTATAGTGAAGTAGTAAAATTCAGTCATGCGGGAAAGGCCCATTGTGACTGGTTAACGGTGTCACATACCTTGGCAAGATCTAGGAATATGCATCCACTTCTAATTATTGTATCATCATGAAACTTGGCAACTGTGTGTAGCTCCGATGACAATACAGTATAGTATACTCAATTTTATAATATGTTCAAAATGGCCTCCGCCCCAAGATGGCGGATTATCATTTTCTTTACAACCCCTTGATATGGGTATTAAAGGAAAGGGCTTAACAAATAGAAAACAAATATGTCATCAAAACTTAAAACTTCAAAATGGCTGCGTCCACATGACGGATAGGTTCTATGAATTATCGTCGGATTCGGCTGAAAATCGGTAAAGTTGTCTTCATATTTCTAAGTCACATAAAAAATTCCCGTCGAACGAGTCCGTGCGGCGGTATCATTGAATAGGTAAAGATGCCGCCTGCCCGCTTTGTACTTACCGCATTTTTTACATGCCTTAGAATTATGAAGACGACTTTATCTGTGGGTTATCGAGGTTCCAGATTAGAATTATATGATCCATATTTTTAAGACTAAAAAAAAAACTTTAAAAAAACACGCTTTACTAGCAAACCGAACTAAAAAGTAAAAAATAATACAATACAATACAAAAAAGCGTGGGGTGCTTGATATCAACTGGTATAAATATTTCATAGTAATAAGCACCCCACGCTTTTTTGTGTTTTACTTTTTAGCTCGGTTTGCTATTAAAGCGTGTTTGTTTAGCTTTTTAAACCATTACTTATTTTTTATGTTAAAAATGCAATTGCGCCATTTGCGCCCTGTGCAGATTTTTCTCCTGAGAGTCATATTGGCTGTCTGTAATCTAATTATTCCTATATTCGTAGTATTAATCCTAATTAATTATTCTAGTTGGTCTCAATTTGCTGCATAGCACGTCTAACGGCATCACGCCAACTGCCGCGGTTGTCTGTTGTGCGCATAACGTCACTAAAGCTCATTTACATTTGTTACCTGTCACTTCAACTACTTGTAGGAATGTATCTCTCGGTGACACTAATTCCCCTAGCCGTCGTATCCATTATTTTCTGTGTATCAATTCTCTTCATATTGTTGGAGAAGTTGTGCAATTTCTGTATCGTGCATGAGAAATTGAAAACAGAACAAAACATAATGAAAGTCTTCCTTATAGGACTTATAACACTCTCTATAAGTTGTCAATTCGGCGGGAGGTAATCGAGCGTGATCCAGAAAAATGAACATTCCTCGCCCCCATTACCGCGGCGGGTGATGTATACTCCGATGTCCGAAATCGATGAGCTTCCTTCTGAGCTTAGCGACACCGCTTGATCTCCGACCTAATGCCGTTACATAAACGAGTAATACTGCGGTTCGTGCCTTTCTCTAAAACGGCTGGCTTTGAGGCGAGGGTCCACAATACTAAGCATGCTAAGCGGGGGTTTTATGATCTGCACCAATACCACCTTATTAATCTCGTACAACAACCCCTTTTGTCACTTGTCAGTTAATATCAGATTACGACGACGATGATGTATGCGTGCCCGCAACGCCACGGCCATTATTATAGATAGGAATTTGATCTCGTACCCCTAGGTGCCTATCACTCATATAACCGTAATGTTTCCTTTATGTTGTGGGCCTTTTTCAAATGCTTAATAACAACGTTAATTTCCATAATTAAATGCATTATTCATGTCATGGAAATCTAGTTGTCTTTCCTCTCCGTCATGTGTCATATTATTTCCTTTACGTATTTAAAATGCCAGGAGGCTAGATAATACGGTTATTATGTTCTAAAATCCATATTTGATTCGACAAAAGACCCAGAGGGATATTTTCGTTCGTATTTAGAAAATGGAAAGGAATTCTAACATTTCTTTTCTACACCTATTTAATTATATAAAAATTACTAGCAATTTTTTGGTGAAAAATCGTACACTTAATTTAAAAAAAAAACTGGTACAACATTTAGCTATGTAAATCATTCGTTCTTTGATTGATATTAATAATCTTACAAATGACACTTTGACGTTAATCAGTGGCGTCATTATTAAAAACGGTTCGACATCTAACAGATATTCAAAAATTTCGAATTGTTTCTAAAATTGAAGATGGTTGGTCCATAAGACTTGCTGCTGAATACAAAAACCACGATAATAAGTGTTAAAAAACAATGGGAAATCAACCAAACGGTATCCCGTAAAGTTGGTTCCGGTAGGTCCAAAAAGAGCAAATCAAGAAGATGAAAATCTTATAAATTACCTAAGAAACGCTGTTCAGACTGCAGTAAAAGCAATTTCAGAGACAAATTTCCCTGCTTCGGTACCTACTGCTTGCAGAAGAATAAAACTAGAAAGCGACTTGAAGAGTTGTTCAGCGGCTAAAAAATACAAACTTTCAGAGGAAAAGAAGCAGGGTAGGATTATTTTTGCACTCAACTATATAATGAATGATGAAAACTTCTGGGGACAAGTTGTCTTTTCTAACGAAAAGGTTTTTAAATCCTGTAACGATTGACATGTTCGTGTATATAGGCCTCCTTCCACTAGATACGACGAAAAACATACTTTCGATCCACAAATATCAGGAAGGTTTTTAGTCAATGTGTGGGCTTGGATGAGCCTAAATGGGTGTGTGTTGGAACAATGGTGGTCATCTCAATTCCATTAAATATATTGAAATATTAGACAATATTATGTTGCCGTCAGTAAAAGAGGTGTTTCCGAAAAATAATTTTATTTTCCAAAAGACAACTGCTCCATACATACGGCCCATCGTGTCAGGCAATGGTTTCTTAATAAAAACATAGAGTTGTTACCGTGGCCATTTAAAAGTCCGGATTTAAATCCAATTGAAAATGTTTGGGGACTAATGGTAAAACATATAAGAAAATTAAATAGCCACCCAAACAATGCCCAAGAATTGGAAGGGATAATTGAAGACGCTTGGGAGGACTTGTAAAAAGTTGACCTTGCAAGAAATCTGATTTTGTCCATGCCTGCAAGACTTCAGGCATTTTAAACGCTAATGGAGCTATGACAAAATATTAGTTAGTTCTGTATTACGTAGTTGAAGTTCATTTATTTTATTTTCTTTATTGTATTTTTATGGTCACTTTGCATTGTTTACATTTTTTAATCTCAAATGGTATTTTTGTGTTCTTATTTCAAAAATGGAATTATCATTATTCAGTTAGTACTTCAATTACAACCATTAGTAGAATTATCCGTAACAATTTTTTTTTTAAACAATAATATGGCAGGCTTGAAAATGTTTTGAAAAAGTTATTTTCTAATTATTTTTTAAAATTCCATTTAAATAAAATAAAAAAGAAAGGTTTAATAAATTTAAAAACACTAAGAAAACCGGTCTCCTCCAAAAAAACCAGGTCCGGGGTAAATCTTCTCCACCCCCCTCTCAACATGCCTGGCCAGCCCTATTTATAGACATATGCACACAACTAAACTATTAAGATTTTCGATTACAAGAGTTGTACCAGTTTTTTTTTTAAATCAAGTGTACCTATAATTCACTGTGACAATCAGGTGTATCACCATATTGTTTGTTTACGTTTTCCATTTCTTAGGAGTAGGTACCGATTTTCTACTTTATTACTGTACCTAATCTAACACACAAAAAAAACTAGACCGTACTTGAGACAACAAAGGAGAATACACTGGGACACACATTTCACGCCAAGGTGCCATTCAAGACGACTTCTTTTACAACAAGGTAGGCAACGGTAGACAGGTTAATACATAAAGGATTTGCTACATTAGGAAACTACAGCTAATCTAAATAAAATAAAATGATTAAATTTTACGTTTAGTAAGTTTCAAAAATTCATAGAATATCGTTCTTAAGTGATCACTTCTTGCGGTGAGGTAACAAAGAGATGTGTTGCATTGTGGCAATGGAATATTATATATCAGTTTTTGCATTAATAAACTGCGTTGTGGTGGTACTGAAAATTCTAGTGATTTATATCATCCAGGTATCCATTACAAGCACAAAAGGGGCCTCTCTGATAATTTCATGTTATATAAGTAAGGGGTTGACAGCTCCATGTCCAAACGTACATCTCACATATTTCTCTGACATATTTAATATTAACTTAATTTCTGTTTGGATGGCTTCTATAGGCCAAAGGGGAACTAGGCAGTTTGTTGTTGATTTTGCAATAAGTATAGTTGTTGCTGTTACATACTTTGGTCCACTCTTATTCTTCCCATATTTTCATATTTTCTTTTACCACCAGAATTACATCAGAATGAGGTAAACTATCGATTAAATCTCCATCAATACTTGCAGTCTTTGCCTAGCTTGTCTACTGCAATACTGCCTCTTATATCAGAGTGTCCTTTAACCCATATAAATGTAAGTAATATTTTTATTAAGATGTTTTAACTTAGCTTGCTTCTCCATAATTTCTACTATAATTGAATTTGAGTATAAATGCTTTGGTAAATTAGAAATGGCGGTTGAAACTGAGATCGAATCAGTCATAACTGAAAAGTTGATGAAATTATCGCTGTTGTTCTGTGGTATATATACAGGATGTCCCGAATTGCAAAGGCCAAACTTCACTAAGAAGAAATAGAGTAAGTCTGTTGTGTTTTTTTCTCTAAAATTATCAGTTTTTGAGTAAATCTTATCTGAACTTTATTCGGGAATAGTTTTTTATGAATAAGTTTGGCAGAACAGAAAAAACAATGACAGCAACACAAAATTTGATTACATTATTTTTTATTAGACAACAATGAATTAGATTAAAGTAAGGAAAATTACAAATTACAAGAGTTGTTCAAAGTGCATTCCGCCAGCTTCAACACATTTCTGACTTCTGCGTCGTACAGACAGTACAGAGTGTGTAGCTTTACGAATGAAATCAGTATTAGCCCGCAAATTTTCACATTCTTCGAGAATTCTTTCTATTAACTCTTCTCTCGTGTTTACAGGACTTTGTCCTTTAACACGTTAAGTGCCACAATGATAGGACCAAAATCGTACCCTCTGTGCCAAATTTCGCTTTATCGTATTTCGAATTCATTTTACTTGTAAGATCATACAAATATAATTCACAACATGTTGCGAAATATTTTTGTACCTTTTTTTGCAAAAATCTTTGTGGCACAACATTTGTGCCTCGCAGCACAGACGTATTTTCTCTACACTCTCCGCATGCAAAAAGGCATTTAGTGTCGATTGCTTCTTCAAGTACATAAAGCTAATTTTGTATAATTTCAAATAAGTATCTATGAATACATGAATACATATTAATATGTGTCTTTATTTTTCTTTATGTTAGGGTTCCTTATTTATCTTTTACATAAATTTTACTTCAATTGACTATAAAATCCGAAACAAAGATAATTTTCTGGGGGTTTTTACACTATCTGCATCATCTTGCCGGGCTTATCTCATTCCCATTTAATAATATGGTATCTGTGGCACTGCTGTTGTGTCACAGTCCAGGAAAGGATAATAGTACGTGAGGCACTACATTTGTGCCTCGAAGCGGGGTGGGATAATTCTGCAAGGCACATCACGTAGGCTTCATGGCAGTTAACGTGTTCAACAGCCCCAGACAAAAAAAATCAACTGAAGTTAAATCTGGTGAACGGGGTGGCCAGGCTCTTGCACCTAATCGACCGATTCACCGTTCAGGATAATTATTGTTTACCCACAAACGGTTCTCAACAGCAAAATGTGTAGGAGCTCCGTCCATTTGTAACCAGCATTCATTTCTTAAATTAAGATGAATATCTTCGAAATATTGAAAAAAAAAATGGGTATTTAAAAAATCATTAAATAATGGTCCATTTAAACGGAGAGGAAGGATGTGGGGCCCACAAAAAGTCCCGTTTATAACACCACACCATACATTAACGCTGAACTGTTGAAATGCCCTAGAGCGAATTATATGAGGATTCTGATTCTTAATTTAAAAGTGTCACACAATAAAGTTCGGGCTTAATTATACCTAGCCCCCCCCCCCCAGTTTCACCCGCTTCTGATTGATTTCCGTACATAGTTGCCATTTTTTTCTTAAAAATCATAAAGTTAAATTCCTGTGTAAATTATCATTTGTTTATCTTTAGACGTTTCGAAAATATTCATACAAAAACATTTTCAGGAGAATTACTTGAACACTCGGAAACTAATCACTTCTCTGACCCATGTTTATAGGAACTTTTTTTCTTATTTTGAAAAGTTGTATTACTTAGTGAAGGTTGGCCTATGCAATTCGGACACCCTGTATATAGAACATACATTGTTTAATTTAAATCTAAACACAAAAAATAAAGCACCAAAGACGAGTTCAGGTACCGATTAATGCTATCAAATTTCGGTCTAATTTATTTGTTTAATAGGTGAAGAAAAAGCATAATATTACACTAACCATTATTCACTCAGAAGATTTGCACCACTCGCCTACGGCTCGTGGGCTCTAACATCATCTTCGTGAATAATGGCTATCATAATCGCTCATATAATAATATACTATTGTACACCCATTTGGGCCCCAAATCGTCAAATTACGTGGAATTAATATTTTAAGTAGCATTTAAGGACTTGTTTGACCTCACCATGACGTAAGAACAAGAGTGACCTAGAGGTAAGTGTTCTTTATCTCTCGTCCAAGTGGCAGAAATTCTCGTATATAAAGTTTTATTAACAAATATTTGCATTTCTTACAGAACATGAACATAAATCAAAAATAGAACATAAGAACATGCAACATATCCCTACGGGTTAACGTAGTACTTCATTATTGTTTATCTTGACAATCAGTTAGTTAATTGCAGATTAATGTACAGATTAACCTCTGAACTCGGGGCAGTATCAAACAGTCAAAAAATCTGCCCTCCGTAGTTAATTTGTACAAACTGGAATTGGCATAACTATAAACATAATAGTCAAGTGCAGAGGCGAGAATGGAAGAGAAATATCTGAAATGTCTCTACAAGACGTTGTAAACGACCGCCAGAATTCGAATGGGAAACATGGCCGAACACTCGACGGAGTTCGGAACATTTTTACGGCTTCATTAATGCAAGACGGCTTTTTAGAAACAACCGAAAATGGGGTGTTGAAATTAAAGTGTAGATTAAAAAGCGAAATAGAAGTTCACATAACGGGGTGCAGTTGGGAAAGCAATTGGACATAAAATTTGCCAAACTGAAACTTCTGTGTTTAACCGTATCTCCTCGGTATGGCCCATTTATTGGGGATTGTTAAGAAAATTCAAACGAGTTTTAATATAACCGAGCCTAGCGTGAAACAAATTACCTACAATTTAATCGCCCATTTAAGAAAATTGGCCAAATTTAGCTTTAATAAATTCAAGACTTTACCTTATCTCGGAGCCCCGCGGGCCACCAAACGACCTCGTCTCTTCTAATCCGAAACACTCACCTGAAATAAAACACAATTTTTAATTAAATACAATACATTACGGTGCAGAGTGGATTACATAAAAACAATTACATTTTATTTAATCGTTGGGATAAATAAGGTTCTCGAGGGATGAAGTAACTAATAAACAAATGAACTTGAGAGAAATAACAGAAGCGAATTGTCAAATGCCTGTTTTAAATTAAACGAATGCATAGTTGTTTTCGTTCGTTTAATGCACATAAAAAATCTCAAAGCTGTGCCGCTTATACTTGGCTACAGCATTAAGGGGAGATCAGGGCATGTCGATTTTCGAGCTAACTCCTCTATAACATATTAAGTATTAAATATATTATACTACTTAATACACTAATAATTAATTGAACGCAATAATATACACACAATTTTTCTTTAGTAAAATACGAGTCGAGATCGATTTTATAGGCATAGGGAAAAGTTAACCCTTTTAAAAGACGTGTGCTCCTTCCTATGGATGTTATTTGTGTATTCAATGAAGTGATACGTGCATGGGTGTCTTAAAGTTTTACTTTGGTTATATCTCTGATAAAAATAAAAAATACGAATCAAGGAATTAAGCATTTGTTGATCGCTGAACTTAAAAATTATTATTTTTTTTTTAAATAAGCATTGCCGAAATAATTTTTTCGATAAAACTTCGACTTTGTTAATGTGTTTAAATTGTAATGATTAATGAACAACGTAACAAGTACAAAAAGTCAAATCAGTAGAGTAACAACGTGAAACGCAATAAAGAATGTAATTCTGTATATTGAATGACGAGTGATTTAATCAATTACATAATCAGACTTTATTAATATTCGTTTACTCATAAACAGCTGCATAGTTTAAAGACTGTAGCGGCCATCAAGATTTAGAAGATTTCCTGTCCATTATTAATTTATTTCTAAAAATAATTCGGGCTTGAAGAATTAGTTGAAAAAGAGATAATAATCTTATAAATATGAGACTACTAATTAGCATGATTCAGAATATTTACATTAATACAATATTTTAATTGTTTCATTAAAGCAACGAATGGCAGACACTGTTCAGATTATTTTGTATAAAGGAAGGATAATAATTTGGCAACATGGGTAGACGCGTAGTTTTGGGAGCTTTGGCAATGCGTCCCGCTACATGAACTGATCTAGTGTGAGCAGAGACACTTTGGCTAGTCCAATTAAATTTTTTTAAGTATTGGACACGGTCTTTTACCAAATAGTTATTTACAGTAGATACATACGTATCAAAGCAACCTGTTAAATCTAATAGTGGTGTTAAAAGAACTTTAGTAGGTACTAGGACTTAATATTTTTCTTCCTGTTAATAATTTATCGTCTAATATCTAACAACCCCGCTATGACGGTTCCAGATAAATAATACCTTTACTGTGAATTTTAAATAAGACTGATTTATTTAAGTGTTGAGGGAGGGAAGTTCTTCTATCCATAACATTCTAAACCTAACAAAAAAAAATTCAATTTTTTTTGCCATTCCACTACGTGAAGTAAAATCCCCTAGTATGCACTTAGTGAGTACTGTGTGTCTCTCGCGAACTTTACATAGACATTACGATTGTAGACTAGGTTGATTTTATCTAGTTTGGCTGTTCTCCACTCACAGTTCAGTTCAGACCATTCGCAAATAAAGGTTTATTTTACATTTATATCGGCTAGAATCAAACGATGTACATTAAGGTGGCGTTTTCTGCCACTCGGCGACGTCGAAACGGCGGCTCGGTCAGCGCTTTCAGAGTCATCTGTCAAAAAGATGAAGAAAGCGATACGGCGGAACACTATTAAACTTTTAATATGGGTACACTCCTTTGGATGCCAGGCCCGTTCGATCATTCCGCGGTTTCAAAGTGCTGAACGGTGCATTTTAGCAATTTTGAGCACACAGCGTCGGGCATCTATCACAGAAGGATCTCTGGGAAGTATAAGCCAGCCGCCTGAGCGTAACGACTGCACGAAACAGTTCTAGAATAAGAATGAGCCCTCGCCGGATACAAAATTGCATTTAAACGGATACGATATATATAATTGGCATTGCTGCGGACTACCTCGCTCACTCGTGCCTCCGTCATAAATCTGACTGAATGTTATTAGGACAGTTTTAACACTGAGCGAAAAAAATTAATGGGCCATAAATGCCAATCTCCGAAGTTATCTGGACCAAAACCAGAGTTTTAGGTTCTGGAGAGAGGATGAGGCTTTGGCATTGAATTTCCTACACCAACAAATATCAGTATATTGATATACGACTTAGTGTAGGCAGTTTGGGATAAATATAACAATAAATCCATCTATTTTCAGCGATTACCTTACCCATTAACATATAGCAAATAAAAGACCATATTTTGAAACCTTTGCAATAATCAAACGTTCATAGTAGTAGTAAAACTAGCAGATTGGTCTTTGACAGCTCGGGCATGCAGTTTTATCGCTATAAATCTCTATATACAGTTTTATCGTTGTAAAAGGCATTGCAGCCTTTGACATATTCCATGTTTTATTAATTACATGAACATGCTCATAAAATACTAGTCAAACATGGTGTATAATAGCTTTAAATTGAGTTAACAAAATAATCATCGCTACGGCAACTAAAATTAAACAAATACGCCCCCACTGAACAACCAAATCAATTATTGCACGTGCAGGCACAAATGACATAAAGCTACACAAAGAGGCAGTTAAAGTACATTTGCTCTGGGAAGATATAATCTAAAGTACTTACGACAATCCATCAAAAAGTAACGACACGTTAATAATTCAGCAAGTCACAACTTACCATGCACTACATATTTTAAATTACAGCACTCACTGAAACTTTCTGTGCTCAACTGAATACATTAATTTTAAAACTAAGTTTTTGTCTTGGTGGGCCCTTGGGATTAGTTCCTCGTTAATTACAAATTATTTTTAAACTATTTTGTCAAGTTATATACAAAATAATAAGCCGTTATGATCATGGCAGGTTCTTGTCGATGAAATTGTGGTTCTTTTACCATCTCTTCTCTTCTCTATTGTTTCGAATATGATTCTAGCAGCAGCGCTAGATGGCGCTGCTCCAACCATATCCCACTTTCAATTTTCGATTCAATTTCAACCATATTTTCAATTTCCAATATTGGAATCATAGATATATAATGTCTATAGACGAGACATCGGTCAATGTAGTAGTGCTCTCTCTATCTTGTGATTGGGCGAAGTGTACGCCAAAACTTTTAGCAGTAACGACTTTGATATATTGATTTGAATATTCCGTTTAAAATAATGGTGCACTTGATGAATTTTTAAGTTTCTGCAGCTGCATTTTTTAAATATTTATATCTACAAACCTTTTACTTGACGAGTTCCTTTAGAATTAGGTACATCTTCATGCGACCAAAAAGAAAAAAAAATTAATATATTCGTAAAATGATCACCCAAGATAACACTGGTACTTTTAAATTTTATTTATACATTGTTTCTCGAACATTACTCCTACAGTATGAATGTTTTGAAAAATATGTTTAGCGTTTTCTATACACTTTACGAGAATTCCATCGTATCTATTAAAGTTTTTTACATTTCTCTTCCCCAAATTCTAATTTAACCCATCCTGAGCTTATACGAGTAATAGTAATTTGCGAAGCCGCCCGGCAATACCGCATCCATATGCAAGGACCCATTAATCACTTACCTTAGCACGACACCAGGTCAAAACGTACTTAATTTATGTACAACTAAATCACCACTATGCACGCTTTTGCATAATATGTTGCATATGCGGCGTCATTTAAGGCAGAAAACAGGTTTAAGTTATTTTTAATTTACTTCTCACCTCATTTCTCAAACGAACGTGTCATTTAGCAAAATTAACATTTTCAGCAATAACTTCTCGAGGGAATGGTGGTAGCATGCCACATAGTGTCTGGATGGGTCCCGCGGATGATGCCAAGAAATTTTGTAAACCGTTTCGCAGGAAATATCAACGACCCCATTAAAGAGAGTCTTAGCATATTCTGTAAGTCTCGTTGTACTAGTATTATTCTCTGGTCGGAATATGATATCACATTTATGAATTTGTTTTAGAGAATAAGTCCTACGTCACGGAAAAAGTATTTCGCCCAATTGAAATCGAGAATTTACTTGGTTTAGGGATTCCAAGGAATTTTTTAAATAAAAAATCGGTAAAGGTATTTACACAGAACTTCCCTCTTTATTTGTGCATGGCGATCACTCTACAAAATTAATAATTACGAAGTGACATTGAAAATAATAATCGGAATAGAGTTATTACTATTATTACAAAGAAAACCTGATAAGTTTTGGTCAAAAAAATATACAGAGTGCTCATCCAACAGCAAAAGTTCAATACTAAATGACAGATCCCAAATATGGAAGGCTTGCCTAAATACGTTTACAAATGTCCACCATGACTGAATTATTCCTTGTGATGACCACCCTATACATTTTTCAATAACAGTATAATAGGTGCATATGCTAAATATTATAACCATCTGTCACATTTTCAATTCCACATTCACGTTTTAGTTTTTCAAAAATGTTGGTAAAAAAAATTTTCAAATTTTTTTTTTCTTCTGAATTAGGTTTAAAATGTTATGAAACGTGGAAATTATAAATTCGAGGAAAAAGGAAAGTTTCCTTCTATCCTATAATAGTAGCAAAAATAAGATTACAAATATTTTTTTTTTTTTTTAAATAGGTTTAGAATGCAATGAAACGTGAAAATTTTAAATTTGAGAAAATTTTTACATCTATTTTAGTGGTAAAAATTTCAAAAATGTTGGTGAAGAAAAATTTCAAAACATTTTTTCAGAAATAGGTTCAGAATGACATGAAACGTTGAAATTTTCGATTTGAGCAAAAAAAAAAAATTTCCATCTATTCTAGTGGTAAAACATTTTTCCAAAATGGTAAAAACATGTTGCATTTTTTTTTCCGAAATAGGTTTGGAATGTCATGAAACGTGGAAATTTTAAATTTGAGCAAAAAATTTTCATCTATTCTATAGTAGTGGTAAATAAAATAAATTTTTCAAAAAAAAATTTTTTATTTGTTTTTGTTGAAATAGGTCTAGAATGCCATGGAAACGTGGAAATTTTAAATTTGAACAAAGAAAAAAAAATCCCATCTATTTTAGTCGTAAATTTTTTCCAAAAATGGTAAAAAAAAATCTATTTTTTTAATAAGATTAGAACACTATGCAACGTGAAAATTTTAAATTTGAACAAAGAAAATTTTTTTTACAAAAATGGTGAAAAACATTTTCAAACATTTTTTTCCTGAAATAAATTTGTGTCATGTCATTTGTGTCATGAAACGTGGAAATTTTAAATTTTAGCAAAAAAATTTTTTTTTCTTATATTCCCTTCAGAAGGGTCCACCTTGCATATTTTCCAGTGAAAGTTGAACCATTTCTTCGCTGACAGTAGCGTCGACTGTCTACCAAATTTGACTGCTTCCCGTCAAGTAGGTTTTCAGTTAATGCACCAACAGACAGACAGACAGACAGACAAGCAGACAGACAGGCAGGCAGACAGACAGACGGAATTGAAAAACCTATATTTTCGTAATCTACGTGATCTGAAACGTCAAAATCCGAAAAAATCTCGGGGGGTGATTTTTTCTCGAATACAATTACTTCCTTTCGGCATCCAAGGAAGTAAAAAGTGGAAGTAACCATATAAACATACAAAAAATACTATAAATGACCTTATTTACTTAAAAAAGTGACAAATTGGGCGACCCAGAATAATAAACAACTGCCTAGCATCATGATAATATCAAAGATATATTAACATACCTAAAAAAACAAAGCATAAAAAATTCTCAGATAAAAAAAGATATAGATTATGTTATAAACTAAACAAAACTAATTAAAACAACTAAATGTAAAAAATAATAATGCCCTTCGTTCGTTCCGTCAGACTTCAGTTTATTATTATTTCTTTAATAAATGTTTCGATAATAGTAGTTCTTATTTTCTCAACTTTCGATTGATTCTCGTCAGTTTCCTTTCATTGGTCAAGTTCCTTGTCTTTGACCTCTTTGTAGCTATCAAGTAGTAATTTGGGCACCTTAGCTCAGGGTGGCGATCTAAAACTGCCTTTCAAGTCCCAAGACTTTTCACTAACTTCCCTGACTGATAAGCTTTCCCTGACTGGGTAATTTGTATAACTCATACGCCAATTTGAACTATTTCTTATATTTTATTAATAAAAATTGCGACCGAACATAGGAATTAGCCAATGTTCATTTAGGTTTAAATCTAGTAGTGGAATTTCTTCGACCAGATATTTAATCCTATCCGACAAACCAAACTAAGATGATGTTTGGATTATGAACTTTATTAGATTGAACAGCGTGTGATACTGTTACTGAACCCAGTAAAACGATTCCTTTGAAAAATATCCGACATGCGATTCTGTGGCGTGAGTCGGATAACTACTTACAACGGGTCACCTTTGATCCCGTCACGTTGTTGTACCTATCCGAATACTCATATAATCCATCGACGGTCTTACTTATTAAGAACTGTTTCTGAGAAAGTGCTAAGAGATATTCATTAGAAGTGCACCGCTCGACATCAGATTTCAACGGAAAGAGCAGACTGTGGCAATCACAGTAAGTATAATTTTGTCTATTTTCGTCTTGGGGAGTCTGAAGGGTAACTTGAATCCTCCTTGTGAGTAGAGTCGATAGATATCGTAGCGGCGACACGGCTCCGGCTTAATTAATATAAAATCCTTGTCGTGTCCTTCAGACCCAACGATACTAGGAATATCTACAATACCAACTGAAATCAACAGAATAACAGCGAAATTTGATTTATTTAATAATACCTTTTACATTTACGCTTAATTCTTGATTTAATTTACTGTAAATGACTATTTCCAAAGAAAAATTAGTGTAAGTGACTATTGGTCGGAAAAGTGACTTTATTTTATATAAATGACTCCCTTGGAAGCCCGGCTTTTAGGAGATTTTCTTCAAATTTGTTACGAGAAAAAATATGCAGAAAAAATCTCGGTTCCTTTAAACTTGTCGGTGTGTGTGTACTTAAAACTGTGCGTACTATCAAAATTAACAAATATTATAGCTAGTGCAATAAGAATGACATCGTAACAATGCATTGTGGAAGATTATGTTGGGCTCTTCAGTCTTCCCTGTTTTGCATATCTTAATCTATACGAGTACCCTTTCGCAATCTTGACCCGATGCCGCCCATAAAAACTGAAATTTGCAGCTCTTCTCCGGGAACTATAACAGTTGAAACTCGCAGTTGTACGAATTGCTCTCATTTAATGTGTTCCGGGTATCCGTGGACTCTTTTTTGTGGGGTGTCTAACTGACTGGGCGTCTCGACGACTCCAGACTCTCTATATGCTGTTGCTCCGCTGTGATATTGTCCTCTTGTGGGCGGGTTCTGTTTTTTTGTTTACGCGAGTTGCTTGTTTCGCCGACACTAACTATTACGTATTAGTTTCGTCCAGTCGATATACCGAGGCATATTTCACTGAGGTTATATTACTATAGTCTTACTTGTGTATATACTCCCAGCTCGTGTTCAAATCAATTTAATAATGTTATTTTTTTACGACGACCTAGACAAATGTTCATTTAATGAGCGAGAACAAGTATAATCTGTACAGGATTTCATTTCGTATCGGTTGCTAAGCAATAAATGCGATATGATACATTTCGTGATCAGAATTCCGACATAAAATATTTCGGTAATCAGACTCCTGTTATCTGATAGGTTTATACCCCATACTTTTTGCGGTTTGTCAGCAACCACAAACTTTTTCGCCGACGTTATAAACCAGTTATAAACGTACAAAAGTCGGCTATCCCTCTCGCCTGAGATGATTGTAATTGAGAAATTATAGAGAAATGCCGAGATTGAAGCAACATTGATTTCTCGAAATTTCAACAAATGTCACTTTTGGTTCACTCATGTCGAGCTGAATTTTCGATTTCGCCAGTGCAATACATAATTTATTTATTTATTGCATACACTGTTTAACAGGTAAGATACCCAATTACAGAACAGGAATAAAGGCATACAAAGTATTAATTACATAATATACAACAACATAGAAAGAAAGTAAAATGAAGAAAAAATTTACTTAAATGTACGAACTATGAATAACTAATGATACGAAGAAAGAGAAAAAAATAACATGGGAAATGTTTAAATATAAAAACTATATATACATATATACACATATGCAATTCAAAATAAATTAAGAAAAACAAAGACACTCACTGGTTATTTAATTTAGAACATTTTGTTTCATGTCACTAAGGCTGCAATTAAAAATATCGAAGTCGCTACATAATTTTTTTGAAGTACTGCAAATCGTATATAAAGGTGAATTATTTAGTACGTTGGTACGAGGCGTAGGTACATAGAAAACTTGGTGATTACGAGACGTTAATCTGGGAACGTGAAAATTAAGCTTACTAATTATTTCGGGTGCGTCAAAATCATTGTGTACTAATTTAAACAAAAATACTTGAGAAAAGTACGTACGCCTATCCTCAAGAGTAGTCATAGAATATCTTTCAAGCAAGTTGCTTTGCGGAAAACCAATCACAGGATAGGTACCGTCGGATTTGAACCACAGTAATTTAAGAAATCTACGTGGAACTGCCTCCAAGTTATTCTTGTGAACATCATAACTGGAACTCCAAATTAGCGATGCGTACTCAAGTTTCGATCTGACGAAGGATTGATAAAGAATTTTCAGAGTATCAGTATTAGTGAACTCTCGACTAGTACGAACGATGAATCTAAGGGATTTGGAGGCCTCAGACACAATGGTATCGATATGATCAGTGAAGGATAATTTACTATTAAAAGTTACGCCGAGGTCGCGAAATGTTATAGGTCTTTGAAGTATGACATTATATAATCTGTAATCAAAAATAAAAGGTGATGTTTTTAAAGAAAAGGACATTACGTTACATTCACTAGGATTAATGAATAATTTATGTACTATACACCAGGTGTTTATTCTGTCAAGAGAAGTCTGAAATTGAAAACAGTCATCGATTTCATCAATTACTGTGAACATTTTTAGATCGTCGGCATATAAAAGGTGAGGCAAATTAATTTCGTTCACTATGTCATTAATAAATATGTTAAAAAACAAGAGCCCCAGAATAGATCCCTGGGGAACTCCAGATGTGGCAGCAAATTCGATCGATTTGAACCCATTTAATGCAACGTACTGACTCCTATTCATTAAATTAGATTTAAACAAAAGGAGTAAAGAATACGAGAGCAGATTTTTTTCTAATTTATTAAGTAACAACTGGTGATCAAGTCTATCAAACGCTTTGGAGAAATCGGTATATATGACATCTACCTGCCCACGTTCATCCTTAAGGATTCAGAAATATATTGAGTTACACAGAATAAATTTGTTGTTGTTGAACGCCCTTTCATAAATCCATGATGATTAATAGAGATTTTGGTGTTAATTGAATGATATATCCTATCATGAAGTAATATTTCTAAGACTTTACAGAAGTTACAAATTACAGAGATTGGTCTAAAGTTCTCAATATCTAGCTTGTTTCCCTTTTTGAACATGGGACATACTTTGGAATATTTCCATAGGTCAGGAAATAGGCAGTTTTTTAAGATTAAGTTAAAAATTAGAGTTAGAGGATATGCAAAGATGATAGCGCAATCCTTTAATAAAAAAGCTGGAATGGAATCAGGACCGGTCGTTATTTTGGGTTTAATTCGTTTTAGAGCCCGAATAACCTCATCTTCAGTGAAAGAGTTTATGCTAACAACAGGGTTATTGTTAGGTATATCGGTCTCAATGTGATGTTCCTCGATATCTAATGAGGACTCATTATAAGATTGACCGAAATAATTGACAAATGCATTTAGTATATTAGAGGGATTGTTTAGCGAAGATCCCTCAAAGAATATCTCTTCAGATACACAGGCCGACCCTTACCGACAAAATGCAAATTTCCGTTTTCTCATAGAGACATCACGAAGTCTTTCAGTCAATGTATTTATTGTTGGAAGCGCTATGACAAATGGAACACATCCACTATCAATATCATTCAAATATTCATAAGCTTGTTTTGATTGTTTGTTGAAGGTTGTCGCAAAAATCTGTGATCTAAAATATTTGGAAAAAATGAGGTACCCCTAGAACCATGTCTATATATCATGATACATATCAAGGTATATATTTCATGATATATATCGAGATATATATACATATATCATCCGAACCCTGCTTGGAAACGAAGGACCCCAGGGATGTCTGGTTTGCGTCATTCGATTTCTCTCGTCATCCTACGTGCCCCTGAATTTTTTCAGATTTTTAGCTACACTTTCATTTTCTGGGGCATTCTTACGGTGTTTTTTAAGGTTAGGAAAGATACAAGAGCCAATCGGGCAAAGCGGACATCGGCAGGTCAAATTCCATGGGAATACATAGGTCTTCCTTCTTGTACTCGACATTTTTTTTGTGTGCCTGTGTAATTAATCTCAGTGGCACCACGTAAATATGACTCGTTAAGTATTAGAGCGAAATGTTAATTAAACAGATATTCGCACGACTGCAACTTCTACCCTGATTACTTTTATATGAACGACAGATCAATACTGATGGGTAATATCTGAAGCTTTGACTTCAGTCTGTATTTCCGACTATTCAATCTGGTTTTCATAGGAACTATTGGATCTTCCTGATGCCAAGGCCGAAATCAAGATACAAACCTGCATTTCATTGTATATATCAGAGATAATGTACTATGGGAATATTAACCAAATAAGCCAAATCGA
Organism: Stenurella melanura; assembly: GCA_963583905.1. NCBI lineage: Eukaryota > Metazoa > Arthropoda > Insecta > Coleoptera > Cerambycidae > Stenurella > Stenurella melanura. The sequence continues at coordinate 2,136,534 of OY757311.1, forward strand.
CTAAAATTGCACAGGGTTCTTGTAATAGCTACGTGACACCCAATCCTCACAAAAACAGGAAACTTTCAACTAGATATGAACTCATTTTATGCTTAATTAACAGGGAAATTATAATAATTGAAAAGTGTTTTCTGTAAAGTTATGTGTATACGGTGTACGCTATATTTTTGTAATTTCTATGCAAATATATTATCATTATTATTTATTAGTTATAGCTAGTGTAAATGATTATAAAGAAGTATGTAAATAACTTATAGAACAAAATTATGTAATACTTTTAATTAAGTAATTTCAACCTGTTGTAATATAGCAACACGTTAAATTTTTTTAACAATCGTAAAAAAACATTTTTTAAACTTAATTATTGTATTTATAAAAAACTATTTTAAAAAATTTTAAAACTCGTTTTTAAAGCAATCTGAAACTGTTCAGAAATGCACTAAAAAGACGAAAATAAGTCGGTCACGCCAGGCTGCAACTTTTCTCGTTATTTATTAATATTAGTATTTGTCTGATTTATCAATACATCGGAAACTCCAAGATCTTCCGTCATTCCGCGCCGTGATGTGCATATATTTCTTTTATGTATCCAAAGATTACGGATTGATACGAGAGCAAAAGTTTTCAGGGCATAAATCAATGTCATCCTTTTCCGTTCACTGGATATAACAAAGTTTCAATTTCCCGATTCTGCCGAACATTAAGATTTGATTCGGATTTAGAATTGCACAACACCCTGATAACGTCGCCGGAGTTTTCGCGGTTTCCTATTTAACACAACACGACATCGGATTCGAAAGGCAAAAACTCGAAAAGCGCCCAACATTGACATTCTATCAACGTCGATGAGATTTTCGACGGCGAAAAGCACGTTTGCCCGGATGATGAGAATATTGTAAAACGGTTTAGTCGATCCACCGGCGTCGATAGGTGCTTATATACAAATAAAAGCCCACCGGGTCGTCTGTCCGTTATCGGGCTCGCTAAAACAAGACAATTTATTGCTAGGTTGAAGCGTAACGTTGTAACTCATTTAATTTATCTCTCATCAAACTGTCCCTGCCCGGATAACAAATAATTTGATATGCCAGGAGCATATGGACATGGTTCAGAACATTTCATAGGATTCTGGGTAAACTCATTACATTTCGTACACTTTATCAGTTGAGAAAGGGCCTTAGACATTTAATACTGATTTTAATTTCACGAGTTATTCATGGATATTTTGTAGGTTTTTACTTGGCGCGCGACATGTATGTATTTGTCTAAGCGATAACACTAAAGTAACTATGCTTTTCTAGAACTATGTATTTATAAAAACTGCGACTGCAGTTTCGACTCACAAAGTCATTGTCATGCAGTGAATAAAAAAAGACTCCAAAAAAAGACTTTTTTGATTCACTGATTGACCATGACAATATTTGTAAGTCGAAACTGCAATCGCAATTTTTATAAATACTTAATGGTAGAAAACATAGTAGTGTGTTTTATTTATTTGTGCAAAATATTTCAAAACCGTCGACACAGTCCAATAGGGTCGAATTTTCAAATTCATCATCAGGCTTGAGATGTCGAATTTACCTTTTTCCGTTATCTCTCACACATTTTAAATCCCATAAAAGCGGTAAACAATTCCTATTGAAAATTCCCAGTCGGATTCCGGTGGAAGAGAAAATATTCTAATAAAGATTTATAACACCGAAATATCTATCCTTATATCGTGTAATTATGTTTGCCGGTTGTTTTTTCTCGTTTGAGTGCAGCAAGGCGGAGGCATCATACTTATTCTCAGCAAGAATGATAAATAGATCTTAAGGGACATAAATATATGATGATGACTACTTTTGTCTGCTATGTTTTTCTTCATAAAGCGTCTTGTTGCGCTCAAGGAATCAACTTGTTATCCTACCCTTTTTACTTTAGTAGAGCTAGTGAGCAATAGAAGTGGGGAGTGAAAGGCATGATACTAAGAAAACATCAAAAGTTAAGATAACAACCTCATAGCTTCGTTATTGAGACGAGTATAACCTTAATATTACCCAATTTAAATCAACATTTTTTTTATATCATTTTAAAATATAGGAGATCAAATAATAAATATGCCTACAAGAAATTGCAAGTCATGTAAAATTATTAAGTTAATTCTGTGCAGAATGTCCCTTATGTAAAAAAATTATTTCCAATCCAATATTTTTTGGTAATGTACGTTATACATTCATCCCATCTTAGACAATCGTCAAGCATGACTCCTAAATCTTCTAGTTTGTCTTTTTTTTTTCTATTACGCGACATTTACAAAATATTTGTTGCAATACTACTGTTCTTCTATTTGGCATATATCGTTAAAACTAGATTTTTGTTTTGTTTATTTAATTATAATAAGCTGGAATTTGACTACTTATAAATTAATGCTACACTTTTTTGGGATATAGTGGCATAACAATTTTCTACAAAAATCATCAGCATATTATACTAAATGGCCCTAAAAATGATCTAATTTAGATATACTCTTTATATACAGAACAAACAGTAATAGACCCAGTAACGTCCCCTGTGGTACACCTATAGTCCTGTTTAGAGGTTCACTGCGCATCATTTATTTCAACGCATTGTGTTCTATTTGTTAGGTAATTTTCTATTAGCGATAAAGCTGGACCAGATAATCCAAAAGTCTGAACTCTAAGAAAATATTACGTGACACTGTTCCCAAGACTCTTGCTAAATTCAGAAATACATCATCCATTTCTTAGATTTGTCTGTCTTACATCATTTCATGTACTAAGTCTAAAATTGCATGCTTATTTCATCATTTTAATCAAAAAAAATCTGCCAGTCGTCTTTTAAGTTCTTTTCAAAAACCTTAAAAAAGTTGATTAAATTTTTATTGTCGTCTATTTACAATGATTTTAGAATTTCGGTCGTATACGTCCCAACATCCTATGCAAAATGGTAAACACAGAATGGAATTTCGATATTTCATATCATTGGTCACAAGGATTTAAATTCCACTCTAAATTATAATTGGTCGTGTCCGTTTAAGCTACCTGACATGGAGGAAAAAGATCAAAACAATGTTACCCGCTACACTTTTGAGGACAAAGAGGACCATATAGCCGCCGCGATTTCTATTAATTAATAAAATTATGACGGTTGGTACTTCTTCATCTAATTATGCCGCCAGATATAATTGAATACTATAATCGCAGTAGTTTAGGAGCTGGTCACCAAATAGTGAATGATTTTAAGTTGACGGTTGATTTTACACCTTCAAGCAAATGATGGAATTAGGGCCACATGCAAAATTAAGCGACTACATACAGAGTCGAACTCAGACATGTTGTGCCACCCAACAGCTACTGTCTCGGTAACACGTTAAAAACGCCATTAAACATCCCATACCTTGATCAGAACTCAAACCCAGAACTCCGTGGTTGCAAGTTAAACACATCAGCACTGCGTCGACTAAGGTTACAAACACTCCGAAATTAGGCATCGAACGACAGTTGAAACAAGAAAGGAAGTAGAAGAAGTTCGTGAAACCAGAATGAGTGAGTTTGCAGTTAGAATAATTAAAAAAGTTGGTTTGAAGAAAGAGCTTATCGTTGTTCAGAATACAATGAACAATTCAATATTACTCCTACTGTCTCTTTTTGTGGAGGCTCGATTATGGTGTGGGGTGGCACATGTTTAGGGACAAGCACAGAGTTCCTCAAAAATTTTGAAAAATCCGCAAAGTAGTGGACCTAACACACCATCCCAAGGCACACACTTCAAGGCATCAATTCTATCAGACCGCACGCCAGATGGTGTGCGGTCTGTGGTTTCTCTTTTCTAGCTAGATTTTACCTATCTACCAAACCATTTTCCCATGATCTTTGATTTAAAATTAAACAAGCCGTTAGATGATCCGTTTTTGATTTAGTATTTTCATGAAGCAATTTAAATTTTTTTTAAATCTGATACGGAAATAATGTGTTTGTATTGGACTGATTTATGGCTTTCTAGATTATGGAGCTAAACCCGTGATTCTTTACACAATATATGAAATTTTCCGATAAATTCATGCATTTTTAAGCATTTTAGAATTAGAATCATCGAAGTCTTCCAAGATTTCCACAGAAGTCCGGATCCAGCAAACAAATTTGGACTGTTTCCCGTCCATATCCTCGACTATACAACCACAATTAAAATTAACGAAGAGAGACGAATACTAAAATTTAATTATTTGTCAACCTACCGCCTAAAGTTTTACAATATTCAGGAAGCAATAATTTAAATGGCCACCACGTTCCTCAAACTACGGGACAAATCCAATTAGTCGGGTTTCTTTCGTCGTATCCGCCGCCATTTTTCTACGCCGCGATTAATTACAGGCCAACTAAGGTTTTTATTTCTAGCGGGGATTTCGATATATGGCGATAGTAATAAAATTTGCAAAGTGCTAATTAGTCGTTGAAAACCTGCCCATGTCCTCGATTGCAGGGAATTAACGAAAACGTTATCTGTACGCTCTTAGAGCGTGAAAACAATCTCACGTACATAAGCTACTCCTGTCGAGCAATTAGCGAGGATAAATCACTTTTTATAAGCCAGCTATATGGACTCGAAATCAACGATATGCAAATGTCCCCAGTCGTTTATATGCTCTACTCCCGTTGAGCATCTTTAAGTTAATGCCAAACATCGAGATATAAAACGAAAGTAATCTTCATTCTTTCTCCTAATTGGGATTTGTTACAATAAATACGTTCCAAAGGCTACAAAAAATAAGCGACTTAAAAATTAAGTTTAATCCAATTACTGTGAAATAGAACTATCTAAGTATGTCTACTTTCTTGACCGTTAGAATTCTATTAACACAAGCTTTGAAGGCAGCGGACCTGCAGATAACCCCTAGGAAAATCAACGAATATCCCTACAGAGTCACCGCCTAGGAAATAATATCTGTGGTATTATCAGATCTTTTTTTTTAAGACAACGCAACAGTGGACCAGTAGCTGCAATACATATTACTTGATTATGATTTTTATGACCCCATGCTTTAAAAAAATCATGGGTTTAATACAGAATATGATTTTAGCAAGATGGTACAGTAGCTACATAGAACAATTTATTTTAAAGGCTGCAAGATAATTATTTGATATTACTTGGTCAATAAGGAGGAAAACTATGTATCCATCTAAGAGCCCATATGTCAGCGATGGAACAGCTATGGCTACCTTCCACCAGGACGAGTGTATTTCTAGTAGTGCAGGTATGTATGTAGCTTTCAGCAAGTTTGTACAGATCCCGGTAGAGATTTTAGTAGATCTATACTTTAAAAGGATATAAACAAGGTAAAATAGACATGCATTGAAGATAAGTAAGGGTAAAAACAGAGGGCACAATAAGGATAAAAAGCTGGACAAACTACTAGAAACCTATTCGATATGAGCTGCAGTTTTGTCCAAACTGACATCATCCTTTAAGAACCCGAATGAGCCTCCCCCCAATAAGAAAATATATGGAATTTTGCCTTTTTAATGAAACTGGGCCATATTAAATTATTACACAGGGTGATCGCCAATGTTGTGTAAACTGCTCTAGAGTATAAACTGTTTTCTTATAATTTTAGAGCAAATTGTTGTTTAGAGCAAATTTTTGATTTTTGATTATGCCAATTAACAAAAATACGATCGATGTACATGAAATGGGAAACTATAATCTACTATATCAGGTTTGAAAGAACTTTACGTAAATGTTATTAAGTTATTATAAAAAGAATTTTTCACTACGCCTAACAAACCTACAAAACATAGCTAGTTTTATTAATTATGTTCCAAAATATAGTAACAAAACTAGAAAATTAAATAATTTAGGTACAATATCTAAAACGAATTTAGGAAATATTTTGCTTAATAACAAAGAAAAACTAAATACAATTGCCAAATCTGAAATCAAATGCTGTTATATTGGTCAGAGTGGTAGAAGCATTGTGAGCAGTATAAAAGAACATGAAAATCAATTTTAAATAACAATGCAAATACAGGAATGTCAACAAACCGTATTGAAAATAACCATTTCATAGATACAGAAAACATAAATTTACTTCATTCAGTAAGAAAAGGTAAACGATTATTCTTCTAGAACAACTAGAAATGACCAGCAAAATTTCTTGAATACCCCTATAATAAACAATCTATCCCTCGATTTACATAATCAGTTTAGGTCCACCCCAAAAATTCCCATAACTAAGGATTAAATCTTAAACAGTAGGTATAAATAGAATAAGACATAAATACTGTTAGGCATAAATTAGAATATTGGGGATATTCACTATGTAATAGTGTTGATAAAGACCTAATAAGCCGTAATATATAATTTATTGTTTGATTCATCTGAAAGCAGCGTTTAATTTATAATTACCGGGCTTTGAAAGTCCAAAACTCATATCTAGACTCCTGGTCATACACCAGAAGATATGAAATCATAATTTTGCTGTTACAAAACTATGCATATCAATGTCCTTTTTTTAATCCATTATTAACATCAATATAAAATATATATTTTATTGCGAAAAGAATTCGTAACACCGTTGACAAAAAGAATGCAATTATGTTACTAAAACATTGATTAAACTTCTCATTTATTATGATATCCATACAGCCCACTTAAAATATAATATAATCCGACAGATGTACATCAAATTGAAATATGGTGATAACCCACACATTTTATAACGCGAGATGTTACTCATGAAAGCTATTTTTAACACTTTCAGCGAAATAAGAGAAAAATATATTATTAGAACTTCGATTATAAAAGTATAGAAATATTTAAAAATTACAAAGGCAAATTACTAGCAAGAGGCATCTTGATATTATCTAACTAGATGCCGACGGTAAAAGAGCTGCCACACTGAACACTATTCAGAATCAACATCTTTAGATATTTAACTGTGTACTGAGCAAGCAAGTTAAAATAAACGTAAATAATTGGGTAGAAAGCGAGGTAAATGGGGCCATAGACAAAGGGACCCAAGATGAATTCATTATTTGGTGTGTCAACAATTGTTCCTGCACGAGTATGTGCTACCAATACCTACTTAAAACAGTAACTCTGAAAATGCTACAACGAAATTATCAGGGCAAAGCCTGGACTAGATACATAAGAAACTGTTTTAAACTTTAGACTTAGGATAAAAATACTCACATACAAAATGCTCATCATACTTTGTGCAACAAAACATTTCTTAAAAAATTGCTGAATGAAAGAATTGGTAAATAAATAAATTTCTTAGAAAATGGTTCATGAGGAAAAGGCACCAGCTGTTTACTATTGATGCATTTTTGATACCTGTGATAATTTTAAGATCTGCGAGGCCAATTTATTTAAAAAAAGTGTTACCAGAATTTAAAATTGAACCAGTGATCTTCTACCGTCGTCCATTTTAATGATTGGCTTATTTTAAAATATTACTAACCAAACAAATAAGAAATTCTATCTGCAATCGGTGATACAGGAAACTAACATATCGTTTATGAACATGAAAAATAGCTAAGGACCAAGATTAGTGCTTTGTGTTACACCATTTTGTAAATAGTCAAAATTCTTTTTATATAAGTCTATAGTTATATAGAGATTTATTTAAGTTGTCTCGACAAGAAGTGTAAGTGAACAATGTCGGTAGTGTAAAAAGTTCTGCGGAAGTAAAAAAAAATATTTGTTTATTGTTAGATTCTCCATGAAATCGTTTTGACAGAAAACTAACATCAGTGAAACTGATTCTAAACGCAACTGTTCTTATGCTTATATAGGTAATTATATATGAAACACATGTGTATTTACTGAGGTAAGTGTTTGTGTGCAACATCAAATACAAAATGGTTTACTTCAGAATAGAAGAACGTTAAGAAAACTAACTCGAGCATTTAATTACACTCAATTTCTTAAGCGCAACAAAAACTTAACTAGCCTCGTACTACTCATCAGAATAAGTAATCTGAATAAGTTTAAAAATGTAATATTCGACATTTGCGCAAGGTCACGCGAAAAAGTATTTCCATCGTGTTACGATGCTATATTTAATTTGCATTTGTTTGCAAAGTCGGCGCTCGATGATGTTACTGGCGAATAACGATTTCGTATGGCAGATGTTCACGTATCAGGCCAAATTAAATACATATTTTTTGTCCGGAATTATTTACGGGTTTTAATATCGTACGCTGATGCGCCGGCTGCGGGGCTTCATCAAAATCTATGAGTCTTAATGAACCCCATTCTAGCGGATATCCAAGCACCAGCCCGTATTTTTGGTGTCCCACCTGTGACCGAGGCGCAAAGACAATTACGGTCCTTGTAGTTCCTTCGATATACAACAACCTGGGTGAATCCTCAAGGTGGGCGAGAAACTGGAAGTGTGTGCTTTATCGAGGCAAAACAATGGCTTTTTTGTAAAGGTAAAAGAGCCAAAATATACATGATAATTATTAGTTTTAGTAGTTCCACCATTATGCAGAGTTACTGGTGATTCGATGTATCTCACTAAATATACGATAGTAAAGGGAAGCATTTTTCTGGAAACACAAAATTTGTAATATGTCTTAAACTAATGATATATTTGGATCCATAGCATAGTAGATTAACTCTACAATAGCGCGTTTATAGGAATACGTCGAATCACCTGTAACCCTGTATACATAGTATCTAAAAAGTAAAGGCAGAGTTTAAATAATGATTCACACCACCATTGTCGCAAACAAAATTGCTGGGTTTAATTTCTTAATTCATAATCTATTAAATATTCCTCCGAGTGAACAAAAATTTGCTAAAGAGAAATCTTTTAATTAAAGGGACATAACCCCGAGGTTTTATCCGTAGTTCAAGCAAAATTTTCAAAAACTATCACAGTTGTTTATCCATTGGAAAATAAACTGCAACTTTTAGCCAAGTCAAAAGATAAAACTGAATCGAACCATAAGTCCTTTTCATTTTCCATGTTTAACTAAATATAACGTAAAACTTAAGATATTTCGAACCATAAGTCCGGAGAATATACGAAAGTAGTTGTAAGCATTGTAATTCGAAGTACGTGGGACAAACGAAACACCCAGTTATAAGAAGATTCAAGGAACATCCTTGAATCTTGTTACAATTCGGAAAAGATTTCTCAGATATTAGATTCGGGGGCAATGAAAAGATAAAACTTACGTGGTTCCGTGATATCTTCGAGAAGCTGCTTACCTGAAAATTAAAAGATGAGTCAGTAAAATGGTTTAATAAAAAATACATATAAAATATAAACAAGAAGATATATAAAAATCATATTTCGGATGTACACTGGGACGCCAGATATCCAGCTTAAATAAAAGTTTTAAGACTCGATACAATTCTGAAAAATTTGACGTTGGACAAACGAAACTTCAAATTATAACAAGACTCAATGAACATGTGACCTATCTGAAAGGTGGAAGAACTGAAAAGTCTAGTGTTGCTCATCATGACTCTAATAACAATCGTAGAATAAATATCAGTAAGTTGGTCGATTAACAATATAACTAATAAAAGACAACTGAATGCTTTTAAAAGCATTGGAATTGTAAACTGGAAGAATAATACAACTAGTGACAAGAGGCGTATTCCAAGTAGTGCGTTGAACCATGACAGAGTTCAGGTAGGGATGACAGACTTAACTGAATTCATTCAAACTTGACATTATTAGTTGTATCTTATTTTTGTCATTTCGTGATGATGGTTGGCAAAACGCATATTGGAGTGTAGTATTCAGGTGTTTTAGTGTTTTTGGAAACTGCTTCAATGTCAATTTGACAAATAGCATCTTAATAGAATATAATGTTGCATGATAACCTTTGGCAAATTAAATATCAAGTACTTATTTACTGAAATAATATATCGACACAAGTGGATCTTATTCTTTGCCATATTAATATTTGAATCACAACTTTCATCTAGATCAAAAATAAAATAATGTGACATGCTATAGAAAAAAATCTCTCGCCAGCGCCCTCTATTCCTATACTATGTAAATAGTCTTACTGGAAAATAAATATTTTCCTTTGTATATTAAAGAAATTGATCAATGTTGAGTTGCGTGTTACAAATAAAACAAATGAAGAGGAGGAGACAAACGCTGAAGTAGCGTACACAACACCGGAACCGTTACATTTAAAATACATTTCGCTACTCAAGTTTGCATCATCGAAATGATGAGGTTAAAACAGTAACTTCCAAATAACGCCAACAATCGCCTACACCCTGTATAGTTTATCCAAGCGCCTCGATATTTATACTTCAAATATTGTTTGTCTGCGTCCGCTGCTGCAGCCTTTACTTTTGCTTGTGCATTTGCTTATTCATCTCGGAGATGAAGAGCCAATCTTTCGGAAATGGCGGATCCAATTTTTGCAGTTTCGCATTACATAAAGAGATTTAAGTTTATTGCCTTGTTTTGTTTTCAAGGCATTCCCTTTTATTTGCCATATTCTCTCGCATTTTCAAACGCATGACTTGGTTCCACTATTAATATTCCCCAATGCCTTCCCCGGCTCTTATGAAAACTACAAAAGAAACAAAATCAAAGACGCCATTTTAAACTGACTGATCCCCTTTATATTTTAATTGGTCGTGGAAATAATGAAAACTAATCTATTTCAAGATTTCCATTTTATAACATAATTATAACGGTGAACGGTTTAATGCAATTCAACTGCATGCCGGAAGTTTCTGGCTGCGTGTAGTAAAAGGAATTAGAGATTTTTATTACTTAACTTTTGGACGATACGAGGTAAGCTCAATATTAAATAAGCATGAGTGAATTAAGGTATATCACCGGCAAATTGTAGGCAATAAAATAATAAGCACACACACACAACTCATGTAAACCACCTAATAATTTTCTCATAATAAAAAATGTCTAGACAGCCATGAAATTTTTAGTAAGTGTTCGAATATTTAGATACAAACTGTCTCGTTAGAATTGTTAACATAAATTATTACACGTGGAGGAATTGGTTAATTCGTTTTCCTGAGCGTACCGTTGGAAAATATGAGTATAGGACTATTTTTATTTTTACCTATTTGATGTTTTACTTCAAAACGCGTATTTTGAGATATTGGCGATTTTATGGGGAAAAAATCGGAATACATAAAAAAAATTTGATAGTACTCCCCCCCCCCAAATAAAATGGGGATGAATAGTAGTTTCGAGGGGGTCACAATCGTTCTTTGTATCTATTCGATACCATCGCTGTAGAAATTTTTTTTCGGTTTTATCCGAAACTAACTTAATTTAAAGAACGAATTTACCCCTCACCCCACCTCCTGTGTAGAAGAAAGGGATGAATAACCGTTGCATCATCATGACTTCAAAAACTAATCTACATATACAGGACGAATGTTATTTTGATTAAAATCAATTAGTTTGCAGTGAAGATTCTTGTTTTCACCTCTTGTGGGGGTGGTTTCGGTGTTTTTTAAGGGCAAGTACCGTTGAATAATCAAGACCGGTCAGTGGTTTGATAAATTTTTCGCTTTTTGACGGTAGCTCTTAGAAATGGCTATATTGGAATTAATATTTGCTATTTATAAAACATATTTTTATCAAATTCATGGTATCAATAATAATTCCGGATTCTAGCAACAACCATTTTAACGTTCTTGTTCTTAACCCGAATTGCGAGATATATTTAGTTAAAAATATTAAATGAAATTAGAAAAAGTCCAGAGCTGCTGTTAGTTTCTAAGAAAAGTGGAATTACAGCTTTTGGAAATGGGCCACGAATATATCAATTTAATGGTCGACTCATTAAGTTAAAGAATATCACCGTTTTGTTTTAACCAGTCTAATGTTGATTAAGAGAACCGAAAGAAACTTATACTGACATAACAGCATTAATCTACCTATTATTTTCGTTTAGCTAATATATAGTTATTTATTGGAGGAATTATTTTAGCCGGGGTCTTGAACAAAAACATGCCGATAAATAATCTTTATTTTCTTATGCGATATAAATAAACTCTTTCATATTAAGTAAATAATCACTAGTCGCCTACTGAGAACCGTGAGGCAGTTTGGGTCGTATAAAAATACCACACACATTATTAATATCCTCAAAAGAAATCACTTGTTACTTCTATTTTTCTTTGCGTCACTATAGAAAGAATTTCCAAGCAAAAAAAATATACGAAAATCGTGACGACGTATTTAAGGCAAAAAATTCAGATCTATATATCAGAAAAAAGCGCAACAACAAATACTCATTGGAAAATATGTTGAATTTTTAGGAGTTTTGTTTTATTGTAACCGAAGAAGGTGGCATTTGCTTCAACTATATTCGAGTGCTGAGTATAGAAAAACATAGTTTGACAAAAAATGTGCATTTTAAAACTACAGTTTGTAAATGACACAACCGCATCTAGAACTTGTTCCTAATACATAATATATTAATGTGACCATGTGACCGTAATGCCCTAAACTGTGGAAATTAAACTGATTGAGCAGAACGTTGTACCTCTAGTAGGATAAACATCATTAATTTCAAAGAGAAATTTTAAATAAAAATTTTCGCCGATTTCTTTCCACAGCATCTTTTTGGTATCTATAGCATGGATTTCAGATTATGGAACCATATTCAAGTTCGGATCTCACAAATGAATATAAAATTTTCAAGGTTTGTATATGTAAAATTCTTACAGTTCCTTATTATGAAAGCAAACATTTTCAAAGCTTTTAATGCTTTTGCATTAATATGTTTTTTTAATAAAACTTGGTGATCAAAATTTGAATATCAGGATAAAACATTGCCATTAATATTAGTCTTAAATGAAATTGGTTCTTCTATAAGTAAATGACAAAACTTTTCATTTATTAACACCAAGTGAAGTTCACTTAACGTGCACCAGACATATAGTTCATTAATATCGGCCTGTAAGTTATGCCATGGTCTGTCATTCTCAGAGTTGATAGATTTAAATATTTTAAGATATCGGCAAAAAGTAGTATTTTTACAATTAATTTGACAGCACAATCTTTGATAAAAAGTAAAAACAATAAAGGCCCAAGACTGGAGCCTTGTGGAACTCAAAAAGTTACTGGGAAAATGTCTAATATGTAACCATTGTAAGAGACACTGATCTCTATCTAATAAAGAACATGGTTATATTGATCAATGAAGTTCACTTAAAACGGAGATTTTTTTTCCTTTTCATTCAACTCGTTTTTCTTCAATTTACATCCACCTGGTGGAGTGGAAGTTATAGTAATCGTTTTATGATATCTGCCCCAAATCTTATTGAAATTATATGACTAATTATTTCCAAATACTAGAGTGCGAATATAGTTAAGAAGTTTTCCTTTAAAGAGGTATGGATGGAAAATCTGGATGTAGAAGTAGTGATTCCTTAGACAGCGGTTTTAAATTACACATCACAGGGAATTTTCATAATTTTTAATGTCCTCTTTTTACAATTTAATTTTTCCAAAAGAAAGATCATGTTTCTTTAGTGGATTATCGAGATCTGCGATGCTGAATTCGTATATTCCACAGGCAGCAATCCTGCATCACAAGATTTTAAAGGAATTTTTACGTATTGAAGATGCAATTATTATGACAATTAATTTTAAAGTGAGATGAAACGTACAACTTGAAGCGACTTGACCAGGGCAGCGTCATAAATGAAGCCGAGACACTAGTTTTAATTGTTTTACAAACGCATTCCATGGCGAATGATTGATGCAAGGAGACGACATTAACTCGCCCGTCAGTGTTGTCAGATGGCACCGCTACAGCCTCCCATTTAATTGGATTGTATTTAATTTAATTAACAATATAAGAGACGATTAAGATCGCCTTCGTGGGAGGAATGGGCTTCCAGCGGAATCGTCCACGATCGCAATGCGATTTACAACATTCGAGTCGACCGGCTCCAATCGCGCCAAAAGTAATTTTATGCTTAATTAACTTTACGTCGTTTACGATTGTGTTATGCCCAGGTGAACAAACGCAATATTGAAACACATACCAAGCGTTTACACGATGCAACTTCGCGCGCTGGGGTTTTTCTCTTATTCTTTTATGCAAAGCAGCTTTTATGGGCCTTGTAAATAACTATTTAGAATTTTATGAGGTGGGTAGTTAAATTAATAGTATTTTGTGGGAAAACGCTGGATGCTTGCGCAGACGAACAATAGCAGTTATTACCATGGAAATAATATTACAAGCGAAATGATTCTTCAGATGTAAATATTTATTTCATTTGATTGAACGTGGAAATTGTCTTGTTGTTAATATAGACCAGTCCACCATGGAGAAACAACATAGAGGGTGAAGAAAAATAACTTTGGATTTGATTTTCTTGTTTAAACCCTTTAATTGTGTGTCCCTTAGTTTGATAATCCTATCAAAAGGATTGAAAGGTCAACGTCGTCACCAACTATAATTATCGAATCGTAATGAGGTGATACATCTATCTCTGAGTCAATAATAAGAGAACCAGTGTCTTTAGCATCCTACTTAACAACAAAACCTGCAGTGGTAAGCTTTTTACGTAATAGGGAAATAGGCGGATTTTTATTATGATCGTTGATTGACTTTCCCTTCCTATAAATCCAAGAATATTAATACTACGTAAAATCTCTTTGAATCATTTCGATAGAGAATTTACTTATCTTTAACTTTGATAACAATATTTTTTTCGTAGGGCCATTCAGGACCAACTTGAATTAAAATGTACTTAATTTCCTTCGAATTAAAAAATTGAACAGCCCTATGATTTGACCAGTTCACGAACTATGATGTCTCAAAATACAGGATTTTGCAATCTTTTTCAAAAGCTCCTTTCCCCTGTTTAATTGTCTCCTATTTAACTTATTCGCAAAATTTTCTTGATCTATTCTCAAGTCGCAGAGGCAATCCTTCAAAATTTAGAATTTTGAGTCAGGTAGAGTGATAGAGAAACAAGGCCCTACAGTTTTTTAGTGGATTACTATCCGAATCACTTCTTGAATATAATTGAAATTACACTTATTTTACTAAAAGTATAATAGTTCTTTACTGGCAACTGTGGTAACTTTATGCCAAATATTATTGTCCTTTGTTACATTTATTGTCTCTCGTTGTTACCGTCATTATTTTGCTTTGGGGCTGGTAGACAGAAGTTTCTAGTGCTTTTAAAATTTCAGGTTTATATTATGTTCATGGTATTTACATTGACGTGGAGAATGTTATTGTAAGACTGGCTTTAACAATACAAATTTAAAAATACTGCCAGTATAAAAAATGGAGCATTAGCAACAAAGGAATTAATGCTAGCAAAACACTCGTGAATTTATTTTCCTATTTTCCGTGTACGACCGATGCGACGGCGGGAACTAAAACTGAATTTGTTTTAAAACCGTTAACGAACACGACTTTGGGAAACAAACAAAATAATCTAATCCAATTGCGAGCTTCGGGTTCCATAAAGTGAATCTCCTCGTCGGGCTTTGTGCTGGAGGCTGCTCGATGCTATTAACCAGAAGTGCGTCCACATAATGCAGAAGGCTATAATCTATTTAATTAAGTTAATGATTATGTAGAATTTTTTCCGTGTGCTCATTTCTTGGTAAATTTAAACATATTTAAAGTAAAATTTAATTGAAGTTCAAAATGTATATACAAATATTTCCTAGCAAATAAAACCAAGCAGTTTTAATTACAATGCCTAAAAGAGTGAACGATCTGGTAACAGAAAATATGGGAAAAGTGCAAAAAATGTATTCCACGTACGAGGTAACTTTAAAAATTAAAAACCTTGTCGCAAAATGGTCTGAAGACGAAGAGAAAAAACGAAGAGAAGGAAGGAGTACACTTTCCACCTCCAACTTAATTTTCTGATATGTTCTTATGAATTTTACCTTCTAGTGCAATAATTATATGATGCTACTATCCTTCTACTATCCTTCTCTGTTTATGAAGATCATGAGTATAAGAGAAAATCGTTCATTTTCAATATAAAAAGGGAGAAGAAGTCACCAGAGGAGAAACAGAACCAGGCTATTCCACGGCTTGAGGTTGTCCAAAGGCATCTTTTGAGGAAATAGTGAAAGAACGAAGAAGCGAAGGTGGGCGAAATTATCGGAGACTTGAGTTACCTACGCTCCCAAAGCAGATTTAAAAATTAGGCACCTATTTATGAAAGCTTCCTAAAAAAAATAACCGAAGCTTTATCTAGAGGCTTTGAACCAGCCGGACCTTCGGAAGATACTTCCACATATATGTTTATTCTGAGTCTGAAAATAACAACGGAGACGGTTCACAAGACATAAGCTACGGTAGTGAAGAAGAGGAGGCATTCGACTAGAGTACTAACAGTGGAATATATATGTGATTGAAATTCGTTGATGGCTTCAAAAAATGTATTTTTCCTATCCTCGGTCTGAAGTTCCACAATGTAAAAAGAAATTTTCCATCCTTAAAGTACCTATCCCGAAAATTTACTCCTAACGAACACGAATTTTATCATTCATTTTCCCCTCGATTTTCCCCGATTGCTTCTCAAAACGATAAGGCAAAAAAAAAACATGTATTTTAACAGGTCTCCGGTACAAATCACCTCGATGCTGATATAATTTACATCTGAGTTAATATAATAATAGCAGTTTAATCCCTTCTTTAATATTTCGCCTATTAATTAAATTTTCTACACCGAATTGATCAACTAAATCGTATAAATCCTCACACCACTAGCAAATCCTTAAATTGTTTGGAACTTCAGAACTCCCAAGTCATTAAAATATTAAAGGATATTAGAATTGTAATTGGCCCATTAAAAATCGAAGTACTCAAATTATTTCTATTATTATTTTTAAATCAATCACGTCAAAATACAAGTTAAAAAAACATACGAGTTCTAATCGATTCCTCGTAAATTCGAATTATATCAATTAAAATGAAATGGCTCATCCGAGCTATTTCCGCTCTCATCAAAATTCATTCGCCGAATGTGCACCATCAATTTGTAAATGGCGTTCGATTCAGTGCTGATTATTCGCGGAGACACAGATATTTTGCGGATGTCACATTTCGATAACATCCTAAAGCCGAAGTATGAATCGATAGGTTAGGCGTCGCGACTCGTGGAATACGTCCCGGCGCCATTAGAGCGTCGGCTCGCAGCTGTTTCATGAACTGTTTGCCTGGAAATCTAATAACTGTGCGTTCCTTTCAGTTCGATTCAGGCAGACCCGCGTACTGGGTTTAATGTTGCCTCCACTGTTTGTTCAAGCTTCTTTGAAGATGTGATATCTATACGTTCATGCGATGTTTGTAAATGTGCTCTCTCAACCGCAAGAATACTTTTCAGATTTATCTCCGTTATAAGCCAACCATATTATTAACTATCTTTGCCTCGATTGTCTTTCGACGTTGATATTTTTATAAAAAATATACAAGCTCGCAAGCTCTCTTTAGTTGACGTCGACCTCTAATAGTATTACTAAGAATATGCAATTTTACAAGAGCATTAAACATAGATCGTTGGTAATTAAAATGAGTTGCATATGATTTTTGTGACCGAGTTTAATTATTGAGATATAGACAGGAGGCCATTCTATTGAATAAACAAACACAAATGGGAGGAAATTTTAGATTCAATAGACCATTTAACAGAGAAAAAGCAACTTAAATAGATAACAATATTTTATCTGATAAAACATTTCATTTATGCATAAAAAGAAAAACTAGGTAACTATTATACTCTTCGCCGGGAATTCGTCTCCAGATTCACATCTCAAGGAACGTATTAAACTAGACAGAAAGTAAGCAACGCCGAATGTAGTTACCAATTGGATGGGTAGTCTGACCATCGGAGAACATCAGGTCCCAATGCCGTTGCTGTTTGAATGCAACACAGTGCAGATACGCACGCCGACCATAGGGGATGACCGGACGGACAAATAAAAACAGGTAGTGGTGCAATAAGCGTAGACGGCAGCAATGTCCTCACAGCCAGACATGGCTAAAAAAACACTACAGACACATGCACGATTTAAACTATTAATTACAGGAGTAAAAGTATATTAGTAACATTTTTTTTTTCAAATATCTTAGGAGCTAAACACTAGCACCTTTCATTAAAGATTTCCTTTATCTAAATATCGCTTATCCCATAATCCAAAATATAGTGACTTCTTTAACAAAACAAAACAGGGCATTATTTCAATTTGTTATAATGTAGTCACAAACTAACGGACACTTCGATTATTTTATTAAGTGATTAACTACGCACCATATATTAAAACTATTTATTAGGCAAATCGTTTGTTTGCTTAAATTCATCATAAGATTTGGATGTAACAATAATGCTGTCATCTGCATACATAATAATCTTTCATCTTTTATGTAAGAAGGCAGATCATTTGTGTACGAGAAGAACAGCAGTGGTCCTAACACACCTCCTTGGGGTGTTCCTGGTTCGTTGCCATAACTGTCTGAATATTCTGAACCAATTTGTAGTTTACGTGAACAATTTGTTACGTATGATGTCATTCATTGATTCACAGGACCTCGAATATCGATTTTTTTCTACTTTTACTGGGTTGATCGTTTCGAACGACCTTGAAAAATAAAAAAAACATTCTAGAAGTAGTTTCTATTGAGCCCAATGCGCACTGAAACCAATGTTTTGTATTTTACCAAGTTTCTAAACAATCTCTAAATTTGCACAATTCTATAAATGTAGTTCTGGCAGCTCGAAAACTAGTCTATGAAAATAGAGACCTGACTAAGAGAAACAAATGACGGATCTTTTTAGGTCCGCTCGAACCCGATTTGACGGCGGATAATCAATCAAGTGCTGTTAAATTGCATCTTGAACCGCCTAATTTAACGATCCATTATTCAGCAGATGATGAATTCATAAAGAGTTTGTTCTGTGTTGGCAATTTTGGAGACAACGACTCGTCCAATTAGCTTTTGTTTCCTTTGGCCGTTAAATGACTCCGCTGGTGTTGGAGGCAAAAGTCTGTGATTTATCGTTTAATAAAACAATGATCCGTAGCTGCATCTGCTCTCCTCTTATATGAGAATATACAAATTGCAGTGCATAAATATCCCCGAGGGTGTAAAAACTTGTCGGGTTAAGATCATTAACCTTCGCCCTCCTACCTTTCTCATTCTCATGAATAATCATAAATTGCAGCCATCAATATAGATATATTCGTAGGAGTCGTCTCATTACCGGCGAACAATGGACGTTTTCAGTTTACATCACGACTTCGATTGTCGTAAAATATCGCGTTAATTACGGGCCCGACACACTCGAATTCGGATGTGCCCGTTCTGTAAACGACACGGATGAATAAAGCGTAATTTGTTGTTGCGCTCGATGTGTGGAAACTTTTGCCCAAATATACGTACTTTCTAAACGTCAAGACTTATATGGAAGAACCACCTACCGGCTCGAAATTATAGGGTCAAACCTATGATGACTCTCATTTTTCATATATCATTCTTGAGATGGCAATTAACCATACAAATTGTAATCGTCAATTTTTTTTAATTCGTTATTTTCGTGAATCATATCTTTTATACTTGTCGGCGTTGTAGGTTAGTAACATTTCACTGTATGGTATCGGCAATGAAGTTGTAAAAACGAACCCAATGAATTGAGATGGAACCTTATGTAACGAATTTTAACTACTATGTAGACAATTAAAAAAAAAATTATTTCTTAAACATTGTTTCCAGTCTCATTTGTGCAATTGGGTAAAAACAAATTAGTCGCTCAACACTTATTTATGATACTTCACAAATATGACATACCCCGAATATGCAATAACAATTTTCCTTTTAACTCTACAAACTAGTCAAGAAAATAATCTTGTGGCTTCTCTGATGAACAGAGGAAAAATATATTACAGTACATCTTATTTGTTCGTTAAATAACTTAAAGGAAAACGCCTCTAATCTGGTTCTTATTCATGGTGTTGCGCTCTCCTCGTTCTTACAGCACAACAAAAACCCTTGGGCTTTTATTTCGTGTCATGTCTCAGCGCTTTATTTGCACGGATCCCTGTTCTTGGGATTTTTCCTTCTCTTGCCAATCTTCCAGACATGTAAAGTAGAAAATATGACATTTATTCTTCGCATTACACTCAGGTATTTGCCGCTGTGTACCGATATCTTTCTCGCCAAGTTATTTTCTTATAAATAAAATACACGTTTTCTCCTTTTTTTGCCAAGAATAAATATCCGATGCGAAAGGGCTTTTGCTAAATTAGAAAATACCGAAAACGTATATCGCGAAATATTGAGGGTGACAGTGCTTTTAGAAGTAATTCTTCTACTTGATATATTTTTGGGTATATTTGTTCTCATTGGAGAATTCCCCTCACAATTATAATGTGATCCTAGCTTTCCTGAACGTCCACATTCAAATGAGGTTACACAGACTTAAATTTAAAAATTAATGTATGAAATTTAAAAAACTTTTATTAAAATGTACTAGACGTGTTTTGATTGGGGCAGGACAATCAAACCACGTTATAAACATTCTTCGTTTTAGTACACTTAAATAAAAGCTTATTTAAAAAAAGTTTCTTTACTCTTAATTTAATATTTCTGTTTTAGTTACGTTGCCAGGAGTCGTATAGTGAGCCGATTGTCCTGGCTGTAGCATGAGATCACGGTCATCAGATAATTGTTTTGTTATCGGTATTACAGATGTATGCTAAATTTCAACGCAATAGATATTACACATGTATGCTAAACTTCAAAGCAATAGATCAAGTGGAAATGGTTCAAAACTGACATGCAAGATTTGACATAAATTTATCGACTTACATGTGAAATGGAATAAAAATTTGTAAAAATAATTAATTAAATCTTATTCCTAACATGGAATTCTCACGAAATTTGAGCCAAATAAAAAATTCATAATTAGCCTAAAATAGCGTATCAAATATCTTCGTTGCTATAAAAATGACAAACTTTGAAAACGACGTTGAAATAATAGTTGACTAAAATGCCAAATATTAAGCTGGTCTTGCGTATGCAAATTTCCCTACCAATAAAACCGTTGCATACAAGACTCCCAGTCGTTACCAAACAAGAGGAACGCTAAGTTTGATTAGACATTTACTTGTAAAGCCATAACAAACATATCGCTCGCAGGAGTTCCGCTGCACCACGCCGACTTTACGGCCGCCCTTGGCCAAAACTAGCGCAGGATTTTACATAAGAGTTAGATAAACTATTATTAAAATTTATACGTCGGTATTCTCCCTACGTGCTGGGAAAATCATCGGAGCAAAGCACCTCTATCGGCGATGATGTTGCTGTAGTTGAAAATACACTCTCTGACAAAAAATTTGACCTACCAATTATTTTGATGAAGTTTGATGTTTGGAGATTTTGTCACACTTGAGCCGGTTTTATTTGTTTTTATATTATATATTTATTCACATATTCCCGCGATTTAATCGTGAGTATGCGTCATTTGTCCAGCAGTCCGATTGTACACTCATGATGATAAATTGGAAACCGTTCTGAAAACTTAAAATGGAAGGTACGTATCCACCAATTGGACTTCGTCAAAATCAATTACTTGAACAATTTTATATTACTAGTGACCTTCCTTTTGCATGTTCAGGATAAAACTATGCATATGCAATAAAATATTGACCACGCATTAATTTTCGTCAACCTCATAGCTTTTATCTACCTACTACTAGATTTAATGTTCAAAATTTTATCCTCAATACAATATTTGTACCTACTAGTTATTAAAATCATTGCAGTGAATTGGGCATATTTACCTAGCAGTCGGAAACTTTATTTACTGTACTATAGACCCAAACACTTTTATATTTCTACTTGAACTTTTTATTTAGGTTAGGTTAAGTTGGTTTAGATTTCCATCCTATAAATAGTTTTGTACTGTCGGATGACGTACGATTAAAACAAAAGAAGTTTGAGTCGAGAGCTCGAGGTATGCGGATGTGCCTAGAGTGCTGGTCAGGCTAGGTAAAAGTTTTATAGACTCTAAGGGATTTTCGACCGTTATTGGAAATCCCAATCATAAACTCTTGTGAAAGTGCAGTGAAGGCTCTATGTGTCAAATGTTATTAGGCAAATGCAAATATTTTTATAACTAACTAAAGCTCAACTAATATGAACTAAGAATGGGCGATAAAACTTGCAATATTTGTCAATCTCCAATAACCGGCGGTCGCAGGCCAGGTATTTCGTGCGACGGATTTTGCGATAATCACTACCATCTGCACTGTTTAGATGTATCGCAGGACATCCTTAAATGGAAAACAACCCCTGGATGCTTATGGTATTGTAAGAATTGCACTACAATAAAAAACAATGAAAGTCTATACCAAAATAATATAAAAGACTTTATAGAAAAGGCTGTGAGTAAAATGGAATCGGAGTTTATAATTATGAAGAATCAGCTATTAAAATCCATTAATAATTATCAAGGTGAAAATTCAGTAGAAAGTAACAAACCAACTTACTCGCAAATTGCAAATAAGAATAAAACCGCTGTTATTATAAAACCCAAAAATGAGCAGCAAAGCATTAACGTCACAAAATCGGAAGTTCTTCAGAGTATTAAACCCACTGAATCTGATGTCCCAATTACGAGAGTAAAACACATAAATAAAGGTGGCTTATTATTAAGCTCAGATAATGATGAAAATAACGTGAAATTAAAAAAAATGGTCGATGAAAAACTATCTGGTAACTACAAAATTAATGAAATCAGGAACACAAGGCCCCGGATTAAAATTGTAGGAATAACTGAAGAATTTGAGAAAAGTGAAGTAACGAAGCTGTTAAAATCTCAGAATAGCGCCAAAATTAAAGAGGATGGAGAAGCCAAAGTAATTAGGTTATGGAAAACAAAAAGAAGAACTGATGTCTATCAAGCTATTGTTGAACTAGATTTCGAATCATATAAGAACATAATGTGCAGTGAACATCGTTTTTTAATTATAGGTTTAGATAGTTGTCAGGTGTTTGATGGAGTTGACTTGAATCGTTGTTTTAAGTGTTGTGGTTATAATCACTCTTCGTCCAATTGTGGAAATAAAGTTTTCTGTCCTCGATGCTCCGAAGAACATGAACTAAAAAATTGTAAGTCTGAGGTTGTTAAATGTATCAACTGTATTAACTATAAAAAACTGAATATTAAATCAAAATCCAATGTAAATGTTGATGCAAATCATACAGTGTGGGATATAAACTGCACGGTATATAAACAGAAATTAGAGTCCTTAAAACATACAATGTTCGGCACCCAATAGCAATTAAAATGTAAACAGGGCAATACTTATAATAATATTGAGCACTACTACCACAACAATGCAGTTAATAACAATCATATCCCTACTTTAAGCACAGCCACCTTTTCTGACAAAACCACTTCTGAACTTAATATATTGTATCAAAATGTACGAGGACTCAATACCAAAACTACAGATTTGTATAATGCATCAACTACATTTAATTATCATATCATAGCATATAGTGAGACATGGCTGAGCTCGAATGTTCTTGATTCTGAATTATTCTGTAACAACTATAACATTTATCGTGCAGATAGAAAATTTAATGAATTGAACTTAAGTAGAGGAGGTGGTGTGTTATTAGCAGTTGATAAAACTTTTTCTGTCGTCTTACTGAATTTGAATTCAATCAGTAAAAGTGTTCCCTCTGTAGATATCATTGGCTTAAACATTACTATAAACAAGACGCAAAATCTAACTTTATTCTGTATGTATATCCCTCCTAATACAAATGTTGAAGTTTATGAAACCCTATTTGAAGAACTTACAAATATATATTCTATCTATGGAAATAACATATTAATAATGGGCGATTTCAACATGGCAGATTACTTTGAAAGCTTGAAATCTTTAGAAAAATCCCCTAAATTAATACAGTTAGATCTCTTGTGTAATTTTCTCAATCTAAAACAGCAGAATTTCATAACAAACGATAAGGGGAGGCTATTAGATTTGGTTTTTAGCAACATAAATTGTATAGTCACAAAATCAGAAGCCTGCGAGCTAATAGAGGATTCACATCATCCGGCACTGGATATAACATGTGACTTAAAGATAGTCGGCACATTTTTCTCCTACAACCAAATACCAAATTACAATTTTAAAAAAGCCGATTTTCCGTCATTGTATAATAGTTTGTGCCACACTGAATGGAATTTGTTATATGATGTATCGAATGTAGATCAAGCAACTCAAATTTTTTATGATATTATTTACGAGAATCTATCCTTATACGTTCCTGAATCTCTTCCGCGTACAAACAAATATCCTCAGTGGTTCTCGAAAGGCATAATTAAAAATCTCAAATATAAAAATAAAATATGGAATAGATATAAAAATACTAAAGATGCCGTGTTGTATGAGGAATACAAAAACATTAGAACTAAAATAAAAAAAGATATTGATGACTCGCATAGAAGTTAAGTACTTAAAATAGAAAATAACGTAAAAGAGAATCCAAAAATGTTTTGGTCCTACATTAATAATAAATCAAAAACAAGCTCAATACCTAACAGTATGACATATGAAAATACCTCATATAATGACCCCCAAGATATAGTAAATAAATTTTCAGAATATTTCAAATCAGCATACTCTGCATCAACTAATAATGCCAGTACGGGTGGCGAAAGTGAACCTGTGGACACACAAAATATATTCATACCTACAATCTCAGAGGCAGAAGTTATTAAAGGGTGCAAAAAATTAAAGCCAAAATTTACAGCAGGTCCAGATGGAATACCAGCTTTCTTCGTCAAAGATTGCGACTCAATATTGGCCGGTCCCTTATCATATATATTTAATTTATCTTTAAATAATGGCATTTTTCCTAGCCTGTGGAAAATATCTAAAATATGCCCTGTTCACAAAAAGAATTCCAAAGAAGACATAAAAAATTACAGGCCAATCACCATAATTAATAATTTCTCTAAACTATTCGAATTCGTTCTCTACGACTATATTTTTCCTAACATAGAAAATAAAATATCAAGCCATCAACATGGGTTCATTCCAGGTAGGTCTACGACTTCAAATTTATTGTGTTTGACTCAGTATCTTTGTGAAGTCTTGGATGGAGGTGGTCAAGTCGACGTTATTTACACAGATTTCTCCAAAGCGTTTGACAGGCTTGACCACGGTATCTTATTAAATAAATTAACAAATTTTGGATTATCATATGAGTTTGTTTCATTCTTTACCTCATATTTAAGTAATAGGTTACAATATGTTTATTACCATGGACACAAGTCTGTCGAATTTAATGCCGAATCAGGAGTCCCTCAAGGGTCAGTCCTTGGTCCACTTTTATTCAATGTCTTTATCAATGACATAGTTATAAACTTACAGTGCCCATATCTACTCTATGCCGATGACCTAAAAATTTACTACAGCGTTAGCTGCAGTGATGATATAGAATTGCTCAAGTCAGATTTGGAAAACATTGATAACTGGTGCAATAAAAATAAACTATTTCTAAATGTTGAAAAATGTAATGTTGTCACCTATTCACGTGGGCATAATATTTTCATTAATGAGTATAAAATAAACGATAGTGTCATACAAAGAGTTGATAGATTTAAGGATCTAGGCGTTACTTTTGATAGCAAGATGACTTTTATTTATCACATAAATAATATCGCATCTTCAGCTTTTAAATCATTGGGATTCATAATTAGAAACTCCAAAGATTTCAAGAATGTTGAAATTATGAAGCTTCTATTTAACTCGTTTGTCAGAAGTAAATTGGAGTATGCTGACGTAATCTGGAGCCCCTACTACATCGTTCATATTAATAAACTGGAGAATATTCAAAGAAAATTTTTAAAATACTTAAGCTACACCGAGGACAAGACCTATCCACCTGTTGGAATTAGTAACGATATTTTGTTAAACAGATTCTCACTGAACTCACTTCAAACTCGCCGGGAATTACACGGAATTGTAACTCTGTATAAAATATTAAACAGTAAACTCGACTGTTCTGATCTATTAAATCTCATTGACCTACGAGTTCCTTCTAAATCAACTCGACTCCACCAAACATTTCATATCAAAGCTTCACGCACCAATCTATTAATGTATTCACCTATTAATGTCATGTGCAGGAATTACAATCATATACAGAATAATATTGATATTTTTCATTGTAAAATTAAGGATATAAAGAATATATATGAACATAATTTGTAATACTTCTGTTATTGTAGAACTAAGGATTTTATTGTACAATTAAATTTTATTGTAGAATTAAGGATTAAGGATTAAGTGTATATATGGACATAAGTTGTAATACCTACTTCTACCATAGCACAATATTTATTGTTAGTATTCCGACTCTGTAATTGGGACTTCCGTCCTGTTGAGTCGTGTAAATAAATAAATAAATAAATAAATAAATAAATAAATAAAAGATCACACCAGGAAAGACAAATGTTGACATTAGCTACTAATTTAAAAACACCCTGTGAAGTATTTAGACTGCATGGTAATATTCCAACATACTTAAACATCCTAATATGTCTTCTCGTAGGAGACACAAACTCTCAAAAAATAAGCCGACCATTTTACAGTGTTGCTTTGGCCAGCGCACAGCCCAGACTTGAATTTCATTAAGCATGTCGACTGCTGGGTAGAAGGAAGGAAGGCCATGTGATATTCCTGCCCCTGATAGTTTACAGGCGCCGAGTGCATCATTGTTTGAAGAATGGGGACGAATTAAACAGGATCATGTTCTACATCTAATCGAAGGAATATGAAAGCGTGACAAAAGAGTGAAAACCTCAAGATCAAATTTCATTAAAATTATGGGTGGAAAATATTCCTTGCCGGCGAGTGTATTTTGGAACATTATCCAAGATTGGCTTTCTAATGTAATTGGGCAAGCGACGACTCAAGACGGAATACGGCAATTATCGGCGCGAAGAAATGCAGTCTTGTGCAACTATTAACAATTTATATTGCAGAATACCAAGATAACGTTCATTTCCCCGTGCAATGCTGCAATTACCATCTAAACCGATAACGAGTAAGGAAACTTTCTCTGGGGTATCGTGAGTTCACAACCAATATAAAAAAAGTTGCTGGGATATTCAGAAAATGAAATAAATCAGTGGACCGATTCATTTCGAAGTAATGAGGGGGAGAATCAATATTTTTAGTTACATCCACCTTTCTCGCATTTACCTAGAGATGAATGAAATTTGTTGCATACTGCGGTGGACGTGCTATATTCTCGATCAGCACATCGGCGTTGATATTCGCTGAATAAAGGCTATTTTTAATTGATAACTTCTGCAAGTAATCGATTCGAACACTAGCTCTATGAATAGAGAAGATTCTAATATAATTTTTGGGTTTACTTAAAGTATTATTAAATCCTAAAGTTGAAACTATCTCATGTCTCCATCAGTTGGCATGTACTTACTGTATCGGTCGCAATGAATGAACTTGAATTTTTTAAATTGTTTCGTTTACTATGAAGTGAAGTAATTGCATGTCGGGAGAGAAAAATGTCGTTAAAACTATGGCAAAGTTTGGAGGCAATAGAGAACATGAGTTAACGAAGAACTCTATGAAGTACTAAATCTTTTCATGTGGATGCTATACAATGATCTGATATAAACAACATATTTACCGCAATTCTTCTAAACTACTTTCAGCTGATTTAAGTACAACTTGAAAGCCTACATTCAAGTGAATGTGTCCAAAATGGCAAGAATATGGAAGAGATATACCACTTCCAATAGCATACACGAAAAAACAATGACTAAGTATTCCGTTCGATCTTCGCGAGGAAGCAGAAGAAGTTGAAACTGATGACGGTTGGTGGCAACTCAGCAGCAGGAGACGAAACTGAAGATGATGTCACTTTTAACGTTTTAACACGCCACACATATTAGATACAGCACACATACTAGACAATCGCCAAATTTAGAGGTAAAGTTGTTCGGACGGAGTTACACATTTGTAAAAGCGCAGACAACATTCATAACCAGTTGTTGACTTTGGGGGAAACCCAGTATACGATGGACAGTGTAACCATGCATACTTGCTACTAAGACGCTTTCCTGCTGAGCTACTCTGTCAATTGATTCATTAAATTTGCAGATGACTTAATGATGAAAGCATTTATATTGCAAATTTTGTTCATATCACGGTGTATTTTATCTTGTAATAAAAAAACAAAACAGATTAACTATGTAGGTTGTAGTCCTATTAGTCGAGGAAATGAAGCAGGAAAAAAGCTTAAACCACAACATGAGACTCCGCCCAACCTACTTTTTATATGAGACGGTGCAAAATGTTCCTAAAGATGTATAGAACAATGCCAGGATCATGGGAACTGGTGCTTTTTGATTTCTGGTCATAAACTGGGACAGAAGTGCGCTATTTTCGGCCACCAAAAATGTGTTCCAAGTTGAAAAAATAATAGTAAAACTAGATATTATATTTATATAAAAAACGTGTATTTAGGCTTCTTCCTTCAAAATCAGAATATACGATTATTCTTGGGCGTTTACTATGAATTAAAACACGTGGACTTCATATTTTATATAATATACAATCAAAAATACAAGTTTTTAGAAAATATAGAAATTAAGTACACTTTTTTCTTCTTTTTAACGCTTTTATCTCGAGAAGGGCGAGGTTAAATAAAAAATGCCAAGAGTCAAAAAATGCTTACAAGTGTCCAGAATATAGAGTCCACATATTTAAACCAATAATAAACGCCCAAAATTATCGTAAATAGCAGTTGCTTGAAAAAAAAAAAATCGGTAAAGGTGTTTACGCAGAACTTCGCTCTTTATTTGTGCATGGGGGTCACCCTAAATAATTTATAATTAAATGACACTGAAAATACCAATCGGAATATAGTGATCAGTATTATTACAAAGAAAACCTGATAAGTTTTGGTGAAAAAAATATACAGAGTGCTCTTCCAACAATAAAAGTTCAATACTAAATGACAGGTGCAAAATATGGAAGGGTTGCGTAAATACCTTTACAAATGTCCACCATGGGTGAATTATTTCTTGGGATGGCCACCCTATATATTTTTCATTAACAGTATAATAGGTGCATATGCCAAATATTATTGCCATCTGTCACATTTTCAATTCCTCATTCACGTGGAGTGGAAGTATAGTGGTGGTAAAAAAATTTCATTTTTATTTTGAATTTTTCAAAAATTTTCATAATTTTTTTTCTTCTGAAATATGTTTAGAATGTCATGAAATTTTAAATTTGTGCAAAAAGAAATTTTTTCCATCTATTCTAGTGGTAAAATTTTTTTCAAAGATGGTAAAAAAATGTTGCAATTTTTTTTTTCCGAAATAGGTTTGGGGTTTGGAATGTTATGAAACGTGGAAATTTTAATTTTGAGCAAAAACAAATTTTTCATGTATTCTTTAGTAGTGATAAATAGATTAAAACTTTTTTCAAAAAAATTTTTAATTTTTCAAAAATATTTTTAATTTGTCTTTGTTGAAATAGGTTTAGAATGCCGCGGAAACGTGGATATTTTTCATTTGAACAAAGAAAAAAAAATTCCATCTATTTTGGTGGTAAAATTTTTTCAAAAATTGTAAAAGAATTTTCTAAATTTTTTATTTCTTAAATAGGTTTAGAACGCTATGAAATGTGAAAATTTTAAATTTGAAAAAAGAAACAAAAAATTTCCATTTATTTTGGTGGTAAAAAATTTTTTACATTTTTTTTATGAAATAGGTTTAGAATGCCATGAAACGTGGAAATTTTAAATTTGAACAAAGAAAAAAAATTTCCATCTATTTTAGTGGTAACATTTTTTTAAAAATTGTAAAAGAATGTTCCAAATTTTCTATTTTTTAAATAGGTTTAGAACGCTATGAAATGCGAAAATTTTAAATTTGAAAAATGAAAAAAAAAATCCATTTTAGTGGAAAAAAATTTTAAAATTTTTTTTTTGAAATATGTTTAGAATGCCATGAAACGTGGAAATTTGAACAAAGAAAATTTTCTTTCATCTTGGTTCAAATTTTTCAAAAATGGTGAAAAAAATTTTCAAAACTTTTTTTCCTGAAATAGGTTTAGCATAACATGAAACATGGAAATTTTAAATTTGAGCAAAAAAAATTTTTTTATTATTTATTCCCTTTAGACGGTCCACCCAGTATATTTTCCTGTGAAATTTTAACCATTTCTTCGCTGACAGTAGCGTTAACTACCTACCAAATTTGACTGCTCTCCGTCAAGTACTTTGTTTTAATTAATGCACCAACAGACAGACAGACAGACTCACGGAATTGAAAACCTATATTTTTGTAATCTACGTGTTCTAAAACGTCAAAATCCGAAAAATCTCGGAGGGCGATTTTTTTCTCGAATACAATACTTCCCTTCGGTTTAAACGCTTATATCTCGAGAAGAGTGAGGTAGGTAGGAAATGTCAACACAAAATGCGTAAAATTGTCTAAACGATCCAATGGTTCTTTTTCCACTTAAAAAAAAAAACGATGGTGACCGGAAATAGCGAACTTCTATCCCAGTTTCCGACCGGAAATCGAAAAAGCACCAGTTCGCATGACCCTGACATTGTTCTATTCATCTTTCGGAACATTTTGCGCCATCTATCTCACACAAAAATCAGGTGGGGCGGAGTCTCGTATTGGGGTTAAATGCTTTATTTCCTCGACTATACATCGACGAGGTAATTTAATAGAAAAATTGATAATAGTGCGCCTATGAAATGCTTTTTTTTTTCAAGGCATACACAATCAAACATTTAATATTCACTTTAGCTGAAATAAATCAAAATGGCCTTGGGATTTCAAAACGACGGCAAAAACCATCAATAAAAATCACTCCCCCGCTAAATCTTTAATTAGGACCTAAACTTTGAATCACATAATTTAAAAAAACGTCTCTTTAAATGCACGTGCCTTCAGTATTTGCCTGGGCTAAAGGGAACTGCAGTTACTATGGGAGTTAAAGAATGGCAATATACTTAACAGTTTCCTCTAGAAAATTGATACAGATGGTAATCTGAGGGTTTAATTAAAATTCTAATATCGACAATTGAAATAATATCAGATGCCGCTATTACCTCAAATTGGCTTCATTGATACAGTCTCCCTTAATTGCAAATCGATATCGCAGCTCCAGCCAACGATATTCTCTTTGTAGTTTTTCAGCCATTGAATTGGTTTGTTTTTGTCAGTCAGTTTTACCGATATTACAGCCGTACCAAAGGAATTTTGTTGTTCCTTTACTACCTATTCTGCGACTGTGGGGTGGCTGGACTCGCTTTGTTTTCTACCCCTTTTGTGCGGCTCAACTCTGCATGTATTTCCGTTGATATATAAAGTCGACGTAGTTGTATTAAGATGACCGACCCCTTTCGGTGGAGCTGTGTGAAGCCCACATTGCGCTGGTCAACGACAGATGTCCGGTGAGGAAGCATTTAATGATATGTTTGAACACCCTAACCTTGTAACGGAACTCGAGATGTGCTTCAAAGCAAATCTCTGGGAAATTACACCGCTCTTGTTAGAAGGAAGCTGGGGGCTGGTGTTCCAGCGACCTATATGTACAATTCATTTAAAAATTATGAGGGTACGAGGTGGTGAGTAGAAACATGTATGAACCACGAAATGTATAAAACTATGCCATATATAATAATAATAATAAATTTTATCCATAAACGCCATTACAATTGAATATGATCATTTAAGTATATATAATAACATACAATTGACTCACGAACATAATCGATAAAGCATTGAAATCACAAGAATAGTGAAAGTAAAAAAAAATAAAAATTATTGTGGTAAATCAATTATTACTTAAATTATTAATTTCAGATATGTTTTAAAACATTTGGTTACGAGGTAGTTCTTCACTTTGATTTTATAGATATTAAAAATTTTGTCTTTCTTAATGTGGAGAGGCAGATAATTCATAAACTCCATAACCATATACGATGATTTTTTATAGGTGCTATTGTGGCATTCTACGTTTGTTTCCACGTCTGGTGCCAGTGCAAGTCACAATTACCCTGAAAAATAACTAATATTTTTAGAAGTATGTAGTATGCATTTATACCGGGTGACACAGGAGACATGTAACATCCCATAGCATGTTTATTTAAAAAGACATTTTGAAATTTGGTACACTTATATAAGGTGTGATTGTCCTTTTTTAAATACAAGAATTTTTGTCCACCACTTCCGGTTTCACCGGAAGTGACATCTACTCTGTTATTTTAAATGGCACTCTGTATATTTTTTTACCTATCTGATTCGTCCCTAGATTCTCTTTTCAATTATGTATCGGGACATGGCATTTGTTTTTAAAATGACAGTTAATATCAATTTTAGTTTAAGTCTAGGTGGCCCTGATATGAACCTTGGCAGATATTGATGCGTAGTGTGCCGTGATATCGAAAGACTTCTGGCATGCAACTTTGTGCCTCATATTTTTTTGGGAATAACCAGTAGCTGAACAGACTAATAACATCTACACAATCTATAAAAGTACCTAAGAACTTAATAAAATTTGACTAGTGAATTGTTTTGTCATTTATAGTGACATGAAATGAGGTATTGTTCTTGTGAGAACAAAAATGCATGACAATAGTTTTCTTGGCATTTATTATTAATGCGTTATTATCACACCTGTTGGTAAAATCAGCAGATAATGCGTTTAGACTACTAGAAGCCCATCAAGACTATCCGCAATGGGCTTGTTTCATGATATTCTTTTTATATGGTTTTTATACTTTTTCATATAGTACTCGATATTCTCATTATACACTTAAAATTTCGTATTATTAACTTTTTCCGTTCTCGAGATATAAGGAGTTGAAATTAGTAATAGTTGCAAAAACCGAGCGCTCATTTGTGACGTCACTATACGCAAGTGACGTAAAAAACTGGCTTTCTGGGACCTCTCAAATTTAACCTGAAAAGTCGAAAAACATGGAATTTTTAAACGCTGGTAACTAAATAAATACGTCGAGTGGAAGTTCGTTCTATGTGTCTACGGAAAGGAGAAGGTCGGCGATGAATTCTAATCGTAAATTGCAGGGTCGAAATCGAAAATTCGTTCCGGCAGGAGCGAGAGAAAATTGTAATTTTTTGACATTTCACCAAATTGTACTCCCCTACTGTCAAGTAGTAAGCAAAACAAACAATACTTCGAAAACACTTATAATTATAACCAATAAGGAGCATCAAGCCTATTGAGATCGCCGAGTTTATGCGTATAGTGACGTAGCGCCTGGCCACGCCCCATTTTCGCGAGATGGAAATTTGTAATCGTTTTTAAGATACTAAACGTGCGAATAAGATTCTGATTTTTTGTAGATCCATTAATTTATACTTGCACTTTCGATTTATGAAATAAAAAAAAAATGCCGAACAAGCCCATTGATACAAGTTCGTGTAAAATCGTGTGGATATAATATTATGCAACCAGTGCTTACACTGGGTGGAAGATCGTTGATGAAAATAAGAAAGATGAGAAAGCTAGAAATATTATTACATAATTCGCATACTGGGAATGTTTGCAACTTTATGTCAGATTTTTTAGTACTATTTCAATTAGTAGTTATTTACCGCATAATCTGCTGTAACTTATTTTGCCTCTGGCCAATGTCCTAACCATAATACTATATTGGGTGGACTAGAGGACTTGATTCCACAACAATCCCTAGCACATTTCTAAATACTTCGCTTTTCTCAGAGAATGACTCGTTTGTTCGTCCGTCCGTTCACCTGTCTGTCACTGTGACTTATTTTAAAAACTATTATAGCTAGAGGCATCTTTTACATGCAGTTACAGTTAGGCATTCTGCAGATAGCTCAGGGGTCTATGCATTAACAATAATCATTTGTCAACTATGTTTCTTAAAAATGTTCATTTTTACTGAGCCGTCCCCTTTATTCACGAACGTATTGGTTAGAAAATTTTTGAAAATATAAAATAATCGGTAAAAGAATATATCAATTTTTTTTATATCTTATACTTTTAAGCTTTTCTATAATACTCTCGTTTTTGAGTTACGGCTTATAGTAATATCATTCATAAATATTCTCTAAGGTGACATCCGAAAGCCACTAAGCCAACAAAAATTACTCCCACGCTTAAGGCAGATTGTATCACCCGAGTTTGAACCAAAATGAGGGTGAATAAAGATCAAAATCCAATGTAATGATTGTTACAACAATCGTATGTAGCCTTGGGTATTGATCGTTGATCACTGTTTTTGGTTTACATTTGATCGATACAACCCGTCCTTAATATTTTCGAAAATAAAACACAATTTTAGTTTTTCAGATTTCTGACTGGACTATTTAGGAAATATATATACTCTTGTTCTAACTCTATTCTCGAAATTTACTGTTTAATAAAAGATACAAAGCACACAGGAACAAATTTATTTTACGTTTCAACAACTCCTTTAAACACCACGGACACCAATTACATTAATCTATATAAGAGATCCCGAAGCATCTGCTAGCTCGTACAGGGGGATTGAACGCGGCTGCTATGTTGTTTGATTTCTTCTTGTTCTTTTTGCAACATGGCGAATCTGTGGAAGAATGTCGACCGCTCCGCGCCGGGCCCGAGATTGACCTTACCGAGACCGGTCCCCCGGCCTCGGCCTGCCTTTAGGCCTAGCGGACATCCGAGCTTTTCAAGGTTGTCGCTACACCCGCGACTGGATCTATTCTATGTTACTAGGCCGGTTTTGAGCCTGCCTCGTCCCGGAAAGCGTTCAGCAGGTACGGAGGGAACGCGAAAATACATATTTACCCGATCCAATTCAACATAGTAATTATTATTAGAGTATTTTGTAGTTAATTTCGAAACGGCACGAACCAATTAATTGTAATTTTCACATAAATAGTCACTTAAATCAGGGATACAACCACGGCAGATTCATGTCATGAAATTATTGATTCGGTGCGTATTTGTTTGAAAAACACTGAACGACCTTTAGTGCGGTAAAAATAGGCTAAAACTTGAAATGTTAAGAAAAAAATTGTTACTAAATTATTCAGATATTGAGATAATCAGTGTGTGAGGTACTTCAGTTGTACACATTCCCGACGTCCTGGTTGGCTACTCGATCTATTCACGGCTTTTATCTTCATAGTCGCAACATGATGTGGTTCTATTTACAGTTGTAATAAGATGAAATAAAAATTAAACTTTAATATACTTTCAATACATAATTCCCTTAGAATAAAACGCGTACTCTGTCTACCTATTATATTTGTTAAATCCGCGGTTATGTTAAGTTCCTAGAAATTTTGGAAAATTTTACCAACAATTATTACATAAAATAGGTACATTATTGTCATTATTTTAATACATATTTATTTTCTTGAGTAAACCTGAATGCATCGAAATTACACAAAAATAAATATGTATTTATCACACAACACTATGTTAATTTCTTTACTATCTTTTTAGATCCTGGAGAGTAAAACAAATAATTTATATTTTTGCTATGCTAATATATAAGCAGAACACAATAATTAATAGAAATAATTGAATTTCTTTATTGGGAATAAAAGTTTGCGAAAATTAGATGCAGGAGGAAACATAATAACAAAAACTGTACTGTTTAAAAATCAGTAATTTCTATTTTGGTGTAACTGTAAATAAAGATGCTTTACTACCACAGGTTTTTTTTCTCTAACTTTCTGTATATTGGATGGTTGTGAATATTTGACACACTTAGTAATTTGGCGAGTTAAAGGATGTGATGGGTAGCATATTTGATCCCATTGCCTGATAACTGAATTCAATTTTCAGCTTCTGCAAGGTAATGTTGGGTAGTAACGAATGTATGTCTGTGGTATTTGAAATATACAACTCCCTCCCAGACGATCTTGACATTGAATTTGAGGCTTGTCTAATTTGTGGTGTGTTATATGCCAATATAGAAATATAATAAATTATAAAAACATTCACTATTAACAATGTAGGTAAACGTTCAGAAAGAACAGAGAAATGTAAATTTTATGAATTATGAGACATTCTATAGATTTGTGAAAATAGATATATTTGAAAGCTTAGGCTAATTAAATTTTAAATATATCAAGCATTATCTTACTTTAATTTTACATGCTTATACATAACATTGTTGTATAAAGAGCAAGTAATGCAGGAATTACAAATTTATTTTGATGAAAATTGTTATCCTTTTACACATACCCCCGCCACTGTTGCCTCGGGATTGTAACGACTTCTATCCGTTCTTATGGTTACATGATGTGATTATATTGGGTTGGGAGCAAACGAGGTATATATTGAAGAGATAGCTGTTATGTATCTAGACTTGTTCTTTGGTCGGAGGTTAGAATAGTGAGCACATTTTTTTAGTTCAGCAGAAAAGGGGTGGACATGCGTTGTCTGAATATCTCGATAAATATTAGTTTTAGTGAAAAATGTCGAATCAGGGTGTCTACTAAATCTTAATCTTAAAATTCCCTGACTTTTCCAGGTTTTCCAGACATTATTTTATCTAAATTCCAGGTTTTTAACTTCCTACATTCGAACAAATATGAAAATATGTATTCACCTCAAAAAAATATAAACCAATTCTATAAAACAATTAGAAAAAATTCTTGCATTTTATTACTAAAACATTTATTTTCTAGAACCCAGTTACAAGCTGAATCATTTCTACAAAAAATATCATTGTTTTTTAGTCTTTAACGAAGTCTCCCTTTTTTAATCAGAATTAACAACAAAACAATATATAGAAATAGTGAAATAGTACAAATAAAAAAATCTATCTATAGTACAGGCAATGAAGGCAAAATATTGTAAAAACCTCGCAAAAATTAATAAAAGGATCGTCTCTGGGGTTTTAGTAGGTACTAACCTGTAGAATGGAATGATGCATTCTTTGCACTTCCAAGTTTCGGAAAAATTCAAAAAAATTTGGAAACACTTTTTGATTTTCAGTTTTTTTGCTCTAGCGGCTAAAATAATGAAAATAGAGAAACAAGTTTTAAACAAAAGTTGTAGCACGTCTCTTTCTCTACAAAAAAGGTCTTTACACATTTTTGTCTGACTTAAGCCGGTTAGGAGATAAATCCAGTTTTCCACGTATAGTTTTGAGCCGCTCAGAAATGCGCGTAAAGTGAGAATTCTCCGGGAGTTTCGTACGACCAGACACAACGATCGATAATTCTTACTATTCAGAGCCGCTAAAAAAATGATGTGGATCTGCTTTAATGCGGAACTAATCGCACAAAATTCATACAATTTTTTATCACAGAGAGAAAGTATTAGAAGATGGCTTAGTAAACTTTATACAGTTAATTTATTCATATCTTTGAATTTTATGCATCCTCCCTATTTCTTCCGAAAACAATGGGTGCTTCTTCACTACATGAATTCGATTCCACGCACTTTAGTCTATATTTCGTGAAAATCTCATTGAAGAATGTTAAGAAACAAATAAGTTGTATATGTTTTACTGTATAATTGTGCATTTTCTGAACATGTATGAATAATGTAGACAAATTCAAAAAGTACTGCATGCATTTAAAAAACTCTAAAGTCATTCTTATTGTACTTATAATCCGGAAATTAAGACTGTGCTATTATTAATTAATTTAGATATAGCGAATTAAACTCCAAAATTTGGAAATGACTGATCAATGAGAAATATACCATCTACTTAGATCGCAAGGCATATTTTTCCAACAAAAGTAATTGCGATAAAATGTAATTGAATTAATATATCATTATATAACAATATATTAGCAAAATAAATTATCATTCTAACGACTCCCGGCAAAGATATGAATAAATCTGTGGTTCTGTTGTACAAAGTTTACTAAGCCATCTTCTAACACTTTTTCTCTATGATAAAATTTTTTAAGAATTTTGTGATTAGTTCCACATTAAAGCTGAGACTTTTCGCTACATTTTGTTATTTTAATTTTTTTTGGGGCTCTGAATAGTAAGAATTATCAATCGATGAGCCTGGTCGTATGAAACTCCTGGAGAATTCTCATTTTTCGCACATTTCGAAGCAGCTCAAAACTATAAGTGGAAAATTCGATTTATCTTCTAAACCGCTAGGTAAGATAAATATTTATAAAGACCATTTTTAGAAAAAGAGACGAGCTACAACTTTTGTTGAAAACTTTTTTCTCTATTTATTTATTTTGGCCGCTAAAATAAAAAAAAACGAAAATCAAAAAGTTTATCCAAATTTTTTTGAATTTTCCTGGAACTTGGAAAGAATGCATCATTTCATTCTCCAAGTTATTACCTACTTAAATCCTGGAGATGATCCTTTTATTAATGTTTGTTACGCTAAATGGCTAATTTGCCTGTACTACTATTCATATATTATATTTCAATGTAAACTATAATTAGTTATGCAGAAGCAGAGCCGCAGACATTACCACACAGCGGCGGCACTGATGGCGACCAGACTATCTGAATTACCATAGACAATCAACTCTGGAACTACTAGCAATAAATAATAACTGGAGAAGTGCGCTATATAAGATTTGTATCAAGAAGTGTTCATAATCTTCATCTTCGAAACATTTCTAACAGATGATTCAATAGTTTGTATTAATAGTTATCTGAATGTACAAATTCCAGGTTATACTGCTTATTTTAACAAATTCCCTGATATTTCCAGGTTTTCCCTGACTAAAATAAATTCCCTGACAATTCCAGGTTTTCCAGGTTTTCCAGATTAGTAGACACCCTGCGAATATTTTCCTTAAAGTTTATGAAAAGTTCGTTAATTTGAGACATTTCACTCGCATTTTTCATAAAAAATCGACGAGATACAGCGTTTTTAATCTTAAGGCATTTTTTCACTTTTTCGAAAAATATACAGTGTAATTAGTTTCATGTCATTAAAAAAAACTGGTGGTAGGGAACGACAAGACAAACAAAAAAACCTAATATAACATGGGGTCTAAAGCTCATAGTTTTGGAGAAAAAAATTAAACAAAAATTTCGCAAATTTTCAATAAAATTTATTGAGAACTGCTGGAAT
This sequence comes from Stenurella melanura, assembly GCA_963583905.1. Taxonomy (NCBI): domain Eukaryota; kingdom Metazoa; phylum Arthropoda; class Insecta; order Coleoptera; family Cerambycidae; genus Stenurella; species Stenurella melanura. Next base: position 2,175,620 of record OY757311.1, read on the forward strand.
ACTGAGGTAGGTTTAGATATAGATCTGATCTGAAGAAAACTATAACTCTCCCTTGTGCAATATCCGATGATCCTTTGACACCGCAGACCACCGCATGTGCCGCCGAGCACTTTTTTATGACAATTTAAAAGTTGTATAATTGGGAACTACAAGTCCATTGACCAAGAAAAGCAGTGGTTCTCAATAGTTGTCTACCATAATATTAAAAATATTGACCTAGATCAGTGTTTTATCAAAGTGCCCCTAGAGGGAAAAGTCATAAAGGTTTTTTGTTTGTCTAGTCGGTCCCCATTACCAGTTTTTTTAATGACATGAAACTGATTACACCCTGTATTTATTCGCTTCAAAGGAGTGTAAACATCTGTTTACACTCTATTTCCCAATTTATTAAAAAACAATACGTCCTACGCCAAAAAAGCTCTTAAGCTGAAATCGCAATTTTCTAGCCGTTATAACTTAAATACTATATTAAATTTACATGAAAAATTGCATTCTACCCTTTTTCCAAAATTTGAATACCATCACCTTTAAATTATCAAATCCTGGTACACAATAGAAACGTTTTTTTTAATGCGTTTACTCCAAACTAAAACCTGTAGCTGCCATACTATTCATATTCTGAAAAAATTGTATTTAAAATTGGATTATTTCTTACAATTTAGCAAGAATACCATTACTTAACTTCAATTGTTTTTTAACGTTTTGTACGATGGAAGTGGTGGAAATTGGTAACTCTAAGAATCACACCAAAACTTTAAATTTCTTATACTTTGGCATAATTTATTTTGACCAAAGAAATGTTATAAAAAAATTTGGCTTTGGCCTTAGCTCTTACCATGAAATATTTGCATATGTAATAACTTGACTCTGACTAAATAATGCTTTGCTCTATAAATACACCACACATGTAATAAAACGGTTAATCCAGACAAAAAATAACAACGCTCGCATTCATATTTACGTCCTGCTCGACGAATTAATAACAAACCTAAAATAATATATTCAACATTAAAAAGCAACTAGAGCGCTTAGTCGTGGAAGTGAGAAGATAAATAAAAACAGGAGCTGAAATGGATGCTGCCCGAGTGACTTAAACGAATTACGGCCAGAAATCACAATTTCCAGGCGCCACCACCCGCCGCTGTTGCTTCGGAGGACGCCGTGTTCCACCTTTCTGGGTTATGAACGAGCGCCATACGTCAAAATGCACGGCGGAAGCAGGGAGATGTCCGTTGCAACCGAGCAACAGTTGGTAGTAATGCAAATATGACAATTTCGCACATTATCTGCCCCCCCTGGCTATTTTATAGGTGTATATGTCTCACATTTAAAATGAATTGTCATCTGATGTATATTCTTTATAACTACTTTATTAGTGGTTGTATCACACACATTTATATTAACAAAGTGAATCAAAACTGTCCAATTTGTGATATTTCTATACTTGAAAAAATTATGGAAAATTACAACTGGATAAAATCTGTCCCCATTGTGAAGTAGAATAAATATTTCTAGGGAATAATTGTCTTACTATCGCAATTTTTCTGATGGAACATGTTATAAGCATTACAGAAAGTGTACTAAAAAGTTTTGGATTAAATCCAAGTTCAACAACGCCTTTGCTTAAACAAAAGATTATTGAAAATTGAGTCTCTAAGCAGTTTTTCTTAAATATTTCTGGCTGTATAGTTCATATCACAAAGAAAAAAAAAACGAACTGTTCACAAGAAAATTGCCGATGTCAACTCCAGGTTTATGTTTAACCAACTTTTGAAAATATTTCAACATCTTTCAGCAGGGAGTTGCAAACTGCTTTAAAGCAACGGTTGAACTAGCGAAGAACTACTGCATCAAATATGCTGACCTACCCATGCAATCCAGTAAAGTTCAAGAAGAATTCAGATGATAATGAATTATTTGATTTTACAGATACCAATGACAAAGACATCGCGACCTTTATAAAAAATCTGTAGAAAAATTGGTGATAAAATTATCACCACCAGAAGGACTAGAAAAGAATAATTCTCATGAGGATGATGTTTCTCTGTAGGCCAGTTGAGATAGAGATATAAGGGTATTTTTCGAGTAGAAAGCTGATTTTTTGTGTAAAACTAGTAAAAATCACAAACAACAACATATATTTTCCCGACACTTCAAATCGTGGTAGGTGATTGTTTAAAACCCGATAAACATGTGATTTTATAGCTATTTTTGCGTTTTTCGCTTGTCTTTTTGTTTGTTTTCAATAGATCTATAAAACAAAACCTACCACGATTTGAAGTGTTGGGAAAATACATGTTTTTGTTTATGATTTTTACAAGTTGTACACAAAAAATCAGCTTCCTACTCAAAAAAAAAAACAAGCGAATCAATGATTTTCGGGCTATCCCAAAATGGCCTACTGGACCAGGTGAGGAACGATCAACATCAAGAAGTGCCATTGAATTTGAAGGAAAAGTTAAACATGGCAATCAGGGTTGTCGTGGACGAAATCTCCAATGAACCACGAACATTTTAATAACCGTATCAAGTTTAAACCAAAATCAACTTGATCACAGATCAAATTCCATAGTTACGATTGTTATAACAATTGTAATTATGGATTCTGATCTTCGATCAAAGTGATTTTGGTTTAAACTTGGTCGATATAACCTGCCTTTAAGGAACACGAAAACTCAATTTTAAATATTAACAAAAATACAGGAATCCCAGCACTGAGAAAAATAAGCATTTGATAGACACAGACAATACAAATTTAATGTATGCAGAAAGTAAAGGTAAACGTTTAAAGGTCTTGAACAATTATAAACTAAAAAATCTAAAAATCTAGGCTAGAAAAAAAATTTAAATGTTTCAGTTTAGTTCAATAAGCGATCATTGAATAACCAGAAATATTTCCTCATCAAATTTACTTCTCTTGCCCTGTCCAGTGTGGCAATCTTAAAATCGCCATACTGCGCACGGGGGTAGAGAGAACGCATTAAAAAAAATATGTATAAAAAGAAAACTTGACAATAAGTATTCAAAAACTTGGAAAACTTGGGAATTCAGATAATTCGCCGCGTAAAATCTGAACCATCATTTAATAATCGCAACAAAAAAAATTAATTACTTCACCTGTGGTTGTATTTTGGGTTTTCACTGCAGATACAGATTACATCGGGCCGAGTTCCCACAAAGGCAACGAACAAAAACAGGGAGATAGCATTTGTAATTTATAATATGGAAACAATGAAATTATTCGGTTGAATATCAAACAAGTATATATTTACACCGTACAGATTGTATCCAGTAAATATTTAGATTAATAGAACCAGTTGGCATAAATTTACATGAGAATAAAAGATGTTTTTAGATCTGAATTCGATAACAATGTGAAACTAAACAGGCTAATTGAAATAAAAGTTTTTCAATTCGACAGAGTGTTGAAGGTTACTAAAAATGCATTTCGGAAACTTGGGAAACAATGCGAATTATAATTCGAGAACACGCGGAATCTCAGGATTAAACCACTCGAGTGGTGGAGCATTAAAATCTGGGCCCGGATCAATGAAAAGTATTAATTTTGTAACCGGCCTCTGGTAGAGTGTAATGAGAAAACGCCAACCAAAAGGGTCTGGAAACCTAATAAATGTTAGTCTGTGTAGAAATCTACTTAGAGCTTCATATGCTGCGGACCTCGCTTGCCAGTTTATATCTACTAAGTTCCCCTCCGGTCGATAAACAAAAAGATTAGAGGATACCCTGATAGATATACAAGGGCATTAGCGTTCCAACAAGTTTCGAAATTTAAAGTTTAATTTTCGACAATTGATTAATTACAAACTACTCGTGTTAGCGACGTCATTTGTAATTAGGAGAACGTCAATTCACAGGGATAGATACGAATTTGTTCTACATATATTTATAATGAAAAATAAACCCAGTAGTATAGATGACATAAAACACATTTTGAAATTCTCATTTCAAGCAATAGGCAGCCAATTTTTACAAATTATAAACACAACTTTAGAAACAGGAATATTCCCAGACACTTGGAAAATATACAGTAATATCAATAGAGAAGAAAAATAAGACAATTCGATATAATACGACGAGCATAGACCCATAAATATGTTACCAGTCTACGAAAAACTACTGGAATTATCTGCCAACGAACAAATAATAGAATATATTATAGAAGCCAACAACCTATTGAAATATCAAACTAGATTTCAAGAACTAAATTCGTGCGGCAACTGCTTTACAAACAACATTATCAAGTTGAAAAACGCCTTAAATGAGAAACAGATCATTGTGGGTAGCTTTTCTAGATTTCTGTAGAGCTTTTGAGACAATAAATAGACAATTATTACTTTTAAAGTTAGAAAAATTACGGATTTGGACATAACAATATGAAACGGATCACCAGTTATTTAGAAAATAGAACACAAGTTACCAAATATGATAGTACATTCTCACCAAAAGAAACAATATTTGGTGTACTACAAGGAACCGCTATGGGGCCTAACCTGTTTGTGCTGTACATAAATGACATTATGAAGTAGGTACGTTAAAAAATGCAGCATACAACTATTTGCTGACGACACATTGATATACTTAGTTTGTGATATTGTAGACTCGACTATAAACATTATAATAAACAGTGAGCTTAAAAATAGAAAAAAAAACGAGGAAAAATGGTTGGACATGAAGCCTTATTACTGATAAAACGAACTTTATGGCAATAAAAAGTAAATACAGCAGAGTAAACACAGTAACCCCTAATGGGACGTATATGAAACGATTTTAGTACATGAACGAAAATAACTATATATAAAAGAATTATTTTACCACATCAACAGTCAACTTCTGCTCAACAATACTTTTTCTACTTAGCAATGCTCTAACAAACATGTTACAGAAAAACAAAACCAAGCATTGCGAATTATTCTAAACTGTAACAAACATACAAATATAAAATTAATGCTTGATGGTACGAAGTTGCTGGGAGTGAAGCAAATTATAACTTTAAATACAATGACTTTGTGTCAGTATTTAATATTTAAATGTATACACTTGATTAGCTTCAAATTTCATTGATATAAATAATTTCCTTGATATACAATAACGTAAAAAACTTTATGAAATCTAGCTTATGCTATTAATAAAGTATTATTATTACATTATTTAAAAAACTATCATCCAAATAGATAAGAAACCCAATAATACGATAGGAGAGTACAAAAAATTGTGACAAAATTGTTTACACTGAATTAACATTGTGGAAATTTTCGCCCTACAGTAGCCTCCACAAATACGAAGGAAATATCATCAACTAGGGATGCTAATATCCCAAAACCGCAAAAAACTAAGATGATATAAAAAAATTAAATGTTTATAATTTCTAAGCAAACGAAAAACTTGATGTGCCACGAAAAGCGTTTTTTTTTTTTGTGGCGGCACATGCAAGAAAATTCAGATTTTTAATTGTATTTTAAACGGTCGACCAAAATAATAAGCCCACTATAACCACCATGTTTATTTTATACCCTACCAAAAAGTTTAGTTTAGTTTTCAGATTATTGACCAAAAAGCACAAAAATGTCCCGTTATTCTGTAACTATCATTACTAAAATCTCGGAGGACGAGGTTGGAACTCCTGCAGCAGCTGCTTCTGCTGGTTTCCATGAACAAAAAATGACTTGAACACTACATGAAATACTGCATTCGACGCGTGTTTCGCCGATGATATAGGCATCCTCTGAAGATGACTAAAATTAAATTTACTCTGTTTTATTTTTGTATATAGGTCCGTAACCCTTGCAGACAGAAATAAATAAAAAAATAAACAATCTGCTGTTACCATATTTAACAGGCACACACAAAAAAAAAATCTGAACCAGGGACCCAATATAGTAGTCCTTATGTATTTCGACATGTTGAACACGAATTCGGTGTCCTTTAGCTCTATCACCCACCAATTTTAGTAAATCGCAAAAATAACAGAAAACCTTAATTTTTTTAGGTTATTTTTGCGATTTACTTAAAATCGGTGGGTGATGCAGCTAAACGGACATCGCACTCGTGTTTAGCACATCGAAATACATACCTACTTCTTGCGCACCTGTGTAATTTTTGACGGTATATTATACAAGAAAAAAAATGTAACATCTCAAACAAATTCCTTGCTTTTATACATTTTCTCAAGGTTCATGTAACTTTTTGCTTATTTTCCCTACACTATTCAGGAAGTTTAAAAGCATCATTAGGTAATAATTGCAACGTGATCAATAATATTTCAGTTGTAGGATGTGCCGCAGCATCATTGTTACATGATCAGTGGCCATTGTGAGCTGTGACACATCGTGCTTGTCTGGTAGGTTCACTTTCGGACGCATAATAAATTCAGTGGTTCGGTTCGTTGCGCTGATATATTTGCCAATTAATTCCTGGCCTTGGCTCCAAGAGGAGACGCCATTAGTCGACTCGATAAGTCGAATACGTTCGCTGAATGCAAAACACTACTTGCTTCACGCTTCACTCGGTGCAAGAACAAAAACATACTTAAAAATTTGTTAACGCTATTGCCATTCGGTTTGGCAAAGTGAAACGGAAATTTTCGTATTGTAATCTTGGCTAATTGGCAGACAAATGAAAGACGAGTGATTTAGTTAAATGCAATGTAATGGGTTCCATCTTCACGGCGCGGCAGCTTCCAATTTGGGGATATATCAAATTGTGGAGAGAGGAAATATAGCTGACAGTGACAAGTATTGTTCGGTAATGTCATCATCGCACGGATTATAATTTCAATGTTCCTACAATTGCTTCATATTTCCTCGAATAAATCTCCCAGTCTGAGAGCTAAATTGTACGATGAAAGCGGTGGTATAATATTAAAAAGAAAGAAATAAAAATGACGGTGTTCTCTCGAATAAACGGCTTGACTATATTTAGTCTACTTTTTAACTTTTCTATTTTTATTTTATATTCGGCAACGTTAAGCCCTTTCGTAATATTAAATGTAAAAAACAGACGGAATTTAAGAACTCTGTAACAACAACTTTTATGTCAATGTTCAGTGTACTTGTAAGATCAATATTAGAATCCGTTTCCACAATTTGGAAGTCGGCATGTAGCACAAACTTAGCGTTGGAAAAACTAAAAAAAATTCCTCTGCTCTAAAATGGCTTTTGTAGATACAGCAAATATATATTATACTTATGTTTATTGGGAAACATATAACAATATTTGAGTAAGAGATTAGTCATCATGACCTTTGGGGGCAGTAAATACAGGGTGTAATTAGTTTCATGTCATTTAAAAAAACTGGTGGTAAGGAACGACAACACAAACAAAAAAACTTGATATAACATGGGGTCTAAAGCTCATAGTTTGGGAGAAAAAAAAAATAAACAAAAATTTCGAAATTTTTCAATAAAATTGTTTGAGAACTGCTGGAATATTGAGGTAGGTTTAGGTTTAGATCTAGATCTGATCTGAAGAAAACTATACTCTAACTCTACCTTGTGCAATATTTTAGTTACTGTCGGTGTTTCGTTATGTACACACGTCCAACCCGCCGCCGTTCGTTGTTTTTGTTATTTTTGAATTTCGCGTCATTGTGAATTTATAGTTAAGATTTATTTTATTGACTTACCGTTCAAGACACAACTTACTTGTTCGTTCTTTTTGTATTCCTTTTTGACTTTTGTACCAAGTTGTTATTTTATTTTTCTTTATTGACAACGTTAGTTGATAGTTTGGTGTTTAGTGTTGAACGAAGTGCGTATCTACTTAATTCGATGTAATGAACTGTGTATTGATACAGATGCAGAGATTTTGTATCATTTAGGTAGGTAGTAAGCTTTTAACCCAGGACACTCGTTTATGTTACAAATGTTAATAAACCACATTTAAATTTTCTAAATTATAAACAATCCAATATTTTGTTCCAAATTAAAAAACACAGATGTAAAGAAATGCTTTGTTTAAACCTCTATGGCCATTATTTGCTTGCAATTGTGCACGAAGAGAGAACGAATTATTTACCTCGTTATACTTGCCTTAGTTCAGTTGAGGCGGTCCATCAAAGGCGATCGATGATCCTTTGACACCGCGTGTGCTGGCGAGCACTTTTTTATGACAATTTAAAAGTTGTATAATTGGGAAGCACGAGTCCATCGTCCAAGAAAAGCAGTGGTTCTCAATAGTTGTCTACCATAATATTAAACATGTTAACCTAGATCAGTTTTTTTCAAAAAACTTATTTGGTAGATCGGCAACAAAAAGTAATTTTGAGCCAAAATGGTAAAAACTACGTTTCTAGACCCAGACAGGTGGCTACGGGAGTTCCCCAAGGGAGTGTGTTGGACCCCTTATTATTCATTGTATTTTTCAATGATGTTGTCCCCTCTTTGCATGACACATTTATTTCCCTATTCGCAGATGACGCAGTTACCGCTGACAGTGAGAGTAACATCAATCTATTATCTACAAAAACAAATACCATAGTTTCCCTGATGGAGAATTATTGCTCGACTAACGGCTTAGCTTTAAATAATTTAAAAACCAACCTAATAGTATTCTCTACAAAGCAGCTTGACATCAACTTATTAGTAAGAGCTAATAATAAAACCATCATTCAAAACGAAACTATAAAGTACCTTGGTGTACATATTGACTCTCTTTTAACATGGAATGATCACGTTGACTCGTTATTATCCAAATTATCTACACATTGCTTTCTTATATGGCAGATGAGAAAATTTGTCAATATAGATATATTAAAAATGTATTATTATGCATATGTACAGTCAATGCTTAATTATTGTGTTATCTGCTGGGGTAACTGCAGTCGCATAAATGAAACCCTTATATTGCAGAAAAAGATTTTACGTACTATGACCTTTAAAAATATACGTCATTCCTGCAGAACTCTATTCAAAGAACTTGATATTTTAACAATACCATCCCTTTACATACTTAAATGTGTGTCCTATGTAAAGTCTCATTATGACAACTATATTCCCAGAGATAACTTTACTGAGCATGATTTAAGAATCAGTCAAAATCTGACAATTCCCCAACACAAACTGTCAATAGTAGCAAATTGTCCCAATGTCATGTCCATCAAGCTATACAATAAACTCCCTAAAACCATAACAAGTATAAATAGCATTCATCTCTTTAAAAGCACAGTTCGAGCCACTTTAATCAGTCACAGCTTTTATTCCATAAAAGAATATTTAAGTTGTACTAGTTTTCAGGAGCGTACTTAGTAAAATTAGCAATCCTCGTCCTTATTTATTTTTCTGTATTCTGTTTACTACACTATGGTTTCGTCTTGAGTTATGTGTTTTAATGTATATTTTACAATGTTTTACAATTTTATGACTATATTTCTATACCCGTAATAGGGTCCTATGAAAATAAAGATATTATTATTATTATTATTATTATTATTATTGTTTGTCTAGTCGGTCCCCATTACCAGTTTTTTTTAATGACATGAAACTGATTACACAATGTGTAAGGCAGCTCTTGAATCCCATTTTTGTGATGTTTTAGTGTTGTAAGAGGGGCTGACAGCGATGTCATCGGATGAAGCACAGTTGCCAAATTTATAAAAAAGGAAGCATATTACCGGAAATAATTTTTAATATTAATTTTTAACCCTCTTTCAAACACCGACGTTTAAATATTCTCTATATTTAACTAAATTAAATTATTTACGACCTTCCGTGGCATTTTAGTAAATAAAAGCCCACTTTACACTGTACAAGTTTTGGTGCCTCATATTCACTGCCCATAGCTGTACAGAAACATAGAAAGACCAGATTCTTTTAAGTTACAATGGGGTGTTTGCATTTAAAAAAAAGTACATTTTTAATAGGCTTGTTATGTTCTTCAGTAAAAAGTTAATGAATTTTGCCTGGTTTCAGTGTTTTTTAAACGCCCAATAAGTTTATTTTTGAAAATTAAATTTAAATAAATAATCTTGTGACGTAGGAGAATTTTAAGCATATGTGTTGAATTTTGGAACTAATACCTCAGTAATACAGAAATCTTCTCTGTGCATTTCGATCAAGAAATACTGCGTCTTCTTCTTCTTCCAACATTACGGAGGAAATAAGTCATATTTTGAGGTTATAACAATATAGTAAACAAGTAGAGTTTGAGATTTATTCTTTGGTTTTGCGTTTTTGTTTGTGCTAATATAATAGTTAAAAATGGAAAGTAGCTATGAAAAAGCATATTCTAACAACTTCCATTAGTTTCAATGAATATGATTCATGATTTTTACGTCAATAACATTGATTCTTTAGCTCCTGAAATGAGGTGTAAAAGAATCGCGTATTCGTTCTTATAATTCTTGTGTTTGTGTACAAATATATCGAATCTAAATGAAATAGTTGAATTTATTATTTTTAATGTGTGTTTCATAATTAGTAATTGAAATGAAACAAAATAATGTGTGTTCTTTTTCGATGAATGAATTCTTTGAGAAGCCATGGTTATTCCGTACCCAATGCAGTGTAATCTCTCTCGAGCAGGCATAATTTTAATAGTTAAATCACCGAATTTGAACAATTCAATTGCGACTAAACTAAACAACAACAAAAAGAAATATAGTTTTCAAAAACTTCCTTGACCTTTAAACTCCACTTTTTGTCGTTATACTATCATTCCATCTTTAATAATAAAAGTTTCTGGCTTACTATATTTTACAATGCGTTTTCGTATTTTTGCATGACATGTAATAATTCATATATTTTTTATAAAAGATGTCACGATAAAACAATTTTGCTTCATACATCAATCAAGAACAATATCAGAGGAATATGTTCATAAAATTTGATATCAATAGGCTCGAGATACTGAGTGAAAAATAAGAAAATACATTTTCATGCTTTTCCGAGTTTTGATAAAAAAAAAAAATTCTCCAATTTCGCAATTTCGAATTAACTGGCCAACTCGACATTCGAATCCAGAAAACTTTACATAAGAATCTGTTTTTCGTTTTTGCATGCCCTTTAGTCGATCCCTTTTCCTTTAAAATACATCATAGCGGCCTCTAGATTCTCTACTGATATGTAATACTGTGCTGCTTCTGACCTGTATTATTTGTTACAGCAGTAAACCAATAGGTTCTGCGTTTAAAGTCTCTAGGGACAGTTAAAAATATTTTGTCTGGTGAATTCACTGATGTGTTCATGCAAAAAGGAGCTGGTACAATGCAATTCTTAAAAGAAATCATATTTATAACTTAACAAAGCAACATGTTAAGATTTGAATATATTTGCGAAAAACGATATGCAACAAATTTATTTGCTTTATTCTTCAAATATCTCGAGCACAAACTAGAGTTAGATCGATAAAAATACAAAAATAAACATACAATCACAACATTTACATATCGCCGTTCTATAATGACGTTTGGCGTTTGGTAATATCTCATATCTCCGGGTAATATAAGAAGAAGAAGACGACCGAATTAATATTTAAAAATATACTTGTTCTATTTAATAACAGATGGCGCAGATTCAATAAATTTTAGTATGTCACGATCCCCCCACTATTTTTAAGTTTACGTTAATTATGAACAAAATAGTGACTTATTGAAAAAATTAAAAAATACGGGTCACTTTATTTTTCACGATCTTTTGATATGTGCATTTATCTCAACACCATGCAAACACCCCATTCTGAAATATAAGTGTAGAATTCTAAATGTTATTTTAGAATTCTTAAAAAGCAATTTGCTGGACATGTTGCATTTGCCTTCTCGTTGAATATAAAAGCACTCACTCCAAAATCGAATCTGCACAATGGCTGCCATAGAAGGTATACTTTAATTTTATTTAAAATGTGAGAAACACCCTTCTATCTTACTCCTTCCTCCATCACTGAATATTTAATTAAGGTTAACTATAAGGCTAATTTATAAATATGTGATTTTCGAAAAATTTATAACATTGTGGAGCACACACACAATCAAAAATAGTCGTTTTAGAAAAATACAGTAACAATCAAAATAGCTTATTTTATTATGGGTTGCCTTCTTTCTATCTGCAATGGTTTAGGACGCGTGCATAAAAATAAAACTGACAAACTGAACTTTAACCATGTCCACCAGATGATGGTTGGCGAAACGAGCGGCGAAAAAAAATGGGTGGAAGATACTCATCGGGACATTGTTTCACTGCAAAATATTTAAGAAGCCACCACAGCTCGTCCTTATGAAGAGAAATGAAACCTAATTTTCCAAAAAAAGATATTAGGCAAAGTTTCAACTGTGAAACAATCTCATAATAATAAAACAGCTTATTGTTAATCATAATGTTAATGATTAACAATAAGCTGTTTTGCAAATTGGGTGATGTTATTTAACTGAAAACAAGTGTAAGTTGTACATAAATAAATACTGCAGGGTTGTTGAAAAATATTTTTGGCTAAAGTTTGATTATTAGGGAGATTTTTTTTTATTTAGCGCTTTATCCCCTTCACCACTGCTCTTAGGTATAGCTCACTCTTAAGTACTGTTTATCTTTGGATGCTGCATTTTTGGGAATTACTTAATATTAATGCATTTTGTGTAATTAGAGTGAGAAGTAAATGTAATTAATACGTTAAAATTTATTGTAAACGTTTATTAAAACCATTATATCATGTTAAATACTTTTTGAGAAAAATCACTATTCATACAATTAACTAAAATGGCCTCCGCAATAGTTTTTATGTAAAATCTGGACGTCATTTTCATCAATTTTGCTTTCCTAATTGCCCGAAGCTGTTGTATATTTAACTAGTGTTTTCAGGGCATAAAACTAAACTCGCAATACTTGCGCCTTTTTAAAAATAAATATCATGCACATGTGAAACATCTGCTAAAAATATCTTGGGTTTTCTGCGCGATCTGCCTTGCATAATAAATAGGATCGATGTTGAAATGCTGTAACCATAAATACGTGTCAGGTGAATCTGCTTTCTCACAGAAATTGGTTGAATTCTGAGGTACCGATGACTTTTATCTGGATGGACCGATGCATCGCTGGAAAATACATTTTCCCGCTTAAGGTGGCCATTCCCTAGAAAGAGACATCCGATAGGGAAATATTTATTATTTTAGCCCATTACTTGTTTTTCTTAATACATATATTTAAAAAAACTATAAGAGTACCTAAGTAGAACTATAACAAGACTATTACTATGAATTTTCACTCAATAATTTCAATGGTTTGCAAAATAGCTCGATTTAAAACTACGAAATAGGAAGATTAACATAATTTTTAAATTTAAATCGAGCTATTTTGCAAACCACTAAAATTATTGAGTGAAAATTCATAGTAATAGACTTGCTATGGTTCTACTTAGGTACTCTTATAGTTTTTTTAAATAAACGTACTAAGAAAAAAAAGTTATGGCTAAAAATAGTAAATATTTCCCTATCGGATGTCTCTTTCTAGGGAATGGCCACCTTAATTGATTGGGCAGTTCATAAGCATGATATGCTCATTTGTGAAAAAGACACAATTTTTAGCAACGACAATATTTACAGTGACAAATTAAAAGTGCTGGTGGGGATTGTCTTCTTATATTAGACTTAAGAATCTAAATGTAACTGTGACTGTTAATTTTAGTTTCTGTTTAGGCGATAAGTTATTGAAATACCGCCACCCACTCGCAATAACAAGTAATAATAAGATTTTATGGGTGCATTACGACACAAAAGTATTAAATGCGAAATTGAGGAAGTGGTTCATTTGCTCATTGAATTCTAACCTATCTTCGAGACAGAAATTAGACTTGTGCATATTTTATGTTGGCATTAAACTGCCTCCACAGATAACGGCACACGTTTTTTCTGCTTCCCACGGCAGAGACCACTATGCAGAGTAATTCAGAGGTGATTATACTATGAGTCCTGGAATGTACAGATTTTCTTTCTTAGAGAACTGGTCTCATCCGTTTGGCGACTTAATATAATTCCTTAAGTCGTTATAAAATTAAGCAGCCATACAGGGTGACATCGAAATCGTTCGATCCGCGGACAAGTTCAGACGTTGCATTAATGCTCTCAAAATTAGTGGAAAATAACTGGTAAAGTTTTGAAACTTGATAAAAATGTTAATTCAAATTAAATACACTAAAAGTCCTGAACTCAATCTGTTGTGCTCGAGCTTGGAGAAATGGTACAAAGTTTGTTCATTATATCTTGCTAACTATTAGCGATAAGATGCAAATATAATATTATTATTATCATTAAAACAGGTCGTTCTGCAAGGTTCTCACTTAGTGCCACTATAGTTCTCAATTTCATGTAGTGATATAGAAACAAATTATTTCCGATTATCAAGCAATCTGCTGCAGCTAGTTCAGCCTCGGTTGAGAGAATGAATATTTTCAACATTTGGTTCGATTCAGTCTAAGATTCGAAATCATTTAGGGACCGAAAAAGCAGCTAAATTAGTTTTTAATACACTGAACTGAACTTGTGGTAGGTACCTTGTGAAACATCTTGAAAATAATTGTTAATTATAAATTAAACACTGCTTTTAGATGAATCAATCAACATATTATAAATACTCTACATATGTTTCGGCTTATTAGGCCTTTATCAAGAGTGTTACATAGTGAATACTAAAGTTTCCGACGTGCTTATTTTAATTTATACCCAAAAGTATTTATGTCTTAATCTATTTGTGACCTAATCTATTTAAGACTTAATTTAACATTCTTTATTATGGGAATGTTTGGAGTGGATCTAAACTGATTATATAAATCAATGGATAGTTCTTATCAATTTGTGTTTATTATAAGGGTATTCAAGAAATTTTGTGGGTCGTTCGTGGTACAAGGGTTGTACTTGAAAGATTTTTTGATTTGTAGTTGTTCTAGCAGATCTAAACGTTTACCTTTTCTTTCTGAATGAAGTAAATTTATGTTATCAGTATCTATGAAATGGTTGTTTTCAATACAGTGTGTTGACATTCCTGTATTTTTATTATTAAGATAGATTTTTTATGTTCTTTTATCGTGTTCACAACGCTTCTACCACTCTGACCGATGTAGACAGCATTGCAATATTTACAATTAATTTTATATACACCAGATTTATCCATTTTATTTAGTTTTTCTTTGTTATTAACCAAAATGTTTCCTATATTTGTTTTGTTCGCGCTTATTGTAGAGATATCTAAATTATTCAATTTTCTAGAAATTTTGTTATTATATTTCGGAACATAATTAATAAAACTATATTTTGTAAGTTTGTTAGGCACAGTGAAAAATTCTTTTTGAAGCAATTTGCGTTGTTTGTTTTTGGCCATGTTATCTATTAGTGACTCGTTGTATCCGTTATTTCTTGCAATTTGTTTAATTATATTTAATTCTCTATCAAAATCACTTTGATCTAAAGGAAAATCCGTGAGTCCATGTATCAGACTATGAAAGGGTGAAATCTTAATTTGCCACGATTGCTGCGAATTATAATGTATTACTGTATCTGTAGTAGTATGTTTGCGGTAAATGCTAAATTTCAACTGATTGTAATGTCTTTTGATACTAATACCTAGAAAGTTTAATTTACTATTTTGCTCCGATTCCATTGTAAACTGAATTTTACTATTAAAAGAATTTAAGAAATTAAGGTAATTACTTAGGTTCCTTTCTGTACCGGTCCATATACAAAAAATATCGTCTACATATCGAGTCCAATAAAACACATGTGTATTTAAACTGTTATTGCTATTAAAAATTAAATTTTCTAAGTTTGACATAAATATTTCAACTAACAAAGGAGAAATTGGTGAACCCATTGATAGCCCGTCTTTTTGTCTAAAGAATTCACCATTAAACTGAAAATAATTTTGTTCATTACAAACTCCTTTCGAGAGTTTTTAACTACGTTTTTTCGTTTTCACTGATTTGTGAATTATCTATTAAATTACTTGAAATTAATTTTAGTTCTGTGGGCGGGACTGAGGTGAACAGACTTTTAACGTCAAAGGAGATTCATTTTGCGTTATTTGGTATTATTAGATTTTTTGTATTTTCAATAAATTCAAAAGAATTTTTAATGGAATATTTAGATTTAAAATTTATTATTGTTGGTAAAATGTAATTTAGTTTTTTACACAATTTATAAGATGGAGCATTGATGTAAGACAATATGGGGCGTATAGGGTTATTTACTTTGTGAATTTTCGGGACACCATAAAGAATGGGGGCTGAAGGGTTCATAATTTTCATTTTATACGCCTCATTACTTTGAATAACAGTATTACATTTCTTTAAGTTAGATACAATTTCGGATTGAAATTTATTGGTAGGGTTTTTATTGATTTTTTCAAAGTCTTCACTATTTAAGATTGTTTGTATTTTTTCATTATATTCTGATTTTGTTAAAATTGTTATGGTGTTACCGTTATCCGCTTTACAGAGAACCAAATCATGATTCACCTGTTACACCTGTTAAAAAGCATTAAACAAAACACCTAAATTAAGATTTCCTACAATGGTATAACGCGGAACTTTTCGTACAATCCTGTTATTGTAAACAAAAATGTAAAATAACATAACGCCGATATCAAAAGCGTCAATGCGTCTCTCAAATTAACAACTTCAGTATTATAAAAAAAAAAAAAATTGAAAGACTTACCTTAATACTATCGTAGCAAGCTGTGACACGGCCGTTCTGGACTTCAACATTGGCTGGGGGATGTGCGAATTTACACTCAGTGTCCGGCCTGGAGCACTTGTTCCTTTGGAATTCCCTGCAAACTTCCAACTGGAGCCAGCGAGAGTCCTTTCCGTTTAACAAATTATTCATATTAACCATCGCCATTTTACCGAATGAAAATTTTCTAAACTGGCAAAAACACTATTTATTACAAACTGGACGCGAGTTCACTGTGGACGTGGCGCGACGGTAGAACAATCCAAGGATAGTCGAAAATTCAATTAGTTTCAGATCAGGTAGAATTATTGTCCATTTCGAGTAATTATAAATACTATCACACGCTTCTTGTGTATCAAAAATAAACTCAACTCGTGGATCGCACACTTGTTTGTTCTAACAATTAAGACGGTCTAGACAAACCGGAGATTTGTAGAGGAGCTTCCTTCTGAATTATAAACTTGCACAAGCAGGTAGGCAAAAGCGAAGCGATTGTCGTTTTATGAGGTTCTAGCGCATGTTGCAGGTCCTGAGTCTACTGCTGATGCTGTCGACGAATGTCTTCTGTGGCGGTCTGCAAAGCAAAAGCAACAATTAGAACACCAATAATCACCCCTCCTAACTATACTACGCGAGATGAGCTGCAGCGCAACATCTCTAAGGAAGGGTTAAGGTCGACAGATGTACGGCTGGACCGGTCAAGATTATTATTACGTAACCCACTATTTCTGCATAACTGGAATCAAACAAAACGTCGCTCTCTCTACCCTTTCCTCGTGTTTCCAACATTATTTAATCGATAAGAATAAGAAGAGAAGCCAACTCGGCGATTTAAATATCAATAGTAGCAAACTACCATCTACATAATTACTGGCTCAGATAGCATATAAAACTATTCTAAATTATGCACCTAAACCAGCTGTAATCTGCATACGCTGAGAAAATCCTACAAAATATTACTTTCTAAAAATATTCGTATAATTTAATTACAAGTACAAGTCGGAAACACATTTCTCAGATACAATATGATTCTGAGAACTCCACAGCTTGCTTGTTATGCTATGAGTCACGATGTAATGAGTGAATACAAGAGGCTGGGTTAAAATTATAAAATGTGTCTAACAAGCATAAGTAAATGATAGAGGAATATTAATAGAAGTATATAAAGTATGTCCCACTCTTCATGGAGCCACTCCATATCTCGCTCATCTGATATCCGAAAAATTATAAAATTTTGGTAGTGAATATACGGTATGTCTCGCTATCAATGACTCCCATATCATAGCGCCCTTATTAACAATGTGATTTTTTCAATTAGGGTGGACGATACTTATTCATCAGGAGATGGTGCCGTGGTAAAATATTTTAAATTTCCACTAGTGGCGTTCGTCCTTATGGAGAAAATTTAACCCAATTTGCCAAAAAAAGTTAGACAAAGTTTTAACTGTAAAACAATCTCACTAATACCGAATTTAATAAGACAGGGTACTTGGTGTTCACGTAATAAGAAAATTAAATTAACCTGGAGGAAAACAGGTTTTCCATTTAGAATTAATCACGTGACGTCAGTCAGTTTACTTGACAGTCTAAATAAAAAATAATTGACTTGGAAATAAAAAAAAGTTCAATTTTAAAGAAATTTAACATTCTTAATGTAACAATAAGCACCATATGTGCAACTTCAACAGAGATTTAATCGATAGCCAATTTCCTATATTTTCTAAAATCATACTGATAATAGCAAAGCATATTTTCAGTGGGATTAAATGTCTATAACATCTACCATTTAAACATAAGTTGGTCATGACAATTATTGAGCAAATTGCAATTTAGTTATATTACTAATAACAAATGCATCTATATCCAATAATAATAACAATAATAATAAAGTGGCTTTATAGAAAAAATACTGGGTGGAGTTCAGCCCAGAGGCTGCTCAAATATGCAACCATAAAAATTAACAAAATAAACATTTACTAAAAACTAGATAATAAATGGGATACAATTAAACTAAACACAATTTGAAATAAAGAAGAATGTGCCTACGTTAGGTAGGCTTAAAAATGTTTTTATGTGATTCTTTGTTCACTGATCTTGAAGAAATCTTTTGTAATGAACTTTAAAGGAGTTTACTGAAACTAGCTTAATATTAACATTATTATAAGTACGTATCTATCCATGTAAGTGTTAGTATTTGTTGAATTGTTTCTAAATTAAATTCGTTTAAAATCGAACTTTTTTTGTTTCCAAGTCAATTAATGTTTGATTCAGCCTGTTAAGTAAACTGACTGACGCCACGTGATTAGTTATAAGTGGAAAACTGTCTTCCTCCAGCTTAATTAACTCTCCATTGCATTCAAAAATAAAGTTACGACTTTAAAAAGGCAGATTTAATTTTTGTTTTCATTACATGAAGACCAATTTAAATTCGGTATTAGTGGATTTTTGATAACAACGAATTAGATTATGAAATTGTTTCACAGTTGAAACTTTGCCTAATATCTTTTTATGGAGAATTATGTACATTTTTCTTGATAAGGAGGAACGCCACTGGTGGATTTTTAAATATTTTACCGTGAAACAATCTCCTGATGAGTAAATATCTTCTACCCATTTTTTGAGTATTTAAGTACAGAGGTAAGTATAGTAAGCGGCAACCTGTTATATTTAGAAATATATGTCAAGAATATTGGGACGAAGTAAAGATGGAAGAATGAAGGCAACTTCTTTATTTAAAACTGTTTTTCGAGAAAATCCATGAGAAAAATGTTTACCAATGAACCAATTTTATACACATAACACACATTAGATAAAACTTTTGTACGATTATTATTATTATATACATTATTTTAAAATTATTTGTTTTAATGCCTGTTATGCGCATTTATATATAAAATAATGTGTATTTTCTCTTTGCCACATGGACAATACGGAAATTTATTCACCTGAAGGTTCTCTCACAGTCCTTTTCTATAATGTGTCATGTATACTGTAGTAAGAAACAAAAATTAGAGCCTGCAACTGCGCGACAACTTTACAGTCAGGCATTATTAACAGTATTATTAGTTGTTAAAATTGTATCCTTTTATAAACTCCGAGTAAGGGAGAGTCGGCTTCTTGAATCTGCTCCACCGGGAACCGGAAGAAAAGAAACCGTGATTGTATTGGGTGGCTTCAATTTAGTATAATAGGTGTTTTTATAGGAGACATATTTCCTTTGTGGGCTTTTCATTTTCAGCTTAATCTCGGAGAGAAGATTGTGTAATTGCAGAGGTGTATGTAAATTCAGGCTGCGGTTTCAGACTTTAATTTCTTTGGCGGAGATTGTAAATACCGGCTTATTGTTGCCACTTTTAAAGAGAACTATTATCTGAAATGGCGCTGCGCGCCATTCGAGCACGAATTTGCGCGCGTTGTTACTGCAATTTGATTTCCACGTTCCATAAATTGGTTTATCTAGTGCCGTGTTAAAAATGGCGATAGCCATAAACTGAGCCGGCTTTTAGTGTTCGGATTGGCCGCTGCCGTTTTATAAGGCTACCTTAACACTCTCTTGCACAGATAAGACGCAGTTTATATAATTGCAAACCCAATTAGGTAAGTTTGCTCTTAACAACCTAGAACTTTCGGCATATCTCCTTTCGACACTTTCGCAAAACAATTTTATTGTTCAATTATTCTACAGTGTCTCCTATAAAGTCTACCATATTGAAAACTATGTTCTTATTTGCTGTCAGAGAGACTCTATTCTTGATAAAGTTAGTGCATTATATCAAACAAAAAAGTGGCTACTTAGGAAGACTACTCAAGTCGAAAAATTAAATTATTTAAAATTGGTCCAAAGAAACCCCAACAGCAAAAAATATTGGACAGGGTGTAATCAGTTTCATGTCATTAAAAAAAACTGGTAATGGGGACCGATTAAACAAACAAAAAATATTTATGACTTTTTTCTCTAGGGGCACTTTGAAAAACACTGATCTAGGTTAACATATTTAATATTATGGCAGACAACTATTGAGAACCACTGCTTTTCTTGGTCGATGGACTTGTACTCAACTGAACTGAGGCAAGTATAAAGAGGTAAATAATTCGTTCTCTCTTCGTGCACAATTGCAAGCAAATACTGGCCATAGAGGTTTAAACAGAGCATTTATTTACATGTGTGTTTTTTAATTTGGAACAAAATATTGGATTGTTTTTAATTTAGAAAATTTAAATGTGGTTTATTAACATTTGTAACATAAGTGAGTGTCCTGGGTTAAAAGCTTACTACCTACCTAAATGATTCAAAATCTCTGCATCTGTATCAATACTCAGTTCGGTACGTCGAATTAAGTACATACGCACATTCGTTCAACACTAAACACTAAACTATCAATTAACGTTGTCAATAAAGAAAAATAAAATAAAAACTTGGTACAAAAGCCAAAAAGGAACACAAAAAGAACGAACAAGTAAGTTGTGTCTGTACGTAATCAAGAATTTGACAACTTGAACGGTAAGTCAATAAAATAAATCTTAACTATAAATACACAATGACGCAAAATTCAAAAATAACGAAAACAACGAACGGCGGGTTGGACGTGTGAACATAACGAAACACGGACAGTAACTAAAATATTGCACAAGGGAGAGTTAGAGTATAGTTTTCTTCAGATCAGATCTAGATCTAAACCTACCTCGATATTCCAGCAGTTCTCAAAAATTTTTATTGAAAATTTGCGAAATTTTTGTTTATTTTTTTCTCCAAAACTATGAGCTTTAGACCCCTTGTTTTTTTGTTTGTCTTGTTGTTCCCTACCACCAGTTTTTTTTAATGACATGAAACTAATTGCACCCTGTATAATCAACATTTCGCCCATATTCCTGGGAAATATTTACCCATTTAATAACTATATTTTGTTTATTTTTTAACCATTTCATGCTATCTTGTTTAGCTTTATATTATCATTTATTCAACAAACACACACGTAATATTAAACCTGTTATAAGCAAAATCACCTAAGTACAGGAACAATCTCGTGGGTTAATTTGTTTATTTGCAAATCATCAATTTTTATATATACACGAATTTTGGCACATATCACTTGTATTAATTAATTAACTGTATATTTTATTAAGGTTACAAATAAACAATATTTGTAGTTAAGTGAGTTTAACAAATATATAGGAGCCCTATATGAACTGTACGTTGGACCAATATTCTGTTCTGCTGCGGTATCATTTACAAAATTCTTTACTCGTAGCTGACTTATCGGCCGCAATGAAATAAGATACTCAAATTAGTAATTTTTTACCTGTACACACTTTCTCTACAGCCCTTACTGCTTTAATCAGAAATAATAAGAACTATATGTAAATGTTTCAAATTCTTGTTTCTTAAAATACCTATATAAAGTTTACAAATTGGGCTGAATTTATATATGTATTTGGTTGTAGGGTATGGGTCTAATATTTTAAAACTCGCGCGCTGGCAGCAACAGCGCTGGCAGCAACAGCGCTGGCGGTGTGCTGACATTGTATATAGTTCAAGTACATGTGGAGTTGAGAATCCGAGGAATCTAAAGTAGTAAACGGAGGAGACACAATCACATTATTTTCTTTCGGTCTGGTTGACATATTCTAGATAATTTCCTGGTCAAATTTGATTTGTTTTAATTCAAAAATCTATTTTTATTACAGCATATATTTATTCTACAGAAAGAAGTTAACAACATTTGTCTTAAACATTTTTAACCAAAATGCATTTGTTTACGAGATATTTAAGAAACAGAACGTCTCGCGATGGGTACCTGAAGTTTGTTGATTTTAACGAAAATTAATAGAGAGTAGCATTCATTTCATAATTAAGAAACATTGACGAGAAACAACGTCAAAAACATTACAACATTAATTTCAATCAAGCATCAAATTTTTCTAAGAGCCACCAATAACATAGTTTTCCATATGTTGCAGATTTTGTGATGGACTTTGTAACTGCTCATAATAACTTTTATTTAGGTTGTAATTGTTATTTCTTTAATCTTTAAATTGTTGTTATTAGAACGTTTTTAAGCACATAATCCCATAATGTTTAGATCTGATAACGTCTTACGCCAGCGTCATTTATCAAAGATCCCCCTGCATAATACAAACGTGAGTGCGCTTCTCTATTGTGTATCGTTAAACAGAATAGGTTTGCAAGCGGACGTATATTAAAAAATTCGATGAGATTCTCATTCTTCTTCTCGCTAGCACTTTGCTCTATTTTTGGAGTAGCTGGGGGTACCATTTGCGAGCTCATACTGAAGACATCATTTTTATTCCTCTTAAAAGTAACATTAGTTTCGGCAGATGCCACACATTGACATTGGCTCTATATATATTTTCTACATTCTAATTTTTACCTTAGCTCGAATTGGTTCACACAGTACCTTCGATTGTCTATTATTCGAACTAATTAGTATGGGACAGCATGCGAGAATCACCCATGCCACCACCGATCGAGTTCCCGTTCATTTTCAATAGTTCCATTCACAGACGATGGTAATGTCGCCGTTTGACAAGGACGCTGACAATTATTATAATTCCAATTTACACTCGATTATCACTAGAAGCCGTGGGTCGTGTAAACGGTCGTTACGTAACTCCTAGCCGTGTTGACCGTTTATACAGAAATCCTTATTAGGAGTGTACATATTGGAGGAGGTTTATTGTATTTAGAAATACACTTGCGCCTGGTGACACAAGTTTGTTTAGATATTTGGCTGAATGTTTTGTATTTCTTCGCCACACAGAAGTTTATACTTTCAAGGTTTTTTATTAGTTTACTTATACGTATTTACTTTGGCGCTCTTACATCAGTAATAATCATTGGTTATTAATAAACTAACATACAAGCAAGGATAAAAAAATATAAAATCGTAATATGGTATAACTATAGTAGAAGCTAAACATCTGACTCAGAATAAATGAATTAATTAAATGATGCTTGAATTATTATTTCACACTGTTGCTTAATTGTAACTTGTTCTTTTTTCATTAACTTCTATAATTTCTATAATTTTTTCTGTGTAAACTGTTAGTAAAATATTTTCTTGAGAGTTTTCCGGGTAATTTCTCACCCTTTGTTACATATATTATGTTAAAGTGTTAATGAAAAAACTGTAGTGTCTGCGGTCTCTGGGTTGAGTAAATGAGTAGCCATTTTGCTTATGAAGTTAGTGGTCATCCATTCTGTCGATTTGTGGGAACCAAACTTCCTGCAAAACTACGACTGCCTCTTTCCTCTCGGCATATGACCAACTAGAGGCATAACCAATTTACAAAGATTGCTATTGGTCACGATGACGGCTAAAAGTTCTTGTTTCTATTATATTTGAAATATAAAAAACCAGACTAGACTGATGACCGTCTATCATAGTAAAGTAAAAAACTGCACGATTGATTTGGCTTATATTGAATAGACGATGAAACAAAAAAGTGCTCAGTCATTTTGAATAATTATTATAAATGCTACTCTAACATGATAATGGTGACTACTGTCGAAATAGAATGTCAGGTGTGGTTTATTACTTTGTTGGCTAGTTGCCAGAAACAAAAATTCAATTCGACTGAAAATGCGGTAATTGGCAGTAGATATACATAACACTTTTGGGCGTATTTGGAAGCTAATTTAAAAAAATTTGTTTCATAGAAACGAATTCAGGAAAATAAAATAAAACTGAAACGTTTCTCTTCACTCTGAGCGCTATATCTTAAAAATCATGGAGAATATCGCAAAACACTCTCAATATAACCTTTCAGTTTGCTGCGGAAAAAAATCCTCTCTATCATGAAGTCTCGAGGATACATAGGTTCAAAATTTGACACTAAAAAAGTGCTCATTGTGTTAACAAACAGCCTTTTGAGGGCCGGCATTTTTCCCTTGAAAATCGATATTATTAGAGGTATGATTTATGTATATAAATAGCTAACAAGTCCAGTGGAGTTTTTAAGTTACCTGCTGTCCCCTAAAAGGGTCAGGCCGGCCCGGAAGATTACGACCAATGTTGAAATTTTTTTAAATTCGGATATAAAAAAAAAGTATTTTCATGGATTTTTCATATCGGTGATCACGATTTTGATATCAGATTATGATTATTGTACAAAAAAGACCCGCTATTGTGGAATAGAATCGACATGATTGCCAGCGATTTTAAACGTATATTATACTTTTCTTCGGCAATACCCAGAGATAACGACATGGAAGTAGAAACACATTACTTTTGTTTTGTTCTTATTGTTCTTATCTTTTTTTTTATTTTGCTTTTTTTGTATTTTTTAAAATTTTTACATGACTCTTTTAGGGAACACCTCGGCCTTTAAAGTTTAAAAGGAGGATGTTCTTAATTCAACCCGTATGTTTTACTTTCCCATAATCGTTCAATGATTTCTCTGGATTAGCCTGGCGATTTCTATAAAAATGTTTGTAAACTGTAGACTATAGGCGATGTTCCCATATTAGTGTTATCAAGTTAAGTCCAGCATAAGTTGAGCAAAAATCGGAAAGAAACATTTCCTATTCGTAAATATGAGAAATGATGGTGGCGGCGCCAGTTGAAGTTAAGCAATTAGATAGATATCTTTGGAGCATCTGATACAAAATCTGATGTCATAATTGCATATTTACAGGTTTACATAAAATTCGTTGACTAAAAAGATGGAATTTTCTTTTTAAAATGAGCGAGTGAGTTACTAAAAATTATGAAATAAAAAAGGGATTAAGGAGTTTCAAAATGAACTACAGCATGCCACTGAGGATTGCAATAAACATTCAACAATATAATCTAATCAATTTAATGTTCGCTTTTTATTCTGTAGTGTGTCAGCTCATATACATTGTGAAATTTAATAAGTTAGCTATAGTTAAATTAGTTTTAGTACTTATATGTACAATACAAGTGTTAACTCACAAAGAAAAATATGGATAAAATAACACGTACTTGTAATCCATTTTAATTTGTTTCATTGCAATTTTTTCAACCCACTATATAGATGAGAAATACCATAATTTAATAGACAGTTGATGGTATGTATATAGGTATTTTGCAAAGTTAAAAAACACATTATAGTAGATAGACTACAGGAATTTCTTTAGGTATTGTTAAAAAGGCCAACGAGACAATTTAAAATATTTAGTTAGTTTGCAGGCAGTGTAAAATCCGTCGCTTATTTTACCAAGATGCCAGACATCCTACTGGAAGCGACCTGAATATTTTCAGATTATGCTAAAAATACCCGAAATATGTATTTCCACTTTACAGCTTTACTTTAAACGTCTTTCATTACGGCCAGGCCACCTCATATTTTTGCAGAGAAAATAAACAGCCGACGAATAATCACTTGTAGTCTTAAATATAGATTGTCGTTACATTACAGACACCCGGCCACCCAAATTTCTAAGGTTACTGGCCGCACCTGTTTTATGCAATATTGTTGTTTTGAAACAGCCAATCACTCATGAACCGAGCGCAAACCAAAACGACAGCCACATGGCGCAATATCATATTGTTTGGCTTAGAAACGGATACCTTGCCTCACAAAACTCACGAAAAACAAACAAATATTCTTTAGAAAAAAAACTGCTTACTTATTCCAGATATCGAAACCTTACAATCGAACTAAATTGAATTGTACAAGCGGATACTACCTAATTCGATTTATGTACAGCAAAAAATTAATATGGGTTTCTTTAATTATTATCGTATAACATTAATTTAATATTTCAAATGAACATTTCTGAATTTAATAACTTCATTAAATGATGTCAAGTAATAAGTAAGTATTGAGTAAGCTTTACATAATTAAAATTGACATGTTTATGGGCGCAATATCGAAATACTTTTTAAGCCGGATTTTTGTAAAAACTATCGAGCAGATATTGACGATGAGTATTAGCAATTAGACTATAGGTTTTTCACATTTTTCGTTAGGACATAATACATTACCGTTCTCCGAGAAGACCGACAAATGTTAATCATGATGAACATATCGGAGATAGAAGCACTGAATTCTTAATTACAACAAAAAAATCGGTGAAGGTATTTACACAGAACTTCCCTCTTTATTTGTGCATGGCGGTCACTTTAAAAAATTATTAATTAAAAAATGACACATGAGAATTATAATCGCGATGTAGTTAACCCTATTATTACGGAGAAAACCTGATAAGTTTTTTCCATCATATACTCTATAGTGGCGGGGCAAAACATTTTCAAATATTTTATTCTCTCATTTAAAAAAAAAAAAAATTGTTGAAATAGGTATAGAATGTATTGAAACGTGGAAATTTTAAAATTGAAAAAAACATTTTTTTTTATCTATTGTATTGTAGTGGTAAAAAAATTGAAAAAAAATACATATTTTTTAAATTTTCAAAACAAATTTTTTAAATATGTTTAAATATGTCATGAAACGTGGAAATTTTAAATTTGAGCAAAAACATTATTTTCCATTCATTTTATAAAAAAAAAATCAAAATTTTCTAATTTTCAAAAAATATAATTTTTTTAACGTGTTTAGAATATCATGGATATTTCAATTTTTCAAAAAAAAAATATTTCCATCATCCATTTTATACAAAATTTCAATTTTTTTCCATTTTAAATTTTCAAAAAAAAAATCATAGGTTTAGAATGTCACGACACGTGGAAATTTTAAACTTGAGCGAAAAAATTTTTTCCCATTATTTATTCCCTTTAGGCGGTCCACCCTGTATATTTTCCAGTGAAACGTCTTCGGTGGCAGTGGCGTCAGCTGCCTACCAAATGTGAGTGGTCTCCGTCAAGCAGTTTTCCAGTTAATGCATCAACCGACAGAGTGACGAAATTGAGAAACTTATATATTCGTTATTTACATGATCTGAAACGTGAATATTCGAAAAAATATCGGAGGGTGATTTTTTCTTGAATACAATACTTCCCATCGGTATGCGAGGGAAGTAAAAATTAATACATAGGATGACTTACAGAAATGAAGCGATGCTTAGGGAGACTATACTTTTAGCCTAAATACACTGCTTATACATTGATTTAACAAGTATTGTCACTTGTTAAGTAGTTAATGGATAAAATCATGCCCTTTTCAATTTGATTCAAATATTATTCGTAATTGGAGTTGATTTTCATTCGATTCATGAACATTTATTTTTTGGAGGCGGGGTTTCATCGACTTGAATATCAGACTGTTCTTGGTCTCTATAGTAAAGGGATGATAGATCTCAAACTACAAATGAATAAGTTTTCAAGTATATACAGAGTTCGTAGGACACATCGTTTCTCAATAAATTGCAAAAATAGTGTACAAATTAATTTTCAACATTGGAAATGTTCATGTTCGTATATGGGGGTCGAATTACCAGTTTTCGTTCAACGTCAAAAGACAGCGGTGTCGCGGACGAGTGAGACTGTCGTATATGCAACGGCTGATATATGCAAATGTAATATAGGTTGCATATATCACAGGGGGTCAAGTTACCAGTTTTCATTTAAGGTCGAAATACAGCGGTGTCGCAATCGGGAGAGGATCGTAGCTGTTTCCGGACGAGGCGAAGCCGGCCTTTAGCTTTATAATTATAAAATAACATAACCCTGCATATGGCCTACATAACACGTAGGAGAATGCGCTTATTGCACTGTGAAAGTTGCAATCCATGGCTGAGATACTTTAGTTTTTTAGCATCTAATTAAAACACCAAATTTAATGAAAATCAATTCAGGATTACAAATATAATGGAATTATTTTCTTACCTTAACTCAACCATGAAACTATTTGTTTACTTATTGCAAAACATTAATACCATCGCCTCTAATGGGTAACGCGGGGAAGGTGAACTCATGTAGATTGATTGCAAGGAAATTCCATATTCTTATCAACAAGTTCACATAGATTAGATAGCGGTTTAGTGCTAATAAATAACTTAAAAAACGCTAATGGATGGTAAGACAGGTAATACATTTTTATGTTACATCACTTTTGTTGCCAGGAAAACATGGATAATTGTGGAAAATGTTTCTTTAGTCCAAATAGCGTTCAGTAAAACGTACTAATTTCAAATAGTTAATTTGTATATCTTATTATCAATGTTGGCAACATTTATTAGTTTTGTAGTGTGATCCATTTAAAATGGAAACACCTTTATAACTTTTCTATTTTTTGTCCGACTTGAACCAAAATTTACCAAAACATAGAACAAATTAGGATCTACTTATGGCCAAAAAACATTCGCGTCTTACAAATGCAAAGCCACCTGCGGTACCAATATAAATGGAAAAAATAAAGAAATCATATTAAGCATGTTTTTATCGAAAAACTTTATTAATAAAAGTTGTTCAGAATTGTCCAAAAACCTTCAGTCCAAAATGTCAGCAACATTAAAGACTACTGAAATTTTGTTTAAAACAATGTTCGAGTCCGAAAATATCATTCTAATTGTTGTTTTTTTTTTTTAGAAAATTGTGCTATTACAATTTTGTTTGAAATTAACCCTAAGCTGTCAAGCGATTTATTATTTTTTTAAATTTTGTCGAAATTTTGGACTTCTAAAACAAAATTCAATATTTTTTAATATTGCTGACATTTTGGACACTCTGTTTTTTGACAATTCTGAACAACTTTCATTAATAAAGTTTTCCGATAAAAAATGCCTAATATGATTTCTTTATTTTTCCATTTATTTTGGTACCGCAGGTGGCTTTGCATTTGTAAGACGCGAATGTTTGTTTGGCCATACGCAGATCCTAATATGTTCTATCTTTTGGCAAAATTTGGTTCAAGTCGGACAAAAAATAAAAAAGTTTAAAAGAAGTTTCGATTTTAAATGGGTCACGCTGTATAAGAAGCAAAGATCTTGTGCCAAGATGTTCACAAATCATGATTTTTTTCTTTTAAGTTTGACACCTTTATGTTTATGTTCCGTCCAAGACGATCTTGATAACTTTTTAAAACACTGTTCTACTACTAGAAAAACCTAACAGAAAATCAATCTCTGCTCGTATTTTTTCAATCCTATCTCTTAGCTGAAAAACAATATGTTGCTTATAGTGGGTTTCGGTCTGTCGAGTAAGTGGTAACATCAGGTGCTCCGCAAGGATCAATTCTGAGACCGGTGCTTTTTAATATATTTATAAATGATATTGTGGAAGTTACTCAAGCCGACTATTTGCTCTATGCGGATAATCTCAAACTTTTTAGGACTATTGGTTCCATAGCGGACTGCAATCTATTACAAAACAGCCTCTCCAACGTATCTAATTGCAAAGAGAATGTGGAACTCCAAAGACCCGTGACTTTCAACGACCTTGGAGTAATTTTTGATAAAGAACTTTCCTTTGTACCACACATAAATAACACGTTCAGAATCTCTTAAGATTTTGGGATTTCTATTCAGATCAAGCAGAGAGTTTATCAATACTGATAGATAGTGTAAAATTACTTTACTTTGCTTTTGTCCGGTCTAAACTTGAATACGCGTCACTCATCTGATACCCTCGTTACGTAACTCATGTTAATAGCCTAGAAAGAGTACAAAGGCAATTTGTAAAATTACTGTGATTCAAGTGTGATGGAGCATACCCATCAATTGGTTTTCCACACCTAGAACTCTTGAGTAGATTCTCTATGGACACACTTGAGAACAGGCGGGTTTGCCTCTCTCAAATATTTTTTTAATGCCTTGTTTATATTAACGTCCTGGCGGAGTTCAGCTATTGCTGCTCTACCACTCAACCAGGACACATACACATAGGCATCAACACAACAACCATTCCCTGCGATATTGCCATCTACCGCAGCTGAGACTCGAACTCAGGAGAGATAACAGCGACTAGACATGTTGTGTCACCCAACAGCGGTCTAGGTCACTGCTACCGTCTCGGTAACACATGAAAAAACGCCACCAACATCCATACCCTGACCAGGATTCGAACCCGGGACTTCGTAGTCGCAAGCCAAACACCCTCAGCCTTGCGCCACCGAGCTGGTAGTTACATAATCTAACACATAACAAATTACAATTGCATGCCCCATTAAATACTCGGATAATGCAAACTTTTCATCTTCCCACTCCGCGCTCTAATATAGACTTAAATTTTCTCCTCTATTCTCAATGTGTCATAATTACAACAAACATTGTGACAAATTTGATATTTTCAGCTGCACTGTTAATTCCATAAAAGACTTCTATAGCCATTGACTGTTTTTCTTTGGATTCTGTTTTTATATAGTTTAATTATTATGCTTATCTTACGTGTATTTTTATATTTCTTCTCTTTGATTCGTGTTTTTTTTTAGTTATATTATGTTATCTTTAGGAGTAATTTATATTTCTTTAATGTATATTGTATATACTTAATATTTTGTTTTTATGTACCCGTCATGCTCTGTAAATGGGTTATACCTGTTGAGCAGTGTATGCTAAATAAATAAATATTAAGCAATGCCAGAAAAAGAAACAACATTACTACAGAAACGTGTTTCGAAGTGATTGTTCCGGACCAGGTCGGTGTTAACTCGGAGAATGTTTTATAGATCAGAAATAAAATTATAAAAAGTTTTAAAGGACATTATTAAACTGTAGTTAATTTGTACACTGCCTACAAAAACAAATGAGGGTGAAACCTGCTCGTTCTATAAAGCGTATCGGACAGTACAATAGGTTGCAAAATTGTATACGACACATTCCTAATATTTTTTTAATACTTCCACCTTGTTCTCACATTTTTTATTTTCAAAATTTTATCTTGATTTACATTTAGGTGAACAGCTTTAGCTCGTATTGTCCATCCATCCTCCAGTCACCCAATAATGCGAGCTCTTAATAACAAACTTAACGCAACAGTCATTTCAATATTTATTGACAGTGACACAAATCAAAACTATATTGATATTTAATTGACGTCTACACAATATTAAAGATGTTGTCCTATAGATATATGTAATCAACTGGACAAACAGACAATGGACCGACCGACAGACAAACAGACAAACTGAAATGAAAGGATTAAATTTTCCAAGTCTACATTCTGAAACGTGAAGATCCGAAAAAATCACGAAGTATATCTATTTATGCAGTATTTTGCACCAATTTCGATAATAATTGGACAATATATAATTACAAAGTTTTTCACTATCTAGTTAAGTAGCAGCAATTATTTAAGTCAAAATAATTTTTTCCCTCATCAATTACGAGATAGATCTGGCAGTCAACAACACACAGATAGCATATAATTATCTTAGCATCATTTATTTAAATCACAAAAACAATAGGTGAAGCGTATTCAGGATAAATGATGGATGATAAAAAGGCTTGATTTATTCGTTTTAGCGTAGTTAAACGTAACCTCTTAACAACTGCCTGAGAGAAAGCTTAAATCACATATCATTAGTGCTAATTCATAATTATTAACAATTATTATTACCGAGACGTGCAAAGCTTCTCATTAATAATTTGTTATACCTAATTTTCTTAGTACCCCATCGAATTAAACACGTCTAATTTTACTATTCCTACAACTGTGGTAATTTATTTTATAGAATCAGTAATACCATAAAACTCATAAGATCCAAAATAAGATAACTGGAAGAAACATTTTATGTGATTCTTTACACTTTGAACCCGAATATCGTAATCAAGATTGTTTCGAGATTGATTGATATTGTTACTCTTATAATTACCAGTTTGATCACTAGATTTCACCCCCCTTAACTTCTATTTATAGAGATACGTCAAATCTCTCCTCTATTGGAACTCCTTGGTATTTTATTACACCTTTACCTATATTCTCAATTTTCTCAGAGTTTTGAATGTGTCACTACGCTACTTTTTAGGTAAAAACTGTTAATGAAAGGTGCAACATATTGACATGCATAATTAACGTACTTTATCTAAAAAAGTGTTAGAGCATTAATGTCTCCATCAGGTCGTTGACATATTTTTTCTACTCCTTAATTAGTACATCTAATATTTGTATAATTAACAGAATTACATACATTTCATGTTTATTATTTATACAAATGATACTGAACAATAATGGACGTTTTTTTGCACTTTACATTGCCAATTTTAATGACATTTCAAAAGCCATAAACATATGGTAATATTCCACATTTATATGACACAAGCGTACATCGTACAAAGTTGGATGTTTACTTTGTGGATGTTTATTTTCAATACAAACATTACGCGTTAATCTTATCTTAATACAAATAATAATCAATTAGCGAAACGGTGTATGTGCTGTAGCTGTAGCGTTTTATTATCATATCTGCCTGCAGAGCCGGGCGGGATGAATCTAAATTGCAAAACGTTTTGTTTTAAAATTCCAAGGATCTCAAAAGACGACACCATGACCATACATATTTATATCCTCTTTGAATGGATATTAGACGGACGGGATACAATCACATCTAAAAATAAGTTTTTATTCATTAGATGGTCGAACCGTTTAGAGATTTTTGCTCTCGGGTCGAACGCGGACGTCTGAGGTGCATCCTTAGCTCTTCTGCTTTACATTCACTATTTATACATCGCTTTAATTAACGGTCCAACTATAAGCGAACTAGTTTTAATGAGGGGAATCCAAGGCAACTATGTTAAAATGGAGCGCAATGCTTCACAAATTTCAAAAAAATATCTTTCAATTTATGCGGTTTGGGGCAGTGGCGGACTGACACTTGTTGGTAGTTGTGGCGCAATGTTGCCAATAATATTAATCGTAATTATTCCCCGACTGACATGAAAATGTCCGAGAATGCCCGGTTCAGTGCTACCGCAGACTTTCCGGCGATTTCGGTAGATATTGAGGCAAGTAGATTTCGTTGAAGGTGTTTTCTTACAAATTTTGAAGAGCAGAAGAGGGGATTTCTCTAAACATTTTTCCCTCACTCGAAATTTTGAAGAGCGGGGGAGGATTTCTCTACACCATTTTTTCCCTCTCTCAAATTTTTGAAGAGTGGGGGAGCCATGGTCCGGATTTATTTCAAAGTCCGAAAAATAACCGTAGCGTTAGAAAAGATCCGCCGATAGGCAACACTGTTGTGGCGGCGATAAGTATCGAGCAGCGGCGAAAGCACATGTCACATTGTCCACGAAGGTCTCAATATATAAGAGGGGCGTTGTGGCGATCGCCACCACGCCACCAGTCAGTCCGCTACTGGTTTGGGGCGATTAAAAAAAACAAATGTTTTTGTT
The DNA here is from genome assembly GCA_963583905.1 of Stenurella melanura. Classification (NCBI taxonomy): domain Eukaryota; kingdom Metazoa; phylum Arthropoda; class Insecta; order Coleoptera; family Cerambycidae; genus Stenurella; species Stenurella melanura. Next base: position 2,209,495 of record OY757311.1, read on the forward strand.
TTAATATTATGATTTAAATCAAATTACTACAGGATAATTTACACAAAGGAGGCCTCAAATTACACAGGCCCGCAAAAAAATGTATTTCGAGGTGCTGAACACGAATTCGATATCCGTTTAGCTCCATCACCTACCAATTTTTTGTAAATCGCGAAAATAGCTTAAGAAACCTGATTTCTTTAGAAATTTTTTTACTTATTGCCATGGAAAGGTTAAAATGAGTTCGCGGCACAGGGGTTTTTCGCCTTCTTCTCGATACGGGTCATTCTTACGAGAAAATTGTTCAACATGAATATTGTGGAAAAGGAAAAACCTACAATTCGGTTTTTAAATTTATATTTTCAAATAATAGTTCGCACTACAGCCCGCCACAGTCGGTATGTCAATGTGCGAATGCGGGATTTTTTTCGGCGCTACCCCGGAGAGGGGGTAGAGTTCTAGGCGCGTTATTTCTAACGTGGTTTTACGTGGATCTATGCAGTATTGACATATAACACAAGCATTTCATTCCAATTTTGTGGCAACCAGAAATTGTTCCGCAGTATCCTTTACATTTACAGGCTCTAAATTTTAAAAGTTCGTCGGGTGCAGCTTCTCCTGTGATGATTTTCGGTTATAGCTCACGATGTTTCCTGGTCCATTCCCATTACTAGCGAATTTAACATTTTCTTTGCTTCATGTTTTGTACACAAAGAAGAACATATATTTCGCCTGCGGTAGCGAGAAGTTCGGGTTTCCTTTAAATATTTTCATTGAAGCTTCCAAGTGATCGTTATTCAAAGTGGTGGAGTTTCGATTTGCCAAAACCAAAAACCGAGGAAGTCGTGTCGCACCCGCTGAAGGCGTGTCGAAACAGGCGCTTATGACACCGTCGGCGTCGTATCGAATGCACGACATTGAGTAAAGTTCCTTGGCAATTTTTCGTTCATCGGGTTTTGGAAAAGACGTTCCATTTGTCAAGGGCCAGTTCTGTCATTTAGTTACACGAGATGATCGATGTCCTCGCCTACCATTACTACGGAATCGTGATTTGAAGCATGCCTAATAGCGGTGATTACCATCTCGGTGTATTTTACCTCACCATGCTGCATCCCATACCAATGTACAGTGATCGTATCATTAATATAAGTCAGTTGCCACATATGATTATCATCGGCATGATATATTGATTTAAATTATCTATAATATGATCTCTTAAGTCATTATAATACAAAATAAACAATAAAGGGTTCAAGTACCGATCCTTGAGGCACTTTTTGTAATACATGAACTTTATTTGAATAGAAGTTGTAAAGTTGTTACAGTAGTACTTCAAATCTAACAGTAAGATGAACATTATTACAATCTAACTCGTGTAACAAAAACGCGCAAACCCCCAAAAAAACCACCCCATCGGTGAAGAGAGCCTTATTTTACTGATAACTCGTTAACCGTTGAAAATATGAAAAATTGTTCATCATGAAAAGGAAAGCTTGACTAATCGCCTAAAAAGAGTCCTCTTGTAATTTTCTTGTATGTAAGTAACATGGTTTTTGAGAAAAATCGATACTGACAAAAATTGCAAAATTTGTATTTTGTATTTTTTTGCGCGCGGCCTATAGAAAAAAACTGAATTGCTCGAAAACCAAACAAGCTAGGGAAAAAATTCAAAACGGGTTTTAAAGAGGAGATAAAATACTCTCCTGTGTTGCCATTTTCGAGGGCTATTGATATTTATTAGTACATAAAAATAACAATACAATATAGTTATCTTGTGATTTTCTGTGAACAATATAATATAGTTACCTCTTGATTTTTTGCACTTTAACTAAGTGCATTATCTTTTAGTTCAAAGTAGTACTTCAATGCAGAAAAAGTTAGCGCGGTTAGCGCGGTATCCCCAGAACTGATTTTTGTGATTTTGTGATGTATAATCCCTCCACTAACAGTTATTGAAGGAAAATTTCAGTTAACATTTATTTGTTATGAAAATCTTTATAATTATTGGACTACTAGTTCATCAAATGATTAACTCTGCGATATAGAAGTTACAAACATCGCAAAGCAATGATCCTTCTGTAAACCAATTGATTAGGACTAGTGCATTTGCTATAAATCAAAATACAATTAAATTCTTAATTTCATTTAAATCTATTATTGCATGCAGCCAAATCCCAACCTTACCGATTTAGGTGGTTTATAAAATTGTTAAAGTAACTCAACTTAAATTACTGCACGGAACGGCAGACCAAAAACTCGTTTCTAATATCGAAGGTTACGAATTGAATCGATAAAATTTAATTGTGTTGGTAGAAAAAAAGTCGACTTGAAAGTAGGTTTTCCTGCATCGTCATTCGCTGCCAAACAATCATATTGTACATTGATAAAATAACCGTTTCGCAACACCGGCGTACCTGCAAATTATAGGCATTTGCATAATAGGTGGTGTAACGGCTCTACTCGTTAGGATTCGGTGCATTCAGACTGTTCATCTTCCTTCATTATTCTGACGCTAATAAGACTATTAATGTAAAATTTATTTACATGATTGTTTGCGAGTAATATTTTAAGAATGCTGTTTTGAAGCCTTTATCAAATCAAGTTGCAAGAAAAATAATTCTACATCAGAATATGAATCTCAGTCAATAAGATAAATGAAGAAGAATTCTCGCTCTTTGTTGAGTATTTTACCGCTTCTGATAGTTGTTTTTTTTTACATGAAGATCTCGTTAAATACTGATTTCCTAAAATAATAGTTGACATCGAAATTAATCTGTACAAAACGATCTTATGCACATTTTACATTATTCATTGCTAATTAACTTTCAACATTAACTTATGTAAAAAGTGAATGGAACCTTATTTATCGCTTATGCAGCGCCAGTGTGGTGCAGCGCATCGGCGACGACAATTAAAAAAACTAAGAGTTTTGGAGTTTATGTGGCTCATATCAAATTCATCTAGATATACCTCCCCCAGAGATCTCTCAACGATGTAGCGATATTACACCACCAGCGGACTACATCAGGAATATATCTGAGAAATTTTATCAATTTAAACATGGTGGCAGACCGCTAACTAATAACATCACACGCATCAGAGAGCATAATACACCAATTAGGATAAATTACACAAATTACCATATCAAGCGTTGCTTATCTTTCGGCAACATAACTAGCTAATAGTCTATGACACGTACTCTTTTTTTTTCTATTTGTCATTTTATATTATTCCTTGTTATGTTCTTTTAAATTCCTGTTCACTGTCACAACTTTAGAATTATCAATAGAATTTATTTGAAAATGAAAACAATTTAACTGAAAATTTATGCGGCATAACTTTTGCATTGCAGAAGGGGATTTTTTACTACCGATTTTTCCCTGTACGTCAATTAAGCTTTTTTACATATATTACAATAGCGTCTATTGCATTATGTTAATTAATTTAATTTATTTTTCTTTACACATGTTGTCTTATTCTGATATATATATTTTAATTGGCTCTACTGTGAAAGGAACCTGTGCTTGCCTTTTAATTGTTTTTTAATCTGAACTGGCCTCGTCTCGTCCAGCCTCTCAATTCCCACGATCCTTCGCACCGTGGATGTTTGGTTGGCTACAAAATGAAGAGTATATTGCATTCGATCGGCACATTTCAATAACCGGTGATATTGCTCGTAGAGAAAAAAATTTCATCTCACTGTGCTGGTGACCGAATTCTGAACAACTTTCAAAATGCCCGTCCGTCTGTTTGTCCGTCCGTCAGTCACGTTTCTTTTAGGCACGATAACTTAAGAACGAAAAGTCCGATTGTTTTGAAATTTGATGGTAAGTTAGTGTTAGCTAGAGGAAGAACCCTATTATTTTTTAACAAAATCGATCAATAAATAAGAAAGTTATTAATTATTTAAATTTATTACATCTACATACTCATGTTATATAATATTGCTATATTATATTAGGCGATAGTCCATAGTGTTGATCAAAACAGCAATAAATCTGTCAAAAATGTGATAAAATTATAGACCAAACTTTAGCGGCTTCCATTAATCTCATCTTGCAGTTAGACAAGGCCGTCACTTGTTCATTTAACTGCGAAGAGTATCCTACAGAATGTGAAACAATTGTATAAAAAATACCGTAAATTGGCGAAGAGTATGATGGTTAGCTTGTCTTGTCCCATTTTTACAATTTTAATTCCGTCTGTTAGGTATCATTTTATCCATTGCAGTAAAGTACCATGGTATAGTAGTTTCCATAGATAATTCACCGATACAAAAAAGCTCGCAAAAAAGCCTAAAGGAAACCGACTGCTTCCAATTAGTTTATCGTGTGAAAAATGGAATAAATTTATTCTTAAACTTTTATGGCAAAGAAACGGTTACGCCACCCCTGGAAGTCCACGTTGAATACATCGCTTATTTCAACGAATCATCTATTTGGTAGTACAAATTTCAACCAATTATGTTCAGTGGGACTGGTCCACGTTCTTAACTCGTTAGGAAATATGTATGACAATTTGTTGTGATGATAATAAAAGAAGTCGAACACCTTCTTTATGACCTTTCTTGTACATACATTGAAAACTAATTGCAGCCGGTGTACTTTAAACTTTTTTGCAAGTTTTCTATATGGCTGAATTATCTATGGAAACTACTATTATACCACATAGTGCCAGTTTCTGAAGGATATTTTGATTGCCACGATCAAAGGCCTCTTTTATATCACTACAAATTGGATCAACTTCGAATACATTTTTAAATGTTTCATGTATGAATGATGGTACATAGGAAAAGATTTTAAGGAGACATCCGAAAAAAAAAATGCATGCAACTACTATATCGCGTACATAATATTTTGGCGAAGTTTGACTTTCCTGTAAAGAATTCAATGTTCTACAAAAAAGTTTCAGTGCAATTTTGCGGTTCTCGCTACGTAATAGACCATCCTTGCATTTTTCAATGTTTAAACAATTTTGGCCGCTCCAAAAGTACTTACAAATACTATTTCCATCGAGCTGAATCCATAATCGAAAAAAACTATATTTTTTTTCGAGTACAGGAAAATTAGTACAAGTAATTATATCAATTGCACTGAAGTAATTATATAATCACTATAACGGATTCATTGTTAACATATAACATATTCAGCCTGTGAAGGATTTATTGCCTTTAATGGTTAACAACTATACTGTACCGAATTAAAAATTATCTCTAAAAATGATTGGCATGAAATAGCTGATCGGTTTATCTAATTAATTAACGATAAAATCAATTAAACGCTTATGTAATATCATGAATCATGCAAATTGGTTCCTGCATTTATTTAATTGTGCAAAGGTTTATTTTGGAAAGTTTACCATTTAAAATAAAACCAGCTGTTTATTTTTTGTATACGTGTGCACTATGCAACGTGGGGCCACAAGGGAAATAAAGAGCAGGCAAATGAACCTTACAGTTATAAAAGCATTTTTGTTATGATAAGTATTATTTTATATAATGTAGACATTTTCCCGAGCTGCTTTTAAAAACAGATTAGTGCTTTTGTTTGTCTCTCGACTATTTCTAAATTAAATTCTTCTATTATCTATTTTGAGGCCATCTTAACTAGTTATTATGTTTTATCCAAAAATAAGTCGGCATCACAGGATGTCTCAATAAGTTGTGTCGTTTGGGCCTTTTCTGTAGTTCTGACTAAATGCAAACTTTCACGAATCCACGATGAAACAAATTGAAGAAAATAAATAACTTTCATTGCACTTTTTTGATTTTGAATGCAGAAAATTATTGCCAGAATGAAGATTCCTATCTGTTCAATAAAAAACAAAAAATATATTTTTTATTAAACTTGGAATATCTCCAACTCGAATTTACATCATCATATAACAACGTGTTGGTTATTTACATAGTCAAAGGCTTCGAATCAGGAATGCTTGTAGGCTCATCTTTCTGTGATCTCAATAAGGCCTTTGATTGTGTATCTCATAAAATACTACTCAACAAATTAGAATACTATGGATTTTTACCAAATGCCATTTGCTTGATGAGAAGTTATCTGTCTGAGCGCTATCAGAAAACTGTTTATAACAATATATATTCATAGCCTCAAAAAATTAAATACGGGATACCTCAAGGCTCACTGCTAGGTCCAATGTCGTTCTTAATATGTGTAAACGATTCACAAACTGTTGGACTTGGCAGCAAATGTGACTGTTGTTTGCTGAAGATGGTACGGTTACAAAGGTCGATTCAAACTATGAAACTCTCTCCCAAGCTATGGCAAAATCAAAGTTTGATGCAGAACAACGGTTCTTATGTAATTTTTAAAACTAAATAAAGATGAAACCGAGGAGATGGTTTTCAGCTTAAGACATCAAATTATCAATAATCATATTAAAGTAAAATTTCTGGTGGTCATGTTGGAACCTACACTAAAATGGGACCAACATGCTAACTACATATGTAGTAAATTACATAAACATTTATATTTGCCTAAATCCTTAACTCAAATAACTTCACGTGAGATAACTCTGATGACATCATGCTCTGATCCATTACAGCTTAAGCTAAGCAATACTTGTATGGGCCACTCTGCCCACAGTAAAAGGGTTTCTAACATTCAAAGGAAAGCTGCAAGGCTGGTGCTAGGATTGGAATATAGGGCCGTTGTTAGAGAACATTAAAAAACCTTGGTATATTAACTATACCAATTTATCAAAGCTTAACTTATTTTAAAACTAACATCCATAAATATATTAATGTATCCGAAGTACATAATCACAATAGTCGTCCAAACTCCAATATATGTATTAAAAATATTTAAGGTAAGAAAATCAAGAAATAGTGTAGATTGTTATGGTTCATTGTTTTATCATAAATTATCTCCTTACCTAAAAATACTGTCCCTAAATCTATTTAAAATAAAAGTTAAAACAATCCTAGTAGCTTCTGCATTTTATAGTTTGAATGAATTCGTAGAGAGTGATTTCTAGTTACATTTCTTCTATGCAGTTGTCAGTTTTGACATTGGTTGCCTTATTATGATTAATTAGACAAGCACCTATCTTCCTCTTATAGATGTATTTTATTAAGTATTTTTATTATTGTGTTGTATGTCTAAATATTTTTGTAGCGTTTTAATGAATTTTATGTAACTTTTTTGACAAACAATAATCCACTTTTAAAGATTATTTTTTATTTCAAACACATCCATAAATTTTATTCTATTCTACTTATTTGTCTGATGGATTAAAGACACGCAGATGCTGAGTGTCATCAGCATGAATACAAGGGAAAATGCTTGATTTGGTCAAAAATATAGACTGCATAGATTATAAACAACAGTGGTCAAAGATCTGAGCCTTGCGGAACACCCGATTAAATTAGTTGAGAAGGAGAACTATAGACAGATACTGCTTTAGTAAGATTTAAAAAGGCAGCAGCATTTGCATCAAACTTGTAGAAGACCAAATTTCGTATAATCAATAGTATCAAATGCCTTAGAGTAATCGAGTGATACTTAGACAACTGCCACCCGTTAACTAAGGTCTTTATAATATTATCCCAAAGATTAAGCAGTGTAGTAGTGGTACGGTGAGATTTACGAAAGCCACATTGATGCATGGGAAAAAATTATGCGTATTAAGAGTATAGCGATAATAAGTAATAACTCACGCAGATGAAGTTTGCAGCACGAGCTGTAGACGAGTGCTGTAATTCATCAACGAATTATTACCGTTATCGCAAGTTGAATACTATACCTTATATATATTATTATACACAATTATTACTTAACTTGATTTGACAACGTCCAAATTACTCAAAAATGTCAAATCACCTTCCTACCTCCAATAATTGACCATTCTATTTTATTTTACGCGTTATATGTTATATCAATTGGACAGGCTGGCGACGAAGTTAAAGGTGATTGGCTGTACGTAGTGATTTATAATAAATCACTTGTGAGTTACTATAAATCACGCTATTTGTTTTTGGATAATATTGCTTGTTAAACAGTAGTTGATTAATTAATACATAATCTAATAAGAGTAGATAAACGAATTCATGATGTACATTTTTCTATTATTTGTGACAAAACTGATGATCTGATCGGGCTATGCGATCTAATAAAAAGTTCATTAATGTGGATCAACGCTAATTAATTTTGTGGCTCGGACACGAAAACACTATATAAAACCCGGTTTTACACACTGTTAAAAGTGCAGCAAGTTTTACACACTGCTATAGAAAAATGCTTTAGCTAATGCCGTGTAATAGTGGAAAGAGGTCATAAAATTGAGAATCTCAATAAATTGTTCATAAAAGATTACCAATATGCATAAGATTCTTTATTGGTATAATAAAGTCAGTAGAAAGTCATCAATCAGCCAGTCTAGACAAAGTAGGTAGGCAATTATTACACACATATTTCATTATATCGTGACTAGTACTTACTATAGTTATATTCATTACGACTGTAAGAAGTATAGAAAAACAATAATACAATACAATTGTTAGGTAAATAATATACAATTTCTGCGCAACTAGTTTGCTAGCTTATAATTTCCTATTAATAGAATGTGTCAGAAAAGAAGAAACGAACCAAGGTTCGGCGTGAGGAGAGCGATGGGACTGAACCTACTGCATGACTCGACATAGCTGCGTCATCTTGATTACATATTTTTTTACTACCTACGATATGAACACTCCGATATGGAAAGACTAAAAACTTCTTAAGAGAGCGTGGAAAACATGAAGAAACGTCGCCGGATTTCTCATTATTCTAGTTGGCTGTTAGAGCGTTTGGCAGCATCATGGCATATGTCTCGGTTACCTGTTAGGCGCACGACCTTACAAAATTCTTCCCTTTTCTCATTGAATGCTACCAGGAAACATGTTTTTACATCGTGGCACATCAATTATATCAAAAAGAAATACGTAGGAAAGTATTTTCACGATGCGGGTAGGCGTTTTAAAAATGCTGTAATTGAATAACTATTTTTCTTGAACAGAAGTGTCAAAGTAAAAATGTTTGTTTTGACCAATGTAGGTAGTAGATATAATTTTTATTTAAGCCTACAATTTTAAATAATTGAAATTATTTTTTGTCTCTCTATTATATCTTTAAATTTTACACCTGCTTTTACTTCGTGTTGCAACTATTTTGTTTAATATCTTGAGGCATTTGTGCAATTTACATGCATAGCAACTACACATTTGCTATAAACATTATAGTTACCTCTGGAAACAATGTAACTAATAAACTAATGACATCAATAAGACTGATCGTGCAAAAAGATCTTTTACTCAACATAAAAACATCAATAATTTGTTACCTGATCGTTCGCCAAAAAGTGTAGGTGATTTCAAATAACCTACTATGTATAAAACATTAAAATATTCAGAGCAGTTATTTTACGAATAATTTTCAAAGCATGGAGAAACAAATATAAAAAAAAAACATTCAGGTATACCGATAAGTTCGTTTAACATGTTTTTTTATTTCTCGTTAAAAATTTACGTCGTACATTAATAATTACAAAGCTAAAACCAGCAGAAACGGTACAATTTTCATAAAAACTGTTTTATAACGCTGTTGGCTGTGAAAAAACGTAGAGTATCATGCAAGTATTCAGATAGATAATCAAAAATACCGAAGTCTTCTAGGTTAGTACAATATAAAAATTTAAACACTAATGTTTGCTGCCTGACGTTTATTTCAATTTGATTTTTAGTTTCTGTAGTATTTCTCATTTTGTCCTTTACATATAGGGAATGCCCTTCAATAATAATTGCAAACTGTGATAAGATATAGCAAATATATGGTTGAAAAGTTCCGGTCGAATTGTCTTATTTTCTTTAATTCAAACGTTTGATTAAAACAATGTTAATACCAAAATGTCCAAAAATGTTCAGCTAGAACGTTCAGCTAAATCGCATCATTTTCATGTCAGAAATCCACTGTTGGACCACTGCTTACGGACCACGCTGAAAATATGTGGTTTTATATCCTAACTGAAATAATATTTCCGTTGCCACTGAATTTCCCGATCGCCTTCGAACTTTTTCATCCGCACGGAATGCTGCGAAATAAACTGACAATTATAAAGCGATTAACTTGCGCTGGGCTCGCGAAAATAATAGAAAGTCAGTGTATATTAATTAAATAACCATCATCTCCACCCGATAGCGCCAATGAATTGATAAATAGAATAGCAATAATTGCTGTTTCATCGCAAATTTCATTTGGAGCAAACCAGTATCTTTATTCTTTGTATTCCGAATAAGCACTTGAATCGAATTCACGTGGACGTATCCCAGATACGTCAATCAGGAATGGATTTAGGTGATTGGTTAATACTCGCTCGGTTTTTGTACGGTCCGACACGTTTAGAAAAAGTTTTCGTAATAAAATCCAATCCTACGCTTCGTGTGGGTCAGTTTTTATTAGTCTATCGATATGTCGAATGGACGTATGCTGATTGTCATGTTAGCGTTTGCTTTGTGTTTTATATTATTCGAGTTATTACTAGGATCAAGCCAGTATTCAGGTATCACACTATTTGTTTTTAATCGCATAATCCTCCACGGGTTGTATTAATTGTTTGTATATAAGAGGAGTAACGGCAATACTGATTATATAAGCAAAAATTGTAAAAAAAAAAAAAATTAATATGCAAATATGTGAGTCGAAGGGAAGAATATTTATTATCTGTCAAAGTCAATGGCTCTAAGTCTTGACCTATGTAGCGAAGAGTATTTATTCTGAGCCAACCATGTCGATGTTTTCAACATTCCTACCTGTGTGAGAAAAACTGCCGAGTGTTTCGCATTTTACACGGTAATATTTTTCTTTCAGGTCACAATGAGCTATTTATAAATTAATCGCCTTATATATAATTCATCGCCATCATGTTCGTTACACCTTCTTCTTGTTCAGATAGAAATCTTTTAAACATGACAAATGCAATACGACTCCGGTTGAGGATATACTTATATGTATAATACGCGTGAATCTAGGACACGGCAACGAGATACAATCTAGAAAGCATTTATGAACACGAAGTCGACAGAGAACAGTATTGCAGTCGGACGAGATGCTATTGACACCAAAATGCATCGGGCCCGGGCCGCTTGCCAGAAGGATGACAGTGAGATATTTCCTATTTTTACGTTCAAAAATTTCTTTTTCAGATGACTATTTTTTCCTCTGGGTTGGGTTGGCGTTACCGCAATGCGCTAAATATTGCTACCAGTTCAGGAGGAAGAAAGAAGCAAACCTATTATAAAATTGGGTTAAAGCACTAATTGGGAATATTAGTAAGAAAAATTTGTTAAGCAGTTAAGCAGAATCTTATTAGATAAAGTATTTAAAGCATATAAGATATTAATGTAATACGTTTAAAATGTTAATAACCTCACAACTGCATTCTGCAGTTACAATGGAAGAAACAGCAGAATTCCTAATCCTTCAAAATCTAACCTCATTTTTTATTGCCATAATTACATTAAAATCAAATTTGCATTTATCTATTCTGTGCAACGATTCTTATTATCTTCATTAAATATGTTTCTGCGAAACAACTCGAAATTGATTTGAGATTGAAACGAATGGTTTGGGCGCCTGTGCTATTTTTTAGAATATACAAGATCGGTATTTTGCGTCATATCTTCAAGACGGCGGTTCTCCACAAGACGTGCACATGGTACATTCTTCTATGACAAATAACACTATCCTTGGTCAGCTTTCATTTTCCTTCCACCAAACCCCCTTTTTGGAATATTTTTTACATAAAAAAATCCACCACCCCCACTGGAGGGGTTGAAACCTCCCCTAGTTGTAACTCTGGCCACCTTCAACCTCCCTTCTACAAACTCCCATTTTAAAAATTGTAAATATTTTTTACAAAAAAAAAATCCGCCCCCTGGGGGGTTGAATTGAGGGGTAGGGCTGATTGGGGTCATTCCCCTCTATAACTACCACCTTAAGTTAAGGGGAGGGAAACTAGATTGGCCCAGTAGCAGATATTTGTATGTTCTTCCGACTACTGACCTCCACTACAGGATAACCTCAATTACAGGACAAAGTATAAAAATGATGTTTGACAATATATATAAAATACTGTATGTGTGTATATACCTTAAAACAAACTTGGTGAAACGAGCGTAGAGGAGACTTGGCTATACTCGTATTTCGATACGAAAAGTGAAGCAACTCGAAACTTGGTTAGTTCTTGGATGGAAAGCCCTCTTCAGGGAAGTACAGCGTTCCCCTTCCACCTTCTAACGGTTTGCATATCAACACATTTTTTTTTAAGGGCTCGTCTGTTAGTAGTAAACTCCGAGGGCACTGCAGCCTCCTGGGCTTATTGTGCTCTCCCCTCTCCCTGCCATGCTTCACTCCGCCCACTCCAGTACCCCTGTACAGATGATACAGGTCTATGGTCGGACGGGTGCTGATAAGTTCCGGGTCTGTTCGTGTTTGCCCGTAGATGCCATATCTTCTGCGAGCCAGTGCCTCGCAGTAAAATATGATGTGGTCGACCGTTTCCGGCTCCTTGCTGCATAGCCTGCAGTCTAGGTTGCCGATTGTATTCAGGTACTTCTTTACAGGAAAGTGTCCCGTCAGAAGTCCTGTTATTAGTCTTAACTGAGCCCTGTTCATTGTGAGCAGTTCTTCAGTTTGTATTGCACATGGACCTTTAATAAGTGTTTTTCCATGTCGATTTCCTGGAATGTTCCTCCAGTGGTCCTTGTGTTTACTCTTGACCCAGTCTTTAATCGCCCCTCTGGCTGTGCATACGTAGGAGACATGCAAATTTAGGTGGGGGTTGCATGGTGGATATACCATCCTTTGGAGGGAATGTAGAGTGGTTCTATAAATTTTAAGATAAGAATTTATAAAATTTTCGATGACTTTTATCCACAGCACCTTTTAATGCTATCAAATTGCACGTTGCATTCATTGCATTTCCAGATCATATTTAAGTATGCACCCCACAAATGAATAATAGAGCAAATTCAAGACTTATGACTGATTAAAATTATTACACTTTCTTGTCGTGAAGTCAAGTATTTTCATAGCTTCTAATATTTTTGCATGCATGCGTTTTTATATAAAATAAAAACATATGGCTAGATCTTTAGTACATGTACTTCGCGATAAAACAAATCCATTAATATTATAGTCAAAAATAGATCTAGGTTCTTCTACTAGTAAATGATAAAATTTTACTTTAACATTCAAGTGAAGTTTATGCAACACGCACCAATCTTGTAGTTTATTAAAATTAGCCTGTAAATTATCGGTCGCCTTCGGAGTTAATATCATCAAGTATTCGCCGGCAAAAAATAATTTGTTACAATTAATATGAAAGCACAAATCACTGAAAATAAGCCAAAACAATAGAGGTCCAAGATCGGAACCTTGTGGAATTCCAGAAGCGGCTAGGAAAAATCTATTACATAATCATTTTACGAAACAAATCGTTCTCTGTCTAATAAATATGATATGAAAAATTGTGTTGCAGGGGTGATAAACCCGAAATGTGTGTAATGACAATGATTATTTATTTATTTAATGAATGCTTGATTGACAATTTTCAATATAAAAGTGTAAATATATAGTATTTTTTTACTTTCACGTGCGTACGTGTTTGGTAGCGCTGTATGCACTGCATATTTATCGTCATTTGTTTGATCGCGCGATAGGGATAAAACAGAGAGCTGCACTGGAATTCCCTTCTACTCACTCCCAGCGAGAGCGGGTCAAAGTTCGCTTCAAATAATTTAATCCGTTTAGTGATGGTGAATGTGGAACGAAAATCGTGAGGCATTCATTGCATATCACGTATCGACCTACCTGCTGCCTTAATTCACCGGCGAATCGGCACTTGGCAGCGATGACAATAACGCGTGGAATTTCACCACAAGATCGAACGACGCGACGGGGTCGAACCCCACATACGTAACCCCGTGTGCAAGCATTCGGATTGCGTACATCAGTCCGAGCAATTAAAATGGGAATGTCGGATGTCTGTCGGCAATCTGGCATGCAGGGCAGTGTTGCCAGATGGCAGGGTGTCGCGTATGCGAAGGAGAACGGATAATTGACAAAAGTCGTTAAATTAATATAGGTGCACACGCCGGCAATTTTAAAGAAACGGTGATTCGGATCAGTACGGGTAAAAATTTGACATTTTTCAAAACTTTTACTTTTTTAAGACAGAGCGGTCCAAAATATTTGTTAAATTTGAAAAACAAAGAACCTCGTCCCGATTCTATATAAGATTTGGGCCATGAGCGAAAAACTTCGACTTATGTATTTATATACAGAGGAGGCTAAGTGTAACAATAATATTAGGGTCCCAAGTTGCTACGTTGTATGCCAGGACTGGAATAAGGGGTCTAATGTATTATAACCAATATACAGGCTGTCCATTTTATCAGAGCCATCAAGAATATCTCACTTAATATCGATCGTACAAAAAAATTGTTTCAACGAAAATTGTGCCGATTTTTATAAGCTACAAAATGGTTTAAAGACATTTGAAATCCATGGCCTACTTTAAGAGTTATGACGGAAAATATAGAAAATGCGGAATATGTCTAAGTAAAATATCTCCGTTATTTGGAGAGATACGTCGAAAACTTTAAGGCGAATTTTTTTTGCAAAGCAGAGTATTTCAAGGAGGTTTTGTCTAAATTTTTCCAAATCCGCTGCATTTTGAGATTTACTCTACAGGGCGTTAAATTTTTTTGAAACTGGCCAGCAATAGTGGCATTAAATAGAGTATTTTTCTCCCTTTTCAACGATATGTCACATGCCATATTTATTCATTGGAACTAAGGAAATAATTATAAAGACATTTTTAAACCAATATTTTTTTTAACTAGCGTCATATTTGTCGTGGAGAAGTATGATTTAATAAAACTTAAAATAAAATAAAAATTCAGTAAGTCCTTCAAATCTTTACTATAATCAAACATTAACACAATTAAAAAGACGTATATTCCGCTAACAAAAAAATATATATAAATGAATACAACACACAGAACATTAAGATTTATCTAATCCTCAAAACAATTTTTAAAATGTCATATCAAGTGTCCAAAATGTCCACCGCGATTTCTTAGGCACTATCGAGCGCGGCGAGGCACTGCAATCAAAACATTACTTATCATTTCGGGGGTAACTGTATTACATACCTGTTGAATTTTAGCTTTAATTCCTCTACATTTTGCGGTATCTAAAATACCCTATCTTTAATATACCTCCATACGAAAAAATCCATTGGGGTTATATCTGGAGAACGAGGAGGCCATCGAATAAATCCATTGGTACCTATCCAATGTTGAGGCAAAATTTCGTCTTAATAATCTAAGCAAATACGGGAATTGTGGGGAGGAGCTACATCTTATTGAAAATATGTCGATTCGTTAAGGGTACGACATCTTAGAATTCATTAAATTCATTCCTCAAAAAGGTTAGGTACCTTTGGCCACTAAGGTGACCATCATAAAAACAAGGAATTAAATTGGTGCCTAAAATACCTAACCACATATTTATTGAAAAGCGATTTTGAAACCCAGTTGGTCTATGCCTATGTATATTTTCAGAAGTCCATTTGTAATGAATATTACGATTAAAAAATCCATTATTGGAAACATTTGTCTCGTCGGACCAAAGTATCTTACTAGATATTAATAGTTCGACGCGCTTCTTTTCCAACAGCCACCAACAAAAAGTCGTCCTTCTTGGTTTGTCCTGGGCTTGTAAATTGTAAACTTTTTTGTTGGCCGACTTTCTTTATTCTTTTTAATTGTGTTAATGTTTTATTATAGTAAATATTTGAAGAACTTACTGAATTTTTTAATCGTTTTATTTAATCATACTGCTCCACGGCAAGTATGATGCTAGTTAAAAAAAATATAGGTTTAAAAAATGTTTTTATACTTAGTTGCTAGTTCCAATGAATAAATATGGCATGTGATATATCGTTGAAAAGGGAGAAAAATACTCTATTTAATGCCACTATTTCTCGCCCGTTTAAAAAAAAAATGTTTAACATCCTGAAGAGTAAATCTCAAAATACAGCGGTTTTGGAAACATTTAGACAAAATTTTGTCTTGCAAAAAATTTTCGCCTTAGAATTTTCGTCGTATCTCTTCTAATAACGGAGATATTTTGCTTAGACATATTTCGCATTTTCAATATTTTCCGTCGTAACTCTTAAAGTAGGCCATGGATTTCAAATGTCTTTAAACCATTTTGTAGCTTATAAAAATCGGCACAATTATCGTAGAAACAATTTTTTTTGCACGACCGATATTCTCGATGGCCTTGATAAAATGGACAGTCTGCATATTGATGAAGTGCTGAAATAGCAGCTACAGTATTTTAGTAAACTTAACCTAAAAAATGGTAATGGTTCTTACGAAAACATATAATACATATCTAGTAAATAA
Organism: Stenurella melanura; assembly: GCA_963583905.1. Lineage (NCBI taxonomy): Eukaryota > Metazoa > Arthropoda > Insecta > Coleoptera > Cerambycidae > Stenurella > Stenurella melanura. The sequence goes on from OY757311.1 coordinate 2,225,939, forward strand.
AAATTGTTTCTTAATCAAACACATACTCTCCTGTTCTGTTTAATATGTGTGGCGTGTTTATATTGTTTATTTTTAGAATAATTAAATATAAAAGCCCAATTAACCGCTGGCAACATAAAATATGTTTCTCAATAAAATAAACCATTTTTATGTAATATTAAATCATACATAACAAACATGGCATAAAACTGCCATGTATCTTGTGTATCACAAATGTACACAACGTGATAGAGTGAATTTTATTTTAACATGTTCTTGCATTTGACCCTGACCACGAGTGTCTACAATAGATTCCAGTGTATGGCGGTACTTTTATATTTTTTTCACTAATGCAGTTTTATTATCTCCTTTAATTAGACGACGCCGCCGAGATTGTGAAGCATTGCTTTGACACAATCCCCTTTTACTTAGGTATACCATGGCAATTCTTGGCATTTACGTCCACATTTAATAAATGGAAAGGGTAAACCTCCGAGATCGCAGCTACGTAGTTTCGCAAACCATAGGGTAAATCTAGCCATATGTATGTACATATGTATCTACAAAACTAGAGTGAGATTATACAGATTCGGTGGTATACAAAAATGTCTAGTGCTTCTCAGGCTGCAGTATACTTGTGGATTCGCGATTTTCCAGAACTTCTATTTGATGGAACAGATCTTATACAGTAGTAGTTGCAACGAAACTATTTGCTGGACATGCAAAACAAATGTTAATAGACACATTTCCTCACAAAAGCATATGAGTGCTAGTGGCTCTACTGATAGTGACAGTCAATGTAATTTTAATTTAGATTTAGTGGAAGTGATAGTAGAATGTAACATACCGGGGTCGCAACCTTCTCTTCGAGTGAGTCTTTATAAAAAAACTGATATAGCAACCTTGGATATCACGAAATTCCCTGCGCTGCAGAGCCAACAAAGATTTCGACGTCACCGAGATAAAATTACCGAGCTTTGATTATAATGAATTGACTTCAAGTTCTTGAAGTTACCGGATTTTAGTAAAAAGCGTCGTCTTCAATAACAATTATAAAGCTAATAATGTGTAAGATTGGCCGAGAAAAATACTGAAGGAAAAGACGCTATCTGAGCTTACTACTAAACCTGCAAAAACGAAACCTAGGACTATTGGCTGTTGTGCCCACATAACTACCATCTACTTAGGTTTGCTCGGTATTGTAGTGGGTCTATAAAAGTACCGTTTGAACATACAGTGTGGACCATTCTCATGGTCCAAAGAATGTACTCTTAAATTATGATCTATTATTAATGACTTACTCTGTATATTAAATACCAAAGGACCCAAAACAAATCCTTGTGGAACGCTTTGTGAACCCTTTATGTAACATTTATTACTCGAATGCGTGCTCTTATTCTTAAAGAAACCATCTTGACGGTGACGGTGTCAGGTGATCTTTTAGGGCAAGCCTGAAGATGAAAAACTATAAACGAAGCGAATTACGCTCTAATTTCTACAATAATATTAACCACATGCAATCTAAATTATATTTAGTTTCGACTTATTTCATCCTCAAAAAGTAGATTCATTAAAACTTTACTTCGCTACCAATTTGCAGTAATTTAACCGTGTTAGATATAATGTTGGAAGGTTCCAAGATTATTACTTAATTTTCGGGTCTATATCTGATGACTCAAGACTTAAATATTTGAACTAATAAACTTAAATTATATTTTTCTATTACACCGCGCATCGTATCGACCTTCTAAAAACTAGAGAACAGTTTTGGGTGACCTTTATATTAGTTCGCTATTGTGTTTTAAAATTAGTTATAAATGTTAAATTGGCAGCTGTCAAGTCCCACATTTATTATGCGAATAATCAAAATGCTTTAATGTCACGAGTTATACAATAACTATTTTAATTTTAAAATAAAATCGTCACTGTTATAGAGTCCGACTGCGATTTAATTATTTTATTCATATCCATTTAAATTATTACATTTCGATGAAAACATAAAAACGGAATCTGTATTTCTGACTATTAACCGTGTTAAAATAATGATAGAATTGTTGATTTAAAAGCTTCTAAAGCTTATTTAAAAATTTTTGTTTTGATACAGCGTAGCCCAGTCAAATAAGCAGCAAACGAAAACTGAAATTATAATACAATACCGCCAAACGAGCAGGATAGAAGTATTGTGGTTGGAGAAAGAATAAACAGATGGATCTAAGATGGCTGAAAGGCTAAGTGTGGGCGTAGCAAGGCCCATATTGCACGCCATCTAAAGCTCTAGGCACCACCTCAACCATCTTTCAGGCAGAAAATGTATACATCTATGTACCCAGAAACGGATAGGCAAAAGCATTCAAAGGGCAAATAACGATTTACTTTCAGATAACTAGACAGCATTGGATCTATGAATCTTAAATTGCCTCGGAATGTACATCTCCAAAACAACTGGCAAAACACGACACGGTTACCTTGATGTGGGTATCAAGGGTGCGACGGAATAGGAAATAACAAATTAGCCGGTACTGTAAAAAGGCGCTAAAGACCCATCTTCTGACTCGAAACGTCTGGTGGCGTAACTAAAGAACACATAACCAAAAAAATCCGAAAATGGAAAAGGAACAGAGGTACTACAGCAAGAATACTCCAGGCCAAATGAATCGCAAATGAATTTTGAACATTTAACTCAATAATCAGAACTATTTCAATTTTGTCCAAAATGTCATTTTGTCACTATTAATTTTGCTTTAACAACACCTACAGGACAACTTTCTTTGCAAAATTTTAGTACCGTTCTGCTCGAAACCAGTTGGAACTTCGACGTAATTATTCTAAGGTTTTTATCTGTGAATATTGCAAAGAATTTGTCACTAAGAGCTCCTTTGGTTCCTTTGGGGCACTCTGTATATTTCGCAGTTCTTCTTGTGTACCATCTTTTTTGTTTTTATTGTGACTTGTAAAACAATTTTTATCATATAAGGTCAGCTGGGGTATCTGGGCCCAGGGGGTAACTGGGCCATAGTTTCTTTCCGTAAAACTTGTGAGGGTAATTTCACTTCAAGCAGTTGGCAGCACTGAAGGACAATGGCATCTTACTATAACAATCAGTTTAACGTTTCTGAGTGTTGTTGCTTTCATGTAGCAATGTTTAAAATTTTGTAGTGCAAAATTTTCATAGCAACGTGATGCAATCTTTATATTTATGAAATATCTACAGGTTTACTGTATATTATCAACGTCACAGTTAATTTAGCATAAATTTGAAGCATAATATATCCCTAAAATATTATTGTAAGCACGTGTTCTCCGTTAGGTCATAAATTTGAGTGGGTGGCCCAGTTAGCCCCATAATATTTAAAAAATGGGGTAAGTGGGCCAGTTAATTGGGGCATCTGGGGTACGGCTGGGACCAAGTTACCCCAAGCACATTAAGTATGTTGTTTTTGTCTTTATTCATTAGGTAGATGTAGATCACTTTTTTTGTGCAACTGCACACAGTCACACAATCTGAACCCGGAATCCTACATAGTAATCCTTATGTATTTTGACTTGTTGAATGCGAATCCGATGTACGTTTAGCTCCATCGCCCACCAATTCTTTGTAAATCGCGAAAATAGCCTAAGTAACCCCATTTCTTTAGATTAATTTGCGATTTACAAAAAGTTGGTGGGTAATGGAGCTAAACGGACATTGAATTCGTGTTCAGCACGTCGAAATACATAGAATTACTATGTCGGGTACCGGGTACAGATCACTTTTTTTTGTGGGCCTGTGTTATTTATGCTTACTTGAAATTGGATGTTTTTTACGTTTAATTTTGGCTTATGTACCTTAACAGAAGTCCTAAATTTGAATAAATTTCACACTAAATTGTTATGTAGTTCTCTTATCGACAACTCGACTATCAATTTCAATTCAATTCAAATTTCTTTTATTCAATTTGCTAATAACATATTATATGTACGTACTCAGAGCCAGCCAGACATGCACGGCGCGAAGCGCCGTGGCAATTGAATGGTTGGATGAGTGAGTGAATATAAAACTTAAAATAATTAACAATGAAACTAACTCCTATCTCTAAAATAAAAGATTTACAAAAGCTGATGGCAAAATTGAACATATAAAAGTGTATATTTAAAATAATTTGTAAAACATGTATATAAATATGGTTAAAAAGACAAGCTCAGTCGTTGGTGGTAGACATATACAGGTGAGTGCTAAGGCGTCTCACCTGCTCCATGCAATTCGTTCAAGACTTACATTGCTAACAGTCGACGATGCCGCAGAGTTTTTGGTTTAAAATAATTTATGTTTGGATACATTTTTGAATTAATAAAGTTCTGGTTAAAATAGGATTTTCTGAAAAGGATTTTGAGAAATAAATGAATTTAAAACAAAAATGTACAAAAAGAAAAGAAGGGAAAGATAGAATTATACCATTTTGTAATGCAAGAATGTCCAGATATTGTGGCTAAAGTGGCTGCCGAAAGATGGGCAGCGTCTGATATGGTAATTTGTGTTTTATTCTAAAAGGTGCATTATGCTGTCTTATTCGCGTTATGTTGTTTGTTAGCGGACTATCGTTTAGTTTGAAAGCATAAAACTTTTGTGAAATTTCAGAAACGTAGTTCGCTATTGGAGTAATGTCGTGACATAAGGCATATAGATCCCTGAGGGGGATGTATCGCGTTGTGTTAGTAATGAGGCGCATGAACTTATGTTCAAGGACTTTTAATTTATTCATTGTCGTGCTCGGTATGCTGCACCATGCCGGAGCCGCGTACGTTATAGCTGGCCTCACCACAACGGTGTATATGAGTTTCTTATTATGTCTGTTAACTTTGGTATTCCTGGCCAGGAGCGGATACAGACTCCTGGACATAGAATAGACTGTCCGTACTCGTTCGTTAATGTGTTTCATAAACGTTAGTCTTTTGTCCAAGTGTACCCCTAGGTACTTCACACTTTCATCCCTGGTCGGAATTTGGGTGCCCTTGATCAAAATTGGCGTAATATGACAACTCGACTATGGTGTGGTTTAAATGACTTGTGGTAATTTGTAGACGAAGTTTACATGTTTACCAACAGGTCCGCTTACCCTAGTTCAAATAACAATCGTTTGTATGAAACCGAGACCCGTATGGTCCAGTTGCCCCAATTTCTAGGGGTAACTGGGCCCATCAGATTTTCTATTATTTAATTATTATTATAAAGAAAATTAAATTCGACTCTGGATTTGAATATTATATATTTAAAGACTGTATATTGTATCACATATAAAAAAATATTTTAGATATTAATATAACTTATTAGTGGTTCTCAGGCAAGTTCAAAGTATAATATACTCGCTCACGTTGTAAAATCATAGCCCAAATATCCCAAGTGACCTTACACCAATAAATATGAAGATTCTCATTGTCTTATTTAATTTTTTAATTACTAGATACGACAATCGTTCTAGTACCATTTAAGTTGTAAGAGGGCTTCGACACAGCACATTTTGAAACTACTACAAGTCGATATAAGAGTAGATAGTCCCACTTTTATTGGTTGATCGACTGCTTAGCGATGAAAATTTGAAAATTCCAGTATCGCGGCGATAAAGTTCAGCTAATAAAAGCATTCTCATTTTTCACGTGACCGGTTCGCTCGTTGCGGCAGTTCGCTAAAATGCATTGTGGCCATCATTCTGCATACGCTCCCGTGAGATACCTGCATTATTTCTACTGCTACAACGAAAATAAAAGCAAAACTATGATATAAATAGAGCTCTATTCTAGTATTATACACTTTATTTTGTAAATTCTGGTATAAAATATTTTTAATTACAGTTTAGACAAAGCTGTTTTATTATTAAGTCAGTCCTCTTACAAAGGCATGATCTATATTGGATATCTTGCAAGGCAAGGTAACTGAAAAATATACATTAATTTGTTTAACGAGCTCCTAATGAAATATTAAGTCTCTCAACTCTTAGCAACAACGTGGGAATCGTTATATTATTTCGGTACAGGTCATAATCAAGGTAAATCAAGATGAAGTACACTGCGATGCATTGTACTATGTACACAACAATTCGTAGCACTTATTTAACATTTCGGTACTTTCGCGCTCTTAAATTTTAGCTATAAAATGCTTGAGCTATGTTGTCGAAAATAATATAACCCTTGTAAACTGGACTCGTGATTGCCTAAGATTAAATCTCATGTGCTAAAACGCTGCTGTCGGGATTTAATCAGACCAACTTACATTTTTTATACTACCTGGATACCATGCACTTGAAAAAAAGTTACCGATAAAATTCTATGTGCTAGTGATATTACACTGGATTACATCGTGCTCCTCTGCAAACAAACGAATCAGTTCAATTATCAAATTTAGTATTCACGAGAGTTTGTACTAAAGGGGCCGAGGACGCAAGGTGCCTTGTTAATTTCTAATTGGCTAGGATAGTATGTCGTAGTATTTAGCTCACAATTACCGCCTTCTACAAAACCGGTACGGGGTCGCAGGTGATTATTGTTTGAATAGAAACCGGACGAAAACAAATTTGAGACGTTGTTTTAACATTGCCATTAAATGTTAACCGTGCAAGTAGCTATTCTATGGAATATGAAAACATAAGTTTATTGGTTTCTGTAAATACATTTTTATTATCCGAATACGTAAACGCAGCTTTACGATGTAATCATTATTTAATACATCCCTGTTCATGTTTACAAGATCCTGGAAAATCGGATAAACATAGACTGCAGATGGAACAATTCAACATGTGTATTATTTACGAATGTATGCATCGTGAATTGTACTCCTGATTCATGTAGTTCTAAATACACGACAACCAGTTAGTGAATTATTACACTATAGAAATTCGTCCACTGTACATTCGCAAACTGTGAGACTTAAAAAAACCGATCCAAGATAGGTATCGTACTTTCTTCGGCTATAATAATTGTCTCCTAGTAGAAGAAATATGAATGAAGATTTCATTGTCTAGTTACTCTACACAGTCGACAAACAGGATAGATAGTCCTTCAACTTCATTGAATATAGGTATAGGTGCTTCTATTATCTACCTTACGATCCGTCTTGTTTGTGCTCGGTACAACGGCTGAGACTGAGATTGAAGGTCATCTTATCAGAGGAACTTGAGCTTAATCGTCTTGGAACTGTGTCCATGGCCCAGTCTCATAGCTTCAACCGACTCGGGCTCGTATCTATGCCAGAAAAAAAAGATTATCTTTTCGGCAAATCGTCACCAAATCGATTGCAAGACTCAGGTTATGAGGTGAATCACTGAGACATCTCTGTTGTAGAGGTACAGAAGAAGTACAGAATAGGAAGAGTGACACTTTCATATCAGTTAAAAACGCTAGAGCATCCCCGTCGAATCGAGACAAAAAAAAATCAAAGTATTCACAATAAATGCGTCCATACTTCTGTCTAGGTTAGGATTATTTAAATGAATTTCCTAACTTACAAAAATTAAGAATTGAAAATACGAACAGACTTTAAAAAATTGTTGGTCGATTAGGAATTTGGTGTTTAAAAAAGAAATCAGCTCGTTTGGCCACAAAGTGCCTTTAGAAAATTAATTTGTTTGAAAATGCTCGGTCCCATTGTGCGCCAGATGAAAATAATTTAGTTAGTAGACTCTCTCTTTGACGGCAAAAATTACATTTAAAAGTAATTTTTATTCCCATATTTTTCTTAAGCCATGAAAATTGTATTTGATTGACTCCAAAAAACGGATTATTTTTAAAAATTAACTGGTAATTTTAGGTTCAAGTGTGAATTTTGAAACTCGACTTTAAACATAATAATATGGAAAAGCAAAAAGTAGTTGTAAACATAGTCGGAAATTTTCAACCACTCACTACCAAGTCAGCATTAATTGTTTCAAAACACTAATTGTTTTCATGCAAAGTTAGTAGCTGGTAATCATCTACTTGTTTGAGGTAGTTCTCCCAGCTCTACTATCAGTTTTAAGTTCATGAAACATGTTGATTTTCCAAGTCATTCTGTATAACATTTTATAGCTAGCCTCGCAACGAATTGTAAATTCTACTCGCATGTAATGCTGATACAGAATATAGAGCTAGTCCATCGAACTTTAAAACTAAACATACTGAACAGTTCAAATCCTAGTTAAGAGAGCAAAACTACATTTTGTTTATTTAGTTGATTAATTGTTAGTTGAGGAACCCGTTTTTACAGAATGTAATCTAAATGTCAATATCCCAGCGTGCGACTAAGTATATTTTTCTCACTTGAAGTCGCTTCTAAAAATACATTTAATTGCATATTATTTTAAGACTAGTTTAAATTCTCCTTCCGACACTCCCATAAATCTGGCGCTATAAATCAGATGCTTCTACGAATTAAAATTCAGAATGGTAGGAAATTTCAACAATTTAAATAGACTTGTTGCATAAATAGAATCTTATATAAATGTTTCTTCGCGGAAAAACATTAAAGCATAATGCAAAGCAAGAATATGCCATTTTCTTAGCACGGCGAACAACGTGCCTTCCCTCATTAGAAAATTTCTTATATTTCTTTCGGTCAATATATACATCTTTTGACATCAGTCACAAGCATAAGAATCATACATTTAATTTCACCTTACCGCCGACTCACGAACACGTAGCAGATCCCACGATTCAAAATCCTTAGATTTACTACCTTTTACATTTTAAAAAAATCGGATATCTGACTCGTTCTTTGAATAATTTCTTCAAAACACTGATTCCAGGTTTATTACGTGTTAAAGAAAAACAAAGATATATAAATTGGGGACGAAGGGAGTGAGAGCGATATAACGAGGGGGTATGGAGGTTGACACATAATGTAAGCACGAGGGAGAGAGGGATATGGAATAGCTAGGGAGTTAGCATGGTAGAGAACGATTCAGTGCGGATATATTTCTTATTTTTGGCAATACTTTTTTTAAACAAATACCGAGCACATATCGTAAATATATTCTCTTTGTATTTCACTTATAAAAATAAAGACGATTTATTATTATTATTACTGTGAGAAAAAACGGAAACTACCTACGTAGAACTGTAACAGGAACACTGTAATTGTAAGAATAGATAATATTATCTAAAACTTCGTCCTATATTGTGGAATTATTTTTTTTCTTCTCAATAAAGTCGTTTATTATTATTATTAATACTGCTATGAATTGCCATTTAATGTCGTTTCTAAAATCAATACATTTAAATTTAAAAATAATGCAAAATCTTTCTACTTTGTGATTTGAACCTCACGATATTGCTAATGACTGGATATGATTTAGTGAAAAAATGAGTACCACTAGCACTGCTCTTGTAATAGTTGTACTTAGATAGTTTAATCGTTTTCACGATATACGCATTATTAAAAAAATTATAGTCAAAAATAATAAATATATCCTTCTCTTCCTCTTTTCCTATCTCTCTCTCTCTGTTTCTATCTTGCTCGCTCATCCTTTCCCTCTGGCTTATCTCTCAGCCATCTTCAGGCCATTGCTTTACAAAAATTGTGAGAATTGTCTTAGGGTGCACTATTTGTGCTTTTAAAAAAGGCCAGCAGTCAAAGGTAAAGGGGCAGTTTTTATGTTTTAAATCATGGTAGATCTTTGATATTATCTATAAAAGTAATTTATAATCTTGTATCTAACTTACTAATAACTTTGGATATGTACCGAGTAAATCTGGTTTGGTGGAAATTCTCTCCAGTTTGCTTACCTGAAAATAAAAAAAAATACATTACATATTATCACAAATAACATAATTTATGGAAAAAGCCCAGAATAATTTTACAGATGTTTGTTTGCTGTGATATTTTTAAAATTCAAGTTGAGAGATTGTATAATATTAGGATCATTTAAGTAGCCGAAAAATGTACGTGTCAGGCGAGTTGTTAACAAAATTGATAACATTTAAAAACTCTTGTTAGAGATCTACTTAGGAGTTACATGATCGAAGTTTTTTGTAAAATGCTTATTTGCAATGTTCATTTCTCCTCTTTCAAGTCGCTCTAGTAACACTCAGAAATCTAGGAGATCAAAATTTATTTTTAAACAGTTGTGTACAAATCGAACCGATTTTTGACAACAATTCATAATACAAAATTACTGTCACCAAGAAGTTGATGGGAAAGAGCTTTGTGAGGCCATGTGTCAAAGAGGCAGCTCAAAGATAGCTTTATGTTGCCGGACGTACGACACAGCAGAGGTGCCAACTAGTATATTGTATAAGTAAGAAATAACTAATCATCAGATAACTATTATTCTTCAAACAAACCCATGATGTAAACAAATACTTTAACCTCGATAAACTATTGAGATGTACCGACTCAATCATAAATGAAATAGACAATGGATCAATTATTTCACTACATGTTTCTTTGATATCAAACAATGTCTATTTACTTAAAAATAAAGCTGTAATCGTATTCCCGGTAATAAGCATATATGTAACTTCAATTCCACCCCCACCGTGCGTGGAGACAATTACGCTTTAAATCCATTATAGCTTGGATATATAGGAAACGCTACAGCGAAACGGCAACATATTTATCCGCATATCCGCGATTGCACAGTTCGCTTGGTACACGAAAACTATCCATAACTATTTGTTCACTCAATAAATTCGATACAGTGGACTTGGAGAAAGCAAAATGTCTCTTAGAAATGTCGATACGACAGCAATCCAAACGGCACTATATACGATATTATTACACAATGCAGTTTTCTGCTCACAGAAGCAAACAATAAGGATTTAACAATAAATCAAATTTGGTACAATGTTAATTAAGAGAGCATACGTAACAGATAAAATTATAATTAAAATGACAAAATCCAATTTCACACAACAAGGATTCGCAAATCTATAGCCCCGATGATGTTGCCGGATCGGACGCATTCGAGCTCTTTCGGATAAACCTTTCACGGCGACCAGACAACAATGGCATTGCGAAATACTCCAACTTACAAGTTGCAAGCATTCGGATTCACTGGATTTTATCTAAAATCGCCATTCCCTACCAGATTCAAAGGGCAACTCATTTAAGTTTTAATCTGGAAATTACTCGTTATGTTCGCGAATTTAATACTGCCTCGATGATGACGGCTGAAAATGATTAGAATCCCCTATTATACTGGAGTATATTTGAGAATTTAAAATGTGTTTAAATCTAATAGAAATTCATTTAAGGTGGCCATTCCCTAGAAAGAGACATACGATTCGGAAATATTTATTATTCTTGCCCATAACCTTTTTTTCTTAGGTGTATTTAAAAAAACTATAAAAGTACCTAAGCAGAACCACAACAGGACTATTACTTGCATGTAAACTGATAGTCATTCTTATAGGCCGATTCAGAGAGGTATCGAGAGGTAAACTCAAATCCAAAATATAAGGAGCATTTGCGGCTTCCTTTATTCTTTTTTTACTATTGTCTGGAGGTGTGACAAAAAATGACCACAAATTAAACTAAACAGTTTTTTTATAAACTACCGCTGATTTAAGAAAATAAGTTACGCCCACTAAATCTGATTGATGGCAAATTCTGCTACAAATCGAATTTTATTATGCGTATTAGTCTAGTATGTAGAGTCCACGTTGACTTGCAGAGCCGGAGTTAGAATTTCACATTTTGGCAAGTAATGAAACAATGAAAGTAAAATATTCCCTGCTTTCATAAATGTTGGATTTCCCAGTTCTACATATTATTAAATAAAAATACAACAACCCTACATTCGTTTTATTTAGGATTTAATTCTAGCATTATATTGAACCTACCTAACAATGGTTGTATAATTCTAATATATACATGTGTATTGCCAAAGCACGTGTAGCTAAAATACATTGTTGTTTCTTTTTTTGGTATATGTGACAAAAAAATCTTTCTTTTTGTATATTGTATAAGAAAACATTATTATTGGTATCTACATTAAACCTACTTACTGCAATGCATGCGCCAATAATTAAATTATTCTTCTTCCCCGAAAGATGACGATGATGAGGAATCATTGGAATTTATTATAATCGGTTGTTGTTGAGGAACTGTGGCAAAATATTGATTTTCAATTTTGTTTAATATGGTTCACGCATCCCGTCCAATGCTTTTCTATGGGCTTCCCACTGTCTAATAAGTTGTATCACATTATGACTAAGTCGGGGGCTTGTGTTTCGAACGTAATTTTTTAATGCACTCCAAATTTTTTCAATAGGATTTAACTCACAGTCTTAAAACTGTATGACCATGTTGTTCTGCAAGTTCGTCCATTACAAATGTTTTTTTAATGTTTGCATTTTTGACGTTTTATTTTTTAAATTCAATTAATTCAAACTTTCGCGTCGAAGTCGTTGGTATTTTCTCAGCTTGTCGCGAATGGTAAGAGGCATTATCTAACAATATGACTGAATTTGGCTTTATGTTACGCAATAGTTTTTCTGCAAATCATTTTTCAAAGTGGCATTCATATCTTGGTGGTAATCGGCCGATGACTTTGCTATGTTTTTTGCGAAAAGCATTAAACACTCTTTTACAAATCCATCTTCATTACCCGCGTGTACTATTATTATACGTTTACCTCTCGAGGAAGGTACATTTGGTGAACATTTTAAAGTGTCATCCGACCAAAAATAGTTTTGAATTTTTTTTTTTTTCTGAAATAGGTTTAGAATGTCATGAAACCTGGAAATTTTAAATTTGAGTAAAACAAATGTTTCACATTATTTATTCCATTTAGACGGTTCACCCTGTATATTTTCCAGTGAAAGTTTAACCATTTCATCGTTGACAGCAGCGTCAGCTACCTACCAAATTTGACTGCTCTACGTCAAGCAGTTTTTTAGATAATACACTAACAGACAGACAGACAGACTGACGGAATTGAAAAACCTATATTTTCGTAATCTACGTGATCTGAAACGTGAAAATCCAAAAAAATCTCGGAGGCTGATTTTTTCTCGAATACAATACTTCCCTTTGGTATGCGAGGGAAGTAAAACATTTAAAAACAAACATATTTGACAGTAATAAAAGAAATGCTAAAAAGCTGAGTTCATATTTATAAAGCACATACGATGACTGCTTTGACGGCAATTTTTTATTCGCTGAATAAATGTGAACCTAACGTTCTGTAATTTTTGTGGTGCGTGCCCTTTCTGTTGAAACTGCAGATAAGAAGAAAAAAAACTGTAGTGTAGTGCTAGTATTTTGATGAGATTAAATTGGAAAATTTGCCAGTAGTGTTTTTTGTGGTAATAAATATTTAAATGGAGGGTTGTCATACCACAAGTAAAATACGAATGTAGTCATAAAAATCTTGAATCCGATTCTGAACGCATTAAGCAAGTGTTCGTTTGCAAGCGTGCGGCTCTCTGCGATGTAATTCTTAAGGGATGCCGCTTTGAATGTTATATTTTGTTATATTACTGAAACATTCCCAAAGTATAAAAACAGAAAATCAGGCAACATACTACGTGTAATAGATTATTTCAAATTGTAGCAGGTATACCTACTGGCTGTTTACTTAAAACCGAATCCTAGGCGGGGAGGGGATTAATTTAACATTTAACAAGATTACTCAGTGTCTCTCTTACTGTAGATTTATTCGGACGTAAGTACTAAAAACGCAAGTTACAGTAAATTTTTGGATTCGCGATATTGCCGATTTACATTTTGATGGTAGAAAACTGTATTACACGAGATATGACAAAGCAAACAAATATTAATTTACATATTTCTTCGGAAAACCATAGAGTAGGTGGCTTTACTTACAGTGATACGCAACTAAGAGTTAGTGGAATTTATGATAGGATGTAACACACCGTAGTCAAAACTAGACAATCCACTTTTCAGACAATTTTTTGAAAAATGCATTAGTGGCAAATATAGTCGTGTTAAGGTGTTAAGATGCCTTCGGATTCTACACTAAGATAAAAACTATTTATTTACGAAGTGCGAAAATATTAGACAGAAAATTTCTTCTCAGCTTAATGGGAAGTACATCTGGCTTAGCGTGGACGAAACAATCAATGCTTGCGGGTTTAAGGAAGCGAATGTTTTAGTGGGTGCATTGGACGAAAATTGCGAAATGAGTGGACACTTGATTGCCTCTAAAGTTTTAGAAGCTACAAATTCTCGCACTATAGCGGGTGCAGTAAATTCAAGTTTACACGACTTTTGAGGTGACAAATATGCAGAAAATAAGTACAAGTTCTTATTATTTCTTACCGATGGAGTGAATTATACGAAAGCTGCTGGAAGAATTTTGAAGGAAACATATCAGAATCTGCTGCATGTAACATGTTTAGCACATTCGCATCATAGGATTGCTGAAACTATGCCGAAATTTAACTCCAATACATTTAGAACACATATTAGTAACATATTTTTATTCTTATAATCGGCACTGAAAAATACTTGTGTATGTTAATTCAGTGTTAAGTACGTCCCCTTATACATCCAGTTCTCTTCAAGTGAGTGTTTATAATAAATTGACTTTACATCTTTGGATGCTATGGAATTCGTTAAAAAAAATTCAAGGTAAGGTATTGTTTCACACCTGCATGCAAATATTTATGCGCTGACACATAAGCGCCTTAAGCCAACCCTGGTTTTACCACATATCCGATAGTTAATTCCGACCTCTGATAATAATTTCGATAAAATTGTCTGCTTGCTATACAGGAGTGACTCCATATAAAAGCAGGGAAAAAAAGTTAGAAATTATGTCCTACCCCAACCACTTGAAATTGGTGTCATATTATTTGACTCTTTCGCCAAATCAAGCGCATGTTCGATTGGTTATCTCTTTGTTTATTTATTCAACATATTATGCGTTGAAAAAAAATATTTTTTTCAATTTTATGAATGTTCACTTTTCAGTAAACATCAATTATTTTTTTTCAGTTCAGATAAAACTCAGGTAACTCAGTTCCACAATAGACAAAAAAACTGCGAGTCGATTTCTCTTAGGTCGTTTATAAATGATAACATTCACAGTCTGCCACGCTCACTGCAATTTCTACTCGTTATTACTACCAGCCATTATACGATAGACATATTAAATCTAAAACGTAAATATCCCAAATTTTATCGCCTCTACCACCACAGAATTAAGCTGAAAGTAGTTGTTAGCCTTTCAGTTATTTCTCTTAAATAATTTATATTCATAACAGTTTCTATGACGTGTATTAAGATTTATTCAATTCCCTTAACTTGAACACATAATCAGTTTGAACTAATTTAGGTAATATGAATAAAACATAATGCAAATACATGATAAATAGTTCTAAAGTTCACGTTCTTATGACATGACGGTTTATTCAATTTTGACTTCTACAAATAGTTAAAAGCCATATTTTACCATGCTGGCATCCTCATGGTAGAATCAACATATTCCCGAATTATAATAATTTATATACCTACGTTCTTTGGTAAAAAAAATACATATTTCTAATACACATTTCAATAATTTAATGCTAGTTTCGACAACGCGTGTATTTATGTGTTAATCTAAAAGACATTAACCTTTCAAGAAGACCTAAAAGCTACGCAACTAATGAAAGTATTGTATAATATTAATAATTTTCTTTTAATCTGTCTCTTAAAAAAACACCAACACTTAAGATGTGGGCAATGAATCGTGGAAACGCTGGCAAGAAGTCTCGATGCGTAACTACGTTTTAAGTCAAAGCACATTGTAATTTTTTTCTTTCAGTTCGAAATAACAATAACAAAAGTTTTAAGTATGATATCAATAAAAAGAGTTACAGCACGAGTTTAGATTTTTAATGGGTGCTATTATGAGAAAATTAGATGGTAAAGTTGTGTCCAAAATATAACATTTAAAGCGGCATCCCTTAAGAATTACATCGCAGAGAGCCGCACGCTTGCAAACGAACACCTGCTTAATGCGTTCAGAACCGGATTCAAGATTTTTATGACTACATTTGTATTTTACTTGTCGTATGACAACTCTCCATTTAAATATTTATTATCACAAAAAACACTACTGGCAAATTTTCCAACTTAATCTCATTAAAATACTAGCACTACACTACAGTTTTTGTTTCTTATTATCTGCAGTTTCAACAGAAAGAGCACGCACCACAAAAATAACAGAACATTAGGTTCATATTTATTCAACGAATAAAAAATTGCCGTCAAAGGAGTCATCGTATGTGCTTTATAAATATGAACTCAGCTTTTTAGCATTTCTTTTATTACTGTCAAATATGTTTGTTTTTAAATGTTTTACTTCCCTCGCATACCAAAGGGAAGTATTGTATTCGAGAAAAAATCACCCTCCGAGGTTTTTTCGGATTTTCACGTTTCAGATCACGTAGATTACGAAAACAGGTTTTTCAATTCCGTCAGTCTGTCTGCCTGTCTGTTGGTGTATTATCTAAAAAAACTACTTGACATAGAGCAGTCAAATTTGGTAGGTAGCTGACGCTGCTGTCAACGATGGAATGGTTACACTTTCACTTGAAAATATACAGGGTGGACCGTCTAAATGGAGTAAATAATGGGAAATTTTTTTCTTACTCAAATTTAAAATTTCCACGTTTCATGGCATTCTAAACCCATTTCAGAAAAAAAAAATTCAAAACTTTTTTTGGTCGGATGACACTTTAAAATGTTCTCCAAATGTACCTTCCTCGAGAGGTAAACGTATAGTAATAGTACACACGGGTAATGAAGATGGATTTGTAAAAGGGTGTTTAATGCTTTCCGCAAAAAACATAGCAAAGTCATCGGCCGATTACCACCAAGATATGAACGCCACTTTGAAAAACGGTGTGCAGAAAAACTGTTGCGTAACATAAAGCCAAATTCGGTCATAGTGTTCGATAATGCCTCTTACCATTCGCGACAAGCTGAGAAAATACCAACTACTTCGACGCGAAAGTTTGAATTAATTAAATTTAAAAAAAAAGCGAAAAATGCAAACATTAAAAAAACATTTGTAATAGACGAATTTGCAGAACAATATGGTCATACAGTTTTAAGACTGCGAGTTAAATCCTATTGAAAAAATTTGGAGTGCATTAAAAAATTACGTTAGAAACACAAGCCCCCGACTTAGTCATAATGTGATACAACTTATTAGACAGTGGGAAGCTCATAGAAAAGCATTGGACGGGATGCGTGAACCATATTAAACAAAATTGAAAATCAATATTTTGCCACAGTTCCTCAACAACAACCAATTATAATAAATCCCAATGATTCCTCATCATCGTCATCTTCCGGGGAAGAAGAATAATTTAATTATTGGCGCATGCATTGCAGTAAGTAGGTTTAATGTAGATACCAATAATAATGTTGTCTTATACAATATACAAAAAGAAAGATTTTTTTGTCACATATACCAAAAAAAGAAACAACAATGTATTTTAGCTACACGTGCTTTGGCAATACACATGTATATATTAGAATTATACAACCATTGTTAGGTAGGTTCAATATAATGCTAGAATTAAATCCTAAATAAAACGAATGTAGGGTTGTTGTATTTTTATTTAATAATAGGTAGAACTGTGAAATCCAACATTTATGAAAGCAGGGAATATTTTACTTTCATTGTTTCATTACTTGCCAAACTCTGAAATTCTAACTCCGGCTCTGCAAGTCAACGTGGACTCTACATACTAGACTAATACGCATAATAAAATTCGACCAATCAGTAGATCTGTAGCAGAATTTGCCATCAATCAGATTTAGTGGGCGTAACTTATTTACTTCCCTCAGCAGCAGTTTATACAAAAAACTACTTAATTTAATTTGTGGTCATTTTTTGTCACACCTCCAGACAATAGTAAAAAAAGAATAAAGGAAGCCGCAAATGCTGCTTATATTTTGGATTTGAGTTTAATTAAAAATGGGCATTTATTACCCTCGGTAAAAAAAAATAATCCAGAGGTTAATTTCAAATCACCCTCGACGATTAACGGACTGTTCTACAAAATAAAATCATTTACATTTATATAATCCAGGCCTTCTGAAATTAATCTCGAGGATATCAATTAGCGGCGCTTTTGGGTTATTTGTTTAATATTTGGGGACATATAAATATTTTCATACCGGTATTTCACAGACGCTTCTTATGTTTACCACTGTTTATTTAGCTCCATTAAAATTTAACAGCCTGGAATTTTATCAGAGTTAATTCTAAAGTACAACCTTAATGAAAGCAGCGTTTACAATAGGAAAATATAAAGGTTCGTTACTGCAGAAATAAAATTAACCGCTGTCTGATCCGTTTGGCGCAAGGCTCCTTTCATTAAATTCTTAAATTATTTTGCAGGAGTGGCAAAATACCCAATAAAAAGTACCACATTTTGAAGATGCCACAAATAAATATTTGTAAACAAAGATTTAATGAACATGCAATGCTGGTAAGTGGATTTTGCAAATTCTAAAAATAGCATTTATATAGTACATCATATTGACCTCCTTGTTAGAATCACTACCCATGGGAATTTTCTCTACCTAAAATCCTAGATTTTCCCCGATTCTACAACAAAATTCACATTCTCTAGCTTTTCAAGTTTCCCTTATTTTTCAAAATATACCAGCCCTGGTTTACACACATGCATGGACTCACATTTTTGTGTTAGCCTCCTGTAACATCCGGTGTTCCCCACGGGTCTGTTCTTGGACCTTTGTTATTTATAATATTTATAAATGACAGCTATTAAGTTAGAAATAGCATTCCGCTGTACTATAATGATTGTGGTCATAGAGACCTTGCTGACTGCCTTACATACAGAAATATTTGCAACAAATTAATACGTAGCGTAACAAAAATTAATTGCAATTAAATATTAATAAATACTTACGTTTTCAATGAAAACTTCCACCTTTGCATTTGATATGTTCAGGTTATACATGTATGTACATGTACAGGATAATGTGGATATCCATGTGTCATAGTTAAAAACGAGCAATTCCTAGGTTAGTGGGGTAGGTGGTAAAAGCGCCAAATGAAGAGATATCTCCCTAATAAGCAAATATTAGCCAAAAATATTCTTCAAAAATCCTGTGGTATTTATTTATGTACAACTTATACTTATTTTCAGTTAAGTAGGGTCATCCAATTTGCAAAAAAACAGCTTAGTACAATTGTTTAAAATCATCGTTAATCACGGTTAACAATAATAATGTAATCGAGGGCTAAATGTAACGTAGCACTTGCTGATTCTAACGAACCACCCTGTCTTTTAGTAAGTTTGATGTCGTGTTCCTTTAATAAAGTATTATTCGACATTGATTTCACGCGTAGTTTGAAACGTATTTCTTTTTCGTTTTGTTTTTTCTAGGTCTGAAAAATATTCGTCCGATTAAAATAACTCACTTTCAATTAGTTGGGTGCAAAAAGTATTTTGTCACAAAGTATTTTCTACATATTCAATATCTCTTGCAATATTATCTTGACACACTTATTAGTGTAAGCAAAGCAATTAAGGAAGGTTAGGTTAAATATATCCTCATCGTTAGACAGAAAAATATAGCCCAGTGTTTAGAAAAACAAGAAGTAAATAACAAAGAAATGTGTTTCTGACAAAGCAGCTGACAAACTATTTGAGTTATAATTAAGTTTCTTCTTTTTCTCTCTCTCATCAAAACAAAATTGCGCACCTGTCATCACTAAACTATTTAAATTTCTATTTTTATTACACATCACTTTCGGTAGGAGATGTTTAGCATCAGGATTGATATGAACCAAAGAACGCGATGACAATTCTAGTGGTTAGTTGGTACCTATTTGTCTATAGAAAATAGAAAACTGGTATACAATGCTATCTTACCTTTAACTTTGTAGTAGTGCAAACCAAGTCGACATGGATCGCATGCAAAATTTATAGAACTGCTGGTCAATAAAGGTCGCGAAAGAATTGTCAATGCATCGGCCTTGGGCGGAGTACTCTTATTTTTCTCTTTTCAATGCTGCATTTAATTTTAATATTGACGTCCTCGTCAGTGTTTTCGGTTATTATTATATATTATTGAAATCTTTCACAAAACATCAAAACACAACACTTGATAGTAATTTCGTCAATAAAGTTATCATCATCGGGATATGATTAGACTTACTTTTGTAATAATTTACCAATTTAAAATATGTAAAGTTGAAAAAATACGCTGCGATATTTTCTTGCAATAAATATATAAGAACATGTTCTCAGTACTGTCAGTTACACGACTTGTCGTATATTATTGCGCAATGATCTACTGGACCAATAAATATTATTATTATTAATAAGTGAATAATCGGTTAAACGAATCATTGTATTACATTGTGAGACTGAATCAGATCAGTTCCCATCTGAAACTTGAGCAATCCCATAAGGATAAGTTTACCAAAAGTGTATTTCTCGTTCATCTAAACTAATGAATAATATAATAAAATACGCATCAGCGGAACACCCCGGAATTTCAAGAAATATTTCTGGTGAATCATATAGAAGTTAGGGCAGAGAATAAGGCAAAGCGAAGGCATTGACCTAGTAAGGAACCCTTTTCGGGAAGCACTCACTTCACCCTAGTTCTCCGACCAAATTTATTCAATCTGACCCCATCCGCGTGCCACCCGTGGCGATTCGAAATAATATTAGGCCCTCGATAGAATAGAAATGCGTCAGGGCTATGTTATGGCATTTATATTAGGCAGAAATGAACAGTTCACTAAAATACACAACTTTAAATTGCTTTTGTGGATAACGCAATCGATAACAGTCAGGTTCATTGAAATTACGGAAAGCTGTAAAACAAGCAAAGATACACGTAGATCCCTGAGGTCTGTTATTTATTGGATGCACTACAAAGCTAGTCCAAGTACCTAAGAGAACTTCAGAAACTCGATAGGTCATAAAAATGAACATTTTTAAGATATGTGGCTCGAAATGTAGGTTTATATTCTGTTACTGATCTGTGCTGTTTATTTCTCATCAAAATAATTTTTATCTCAAACACTACAAAAGTTAAAGAAAACAAACCTAGGGAATTTCACTTATAAAAGATATTGATAATGTTTAGGTACTAGACTTCCCTTGAAAGAAGTGTAAACTACTTTTAATTAAGTAGTAGAATAGTATAGGCGTCGCGTCGGTATGTAATTACACATTTCTAGCAGCTAGAGATATGATTAATCCTTTGCCTTAGAGCATGGCAGGCAAGAAAAAAGACATTTTTCTTAGTGGTACAAACTTAATTTATAAATTATAATTAATCATTATTAAAAAACAAACCAGTTTGAAATGTACTAATCATGGTTTAAAAGACACAAAAAGACACCTTGCAGATTTAAAATGTCTCGTTGTACCTTCAATAACCGGGGTTGTATGTCTATTTCTGGACCTCCACTATCATGGATGTATGCCGTATTTTTATAGCTAAGTGGTAATTAATCGACATCAAAGAAGCCTGGTGACACTTTTTTGCCTTTATTAAAAGGTGTAGAGCCTGAAACAGGGCTGGAGGAGAACAATTTCAAACATTTATTAAGTTGTTTGACTGTTTCTTTTTAATAATGAATTCAGGTGAAATTACTTTTTATTTTATTTCAATATTTCTTCGTCCTCTTACCTCAGAATTTTTAAACATTTTAGAATATAATAAAAAGGGGGGCAAGTTTTTAAGATAAGTGGCAAGTTTCCTTTGGCACTTTTCTTTACACCATCAAAGGTCAAAGTCAGCAGACGAAATCTTGGTGGAACCGAAATTAATTTTTTTTCCCCAGAATAACGTTGTTAACTAAAAACTCCATACACGTTTGAAAGCACAGAGGATCTAAAACACTCACCAAAAACACAATGAAAAAATCCTTACTTTGTGACAGTGGCATGCAAAATACTATCCTGGGGAAAAAAAATTACCGAAATTTCAAAAAAGCGTCCATATCGCGAAAACCGTAGGATTTTCAATAAGGTCAAGCTGTGATATTCTGATAGGTTATTATGGCCTGGCCTATTATGATTTTCAGGATTATCCATTATTTACGTGACACCTTGTATATAGAAATTCCAAGTTATGTTGGAATACGGATTTGCCGACAGACATACTTTTCACAACCACGGTTTAGCTCTGTGTATATTTCTTTACATTTTACATGTAATATCTCTAGCACCTCGAACGATTCTTGAGATTGACTATTTTCTATTATTTGCTAGGCTTACCAGGAACCAGCAATTTTTATCAACATCTATCGAAACCATTTGCAATATCATTAACATATGCAACAAAAAATAACGGGCCAAGGGTAGACCCTTGCGGAACCATTAAATGCAAAGTATTAGTAATATCTGTCAGACAGGTGTGATGAAACAAGTGACAAAATTCTTAGAAAGTTCGATGTTTAAAAAGTCAAGTCAAGTCAAGTGAAGTCTATCAAATGTCTTGGAAAAATCCGTGTAAATTACATCGGTCCCTTCAAAGAGCCGTGTTGCCGAATTGTAATTTTTTTTACTAATTTAATGTACATAGCTTATTGTAAAGTACTTCAGCTAAGTTACAGATTACTGAGATTGCATGATAATTTGAACTATTAGATATGTCGCACTTTTTATTAATCGTATAAAATTCCAAAAGGGGACTAAGCAAAAATACTATTGCAATCTCTTAATAAGGAAGCAGGGATGCCTTCAGGACCACTAATCACTGTCTTTATTTAGATTTTCTTCAAGACCATATGAAGATCAATCTCCGTGAAATGCGACGTGTAAACTTTCGAGTTACAGAACAAGAAATTGTGTTATTTTATCCTTGGTTGTGTTGTCTCTCAAGACGTAGTTTCCACAAACAACACTCGGCGTGGTTTCGCCAATCACGTTGCAGTCATTGAAAAATAACTAATCAGTTTCAATCCGTTCCCGACGATGCCAACTTGGTTGGTCAAACGTGCGTCGATTGTTGGAATTCTAGTGTTATGTTGAAGAGTTTTGGCGATTGTAGACACTACGTCTTCAGGGGCAGCATCACACCGAAGATTCCCATCCTTTCCGAGACTCCCACTTTCAATAGCAAGTTTTTTTTCGTCTGGCATACTAGACTCTAAACTGACTAATCTGCCGTGCTTTATTTACCAATGTATTTATTTAAAATTTAACGGGGACACAGTTTCAAATGGCACCGCTGATACGCGTATAAATCATTATGTAGTGAAACAAATGAACAGTGGTAGTCAGTCATTAATAACTTTACTTGATGCAGAATAAAATAAATCGGTACATTACAGAAACAAACTACAAATGCGTGCGTCACGCGACAAATTTCCATTCGAAATGATTGTTATTGGGTATAATTAAGTTGGATATTAGGTCTTGTGAAATAGGATAGCGTATAAATATGCGTGAGGGAGAATTAGGAAGCCTTAGAAATAAGTTCGGAGTACATATGGAAGCTCCACAATATGTATTTGAAAATTTAAGTGGGTTATAATATTGATTCTGCAAGATTTAGGGAGCATAAGTTTTATGTCCGAAAGGAGGTCACAGAACAAAGAAAGCAGTAAGGTTTGAGGATTTGATAACACAATAATATTACTGTTGGGTTCTCTTACTCACAAGACTAGATCACATTTAGAACTGAAAGCAAGCACTTGACGTTGGAATACTGATAAAAAAATCGCATAGTAGTAAACAGTTAAAATAACGAATAGTACCTCTAGTGATTGGTGAAGAGTAATAAATCGAATCGTTGGAAAAAGCCAACAATAAGATTCAGTAATTTAATAAATCAACGATCAAGAAGAAAAAAAAATCGGTAAAGTTATTTACACAGAACTTCCCTCGTTATTTGTGCATGGCAGTCACTCTAAAAAATTATTCATTACGAAATGACATTGAGAATACAGATCGGAATATAGTTATTGCTATTATTACAAAAAAACCTGATAACTTTTGGTAAAAAAATATACAGAGTGCTCATCCAACAGCCAAAGTTCAATACTATATAACAGGTGCCAAATATGGAAGGCTTGCGCAAATACCTTTACAAATGTCCACCATGACTGAATTATTTCTTCGGATGCCATTATTCAATAAAAGTATATAATAGGTGCATATGCCAAATATTATTGCCATCTGTCACATTTTCAATTCCACATTCACGTAATGGAGTGGAAGTATAGTGGTGTTTAAAAAATATAAAAAAATTTCAAAACTTTTTTTTTGAACAGGTTTAGAATGTCACGAAATGAGAAAAATTTTAAATTTGAGCAAAAAAAATGTTTCGCTCTATTCCAGTGTTAAATTTTTTTCCAAAATGGTGAATGGATGTGGCAATTTTTTTTTTCCGAAATAGGTTTTAAATGTCATGAACGTGGAAATTTTAAATTTGAAAAAAAAATATTTCGTCTATTCTATAATAGTGATAAATAGATTACCTAAACATATTTTCAATTTTTTTTTTTTAATTTTTCAAAAACATTTTTAAATTTGTTTTAATAATTTTAGAATGCTATGGAAACGTGGAAATTTTAAATCTGAAGAAAGAAAAAAAATTCCATCCATTTTAGTGGTAAAATTTTTTTCGAAATTTTTAAAAAATTTTCAATTTTTTTCGAAATTTTTTAAAAAATTTTCAATTTTTTTTTAATAGATTTAGAGCGCTATGGAACGTGGAAATTTAGGATTTTAAGAAAAAAAATTCCATCTATTTTGTAGTAAAAATTTTTTCAAAAATGTTGGTAAAAAATTTTCAAACATTTTTTACTTTTAAATAGGTTTAGAATGCCATGAAACGTGAAAATTTTAAATTTGAACACGGAAAAAAATTTTTTTTTGGTACAAATTTTTTCGAAAATGGTGAAAAAAATTTTCAAATTTTTTTTTTTCAGAAATAAGTTTAGCGAGTCATGAAACGTGGAAATTTTAAATTTGAGCAAAAAAAATTTTTTTTCATCTTAGTACTTAGAAATTTTTTCAAAAATGGTGAAAAAAATTTTCAAAAATTTTTTTTTTCAGAAATAGGTTTAGCGTGTCATGAAACGTGGAAATTTTAAATTTGAGCAAAAAAAAAATTTTTCATCTTGGTAAAAATTTTTTCAAAAATGTTGGTAAAAAAAATTTTGTCCCGAAATAGGACTAGCGCGTCATGAAACGTGGAAATTTTAAATTTGAGCGAAAAAAAATTTTTTTCACTATTTATTCCGTTTAGACGGTCCACCCTGTATATTTTCCAGTGAAATTTCTACCATTTCTGCGCTGAGAGTAGCGTCAACTACCTACCAAATTTGACTGCTCTCCGTCAAGCAGTTTTTTAGTAAATGCACCAACAGACAGACAGACAGACAGACAGACAGACAGACAGACCGACAGACAGACAGACAGACAGACTGACGGAATTGAAAAACCTATATTTTCGGAATCTACGTGTTCTGAAACGCCAGAATCCGTAAAAATCTCGGAGGGTGATTTTTTCTCGAATACAATACTTCCCTTCGGTATGCGAGGGAAGTAATATGCATATTTTGAGAAATACAAGATCTTCCACGTGCAGACTGCGCTACACAAAAATTGGGAAAACATATGACTATTTTGTAAATATGTAGGTATAGTTGCTGGCCAAGGTTTTAAAAATTATTTCTAGATTAGAAAGGCTATTACCATGGCTTAGGTTTGTATTTGTCTCTGCATTATATTGATGGCAATAATTTATCTATTTATCAGTAATTGGATAACATTTACAATTTACTTAATTGCATATAATGGAACCCTTAAAGATAATAGTCCATTAAAAATAATATTAACACATATTAGGTTAAACCAATAGGAAATACTTTAAAACAAGGGGTAAAACAACGTGAAAAGGAATTGGCGATCAATAAAATGTTGGATGGATGTTCAATTTTACTTGCTCTTTCAGGAACCGATGAATCGAGAGCAATGTGCTTTATGAAAAAAACAGAAAAAAATGTCATTTCGCGGAAATAGTCGCGTTGCTCTTCCATTTTCGATCAAAATTAAGCTGTTTGTGAAGTTATGGTCTTTTCAACCGACTTTAAAGTTTTTTTAAACCGAGGAGGTTCTCAATTTGGCCCGTATATACGTTTTGTTATTTCAATACTAAAAATCAGAAAGTACTTTTTTCTAATTTACTAGTATCGGGAAATGCGTTTTTGAAATTGGACCATTTCTTGCAATTTTAAAGAAATAGTGGCAACCCCAATTTGAGTAATTTTTTAGCATAAAAATGCAAAGTTTTAGTGTGACATGGATAATTTAAAATGTCTACCACTTTCATCATAAAATTATAATTAATCTTACCAGTGTTCATTTATCTCTTAAGATTTTCCTATAAATTCGATATTTTAGGAGTTATTCCCCATAAATATTTCAAAACAAAATAGTTATTTTACAAGGTATTGACAATAAAGCAAAAATTTCAAAAATACATTATCAGTTATAATATTAGAGAAATGAGAAATCTTTTTACAATACTGATAATTTTAAAGAATTTTTAATACCACTTTTTAAGCTGTTTAATTATTATTGTTTCATTTTCTAAACTCTCAATGTAATCTTATTACTGTGAACTATAATAGATCTGGTCCGTAGTCATAACTACTTCAGCTGTTACATGAATCCATAAATCATAAAGGAAAAGAGAGAATAATAGTGGGACTGTAATAAAACCTACACCAATTTTAATATTAATTATTTCAGAATGCTATCACTGTAAAACATTTCCACATATTTCCACTACAAATTTAGATATCAAAGAGTTCTGGTTAACTAAGCCAAAAGCTGCAGCTATATTAAAAAAGTTATCTATTTTTAAATGAAATTTAAACATTATTATTATAATTCATTAACGTCTCTTTTATTATTTTCGTCTGTTTTTAGAGCTGGTAAAAGAATTGAAGACGATACTTAACGGATTGGGAATTTAATTTAAAAAACTCACAACCCTCACCAGTTTGTGTGTACTTAGGACCCTCATTTTTTAAAAAGAACAGGCATTTTGATGAAACCAAATAAACACAATTTATGACCTGCTTGTGCACACAAGGGTATAAGCTCGAACTAATAAATATTTAAATAACACCAGCCAAAAATTACCTCCAGAAAATTTAGTACAGGAGTCACCTGACCCATTTGTATCAGCCAGACATTTTTAATTCAGTTCCTTAGGGCATGGCAAACAACGAAAGTGGTATGAGAATTTCTCTTATCAACAGAAACTTGACTAAATAATTGAAACTCGAAATGTCTTATAGTCGATGCAAGCATCAAGCTATAATTTTTTATCAGTACCTTCTTTTGAATTTATAGACCAAGTATTATACAAACAATATACAAATTATGCAAAATAGAACACAAACACTCTGATGGAATGCAACAAAAAGTCTGATTTAATATATGACATTTGACAAACACTGTTCTTTCTAAACAGAGTATAGAGTCAAAAATAATTTTTATTGAAATATTTCTTTACAGGCATCGATCAGATTATAATTATCGTTTCTATATAACACTAAACTATATTTTGTCTATTCTAGATGATAAAAATTAAAGTTTCCATAAAACCAATATTTTAACAATCTGTACAATTCGTACAATTTGGTTATGGTTGGCTATGAAGTGTGTCGGCGATGAATTGTTGGCGGTGAATCTTATATTTGATCGGTATATATAGACGTTAATTTCGATATGCCTCAAGGCTCTGTTCTAGAACCAGTACTTTTTCTTATGTATGTTAACGATTTGCCAAACAGTAGTTCCATGTCTATATTCGCCCTTTCTCCAAATGATGCAACTTTGGCTCACACCCACACAAATTTGTGCACACTAATAAATTAAGTTTGCAGCAGTCTACCGCTAGTTAAAGTTTGATTTTTAAGCAATCGACTGGTTTTAATTACCGATAAAAAAGAAACGATGATTTTTAGTTTAATACATCATACTACCGATGCGAATTCTTTTAATTGTTAAATTTAGTATTAACGGCTTATCATGCCCTCGTTCAGTCATATGCCATATTGGTATAGAGCCACTCAGCACACACTGCAACAGTTTTTTCCATGTAAAGAAAGGCTGTAAGAATTATTGCAGGCTTAGCTTATAGAGACGATTGTAAGGAGACTTAAAAAAAATTAAATATACAGATCATGCGTTGTACTTATATATTTCAATGTTCTTCATTCGTATTTAATGTGAAATAATAACAACATACATAGTCAAGGAATGGAACTAGCTATTAGGGGCCATTCACAAATGACGTCCACAGAAAATCTAGAATTTTCATGCCCTTTGGGGGGTACGCGAAAATTTTTAGGGGGTACGCGAATGGCGGCTAACAAATTTAAATAATAGAAACCTACAAAAGAAATATATAACATAATAAAACATATAACACATATGAAGGTGAAAGATAAAACTGCACAATTAATAGGCAACCGAAGCTTAATTAAAACCCGAATCTAAACTGCGAAGTGCAGTACAGACCTGTTCCAAATAGTTCTTATTATACATATTTTTTAGAAAGGGGTACGCATGATCACTGCACAACAAAAAGGGGTACGTGAGATAAAAAAAGTTTGAGGAACACTGCTCTAAGACAAAGGATTAGCCATGTCTTTAGCTTATATAAATGTGCCACATGTTTGCACGCTACCTCCCATACCATAATTATGCCTACGTCCCGTTCATTTCCCTGTGTACACATTACGGAGGCCTTATACGCAGAATTACACGAATGTAGGAAATTAATCAGGAATTCTTGGCGGCATTCCGAGCAATAGCACCGCAAGAGATGAATTAGGATCTCAATGACATTGATCAAACGCGAAATTAGTTAGCACTTGGTTCCAAATGGGCCCGGTCTCCGTAGTGCAAATTCCTCCTATTTTGATGTCGCCTGAGCCGCATTTAACTCGTGGTCTTTCGTCGTTTGGTGTGTGTGCTCATGTTCATTAATTACCGAGTGTCACAACAAAGATGGCTGCTACCCACACAAGCAAACAGAGGTGACGTTTAAAAATGATATGCGCCTCCAAAACACGGCAGATGCAGGACGATGGACGCTCCGGCCCGGCCCGTCGCCCCGGCATGGCCCGCGTGTCAGAATGTAATTAGTTTTAGTATGCGGCGATGATGATTCCGGCGGGCGAGATATTATCTACGGGGCAACCGGTTTTTAGCACGTATTATGTCGTTAGTGGCAGTCCTTAAAATCTGGATTTAACGTGTCTCAGGTTTGAAGTAGCTTGCCAAAAGTCAAACATTTTTGAAATTTTGTTACATGTAAAAATATGCAAATCCCGAGGCAAATCCTAAACATTTCATACTTTCGCAGGTTTATTCAAGTTTTTAAATAGGTAATTTTTTAGATACCTATAAATAATGTTTAATAATGAATTATTATTTGTTTGCTTATGGTTGTATTGAAACATATTCTTTATAGGATTGTGCAAACAGCAGAGAAAATAACTATCTATAAATAAAAGAAAAACTTTGTGTACAAATATTAATGAAATCTTTGCATTCTTTCGATAACCTGAATTCTGGTTATGCTAGCAAATTAAACTCCTAAAATGAATTTGTCTAACTTTTTATTTGGCAATTGTCAATCTGACACTAACATCCACACCTCTCCTAATATATTTCACCAAAATTCATACCTTTTCCTCAAACTTGGAGAAAAGGTGAAAAGGCGCTAAAATTCATATATATCTATATATTTCTCAAAGACCACCCTTTTTTAGAACTGCGGGGAGTGGAAATCATGTTTAGACAACCCAAATGCTTCACTTTTTCCAGGTCTAATAGCTGTAGGAAATGATTCTTTAATTTTGCCAAAAGTATAATAAAGTGAATCGATTGCAGACGGCAAGTCATTTGTCAAGTCGCCGTAGAGGGTGTGGTGGGGTACACTATGTTAATAATCGATAATTGCTTTAACAGTTCTTGCCCTGTAAACATTTTGATGCAGACGTTATGAATAATAAAGTTAATCGTTTCTATTGTTTATCAACCCGTCCCCATGGAGGATAAAGTGTGTAAAAAATTACGACTTTCTTAATACTTCTAGATACGTGCAAATTTTAACATAGACTTGTTGAGAATGGGATAATGGATTGTTTCTAGACACTGGTGTCAATTGTCGGGGTGGTCAGCAAAGTGAAATTTTCTATGTTTGCCCCTCTCCATCCCACCTGTTAAGAAAACAATTATTCTAACAAATAATAATTCATTTTTAAACATTTTATAAAGTATTGAAACATATTCTTTATAGGATTTTGCAAACAGCAGTGTGGCTTTATGTTTTTCTGATGAGCTCCAGAATAAGGGCGAAAAACGTTTCAAAGGCTAAGCATTTCCTAAAAACAGAATGATAGATTTCATGAAAATGTAATCCATCAGAATGAACATTTTTTAAGACAAGGTAGATCAATAAATTCATTTTAAGCCTTTGTTCTCATTTTCAACTAAATCTTCATAATCGTAGGGGGTTATGTAGATATTAGTTTAATCTGCATGGCCGTAGGGGACTGTGTGGATGCTAGTGTTGGAATGAGAATTGCCAAATAAGAAAAATCCTATAAAGAATATGTTTCAATGCAGTTATAAGCAAACAAATAATAATTCATTTTTAAACATTTTATAAAGTAGTTGTCAAAATCAAAGCGTACAAAAGTCTGGGGTCGTTGCTCTACTATGTTACGTTACCGTTAAAAATAGGACTACCTTGTCACTGATATCTGATTGCAATATTTTTTGTTACATCTACGCGACTATACTTAATAATACTAACAGCTAAGATCTAGATTGTTTTTACGAAAACAACACAACACGTCTAACAACTTGAGTGGTTATTTAAAAAAAATGATTGAAAGATTTTCAAATGTCTCTAAGACATAAAACAAATAGTTTCGGCTCTAGCTAATTGTGTTTTATCTTTTTCGCTCCTATCTATGACAGTTTGTCATTAAGGCTTTGGTCGTTGATTACGACGTTTTTTATATTAGCTTTTACAGGCAGCAGCACTATGACAAATAGGGCAATTTATTTCTATTTCACCCGGAGGAATGTTTTTTACAAATTCTTGAACAGTAATAATAATAATAATAATAAGTATAATAAATGGACTCTATTGTAGATTTTTTTATTATGCGTATTATATATACATCGTCTTATTACATATAGGCCAATCAAACTAAGCAGAAGGAGATAGTTTTTTAGAAGTAATTCCTACAAGAAAAACACTAGGATCATATACATGTGTACATGTGAAATATCAATTTTCAAACCAGTGCAAACAAAACAAAGTTGCAGAAACAAAATGACGGACGTTTTACCTCGGAATTCTCGAGCAGTGACTGTATATTCACGTTTCCTTCTACAGTAATATTTTTCAGATTGTAAATTAATTAAGGTCAATTAATGTAACTCAGTGCTTACTTGTTGGGCTTGCGGTCACGAATTAAGTCTCGGGTTCGAATCTCAGCTGCGGCAGATAGCAATGTCGCATAGAATGGTTGTTGTGTTGGTGACTATGTGTACGTGTCCTGGTTGAGTGGTGGCATGGCTGAACTCCGCCAAGACGTTTAAAGAAACCCCCAAACATTTTCGATGCCAAATTCATAAGCCCCGTGATACAGCCTCTAACCGCTACTGATCTGACGGAGTTGCGATGGTATAACCAATGATTACTTTTGTTACGCGTCAGACTTTCTCTTTTCTCAGATTTGTCATTTATTTCTATTATTTTGTACATTCTACACAATTCAGGTTAACTGTAATGCAATTTGGCCTTGTTGGACATTTACTAATTCCCTTTTATTATTTTTGTATTGAGCGTATGTTTGTATTGAGTATATATTGTTTTCAACTAAGTAAAGAATTATTATCTGTATTGTGTATTTAGTATCTTCATTATCTTTACATAGCAGATATACTGCAATTAAATAAAATACTGTTCTTTAATTACTACTTTTCTTTAACTAAGTAAATCGTCTCCGGATTTCCTCACTAGCAATCTAATTTGAAAATATCCAGGTCCTTTGTCCTTTGTTCCAATACGTTTCGCTTGCATTATAAATACCTCGCCAGGTACGAATTACGAGTGGAGAAAGTTTTTTCTAGTCATATACTGGATCAAATCGAACCTAGTGTAAATAATGCTTACACAAGTAACTAAATTCAAGTTAATATCTGAGTAATTAGGAAGTGTACTCGTGTGAAAACTTTTTGAATGCGAAAAAAAGTAAAACTATCTCCGGTTAACGCATTACAAAACACAATCCGACGTCGGACGAGCCCTCGGGCAGAATTTATCACTATACAGGGCTAACGCGGCCCATTTTGTGCTAGCTTGCAGCCACAATAGATATAATAGACGACTGTTACTGTGCTAATTCACACGCTAGTATACTCGTAGAGAATTTTTCCGAAAAATTAAATTGAACGAACGGCCTCGCGAATGTGCATCTCCAGGGTGCTGTTATGCAAAACCAGCCACATAACTCAAAAGTGCCCATGGTAATTGTTCCCATAACCCGGCCATGCATATACTTCAAATTAAAACTAGTTTCCATATAAAACTGATCGCGACGAATATGCGCGTTTGCTTGGTTGAATTTTTATTAGTTTCAGTCGGATTTCTGTGGATTACGTGAGATGAAGTTGAGCCTGCGGGCCAGCGAGAATAATTAAAAAATGACTCATTATCGTCTTACATCTGGTGACCTTACGCTATAGAGATGGGATGAGACTAATTCATGTTGTTCATTTTTATGTATAAAATGTAAGCTAAATATTGTATAGTGCGATCGAGAAAAAATTAAGTTGACGTCACACAGAAAAGTCACTAAAATTATCAAAATTTATTCTATCCTACGTACATTACTAAAACTAATTTTCTAGTTTACTAGACTAGGCATGAAATACAAATGGCCACCACTTTGTGATCAGCTGATCGAACTCGTTTTAACTGTACATTCTGCGGATTTTGTGATGTTTTAAAACCTAATTTTGGATTAGATAACATCAACAATTATCCTTAATCAATTCATGCGGCGAATTTTGCTTTTGACCAATTTTCCCAAGGCTCCGCCCTCGGGGGTCCCATTGGTCGAGGAGTGTGAGATATTATTGGTCGAGATGCCTAGGGATGACGTTTCAAAGATGGTGGCTCTGGTTTTAGCTTCTTCCTATTGGTGTCGAGGCGGTAATTGCGGGTGGCTTATCAGATAGAGGTCTATTGGTCGAGGGCTGCAATGGAGGTCGAGCAAATAGGAACTTACACCCCAACGACCAATAGCAAATGCCCAGACACCTCGACCAATAGTATCTCACACTCCTCGACCAATAGGACCTCCCGAGGGTGGAGCCTTGGGAAAATTGGTCAAAAATGACCAGCATGAACCTCCATAAGAAATAATACGCGACTTTGAGCTCACATCCCTATAGCTATACTACTCACTACATTGTAATTACATCGTTTTTAAAAGCAACCTTAACTTTTCCTAGTTGAAAAATCGAGGTAATTTAATAAAAACTGGCGTCATTTCGTATTTACCACACGTCCACAATTAATAACACAGCCACAACTTGGCATTTTGTATGATATAATGTTCACAAAAATAGTAATATAATGAAAAGTTCGATCAGTTTCCATTTATGTTGGGAATTTGGGTTTGATGTTCCTAAACTCTGACAAATGTCTACATTTTGACACAACGCGCACACGACCTATATAAATCACTAAGTCACTGTCGCCACGTGCAAATATTGAAAGTATCACAAAATAGTGTAAGTGGCACACAAAAAATCTTTAGGGAGTTTTTCTCGATCTCTCTGTATCTGGATCGCTCTAGCATATACAGGGGCTGACTTTAGTAGTCTTATTAACCCTCAACGACAAACAGGGTTGTTACGCGTTTCGCCTGACCTAGATATATAAAATACAAATGAGGACAAATTATTCAACACGATTTGTTTATTGCTTCAATTCCAGTTCACCAAAATTTTCATTATAATCAAATGAATTAAGAAAACGGAAGGTAATCAAACTGTATTGGTTTGCTCATTTTTTTATTCGGTTTAGGAATATATGCTAATATGCAACCCCCCTTTGACTATATTCCCTATTAATTCATTAATATATAATTGATTGTTTTCTAGAAACTGTGTACCGTCGGCATCATATTTTTCTTCTTGGCTGCGAAAAATATTGTACTATGTAACTTGGTAAAAAAAGTATCTTTGTTGAAGTATCAAAATTTAGAGAAAGACATGTACGTCTTGACCGCCACTTTTACCACATTTGTGTTAGGCAGATGGGTCTCTAGAAGTGCTCACAGACGACGGATATTTAAAAAATATAAACTTTTTTGGGCCAAGGAGACACGAATACAACAGAAATTCTAATTTTGCACCCGGCTTTGCCTATATTACTCGGTATATGCGCAAATAAAAACAAATACGATTTTGCAACACAATAATAGTAAATTGACAGACACGAAGGACATATCAATTGAGACATTTTCATTATTCAATATTTAATGTACCAAGTTCATTAAATTGCTCATATAATAATTGAGTTACTCACGATATAAATGACATGGTCAGGAACGGATTGATGTGACGTCAGAACCGATTAGAAGAGTAGGTTTGCTTTCACTAAGCTATTAAGAACAATATAATAGTCAGCTTTCGTACGGTACAACGAAAGGTGCCTTTATTTTTAAGTTTTAGACAAATTTTATACAACTTTGGCTTTTATGGACAGATAAACAATATCGCAAAACCAGTAAACCACGAGTTAGTAGCATGATAAATCTGTCGCCATTTTACTGTGAAATGAGTAAAAGATAACTACAAATGCCTGATGACTAATTTAAGATCGTTTATTAAATTGGCCATTAGATTAATTAAAAATATGTTAATGGATTGATAATCGGGGCACTGACTGTACAACTGAATGCTGTTCATAAGAAAGCTAGTTATTGATCTAATTTCCTGGACGATTTCTTCAATGACATTTTATATACATAATTTATTGATTTTAAAACAATGCAGCAAATTCAATTGGGAAAACCGCGCCTTTCTCTTTGTTAGCTTGAACTTATGTAATGTAGTTGAAACTAAAACAATTTTAGACGTATAAAGATAATAATAACGTTGACATTTGCATACTGGAATTGTTGGTTAGAGTAATTCAAATTTAACACTTTCGTATTTTTAAGTTGTTAACACAACTTACATGATACGGTTTATGCTGCAGATATTGTTTAACGCTGAGGAAAAAACTAAGTGTGAATATTAAATGTTCAAAGCAAATGCAAGGTTCAACTCTACATATTGCTGGGAAAATTAATTATTCGGGATAAACAAATCATTGTCTACAAGGACTAGAGATAGAAATAAATGAAAACAATAAAAGTATATCGTACACTTAGTGGCGCACAGAGATAGTACATCACAGACATGCTTATCACCATTGCTACCTAATTCCGGCTACTACTCATGAGGTATCAACATCAACCCTTAGGGGGCATAAACAGGTAACAATACTTTACTTTTCCTATGAGGGAACAGATACATTTTTTCCGATGGGACAAAATGTTAAAAAACTGACAAGATATAGTAAACATTCTCTAGACTATGCTACCCTAATGAGTAGCAATAACTCCGAAACACTTGTCCGTAAGTCCTGTTTTTATAAAAAAAAATTGTGGTAATTAATTGATAAGAACAAAAACGCCCTTGGCCGTACATAAATGATGTCACGCTTCAAGGGAGAAGGGGAGGGAGGATGTTCTGAAAGTTGTGACAGTGAGGGGGGGAGGCTGAAGCAATTGTAATGTCACAATACAGGAAAATAATTTTATGCCTAATGTTTTCATTATTTATTATCAGATATAATTAATTTACATAAAAGTTAGTGTAACGTGACAAACAGGAGGAGGGGGGGGGATCGGGCGAGCTTCACAATGTGTGACACAGGGGGGAAGGGGGTAAAAATTGGCAAAAGAAGCGTGACATCATTTATAAATGGCCATTTAATACCTCTTTGTCATGACTATGACGTGTCGCTCAGAATGTCCATCGCTGGACTTCCACTAGCCCAGCTTGATGACTCGTTATGTCGACATTATTTCTTACTTTTATTGATGACGTAAGTCCCTTTCAACGTAATCTAGTGTACATAAACCACATTTTGAACAAGGCTTCGTTAATTTTCCAAGAGTAAAAAAAGCTCATAAATTTCCTTTGTTACATACATTTTTTTTTATCCATAGCAAGTCTAGTATGAATATGCCACATAATAAATAAAACAATATTCTATTGAACATAACATAACCCTGGAATGAATTCTGTAAAAAACGGAATCCCACATTACCTACCTTATTCACTAAAACACCACAGGCCTTATAGGTAGGTGGCTAATCATTATCAGCAAATTAATTAAAATATGAAAATAAGGCTAAAAAGTATTGTTGCATATGAATAATTAATTAATTATATCAATAGTGCGAAACCCTTTCTTATACCTATTTAATAATTACCAAACAGCTTATCACGGAAATAAATTGGATATCATGAATCAGCGCTTTTAAACCGTTCACATTTTTCTATTATATTGTGTACATGTCAAATAATGATTTTAGAATTCATAAGTGAGAAGGTGATTGTTTAGAATTTTGCATTATTTTTGCGTTAATAAATCAAAGTCAAAACTGTGCCAGACAGTACATTTCCGAAACCGTACTGCTAATAACCCTCCCTCGCGACATCTTTTTCGCCTACTTTCACCCGCAATAAATTTATCACGAGGCATAATTGGTTCTAGTAGTCTAGACGTTGCATGTCTAATTAAAAAAAAAAAAATGAAAATTTTCAACTTTTGTCTTAGTTCTTGCACGAAACATATTATGAGAGTCTTTATGTCTTTCTGAAGAACTCCAGAATAAGGAAACGTTTCAAAGTCTAAGTCTTTGTCTATCAGTCTCGCAGACTGTCAGCGTTGGAGTGCCTCAGGGATCTATATTGGGGCCCACACTTTTTATTATTTATATTAATGATATGCTGAATTATATTCAATATCCATCCTGTGTGACGGTTTCGTATGCCGATGATACAAACATTTTAATAAAATCTAATACTCTTGCCGATGCTGAAAACAGTGCAAAAACTGTATATGCTAAAGTAATATTACCAAAGTAAAACAACCTGTATTATCTTTAAAACTTTGCAGTCTAATATTGTTTTCAACACTAATATCCTTCTATCTCCTACTACAAGTGTCGAGTATGCTAATGAATCAAGAATGCTTGGTTTCAAAATCGACTGTAGCCTTAAATGGTCTAATCACATTCATGATATGTGTGTTAAACTATCAAAGGCCTCGTATGCTTTGGCTATAACATCCAAACAATGCAGCAGTAAGACAGTTGTATTTTGCTACTTTTCATTTTTGCATAAAGTACGGTATAGTGCATTGGGGTTCCTCATCTGAAGCAAATAGAGTTGTATTACTAGAAAAAAGGGCAATACGTATAATAGCCAATCTTGGATATAATACTTACTGCAGGGAAGCCTTTAAAATCTTAAACATTCTTACCTTGAACTCTATTTACATTTATGAGCTGTCATGTTTTGTTTACAAAAATAAAAGCAAATTTAAGGAGATTAGAACTGATCATCCATATAGCACTAGGAATAAACATCTCCTTTTACCAAAAGAACACAGAACGGCTTTATACCAAGAAAGTCTCTGTTTCATGGGCTGTAAATTTTTGAACTGTTTAAATCTATGACATTTTTTAAGTTTAAAAGGGCTTTAAAATCATTTTTGTTGGACATGAACAACTACAGTGTTGACGATTTTTTTACAAAATGCGTGACTACTTTTCTATAGTTCTAGTTATAATATTTGTTTAATCGCTCACTGTTCACATGTTTTCTCTTTCGTATGTATATGTTTTACAATGTTATTTGTGATATGTTCCTTGTATTTCTACCGACAATGTTTCTTAACTGTACTTGTACTTTTTCTGAAATTAATAAATATTATTTTTATTATTATTATTATTATTATTATTATTTTCAAGGAATAGAATGACAGATAGAAAATCCTATTTATAAGTAAGCCTGATTGTAATTTTTTTTGAGAAAAAGTTTGTGAATTTCAGTTTAGGGCATTTATGTTTTCTAGCACAACCAGATGGTCGTGACAACAGTGTTACAATGAGAATTGTCAAATACGAAATAGATAAATTCATTTTAGAATGTTCTTCAGTTGCATAATCAGAATACATGCAAAAATTGGAAATTAATATATTTTTTTTATAGATTATTTTTATTTTTCATATATTATTTTTTATGCTGTTTGCTAAATCCTACAAAGAATATGTTTTATTGGGATGACAATAAGTCAGATACGGTTACTTTTCTTTATACTGACGAATGCCTCATCAATTTACGGCATCGTAAAATTAAATCCTGCAAAAATTTTATAAAAACAGCCAATGGCGGTGTTTATCTAGTTACGGTTCCTTTTCCAATATTGTCCCACGTTTTTGATGGAGTGTTTTACTTTTATAAAAAAACATAAAAGCGATGACAATTAAAAATGTCTGGTAGAAGAGAATGGATTCTGTATGGGCATATTTCATACAAAAAATCCGTCAAGATTCAAACAAAACTAGTCTCTTCGTTTAAATTATATAATGAAAATAAACGACTACATTGTGCAAAATATAAGAGTCACAGTAAAAGGTTCCTGAAGATACTAAGTTCCTTTTTATTAAAAAATTATTGAAATCAGTGATTAGAATAAAAAAATCGCTTGGTTTAAATCATGATTTTACCCAATGCCAACCCTGAATTATAATCATCACTTGATCGATTGATTGTTGATTAAAAGTACGTGAAACAATCACAATTCATTTGAACTGAAAAATATAACGTATTCTCAGCATGGGGGTACATTTAATTCTTTATATTCATCTGCATAAATAAATTTGAAAAAGCCGTAAAGCGTTTGTGTTGATAAAGACTACATAGAACGAGAGGTGGAGTGCACCGAAGCGAACCACCCCAGAAAATTGTCCCCATATTTGTCATGACTCATGAAACTAGAGCATGGTAGCGAGCCATTAAGATTATCTTCTACGACGTAAGATTTGTTTCTGAACAGTTAGATAGAGTCGGATAATTCGTTTCTAACTTTCGATCTATATTATAATCGTCTCGTGTTAATGGGCCATCTTCGCAGTATCTGTACAGGTTCTGCTACTAAAATAATTTCAATAAAGCGATTTCGAATAATTTACAAAACTATTAACAAATTATATTATGTTCTATATAGGTATAATTACTACAATGTTTTGTTTTAGTTTATTATTATTTTCAAAATTTGGTCAACTCAATTGGTCGAAGTTTTTGTTCTAGGGATTTTTTGTCAGTTGTGCTTTTACACCGAGCAGTAGATGCGTTAGGAAATTGATAGGATATAGTATAGGTAAGAGAATAGGTTGCTGGTACTAAGGCACAGAAAATCATAGTATCACCTACTTAAAATTATTGATTAGTGCAATATTTTCAGCCGAGTCCGAATTAGGTCGACGGGGTCTAATATTTTTAACAGGTCCAAGTGATTATACTTAAAGTAGATTCCATATGGTCGGAGAAATAGTATTTGAGAGATGTCTCCGGATAGTGACAATATCGATTAGCCGCTAAAGTCGCCTGAATTAACAACCTTAGGTCCCGTCCAATAGGCCGTTAAGAAAGTGTCCGGTCTATTTGACAGGAAACGTCTACATAAACAAGCCACAGACACTGAGGAACCTAAATGAAAATACTCGCCACATTATGGCCAAAAGAAACTTGGAGATACACAGTTAAAAAGGGCCGAAACTGGTGGCAATGTCAATGGCTGTCATTTGACAGATATGATATTAAAGTAAAACGCCCAAATTTTCCCTAATAGTAAATAGTCAAATGATCTTCTAAAGGAAAAGCCCAAAGAATTCGCCTCTACAAAATACTTGCACCATAATAACATTCCTGATGGTTTTAAGCACTAAAGAAGAAATGTCGTAACATCTAGCGCACCCTGTATAGATAACCGCCAGAGATAAAATATCTTTCACGTACCTAACGAAATTCGTATCACTGACACAACGATAATTGTGTGTGCTGCTATCAATTTAATGACTGACTCATAGAGTTTGTTCCAGCTAATGGTATCTTAGATATTTAAACAAACACAATGTACGACCAGATAGTTACTATTTACACAGCAGAAAGGTATAAAATAAGTTATGTTTCGCATTAATATCGGAATTCATTTAAATACAATGAATCTGATATTCTGACAACACAAAGGATAGAAAAATCACATATTCATATCATCAAACAAACTATTTGCAAGTATAAGTGAAGTGGCGCCCGAGTTGACGCAGAACAAACATTATCAGATTCATTGGTATGGTATTATTAAATGTTAAATATTCATATATTCAATGATAAAAATAAAGCAAAAAAATATCATTATATGAAGTGGCAACATAATTAAATTTTGTATCCATGTTTTTAGTAAAACAGTAACTATGAAGTACTTTTCACAAACACCAAAACAGTTGAACGCTACATACAAATACTACCACCAGACGCGCGTTTCGCCTTTCACGTTGGCATCATTTGGAGATGATGTGATGCTACGGCTCGACAAACCGTGAACTAGTAATGGAGTAGCCAGCAAGGAACTCCAAGGAGGATTCAATAAGGAAAGAAATGGTGAAAAGCTGAAACAACTATTATTATGTTCCTAAAATTGCCATGGCCTTACCTGTAGATGAATTTAATATTTTTCGCTAAATATATACTATTTGAGAATAATTGCTTTTTACATTCGTAACCTTAACCTCGACTTTTAAATTTCAGATCATAAGATTATTAAGTATGGTTCCGTAAGAATCCTTAGTTTCGGTATGTCCGTCCGCCCGTCACAGCCTCCTCGTTCCCTCATTTTTATACCTATTGACATATTGACATGAAATTTGGTAGGCATACAAACGTAAATTGAAGACCCAAAAACAGAAATGGAGAGATTTTCAATTTTCAAAACTTGACATCTATTTTTTGTTATCAACCCGTTATTGTTTTTTTAAATTTTTGTAATATCCTGTCCATGCGGTCAATTTTAATTTAATTATTACAGGTACTTAACAATTTTGATCATCTTTACCAGGGGTGGTTGGGGGCACTTCCGCAGCAACGCCACCATGGCAATTATTCACTTATATTACTACATAATATACAAGCATTTATTTAGATCTAATGCATAATTCATCTGGACTGGAATATGTATGTTTAATCTAGCTTGCGACATTTCACCACTTCCTGCTTCCTTCCACTTTTTATCGCTCTTCTCATACAAACGGTATGCATCACTGAATTTAAAAAAATATGTGTATATTCACCAGGAAATAAAATATGTTAAAACCTAAATCGTTTGAAAAATTATACACAGAATTAGTTCAATGTTTTAATTAACTTACTGTAAACGAGAACATAAAAAGACATTTACCGGAAAAATTTAATAGATACTAGTAAACTAACTTCAACATACTTAGTAAGTTAATACGCCGATTTTCAAAATGATTAAGAAGTAGTTATTTTCGATAAAATAAAATTAATGTTGGTAATATACAATTACAATGCTATTCACTTTACTGAAGAATATCGGAAAAATTACGAATTGTAGTCTTATCTCGTGTCTATATTCTATGGCAAAAGTACTAGAGCCACTCGTAACAAGTAAATTATGTCCTGAAATAAAAACAATTATAATTTAGAACATGGTTGCCATAGTGAAAAACCATCTTATTTAAGCCACCTACAGTAGCCACAGATTACTGAAGAAGAAATACAGGCTAGTCTCAGTATATACTGATTTTTTAAAAGCCATTGATCGGATATATCGGATAGATTATTAGATTAATGTAAAAATATAAGTGCAAGTGGATTCCTTCTTCTGTGATTTCGTAATTATATAAACGATAGAACTTTCATAGTTAAAATAGAACATTATAAGTCCATATTAGTTTGCCTATCATCCAGTATTCCCCAGGGAAGCCACCTAGGTCCACTATTGTTTTAGAGTTTCATCATTGATATATTTGTGGAATTAGAATGTCTAAGAAACTATAAACAAAGAGGAGTGCGGGCATTATTTCTATGATGCACGAGCCATCATCAGTTCCCTGGCTGCCGTGAATAATGATATTATTTTAGTATAACTAATTTACGACGTTTAGGTTAGAAGGGGCCCATGGGGGACTTATTGGCAAATATGTAAAGAATCGACATTAGTCCAACATTCAACAATAAAGTGTACATTAGTTTTATTTCCTGAATAAAGTAAAGTTGTGTAATTTATTGACTTTTAAATATTAGGTATATTTAAAAACAAATATTTACATTTAACTATTAAGTGTAAATTCCTATTATTTGTGTACGTCTTAAAAATATTTACCAAGGTTAATACTCATTACTATTTGCAAAATGATCCGAATAACCCATTATATCTTATGTGAAGACATTAATATGAAATTTAATACTAACAAAACAACCAGTTTTAGGCAATTATAAAAGGAGTGAGCTTTGTTAAGGTGGCCATTCCCTAGAAAGAGGCATCCGATAGGGAAATATTTATTATTTTTAGCCATAACTTTTTTTTCTTAGTGCGTATATCTATGTAATAAAAAAACTATAAGAGTACCTAAGTATAACCATGACAAGACTATTACTAAGAATTTTCACTTAATAATTTCAGAGGTTTGCAAGATAGCCAGATTTACATTTAGAAATGTTAATCTTCCTAGGTATTTCGTAGCTTTAAATCTAGCTATTTTGCGAACCACTGAAATTATTGAGTGAAAATTCATAGCAATAGTCTTGTTATGGTTCTACTTAGGTACTCTTATAGTTTTTTTAAATATACGTACTAAGAAAAAAAAGTTGTGGGCAAAAATAATAAATATTTTCTTTGGAATCGAATTTCATTTACTATTTCCTATCACCACCCTGTAACATTATTAACCTTATATGCAATTACCACAAAATACTGCAAAAATGCCGGTAGATATATAAATAGGCGATATTACATAATTATTGAATTGAAATGCCGGACAGCGGGCCATGGAAAGTCTATTTTTAGAAGTGATTTTTATTATTGTTGTTATTATTAAGCAGGTATTTTAAAATCGTTTGCAATTACGATGATCTATCCTCGCGTTAGTTACATCACAGGCCGTCCTTGAAATAAACAATGTGATGAAAATTTAAATAAAATCATACTAATTAGTGTGACTCACTTAATAGTTCACAACCTCATGGGGATCACATGTAATTTCGTAGCAGTTTTAATACTGACATGTCAAGATCAAGATCGTTTTGTTTTATCAATTACACAGGCCTGCATTTGATAAAATTTTCAAAGTTGATTTAAAAATTGTTTTTTGGTAATTGGGTAGCACTGATTTCAAATCTGCTTTCAGTTTTTTTGTATCACGTAAGGTTATTTTTCAAACCAGCAAAATCAAGAAATTTAGAAAAACACGATTTATATCATTTATAAGCTAGTTTTATAACATATAAAAGAGAAAAATACAAAAACATACAAGATTTAGACATTGAAACTATTTGGAATAGCTGTTTATTCTTTACGCTTCTTAAAAAACCGTTTTCTTTTTTCAGAAAAGCTTCTTTTTGTTGTTTTTCTGTCATATTCAGCTAAAGGAAGATCTCTCCTCAATGTCCAACAGTAATCGGCCATCATTTTTGTGTCCCAGCGCCCCTGGTATCTTTTTTCCACCTCTTTAATATCTTGATGAAATCTTTCACCTTGCTCTTCACTCACGTCCCCAAGATTTTCCGGGAAATAGTCCAAATGGGAATGTAAAAAGTGAATTTTTATGCTCATATTGCAACCAAGAATCCTGAATTTTTCCAGCATATTTTCAACGATCTCAACATAGTTTGTGTCTTTATAATTCCCTAGAAAGGTATGTACAACTTCTTTAAAAGCATTCCATGCATGTTTTTCCTTATCTTCTATTACATTTTCAAATTCTCTATCTTTCATCAAGCTCCTAATCTGTGGCCCTACAAAGATTCCCTCCTTTAATTTTGCCTCTGACAGAGCCGTAAATGTGTTACACAAATATTAAAAACAATTTCATTCTTTGTTTAATGCCTTAACAAATTGTTTCATAAGTCCAAATTTTATGTGAAGTGGTGGAAGTAAAACTTTTTTAGGGTCAATAAGACTTTCGCGAATTACATTTTTGGTTTCAGGTGTTAAAGTCTTTCTTTGTGGCCAGTTTTTTTTTATCCAATGCTGTTCTCGATTCCTGCTATCCCACTCGCACAGGAAACATGGAAATTTAGTAAATCCAGACTGCTGACCCAAGAAAAGGCCTAAAATTTTTAGATCTCCACACAATTCCCAGTTGTGATCTTTATATTGTATTCTTAAAAGTAATTCCTCTAAATTTTCATAGTTTTCCTTTAAATGAACTGAATGGCCGACAGGAACAGAAGCAAAAACATTGCCATTATGTAAAAGAAGATTTTTAATATTTTTTTCTTTTTTTTTTTGGGAAAAAAAAATTCTGTGGGTGATGGAGCCCAATGGTATTTAATTAGTTATTTCTATATAAAAACTGAGCTTAACAAACAAAAATCACGTCATCACAAATTTCATGCAGGCCTGTGTTATTACTATCAGACACCATCTATAGACGCATCATTTCCACTGTTTGATGCGCAACTGGTACTAATGACGATGTTTTCAAAATCATCTCCAACCATTAAAAACATGTTTAAACCGTGGCACCGCTACATATTTGTTAACAAAATGCATTGTATCATCATCAAGATCAAATGTTAGTAAATGCAGAAATTTTTTTT
The DNA here is from genome assembly GCA_963583905.1 of Stenurella melanura. NCBI lineage: Eukaryota > Metazoa > Arthropoda > Insecta > Coleoptera > Cerambycidae > Stenurella > Stenurella melanura. Next base: position 2,270,852 of record OY757311.1, read on the forward strand.
TTCAAGGATATAGTGATAAAATGTGAAAATTTTTGATACCTATTTGAAAAAAGATACCGAGTCTTATTAGGAAGACAAATAAAGACGGAGGTTGAGGATAATTTTTTTTATACGAAACTTTTTCCTAATATTAGCAGTTTTCTAGAAAAACAAGGATGAAACGACGCATAAAACGTTGTAAAGTCAGTAAACATTGAAAGTAAACTTGTGCACGCTTTGACATCAGTACTGTAATCGTACAATGATTTAATGTTTATGGAGGTTCATCCTGATTTGTTAAGTAATCTTGTCAACTTGGTGAACGAAACAACAGTTGACCATCGGGTGTCTTTTTATTCAAACAGATACAACTTTTAACATATTTGTTTTGCCCTTATTGGCATTTGCTATTTCCCTTATTTATCCTGGTTTATTCGTTTATAGGATAAACCTGAAATATTTCGCCCATCAAGATGGCTTAAAAAAACAGCTTTATAAGAAAATAGGCGGAACTTTGTGGTGAAAGTCTCGCAGTATAGTAAAATAATTACAATAATTTGAACAATGAACTACGCCCTTCATTTACTGGATAAAAACAAGGATTATTATAAATACGTTTTTGCCAAATTCATAATTTAAAAAAAATATCTTTTGGCATTTTTTGTGAAAACGCTTTATGGTTCAATATATTTATAAATAAACTTATTTTATAAGAGGCTGAGAACAAATTCTAATGAATATTTGATAAGAGACTGAAGAATGGCGTCAATGTTTCACAGTGATTTAGTATGTGATCCAAATTAAAGCTGTTTTTATTCTAATCAACATTTCTGTCAAAATATGTTTTTGTGAAGCTATTCAGGAATGTGGTTTTGCTAGAGAAGATTACAGGATTTTTGTTATGCCATTTATATGTGTAGGCGTCAGCAATAACAAGTTTTATAAATAAAGATTAAACATTTCAACAGATATAACAATTTCGAACCCAAGAATGATTGACAAAATTCAACAAACTCGCAAAAAATATATACCTAGATATTTTTCATTGGTCATTTTTAGACACCGCACCGGGATTATCTTCCGATCCGGATCATCGATGAGAATGTTGAACAATGTAATTAAAAATAACTCTCGCGTGTCTTGCAGAAAACAAAGAAAATTGATATGTTTTAGGTTCTTTGCAATACCCTGTATTAAGAATGCAGTCGTTTTACGACCAAAAACAGGTATAAGATATAAAAGTGACACAGTCAAGTAACTTACATATGTAGTACCTACCAGACCTTACAATTAATAATATATGTACTAAAAGATCACTTAGGCCGGTTGCACATACGGGGTGTAATTAGTTTCATGTCACTAAAAAAAAATTGGTGGTATGGAACGACAAGGCAAACACAAAAACCTTATATAACATGGGGTCTAAAGCTCATAGTTTTGGAGGAAAAAAAATAAACAAAAATTTTGCAAATTTTCAATAAAAATTTTTGAGAACTGCTGGAATATTGAGGTAGGTTTAGATCTAGATCTAATCTGAAGAAAACTATACTCTAACTCTCCCTTGTGCAATATTTTAGTTACTGTTATGTTGGTGTTTCGTTATGTACACACGTCCAACCCGCCGTTCGTTGTTTTTTTTATTTTTGAATTTCGCGTCATTATGTATTTATAGTTAAGATTTATTTTATTGACTGACCGTTCAAGTTGTCAATTTCTTGATTACGTACAGACACAACTTACTTGTTCCTTCTTTTTGTATTCCTTTTTGGCTTTTGTACCAAATTTTTATTTTATTTTTCTTTATTGTCAACGTTAGTTGTTAGTTTAGTGTTTAGTGTTGAACAAAGTGCGTATGTACTTAATTCGACGTACCGAACTGTGTATTGATACAGATGCAGAAATTTTGAATCATTTAGGTAGGTAGTAAGCTTTTAACCCAGGACACTCATTTATGTTACAAATGTTAATAAACGACATTTAAATTTTCTAAATTATAAACAATCCAATATTTTGTTCCAAATTAAAAAACACACATGTAAAGAAATGCTCTGTTTAAACCTCTATGGCCATTATTTGCTTGCAATTGTGCACGAAGAGAGAACGAATTATTTACCTCTTTATACTTGCCTCAGTTCAGTTGAGGCGGTACATCAAAGGCGATCGATGATCCTTTGACACCGCGTGTGCCGGCCAGCACTATTTTATGACAATTTAAAAGTTGTATAATTGGGAAGTACAAGTCCATCGACCAAGAAAAGCAGTGGTTCTCAATAGTTTTTCTACCATAATATTAAATATGTTAACCTAGATCAGTGTTTTTCAAAGTGCCCCTAGAGGGAAAAGTCATAAAGGTTTTTTGTTTGTCTAGTCGGTCTCCATTACCAGTTTTTTTAATGACATGAAACTGATTACATCCTGTATATACAGCAAGCTGACGACAAACTTGTTTTCGACACGCTTTCGACAAATAATGTCCTTTGAAATTCGAACAGCGTTGTCTCGTCGTATGATTCTTGTCTAAAACATGTCGTATCTTGTCTGCGACGTGTTTATTTGATGTGGGTAGCTTCATTAAAATAAGGACATGTCGAAGACATGTCGAAAGCATGTCGTAGACAAATGTCGTATAAATTACAACCGGCCTTAGATTAGCTTTGTGCTATGATCGCCATCCTGGAAAATGGCGTCCGATATGCAATGTTCTTGTAGGTGTCCGTATTTTCACCTGCAATTTTCTGGAAAAGTGCTAACCAAGCTTATAAAAATAGCATCAAATTTAAAAAATGCCCTCTTTTATTTTCGTTTCTTCTCGATATAGGTTTACGAAATATTACATATTATTTAATGGCCACGACTTAATCGATTATAGTTCTACATCAAAACGTATAGTATATCTCAGACTTATTCTGGATATAAAAAATGTCGGCGCTTTTGATAGTGCGATAAAGAACAAAGATCGTGACATTTTTACTTCCCTCGCATACCGAAGGGAAGTATTGTATTCGAGAAAAAATCACCCTCCGAGATTTTTTCGGATTCTGACGTTTCAGAACACGTAGATTACGAAAATATAGGTTTTTCAATTCCGTCAGTCTGTCTGTCTGTCTGTCTGTTGGTGCATTTACTAAAAAACTACTTGACGGAGAGCAGTCAAATTTGGTAGGTAGTTGACGCTACTGTCAGCGAAGAAATGGTAGAAATTTCACTGGAAAATATACAGGGTGGACAGTCTAAACGGAATAAATAGTGAAAAAAAAAATTTTTTTGCTCAAATTTAAAATTTCCACATTTCATGACGCGCTAAATCTATTTCAGAACATTTTTGAAAAAATTTTTACTACTAAAATGAAATAATTTTTTTGTCTTTCTTCAAATTTAAAATTTCCACGTTTCATGGCATTCTAAGCCTGATAAAAAATAAAAAAATTGAAATTTTTTTTCACTATTTTTGAAAATTTGTTTACCACTAAAATTGATGGAATTTTTTTTATTTCTTCAAATTTAAAATTTCCACGTTCCATAGCGTTCTAAATCTGTTTAAAAGAAAAATTAGAAATTTTTCTTACTATTTTTTAAAAAATTTACCACTAAGATAGACTTTTTTTTTCTTTGTTCAGATTTTAACTATCCACGTTTCCATGACATTCTAAAACTATTCAAACAAATTTAAAAATGTTTTTGAAGAATTTGAAAACATTTTTAATCCATTTATGTATCACTACTATAGAACAGACGAAAACATTTTTTTTGCTCTAATTTAAAATTTCCACGTTTCATGATATTTCAAACCAATTTCGGAAAAAAAATTTGCAACATTTTGTTACCAGTTTGGAAAAAAATTTAACACTAGAATGCTCAAATTTAAATGACATTCTAAACCTAGGTATTTCAGAAAAAATTTTTGAAAATTTTTTTCACCAACATTTTTCAAAAAGTTTTTACCACTAAAATAGATCGATTTTTTTTTATTTGCTCAAATTTAAAATTTTCACGTTTCATAGCATTCTAAACCTATTTTAAAAAATACGTAAGTTTTAATTTTTAAACTTTTTTTAGCACTACTATAGAATAGAAGGAAACTTTCCTTTTTGCTCTAATTTAAAATTTCTACGTTTGACATTTTAAACCCATTTCAGAAGAAAAAATTTTGAAAATTATTTTACCAACATCTTTTGAAAAATTTTAAAAAAATTATATTTTTTAACCACCACACTATACTTCCACTCCATTATGTGAATGTTGGGTTGAAAATGTGACAGATGGCATATGCACCTATTATACTTTTATTGAAAAATGTACAGAGTGGTCATCCCAAGAAATAATTCAGTCATGGTGGACAAGGTATTTGCGCAAGCCTGCCATATGTGGCACCTGCTATTTAGTATTGAACTTTTGCTGTTGGATGAGCAATCTGTATATTTTTTTGACCAAAACTTATCAAGTTTTCTTTATAATAATAGCAATAACTCTATTCCGATTATTAATCTCAATGTCATTTCGTAATTATTATTTTTTTAGAGTGACTGCCATGAACGAGGGAAGTTCTGTGTAAATACCTTTACCGATTTTTTATACCGACAATAAGTTTGGGATAAAGCATAGCCGTGATTATTTCACATCGGTTGTTTTTCAAGCTCCAAAACTCATCCAAACAAAATTTATTATCTGCAATGGTTTCAGAGTATTAAGCCAAAAAACAGAAAATCGGACGCCATTTTCCAAGATGGCGGCCATAGACTAATCCAGAAGGTGTATTTGCTAGTACTAATGTTACTCTTTAGTTCGTAAAATGTCTACTCTATCAGCGATTCTAAAAAATTGAAAGTGGAAATAGCCTATACTTTTTCCGAGACGCCGTCAATAAAAGCATTTCAAACAAAAGAAAACTTGAGAAACTTACACGTCACATAGAGCTAATCCCGTAAATAGCTGTAGACAATATAATCAGCATTTTCACTCAGTTTAATTAGAACTATTCTCTGTAAAAGCCTAGGCAGGTCCTCATCCACGGCGTAAGTGGAGAACAACCTATTTAAACCATTTCTTTTGACCGACTCGCCCTTTCAGTGCTCGCTCACTGATGCATTCTGCGATTTTAATTAACTGCCTCGTACACCTCATATACGAACGTCTGAAATAAATTCCGCTGAAATCGACGTTTAGTGGCCATAAAATTAGACAAATGCATGTAAATCTAAATGTTTATTACAATCGCTACACCGTGTAACAATTTCTCCGGCAGGAAAGCAGCGAGAAGATAAGTTACGACGAATTTCAAGCCGTGGCACGAGAGACAACTGAAAAAGAAAACCTATGCATTGGAATTATGAAACCAGTGTCTTACAGAAGCCGTAATGTATTGTAATATATTCCTCTGACATTTAATGTAATACGCCATAACTTCCTACCGCTTATTTAATTGAGGCTGCATTTAATAATCGCTCGGCTTTTAACGTTCAACTTCTCCACCATTGCGCTCCGTAAAGAGTAAAATCACAAAGGTAATCAAACCAAAATTAAACGTACAAAGGTTCCGCCGCGGTCGGCGAGTGGTCAAATCAAAGCAAATCTCGGATTTTTATGGAGCCAATGGATTGTGATGTAATACGTTGGCTTAAAATAGTATTATTTAGCATAATTTTTGCATTAACGTTTATTATTTGGTGTCGAATGAAGATGCAAAAAAAAAACTTTTCTTATATGTGTCAAAGACTTCTGCATTGGTAAATTTCGTAGTTTAATGAGGTGTTAGAGACCCAAGCAAAAATTCTTTCTGAGGGAATTAAGAAAAACACGTATCTAGAAAAACGCCGTACCTAAGTTCTTCTCCTAAGAAGTCCAAAGAGTTTGAAAATATTAAGATAATGCCACAAATAACATTTAGACAATATCCAATGAAATTTGACTTCATCTCCGTATGAGTACTCTGAAACCGAGGCCTCGTATCCTTTTAAAAGCAATTACAACTATCAGAAAATGATTCAATAGCATATTAGGACTATTAGGCTAGCCACAAACAACCCAAAACTCCAACTGCATTTATTACTGTCAATCCTAAATCTTCCCATCTCCAAACCAAAATTTACAAACATATCTCTCAATGAATTGAATCTTTTTCTGTCAGTCAAGTGTTACAATCACTTAGCTATTGTATGAAGTTGAAATTATACATCCTCGGAATGTGTTCTACTTACCATGGGTAATATGTTATTCTAATGTTTCTTAAATACAATGTCGAATTTAATGCCGAGCCAGGAGTCCCTCAAGTCCTTGGTCCATTTTTATTCAATGTCTTTATCAATGACATAGTTACAAACTTACAGTGCCCACATCTACTCTACTACAGCGTTAGCTGCTATGATGATATAGAATTACTCAAGTCAGATTTGGAAAATATTGATAACTGGTGCATAAAAAATAAACTATTTCTAAATGTTGGAAAATGTAATATTGTCACCTACTCACGTGGGCATAATATTTTCATTAATGAATATAAAATAAACGATAGTGTCATACAAAGAGTTGCTAGATTTAAGGATCTAGGTGTTACTTTTGATAGAAAGATTACTTTTATTTATCACATAAATAACATCGCATCTTCAGCTTTTAAATATTGGGATTCATAATTAGAAACTCCAAAGATTTCAAGAATGTTGAAACTATGAAGCTTCTATTTAACTCGTTTGTCAGAAGTAAATTGGAGTATGCTGAGGTAATCTGGGGTCCCCACAACATCGTTCATATTAACAAACTGGAGAATATTCAAAGAAAATTTTTAAAATACTTAAGCTACACCGTGGTCAAAACTTATCCACCTGTTGGAATTAGTAATGATATTTTGTTAAACAGATTCTCACTTAAGGTGGCCATTCCCTAGAAAGAGACATCCGATAGAGAAATATTTATTATTTTTAGCTATAACTTTAGTGCGTATATTTAAAAAACTATAAGAATACCTAAGTAGAACCATAACAAGACTATTACTATGAATTTTCACTCAATAATTTTAGCGGCTTGCAAAATAGCTCGATTTAAATTTAAGAATTGTGTTAATCTTCCTATTTCGTAGTTTTAAATCGACCTATTTTGCAAACCAGTGAAATTATTGAGTGTATATTCATAGTAATAGTCTTGTTATAGTTCTAATTAGGTACTCTTATATTTTTAAATATACACGTACTAAGAAAAAAAGTTATGGGCAAAAATAATAAATATTTCCCTATCGGATGTCTCTTTCTAGGGTATGACCTTAACTCACTTCAACCTCGCCGAGAATTACACGGAATTGTAACTTTGTCTAAAATATTAAACAATAAACTCGACTGTTCTGATCTATTAAAATTCATTGACCTATGAGTTCCTTCTAAATCAACTCGACTCCACCAAACATTTCATATCAAAGCTTCACGCACCAATCTATTAATGTATTCACCTATTAATGTCATACGCAGGAATTATAACCATATACAGAATAATATTAATATTTTTCACTGTAGAATTAAGGATATAAAGAATATATACGAACATAATTTGTAATACTTCTGTTATTGTAGAAGTAAGGATTTTATTGTAGAATTAAGGATTTGAAGTGTATATATGGACATAATTTGTAATACCTACTTCTGTCATAGCACAATATTTATTGTTAGTATTCCGACTAAATAAATAAATAAATAAATTTACTAGATGGATTTTAATAATTGTTTTCATCTTCTTCTAATCAATTAAATCATTATTCATTACTTCTTTTCAAGTTTAATACCCGTACGATTTTGTGGTTACAGGCTTTAAGAAATTTCAAATTATTCCTCAGGCCTGTCCAAGGTGAATATTTTGCGCAGGAACTAGTCAGTAGAAACTTTCCAGCTGTCATTCCATACTTTCATATTTTCATTGTTCATTTTAAATGACTCTCTGTATATATTATTTGTTTTTTATAGTACTTCATATCACATTAGTAACATATTGCACGCGGTTAACACATGTTGTAGATTGTTTAAAACATCCCGGGCGTCGATGGGGTTGAATTAACAGACAATTGAAATCTTAGTATATCCAGAGCATGCAGCAGTTCGGCGCATTAGTACCCTCTGATTGCAAACTCTTTAAAATTTTAATTGGCACTTACATCACCATACATCACACCTCCGACACCACCAAGTATGCCTTATCAAAAAATCAAAGTAAAACGTGGTAGACAACTAACTTACAAACTTTTCTAGGTTTTCGCTGCAGTTTTTCTTTAGTCGTCGTTCCATTTGAAAAATCCAAGTATTAGCTTGCCACCACTATGTGAAAGACTGTAGATTTAAAAATAATTTTAACATGTCAATGTCACTTTTGATCTACAATTTTTATCTGAAACATTTTTTAAAATCTCAATGGGCTGAGGACATTTTAACCGTAACTTAACCTGTATATATATTTCCTAAACTCACACATACTACTTAGCCTTGCATACTCCATGGAACCGGGATCGTCGACTCAGTCCGGTTTATCGTAATAATTAAGTTACCTATGCAGATTTTGTTCAAACCAAGCAAGATAGTGTCGCCTACGTATTAACGTTATGTACGTGTAATTATCTCGATAATTCCTGAGAAAATAATTATAGCTTTATTCGTTGATAAATTAAATTATGCGAAATGTACATTACATGCGATTTTTATTTTTCGGGTAATTTGATTTATTGGCAATTATGTTATAAGTAATAATTTTCTGAGTAATTATGCGGATAATTATACAAAACACGATCATATCTAGGTGGCAGTATTTATTTTAAAAAATGTATAACTAAATCGGTGTAACACCTGAATAATTGTTGACGTTTTTTTTGGTTCTGTTGAACATTCACGAACATACTATCCACAGCATCAAATATTTTAAATATTCAAGTCCGTTTCCAGAACCTCTGAAAATTTTTATTCTTGCTATACATATTAGCAATTGAATATAATATACATTTGTGAACTGTTTTAATTAAATTGATTATACCAGCATGGTAGCGCACTGGGCAAGAGCGTTTTAGTCGCGAACACGTTTGGTCGCACTGTCTATCGCGTACTCGGTACGATCCCCAGCACTGGCACTGGCAATGTCGGTGGGTAATGGATGTTGTCTGCGTTTTTCACGTGTGTAACCCTTTTCGGGGCAAACCAACCGATGTTAGTAAAGAAAGTAGACAAAAGTTCAGCTCAGCAATTTTGCAAGTCTCGAAAGGATTCTGCATGTAGAATGTGTCATTGACAAGTTATTCCTTTTTAATACCAATCTCAAATCATAATAATTTCGAATACCGGCTGGCTAAATAGAAAACTACTGAAACACAACTATCTACTGCAAATCTTAATGTAGTATAAAATATCACAACAAACAAAATGACGTCACAATTGTATGACGCTAACATCATTTTCATGGCAATTTAAAAATTATCCTATATTGTTGTTTTTATTTATAACAAATTATATTTCTGCAGACATCTTCCTGGTCATTTCGCAGTACTTTATATAAAACGGCTTACCTACTTGAGACTGGTTTTGTAGGGCCCACATCAAACGCGCGATGACAAGATATCATCAAAAACAGCATCTAAGGATAATGATAAATTAGTGTTTCTAGTTGTGAGGTAGAACACGCTCATAAACAACCAATATTTGATGAGAAAAATATTTTATTAAAGTAAAAATCTCATTATATCGCTGGCTTTGAAGCGTGCCGGCAACGCGTGCTCATTCTTACAGCAGCTATTTTCAAATGGTAATACTTCCCTCATAAAGAATTCTAAGAATAATTACAAATCATAATCATTAACAAGAGGTAATTATTAATTAGTACCGCCTAGGTTATTCGAGTAATTATTCATAAATCATGCGTAGATCCACCGGATGTAAAATTGGCATATTCGTGAAAGACAAATCCGCTATGAAAATGTTTATTATTTTCTGCCTCTACTGAATATTAAATTAGAAAGTCTCCACTCATTTATTAATATATTTTTATTTAATATTTCCAAAGCTACATATTTAAATCAGGGTGGCGATTTCCAAGAGGGAGACATCCGATAGGGAAATATTTATTATTTTTCGTTATAACTTTTTTTCTTAGTAGTTATATTTTAAAAAACTATAAGGCACAAGACTATTACTATGAGTTTTCACACAATGATTTCAGTCATTTCCAATTTACTTGAATTTAAAATTACGAAATAGAAAGATATAAATTTTGTAAACCACTGAAATTATTGAGTGAAAATTCATAGTAATAGCCTTGTTTTGGTTCTACTTAGGTAGTCTTATAGTTTTTTTAAATATACGTAGAAAAAAGTTATGGCCAAAAATAATAAATATTCTCCTATCGGATGTCTCTTGGAAATTGCCACCTTAAGGAGTGTACAGACTCTCCGAGGCACGTCTCATATAATAATATACAGGGTGATTTTTTTTTGAGCGTCTATTAGAAGTATATCGCGAAAGAAAAATGATATCGATCTGAAAATTTGGCTATAGGCATAACGGGGTAAGATCTATTTAACGAAAATATTTTCAAAATGGTGGCATTTCCGGTTATACCGAACTTTTAAGACAATTTAGCTGTTAATCAATACTTTTCATGCTGGTACCAACTCGATGGAGCTCCAAGTCATTGTTCCAGACCAGTTAGTAACGAATTGAATCAAATGTTCGATGACAGGTGGATAAGGCGTTTGGGTCCATGGATTTGGCCTGCCAGGTCTACCGACTTGACCCTAATAGATTTTTACCTGTATAAAGAGTGAGGTCTATCGAACCCCCGTAATTAACCGAGAGGAACTGTTGGATAGAGTTCAAAGAGCATTTGAAGGTTTGGACCTAAATGAAATTCGGAGTGCTACTACACACTCAGTAAATAATAGGATTCTAAAATGTTTAGAGGTTAATGGAGAACATATTGAACAGTATAATTAATGTTTCGTTATAAAATTTTTATTGTTAATAAATTATACAATTTTTTATTTTTTCATTTCAATGACAAAATTAGAAAATCGCAAAAGAACCATACATTTTGGGGTATAGGAACATGATACATGTTTAGATGCGCGTTTTTTTTTCTCTATCGAATGGTGCATTTAGTTAGGTATAGTGCCATTTAAAAAAAATAGTTTTTGCTGTTTTTTGTGTGGTCGACATATGTCAATAATTTTAGAAACTTTTTATTGAATATTTCGATAATTTTCTTAAATTATGGGCAACTCCAATACCTTGTCTTAACCTCATAGAAAAATCAACATGTTCTCAATTATTGTTACTGAGATATTAATTTTTATGTTATACAACTTTTCTGTCAAAATTTTAGGAAAAAAATTAATATCTCCGGAAATATTAATTTTAGCTATAGGAAACCCGTAACGAAATGTTCTTTAAATTAACTGCAGAATCTAAAAAAAAAAAAGAAAATGTGGGCATTCCATTTAAAATAACAAAGTTGGAGTCAACTTCCGGTATAACTTTGAAAATATTTTCGTTAAATAGGTCCTACCCCGTTAGGCCTATAGCCAAATTTTCAGATCGATATCATTTTTCTTTCTCGATATACTTTTAATAGACGCCCAAAAAAAAATCACCCTGTATAGTCTGTACATCTGCCTCGATCGAGTTGCTCACCACTTAGGTACGTGCTGCTCCCAATGAGCACGGGTACAGCCTCTGTTAAGCGTGCCTCGCGCAGCTGCCCTCCAAGGCAGCTTCGGAAAGTTTGTACGCAACTTTATGGTATATAAGATTATGCCTAGCTAGGTAGTGATTGTTATGTCACTTTCAAATAAGTTTTAACGATCACTTTGCTTCTTCGCTTCTCTGGTAAAGCCCTCACATATGAGTGGTTTGCCATTATTATATATAATATTGAATAATAAGCATATTTATTTTAATGGGCTTAAATCTAAGATTTTTATTTAACTATGAGGAAAGAAATACGAATTTTACGAAATGCCAGTGAAATATGGTTTACTTATATCGCATATATATAAAAAAACATTTGCTCTCAGATCTCTTTTGGTATAGTCACAGGGAAAATCTGTTTTTTTTTTTTAGATCAACCGTGTTTCTATTTTAAAAATTTCAAGATACAGCACAAAGAATTTTTACAGGAAATTGCAACGCGAAAAAAAGACCTATTTAAAAGATTATGAAAAATTATTTATTAAAACAACATGACACTATTGAGTTATGTGAATTGACTTTTAAAAATAATAATCGCAATTAATTTTATTTCGTATAGATTAAATAATTTTTGAAATATTTTTAAGGAACGTTTAATAAATCGATATTCTATTATTTAATTTTTAAATATATTAAAGGAATACAAAGGAAATTTTCGGTGATATGTATCGACAATGTATGACGGCATTGTCGATACATTTTAATAGTTTTCCTCGTACGTTTATTGTCTTGACAGCTGACTGGTATTTTATTGATATGATGTAGGTAGTGGTTGGCATGATATTTAAAGGTCAAAGGTGTAGGTCACTGTAGCAAGCCCAAATCGTTATTGAAAATTATTTGTTACTATATTTGGAAAATTGAATACCTGAAAAATAATATTTTTTTGCGACTATTTGAAATCATTTTATGAATTTGTATTCTATTAATTTACTATCAGGTTTGCGTTTTCTACACGAAGAGAAATTACATCAAGAAAATGCATGTATCTTATACATATGCTGATGCTGCCACCAATATTTTAATAAGATCTAGTAACTTAACTGATGTTGCAAGTCGTATAATCCTTTATAGGTTATCCAAATTTGGAAATCATATAAAAAGACCCACAATTTTTAAAATCACTTTTTTATTACTGTAAATATTGTTTTTTTACTAAATTTTTAAATTACGAATAGAAATACCATATCTGAAAATATAAAACATCTTACAGAAAATTCAAGAGAAAAGTTTGTTAAGACGTTAGGTTGCATTTCATCTGTTTAATGACTATCTATTTTAACTGTTTGTTATTTATTTGTAGTCAACTGTTTTCTTTTTTGTTTATAATACTTAATAAATTTAACTTGTATTTGAATGGCGATAAAGTAAAACTTTGTACTTTTGTATCGTATTATTATTAAATAATTGGCAATACACCATAATATTTTATTTAATAGTGAGTACGATAGGCTGATATGAGACGTTATGTGGAGGGTAAAAATGTTAATTAAACTTAAATAAGCATTCACAGTGATTAACGCGGCAATACAAATAAAATGTTTTACAAAATAATAATTCCTAATCTTTAAGGTTATCTGAACGATGAAAGAAAGCAAACCAACACATACATAAATGTATTTTATTACGACAATAAAATTATGTCACCTCACGCAACTCTGTATGGAACTCGACAACGTACTTTCTCTACATTAAATTTTTTTATTTACCAAAACACGAATTCATTGTTTGTGTCATTAATGGGTTGCGGTAATGTACTAGAAATTATTATTCTCTGCGTTATTTCGTCACTGATTTAATATTTTAGTTAACGGAAAATCAGACGTAGAGTTATCAGAAATAAATGGGCTATATCGAGGACAATGCTTTCTTGAACTATTCAATTTAAGTTGTAACTAAGTAATTACATTGTCTATAAAGTAGTTAGTTATTTAAGCTGTTAGCACTAAACTCTATTTGGAAAAAAGAGTAATAAATCACTCGGTGAATGATCAACCACGGGCTTACTACTATTTCTCTTTACATTTATGGAAGTTACACCGAAAAATTAAGTACTAACCTTTTGAGCACGGGACGGCTATAGCAAGAAATACTTTACCACTTTTGAGCTTTTTGATCATGAAATTCGGATTGAGGGGACCAGAAAACATGGACAAACATTACTTTCAGGACTCTTATATTATGTATACTGAAATTCCAAAACAAACATTCCCCAAAAAGTCGACAAATAGCAAAAAAATGGCCACAGCAAAAAATTCTAGCACTTTTGAGCTCTGCCACCATGAAATTCTGGTTCAGTGGGTCAAACAACATAAAATAAAGTGATTTATATGCCTATAGTATTCCATGCACACAGAACATGACATCTGGACTAAAAAAATGATCCAATCATGTTTCTCTAATTTTTGTAGCAGCAGCTGTCAGTCATTTGTGCTAACTTTGGTTGGTAGCACTGCTTTCAGGCTGAATAATTATAAAATCTGACTTTCTACTTGTAATCAGCGACATCAAAATATCCCAAAAATGCTTTTATTGTAATTTTTTTAATTTTAATATTTTGTCTTTAGCTTCTGGACGGAACTGACCACTTTTGTGGCCACCTAAAAACTTGGCTACTCCTCACAAAGTGTACATTCGATTTTTGGAAAACTTTCCCATAAAAAAGTTTGATTTCAGGGAAAAAATCCCCGTTCTTTAAGGGTTAAATTAACTGATTCATTCATTTCCAGTTCTTAATTTTGCTTGTGGTAAGTTGTATAAATCACATACTAAAAGGAGTGGCGAACATGTGTGGGACCATTGTATTGACATCGGTATAGAACCAAGCATTATTAATTTAGGAGTCGCAGAAAGTTCGTCAGAATGTTCAAAGGAAGAATTTTGGTATTTTAAGTATTTATACGATACCAAACTGTATTATATATATATTTTACTATTATAATATTCAACTCGCTCTTTAGATAATTTTCACCCCCCGCAGTTCTAAAAAAGGATGGTTTTTGAGAAATATATACATATATATATGAATTTTACCGCTTTTTCGCCCATTTCTCTATTTTGAGGAAAAACTATGCATTTTGGAAAAATGTTAGGAGAGCAAAGTTGTACACCATAAAATTTACTACAAATTTTATCTCTACGTTTTTGCCCGAATTCCACATAGTATCGTCGTTAGAGGGCGCGAAAGAGATATATAAGTATAATAATAAAGTTTTGCGCCTCTTCTTAGATTTTCAGTCACAATTATGCATATTGGTGAAAAATACCAGGAAAGCAAAGTTGTAGAGCATAAAATTCCCTACAAATTTTGTCTCTACGTTTCTTTTAAGTTTTTTCGAATTTCGCATGGTCTCCGCTAGAGGGCGCGAAAGAAATAGATATAAATAGACTTTCGCACCCTCTAACGGCGAAACTATGCGGAATTCGGACAAAATCTAAGAGACAAAATTTGTAGGAAATTTAACACTACAACTTCGCTCTCCTGATATTTTTCACCAAAGTGCATAATTTTGGCTGAAAATCTAAAAGAGGCGCAAAAGTCTCTTTATGTTTCGCGACTTCTAGCGGCGAAACTATGCGGAATTGGACAGAATCTGCAGAAAATTTTATGCTCTACAAATTTGCTCTCCTGACATTTTTCACCAAAATGCATAGTTTTTCCTCAAAATAGAGAAAAGGGCGAAAAAGCGCTAAAATTCAAATATATGTATATATTTTTCAATATCCACCCTTTTTTAGAACTGCGGGGGGTGAAAATCATGTTTGGACAACCAAACTTTTTACAGGTCTCACAGCTGTGGGAATTTTTCCATAAAACAGCGATCTTTTGACTAATTTGAAGGGACTATTTTCTAGGTACCTACTTTGTGGACTAAAAACTCAACACAAATCTATTTTTACATGAAATAAAAACGTCTTATAATTTAAATATAAACATAATTTTTGTTTCGTTTCGTTTTGTCTTCAACCATACAATTTTATTTATTTTCATTTTTATGATTTTTTATAACAAGTAAATCACTGAACGAAATACACGAGACGAAGTTATAGAAAAAACTGAAACAAAAGCATTGCCACTCGAATATATGAAAGCCGCAGTTTTGCAAGTTTGCACGACATTTTTTCTGAAAAATGTGGCATTGACAAATTCCACTTTTTAATACTCAATCATCTCAAATCATAATTATTTACAATTTGAGGTTACGGTTTCATTTTAACGGGTTACAAAAAATTATTTCGAAAAATAAAATTAATAAAAAAGTCCATGATTTATTTATTTTTTAAATATTTTTTTTTATTACGATTTTTCCTCTGGTAGCATATTTGCAACAAATTGCCATAGTAACGAATTTGTAACATGCGACAACAATAGTGAGAAGAAACAAATAATGCTTCTTCTGGAAAAATTTTACATTTTATAAAAATGTTTTAAAACATTTCTATTATAACACAATCAAAACAATAATTTTAGGAAACAACGATGGACATGTTATGTTTTTCGTTATTTTTAGAATAAGAATAGAATAACTATTACATCTGTTGTTTGTTAAGATAGTCTATAACCTTTGACGCTATTTTTGCGACTACTCTATAGTACAAAATTCAAGCGATGCGATGGCTAAAATAGCTATTTTTGGCAGTTTCATAGACTCGGTACTAAGTACTTACTTTAAAGAGGAAAAACCGTTTATGGCGATTTTCAAAAAAACTAACGCTAATACAATGATAATAAATATTCTACTTTGTTCTCATGTACCTATCTTAACATTCACTCGACATATCCTCAAAAAATAATACAGTTCTAGAATGCATAATTACTATAATCAGCTTATCTTGTAATTATTAATTTTAACACTTGTTCTGAGTTATCTCATTAACAATGAAGTAATGAAGTACCTAACTTTACATGCCTGTCATTTATTACAAAAATAGTAATTATATGTGATGAGCGAAAAGCTTGAAAAAATGAAACGAGAGGTAAATATCATCTGGACACAAAATAAATAATTTGAGCATTTCTTGGCATGCATAACGACGTAAAGTATACTTTCATTTGAATAATTTACTGTCAACTCAGCAAACGGCAAATATTTTAACAACGCTATAAAACACACACTTTAAAATATGTTATGTTTACAAAAGTTTCCTACTGACGCATTCGATGCGGTATTCGGAATTTTAAAATGCAACTTTTATATATTTTTAGATAACCGGCGAAAATTCCTCGATTTGAATAGTTAGTTGTCCGAGTTGATGCCAACACAAGCAAGCAGCCGGTCGAAAATGAAGTATTACTTTCGTGTCTATAATCGCTTTTCGTATATTGTCGAGCCCCACGATCAAAGTCGTAATAAAATATCTAATAGGCTTCTACAACACTTCAATTTGGAAAGAAAATTTGTAGTTAAACAATATTTTTAATACACAGGCATTCTGCGAATTGGAGACATCGGGAAAAAGGGCAAAGTTTTGTATATACAGGATATAAGGTATTTTCCATCTCTGGGCTATATCGAATTTTATAATGATCCATTGAATTACTCTAAATAATTATTTATTTTAACACCACTTTTGGGTACTATTTCTCTAGTTCTCAGCGTCTACTGAATAAATGGTAATACTTAATAATTAAAACAGGAATATAAATACTTTTGCTTTCACTCGTTTTACCTCAAAAATGCAACAAGAAATTGAGTTTACCTCTACACAACTGTCAACAAAATGTGTTAAATATAAAGGTCATATTTTAATAAGTGTAGAAAACGTGATTTTTCTTCTAAGGCTGTCGGCTGTCAATAAAATATGATAATTTGCTGGGGTAAATATAGCAAACGGGAAACTTTTTTCGCAACAGTTATCAAGTATATTGTGGAGAAATAAAATAAAGTTTTTATTGTTTTTTTTGTCCATGATATTTAGTCGAGTGCAATTAGGTTTATATACCTCGCAACCCGTCGTCTATGGTGAATGATCTTTATGAAACTTTTTGCTTTGGTAGAAACTCGATGAGTACTGAGTACAAGAAAAGTTTACTACCCTTTAGAAATCGTCGCTTTTCACTTGATGGTGGTTCTCACCCTTGTTGGAGAGATGGAGATGGACAAAAAGGTAAAATAGCAACCACCTACTCTGATATAGAATGAAATTGTAAGAGAAAAAGATGGTATAAAATTCTTCATATAGATTTATATTTTCCAATGTAACAGCAATTTGGAAGATAACGATTTTGGCTTTAAAAAATTGGTTCCTTGAGACAGTTTTTCGTAAATAACTCAAAAGTCTTACATTTATGGAAATAGTGGTATGATACAAAAAATAAAATTATGAAATTACGAGTATTTTACTTTCTGTTTATTACTGTATGATGAATAATTATAAAAATAAGATGGTTTGGAAATGGCGCTCAAACGTCTATCAGTTGAGATATAATGTTTAAGTCCTAATAAAAATTAAAGTTACAGGAAAATTATGCTTTTTAATGTTTCAAAAAGTTTTATTAAAACTCTACACGTGTTTCGGCTTATTAGGCCTTTATCAAGAGTAAAAGATATTAATATCTTGTACTCTTGACAAAGGCCTAATAAGCCGAAACACGTATAGAGTTTTAATAAAACTTTTTGAAACACTAAAAAGCATAATTTTCCTGTATATTTAAATTATTGAAGAATATTTCACAAGGAACCAACCGTAGAATCAACCCAATGTATTAAAAATTAAAGGGCTTGAAGTACTCTATCCGAGACTTTATCATACGATTTTCTTTTCTATCCGCACAGCTTGAAAGATAACAATGCTATGTGCAAAACGCGCTTTGTATTTTTTTGAGGAAAAAATTTAGGATTTTCCTGTTGCTATTGGCCATATAATAGAAATTCAAAAAACCTGATTTGTTTTTGTTAATACATAGCATTACTAACATCCTCTAATTTTTTGGCATTTTTAAAGCAGTGGCTTTTAATAATATAAGTACTTTAAATTAAGAAAAATGTTGTGATTTTGGTGAAAAAAATTTCTACTTTTTGTAAATAACTCCAAAACAATTGCGTTAAAGAAAAATCAGACAGTATAGAAAAATAAAGTTTAACAAACAATATATTTTATTATTTTTTGAAATATTTGTAGAATTAATAGTTTCGGAAATACGACAGTACAAATGTGGGGCTTGAAATTTTAGTGGCAAAGAAATACATTTAAAAGTGAATTATTTATTATTTGTTTGCTTATAGTAATGAAACATTTTCTTTATAGGATTTTGCAAACAGTGGAAAGAAAAGCTATCTATGAGAACCAAAGGAAAAACTACAGTTTTTCCTTTAGTTCTCATAGATAGCTTTTCTTTCCACTGTTTGCAAAATCCTATAAAGAAAATGTTTTAAATACATTTAAATATCATATTTATTCAAAACTTCTTATAAATTGAGGCTCTAAAAATTAGAGCACGTTGGTAATATTACTAATACTATAATATATTAATAAAAACTGGCACAGATTTTTTGAATTTCTATTCTATGGCAAATGACAGCAGGAAAATTCTAAATCTTTTATTTAAGAATATTACAAAGCACTCATTGTTTTGCATATAACATCGTTATTTTTCAAGCTGCACGGATAGCAAAAACATCATATCAAAGAGTACTTGAAGCCCTTTCATTTCTATTGTATGTATTTTTACATCATACTGATTGTAAGATAAATAATTTTGATCCCGAAAATTGCACAGAACCTGCATTACTAATAAAATTCGAATTTTCAGAAAGAAACATGGACCGGTAAGAGGTAGTCTAGGCACTTATATATTTCTTCTTCTAAAAAATTATGCGTAAAATGTATCTTGTCTCATGGCTCTACGACAAATACCAGTTAATTTTAGTTAAAGGCGATCCAAAATAAACATGAAAATACCTAGAAAATAACGAACTTTTTTGTTTCCATCCATAAATTCATTGCTACGCGTCGAAGGACCAAATTTCCAAGGCACGAACGGATAGAAGTGGACACAGGTATACCACTTTCCCATTTATGATTTAAATTTTGAGTATATTGTTTACAATGAGGTATGATCAGTTACCGAAGAACCTTGAAAAGCTACTGCAGAAACTGCGTTGGCTCTAACCTTGCTCTAAACATTTTCCAAGATACATGTATTCAATGAAACTAAAATCAGGAAATTTAACTGGCGAGTTTATCAGTAAATTTTACAGGGTTTTTAAAATATTAATAATACATTTTTTGAGTGATACACTTTGGCTGCTCGACAAGTAAAAATCAAATTATCAGAAAAAACGGACAAGGAGTAAATTTCGAGGTACCTACATAATTTTGTGTTTATTTGCGTTACATTTAACCAGTCTTTTATCGTAGAAGGATGAGAGTCAAGACATCATTTAATAAAGTAAAAAGTATTTATGTACTTAAGTATTTTTAATTTACTTACTTCCCAATTTTGAAAAGTTATAAGGCGAGATATTATGCAAGATTCAACTAAATATAAATATATATAAAAGTAGAGATCTCTGATGGACGAAAACATTTCAATCACGCGAGAAATAAAGTTCGACTTAGTCGTACCATCTCTTAGACTACGTGGATAGGTAACTTATCTAGAATATTAAAATAAAATTGTCTTTGTACCGAGCACAAAACACTGACACACCCCAACCTTTTTGTAAGTACCTACTAACAACGAATTAACAAACATGGTTATTGTAAGAAAAAATAAAAGTTACATGTTAGGTTTAGATTTGTAACAAGCAACATTTCTACGTAAAGTTGCAAAATGTTTTACAATCATTCGAAGTATATACAACACCTATTTTAATTGTAGGTGATTTGTTATCTCATGCATACACGACTTATCTGGGATGTACTTTATAATCTACGCTATTCATTTGATAAAAATTACTCAAGCCAATAAACACACTGATGATGTAATACCCGGCAAACATCCGACCAAACAAAATCGCGCACCTAGGCATATACCGACAATTAACAAAAATGCCAACGACGGAAACTACCCTTTTCCCTTGAACTGATACAGATGGGCAGGATTAACTTTTGTTAAGCTCGCTTAGTAACGTCTAGGTCACCTCTTTGGTACTGCAGCGGTGCGTGGACCAATACGAAGCCACCTTCTGATTCAAAATGGAGAGCTGCAATTGGCCCGAATAGATTGCTGCAACTAGAAGACTGGCTAAGTTTTTTGCAAACTTTCACAGAGGTACCTGTGTCGAGAAAGGCCAAATATAAAAAAAATAGTTTTCAATGCCTACGTATAAATCTAAACGACAATTTATATGGCTTTTATTTGCGTCTAAGTGTAAAGTTAGTTTATTATCTATTCTATTAATCTCTCCAAGTATATACAAGTTTTTTTCTTGCGGTTGCATTAACAAAGTTTTTAAACATGGTGCCACAGCATTATTTTTTTTAAATTCTATTAATAGGAGTACAAGGTTGAGACTGTCAGTATTCTGGCTTTAAAAATATGTTTCTGTAAAAAAGTTACGTCTTCCCAGACACGTACGTAATGTAAATTGAAGCTGTACAAACCACATAGTAAAAAAATAGCACTCACATTAAACGATATCCAGTAGAATTTAATACACCGTCTGAGGGCAGTATTACACCAAAAATCCAAAGTCACAGGAAGAGATCAGTTTCAAACTTAAAACAAGCGTAGACAATACAAAAACTCCCGGCTCCCGATAGATATGCACGTTGTTTATTTGCAATCGTCGGAGGACCAAACCAATGCACAGTTCTTATATTTGTTGTTGGATAAAAATGCGCCGCGACGTCCAATAAGTACACCTCGCAGTGAAGACGCGGTATACAGAGTTGTATAAATACAAGTATAGAGGAGGCTATTTGTTGTATAAATATGCAATTGTGTGCACGCCTCGGAACAGACACACTGATTCTGAGAAAGCTTCGGCGGGCAAGCTAAGCGTTCAGGCGGTAGCGAGGGACTGTCGACTGTCGGTTCGCGGACTCGAGGCGTCGCGCTTCGCATTCGCGGATCGCGCAAGTCCCGGAGGGGCGAGGGGGAAGGGGCGGCGGCGGAGAGCGGATGGACGCGGGAGTTGCGCAATTTCTACAACCCCCAATATATCGCCACCGCGCTCCGCGACCCCAACTAATTACGTAAAGCCCCGCCGGCCCATAGTCGAGGCCGAGACGCTCCGTCACCACCAAGACGGAAAGAAGACACGCAACTGGAATTTCCTCTTAGGGACGCAGGGACGGACCGAGACTAAAATCTAACCCTTAAAAAGCTGGGAATAATTATAGGCGAGCCGCCTACCCCATCTAACTCTCTTAGAAATGGCAGTGACCGACCAATAACGCTCTAGTGGCTAAAAATTATTGGTAATTCTGGAGAATAACGGGGCATTGGAATTTTCGCGTAATTTTTTCACAGTAGACTAATTTGGGGTCGTAGAACACGAATCTGAAGTCGATTTTCAATGCAAATGCAGTTTTTCAAAAAAAAAATTTTGAAATTTTCCACCATAACACGAACTTTTTGTTAGTGTAAACACTAAAAACACCTTGATTTCGGCCGATTCGGATCCCGTATCCACAATGTAGGTGCTTTTTAGAACAATACACTTTTTACGCACGGCAAAAAAATTGCTGTTTCATAATAATAGATGGTATAAATAGTAATATTATTTATAAGAATTCAGAACTCCATTCTTTGACAGATCAGCCATAACTGCCATAAGGTTGCCGCGCATGCGTGTCAAAATACCCTGAAAAGTTGGCGTCTCAAGGCACAACAAAGAAATTCATTTTATAAATACCTATTAAAATTCAAAAAATAGCATATATAATTTAAATAAGAATGATTTTATGATCATCGTAACCAGTACCAAAAACTGGTGTTCTGTTAAGAATATTTTCAAGTGTGTCTCAAATTGGTTTACTTAGAAATGGTTCTGTTTTGTTATTGCCCAGTAAGGACCAGAGGGAGGTGACATCACACATACCTAGCCTGGAAAGGAGATCATCCTTACTCTTCTTGGATACCACCTACCCACTTTCAATCTGGTTATCAGTAATAAATGGTATCCGAGAAGGGCAAGGAACATTTGCGCCGGCGCAAATGTTCCTTGCCCTTCTCGAATACCACTTATTGCTGATAACCAGGTTGAGAGTCTGCATAGGGCAAGGGGCATTTGAACCGGCGTAAGGACCAGGGGGAGATGACGTCACACATACCTTGCCAGGAAAGGAAATCCTCCCTTACTCTTCTCGGATACCACCTACTCACTTTCAACCTGGTTATCAGTAATAAATGGTATCCGAGAAGGACAAAGAACATTTGCGCCGGCGCAAATGTTCCTTGCCCTGCTCGAATACCACAGGTTGAGAGTCTGTAGGGCAAGGGGCATTTGAGCCGGCGTAAGGACTAGGGGGAGATGACGTCACACATACCTTGCCAGGAAAGGAAATCCTCCCTTACTCTTCTCGGATACCACCTACTCACTTTCAACCTGGTTATCAGTAATAAATGGTATCCGAGAAGGGCAAGGAACATTTACGCCGGCGCAAATGCCCCTTGCCCTACAGACTCTCTACCTGGTTATCAGCAATACGTGGTATCCGAGAAGGGCAAATGCGCCGGCGCAAATGTTCCTTGCCCTTCTCGGATACCATTTATTACTGATAACCAGGTTGAAAGTGAGTAGGTAGTATCCGAGAAGAGTAAGGAGGATCTCCTTTCCTGGCTAGGTATGTGATGTCACCTTACTGGGCAATAACAAAACAGAACCATTTCTAAGTAAACCAATCTGGGACACACTATACATATTGAAAATATTCTTAATAGAACACCAGTTTTTGGTACTGGTTACGATGATCATAAAATCATTCTTATTTAAATTATATGCTATTTTCTGAATTTTAATGGGTATTTATAAAATGAATTTCTTTGTTGTGCCTTGAGACACCAACTTTTCAGGGTATTTTGACACGCATGCGCGGCAATCTTAGTTCTGAATTCTTATAAATAATATTAATATTTATACTATCTATTATTATGAAACAGCAATTTTTGCAGTGCGTAAAAGTGTATTGTTTTAAAAAGCACCTACATTGTGGATACGGGATGCGAATCGGCCGAAATAGAGGTGTTTTTAGTGTTTACACTAACAAAAAGTTCGTGTTATGGTGGAAAATTTCAAAATTTTTTTTGGAAAAACTATGGATTTGCATTGAAAACCGACTTCAGATTCGTGTTCTACGACCCCAAATTAGTGTACCCTGAAAAAAATACGCGAAAATTCCAATGCCCCGTTATTCTCCAGAATTACCAAATTATTTTATTAAATTCCTTATAATTTTCTGAAAAAAAATCTGTGTACAGTTGACTGCAGACATACTGTCGGTATAAAAAGTGTCGGGGTCTTTACCGCACCGTTAAAGGCGCCGACACATTTTATACCGATCAATCAGATAGATGAGAAGTACATCACATTCTTTCATGTGGTCTTATAATAGTTATAAACACTTTTTCTTTAATAAATATTATGAATATAAATCTCCATTAACAAATCTAAAAAAATGATTCATTGGATTAAAATGTGCATATTTTGTCTCAACTTCTTTTTTAAATTAATAACACTAGCCGACAGCCTGCGTGTATCAGAAGTAAAAACAGCAAATTCTTCGTCATGCTAAATAACAATATAAAAAGCTAAAGTTTAAGTTGGCTTTGGTTTTTCCAATACAGATAATAAAATGTAACGCAGGTATAGTTACCTCCATTTGTGTAAGGTACATAAAAAATTTCTGCCAAAGGAGTCCGCGCTGCGGTATCATTGAATCGGTAAAGATGCCGCCTTTGTAGGTGCTGCATTTTTATGTGCATTAGAAATACGAAGTCAACTATATAAACCATAGTTTATAGGCAGTCACTCCTATCACAAATAACAAGAAAATTAGAATACTACGAACAATAGACAAACTATACTGACCGTGCTAACTACCTACCTCTTTATTTGTCACTAAAACTAATATCCATTCCAGGTAGTCGTATTTGTACCTTGTGCATGAAGCGTCCATTTTCGAAAGTAAATAGTGCTATTTTGAAAATATGCCACGAGATTGTGTAAAAATATACCTAACAACTTTTGTAAGTTTGTGGTGAAGTGACTTTTGCGCGTCAAAAACGTAATTTTACTCCCAAAATTAAGAAGACTTACCAATTGTATTTTGGTTGTACAATTAGGTGTTTTCAATATGTAGGTACAAATTTGCTTTTTTGATATTATTAAAATGGCGAAAGGGGAGCTTTTGGTATCTCCATTACAACAATGGAATTTACTACTAGAAAATGTTAAAGTTTCCATGTATCGAAGTCGTCAAAAAGATTTTATACCTTTTTTCAAATTGGAAAATGACTTGGTGGCCTGCAAAGACATTGACGGTTTAATGAGTGGTTTACACATTCCCATGATCCTAGTGACTGGAGACTTTTTATTGACGCCTCGAAACTTAGTCTAAAGGCTGTGCTACTCCACAATGCAAATAAATTGCCATCAATTCCAATCGCTCATGCTGTCCATGGAGAAAAATTACAGTAACATGAATGCATTGCTACAAACTATAGAATATAGCAAGTATAAGTGGCAGATTTGTGGAGACTTAAAAGTGATAGCTATCTTACTCGGTATGCTGCAAGGATATACCAAATATTGCTGTTTTCTTTGTGCGTGAGACAGTCGCGCGCGATTACAACGTTACAAAATAAAAATTTGGCAGTCAAGACTTTGTTTTGAACCAGGAGTGAAAAATGTTACTGACATTCCATTGGTTGATTCACAAAAGATAATACTGCCACCACTCCACATAAAACTGGGGCTTATAAAAAACTTGGTAAAAACAATTGACAAAAAAGGAGTTCAGTTATTTAAAACATAAATTTCCCAGACTTAGTGATGCGAAAATTAATTTTTGTGGGTCCTCAAATCAAAAACCTATTCAAACATGCTGAATTTGACAAAACTCTAGAAGGTAATGAAAAAGCTGCTTGGAATTCCTTAAAAATGGTAGCAACACACTTCCTCGGTAACAAAAGAGCAGAAAACTAGAGAGACCTTGTTAAGAATCCTCTTTCTTGCTACCAGAAATTAGAATGCAATGTCATTAAAAGTCCACTTTCTACATGCACATCTGGATTATTTTCCAGAAAACTGTGGTGCAGTAACTGATGAGGGATTCCACCAGGATATTCAAAATATGGAAAAAAGATATCAGGGCAAATGAACTTCTGTGATGTATTTTCTTGTATTCTTATAATGAAAATCTTTCGTAGTATATTAAGGTGGCCATTCCCTAGAAAGAGACATCCAATGGGGAAATATGTATTATTTTTGGTCACAACTTTATTTCTTAGTACGTATAATTAAAACACTGAAATTATTGAGTCAAAATTCATAGTAATATCTTGTCATGGTTCTACTTAGGTACTGTTATAGCTGTTTTAAATATACGTACTAATAAAAAAAGTTATGGGCAAAAATAATAAATATTTCCCTATCGGATGTCTCTTTCTGGGGAATGGCAACCTTAATTCCAAAAATCACCGACAGACCGACGGCGACGGGCCGACGGACAGAAATCGTATCAATTCATGAAGATTCGAAAAAAAACTATTCAATGGATTTTACTTACACCGCGACCTGCTTTTAGTTCAACATATTCGTCGAACAAAGTAGCAAATTGAGGAGTGGATTCAGGCAGTAAAATGTTCAGTAAATGTATGAATAAAGATATTAATTGTGACAATAATGATGATAAAAATGAAGTCAGCAAATACGTATACAATTGGAATATTCTAAATTTGTTTTTTATTAAAGCTTTCCATCCCAGTATTTAAATATTTCAACTGTCAAACAATTGCTATAGCCAGACGTGATGTCAGTTTACGAAGCAGTGAGCGAGCTCGACTCTAATAAAGTTTTCACATTTAATAACATTAATATTCAAAATTTACAAAATTCAAATTTTAGCTTGAAGCTGATTATTTTCGTGTTTAATTTAGAGAATTCGAGACATCTAAAATGTCAACAGGAAGCTTTAGATTCGTTGTTCTCTTTTCCATTACTTATTTTACCAGAAACATATGATAATAACAGTTTATCGAATATTCAGTATTATGCTTCATCTGCAAATAGGGAAATATTTTGAATTTCAACAAATATTCTCACTCGAATATGTCATCGTAATACAAACTATTATGGTACATACACCATTCCATTGTCTGTGTATACCGATCTGTCCGGCTACATACGAATTAGATGCACTATACCCAGTTGACTTTCGTCTACCGGCAGGAGACGATTCGAAATACGATGATTTCCGACGGGCAATCGTACTAGCACTACTCGACTTTTTCAAGAAGTATATTGGAAACTCCAAAAGTTTCTATTTACCTCAGGATATAAACACCAGAACTCGTTAATACAATCTTCGAATACCAACACTCGACGCGCATTTTGCTAATCACGGTAGCGAACCACGCGTATTTTATTTACTTACATTTTGGCGAGAAATTAGTTGTTTTCGGATAAACCATTATCACAAGAATTTTTATTAACAAATAAAACATACCAACGTGCTCTGACCTTTCGACGATATTGAATCACAAGAAGAATAATTGGCAAATTTGGCGACTTGTTTATACGTTCATTAAAATTTATGACAGTCTACAATAAATATTAATAAATGCTCGAGTAATTAAATGGACGGCCATTAATAAATAATCTTAATTGACCTATAATGACAGCTTATACATTTATAGCCAAACAATTGAATTCGGTAGGAGCCCTTACCCTTAAAGGTTGCCAAATATTTCACAATTCGCACTCCAAATGACAATCGGAAAATTGACCCTCCACGCTAATAAAGGGCTTTGAGAGACTTTCTCACTCGCGAGTTGGCTTGTGTGAATGACGCCGAGGGGCGATCCCATAATCTAATTTCTTTCAGAAAATTAATTAACGACTCTGTCGCTAATCTACTCGTAATATTTGGGTTCTCAAACAAAGTTATCTGAAAAGAGAGAATCTTAAGCATAAAAAATGAGAAGACTGACTTTTTAGATTTCTTATGCAAGTTTTTACCTTTTTATACAGTGTCTCAATGGTGCGACGTCCAAATATCACGCCTCTCTTATAAAGAACATCAATATTTTCGTAAGCAACTTTGTGTTCTCAACAGCAACGCTCAATATATTATTACATGTTTGGATATTGTTTTTAAAGACGAATCAAACGAAATCAAATCTCGCCATATGTGTACCAAGTTTCAAGTCAATATCTTAAACCGTTCCTGAGAAAACGTGTGCACAAAAAAAGCTACAGACAGACCTACCGACAGACAGACCGGCAGACAGACAGACCGACCGACCGACAGGCAGACAGACAGATTTTTTTTCTCAAATTTAAAATCTCCACGTTTTCACATTTTAAGCCTATTTCAAGAGAAAAAAATCGGTAAAGGTGTTTACACAGAACTTCCCTCTTTATTTGTGCATGGCGGTCACTCTAAAAAATTAATAATTACGAAATAACACTGAAAATAATAATCGGAATATAGTTATCACTATTATTACAAAGAAAACCTGATAAGTTTTGGTCAAAAAATATACAGATTGCTCATCCAACAACAAAAGTTCAATACTAAATGACAGGTGCCAAATATGGAAGGGTTGCGCAAATACCTTTACAAAAGTCCGCCATGACTGGATTATTTCTTGGGACGACGACCCTATACATTTTTCAATAAAAGTATAATAGGTGCATATGCCAAATATTATTGCCATCTGTCACATTTTCAATTCCTCATTCACGTGGAGTGGAAGTATAGTGGTGGTTAAAAAATTTCTTTTTTTTTTTTTATTTTTCAAAAATGTTGGTAAAAAAATCTCAATTTTTTCTTCTGAAATATGTTTAGAATTTCACGAAACGTGGAAATTTTAAATTTGTGCAAGAAGAAATTTTTTCCATCTATTCTAGTGGTAAGATGTTTTTCTAAGATAAACTTTTCATCTATTCTATAGTAGTGACAAATAGATTAAAACATTTTTCAAAAAAATATTTGAATTTGTTGTTGAAATAGGTTTAGAATGCCATGGAAACGTAGAAATTTTAAATTTGAAGAAAGAAAAAAAAAATTCCATCTATTTTAGTGGTAAAATTTTTTTCAAAAATGTTGGTAAAAAAAATTCAATTTTTTTTTTTTTTGAAATAGGTTTAGAATGCCATGAAACGTAGAACTTTAAAATTTGAACAAAGAAACATTTTTTTGCATCTTGGTAAAAAAAAAATCAAAAATGTTGGTGAAAAAAATTTTCAAAATTTTTTTGTCTGAAATAGGTTTAGCGTGTCACGAAACGTGGAAATTTTAAATTTGAGCAAAAAAAAAAATTCCGTTATTTATTTCCTTTAGACGGTCCACCCTGTATATTTTCCAGTAAAATTTTAACCATTTCTTCGCTGACAGTAGCGTCAACTACATACCAAATTTGACTGCTCTCCGTCAAGTAGTTTTTTTTAATTAATGCACCAACAGACAGACAGACAGGCAGGTAGACAGACAGACAGACAAACAGACAGACAGGCGGACAGACGGTCGGACGGAATTGAAAAATCTATATTTTCGAAATCTACGTGTTCTGAAACGTCAAAATCCGAAAAAATCTCGGAGGGTGATTTTTTCTCGAATACAATGCTTCCGTTCGGTATACGAGGGAAGTAAAAATGGAAAATTTCTCTTTGAGTATTTGCCTAAAACCTTTGAGAAATCACTGTTTATCACTTAAAAATCAATGTTTTGAACCGCCCTGTAACTCGGCGAGTATTAAAGCAAAAATAACATTTAGGGGGTTTTTGGGGGTAGAATATACACGTTACAATAGTCATCTTTTTTAAAGCCCTATGTTGGGATCAACGAAAAAGCACCCTTATTTCCTTTTAATGTTTCATATTTGACCCATTTTGAATCAAACCATCCAAGAATATTTGAATTTATCAAAAGAACGCAAATATTTGAAATTAATATTTTAACAGACAAATTTTCTCACATTACATTTTCTGCTGTTTGCGAGATCTAACAAAAATTGGTTATTATAACTAATATTTGTTAATAGTTATATAGAGTAGTGGGGTTGCATCACAGATTTTAAGTCAAATACAGCTTATAATTATTACAGATTTTATTTAAATTACAATTTTTCTAAGACAACTTTGACATTTTTCATCATATTTAAGTTGCTACATATAGAATTTAAATGAATAATACAGCAAGACGCGGGCGTTCATAGACACATATCCAAGTGACTATTTTCCAAAATAACTTTCACTTACACAAACCGCTGTCCTCGCAAAATAAAACTTTTAAAGTTAATTTGTTCAACCGAAATACTGAAAGACCGTACGCAAATACACCGCCAGGTGAGTCCCGTAGTCACGTCTCTTAAAGCAAACTAGATTAGGTTCGACTAGCTGACCCGAGGGCCCTCTGGATTATCTGGACCCGCACAGCAGTGAGACCCAACATGTGTAAGTGTCTTTGGAATCGCATGTAGTACAGAAGTCAGTGTGCAATCATCCGCTACGATTGTAACAGCTATAGACATTATTAATACTGTTCCTTACAGTTTGGTATACAAAAAAAAATGAAGGAGACACTATTTAATAGCAGATATACACCTACATTGAAAACATTGTTTGTTCCTAGTTTTTAAATGGGTTTGAAGTATTTAAAAGTTGCAATATTAGCTCCTCCCACCTGCTAGGAAAATATTGTCGTAGTTTCAGATGGACTGATCGGTTTCCAGAGCACGGATTCAAAATTAATTAATCTCTCATTTCCTTCTTTATATTACTTTATTTAACCGGGCTATCTTAAATGTTTACTCAATAAAAATAATTTCAAATATTGCGACAAACTGATGCAACCGCTTATTTATATATATTACAATTTCCCAATTACCTCTTGATATGGTGATAAACAAAATCATTATCACTTTTCAGGTGCGAAAGACATTGTGTTTAGAAAAGTAATCAACATCGAAAAGAGTTTTAGAAACATTTAAAAATGCTGATGGATCATGCACGAGAATACATAAAAAAAATTACATCCTCTCTCCGCTTTGATCACTTACCAGAAAATCGGTCTGTGTAACAAAGAACATTCTACCGTTATTTCTACTCAGAAGTGAAATAATTAATATTCGGTTAATGTGCTTTCTATGTTTCCTTTACATCAGTGTGGTAGACAGGCGTTTATCCGAGATTGAAATCTTTGAAATGAACGCAGAAATAATATAATTTATTCATATTTATCTCCTTTTGTGCTTGCTGGTGTTGCTAATATATTTCTACAAAGTAATTTTCTGCTTACAGAAGTACAAACATGTTTCAATGGAAATTGGTACCGTGTGTAATATTATATCCGAAAAAACTAGATCTATAACTTCATATACAGGGTTGGGCAAATGTGTGGAAACACCTGATTTCTGGCTAAACTATAACTGCGATTAAAAAATACCCTTAACAAAAGTTTTTGTAGTATTTTTATTCTATTCAGTGATGTACTTTGATTTTCAACAGCTATCCTATTTTTCGAGATGTGACGTCATCGACAGTTTTTTTTAAATGGATAACCCTGTATATTTTTACATTTTCAGATAGACAATTTTTCATCAATTATAGTGATATAGGGTTTGGTGGGTGTGCGGCTTGTGGTTTTTTAAATATTAAATAAAATAGTAAAGCAAAGACATGGCTGTTTACATTTTAATTATTGTCAACAGGACTATCTGATAAAAAAATATTCGTTTTTTTCTTGCCATGCTTTTTGCAAACTTTCTTTAACCGAACTCAAATCATTCGTATTACTGTCAATTGCAGTCAATACTGTTAGAAAGTTTCGGTGTGAAATATTAACATTGTTTTTTAATTATGGCTGAACTAACTGAACGTGAAAGAATTACGTTGTTAATGATGGTTGGTTTTGGAGACAAGCAGAGATCTTTACAAGATGCATGCGATATTTTTAATGTAACATTCCCTGATAGAAATTCTCATATTTCAAAATCAACAGTTTCAAAGGTTGTGCAAAAGTTTCACGAAACGGGAGGTGTTAAAAATCGGCGAAAATCCGGTCGAAGTAAATCGGCTACAAATGAAGATATTTCACTTGATGTTCTTCTTAGCCTACAAGAAGAACCAAAAACTTCAGTACCAAAACTAGCCTTACATCACAATATTAGCGAGAGATCAGTAAGGATATTGTCCAAAAATAAATTTCATCCGTATAAAGTACATTTAGTACAAGAATTAAATGAAGATGATCCTGATAGAAGGATGCAGTTTTGTCAGGAAATGATGGAAAATCGGCCAAAATCCGGTCGAAGTAAATCGGTTACAAATGAAGATATTTCACTTGATATTCTTCTTAGCCTACAAGAAGAACCAAAAACTTCAGTACCAAAACTAGCCTTACATCACAATATTAGCGAGAGATCAGTAAGAAGGATATTGTCCAAAAATAAATTTCATCCGTATAAAGTACATTTAGTGCAATGCAGGTTTTCACGGCCGTTGTCCAATGAAGTAGTTTCTTCCGGGTTTTGCCGCGGTCGTCGAACTTGACTTGACGTTTCGCTGATCATGCTGTCAGCTTCTTCAGAAGGGTTCCAAAGACTGAAGTTGTTGAGTTCGGCTCCTCGTTATATACCTGGGCGCTGCTACGCTTGGTTGCACATTCGTCATGCTCCGTTGATCGTGACCGATTACATTACTGGTACTTGGCAAAGCTAGTCTCCATGTATTGCTTAGTCGATACCCATCTTCTCTGTTGAAATTGTTCTTATTTTTCATAATTTCCAGTGATTCCCTAATGATTCTTGGGTAATAACGTGCGTTTCTGTCCAATATTCTAACGTTCTCGTATTTGATCTTATGGTTCTCATTATGATGAACATGTTCTGCTACAGCCGACTTATCTGTGTATCCGAGTCTAGTGTATCTCTGATGTTCCTTGATTCTGCACTGGATACTTCGCCCTGTTTGTCCGATGTAACTTTTTCCGCATATACAGTCCAACTGGTAAACACCTTTCGACGATTTCGTAATAGGCAAACGAGAGCAGCTATTACGAAATCGTTGATCCCAGTAGAAGAACATCGTCGCCTACTTCCGAGTGAATCCATTCCACCACGATTGTACGGACTACCGAAAATTCACAAACCTGGAAATCCTTTGAGACCTATTGTCAGCACATGTGGATCACCAACCTATGAATTGGCTAGATATGTCGCTAATATACTGCAACCCTATGTAGGCAAGACAAGTAGCTACGTGAAGAACTCAGGACACTTCGTGGGAATTCTAGAGGGTTTAGAAGTAACGAATGAAGACATCATGGTTAGCTTCGACGTAGAATCTTTGTTCACGAACGTACCGATTGATGAAACAGTTGACCTGATACGGCGTAAACTTATACCCAAAGGACTAAGAGAAGACATCCCGGATCTGGTCCGCGTGTGCCTATCGGCGACCTATTTTCTATGGGATGGCGATTTCTACGAGCAGAAGTATGGAGCAGCTATGGGATTACCACTTTCACCAGTCATCGCCAACATATTCATGGAAGAATTTGAAGAAGAAGCTATACGCTGCAGTGAGAAGAAACCGAAATGTTGGTTACGCTACGTAGACGACACTTTCATTATATGGCCCCATGGAGAATCGTCGTTAGCTATCTTCTTCGATCATTTAAACAATCGTCATCCAAACATCAAGTTTACGATGGAGACCGAACAAGAAGGAGGTTTGCCTTTCTTAGATGTGTTGGTGAACCGTTCAAACAATGGTAAACTGGCCCATGGAGTTTATAGGAAGAAAACGCATACTGATCGTTACCTGCATGCTACATCACACCACCATCCACAACAAAAGAGGTCGCTGATAAGAACTCTGTTCCACAGAGCTGCAACAATATGTGACGAAAAGAGCAAACCCGAGGAACTTAAAAACGTCCAACAAGCACTAGAAAAGAATGGTTACAAGCAAAGAGATATGCAACGAATTATTAATAGACAGACAAGAACAATAACTGAAGAAAAGGAACAACCTACAACATATGCGTGCTTACCATTCGTCGCCGGAGTCACGGATAGGCTAAGAAGAATTCTATCAAAAAAGAAAATAGGTGTACGTTTTCGAACAGTGAAGAAAATACAACAGTTGCTTCCCTCAAACAAGGACCCCATCCCTAAACTGTTGGCGAAAGGTGTTTACCAGTTGGACTGTATATGCGGAAAAAGTTACATCGGACAAACAGGGCGAAGTATCCAGTGCAGAATCAAGGAACATCAGAGATACACTAGATACACAGATAAGTCGGCTGTAGCAGAACATGTTCATCATAATGAGAACCATAAGATCAAATACGAGAACGTTAGAATATTGGACAGAAACGCACGTTATTACCCAAGAATCATTAGGGAATCACTGGAAATTATGAAAAATAAGAACAATTTCAACAGAGAAGATGGGTATCGACTAAGCAATACATGGAGACTAGCTTTGCCAAGTACCAGTAATGTAATCGGTCACGATCAACGGAGCATGACGAATGTGCAACCAAGCGTAGCAGCGCCCAGGTATATAACGAGGAGCCGAACTCAACAACTTCAGTCTTTGGAACCCTTCTGAAGAAGCTGACAGCATGATCAGCGAAACGTCAAGTCAAGTTCGACGACCGCGGCAAAACCCGGAAGAAACTACTTCAAAGTACATTTAGTACAAGAATTGATGATCCTGATAGAAGGATGCAGTTTTGTCAGGAAATGATGGATACAATTGAAATTAATGGTAACTTTTTCAATAATATAGTCTTTTCCGATGAAGCGACATTTTGCCTGAGTGGTTTTGTAAATCGACATAACTGCCGCTACTGGGCTGATCAGAATCCTCATTGGATGGAAAAAAGTCACACCCAATACCCTCAAAAATTAAATGTATGGGCGGGGATAATCAGAGGACACATCATCGGAACATTCTTTCTTAGAGAAAATTTATACTCCAATATTTATTTACAACTTTTACGCGAGCAAATTATTCCAGTATTAAATCGTTTATTTCCAAACCAGGCAAATCCTGAACGACTCTCAGATGAAATTTGGTATCAGCAAGATGGAGCTCCGCCTCATTATGGAGTTGACGTGCGTCAATACCTTAATGAAATATATCCACAGAGATGGGTAGGTCGAAGAGGACATATTGAATGGCCACCGCGATCGCCAGATTTAAGTCCTTTAGACTATTTTCTTTGGGGTCATTTAAAATCCGTTGTCTATAGGACCAAGCCTTAGTCGTTAGAAGAGTTGGAAGATCGAATTAGGATGGCTGTTCAAGAAATATCACAGCATGCTATTCAAAACTCTTTAAGAGCTTTCGTTGATCGAATAGGATATTGTCAGGCTGCTAAAGGTTTCCAATTTGAACATTTATTATGAATATTTTCTTCGTTTCTCAATATTAAAGTGCTCAATATTTTGTAATAAGAAATTTAATTATCATTAACTAATAAATATTTATTACACTTTATTTTATTATTTTATTTAATATTTAAAAAACCACAAGCCGCACACCCACCAAACCCTATATCACTATAATTGATGAAAAATTGTCTATCTGAAAATGTAAAAATATACAGGGTTATCCATTTAAAAAAACTGTTGATGACGTCACATCTCGAAAAATAGGATAGCTGTTGAAAATCAAAGTACATCACTGAATAGAATAAAAATACTACAAAAACTTTTGTTAAGGGTATTTTTCAATCGCACTTATAGTTTAGCCAGAAATCAAGTGTTTCCACACATTTGCCCAACCCTGTATAATAATAAATGAAATAAGTACCTTAGCAGGACCAAAACCGCTAAAATTCAACGCACTGCGCTTTCCAGTGTACCTGAAACAAAGGAAAGAAAAATTAGTTAGGAAATAAATAATATAAAATATGATAAACGAAATGATTGGGCAAATTTAAAAAATATGTATTTTGGTTTATCTCCGGTTATCATAGTTATGATATATTTAATACTCTCCTATTGTTCGGCGTGGGTTAGATAAAAAATGTCACCTCTCAGAACCTTCATATTTAAAAACGGTAGAAATAATTTTAGAGGATCAAAGTATCCACACAGTTTTCTTCACGCCGCGCCGCTTATTGATGAAAATATAATACACAATAAGTATATAAAAAATATCAATTATTCTGTAGAATCATATTGTTTTTTTTCCTTCTTCAATTTTTTGGTACTTCCTGCCACATGTATGTTTTCTTTTTAAGCTGTGCTCGGGGAATCTACAAAATATCACAATTAACCAGTATGTTACTGGTAAATAACCTCTACGCCTGTGACTTTTACGTCAAAGGATCAGTTAGAGGTTTTTTTTTAAATAAACAACACAAATAAGTATAAAAATTTGAAACTAAATATTTCGCCGATGTTTCGGAAATCTAATCTGTTTCCTTTTTCAAGGCTTTTTTTGAAAAATCTTTTTGC
The DNA here is from genome assembly GCA_963583905.1 of Stenurella melanura. Lineage (NCBI taxonomy): Eukaryota > Metazoa > Arthropoda > Insecta > Coleoptera > Cerambycidae > Stenurella > Stenurella melanura. The sequence goes on from OY757311.1 coordinate 2,307,119, forward strand.
TGTATATGATAAATACACAGCTCTAAGAATGTTCGTTATATTCAATATCCATAGATACTTACTATTTACATAGAACTGTTGATATTGTTAACAGTTTTTTTAGTTTTTGTACAATCACATATAAATCCTACAATGTTAAATTTGTGAAGTTTTTCTTTTAACATTGGCAACCAAGTTGTACAGACATCTACGGAACAATTCGACACGCATCGATCCTCATTCAATATTATCGCGGATTCATTAATTTTTCTTTTTTTGCTGTCTGCCTCTTTTGTTAAAATTTTTGCCGAGTCCTAGTTTATCCTATGTCTGTCTATGGGGCTCGGCAAACATTTTAACAACAGAGGCAGATAGCAAAAAAAGAAAAATTAAAGATTCCGCGATAATATCATTGAATGAGGATAGATGAGTGTCGAATTGTTCCGTAGATGTCTGTACAACTTGGTTGCCAATGTTAAAAGAAGAACTTCACAAACTTAACTTTGTATAAAAACTAAAAAAACTGTTAACTATATCAACAGTTCTATGTAAATAGTAAGTATCTATGGATATTGAATATAACAAACATTCATCACACACAGCAAAAAAGATTTTTCAAAAAAAGTCTTGAAAAAGGAAACAGATTAGATTTCCGAAACGTTGGCGAAATATTTAATTTCAAGCTTTTATACTTATTTGTGTTGTTTATTTAAAAAAAGAAACCTCTAACTGATCCTTTGACGTAAAAGTCACAGGCGTAGAGGTTATTTACCAGTAACATACTGCTTAATTGCGATATTTTGTAGATTCCCCGAACACAGCTTAAAACGAAAACATACATGTGGCAGGAAGTCTCAAAGAATTGAAGAAGGAAAAAATTAAGATAATGCCACAAATAACATTTAGACTAAGTATATTGTTTGGCTACAAAACTTTTTTAATCCTCCGCTCATTTTATAGTAGAATTACTGGTCCATATTGTTAACATATCTGTAGAATTAGGAAAATTTGCGGAAAAGTTGAGCTGAAAGTAGCTTCAATCTAAAAAAATAATGATTCACATATAATACAGAATTGCAGACCCCACGTACTCAGCGTCATATGTAAGTGTTTGAACGGTATATCACGAAACATTTTCCTATCTAATGAAATACCAAATAATTTCCAAATGCCAAAATGGGCTTTACCTAGGCAAGTTAACCGACTGGTGCGGCCGCATTAATAAATTAATTAATAACACACGCAAAAAAATTACTATAAGTACATATAGATAGTGAGATGAGGTGGAAATACCACCTGGATAGTCTAACAGCGACCGGCTAATACAAGTAAAGCTGTTAAGTAGAATACCCTTCACAGAACAACATTTGGATCGCCTGGCATATACGTACAATCATTAAAATCGTGTGATATTTTTTTGCGTCTTAAAATATTTCAAATTTAAAAATATTAATATTTCAAGTTTGGTACTGCACACTGTTTTCTTTGCGTTTTTAAAAATTTTAATTATATGAACAACCTCCCTCCCACCCTTTCTTACGAACCCCTTTCCATATATCTATTTTAGCACAACACAATAGACGAGTGGTGTGGGAGGGGATGAAGGGAAAAAAACCTACTCTAAACATTGTGACTCAATCACTCAAGAGACGGAATGTGTTATATAATCATTTCAAAGGACGTTGTGCTAATAATTAAAATCAATCTTCCTTACAGGTAAGTGTATTAAATTTTCAATCATGCTCTCATTAATTCAGTACTATTTAAAGGAATATGTATTGGAAAGTGCGCAAAAATGTATCACCACTCCTATTTTTTAGACATTCGTGTCTAGAATGGCATTAATATGTTATATCAAATATTTCACAATATTTCTTCTAGGCATTTTAGAGTTAGGCACCCCCTAACCATGTTTGACCGATATTAGATAAAGCTTTCAAACGAAACGCTTTATAAATTTTAGCTGTAACATGCAGCTTGAATGATAATCAACCTTCAAATGATAAGAAAAAAATATTTTATGTGTATCAATAAAGTATAAATCGAAAATTGCGCGACCATTCTGCGATATTTTATTATTATTTCAGAAGAGATCTCAAATTCAATATTCGAGTAAGAATTGAAATGCCCCGAATCTTTTGTATTTCGTATTATCAGAAGATAGAATTTTAAACATCAAATAAATGACAAAACTGACGTCGGACTTCCCTGCTAAGATATGCGATAAGGAACGATTTCCATAAGTAAACGGTTTTGCGAACTCAGATAAGAATATTTATACAGGAAAAGCTCGCGGTGATAACAAAAACTGATATAAATAGAAATACCATTCAACTGTACCACAAACTGTATATACACATATATTCATGACATATTTACATAAATGCTGTCTTATAACTATAAATTGTGTGTAGACGGCGCAGACAGCACATCGCGAAAATATTTTATTGACAAGGAATGAAATTATCTGTGTGCTAATTTCTGAGTATGCGGCCTATTTTTAACGCGTTAAATATTTATATAGTTATCATCAGCATACCTTCGAATGGATTTTAATTTGCCTCAATCGACCCGTACCTAGTTCAACTAGGTTATTATGGCATGGGCATCGTTGAAAGGGGCCCGATAAGGATCTATTTTTTTTTATTTGCGTCGCAGGATATATTTAAATATATGCATAGGAATAAGAATATCTAGAATTGATCGATATAGGGCATTGAAATATTCATTACAGCTAAAATATTAGTTTTAATTTCACGAATTAATTTTAAATGTAAAATTTTTATAGTTCCTTCAAATTAGAAGAAAAATCACTGATTTTCGGAAATTTTTCCTACAGCTAAGCCACCCATATAGAAAGTTGTCTTGGGATTGTGTTAACATATTTTTCACCAAGCGCATGATAAAAAAAGGGTTGTTTTTTAGATATAGATACATATATGTTTTTTTGGCCATTTTGTCGGTTTTTTGCGTTTTGCTGCAAAACTATGCAATTCTGAGGAAATATAACCTGATTTGATATTGTAGATCTAGCGATTCTCCACAATTTCTGTTCTTTTCATTTTTTGGAAATTCCGCTTAGTTACGCCGCTAGAGCGCGCTGAAGTTTATGTAAATATATAAATAAACTAGATAAAAAAGTCTATAACTGGAAGTTATTTTCGAAGAACATACAAGGTGCGCCAAATGAAATTACAGAACCAAGTGCCCTTTTTTTAAATGGAATGCTATGTACATCAGTACATTTTTTGAAGCCTCTTTCTAGGATCTATTCATTCCTATATTAGCACTGAATATCTCCCAACCACTTGGATGTAATGAATATTTTTGTTGAAATAATGCAATCTGAACATGGATATTAAAAAAATCACCACAGTCACAATTATGGGTTTTAAGAAAAACTTATGTGAATACCAGTTACGAGACATCTAATTAATGTTTTTGACTCATTTTCATTTCCTAAATTTGTACAAGATGGCCAAATATTATTTTTCAATTAAGAACTTCTTAAATTGAATTGTCTCAATTTTTTCAAATAGAACACCCTGTATATTTTTCAACAATGTGATGTAGAACTGAAACACCGAAATTTTTTTGTAAGTCCTTTCCTATGGCTAATTGCAACCAATTTCGCTTTATTGAGCAATAATTACAAAATTCAAAATTAAATTTAATAAAAGAGGTTTCTTCAAATAACTCAGTAGAAGAAATTATAATAAATGTTCCACACGATGCCCATTTTGATTGACACACATCTCTATGCGCTTTTGAAATGGGGGTCTCACTGTTCCTAAAACTGCCGGTGTGATAGATCTAAAGGCAGTTATTATTCTTTCCTTCATATTTTGTACTGTTGTTGGTGTGTCTCTATAAACAATTTCCTTCACGTATCCTCATAAAAAAATCATTTTTGTAAGATCTGGGATCTAGCAGGCCATTTAGTGGGTCCATTTCTTCCAATCCACTGATGAGGGTAGGTATTATTTAAGTGGTCTCTAACTGCATTTAAATAATGCGGTGGAGCACCATCTTGTTGAAACCACATCTTATTTCGAATCCTTTCAGGGAGATTTACCAATAATTGTGGCAGATGGTTTTCCAAAAAATGAAAATAAATAGCTCGTCAATGTATCATCAAAGAAATGTGGCCCTATTACATGTTCTCCAATAATTCCTCCCCAAACGGTTATAGACCATCTGTGTTGGTTATCAACTTGCATAGAAAAGTAAGGATTTTCCAAAGCATAATAATGGAAATTGTGCCTATTAACAAATCGATTTTTATGAAAAGTTGCCTCATCAACATTATTGAAGCAGTTGACATCATCTTGCATTTTACCTCTGGCCCTATTACAAAATTGTAGGCGCTTTTAAAAATCGTCATCAGACAATTCCTGGTGCATTTGAATATGATATGCATACAACTTATTTGTTTTTAAGATTCGACCTACAGACCGTCTACTTATTCCTACTAATGACTTCTCTTTGACTAACGTGGGGATTCTCAACCGTTGCCAGCACCACAGAAAACTTATTTTCTTCGTTTACAACACGTTTTATTCTTTTACTTTTTTTATATTCGGCATTTCCAGTTTCGAGAAATCTATCGAGAAGGTTTTGGAAGCTGCTAATGTCAAAGTACCTTTCTTAAATCGGGTAATTCATATTGTCAAAATTATGAATTAACTTCCCTCTGTCGCTCTGTAAAGCCCGCGAGCTAGAAAAAACACTTTTTACATTATTAGAATAATTCGAGAAGCAAGCCTTCGCTGCTGGAGAATATACACAAGCCACTACCCCTGACGAGGCGGTACTGATCGAATTTTCGGGAACGGCGAACAATCTGGAACGTCTAGAACAACTAGAACGCCTGGAATTTTCGATTCTCGAACACTTCCAGAAGCTTTGATTTATCTTATATAATCCGAGACGCCCTCAACGCAAAAAAAGTCAATCGAGTCGATTCAAGCCAGTCAGTCAGTCAGTTCGGGATCCAGCCACGCTACAAAACAACAACAACAAAAGGCAAATTTCTACTCTAAAGTGTTCCTAATCAACATAATTAATTAATTTAAACATACTTAGTGATCAATAAATGTATTGTTAGAACGTGAACCGTAATATACCGTTATTGTGACTCCAGAATTTTTGACTTTTAATTATTCGCGTAAAATCGATACAGGGTGTTATTCTTTCGCCGAACCAAGTAAAAATAAAATCATACCAAAATTAATTGTGCAGTGTTCTTGTGCGCGAATCTGACTAAAACGAAAGTCACGTTCGTATTCACTAACATTAGGAATCCTTCTTTCAGGATAACGTTGGTGATAAATTCTATTGGCAAGTAAACAATTTTTGTCTGACTCGCCCAAAACAAAAGTCATGTCTCCAAGTTCCGCTTTATTAAAATTCATATTGTACAATTCCAAATATTTTAAATTCAATACAAATTGTAACTAACGACCGATAAGTGTGACAAATGCTCCGTTGTACATGACAATTTACACCAAACTGAGGTTTTATTGGTTGTCGAATAACTAAAACGGGAACAAAATGTACAAAAAACATTGCAGTAAAGGACCTGTTAAATACTATTTACTCATTTCAATGGATTGGAAGAAATGGTCCCACCAAATGGACTCATTTTAAAATTGCGTAAGACGTGTGTCAATCAAAATGGACAACACGTCGAACGCCTATTATAAATTTTTCTAATGAATTATTTGAGGGAACCTCCTTTTTAAGTTTATTCTCAAAATTTGATACTTATTTATTTATAAAACGAAAATGGTTGCAATTAGCCATAGGGAAATACTTACAAAATATGTTCGTTTTTCATTTCTACATCACATCGTTGAAAAATATACAGGGTGTTCCATTTGAAAAATTTGTGAAAATTCAATTTAAAAAGTTCTTAATTGAAAAATAATTTTTGGCTACCCTGTACAGTTTTAGGAAATGAAAATGAAACGTTAATTAGATGTAGATGATTAGATAGGAATGAATAAAGCCTAGAAAGAGGCCTAGAAAGAGGCTTAAAAAAATGTACTCATATACATAGCATTCCATTTAACAAAAAGGCACTTGGTCCTATAATTTCGTCTTGGCTCGCCCTGTATGTTCGAAAATAATTTCCAATTATAGACTTTCTTATCTAATTTACTTGTAATTTTTTTAAAAATTTCTAGCTATCGTAGAACTCGAGATATCGAGGTCCGACGCACTTATTGTCCCACCCTGCATACAATAAATCCCAAATGTCTATAGTTATTTTCGCTTATTTACCCCTATTTAACCTCCAACCCTTCACCAGAATTAAAGCAAAATATAGTTCCAGATCTCCACTACTCCACTACTACGTGGATGTGGATGTGAAAGTAATATAAGCAAACTACTAAATTGTATCCGCATTATGATTTAAGCAGAAATAAAATAAATCTGTCGGTACACTCCTCATTGTTTCGGTGTATAAAATGGATTCGATATTCCAAACAAAAATAGCTTATGACGTTAATACTACGATATTCGTTTCTCATACGATATTTTTTTAGCAGAACAAAATCTACAACCGCCTGCAGATTAACAATGAAAGCTGGGGATTAACTTTTTCCATGTTAAATGGGACAGAAAGTAGATTATCATTATTTATCAGTAATGTTATTTATATTAACAATTTTGCAATGACGCATAAATCCAGGTGCATCGTTGACCTTCACTCTGAAATAAACACATATCGGCAATTGGATTACACCAATAAATAATGAATTATAATAATAATAATTAACATAAATAAGTTTTAATACTCACACCAAAACAAATTCGAATACTAACGTTCGAGGTGCGTTCTCATCAACTACGTTGTCATCATCGGGAGACTATTAAAACAGATTATTTTCCGATGGTGCCAATGGTAAAGAAGAGGTTGACACATATTTAATGGCATTCAATAAGGCGCATTTATCAAATATTTTTTCCTATTGAAAACATTGTTATACATTTTTACGTTTCAAAAAGTTGCCACTCAATTACTTATCAGTACATTCAGAAAGATTATTTTCTACCGCAGGGCCTGTTCAAAACCCTAAACGGAATAGTCTGACAGTTAGACTCCACGTGCCACGGTTGCCTGTCACGCGTCCGGATTCAGTAGAATTCTTCCCCTTCGGTTTCATGGTTACATTATCATTATATTCTGGAGGATGTCATCTTTGCCTTACTATATTATACAGTGTGTCCCGCTTTTCATAAATCCACCCTAATATTTCAGTTATTAATAATGCGATTATCTTCAAATTTGGGTGGTAATTATACGTTGGAAAAATGAATTATTTGGCATAGTAAACATTTTCATTTTTCAGGAGCGTGCGGTTTTAGAGGGTAAAATAGGCTAGGTTTTTTGGCAAAAGGATATTAGGGCTTATTTTAGACAAATTTTTCTATCATATTTACATTCAGCATGTCCAAAAACCCCTTAATCCATATTATTCATGATCTCAAAAACGGATTATGGCAGAAACTAAAACTTAATTATTTTCTTAAAGAAAAATATTTTACTTTTTTTAACTTTATTTAATTCTTACAACATATCTAAAAACAACTTTTTTTAAATTCTGGTCTCTTCAACATAACCACCTTCCAATAAAATACACTGTTCAACAACCCTTCGTAACCATTCAATCATTTATCTTAAACTTTGGGGAGTAATATCTTGACACGCTTGCCTAATCCTACGGCAAAGCTCTTGTTTGTTACGCAGCCGAGTAGCATACACTTTATTTTTCAAGTACCCCATAGGAAAAAATCACAAGGGGTAATATCAGGCAATCTAGGGGGCCACGGTTCTAAAAGGCTATTTCTACCTATCTACTTCATAGGGAAATTCGCATTTAAAAAATTTCTAACTATCAGAGAATTGTGCGCTGGGGCAACATCTAACTGAAAGTATACATTTTCTATTTGTGCTAAAGGTATTTCCATAAAAAATCATCTAAATAATTTTGTAAAAAAATTAGAAAATTTTCTGCGTTGAGGTTACCCTGAAAAAAGGGGCCAACAATTTGTTCGTTTAATATGCCACACCACACGTTAACTTTTTCACTGTATTGGTTTTTACAATTAATTACAAAGTTGGGATTTTCGACTGGTATATATTTACAATTTTGACTAGATACCAACACCGTTTCTCGTAAATGTTGCCACGCCACGAAACAGTATGTTCTTTAAAAAAAAATCTGTCGTTAAGATAGTTATCTTGGCAACCATAGGCAAAATTCAAACCGCCGTAAAAATCACCCTTTAAGAGAGTATGCAAAAATTTTGGTTTAAATGCCCTAATCCTATTGCGTTTCAAACACCTCCATATTTTATTTTTGGTTAAATTTCTCAGAACTGCCCTTATACTACCATTTGGATTGTTCCGAAGTTCTGTTAAAATGCATTCGTCGTCTGGATATTGTAAATTTATATTGTACCTTCTTTGTCTTTTCTTGGAAATGGCTTCGGCTCTTGCAACAATTTGTTGACGTCACCAACGGTTTTGTGCCAAACTGGCGCTCGATCACGATGACGTTGATTAAATATGCAACCTGACGCGTAGATCTTTCATAATCACCAATTAAGCGGATAATTTCAACTTTTTTTTGAATTGTAAGAACTACTTTCCGATTTTCTGCCATTCTCGGTAAAATTGATCAATTAAATAACACTATATAACTTTTGACAATTCTTATGAATCACCAAATATCAAATAAAAACTTGTTGTTCAAAGCACTTGATTAATGCCTATGGTTGCAAGTTGACTATCTTAAGGACAGATTTTTGTAGAGAACATAATGTTTTTAAATAACATTTATAAAAAAAAAATGTTTTTAGGTTTGTTATAGCAAAAAATAAAATTTTTTTAAAGAAATTAATTAATGTTTCGTTTCTGCAATAATCCGCTTTTGAGATCATGGAGATGAATATGGATTAAGGTGTTTTTGGACACGCTGAATCCAAATATGAAAGAAAAATTTGTCTAAAATAAGCCCTAATATTCTTTTGCCGAAAAATCGAACTATTTTTACCCCCCCAATACCGCACGCCAACGAAAAATGAAAATGTTTACTATGCCAAATAATTCATTTTTCCAACATATAATTACCACCCAAATTTGAAAAAAATCGCATTATTAATAACTGAGATATTAGGCTGGGTTTATGAAAAGCGGGACACACTGTACATTTATTTGTCGGATCCCTGAAAGGGAAGTAAAATGGTTTTACTAACGGCGTGCTGACTGTAACATGCCCATACAAAAAATTAGGATGATGACTTTTAAAAACAGAAACGTGATTATTTTATTTGAGCAAAAGTTTCATAATAACAAAGATGCAAGTAGGGAGCCCAGGATTTGAAATAGAGTGCATAGAAATAATACTTTGAGAAACACAATATATTTCATGGCTTGCTAAGTTTTACTCCAAATATATATCTCTCTGATATATTAAAACAATATTGGTTCTATTTTGTGCTTCTGTGGTCACTTCTACTCCATTTGCAATGACAAATATATATATTGCGCAATTAACAGCTGGAATGTAATTATCTGTTTGGTATTCCGATAATTATACAGGGGCAAGACTGGATACAGTAATGTCAAGGTCGGTTCTACAATCGAAAAGATTATAATTAATTGAATTATCTTTTGGATACAATCGAAGATACTGCATTAACATTTTTCTTTTACAGAATTCTCCACCAAGCAAACTTCTAACACACTGGAAACGAATGTAGTTATCATGAAGAAAATCCACATGTACATATTTCCACCCCCAACCTCCAAATTACCAAACAACTCTGAAAACCGCCCAACCGCACATCTCTTATCCACATGTTAATATTACTCGCTTTCATCTAAAAAATCATAACTTTCGATTTCTCGATTTTGAAGACCACTGACTTGCTACCCCTACGCACGAAATTACCCCTTACCCTGAGTGTCTCGGAAAACTTAGGTTTTACGCTAAAATCACTTATAGTGCACCCAAACATCGAGAGAGTCTTATAAAAGTAGCCAAAATGTAGGGTTCAACATTTTCCACCTCCATAATCGTGGAAACTTCGGACCACTTCTATGCGAAGCAGCAAGAGCCAACCTACACAACGATATCAAAACACCATTATTCTAAAAATTCGCAAGAACACTGTTTGTTTTTTATACATCACTTTTTCCTCGTAGCCAATGTAATATACTGTCGTTTTATCACTAAAAACTTGTTCGCGTTCTCTTTCGTGCTGGATACATACTGCATACTTATAATCTAGAAACCTCAGCATCTTTTTGCTAATTACTTCTGAATGTTGATATCCTACAGTAAGTATAAAGATATACTGGTGGGAGATATCGTCGGTTCAGGGCTATAAAAGAACTTCATTTTTCGTCAACGTTTCGTACACAAAGCGTTAACTTCTTGAAGAGTTATGCTCAGTAAACGAAACTTTGGCGAAAGAATAAATTCGTTTGACCTGAGTCGACGATTCTGCGCACCACTATACCATTCAAGGACAAAGGAGCTCGCACAACAAAGGAATTGGCTTTCGGTATAGTCCAGTGGATAAAGTAAAAAATACACCAGAAGCTCGCAAAAATGTTATCTGAGATTTTCTTCCTAACTGTTAGTGCGAGGATCAAACATCACAAAACCACAAAAATCAGTTCTGGGGGGACCACGCAACCCCCAAAAAAACCACCCCTTCGGTGAAAAAAACTTATTTTACTGATAATTCGTTAACCGTTGAAGATATAAAAAAAATGCTCATCATAAACAAGAAAGCTTGACTAATTACCTAAAATAAAAGTCCTCTTGTAATTTTCTTGTATATGCCATGGTTTTCGAGAAAATCCACATTGACGAAAAATGCAAAATTTGTATTTTTAATGCGCGCGAATTTTCGCTTATTTGAAATTTTTTGCGCGCGACCTATAGAAAAAATTGAATTGCTCGAAAACCAAATAAGCTAGGAAGAAAAATCAAAATCGGTCTTCAAGGGGATATAAAATACTCTCTTGTGTTGCCATATTTTCCGCTCGAGTTAAAAAATCCCAAAATTCTAAAATTTTTATTTTTCCCCACCGGATAACTAAAGAAAATGACAATTTCAGAAAAAAAGTTTCGAATAAAAAATAAGGGTTCCCATTTAAAAAACACGAATTTGACCTTGAATGACCCTTCGACCCAAAGTCAAAGTGACATATACCGCCGAACTGCCAATTCTACAACCTCAAAAACATAAAGTTAGGTATTTCAATAATTAAAATATGCGTTATAAAAATGTTATAAAACTACTTGAAAGAGTAACAGTAACTTATGATGGAGCTTTGGTGCTCCACAGGAGCCAAAATACTGAATATGCAGCATCGTGGCCATGGAGACTTTTGTTTAAAATGAAAAAAGCTATAAAATACCAAAAATTCAGACGACTCTACCGAAACCCACTTCCCATAAGGTTTGTCCGTAGGCCGTTCTAATTAACTATAAAGATATACTTGACTTGGTCATGGCAAGATACTGTATCACACGTCAAATTATGTTTACTAATCGAATATGCCACGAAATTCCGGACACCAAATTTTATTTTCATTTGTTTACAAGCGTTTCATGGAGGATGACAATAATTTAATCCCGCAATTAATTACCAGCAGAACTTCAAATCGGTCAGGAATTATTAATAACTTCTCGGATAAATGATTTTCATAATTAAATCGGGGGTATTAAGTGAAATCCAGCGGCATTAATAAAATTAAATGGCTAATTTGCAGTCTTTGCTGATCGTATATTAATTTGATGGTGACGTAGACTAATTGTATAATTTCTTGTAGTAAACAATATATTATGTATTCATCTAGTAGCACCACATTCGACAACAATATACAAGGTGTTACTGCCTCGCATTCTCAAAACATCCTGGCCCTTTTATAAATAATGTCGAAGGTATCAAGATGTTCTCGTTTAAAAATACTTGGATAGGAAAGCTGGATGTGGAAGCAGTGATTCCTTAGGCAGTGGTTTTTTAAATCGTTTTCAAAAAAAATATCCAAATATACAACAGTGTATTTTTCTTATTTTTTGTTGAGTATTTTGTCACTGAAAATTATTTAAAAATTTTTAATGAAAAAACCGCTTCGCCAAACGGATCAGACAGTTTACATATTTTTAGGTGCGAGACTATTTGAAACAATCAAGTATTCAAGAACCAACCTCTGTCTGATCCGTTTGGCGCAGAGGTTTTTTCATTAAAATTTTTAAATATTTTTTAGTGGCAAAATACCCACAAAAAGTAAGAAAATTAGAGTATGCCACAATTAAACAATTATAGACAATACATAATAGTGTACCTTATGGCCCATTTAAAAAAACTAAAAGTTATTATGCTACGTTTAATTAGATCACCCTATATACTTCAATATATATTTAATCTAGCTATGTCCTCTGCTACCCTGAAACACCCCGTGTACAGTGAGTTCATCGGATAAAGATGCACAAAACTGGTGATTTATATAAGAAGTTATAAAGTTTCAGTTTTAAAGCCCTCCTGAAGATGACAATTTAATTTACGAAATGCGTCTGGAATACAGTAATTCAGTGTTTTGTGTTTGTGAACATTAGTTCAGTGCTCTTCTCTACAAGGTAGTTTCTTCAGTAGTAATAAATAAGATTTAAACCAGTGAAATATCCGCATTTTCACGTCAGTATTCTCTGTAAAATTTACGGTTATGTAATTTAGAATCACCTCGTATAATCTCCGGCAGAAAATAAATAAGTATACATAATCAAATCGTAACTGTCGAGGAGAAACCGCATCTACCTTGTGTTAACTAATCGGCGGGGAGTCAGTATTTCGAATGCGACTCTTATTCAAATGTCTTCCTTGATTCACAACATTTGACTGCTAATAAATTACGCATTCATGTGGCAACGCAGAAAAATATACAAGAATTCTGACTGGAACCGATGCAACGACTTGGGAACTGTCTTAATTATATTCTAACGATTACATTTATGTTCACTTCCCATACACAAGTAGAAAAGTGTTGTGAAATATTATGGAAGGTAAGTAAAACAAATACAGTTTATCAGTTATCGCTAAGTAATTAATTACAGTCAGTGTAAACAATTTGTATTTTTATCCAATTGATAAAATGATACATTTCAAAATGAGATTGTTTTGCGCTCTGATGATGTTATTATATGGAAACAATTCCTAACATTTGATTAAATAAATAGCAAAATATATTTGACCATCATCAAATGAAGAGAATCTGTTGATTACTTACGAAGCATCTCTAAGTATGAATAATACAGTAGGTGCTTATTTGAGTTGTTTCATAAAAAAATATGATATGCATATAGTTTGACACATTTTGAATGGAAACACCCCTGTAAAAAATGTATTTAGTATCTAATTTTAACGGGACTTTTTTTATAAGATAGGCTATCGAAAGCTCCAGTTTATGACAAAAATTTGGAGATAAATTTCAATTTTCAAGACCTACTATGATTTTTTTTCAATTGCACTATGACCCAGAATCGTTAAATTTTTGCCAAAAATCATAAAATAGAAACGATGACATGACAATAAAAGGTCTTTGGCATAACATCTAGGCGAGCTCTTTCGTACATATCTCAAAATGCAGTGAGTTTTAACTTAAAACATTGCTCTACAAAACCATTTTATCTCAAGAATATCTAGATATGGATAAGGCTTTGAACCCCATTGGTATCGACGTCTTGATTCGCAAATTAAAACATTTTGAACTTTCTAACATCATTCTAGCTTGGATGAGATCATACCTGAACAATCGTCGGAAAATTGTTTGCTTAATCAGTCCAATTGATCAGATACATTCAGCATCAAAAATACATTATATTCGGGGTACCCCAAGGCTCAGTCCTAGGGCCGCTTCTTTTCAGTATATTCACATTTCATCAGTAAATAGTAGCCATTTACTGCAGTACGCAACCTTGTGGAGGTGATTCAGATATATTAGTTTCCTCAAACCTTGGTAAATCTAAATAATTGCAAATATATTTCCATACACAAGACCTTACGATATGTTTCAATGGTTTAAATCTGAATAGAAAATCATGTTCGCTGAATTTAATTACAAAAGAACCCCGTACAAACCTTATGAGAATAGGGTTTCGGTAAGATCGTCTGAATTTTTGGTAAGTATATTATAGCTTTTGTCATCCTAAACAAAAGTCTCTCCATGGTCACGATGTTCCATAATGTAAAATTTATTATTGTTTATACCATCACAAAGGTCATAAAAACAAGTACAATTTGAAATACAAATTTTTGAAATACGACTTGATGCCCACAAACAATCGATGATTCGATTTTCGGCTTTGCAATTGTTTTTAGGAGTTATTCTAAAAAAAATAAATACATAAGATGGAGGCCACTTTTTCTTGAATTTTTCAGAATTAGCAGTTATCGAGAAAATCTGTGAAATAATTTACCAGCGATTCGTAGATTACTATTTATTTTTTCATAACATGACTGAGCTCTTTGCTGTATAAATATTTAACATAAAAATTGTATAAACATCTAAATGTTCTGCCTATGGTGTTGTACGACAATATATAAGTTTGTTTTTTTCTCGTTCTCTGAAAATTACAATATCATACTTCTAGGAAAATCGTGGAAAGACCACTCACTGAACAAAATGCATTATTGGTCACAAATTTACCTCATGGACAACTTTTAATATAGCGCATAATTAATTATCTTAACCTTGAAAATACCAGTATAGCATAAGAGCCAAACACTTAAAGTTTATACAATTTATTAAGTAAACAAAAGTATAGTCTGTTAGTTGATAAAATCAACAAGTCAGGTATTGTATGTTCACGGTCATCTCAGTTTGATATCACAGCAGACACAGACAACCCATTCTGCATTGTGTCTAGCCCTAGTTCCACCTTTAAAATGTGTAAACTCATGTCGAGTAACATATCAACGATATTTACTGGCGTTACTTTAAAGCTGAAAAATGTACACAACCATTTAGTAAGAATTAGGTCGCTTCCTAATTGTCTGGTGTACAGTTTAAAAATCTAAAGAGAAAAATGTTACGGAGGATTTTAAGTATAATCTGTTTCTGTTGCGAAATAAACCAGTTAACTAAATTACCAATTACCATTATTAGGATTTATATTTGGAATACACTAAGTGTTTTTTTTTGAGGGGGATAGAAACTTTTTAAAATGTTGCTGGTATCATTGGAATAAAGGATCTCATCCCGATCACTGAAATAGCTGTGTAGGGAAAGAATAGTCAGGCTGATCAGCCATTTCTGAGCACCCTTGAAAACTATAATTTTTCCATAGCATTTGATAACAATAGAGTGCGATTCGATCTCTATTTCGGACTGGGCTCAATTTTGATAAAAGGCTCTGGTTGTTGCTAGAGGCAAAAATACTAGAAATAAATCTGAGGCCTTGGTTTCTAGTATATACACCAAATCCCAAATTTCTGTACTCTTATCAGCTTGATTTCTTACTATTCCCTATTTACCTCTACTTAACCCCCAATGCTTCAATGGAACTGCCTCAAAATATAATCTAATTCCAGATGTCGTTATAATACATACGTATACCAAATTTCAAGTGAATATTTCAATTTTATTTTATCAACCCTTTTAATAATGGAGTAAGGGTGGTGGGGGGTTAAATATTATTAAACAATTTAAGGCCTTGGCTTCTAGGACATACACCGAATTTCAAGTTTCTGTACTCTTACCAACTTGCTTTACTTATTTTTCCCTATTTACCTTTATTTACCCCCACTCCCTCACAAGAACCATGTCAAAATATAATCTAGTTTCAGATATCGTTATAATACATACGTGTACCAAATTTCAAGTGAAAATCTAAATTTAATTTTATCAACTCTTTTAATAAGGGAGTGGGGGTGGTGGGGGGATAGAAAATATTTTTTAAAACCTGAGGCCTTCGCATCTAGTATATACTCCAAATCCCAAGTTTCTGTACTCTGTACTCTGTTGAAAAATGTTATAAATAATCTGAGACCTTGGCTTCTCGTACATACACCGAATTTTAAGTTTCTGTACTCTTACCAGCTTGCTTTAGTTATTTTGCCCCATTTACTACCCCTATTTAACCACCAACCTTCAACGGAATCATCTCAAAATATAATGTAGTTCCAGATGTCGCTATAATACATAAGTGTACCAAATTTCAAATGAATGTCTCTATTCTATTTTACCAACCCCTTTAATAATGGAGTACGGGTGGTGGGGGGTTAAAAAATATTATAAACAAATCTGAGACTTTGGCTTCTTGTACATACACCGAATTTTAAATTCCTGTACTCTTACCAACTTGCTTTATTTACATTCCCCTATTTACCCCTAAATAACCCCCAACGCTTCAACGGGATCATCTCAAAATATAATCTAGTTTCAGATGTCGTTATAATACATATGTCTACCAAATTTCAATCAATATTATTTCACAAACTCCTTCAATAGTGGAGTAGGGGTGGTGGGGGGTTAAAAAATATTATAAAAAAATCTGAGGTCTTGGCTTCTAGTACATACACTGAATTTCAAATTTCTATACTCTTACCAGCTTTCATTACTAATTTTCCCTTATTTACCTCTATTTAACTCTATTTAACCCTCCATCAGAATAAACCCAAAATATAATCTAATTCCTCATGTCATTATAATATATACGTGTACCGAATTTCAAGCAAATATCTTAATTCTATTTTATCAACCCCTTTAATAATGGAGTGTGTGGGTGGTGGTAGGGGATGAAAAATATTACAAAAAATTGTATGCCCTTCGCTTGTATACATACATCAAATTTCCAGTTCCTGTACTCTTACCAGCTGGCTCTATATGTTTCCCCCTATTTACCCCCAACCCTTCACCGGATATCTTAAAAAAATCCAGTTCCAGATCTCGTTATAACATACCAGTGTACAAAATTTCAAGTCAATATCTTAAACCGTTCAGGAGAAAACGTGCGTACAAAGCAAGTTACAGACAGACAGACAGAAAAATTTTTTTCGCTCAAATTCAAAATCTCGACGTTTCATGACATTCTAAACCTATCTCGAGAAAAGAATTTTTTTTTATGTTTATACTTCCAATCCACTAGGTGGATGTGGAAGTAATTGAAAAACCCTAACTAGAATCTAAGATACTTACTCCAAAATTTAAATAGCATCCTTTGCAATTACACATTCTGATGAAGAGGGGATCAAACTTCCTGCACTGAGCACGTTTTAGAGTTATTGTCTTTTGCATTAACAAACAAGTCTTTCTGGGTATGCTTCAGGACGGGCTCTACCGTCACCAGTACTAGATCCAATCGATCTCTGTCAATCCTCCAGTATTACTTTTCCAATCGGTTGATAATCCTCACTGATAATAATACAGTCATTTACAATTCGATTTCAAAGTTTTGTTTGCGTTTTGATTGACGAAGAATAAACTTCAATACATACTATCTAAGCACACTGGAAAAAAAACTGCAAAGGTATTTACATGAAACTTTCCTCCATTTTTATGAATTATTTTTCTTACTGGACGACATCCTACATATTCTCAGCCAAGATGTAGCGAGTAGCTATTTTAAATGTCAAAATTTAAGAAAAAATCAATGGGACGGTTTTTCCAATAAAAACCAAAATCCACATTTAATTCTGCAAGTGGTGGAGAATGCACGAGCCACAAGAACGTCCATCAAAAATAACAACAAAATTCAAAGTCGGAGATTCGATTCCGATGGACCCAAAATATCCTTAATACAGACCCAGGCGGGAATCGCCATAGTAGTCGCTCGTCGAATGCGAGTCGACGGAAAAAAATGTATATATTTGGGATCAATGCCGTTATTATGTTTTTTCAAGCCGGAAAACCATTGAATTCATATAGATAGCTTCTTGAAGCATCCTGACACAGATTACAAGCAATTCGAAAATTTCAGTGCAAAATTAAAAGCGAATCATTTTCTAAATAGTTCGACATACATCTTACAATCACAATTAACTGGGAGTCTGAATCTTTTTGTACAGTCGATTTTTATAATTCTCTCGACGCTGGATGAGTTGCAATCCCACGGGACGTAACGTGTTGCCAAGTGGTAGTGCTCTCTGATGCTTGCCTTATATACATTAGTTAAATATTGAGTATTTATATTTTTCATAATTTATGAAATTATTTCAATAAATGAAAATATATTTCGATTTCTTATTGATCAACTAATTATAAGATTGACGACCAGCCCGCGATTCTGTGGCGTGAATCGGATAACTACCTACTACGGGTCACCTCCGATTCCGTCAAGTTTGTGTAGTGATCCGAGTACTCATAGAATCTATCGACGACCTTAATTATTAAAAAGTGTCTCTGAGAAAGTGCTAGTTATAAGATATATTCAGAAGTGCACCGCTCGACATCAGATTACGACGGAAAGAGCAGACTGGAGCAATTACAGTAAGTATAATTTTATTATTTTCGTTTTGGGCAGTCTCAAGGGTAACTGGAATTCCCCTTGTGAGTAGGGTTGCTAGATATCGTGGCAAAGATACGGCTACAGCCCATTTAATATAAAATTCTTGTCGTGTCCAACAGACGCGCGATACTAAGATCATCTACATCTTCAGGTGTTCACACGGGACTCTTTCTTGCACTGTGGATGGCTGTTTGCCTCAAAATAGTTGGTACCTGCTGGATATACAGCGTTTCAAATATTGTCCTCGATTTCTTTTTTTGCTCTTGAATATTTTATTTTTGTGTTTGCATTACCTTGGAAGATCGGTATGCGCCAGGGCGTCTTCAAGTGTTCTCTCGGGACTATTTTTTACCTTTGCATATTTTATTTTCCTGTTTCGCGTTACCTTGACAGATCGGAATACAGGGTGTCCTCAAGTGTTCTCCTTCTTCTTTTCACTTCCACTGTAGATGGCTTTCTACCTGTGCAACGGTTCATAAATAAAATCTCGCGGCGGGCTGATTTACGCGTTGACAAGCGAACGAGGTGCACGCACTGACGCAGGACGTTGAAGCGAAAATGTGAAACACATAAGACCGTATCTGGATGCAAACGGACAGGAGGAGGTACACACTGCTAGATTCGGAAACAGAAGAAACGGAAGACTCAGAAGAAGAATTAAAAGAAGTATGGAAACTTAAAAGAAGCATCCCATAAACACCTACTCTTCCCATCCTATATTCCTACGCAATGCGTCATGTGACTCTCGTTGCTGACAACAATATCTATATCCAATCCAGCGTATGCAGCCGGTCCGGCGGTATATAAAACATCCAGATTGGATGCCGGAATCGGCAGCAATGGTCACCTTACGCTGGCAAATCATTCAATCAACTACCCTTTAACACTGGTGACGAATACTGTATCACTCGTTTATATTATTTTTTTGTATGTCGTATTTTTCTTACTCTTTTTTTAGAGCGTATTTTGTTATTTTAAAACTATTACATTTACACAGATTTTATGTTGACTAGGTTTTCATGTAATTATTTTATTCTTTTTTATTGTGACGATTTATTATAGACATGCGAAGCATGTCAACTTAAATAAAGAGTATTATTATTATTATTATTCCTAGTCTTTTTCTCGGTTCTTTTTTTAACCGGCATATGATGGTTCTGTTATGCAAAACAGAGAAGAAATTCATCTTATTCTGTCATGCATTTAGGAACTTGCGCACAATGTGGCAAGTTTGTAGGATAGCCACTTTCTGAATCGGAGTGATGAGAGCTTTTGGAAGATCTAATTTATCCAGATGTTTACTGAGTTGCTTTGTTACTACCCCTGTTACTGATATTATGATTGGTATTATCCGAACGTGGTTTAACTCCCAGATATTATTATTATTATTATTATTATTACTTTTTTTTTTCGCGTTAGCGATGCTGGACAGTTCTCCCGTGTCTCCGATATTCTCACAGGGGAAGCGCCAGCGAATTATCTACAACCACTCCCCACATCCCGCAGGGTTAGTGGTTGTAGATTCTAGAATCGTGTGCCCTAAGTAGACGCAGGGGCCCGAAGACGACTGCCTTCTGCATTTGGCCTGCCAACCATTCGGCTGATTTTTGGCAGGCCGGTATGGTCTTCAATGCTGAGAGCAGCGTAGGCCTCATCCCACCGAGAACGCCGATTATCAGGACGACCATCTTGACCGAGTAGTCTGGGTATAGCGCTCGGAGCTCATACCGGAGATCTCGGTATTTGGTCCGTTTCTCCTCCTCCTTCAAGGTGATGTTTGTCTCGGCAGGTGCCGAGAACTCGATGACATACATCACCTTGGTCTGGTGGTCGAGGAGGACTATGTCAGGCTTGTTGGCTTGAATCAGCCTGATGGTCGGGAACGAATAGTTCCAATAAATTCGGCACTTCTCGTTCTCGACAACAGACTCGATCTCTCCGGGAACATAAGGCAGCACTGGTGTTTGGTCTACCTCGTACGAGTGCCGAAGATGGTAATACAGCACTCGTAAAGCCGCGTTATGTCTGTGGATGTAGGCCGAAGTCGCGTAAATCGGACATGCAGATAGTAAATGCATGAGCGACTCCGGCGCCTGATGGCAGGTCCTACAATTTAGGTCTGGGACCTCTACACCCATAACACGACTGCGGTAGACCAAGGTGTTAATAACACCATCTTGGCAGGCCACAATGAATCCCTCGGTCTCCGACTTTAGCCCTGCTGACCTCAGGAATGAGAAGGTCAGCTTTGTCGATAAACCCAGTGTCTCTATGTTGTTGTAGAACACTCCATGCATGGGTCTATCGACGTACTGCCTGAACAGATTTCTCTGCTCGGCAGCTTTAATTTGGGTTGTCAGGCGATTTGGCGGAAGCTCAGTTACTGACTGTGCATCAGCACCTCGCCTGCCTCTTCGCCTGAAGTCGAAAACGAGACCGAGATCATCTGCGGCCCTGCGTGCTGCCTTAAATAAAAATCCGCCCACTCCTACGGTTTCATGATCTCTCACTAACCGCAGGAGTGGATCTGAGCTCCTCAAGATGTTACATGCCATACTCAGCGCTACTCTGCGATGCATGCACTCCAGGCTCAAGAGTCCTCTGCCCCCCCGTTGACGTGGGAGGTACACTCGAGGAACGGACGATCTAGGATGAATACTTCTGTGAATATGCATCATCTTGCGGGTATCCCTATCCAATTGACGCAGCTCATCTACTGTCCACTTGACTACTCCAAAGGAGTAGAGCAGAATCGGAACGGCAAGTATATTAGTCGCAGACACCTTGTTCTTTCCCGAAAGTTCGGAAGACCAAATCTTTCGAAGTCGGTGTCTGTACTTGCCGCGGAGAGTGTCCTTAATTTGTTTTACGTCCTGGATGTGATGTTGTTGCACACCCAGGTACGTGTAGGTCTCTCCGGCATCCAGATGTCTTAGGATGCTTCCGTCTGCCAGCTGCGCATCTTCAGGGAATAGCCCGCATCGTCCTCTCTTGAGGTGGACGACTGCACATTTGTCCAACCCAAATTCCATGCCAATAGCCCGCGTGTACTCTTGGACCACCCTAAGAGAGTTTTGGAGTTCGCCCTCTCCGGAGGCATACAGTTTTAGGTCATCCATATAGAATAAATGGGTGACCTTGTGCCTCCGGTTGCTGGGTGATCCACATTGGTATCCGCGGGTTTGACGTAGTTCTACAGACAACGGCAGCAGTGAGATGCAGAATAGGAGAGGACTGAGCGAGTCGCCCTGGAAAACTCCTCTCCTAAATGATACCGGCTCTGTCGAAATCCGCTGAGCACCAGATGTTACGGTGAAGCGGGTTCTCCAGAGTGGCATCAGTTGTTCAATGCATCTCACTATTGGGGCAGGTACCGCAAGGCATTGGAGCAGGTGTAACAATAATGCATGTGATGTTGTATCGAATGCCTTACGGTAATCGATCCACGCCATTGATAGATTACGCTTGTATTGCACAGAATCCTGAGCAATACAGCGGTCTATCAATAGGTTCTCTTTGCAGCCTGCCACACCTTTTTTACTGCCTCGCTGCTCGTGTATCTCTTGGAATACAGGCTCAACTGACCTCAAAGTCCTGGCGTACAAGATACGTGTAAATAACTTGTAGCAGGAATTGAGGCAAGTGATCGGTCTGTAGTTTTTCGGGTTGGACAGGTCCCCCTTTTTGGGGATCAGTACAGTTCGCCCTTCGGCAAACCAGTCCGGAATCTGCTGCCCCTCGTTCAACCACGAGTTGAAAACTCGAGCCAGACGGCGGTGAGTGGAAGGAAATTTCTTCCACCACCAGTTGTTTATGCCGTCTGGGCCCGGGGCAGCGAAGTTCTTAGTGCCAACAAGCGCCTGTTGGACTTCTTCCGTACTGATTGCCAGGCACACTTCGTCTTGCCCATCTAAAAGTCTGTGACAGAGGGCCTCGAAGTGTGCTATCGCTGGAGTGTCATTGTCAAATGGACTCGTAGTCTCGTAGATTCCTTTCCAGAAGGCTTCGACATTACTATTATTATTATTATTATCATTATTATTATTATTATTATTATTCGCCGTGCAATACCTTTGAAGGTACAGCCTCATTCGGCAGGTAGACAACCGACAGACCGAACTGACATATTTTAATTTTCATAATCCATAGTCTGAAATATGAAAATCCGAAGAAATCTCGTACAGTAATTTTTGTCACTATTACAATACTTTCCTTTGGTACGCGAGAGAAGAATGAATCGCGTATTATTCGAATCATTGTATTCCGAAGCACAAATAAAATCCGGCTTTTAAAAATTGCAAACTACTAGGTCAATAATGGAACAGTATAGAGATTTTTGTTTTAAACTTTAACAAGGCGATGGGATTTTTCTTCCAATATCTGAAAGGGCGAGACCGGGCTGATATTTATAAATGCCGGTGGACTTTTACCGGAAAGTTTTAAAAGGAAAAAGTAAAGTGGAATAAAAAGTTTGCAGTTGGATTATTGTAAAATATGTAGCCGGTGATATGTTCAGAAAGGCGTAATAATAAAAGCCAACATTACACTTCGAAGTTATTATAAATTTAAAACGCGAAGTTCGTTATCCAACGATGTATTCTTCACATAAAGTCAGATTATTGTAAAAGTTCCAACTTTATAATGTTCTCTTCTGTTTGAGGTAATAAATCGAATAATATTATATTACAAAGATTCCCAAGTAGAGGGAAGGTTTACGACGTTTTTATATCGTGAAGATCTTTCTATCTCTTTATTGATATTTTACGTGTATGGTGTATTCTGAAGTTTTATTAATATTTGCACTGTCGGATTGTAAAATAATTAATTTACAGAAACAATAATTAAACAGAATTCTGCCATTTATAGCTCAGTTTTCAGAGACAGAAATTGATAAAAACCGGTCACTAAATATTATGACTGAAATTTTCAGGATAAGCATTTTTGTTTTTGAAAATGCTGGCCGAAATAAGGTTTTTGGCCAATACCTCGAAAAATAAAAAATATATATAAAAAAACTAAGAGCACTAGGCGATAGAGGGGGAAATTTCACATCAAAAACGAATATGAAGTTTTTTTGTACATCAAAATGATCCAGATTTTTTACTTCCCTCGCATACCGAAGGGAAGTATTGTATTCGAGAAAAAATCACCCTCCGAGATTTTTTCGGATTCTGACGTTTCAGAACACGTAGATTACGAAAATATAGGTTTTTCAATTCCGTCAGTCTGTCTGTCTGTTGGTGCATTTACTAAAAAACTACTTGACGGAGAGCAGTCAAACTTAGTAGGTAGTTGACGCTGCTGTCAGCGAAGACATGGTAGAAATTTCACAGGAGAATATACAGGGTGGATCATCTAAACGGAATAAATAGTGAAAAAAATTTTTTTTGCTCAAATTTAAAATTTCCACGTTTCATGACGCGCTAAACCTGTTTCAGAAAAAAAAAAAATTTTAAATTTTTTTCAAACATTTTAAAAATTTTTTCAAACATTTTTGAAAAAAATTTTACCAAGATGAAAAAAATTTTTTTTTGCTCAAACTTAAAATTTCTACGTTTCATGGCACGCTTAACCTATTTCAGGAAAAAAAAATTTGAAAATTTTTTTCACCAATATTTTTGAAAAAATTTTTACTACTAAAATGAAATAATTTTTTTTCTTTCTTCGAATTTAAAATTTCCACGTTTCATGGCATTCTAAGCCTAATTGAAAAAAAGAAATTTTTTTTACCGTTTTTGAAAAATTTTTCACTAAAATAGATGAAAAAAATGTTTCTTCTAATTTAAAATTTCCACGTTTCATGGCATTCTAAGCCTGATTAAAAAAAAAAAAAATTTGATAATTTTTTTTACCAACATTTTTGAAAATTTTTTTACCACTAAAATAGATGAATTTTTTTTTTATTTCTCCAAATTTAAAATTTCCACGTTTCATAGCGTTCTAAATCCATTTAAAAGAAAAATTAGACATTTTCTTTACGATTTTTAAAAAATTTTACCACTAAGATACAATTTTTTTTCTTTGTTCAGATTTAAACTATCCATGTTTCCATGGCATTCTAAAACTATTCAAACAAATTTAAAAATGATTTTGAAAAATAAAAAATTTGAAAACATTTTTAATCTATTTATCACTACTATAGAATAGACGAAAAATATTTTTTTGGTCAAATTTAAAATTTCCACGTTTCATGACATTCCAAACCAACTTCGGAAAAAAAATTTTTGCAACATTTTACCAGTTTGGAAAAAAAATTAACAATAGAATAAATGGAAACTTTTTTTTGCTCAAATTTAAAATTTCACGTTTCATGACATTCTAAACCTATTTCAGAAAAAGAGAAAATTTTTTTCACCAACATTTTTCAAAGTTTCTAGCACTAAAATAGATCGAATTTTTTTTTATTTGCTAAAATTTAAAATTTTCACATTTCATAGCATTCAAATCAAATCAAATCAAATCAAATCAAATCAAATCAAAATATACTTTATTGTTCAGAAGAAAGAGTTTCTCATTAACAAAGTAAATAAGCGTAGGTCCATAGCATATATAGTTTACACAGTGCACCTACATTATATAAATACAGAACATAGATTACATATAAATGTTAATACAATAATTATAATAGTTAATGTAAAAAGTCAGAAAATACGATAAGATAAGGTAGTAAATGCCTAATTAGAATGTGTCTAAACCTATTTAAAAAAAATACATAATTTTTAAATTCTAAACTTTTTTTTACCACTACTATAGAATAGAAGGAAACTTTCCTTTTTGCTCTAATTTAAAATTTCCACGTGTGACATTTCAAACCTATTTTAGAAAAAAAAAATTTTTTTGCCAACGTATTTGAAAAATTAAAAAAAAAATGAAATTTTTAACCACCACCATACTTCCACTCCATTACGTGAATGTTGGATTGAAAATGTGACAGATGGCAATAATATCTGGCATATGCACCTATTATACTTTTACTGAAAAATGTACAGGGTGGTCATCCCAAGAAATAATTCAGTCATGGTGGACATTTGTAAAGGTATTTGCGCAAGCCTGCCATATGTGGCACCTGCTATTTACTATTGAACTTTTGCTGTTGGATGAGCAATCTGTATATTTTTTTGACCAAAACTTATCAAGTTTTCTTTGTAATAATAGCAATAACTCTATTCCGATTATTATTCTCAATGTCATTTCGTAATTATTGATTTTTTAGAGTGACTGCCATGCACAAATAACGAGGGAAGTTCTGTGTAAATACCTTTACCGATTTTTTGTACAACGCACGAGAATGGAACGTGGTAACACCTAAGTACGGTTCGCGAAGTGTGCGCGGTCTCGGGCGCGCTACACTAAATTTGTTGTAACTTTTGAACTAATTAAATTAAACGAGAAACATGTGGCTATTGGATTATCATATTTTAAACAAATACCTTTAACGTTATATCATTGATAAACTGAAAATAATTTTTGTATAGAACAAAATAAATAAAATAAAATTAAAAATAACATGGTATAAAGGTAAAACGTGATAATACCGTAAAAAGAAGGTAAGTTTGAACGACTGTATCTCCAATTTTTATCAAAAATACTTTTATTGGTCACCATCTTGAGGGGAACTAGCTCAGCTTTCGTGTTTGTGTACCGATGCCTATACCTAATTCCACTCAGAAAAAAATTGAACACAAAAATATAAAATGAAATAAAAAACTTGAAATGTTTCGATTTTCATTCAATAGTCTTTTTGATTTATTTAGTTGAAAAAAAATTTTTTTACTTTATAAAGTGCCAGTTCGATAGGAAATTTTATTCTCTACAAAAATTCGTTTTATGTGTATACAGATTCGGAAAATGCAGTTTAGGGTATAGGAATAACGATGTAATTGACCATGCCCCGCTAGTTCCATAAATCGTGAAAGCAGAGGCACACAATGAATTTAATTTAGCACGGCATGAACTAAGGATGGGTGCAGACGTAGGTAACAATTTCTAATACGAAACGAGACAATATCTCTTCGTCAAAAACGAAGAAGTTTGTCATATTTTTGACAAATAATTTCTTCTATTGAAAGCATTTCTGCAGTTTCTTTTTAGCCGTAAATTCTATGGGAATAAAATAATAATTCTTATTAAAACCGAAATGAAAATAGAACATCAACTGATAATTATCAAAAAATAAATTATTCTTATTAAATTACAAAAATAGAACATTAAAATAAAATTAAATAACCCTCAGAAACTAAAATCAACTAATAATTATCAAACAATAAATTAATGAAGTAGGGATTCAAACAAACCACCTTCTTGTGCCAAACAATAGCCAAACCGATTATACAATGAACCTCTCACATCATTGAGAAACCAAATGTCGTCAAAGTTGACAGGAAGATTTTGAACTGCAGGAATTATTTGGTTTTGTAAAAGCTCTAAATATTTATTGCCATTTAAATTGCCGTCGATTAACAGTGGGCCTATAATATGATTGTCTAAAATTCCCGTCCAAACGTTCAAATTTTGAGGATACTGAGTTCGCACAGCAACACTCAAATGTTTATTTTTTCGAGACCAATATCGTACTACGGATGGATTGTGTTTCCTATGTAATGAAAAGGATGATTCATCTGTAAACAATATATTCTTTAAGTTTTCATTCTCATTCACTTTATTTATCATGATTTCACAAAATTCCATCCGTTTGAAATTGTCCTCGGGAAATATTTGTTGCGTTGTTTGAACTTTAAATCAACCGTACCCATTTCTTTTCAAAATGTTTCTTAGAGTTCTTTCCTTCATGTCAACTTCATCAGCAATTTGCCTGCTAGAACAAGGTTCACTAGTTTCAACAAGTGCACAGACATTAGTTTCGCGAATTTCACGTTCTTCGCTAATTTGTTGATGACGGGGTTCGGGTTGACAGCATTTTTTACAATAATTCACGACACACCCGAAATTCTCAATTTTTTAAATAATGTATGAAATTATGCTAGCTGGGGGGATTGGTCTGTCTTGATATGCCACAGCAAATAAATTTATTGTGTCTTCAGTGGAATGGCCCGCGAAGTACCACTTCACAATTTGCAGTTTTTCTGCAGTTGTATAAACACACGGCATTTTAATAGCGAAACTGAGATTAATTTATTTTATTCCCACACGTCTAAACAGCTACGCTATTAAAAGCAGAATGGGTGTGTACGCTGTTCTCAACTCGGCGCGGTCAAGGGATGGCGCTATTGTTTTATACCAATGCCCTACATTGTTCTACGAAAAAGCGTGGTTTATCTGCGTAGAAACAAGTTTACGTACCTTAAATTAAATTTGCTGAATCTGTATATTAGAAATGCATAGTATAAGAATTATATTTAACAATCTTAAGAATAGACAAATTCACGCCGTTCTCAAAAACCCAAGCCCAAAGTTAATAGCAGCACTTTTGGATTTATCATTGTTCAGGTACAATTGAGCATATTAAATAGAATATTTTTAACGAATTCAGTTCAGTTCAGTTTATTAATATTTAAGTACAATTTTACGACACTATATTTATGTACAATTTTATATTAAGTTTTAATATGTATTATTTTAACTTACAATACTAATTTTCCCTCTATGACCAAACTATAAAAGTTTGTTTGCAGTATCCTAGAGGAAAAAAGGAACAATTTAATAATTTATTAGTTTTTTTTTTGAGGGTATTGAGGACTGTTTAAGATATTGTAATGGATGCAAAAATTATATTTATTTACTTTCCTGATAAAAAAAGGGGAGATTTTATGTTTTTCTCTCATTTTCAGTATAGTGACAGACTAAGAGAAACGTAGTTGTTGTGACAGTAGATTTATTTAGAGGTTGGGTATATTGCACTAGTAGTACATTTTTTTTAATGATTTCAAAGTTTTCAGTAATAAATTTTTTTATGTTATTCTGCAATTTAGTTTTATTTTTAATTTCCTTTAAATTTTTTGGAAGCATATTATATAACTTTGGTCCGTAGTAAAATATAAATCGTTGGGTATGGCTTTTTATACACAATGGTAAAGTGACATAAATCTTATCTTTCGTTCTTGTTGCATAATTATGGGGTAGCTTTGACATCTTTGAAGTGTTATTTAATGCCCATAGTAAAGTGTGGTAAGTATAAAGTTCTCTTACTGTGAATAAGCCTAACTCATCATACAACAGTTTAGTGGAGTAATCATATTTAAAATGGTGTTTTGCATTGTAATATTAGTAATATTTTTAAAATGGTGTTTTGCATTGTTTGAAGGCAATTTATAGAATTATTAAAAAGTCCGCCCCATATCAATATGCAATATCTAATTATGGATTCAACTAAGGCATTATAGATTATCATTAACAGTTTTTTATTTAAAATATCTCTTATTTGATAGAATTTATGTAACAGTCTTCTGAGCCGTCCTGTTATGTATTCCGCATGATCTTTCCACTTTAGATGCTGGTCAACTAGTACACTAGTTCCCCTTTAGCCCCGTTTTTTTCGACATAGTCAATAGCCAATAGTTAATTAAATTTTTTTAATGTCTTGGGACATGCATAATTAGCGAATGAATAGCCCTTTAAAAAAATATATATACACATCATGGTATTTTTCATGCATTTCATAACAGCGACCTTAGAATCTCAAAACTCGATTTTTTCCAACACGTTTGATACTCGCTGATTTTTAACATTTTGGAAGTATCATTTAAAATATCGTAATAAATCTATTTGATTTATTATTTGATATTTATGTTTTGGTGAATTGCGTTAGGTATTAACACATACCGTCAGATTGCAATAGTGTTATTTTGAAATCGAGTAAATTTGATAGTTACAAATAGAAGACCGCACAATGCGCTGAGGTATTTGTAATGCGGAGTAGATCACCATGAAATTACCAAACAAACGCTTGATTGGTTATTATGCACTACCGGCAGGTATTAAGGATGGGCTGGCTGACGGATGATAATTAAAAACCTTTTCTTTTAGCGAAATTGACTAGAAACTTTTCAATCATTCTTCGAGGGATTTAGTCAATTGTGAGTTGTCTAGATTTTTATAACATCAGGTTATGTTGTAATATTTTACCATTAAATATATACAGACTGTCTATTTTACCAGGGCCACACCAAATATCTCGCTTAATATCTATTGTAGAAGAATAAAGTTTTAGAAACAGTTATCCCATTTTTTGTGAGCTATATTTCAGTAAAAAGAAATTTGAAATCCATAGCCTACTTTATGAGATATATTACAAAAACCTGAAAAATAGGAAAACCACAAACGGTAATAGCTTTCTTATTTGAGGAGATACGAAAAAAGTTAAAGGAATGAAAGTTGACGGCAAAGACAATAAGAATAATAACGTGTAACAAAAAAATCGAAAAATTCAGTTGGCTTTGACATACGCTATTGTGCAAAAATGAAAAATACATATCTCAAAGTAGGCCATGACGCCATTAATTCCGTTATTTTTTTCTCATTCCAACGATATAGAACATGTCACAGAAATTTTAACCGATAGTGTCAATATTTAATATTTTACGAATACCACAATTCATATAATTGAATCGTAACAATCAGCTGTGCCATAATAGTAAAAATTCACTTTATAATAATTATAATTCCGTAATTATTTATTACAATTTAATACAAACCAATAAATATCTCATAAATAAAAATACAAGTACAAAACGAACATCCAAAGAAAAAAACGAAAAACTATGTATAACAGTACTACCTACTACTATATTGAAAAGAAATTGTGTGTATTTATTTTTCTAACTACAAATGCTCAAATTGTGCACCATGCATTCTAACACATAAACGTGCTCTACGAGACACGTCACGCATTACCTTTTGGAGCATTTCATGAGTAATTTCCTCACATGCGTTTCGAATTCTGGTTTTGATGTCCTCAATATTTTCAGGGGCAGTTTGAAATACCTTGTCTTTAATGTAACCCCAGACGAAAAAATCCGAGTAATATCTGGTGATCGAGCTGGCCATAGAATGGGTCCATAGGTGCCTATCCAGCTATCTGGCATAACTTGATTTAAATAATTTGTACATATTACAGCAGTGTGAGGTGGAGCCCCATCTTGTTGAAAATATGAATAATTTAATCTTTCTGCCACTGTTAATTCATAAAGAAAATCTTGAAATTCGTTTGGCAGGAAATTAAAGTTTAATCGCGTTTTAAAGCGGTTAATTTGACATCATAAAAATAAGGTCCAATTACTTTAGTCCCTAAAAGACCCAACCAAACATTCGTAGAAAATCTTTCTTGGAAAGCAGTCTCTCTGCACCAATGTGTATTTTCTCGTGTCCACTTACAATGCATATTTCTATTGAAAAATCCATTATTAGAAAAATTTGATTCGTCCGACCAAAGAATTTTGCTACATATCAGCGCGTCATTCCTTTTCTTATTTAATAACCATCTACAAAATCTTACTCTCCTTGGCTTATCTCCCTCATTTAAATGGTGAACTTTCCTCATTTTGTAGCATCGAAATCCCTTTTTTTTCAATATTTTTCTTGCACCGTCTTTTTTTATGCGACAGTTTCTCTGAATTTGTCTCAAAAAGGTTTCCTCATTTTGGTTAACATAATTCATTACTCTATTCACTTTTCTTGCATTATCCGCAACATGCGCTCGCCTTACTACTTTTTTTTAAAATGAACCGTGCGTTTTTAGATTTTGAACTAACTTCCTAAACATAGTTCGATTTGGCTGCGGAGCATCTGGAAATCTATCTCCGTAAACCGTGACTGCCATCTCAGCGTCAAAATTGCACTGACAATAAATGCTAATCATATCGAATTTGTTATTATTGGTGTACACCATAATTACTGATATAAAATTTGTCTTAGAACTCGATAACGCAACATACAACATACAACAGTGACAATCTGTCAAATTTATTAATAACTGTATACATTGTTTTTCACTAATTATGGCACAGCTGATTGTTACGATTCAATTATATGAATTGTGGTATTCGTAAAATATTAAATATTGACACTATCGGTTAAAATTTCTGTGACATGTTTTATATCGTTGGAATGAGAAAAAAATAACGGAATTAATGGCGTCATGGCCTACTTTGAGATATGTATTTTTCATTTTTGCACAATAGCGTATGTCAAAGCCAACTGCATTTTTCGATTTTTTTGTTACACGTTATTATTCTTATTGTCTTTGCCTTCAACTTTCATTCCTTTAACTTTTTTCGTATCTCCTCAAATAAATAAGCTATAACCGTTTGTGGTTTTCCTATTTTTCAGGTTTTTGTAATATATCTCATAAAGTAGGCTATGGATTTCAAATTTCTTTTTACTGAAATATAGCTCACAAAAAATGGGATAACTGTTTCTAAAACTTTATTCTTCTACAATAGATATTAAGCGAGATATTTGGTGTGGCCCTCGTAAAATAGACAGTCTGTATATCAAAATTCCTTTCTATACGCTGATCTAACAATAGTATGCGCTATAGAAAATAAAATTGATTAAAATAAGCCTCAGCAGAAATAAATTTCCTGAGTGGCGAATATTACTACTATACTATCCATATGTAGTATAGTCATTGAGAGGTTTTTACCGTGCAAAAGGTGGGGTAGGTCCAATTTTTTATATATTATATAGGTCTGGACCTAATGAAAAATCCAAGTTTTCGACCTGCAGGGATTGGCGCTCGAGTCACCATCTTGAATTAAAGGTGCAAAAAGTGATGATTTTCAAAATAACTCTCCACTGGTTGACCCCACGACAAAAGTATCTTACAGCAAACCTAAAGAAGACAAAATTCGAGGGAATGTGGAATATGATTGACATCCATAAGGGGTCGATTTTTTGGAAAAATGTTTATCTGTGTCTATAATTCGTTACCAAAGAAAATGTGGTCTTTCGCTCAGAATTCTTTCGGGAAAAACCGATTTACGTGAAATTTTGACAGTGACTAAGGAATGGCCCAAGGAACAAAGTCTGTATAGTGCCGATGCCACCCCTTCTCGTGGGTGGAAATTAGCACTCAGAATAACAGCAGAAATCGATAGGGGTGTGAATTCTAAGCAAAAAAATTTCTATGAAGTATTTCTCGATAAATTAATATTTTTCGGGTTATTCACGATTGAGAATGTTGATTTTTACTTCCCTCGCATACCGAAGGGAAGTATTGTATTCGAGAAAAAATCGCCCTTCGAGATTTTTACGGATTCTGACGTTTCAGATCACGGAGATTACGAAAATATAGGGTTTTCAATTCAGTCAGTCTGTCTGTCTGTCTGTCTGTTGGTGCATTTACTAAAAAACTACTTGACGGAGAGCAGTCAAATTTGGTAGGTAGTTGACGCTACTGTCAGCGCAGAAATGGTAGAAATTTCACTGGAAAATATACAGGGTGGACCGTCTAAACGGAATAAATAGTGAAAAAAAATTTTTTTCGCTCAAATTTACAATTTCCACGTTTCATGACACGCTAAACCTATTTCTGAAAAAAAGAAAATCTTTTTCACCATTTTTGAAAAAAAATTTACCACTAAAAAAAATTTTTTTCTTTGTTCAAATTTAAAATTTTCACCTTTCATGGCATTCAAACCTATTTAAAAAAAAAAAATGTTTGGAAATTTTTTACCAACATTTTTGAAAAAAATTTTACTAAAATGGATGGAATTTTTTTTCTTAAAATTTTAAATTTCCACGTTTCATAGCGCTCTAAATTTATTTAAAAAAAAAATTGAAAATTTTTTTAAAATTTCGAAAGAAATTTTACCACTAAAATAGATGGAATTTTTTTTTCTTTGTTCAGATTTAAAATTTCCACGTTTCCTTGGCATTCTAAAATTATTCAAATAAATTTAAAAATGTTTTTGAAAATTTTTTAAAAAAATTTGAAAACATGTTTAGGTAATCTATTTATCACTATTATAGAATAGACGAAATATTTTTTTTTTCAAATTTAAAATTTCCACGTTTCAGACATTTAAAACCTATTTCGGAAAAAAAAATTGCCACATCCTTTCACCATTTTGAAAAAAAATTTAACACTAGAATAGAGCGAAAAAAATTTGTTTGCTCAAATTTTAAATTTTCGCGTTTCGTGAAATTCTGAACCTAAAAAAAAAAAATTTGAAATTTTTTTATATTTTTTAACCACCACTATACTTCCTCTCCATTACGTGAATGTGGAATTGAAAATGTGACAGATGGCAATAATATTTGGCATATGCACCTATTATATACGTTTATTGAATAATGGCATCCCAAGAAATAATTCATGGTGGATATTTGTAAAGGAATTTGCGCAAGCCTTCCATATTTGGCACATGTTATTTAGTATTGAACTTTTGCTGTTGGATGAGCACTCTGTATATTTTTTTGACCAAAAGTTATCAGTTTTTTTTTTGTAATAATAGCAATAACTATATTCCGATTTGTATTCTCAATGTCATTTCGTAATTAACAATTTTTTAGAGTGACCGCTATGCACAAATAACGAGGGAAGTTCTGTGTAAATAACTTTACCGATTTTTTCATCTAAAAAAATGCATATTTTAGAGCGACTTTTCACGAATAACTGGAAAATCTTGCGCTTTATCGAAAAAATAATCGAAAACAAAAATGAAGCTTACAAAATAACAAATCGATTGGGTTTTTCTATTTCTGTGGATGTAATACGAAACGAGTTATGGCTCATTGGAGCTCACTGTTTGTTCGCCGAAAACTGAATTCAAACCTTTCAACTTTAAATAACGGAAAAACGACAAATGTGTGGAGGAAAACTTGTCAGAACTTTTTCAACGTACTTGAAAAAACCTTTAAAATAAGCTTTAAAAGTAGTTAGCATAAAGACTTACGGAGTTATGATGAAAATAAAGGTTGTCTTGTTTTATCGGAGAAAAAATCAGCAATGAAACACCAATGGCTTATCCGCAAGAATTTAAATTAAAAGTAATCCATTTGCAACTTAATTTATTTAGGTACTAATAATATGGTTTTGAAGAGTCAATGGTTTAAAATGCCTAAATTTGAAAAAAAGTTGTTTTTTTTTATTATTGGACAAACTTTTTTTTTCATGGAGCCAAATGGATATCAGATACGTGTTCAGTGCGTACAAATACATGGAATGGAGTCCCACAAGCAGATCACTTTCTTCGTGTGCCTTGTGATCATAGCACGTTTTACTGGTCCAATGATCCCAGAAAATGACGATTAAGGCGATTCTGTCTGGGATTTTTCCCAAAAAAATTCTATACCATTTGAGTTAGCCACGGATTCTTATAGGAAACATTCTGCAGAACAAGATTTTCTTATGAAAAATTTTCGTAAACCGCGAGTTTCACGGTCGAATAATCGTTTAAACAATTTTTTTTTCATTTTTATTTAATGAAAAGAAGACGGTTTGACGGATCCTAAGAAATCTTGATTCAAGTTCTACAAAAAATATTCAATCTCTAAAGAGTTATACGAATTTTTGACCCTTCATAAAATCTCTCCCGCAACGTGAAAATAGTAACATTGACGCGCAATGGGGTGGCGGGTTCGATCCTCGGTGTGGGCAAAATTTTTTTTCATCTTTGCTTTTCTTTGAAATAACCAAGTATTTTTTATGATAACAAATGTTTTTACTTTCTGAGAAATTTTTAAAAACGTCGTAAATAACTTTTTTTTCAATTTTCATTAAATAAATGGCTCTCTTGCAACAAACATGATTGATCTTGTCCAACGGGGGTTGGTCGATAGTTTTTGTTTTTTTTTACTACTTTTTGTGAAAGAGAAGGCTTATTTTACTTTATTTGAGGGGGGTGTCTGTCGAAGAAAGACCAAAAATAAAAAAGAAACAATTTTTTTTTCACTTTTTTCTTATAATGAGAAAAAGTTCACGTCTCATGAAAAACACACACTTTATTAATTGTAAATGAAGTTCTCAAGAATAAATAATTATTTTTAGCGTTTTTTACAATTTAAAAATTATTTTATTATAGAAAATATTTCATTGCACGAAAAAAAAAGTAAATTTGACGAAAAAAAATTGCCCACACCGACGATAGAACCCGCCACCCCATTGCGTGTCGAATCTTACTATTTCTACGTTGCGGAAGAGACTTTCTTAAGGGTCAAAAATTCGTATAACTCTTCAGGGATTGAATATTTTTTTGTAGAACTTTTTGTGGTTGATGGAAAAACTTGTTAGCTTTCATTTGCACCGAACCTCGTGTCCAAAAAGTTGTTAATAAACAAATTAGAGCCTCTCACGCCATATCACTGCTATTTCCGATTTCGGTTATTCGATCAAGTTCTTTCTGGTCTCAAAATTTTCCATTTTGCAAGCACTTTCATATGCATAAAACCTCATTTCGATACGCTTTACCCGGAGCCGAGATATTCCATTTGTTAATTTGCAAAATGAATTTAAACTTTAAATAAACAAAAGCAAAAAGTGGCACTCGTGGAGACTTCTATGGGGGTTATGCTCGACATCAATATTTATCGTTTAAAGTTGGCCTGAAGTCGATCAAACTTTTGAAAAAAAAGTTATTTGCTAATTAACAAAGTATGCCAATTGTTTAAACAATCAATAAGTATTGAAGATATCGGGCCAACAAAAATATGGTATATTCTTTGGTATAAAAGGCATATTATTATATATTTTTTTAAGACAATGTCCTGACGGAATATTCAATTTGTTAATTAAGAAATTTATTTTGGCTATAACAAATGAACGGGTTGATAAAATGAGTTGTGCCTAGCGCCAAACGACGCGTATTGAAAATATTTTTCGACTGAATCAAGATAAATTCGTATCCGTCAAACGGTTTTCATTGCATTAAATGAAAACGAAACAAATTTTGTTTATACAATTATTTGACCATGAATCTCGCGGTTTAGGAAAATTTTTCATAAGAAAATCCGTTGCTAACTCAAATGGTATACAAAATTTGTAAAATCACCTCTTTTTACCCCAGACAGACTCGCCTAAATCCATTGGCTTCCATATTAACGAGTGAAGTAATCGATATAGTACAACTGGAAATAGTCTGATTTATTTTGAAAAATGTAATTTTTTTATGAGTCAAATTTTAACAGACGACAGATGAGTTAAATAACAACTTTCATAAATATATTACAATTAATTATAGACAAATGGTATCTAATATGAACGTCTGTTATTAAATCGTCGTACAGAAAATGAAGGTAATTTTTTTCGGACATGAAAACGCCCGAGCATTATAAGGAAGTCCGCTGCGAACACCGTGCTGAATATATTTCAGGATCATGATCATTCTTGTTACATTTTCAGCGCCAAATTGGGTATAAACCGAAATGATTCATAAATAACGTTTCTAAGCCGTTTAATTTTCCTATGAGAGCCTCTCCGGGAGTGTTGGAGCGAGGTAGAATCGGTCTCTCTTCGCTCTTGTTAGAATTGCCGGGTTAGTGATTGCGGTCATTATAGGAGTGCATCTCCTTTACATTGTTTATTCGGTGCTAGTTTGTCTGTTAACATTGTAGGGGCGGGCGCTCCAGTCAGGTGAACAAGGTACCTACTTCATAATCCACCATTTGTGCATTCGTTTCACACGTTGAACGCATACCTTGCTCCGTCTAATTGCTTTTGCAGCGAACGGTATCTTTTTGTTTCCGAGATTTTAATTGAAAACAATGCTGACGTTTTGTTTTCTGCTTAAAAGTGGGTATATGTGAAATTCGCTACATCAGCCGGAATATTGTTTCACCTGTGATTCATTTTACAGCTTTGTGAGTCAGTAAATTAAGCAAAACAACGTTCTGTGTTTGTTCGACTTATGCACAGAATGAATAACCAAATAGCAGAAGGGACAATGATTGAGTGAAACATTTTTATTAGTCTGTTATACCGACTCTCTACAAAACATAACACACCCTCCGTTTGTTAGATCTGGGGTTCGAACATAAAAAGTAATTTTCTCTGTGTTCGCGACGCCAGTGGTCAAGGTCATCCTTGAGATGCTGCATGCTGAGGCATGTCGATTTCGGCAGTTCAACTGGATGGTGAGGAAATAAACCTGTGAACTGATTCATCGATACGCGTAGTTTAGTCCATGGTCCAGTGGAAGGATATCATGGAACTCTCAGATGACACACCCATGAAAAAATTACGGATTGTTGATGCGTAAACTATTGTAACAATGAAGACGCATATCATAAGGAAATTTGACTTAAAAGACCATAACTTTCAGTATTTTGTTGTGGCGATGAAGGAAAGGTTTTAATCGGTGTTAAAATATTGCCTAAGTTGTTCAAAGTGTGGGCCACCCTACGAACGCGGTTAGCGTCACTGGTTTAACCTGGCTAGCACGGTAAATATACGGAGAGCAAATAGGGCAGTAAGTTCAAGGCTTGGGCGCCATGATTACCTAGTATAACCAAGGAAAAGGAAAGCTAAAGATAAACAAAAGACAAATATTACATATATACAATACTATATTACAAAAATATTATATTGCAAAAAAATTAAACTATCACAGCATCAACGATACTGTATAGCAAAATATCAAACAGAAATATACAAAATATACTATATTACAAGATAAACTATATTACAAGTTGCTCAACAGCAAGGTAATTTTGAGGCGTTTACGAGGGACAAAAAAATATATACAAAAGATAAGTCTCGTAACTTTACCTCAATACTAAAAATCATATATTACAACAGAATTAGGTAAACTTGGGATTCTTTACGAGAGACAAAATAATTATATTACGAATGATATGTCTCGTAAATTATCTCAAAATTCATAAGGTTTAAACACACTCGTTACAATAAAAATACACCACGATTTTCTATATTACCAACAAAAGTGCATTACGATACTACG
Source organism: Stenurella melanura (assembly GCA_963583905.1). NCBI lineage: Eukaryota > Metazoa > Arthropoda > Insecta > Coleoptera > Cerambycidae > Stenurella > Stenurella melanura. Next base: position 2,345,487 of record OY757311.1, read on the forward strand.
ATAAAATATTGACACTGAGGAATCACGATAAAAGCAACTATGAAATCAATACTACGACGAAATATTTGCGACAGCGAATTTAAGAACTACGAATTAATATACAACAATAGATTTAAAATGTAATCTAACAAAAACATAATAGATTTCGCTTGAATCTAATGTTAAAAATTTAGACACTTGGTTTTTATGAACCAAAACTACATGTGAAAATAATCCCTTTAACATGTAACATTCAAGAGTACTTCTTTTATTTTAATATCCTGATGAAGGAAATTCCTAAATACGCTCCCGTTCTCCGATGATTATAGATTTAAAATTTGTGTAGACGGTTCGATGTCTGAGGGCCTCCATTTTCTCACTTGGAATAATTCGCACGTGGTCGCCTTAATTCCATTTTGAGGTTATGAAATCATACAAAACGTGCTCGTACATAAATAATTTGTCGCCAAGACAAAATTAAGGAAATCTCTTCACCCAGGTTTTCGTTTTACTTGGTGGAAAATCTTAAATATGTGTTGTATCGAAAAATTTCGTGATAAAGATAAACGCGGTATTCTTATCCAAAAAGTTATTGCCAAAAGCGTGGTATCAAAATTGAACGTATATAATCTTGCTTAAAGCAAATAATGTAACGTTGAGATACTTCGACGTTAAACAGAATTAAACGTAAATAAACTTGGTTATTAAGAAATTAATTTTTGAGAAAATAATTCTTTAGAAAAACCTCATGTGATCATCACGAGGTTTTTCAAATTATAATATCCCCTTTACAGGTCAAACAAAATTATAAATACGTCTAATTAGTTCAATGGTTCAACGAGAAAGCGTTTCACCCGGCGTTATTTAGTTGAATTATCATACATGGTGCGCTATCTATTATTTGTGAGACTTAACTCTGACACATGATTATAGTCTAAGGCCTAAAGGTGTTAATAGTACTGGAGGTGAGGTGAATTAGATTTCCGATAATTAATAATATAATCCATAATTAATAACTCCATTTAGGCTTACTAAACGGCAGATGAATTTGGTACTTGAAGATTTGCGTTATGGAATATAAATATAATCTTTTTTATGCCAATTAGAAGTATAGAAACTCATGCTCGTTTTCTTTGTCAAGTGTCTAATCAAGATCACTGAAACGAGTTGGTACTTCTGCTGAAAGGTAACTGTAGTTGTCGAAGCAGGGTGCAAAACACTGCGATTTGTCGGCATTTCTGACGAAAGACCTCTGTTATTAAATCAGAGTACAAGAAACTTCGACGTGTCGGTACTTCTGTCGAAAGGAAGTTACTGTAGAATCAGGGTGCTAAAGACGGGAACGTGGCGGCACTCCTGATGAGGCAATTAATTGCCGTAGACATCTGTTTCTCAGTGTACTCTATTTTGTGTTCTTTTCCACATGGTGACGATGACCACAGGATTGTGGACAATCCGGAAGACCAGAATGGCCGATTGTTGGCGACGCCAGGGGCCAAGGTCATCTTTGACATGCTGGATGCTGAGGCAAGCAGAATTCAACAGTTCAGCTGGGCGGTGAGCAAAGAACCCAGTGAACTCCTTCACTGATTGCCTAACATCGGTACGTGTCATAGTATTACCTGACGTTATAAATAATGTATTTTAATACATAGAAACTTGACTACTTTATTTTTCTTAAGGGCGGTTCACCCCTACTACCCGTATATTTGGCAAAATACAAGTCAGGAATTTCTAAGATAACTTTCTAAAACAAACATGTATAACGCCTGTTATAATTAAATTAAGTTTCACCGATTATCTCAGGTCCAAAAACTGAACTGATGCGTGATACTACACACAAACCCCGCCTCCACCCTGCACACATGCGTTTTACAAACAGCGGGACAACTACTGTTAAGAATGTTTAACTTAACAATGCAAACTTATTGGTAATGTTTATTAAAATTTGACGCTATAATGTAGTAGGGGTAAAGCTAATTCTCGTAATGTATTTTCTAACAAGCAACGTAGACCTAAACCAACCTCAAAAGCAGTGTGATGGAACATTGTGTCTCGGTGTTCCCGTATCCAATCCACTAACTCCCATTTCATATTGTCAGAGCCGTTATGGTGATCCACAAAGTAAAAATGCATAGGCCAATCCTTCTCGATAAGTTGTAAATTCAGTATTCGTTTTCTAGTACCGTATCCCGAATCATGTTTTGGAGAACACAGATAAAACAGCGACGATAAATCAGACACCGACAATTTTTTACTACTTTTCACTAATAGATTTTTTAGATAAAAGTATATTTCACACTTTTCAGGTCTCTAGTTTTTTAAATGTTGGCCCTATTTTCACATATTGATGAAGTACCAACTAAAATCACGTAAAGTGAGTCAGATCAGACAAAAGTTTTGTGTGAAGTCACGTTTCTCAGGTTCCTCTTTTTAAGTTTTTTTGCTCTCATTTCATATCTGGGCGACGCGCGACGTTCTAATTAAAATTACTTAAATCTGGTGAAATCGGACGGAAATTCTGTATGATTTTACGTGATATTTTACCAAATCACGTACAAAATACACGATTAAAGATCTTCGGGCAGAGGATTAATCCTATAGTAAAATTAATAATATATACCTTAACCACCTATCTATTACAGACAAACTCAAGTAACTGGAAGCCTTTACGTGTTTTTAGAAATTTTGAGATTTTTGTTTAAAATTTAGTTGTGGTAAAGACGAAATCAACAATGCCGGTACTTCCTATTAATAATATGTGTCTATATTTCAGATAAGATAGTAAAAACCCATAAGTGTTTAAGATAATTTTTCGCAAAATTCGAGCGACATGTAGCCTAAATATTTTTATTTACTCATCTGGTTCAATAAATATTATTAGAGAATAAGATTAGATGGTTTACTGACTACACATATAAAATATTATATCTTGAGAGATTAAGACCCCATCCTTGTTAATAAATGTAATAAAGTACGCATTTCCAAACACATCCGGAGCTGATAAAATTGTTATTAGGAAAATTTATAGCGATAATTTGCAAATACGCTTTCAACCAGAATTATATTTATACAACCTATATATTTTACCTGTTTATTTTAAGTACATTTTCATCATGTTCATTAAACATTTTCCACTATTTCAAACAAACGTAGCGAAAGCAAAGGCAAACATTCAGGTAGCGTTACCAAACATACTCAATGAATTAAAAATTAATTTTTCAACGTGAAATCGCACCAGACCCATCGAAATGTAATAACGTCAATTATTTGTTTGTAGTGCTGGGCGTACATCGAAATTCAACCAACAGTGAGATTATTACCATTTTTACCATATGTCCTTCAGTCAAATAGGAAGAAATTGTTAAGTCTGATGGAAAAACTGACGAAGTTCTGAAATTTGGCAACGATGTTCATTTAGACGCATTACTAAAAAACATACTAAAAGTCCTGAATTTAATCTGTTGCGCTGGAATTGCCATCTTAGAATAATGTGTACCGATTCAATGTTTGGTTATATTATTATTGCATCCAGGAAACAAAAAATAGAAAATTAGAACAAACATTTTTTGCATCCAAGAAACGTCTCGAAAAATAAAAAATAGAAAATTAGAATAAACATTTTTTGTTTTCGAAATCACTAAAATTTTTATAGACGGTGCAAAATGTTCCTAAAAATGTATAGAACAAAGTCAGGGTTATGGGAACTGATGCCTTTTCGATTTCCGGTCATAAACTGGGACAGAAGTTCACTATTTTCGATCACCAACATTTTTTTTAAGTTGAAAAAGAATCATTGGATTTTGTATCTTCGACAATTCTAAGCATTCTTTGACTCTTGACATTTTTTACCTAACCTCACTCTTCTCGAGATATAATCGTTTAAAAAAAATGTGTATTTAGTCTTCTTTTTAAAAAACTAGTATTTACGATTATTTTTTTGCCTCTACTATGAGTTAAAACATGTGGACTTTATATTTTGGACAACTCTATGCATTTCTTGATTCTTAACATTTTTTACCTAACCACCTTTCTCAAGATATAAGCGTTTTTTTTAGTGTACTTGAAATTTATATTTTTGAACAACTGGTATTTTTTATTATTAACATGACTCAACATTCGGACAATTTTAAGCATTTTTTGACTGACATTTTTTACTTAATCTCATCCTTCTCGAGATCTAATAAACGTTTAAAAAAAAGTGTATTTAACTTCTATATTTTCTAAAAAGTAGTATTCTTGATCGTTTATTATGAATTAAAACATGTGGACTTCATATTTTGAGCAATTTTAAGCATTTTGACTCTTGACGTTTTTTACCTAACCTCTAGGCCAGTTGGGATAGCCCGAAAATCATTGATTTGAGGGTTTTTTTTTTCGAGTAGAAAGCTGATTTTTTATGTACAACTAATAAAAATCACAAACAACAACATATATTTTCCCCACAAAACGTGGTAGGTTATTGTTTAAAACCCGATAAACATGTGATTTAAAAGCCATTTTTGGAACCAACGCCTCAAATTTTTCTGACATTTGCTCCAAATATTATTAAAATTGTATGACCAATAATTTCCACATACCAGAGTGCAAATCTAGTCAAGACGTTTCCTTTAAAGTGACCTGGATGCAAGTAAGGGAATTCTTCGAAAATTCTTCGAAAATTCTTTTATCGCTACTCGCTTAAATTGTTGAACAACAAGCGGTTAACTTTAGCAGCCTGTTTTCCAACGAATCTCAGGTTATCTTTGTCAAAAAAAATATACCCAAATAGGTTGCAAAATAAGAGCTCTAGACAATTTTAAGCGAAAAAACTTTTCTCTAAGACACTACACGTGTTTATTTTATTTTTGGTATTATTAACAAACACTACCAGTAATTTTCAATTATTGATTCGGTATGTTCTTTGTTCTTCTATTATGACACTTCACTTTACACCGAATTTTTTTACCTAACAACGACTTAAATTGTATCGAGTTTAACGGAGTATTAACAGACCATTTTGGATTCACCATTTTGTATTTCTATTTTTCTAACATCACTTTAATTGTTAAAAAATCTATGTTATAATACTTGACATTTGATATGAAGGACTAATAATATTATTTCGTCTCAAATTGGTCATTTTGGATTTTGTATGGATTTGTATTTTTATTTCTTAACAACATTTTAGCTATTAAAACCAATAAAAAGTGTTATAATATTTACATGTAGAATTCTGCACGATATTGGTTTTAAACTTCGGCCACCTTAGAGCCGCATGTCTAGGTATACATTTTTTTAACACTAGATTCACATTCAGGAACGTGGAACACTTTCAGGAGAAAATAACCGACATTCTTCAAGTTCTTTCAAAATATGTTTCATATTTAATAAAATGTACTTTTTGGAGCTCAAAAAAAATCGCCGAGATATAAAACTGCATTTATCATTACAGAAAGTCATTAAAAACGTTCCTACGAAAATCCATTCGGGTCCAATCCAAATACTAATAACTTATTTTTTCTTCTTCTAAATTTGCACTCCAGTAGAACAAAATCTCAGTTTATTCGCCACGACTCAGGAGTTACACTTTCATTACTTGGTTTAGTCTGAAATTGTGGTGCTTCGCTTTTTCCATAATTTTTTGTTTGTAAGGAACATAAAGCCATAGCAACAGTGTACTCGACGCGTTTTATGTTTTCTCTAAAGACTGCATCTCAACAATGGTCTACTTGTTGCGTCGAAATAAAAACATTTCCCTTGCGCTTATTCACGACGACTCTCCTTCTTTTAAACACTAGTCGAGACAATATGTGTATCAACGGGTGCTTGACTATGTATGGAAGGAAAGGAAAACTCAGTTTAAAAAGTCTTTGTTTGCCAACTCTTAGTTCCTCTGTGTGTTGATTAGCTTTGTGCCTTAGCTTTTTGACGCACAAGGTCCATATGCCTGTTACCCCACACTTTTCTATAACGTAATTTGTCTCGACCCCGGCAATATTGCCGCTTTGCCGTGGTGCGCCGTATAAAGAAATTATTGCTTCGTTCCGGAGAGTAAACCTGCGAATCTCACGGCGCGGTATCAGATCCTGGCCGAGATAGTATATCATTGTTTTACTTTATTTAGTAAATATAGAGACGTTATTGTGTTTTATGGCCATAAATGTTTCATGGAGCGCTGTACTTGCCAATTATTACGTATGTGAATCATGTAAATAGCATAAATCTGTATGAACATACATTTTTAGGATCAACAGTTTCTTCGAACTTGTATTTATTTTAACTTCACCGCGATATATTCAAATACATATTTTATGTGTTTAATGCAAGCACTCTAATATAGTTTGTTTATGACTCAGATTAAGTGAACCTGATATTTTCAGTTTTGTTTCATGTATCTAATTCAAATTGAAATTGGCTTGTTTGAAAATTATATACATGAATATACAAAGAGAAACATAATAAGTTAAATTACAAACTCCTCAATACAAAAACATTGGCTAATAGTCCAGCCAACGGGGCGATAAAATGACCAAAATCTCTAATTTGAGTGCTAATGAAAGGATTTTAATGAATGCTTGTGCAATGTGTTTGTAATGACGTTAATAAAATAGTTAAAAAAAAGATTAGAACAGGAAATTACTGGAAGGGGTAAAAAACACCCCTTTTATCCCGGGTTCCGTAACATGTAGAATTAGGTCAAAAATGAAAAAAGAAAAATATGTTTATCTTTTCTTACTTTTACTCGTGAATTTTTTCAAAAAATGCACATTTTTCGAAATATGGCCCCTCGAAAATTCCTAAAAGTGGGGAAGGGGAAATGTAAAAATTGAAAAATTCAGGTGAATCATCATCATCGAAATATAAGACTTTTTTTATTTGCAGCTATTCTGTAAAATGCGTTTTCACCGAATTTTTCCGGAAAAACATGAAAAGCTACCCCTTCTTTGAAATTGTGGCGCTTTAAAAACACGTAATTTAAAAATTTTGAAAAATTTCAGACGTGTACATTGAGTAGTCGCGGCACAATCTGTAAACAATAGGCCTAACCTAGACATTTTAGGTACCGAGCTGAATTTTTCAGAATATGTAGTTCTTGATACGTATAATAACATACTAAAAATCCCGAAGAATCCGAGTTGAGCGTTAGCCACCATATTAAAAATATGGCTTGCTCGCATTTTTTTCTTACCTTATCTATCAATGGATTTTAATATTTTAACAAACAAATTAAAGCCAAAGAATGTGAGTTTGATACGAATTTAAGAAACTATAAAAAAAAATGTTTATTAGTAGTGTAACAATTAGATAATTGCAAAAATTACTTTTTGAGGATTTGTATTTTTTCATTTAAAAAAATACTCGCTCATCCTATAAAAATATTTTTTAAATAAATATTGTAGGCCGTTAAAAGACAAACAATACCTTTTTTGAAATGTTTCTCTAGCTTAAAAAATAGCTGAGATATGAAATTTGTAATATCTAGGGACACGCGGAAAGAGAGTGAAAGCCGTTAATATGTTTACAGAAATGTTCATAATATACCTATCGACTACCACACGCTCTTTATATGTATTAGATATTATATTTCTAACACTCTACACGTACATTTGCGCTGCATTGTTATTAATATAAATAAGTTGCTAAGTTGGATTGTCTCAAATCGAGTTTAGAATATATAAAATTTTTAAATATATTTAGTAGTCTCGTAGGTTTTTTCCAGGATATTGTTTTATTTTATTTTCATATCGAATTTGTTTTCTTTTTGATTTCGTTATTCTTTTACGAATTGTTTGATTTTTTTTAATTAGTATTTTGTTTTGTACAAGGATTGTTTTACTTTTATTATTGTTTAGGTTTAGGTTTATTGTTTAAGGTTAATCAAGCCATTTTATTTTCACATTTTACCCGTTATTATGGAAGGTATTTGTATTTTTTGTCAAATTCCATTATCCGCGGAAGAAACGGTAGTCGTGAAAAGAGGATTAGACACGATAATTTCAAAAAGTATACAACTTAATGATGATATTCATAAAAAAATTATTTCTGAAGAACTAACAGTTCACAAAAAATGTAGACAAAATTACACTCGTAATAAAACCAAAACAACCGCCTCTACTAGTAAAAATGATTTCACAGTTGTGACACAACGTCGTACCCTTACAGGAAGGGCAAAAAAACAATATTTAATTGTCTGAGGAAAAATGTTAATCTAAACAAACAATTAATTTTGTTTAATAACGAAAACGCTAATAAGCAGGATTTAGTTAAATTGGGAATTAAGTTTCTCCTTCGTATATATGGATACAAGTCAGATGATATAGATATCGAGAGATTTTTCCTAGTAATCATTTCTTTTCGAGGTTAATTGTGCCGTGACGAAAAGTGCACATTTTAACTTTTCAATTTTGATTTTGCTATGTTAACATATACGGTTTTATAATAATTAAAATGTTCTATCTCCGTTATTTTTAAAGTTATAAAGGGGATTAAAAAAACGTTCTGTTCGTTTATCGATAGCCTACAACTTTTACTTAAAACATATTTTCATAAACCTTACAATTCTCTTTTTAATCATATAAATAGAATTTGTCAAAATTTTAATTTTCAGTTTAAGTCAGTTTTTTACTACACGGACAAAGTTTAGTAAAATGTGTAAAATATATGTTAAAGCCACATTCTTTGGCTATAATTATCTGTTTAGAATATTAAAAACGGCTAATAAATAAGGCAAGGAAAAAATGTTTTCTCCGTCTACGCGCGCGTGGCCTTTTTTCAACATGGCGGCTAACGCTCAATTCGGATTCTTCGGGACTTTCAGTATGTTATTGTACGTATCATAGGCTACATATTCTGAAAAATTCAGCTCGGTACCTAAAATGTCTAGGTCCAAACAGATTGTGCCGCGACTATGAGGCTCTAAACATTTTGTCTCTTGTATTTTTTTTTTATAACTTGCTAATCTTCCGAGTTGCAGGCAGTTTTTCACGATAAATAATGTACTACATTTGAACATTAAAAAATACATGAAAATTCGAAAAATGAGCGTGATTTATTATTGAAAAAAAAATGAAACCTATATGACCAAAACATTTCAAAGGTTCAATATAATTTTTAAATTGAAAATGTGAAAAAGCATCTATTATTAGCACTCAAATTAGAGGTAACCCCCCCCCCCCCCCCCATGACTGTACTATAAATAATTTACAAAAAAAATGGACAAAACTTTTTAAACCATGAAACAATATGAAATAGTTTTCTTAAGGTGACCATTCCCTAGAGAGACATCCGATAGAGAAATATTTATTATTTTTGGCCATAACTTTTTTTTTATTAGTACGTATATTTAAAAAAAAACTATAAGAGTACCTAAGTAGAACCCCAACAAGACTATTACTAAGAATTTTCACTCAATAATTTCAACGGATTGCAAAATAACTGGATTTAAATTTAAAAATTATGTTGATCTTCCTATTTCGTAGTTTTAAATCGAGCTGTTTTGCAAACCACTGAAATTATTGAGTGAAAATTCATAATAATAGTCTTGTTATGGTTCTACTTAGGTACTCTTATAGTTTTATTAAATATAAGTACTAAGAAAAAAAAGTTCTTGGCAAAAATAATAAATATTTCCCTATCGGATGTCTCTTTCTAGGGAATGGCCACCTTAATTTAAAAAAGAAACCATCAATTATTTCTATTTTGTTTTTTTTTGTCATTATTATTTTCATACAATTTTTTCATTCAAACATTTCCATCCACAAGGTAATCCAAAATTGTCCTGATATTTCTGTGGCTGATAGTATATCTAAAAATAATGGTAGTCTTTATATAAATTTATTTCCGGAAATGAATAATAAAGGTGACATACCCTTTAAAAGGGGAATAATAAGTTTCAGTTTTTCTGCAATACGTTCCGACTTCCTGAAAATATCAAATTCATTTTTTAAACTTAGTCATATGCCATCTGGACATTAGTTTACATGATATCAGTCAAACCTTCTCTTCTGTTTAAGGTGTAATTTTAGGGGGTGCATTTACAACATTTTATTGATAAATTCTTTTACACATAAACAAATGCTTTGAAATTTCTGTTACCTAGGTTTAACATTTTAATGTTAAGATAGGAAGCATTTATTTTGAGAACCACTGTTTTTCAGCGTCAATGGATGTCATAGTTCCGAATATTAGAAATAATAAAAGACTGTAATACCCGATTTGTGTTCCCGCCGGAAGAAGTGCGGCACTTTGATGGGATTACTTGTACCGAACTTTTTATACCACTAATTATGAAAATGTAAATAATTCCTTCTCTTTCGGCACAACGCAAGCATTGCATGGCCGCAGGGGTTAAAATAGGATTTGTTTACATGTGTTTTTTAATTTGGAACAAAGTTATTGTAGTTTTTATTGTCGTTTATAAGAATTTATAAAATTTAAAAGTGGTTGATTAACATTTGTAACATTATGTTAAAAGCTTTAAAAATTAGTAATTATTTTATGAAATTGGAAAACGAACAGTTAGACGTACGAGATACGAGAACAAAAAATAGTTGTGTATTTTAAGTTAGGAAAAAATCTAAACCAGAGATTTAAAATGCCCCCAAAAATAAAAGTCCATCGGATTTAAGTCGGGCGATCTAGCAGGCCATGGTACTGGTCTGTCACATCCAATCCATCGTCAAGGTTTTTTTGTATGTCTTGTCATTCCCTACCACCTGTTTTTTTAATTACATGAAACTAATTACACCCTGTATAAACATGGGTGATTGCACGTTCCCTGGACTAACAGACGTAGTCTTGACTTTGGGAGAATGTTTTGGTAATGCTGCTGCAGCTGTCACTCAACCACTTTGTAAACGCCTTCGTGTCCATTCTCCTTCTCTCATTATTATTGTTATTATTACAATCGAAGTGAAAATTTCTGGTCGACCGTGCGAAAGACCACGCCGATTTGGAACGACAAGGTACGTTGAAAGTTTTACCATTTGGCAGGCTCAACAGCTACTTACCGCCGGTGTTTTGTGGCAATTGCAAACGTCTTTTATGAACTGGGAAACTTTGTTTTTCGCAGCCTGCTTAAACTATGTTGCTTAGCACATATTACGTTCAAATTTAATTTCAGGGCTGCCTCGCTAATCTGTGAACCTACGGTAAATTCGGAACGGCGCAAAATTTCAAACGACGCGAGGGAATTGTGGAGAACTTTTGATTACAGAGTGGGTAGACAATTTTATGGAAGAAGAATGCGTAACGGCGTTTTGTCATGTGGTGAAAGTGTCAGAAACTATTATCTGGGGAATATTTCGATTAAATCGATCGATGTCGCCAGCAAAATATAAATAGCCTCATCTTAATCGGCTTCACGTTATTAAAATCGTACTGTACAGGGTGGTTCAAAATCAGTGCTCTTAATAGATCTTCCTGATGTCAAACTGGTACGCATTTTATCATATATTAATTTCCACGATAGGCTAAATTGCATCAATTGTATATTTGTTTGTTTGTACATTTCTAACAAAGTGGTTGTTTAAATAAGGACATATTGAACTACACTTATGCACTTAAATTCTCAGGTTTTCTTAAAGAAAAACAGAGTTTATGCCACGGCAATGCTGAAAATGTCAGTTATCAGTTTTCCCACCCTCTTCCGAGAACTATCAATCATCTTAAGCATGAAACAGACGTGCCGCTAGAACTCGAAAGTGCTTAAAAAATTTAACTCGGTCGCAGGCAACGCCCAAATGGCCAGTTACTATTTTTCCTAGGTTCCGCTGTTTTCTGGCAGCAAAAACATGTAATTCTGTAGGAAACTGATGTGATAATTGATGACAAGATTTTCTAAGTGTCAGGAAATTGGAAATTCTTCCCCACTAGAGACGTGGGCGAGGAGGGAAATGTCAGTTATTATCTTTCCTACATTATCTAACGCTACCTTTAATAGAAAAACAAAGAAATTGACAAGCCGCGATTAAAAAAAATGGATCATTTATTTTTACGTGATCGACAAAGGAATTCACCCCTTTAGCAGCACCAGAAATGTCACTGTTAATGGAATTTTTTTCTTCGAGGAGTGATCGAAACTATTGAAAAATAATCGAAATCTTCATGTCGGGATGCGGTTTAAAATCCTGGTCGAGGGCTTCCCTATTATTATCTCTTGTTATAATTTTCGAAGCCACCGTGTAAGGGAGGTTCCTAAGTCGTGAAAACCCGTGACAGTGTCATCATACAGAATATTTGTACGCATACTCCAGACACCCTGTATATGAATTTAGACTACAACTCATTGGAAATATATTTCAAAAGCCAAATGTGTGCGTATAAGGTACTGTCAATATTTATACACCGATGTGAGTATTTTAATAATGGTCTTGAATGAAGCGATGAAAAGTAAAATTGTTCTGTGACGTCAGTTCTATTTTAAATTCCGGTAATGCGATATAATGACACAATTACCCTACGCTTAATTAGCATAACGTAAACTTGGGTAAAATAAATAAACGTCAAAAATTAATTAACCAATATACACAATGGTCGAGTTTAACAACAACTTAATACACCGGTGTTTATAAATAATTCACAGGTAACGGTAGAAATATTTGGTCGTTTCTAAATATGAAACAATAACACACCGTTGTTTGAAAATTATCGCAACGTCTAGAATATTCGGAAATGTTGTTCAGATTTCACCTTTTCATCTTCAAGAATGCATGTTTCCCATATTCACGGAAAAGTGTTATTATAGCTTCTTTTACTATGAACACAATTTTCTGTATCTGCTCTTGCTTGATCTAAAACCTATTTTCAGTTATGTCAGAATTTCAAAAATGCATAGAAGGCGGTGGTGGCAGCTTAAAAATAAAATTCGCTTCAGGTAAATTGCCATATTTCTGCTGGATATTGAAAATTTTATAATAAAAACTTGCCTTAAATTAAAAAAATGAAAAGTGAATCACCTTGAATATTTATTAAATTTGGTACAACGTCATATTTTTTAATTTTGAGTAAGTTTTTCTTATAAAATTTTTCAATACTTAGCACAGAAATGGCAGATTAAATAAAGCGCATGTTTAAAGAAGTTTTTATATAATTGCTTTATTATCAGGTTAGATTATAATTTAAAATATTTGGTATCTAGTGAGTATAATAACACCTATACTTTATAAATTAAATACAATTAAAGTTACCTTTCGAATAATAGTTTTGACATTTCTCAATTTCAATCACATTTTGTTTATTGGTGTGTCAATAGAACTGTATTATTGTACCTAATTATTGTTTTCTTTGTGAATATTTATTATTAAATATGGTTTCTCATACAAATGAAGATAAACTAAACATGATTTTAATTTATGGGGAATGTCAACAGGTGAAAGATATTTAAAATTTTTGCAAAATGATTTACAAGTACTATTAAGGAATTTGCCCGCTCAGTTGGATAATATGTGGTTTGATCAGGATGGAGCAGGCCCACTTAATCATCACAATGATTTATTATTTAAATGAAACAAACCCAGGAAGATGGATTGGTACCAATGTAGTACTTAGATGGCCCGCTCGATCTCCTGACATTACTCCATTAGACTTTTATTTATGGGGATTTTTAAAAAGTGAAGTATACAAAGAACCAATAGAAGACATGGCAGATATTTGTAATAAAATTTATGCTAGTGTTGCCGCCATTAATCGGCATACATTATTATTAAAAGTTTGTAGATCTGAACTAATTAATAGGTTTACGATGTTTGTTAACGAAAATGGCAATAATTTGGAACACCTATTAAAATAGTTATTTTAATTTCACTAGTTCGTAAAAATTGTTTTATGCTCGTAATTGTTTTGTTATTGCTTAAATGTTTGAATTATATGATAAATAATATTTTTAGTTCTTTTTCCAAGGTTTATTTCTAATATATTTAATTCATAAGATATGAAAATTCTTTAAACATTGTCTTCTAAAATTTGTATATTACGTACAGATTGTCCCACTTAAAGGACTGAAATGTTAAAGAGATTACAATCATTCACTATTTGCAAATGCCAACATTTGGACTCAAATACTTATCTCGAAAACTGTTAGTTTTATGGTATTTTTTTTAAACATAATCGGATTAGAAATGCACTTTCTTTCACATAAACCCCGTTTTAAATCCACTACGTGGATGTGGAAGTAATTGTCAAACTAAAATGTACGTTGCCTAAAATGTTCCAGGAAAGGACCCTTTTTACGCATAGGCTTAAATATTTACTCGACACGGAACAAAAACGTCATTAACACGAAAAACCTGACTGAATATTCTGTGTCAAATAGAAACTAATCAATCGCCCCCTTTACTAAAAACTAATTTTAAAATGGATTATCCTGCATTTCGAAGTTTTGGAAGTTCGCAAGAGGTTGCGATGCCCACAGCGTTTTCATTCCCTCCGTTTCACAGTAAAACCGTTGGCATCACATTTGTGAAAATTCGAGCAACAAGACATCTCAGCAAAGGGCATATTACACAACACATTCATTCAGAATAAAAAAGCTTTCTTATGTCGATAACATTACATGCTATTTCAAAGCAGTGTGCCTCTAACAAAAATAATTATTCGCTCTTGTGTGTGAAATGCAAATAAATTGTATTATTGTGTAAATTGTTACCTAAACCAAATAAATGTTGGGTGCTTTAAAACTGAAGACAGCCATAAATTTACCGAATTAAATTATTCAGTTATTATAATAAATTGTGTAAGCTTGGGTTGCGGCATCATCCTTTCAAGTTTTGTATAGAATGGAGATGCCTTAAACTTTATTATTTATATTCTGTATAAATGGTCGTTGGACGCTATACAATTTCTTTCAATGATTAAACATTTTTGTCTAATTGAATCGCAGTGATTTCATTTTTAGTTTAACCCTTAACTCGTCGAAAATGGCAGAGGTGTTCATCTACATTTTATATTTATACGTCTTTACAAAAGACAAGTGGATTCAGGCCAGCTGACCTAGCTGGCCACTTGATGTGCCCAATTCTGGGAAAGAGGACCTCGTCAAGGAAGATAATGTTATCGGTTAATGAAAGTATCACACGTTTTTAAAACTTAATATGGATGTAAATCTATATTTATTTTATAATTTAATATATCGTCTGTGATCTGACAACATTGAACAGTGAACATTCATAAACATAGTCTTGTTATAGTTCTACTTAGTTAGTCTTTTTAAATAAACGTACTTATGGCCAAAAAATATTGCGTTTACCTCGCCCCCCCCCCCCCAACCGATAACAGTTGCAGTTACGAGGAAAGTTAAAAGGATCAAACTGTTAGTGCTCGAAGCGCCCTCTATGGTGATATCGTCGCTTTTGTCATATCTTCAATAGAAGCCAAGATAATTGAAACAGAGTTTTTGCACCTGTTAGCCCCCCAGCGGGACTTAAAAAATATAGAATTTTGTGCATTTGGGATACTTAAGGAGGGCTTAAAACGTATGCAAAAATTCAGCGAGGTAGCAATCTTGTCACAATAACATAGGGAAAATTTTCCTGTGGCCTAGGCTAATAGCAGTGCGGGTGAAAGTTGCTTCGTCGGAAAATTCTTTTCTTCGCGGCAGGTCATCAGGTAAGAAATTCTAAATTATATAGATGATATGGATGGCGACCGCCTTGCTTTAAAAGTCCTCACAGTGCTTCGCCGCTTTCTAACAAATGCACGAAAGACGCAATTTTCTAGCTTTTGCATTTTTGAACAAAACTTTACAGATGGTGAAAGTCCTATTTTAACCTTAAAAATCGATCCTGGACATTTGGCGGTTTAATTGTAGTCACAGTTATAATTATTTAGTTTAGGTATCTATCCAGTCAAAATCAAAAATACCTGGCAGGAAAAATACGATGGTTGAGATTTACAGAAATTAAGTACGAGAAGTAGCAACACACATATGTAAATTACCTAGACAATAGAAGAAGAATAAAAATACTTTACAAACCAAATAGATTAAAATTCACATTAAAATTTCAACGGAAATGACTAGGAAAAGATACACTTAATATTTGCAATCTTTGAATTAATCACACACACATCATAGATATTTTAATGTGATAATCACGTGTACGCAGTTTAGAAAATTCAAAAATTAAGATTTTGCTGAACGAAACTAATCATACGTTATCGTTTTCTTAAGTGACGAAACAAATTATTTTAATTCCGAGACAATGATGTTAGAAAATATTCTTCTTTTGTTTGCATTTTGATTTTCTCCAACATTTTCCCTCAAAATAAGGTTATTTTCTCAAATCAAATATGTGTTTCTCATACCAATCGAATTTCGGCACTTTTTGGCTTACATTTAGTCCCTGTTTTGATAAGGACAGCTGTATGAATGTCTTCAGTATCTCTGAATGTACTGCCATTCTTGCATTATTTAGCTTCTCCCGGATGAAATGATACGTGACGTCCATATGTTTGGTTCCGGTATGATAAATAGGAATCTCTGAAAGTTTTCAAGCTCCCTAATTATTATCAAATATTTTAACTTTCCCAAGCTCCTCGAATCAAATCTTCGTTAGAAATCCTTGGAGCAGAACTGCTTCTTTCGCAGCTTCTGTTAGTTCCATGTACTTCGCTTCGGTTGATAACAGTGCGACCGTTCGTTGCTTTCTGGATTCCCAACTGACTTCTTCACTCAAAACGAAAACGTATCCTGTATAAGAACGTCTGTCTATAGCCCAATCATCTATGAACCTTGCCGGTTTCTAATTCTTCTTCCTGTAGATGATTTAGAGGTTGGAAGTTCGTTTCAGATATCGCAAACGCGTTTTATTGCCAGACAGTTCTCATTGCAAGAATATATATATAGTCGAATGGGCTTGTTCCATGATATTCTTTTTATCTGGTTTTTATACTTTTTCATGTAGTACTCGATATTCTCAGTATGCACTTAAAATTTCGTATTATTAACTTTTTCCGTTCTCGAGATATAAGGAGTTGAAATTAGTAATAGTTGCAAAAACCGAGCGCTCATTTGTAACGTCACTATACGCAAATGACGTAAGAAAAGTGGCTTTCTAGGACCTTTCAAATTTAACCTGAAAAGTCGGAAAATATGGAATTTTCAAACGCTGGTAACTAAATAAATACGTCGAGTGGAAGTTCGCTCTACAGGAGCGAGAGAAAATTGTAATTTTTTGACATTTAACCGAATTGTATTCCCCTACTGTCAAGAAGTAGGCAAAACAAACAATACTTCAAAAACACTTATAATTATAACACCTAAGGAGCATCAAGTCTATTAAGATCGCCGAGTGTATGCGTATAGTGACGTAGCACCTGGCCACGCCCCATTTTCGCGCGGTGGAGATTTGTAACAATTTTTAACATACTAAACGTGAGAGTAAGATTCTGATTTTTTGCAGATCCATTATTTTATACTTGCAATTTGGATTTATGAAATAAAAAAAGTGCCGAACAAGCCCATTGCTACAACTTACATTACTGCTCCTACGAATTCTCCATCGGTGTTGATATCGGTTTGCAGTTTGCAGCTTTAACGCGATTTCAGTCTGTTCTTCTTGAGACAGCATATCCTCTCTCAGATTGCTGGAATTTGATTCCTAGGTAATAATTTATTTCTTCCAAATCCCTGACCTCGACCTCCTAACCCAAACTTATCTTGAATTTATTAATGCAGGATACATTTCTCAACAATAATGTTATCGACGTAAATAGAGAGATCCACGAGGTCGTGGGCAGAGAAAATACTTAGGACCCTTGGATGATTAAGCAGAGTTAGAAGGACTATTTTTTTCAACGTGTGTGTAACCCACGAGCTTTTGTGATTGCGGTCATCCTTCTCCTCATACTAAAGATGACACTATTGATCATTTTAGGCAAATTCTCCCATCTTTCAATTAGAATAACTATCGCTTCTTCTATACTTTGGACAACAGGAATCTTAGACCTAAGTCTGCCTAGCATGTCCCATACATGTTCAATTGTACTCAAATCATGGGAACATGTAGGCCAAATCATTGTCGGTATTTACACTGGATTTAAAAAGTCAGTTAACAACGAATGGCACAAATTGCTCTCATTCGTGAATAAAACTTGATCCCACTGATCATCACTCCAATTTTGGTCTTCTCGAGGAAATGCTAGTTGCACCACTCGATGACGCCTCTGGAGTTTTGGGGCATTCTTTTGACCGATATGACTTTAAACCAACTTCTTGGAGTCTTTGTTTATTTATTTTACTTATTTATTACGATATCCAACAGGCACAAGGCCCAATTACAGGACAAAGAGACAAAAACTACAATTTCAAATGAATTATAATACAAAAGCATATCAAGATATATACGAAATTATACATACAGTAGGCATATACACTTATTTTAGAGTAATATCTGAGCATGGAAAAAAGGGGAACAGTTAAAAGCAAGAAAAAATACAGAAATGAAAACATGAGACTTTAGGATGAACAATCGCTTAAATTAAAAACTTTCTTTATTTGTGATGGGATAGTGCAAAATATATCAAGTCGTCTTTCCAGGTTTGTGTAGTTAAGGTACATATGATATAGTTGTAATCACATAAGAATATTTGTTTTGGCAGAGAGAAGGAAAAATGTTGCTACTTGTTGAGGAAATTCTAGGTATTTTGAATATGATTTGATTGGAGAGTTTGATGCAATTAAGGCGTTAGGTATTGAGCGACACAAACGAGATTGTTCTTGTTCTAACTGTACGCTCACATGATCTCATGAACTTTCCAGTTCATTTCTTTTTTCAACTTTTTTTCGACGTTGATTTCGGAGGATTGCAACCTTACAAATCGTTCAACAATAGCCGTGATTGGACACTTTCTGCCTTGATCTCGTCTTCTGTAAGTCGTTTTTATTGAAAGTTAAGTCGTTTTGTGGGCAGATTTGAATGAAACACTGTGTACTAATATTTCTTCTGCACACCAAATTTAATGAAATATGTATCATTTATCATTTTCTCTAATCATGTATTAGTTTTGATAATTATTTCTCTTTGTTTATATTGCAAAATTTTGTTAGGCACTTATAATTTCTTGCTAAACAAAATGGAATTATTTACCGAACACCCCATTACTACCCTTTTACTTATCACATGCAACATGGTAAAAAAGTAGAAGGAAAATTCTTTATAGCCCTTCCAAAACTCGAACAAATTTAATTTAACAGATAGGCGACAATAATAAATTTACATACTAATTTAATTCCGTTATATGGGTACAAGTCTGTACCGGTGGCGCCATTTTAAAAGCATTACCATTTGCGTGTCACAGATTTACAGAGCGCTTAACAAACATTACGAATTATTACTGATTTATCGGAAAATTTTACTATTCATTAGAGTTTCGAATGAAAACAAGGGAATTAAAAATATATAATCAAATGAATTTGAATATATTTAAATTATTGGATTACTATATACGGATATAAACCGATTATCGAGTTTTGTCCGATGCAAAAAATATACTAAATGGGATTTAAAACCAATTCTGTTTTAGACTGTTTATACACGGTGTTGAGGGTATAAGCTGGAAATTTCTAACAAACATAAAGAATATGCAACGAAATTAGAAGCTTTGTGAAGAGGCTAAAAATAGCTATTTATGATGTAACTGTTAAAAATGAGGTTTTATTTTGTTAGTGAGAAGATTGCGAAACAAGCGTAGCGAGGAGAACAACTCCACGAATAAAAGGAAATCACTTTTAACATAGAACTTTTTTTGCACGACTGTCGAGACAATTATAAACGAGTCTCCAGATGACAAATACTGATGGTTAAAGCTGTAATCATTTTTGGATTATTTGGAGGAAGAGCTCTACAACTTACTAGTGGAGGTCATTGAAGAAATGAACAAAACTCTGCTCATACGAATTCCAGATGCTAAAGCTACATCATCAAAGTCCCTTCCCATTAGCTATTTGATGACATCAGCCCAACGTCACATAATATCTGAAAGCACGTCGCAAAAACCGCTTTCGATTTGTCTTTTTAATATAATTACGACATTTTGATCATATAAATCGTACCTTTCCACTAAGTTTACAAAATTGTAGAAAGATGAACAACTAATATCTACTAAAGATTTCTGTTCTACTAAAAATCACTGTAGAATGTCTCAAAAGTAGATTTCTACCAAATGTGGTTACTCTGAACATGAACACATATTGGTGTTCGCTGCACATAGAAAATCGTCGTATTTCAAATCAGCTCCTGCCAGTGGGGACGAAAATAGCGAATATGTAAAATATTTAGTTAAAAACAAACTTTTATAACAATAGACTGGACGCGCGTTTTGCTCACCACTTAGGTATCATCTGGAGATGATTAAAGCGAATGAATAATAAAAAATCTCCTGTCACTGAATAGCGCATAGTGTTTATTTGAAAAGGCGTTAGTAATCCCATAAAATTACTCATTTACAGCACAAGCAGGCTCAATTTCCAAATTTTTACCGCAAAATCTTGATTTATGTCCCATTAATAATTGTAAAAGGTTAAACTTTAGTCATACCACGAAATAAATTTGTTCTATCATTGTGCAATCGCATATTTATTTCGTTGTCGGTTTTAATGGATTTAAATTTTGCCCAAAAAGGAAATAACTACGCCGCGGTTGAGAGTTAAAGAAGGAAGTAAGCGAGATAAGTGTTTATGATTTAAAATAGTCATTAATTATTTCAATAGAGACGTTTTAATATGAATAGAATTATGTAATATTTTACTGACAATATTTAGAAATAAATAACCATAAAAAAGCCACCATTGCATGTTTGCGGCTCTTCTTTCGCACACTAATTGGCAACGAGTTTGATCACAAATAACGCATAAATTTAATGAAGAAAACATCATGAAGGCATATTGTAGACGTAGTAAGCATACTTTGTATTAAGTAGTAGCTAGCTTTCTACGACTTTTATTTATATAATATGTAATTTTTTGTACTTATGCGTTCTCTTGTATCCTATTTCTGACTTCCTCCTTGACAATACATGTTTTGTCACTATTATTGTTGATACAAGATGTGGATAAATCTTAATCTTATCATACAAGCTGTCCATTTTATCAGAGCCTGCGAGGGTGCATCGAAAGTGTGCTGATTTTTATAACAGTTCAAGCTACCATAACACATAAGTACCCATAAAATACTAAAAATTAAACATATGAGAATGATAGAAAAACCTACTCAAATTTTTTAAAGCCCAGCGCACACAACGTTCCATTTGTTATTTTCTGCTTATTATGAATTTTTAAAATCGACAAAAATAAAATCACTTTTACAATTGAAAACACAAAATTGAAATTTATACTGTCTATGAAAAGAATATATAATTTTTGAAATTACGTGTATGCCCGACTTAGTTTTATCCGTTAATTTTACCATGAAAAACAATGCCTCAACACTTCTTTCTTTTTCAAAGGAAAATAAAGCTTGGAACCTCCTCTATGTATTAAATCATGGGAAAAACGTTTTTTACCATGTCCTTACGTCTCAGCGAGTAAGGATCGTATCCAGTGCCAGAGGGAGTTTGGGAATTATTTATTTAAATTCTAGACGTTATTGCAATTATTGAATCGAATATTCGATAGATCTAAAGAATCTTAGTGTTTTAAAAGAATTAAAACTTATTCTGAGGGCGTGAAGGGGTGGGCTTCCTTCTGAAGATTATTTACAATTAGTAAATAGATTTTTAAATCGATCTAAATGATCTTAATATGTTTTCTCTTGTTATCGTTCATTTGAACTTTTCGAACTCAATACTCTAGAGAAATAGAGTATGCAACACCAAACGAAGTACTAGAAAAGAAACAAACATAAATCTAAAAAAAGCTCCAGGATATGATCCGATAACTGGCGAAATACTGAAACAATTGCCAAGAAAAGCACTAGTAAAATTAACAAACCTGATCAACATATCGTACAGATTGAAATATGTGCCAAGATGCTGGAAGATAGCAGAGGTTATCATGACCCGGAAAACCAATTAATGAAGTTTCCTCTTATAGACCTATTTCACTGTTGCCAGTGATATCAATGCTGTATGGGAAACTGCTTTTGAAATGAGTTAAACCTATCATTGAGCAAAAGAATATAATCCCGATACACCAAAGAAAAACACGCAATTACAGATCAGGTTCATAGGCTCACAGATCATCTAGAGAAAGCACTCGAGGAAAAAATTATATGTTCAGCAGTATTCCTCGATGTTACTCAGGCTTTCGGTAAAGTCTGGCACCAGGGATTGGAACACAACCTAGAGGAACTTCTTTTGACCAAACCAACATAGTCTCTTACTAAAATCAAATATTAGTGAAAGAATGTCTAGAGTCAAGTGTGAGGAACAATACTCTGAACTGGGGATCAATAAAGGCTGGTGTACCACAGGGCAATGTTTTGGGTCCACCGCTGTATTTATTATATACAAGTGATATCCCAGTCACAGTCACATCACAGAGCAAACTACAATTGCCACCTTTGCTGATGATACGGGAGTATTGGAGTTGGTAAAATTGAACAAGCTAACGAAAATCTCTCTAAGAAGGTTTGAATAGAGTTAGTGCATGGACAAAACGCTAGCGGCGCATTAAACTAAACACAGCTAAGTATCTAGGTATGAGCCTAGACGCTAAACCAAAATGGATAGAACACATAAAGAAGAAAAAAGGTGAATTGAATCTTAAATATAGAAAAATGTACTCGCTGCTAGGAAAAAATTCTGAGCTGTCTACTCATAATAAATTAATCCTGTACAAACAAGTTTTAAAACCTGTGTGGACATACGGCCTCCAGCTCTGGGGCTGTGTTGGTGCAAGTAACATTGAAATAATCCAACGTTTTCAAAATAAAGTGTTAAGGAGAGTGATAAATGCTCCTTGGCATGTACGAAATACCGACCTACACAGAGACCAGTGTGTGGAAATTGATGCAGACGAAGTCAGAAGATTTGCACGTCATGAGGAGCGACTTGGATATCACGGCAATAGCATTCAAGCTGCTTAATCAACGTGGAATAAGAAGAAGGCTCAAAAGGACGAAGCCTTTTGAGTTAGTCTAGTGGGTGCAAAAGCAGAGCATTGTGCAAGTGTGAAGTGCATCTTGATAAAACAATCTGATTATACCAGGGAACCTTAGTACAGAACTTAGTAATTATTAAGATATCATCAGGAGAGTATTGCTCGTTAATCTTAGTATTTAGATTAGGTGTAATTATGCATTCAATAAAAAAATACACTATAATAGTAAGATATCCTCAAGTTCCCTGGATAAAATGAGACAGCGATGCAAGAATGTATCTATGTATTTTACATCCCCGTTTACAATTTATTAAAGATCAAGGCAGCTGTGCATATCTAACTTACCGAAAACTCGATCGTTAGCTGTTCAGAAAAGTAAGAAATACATTTAACAACTATAATTATATAATTATTTAATTTATTTTATTTATTTATTTACTTTTGAGGAAGTTGTATTATCCGCCTGTTACGGTAGTGACCGCTGAATAACTCTCCGTATCATTTAAACTTTTTAATTACATAAATGTAAGAAATTCATGTGTGAAAATAATTAAATATAATTACCTTTTCACTTCAATAAAGGTTTACTCGACCCTGAAACAAACAAAAAATACACAATGAGAAATATGTTACATTCTTTAGAAATAATAATAATAATAAAATATTTCTGTACCGAAATGTCTCTGTGTTTGTATATTATAAGTATACAGGGTGATTCACGTAGGCCATTCATTAGAAGTTTTTCAACTTGCAGTTCGATTAGAAACTTGAAATTTGGTATGCGGTCATAATCGATCATGCCCGTTCTATCTAAAATATTTTCAGTCCTCCAACTATACAGGGTGTGTCAAAAATTGGTACCAACTTTCTTATTTTAAATGGAAACCTATATTTTTCTTTACATGGTTCGATTGGTCTTCTAATTCTGAGTTTAGAGAACCTAAGTTATGTTAACTTATCTATTACAATTTTTGACATATGTCCAATTTTTTGAAAAAAATTGCCGCTGTAGTAGTTTACGAGTAAATTTTTATCTCGCAAACCTTTCAAAATTATGAAACCAAATTTGTGAAGCAGTTAGCTGGAAGTCCAGGCTAACTTTTGATGTCCCATCGGTAGTCCCATTTTGTACCATATGGGCGCAGTCGATTTTCAAATGTCGCAATCAAAAATTGTCAAAAAGTCAATTTTTTCAAATGGCACCTACTATTTTTTTTCACACCATTCGAAAGAAAATTGAATTTTAGGGTGAGTTACTTAAGCATTCCCTATACCTAACTTCACCCCATATCAAGTTATTCAATAAAAATCAAGAAATACCTTATCTTGCCGAGAGATTCCTTACTTCATCAAGAATGCCATGGAAACAAAAGACAGTTGTAACAATTTTTAAAGAAAAATATAGATTCTTATTTAATTACACACAACACCAACAAATTATTATCGAGATTATTTTTAACGAACAAGAACAATGTTGACGAAATTCTAACGTAAATGTTCAATGTGACCACCATATTTTTGTTCAAATATTCTATTATTCTACTTTCAACAGATTGCGTAGCACATCTTTGCGCCTACCATTTCTGACGCCAGAAATCAATGCAAAATTGAATTTTAGGGCCACTTTTATTAACATTGTGTATGTTTATCTACAGTCGTTTTTGAGTTTTTGGCATTTTTTAAAAAAAATATTGTTTTTTTTTTTCTCAAGGGTAGTAGGCTTTGGAAACAATCATTTCATTTTAATTTTTATTCGAAAATCGTATTGCAATAATAAATAATAACAACAAAATAACAACAAATAAACAGATTAACAAAATAATTATTTCAATACAAATGCTCAATGTGTGCACCGTTTTCACTGACAGAATTTCGTCAACATTGTTCTTATTCGTTAATAATAATGTGTTGGTGTTGTGTGTAATTAAAGAAGAATCCATATTTTTCTTTAAAAATTATTACAACTGTCTTTTGTTTCCATGGCATACTGGATGAAGTAAGGAATCTCTCGGCAAGATAAGGTATTTCTTGATTTTTATTGAATAACTCGATATGGGGTGAAGTTAGGTATAGGGAATGCTTAAGTAACTCACCCTAAAATTCAATTTTCTTTCGAATGGTGTGAAAAAAACTAGTAGGTGTCATTTGAAAAAATTGACTTTTTGACAATTTTTGATTGCGACATTTGAAAATCGACTGCGCCCATATGGTACAAAATGGGACTACCGATGGGACATCAAAAGTTAGCCTGGACTTCCAGCTAACTGCTTCACAAATTTGGTTTCATAATTTTGAAAAGTTTGCGAGATAAAAATTTATTCGTAAACTACTACAGCGGCAATTTTTTTCAAAAAATTGGACATATGTCAAAAATTGTAATAGATAAGTTAACATAACTTAGGTTCTCTAAACTCAGAATTAGAAGACCAATCGAACCATGTAAAGAAAGATATAGGTTCCCATTTAAAATAAGAAAGTTGGTACCAATTTTTGGCACACCCTGTAAAGTTGGAGGACTGAAAATATTTTAGATAGAACGGGCATGATCGATTATTGCTGCATACCAAATTTCAAGTTTCTAATCCAACTGCAAGTTGAATAACTTCTAATGAATGGCCTACGTGAATCACCCTGTATGTGTGTATGTAGACAGTATTTCATAAAAACACTTTTAGTTTAATTTAAAATTTTGATTTTTACTAGCACAATATGAGAATTTTTCTCATCAAGCGATATTTTACGGTTTTAGCTATGTGCAATGCAATATTACTGGTTATTCTCGTATTTGTAATGAGTGTAATAATTTCTGGCACATGATGATGTTTATTATTATTTTCAAGAGTTTAGAAATAACAATCCTATTGTACTTTTTTCAATTATGCATTCGGTAGTATTTGGAATCGCATTTTTATACATTTCCTGGTACAGAAATTCATGCGATTAACGGATACGTGAAAAGTGAGCATTTCTGTCGGTAAACGACAATTCAAGGTTAACAAACACAAAATCAATTTGCATACGACGTTAAATTAGTTAGCACTTTCGGTGGCCTTTCCTCAAACAAACTCCGACATCGGCCTAGATAATGGATATTCACAAAACGTTTATGAACGTTTACAGTGTTAGCATATTTATTACATCACATATTGTTTTGCATGCATCATAAAATCCATGTTTCCGCAGTCAATAAGCGTCCTTAACGTCACCTTTCAATCTCTTCACACATCTTAAACGCAAACACGAACTGTTTGGCATTTCAGCTAAGCCAACAAAATAGAATTTTCTGTTAAAACTGGAGCAGCAAAAGGAAAATTTTACTTTTCATTCAAAGGATACGAGGGACGATGTGAATTAAAACTTTTTTATTAACGTTATTACAAACACATTGCATCAAAATCTCTTCATTAGCACTCAAATTAGGGGTAAAAGGTAAAATTGACTGAACTATATAAGACTAAAATATGTAAAAGAAAATATAATAATTTTTAGTTGAACATGACAGCGGATAATACAAATAGCTCATTAAAATAATGTTTTTCTTTTCCCGGTGCATTAAAACAAGTGCAATAATCATTTAGAGGTGATAAAATATTACTAAGTTCTTATGAAAGAATGTTTATGAATGATATTTGTAAATGCAACATTGTCGTCGCACGATTATTATAATATAATATACCAACAATTCAAGAACATTATTTATATCAAACAGATATCACGTTATTTACGGTTGTTTATTTTTTTCCGTTTGTTCTATTTTTATTCGCGTAGTTGACGTGTGTTCTTGATTAAACAGTCGAAAATGAACAAAACGCTATTAAGTTGAGATTAAAAAAGATGTAATTTTCAATAAAAAAATTAATAATTCTCATGACTCACATCACGCCACCTATATATGCGCATAACCAACGAAACAAGAAGTTAGCAGTAGTTACTTTTTTGTAAACAAACTAATGAAATAATTGCATAATTATTCAAATGATGAATCATAGTTGGTGTTTGGAATTTTTGACCTACTGAACTGTCTATTAACAGCTTAAACATAAAATACTCCTTGGTAGCAAGTTGTCATGAATGATTATGAATTATTATGTAAATTCCTAGCCATTTTCTTACATGTCTCCACAAGTTTTGTGGTACGCCTTTACCGGATAGATCAGTCTTCTAATCCCAATACTTGTTGAGCGCTGTTAAAGAAGTCCTGCCACTAATAAAACTTAAAATGATGTAATGATTTATTAAAACACTTATTTTGTTTCTACCACTGTATTTTACTGTAACTTAACGCTACTATAGTTTCGATACTTCAACGTATCATCTTCAAAGCGACCATAAGTAAATGAATGAACATAAGAGAAAACCTAAGCTATTTATAATTTACATTATTTACCTTGTTGTATTACTATGGTGTAGGGGATTTAATATTATCAGAACTAAAATTAACAGAAAGTAATAAAGGGATTAAAGGATTATGAAATAAATATATTAAAAATGGGTGTGTTATATAGGTCCAACTGGTCGTTAAGTAGGTAATTACCTGGGGTTTTGTTTGATTTGCAAATTTCTAAAGATTCTAATACATTTAATTTAAAACCTTTATTTTGTACATGTAGTATATCAAGAGTATTTATATCAGGAAAATGGTGATTTGATTCTAACAAATGGTTTGAAAAAGTGGAGTCTGTTTTTTGGAGTCTGAGAGACCGTAGATGTTCTTTGTATCGTGCTTCAAAGGACCGACCAGTTTGACCTATATAGAAGGCATTAAGGCCTTTAAACCACAAACAAAAGTGTCACAGTTATTATATAAGGCAAAAGATAAAATAGGAAAATTCAAAAATCTGGAGTTTATAAATTGTCATGTTCGGATTGTAAATTGAGAGGCGCTCTTTGTTAAATTAAACGATTGAAGAAGAGGGGTGAGGAATATTTTTAAAAACTTATTTATTTATTTATTTATTTAGCATACACTGCTCAACAGGTATAATCCATTTACAGAGCAGGACGGATACATAAAAACAAAATATTAAGTATATACAATATACATTAAAGAAATATAAAGTACTCCTAAAAATAACAAAATTTTATAACTAAAGAAAGACAAATATCAACGACAAGAAATTTAAAAATATACATTATGAGATAAGTATAATAAGTAATAAAACTATATAAAAACAGAATCCAAAGGAAAACAAAGAATCAATGGCTACAAAAATCTTTTACGGAATTAACAGTGCAGCTGAAAATATCAAATTTGTTTTTCCGTTCTCGAGATATAAGGAGTTGAAATTAGTAATAGTTGCAAAACCGTGACGTCATTTGTGACGTCACTATACACAAGTGACGTAAGAAAAGTGGCTTTCTGGGAACTTTCAAATTTAACCTGAAAAGTCGAAAAACATGAAATTTTCAAACGCTTGTAACTAAATAAATACGTCGAGTGGAAATTCGTTCTATGTCTCTACGGAACGGAGAAGGTCGGCGATGAATCCTAATCGTAAATTGCAGGGTCAAAATCGGAAATTCGTCCCGACAGGAGCGAGAGGAAATTGTAATTTTTTGACATTTCACCAAATTGTACTCCCCTACTGTCAAGAAGTAAGCAAAACAAACAATACTTCGAAAACACTAATAATCATACCAACTAAGGAGCATCAAGTCTATTGAGATCGCCGAGTCTATGCGTATAGTGACGTAGCGCCTGGCCACGCCCCATTTTCGCAAGGTAGAGATTTGTAATGGTTTTTAAGATACTAAACGTGCGAATAAGATTCTGATTTTTTGCAGATCCATTATTTTCCACTTGCACTTTCGATTTATGAAATACAAAAAAAATGCCGAACAAGCCCATTGATGGGTATACTCCATCACACTTGAACCGCAATAATTTTATAAATCGCCTTTGTACTCTTTCTAGGCTATTAACATGAGTTACGCAATGAGAGTTCCAGATGTGTGACGCGTATTCAAGTTTGGACCGGACAAAAGCAAAGTAAAGTAATTTTAGAGTATCAGTATTGGTAATCTCTCTGCTTGATCTGAATATAAATCCCAAAATTTTAAAAGATACTGAACTTATGTTATTTATGTGTGGTACAAAGGAAAGTAAAAAATTACTCCAAGGTCCTTGAAAGTCACGGGTCTTTCGAGTTCCACATTGTCTATGCTATAATTAAACGTGGTGGGCATACGTTTTGTTGCGTAGGACATAACGTTGCATTTGGACACATTTAATTTTAACTTATTTCGAACACACCAATTATATACGTTGGAGAGGCTGTTTTGAAATAAATTGCAGTCCGCTATGGAACTAATAGTCCTAAAAAGTTTGAGATCATCCGCATAGAGCAAACAATCGGTTTGAGTAACTTCCACATTATCATTTATAAATATATTAAAAAGTAACGGTCCCAGAATTGATCCTTGCGGAACACTGATGTTGCCACGTACTCGACAGACCGAAACCCACTATAAGCGATATATTGTTTTCTACCTAAGAGATAGGATTGAAAAAATACAAGCCAGGATTGGATATAAAGTTCCTCTGATATCCAAATCAGTGTTTTTATTCAAACTGAGATCGAGCCACACCTAGCCCTGCCACTTCGAATGCTACAAAAAGACTAAGAGATTGGTGTGAATAAACCTAATTTTTGCAAAACCATTTTGTGTAGTTTTATGTTTAGTATACGAAAATTAAAGGCAACTTTTGGCAAGTATGTTTAGACCTAGGTTAATTTCAAGTAAAATATAAACATTTAATACAAATATACATACATAACTCGATAAAGACATAATGTTTTATTTGTTTAATATTTCCATTTAACTCTTGTATGTACTTAAGCAGTTTTATTTTATTAAATACACAAAACGATATTTCATCTCCTTGGTACAAGTTTTTGCACGCTCACATAATCAGAGTACATTTTAACTATAAGGGTCAATTGTTATCAAACTAATGTGAATCCCATTTTTTTTATTTTCATTTGCATTTGTTATTATAAAAATATGTCACGAAGTCATCGAAATAATCTTAATACGTTAAAAACACCGTTATCAGATATTTTTGTTTGGTTTAGGCGCGTATCCAAAAAATACTATGTAAGCCATCAAATCCACATAGCACCTAGAAAGTGTTGGATGTATCAAACCTCATATAAATCTGTAAAATTTTTAGAATTATGATACCTGTGTTGGTCTTTTATTTCCCATCAAATACGGTACCAGCTACTTCGATAATACCTAATTACCATTTGAAATATTAATTTCTTCTAGTAGTTTTTGTGAGTCTTACCCACTGTGTACTGGTTGTAGCTTGAAGAGGATGCCGCCCAACAATAACTTACAGTTTGTAAAAAAAACATATTATATAGCTTGTAACGGTACAATATTCCGAGAAAGACATATGCAATCAAAAAATAAACTTATGCCCTGTAGATTACGAATCCACTTATCGTAAAAAATCGTCACGAATATAAGGGCACAAATCACTAACTGACCAAACCAGGAAATACAGTCAATCATGAAGCATAACACAAAAATCATTAAATTGTCTGTAAGATTTCTATTTTTAAAAAACATCAAGAAACGAACTTTTACATACCTAGGCTTATCTGGCACTAAAATACAAAAATCCCCTTCTTCGTTCGACTACAGCTGAAAATTAATTATTTTTCGTCTAGTTTTCCATTAAGATATCTCTCAAACCATTATATTTATAGAAAAAATATACATTTTTTATAAAATATTTGCCATATTTTCCATATTATAATGGTTCTTAAATCGGAATTTTTGATAATTTAATAACCAAGATATTTAATAATGTGTAGCGCGATATAAATTTTCGAGGCCTATCAGCGGCATACGATCGTTGCAGATTCTGGTTCTCCCACTACTTTAAGATTGCTTCAACAACCCGCACTACCCACCCGCAATGGCCTATCGTTAAATAGATGAGCGCATCGTAACTCTCTTGGTTTATGATGTTTTGAAATTTATGTCTTGAAAATGATTACTATGGAATAAATATAAGTATATTTGCTGAATATTAATTCAGTGTTATATGGACCTACATACAATTTTTGTATTAGATTAACACGTTATAAGAAACTCCCTAATTCGTTGTTTGCCAGATAGTTTCAGCGGGTATGTATTTTTTCAATAGAATTTTCTACCATACATGTAACTGATGTATGTGCTCTTTAGAAGGAATTAAAATGGAAAGTACTACTGTTAGAGCAAGTTCTGAAAGTGTTATTGAGGTAAAAATAAAATTTAATGTAAAACAGATTCATAAGAAATGCTTAATTTGTATGAAACCGGGCCCTGCAAACAAGGGATTTGAGAAATCGTTTGCAATATTGTTGATTGTTTAAAACTCCATGAAAAAATAAGTAACCAAAGAGAAGATCTATATTCTAGAACTATGTCATTCCGAAACACAAATAATTTTGACGGTTTGGCTTGGCACCCAACATGCTATTCTAGTTTTACTAGCAAAAGAAATATACAGGGTGTTCCACTTAAAACTCCCAACGCCGATTACTCGAAAACTAAGACAGGTTTTAAATTTCTGTAAATGGCAAATAATTGGTGAGGTCAAGTGCTATATTTCGACTGATAATTGATGCCGACGCCTTTAACGGTTTAGGCGTCGCGACGACCGGAACAGAATTTTCGATGGCAGGAGTTTTGAAAATAGAAGATACCAATAGTATATTTAATTTTGAGCTTTTTTAATTATTAAAATTTTTTTGTTTTTTTCGTTCGTTTCGGAGTTATTTAACACTGAAAGTTTAAATACCTTTTATTAAAATTTGCCTATTTAATAAATTATCTGCATCTAATAGGCTTTGACTATTCTGTTAACCTAATTTTTAACTGTCAAAACAGTTGTCAAATGCTTAAACATTATTAAGTTTTGATTTTGGTGTTTGTTTTTTTGTATTTTTTAAAGTTTGTTTCACTTTTTTGAAAAAAAATGGTTCAATACACGAAACAAGAAAAGCTAGACATGGTGTTGGTTTACGGTGAGTGTAAGCGAAATGCGTGGCAAGCGAAGAATGTTTACGCACGGCGTTATCCTGATAGAAGAAAGCCAGATCATAAAACAATTTTGAATTTATGCAAAAATTTAATGAATTTTGGTGCATTTGAAAAGCCAAAACCGGAACGGTCAAAAACAGTAACAAATGATTTTAACGTTGCATTGGTTCTCCAGCAGATTAATGATAATCCGAGGATGTCTCTGAGAGAAATTAAGAGAAATACTAATATTTCAATTAGTTCTACCAGAAGAATTCTTAAACAAAATAAATACCATCCTTACAAAACGAAACTTGTACATAAGTTAGAGCCAGGTGACCCTCAAAGGCGCATGAATTTTTTGGCAAGATTTGATTATTTATTTGGCCGTGATGAAAATATCTTTAAAAGAATTCTTTGGAGCGATGAAAGTAAATTTCACAACAATGGAGTTGTGAATAGACATAATTGCCGTTATTGGACACAAAACAATCCTCGATGGATTACTGAAAGAGGTAATCAGCGCGTTTTTGGAGTAAATGTATGGTGTGGTATACTGAACGGTTATTTAATAGGACCCCACTTATACGAAGGCACTTTAAATGGTGATCGTTACCGAAATTTTCTTCAAAGAATATTGCCTCGACTATTAGAAGATGTGCCGATTGAAACTAGGCGGAACATTATTTTTCAACAAGATGGGGCCCCACCTCACAATGCGCAAATTGTATCAAACTATTTAAATGAACTCTACCCCAATCGTTGGTTTGGGACATACGGTCCACTACAATGGCCAGCACGGTCACCGGATTTGACTCCTCTTGATTTTTTCTTTGGGGTCACTTGAAAGACGCTGTTTACGTAGAGCCTGTTGAGGATATGGCAGATCTCCAAAATAAAATCATTGCGTCTTGTGCTGCTCTAAATAGAAGAACTCTGCTAAGAACTACAGATTTTGAGTTAAGACGCCGGTATGACTGTTGTGTTCGGGCAAGTGGAGAAAATTTTGAACAGCTGTTATAAAATCTTATATTTAATTTAGATTTTAGATTAAAAATTGACTATGTTTAAAACATTTATATTTTTTTGTTTAAATATTTCAGTGATATTGTTGTGTTTGTTGTTCTATTTATGCAAATAAAAATGTTATTCATTAGCTGTCGTCTAATTTGTTCGTTAAATTCAGGTTACCAGAATAGTCAAAGCCTATTTGATACAGACAATTTATTAAATTGGTAAATTTTAATAAAAGGTATTTAAACTTTCAATGTTAAATAACTCCGAAACGAACGAAAAAAACAAAAAAATTTTAATAATTAAAAAAGCTCAAAATGAAATATACTATTGGTATCTTCTATTTTCAAAACTCCTGCCATCGAAAATTCTGTTCCGGTCGTCGCGACGCCTAAACCGTTAAAGGCGTCGGCATCAATTATCAGTCGAAATATAGCACTTGACCTCACCAATTATTTGCCATTTACAGAAATTTAATACCTGTCTTAGTTTTCGAGTAATCGGCGTTGGGAGTTTTAAGTGGAACACCCTGTATATTATTTATGGAGAAAAATAGAAATAGAGAAAGAAATTGAAAACAGTTTAGATGGAATGCCTGAGCTAGCTAGCATATATACCAATTATGCCGAATTATTTATTTTTAATATACTAATGATATAGAAAGTAATTCATTTTATTTAGCAATAACTACACGTACAATGCAACCTGCAATTCACGTATTCAATTACCGAAACACTTCAACATTTAGTTTTATAAATAAGCATAAAAAATACTTGCTTTAAAAAATAAGTAGTCACTTCCCATTTGTAATTACAGGACAATTATAAAATCATAAACGTGACATCTGTGCGAATTAACCTGTTAAACAAGTCCCAGTTACTTATATAACATTAAATACACAGAACATTCTCGTCTAGACATTCACGTTTAACTATCCTTATTATAAAAATAACTAACGCTGGTAAGTTTTTTAAACGCACATTTAGATAATTGTTCATCAATAATACATTATTGCAAAATACATTAACTATTCACATTACTCCAAAATGCGAAATACTAAATAATTTTGCAATAAGCCCAAGCAGAAATATTTGTTCTGTGCAGTTGTATGGCGAATGTCGTCATACCACCCTTATACTGCAGTTTCTAGCTTACTGGCCATCGTCAGTGCAAAATAGGTAAGTAGCGGCTCTCTTTATTCAATATGAGTAAATGATTCTAAATAACTTGCATACCATGGCCATTGCAACGAAACAACTCTTTTAGCGTAGGATTATGCAGTATTCATCGTTTCGGAGATATGAAGTATATAGATGGCGTCCGAATGTTTATAAGATGAAGTATTTAGTTTGAATGTTAACTATCTTACAAACCATGACACTTATGTCAAAAATGCTAAGGACGAAAACTAGACACGTTCAAATTAAACCTTCAAACGATTTTCTGTTCTGTTCCTGAAAGATATTTTTAATATAAAAACGTCGTCTGTACTGTAATTATCCAGTAATAAAAAAAACCTCAAATATTCTTTTTAGTGAATACCTGGGCTAAACGATTAACCAGTAAATCAAGAAGAAAATTAAGATTATAACGAACAAGTTATAGTAGTGGTAATAATAATGATAATGGTAATAGTACAGAAATTGTAGTAGTAATTCATTAACCATTTCAGATACATAGATGGATAAATGAAAGGTCAGATAATACAAAAAAGAAGCGTTAAAAAATGTTACATTTTACCCGAATTGCATTATTTAAATCCTCGTATCACGTTCGTAACCAGCATCTTCATAAACAATTTATTACAAATAAAACTAATACAAACATTGTCTCCCCGGATAGCGACCCGGAGCCAGCCAGACAACCACGGCGCGGAGTGTCGCGAAATAAATATTTTTTTACATTCTGCCCATTTTCATCCACCATTTTTCCACTTTGACCTTTATAATTTTGACAGATTCGTAATTAGAGACCCCAAGAACATAAATATACTTACGGCTCAAAAATAAATCAGCAACACTTTTGGATACGTAATATTTTTTATTTAGAAGTGATTTCCTCCCCTCAAGTATGTAACGGGTGGTCCCTGGGAACGGGAAGTTTTGAAAATGTTGTTATTTTATAACATGTATAGCTGGCCATGGATTTATTTGTCATATTGTCTGTCATTATATGCCATTTGGTAAATATGGAACAGTGATCCAGTGAGCAGAGTACTTTTGCAATGAAATCGTATTATGAAAATAATGACAATGTAGTTGCTATGCAGCGGCAATTTCGAATACACTTTGCGATTCCTCATCACTGGAGAATTCCTTCGGCTCATGCAATAAAATCGTGGATTCGTAAATTTGAAGAAACAGGTACAGTCAATAAATCCAAACTTAAAGGACCCAATGGAAGTGTTAGAACCCCTGAAAATATTGAACGAGTCAGAGCATCTGTTGAACACAGTCAAAACGTTCAGTTAAAAAACGAATCCAGGCGTTGCGCCTAGGTTTCTGAAATTATTTTAGAACGTGGAATTAATCACAACTGGGTTTCTGATGAGGCTCATTTTCATTTATGTGGCTACACCAACAAAATTACAGATATTGAAATTCCGAAAATCCACAACATCTTCACCAAAAACCGAATAGAAAATATCACCAATCGTATTCAAGAGTGCGTAGAGATAAGGGGAAGACGTTTACCAGGAATTATTTTTAAGAAATAAAAAATGCATATAATTACCTAGCCATTGTTATATTT
Organism: Stenurella melanura; assembly: GCA_963583905.1. NCBI lineage: Eukaryota > Metazoa > Arthropoda > Insecta > Coleoptera > Cerambycidae > Stenurella > Stenurella melanura. Next base: position 2,381,266 of record OY757311.1, read on the forward strand.
TATTTTAAATACCTAAGTAAAGTTACTTTCAAAATTATGATCTTTTCAAAACTTCCCGTTCCCAGGGACCACCCAGTATAAGAAAAACAGGGAAAAATTGAAAATATAATTTTTCTATTTATCACTCAGTATCAAATAAACTGTTAGTGATTTTGGTATCTTTTAAGTATATCTTCCTCTGCTACTCTTGTTTGCTGTGTAAAGGAACATTATTTTACCAAGCTATTTCTAATAAAAAATGTATTAACTATTATACATGTGGTACAAAAACATGAAAAAGAATTGTGAAATATAGTAAGTGAAAAGTTTGTTTATTATTAACGATAGAAGGGTAGTATAGCGACAAAATGTGAAGTTTGAATATCGGGAGTCTTTGGATTTGATATTTTTGTCTAGGTTAATCGCAAAAGAATTGATAAAATGCTCCACACCTACAATACGGAGTTCCGTTTATGATATCACTGATGTAACATCCACATTTCATTATAACTCACATAGCAAGCAGTGGTAAGATACTCTAAGCATAATAAAACGACATAAATCAACGTTCAGCGACGTTTGTCAAGCCCACCCTGTACTAAGCAACAACAATACAGCTGTGAGGAGTTATGTGTGCGATATTTAACTGCGAATAGTCTCCTTTGGCAACCTTCATGGTACGTAAATGGCCTTGGAAAAAAAAAGAATTCTTGTCTCGTCGTGCATCGCCTACGAATTGTTCCCCATATAAGTTTACAGAATTGCGACTAGAGTGACTAGACCCAGTCTGTATCTACGCTAATAATGTAATAAGAAAGCAACAGCAACGATTTATTACGCCGAGCATAGAGCAGCTCTTATCGTTAATGAATAGGAATTCATCTGGAGGCGCAATGCCCCTTTTTCATGTACGGGAAAATAATTAAAATTATATACACGTAGGCCACTTATTTGTTTTTCGTTGTTGAATCAGTCGATGGCCTTCGATTCTTTAAAATGATGCCAATAAGATAGATAACATGTACATTGTATTTTTCTTATGATGAACATTAACACTTAATATGCTCGACGTGCTTTCGAATACCCTGTACCTTGTACTTGTAAATATTTCCAAATAGAACATGTTAGGTATGATTTCTTTCGGCATTTTTTTGCATCCTAAATACGAACAAAATAAGTAAAAAACGATGTCTGAAAACACGCTTTTATAAAATGACAAATTAAAAACGTGAAGTTCGCAAAGAAGGGAAACCATTCTGCGCCATCTTCTATACAAACGAAATATAGATTCTTCAGAAGCCTGTGTTTAAAGATTGGGATAGCCACTAATGATAAAAACTAATCATCTCCCGATGATGCTAACGTGGTTAACGAAACTCGCATCGAGTGTTAGTATTCGAGTTACTCCAGAAAAATAAGGCAAAATAAGAGGCAAACCTCGGAACGGGGAACGGGAATAAGCTGTAAATTTGTATAAACCTTTGTTTTGTCATCCTGAAGACTGGTAAAAAAGTCTCATATAATCAATTCAACGTCAAAGGCCATGAAAATAGTTTTTTTCCCAATTATCTCGTTTCCTATGCGAAATACGTCATTTAAAAAAGGTATTATAAAACTTGTAGATCGTAAAATTATCTACAATTTTTGTTTGAAGCATTTTTTCGTATCGTCAACCATTCTTGAGATACAACGTGGATAGTGGCAAGCGAAGCACATATCAGAAAATCTGCAATATTTCAAAAAGTTGTAACTTGAAGCCCTACAATGCCTATACTAGAAAAAAGGAAATTTAATTTTACATAATTTGATGTGAATTGATTGGGTGTTACATTTGAAATAAAAAAGTTTTTGAGGTTTGAATTTGACAAAATGTAACGTGTAAATAGAACACTTAGTATACTATTATGGAATTCATTTTTAATGTAGAGACTAGCTCATTTTGTGTTCTTTTTACGTGCCGAATAGCAAATAAGGATCAGACGAAGAAAGTTATAACGGTTATTGTAAACCGTTGTACCTGTCAAATTTTTTATAAAATGTCGGAGATATCTCCTAAACTGCTGGATTTAGGTATAGGGTCTTCTACATGTTTCGACTCAGAATTTCATGGTCATTTCGAGAAGTCGAAAATATATAGGGTGTTCCATTTAAAATAAGGAAGTATCCACGCCGTATCTCGAGAATGGTTGATGATACGAAGAAATGAAAATTGTAGATTATTTTACGATCTACAAGTTTTATAATAGCCTTAAATGTCGTATTTCGCATAGGAAACGAGATAATTGCGAAAAAGAAAAAAAAACGATTTTCATGACATTTGACCTTGAATATCTCGCGACGCAGACACGAGATTATATGAGACTTTTCTACCTGCCTTCAGAATGACAAAACAAAGCTTCATACAAAACAGCTTATTCCCTCCCATTCCGAGGTTTAATCCTTATTTTCCTGGAGTAAGTGTTGTATTCAAGAGTTTGTGTGTTTGAGAATCATTTTTTAAAAATTTATAAAGTCGGATAAAACGTAATTTTAAAATGTACTTTAAGTTTACACTCTATAGCAGTGGGTCGTGCAACTACGTAATTAGGTACCCATACATTGAAAGACAAGTATCCAAGGCAAATGTAACGAAAACGTCTGCCTATCCTCGGAAGGCGGAAGGTCTAGAACTATAAAGCAGATTACTTGTTCAATATTTTTCGGTTGTTTGCCTGGTTTTTGGCGTAGCCGGGTTTTAATTCGTCAACTAAAAATATTATCTTTATACAAACCATTTTATTAAGTAGGTTCCCAACTCGCTATTTTGTATTTTATAAGAAGTGTACAAATGTTTCTGACACAAAAATTATAAAACAACATTCCTCTCAGGAACTCTTTCAAAACGTTTTTACAACAGCTATAAACGCAAAACTAGCGCCCTCTTATGAAACAGTTCAGTCGCTGTTGATATTTTGTAAAGCTTATGAGAACCATTACAAAATAATTATTTATACATTTCCGTAGGTTTTAAGAAAATTCAGTACCCTCACTATTTAACGATTTTTTATTAAAGCTTAATACAATTGCGTTATATACCACACTTCACTAAATGTGACATTGTTATAAAACAAATAAACAACTGTTTCATAAGAGTTTTTTTCTACTTCCATCTTTAAAATGGCGTTTATCGTATACGTTTCCATGACGCTAAATAATCCTTTAAACACGCTTTCGACAAACCGTGACTTCGTGCATTTTAGTCACAGGCTGAACTTAGCAACGAGATATTAGTCACGGCTGAGGTTAATTCTAGATATTTTAATGGCAAAAATCAAGTTAGTTTTCCGTAATTCTTGTCATCAATCTATCAAAATAAATCGACGCGTTGTGACAAGAGATAAGTAATTTATTATTTTTTACTGTTACCATGTTATTGATACGTTAATAAATGAAATATTAAAATAACTTCCAAATCTTTTATTTAGATATTTGCTGTCGTAGAAAAAGTATAGTATGCAACACGTTTTATAAACTTGTTAGTGGCTCATTTTATTAAACACTCGCTCCGCTACGCGTCGCTCGCGATTAATAAAACTCGTGACTAAAATGACGTTTATAAAACTTGTTACATAATATACTATTAAGTAGACGTTATTAAAGAATGCTGCATTTAGACATACTAATAAAATAAAACAATTTCTTAAATATATGCCAAAAGTTGCAACAAGTATTTTTTTGTCAGATTTACCATCTTAAGGCACTGGCCTTTTAAAATGGCTTTCTTCTTTGTGTTAATAGCAAGCATTTTAATATAACTAAACTATTCAGCCATTCCTATAAAACATCTATAAAATAATGCCCTTATAGTAACTTTTACATCAGTAGCGCAATGAGTGGAATGCATCCTGTTTCATTTTACTGCTGTCTTATTACCAAAACCATATATTTTATAACCACTTTTTAAAAGGTTTGTTCCATTGTTATAAATCGACCTTTGTACGATCTGTCAAGATCTGCACCGCTCTGTCAACATTATAGCAAAAATTTTGGGGGAATAATTTATTATAAACACGGTTAACGCCGGAAATCAATTGCATCAAATATGTTTTATTATATTATTAGCCACAGCATTTCTATGTTCAACACTATATAATAATCATATAACAAACTCTTGAACAACAATGTATTCTTAAAAGCAAAACTGTTTTATACGAGGATAAGAAATAACTATAAAATAATTATAACAATAACGGTGTTAAAAATGCTGCTGAACATTATAAAACAATTTAGTTTTATAAGCTGAAATAATTTATAATAAAACATCTTATAATTTTGCTGTAGAAACGTATCAATTTATAACAGTTCAGTTACAGACAAGAAAATGGTATTTTCTGGAACTCAAATATAATCAATTACCATTTAGAAACATGAATAAAATAACAATGAAATAAAATAATCACAAAACATTTAAATTATAAAACAAATTTACTGGTTGGGTCAGACCTAACTAAAAATCATGTAGTTCAGTAAGGCCAACCCGTACATGGTCAACCATCTGTTCAAAGTGGGCTCAACACATTTGAACCAGGTCAGTCTGGAGTTTGCCAGGACGCCTAACTCAAGTCAAACAAGGCTCTATTTTAATCTTCCAAACCGGGCTTTGTCAGAGTCTATTCAGATTTGATGTCAATTATCAACTCTACATAGAATATATGAAGTCTTGTCTCTTTAAGGAACTGTTGAAATAAAGTGGTAATTATGCGGATCTTAATTCTAAAAATATTTACATTATATAAATGAGATAAATTAGATAAAACGTTGTAGTTGTTTTGCATAACATAATTTAGTTATAATTTATAAGAAAAAAAAAGAGTAAAAGTTCAGGATTAATATGCAAACAGTTTTTTTAATAGTTTCTTATCTCTACTTAAATTACTTTGTTATCTGCGTAATTAAATCAAATATAAAATATTACATCATTATAAAAAAAATTCCACTTGAATTTCAATATTTATACATTTGGTATATTTGACTTTGGTCTGGGGGTGAGCGAACTTTATTTCATATGACGGGTCACATGGTTCTTTGTTTTCCTGCTATTGAGTTAAGGTGTCTATTTAGTGTCGACTGTCAATTTGTAAATCTAGCAAGCATATTGTAGGTATTATTAGTTATTACTGGGAATATTTTCTACTATACGTACAGGGTGTTTCAAAATTGCGTGAAACTAGCACCACGACAGGTTATTGCCGTCGTCGCGCGTCGGTTTAACCTAACTTACGGATAGATATAGTATAGATTTCACAGATGTATACAAATCGGCTCTTACAAATTTCACGAACAAAATGTTGGCAGATTTGACGACTTGTATAAAAACATATTATTTATGGATTCTACTATTTGTAAGCTATCTTAAAACATTACAATCAAAGTCATTATGGGATCAAAAGAGTTTGGGTTAAGTTAGAACCCATCTCTAAAGGTACATAAGTAACTGTTACAAAATAATTTTTACATAATATTGACATTAATCTTCTTTTTATCAAGTGTTCTTTTAAACATTATTTAATAATAACGGGTCAATATGATATAATTAGACTGAATAATAAATAAGTTTAATATTTATCAGACACTATTATTAACTCGATTATTAAAATATGTTTTAATAATAACTGTTTACAGTAGAAAGCTGAATTAATTAGCGTGTATCTAAATAATATACTATTTCCTCGCGGTAATTTATTTTTATAGTAAAAACAATCGATAGTCAATAATTGCATGCGACAGTACATGTAAATATATGTTTCATGTAATGAGTTAAAAAAATTCACTATATGCCGAGCTGATACATAATAAAATGGTTACCTATTTAGAAAGATACTGAATATAAATGTTCAATTTATAATATTTTATTTTAGTAGTAGTATCATATATTTTCATTTTGGCAAAATTGGAGCCATAAGTTGTATTTGTCACTTCACCATTTTGGAACAAAAACACAGGCCTGCGAAAAAATTTTTTTGTTCTGCGGTTTTAAGTTTGTAAGGTAATTTTTACTAACCTTCAAATGCTAAATCTAAATCTTCTATGGAGTTTCCGGTATCACGTAAGAATCTCGAACCAATGACGACACAAGTTAAATTTAAAATATCAGGGATCAGGTTGAGGATTAACACGTTTCCTCTTTGTTTTAAATGTGCCTGTAGTTGATTTACGTTTATGTTGATTTTGATCAATTTCTCTTTTTAGAGACCAACAGTAATCAGCCAACATGTTTACACCCCATCGTTCTTGATAACGTCTCTCCATTTCTTGTATGTCTTAGTGAAACCTTTCATCCTGTTCGTCACTGTAGTCGCCTAAGTTCTCTGGAAAATAGTCCAGATGAGAGAATAGAAAATGTAATTTCATGCTCATGTTGCATCCAAGTATCCGTAGCTTTTCCAACATATTTTCTATACTTGTTTTACATGTAGGATCTCTAAAATTTCCAAGGAACTTTGTTGCAACTTCTTTAAATGAATTCCATGCCTGCAACTCCGTGACATTCATGGTATCACTGAATTCTGTATCCTTCATTAGTTTCCGTATTTGTGATCCATCAAATATGCCTTCTTTTATTTTTGCGGTACATAAAGCTGGAGATTTAGTGAAGAGGTATTGAAAACAAGGACCACCACTCTTAGAAAGCGCTCTTACAAATTGTTTCATAATTCCAAGTTTTATATGCAAAGGTGGAAGTAAAATTTTCTGAGAGTCTACTAATATACTATATTTTTGGTGTCAAGTCTTTTCTCGAAAGCCACTCTTTTGTTGTCCAATGTTTCACAAGCTCTACTATCCCATTCACACAGAAAACATGAAAATTTTGTAAAACCTCATTGTAGGCCCAATAAGATCCCAGACAGCTTCAAATGGCCACATATAACCCACTTATGTTCATTATATTTTATTTTTTCCAAAGCTGTTCACCAATTTTCGTAACTTTCTTTTAAATATACTGAATGTGCAATTGGAATTGAAGCATATTTATTTCCATTAAGCAGTAACACACTCTTCAAGCTTCTTTTCGAAGAATCGATAAATAAACGCCAGTCACTAGGGTTATGAACCTCCTCTCCTAACTGCCTAATAACATCAGTGATGGTCATACAATATGCAAGCTGATCTTCCTTTGTAAAGAAGGGCTGAAATTCTTTCTCACGATTTCTGTACCAATAAAATGTAGTACCAGGTGCTAACTATTTTTTTCTTTTATCCTCGACCCCAAAATCTCACTATTCTCTTTACTTAGACCTAAGTCAGGTATTAAATCATTTAATTCAGTTTGATGAAAAAGTTGAGGGGCAGTGTCTTTGTCGTCTGGTGAAAAATCCACATCTTCATTTGCAACTGCATCTGATAACGTACTACTGACTGAAGATTCAACATTCTCCAACACAACCGGTGGTATTGGAATACGAATATCTGGTCCATGAGGGACTGGCCTTATAGCTGATGGTAAATTTGGGTAATTTATACTTTTATTCTTTTTGTTGTAACCCACTACACTGCATAAACAGAAACAGTCATCGTAGTGATTTTTTGGCTCACGCTATATTAATATTGATATAATTTATGACTGTTAATTGTTTATACTTTTCGACGGCTGAGTCCGTGGCCGAGAATTTAGGCAGGCATAGACGTTTTCTTACACAAAGAACCATTCAGATTGAGAATCTTGTAAAGATGTGTTGTAACAAGTGCTAATTTGTTCTTTTGCGATAATATTAATTAATTATTTCTCACCCCTGCATAATGCGACACTAAAATGGATTTATGGAAAATCTGTACGTGATACATAAAAACTGGTGTCATTTTCGACTTTAACGCATCTAATGTGACAAAAATTACAAATTTTCATATAAACCGCCAAAACTTCGCAGGCCTGTGAAATTATCCAAGTATAAAAATGCAAACTGTTTAAAAATTAATAATTATTTGTTTGCTTATAATTGTATTGAAACATATTCTTTATAGGATTTTGCAAACAGCAGAAAAAAAAATAACTATCTATAACTAAAAGAAAAAGTGAATCTTCATGATCGTAGGGGGTTATGTAGATACTAATTTAACCTGCATGGCCGTAGGGGACTCTGCGGATGCTAGTGTTAGAATGAGAATTGTCAAATAGGAAATTAGACAAACTCATTTTAAGATTTTAATTTGCTAGCATTATCAGAATTCAGGTTATCGAAAGAATGCAAAGATTTCATTAATAATTTACACATATTTTTTCTTTTAGTTATAAACAGTTATTTTTTCTGCTGTTTGCAAAATCCTATAAGGAATATGTTTCAAACAATGTAAACTGTGTTGTCAAAAATAAATTATAAATATACCAGAATATTAATAAATCGATGTTGAATTGCATTGAACTAGAGACAAATTGTGGTTTTATTTTAAATGGTTCTACTGGTCACACGTCAACAATATTATCTGGGCTAATAATGTGATAATAGCACAAATTGTAGGTACTGTGGGCTGTTTACGGTTAGTTAATATTTAAAAACATTTTCTTATAATTCGTAAATTTAAAAATAAATTTGTCACAATTTCTATGCAAAACATCACGCACCTGCCTGGAGCGTATCCAACTAGAGCGAAAAGCAAAATATTTTATTTCGTGGGTGGGAAGGTTTTGTATAGATAAATTTATCCGAGGGATATAAAATTATATTTTATATCAATCATGATAATAATTGTGAATAATTTACGATGCTTTCGTAAATCTTTACAAGCCACGTCTTTCATGTTCTTTCACTAACAAAGTATTCGTGATTCGCAAGGGTGCAAGAATATACATACTTCACGCTCCCTAGAGCACTTTATATACAAGGTTTGGTGGTGTATGTTCTGCCTGTAGAACAACCAGAGAGCCTGATGAATAAAGATAATCACGAGAGGGTTGAGAGATGATTATCTCTCAAGTCAATTCTAGTCTCTTTCAAGGGCCAACCTTCAGCCATAGCAAAACATACCTTTAACAGAAACTGTAGTTGCTTGAAGTCCATTTCATCACAATTGTCAAGGAGCTAGATTTTCCCCCTTTCTGGTCTTGCCACGACCGATTTACCAAACAGCTCCACAAGCTCTTCTGCCTCCAAGCAGTCTATCAACAATACTTTTATGTTTCTTTTAAGAAACAGTACTTTAATCTTCAGTCACAAGAAAGACGACGTTACCTCAAGGATTCATCAAGGGTTCTCCTCGGTAGCGTACATTTTTTAAATTCCTTCGGTAAAGCTTTATATTAGCTCTGGATACCTGGCCACTCTGGCATGGAAGACAACGAAGTTGCAGATTCTTTGGCCAGAGAAGGCGCGGCAACCAAATTTACAGGACCAGAACCGGCACTTGGCATGTCTGCAAACTCTGCCAAGGCTGCTATCCTAGCCTGGGCTGAATTGAAAAAAATCCAGCACTGGCAGGAACTACCAGTATTGGCTCACACAAAGGCGTTTATTAGATATCCCTTGAAGTCAAGAACTAAAAAAACTATTAGAGGTAAATAGGTTACACCTAAGAACTCTAATTGGCCTATACACTGGGCACTGCAGACTATATCATCACCTACACAGAATTGGACTGGTGGAAAGCACCGAACGCCGTCTGTGTCTGGAGGATAATGAAACAGCAGAACAGATTTGTGTACCTGTCCTGCTGCAGAAAGAACCAAATTCTCACTGTTTGGCAAAGGGTGATTGGAGCCAGAGGACCTGGACCGTTTCTCACCCAACAAGATTTTTTATTAAAAAGCTGAATCCGTTGGGTGAACTATAACTAGGAGTGAGCCACAATAGACCTAGATGATCGCAGTGGAGGGTCTGATAAGCCCACTCACACGTTAACCTTACCTAACTTATATTAGCTTTCCAACGCAATTTTCAAATCTAAAATCGATCCATAAATGGATGTGAAGCTCCAGTTTGAAGTTGAAAATGACACTATGAGGATTTGGTATATAGATGTATCTAGTGTTTTTGTGGTTTTCGGTGTTTTCACACTAGGGTAATGCTTCCTTGCAATATTTACACATTCAGATAGATAATTTTGCAGAAGCGTATTTCCTAAAAATGTCATAGTATATATCGAAAGTTGATTGCTCAATCTCGTAAATAACTTATGTACACTTTGTATCTAATTGATCCTTTCTTAAAAGCTTTTATTTAATTTGCATTGTTGTCTGTCTGCCTGCCTAAGTATCTGTCTGTCTGCCTGCCGCTACAAATCTTGAAATCAATATTTCGACTAATATTAATTAAGTTAGAGCTTTTAAATTCTGCACATGTATGTAGATCCGGTGACAACGCAATATAGTATATCTAATATCATTCTAAATCCAATATGGCAGATTACCTTTTACTTTACCACCCCCTTGATATGGGTATGAAATAAAAGGATTTGACGCGTAAAATATGATAAGCTATGTGCCGTTGTTCTAAATCCAATATGGCGGCCGCACCAGGATGGCGGACTATCGTTTTCTTCACAACCCCCTTGAAATGGGTATCAAATGAAAAATTTTAGTCTGTCTGTCTGTCTGTCCGTCTACTATGTAAAGACTAAAAAGTAAAAAATAAAATTATATATATAAAAAAAATGTACTAGAAAGTCAAAAATGATTTTAAAATTCATACATTAAAAAAGCTTTGAGCGGTTAAATGAGCAAAATAACTATACAATGGTGTTATATGACCACCCCCAAAGCTTTCAGTTTCCAGATGTATGAGTTTAAGAATTATTTATTACTTTTTAGTACATTTTTTTAAACAGAAGTTTTGTTTTAAAAATATTTTTTTTATTCAAAGTAGTTGTATGACTATCACACATCACCCGAAGATGGACATTCACAAAAAGTGACATTTTGGAGGGGGACATTTATTTAGCAGATAAGAAAGTTCGAACAAGAATTAAACAATGTTAAACATAAAAAAATATATTTTCGAATACATAAATGATTTGCACATCATCCCAAACCTATTGCAATCATCAAATATCCCCTTAGTCCAATAATTATAAAGATTTTCATAAAAATGTTATCTGAGATTTTCCTTCAGTAACTGTTAGTGGAGGGATTATACATCACAAAACAACCACAAAAATCAGTTCTGGGGGTACCGCGCAACCCCCCCCCCCCTTTATTTTACTGATAACTCTTAATTGTTGAAGAAGTGAAAATCGATATTGAAAAAAAATGCAAAATTTTTAATGCGCACGAATTTTCGTTTATTTGAAATTCTTTGCGCGCGGTTATAGAAAAAATTGAATTGCTCGAAAACCAAACATGCTAGGAAGAAAAATCAAAATGGGTTTTAAAGGAGATAAAATACTCTTTTCTGTTTCCATTTTTGATGGCTATTGATATCTATTAGTATATAAAAATAACATTATAATATAGTTACGTCTTGATTTTTTGCACTTTTAAGTATTCACAGGACCATAAAAAATAACTGACTTTAATATAAGTTGTAAATTCATTATTATATTTTAGTTCAAGGTAGTACTTCAATGCAGAAAAAGTTAGGAATAAAAATATTCACATTTACAAATTTACCAGCATGTTGAAATTAGCCAAATTTTGACCAATTTTTTATCGTTTCCTAAAAATAAAAAAACCCAAACATCTTGAAAATTTAGCTCAATTTTTTTTTCAGTTTATATATAACTATTGTTTCTAATCATTTAATAGTTAAAAAATTGTATTAAAAAAATATCATCAAAAAACTGAATATGCCGCCTTCTTTGGATTTTTCTTTTGGCTAACTTTAACATACTGGTAAATTTGTAAGTGTGAATATTTTTATTCCCTACTTTTTCTGCATTGAAGTACCTTGAACTAAAAGATAATGTATTTATAACTTATATTAAAGTCAGTTACTTTTTATGGGCGTGTGAATAGTTATATGCACAAAAAATCAAGAGATAACAATATTATATTGTTATTTTTATATACTAATAAATATGAATAGCTCTCAAAAATAGCAACACAAGAGAGTATTTTATATCCCCTTTAAAACCCATTTTGATTATTCTTCCTAGCTTGTTTGGTTTTCGAGCAACTCAATTTTTTCAATAGGCCGCGCGCAAAAAATTTCAATTAAACGAAAATTCGCGAGCATCAAAAATACAAATTTTGCAATTTTTGTCAATATCGATTTTCTCGAAAACCATGGTATATACAAGAAAATTACAAGAGGACTTCTTTTAGGCAATTAGTCAAGCTTTCTTTTTTATGATGAGCAATTTTTTTATATCTTCAACGGTTAACGAGTTATCAGTAAAATAAGGTTTCTTTCACCGAAGGGGTGGTTTTGGGGGAGGGGGGTGCGCTGCACCCCCAGAACTGATTTCTCTGTGGTTTTGTGATGTTTAATCCTCGCACTAACAGTTACGGAAGGAGAATCGCAGGTAACATTTTTTGCGAGCTTCTGGTGTATTTTTTACTTTACCGACTGGACTACCTTTCCATGACTCTAGCTAACTTCCTACATCTTACTCTACAAACTCCGAGAAAAGGTAAGTTAAAACAAGGAAGTCATCTGTTAATAAGGAATGTATTTATTCTCTGAAAAATCCGAATAATTCTCGTTGCAAGTTCTCTCGGACGATAAGAGCGATGCGTCGCTAGAGACTTAATCAGTCACGGCAACAAATACAAATAGAACAGCCAAAAGTCAGAGGACAAGTAAGGTGCGACAGTGCACCTTTCGAGAGGAATGTTAATTAAATGTTGTATTTAGCAGGAGAAACTTTAATTCAATTACAAGTTTCATCCTCGTCAACGTTTGTAATAATAGTGGAGCAGAATGGGTGGAATATGAAAGTAAAAATTGGAAGTTTTCCATGTTAAATTCATGCTAGTGCATTGAAGAGCGTGGTGGCCACTGTAATGAAAATATCTTCCTTATAATTATGTACAAGTAAATTTTTCAAAAAATTATGAATTTTATAGCGATTTAAAACCGTCCGTGTATTAATATTTCCGATTCGTATAGCCGGGCAGATCTGGGTTTTGAAAAGTGACTGCTCCGAACGAAATTTTTTTTTACCAACTTGTAAAGTTAGGTCCCCTCCATCATTCCGACAAATTTTTAGAGGGCGGAGTCGGCGGGGGGTGGGGAAAAGACCCATTAAAAGTATAGGAAAGCAGTTTTTCTGACATATCTCCGCCGGTCTTGGTGCCACAAAAAAAACCATACTTATCAAAAATGATGAGCTTGACAAAACACGTAAGCTTGTTCTAACTCGAAACTGATCGCATAATTAATTCGCGAGTATCGCGATTGAAATTGCGAAAAAACAAAAAATTAAATTAATTATTTCTCGAAAAGGAGTGGAGTCGGGGCCTTAATAGAAGGGTATTGATGGACACTTCATGAAACCGGAAAGTGGAGATGGTGGGACAATTAGAAGGGAAGATGTATGGGGGGAAAGCAAAATTATTAAAGAGCTGATAACTTCCTTATTAATAGAGCTAGCAATCTGGCCGGAACAATTTCCGTATTTTTTATTTGTTGAAAGATAACTAATAAAAAATCTTTTTTTTAGAAATGCCTGGCGCGCAAAATAAAAAATGGTCTTTTTCTGCATAAGTGAAGAATAATTTTTTCACCAATTAATAGCATTTTTTCTTTAATCTTCAATTTGCACTCAATAAGATCGCAATCGGATGATTAGGAAGGGAGATACAGGCCGGCAAAGTTTTTGCTGTATAGCGGGAGAACGGACAGGGGTGGAGGTTTAGGCCGGGATGAAAATTTTGAGAAGTCTTTTCTTTCAACTTTTCTATTTTATAAGTACCCGATGTCCATACATTGCCCGCCCGAGTGAGTTACAAGAGGAAAAACAGAACGAAAACGGGTAAGCGACTCAGTTGAGCCGCCGGGCTATTAATTGGTGAATGGTGAAAAAATGAGGCCCCAACTCCACTGCCTCTCGAGAAATAATTAATTAAATTTTCCGTTTTTTCGCTACTTCAATAGCGATAATAGCGATATCTCGCGAACTAATTATGCGATCGGGTTCGGGTTGGAATGAGCTTACTTGTTTTGTCAAGCTCTTCACTTTTGGTAAGTACGATTTATTGTGGGACTAACACCTACGGAGAAATGTCGGAAAAACTGCTTTCTCATGCTTCTAATGGGCCGTTTCTCCCACCCCCCGCCGACTCCGCCCTGTAAAAACTTGTCTGAATAATGGAGGGGACCTAACTTTATAAGTTGGGAAATTTTTTTTTCATTCGGAGCAGTCACTTTTCGATAGCGTTTTTTTTTCCCAGACCTACCCCACTAATATGATAAGAGAGACAATAACCTACAGTTTTAATCTCAGAACCGCTTTCAAGTTATACCAATTTTCCAGATGTTCACTATTTTTAGGTTAAATGAGCAAAAAAATATATTTTCAAAATCATTCCACATGCCCTACCCTTCTCAAAGACACGTATATCTCTAATATAAATTTTCAAATTAATAGCTTACTTTTACTTCCACATTCACATAATGGAGTGGAAGTATAGCAATCATACATATTCAATTTTTTAATTGAAATCTAGAATGCCACGAAACGTCGAGATTTTAAATTTAAGTAAAACAAATTTTCTGTCTCTCTGTCGGTCTGTAACTTTTTTTTCTGCACACGTTTTCTCTGGAACGGTTTAAGATATTGACAAAACCAACGTCTCAAATTCTTCTGACATCTGCCCCAAATATTATTAAAATTCTATGACCAATAATTTCCACATGCTAGAGTGCAAATACAGTCAAGACGTTTCTTTGAAAAAGCCTTGTATGGAAAATCTGGATGTGAAAGTAGTGATTCCTTAGGCAGCGGTTTTAAAAAAAGATTTCTGGATTTAAAGGAGCAAGTTGGAGCCTATGTTTTTTTTTTGAGGTTAGATTTCAACTTCGTGACATTGAGTTTAAACACTTCGATAATTAATTTTATTTTCTCCATCTTTTATCTAAAACATTTTTCCTATGTTTTCAAGGAAAACAGTTAACGGGAAAGAATGTTTTGCTTCAAATATGTTTTGGTCGTAAAAAACAAGAAAGAGGTTTCCATTCGTCAAGAACACGCTCAGAATCATAAAAAGGAGCGGTAAAAAACTGTAAACCTCAATTTGACGTATTTTATCTTCTTTCCTCTTTGGCGCCTAGTGCGTAGAGATATTTACGGTTTTAGAAAAACACTTGGCAAATACAATATATTTCTTGTTTATGCGAAGACTACAATAAGATTTTCTTTCATGCATTTTTACATACATTTGTTCATATAAACAACTTTTGTTGTTTTTTATGTCCAATTAGCACTCACTTCTCAAAGATTTATAAACATCTTTTATAATGTTTGTTTTGATATTTGATACAAGAGCATAATTATACAAATATCATTAAAGATATTTTGGCCTGACGATAGGTGACATACTTCAAATAGAAGGACGACATTTTAACCTCTCATAAATAAAGTTGTCATACATTTTTAGAAGTTTTGAATCTCGAGCTAAATTGAATTTACATTATTAATATGTTTTCTGGCAATGTTTCATTTGCTCTGGTTTTCTATAACACTTCATTCCCGCCATCCCAACTTTTGCGAGCAGTTTATTCACATTGACATGCTAGTTCAAGGTATTAAGCTTTGGCATTTCAAAATTAGCACT
This sequence comes from Stenurella melanura, assembly GCA_963583905.1. Classification (NCBI taxonomy): domain Eukaryota; kingdom Metazoa; phylum Arthropoda; class Insecta; order Coleoptera; family Cerambycidae; genus Stenurella; species Stenurella melanura. Next base: position 2,396,927 of record OY757311.1, read on the forward strand.
AGAAAAGGGAAAATCAGCACCGGCCGTCACTCGGCTATTTAAGAGCCACGTGAGGGCATCGAAAAGAATCACGCCAAGAGAATAAATATAGTATATTTATTAGCATTTTTTTTTCTGCGAGAATTCGACTGGTCCAAGTTTAATTTACGACTTCTTCTTTTTGTGTATCGGGATCGGAGAGTCCGGTGCAATGGAGATCCGCGCATAGGAGAACCGGTTCGGAGTCTGCAAGGACCAGTTCTGGGTAAAGATGTGTGTCCACGGTCAGAGCTCCCTCGCCTCAGCTGTTTCATCTTTGGTGGCAGACAAAAGACGCGTTTCTTGCTGAATGGCCATGGACACAGATAAAACTCGGGTTGAAAAGGACTACTTAGTATTCCTTCGCATATTTTATGGGGAATCGGCATATCTTGCGCCACATAATGCGGGGAGATATCTTACTGGGAAATGCGAGCAAACGAAACAAACCACCTCGACCAGGTGATATGTTGATTTAATAACCAAAATAATTATAAATCATGGGAACGTAATATATTATCCGAGTTGCATTATTATCTAAATATGTTAATCGTATGTACTTAAAATGTTAAACGTGTAACAATTTTAAATCAGAAATTGTATAAATAATATTAAACCCGATTTATCTTAGGAGTAGAAAAAATTACATCGAGAAATTTGTACCCTTGTAGGCCAATCAATTTACGTTATTCTGCCTCTAGTATTAAATCTAACTGATATTACAATTAAATAATAAACGTCTTTGAAACAAATTCTTTATACGATTTTGCAAACAGCAGAAAAAAATAAGCATCTATGAGAACTAAAAGAAAAACTAGTATAAAAATATTAATGAAATCTTTGCATTCTTTCGATAACCTGAATTCTGGTTATGATAGCAAATTATAATCCTAAAATAAATTTGTCTAATTTCTTATTTGACAATTCTCATTGTAACACTAGCATCCACATAGTCTCCCACGGCCATGCAGATTAAACTAGTACCTACATAACCCCCTACGGCCATGAAGATTCAGTTAAAAATGAACTGTCAAATAAGAAATTAGACAAATTCATTTTAGGATTTTAATTTGCTAGTATAACCAGAAATCAGGTTATCGAAAGAATGCAAAGATTTCATTAATATTTTTACACATAGTTTTTCTTTTAATTCTCATAGATAGTTATGTTTTTCTGCTGTTTGCACAATCCTATAAAGAATATGTTTCATTATAATTATAAGCAAACAATTAATAATTCACTTTTAAATAAACGTCTTTATTTATAAGAAAATGTATAAACATATATTTCAATTTATTGCAATCTCGTTTTACAACTTCTAGTCTAAACTAACAATTATACATAATTGTGTCTAAACTTGCTATTATACATAACCCAGTTATCACTGAGGTACTTACTGATCTCGGCCTAGTCGATTAGTGTATATGTATGTTTGCTACAACTGGTTAAATAAGTAAGATCTACTCAGATCAAGAGACACGGTCGTATCTCGTGCCAAGTTCACTCTAACCTCCTCCATGCTCACAGAAATAAGCGAGCACCAGTGTAAAGAGGATGATAAAGTAAACTTCATATTTCTAAGTCAGATAAAAAATTTCAAAGCTTTACCGCCTATTACCACTAGGATAGAGCGGGGCATGAATTAAAATAAGAAATTAAGAGAAACTCGCCAGTATGTTATAATTTTTAATAAATTACGCCACTCACTCCTAAAATATTTTACTATCTAACGGTCACTACTGTTTACTTAACTTTTTACAGACATACATACTGCTGTGAAAGAGCAAGCAGAACGGCAAAGGTATTAAGCAGAGATGGACCACAATCTTCTGCGATATTTCGAACGAGTTTTGTTATATTTAGAGTATACAGGTTATGTGCTTCATACAATAATACAGTGTGCGGTTCAGTGTTTACATTTTATTTTGATTGTGAGTGCCTAGAATGTATAATACTTTAACAGATAAGTGAAATTGCTCTTTGTTTAAGCTTATTTTATGTAGTTGTGTAAAAATATTCCGGCGGATGGTGAAATATTCGAGTGTTTTCCGTTTTTTAGGCGCCGTGGTAAAATAATATTGTGATAATGTTCAGGCCTTGGGAAGATCATCAACCAATCACCGGCAGAGAATTTAACGAAGATATGGGAAATGGCAACGGCTCGCAAATTACAGAGAAAAGTTCTAGACAATATTTATGCGAACATACTAAAAAAGTAGTTTTAAACGTTAATAAAAATATAAAAGAAAGTGAAAGTGAAAAAAGGAGCCGTGGAAAAAACGGCCTACTTAACAGAAATTTCAGAACGGTCTATCTATAGAATAATTAAGGATGTGGTACCTAATCGAAAAGTTAGATCGGATAAAAGAGCAGCACGAGCATTAGATTCGTCTATGGTGAAATTGTTAAGAGATTTAATTTATAGCAAGTATATGGAAAATGAGGTACCAACGGTGGAATTAATACATATGGAACTGAAAACAAATGGTGCAGTGTCAGTTAGTCAAGCAACACTTTGGCGCTAGATAAGAAAGATAGGATTTAGGTTCAAGATTATTAATAAAAGGGCAGGTGTTATGGCAAGCTTCAGAATTGTGCAGTGACGTAATGAATATTTGGAAAATATAAAAAAAATTCGAAATGAACAACGACCTATTTATTATTTAGATGAAACTTGGTATGATACCCATGATACAGTGAAAAAAGGCTGGATAGATGGTTCAAAGAAATGCAAAGTTGATATGTACATTGTGGATCAGAAAATGGATATGTGCATAATGGTCTCAAATTAAGTGGGAAAAAAATGGAAGAATCAAACGTTGACTATCACCAAAACATGATTGCGGATATTTTTGAAGCATGGTTTCAGACTTCATTGCTACCAAATATTGAAGAAAACAGCGTAATTGTTTTAGACAATGCTTCGTATTATTCGCGACAAATTGAGAAAATACCAAATACGGGAACAAAGGAAAAAGATATTCAAGAATTTCTCCGAAAACATAATTTGGAATTTGAAGAAAATTTTAGGAAGAGAGATCTTTTGGAAACTGTTAAGAAGCAAAACTTCCCAAAACAATATGTGATTGATAGCATGGCTAAAGCTCAAGGGCATACAGGACATACGGTTACCCCCATATTTTTGCATTTTTAACCCGACAGAACTAATATGGAGTCAGCTGAAAAGAAGTATTCGCAAAAATAACACCTTCCCCAAATTTGATGCCAAAGCAGTCGACCTTATTAAAGCTAAAGTGGGAGAAATAACACCAAGTAATTGGAAAAAGTGTATTCAGCATGTCATTAAAATTGAAGATGGATTTATTAAGTTAGAAAAAAGCATCAGCCCTAATCAAGACCGTTTAATAATATCTGTAGATTCAGATACCGACGATGATACCGATTTAGAAAGTGGTTGTGAAGTATTGAGTGAGTGTAGTGATTAGAGTTTTAAATAAAATGTTATATGTGATTTGATTTAGTGTACATTGTGAATTTATCGTTTCATTAGCGTTTTACATACGCGCAAATGCAATATAACGTGATTTTTATTTATTATATTATATGTATACATATTTTATTTGATAATTATTTATTTGTTTCTTTTTTAGAACTGAATTTATTTATTTCAATTATTTGTTTGTTTTCTAGAATTTTATTTATTTATTTAATCTGGGTTAATTAGATTACGGGTTATTGACATAAATTCAATATTTTCTTTATTTAATGAATATAAAAATTTACTTTGTTTCTTTGACCTATTTTAATAATAATGATAACCTTAACTCTGAACCCACATTTTTTGGCAAAGAATTACTCGTACCTCCTCGTGGTCCTTGCTGGGCAACAATAATATTTCGATAGGTATATTAAATTACTATTGGCGAAACTGAGCAACAAAAGAATATTTGGTATAATTTTGATTTAGACTAATAAAATTCATCAGTGCTCCACCAATATATAAAATATTATTCCTATCTTAACACAAGCAAAACAGAATAATTTGTTTAAATTTATCATTGTCACTGTAACAAATAACTATTTATTTATCAACCATACATTAAATTAATTAGATTGTAACTCACGGCACAATAATTTTAAGTACGGTCCTGAGCCGCAATAAATTATGTCGGCATTGACACTTTTATGGCCGAGTTTATGGCTTTTTTTTTTGGTGTCTCGCCACGTCTCGCGCCGTGTCACTCCTTTGTCGGGAATTTTTTATTTGACTTAGAAATATGAAGTTCACTTTACAATATTCAAGTGTAGTATTTAAGTATTTGCTGTTTGTGTAAACTAGGTACTTTTATCGACAGTGGTTGTTTTGAAAGCGGTCAAATATTCGTCTATTAGTTACAGACAGAATAATTATAATTATTTCTCCATATGAGAATATAACTTAGTAATTACCGTATCTAGAATACAAACTCAGCTAACATAAATAATTCAAACATTATTCGTATTACTTAGTTCGGATTTCTTTAATTTGCGAATTCGTCATGTCAACGTTGAGTTACTGGTCTGGCACTTTAAACGTTCTAATTGGACCACATTTAATATTAATTAGTGACAATAGTAAAATACTGCTAATTATAATAACTAAACTAACGGTTGACGTCACGAAAAGTGTTGTTAAGAATTTATTATTTACACGGGATTTATTCCAAAGGCCGGATACACTTCGAAATGAAATTACTAAATCAATTGATTTTATTTGGACGTTTAAATGGTTATTAATGGACGACGGACGGGCAAAATTAGGTTTTAATCATATCAAAACAAACACCTGGATTAACACATTAAATACTGGACAAAGCTCTGCATGACAAATGCGAAATTGGCAACATTGTTAAGATAGTTTCATTGTGTGGAACTGAGAGGACATGCAAAATTTCTTTAATTAATTTAAAATATGATCAAAATTATTTCTTCTATCAAGTGGGGAAAGAGGAAGTTGCAACCCGATTGCAAATACGTATTTGATTAACATATGATACAATGGGCTAATGTAGTAGGAATTTTTTTTAGATTATTGGCAAGTTACTCGTTGAAATAACATCACCATATATTTTTAATTGCAGCTTTAATTCATAGAGTAAAAAGATACTAAAAACGTGAAATATTGAGCGCCCTTGAAACACTGATTTGGACGGCGCCACGTCTTGATGCTAACATGACTGCTAATTTCTCACTGCTCTGTTTGTCAGTTGTCATTTTATATCAGATGTTAGAAGATTAGGTTAAGATTGTGTTTACCAGCTAAAACATAATGTTTAAGGAGTGTTTCATAGCAAGTTGTTCAAATTGTTCTATTTTAATTTGTGAATTGTGGTTAGGGAATGCACTCATTCCATTAGCTTAGTGTGGCCAAATTAAATATCTCTATGTCTTCTCAGAGAAGAAAACGGATTAATATTACATTTAATAATTAAAGTTAAAAAACAAAAAATCAAAATTGCGAATCCGAAATGGCCGATTCAAATCCGAAATCATGAAATATTCGATACATTAAGAAAACGTCGATTTTTAAGGGTCTCTATACTTTGAAACTACAAATATGAAATTAAATATGCCTCTAAAGGTGTTTTTTACACAAAATCCTCCATTCTCAAGTAAATTGAGTCTGTTGAACACTCGTGTGAGTTTCCCTAGGTAGCGATTTGTCGCGCTTGAAAGTGTGCTCAGTATTTTTTAAACAACTCGGGTAATGCTGAGCCGAGTATATTTATTAAAGGTTAAAAATACGCCATTTTTGGGGACAAATTTGTTCTACATCGAATAGTTGTGATTTTATCTAGAGACATAATTCAAGGTAATTTAAGTACAACTTAAATTTGATACTTTTGACAAAATTCTTAGTTCGTAAGATATTTGCAAAAAATTGTTCTTAATCCCTTCCTAGCGTCTCCGAAGGTTTACCGGTAGTTGATTTTGGTCGATTTTTTTTCTATATATTTATTGAGATAGAATAGGAAGCATCAAGATCTACATTTTGAAAAAAAAATCTACAAATCTGCAAATAAACATAGTCAGATTAATAATTTCTCTATATATTACATGTGAGCTGTACTTTTAAGATTGACTATATTTTTGCGGACTTGCATTTATATGGACTTTTGTTTCTCTTCTTCATTTCCAAATAAACCCTAGGAGCATTTCGTATAACAGTTGAACAATAAGCATTTTTTTAAATTAATTTCACGCTCCAAAATCAGAAAATAAATATTTTAACGCCATATCTATGTTAACAACCAACACCAGGGTAGAACAGACGGGCATTTTCAATGGAAGCTTCCTCCTCGAAACTCCGCTCGAAATTAAAGGATGTAGCCTTAAAAGTGTTTGTGGTTCTAAGGTCTCATTTTACGCCAAAATGGGGTTATCTATTTTTTATTTACGCTTATATTTGTCGCATTGACTTCGAAATTACCATTAAGTACACATATGTGGGGGAAAATAATAAATATATTAAAGAAAATCAGTGCCAATGTGCTTGATTGCGATTTTGAAATTCAGAACAGTAACAGAAAAGGTGCTAGATAATATTAAAAGAATCTGGTATTAACATAACATAATGCATTAAATCTGGTAGTAATTACATACAAACCGGTTAAATAAGAAACATTAAGAGGGCAATAATGAAATAATTAATTTTCTTTATTGTCTCCGGATTTATATTAAATTTGAACTCGACCACTTTGCATACCTTCTACAATACTCGACCAAATTTAAAGAGTTAAATATCAAGCGAGCTATTCACGATGCAACGTACTTAATAAAGATTTACAAATTTGCGAGAGTGGATCAACTGAAACTGAAACCCGTTTGAATTCGCATAGCAACCGACCAGCGTGGAGCGAGTGTTGCCATGCCAACACAAATGTTTTGTTTATATTATTTATTAAGGTGGCATGTAAACGAAATCAAGTTTTTTTGTATTCTGTTTTGTAGCTTCGTGGAAAACTTATGTTTGTTTTAAAAATTTAACGTCGTTGTACTAGTTACGGATCTTTATGAGGGTGGGGGTATCAAAACTGTTTGAAATCTGCGCCTAAAATAAGCAAGAACTTATGTGACGCATTGGTGTCATTTGAAAAGGTCCTTTACCTACTGCATATTCTCGGTGCCATGAAGAATAAGAATGCTTTTATCGCAACGAAAGCATTGTAACTAATATGTGGTACAGAAAAGATCCTTATATCAACCATTCAATTTGCTATTAGCACATGGCAAAAAAAGCAAAAACACTGCAGAATTTATTGAAAGCCCACATTTTCAAGATGGCGGCCAAATGAGGGAGGGGGGGAATTTTTGACCCCGAAAACCGAGTTTTATACCCACACTGACCCCCTTACACAATAAAAAAAAAATGAAAGGCCAATGTAACATTTCCATTGACTACATGGAATTTCTTACTACAGCATTATTATTATACAATGTTTTAAAACAAGTATAGTCTTAAGGTAATCATAAAGTTTACAAAATATTTAAATTAAATTACTCTTATTAAAATAACCTGTAATTTTCCAAACAGTTTTCTTGATAGCAATGAAACAATGAAGTAATAGGTTTTATTTTTATTTGTGGTAAAAAAGTGATATGGCGCCCAATAGCATATTGTTTTATTACGAGTAAAAGTGATACTTTTGTGACGAGTCTGTAGGATTGCCACAATTACAAACGAGGAACAAGTGGCTCTTACTTGTAATAAAACTGGTTATTTTTTCTTCAAACGTCGCATCGGTTAGCTAAAAAACTAAGATAAAAAATCTCGAATTTCACCACTATTCGCTAGGTGCATGACTGCTAGCGCCAGGCGTGAACGGCGAGAATTGGCAACACTGTCAAGCTTCTTGCTTACTTTTTATTATTGACGTAAATGGAGTATGAAAAATATCTATGATTGTTTGGTATAGTTATAATGTACATAGTATATATTGACTGGAAATATCAAGAATGGACATTATTATTCAAACGGGGTTTGAAAATGTATTTCAATCGATACAATCATTGATTAAATAGTAATAGATAATTAATCCCGTAATTATTGGAGAGTGGCGGTACCTATCGATGAATGTCCGAAGCAACGTAATCCCATAATAATGTGGCACTCGACAAAACAGTTGACTTCCGCTCTACTCTACCGCTAACGTCTTAGCCCGATCTCGGGTAAGCCCCGCTTACCGTAGTACGCGATATTACGTCTTGCTACCATTGATAATTCTATAATTATCAATAATCTTTGAAAACATCCAGTGGACGCCCATTACAGAGAGGAAGAGAGAGACGTGTCTGTCTTCTTAGCGTCAAGTGATCACTGTTCAACGATTTTTACAAATAAATGTACCTACAAACGGTTTATAAAACTTGTACTTACTTATTTATGATAATTTCTTAAAGTAATCAATTTAACAACAAAAATAGACTTGATGCTTACATGTATTAGTAGAGGGTCCACGCCTTCGAAAGCCGTCTAAATCGCCAAGTAACCCATTCCAGCAAGGTAAATAATTTTTGAGCTCGGATATCGAAAGAGGGCCCTAATGGGCATCAGAAATGGCTTGTTGGACTTTTGTTGACGATTGCACAACTTCTCCACAAGAAAAAAAGATGGCGAAATGTTATTTCAAGAATTCGTGTTTTTAAACGTATACCTCTCGCTAGAGAGTGAACCACATGCGATATTGATTTGATTTTTTTTATTTATATACTACTGACATGAGCGCATCTATCTGTACTAATTAAATTTCAAACTCGCTTACGGTTTTTTTCTAAATAAATCCTAAATCACAGTAACGAAATTTGTGTGTTTGAAATTTCGACGTGCGGGCAACTATATTAAATATTCAATTTTTTTATATACTATATACGAATGAAATATGGCCAAAGATCAACAGAGTTTTTGCAAAAAAAAATTAGCTCGATATCTTATACAGTTTTTGAGTTAACGACTTTTTAAAATAAACCATAATTAGATTCGTGGTATTCCTGTTAGCATGCGGCTGTTTTCTGGCTAAGTGTAATGCATTAAGATAGTAAGCCAATACATTTTTGAAATTGTGCTATTATTTACATTTTTACAATTTTGCAAAAATATGAACAGGTAAAAAGAAACTCATTTGGCAGATGATTTACTCGATCTATTAATTATGAAGGTGTTGTATAGAGATATTATTTATTAAGTATATCATTATTGTGGTACAAATGATATAGCATTTTACAAATATGAAGATATAAAAACGTACACAAAACCTGTAATATATACATAAGTAATAATAATAATAATGCATAATAAGTATACACAGCTCAGTAAGCATTGACAAACCACTACATAGGCATTACTATTAAGAAGCACTGTCTGCTAAAAACTGCTCTGTATTATTTCTGCCCTTAAAACAATTGTTAGGAAAGGCTGCACATACAACAGAACACCAAGTGGACGCGCATTTTTAATCACAGTTTACTTTACAATTCCACTATTTGTTTTCATTAGAACCAGTTGTGATTTTTTGTCATCATTTGTGATTTTATTAGGTTATTCTCTATCAGATATCCAAATTTTCTGGGAAAGGGTAAATTGAGGAGATCGGAAAATCGCTTGGACACTAAAATTTTATGTGCTTTGTTAACTGCTTCTTAAGTCGAGAAAATTTGTTATAAATCCAGGATTTTGTGTTAGGTAAGGATCTAAACCACTTTTTGTGGATAATTTTTACAATTAAAAGTATTTCGCAGTGAGCAGGGTTTTAACCTACTTCGCTAGGTTCTTCAGTTGCTAGCTAAGCTAAGTACACTAAACCATTGGACTACCGTCCCCTGTAATGCTCGTTTTAAATGCAGTGAGGAAGTGTCTTGTGTAGGACTCGGACGTAGCTAACGTAAGTCTAATAACCTTAAGGAAAAATAAATACTGCCTAAGCAAATCTGCCAATAACGTTTTTACAATATTTTCCACTTAATTATTTACTCATTTCGTGAGTATCCTAAGATACCCTTTGTTGTCATGTACCCACACAATTTTTGTAGGTTTTCTATTTTGCAAAAATTAAATATACCTTGCGCAAATATTATTGTGTTCCCTTCTTCATTATTTAAGTTCACATTATTGGGCAACGTAGGTATATCATTATTTACACCAATATTCTAAAATGTATTTTAGATTATTCGCTTTATATTTTTTACTATTTATAAAGTAATTCCAGTTTAGAATAAGAATTGAGTCTGTTATGGTGAATTCATATAATTCTGATGGGTTTTTAAGTCATACCATACATTTTCTTAAATATGAAATTTCGAACAATTTTTATTTTTTAATCTCACATTTGTATAATTTATTGACGATTTCATACTGTATTTGCACCTTTCGATATATACAGTCCTTCTAAGCCAAAATGACGTAACTGAAAATTTTCTAAGCAAATTGGACGTACTTCAAAGTTTCCTTTTTTCAGTAATCATTAAACCATTATTTCTGCATCTATATTTTAACAGACTCTATTTTAAAATCACGTAGTTGTAACATAACACATAAATGATTGTCTAATTTTCAGACAATTGGTGACATAATAGTAACATAATACCTTAATCAAATTAGTTATTAGACTAATGTCTATCCACAATTACACAGACCGAATCCTGCCGCAGCTGTCACGTTGCGCGTTATCATAACAAGACATTATTACGATCGAATTAAAAAATCTGTAACTCGAAAACTGTATGAGATATCGAGTTAATTTTTTTTGCAAAAACTTTGTTGATCTTTAGACCATATTTCATTCACATATAATATATAAGAAAATTAAACATTTAATATAGTTGTCCGCACGTCGAAATTTCAAACACACAAATTTCGTTCCTGTGATTTAGGATTTAATTAAAAAAAAACCGTAAGTGACTTTGAAACTCTACTAGTACAGACATATGCGCTCATGTCAGTAGTATGTAAAGAAAAAAAATCAGATCAATATCGCATATGTAGTTCATTTTCTAGCGAGAGGTATACGAAGACACGAATTCTTGAAATAACATTCCGCCATCTTTTTTTCTTGTGGAGAAGTTGTGCAATCCTCAACAAAAGTCCAACAAGCCATTTCTGATGCCCATTAGGACCCTCTTTCGATATGCGAGCTCAAAACTTATTTACCTTGTTGGAATGGGTCATTTCAATTTTCAATGCTTTGGACCCCTTACTATGTATATATAGGTATCTATACCACATATACAACTGGAAATTACGAAGCCCGTCGTGGTCCTATCCTAATTGCGCAATCGAATTGTAAACAAAACAGTAAGAACTATAAACCCTCGGAAGAGAAATATCAGAAAACATAACATGTGTGATTGTAAATAAAGCAGAACGCTATTGAAATCAAAATTGAAATCAAATTGAAATAAAGAACGCGCGGGGTTAGAAGGCTGTGTTGCAGTGTTGCCGATGATATTAGCTGTAATTATCCGCCGACTGACATGAAAATATCCGAACATGTTCAAGAATATCCGATTCGGTGGTGCCGCAGCCTCTGCGTAGATTTTCGTTCAAGATGTTTATTGGAAAATTTTGAAGAGCGGGGGAGGGGGAGATTTCTCTGGTGCACATTTTTTTTTCCCCCATAGATCGAAATTTTGGAAAGCAGGGCGGGCGATATCTCTGATGCACATTTTTTCCCATCTCTCGAAATTCTTTACCTTTTTTAAGAGCGCGGGGGGGGGGGGAGAATTTTCGACGATTATTCACTTTTACACGAAACAAATCTTCATTTCCACATTCAATATTAAAATAGCCCGAAAAAGTTCGAATTGGATTAAAATTATCCGTTTTTTATCCGATTTTTAACAGGGTGAGAAAATTATCCTCCACCTTCCTAAATTATCCGCAAATCGGGTAATTATCCGCCAATCGGCAACACTACTGTGTTGCTTTGTAACTTTGTAAAACAAAGTGGAGAGGGTACGAGGTGTGCGACAAGGACGAAGACACTCGTGTCTTATGGCAAATCGACGGCTTGTGTCCTCTAGTTATAGAAATGTTTGGTTGCACCCAGTGTTGCCGATTGGCTGAGACAGTGCGGTGGAGGATTTTCGCGTTTTAGTAGAGAAAAAATATGCACTTGTGATTGTTCTTAGTATTAAAGTATTTACTTACTTGAGTTATATAATTATATTTTTCCACGACCGAGAGTAGAAATCGATTTCTATGGCATCAAAATTGTGACAGAAGTAAAACATTTACTCCCTAATGAAATTGTTGTCTTATTTCGTCCCTGGGGAGGAAATGCTTTACTTCTGTCACAATTTTGATGCCATAGAAATCGATTTCTACTCCCGGTCGTGGAAAACTATTGTAATTTCGCTGCGATTTATTATAATTCTTTATTTATGAAATAAATGTTTCTACTCCCGATCGTGGAAAAAATAGTATATACACCTCGGGAGAGAGCGCCATTTTTCCCTCGATGTATTTGTTGCCCTCGGGCCTCAAATTACACCTCAGGAAAAATTATAGTGTATAATGTATGATTTTCTCAACTTTGCGAATTATTTAAACAATGTGGCACTAAATAAAAACTGTTGCCAAAGCATGATATTCAATATTCTTGGCCTCTTTTACCTGAGTCAATTTTTATACGTGAAGTATCTTTCATTTTTCGTTTTGGGGTACATTTACTCTCTACACTCTATTACACTATAGCTACAATGCTACAAATGGTGATGCCTGCCAAATATGTGTGATTTTTTTATTTTATTTATACCTATAGGTACCTATTTCTTTTATATATAAAATATATTTTATTTTCTTCCTGGTATTTTCTTGAATAAAAAAAACTTTTATTCATACCTATTAAATAAATTTCATATACCTACCTACCTATTCTTTTTGCACCAAGACAAAACAATAAAAAAGCTCTTCTTCGTAAAATAATTTCTAAGACTAATTAAACATAATGTTTTTAGTCGATTATAATATTATAAACAATATATACACATGTAACTATTTTCCATATGCTATTTTTAAAAGTAAAAAACGCCGATAATTTCTTACAAAATCAGATAATTTTCTGCGAGTAGGTGGATCTTATATCATGCCGAATCATTGGCAACGTTGGTTGCACTGCAGTCTTAGTTGCTAGGTCGTCTAGCTCCCTCCACACCCCACGGGCCCGCCCGCCCAACCTTTCATTTCATTCATGAATTAATTTACCCGACTTGCAAACCAAGGAGGGATAGATTTAATCTATGCCTCCTTGCTTGCAAACCCCAGCTTAAACTTCGACTCGAAAGGTCACACGACATCTATGAATTTAAGACCGGAACTAACAGTACAAATTCTTTGGTTAAGTATCTATTTCTATTTAATCAATGATACAATTTAACCCGGCAACTTTAAAAAAGCAAAGATTTAAATGAGGCCAATCACGTCTGTTACGTAAAAGAGTACAGGCGAAATGAACTCGGTTATAACATTGAGTGTTTTCTAATTCGACAAACATCAGTCACCTCAAGCCCTTATGAAGTAAAATTACACGTAAGTACATTAATTTCATTAATGAATAAAATTATCTTTATGATTGTAAATGTAAGGTTATGTGAAATTTGAGATACAAAAATGTTAATTGCGAAAATATTTTTTCAGCTGAATGAAACACGAGAGATTGTTGGAACATCCTGCCAATGTGTCAGCAATAAAAGTGGAAAATGCAAGTACATCTGTGCTTTAATTTATTACTTTATTACATAAACAATAATGACAGCTTGTCAAAAACAGATTTTGAACAAACTTGGGGCAACCAACTCCAAAACAGCTGGGAAGTGCTAAGTATTCGAAGGGAGAATACTTCAGACATGTTTCCTGATAACTGCAAGAAACGAAAGTTAACAAATTTAGATCCTATGTGTTTAGATCCATATTAAAATTTAATTTAATTCAAATGTAAACACGTGAAATAAAGTTGTTTATATAATAGTCACATTGATAATTTGAGGTTAAAGAACCTACTTCAACCTTTTAAGAGCAGCTATCCACTTTTTTCGCTGTTCTAATTTGTACCACAATTTCGGAAACCTGTAAATTATAAAATTACTCCCTTTCACGTTTCTATTCTTACAATCGACTACGCAACAAGTTGAAACACCCATATTTACTATTTTATTATGAGAAGTATCCATATGCTCTAATGTACAAATACTTAACAATGTTTTCTCAAACTGCCGCTAGGCACGTTCATGTAGTTTTTGTTCTCCCCACTCTTCGCATGCACCCGGCGGATAAACTTATCGTGTTAATATCGCATGGCCGGCGCGGCGTATTAAACAAAGTAAGCGTGGCTATGGATATACTGTACTGTCATACTTTTTCTGTCACTCACAGTACACTAACATGTAGTATATTATTTATCGAGAAAAACTGCCTGTAACTCGTAAAATCAGCAAAAAAAATTCCATGAGACAAACAATATTTAGAAGGTCTCAATGCATATATCAGAATTTTTTCAAATTTCTAAATTACATATTTTTAAACCGCTACAATTTCAAAGGAAGGGGAAGTTTTTCATGTTATTCCGGAAAAACTCGGTGAAAATGCATTTTACAGAAAAGTTGCAAATAGAAAAAAGTCTTGTATTTTGATGATACATCCATCTGAATTTTTTTTAGATTTTTTTTCAACTTTTACATTTCCCTTCCTCCACTATTAGAAATTTTCGAATATCTCGAAAAATAAGCATTTCTCGAAAAAATTCACCAGAGTAAACACATCTCATTTTGGACCAAAAAAGGTAAACACATTGTTTTTTTTCTTCATTTTTGACCTAATTCTACAAGTTGTGCAATCCGTGATAAAAGGGGTGTTTTCTACCCCTTCCGATCATTCCCTACTATAACCTTTTTTTCAACTTTGTTCTTAACGTCATTACAAACACATTGCATAAGGTTTCATAAAAATCCATTCACTAGCACTTAAATTAAAGGTGAAACCCCCCGTTGACTGGACCATGAGCTGTGAAGGAATGAGAAATGAGAGATGTATGTATAAATGAAATAACTTTGAATAACTGCTGAAACTCTGAATTACAAGCCAGGAAAAACTTAAAGGTTCAAGATGGCGACACAACTTTTCAATCGGGAAAAATATAACATACTGGTGCGAATAATTCGCACTTTTTGTCCAAGAGATTAGAATTCTTATCTACAAGACAATGACATATGTAAAAAACCGCTGCCTAAGGAATCACTATTTCCACATTCAGATTTCCCATCTAAGTCTCTTTAAATAAAAACATCTTAGTACCATATTGCACTCCAGTATGTGAATATAATTGCTGATTAAATTATCTGCCTCAAGGTAGGGGGGTGGTTGATGCCAAAAAATTTTCTGAGGACTATTTGATCTCATACACATTGAATCACAATTTTATTTCATTACCTCCTTTAATAATGGGGGAGTGGGGATGTTGGCGTATACCAAGGGACAATGTTAAAACTAGCTGATTTTTGGACCCCATCGCGGAACGCATAAGACTCGGAGAAAATGGTTGGAAAGGGTCAAAATTAATAAAAATACGTCTTCGTGCTATCAAAAGGCTGGGGAACCTTATATTCCACCCCTAAGAACATTAAAACAACACATAAAATTACTTTGAATAATAGCTTATACTGAATGTGAAAATTATATTTATTTTATAATTATTAGGTATCGACTCAATAGAGATAACAAAAGTGAAATAAATACCTATTCACACACTCTTCAGAGGATGAAGCACCATACACAGCACCTAATATTAAAGAAATAGGTACCAAGTTGATTAAAAAGGTATAAAAGATTTTTTACTGGTTGAACCCGATCTTCAGCTAGTCCTGACCTCGCCATCCCTATTTTGTTCGATTGCTGGTCGTTCTTAGCATTTGTCGGTTGCAATAAGTGCAACAGATATCTCCCCTCTCAATCTGTGTGAACACATTTACTCAATTTACATGAGGAAAGAAAAAATTAAACCTGTTTAGTGTACTTGCCTAGATCGTACTGACGAAGGCTAAGAAGCCCAAAACTGCTGTAATTGAGTCATGATTATTTAACTGCGCTCTTAAAAGCTAATAATAGTAGTTATATGAGGGTATGACAAAGAATTTTTGTATATTGAAATTTCTGGAAATTAAGTTACAAACAATATTATAATAAAATATAGTGGAAACACTTTTGAATGGACTGGAAATGTCTAATATCTTAAATATAGAAAACAGTGTGGTGCACTCTTATCTCTTATTTTTATTAACACTTCATATAATTATATAAAAGAAGGCAAATTTACGCATAGGGAAGGGTCACCAGCCATAATCTACAAGGATAACGTAGAACACTTAGAAAATGAAACTGTTACAGTCATTGAACAATTTGAAGACTAGTGTTATAAAATTAAGAGGTAATAATATTATTATTATTATTATTATTATTATGCAAACATTAATAATTCCAATTTATTTAAAGTGGATAGTTTTCACTGAAATGCACTGTATATGAAGGATGAACCGAATATTTAGCCGGCTTTATAGTTAACAATTTTACCACAAAGTGACCTGATATTTGCTTCCGAATTGAACATTTCATGTTAAAAATTAATTAATTTTCATACGTGGATTGCTATTACTAATTTAACCCACTAATAATTATTTCCACATTTTTAATAGAGTAATTTCCCGATAAAACTGTAATCTCGTCGAAATATTTTCGTTGAAAGCTGTTTCGCAGATAATTTTGGAACGTGCATAAAATTTTTGCCTTCGTGATAATATGAATTATCTCTCTGGCACGTTAAATTCTAGTAGCCTAATAACGGACCACTAACATAAAATAAACTGGTTTTATAAATAGGGAATTAAAGTTAAGGCCGACCGCGGATGGCGGCGGCGGGAAACTTAAGAACTTTTTACGTGCGTGTGAGCTTTAATACAAAATCATTAATTTTTTTCTCGTGAAGCTACAACCGTAAAAGTTTAACGTTCCGTGTTGGCAAATTTTATGCGACGAAACTTATTTGGTGCAATATTGTTACCCTCTCGTCGGTCTTGGTCTCACCTACTCATCTTGCAAGCGATTGGTCGGATAGTGCGACTACGTATCTTTAAATGTAGCAACTTACCGCATGAGGACTATTGATGGATTAAGAGATTACGTCACATGTGCTACTAATTTTTTTTTAATGTATACAGATTCGGACAATGCAGTTTAGGATATAGGAATTACGATGTAATTGACCACACCCCGCTAGTTCCATAAATCGTGAAAGCAAAACCACACAATGAACTGAATTTAGTACGGCATGAACTAAGGATGGGTGTGGACGTAATAATTTCTAATACGAAACGAGACAATATCTCTTCGTCAAAAGCGAAGAAGTTATTTGTCACATTTTTGGCAAATAATTTCTTCTATTGAAAGCATTTCTGCAGTTTCCTTTTTAGCCGTAAATGATATGGGAATAAAATAATAATTCTTATTAAAACCGAAATAAAAATAGAACATTAAAATAAAATTAAATAACCCTCAGAAACTAAAATCAACTAATAATTATCAAACAATAAAATAATGAACTAAGGATTCACCCTTCAACCTTCTTATGCCAAACAATAGCCTAACCGATTATACAATGAACCTCTCATATCATTGAGTTGATTTAGAGTAATGCTTGCACAAAGTTGGATACGTTTTTCCCGTAATTCAACTAAATTATTCGCTCGTTGAAACGCATGTTTGTACGCGGTTTCCTTTAAAAAGCCCCACAGAAATAAATCATGGGGTGCTAGATCAGGTGACCTGGGGAGCCATTTTACCATTCCCCTCGTAGCTATTAAACGATTGGGAAATGTTCTTTCCAGAACAGTTAAGGTATTGTCACTTGGGCAGCCATCTTGTTGAAACCAAATGTCGTCAAAGTTGACAGGAAGATTTTGAACTGCAGGAATTATTTGGTTTTGTAAAAGCTCTAAATATTTATTGCCATTTAAATTGCCATCGATTAGCAGTGGGCCTATAATATGATTGTCTAAAATTCCCGTCCAAACGTTCAACTTTTGAGGATACTGAGTTCGCACAGCAACACTCAAATGTTTATTTTTCCGGGACCAATATCGTACTATGGATGGATTGTTTCCTATGTAATGAAAAGGATGATTCATCTGTAAACAATATATTCTTTAGGAAGTTTTCATTCTCATTCACTTTATTTATCATGATTTCACAAAATTCCATCCGTTTGAAATTGTCCTCGGGAAATATTTCTTGCGTTGTTTGAACTTTAAAACAACTGTACTCATTCCTTTTCAAAATATTTCTTACAGTTCTTTCCTTCATGTCAACTTCATCAGCAATTTGCCTGCTAGAACAAGGTTCACTAGTTTCAACAAGTGCACAGACACACCCGAAATTCTGATTTTTTTTTATAATGTATGAAATTATGCTAGCTGAGGGGATTGGTCTGTCTTGATATGCCACAGTAAATACATTTATTGTGTCTTCAGTGGAATGGTCCCCGAAGTACCACTTCACAATTTTCACTTTTTTTGCAGTTGTATAAACACACGGCATTTTAATAACTAAATTGAGATAAATTTATTTTATTCCCACACATCTAAACAGCTACGCTATTAAAAGCAGAATGGGTGCGCTGTTCTCAACTCGACGCGGTCAAGCGATGGCGCTATTGTTTTATATCAATGCCCTGCATTGTTTTACGACAAGGCGTGGTTTATCTGCGCAGAAACAAGTTTACGTACCTTAAACTAAATTTGCTGAATCTGTATATCAGAATAGACTAGATAGAGTATACTTTCAAATTTTGTATGGAAATATTTACAGAACTGTCGATTCTAGTATATAACCTGTACGTATTCTTGTTCTATAATGCTATAGTACAAGACCCAGTGTACAATTACGTAACACATTTGTGTCAGTTAGACATTGTTTATCATATTCCTTAAACGATGGCAGACAACAAAAGTGAATTTTTCTTATCAGGGGTAAGTTCATTAAAAATTTTTATTACATAAAGAATCATAGTCGTTGGCTGTCTGATTTTTACAATTACAAATTAAATTAAATGAAAAAATGGTGCTTAAATTCAGTCTTTTTATTTATATTTCATTATACAACACTGATCCGCACTCTTATTTCTACTTCAGTGAATATGAAAATTAATTTGCTAGAAGAATGTTTCTTAAAATAGCTCCATCGAGGGGAGGGGGAAACAATACACAGAATTTGTCAATGAAAAAAGTATTTTTTATTGTGTATCAGAAAAAATCTATCGTAGAAAAGTTCAGCCTTCTTAATTTTCATAAGCAAGTGTATATTTATTTTTTGTGGAAAATGATGGGATATACTTTTGTCTGCAACAAAAAAATTATCGGTAATAAAAACATTGTAGATACAAGTACTAGATGGTTATATTATTTGTCAAAAATAAACAAAGTTTTTCACACTTCTTTCTACAAAATCAAAATATTAACGTATACACCATCCATATTTATATTATCTGTTAAAATTCTAGTAGTGTGTTTATTTCTATTTGTGTTCAATATGAAAGGGATAAGCTGCTATTCGCTAGAGAAATTCGCGAAATTCTATATAAATATTTTTATATCATACCAAGTGTTATCTTACATGGCTATCAAGCACGACATTTTATTTACTTGATGCATATTTTATATCCTTAATTTTATTACTGTTTTTCATTTAATGTGCGTACGTGTATCATTGAATTAAATATAGTTCAATATATCACTGAATGACTTCTTAAGTCACCACTTTATTAATATCCGTTGGAGGCAATTTAACATTAAGCATTTTCTAAAGTGTTGTTGCTGATTACAAAATATATTGATATGGATCACAGCCATGCATTGCTAAAAAATGTTTACACGTAGAAATAATTGGACTAAATGGGTAATGGCGTAAAGTAAATAACATTTATATGTTGACAAATCCGTCGTCACGTATATTCAACTTTTTCAATTACTCTTTCAAATGTATTAAAACTACTTCATACCACGATCTGAGAAATACAAGGAGTAGGTGTTAAAAATGGTGTTCTGCAAATATTTTGACTTTTAACTAAGAATTTCGTCAAAAAACTTTCAATATACAACTTGCAGCTCATGAAATTCTTGAATTTGAGCCTAGCCTCGTTCAACTTTGTAAAAGATTGAGACACATATGTTTTCTGATTCTTCTCTTTATATAAGTCAAATTACAACACACGTTTCTTGTGTCCAAGAATCTACAAAGAAATGTTCATCGAGTTGAAAGTTAATTCAATTACTTACAATTTGGTTCTTAGTACGATCCCATATGATAAAAATTGGTCAAGTTGTGACTATTTATTGCAGAATTCCTTTAAATTTCGTTCCCACAAAAAAAATTTACCTCTTTTGTAGCTTTCGAAATAATAAATCAAATGGCATAATATTCTATTTTCATAGGTTCAATATAATGGCTTTAAGTCAAATATTTACCTAGCAACATTAGGGGTACCTCAAAGTTCAAACTTGGGACCACCTTTGTTTGCCATATTTATAAATGATCTAGATATGTTAGATTGTAAAACCCTTTTATTTGTGGATGATTTAAAAAGATCTAGTGAAATTAAGAACATGGAGGACTCTAAACTGGATTTTACAGAGCATATAAACTCATCCATAAATTCGACACTAAAATTACTAGGCTTTTTGATAAGAAATTGTAAATAATTCTCTAATGTAGACACACTTAAAACGCTGTATTTCTCAATGGTACGATTACAACTTGAGTATGGTGTGATAATTTGGAACCCAATTTATAACGTTCACTCACAAGCAGTAGAAAAATTTCAACAAAAATGTATGAAGTACTTAGTTTTCAGAATTGATTCGAACTATCCAGAACAGGGATATTCAAACACTCTGTCGTTGTTAAGATTACACATGAAATCAGTAGAGAATAGAAGAATTACTTTAGTATTTTTTTATATACTTAACCATTTAATGGACTGTCCAACACTATTATCAAAAATAAATTTCAGAATCCCGAGATTAGGAGCATGTCAAGATATTTTATTTTATTCTGCCAATAGCCATACAAACATTCTCAAAAAGTCTCCCATTTACTCTATGATGGAAGTATATAACAAGCATAGCAGTCAATGTGATATATTGCACACGGTAAAGTCAGTACATCATGACTTCACCGTGAAATCATGAGTATTATTTTGAATCTATTGTTATGTCTTTAACAATAATTTAATTATTTTTTACAAGTTATGCTATACATGTTATTGTTATCCTTTAGTATCTATTAGATACTACATAGATAGTACTCGTTCTTAGTACAGTTCTTAGTATTATCATGTGTGACGGACATTGTTCTGTAATTGGATTATTCTGTTGGGCAATAAATCTATTATTATTATAACTATTTTACTTAAAAATGATTTACAATCTAAAAAATGTATTTTGAAGACATTTCAAACAATTTTATAACAAGGGCCGGCCATCTTTAAAGGACTTGTAGTTTCCCTAGGACGCAATATTGAATAAGGTGATTAACGTCCAATTGACATAAAAACATTTCCTGAATTTAAGGTTTCCATCTAGCATGGCAATTTCTGAACATCCTGTATTAAAGCGAAACACATAATTATAATCATGCACAATTAAACAATATTAACTAATAGCCTGGCCAAGCTCCTGCAGTTCTCATTAAAAATAATTATACGAAAAAACAAACGATAAGCTTACAATCTAAGCAAATTTAGAACATCAGCTGCCCGATTTCAAGATAGACTTTGGCATCTGTCTAAGAACATGTGTATTTATTTTCGAAGCACTATCAAAATGATCACATATGAAATATTACCAACTACAGTTGCGTTCAAAAATAACGCCACCTTATAAACACTTAGTGATGTGGGAGCAAAGCACCAAAAAATAACCAAACGAAAGGAAACGAGGAAACTTTCTTATTATTACGTTTGTCACTAAAGCTAAGGAGTTATCTTTAAATAACTATTGCAGCAGGAAAGGCATCGACCTCGGGCAAGTGTACGAGTTACATGGTGTGTATTACAGTGTAATCCTTTCTGGTGCAGTTGTCGCAGCTGAGCACCGTCGCGACGCCAGCCATCTAGACGCCACATGCGTCGGGATTTATCCCCTTACTTTATTCTTTATTAACGGCGTTTAGAGATTGTTGTCTATTGTGTCTCGCCAATGTCCTCCTAGTCAAGGATCTATATCGAGATGCCTTTTCAAAACTTTTATTGCGGATAAAAACTTAATATTTTACAAATAGAACCTTTGTTATACGTCGAGAGATTCGAAATAAGCTCGGCGATATGGAATTAATAGCTATTTGGCAGAAAACAAGCAATGGAACTAATTCAGAGCACAGCATTTTGATGTAGATGTTCGTATGGATTTTAAAAATATGTATGCTAGATGAGTCAAGAGAAAAGCACCAAACTAAGAGCGTATATCGGGTGGACAGAAGTCAATGTACGTCCACAATCTTTTGATTCTTTTTGAATCACCGAAAGAAAAATGTTTCTTTTATTTTCGTAAAATAAAGAAGGTTAATTCAATTTTTAAGGTAAATACCCCTAAAACATCTTAAAGTACACATAACGCGATTTAAACCAGAGTAATAGGTGGTTAAATTTAGTTAGTTATACATATCAAACTTCATCACTTTCTCTAGAATTGAAATTTTGAGTACAAATAAATTTGTGAGATTTTTTTCACTTATCGGATCTTTTTATACATTACTTCAAGAATAACGTGTAGAAATTTCAGATGTTTTTCTTAAAAATTGTAGAAATGGTAGAGCTGTTACTGATTTCATCGAAAATCTCTGTGTTCTGACTTCATATATATACTATTTCCTACATACATTGATTTTTATATTTGAAAATATGATAATCCAATCGCCACATGTTTCTTGTTTCATTTAAGCTTTGTTGAGCTCAATTTCATTAATTACTGCAAAAGTTACAACAAATTTAGTGTAGCGTGTCCGTGACCGCGCACACTTCGTGAGCCACACTTATGTTCCATTCTCGTACGTTAAACAAAAAAATCTGGAGGCTACTTTTTTGATCGTACAAAAAAAATTAATATACGTTTTTTATATGAAATTTCACCCTCTTTCACGTAGTGCTATCCGTTTTTTCTTCATTATTTTTCGAGATATTAGCAAAAAACTGAATTTTTTCGTTTCAGAGAGTTTTTTATAAGGGTTAGCCGAGGCAAATTATGGTAAGCTTTTTTGTCACTTTCTGCTAGCAAAAAACTAGCCTTTCATGAAACAATTAGCGAAGTAACAATTAATTCCGACTTAAAACCCCAGGCAACTGGGCTACTTACTATTCGGTTGAACCGAAAGTGTTATTTTCGTTGCTGTTACGGCTTCTTAAATGATTAATAAGAAGAAATCAAAGTCAAATTATACACAACATTTTATGGCTCGTTTACAAAAGAGCGTATTTAAAGAAACCGTCGAAATTGTCTCCCGCTATGTTCGAACAACAGCAGGCACCCGGCGTGATGCTGCGGGACGCTCCATATAGCAAAGAATATCGCACGGATCAGACAACATAACGTTGTGACGACCATGACTTTTTATTTTGCGAATATTGCAACCACGTAACAATATTTAATAAGTAACAACCGTGGACAAAAAGCTGTAAATCTCTATCGGGATTCAGGGCAACAACCTTTTCGAATTTTATTGGTATTTAATTTTGTACATATTGAGACGGAGGTGTGTTACCAAGTTTATATTGCGGGTTAAGTTATTAACAACGTTGCAATAAGTAACCTACTTTAGAACTTGTACCATAACATAAAATACATAAAACAAATTTATCTGCAATCTCTGTTTATTCTTTCCAATACATTATCTCACGTTAGGTTCAAGTTTTATGGTAAGTACTTATAAGATCAAGCAATAAATTTGTTATTTATGTTATGCGACTTAAATGAGTAATCGCTGATTGCCATACATTTAAGGCATCTATCAGAGTTGAGACAAAAATTACGCGGAAAATTTATTTTATTATAATTTTGAAGCGGAGAAGAACAATACTGTCGATAAAAAATAGAGGTAAAACAGTTTATGACACATAATCACTTACTCTGTATATGACACATTCGCCTTTTTACTTATTATCATACCACGAACAACTAATGCCTAAGAGACTACATGCTTTTGAGTCACACGTCGTTTAACCAGCAGATTTTTATTTTGTTTTATTGTTAGCAAAAATGTGATCAAATTTTTGCAGATGACAGACAAATCTTCTAGATAATAAATTAAATATAATTTTTTTAAGACTGAATGTTCAAAATCTCCGTGAACAATTTTTTACTCAAAGATGCATTTTATTCAGTTGAAAAATTCATGGAGGCCATTTTTAATAATTGGTATATTGTTGGTATTTGTCAATTGTATTGGTAGTGTTTGTTAAAATTTTAGCCACGGTTTCAATAATTGTAGCGTTATGTATTATTTTAAAGAAATCCATTTTGTTTATTTTAGACCTGTTTTTAATAACTTTTTTTATAGTTTTTTTTTACCACTCAGTATTAGTCGCCAAAGTAATCTACTTATTTGTCTAACTTTTCTTATACTATTTCTGACTTCTCCGAATACTCCGTGTACGACATATCAATAAAGCTTTTATTATTATTATTATTATAGACATCTGAGTGTGATCTTTTGTAGTCCGATCTTACACAGAGATAATACACAATATTGCAGTAATTAAAATACGAATCGCTAGAGCTTTTTCCGCAGCAAAAACTGAACCCCCATTAGAATAATTTCTACATGTATTAAAAAATGAGAAAATGTATGATTTTGCGCGAAATAAACATATATCTTGAACAATGGCCAAACTAACTGGCTGACATATGTCGAAGTCTATTTTTTCGTGATGTATGTTCGACAGAGTTCATTAATTCAAACAAACTTCATGTAAAGACTAGTTTCCAAAAAAGTTACCGAGGTCCCAGACTATTACAGAAGCAAGTGAAAAATTCATTATGTTTTATTCATATTATATTTTGTTTCTTACATGCTTCTATACATTATGATAGGCCTTAATGGTTGTTATCAACACACGAATCACACGATTCAATAAATATTATTTTCTGTTAGCTGTTTACATATAACAAAAAAATTGTTTTAACTTTAATTACAAAATTTTCATTTCAAAATTTTAATATAGTAGATATTTTTAGAGAATGGTATTTTAGGTCAGTATAAATGTAATCTTCTTTTTCCATTTTTCCATTTTGTTTTGATCGATCACCGGAAGTGGAATGATAGTCAAATAAAAAGCAAAAAGTATTTATGCTGGTACACATAATACCGGGAAATTATAGCCCACAGCGAATTTCTGCTCTGAAAACAAAATCAATGCACTCACAGCCAGGTGAGCTTCATATATACTCTCCTAGATTACTATTTTTTATGGACATATTCATAATGATTTTCACCTAATTTTTATAAGCATAGCACTGGATGACCTAGTAATCGTTGAAATTAACTTCTATAATTTACAAATTTTTTTAATCCTCGGTACAGTACCGAGATGCAAAAAAGTTGCAAAACTAAGAAATGTCATGAACAATATTAATGATAATAATACATACAGCACGAATATTGAATATATCAGAGAAATACATTATACAAATACTTTCGATTATATCTAGCGAAATTGTGTGTAGCGGTCAAGACAAAATGAACAGATACCAAAGTTTAATAAAAAGTGAAAAATTCAAACTAAAGGAGGTTCTTCCTAGCCGTCTTGCGGCGCCGTACAGTGGGTCAAAGCACCACTGTGCTATCCTATGTGTCTACAAGTAGGTCTTCAAGTTCAAGTTACAGGAACTTTAAATTAAATGCTCGTCTTGAAATTATCTATCAATCTGTCGAGCCTGATTTTTGATATCTAGCTAAACTTTTTTATAATTTTGATTTCAAATTGAATTTTCTCTAAATTATCGTTTTTTTCAATTAAAACCAGTCTACAGGTCATAAATATATAAAGATTCGCACAATTTAAGTTTTAAATCTTTACTTTTCAAATACATAATCCATCTGCTAAATTAAATTTTTCATTTCCTTTAAAAATTCTTGACAGCTGCCAAAATCGATGACAAATTTAAAAATTTACAAGCGTGTCTCGTAATTTTGAAAATAATGTGAGTTTTCATAGAAAAAGAGATATAAAGTGTTCTAAAACTTTCTAGTTTCATAATTGATATTAAAATTAAGTTTTCTCTTTTGGTAGCTCTCAAAATTTCTCAGACATTTTTCTATAGTTTTTGAAGGTACTGAATACGAAACTCATGTCAAAAAAATATTGTTACTTGGTAGCCGGCGCCACGTTGAATTCTTGAGTGTTGACATATCCAACTTTAGAAAAATGGGGATGGCAAATTAAGATTCCTATTAAATTAACAAATGTACTGACGTCATAAGCATTGTTGGATATAATTTTCTGCAAATATAGCAAACATTGTAGGAAGGCATGAAGTTGGAGAAGCGTTGGGTTACATTGTAGTTCTGTTTATGATTTCTGTCAGATTGCGAGATCCACTCAATTTTGAAATTGTTTTGGACGAAGTACACGAAAAAGAAAATATAGGAATAGAAGACATGTATGAATATTATCCATAATAAATTAACGCTGCCTTTGTATTTCATATATTTTTTTAAACAAAACTTTAAAAAAATCAAAGGCTTGTTTTTTTTTACCTGTGTTACTCTATGAATTTTATGCATTTATAAAAAGCAAATAGCATGTTTTCAACAAAAATGCGCAAAATTGGCTAATACTAAAAACTGGAAATTTATTGGGCAAAGTAACCTAGGGCCTTCAATTAAGCCAAAAATACCTAAATTCTCCAACACATTGTTAGCAGTCTCATCCGATTACTGATCGCCAGTTAACGCCCAAAAAGTATCCTTAAGGTGGACATTCTCTAGAAAGAGACATCCGATAGGGAAATATATACTATTTTTGGTCATAAGTTTTTTTTCTTGGTACGCATATTTGAAAAACTATAAGAGTACCTAAGTAGAACCATAACAATACTATTACTATGAATTCTCACTCAATGATTTTAGTGGTTTGCAAAATATCTAGATTTAAATTTAAATATTATGTTAATCTTCCTATTTCGTAGTTTTGAATCTAGCTACTTTGCAAATCACTGAAATTATTGAGTTAAAATTCATAGCAATAATCTTGTTATGGTTCTACTTAGGTACTCTTATAGTTTTTTAAATACGTACTAAGAAAAAAAATTATATTTATATAATAAATATTTCCGTATCGGATGTCTTTTTCTAGGGAATGGCCACCTTAACACACAATTTTTTAATCCGTTTTACAAAATTTTTTTTGTTAAATGTACCGGATACGGAAGAAACATTTTTCCTGGGTATTGCAGACATTTTCAATCCTCCAGCTATACAGGGTATGCCAAAAGTTGGTACCAACTTTCTAATTTTAAATGGAAACCTACATTTTTTTTTCATGTTTCGATTGGCCTTCTAATTCTGAGTTTAGGCAACCTAAGTTATGTTAACCTATCTATTACAGTTTTTGACATATGTCGTTTCTTTTCAAAAAATCATCTCCCGTAGTAGTTTACGAACAAATTTTTATCTCACGAACTGTTCAAAACTAGGAAAGCAAATTTGTGGAGCAGTTATCTGGAAGTCTAGCCTAACACACGATGTAACATCAGTGATCTCATTGTGTACTATATGGGGGCAGGCAATTTTCAAATGTTGCAATCGAAAATTGTCAAAAAGTCAATTTTTTCAAATGGCTCCTACTATTTTTTGGCGCCAATCGAAAGATGATTGAATTTTATGGCGAGTTACGTAAGCACTCCCTATACCTAATTTCAACCTCTAACGAGTTATTCAATAAAAATCAAGAATATTCCTTGCTTTTTCAAGTATGGATGGAAACAAAAGACAATTGTAATATGGATTCATATTTAATACACACGACAAATTATTAACGGACAAGAAAAATGTTTACATAATTCTAACGTAAATGTTCAATATGACCACCATTTTTGTTCAAAAGTCTGTATTATTATAAATCTCAAATCATCTCAAAAAAGTTTAAAAAAAATATCGGTGCCATTTGACAAAATTGATTTTTTGACAATTTTTAATTGCGACACTAGAAAATCACCTGCGTTCATATGATACATAATGGGACCACCTATGGGACATCATAAGTTAGCGTACTTCCAGCTAACTGCTCCACAAGTTTGGTTTCCTAATTTTGAACGGTTTGCTGGATACAAATTTGTTCGTAACCTACCACGAGCGTTAGTTCTTTGAAAAAAATCGACACATGTCAAAAACTATATTAGATAAGTTAACAAAACTTGGGTTGCCTAAACGCAGAATTAGAAAGTCAATCGAACCATGTGGAAAAAAAATTAGGTTTCTATTTAAAATAAGAACGTTGGTACCGACTTTTGACACACCCTGTATAGCTGAAGGACTGAAAATATTTTAGGTAGAACAAGTATGGCCGATTATTATCGCTGCGTACCAAATTTCTAACTGTAAATTGAAAAACTTTGAATGCACCACCTAAGTAAAGCACCCTGTATAATATATACCTGAATCCACAGTACTAATAAACAGCTATTTTAGTTTGTTCTAATGATATTAATTTGCAACTTTTGCTGTGTAGAAATATTACTTCCGCATCTGTTACGAAAAGTATAACTTTTTCTAACTTTAATGAATACATAAACTTTTTCAAACATTAGTAGAAAAGACATTTTTTATTACTGCATCTGGCTGGATACGGGCATAATTTTAAGAAAAATCCTGTTGTTACCTTTAACCTTGAATCAAGTCTATTTGAATTAAATTGAATTGGTTTGTATAAAAATAAAAAATTTTTTTAATTAAAAATATGGTCGGACTAAGCAAGCCAATGAAACTGATATCTATGTTAGATATGTTTTTGCCAATTGGACAATTTGTTGCAAGACGGCGTTGTTTAGAACTGGTCTATAACCAAACAACGAATTTTCAATAGACTTTCTCTTCAATATCAACCAAAAATAGGAAAATTCCACATTACTCGCAATTAAAACAAAAGCAAGCCGCATTGCACTTCATAAATTTACATTAGAATACACGGCTGCTGATAACTTACGTCATCAAAAGGAGTCGCTCGAAAAAAGCTAATTGCTAGCTTACGCCTGTCACTATAAATTTTACAATTATTTGGCTTGCACAAATACTGTAAGAGGATTAGTTGGCCGCCATTTATGTTTTTGTTGTAGGATAATCTGGGCACTCCAGATTAATGTGGTTGCCAACATAACGCTCGATCCAAAATGGACTGACT
Source organism: Stenurella melanura (assembly GCA_963583905.1). NCBI lineage: Eukaryota > Metazoa > Arthropoda > Insecta > Coleoptera > Cerambycidae > Stenurella > Stenurella melanura. The sequence goes on from OY757311.1 coordinate 2,426,368, forward strand.
GACTGACATTATTCATGCTGCACCAAGTCCGCAAATCATACTTCTGACAACGAGAACCGACGCGACCTGACGTTCGATCGAGCTGCGATGCAATAATAGAAAAATAACAGCAGCAACTGAAACAGTACATGACTTTAATGTAAATTCGAAGGTAACTGTTCGTAGTTAGGCAAAAATATTTTAATTGAACGAAATATGATAAATTAATTGATTAATACATAGATATTTAGTCCAGTCCCCAGAGGAAAAATAACTGTGTAAAAGCTGGGATAAAATGGGTTCTGTGTGAACTTTTGCATAAGAGTGGGTTTTTGATAGTAGAAAAGTATTAAAAATGTTTTTCTCCTTTGTTTTCTTAACTGCTTCTCAGGCAACCAAGGCAACTCCGTAAAAATCCAAGCTTTTGTGAGAGAGGGGGCCCTACAGTTTATAGTGGAATCCGAACCACTTGAACATAAGACACAGATTCAAATGTTTTATTTTTCAACCTTCTTGCTGTACGCCTTAAACAGTAAATGGTACGTTCTTAGCTAGATTAGTGAAATATGCAAAAAATAGTGAATAAATAGAAAATGGCTATTTCAAGCTTGGAAGGAATTTAAGGTGAATTATATCCCAAAAATAAATACCATTCCCAAAAATGGCGACGAAAAGGGGAGACAATCCAACAATTAAATGAATACAATCCAAAAAGCAAAATAATTATTACTAATGTAGCGGAAGGAGTCCGCACGGTGAAAGCAGTCAGTGGCTGTCCACAGGTGGAGTTCTAGCACCCGTTAATAGTGGTGGATGACCTCCATAAATTAAGTAACTCATAGCTTCAACGTCGACGAAGATTGGTGACCTGGTCTTTACAGTAACAAACGGACATAAGGTGATTTCAAATCTTTTGCACATAATTTTCTGATGGTGCTCATTAGGGGGCTTTAATGTTAATCCGAGCAAAACAGGTATTGGTTCCATTTACCGAAAGGAGAAAACTAAATTTGGGAGCTTCTGTGTTAAATGGAACAGTACTAAACTTTTCCAATGAAGTTAAATATTTAGGAATAATTAGAAAGAACGCTTATAAAAGTCACCGCGCCTGGTGATATACTGTCTATACTATCTTATCTCTCAGTTGTGATATCCGTAGTGGCCTATGCGTCATGTGTATGGTGGCCTTTTGGCCACCATACACATATACTTTCGTTGTGTTTATTTTTCTTCAGTTTTTACTGAAGAAAAATAAACACAACGAAAGTTGCAGAAATTGCATCGCCTTGCCTGTAGTAGGGAATATAGCTTGCCGTACGATGCGTTTTAAAGGTGGGGGGGTCAACTCATATGTATACAATAACTAAAAACAGTTTTCTATGTAAAATTTTCTGCCGAATTCGAATTACGAGTTTACCACTAAATTCGGAATTGCGAAATTAGAGAAAAAGTTGTTTATTTCCAAAAGTAAGAAAAACACAATAAACATTAGTATTCTCATTCCCCACTCGATATCTCATTTACTGGTAAAAGTATCGATCTGAAATTTTAGGAGAATAATCTTTTAACTTACTTCTTAGGCTCTGTATAGAGCAAAATTATTGTGTCAATATAGTTTTTTTTATAAAAAACAACTATAGTCCTACATGTCGCACAAAAGTTCAAAAATGTATTGCAAAATATAGTATGTGAGAAACTTTTTTATAAGTAGAGATAGAGGTGTAGTTCATCGACATAAAATGATGATAAAAGACCAAAGAAGTTTTTGCATTTGAATATGTTTTTATACTTTGGCTTAATAGCGAAAAAAAGGAGATTGTATTGGTTCAGCGTTGGCGCACATGTTGGCCCGGCCCGGTGAAATTGGTCTAGCTCGGTGTGTACACTTCATTGCGTGCTCTGCTAACGATTGTGTATCTATTATAGGATAAAAGCTTCCATATTAGTAAGAAAAAGGCTTAGGGTCTGCGATTTAATGAACCATATTTATATTGTGTCAGTCCGATTAAAAATGTTTGTATTTTATGTAAATAAAGAAAACTGTTTAATTTTTATAATTAGTTTAATTTAAAAGTGAGGAACATTTGCCTTCACAACTTATACCACATTTTACTTTTGCACTTAGACATCGACAGCGACTGGTACAAGTGTACATTTTACATTTGCAATATGAATTTAAGTGTATATTCTCTGGCTTTTGTGGTTTACTCATCATTATCGGTATAGTGTCTATATAAAATAATTAAAACAATACCTCATATCTGTTTTATATGAAGTGAATAAATGTACTCGTAGCTCATCCAAATTTCCTCTAAATAAAGGTCTGCCATAAAGAACCTTAAAAAATAACATACAGGAATCTAATACACTATCAGTTAGTTTGTAAGTTCTATCTCGGTTCGCTGCGCCAAAATGTGTTAATTCTTCTAACATATTTAACCTTTCACGTAATATTTTTACTACTGTCTTTTTGCCTTTCTTAAAGGGATAACTAACAGTATCATTTCCAGAGGGGCAGTAAACAGCTAGTAAAATGTTGGTCAGATTTCTTTTGTCGAAATCAAATGTACTAGATATTTGGGTAATCACATCATGACAAAAAATAAAAGATTTTTGCCGTTGAAGCCATATTTCAGTGTTTAGTATAGTCGCATAATACAATGAAAGAACAAAAATATCAGTGTCCACAGTATATATGACTGTTCTAGTACATTCATTTCTAAAAAATGACAACATAGCAAAAAGTCTGGTACCTGCTTCTTCATGATCGGAAAAATGTAGGGATTTCATGATTTTCACATTATTTTGATCGCATAAAATAGTTTTGCTACTTTCTAAAAACACACCTGCAATATCAATCTGAACGTTTTGGTCTATTCTGAAATAACTTTCCTCAAACTTGCAAGCAAAAAAGTTCAAGAGTTCTCGTTTATTATCAGAATGAGTAATAATATTTTTCCAATTCGGTATATCTACCCCATCGTTTACCTTATTCAGACAGTACACTCTTCTTACTTTGGTCCGTCGGTAGGTTACACCCTTTCGGTCTCATGTTTATAACTAATTTCAAATACTTTTCAAAGAGTTCTTTGAAAGTTGAACAGCCATAGCTTTGATGCCTTTGAATTAAAGACATGATGTCAATAATAAAAACAGTATTTTTCGGTTCTACTGGTAACTGACAAACTTCCACTGGTACCATTTTTAAAATAAAACATACATGAACTAAATAATAAAATACCTACGTATCTCTGATATGACTGAATACGGTTGCGAGTGGCTAGTAGAGAGCGCTCGCGCCGGCCGAGGAGAACGCACAATATATGAGTCGTTACACTACTATTTATTTACAACAGTCATAACAGCCAAACTAAGCATTCTAGAAAAAAATTCTTCAAGTAAAAAAGTTTCTATAATTCATAAGCTTTATTTTCTCTCGATCATATGCCCATGTATCTTTAGTAATAAAAAAGTTTCTAGCATGTTATATTTTGCAATGCATTTTGGAGTTTTTGTGCGTTAAGCGAAGATTTTTAATTTTTTTGCCAAAAAACGACGTTGCCGAAAAAAGTTTCACATAAACTGTAAGTGAGGCCAATCTCCAAAGATATTGGTGTCAAAATTTGAAACAGATATCTCGAACAGTTAACGAGGTATTGACTGAGAAACAAAAAAATGAATGTTTTCCGTAGTTTTTAGAAATTTGCCCAAAATTGCATTTTTTTCCCATTTCGCAATTCTGGATGAAGGGGTGAACTCAAAATTCGTATCCGTCATGAAATTTTACATGGGAATCCGTTTTTGGTTTTTGTATATGTCACAGTTGACCCCCCCTTGCTGAATTGGAGGTCTTAGATTCCCTACTACAGTGTATGCATTAAAAGAGCAACTTCTTCCTGCCCCCACAGCAGCTACGGCTAAATCTACTTCCTCATATCTAAAGGAGGAAGAAGGTAGCACTCGGCGCCCTAAGACTGCAACAGATACTCAAATTCAAACCAGATGATCTGGTTTGTCACTTAAGAATTTTGGAATTAATTCACTTGGGGTCCACGACCAAACCTACTGACTAAATGCTAACCAGGCAATGCTTTCATTGCCCCCTTGATGTACTAATTGAGAACCGTCATATCGAAGCACTGTAGGTGGAGAAAGGGTCACTCATCTGGTACAAACATGGATCGAGATGTGGCTATAGAGGAGCCTAATTACAGGATATCTAGAGGCCTAGGTAGAACTCAACTATCTTCACATTTCTTGCGTAGAATTTTGTGCTTTTGGTTTTCACTCCTAGGATTCTTAAAATATTTTGTGCCCTTTAAACGTTATTTACGAAAAAATAGTTCTTGTACATTTGACATCATTTTGTTTTAAGCTGCAGTCTTAATAACTTTTCCATACTTTTCCACTAGCGAAGATCTATCTCTGTGACTACTCACAGCTCAAAGCACCTTTACAACTTTATATACTTGACAAAATATATATTTATTTCAAAACGTTGACGTATTATTAGAAATGTAATTATTATTTAGGCTCCTTGCATACCCCAAAAAACAGGAAATGGCTAGTGAACTGCGATAGTGATATTTTAATCAAATTATTCGCATGACCATTAAAACTTACTTTATTATCAAATATTTTAACGCCAAGTTTTTAATCTCTTAACAAAAGGATACTACCATGTTCCCGACTGGTATCATCATGTGATTAATTACATAGGCATAATGAGATTTTGAACAGAACGCAATAGCGGAGCAGTTTTCCGGGTTGAATTTTAAATTGCGATTAGACCTGTAAGTATTCGGAGAACTGAGATGATGATTAATATGTATATGGTTAATTCGAAATAAATTTTACTTAAGCAATTATAGATTCTTATACAGACAGGTTATAATACATACTTCCAATAATTGTTACTAAAATTTTTAATTTAGGAAGATTGTCATACGAACTATATTTCGTTTCTTTTGTAATTTAATAGTAAAGGCATCAAGGGGAGGGTTCGAGAGTAACTGACACCGAGGCTGGACGTGCCGTGAGATGCTCCCGAAAAAAATCGGTTAAAACACCGTTAAACTCGATAAAATGTAAGTCATCGGCGGATCAAAATATTCTGCATAAAGTGAAGTGTCGTAATAGAAGAGTAGTAGTAGAAGAGAAGTACATTCCTAATTAATAATTAAAAATTACTGGTAAAGTGTTTGTTAATAGTACCAAAAATAAAGTAAACAAGTGAAAGTGCAGTGCCTTAGTTTGGCCGTCGACGAAAATAGTCCGATTTACACCTGGGACCCTTTCAAGTAGTTGGTTATTGGTAAAGAAGGCTGAATGCTAAATGCTGCTTTAGTGCCAAGTGAGCGACATGTGCTTATAAAACAATATAGACATATTAGCTGTATTGTGACGTAAGAGTAATAAAACTTCAACTCGAACTGTTTTTGCAAAGTGTGGGAATTCTACAGAACAGAGAGGGAAGCTGCCATCAGATACACACACGGACGAAAGAAATAAACTATATTAGAAGTATTAGTTTATTAACCCAGGTTGGTTGCTAAAACTAACTGAATATCTTAAAATTGAAAATGTATTGGACGTGGGGCAGGTTCCACAACGGGAAGGTCTCGACTGGCGGCTATCACATGGTCCTTATATTGGACTTGTTTGCGAATACAAATATATTTTTCAGGTTAAAGTAGTTGAGGTGTGCTTGATATACAGAGCGTGCCAAATGTTCTCCTAGGTCTCTTTTGTTACTTTTGCAGATTTTACTTTTTATTTTGCTTCACCTTGGTAGATCGATATATAAGGTGTCTCACAGTTTCTCTCGGGGCTCTTTTTTGCACTTCCACTGCAAATGGCTATTTACCTGTGGAGCAGTTAGTAACTGAAAGCTTCTTACAGCGAGCTAATGTAGGTCCTGGCAAGCAGGAGGAATGGACGCGCCGATACAGGACGTTGAAACGAGACAGGGTTTCTGGGAAGCGTGAAACCATATCTGGATGCAAGCGGGCAGAACGAGGTGCACACTGCTAGATTTAGAAACAGTGACTGTCTCTCGGCATTTTTATATTCATATTTTTTTGATGTGTGTAGAGCCCATTTCCACGAAAATTAAAATCGCTTACTTTTTTTAAACGTATTTTACTTTTTTGTTTCATTACTTAATTATAACTAGCAAAATTGAGGTAAATAAAAAAAAAACAAAATTTATTTCTAGATAAGTTGACGAAAAGTAACAACTTTTCACTATTGTAACATTTTCGAAAAAATGCGTATTTTTCGAGATATATAGCGGTTCGAATATTTCCAAAAAGGAGGGAGGGGGAATAAAAAAAATAAAAAATCCAGAAAAATTCTGGTAAATGTGTTATTAGAATACGACTTTCTTTAACGACTTTTTCCTGAAGTGCACTCTGTCCAATATTTTCCCGAAAACACGAAAAAAAGACCCTTATCGAAAATGGAAAATTTCGTAAACTATGAAATTTAAAAATTGATTGACAGGTAAATATCCATTCACGATGGAAGTGCCCGATCCCGCGGCAAAAAACTCTTTACGGCGAGTCATGAGAAAGAGGCGAGAGAGCACCCTGCACACCTCATATATTAGTTTCTTTCTGCAGCAACTACTCCCAACTGCCGCCCTCCAATTCCGGGCATTTTCCACTTCGCTACCTACATTTAATACCTTTTCAATTTTACTTTTCAATTTTTTTCTCTCTTGTGTAATAAACTAAAAACTAATAAAACAAATACAATTAATAGACTAGACTAGACTAGACTTCTGTTTGTCCCCTCTGTGTTTATGTTGGCGGGTTCTTTTTCTTGTAGTATTCCCACACTACTTCCACTCGCTTCCATCCTTCCTAAAACTCATCTTTTTGTCATTTACTGGAGATTTTATGATAAACACATTTTATGATGGGAGATGTTTCATTCTCAAGTAGTTTGTATACGCTTTTGTGACGCTATATTCAACTAATACAGTTTTATCAAATATCAATTATATGAAATATCTATACTCATGCTAATTTATACCAATCGATGTAGAATTATCCACGGTTTAATTTAACATCATTTCGCGCGATTTCTCACTATCTTACCCGGTTATATTCCAGATTTTGTGGAGCTACCAAATAACGCGTCTACCTGCTAACGCGACCCACTTTGAACCCGTTAACCATGAAATTTAATAATTTGAAAAAATTCAGGCGTATAGATAAAGATATTCTTCAAAATTTTGGTCTCTTGCATTTTTTTGTAACATGCATATCTGTCAACAGTTTTTCACAATCAAAAACGTGTTTTTAATAGTGATTAATGAAACAAAAAACATTAAAATTCTGCGATAGGCGATCTTAATTTTAGTGGCAATGTGCCCTACACACATCCAAAAATATGTGGAACAAAAAATTCCGAGTGACAGACACTTTGAGTTAAACTTACTTCGGACTCACCGTGTCTCACAAACACCTACACTTGTCATCCTATATTCCTACCTCATGCGTCAAATGGCTCTCGCTGCTGGCAACAAACATGTCCCACATCTAATCCGGTGTATGTAGCCGGTCTGGCGGTATATAAAAATCCAGATTGGAACAAACAAATAGTAGAAAAATTTATATCCTTACTCAGATAAGTGTGAAAAGTAGGCTTAATCGGCCGGTAGAATGTAAAGATACCTTTAGATGTAAATATATGTAAAATTGGTTTTATTATATAATTTAATACCCTAACTTTTCGTTCACTTTCTCCAATTATCATTTTAATTTTTGGCTCGCACATGCCCGTCGAGATGTTTATCCGGTGAACAGGTACTTCCAAATATAAATTATGGTCCAACACACGCTGATTAGAATAAACACACCAAGGATGGAAATAGCCCCAATAAAAACTGTAACGAGGTTTATGTCTTAATCAAGATTGGAAGGACATGAAGATGTTCTGCACGTTTGTAGCTGTTGCTTTTTTTATTGCGTTTATCAAGTCGGGATCCATAAAAAGTGTGTTTATGACCCCTTCCTTGTTTCTATTAAGAATAAAGAGAGCATCATAAATAAATGTTAAATCGATTAGGTGTATTACCGTACTAATCTCCATCACCGTCTTATCCAACATGAAGAACTATGTGCCAAAAATTGTGTCTATATTTTACTTTATTCTTCAATTTAAAAAAAACGCATTCCATTTGAACCTCTTTAAGGACTTGTAACTCCTTAAGGGTACTACTTATCTCAGTTATTTATGAGAACTTTCGACAAATTTTGATGAATACTACGCGAAGTAGAAATTTGATGCCCTATTTTAGAAGCACCCTGTATTGAAAAATCCGAACGGTTTTGCGTTTGTTTAGACAATTAAACATCATAATGGATGTAAAGCTAATGCTATTTTGGTTTTACTTTACCCTGATACGAAGCAGTTTGGTTTTTATTACCGCACCAACTACAACGCCGCTTGAAATCCGGTGTTTGTTTGAGTGACAGGTTCATTTATAATATGCATAAATGTTTATTTATAATATCCATTTACGTTTATTTCTATTTGGTTATTTTGGTATGCCTTTATAATCTAAATAAGGGAACAATGATTTATGTCGACAAAGATATAATTTAATGCCGTACAAATCAGTCGGTAGAATTATCTGTTTGATTTTTCATACAGAAGCCGCAGTACTAACATATACAGTGAACGACAAGTACGAAACATATTGTTTTTTAGAAATTCTCCGGCTTTTATCGCTTTTCGACCATCCTCAATTTTTTTTTAAACTGATCACCAGTTATATTTATAAGGAAATAAGACTGAACAGTAATATTTTTACGTATTTCTATTTGAGTGTCGAAAGAGACATTCTGAGTTTGTCGAGAGTCCAGACATACCCCACACAGCACATGACATCCCTAGGATATCCTCATTTGATCACGTATATCCCAATCGAGGACGACATTCCTCAGGATATCCTTAGGATATCCCAATAAAATATATACAACCTGAGAATATCCCAAATGGGGATATCCTAGACAAATTCTGGCAGGATGTCCGAGTAATATCCTGCAAAGATATTAAAAGCCTAACAAAATATCCACTGTGGGAATATCCTGGGTTAAGTCCTAGAGTCGTCCTATTATAGGTATTATTATTTAGGAGATTTCAACAACAAAAATAATGAAAAGTATATATATTATTTTGAGGCTATTTATTTATAGTGTCTTCTATTGGTTTGTAAAATATGCTTCTAAAAACTTATTTGTTTGTACCATTTGATAATCCCCTCCAGTACAAATCATTCATAAGAAATGTATATCTGATTTAAATAGCAGTTATTTATAATTTGGTTTTAATACATTTACTGTGTTTTGAATTAGCCGCCTTTTTGTGACAAGTCGAAAGTTCTAAGAAATCCGTCGGGTGTCGATGTCTTTTCCACGTTCATTTTAAAATTCTTTCGACAAATAAGATTACGTTAAATATTTCATAAATATAATGCTGCTATGTTATATCTTTGTATTTATTATATTATCTAAAATGGGAAAATGTGATTGGTTATTGTCCGCAAATGTTATTGTCAGATTCGTAATCCTTTATATTTTTCTCAGTGAATAGAATTTTTTTTAAATTCATTATAACTTTTCAGCACGCTATGATTTTTTTAAGTTGTACATATCATCCCTTATAACTTCTAATCATCCTAAACTCTGCTGATTTTAATAATACCAAAAAAAGGCAAGAGATCATTTTTACATAATATTAAATTTTTAAACTTTTTTTACTATCTTTTACAAATTTTGAGTAATTTGGAAAAAAAAAACATTTTGTTATATTTCTTTCACCCCTTCTCGGGGTTGAAAAAAATATTCTTTCATTAATCGTGTTCAAATACTTCAAAGTAACATATCAAAAAAAAGTATTTACCTTAAATATTGATGTATCGACCGTATTTCATTGGACTACATATAACCTCTATTAGTTTGATAGATTTACTTTAAAAGCGATATAAGCCAATTGATAGATACAAATATGTGAAAGGAGTTATACATATATGTATCACATTTTTATTAGGCATTTTACCTCTGCCATTATATAAACTTGTATTCCTTTGTCTTCGCTTATTGTCTTAGTTTAAAAGTAATGATCTCATAAAATAATATGTATTTTTTGCTGTCTTTAGAAATATCCAATAAACCCTAAAAGAACTGGGGATGTCCTATATAAAGTCCAATCAATATCCTCAGGTTGTTCATAGTAAAGCCCAGGCACAACCCATATAAGAGCTGATGATGTCCTGTACACACCCGTACTGATGTCCTGAGGACGTCATCAGCAAAGCCCGGACAGTCCCATTTGGATATCCTACGGATGTCCTAAGGTGATAATGGGATATTCTCAGGATATCCCATATGTCCTGAAAAGTTGGCCCCAGTATGTTCTGAGGATGTCCTTGTGCTGTATGGGACATATTTTTTAAAATGCAAAAATTTCAAAATCTTGTTTCTAATATGTCCTACCTTAAAAGTAGTTCTAAGAGAAAAAAGTTGATAAAACCCTGCGTAAAACGAAGGAAGATGATGGTGCAGACGCAACAACAATATTCACTTCCATTACTCGTCGGCAACAACCGACTGCAACTTTAACTGGTTCGTAACAATCTTATTTTTGTTATAAGCAGAGAATTTTTCACGATCTATAAAGAATATAAAAGCGTATTTAAAAATGAATTATTATTTGTTTGCTTGTAACTGTATTGAAACATATTCTTTATAGGGTTTTGCAAACAGCAGAAAAAATAACTATCTATAACTAAAAGAAAACTTTGTGTAACAATATTAATGAAATATTTGCATTCATTCGATAACCTGAATTTTGGTTATGCTAGCAAATTAAAATCTTAAAACGAATTTGTCTAATTTCTTATTTGACAATTCTCATTCTAACACTAGCATCCACACAGTCTCCTACGGCCATGCAGATTAAACTGGTATCTACATGTCCCCCTTTGTTCTCATTTTAACTGAATCTTCATGATCGTAGAGGGTGATGAGTCCAACCTCATTATAATCAGTTAATTAGTTATTTAACAAAATGCAAAGTACGGTCAAAAAACGCTGTTTCCTAATTCATTTTTACCTTTAAAAATAATACAAACTTTGAGAGAATATATAAAATTGTTCCTTTTTCTACAGAAAGTGTAGAGTATAGTATAATTTCTTTTGCAGTTTTTTATGTTGAGAGAAAAACATATAGATAGATAATAGAATTTAGACGCGATAGTTGTAACATATAGCTGTTTTAAATTATAAGAAATATTTGCACTTCCAAGAAACGCTGATTAGTAGTTTCCACAATTAATTGATAGAAATTGTTAAATACCCTTAGGTATATCCAACAACAGTGTTATAGTGCACCGTTGCTACCGATGGTAAGTCAGTTTCTTTAGTACACTTACTACCATCCATTTTACTAGTTTGAAATAGTTTAAAATACAAAATATCATACACTATTATTTATTAGTAGAAGGTCATAAAGAATTGAATATTTCCTCAATTTTCAAAGTTACAGTAGATTCAGTTCCTTGTTGCCGTCCAAATAAGTTTTTAGTAAATTCTGTGTCTTTTAGAGACGGTTTTAACTTTCGTTAAAATTTTTATTATATTACTGTTCTCTGAAGTGTTGCCGCACTGGGCGAGAACAAACTTTAAGTACCGAGCTACAGTGTTGTAAATCCTAAGTTTGTAAGATAAAAATAAACGCAGACAAATAAATCATATCTGTTCACTGGAGACTCAATAAAGTTGGCGGGTTCAACATGCGAATGCACATATTCCAATAATTACATTAACCAGTGGCAGTAAATCTTGCTACATAAAAGGTCATTCGGTTAGTGGTAGACATTCGGACTGGCAAACTACACACACATACAGTATTCCAGCACGGCTTGTATCTGTGACCACAATTTACAAATACAAAAGACTCTCTCTAGTATCTTTTTAAATATATTAGTGAAAACTACGTATAGTAAACCATAATTTAATACAGGGTGTCATTTAAAATCACCAAGTAAAAACAAGACGGTAAGAGAAGATTTTCCATTACATTTCTCAATATTTTTTAACACTGATTCTCAATCTAAAACTTCAAAAGGACATATCCACCCTGGTTTGACTATCCATTAATTAAAAAGCATAGAGAGTTCTGTAAATACAAGCAAACAGGTAATGTAACTAAGAAAGTTTGTTTTCGTTTTTGCAATTTATTAATTATAAGACCTACCAAACTAGATAAATCACAATAAGGAATATCTGTCTGATGGGGTACGAAAGTACAAAAAGAGTAGTATACTGTACTTCCCTACCTTTGTTGATCTTGTTTCTCATATAACATTATTCATGTTACGCTACGTTGATGAGGAGCAATAACTCCGAAACACGTGTCAGTAGCACTCTGTCTTCTTGTTTTTGTTTCCTTACCATTAAAGTCCTCCAAATTTTTGTTGCCGTGGACATTATCAAAAATAATTTTAGTTTTTAGAAACGTGACAGGTCCGAAATTTCTGTCTTGATATTCACTTTATTTTATCAACATGACAATTGTTTATCCACGCAATGAAAAATTAGTATTGTATTACTCAACATCCGAAGAAGTCACTACACCAGGAGTACCGCAAGGTTCAGTTTTATGCCGTACTGTTTTAAATTCGTTCGCGAACAACATAGTAGGAAGTCTTACTTATAAGCGAATGATTTAAAGATTTTTTGTAATGTCGAGTATGAAAACTATTGCTTTGAACTGTAAAATAATATTGATATTATTAAACAAAGTGTATGATAAACAAATTACCTTTAGGAGACCTTCATATTTTGTCGATAGTTTACCTCAAACTGTCCATATAAAAAATGTCGGTGTTTTTTATCTTTACCGCAAAGTCAAAGGCGCCGACAACTTTTATGCCGCCTAGATAAATGAGAAGAAGTATATGTCCCTAAACATATTCAAACAATTTTTTCAGTTGTTTAGTGAATTTTATAAAAGACCTTAACACTCCAATAATTATAAAGATTTCCATAACAAAAAATATTATCTTAGTTTTTCCTTCAGTAACTGTTAGTGGAAGGATTATACATCACAAACCACAAAAATCCGTTTCAGAGGGTACCGCGCACCCCCCCCCCCCCAAAAAAAAAACACCCCCGCGGTGAAAAACGTCTTATTTTACTGATAACTCGTTAACCGTTGAAGATATAAAAAAGATCGCTCATCATACAAAAAAGAAAGTTTGACTAATTGCCTAAAAAAGGGCCTCTTGCAATTTTCTTGTATGTGCCATGGTTTTAGAGAAAATCGATATTGGAAAAAACTGCAAAATTTGTGTTTTTAATGCGCACGAATTTTCGTTTATTTGAAATTTTTTGCGCGCGGCCTATAGAAAAAATTGAATTGTTCGAAAACCAAACATGCTAGGAAGATATAAAATACTCTTTTGTGTTTCCATTTTTGATAGCTATTGATATCTATTAGTATATAAAAATAACAACAATATAGCTACCTCTTAATTTTTTCTCACTTTTAACTATTCACAGGCGTATAAAAAAATAACTGACTTTAATATAAGTTATAAATGCATTATCTTTTAGTTCAAGGTAATACTTCAATGCAGAAAAAGTTAGAAATAAAAATATTCACATTTACAAATTTACCAGCATGTTGAAATTAGCCAAATTTTGGCCAATTTTCTATTGTTTCCTAAAAATAAAGAAAGACCCAAACACCTCGAAAATTTGGCACAATTTTTTTTTTTTTCAGTTTATATATCATATAATTATTGTTTCTAATCATTTAATAGTTAAAAAATTGTATTAAAAAAGTATCATCAAAAAATTGAATATGCAGCCCTTCTTGGATTTTTTTTGCTAACTTTAACATGCTGCTAAATGTATAAATGTGAATCTTTTTATTCCTAACTTTTTCTGCATTGAAGTACTACCTTGAACTAAAAGATAATGCATTTATAACTTATATTATAGTCAGTTATATTTTATGGGCCTGTGAATAGTTAGATGCACAAAAAATCAAAAGACAATATATTATATTGTTATTTTCATATATTAAGGAACATCAATAGCCCTCAAAAATGGCAACACAAGAGAGTATTTTATATCCCCTTTAAAACCCATTTTGAGTTTTCTTCCTAGCTTGTTTGGTTTTCGAGAAATTCAATTTTTTCTATAAGCCGCGCGCAAAGAATTTCAAATAAACGAACATTCGCGCGCATTAAAAATACAAATTTTGCAATTTTTGACAATATCGAGTTTCTCGAAAACCATGGCATATACAAGAAAATTACAAGAGGACTTTTATTTAGGCAGTTAGTCAGGCTTTCTTTTTTATGATGAGCAATTTTTTTATATCTTCAACGGTTAACGAGTTATCAGTAAAATAAGGCTTTTTTCACCGAATGGGTGCTTTTTTGGGGGCTTGCGCGGCACCCCCAGAATTATTTTTTGTGGTTTTGTTATGTTAAATCCTCGCACTAACAGTTGCGGAAGGAAAATCTCAGATAACATTTTTTGCGAGTTTCTGGTGTATCTTTTACTTTATCGACTGGACTATTAAAGAATTGTTTGAATCGGTTTTGGGATCTAGGAGGAATCGTCGACAATACTTCCTAAAAAACTGGAAACAAATATTACGGGCTTTTAGCAAAGAACCAGAAGAAGATAAACACCAGAAATGCTTATTTGCTATAAAAATCTATTTCTACCATACCATACCCTGTATATAGTTGCGTTAAACTCGCCTTGCTTCTACAATCTCTGATAAATGTTTAGCCATAATTCGTCTGTTAATTACGAGTAAAGTAACGCTACAAGTATTGGTATAGGCATTTACCTACCTACGAATAGATCGCTTTGGGTCATTGCACGATCAGTTTAAAAGAGTGGTATTAATTAAGGGCCATATCTGTATGTTAATGAAAGTATGATTCACTGTCAGGCGTATCCTCCTGGGCATTCGTTCTAGCCAAATGAATTACTCGGCCGGCATACGGTCTCGCGTGGAAGTTTTGTTCGTTTATGTAGCGTGTCGGAACTATTTGGACGTGTATATCGGGGCATACGGTAGTAATTATTACATCGGACTTCGATCTATATACATGAAGATATACATATTGCAGCGCGGTAAAGTTTTCATCTCTGGCATTGATAAAATTTATTGGAATCATGGGAATAGTATTAATAACGAAAAATCGTTTGGCGTTTCGAAGTTACTTTTATTGGCATGCTGTATGAAGCTCTTATTAAAATAAATGGTACTACGGCCCCACCAGCACTCTGACTTTTTCGCTCAAGTATCTAGATAACTCTTATGCGGTTTGGTGGTAATCACAATTTTCGATTTTCCTTTTCTAGATTTTTTCGAGACAGCTGGATGATGGCTGATTAATTATATTAGGGTAAGCGCATTACACCTCGTTGAAACAAGTTTGGGGTATTTTTTATTTTCTTTTACAGGTATAGAGGGTGTATCGTAATGCTTTGCTGACCCTAAATATAGAGGTAAAGAAAATCATTTTATATTTTCATAATCAAACATACTGTTTTTACACTGCCTACTGGATGGCGTAACAATATCTATATGAAAAATGCTATGGTTTTTTTTATAATTCCAAATTTGCATTTTTTAAAAACCTCAATTTTTCACATGATTGTTAAAATCAGGATCTCCTATATTATCAGGTGGTTCTGTATTGTTTTTATTAATTTGAATATTCATTTTCTTGAGTGAATTCGATAACTTAAATTGACCGTGCTCTTCTTAAAATTTTAAATAAATGGTCTTTCTCTTCATGGAAGCTGTCGTGTAATTTCTCAATTCTGTATAGTTTTGCCAATTTTAATCTGTTCTATTTTATTCATATTTTATGAAAGTCTTGTCTTTCCTTCATTACGAACTCACCACCGGAGAACGCCAGGGTGAATGGGATTTATGCATACGACCTGCTCGTAAACAAGTTTGGGTATAACATAATTTTAGTACAGTGAGTCTAATATTCCATCTCACGTCAATGTCATTCATATACAGGGTGTAATCAGTTTCATGTCATTAAAAAAACTGCTAATGGGGACCGACTAGACAAACAAAAAACCTTTATGACTTCCCTCTAGGGGCACTGACCTAGGTCAACATTTTAAATACTCCTCTTTTTTTTTAATATTAATGTAGAAAATAATTGAGAACCACTGCTTTTCTTGGTCAATGGACTTGTAGTTTCCAATTATACAACTTTTAATTGTCATAAAAAAGTACAGTCCTCGGCGTCACACGCGGTGTCAAAGCAAAGGCCTTGGATCATCGACCGCCTTTGATGGACCGCGTCAACCGAACTGAGGCAATTATAAAGAGGTAAATAATTCGTTATCTTTTCCTGCACAACTGCAAGCAAATAATGGCCATAGAAGTTTAAACGGAGCATTTCTTTACATGTGTGTCTTTTAATATGGAACAAAATATTGGATTAATGTTTATAATTTAGAATATTTAAATGTAATTTATTAACGTTTGTAACATAAATGAGTGTCCTGGGTTAAAAGCTTACCACCTAAGTAAATTATTCTCTGCATCTGCATCAATACACAGTTTGGTATGTCGAATTAAGGACATACGTACTCCGTTCAACACTAAACAATAAACTATCAACTAACGTTGTCAATAAAGAAAAATAAAAGAAAAACTTGGCCCAAAATCCAAAACGGAATACAAAAAGAATGAACAAGTAAGTTGGGTCTGTACGTAATCAAGAATTTAACGACTTGAACGGTAAAGTCAATAAAATAAATCTTAACTATAAATACACAGTGACCCGAAATTCAAAAATAACAAAAATAACGAACGTCGGGGCGGGTTGGACGTGTGTACATAACGAAACACCTACAGTAACTAAAATCTTGCACAAGGGAGAGTCAGAGTATAAGGCAAAGACACGCGCGACGATCTAAACCTACCTCAATATTCCAGCAGTTCTCAAAAGATTTTATTGAAAATTTGCGAAATTTGTGTTTATTTTTTTTCTCCAAAACTATGAGCGTTAGACTCTATGTTATATAAGGATTTTTTTGTTTGTCTTGTCGTTCCCTACCACCAGTTTCTTTTAATGACATGAAACTAATTACACCCTGTAGATAATAATAATAATAATAATAATAATTGTTTATTTTTAGCAATAGTAGTAGTACAGTAAAATGAAGTTTGCAAAAAATATAAATAAACAAGAAAAAATCACTGAAATAGGAATAATCCTACTTGTGCGTGATTAAGATATTTATATTAAAAATTTATATTATAGATTATAGATTGCCAATATTAAAGCTAAATTTGGTATGTGTGAAAGAGGTATCTTTAAATTAGACCTTAGCCATCGAAGAACACAAGGAACGTGCAAATATGCACACGAACCGAATCTCCTCGGCAACCGATTGACGTGGTGTGGTACTGATTTAATTATGCAATTGTTTTAAAAATTATACAATTATATATGACAATTTTGTTTACAATATTTGCAGCAAAACCGTTCTTGCACTTTCCGAAATACTTTTAACTACTTCACTGACTTCCACTGCCCGAACATTCATCAAACAATGAACAAGTAGGTCGATCGTTCCGGCGGCGTCCCCTTTAATATGAACCCACGCGTGTAGAAAAAAATTACATGTACACAATAATTTTATCCCACACCACAAGAGTTCTTTCTACGTAATAATTATTTCATATGTCTAGATGCATTTTCCGGTAAATTGTAAAATAGAACTTGGTGGATTTTCAGCGCGTGGTCCTGCATTATTTAGTAGTAGCCCCAGTAGTGCCGGTGTCCGATATAGGTCATCCTTGTTGCTATTATTGCTAGAGCCAAATAATTACGTTGTGCTGCAATATATTTTATTATCCAATTATAAATTGGGTTTCGATATTTCCCTGGAATCCTGGAAATTATAGCCAGGGAGAATGTAAGAATGGTCTGTTTTGACATAAACTTCCACATTCACAGATGTGTATCACTACAACCTATTTGTCCAGCGCATCTCGTTTCGGTTTAGATATCAAAGTGAACTTTTGTGCGATATTTGAAAAATGTTTTGAACTATACAAAATCTATCTTTGTTTAAATTTAGCAGACAATATAGGGACCAGTATGATTTCTAATATTACAATTCTTCAGAAAATATTCAGTTGTTAATTTAACAATACTTAAGTATTAATTTTGTGTTAAAACCATTAATTATTTAAAGTTTTTGACCTAGCCCCCCGTGATAAAAATTGGTAAAGGTATTTTTTTAATCGTCTTATTTATATTAACGTACTGGACGGATGGACGCACGGACAGACCGCCAGCCAGACAGACTGACGAAATTGAAAGTTCTTAATTGTTATAATCTACATGGTTTTAAACATGAAAATACAAAGAAATCTCAGATAGACCGACAAAAAAGTACCCCATCGAACACCTCAAATTTAAAAAGTGAAAATGGTTGCAAAACACATGAAAATCATCTCGTCCGAAAGATTAGTAAACATTTTTTAATTGTTAGGTATATTTTATGAATTTTTGAAATTAAGCTACAAAAAATTATTCTACTTTTCAACACACCTGCTTGAAATTTACGCAACTTGTGGTAAATAATGAACAGTTTTTTTTTAAATCTGTCTTGCTGACAATTTTTGTTAATTAATTTGTCAGATTTAATTTTGAATGCTCAGCATCAACGCATCAGGATCAATCATCACTGGCATCTCATAACACCGCCTTAAAAAAAAACAACTGAATGTTTAAAAGTGAATTATTTATTATTTGTTTGCTTATTTGTCCAGTCGGTAAAGTAAAAAATAGACCAGAAGCTCGCAAAAAATGTTATCTGAGATTTTCCTTCCGTAACTGGCAGTGCGAGGATTAAACATCACAAAACCACAAAAATTAGTTCTGGGGGTGATGCGAAACCCCCCAAAAAAACCAACCCTTCGGTTAAAAAGCATTATTTTACTGATAACTCGTTAACAGTTGAAGATATAAGAAAAATTGCTCATCATAAAAAAGAATGCTTGACTAATTGCATAAAAAAGCCATCTTGTAAGTTTCTTGTATATACCATGGTTTTCGAGAAAATCGATATTGACAAAAAGCGCAAAATTTGTATATTTAATGCGCGCGAATTTTCGTTTACATGAAACTTTTTGCGCGCGGCTTATAAAAAAAAATGAATTGCTCGAAAACCAGACAAGCTATAAAGAAAAATCAAAATAGGTTTTAAAGGGAATGTACAAAATACTCTCTTGTGTTGCCATTTTTGAGGACTATTGATATTTATTAGTATATAAGAATTACAATATAATATAGTTATCTCTTGATTTTTTGTGCATCTAACTATTCACGGGCCCATAAGAAATAACTGACTATAATATAAGTTATAAATGCATTATCTTTTAGTTTAAGGTAGTACTTCAACTCAGAAAAAGCTAGGAATAAAAATATTCTCATTTACAAATTTAGCAGCATGTTAAAGTAAGCCAAAAAAAAATCAAAAAAAGGCTGTATATTCAATTTTTTGATATTTTCTTAATACAATTTTTTAACTATTAAATGATTAGAAACAACAGTTATATGATAAGCATATAAACTGAAAAAAAAAATTGAGCTAAATATTCGAGATGTTTGGGTCTTTTCTTTATTTTTAGGAAACAATACAAAACTTCAACATGCTGGTAAATTTGTCAATGTAAATATTTTTATTCCTAACTTTTTCTGCATTGAAGTACTACCTTGAACTAAAAGATAATGCATTCATAAGTTATATTAAAGTCAATTATTTTTTATGGGCCTATGAATAGTTAAAGTTCAGAAAATCAAGAGGTATATTGTTATCTTTATATACTAATAGATATCAATGGCCATCAAAAATGGAAACACAAAAGAGTATTTTATATCCCCTTTAAAACCAATTTTGATTTTTCTTCCTAGCATGTTTGGTTTTCGATCAATTCAATTTTTTCTATAGGCCGCGCGCAAAAAATTTGAAATAAACGAAAATTCGTGCGCATTAAAAATACAAATTTTGCAATTTTTTTCAATACCGATTTTCTCGAAATCTATGGCATATACAAAAAAATACAAGAGGACTTCTTTTAGGAAATTTGTCAAGCTTTTATTTTTATGATAAGCAATTTTTTTTATCTTCAACTAGCATCCAACATGGTCCCCTACGGCTAGGCAGTGTTATAATAAGAATGCCAAATAAGAAATTGGGCAAATTTATTTTAGGATTTTGATTTGCTAGCATAACCAGAAGTCAGGTTATCAAAAGAATGCAAAGATTTCATTAATATTTTTACATATAGTTTTCTTTTAGTTCTCATAGATAGTTTTTTCCGCTGCTTGCAAAATCCCATAAAAAATATGTTTCATTACTATAACCAAACAAATAATAAATAATTCACTTTTAAACATATATGGCGTATATAGGCTCCAATACTAGTTAGCTAATAGAAAGGTGAAGATTTGTTGTTTTTTATCAGTCAATGTCAAATATAAATATTTCATACTTATTCACGGATATTGCCTTGGTTTTGCATGAAACATCGTAATGAGTGGCTGTGTGCCTTTCTGATGAGCTCAGAATATGGGCGAAAACGTTTCAAAGGCAAGCATTTCCAAGAAACAATGACAGATTTTATGAAAATGTAATCCATTAGAATGAAAAATTTTTTAAGGCAAGGTGGGTAAATAAATTCATTTTAGACCTTTGTTCTCATTTTTAACTGAATCTTCATACCATAGGGGGTCGTGTAGATACTAGTTTAATCTGCTTAGCCGTAGGGGACTAAGGTGGATGCTACTGTTATAATGAAAATGCCAAATAAGAAGTTGGACAAATTTATTTTAGGATTTTGATTTGCTAGCATAACCAGAAGTCAGGTTATTGAAAGAATGCAACGATTTCATTAATATTTTTACATATAGTTCTCTTTTAGTTCTCAAAGATATTTTTTTCCCGCTGTTTGCAAAATCCTATAAAGAATATGTTTCAAAAACAGCTCTCCTTAATATCTCCTCTATGTATAAAATTTGTCTGTCATTGAAAAAATGTTTTTCACCATGTTAGACTTAATTTTTAAGCGCCGTGACAACACCACCTTATTTTTTTTTTTCTGTAACTAAGTTTGAGATCTCTTTTATGCATAAAAATTGATCTGTCAGCGAAAAAATGTTTTTTTACTACGACAGATTTAATTTTTTGGGTGCCGCGATTGGGTAAAAAAACATTTTTTCAGTGACAGACAAATTGTTATGCATAGGGGAGATCTTAAACTTCAGTAGTATTTTTTAAGGAGGTGTTATGAGATGTCAATGATTGATCCTAATGCATTGATGCTGCACATTCAAAATTAAGTTTAATAAATTAATTCACAAAAATTGTCAGACAGACAATTTTTTTTCAAAAATGGTTAATTATTTGTGCCAAACAAATTGCGTAAATTTCAAGTAGGTGTTTTGAAAAGCAGAATAATTTTTTGAGCTACATTCAAAAATTCTTAAAAAACAACAATTAACAAATTTTTACTAATCTGGTGGGCGTAACATGATTTTTATATATTATGCAACCATTTTCAGCTTAATTTGAGGTGCTCGGTGGGGTATCTTTTTGGTCATGGGAGCTGGGTCTAAGAGAGTGACTTTTTCACGATTACAGTACCTACTTCTCTTCGGTAAGAGAGGGAAGAAAAATTAAAAAATCAATTTAATTAAGTGAAATATAATAAATTTATTTTTTGGTTTATTTACCATTTATGTTTATCTAATTCTTTCGTTGTATTATTTCAATTTATATTAGTAGTATTATTAGTATTACTTTGGCCTTCTTTTGTTCATTTTTTTTTGTTATGGGTATTAAAATTATACATAGGGTTAAATGGAAGAGTAGTAACTGTGGCTCAACTTCGATAAACAAATATGTAGTCCAATAACAACCCCGTACAAAATTGACTACGCCACTACCTAACGGTGAAACGAATGACCCCTATCTTGCTTGGCAATCGACGAAAGAACATCCTAAGCGAACAAAGCACAATTCTACATGTGATTTAAATACTTTTGGCTAGTTTGACAGAGATTTATATAGCTCTTCTGCATAGTCACATGATTGATATTTCGCGATTTGTTATTCTGCCAACAGGTCTCATAAATTTACTATTAACCGAGACTCGCCGTTTTCATAAATTAAAAAATAAATTAACTGCTTCCCACATGTTAAATTATATTTATTACAAAATTAACTAGATTTTAAGATTCATTCTTCAAGTTGTCCAATAAATGAATACCTTAGCCGGTGGTAACTACAGCCCACGCGATTTTCTATAATTTTACAAACTGCGAGTAAACTTAGAAAAACAAAATGAACCGCTCTAAAAAACGGACACTAAAAATTATGAAATTTCATACTTCGATTGATTACTGTATTTTTTTAAATAAATTTAAAAAAATCTAATGATCAGGTCATTGCCAATTTTTTTCGGTGTTGCGCTAATGGCTTTTCAGCCACAGCCATATATTACAAGTATAGATAGATAGATAAAACCTTTTATTTATTTATTTTTAGTTGAAAAACATGCATTTTGATCATAAATATTTTACCTAAAAATAAAAATTACTAGTATACACAAAATTAAACAATTTTTAAAAAAGTATTTTTATCTACACCAATTGGGAGCCGAGATTAGACATTCTTACATTATGGTCGTTATAAACAAACTAAGCGACAATGATTTCAAATTGGCATTGAACATTTCTCAACATTTGTACCCTTTATTAACCATGTTACAAATTTTTTACTCGTATAAATTATTGGAAAACTATCGAGTTGAACTTGCTCCACGGTATACCGAAATGGGAATATCGCACACGGCCTACTTCCGTACTTTAAGACACTCGATCATTTTCTGGGCATAATTAAAACCTGCTCCTCACCAACTTCATCGTATCATGAAGTCCTTTTTATTTTTAAATAATTGTGTTTTGTTGTAGGTTCTAGTTTTACTGCCAAATTTGAAGAACTATTTATTTCAACATTACTGTGAAAATTTCAAACTAAAATTTTAATTTTTTTTTATCGCTCTTAGTTTTGAAATACAAATATCGACTTGGCCATGTATAAAGGGTGGGGCAATAGCGCGTCGGACCTCGATATCTCGAATTCGACGATAGCTAGAAATTTTTTTAAAAAATTGCAAGTAAACTAGATTAAAAAAAGTCTATAACTTGAAATTATTTTCGAACATACAGAGCCAGCCAAGACGAAATTACAGAACCAAGTACCTTTTTTTAATGGAATGCTACGTATATCAGTACATTTTTTTAAGCCTCTTTCTAGACTCTATTCATTCCTATATTAGCATTCAATATCTCCCAATCACTTGGATGTAATGAATTTTTTTGTTGAAATAATGCAAACTGCAGATGGATTTTAAAAAAATCACAACAGTCACACTTATGGGTTTTAAGAAAAACTTATGTGAATATCAGTCACGAGACATCTAATTAATGTTTTTTGAATCATTTTCATTTCCTAAAACTATACAGGGTGGCCGAACATTATTTTTCAATTAAGAACTTTTTTAATTGAATTTTCTCAATATTTTCAAATGGAACACTCTGTATATTTTTCAACAATGTGATGTAGAAATGAAAAACGAACATTCTACTTCCCTATGGCTAATTGTAACCAATTTGGTTTTATTGAGCAATAAATACAAAATTCAAAAATAAACTTAAAAAAAGATGTTTCTTCAAATAACTCAGTAGAAAACATTATAATAAATGTTCCACATGTTGCCCATATTGATTGACACACACGTTTTGAAATGAGGTTCCCACTGTTCCTAAAACTGTCGGTGTGATAGATCTAAAGGCAGTTATAATTCTTTTCTTCATATTTTGTACTGCTGTAGGTGTGTCTTTATAAACAATTTCCTTCACGTATCCCCATGAAAAGAAATCCATTTTTGTAAGATCTGGGGATCTAGCACGCCATTTAGTGGGTCCATTTCTTCCAATCCATTAACGAAGGTAGGTATTATTTAAGTGGTCTCTAACTGCATTTAAATAATGTGGTGGAGTACCATCAAAGAAATGTGGCCCTATTACATGTTCTCCAATAATTCCTCCCCAAACGTTTATAGACCATCTGTGTTGGTTATCAACTTGCATAAAAAAGTGAGGATTTTCCGAAGCATAATAATGGAATTGTGCCTATTAACAAATCCATTTTTATGAAAAGTTGCCTCATCAGTGAACAAAACATTATTGAAGAAGTTGACATCATCTTGCATTTTACCTCTGGCCCAATTACAAAACTGTAGGCGATTTGAAAATCGTCATCAGATAATTCCTGGTGCATTTGAATATGACATGCATGCAACTTATTTGTTTTTAAGATTCGACCCACAGACCGTCTACTTATTAATACTAATGAGTTCACTTCTCTTTGACTAATATGGGGATTCTCAACCATTGCCAGCACCACACAAAACTCATTTTCTTCGTTCACAACACGTTTTGTTCTTTCACTTTTTTTATATTCGACATTTCCAGTTTCCAGAAATCGATCGAAAAGCTTTTGGAAGCTGCTAACATCAGGAATCCTTCTTTCGGGATAACGTTGGTGATACATTCTATTGGCAAGTAAACAATTTCTGTCTGACTCGCCCAAAACAAAAGTCAGTCTACAAGATTTGCCTTATTAAATTTCATATTGTACAATTCCAAATATTTTAAATTCAATACAAATTGTAACTAACGACCGATAAATGCTCCGTTGTACACGACAATTTATACCAAACTGAGGTTTTATTGCTTGTCGAATAACGAAAACGGCAAATAAATGTACAAAAAAACATTACACTAAAAGACCTGTTAAATACTATTTACTCATTTCAATGGATTGGAAGAAATGGTCCCACTAAATGGCCTCATTTCAAAATTGCTTAAAGACGTGTGTCAATCAAAATGGGCAACACGTCGAACGCCTATTATAAATTTGTCTAATGAATTATTTGAGGGAAACTCTTTTTTTAAGTTTATTCCAGAATTTGAAACTTATTTATTTATAAAACGAAAATGGTTGCAATTAGACATAGAGAAGTACTTACAAAAAACGTTCGTTTTTGATTTCTACATCACATTTGAAAAAATTGAGAAAATTTAATTTAAAAAGTTCTTAATTGAAGAATAATTTTTGGCCACCCTGTACAGTTTTAGAGAATGAAAATGATTCAGAAACATTAATAGTACAGGCAAACTAACAATTTAGAGGAACAAAAATTAATAAAAGGACCATCTCTGAGATTTAAGTAGGTAATAACCTGGAGAATGAGATGATGCATTCTTTGCACTTCTAAGTTCCGGGAAAATTCAAAAAAATTTGGATAAACTTTTTGATTTCCGCTTTCTTTGCTCTGGCGGCCAAAATAATGAAAATTGAGAAAGAAGTTTCCAACAAAAGTTGTAGCTCGTCTTTTTCTCTACAAAAGAAGTCTTTACAAATGTCTGTCTTAATAAGCCGTTTAGAAGATAAATCGAGTTTTCCACTTACAGTTTTAAGCCGCTTCGAAATGCGCGAAAAATGAGAATTCTCCAGGAGTTTCGTACGACCGGGCTCATCGATCGATAATTCTTACTATTCAGAACCCCTAAAAAAATGAAAATTACATAAAATGTAGAGAAAAGTCTCAGCTTTAATGTGGAATTAATCACAAAATTCATAAAAAAAATTATCAAAGAGAGAAAGTGTCAGAAGGTGGCTTAGTGAACTTTGTACAGTTGATCCAGAGATTTATTCATATCTTTGCCGGGAGTCGTTAGAATGAATTCATTTTGCTTATATATTCTTACATAATGAATATTAATCCAATTAACATTTTATTGCAGTTACTTTTGTGGAAAAATATGCCTTGCGATCAAAATAGAGGGTATATTTCTCATCGATCAATCACCTCCAAATTTTGGAGTTCAATTCGCTATATTTTAAGTAATAATAATAGCACAGTCTTAATATTTGGATTATAAGTATTATAAAACATATTCGTTTGAATGACTTTAGACTTTTTTAAATGCGCGCAGTACTTTTTGAATTTGTCTACATTATTCATACACGTTCAGAAAATGCACAATTATGCAGTAAAACATATACAACGTATTTGTTTCTTAACATTCTTCAATGAAATTTTCACAAAATATAGATTAAAGTGCGTGGAATCGAACCCATGCAGTGAAAAAACACCCATTGTTACGGGAGAAATAGGCAGGATGCATAAAACCCAGATGTTAATAAATCAACTGTATAAAGTTTACTAAGCAATCTTCTAACACTTTTTTCTCTATGAAAGAAGTTTGTATGAATTTTGTGATTAGTTCCACATTAAAGCTGAGACCTTTCTCTACCTTTCACGTTGTTTTCATTTTTTTAGCGGCTCTGAATAGCAATAATTATCGATCGATGTGTCCGGTCGTACGAAATTCCCAGAGAATTCTCATTCTCCGCGCATTTCGGAGCGGCTCGAAACTATAAGTGGAAAACTGGATTTATTTCCTAAACGGCTTAAGTAAGACAAAAATTTGTAAAGACCTATTTTGTAGAGAAAGTGACGAGCTATAAATTCTGTTGAAAACTTTTTTTTGTATTTTCATTATTTTAGCCGTTAGAGAAAAAAACCGAAAATCAAAAAGTTTTTCCAAATTTTTTTAAATTTTCCCGGAACTTGGAAGTGCAAAGAATGCATCATTCCATTCTACAGGTTATTAACTACTTAAATTCTAGAGATGATTCTTTTATTAATTTTTGCGAGGTTTTGACAACATTTTAGCATTCCATTTAGAAAAAGGGAACTTGGTCCTGTAATTTCGTCTTGGCTCGCCCTGTATGCTCGAAAATAATTTCCAGTTATAGACTTTTTATTTAGTTTACTTGCAATTTTTTTAATAAATTCTAGCTATCGTAGAATTCGAGATATCGAGGTCCAACGCACGATTGCCCCACCCTGTAGGTGGTTAAAAAAAACGACTCAAGCTACTACTCTGTTAGAGCAATATATACACTTTATGTTCTTAGAATAAAACTACAGTATATCTCGAAAGCAGAAATTAATTTAAACTTTAATGGAATCTAACCAAGGTAATTTTGCGAATTTAAACAGTATACTTACCCACACAAATTATAAATTTGCGTATTTGTTCAGGAGTTTAATGACTGTTCCTACTCCAGCAATACGTAGAAGCTATCGATTTTAATAATTCATAATTAATGCATTTCAA
The DNA here is from genome assembly GCA_963583905.1 of Stenurella melanura. Classification (NCBI taxonomy): domain Eukaryota; kingdom Metazoa; phylum Arthropoda; class Insecta; order Coleoptera; family Cerambycidae; genus Stenurella; species Stenurella melanura. The sequence goes on from OY757311.1 coordinate 2,453,696, forward strand.
AATACGACAACAAACAAAAAGCCCTTTTAAAGATTCCCAGTGTATACTTATGTGACATTAACTTCTCCGAAGCTGTAATAATGTTGGGATTACGCAACTCATACCCGTTTACATAAATATTAATATATTATGAAAAATCTTAAAATTACTTACATTTACATCCAGCTTTGTGCGAATCGATTAAAGTTGTGAGAAAATGGAATTACCTGCAATGAAAAAAGTCGTTAAAAACAGCCACAAGTCAGTGACATATAATAAAACGTGATATTCCTGCCAAGGAATGTAATTAAGTCGCGATAGTGGAGGTTCAAAATATGAAAAAGTCGTCTAGCAACACCACAATATAGAAAAATAGTAGATATTAATTTTATGAATATTGATAATATTTTGGAACAATATAATTTCAGGTACTGACTAGTTTGATGTAACTAAATAATTTAATGGAATTGAGGAAGTGAGTGGAAAATCTTTGAAACGAGTCTACTGTCGTCGTATTCCATGCGACAGGCTTGTTTTTATGCTAGCGCTACACGTTGGGCCAAGTCTAACAAACCTTGGCCAAAGCCAACGTGTGGATGATAAGTTTGTCTCGATTGGCCGTGTATGGGCCAAGTTTGCGTTCTATAGTTGTCACCATCAGTAGCTAGAAACCTTAAAGTTGGCCGATACAGCAGTACTTGCTAGAACCTAGAACATGCCCAATTCGGGAATTTCTGTAGGATGTCATCAACCGACTTTGAATTTCTCTTGTGCAAAATGGGACCAAGTATTTCAAAAGGAGATACTGATTGGAGAAAAGTGTCTATTACCTATTAGGGGACGGTAGCCCAATGGTTTAGCGCGTCTAGCTTGCATACTGGTATACCTAGCGAAGCAGGTTCAATCCCTGCTCACCGCGAAATAATTTTAATTATAAAATTATCCCCAAGATGTGGTTCGGACTCCACTATAAACTGTAGGGCCTCGTTTCTCTTTACCTTACACAAAATCATTCTGGATTTTCAAGGAGTTACCTCGGTGACTTGAGAAGCGGTTAAGAAAACATAAGAAACATAAGAAAACCTGTTCAAAATCTCAAGCCAATTATTTTTCGGGTCCCGTATCGTAGGTGCTCTCTGATATACTTCTAAAAACTTATCATTGTTCTAAACTGACATCTTAACGCAACACTGACTACAGGAAAAACATAGATACGCAGGCTGTAAGCGGTATATACAGATTCAGCAAATTTAGTTTAAGGTACGTAAACTTGTTTCTGCGCAGATAAACCACGCCTTGTCGTAGAAAAATGCAGGGCATTGGTATAAAACAATAGCGCCATCGCTTGACCGCGTCGAGTTGAGAACAGCGCACCCATTCTGCTTTTAATAGCGTAGCTGTTCAGACGTGTGGGAATAAAATTAATTAATCTCAATTTCGTTATTAAAATGCCATGTGTTTATACAACTGCAGAGAAAGTGCAAATTGTGAAGTGGTACTTCGGGAGCCATTCCACTGAAGACACAATAAAATTATTTACTGTGCCATATCAAGACAGACCAATCCCGTCAGCTAGCATAATTTCATCTACTATTAAAAAATTTGAGAATCTCGGGTGTGTCGTGAATTAAAAATGTTGTCAACACGAACCCCGTCATCAACAAATGAGCGAAGAACGTGAAATTCGCGAAACTAATGTCTGTGCACTTGTTGAAACTAGTAGACCTTGTTCTAGCAAATTGCTGATGAAGTTGACATGAAGGAAAGGACTGTAAGAAATATTTTGAAAAGAAATGGGTACAGTTGTTTTAAAGTTCAAACAACGCAAGAAATATTTCCCGAGGACAATTTCAAACGGATGGAATTTTGTGACATCATGATAAATAAAGTGAGTGAGAATGAAAACTTCTTAAATAATATATTGTTTACAGATGAATCATCCTTTTCATTACATAGGAAATACAATCCATCCGTAGTACGATATTGGTCTCGGAAAAATAAACATTTGAGCGTTGCTGTGCGAACTCAGTATCCTCAAAAGTTGAACGTTTGGACGGGAATTTTAGACAATCATATTATAGGCCCACTGCTAATCGATAGCAATTTAAATGGCAATACATATTTAGAGCTTTTACAAAACCAAATAATTCCTGCAGTTCAAAACCTTCCTGTCAACTTTGACGACATTTGGTTTCAACAAGACGGCTGCCCAAGTGACAATACCTTAACTGTTATTAATTTTCTGGAAAAAACATTTCCCAATCGTTTAATAGCTACGAGGGGAATGATAAAATGGCCCCTCAGGTCACCTGATCTAGCACCACATGATTTCTTTCTGTGGGGCTTTTTAAAGGAAACCGCGTTTTAGTTGTTATTATTTACCTATATACTTATCGTGCTGATCTGCGCCCCTCTAAAATTGCGGATCGGATCTGTCAAAGGCTTTTCGTGGGGGCGGTTTTTCGGGAAGCAGCCGGTGTCATTCAATTCGGGAATTAATTCAACATTGTTTAGGCTAAATTCTGAGGCGTTCTTTTGAATAGTTTTTGAGTAATTAACTCGCAAAAGTCGGCTATCTCTCTCACCTCTTAAATTTAGGAACAGGCAGTCGAGGGATTGTAGGGGAATACAGGATTTGGCAAAATGTTAGCAAATTTCAATGACGGCCAAATTTTCGATTTTTAAGAAAATACCAATTTTTCTTTCCCACAGACCTAGCCGAAATTCCTATTTCCACTGTGACACTTACGATGTCGATAAAATGCCAATCTTCTTATTTAAATAGAACCAATATCGATCCTCCACTACAAGTATTAACTTATATATGAGCGTTTAAATATTTGATGTTTTTGATTTCTTAGGTTACGTTTTAATACTTCTAAAGAAGGCATTATTTGCTCGCTCTTGCAGAGCCGAAATTTCCGAATTTCCCTGTACAATTTGGTATCAGGAGAAAGAGCCAATCTTGTTTTTTCCATAGAGACCTAGAACGGACTCCCATTCCACGTACTTAATTAGTTATGAATTGTTGAAAATTCTATGTTTTTCAATTTTTAACAGAAAAGCCATCTTTCGCTCGCCTGTGCCAAGCCGGATTTCCGGTTTTGCCCCGTCACTTTGGTGTAAGAACAAGACGCCACTCTTTCTCTTTCCATAGACACCTAAAACGACCTTCCAAGTATTTACTTACTACTGAACGGCTGTTAGTGGTCGCGGTAGATTTGCGTATAGTGACGTCACAATAAACAGGCGCACTGTTTTTGCAACTATTACTAGTTTCAACGCCTTATATCTCGAGAACGGAAAATAAAATGAAATTTTAAGTGCATAATAAGAATGTCGGGTACTATATAAAAACGTACAAAAACCATATAAAAATAATATAGTGGAACAAGCTCGTTGTAGATAAACAAATGGACGATAAATTATTTTAACAAAATGGTAATTTCTTAGGTAATTACTTTTGTATTTTATTAGAATGTGCGATTTTTTCAATCAATGTAAAAATGTAATTGGTATCTGGAATTAACACCAGTTTTATTTTTTGTTCATTATTCTTAATTGTTTTCATATAGATTTTTAAGAAGCATTATCCATCTATCCCCTTTAATTAATACCATTTTTTAAGCGTATAAATTGCTATAAGTTTACTTATGTACACAATAGAGCAAAAATATAAAAATATCTAGAATAGCGACAAATCTAATTTAACATTTTTTTCCAGTCTGCACCCCTGGGGGTTCAGACACTGATAGTCCCAGATGAATATAGAGGGTAAATATACAAACCAAATACTACGTAATAACGTAATCAATACATTTTTACCTTTCAATGTTCCACGGAAGTAGAATATCGATCTTGTTTTAAACTCTACTGAGATAGAATATTGCGAACCTGAAAAATCTTGGACGATATGAGGCACGACACTTTCAATACCTAAATAGTTTATAACAATCAAAGTCAATGACAATTAACGCACGGTGCACTACAACAGCTGTCACTCATAGTTGTCAGTAAGGCATAACCGAATTTCATGGTTGTATTGATTCCGGTAATCTGGCGTCCACGTCAGACCAAAAACTTTTATTATGCAGTTCGTAGCATGTGGAAAACTTTCAAGTGGAAATCGTATACTTGATTGAAGTGCCTGGTTTCATCAGAATTGAAATTGTGTTTCGTATAAGATTACCTGCATCTATTTTGTATAACAGTACGGTCTGTATTATGTTCGCTGCCTAGGAAATTGTATAACAGGAATTTGTAAAAGCATATTATCGCAAGTTATGTCCAGATTGATATGAATTTAATCGAATAAGCTAGAGAAAATCGAGATTATAATAAAAATAATATTTATTGTGTTATGTTTTACATAGATTACACATAAGAAATAACAAATAAAAACTACTGGAATTTCTAGAAGCTAATTGACATTTTAGCATAAATCGATGTACGGCCGCTAAATAATTAGAGCACTGTTCGCCATTTCCTTGCTGGTACGCTGTATGACCGCCAGATGTAGGTTTAGGTATCGAATTTGTATTTATCTTATACGTCGGAATGAATTGGTTTTTGTGATACATTTTTTGTCTTGATATCTGCAATGTCCGATCATTTCGGTGTGCTTCATTAATTATTAATTGTGGCGAAATTACTAACAGCCTGTAAGGTGTAAATACTCAAGCTGTTTAAGACCTAGAGGATTATAATTGACATTAGGTATGTATTTATATGTTTGTTAATACAATGTTTTATTTAATATTGTTAGTCACATTTGAAATCTGTGAACTGGTTTTTATTACTGCAATTTCCAAAACAATTAGTACGCCCTCTTATTGTCTGTAATTGTTTATTTGTGGCATATTCAGATTTTCTTACTTTTTATTAAGTATTTTGCCGCTGAAAAAATATTTAAAAATTTTAATGAAAAAACCTCTGCGCCAAACGGATCAGACAGAGCTGTGACCTTCATGTGCGCAGAGACATAATCTCTCCCGTCGACTCAGTTACACTTCTGAAAAATATTATATTTATTGTTTACAATTTATCACGAGCTCTTGTTTATGTATACAGCAAGGCAGCCCCCAGTGTCTTCAAAAATATACTTATAATGCAGAACAAACTTTGGCTCTTGCGCATTTCGCGGCTCATAAGATTCTGAAATACCATTAACGTTTCGGAAGAGAATCTACTTCCGTTCTCAAAATTTTTTTGGCCGTCAACCGTGACAGTTCTTTTTTTCACTTACTTCGTCTCTAAGGATGGGCAACCAACTAGTACAAAAATCTATTGAATAATTCGAAACGCATCTATCCTCGTTTAACAAAATAATCGCGGATTCTTTAAGTTTTCTTTTTGTTCCGTTGCTCTCTTTTTCCAAAATTACGCCGAGCCCCATTTAATCCTGTGAATATTATCCCACGCGTGTTCACAAATTTTGGATTTTTCAAATCCTCCCCTTCTAGCGTAATTTCTATGTTCACCAAGCCTTACGTTGAAAGGTCTAGATGATTCACCTACGTAATGTTTTCCGTACTCACACGGAACACTATAAATACGATTTTTTGAATTTTGAACAATATTTAGAGGTTTGGTTTTTGATAAAACCGATCTTAGCGTGGAGCCCGTTTGAAAAACCGTTCGTACGGAAAACCTATTCCCAATTTTTCGTAATTTATCCGATAGACCATGTATATGTGGAATTACTGCCATTGACCTAAATACCTCAGTTTGTGATGGTATATTCTCTCTACTACCAATGTTCAATAACTGACTCAACAAAACTCTCAGGATATTGATTATTTAATAAGACAGTTTTTATAAATTGCTTTTCGTTTCTTAATATTACATCATTTGAAGAAATAATTTTGACTCTGTCATACAAACACTTAACAACACCTTTTTTAACACTAATATGTTGATTTGAATTGAAATTTAAATATCTGTTTTCTATACACACTGGTTTGGTATGTGTTATCTAATTTTTTAATTAAAATATCTAAGAAAGGTAATTCATTATTATTCTCTATTTCTTTTTCGTTAATCTGATTCAAGAAATTACTTAAACATTCTTTACTATAAGGCCCAAAAATGTCATCTACAAATCTCCACCATACAATGGGTTTATAAGCTAGATTATTAATATTACTTTCCTCAAAATTTTCCATGAAACTGTTACTTAATATTGGAGATAATGAAGAACCCATGGCCATCCCAAAGTCTTGTTGATAGAAGTCATTATTTAATTGAAAGTAGAGGTGTTTTAAAACCTCATGAGCTGTGACCTTCATATGCGCAGAGACATAATCCCTCCTGTTGACTCAGTTACACTTCTTAAAAATATTATATTTATTATTTACAATTTATCCCGAGCTCTTGTTTATGTATACAGCAAGACAGCCTCCAGTGTCTTCAAAAACATACTTATAACTCAGAATAAACTTTGCCTTTTGCGCATTTCGCGGCTCATGAGATTCTGAAACACCTCTATGTTGCTTTAATGCAAAGTGTAAGTAATGCCATTATAGTTTCAATGCTTAACTTAGTTCTATTCGCCAAATTCCCATCTTGTTGCAATTTGTTTTTAATTATTATTAATGTTTTATCTACAGGAACATTTGTAAATAGGCTTACTACATCAAAACTGACCATTAAATGATTATTGTTAAAATGATTTTCTGACAGCTTTTCCAAAAAATGTTTGCTATTTTTAATATAAGACTCGAAGGAACCTGATAAAGGATTTAGGATTTTTAATAAATATTTTGAGAGTTTACTACTACATGGAGAATTAATTGAACTCACAATTGGTCTTAAGGTAATGCCAGGTTTATGAATTTTTGGCAAACCATAGAAATGAGGAGGCTTACTGTGATATGGAGTTAACATCTTTTGTTCAATATCTGTAAATTCGTTTTTGTGTTTAAATAAGACTCTATATACTTTAGTTTTATTGAGTTATCTGCGCCGTGGTGGCAAATTCTGAACGCAATAGTTCTTGAATATGAGTTGCGCGTGGGGTGACGAAAAGCGATCTTATGCTTCACATCTGCTTTGTTTTTTAATTTTTTTCGCGGAAACCAAATCGGAAGAGTGCAAGTGTGATTGATATATCGTTGAAATCGGAATATTAACTGCTTTTTAATGGTTCGATTACAAATCGTAATTAATTATAAAATCAACAACTAGTTGTTTCAGATCTTCTAGAGCACTAAATTAGTAATTTTTAGGCATTCCGTGGTCATTTCGGACATTTCGGTTTTGAATATTTCTTATCAGTAATCCTCATACTTCTTTCATAGGATTAAGGTCTGGACTATGACTGGGCCAGTTAAGAACATTAATGTTGTTATCTCGAAACCAGTTAGGTACAGTATGAGCAGTATGAACGAAACAATTATCTTGTTGAAATATGAACACAGAAGGGAGCATAATATTATCTGAAATCTTAGTACAATTAGACATTAGATCGTTCCTTAATATACCACAAAACACCGGGATCGCGTATTAATGAAGCATCTGCGACTTTTGTCATTGCTAGATATATATTTCCCATTGAATCGCTAAACAGACATGACAAAAAAACTATATACCAGTCCAATTGAAAACCTCCTACTTTTAGTCGGTTAAAAATGAACACAATTTTTAAAAACTTTAAAAACGCTTTTAGAAACAAACCAAGATTGTTAAAAAATGCACTAAAAAGAAGAAAGTAATAATAACAATAATTATATTAATAAACGTAAAGGCGTGGGGTGCCTAATCAGTAAATTTTCTGTTTTTCCACGTATTTTGAGCTATGTATACAAACCAGTGTGATATAATTGAACACAAAAAGAAACATAAAAACAATTTTTGAGGCCTGCTGAAAAGAAAATAGTCCAGTTTGAACTGAAGATGGGATGTTTTAAAATAATTGCTTCAAAAACTCATCTATGAACGTTAGATTAATAAAATAGTATAATAGCCAATAAACAGGTTCATTATACCCGTATTATCCTTCATCGTCTCTACTAAACTGCACGTACTTCCTTAAAATCTAACGTTAATTAAATAATATATACGTTGGTTCAATTTTATAATTTCATTCTCAGTTAGGTACCATCAAAATTATACTTCGTTCCACCCGATGAACAAACTAAAGGACATAACCCCGTTGAAACAGCAATTAAACTTCTCATTTTGATAATTACTGAAATCATTTATCACAGCTAAGTACATTACGTTAATATTTTGGAAATTAATTAAATTTTAATTTTCCCTGTAATTTGCATTAAATTCGTCTATCAAACAAATAAAAATAATGAATGCAGTAGTAGAGGGATTTGCGTCCGTATTTTATACACTACAGGTAAGTTGCATTTGGAGTTTATACAGGTATGACATAAGATCTTGTTCCAAAATGACAGTACAGAATAAAAATGGGTAGCTAACTGAGTTATTCGATACAGGCCTTCGTTCGTCAGCTGCTAGAACTTAATACTGAACGACCCACCATCGCAAAACTATATTAATTCTTTTACTTGCACATCCACGTCGTGGAGTGGAAGGACATATATTTATCGTAAAAATGTTTCCATACGTTTTTTAGTTGAAATAGGTTTAGAATGTCATGAAACGTAGAGATTTTAAATTAGAGCGAAAAAATCTGTCTGTCGGTCGGTCTGTTTGTAAATTTTATTTTGGTAACTCCCTCAATAGGTGCTCTCCATATTAGTGGTTTTCAATCGACTAGTTTTTATTGTAGATCCTCTTTTAAAGGAGGTGGAGTTGCTATTTGGGCTACAAATAATCTTAATGTTAAGTCAATTGATTTAACATCTTATTGTAAGGAAAAACATTTTGAGGCGTGTGCTTTAAAATGGAAACACAACAATATCAGCACGTTGTTAATAAATTGTTATAGATATCCGTCTGGGGATCTTAATTTATTTTCTGACTTAATTGTAAATGTTTTAAATAGTCTAGTTAAGCAAAATACGAATGTTATTCTATGTGGCGATTTGAATCTTGACTCGTATACCAATACAAAAGATTTTAATTTATTGTGTCATGCCTTAGCCTGTTTTAATTTAAGAAGTGTAGTAAAGTGGCCGACTCGAGTGACTGCGACCACCCTGACTACAATCGATCATGTCAATTTTAAATCTAGTGGATTATGTTGTGTATTTGACAACGTTACATCTGATCATAGAACCGTTCTTTTCGAATTAGATATGGTAGAATATGAAAATAATGATAGTATACACGGCACATCATTTTATAAAAGAAGTTTTAATGAAAATTCTATTTTAAACTTTAGTAAGGCGATTCATAATGAAAGATGGGATGAGATCTATCACAAAACAGATGTTAGAGGTGTTTTAAAACCTCATGAGCCGTGACCTTCATATGCGCAGAGACATAATCCGTCCTGTTGACTCAGTTACACTTCTTAAAAATATTATATTTATTTTTTACAATTTATCCCGAGCTCTTGTTTATATATACAGCAAGGCAGCCTCCAGTGTCTTCAAAAACATACTTATAACTCAGATTAAACTTTGCCTTTTGCGCATTTCGCGGCTCATGAGATTCTGAAACACCTCTAATGAGGCTTTTACATATTTCTATAACATTTTTATGTATCATTTTGAGCTATATTTTCCACTTCGGAAGTATTATAATATTATACGAGCAGATAAAAAATGGGTAAATGATGAAGTAAGAATATCCAGTTCACATTTAGAAGATCTGTTTATTTTGAAAAAGAGTTATCCGGAATTGTCGAGTGCTTATAAGAACCAGAAAAGCATCCATCAGCTGCTGATAGAAAAAACTAAGAAGTCTTATTATCAAGATAAAATTTTTAATTCAGAAAACCAATCCTGATCTGCATGGAAGGTTATGTCGGAATTATGTAACAGAGATAAAAACCATAATAATATTTCTATAAATAATTATGGGGTTTTGTATGGGGAACCCAGAAAAATTGCTTCACTTTTTAATGATTTTTTTATTAATACACCTAGAAATATAATTGATCAAATTCCAAAATTAAATAGCGTTTCTTTTAATAATAATGACAATATAACTATACAAGAAAATTCCTTATTCCTCAATCCATTTAGTACAGAAATGTTAGAGCTACTAGCAAAAAAATAAAAAAATAAAAAATCATCTGATACAGGTAATGTACCAATGTTTATAATTAAAAATTTTTTAAATTTTATCATTGAACCAATTACTTACATCGTCAATATGTCCTTTGAAATTGGAACATTTCCTGACGGCCTAAAAACTGGAAAGGTTGTTCCCGTCTTCAAGAAAAGTGATCCAAATTTATTAGACCGGTTACAGTGCCTATTGGATTTTCTAAAATACTTGAATATTGTTTTATGGATCGGTTACTGAAGTATCTTGAGAAATATCAGATCTTAACAAATAATCAATATGGGTTTCGAAGTGGAATGTCCACTACTACTGCTCTACAGTCATTTTATGATAATATTTTAAATTTTCTGGAAGGGGGAGAATGTCCTGTTGGGATTTTTTGCGATCTCAGCAGGGCATTTGATTGCGTCAATCATAAGCGATTATTATATAAACTGAGTTGTTATGGTATAAGAGGTATAGCGCTAAACTGGGTTTTAACCTATCTTGAAGACAGGAAACAACTTGTTAATATAAATTATAAAGATTCAAATGGTTTAAGAAATGTTACCTCTGACTATTCACGTTTAACAATGGGAATTTCACAGGGTTCCGTTTTGGGCCCCGTGTTGTTTTTGTTATACGTAAACGAACTGGATTCTGTTTCATCTAGTACTCATTTTACGATGTATGCCGATGATACATCTTTAATCATTTCAAACAAGGCAGATGAAATTTTAGAACTCAATTGTAACAATTTATTTAATAACCTAAGTGAATGGTTCTTTAAAAATGCATTATATTTTAATGCTGATAAAACCCACGTTTTAAGATTTCATACTAATCAAAAACATTGTGAATTGCTAAATTTTGATATAAACAATACGCTTTTGTCTACTGAAACATCAACAGCTAAATTCTTAGGTATGCAGTTAGACAACAACCTTAACTTGAAATCTCAATGTGAGGCTGTAATTTCAAAACTTGCTTCCATTACCTATTTATTTCGAAATATAAGAACGGTTCTTTTTACAGAACAACTTATCCGTTTGTATTACGCACAAGTCGAATCTCGTCTGAGATACGGTGTTTGCTTCTGGGGAAACTCCACTTTTGCTTCTAATGTTTTCATCGCTCAAAAGCGCATTTTAAGATGTATTGCAGGTGTTCCGTGTACTCATCAATGTAAAGACATTTTTAAAAATTATAAAATATTAACCTTACCAAGTTGGTATATTTTTGAATTGTGTATATATGTTTTTAAAAATCAAACAAAATTTATTTTAAATAGCCACTATCACAACGTTAATACGAGACAAAAACAAAATTTTCATGTTCCTTTTGCTAGGCTAAAAATTACTGCCAAATCTCCTAATTTTATAGGGCCCAAATTTTTTAACTTGTTACCTGACGATATAAAATGTATTAAAAGAGAAAGTTTATTTAAATCTAGGCTAAAAGATTTTTTACTAAACAAAGGTTTTTATTCTGTATCTGATTACTTTTGTGTACGTTAGTTTGTAAGTTTTGTGACTATTCCTATACATGTAATGTCAAATGCAAAATAAATATTGTTATTATATTATTAATGGAGTGGTTATATTGGAGGTGATGGTGATGGGGGTGGCGGACAGACAGACGGACGGAAATTTTGAAAGTTGTTCAGAATTCGATCACCAACACAGTGATATGAAAATTTTTTCTCTACGTGGAATATTGCCGGTTTTAGAAATGTGCCGATCGAATGCAATATACTCTTCGTTTTGTATTTGCGAAGAGTACAATAATACGTATGTATACCAAATTTCAAGTTAAGGTGGCCATTCCCTAGAAAGAGACATCTGATAGGGAAATATTTATGATTTTTGGCCATAACGTTTTTTTCTTAGTACGTATATTTAAAAAAACTATAAGAGTACCTAAATAGAACCATAACAAGACTATTGCTATGAATTTTCATTTAATAATTTCAGCGGGTTGCAAAATAGCTAGATTTAAATTTAAAAATTATGCTAATCTTCCTATTTTTTAGTTTTAAATCGAGCTATTTTGCAAACCACTTAAATTATTGAGCGAAAATTCATAGTAATAGTCTTGTTATGGTTCTACTTAGGTACTCTTATAGTTTTTTTAAATATGCGTACTAAGAAAAAAAGTTATGGGCAAAAATAATAAATATTTCCCTATCGGATATCTCTTTCTAGGGAATGGCCACCTTAATATCTTCATTTTATTTTGTTAACCCCTTTAATAATGAAGTGGGTGGTGATGAAGGTGGAAAAGTCATTAGAAAATTTGAGAACTTTGCTTCTAGTATACAGGGTGAGTCAAATTGGATGCTCACCATTGTGATCTCGGAAACCGTAAGAGATGGAGAGTCGTTTAAATGGGGGCAAAGTTGTGTAATATAGTACTTAATAATATGGCATACAGAAATCCGATCTACTCCTAACGATTTTTAAAATATTGGGAAAAAATGTAAATTTTGTATTTTTAATTTTTCGAAATATCTTGGTTATTATTCCACTTATAAAAAATACAAGAATAGTTTCTTTGAGCACTATACAATGCTCTACACGCCTACAGCATCAGTTTTTATTGACAACGTTACGTCGATATCGCCTTAGGACCATCAACTTTTTTTTAAATTTTAAATACGGACCTGGATTTTTTACATCACTTTCTGACAGCATTTTGTAATACGAAATAAGGATATGTCGCACTTAAATATTTTCCAACATTTAATTGCACTAAAACCATTACTTACTAACCGATGGCCTGAATGCGGTCCTGCAACTTTTAAGAACAACGTTTAGTGAATATTTAGAGGGCATTAACCTTCATCAACTACCGAGAATCTGGTATCAGCAGGATGGGGCTCCACCCCATAACTCAAGAGTTGTAACTGAATTTCTGGATCAACAATTTCCCGGCCAGTGGATTGTAGCCTACCAGGTCACCTGACTTAACACCATGTGGTGCTCAAAATATAATCCAGTTCCATATCTCGTGAACAAAATTCCAAGTCAATATCTTCAGCCATTCCAGAGAAAATATGCGCACAAATCAAGACCGATCGACAGACACAATTTTTTTTGCTCAAATTTAAAATCTCGATGTTTTATGGTATTCTAAACCAAAAAGAAATTAAATTTTCACGATTACTATTTCCTGGATGTGGAAGGAATATCGTCAAGGACTAACATAAATCTCTTTCTTGAAAAAAAAAAACACTGAAAGAGTCGAATATCTTATTTATCCTGTCAGTACCCGCACTATGAGTAAAAACTACATCCCTCGCCTTCATATTGAAAATAACCAGAAACCTAAGAACATACATACAAAAAACTAAAGCGGAATGCACACACGCCTCGGGAGTTTCTCAACTCGTTTAAATCTCGGTTACATACATATCATTAAAATGCAATATACAAAAGAAATCGTCCTAAAATTATAGAAGCTACGATATTAAACATTTCAAAACCTTTTCCATGTTAAAGAAACTATTCCTGCATATGCATAGGTAGGAAGGCAATCAGAACGTTTATAAATATAGGTTTGGTTTATATATAACACAAGAAATTAAATATACACGCAACCAACTCATTTCGTAAGAGTTTTAGTGTGTTTTCGGTTTCCCTCAACTATTTTTAGAAGAGCGATGAAAACGTTATCTACTGTGCGTCCAAATATCGGCGTTTATTAATGCCAGTTAGCTAAAATCGCAAGTATACTAGACGAAATTGAATTAAAACTGAATTGGCTCATTATGAAAATGCTGATGCCAAGATGACCTATAATGCTAACAACTGAGTAATTTTGATAATGTTTTCGGAATATTGAAGAAGAAATCCATTAATGTTAGAAAAAAAAACGTTCATTCAGAACAACAAAACAACTTCATTATTTCGCCGACATATTGTTTATTAGGCGTAAACTCAGGAACAAGAATTAGAGCCTAATTAGGACGTTTTTAAATAGTTACCACCATGTAACTGTAATTGCATCATCAGATAAGATAAGCAATAAGTATTAATATTTAGCTCCTGAAAAGTGGAAAGGTGATATTTTCAACTGTCAATAATGAAACAGAATAGAATACAACAGAATCGAAATTTATTCATGCTAGACAATGTAACTAATATTTGCATAGGTCGGTGGTAACCAACTACATAATACAAACATACATGTAAAATAAGTAGTAGTAGTAAATACCAGTATTTGAAGTCTACTTGAGAAAGAAGAAAAATTAAAAAAAATGATATTTATTCTATTTTTAGGTAATATTAACATACTAATATTCAAAATGTTAATAATGGAGGTAGTAATGAGGGTGACAGATGTCATAATAAAGAAAACTGATGCCTTGACTTCTAGTATATACACCAAATCCCAAGTTTCTGTACTCTTACCAGCTTACTTAATTTTTCCCTATTTACCCATATTAAACCCCCAACGCTGCAACGGAATCATCTCAAAGTACAATCCAAATATAGATGTCGTTATAATACATAAGTGTACCAAATTTCAAGTGAAAATCTCAATTTCATTTTATCAACCCTTTTAATGATGGAGTGGGGGATGGTGGGGGGATGGAAAATGTTATAAAAAAATGTGAAGCCTTGGTATCTAGTATACACACAAATCCCCCATGTTTTGTACTCTTGCCAGCTTGCTTTATTTATTTTCCCCTATTTAATCCACAACTCTTCAACGGAATCATCTCAAAATATAATCTAATTCCAGGTGTCGTTAAAATATACGGGGTGATTCACGTAGGCCATTCATTAGAAGTTTTTCAACTTGCAGTTGGATTAGAAACTTGAAATTTGGTATGCAGCCATAATCGATCATGCCCGTTCTATCTAAAATATTTTCAGTCCTCCAACTATACAGGGTGTGCCAAAAATTGGTACCAACTTTCTTATTTTAAATGGAAACTTATATTTTTCTGTACATGGTTCGATTGGTCTTCTAATTCTGAGTTTAGAGAACCTAAGTTATGTTAACTTATCTATTACAATTTTTGACATATGTCCAATTTTTTTTTTTAATTGCCGCTGTAGTAGTTTACGAACAAATTTGTATCTCGCAAACCTTTCAAAATTATGAAACCAAATTTGTGAAGCAATTAGCTGGAAGTCCAGGCTAACTTTTGATGTCCCATCGGTGGTCCCATTTTGTACCATATGGGCGCAGTCGATTTTCAAATGTCGCAATCAAAAATTGTCAAAAAGTCAATTTTTTCAAATGGCACCTACTATTTTTTTTCACACCATTCGAAAGAAAATTGAATTTTAGGGTGAGTTACTTAAGCATTCCCTATACCTAACTTCACCCCATATCGAGTTATTCAATAAAAATCAAGAAATACCTTATGTTGCCGAGAGATTCCTTACTTCATCAAGTATGCCATGGAAACAAAAGACAGTTGTAATAATGTTTAAGGAAAAATATGGATTCTTGTTTAATTACACACAACACCAACAAATTATTATTAACGAACAAAAACAATGTTGACGAAATTCTGTCAGTGAAAGCGGTGCGTGCACACATTGAGCATTTGTATTGAAATAATTATTTTGTTAATCTGTTTATTTGTTGTTATTTTGTTGTTGTTATTTATTATTGCAATACGATTTTTGAATAAAAATTAAAATGAAATGATTGTTTCCAAAACCTACTACCCTTGAGAAAAAAAAACAAAATTTTTTTCAAAAAATGCCAGTAACTCAAAAACGACTGTAGATAGACATACACAATGTTAATAAAAGAGACCCTAAAATTCAATTTTGCATTGATTTCTGGCGTCAGAAATGGTAGGCGCAAAGATGTGCTACGCAATCTGTTTAAAGTAGAATAATAGAATATTTGAACAAAAATATGGTGGTCACATTGAACATTTACGTCAGAATTTCGTCAACATTGTTCTTGTTCGTTAATAATAATTTGTTGGTGTTGTGTGTAATTAAATAAGAATCGATATTTTTCTTTAAAAATTATTACAACTGTCTTTTGTTTCCATGGCATACTTGATAAAGTAAGGAATCTCTCGGCAAGATAAGGTATTTCTTGATTTTTATTGAATGACTCGATATGGGGTGAAGTTAGGTATAGGGAATGCTTAAGTAACTCACCCTAAAATTCAATTTTTTTTCGAATGGTGTGAAAAAAATAGTAGGTGCCATTTGAAAAAAATTACTTTTTGACAATTTTTGATTGCGACATTTGAAAATCGACTGTGCCCATATGGTACAAAATGGGACCACCGATGGGACATCAAAAGTTAGCCTGGACTTCCAGCTAACTGCTTCACAAATTTGGTTTCATAATTTTGAAAGGTTTGCGAGATACAAATTTGTTCGTAAACTACTACAGCGACAATTTTTTTAAAAAAATTGGACATATATCAAAAATTGTAATAGATAAGTTAACATAACTTAGGTTCTCTAAACTCACAATTAGAAGACCAATCGAACCATGTAAAGAAAAATATAGGTTTCCATTTAAAATAAGAAAGTTGGTACCAATTTTTGGCACACCCTGTATAGTTGGAGGACTGAAAATATTTTAGATAGAACGGGCATGATCGATTATGGCTGCATACCAAATTTCAAGTTTCTAATTCAACTGCAAGTTGAAAAACTTCTAATGAATGGCCTACGTGAATCACCCTGTATATACGTGTACCAAATTTCAAGTGAAAATCTCAATTTTATTTTATCAACCCTTTTAATGATGGGGTGGGGTGTTAAATAAAAATCTGAAGTCTTGGTAAAATATAATTTACTTCCAGGTGTCGTTATATACATTATATACCAATATATGTACCAAAATTCAAGTGAATATCCCAATTTTATTTTATCAGTCCCTGTAATAATGGAGTGGGGATGGTAGGGGGATGAAAAACATTATAAAAAATGGTATACACACCAAATCCTAAATTTTTGTGCTGCTACCAGCTTGCTTTACCTATTTTCCCCTATTTACCCCCCCAACACTTCACCAGATAAGTTCAAAAAACAATCCAGTTCCAGATCTCTCTCGTTATAGTACATACGTGTATAAAGTTTCAAGTCAATACCTTAAAACTTGCGCACAAAAGAAGCTACAAACAGACAGACCGACAGACAGAATTTTTTTTTTCCGCTCAAAGTTAAAATCTCGACATTCTAGACCTATCTAAACAAGAAAAATTACTATACTTCCACTCCACTAGGTGAATGTGGAAGTAATAGCTTATTATGAAAATATTTATCTATTTCTCGATTTTATTTGATAATTAATTCTCTTCGTAAGGCAATCTAATAACATTTTAATTTTGTAAATCTGTTATTAAAGGAGGATGTTCACAATTTGTGTCGTCCCGTATTTAGCAGTACATTCATTCTATATAGAGTAAGACAAAACGTAGTGCAATAGGATAATTTTTCAGTTGTAATTATGCATTAACCTTTTATTTACAATGCATGATATCATCACTACCAACTTCCTGTACAAATTCAACTTTCACATCAAGTTTATAAAAACATTTAGGTTAAATCTAGCGAAAGGTTGCATTATACAAATATTTAAAAGTAACATTACAAGAGCTAGGTGTATGTTATTTAAATAGACAGATGATATCACTATTTTTTAACTCAATGCCTTCTTAAACCGATATTTTCATGTACAAAAAAAACTGCAAGAACTGCTTTTGTGGTAGTTCTAGGACAGGTCTTATAAGGTAATGGCGAAAATTAAGGATATGTAAACCTGCTTAGTATTTTTTTATGAGCAGTTCAACGGTCCCAAATCATTTTATTAAGGTGATCAAAAACTAAATTTAAATTGCGTTATTAAAGTTTATATGAAAGTAATGGCAGCAGAAGTAATACGTACATTGATGGTTGTACCCATTTAACAGTAAAAATAAGAATATCCCACCAATATTCTTGACTGTGACGACGGTCTCGATGATTAGGGGTCGAGCTTGAGCTCTGCCCCAATCATCGCTGTAGACCTGGACCGGCCTCGTAAGGGGAAAAGAATATCCCGTGGATTGAGTTTACTAATTATGAATAGAAAAATGTATGTGGCAATTTATTCTAATTGTAGGAAATAAACAAGCTAACCATTATACTCTTCGCAGCATTTTTTGTAAATGATATTAGTTTCAAATATTTTTTGTTTAATTACAGAACAAAAAAACTTATTTATTTCAAAAATTAATAACTTTTTTATTTATCGATCGATTTTGTTCAAAAACAATAGGGTTCTTCCTCTAGCTAACACTAACTTACTGTCCAAATATCAATACTATCGGACTTTTCGTTCTTAAGTTATCGTGCTTACAAGAAACGTGACGGACGGACGGGTGGACGGACGGACGGGTGGACGGACGGACGGACAGAGACGGATGGACGGACAGAGACAGACGGACGGACAGAGACAGATGGACGGACGTTTTGAGAGTTGTTCAGAATTCAATCACCAACACAGGGATATGAAATTTTTTTCTCTGCGAGCAATATTACCGGTTTTAGAAATGTTCCGATCGAATGGAATATACTCTTCGTTTTGTATTTGCGAAGAGTATAATAAACATTTTGATGATTACATGATTCTTGTAGAACTCATGTAAGAAGAGATTAAGTTAGTTTCTACCATTTGTATGAAATTTCGAAATAAATTGTTAAGGTTTATTAGTCCAAAATATTAAATCCACAAATTGTATATTTTCCGAGTCAATTTCAGAAATCATTTTGCGCACTACATACACGGTGTAATCAGTTTCACGTCATTAAAAAAACTGGTAATGGGGACCGACTAGACAAAAAAAAACCTTTATGACTGTTCCCTCTAGGGGCACTTTGAAAAAACTGACCCAGGTTAACATTTTAAATATTTTTTTTTAATATTAATGTAGAAAATAATTGAGAACCACTGCTTTTCTTGGTCAATGGACTTGTAGTTCCCAACTATACAACTTTTAAATTGTCAAAAAAGTGCAAAGGCCTTGGATCATCGACCGCATTTGATGGACCGCCTCAACCGAACTGAGGCAATTATAAAGAGGTAAATAATTCGTTATCTTTTCCTGCACAACTGCAAGCAAATAATGGCCATAGAAGTTTAAACAGAACATTTCTTTACATGTGTCTTTTAATTTGGAACAAAATATTGGATTAATGTTTATAATTTAGAATATTTAAATGCGATTTATTAACGTTTGTAACATAAATGAGTGTCCTGGGTGAAAAGCTTACCACCTAAGTAAATTATTCGAAATCTCTGCATCTGCATCAATACACAGTTCGGTACGTCGAATTAAGGACATACGTACTCCGTTCAAGACTATCAACTAACGTTGTCAATAAAGAAAAATAAAAGAAAAACTTGGTCCAAAATCCAAAACGGAATACAAAAAGAACGAACAAGTTGTGTCTGTTCGTAATCAAGAATTTAACGACTTGAACGGTAAAATCAATAAAATAAATCTTCACTATAAATACACAGCGACCCGAAATTGAAAAATAACAAAAACAACGAACGGCGTGTTGGACGTGTGTACATAACGAAACACCCACAGTAACTAAAATATTGCACAAGGGAGAGTCAGAGTATAGTTTTCTTCAGATCAGATCTACCAAACACTCAGAAAACGTCGACGTCTTTCATCTTATTTACCGCATTGCTAAAGACCGCCGACATTTTATAGCTATCTACACAAATATTGAGTATCATAGGCAAAGACACGCGCGACGATCTAAACCTACCTCAATATTCCAGCAGTTCTCAAAAGATTTTATTGAAAATTTGCGAAACTTTTGTTTATTTTTTTTCTCCAAAACTATGAGCTTTTGACCCCATACTATAAGGTTTTTTTGTTTGTCTTGTCGTTTCCTGCCATCAGTTTTTTTTTAATGACATCAAACTAATTACACCCTGTATCTACAATTAATTTAAAGAAGCGTTTATTATTTAACACTGCCGCTATGGATTATATCAAATAATCACAAGAGACGTAGGTACGCAAAGTAATTACAAGCAAATGTTAGAAAAGATTTTGTATTAAATTGTCTACAAGTTCCTTATCGGCAAGTATGTTGGTCAATCATCCACGGACTGGTGTCGAGCGTCTGGGCTCTCGTCAACGTTGAGCAACTGACCTACCAAGCTAGGCATAAGTAAATCAAATTTATATAATTCCATCTACTGTTATCCATTACAAATACTATTGAGAGTCAATTATGGTGACTATCAAAAGATTAGGTTTATGTGCACTGAAAAAGATTAAAATTTGCATTGAAAATGGTCTAGTTTCTAATTTGTTACTACTACGTATCTAAAACTAATTCGAATACATTTTTATACAATTTTTCGAATATTAACATTTTTCAAATCGACATCTCTACTCCGATGTCAAAACACGAGTGGCAAAAAAATCCGAATGAAACATTATCCGGTTCTATGAAAATTAGAGATCTGCCTCTACAACGGCAGATTTTGACGAAAATCAGATGGAATGTATACAGGTCACTATTTAGGGTAAGAAATACATAAATGGAGTTAATATTTTACAAAAAACGGATTACGAAACTAGTCGTTTATTTACACTAGTGATACTTTAGTATTTATGTGTACTTTTACTTCCGGGAGTGAAAAAACCATGTAGGAGGATGCAGATTTGCCAGGAAAAGATATATACAACCGAAGTTGGTGTTAACTTGGTCGACAGCATAGTACTCTGCAATGAATCGATGTTTTAACAGTTCTGTAAATCAGACATTAAGCTAGTCAAGTTCTCACTGAATGGAAGAATGCCATACTCAATACCCTCAAAAATTAATGACAGCCATAGATAATCGAGGGAAACATTATTCTTTATGAGAGAATATTTAAATTCAGATAACTGCATATAAAATTCACACGAGCAAAACGTTTCAGTCCGAACTCGCTTATTTCTAAACCATCTAAATCGATAACAAGCTAATCTGATGATATCCGGTATCAGCAAGACTCATTGTGAAGTTAATGTATAGCAATAGCTAAAGGTGAAACGTTTCCACAACAATGGAGAAATCAAAGAAGATATACTGAATGGCCACCGCGATCACCAGGTTTAAATCCATTGGACTATTTTATTTTGCGTCACTTAATCTTTGTAGGTATTATAAGCAACAGGAGTTACGATCACATGCTCTTTGACCCTTAAGACACATGCCTGATCAATGAAAAGCTTTTCATGGTGAAGGCTTCGTTTACTAATTAACATCATTATTCAAATTTTGTTTGCATATGGATTCTAACATTTTTTACTAGAAAATCTCCAGTGATTCCTACGCGTAGCAGGTTGAGACATCAATTGGTCTATCGAATACATATACAACCAAATGACTGTCAATGGATCAACGTGATTTCAAATGGTGAAATAGAAGCCAGAGAAAATTTTTTCCGCATAATTTTATATACGATGTGTTTCATTATTTGTCATGTAGAGATGGTTGCACTAGATAGATATCACGTGACAAAGGGTTAAAATCAGTCTTCGATAAAATTAAACTTCAATCATTAGAGAAATTGGAAAACTGTACAAATATCCTAATTCCTAGGGGCCTATAATTTTGCTCATTTTGGTACCGCAAAAAAGGCATATATTCCACATTAGCCGTTATATCAGATACAATTATTGTTAGAACTTAGTGAATATAGTGCTAATTGTATGTACTGAATAGAATTGTATGTATTGAATAGCTAAAATCAGCTGAGAGACTAGACTGCCTTTCATCGCATACAATTTAAATGCTATAATGAATACCTCATTAACTAATTAAAATAATATACACCTCAACTATTATTTCATTCGATGAAATGATAAAAGGCAATATTGTGTTTTTTAATAAGTATTTCTAAATAAAGAACAGAATCTACTTTTACATCGCTTTGTTTGCTCACCTAAATGACTTGCAGTAAAATATTAGAAAGAAGCTGCTCGTTACATGTATTCCTTTTTGTTGTACCTACCCATTCTTATTTATGAGAGAGAATCCTTTTAAGGCGATGTTGACAATACAGTATTTAATCCATCAAGAAAATAGGTACCTACAAATATTGTTACAAGGAGAAAAATGTCGCTTGATAGCTAATAATACTAGTTTTTTAAAGCCTGGATGACCGTACAGATTTATATTATTTAAAAATATACTGGAATAATATTGTTTTATCGAAATTGAACAGACAAAAACTGTCCATAAATAAGATATAACGTAACTTGAGGTTACACAGTTACATTATAATTTTAGAAATACATTAAACACACAGTTACATAAATAAAGGTCATATACTTTTAGGCAGAGCATGATATCCAGTTGTATTTTGGGCCGCTAAATTTGAAGCCGTTTTTAGAATTTCTCCATCACGTCAGTATATTCCTATAATTTATCTCCCAATGAAATTTTCACTGATTCTTAGCTATTTCTTGAGATTAGGGAAAAATTTTGACGTGATGGAGCAATTGTGACGCGCCATCAGATTCAACGGCTCAAAATACAGGAGGGGTATCATGCTTTGGTCAAAAGTACCTTTTTGGGTGTGTGTACCCTTGCACAAATTATAAACAGACAGACCGACCACAGACAGAATTTTTCTCTCTCAAATTTGATATCTCCACGTTTCGTGACACGCTAAACCTGTTTAAAAGTTAATTATTTATTATTATAACTGCGAGAGTATGTCCGATACTTAAATCTGGCGATCCCTCCAAATTAACTAATTATAGACCTCTTTCTATTCTTTGTAATTTTGCAAAACTCTTTGAGATATCACTCTATAGTTATATTTATCCTGCGGTAAAAAAATTAATCTCACCACACCAAGATGGTTTTATGGAGGGACGCTCCACCATAACAAATTTAGCAATTTTCTCCCAATATGTGGCTAATACACTCGATAACCATGGCCAGGTAGATGTAATATACACCGACTTTGCTAAAGCATTCGATCGCGTCGATCACGGAATCATTTTAACCAAGCTAAATAACTTTCATGAATCACTTATAACGCTGATTAGGTCTTACTTGACTAACAGAGTTCAGTATGTATCTTACAACGGGTTCGGCTCTAAACAATTTATTGCTACTTCCGGAGTACCCCAAGGATCCAATCTTGGCCCACTATTATTCTCGCTTTTCATTAATGATCTTGTACAGATCATCGATTGTGAAAAAGTGCTATTTGCTGACGATCTAAAACTCTACCATACCATAGAGAATGATGATGACTGCTTATTTATTCAGAACAAGTTGAGAAAGATTGAAGTTTGGTGTGACGAAAATAATCTTCACTTAAACACCCAAAAAGTAAAAGCTTAACTTTTACATTTAAAAAACATTACACTGAATTTACTTATCAGCTAAAGTCCACAAACTTAAGCCGATGTGGATCCATGAATGATCTTGGTATAGTGCTTGACCCAAAACTGTCATTTACTGACCATATTAACCAGACTACAACCTCGGCATTAAGAATGTTAGGTTTTATAATACGAAACTGTCGCAATTTTCATGATCCCACTGCGTTAAAAGTACTTTATTTTGCTTATGTCAGCTCAAAGTTAGAATACGGTTCCTTAATCTGGCACCCGTTTTATAATGTACATGAACTGGCCGTTGAAAATATTCAGAGGAGGTTTCTCAAATTCTTTCAATATAAAATCACATGAGTATACCCCGAAAGAGCTGTTGTTAAATTCATTGAGTTTTGAATCGCTTCATCTAAGAAGAGTGTTATTTGCAGTAGGATTGATTTACAAACTTTTACATAATAAAATTGATTGCATAGGCCTTGTTAACGAAATAATATTTCGAGTTCCGTGATTATCCTCAAGAGTCTCGACTACTTTTCAGTTATCTATCGCTAGAACTAATATATTGTCACGATCACCTGTATATACAATGTGCAATAGTGTTAATGGCGTTGCTATGTACTGTGATATACATCATAATAACTTAAGCGAGCTAACGAAAATTATCACGAACCATATCAACCTCATTGACATTCATTTATATTTTTACCTAGCGTAAGAAAGTGTACTTAATTTGATCGACTTTGTTATTTTATTATTTTTGTCATACTTTTTATTCGCTAACATACATACATACATATTCTTTTTCTCTCTTTCGTCTCTTCTTTTCTTTCTCTTCATCTTTCTTGATCCTAATTAATTCGTCTTAATATATTAAATTACAGCGAATATGTACAAGAAAATATTGCACAGAATCCTTCTGAATTCTGGCGATATATTAATTTCAAAAGAAATACGTCAAATCTGCCAAAAAATTTCAAGTATAACGATGATATCATTTCCGATCCTAATATAATTAGTAACTCATTTGCTGAATATTTTCAACAATCTTATTCTACTGTAGAACAATGCAATGTCGATAACGAACATAATGACCTTCTTAATAACTCATGCCTAAATATTCGTAATCTTACAGAAGATGAGGTTTTCAAGGCACTAAAGATGTTAAAGCCAAAACTAACCAGTGGTCCTGATAATATTCCATCTTTCGTAGTTCGTGACTGTGCAGCAGTATTTGCCAAACCATGTATACTTTTCAATCTATCTCTTCATACTTCAACATTTCCACAATGTTGGAAACAGTCCAAAATCATACCCGTCTTTAAGAAAGGTGATAGAACTTTAATAACTAATTACCGGCCCATTGTAATTTTGAATAACTTTGCTAAAGTCCTCGAAATATTATTGTATGAACATATATTTTGCCATGTTAAACATCAAATATCTGAATTCCAACACGGCTTCTTTAAAGGCCGATCTACAGTTACCAACTTATTCTGTTTAACTGAGTATTTATCTGATGCAATTGATGATGGTAGTCAAGTTGACATAATCTATACAGATTTTTCTAAAGCTTTTGACAGACTTAACCATAGTATTCTTTTGCAAAAATTACACGTTTTCGGATTCTCAAATGACCTCATTAACTATTTTTCATCTTACCTAAACAATAGAACCCAATTTGTCTTATTCTGTGGCCATAGATCTGCCGAGGTTTTACCAACCTCAGGCGTCCCACAGGGATCTAATTTAGGTCCACTTTTGTTCATTATGTTTATTAACGACATTGTTACTGATATCACCCTGAACTGTCTTCTATATGCTGATGATCTGAAATTATTCTGTAGAATTTCGAGCATCGACGACTGTTTGATTTTGCAACACAATGTAGACAAAATTAATGAGTGGTGTATAAGAAACAAATTATTCCTCAACTCGTCAAAATGTAATGTTCTATCAGTAACAACTAAACAGAATATCATAAAATATGATTATGCGCTAGAAAATAACGTACTCTCTAGACCTGAAACATTTACTGATTTAGGTGTAGTGTTTGATGAAAAGCTGTCATTTACCCATCATATTAATCAAGTTGTCAAAAAATCCTATAAATCTCTTGGATTTCTTATTAGGAATACTTTTAACTTCAATAACGCCTCCGGTCTCAAACTATTGTATTTTTCTATTGTGAGATCTAATTTGGAATATGCGTCAATTATTTGGTCACCATATTATAAGATACATATAGATAACTTAGAAAATATTCAACGCAGGTTTTTGAAGTATTCCACATTTAAAGTTGATGGAACATACCCGCCTATTGGTACTCCCCAATCTGAATTATTATCGAGGTTCTCATTAGTATCATTAGAAGATCGCCGTAAAGTCTCTTATCTAATTTTTCTTTATAGATTGATACATAATATCACCGACAGCACTTATACACTTAATATGCTTCCCTTTCATGCTCACAGAATTGCTTCACGTCAAACAGATTTGTTTAAACTAAACACGCCCAGGACAAACATAAAAAAATTTTCACCACTTCAAGGTATGTGTACTGCGTACAATGATATACACGGCCGCGTAGATATTTTCAACTGCAACGTTGCCTCTCTAAAATTATGCATCTTTAATAATAATTAACTCATTATTGTTCATTACTGTAACAATTGTACTTTATGTTCCTGAAATGTTCTTATAATTATTTTAATATTTTACCTACTTAATCGATCTGCTTGTACATTTATGCACATCTTTGTTTCTAATTGTATATTACTCTTTTCCTTTTTTATATTTTTTTGTAATCTTTTTTGTCCTATCCAGTAATTGGGTCTCTCGACCTGTTGGATAGCGTATGTAAAAATAAATAAAAAATAAATAAATAAATAAATAAAACTTAATTTAAATAACTTTAACTTAGTTTAATTTAGTTTACACAAACTTAGTTTATGCAACTTAAATTTTATCCTGTAATTGGATTACTTTGTATTCTGTTGGGCAATAAAGTATTTATTATTATTATTATTTGTTTGCTTATAGGATTTTGCAAACAGCGGTAAAAGACTATCTATGAGAACTAAAAGAAAAACTATATGTAAAAATATTAATGAAATCTTTGCATTATTTCGATAACCTGACTTCTGGTTATGCTAGCAAGTTAAAATCCTAAAATAAATTTGTCCAATTTCTTATTTGACATTGTCATTATAACACTAGCATCCTGTAAAGAATATGTTTCACGCTAAACCTATTTCAACATAAAAAATCAGTAAAGGTATATACACAGAACTTTCCCCTTTATTCATACAAGACGGTCACTCTAAAAAATTATTAATTAAGAGATGACATGAGAATTATTATCGCCATGTAGTTAGCTCTATTATTACAAAGAAATCTAGGTGTAACTTTTGATAAAAAATTAACCTTCACTAACCATATTGATGCTGTAATTTCGCATGCATACAGAATGTTAGGCTTCATTTTGCGTAACAGCCATGATTTTAATGATGCGAAAACCTTAAAGATGCTTTATTTTGCTTTCTGTCGGTCTAAACTGGAGTATGCTTCACTTGTCTGGCAATCTGGGTATAATACTCATAATGATAAATTGGAAAACATTCAGCGCCGCTTCCTGAAATTTTTAAACTGGAAAACTGATGGTACATATCCACCAATTGGAGCTTCTCAAAATCAATTACTTGAAAAATTTGATATTACTAGTCTTTCCGAGAGGCGTGAGTCCTTTGCTTTGCGTTTTCTAGATAAAATTATGCATAATAAAATAGATTGTAGTGAAATATTAAGCCAACTGAACTTCTATGTCCCACGGATTAATTCTCGTCATTCTCATACTTTTTATTTATCCACTCCTAGATCTAACGTATTAAAGTTTTCTCCTCTTTTTAATATTTGTACTAGTTATGATACTCATTGCAGTGAATTGGACATATTTGCCTAGCAGTCAGAAATTTTATCTACTGTTGTGCAGTCTAATCGCCTTCATAACTTCTATTTGTACTTTTTAGTTAGGTTAAGTTAAGTTAGTATAGATTTCCATCCTATAAATGGTTTTGTACTGTTGGATGATGTATGATTAAATAAATAAAAAAATAAAAATAAATAAAATAAATAAAACCTGATGCCTTTTTTTCCATCATCTACTGTATAGT
This sequence comes from Stenurella melanura, assembly GCA_963583905.1. Lineage (NCBI taxonomy): Eukaryota > Metazoa > Arthropoda > Insecta > Coleoptera > Cerambycidae > Stenurella > Stenurella melanura. The sequence goes on from OY757311.1 coordinate 2,481,320, forward strand.
GGTGGGATTTTTTTTGTTGAAATAGGTTAAGAATATAATGAAACGTGGAAATTTTAAACTTGAGCAAATCAATTTTTTTTTCATCATCCATTTTACACAAAATTCAAAATTTCTAAATTTTTTTCAATTTTAAATTTTCATAAAATTTTCATTTTTTAATGGGTTTAGAATGTTACGAAACGTGAAAATTTTTAATTTGAGCAAAAAAAAAATTTTCCATCGCCCATTTTATAAAAATAAAATAAAAAAAATGGTTTTGAGATAGGTTTAGAATGCCATGAAACGCGGAAATTTAAAATTTGAACGAAAAATATTTTTTTCCACTCTCCTCGATTTATTCCCTTTAGACGGCCCACCCTCTATATTTTCCAGTGAAAGTCTAACCATTTCTTCGGTGGCAGTGGCGTTAGCTACCTATCAAATTTGACTGTCTTCCGTCAAGTAGTATTTTAGTTAATACACCAACAGACCGACAGACAGACCGACAGACAGACAGACAGACAGACAGACAGACAGACAGACGGAATTGAAAATCCTATATTTTCGTAATCTACACAATCTGAAACGTGGAAATCTGAAAAATCTAGGAAGATGATTTTTTCTCGAATACAATACTTCCCTTCGGTATGCGAGGGAAGTACTCGACTTGGCATTGAGCTGCCGCGCTGAAACTGAGTCAAATGGTACCTATTGTTAAAGGAAAAGCATCCATAGAGGGAAAATCGCGGCAGCTGATGGACCTTCCTTTCCACGGTCGGAAAACTCTTTTTCCCGCGAAAAACTCGACTTGGCATTGAGCTGCCGCGCTGAAAATTAGAGGGCGGTTAGTTTACACTGAATCATGACGCTCGTTACGTTGCCGTTTCAGACCTAGTGTGAATCTGGGGTGCTAACTCTGGGTACCAACTTTATGTTCATCTTTCAAGCCAACAAATATGCATACGTTCTTAACTACATAGCACACCATTTATTGCCAAAATATTAGCTTTGCTAAAATGACGCAAGTCTGGCGGATCTGGGATCGAACCATATTTATACTGACAGTATCGAACTGGAATTTTGAATTTGTTATGACAGATAATTCTGAGGTAACAAATTCAAAATTCCAGTTCGATACTGTCAGTATAAATATGGTTCGTGACATAATAAATAAAATGAAAAATAAAAACAGTAAAGATCACTTTAGTTTGTCAACAAATATTATCAAAGGTATTAAAAACATAATAATTATACCTCTTACTAGTTTAATAAACCAATGTATAAGAGCAGGTATTTACCCTGACATTTTAAAAATAACAAAAGTAATACCAATACATAAGGGTGGCCCTGTGAACCACAATAACTTCAGACCCATTTTACTTGTACCAATTATATCGAAAATTTTTGAAACCTGCCTAAAAAATCAGATCACTGAATACTTTGAAAATAACAAATTATTTTATGCTAAACAATTCGGGTTCAGGAAAAATTTTACGACAAGTGATGCAGTAACACATCTAATATACAAAATTGTTGAAGGAAATGAACATAAAGAATATGTGGGAGTCACCTTCTGTGACCTACAAAAAGCATTTGACTGTGTCTCTCACCTGGCTCTTCTAGACAAACTAAAATATTATAAATTTGACGCAATCAGCTGCAATTTAATAGAATCATTTCTAACACATAGACAACAGTACACAAGTTTAAATAATATTAATTCCACATCTCAGTATGTCAGGAGTGGGGTACCTCAGGGATCGGTGTTAGGACCGACCCTATTCTTAATTTATGTAAATGATCTGAACAAAGCACTATCTGAAACCGACTTAGTACTATTTGCTGATGATACGACACTGCTGACAACTGATAAGAAAATGGATATGCTAGAAAGACGCATGGGCGAGGCACAGTCAAATGCTAGGGAGTGGTTCGGAGCAAACAGCCTGTCACTAAATGAGACAAAAACAATAAACATGATATCCACGCACAGACCAATCGAAAATTTTCAAAATCCAGATAAAGTAAAATTTCTTGGGTTGTTTCTAGACCCAAGTTTGAATTGGTCTCATCATGTTGATTACGTAGCAAATAAAATGGCAAAAAACATATTTGTCATGAGAAATCTAAAAAATATTGTACCATTTAAACTCCTGCTAACAGCTTATTATTCACTAATAACATCTCACATGACGTATGGGTTATTAAGTTGGGGACATGCATCTCAAGCTGCTAGAATTTTTGGCTTGCAGAGAAAGACGCTAAGAATAATCACAAGCCTGGGCTATAGAGATGATGTAAGAAATAAATTTATAGAATTGAAAATACTAACTTTTCCTTCACTATACATATTTAACTGTTTAGTATATATGTATAAAAACATTCACTCTTATCAAAAACTGGAGGATATACATAATTATAATACAAGGAATCAGGAAAATATCATAATTGATTGTAACAGGCTAAAGTCTAGTGATTGCGGATTTAATTATTATGGTCCTAAGTTTTATAATAAAATCCCCAATAGGGCAAAAAACGCACCGGAGGTGAGATATAAACAGTTGATAAAAACATTCCTAATAAGGGAGGCTTTCTACAGTATAAATGAATTTCTAGTACACAATATTAATGAAACAAACTTTCTTAATGGAGTTCAATAGTCTTCTGTATTGTCCTGTTATTGTAGCTTAATTGTTTGTAATAGCGACGTTTTAATGTATTATAATAATATATTATATACTGTTAAATATTTTTATTTATACCATGTAAATGTAATATTTTATACTGACCTGTGTACAACAAATTATTTGTTAATTAACACCAATAAATTGATTGATTGATTGATTGATCTTTCTCTAGAAGTAATAGTCTTTCATAGATAAAGTCAAACCTTTTGTACCTTATGGTTCTAGTTACTAACTCCTGGTCAGAACAATTTTTTTTTATACCACCACAAAGAACATACCTAACTATAATCTGAAATACAAATTTTTGAAATACGACTTGATGCCCACAAACAATCGATGGTTCGATTTTCGACTTTACAATTGTTTTTTAGGAGTTATTGTAAATATTTTAACTTGAAACTTGGCTTGATGGTTTAACTCCACAAGGGGTATACTGTTCTAAAGTTTCGTTAGAACATGTGCATTATTGTTCAAGTTATCATCAATTGTTTCAAAATGGCCTCCCTAAATGTCTTCATGTTTTACGACTTGGCATATTGATCAAAATGTTTGGGACAAATCTAGTTCTCTTCGCAATTTCATTTTGAATAATTTGTGTCTCTTTCTTTTTTGCGATACGGGTTATACAACCAGACATATTTAAGAAACACTGCGAAGAAACAAGAATCTGAACATTCTTTTGTTTAAACAAAAGGTTTCGGCCACACGGATTTAATCCAAAAAATTATTAGCAGATAATTTTGTCAACAGTATAGCCAAATCACTAGATACAGTTTGTCCTGTAAAAATAACAAAGGTGCCAGTGTAATATGCAGATAAGAAATGGATAAATCAAGAAAGTCTGGAATGTATGAGAGAAAGGGATCGGAGATATACAGCTGCAGCAATAAGTAATGCAGATGAAGACTGGGAAATACATAAGAGAAAACGAAACGAGGTTACATCATTACTAAGAAGACAAAAACAGCATTATTACGAACGAAAAATCGACGACAATAAAAAAGACACAAAAAATATGTGGAAAACTTTGAAGAAAATATGCCAAAATAAAAGCCACTCGGCACCCAAAGAAATTCAGTTCGGGAAAGAAGTAATAAAAAGTTAATTAAAAATCGCGGAAAAGTTTAATGAATATTTCATAGGCAGTATTAACGACATTGTTAAAAGTATCCCTCAACAAAATGGATATGAGTTAGATAGTATAGAAGTAAAAAATAAATTAACAGAATTTAAACCTATTGAAATGCACAGGCTTAGAAAAATTATATCTGACTTACCTAATCAATCAGGTATTGATGGTATATCCACAAGAATTATGAAAACTGCATTTGAAGTAATTGGTAATAGATTTTTAGATGTGATTAATAGCTCACTACAAAAAGGAATTTGTCCTAATAACTGGAAAATATCGGTGGTTACACCCATTCCCAAAATTTTGAGGACAATAATATGTGAAGAATTTAGACCTATTAATACATTACCAGTATATGAAAAAACGCTAGAATTGGTAGTAAAAGAACAATTGACAAAATATTGCATGGATAATAACATTTTAATGGACAATCAATCTGGATTCAGAAAAAGCCATTCCTGTGAGACCGCACCACAGTTCATTATATCAGATTGGGTTAAGACAATAAGTAAAGATCAAATAATAGTTGCAGTGTTCTTAGACTTTAAACGTGCATTCGAGACGGTAAATCGGAAGTTACTGGTATCAAAGTTACAAACAATGGGCATTGGAGGGACTGTACTTGAATGGATCGAATCCTACCTAACTGACAGAAGACAAAAAAACAAAATATATAAATAATGAGTCGAACGAATAGACATTGAATTTGAAGTACCGCAAGGATCGGTGCTAGGACCTTTATTATTTGTGCTATTTATAAACGACATAGTGAAATCTATAAAAAATTGTAAGAAACATTTATTTGCAAATGGCACGTTAATATATTTGTATGGAGACAATATAAATGAAGTTACTTATTAATGTTATTAATCAAGATTTAAAAGATATATTTGTGTGGTTGTGTGATAATAGCTTAAGAGTAAACATCGACAAATGTAAATATATGATTCTTGGCAAAAAACATATACTAAGCAGGCTACAAATTAGGGAAAGTATTGTATTAAATAATAAAAAGTTAGAAAAAGTTTCGGAAATTAAATACTTTGGTTTTATAATAGATGAGTCCTTGACTTTCAAAAGTAATAGTGATTATATTATTAAAAAAGTTGCAAAAAAGATTTACTTTTTACGTAGAACTTCAAATTATTTATCAATGTTTTCAAGAATATTAGTATATAAATCTATAATAGCTCCACATTTTGAATATTGTGCAACGCTACAACTATATTTAAATAACGATGAGATACAACAATTACAAAAGATGCAAAACAAAGCTATGAGGATAATATTAAAGTGTAACAGATATACTCCCATTGACACAATGTTAAATGTTTTAAATTTTTTAATTGTTAGACAAGGTATAGTATTAAAATCACTGCAATTTATATTTAAAATAAAGCATAGTATGGCTCCAAGGTATTTATGTGATAAACTGAGTTTCGTCCGAGATATTCATGGTTATAAAACTCGAAGTGTAAATGATATGGTGGTAGAGAGGTATGACAATTTAAAGGAATCGAAACCTTTGTTTTTTAAGGGTATTCAATTATTTAACGGTTTGCCAAAGGAAATAAAATATTGTGAAAAATATAATATTTTCATTAAATTATGTGTTAGTTATATTAAAAAAGAATTTTGATTATCTTGTAAGTAGGTTAGGTAATTTTACAAGTTATAGGTATTAATATACAAATAGATTTGTAATAATTTTACAGTCACTGTTATATGCATAGAATTAAGATAAATTAATGAAAAGTTAATGTGATTATGATCTGTATATTGTTATGATCAAATTGTAGCTTTTTGAGCTAATAAAGATACATTATTATTATTAAAACTTTTTACTACACTTCTTGAAATATTACCAACAAGTTCCTGCAAAAAATTGCTATAGTTAGTAAGACAATTCCTTTCTAGGCAATTCAGACCCTTAGATTTACTCCACTAACAGCCGGTTTTACAATCGCTAGTTAACTTCCAGTCAGAGTTAACTTTCAGGTTATTATAGAAATTGGGTTTTACAATATCTGGTCATTTTCGATGTGGTAGTTATCTGGTAGTTAACTTTACTAGCGGATGAGGTGTGGGTTAACTAGAAGTTGGCAGTTTACTGGCAATTTATAACCTATAAAATAACTGTCACAAAATAATTTTTTGATATTTTGCCTGAAAATGGATATATACGAAGTAAATGCATATAGCAGTGATGAGTAGCCAAGGTAATCCTGTATAGACCTAACTTTTTCGAAGAATACGATGGAAGAGATTTTTTAAATAGATCGAGACTAAATACTTACCTACTTACTTAGTAATAGATCACTAACTCATAAATTGCTTCTGACATTTATATTTGATAGCAGGTGACGTGACTTTGGACCAAAATTAATACATTTATCTATATTACCCATTTTTCCAGTACCAACATTATAAATTTTATTTACAACCTCTCGTTTACAAATCATCACTTAACTTTACATTGAAAAACGCATGTGTCGGTAAAGTCCTAGTTAACCTGCAAGTAAAAGTCAACTAACATGAAAGTTAACTTGCGATTGTAAAACCGGGTGTAAAAGTGAATCTAGAATACCTACCTACGTAGTGGAAACAACCTGTCAATCGTTTAAATTAAGACGTCAAAGCGCACGCCAAGCAAAAATTCTTAGTCGCCATAGGAAATAATAGTTTGCAAAGCAAAATAATTAAAAAAAAAAAACAATGTGCACCGCGAATGTTCATTATGATTAATGATCTTACTAACAATTAATTACGATGAGTAGGTAATACGTGTTTAACCAAACAACTTTTGGCAACTGATTTACGCTCACAAAATCCAAGATTTAATTCATTAGGTACGTTTTAAAAATACAAGTACGTAGTAAATAGGTAAGTACCCAATAAGACTACAAAATATAATGGTACTTAACCTTTAAATATTCACTACTTTCAAGGAACTGGTTATTTGCAATAAGTACACAAAAGATACATAATTTATTCATAAATTTGGCTATTCATACTTCAGGTAGTAACTAGCAACAGTTAAATCAGAGATTATTTAATAATGAGGCACAACAATAGAGAAATTAATGTTTTTAAAATGTCATGCAGTTTCTAGACAGATAAGATAACAAGATTATATTAAATTCCAGCTATGATGTATTTTATTTGAAGTTGGGAGCAGACTAAATAACCCCATTATTAAATTTGAATGAATCAGCCAGTATAATACCTTTAATTGTTCTGTTTACCAATCCAATTTGCTTCGGGTATTGTTGCTCTGTCATTTCAAAACATTGTTTGGTAGTCCAAAGCAAATTTTATTAGTAGGCGTGTTCACAACGGGTATGTTTCTCACTTGGGCATTGTCCGTGGCATGTAATAAACTAATAAACATAAAATAGATAATACAAAACACTGAATTTTCTATCAGATATCCTTGGTCTATATTATAATTTTATTGAGAAAAGTGCGGACACAGGCTTGAAAAACTATAACCCGGCGTTCGGGACTCGGTAATAATCGTAGCGCCGACGCTCGGGATAGGATATCCCTACTAGCAATATAGAAAACATGGTCTAGTTATTATTGTTTAAGTGCTTACATGGAGATTTTGCCGAAAACATGTGCGGTGCCCGTCCGAAAATTACAGCGCCAAAATAAATAGGCGTGACTTATCTATCGAACGAGGTGCATAACCTCGTGCCCTTCTATAACCTACACTTGTAGGTACAGCCGTATTTGTAAATGAAAATGTATTTACCTTTTGAAAACCTGGCAGATATCCAATTGGGATTGCGGGATTGGGAACAGTACAATGACAGTTAATTCACACAGCACACAGTTAGCAGGACACATAAACAAATTAAAATTTTAAACTAAAGTTTACTAAGCAAGCAACGTCGCACCGCCGTTAAAAGCAAGCAGCTGACAGAAAGTACAGTGTACACATTACGCGTTCGGCTGCAGCCGTGACTGCTCGGTTGTAGGAGTCGGGCAGAGAAAGAACAAGTGTTGTGAGCGCGGAATTCAAACATTGTGAATTATTGATTATGCTTTCAGATGAGACAGGAGCTAATTGTTCGTAAAAGATTGCATTTAGATTGTTTTAGCTCTTTGCTTTAAAGTGTCCACTTTCAAGGGACTCGCCGTAATTGCACTATTTACTTCTAAACTTCTATAATTGTGTCTTTGATGCAGCGATTCTCAATGCACAAACCCGCATGCACTGTAGAGATGCATTTGAGAGTGGCAAATTGTTTACATTGTCGATTTTGCCGTTTTGTACTCTCTAATACTGGTTAATTCTTTTCAAAAACTCTTTACGCTGTAAGCCCTCGTCTAAATATTTATTAATGGGATAAATGTAGTATGCAGTTCTTTTCAAACCTAAACAAATTTAATTAGGCATGCCTTTAAGGAAAATGGTCTACCTTACGTATTTTTCATGGGTAAATAAATATTACCAAGGATTTAAAGAATATGTCATATCTTCAATAAACGTTTTAGAAGATAACAATTAATTTTATACAAGTTGTTAGGAAAATGTTATCAATGTTATCATCTTATTTATTTCATTAAATTCAGTGCAAAATCGTCTACTCTCTAAAATAATGTCCACAAGTACCTAGAAATTGACAAGATGGTAAATAAAGCATTTAAAAAGAAATTAAGGAAAAATCATAGAAGTATATTTAAAATGAACAATTTAAACATTTTTAATTTTAAATTTTTAAAATGCCTGAACATAACCAAGCCAATGTGCATAGATATATACTTGTAAAATTTACCGGAGAATGTTCCTAACTCGTAACTCTCTCATTTCATCCTTTATTCGTTCTTTTATAAACCCACTAGATTATTGGGTTTATAAACTTATCTTTTTATTTTCAACATCATCGCAGACGTTATGGAATCCATGTATTATTCTATTTGGCCTCCCATTACTGTATGGGAACCCTCACAGCATCAGGCTAATTGCCATGGTTGTCTGTTAGGCGTATGGCTCCGCCAAAAATTTTTACCGTCAATCAATTTGTGCCAGGTAAATCCATCTTTTACATGCCTCAAAGAAATTTACATTTTGACATCCCAGGAACACGAACATGCAAAAATAAACGTGTAGATAAAAGGGTTAAACATGATCGATAATTTTATCGACTGAAATGTTAATAGATCTGTATAAGTGACAACAATTTTAATGAATTTGAACAATAATTGACCTTAATGGCTTAAGAGCCAGTGTGCAAAATCGACTATTTTAAACACCTGCTAACAATTGTGGTATACTGAGGATTATATTATATTAATCACTGTAGGTTGGGGGGTCACAAGTCCCCAAAGTGGTTTGATTTTGGACCGGGGTCATGGAATATTAAATATTTTTGAACTGAATGAATACCGGCTAACAACTACGGTATACTATAGTCTGTACAATTCTGAGTTGAAAAGAAAAAGTTACAATCTTTTGCTGATACATGAAAAAGCGCGGCAAATTTAAAAATTGGTAATGATCCAACCGAATGAATACCACTTCTATTTTGCGGCAAAACATTTGTTATAAGTATTTGAGACTATGTACAAAAAGGTACAATTTTCCCATGGTTCAAAAAAAAGTTACAAGGCCATTTTTTTAGACTCAGAATTAAGCAAAAATTGAGAATTTCACAAAGCACTTATAAAATGGGCATAGGTCTTCGGGATATCATAAGAAATGATATACATAAAAGTTACACCTTTCTGCTCCCCACACACCTCCAGGGGGGCCATAAATGCGGGTCCAAAAATAGTCATTTTTAGACATTAAGTCCTTTGGGGCACTTTTCATAGTAAATAAGACTTATTTAGACAGTAATTAAATAAGTTTATTTCAAAAATGTTATGAAAAATTCCAGAAGATAATTTTGAGAATTTTTTTAAATTCTGTAAATAATTGACGATTACTTAAGTTAAAAAAGTTATGACGAACTACAAATAAGCAAATAAGCTTAACCTCCATACCTTGCAATATGGTGGAAAGGCTTTGATAGAGGAACTTACTACATTTTTCCTTGAAAGCGAAGTGATATCCACGTGTTTCTTCCCGGTAGATCCATAGTATCTAATCTGCTGGAGTGCGTTAATTCCTGGACTTTGTCAGTGGATAAAAATGACCAGTAGACATAATCTATCTCGACTTGCAGAAAGCCTTTGACCAGATTTCTCACAACAGACTGATTCAAAATTTCGACTTTTATGGCATAAGGGGAAATTTGTTATGTTGGATCGATGATTTTTATCTGGTACGAGCGGTAGAGTGAGAATTGAGAGAGAATTATCAGATACCTACCAAATGACAAGTGGAGTTCCTCAAGGTTCTCTGCTGGGCCCCGTCCTATTTAATGTCTACATCAGTGACCTTATAGTAGGACTAAAATTCGAAATATCCATGTTTGCCGATGGTACCAAAATATACAACAATCCACTTACTCACTAGCAGGAGATAGTTGTTGACTTACAGAGAATCGAGAAATGGTGTACTCTTTGGATATCAGAAGACCCAGGAGTCAGCATAAGTCAAGACCGAAAATGGGCACCTCATATAGAAAAAATCGTGAAAAAGGCAAACTCAGTCACCTATATGGTCTCTCGAGCTTTTCGGAACATATCACCGTAACTCCTTGAAACATGTATAAAATTTATATTAGGCCCATGCTTGAATATGCACTAATATGCAGCACCAGTATGGAACCCACATTTCATAAAAGACATTCTTGCATTAGAGCAAACCACAAGACGGATTACCAAACTTTCTCCTGCAATTTGTCGTCTAACTTATGAACAGCGCCTCACAAAATTGCACTTGACAACCCTAATAGATAGGAGGCTTCATAGTGACCTAATAGAAAACTACAAAATATTTCATGGGTATTATTCAATCGATCTGCAAATTTTCTCCCTAAGCACGGATAGAAGACTAAGAAGACACGACTATAAACTAGTTAGGAACAAATTTCGTCAGCACTTCCTCTCTAACAAATTAAATAGGGACTGGAACTCTCTATCGAACGACTCTATTTGTGCAATGTCAACGAACTCATTTAAAAACTGCTATGACTCTTCCCATTAAAACTATGTGCTAATTCAAAGTTTAAACAGCGTCGCTGCCACACTTATTGGAATAATAATAATAGTAATAATAATAATGTTTGTGACAGAAAAATTATATTCTGTCCAAGTATCTCGAAAACCAGTAATTTTTTGAAAATTGTTCGTATCATAAATGTTGTCTAGAATGTAATATCCCGTCACATACACCTCTTTTCAAGGTTGAGAAATGTCTGCATCGGAGCGCCATCTATTCCTCAATCTGTGGAAAGGTCGTTATCACTCAAAACTGAAGTCATTTATACAATGTATTGAACACTTTTCGCAGAATACAAATATCTATCTTAGTTGTAGAGAAAACGGGCTCGGGAAAAATAAGTGAAACGCCCTGTATATAAAATTTTGACATTTAAACATCAACCTATCTAATAAAAGTATTCCATTCGTCCTTTTTTGTAGACTACAATTTTAACACAATAGACCACCCCGAACCCAGCCCCTATCTGTCGCTATTTAGCTCTGTATACCACATGCACTACACTACCCGGTAGCAGGTTAGATACTTGTTCACATAAATAACTTTCACTTTTTACCTTCATCCCCTATTTAGTAATAATGGTACCCCTAAGGACGAAATAAGTTAATTTAGGTTACAGGTGCCATTTATAGCGTAAAGGTAGTATTATGTCCCAGGTAAAGTGCTAGTATTAATATATTGATCCTTATTAAATTATGCCCTCGAAGCAGATATTTTATAATTAACTCGGTTATTATTAATTATAGGTGTACAGGCTAAATGTGCATAATTTATTGGCGTTCATTCGCAGCACGAGTACATGCAGTGCCGTTATACTTCTGCTGTTGCTGTTGTTGAATTTATAAAATGCGAAATTCATGGAAATTTATGTCAAATTGAAATTACACTTGGAGGGATTTTAGAAGTTATTGCAGTGACTATATCGTCAAGGAAAAATAATGTACACTTAGGTAAAAATTCATGGCTGGCTAGAAACTTGCAGTGATGTAGGTGGAAGTGTACATAATACAAAAAAATAATAAAAATGAGCACCTACTGGAAGCCCAATCGAATGTTTGCGAACGTTCCTTGAATTGGTTGTAATCCCGATTTATTACCGCTGAGATATGTCATGCAGGCCTCCGTTCCGCGAGTATTAGAATCTATACTTAACGATGCGGGACTGGGAACTTGCGTAACACGCCAGATATAGGCTTTCAACAGCTGGAATATCTCGATCTGACTGCCCATTACCGAGTTATTCAGTTTTTTCCGAAAAACGCGAAACGTCTATATCGGGTTTCCGAACGGAGCCGAGCTTCCGGCGTTAAGGTTTTCTAAAGGTCTCCTATTAATCACCCAAATTTCATCGAAATCCGAACACGGATTAGGGGGGCTGGGCGTGACAGACAGACAGACCGCCTAACATACGGACGGAATTTTCTAAATGTGCTCTCGAGTCGATAGATATGACTTTTATTTCGACCTGACGTTTTTTTCCAGTTTCGATGGTCCACCGGAAAAATGCAAAGATGTAGTAACAAGAAAACTGAAAACTGACATGCCGCGATTTAAAAAATGGATAATTTATTCTTACATGTTCGATAAACGAATTCACCCCTTTAGTAACATCAGATATGTTAGTAGTAATGAAACCTTTTATTCAGGGAGTGATAAACTATTGAAAAATAATCGAAATCTTCATGACTCGTAAAGGCTGAAATCCTGGTCGAGGGCTCCCCTACTATTAGAATAACGCGTAATGGATGAGATAGTTTAGTTTCCGTTTGTTCTTGGGGTGGCTTTGGTTGTTTAAGATAATTTTGGGAATACTATGGGTATTCTAATATAAAGTCCAATTCTCCCTAGTTTTTCAGATGCTTGTTGCTTTACTGTAAGGTCTGAACATATTGACTTATTGCCTTTTAATTTGAATGTATTCCGTAGGTTATTGGATACATCATATACGGGTGAGTCACGAATTGCGCTCGCCCCGATATTTCCTAAAATATTTGGAATAGAAAATTGAAATTTGGAGGCCTTATTACACGACTAAAATGCCATCTTTTCAATAAAAAATCATGTTTGGTGCACAACCGGTTTGACCGGAAATGCCCACAACTTTCGATTTATAAATGGAACGCCCTATATATTTTTACATTTTTGGAATCTAGAGGAAATTTTGAATACAATACATCCATTTTTGTCACTTTCTGATAAACCTTAAACATTTTGTTAAAAAATCTATTTCTGAATCCAGAGTGCTGTGGTGCCCAAAATATATTTTAGTTTGTGTGCTACGTTACTATAAAAATAAAAAGAGCAATATGATTGCATTACTTAATTCTCTAGAGGCGTTTAAAATTTTTAAATGTGATTTTTACCCACTAACTCGGTTTTTTTAAATGGGAATTTAATCGTTCACCAACATTTTTAAATACCTCATTTTCATACGAATCTAATGATACCAAAATTTTGAAAATCCGCTCAGAAATATTTGAAATTTCAGCCAAAATACAATGCAACCAAGCTTTTAGAAACATGCGGCTAATAGATAATAGATTAGTGGGCTTTGGAAACTAAAATGGCACATTTATGTGTAAATCTGGTAACCTAATAACATTGGAAAAATCATAGTAGCCATTGAATGTAATAAAACAATATCAGCTGTCAGACAGACTCGTGTAGTTATAGGCAATCTTGAGCTATCAAACATTTAATAATTGTGAGCGCAAAGAACGTTACAATTAAGTTTAGCATAGGTATGTGGAGGTAAACACAATTACATCCACAAGGACATTTGCAATAGAATGCGACATCAGTTCGGTTTTCAAAGTTTTATTTAAATGAACATAAATATCGGGCCTATAAATAAATAAAAATCAATTCCGTTTGAACAATTAAACTTAAACTAGGCAACAGTAGGTATCTTTAAAATAATTAATATAATTAAACCATAAATTGACATTTATAGATATTGTTCAAAACGTCCACCATTTTTTTCTATGCACAATTCGGCTCTGCGCACAGTTGCTTGAATGGCTCTACGCAATTCAGCCGGCGTTATTCGGGGGAATATTCAGGAAAGATTTGGGTTTAACTGTTGGCTTGGAGTACTTGGAGATCGAATAATTGGACCCATATTTCATTAAGAGCCCGTACAACTTTATTTTGCAGCTCTTCACGGGTATTTGAAGAAGTTTTATAAACTTTATTTTTGAGAGTACCCCATGCATAATAGTTGAGGGGTGTTAAGTCAGAGGTCACCTGATATGACCTTGATTTGCGATAAGGCGTTCACCATGCAAGTTGTTTAAATATTCCATCACTCTTCTGGAATTATGTGGGGGAGCACCATCTTGTTGGAAAAACAGATTTTGTAAATAGGCAAGAGGAAGTAAGTCAAGAAATTCTGCTGTCTGGTTTTGTAAAAAGAATAAATATCGTTCGCCAGTAAGTGTTCCATAAAAAAATATGGGTCCAATTATTCGATCTCCAAGTACTCCAAGCCAACAGTTAAACCCAAATCTTTCCTGAATATTCCCCCGCCCTACCAACCTCGGACTTTCTTGAGCCCAGTATCTAGTATTATTTCTGTTAAACATACCTTGGTTCGTAAATCTGCTTTCATGTGATTATATAATATGAAAAGGAAAACCTGGGTTTTGTTGTACTGCATTTAAGAACCTGTTGCAATATACTAGCCTCCTGTCGTTATCATCTCCATAAAGATGTTGGCGTATTTGGTATTTATAAGACCGAAACTTATGTTTCTTTAAAATTCTGCAAACCGAAAACTGACTAATGTCGCATTCCATTGACTATTCCCTTGTTGATGTTGTTGGGTGTACCATCACAAATCCTAATACATCAATTTCTTTGTCCTCACTTACAATAAATGTTTGATGGTCATCTTGTTGATTGGGTTCGTTTCTTAATTCTTGTTCCACTCTGGCAAACAAGTGTCTGCTTGGATGACGTCTGTTGGGATATCGTTGCTGATACAGTTCTGCAGCTGCAGTTGAATTTTTGAGACGCTCTCCATATATCAGTAACATATCGACCTTTTCATTTCTACTAAAATTATTCATTTTCTTTAATTTTTACTCAAAGAGATTTCCGCAACGCTTAATTTTGTATCTGTCTGACAGCTGATATTGTTTTATTACATTCAATGGCTACCATGATTTTTCCAATGTTATAAGGTTACCAGATTTACACAGAAATAAGCCATTTTAGTTTCCAAAGCCCACTAATCTATTATCTATTAGCCGCATGTTTCTAAAAGCTTGGTTGCATTGTATTTTGGCTGAAATCTCAAATATTTCTGAGCGGATTTTCAAAATTTTGGTATCATTAGATTCGTACGAAAATGAGGTATTTAAAAATGTTGGTGAACGATTAAATTCCCATTTAAAAAAACCGAGTTAGTGGGTAAAAATCACATTTAAAAATTTTAAACGCCTCTAGAGAATTAAGTAATGCAATCATATTGCTCTTTTTATTTTTATAGTAACGTAGCACATAAACTAAAATATATTTTGGGCACCACAGCACTCTGGATTCAGAAATAGATTTTGTAATAAAATTTTTAATGTTTATCAAAAAGTGACAAAAATGGATGTATTGTATTCAAAATTTCCTCTAGATTCCAAAAATGTAAAAATATATAGGGTGTTCCATTTAAAAATCGAAAGTTGTGGGCATTTCCGGTCAAACCAGATGTGCACCAAACTTGATTTTTTATTGAAAAGATGACATTTTAGTCGTGTAATAAGGCCTCCAAATTTCAATTTTCTATTCCAAATATTTTAGGAAATATCGGGGCGAGCGCAATTCGTGACTCACCCGGTTTGGTAGGGGACCAACTTTCAAAGATCTAACACAATTCTTGCTGTTTTTGCCCATTCTCGTAGTTTTAACTATTTTCGGATATTTTCCACTAGCAAATACCACCAACTTTAAATGTCTGTGTCTGAAGTGATGACCTGAGATTCGCTCTTTATTAACAGCAAATTTTTAGGAATATGTTATTCATTCATGTTTACACAAATCCAAATAAGTTGTAATGATCCTAGTTTTTAAAATTGTTTAAGGGCGATACTCATCCCAATAGTTCAGTGGAAGATAATGATGGTTATGATGATATACCATTCTCACAGTCAAGTACACCAATGATTTTTTTATATAGACGTTCTATAGTATTTGTTGCAGATGTTCTCACAGTATCAAATGCAGAATTTGCCAGCCAGATCGACGGACGGACAGTTGTCCAGAACTCGATCGAACAGAGTGATACGAACATTTTTTCCCTACGAGCGATATTATCGATTCTAGAAATGTGCCAATCGAATGCAATATATCAATGCAATATACTCTTCGTTTTGAATTTGAGAAGAGTATAATAATAGATATAATATTCAAGAACGACCCGACGTCATAGGACTTGAACAATCCTTTTTTTACGAAAAATGGAGTTGTGATATATCTTTGAAATGAGAATAACATCTACGTTAGAAAAGTATAATAAAAACGCATACCGTAGTGGAAAATTTCAGCTCATGTGCGAAACTAATATCATGCTTGTACCAAATGCCATTAAAATCTGTTTGCTAGTTTCGTCGCCATCATATCCCCACACATACATACTGACATTTTTTAACAAGCACTTGTTCGTGTTCCTAGGAACTCAAAACGTAAATATCTGCTTTTATCTTAATTTTTTTAGACCAATTACAGTAACCCTATTTTTATCGGTGAGGAGGTTAAAATTGTTCAAATGATCCCTACTTGCGTGACGTAGGGGGTGGTAAAAATGGGGATATCATTTTGTTTTCTAGGAATTTTTAATAGATATTTCTATGAATATTAAATTTTACAAAAAATGTAAATAGTGCTTTGTAGTGTTGGTAACAAAATTATCTTTAGTTTAGTATTTTTGTTGTTCTTGTGGGATAAAAGTTGACCTAGATAGTTATTTTAATACACGCATGATATTTTAACTTTATTAGAAAAAAGGCGTTATAATTATTTTAAAATAACTTGAAAATACTCTATCAACGAAAAATTGAAACTTGGCCACTTATTAGAAAAAATTCTAACCAACAGAATTTTGGATGATTTTTCAAAACAATCTTCATTTGGTAGTAAGAGAAATGATTTTAAAAAAATAAATTGACATCCAGGAGAATTTTTTCCAATCTCTTTCTTTTAAATTTTAACTTTATTCCACACTTTTGAGATTCATTGTATGTACAAACCCAGTATTTATTTAATTTAATCAGGGCAGGTCTTCTACCCGATTTACATAGGTAAATGTTACGTCTGAACAATCTCCCTGTACAGCAATTACATTGTTAGTTTAGGTTAATTCAAAATAATGCAATATTTTAATTCTTTCTACTTTTTAAAAGAGTACAAAGGGTGCAAGACTTTTGTTCTTCTCCGCATTTACGTGGATAGCGTAAAATGGGATTGTTTCAAGGAATGTCTCTCACAAGAATGTTTTGTGACTTTAAGTAAATTTGTATTTGTACTATGCATTTCGTTCCGAATTGAGTGCATTATTTACAACATGTCTTAGGGCCCTTTTTCCTTTTATTCCTTAACATTCTTAAAGTACGTTGCATGGCTCTCGTTAAGCTTGAAGAAATCTACTTTAAAGTGAATGTGAAGTAAAAACATTTTAATTTTCGCAACCATTTTTTATTTTTAGCCGACTTTAAAATTTCTTAGTTCGGCTCCTTGTATTTTTTATGTTTGTTCAATCATTGGAATTGCCTAATAGTACAGGAAAATTAGCCATTTAGGGCAACAAAAATTAATAAAAGGATCATGTCTGGGATTTAAGTAGGTAATAACCTGAACAATGAGATGAAGCATTCTTTGCACTTCCAAGTTAAGGGGAAATTGAAAAAAAATTGGAAAAACTTTTTTATTTTTGGTTTTTTTTGCTCTAGCGGCCAAAATTATGAAAATAGAGAAAAAAGTTCCCAACAAAAGTTGTAGCTCGTCTCTTTCTCTACAGAAAAGGTATTTACAGATCTTTGTCTTACTTAAGTCGTTTAGAAGATAAATCGAGTTTTCCACTTACAGTTTTAAGCCGCTTCGAAATGCGCGAAAAATGAGAATTCTCCGGGAGTTTCGTACGACCGGGCTCGTAGATCAATAATTCTTACTATTCAGAGCTCCTAAAAAAATGAAAATAACATAAAATGTAGAGAAAAGTCTCAGCCTTAACGTGGAACTAATCACAAAATTCATAAATAAATTTATCATAGAGAAAAAGTGTCAGAAGATGGCTTAGTAAACTTTGTACAGTTGATCCACAAATTTATTCATATCTTTGCCGGGAGTCATTAGAATGATAATTCATTTTGCTTATATATTCTTATATAATGACATACTAATCCAGTTTACATTTTATTGCAATTACTTTTGTTGGAAAGATATGCCTTGCGATCAAAGTAGAGGATATATTTCTCATCGATCAATCACCTCCAAATTTTGGAGTTCAATTCGCTATATCTTAATTAATATAATAATAGCACAGTCTTAATTTTTGGATTATAAGTACAATAAAACATATTCTCTCGAATGACTTTAGAGCTTTTTAAATGCGTGCAGTACTTTTTTAATTTGTCTACACTATTCATACACGTTCAGAAAATGCTCAATTATACTGTAAAACATATACAACTTATTTGTTTCTTAACATTCTTCAATGAAATTTTCACTAAATATAGATTAAAGTGCCTGGAATCGAGTCCATGCAGTAAAAAAACACCTATTGTTACGGGAGAAATAGGCAGGATGCATAAAACTCAAAGATATGAATAATTCAACTGTATAAAGTATACTAAGCCATTTTCCAACACTTTTTTCTCTATGATAAAAATTTGTATGGATTTTGTGATTAGTTCCACATTAAAGCTGAGACTTTTCTCTACATTTTATGTTGTTTTCGTTTTTTTAGCGGCTCTGAATAGTAAGAATTATCGATCGATGTGTCCGGACGTACGAAATTCCCAGAGAATTCTCATTTTCCGCGCATTTCGGAGCGGCTCAAAATTATAAGTGGAAAACTGTTTTTATTTCCTAAACGGCTTAAGTAAGACAAACAATTGTAAAGACCTTTTTTGTAGAGAAAGAGACGAGCTACACATTTTGTCGAAAACTGTTTTCTGTATTTTCATTATATTAGCCCGCTAGAGCAAAAAAACCGAAAATCAAAAAGTTTTTCCAATTTTTTTTTAAATTTTACCGGAACTTGGAAGTGCAACGAATGCATCATTTCATTCTACAGGTTATTACCTACTTAAATCCCAGAGATGATCCTTTTATTAATTTTTGCGAGGTTTTTACAAAATTTTGCCTTCATTGCCTGTACTATAAGTGATTTCTATGAAGACTTTTGCGAATTATACCGGGTGGCTCAGCCGATAGGGACACTCTTGTACGTTTGAATGAGAGAATGGATTTTTTCAAATTTGGTGTGGCGATGTGGGACGAAATTTCCAATTTATATTATGTAAAAACCAAAATGGCCGACTTCCGGTTTCGATGCAATTTACATGAAAATCAAATTTTTAAATAGGACAACCTGTATATTTTTGCACATTTGGATCCTACTGGCCAAAATACATATGATCTGACTCTCAAATATTATTTTGATTTTCAAAAAATATACATAGTAACCCATTTCAAAGCGGGGCACCTTTATAACTTTTTTCTTTTTTGTCCGACTTGAACCAAATTTTAACAAAAGATAGAACAAATTAAGATCTACTTATGAACAAAAAACATTCGCGTCTTACAAGTGCAAAGCCACCTGTGGTACCAAAATAAATGTAAAAAATAAAGAAATCATATTAGGCATTTTTTTATCGAAAATCTTTATTAATGAAAGTTGTTCAGAATTGTCCAAAAACTTAGAGTCCAAAATTTCAGCAATATTAAAAAAAAAGTCCAAAATTTCGACAAAATTTTAAAAAAATACAAATCACTTCACAACTACCTGGCAGCTTACGTTTAATTTCAAACGAAATTGTCATAGCACAATTTTTTGAAGTAAAAAAATTATTTTCTGACTCGGACATTGTTTTAAATACAATTTCAATGGTCTTCAATTTTGCTGAAATGTTGGACTCAAAGTTTTTGGACAATTCTGAACATTTTTCATTAATAAAGTTTTTCGATAAAAAGATGCCTAATATGTTTTCTATATTTTTCCATTTATTTTGGTACCGCAGGTGGCTTTGTATTTGTAAGACGCGAATGTTTTTTTTGGTAATAAGCAGATCTTACATTGTTCTATCTTTTGGTAAAATTTGGTCAAGTCGGACAGAAAAGAAAAAGATATAAAGGTTTTTAAATGGGTCACCCTATAGATTTTTACTATTAATCATAGGTGGCCGCGATAGCCAAAACTGTTAAAAATCGGCCTGCAAGCACCGTTAAAATATTATCTCTGCAGATACTAACATTAAACACGACTTATCCTTCATTAAGTTCAACAATATTGATTTTAGAACGAATATTATTTTTTAAATGGGACTCCTTTTGGACAAACTGTTATTTAATTAGATCTTTAAATTATGAAAAAAAAATTATAAGGGACTATTTCATCACCATCAAATGAATTTAGGTATTTGAAAAGATAATACATAGGACAAACATGCAAAACATTTAAAAACTAAATTAAACACCCATACACAAAAAAAACTCATCAAGCACGTTTTAATCACATGAGTGATTGATCCACTATAGGTATCTACAGGGTGTAATCAGTTTCACGTCATTAAAAAAACTGGCAATGGGGACCGACTAGACAAACAAAAAACCTTTATGACTTTTCTCTCTAGGGACACTTTGAAAAAAACTGACCTAGGTCAGCATTTTAAATATTTTTTTTAATATTAATGTAGAAAATAATTGAGAACCACTGCTTTTCTTGGCCAATGGACTTGTAGTTCCCAATTATACAACTTTTAAATTATCATGAAAAAGTGCAAAGGTCTTGGACCATCGACCGCCTTTGATGGGCCGCCTCAACCGAACTGAGGCAATTATAAGAGGTAAATAATTCGTTATCTTTTCCTGCACAACTGCAAGCAAATAATGGCCATAGAAGTTTAAACAGAGCATTTCTTTACATGTGTGTCTTTTAATTTGGAATAAAATATTGGATTGTTTATAATTTAGAATATTTAAATGTGATTTAGTAACGTTTGTAACATAAACGAGTGTCCTGGGTTAAAAGCTTACCACCTAAGTAAATTATTCGAAATATGTGCATCTGCATCAATACACAGTTCGGTACGTCGAATTAAGGACATACGTACTCCGTTCAACACTAGGCAATAAACTATCAACTAACGTTGTCAATAAAGAAAAATAAAAGAAAAACTTGGTCCAAAATACAAAACGGAATACAAAAAGAACGAACAAGTAAGTTGTTTCTGTACGTAATCAAGAATTTAACGACTTGAACGGTAAAGTCAATAAAATAAATCTTCACAATAAATACACAGCGACCCGAAATTCAAAAATAACAAAAACACCGAACGGCGGCGGGTTGGACGTGTGTACATAACGATACACCCACAGTAACTAAAATATTGCACAAGGGAGAGTCAGAGTATAGTTTTCTTCAGATCAGATCTACTAAACACTCAGAAAACGTCGACATCTTTCATCGTATTTACCGCATCGCTAAAGACCGCCGACATGTTATAGCTATCTACACAAATATTGAGGAGTATCATAGGCAAAGACACGCGCGACGATCTAAACCTACCTCAATATTCCAGAAGTTCTCAATAGATTTTATTGAAAATTTGCGCAATTTTTGTTTATTTTTTTCTCCAAAACTATGAGCTTTAGACCCCATGTTATATAAGGTTTTTTTGTTTGTCTTGTCGTTCCCTGCCACCAGTTTCTTTTAATGACATGAAACTAATTACACCCTGTGTATACTTTTTAGGATATTTTGACTTTTCTATTTCGTCTATTGAGTGACATTTATAATTGAGTAGCCGACTTATTCCCCTCTAACATATAATAAGCCATGCCTATCTTGTTTTTGTTTTTAAACTTTTAATGAATAATATTGAGACCTATTTTGAAGGGTTTTTAATTTCATATTCTTATCAGTTTTAAATAATTATTTCAAACCGGCTGACTGTAAAAAGGAACTGCTGCTTAAGGAATCACTACTTCCACATCCAGATGTTCCATCCAA
This sequence comes from Stenurella melanura, assembly GCA_963583905.1. Classification (NCBI taxonomy): domain Eukaryota; kingdom Metazoa; phylum Arthropoda; class Insecta; order Coleoptera; family Cerambycidae; genus Stenurella; species Stenurella melanura. The sequence continues at coordinate 2,503,456 of OY757311.1, forward strand.
GTCTCTTTAAATGAAAACATCTTGACTATATTTGCACTCTAGTTTGTGGAAATAATTAATCACAGAATTTTAATAATATTTGAGGGAGATGTGATAAAAACATTTGACGCGTTGATTTCTATCATACACGCCTAAAGTGAAGTTTCTGTACTCTTACCAGCTGGCTTTATTTATTTCCCCTTGTTCACACCTATTTTACCCCCATTCTTCACCGGAAAAGCGCTAAATATACAGATTTATTTCAACAATAAAATTTTTGAAATTTTTTTTACGATTACTATACTTCCACTGTAGAAGCAATTACATATGATGCCGTGAAATAGTTTAGTTTCGTATTATATGTTCAACGAACCAAAAATAATATAAGAATAAGAATAAATTTAATGTCAAAATAAAGAAAATAGAACATTATTTAATATTTTCAGAAAAGTTATACGCTTTAATAATTAGCCACCAATATTTCTCTATTAACAAGTACAAATGAAAAGTTCATTTGCTCCCCTTCTGCGTAATCGTACATTAGCATCAAGAGTCTGTTCTCACCTCTCACTATCAGCAACAGAACACGGCCGCATACTTCTTCCCTTCTTTACGATATTCTGTCACCGCCCCATAATTTTCTATTACACACATCAACGATTTTGACTCTGAGGCCCTAAAGACTTGTCGGCCTTAATGTGTGCTGGGAATAAATAAATACATTTTCACGGCTACTATATTAAAATTCTAAAAATATCTAAGGAACATGATTTTGCTTTTAGGTTAACACCAATAAGATCCGCATGTAACTGAAATATTAATGAATCATAGCATAATAAGGAACCGCAATTCTCTATGCTAGCTTGTATTTTACAGTATTCCAAAATTAGGAATTTATGGAATCTTGTCATATTGAATCTTATGCTCGTCTCTGGATGACATAATATGATCGTTGTCATTGTCGACTCCACTTAAATTCCAAGATGTGAATTAGTGCAGTAAAATAGTAGAATGTACTGGAACAGATAATCATAATGAGCTGAACTTTGGACACGACGTTTTTCAAAGGTTTACAAATAGCTCAAATACAGGTAGAACACTAATATTGGACTAGTATGGGTTTAATATTCTAAAACCGTTGGCACGATATTATAAAGAACTCAAGATGAAACCAATAAGAAATGTGAACATTTCACTTACATCGGATCAACGTTGGTTCAAAATTTTTGAGAAGATATTGAAAAACTGTATCATATAATGTTGCATTTCAACATTATTTAAAAAACCGCTGCATGAGGAATCACTACTTCCACATCCAAATTTTCCATCCAAGTCATTTTAAAGGAAACATCTTGATTATATTTGCACTCTAGTATGTGGAAATTATTGATATTAGAATTTTAATAATATTTTTGGCAGATATCATAGAAAAATTGGAGGCGTTAGTTTCTGGCATATATACACCAAAAATAAAGTTTCTTTACTTTAATTAGCTTACTTAATAATAATAATTATTATTATTCATCCACTTGATCACATTGCATGATATAGGATAAGTCATATAGCAGAATGCAATAGAAATAAAATAGATAGTACATACATGTTACTTATAAATAGAAATATGGGAGGTACAATTAAGAACAAAACATAGAAAACAATTAAAAAGAACACGTTACACAAAAGATAAAACATTAATTAATTAGAAATATTTCCCCTATTTACAACCTCCATTTAAGTGTGTCACAACTGTTCCGATTTATTCCAGTTGGGCCTTGAAATGCTAGAAAAATGGAAATTCCGTCCAAAATATTAAATTATGTGATTTAAATGATGAATTAAATAAAGTTCATCAAAATGGTTTTTGGGAAAAAACACCATCTTACCAATTGCAGTGGCGGCCCGTCAGGGATGGCAGGGTAGGCAGTGCCCATCTAATTATCTAAGAGCGCCAAGGTCGAGCAGTAGTTAGTCATGAAGTTTTACCGTTAATTAATTTTAATATAAAAATTATAAAATTAAAAGGTCTTTTTTATTTATATTATGAATATTTTTAATATTTTACTACATATTGATCCGCCTCCGCTAAGTTCACATACGAATCCGCTTAATCTTAATAACGGGTCGCTTGCCGCTATTATTTGATGCGCATGAGCCTAAACTCTAACCACTAGTAACCAGGGTGGGCTGCGGACACTGAAATTGTGTTGAATAATGAAATGCAAAATAAATAGCAGGCTTTGTAGTTTGTGGGTGGAATGTGGACACTGCCTGCCTCATCCCTTCCCTTTCTTTTACAATCTAAATTTCTCGCCAAACATCGTTTCATTTTCGGTAGTATGTAACGTATTTATTATGATTTGTTATTTGTTTATGTTTATGCAAGTGTCCACCCACAGCTAAAAGCCACAGGTCGCCACTGATTAATTGGAAATATATTCGTACCGTGACGTGGTACCATTTATTGTTCAAATGTCTTATTAAAATTAGGGATCGACCGATAAGATTTTTTAGGCCGATACCGATATTTATATTGGCCTAAGATAAATTACGTGATTTATGAGCAAATAAAATTCACCAAAATTGTTTTTGGGGCAAAACTCAATTTTTCAAATGGAACCATATCGGTACCGTGGTACCATTTATTAGTACTATTAATAAGGAATTTATTCATATGTCGTATTAAAATGTGCGATAAATACAAACAAAATTACAGCTAAAAGAAAATAAGAAAATACAATTTGATTCTAATTACCTTGTTACACATAAGGTGGTTTTGGAATACAAAAAATTAACACAAAACATTACAACAGTTGTTCAAAATGCTGTTCATTAACGTCAATGCACTTCTGAACTCGCACAACTGTTTCTCGAAGAACGTTCTATACAAAAAGAAAGAAATTTTTCCCTTCCTGTATCAATTAGCCGTAATGTATTTAGCACCTCCACCAAGTAGCATTTACAGCGAACGATTAATTTCCACAGCTGATAACGTGTATGGATCTGCAAGAAACCGATAAAAGCCATAACAGTAGTATTACGTTTTGACTGGTTTCTCACCTTAAGAATAAAAAAAAATTATGTTTTGCTCTACGCCGATATCGCGACGATGGTACAATTCAATATCGGCCGATATTCGACCACAACGCCGATATGGCCAATACACCAATATTAATTACGGTATCGGTCGATCCCTAATTAAAATGTGCGATAAATACATTTCTCTCAGCTGTAATTTTGACTGTATTTATCGGTTAGGGTCTCACTGTGTCTATTTGCAATGTAAAAAATGTGTTATTATTTTAACGGGATTAAAAAATAAAACCTATAAAAACCTTTCCTTGATGGCCAAAATTTAAAATCGAATCCTGTAGTATAGTTAAATATTTAATAAAAAATATCGCTAGCCACATTTGTCCATTTTTGAAAGTGAAAAAAATCATAGTTGGCCTTGGAAATTTTTGTCATTCAATAATGATTTTATATATTAAAAATCTCATTACAGTCGAATAATAAACACATTTTTACAGGAGTGTTTGCATTCAAAGTGGGTCACACTGTACATTGACTCGACATTAAATCAAGTGCCAGCCAATATAATGTTCTACTTTTAAAAAATATACCCCTAATTCGTCCAAAATATTAAATTATGTGATTTAAATGATGAAATAAAGTTCATCAAAATGGTTTTTGGGAAAAAACACCATCTTACCAATTGCAGTGGCGGTCCGTCAGGGATGGCAGGATAGACAGTGCCCATCTAATTATCTAAGAGCGCCAAGGTCGAGCAGTAGTTAGTCATGAAGTTTTACCGTTAATTAATTTTAATATAAAAATTATAAAATTGAAAAGTCATTTTTATTTATATGATGAATATTTTTAATATTTTACTACATATTAATCCGCCTCCGGTAAGTTCACATACGAATCCGCTTAATCTTAATAACGGGTCGCTTGCCGCTATTATTTGATGCACATGAGCCTAAACTCTAACCACTAGTAACCAGGGTGGGCTGCGGACCCTGAAATTGTGTTGAATAATGAAATGCAAAATAAATACCAGGCTTTGTAGTTTGTGGATGGAATGTGGACACTGCCTGCCTCCGCCCTCCCCTTTCTTTTACAATCTAAATTTCTCGCCAAACATCGTTTCATTTTCGGTAGTATGTAACGTATTTATTATGATTTGTTATTTGTTTATGTTTATGCAAGTGTCCACCCACAGCTAAAAGCCACAGGTCGCCACTGATTAATTGGAACTATATTCGTACCGTGACGTGGTACCATTTATTAGTACTATTGTTCAAATGTCTTATTAAAATTAGGGATCGACTGATATGATTTTTTAGGCCTATACCGATATTTATATCGGCCTAAGATAAATTACGTGATTTATGAGCAAATAAAACTCACCAAAATTGTTTTTGGGGCAAAACTCAATTTTTCAAATGGAACCATATCGGTACCGTGGTACCATTTATTAGTACTATTAATAAGGAATTTATTCATATGTCGTATTAAAATGTGCGATATATACAAACAAAATTATAGCTAAAAGAAAATAAGAAAATACAATTTGATTCTAATTACCTTGTTACACATAAGGTGGTTTTGGAATACAAAAAATTAACACAAAACATTACAACAGTTGTTCAAAATGCTGTTCATTAACGTCAATGCACTTCTGAACTCGCACAACTGTTTCTCGAAGAACGTTCTATACAAAAAGAAAGAAATGTTTCCCTTCCTGTATCAATTAGCCGTAATATATTTAGCACCTCCACCAAGTAGCATTTACAGCGAACGATTAATTTCCACAGCTGATAACGTGTATGGATCTGCAAGAAACCGATAAAAGCCATAACAGTAGTATTACGTTTTGACTGGTTTCTCACCTTAAGAATAAAAAAAATTATGTTTTGCCCTACGCCGATATCGCGACGATGGTACAATTCAATATCGGCCGATATTCGACCACAACGCCGATATGGCCGATATACCAATATTAATGACGGTATCCGATCCCTAATTAAAATGTGTGATAAATACATTTCTGTCAGCTGTAATTTTGACTGTATTTATCGGTTACGGTCTCACTGTGTCTATCTGCAATGTAAAAAATGTGTTATTATTTTAACGGGATTAAAAAATAAAACCTATAAAAACCTTTCCTTGATGGCCAAAATTTAAAATCGAATCCTGTAGTATAGTTAAATATTTAATAAAACATATCGCTAGCCACATTTGTCCATTTTTGAAAGTGAAAAAAATCATAGTTGGCCTTGGAAATTTTTGTCATTCAATAATAATTTTAAAAATATTAAAAATCTCATTACAGTCGAATAATAAACACATTTTTACAGGAGTGTTTGCATTCAAAGTGGGTCCCACTGTACATTGACTCGACATTAAATCAAGTGCCAGCCAATATAATGTTCTACTTTTGCTAAATATACCCCTAATTCGTCCAAAGTCTTTGAATACAAAATTATTTAATATTTTGTATTTTATTATATTGACTATTTCTAAATCCACACGTCGCACACCATTAAAACCACATATAACTGTAATTATGAAAAGGCATTCTATTCGAAATTTTAAAGAACTACCGATGACATCAAATTTCTAAAATTTGTCAACTGTTGAAAATGGAAGTACATCAATGAAATTAAGAAACCTAGAAAAAGTTTCATATGGGCTTCTTAATCTCGCTTCGCTATGTATGAGTTTGTTTTGGCAAACGCATTTTGATCTATAGACATCTTTAGACGTTCATGCCATTATTTGCCGTTAGCGTGTTTTTTTGCAATTACTGTAGTTCAATATTTGCTCTTGGTGAAATGAAAGCTTGTTGCAGCAGAAGAACTAACATCAAATCAGGACGCCGGTCGCCGAGTAAATGTTAACAACAATTACTAATTTATGCTAATAGCAACTGGCATATTAAAAAAATTGCACCTGACAACTTTCTACAATTTTAATGTTTATCCTTTACATATATTCAAATTATTTTAATAGCGATCCTAACACGATTACTAACAGATGCTAGAGTAGCGAGTATAATTAAATAAAGGTATAGTACACCAAACGATATGAGTCAATACAAAATTTCAAACTATACAGGGTGTTTCACCGGGAACTGAATCTATCGATATAGAGAAAAGTACGCATCAGAAATTTTTGAAAATTTAGATAGTTACTAATGTCTGTGTGGCCAATCCAACTAAAATAATTAGAAGCATGGGTACTTCCGGTTATACCGGTTTGCATGAACCGTTATAACTTTTTCTGTGTAGGACATCCTCATTTGCTCTTTGACTCGGAGAAATAACACAAGGAGAACTACGTTCTACAATTGAAATAAATTCAATAATATCATACCAGTGTTCCGTTTTTCGCGTTACATTTTGTCAACTTCAAACCGCGAAAACTTGTTTAGGTCAAATGGAAAACCCTGTATTTTTTTACGTCAAGTTGTGTAAAATTAAATTCCTTTTTCTGATATTAGCATTGAGAGGTTATAGTTTTCAACTTTCTGAAATATTTGCGATTTTATTAGAAATTTATGAATTGTTGTAATCATTTCATCAAAATAGCCATGATTAGAAACAATCAGTCATTATCTTATGTCAAAAAATGCCAGCACGTTTAAATTACACCCACGAAGACTTTTTAAATTTGTTTATTATTTATGGAGAATGTGATAAGGTAATGTCAAGAACTTGCAGCACATTTGCTACTCGATATCCACAAAAACGAAAAATAACACTAAAACTGTAACATGCGTATTAGTCGAATTGAAGATATGGCATGAACTAAAACAGCAGAGATAAGAACAATTTAAAACATGATTCCATTTAATTTAATATTTGCTCAAAATTCCGCCCTCGAACCTCGACACGTTTTTCGCACCTTCGGATTAGTTCCTCATGGGTAGCTCTTTTAATTGAATCCTGTGATATGTTTTGAAATGCATTTCTTACTCTCTGCATACAATTTTCAATGGTTGTTAATGGGCTCTCATAAACTTTATTTTTAATAGATCCCCAAATAAAATAATCCAGAATTGATAATTCGGGCGAGCGAGGATGCCATAAGAAAGGTCCATTATTGGCAATCCATTGATCATAAAACGTTTCTTGTAAATAATTATTAATTAAATATGCGTAATGTGGGGGAGCACCGTCGCGTCGTGCCGATAAAAAATGTTTCTATGTTCGGCGGGGGGTAAATTTTCTAAATAGTTACTATTCAAATTTTGTAAGATATTCAGATATCCTTCGCCTAAAAAAAAAAAACAAAAATTTACCTGTACATATTAGCAGAAGAGAAAATTTAATTTACCGTTTAAATATTCCTAATAAAATTGTAATGCCACCGCTCTATCGTTTCTTATGGCACAGTAAACATAGAACTGATAAATTTCCTGAAAGTTTCGCTCTCTGAACATATGAGGATTTGAGTCACTCCAGTAATCCGATTTGTGTCTATTAAAAAGTCAATTTTTAGTAAATTTTGCTTCGTTTGTCCACATAATATTTCCCAAATAAAAATCGTCACCCTCAGACCTTATTAGAATAAACTCACAAAAATTCTGTCTTCGTAGGAAATCTGTTTCTTTTAATCTTTGAACCATATGGAATCAGAATGGGTGAAACTTATGTTTTAATAAGATTCTGTGAATTGAATCCTTGCATAGTCCCGATTCCAGAGCAGCTTGTCTTAATGACATCCTTGGAAAGGCATGAAAATATCCCAGAATGCCTATTTGAATGTTTTCGTCATCAACAATAGGCTTTCTTCTTTGCATTTTTGCCTTGACAGAGCCATAATTTTTAAAACTTTCCAGTATGCGTGTTACAGTGTTTGGTGGCGGTTTTCGTTTTTCTAGATATCGAGTAGCAAATGTGCTGCAAGTTCTTAATATTATCTTATCACATTCTCCATAAATAATAAACAAATTTAAAAAGTCTTCGTGGGTGTAATTTAAACGTGCTGGCATTTTTTGACATAAGATAATGACAGATTGTTACTAATCAGGGCTATTTTGATGAAATGATTACAACAATTCATGAATTTCTAATAAAATCGCAAATATTTCAAAAAGTTGAAAACTTTAACCCCTCAATGCTAATATAAAAAAAAGGAATTCAATTTTACACAACTTGACGTAAAAAATACAGGGTGTTCCATTTGACGTAAACATGTTTTCGCGGTTTGAAGTTGACAAAATGTAACGCGAAAAACAGAACACTTGGTATGATATCATTGAATTTATTTCAGTTGCAGAACGTAGTTCTCCTTGTGTTCTTTCTCCGTGCCAAAGAGCAAATGAGGATGTCCTACACAGAAAAAGTTATAACGATTCTTGCAAATCGTTGCATCTGTCAAATTTCTTATAAAATGTCAAATAGATTCGAAACTACTAGGTTTAATAATAATAATAATAATAATAATAATAATAAATACTTTATTGCCCAACAGAATACAAAGTAATCCAATTACAGGACAAAATTTAAGTTGTATAAACTAAGTTTGTGTAAACTAAACTAAACTAAGTTAAAGTTATTTAAATTAAATTAATTAATATATTAAGACGAATTATTTAGAATCGAGAAAGATGAAGAGAAAGAAAAGAAGAGACAAAAGAGATAATAAAAATATATATGTATATATGTAAACGAATAAAAAGCATGACAAAAATAATAAAATAACAAAAAGTGGATCAAAGTACGCTAACTTAATCTAGGTAATAATATAAATGTAAATGAATGTCAAATGAGATTGATATGGTCCGTGACAATTTTCGTTAGCTCGCTTAAGTTATTATGATATATATCACAGTACATAGCAACGCCATTAACACTATTGCACATTGTATATACAGGTGATCGTGACAATATATTAGTCCTAGCGATAGATAAATGAAAAGTAGTCGAGACTCTTGAGGATAATCGCGGAACTCGAAATATTATTTCATTAACAAGGCCTATGCAATCTATTTTATTATGTAAAAGTTTGTAAATAAATCCTACTGCAAATAAAACTCTTCTTAGATGAAGCGATTGAAAACTCAATGAATTTAACAACAGATGCTGAGAGTAGCCCCTTTCGGGGTATACTCCTGTGATTTTATATTGAAAGAATTTGAGAAACTTCCTCTGAACATTTTTACAGGTTTAGATATAGAGTATGCTACATGCCTGAACTCAGAATTTTATTGTCATCTCGAAAATTCGAAAATATACAGGGTATTCTATTTAACATAAGCAAGTTGCTATCGACTTCCGGTATAACCGGAAGTACCCCATGCTTCTAATTATTTTTGTAGGATTGGCCATACCGACATTAGTAACTACCTAAATTTTCAAAAATTTCTGATGCGTACTTTTACACCCTGTATACAGTTAATAGTATTAATACTTTTATGCGATGTTATCACCTTTAGTTATTATTATTAAAAAGCTGACTGTTAGGGACCTGAATTTGAGGATTTTTCGTTAATTAAATAAATAGAACACATAAATAACTCAAAAGTTCGGTACCCTTTGTTTACATTATTTACGTAATTTTTGTGAGTCCAATTATCTTTGGTTATACTATACTCTAGGTATGTAATTAAACAAACTATTACAAAACAATACATGACATCAAGACCGGCAGAGATTGCAAGATGCATTTGTCGGTGTATCTCGACAAGCTATCTAATCTAAACCTCTGCTCTTTACGACTGCACATGTTGGGTCTCTAAATGGTAGCAAGTTCAAATGCCTCATTTCAAAGCAATCAACTATTATTACCTTTACAACGATATTGCCAAATTAGGTTTATTCATATTTGCTTGAATCAGAGTCTGCTTTATAGTGTTTACATAAACCGTAATGATTTTATTTTCGTAAAATACAATAGACCATTCGAAAATTGTAACTATAACATATTACCTGGGGACCTAGTGAACGATTTGATCAAATTTATGTAAATGCTGCAATTTTGTGGGAATTTTTTTTCCCTGCAAAACGTGTTCGACCGCCTGGCTGGGCAACCCCTGCGTCACTAATTTTTTTGAAATTTGTGATGTATAACATTTTTCCATCATTTTTAAAGCAGAAATAAAAGGAATTATATCGTCTTTGTGCGACTCGTGATATATCTGTCATACCAAATTTGTATCAACTGAGAAGTTGCCGATCTTGTCATCTGTATTCTTCGTCTAATCTGTTAATCACAGTGTCCGGTATTGTCAACAAGGGCTCCAAGATAAATCACCTTGTTTACTACCTGACAGTTACCTATCTTTGAAGTGGCTGAATGGTTTCCTTTTTCTCGGTCTACAATCATAATTTTTGTTGTGTTATAATTCACACTCAAACCGTACTCAGAAGCTATTGTTTGGAGCGGGTCCATGAGCTCATCTTCGCTCGCTACAACTAAGACATATTTTTTTAAATAAGCGTCTTTTCAAGACCTTTCATGGCCATTAAATTAAATTCTAATTGATAGTAACAGTCGAAAGTTATTGCATATTGTTTATAAGTAACAAAATCATAGTCACAAAAAAATTCTTATAAACAATGCAAATTTAAAATTATCGAAATTTTTCAAAATGGAACATGTTTGTAGAATCAAAAACTATTTGTCAAATTCTTCCCAAAAATCAAAAATCATTTTTCAGATTTCCAGCCCACTTTATATCTCCTCATGGAAGTAAATACAGATTGTCCCACTTAAAGGACTGAAATGTTGAAGAGATTACAATTATTCAATATTGGCAAATGCCAACATTTGGACTCAAATATCTCAAAAACGGTTAGTTTCATGGTATTTTTTTTAGAACATAATCTGCTTAAAAATGTATTTTCTTTCACATAAACCCCATTTCAAAGTTTCTCCCATCGAAATATTTCTTTAGAGCACAGCGCTATCTATATACTGATATATTAAAAAAACAATATTAAGGTGGCCATTCCCTAGAAAGAGACATCCGATAGGGAAATACTTATTATTTTTGGCCATAAGTTTTTTTTCTTAGTACGTATATTTATAAAAACTATAAGAGTACCTAAATAGAACCATAACAGGACTATTACTATGAATTTCCATTATATAATTTCAGCGGGTTGCAAAATAGCTAGATTTAAATTTAAAAATTATGTTAATCTTCCTATTTCGTAGTTTTAAATCGAGCTATTTTTCAAACCACTGAAATTACTGAGTGAAAATTCATAGTGATAGTCTACTTAGGTACTCTTATAGTTTTTTTTTAAATATACGTACTAAGAAAAAAAAGTTATGGGCAAAAATAATAAATATTTTCCTATCTGATGTCTCTTTCTAGGGAATGGCCACCTTAAGAAATGAAGCTCTCTTTATGCTCTACAGATTGGCTTTCACATAATTAAAATATCTCTATTCGTTTAGAATATATCCTGTCTGGAAGATTTTATTGGGACACCCTGTGTACCTATCGCATAATACAAAGTATGTATATATTTGCATTTTAAAATGTAATAACAAACAAAGAAGTACAATACAACTGTTCTCTCAGGAGTCGAGGATATTTCACTTTTACGGCTCAGAGTCTAATTTTTCGTTTTGACCAATACCAAAAAGGTTTCCTCATTCCACGCGCAATTACCAAGACATTACAAAAGAAACCGTCATCTGTCTCGAATTTCCATTATTTGATATTTCGGATATCTCGCCTGTATTATTAAATATTTCCCTAAATAACTAATTTCAACATTTTCCTGAGAGTAATACAAAGATTTTCTGAAGATTGCGAGTTGCTTCTAAAAGCCTTCTTGAAACTTGATATCAATAATGTTCTTAGCTTTTCTGGAATTATGAAGTTATAATATTTTGCGATATTGTAAGCATAAGATCGTTTGTCAAATAATAATTTATGAAAAGACATTGTTAATACATTTTTTGGGCGAATACTCTATGATCAGTTCATCTAAAGCAATTTTTTTAAACAAGTCAGGCGGAGTCTAGCTTTATAATTTTATGAAATAAGGTAGATAATTTACCTCTGTTAGACGTACTTATTATAAACTTGTTCGAAACAAAACTTTTTGTGAACTTTAATTTAATGTAAGGTTTATTTAGAAGCAGGCTTAGGCCATTTTAGAGTACCTCTTTTGTGTTATACTTTAGATTATACTTGTTTCTGTTCGATTTTGTTCCAAATATAATTAAATAATTTTTGTTCCACTATCTAAAAAACTCAACAAATTTTATATACATATATGATATTGTATATCAAAACATAGGTATTATGATTTTTATATAATTATGATATTTTCGAACAAAAGAATTACCATATCAATAGAAGGCCACAACCTAAAATTTTGCAATAAAAATATGTGTATCTAATATATAAATATGTGTATATAAATGTTCAAAATGACCTCCATTCACTGTACTCAATACTCAGACATAATTTCGTAATATTTTTTTAGTCAATCTCTACATAAGTATTAATTATACTTACCTCCTTAACATAGCAATGTATAAACATTCAATATAAAGCAATGAAGAGACGAACGTACTTAATTATTGGTAACTAAAACTGCATTGGTAACATTCATGCTGTCGAGATTCGTAAGTTTCTTGGTATGTTCGTCGGTTAAATACCACAGATTCTTTAAGTTTTTCTGCATTACTCATTCTGGTACAGCACATCGTATGGAAGTAGTTATTATATGAATGCCACCAGACGATAAAAAAAAGTAATCCGCGGTTTATAAACATCGTCAATACGTTTAACATATGTGGCAAGATTATTTTGATCAAATTCGGCACAAACGAAAGAAGATGAAATAAATATTTAGGCGATTTCAATTATTTAATAACTAAAACAAATAAATTGAGACAATTGATTTTCTCCATAACCATCGTGAAAAGTATTAGGCTAGGAAATGGCGTGCAAAATCGACGACGAAAAGTTACCGTCTGCCAGTCGGTAATCGAGGAAGGCATATAACTACGAAACTTTTCTCTCTCTGGAAATTTTTGGTATGGTGGAAGAATATGGACGAGGAAGATATTTTTTACCGATACCTTTTCGCATAGGTAGTTAGTGTATGTACTACACGTACCCCAATAACTTTACTAAATATGAACAGATCAAAATAAACCAAATCTCAAATTTTTCGTAATTCCCACTGTAATAACATATCCAAAGGATTTTACTTAATATTTATTAAAAAAAAAAATAGAGATGAAAACGTAAATTTTTTTTTAATTTTATGAGGTGGTTTGGGGCCAGCCAAGGCTAGGGTTCCTTAGTGTCTTGTGAACCATACTCTGGTCTGGCAGACGCTTTTTTCAATTTTAGTTATTTTTTGTCATAATTTCAACGTTTTATCCATTTTTCGCCACTTTGATGGCAGATTGCTCAAAAACCGCCCGGCAGAAATGTCTATCACTAAAGTACAGTACTGTACAGGCAAACAAACAATTTGTGCTAGGTTTGGTCCGGTAACAAATTTTTTTTTTTCAATTTCCGATTACCGCGCACCGCCCGGAAGTTTTGCCTGCCAGCGTAATTGGGGTACGTGTAGTACATACACTAACTACCTATGTGGAAAGGTATCGGTAACCATTTCATTAAAAAAAATTGTCTTCCCCCTCCATATTCTCCCACTATACCAAACATTTCCAAAGGGAAAAAAATTTCGTAGTTATATTATTACCCACTCCATTATTAAAGGGGTTGACAAAAAAAATTGAGATATTCACTTGAAATTTTGTATACGTATATATTATATTGATATTAGAAACTAGATTATATTTTGGGATTATTCCCTTGAAGGGCTGGGGGTTAAATTAGCGGTAAATAGGGAAAAATAAATAACGCAAGCTGATAAGAGTACAGAAACTTGAAATTCGGTGTATGTACTAGAAACCTAGGCATCAGATTTTTACTTCCCTCGCATACCGAAGGGAAGTATTGTATTCGAGAAAAAATCACCCTCCGAGATTTTTACGGATTCTGACGTTTCAGAACACGTAGATTACGAAAATATAGGTTTTTCAATTCCGTCAGTCTGTCTGTCTGTCTGTCTGTCTGTCTGTCTGTTGGTGCATTTACTAAAAAACTACTTGACGGAGAGCAGTGAAATTTGGCAGGTAGTTGACGCTACTGTCAGCGCAGAAATGGTAGAAATTTCACTGGAAAATATACAGGGTGGACCGTCTAAACGGAATAAATAGTGAAAAAAATTTTTTTTCGCTCAAATTTAAAATTTCCACGTTTCATGACGCGCTAATCCTATTTCGGGAAAAAAAAATTTTGAAATTTTTTTTCACCAACATTTTTGAAAAAATTTTTACAAAGATAAAAAAAAATTTTTTTGTTCAAATTTAAAATTTCCACGTTTCATGACACGCTAAACCTATTTCTGAAAAAAAAAATTTTTGAAAAATTTTGTACCAAGATGAAAACATTTTTTTTTTGCTCAAATTTAAAATTTCTACGTTTCATGGCATTCTAAAACTATTAAGAAAAAAATTAAAATTTTTTTACCATTTTTGAAAAAATTTTTTCTACTAAAATGATAATTTTTTTTTCTTCAAATTTAAAATGTCCACGTTTCATGGCATTCTAAGCCTGATTCAGAAAAAAAAAATTGAAAATTTTTTGAAAGATTTAAGCTATCCACATTTCCATGGCATTCTAAAACTATTCAAACAAATTTAAAAATGTTTTTGAAAAATTTTTAAAAAAATTTGAAAACATTTTTAATCTATTTATCACCACTATAGAACAGACGAAAAATTTGGTTTGCTCAAATTTAGAATTTCCACGTTTCATGACATTCCAAACCAATTTCGGAAAAAAAATTTTTGCAACATTTTGTTACCAGTTTGGAAAAAAAATTAACACTAGAATAGATGGAAACTTTTTTTACTCAAATTTCAAAGTTTCACGTTTCACATGACATTCTAAACCTATTTAAAAAAAATATGTAATTTTTAAATCTTAAACTTCTTTTACCACTATTATAGAATAGACGGAAACTTTCCTTTTTGCTTAAATTAAAAATTTCTACGTTTGACATTTTAAACATATTTCAGAAGAAAAAATTTTAAATTTTTGAAAAATTAAAATAAAAATGAAATTTTTTAACCACCACTATACTTCCACTCCAATGCGCGAATGTTGGATTGATGTGACGGGTGGCAATAATATCTGACATATACACCTATTATACTTTTATTGAAAAATGTACAGGGTGGTCATCCCAAGAAATAATTCAGTCATGGTGGACATTTGTAAAGGTATTTGCGCAAGCCTGCCATATGTGGCACCTGTTATTTAGTATTGAGCTTTTGCTGTTAGATGAGTAATCTGTATATTTTTTGACCAAAACTTATCAAGTTTTCTTTGTAATAATAGCAATAACTATATTCCGATTATTATTCTCAATGTCATTTCGTAATTATTAATTTTTTAGAGTGACTGCCATGCTCAAATAAAGAGGGAAGTTCTGTGTAAAGACCTTTGCCGATTTTTTTATAATATTTTTCAACTCCCCACCACCCCTACTCCACTATTAAAGGGGTTGATAAAATAAAATTGAGATATTCACTTGAAATTTGACACACGTATGTATTAAAACGACATCTGGCACTAGATTATATTTTGAGATGTTTCCGTTGAAGGGTTGGGGGTTAAACTGGGGTAAATAGGGGAAAATAAGTAAAGCAAGCTGGTAAAAGTATAGAATTTTGGGACTTGATGTATATACTAGGTTTTTTTAAATAATATTTTCCATCCCCCCACCACCCCCATTCCCTTATTAT
The DNA here is from genome assembly GCA_963583905.1 of Stenurella melanura. NCBI lineage: Eukaryota > Metazoa > Arthropoda > Insecta > Coleoptera > Cerambycidae > Stenurella > Stenurella melanura. The sequence continues at coordinate 2,519,242 of OY757311.1, forward strand.
AAGAGATGATAAAATTAAATTGAGATTTTCACTTGAAATTTTGTACACGTTTGTATTATCACGACATCTGAAACTAGATTATATTTTGACATGATTCCGTTGAAGGTGTGGAGGCAAGTAGAAGTAAATAGGAAAAATGAGTAAAGCAAGCTGGTAAGGGTAGGTACAGAAACTTGGGATTTGGTGTATATACTAGAAACCAAGGCCTCAGATTTCTTTCTAATATTTTTTCAAACAGGTCGATTTTGTCACTATATCAAAATTTATGACGTCATTGGTTTTTGAGTTATGACGTCATCTTAATTTTTTTTATGGAAACAAGACATTCTTGTTTACTGTTTTTGGTGGTATATTCCTTTAGCTTTCTGGTGATATGAAGAAAATTGATATTACCTTTGATTTTATACCACTTAGATTGGCCACGTAATAGGCGAGCCCGTGGCAATAAATTTAATTTTTGGATGCCACTCATAGAGAGCGCAACAGTCAACTAGACAAATTTTTACAGTCGACCAGATTAATTTTATGGGCAGTGTCGGTGTGAAACTTTATATGAACGACCGCTCCCCACTCCAGAGCAGTGCTAATAGAATAAATACTACTAGAACTTAATCGTGCCGTTGCTAAGCAACTATAACTCATTGAGTTATCGCCAAACCAATTTTATTAGCGATGAAGATATTCGGATGATTTTGATACTTGGTTTGTCCGGAATCGGATGACAAGAATATTCGGATTAATCATTCGATGTCGAACTAATTTTCAATAATGTGCTAAAATAGGTATAAACAAGCTAACCATTACACTCTTCGCCGATTCACATTTTAGACATTTTTCTTATTTAATTATACATCAGTCGTTATACAGCTTTTTATGCGCCTTACGTTTTTATTTTAATTGATTTATTACCAGACGTCAGAATCTCAAGAAGGTCCAGGTTTGTGTCCTAATTATTTTGTAGTTTTTAGTACAGCTGATGATTTAAAATAAAACCATTTAACTTAAAAGTGTTTTACATATTTTTGTTTTTAACTTTTTCGTCTTATTTTTAGAAAGAACATTTTGATATAATATACGATTCAAATGTATTGACCCGTCACTTTAACCGAGAATATCTCAGAAACGGAGGAGCAGAAAAAATTGAAAAAATTATATGTTCATTATGAGTCTATTCTAACTCAGTCAATGAAATTCGAATAATGTAAATTGAACACTTTTGAAGTTATGTTAAGTTATATTGAAAAATGTCCTACTTTTTAAGGAAATTTTGACCATACCAGTTTTAAATCCATTATATCTTAAAAAATATGCCTACTATCTAAATAATATTTTAGAGACTGATAAAGCAGGGCATTTTTTGTATGGAGAAATTTTTTCATAATTTTTTATTCTAAAATCTTGCAGTTATTCTCAAAAACGTGACGTCATGTTTATTCGGCTATTTATCAAAGTATTTAAAAAACGTTTGTTAAAATAGTTAATTATGTAAAATGTAAGCATTTTCAGAAAAAATGATTGGCATATATCAAACATTAATTTAATTATCAAACGTAATAGATAATATTAGTGCAAACTTGGAATGATATTATCCTTTACGCTTGATAACTAAATTAATATTTGATATATACTAATCCTTTTTTCTGAAAATGCTGACATTTTATATAATTAGCTATTTTAACAAAAAATACATTGATAAATAACCAAATAAACATGACCTCACGTTTTTGAGAATATCTGCAAAATTTTAGAATAAACGAATTCTGAAAAAAATTTTCCCCTACAAAAAAATGCCGTACTTTATCGACGCCTAAAATATTATTTACAAAGTATGCATATTTTAAAGGACTAAAAACTGGTATGGTCAAAATTTCTTTAAGAAGTAGGAGATTTTTCAATATAACTTAGCAGAACTTCAAAAGTGTCCAATGTACATTATTTAAATTTCAGTTGTTGATTTAGAATAGACTCATAATAAATACATAATTTTTTCAATTTTTTCTGCTTCTTCATTTCTGAGATATTCGCGGTTAAAGCAGACGCGGATCCAGCATTTTGTTGAGGGGGGGGGGCAATTATTTAATAGGTAAAAATAAAATAAATGCATTAAAATAAATTTATTTTCATATCAGGTTCTTATCTAAACTTTGCTCCAGGGGGGAGCGACACTCCCTTCGCCCCTCTCTGAATCCGCGCCTGGGTTAAAGTGAGGGGTCAATACATTTGAATCGTATATTAGTTAGATAGTTACACACGGGTCTACTTAAAACGTATTAATTAATATAATTTGTCCGCCGCCATTTTGATTTCTGAATTTTGACTAAAAATTTGTACTTCGAGATCCCGAAAACTCCCATATATCGAATTTGAGTCGAATCGGACTGTAAATGATAAAATTTATCCATCATCTTGGCGCCGCCATTTTGATTTCTGAATTTGTATAATTCGCCCCAAATATAGACGTTGAGTCGAATCCGGCTAAAAATTATAAAATTTGTCTGCCATCTTCACACCGCCATTTTGATTTCTGAATTTTTACCAAAAATTTGTAATTAACGACTCCGAAAACCCTGAGATGTCGACTCTGAGTCAAATTGGACTATAAATGACAAAGTTGGTCCACCATTTTGAAACAGCCATCTTGAAATTTTGTGTGTGCAAAGTTTCATAAAAATCGGGTTAGTAGAAGTAAAAAATTTAAAAGATGTTAATTTATTATATATTCAGAACAAAAATAAATATAAAATTTCGCAAAAGTGTATATAATAATAAGATATAATTAAAAAATATATATTTCCCAAACGGCGCCTTATACACGTTTATCTAAAAGTTTATTTCATTTTAAACGTCATGTTTTTCTACTTTAGAAACTAAATTAAATTATAAATAAGAAATATTTACAATTTAAAAATAATTGCCGAGTAAAAATTGTTTTTTAATCCTCGAAATATTGTCCAAGAAAATTTGAATCGATTTATTTCCGCGCTTCACCTTTGATTTTCAATCAAGGCCTTCAATAACGGTTCCGCCTTTTAGCAAAGACTGTAGTAAGTCATGACATGCCTTCAGTTAGTAGTATAGTAGTAGTATAGTAGTAGTAGTAGTATAGTAGTAGTATAGTATAGTATCTTTATTTATACTTTTGCCATTTTTAATTTAAGTTGGATGCAGAATTGCAACGTATGTGGAAGGTAATTCATACCGAGGTTACAAGCACTCCCTCTGTTATTCACCTCCAAAAGTTGTCGAAAAACTGTTTACATTGGTGGCCAATCTAAGTAGTATAAAAGCCATTTTTTTTAAGAAATATTTGTATTGATTGATACCTTACATAAGTAATTGTGAGAAAAAAATCATCTAAATTGCTCAAATTGCGACCCTTCAACCATTTGACATTGCGATGTGTGCGAAGTGTCACAAAACGGAGTTTCCACACGTGCCAGGAATAAAGAAGTTATCGATACTTTGCACAAAAAGGCCTGTATCTCTCTGTTGTTAAGGTGATTGTTTTTTTATCATTTTCTTTGTTTCGTTTTTATGTTAAATGTTTTCATGCTAGTTAAATAAAAAAGGTAGGCAACAAGATTTAACAGTCCATAAGAAAGTGGAACATTACTCTTGAATTTGTGAAAGGTAAGCTATTTTTACATAAAATATCATTTTTCCAAAAGAATGGCTCAAGTTAGTAATATAATTTTTCTTGTATCGCCAGAAAGCTAAAGGAATATACCACAAAAATTTCTGCTTTCATTAAAAAAAAATGATGGCGTCATAACTCAAAAACCAATGACGTCATAGATTTTGGTATAGTGACAAACTGTAGAATTTACAAAACTAAAATCGACCTGTTCCAGGATTTTTTTAAAAATGACACATACCAAAGATATGAAGTTTGTGCGTTTCTTTAGATTCACACTGTATACAGATTGTATCATTAAAGATGGTAAATAAATATTACTATTATTATATTATTATTAAACTGAAGGGCAGTCTTAAATATTCTTGAAAGTCTATCCTACTCTCTAATAAAAGGAGTTATTGTGTAATGCTGTGTTACGTCGCTAAAAATATCCACACTAAGTAAAGTAAAATTTTGTTCTTATCTCTTTAGCAATGAGCACGGAAACAAAACGTAAAGATCTGGTTGGCTTTGCACTATAATTAGTAAATATATATCCGAATGTTAAATTTAGATATACCTGTAAGTACTTAAACTATTTCACTCACCATTGCAGTTTTAATGTCTTGTTATCAGTTCCTATGTGCACAATGGACGATGTCGAAACTAGGACCAAAATACTTAAATACGTTTTTGGTGATATATCCGCCACGCTCCACAAAGTTTAATCACACTAGACACTTGTAAACGAAATAAACCATTCTGCAAACACGGATCACGTCTTAGATAATTTAATTTCTTTAAAAGTTATACATAGATTTTTGTTTTAAGCGTGGACCGCTGTTAAATTATCTGTCGAAACTATAATTCAGAAAATTATTTCCACAATACTCGCACACTTGATTTTTATTCTTACAAGGTTATACAGTAACATCACTGGTAGCAACGCACTTGTCTAATTTTCTCACTGTTTCCAAGAACATGTTCATCTAAGAGTCTATTTTGTTTATAAAACTGTAATTCACTAATGTTTGTAATCATTATGATCACATAAAAAGGAGATACATACGGCACACAAGTTCCATATTGAAGTGAGTCCATGGTTTTCAAACATACTTGTAACTGAAATCGGTAATGTGCCACTGGAAAAGCTACCAACTTTTGAACAATTTGACATTTTTGTAGATATAAATGTCTAGTCAGGGTTTAATAAACATCGTTTGCATAATTATGATGATGAATTATTGGCAACAAACAACATTCATAGTCTTTTAACTTGATATTTACACTTCACAACGTTATATTATGTCAACCGAAACTCCGCGCCGCCAACAATGCCACCCACTGAAGTAAACAATCAAGTTCGTAGCGAGAGACACTACGCAAACAGCCCGATTGTTGAAATTCGCGGAAAACTGACGCTCTGGCCGTGCTAAACAGGTTCTGTTTAGCGGACAGATGGATAGTTATCCATCACGCTTGGATCGCCGTCTCAAGGCTTGCTACGATGAACTGGATCACTGGTATTTTTCAACCGTGCTAACGATTGTGAGAATGTATTTGATTGATTATAATATAATATAAATAAATAGAAGGCGGTGTGTTTTTTGTGTGTAATAAAGTGCATAGTGTATCTTGCTTAATATAAGCGTACTAAAAAATAAATAATAATTCGTCAAATTGTGATTCCATTTTATTTATTATTGATCTTAATGTGAAGGGGCCTTCGATCGATCAATATATAACTATGTTTGAAGCATCAATACGGGGGTAAGTAACGATTAAATACTTAGTTATAGTCTAATCAATAGGTCCTAAAATTATGATAATTAGTAGAAAGCTGTACTTTTGATAGGAAGTATGTTTCAGCGGCACTAAACAGTAAACACCACCTAAAATGACAAGTCATTAGCACCTCGAGAAGGGTAGGAAAAAATAAAAACCACCCTAAAAACAGTTTTTCGAGTATATCTTGAAAACGGAGTATTTTATCGACAAAAGCTTTACACAAAAATGGTAATGCATACAATTTTACGTGAAATAGTGTTAAACATTTTGTACCTATCTCTAATAGAAAAGGTGTAAACTGCGTTCAAGAACTACCATGCGTTATTTAGGTATTTGGTATTTTTCAACCCTAAGAGAGACAAGAGTCTGGAGTTTATAACGTATTTATATAAGTATTAATTTATCTAAGTGTATTAAAGTAAATAAAAGTGGTAGAGCATGAAATTTTACATCGAAATGTGTTAAAGCATGTTTTTACGTATCTCTAACAGAAAAGTTATAAAACATGATCAAAGTTTAAGGGTTTACGCATAATCGCATGAGAAATTGTTATAGATATCTTTAAAAATTCATAAAACTTGGAAAAATTTATGTTATTTTATCATTTCTTTTAAAACCACATCTAAATTTAAGTAGTAATATTTTCAGAAGAACAGAAAAATATTTACTGTTCTCATTACAGAAAACCGCTAATGCTAAATTCTAGAACGATTCTTTTTTTATTTTAAATGTTTACGTAATTTTAAGAAACAGAGATTTTATTACATCATTTTGCATTCATAAATAAATCTAAAACCACAATTTCGTAAAACTAGGTTCATTATAAAATGTAATAGCTCTTTTGATTTTTTTCTTAAAGAATGATGTCACATACACATTTTTGAACACAATACAAAAAGTTAAAAAGCAGGTGGCGGCGATTTGATGCCATCGATACTATACAGGGTGGTTCACGTAGGCCATTCATTAGAAGTTTTTGAACTTGCAGTTGAATTAGAAACTTGAAATTTGGTATACAGCCATAATCGATCATGTCCGTTCTATCTAAAATATTTTCAGTCCTCCAACTATACAGGGTGTGCCAAAAATTGGTACCAACTTTCTTATTTTAAATGGAAACCTATATTTTTCTTTACATGGTTCGATTGGTCTTCTAATTCTGAGTTTAGGGAACCTAAGTTATGTTAACTTATCTATTACAATTTTTGAAATATGTCCAATTTTTTAAAAAAATTGCGGCTGTAGTAGTTTACGAACAAATTTGTATCTCGCAAACCTTTCAAAATTATGAAACCAAATTTGTGAAGCAGTTAGCTGGAAGTCCAGGCTAACTTTTGATGTCCCATCGGTGGTCCCATTTTGTACCATATGGGCGCAGTCGATTTTCAAATGTCGCAATCAAAAATTGTCAAAAGTCAATTTTTTCAAATGGCACCATTCGAAAGAGAATTGAATTTTAGGATGAGTTACTTAAGCATTCCCTATACCTAACTTCACCCCATATCGAGTTATTCAATAAAAATCAAGAAATACCTTATCTTGCCGAGAGATTCCTTACTTTATCAAGTATGCCATGGAAACAAAAGACAGTTGTAATAATTTTTAAGGAAAAATATGGATTCTTATTTAATTACACACAACACCAACAAATTATTATTAACGAACAAGAACAATGTTGACGAAATCCTGTCAGTGAAAACGGTGCACACATTGAGCATTTGTATTGAAATAATTATTTTGTTAATCTGTTTATTTGTTGTTATTTTGTTGTTATTATTTATTATTGCAATACGATTTTTGAATAAAAATTAAAATGACATGATTGTTTCCAAAGCCTAACCCTTGAGAAAAAAAAACAATATTTTTTTCAAAAAATGCCAATAACTCAAAAACGACTGTAGATAAACATACACAATGTTAATAAAAGTGGCCCTAAAATTCAATTTTGTATTGATTTCTGGCGTCAGAAATGGTAGGCTCAAAGATGTGCTACGCAATCTGTTGAAAGTAGAATAATAGAATATTTGAACAAAAATATGATGGTCACATTGAACATTTACGTCAGAATTTCGTCAACATTGTTCTTGTTCGTTAATAATAATAATTTGTTGGTGTTGTGTGTAATTAAATAAGAATCCATAATTTTCTTTAAAAATTATTACAGCTGTCTTTTGTTTCCATGGCATACTTGATGAAGTAAGGAATCTCTCGGCAAGATGATTCTTGATTTTTATTGAATAACTCGATATGGGGTGAAGTTAGGTATAGGAAATGCTTAAGTAACTCACCCTAGAATTCAATTTTTTTTCGAATGGTGTGCAAAAAAATAGTAGGTGCCATTTGAAAAAATTGACTTTTTAACAATTTTTTATTGCGACATTTGAAAATCGACTGCGTCCATACGGTACAAAATGAGACCACCGATGGGACATCAAAAGTTAGCCTGGACTTCCAGCTAACTGCTTCACAAATTTGGTTTCATAATTTTGAAAGGTTTGCGAGATACAAATTTGTTCGTAAACTACTACAGCGGCAATTTTTTTTTAAAAATTGGACATATGTCTAAAATTGTAATAGATAAGTTAACATAACTTAGGTTCTCTAAACTCAGAATTAGAAGACCAATCGAACCATGTAAAGAAAAATATATTTAAAATTAGAAAGTTGGTACCAATTTTTGGCACACCCTGTATACTTGGAGGACTGAAAATATTTTAAATAGAACGGGCATGATCGATTATGGCTGCATACCTAATTTCAAGTTTCTAATCCAACGGCAAGTTGAAAAACTTCTAATGAATGGCCTACGTGAATCACCCTGTATATTATACGTATAGCTTTTAACCTAATTTGAAAAAATGTGTCAATCCGACGCCATGTTGAACATATCTTTTACTTCCACATCCACGTAGTGAATGTAGAATGTGATAAAACGTCGAGATTTTAAATTTAAGCAAAAAAAAATTCTGTCTGTCGGTCTGTAACTTTTTTTTGTGCGTACGTTTTCTCAAGAACGGTTTAAGATATTGACTTTAAATTTGGTACACAGATGGATCATGACGAGATCTGGAACTAGATTTTGCGCTAATTCTAGTGAAGGGTTGGGGGTTAGATAGGGGTAAAAAGGGAAAATAGCCAAAACAAGCTGATGAAAGTACAGAAACTTGGATTTTGGTGTATATACTAGAAACTAAGGTCTCATATTTTCTCATAATATTTATCAACTCCTCCACCACCCCCACTCCATTATTCGAAGGGTTGATACAATAAAATTGAAATATTCAATTTAAATTTAGTACAAGTATGTATTATTAAAAACATCTGGAATTGGATTATATTTTGAGATTATTTCGTTGAAGGGTTGGAGGTTAAATAGGGGTAATAAGTTAATAAGGGTCCAGAAACTTCATGTTTGACGTATATGCTGGAAGCCACGTCTCAAATTTTTTTATGACACCTGCCTAAAATTATTAAATTTCTATGGCTAAATATTTCCACATACTAGAGTGCAAATATAGTCAAGATGTATTCCGATAAAGAGACTTGGGAATTCTGGATGTGGAAGTAGTGATTCCTTAGCAGCGGTTTTCTTTAATAAAAATATGTTTATCGATATCTAGTTACTGACTTTATTTCAGCAGCCTTTTTTATACAAGGGGCGTATAATGAATTCTTTCCACAATTGGGGAAGTTCATAATGAAACACTGAATCACATTTACTTCCTACTTGGTCATTTCCCCAGAAAATGAAACAATTTTGTGTATACTTAATGCTTCCTTAATTTACAGATATTCATAGACACTAAAAAATAACTAAAATACAAAATGTTTGAAAATAGAATTGGCTAATAATATGCACATGTATCTATGTGTATCCATATTTTCCTACATTTTATTAACAACTGGCATTCCAGTGACATAATCTTGTCACAAAAATCATATTTTACGAAGCCAATTTACCGCTTTATTTTCTACGGACATCCCTAATAAATGTCACGAACAGAGCAAAGTATGCTGTTAAATTAAGTACACATTAAATGTGTTCATTCGTGAAGAAATAATACTGGCGTAATGACATCACATGACGTCATATGCCAAGTTTTGAACTCGTGCGGGTGTGGTTAAGAATAAAACATTTTTGTTTCGTCCCTACTACCTAAATATTTAACTGTTTATGTACATCGGTGGGCACTGACAGACATTTAATGGATAGAGGAAACTGTCTGTACTTTAAATGAGAGGCATATGCGTACATTTCTAGATTATTGTTCTTATATTTAGCCAGATCGATATTAGTTCAGACAGTTTGGAGTTTTAAAATGACAAGGCATGTTCTTTAATTAATCCGAGATACCTTTAACTTTGCAAATTAAGTACCAGAATCCGAATTTAGTGCCATAATAGTGTTGCGTGTTTTCACCCCTAGGAAACACCCTGTAAAAATCCATAGGTTGTAAATAATTTTATCAAGGGGTAACCACTTACAGTTTATTTAATAACTTTTCATAACTACACAATACTTTTCCTTAACTAAAATATACTTCTACCGGACTAAAATAATCTTTAACAATGTTTTTACCTCAATTTTACACTCTGTATTTACTTCTAACCTCACTTCGCAATTTTTAACTTCACTCTAATAAAATTTCTTCCTCTTCCGCCGGGAATCTCGCCTTATATACTCTGAAATTGCCTCTAGAGTTGTTTAGAACATAATCGAAAAATCTTCTTCCACCACACTCCAGAAAACTGTATCTCGTTCTACAAGTTTCCAGGGGGTGTAATGCATAACAATAGTATATTATTCAACGAGCATATAATGATGGCTATTATTAACGAGGGTGAAGTTTAAAACACGAGCCGCAGGCGAGTGTCGTAAATCACCAGAGTGTCATCCTCAAGGATAATGCTATCCATTATTCCCTGCAGTGAATAATGATTTCATTATTTACTGATTGCAGCGGACGTGTTTTCGCAAAACCTAAAGATAAATTTATACAAGCCAAAAACTTGTTTTCCGTAATTTTATTTGTTAATTAAACATAGACGTACTAATTTTCGACTGTTGGATTTTAGGTAAAACAGTTATACATACTGAGAGCTACAATTTCAGCCCCGTTTGGCATTCTTGCCCCTAAAACTCCCTTTTGTTTAGGCTATTTGATTGCAATAGACACCGACCGCTAGATGGTACCTGTTATGCATCGTGGCCTGTTAGACTATAGCATATCATATAGGCTCTGAGAGCTTGTATCAAGCATTACACCTGTCTTGCACTGACGAGAGCTAACAGCCCGAAACCGCAGTCTTCAAATAGTTTTCAATGGCTGACTAGGGATGTGCGTTACTGTGCAAGTATCGATATATGAGTACCGATACATTTAAAAGCAAAGTATCGATACTTCAAAATATCAAATGTAAAGTATCGATACCTGAAAATTATAATTAATACTTTCAAATATCAATTGAAAGATACATATATTATAATAAAAATGAATATATTTTATTAAAATATTAGTTTACTCAGTCGTTTGCCTACTTCTATGTATATGCGGTGGCTCTTGCTTTTAAAAATAAACGATCTGAAGTAACGTATGATACGACTATTGCTAAGTACTTCTGGCTACTGCAGTGCCACTAATAATAATAATAATAATAATAATAATAATAGTACTACTACTACTATACTGCCTTTTACCACTTCATTTCCGAATGTACTATGGTCAGATCCTGATATACAGGGTGTAACATAATGGAATGTCATAAATGAAGGAGCGTATTCCTCGTACAAATTTAAGAATATTTTGTCATATAAACAATTGCCATTAGAGCCTTCGTTTACAAGGCACAGGGCGTTGTAGTTTTCAAAAATACAATTATTTCCCTATATATCTTTTGAACAAATGTAGATATTTACCTGAAATTTTGTGAGTAGAATACATGATTAGCATTGTATTTAAATTAAAAAAAATGAAGCCCCAGCTTTAACCAGTGTCAAATGTAATAAAAACAAACTCATCAGAAATTTTAATTTTTAATTTAAGCAAAAATTAGCAAAGATACACGAAACAAGAAATGGGCTTGTTCGGCATTTTTTTTTTATTTCATAAATCGAAAGTGCAAGTATAAATTAATGGATCTACAAAAAATCAGAATCTTATTCGCACGTTTAGTATCTTAAAAACCATTACAAATTTCCATCTCGCGAAAATGGGGCGTGGCCAGGCGCTACGTCACTATACGCATAGACTCGGCGATCTCAATAGACTTGATGCTCCTTATTGGTTATAATTATAAGTGTTTTCGAAGTATTGTTTGTTTTGCTTACTACTTGACAGTAGGAGAGTACAATTTGGTGAAATGTCAAAAAATTACAATTTTCTCTCGCTCCTGCCAGAACGAATTTTCGATTTCGACCCTGCAATTTACGATTATAATTCATCGCCGACCTTCTCCTTTCCGTAGACACATAGAACGAACTTCCACTTGACGTATTTATTTAGTTACCAACGTTTAAAAATTCCATATTTTTCGACTTTTCAGGTTAAATTTGAAAGGTCCCAGAAAGCCATTTTTCTTACGTCACTGCGTATAGTGACGTCACAAATGAGCGCTCGGTTTTTGCAACTATTACTAATTTCAACTCCTTATATCTCGAGAACGGAAAAAGTTAATAATACGAAATTTTAAGTGTATAATGAGAATATCGAGTACTATATGAAAAAGTATAAAAACCATATAAAAAGAATATCATGGAACAAGCCCATTAATGCAATAACTTTACAAGAGATGTTCGAAGTGACGTCCATCTGTCTCAATACACTTTTGGGTACGTTGTCTCATAGATGTTCTTACTCTACCAAATATTCGAGGATTCTGGCGAATTTGCTGGCATCCTTCTTCTATCCTGCGAAGAAGAGTTTGTTCATAGGGAATAGAAACAGAATAAACATATTGTTTTAAATGACCCTATAAATAATAATCTAGTGGATTCAGGTCTGGGGAGCGGGCTGGCCATGCTATAGGTCCTCCATGACCTATCCATTTGTTGTGATATCTCGAAGAAAATTAAGGAAAGATCGTCCATTAAGTTTTCGAGGTAAAACAAATGGACCGATTAAAAATTCCAATACAATTCCAGCCCAGACATTAATTGAAAAACGTTGTTGGTGCCTCGACTCAATTATTCTGTGAGGATATTCTCATCAGCCCATAAATGGTTATTATGAAAATTTATAATTCCATCTCTGTTAAATTCAGCTTCATCCGTAAATAATACAGAAGAATGAAATAAAGGATTTCGAGAATCTCATACGCGGTACTGCATCATCGGGATTCAGCGCCTGACCCCTTTGTAAATGATATGGATACAGTAAATTGGTTCTTAAAATGTGATGAATAGTCATGTGACTCACACGTTCCATTGCCGCAATTCTTCTTGTTCTAATACTATGATTATCCTCCACTGTTTCTAGTATTCTTTCCACCCATTGAATCGTTGTTACCGTATCCCTTCTTCCACCACCATGATTAGCTTTCAAATTTCCCGATTGCCGTAGACGCATATGAATATTCATAAACATTCTTCGATCTGGATGACATTGGTTGGGAAAGCGGTCCGCATAACGTGCAGCTGCATCTACATTATTACCTTTAGAAAGCCCATAACAGAAATGCATATCTATCAATTCTACAAAAGAGTATACCATTTTTTAAATTTAAATCGGCATTTCAGATCAATAAATTTGACTGGACGCTAATCATCCAAAGACTGTTTGACAGATGCCCACTTGTTTTTGTAAGATACAATTGGCGCATTATTTTATCTAACAATACATGACTACGGTTAAACTTTAATCACTTTAAAACTGTAAAATATGCGCAAATATGTCAAGAGAACATTGTTTTTCAAAACTAAATTTGAAATCCAAAAAAAGCAACAAAAAAAATTTGGCCCAGTGGCGTGCCATAATTTCATGAAAAAAGGTACCCTACATACTTTAAATCTACGTCACTGGTTAAAGCTGGGGCTTTATTTTTAAATTTAAATACAATACTAATCATGTACTCTACACACAATATTTCAGGTAAATATCTATATTTGTTCAAAAGATATATAGGGAAATAATTGTATTTTTGAAAATTACAATGCCCTGTATCTTGTAAACGAAGGCTCTAATGACAATTGTTTATATGACAAAATATTCTTATATTTGTACGAAGAATACGCTCCTTCATTTATGATCCATTATGTTACACCCTGTATACTGGAGGATGGTGTTCTAGAATAAAAGAAACTAACCATTGTACTCTTCGCCCATTTACTACACTTTTTATATAATTGTTGCACATTCTATGGAATACTCTTCGCAGTTTCTTTGTAAATGATATTAGTCCATTTGCAAAACATTAAAAAAAATTTTTTCTTACTTAAAAAATTCATAACCTTTTTATTTATTGATCAATTTTGTTAAAAAATAATAGGGTTCTTCTTCTACCTAACACTAACTTACTATCCAAATTTCATTGCATTCGGATTTTTCGTTCTTAAGTTATCGTGAAACAAGGAACAAGACGGACGGACGGACAGACGGACATTTTGACAGTTGTTCAGAATTCAATCGCCAACACAGTGATATGAAATTTTTTTTCTCTACGAGCAATATTACCGGTTTTAGAAAAGTGCGGATCTTCGTTTTGTAATTGCAAAGAGTGTAATAATTGTGCCAATATCAAAAAATAATAAGTAAGTGCAAGATTTAAGATTTAACACTGAAAGTAGAACAAAAACTTCACGTTCACATTCGCATTATTGCATTTCAGTTCGATACGATATCAATACACTGATATTGATAAGAGGAAAATATCGAAAGATGGATATTAAATATACTTGGTATCGGAAGAAAATATCGATACTAGTATCGTAACAGTGTATCGGAACATCCCTATGGCTGACGCGGGAGCTCCTGTCTATCCGCCGGTATTTATTGCAATCAAAACTAATATAGGATTAAAATGTATTGACCTCTCACTTTAACCGCAAATATCTCAGAAACGGAGGAGCAGAGAAAATTGAAAAAATTACGTGTTCATTATGAGTATATTCTAAATCAATTACTGAATTTAAATAATGTGCATTGAACACTTTTGAAGTTATATTGAAAAATGTCCTACTTTTTAAGGAAATTTTGACCATACCTGTTTTAAATCCACAATATTTTGGAAAATGTGCACACTATGTAAATGATATTTTAGACACCGATAATGCGTGGCATTTATTGTACTAGGAAATTTTTTCATAATTTTTTATTTTAAAATTTTGCAGTTATTCTCAAAAACGTGACGTCATGTTTATTCGGTTATTTATCAATGTCTTTAATTTTTTTTTTATTAAAATAGTTAATTATATAAAATGTTAAGCACTTTCACTTTCATTTTTCAATATAACTTAGCTGAACGTCAAAAGTGTCCAATGTATATTATTTAAATTTTACTGATTGATTTAGAATAGACTCATAATAAACACATAATTTTTTCAATTTTTTCTGCTCGAGATATTCGTGGTTGAAGTAAGGGGTCAATACATTTGAATCGTATATTAGCGCTTTGTGATAATATGTAAACATATATACTTAACGCGCCAGACTTGTATTGTAATTCGTAGTCCAGCATTCTGGGAGTCACATAACACGAAGAATAGTTGTTGATTACAGTCTGGTTTTGTCCTTATGTAGATAAGCAAAGCGTAGATAGAGATTTTAGATAGAAATATTACTCTTGAAAACATTCTTGTCCTCTATAAATAGAAAAATACCTTTTGTGCATGCTTGCTTCAACTATTCTTTTTTTTACCTAATATTGGTCGTTAAATAACTGCGCTAATATGCGACAACGTTTTTAAAGTATCGCATATGCTTAATAAAATGAACTTCTCTACAAAATCAATTACAGATTGTGGATCACGGATGTCTCTTCTTTATTTTGTGCTCCTTTTGTATTTGAATATATTCAGTTTAAATAGTTTTTACGTAAGAAGCAATACATTATAATCGCGTTGGTCAATATGCAAACTTCTCTCTATAAATGAACTTTGCCCTCAAAATGCCTTTAGTCAATTTTATTACTTTGTTCCTGTGTTTTATTAGACTGAGGAACAAGAAATCCTTACTGAAAACTGTGTAACTAGAAATTTTAAAGTCATGTTTTAGATTTGGTTTACGGCAGCATAAATTAAATTACATTTTATGTAAGAATTTTTATTACATCAAATTTTAAAATTCAGTGATTCTATTTCTGCACGTAAGAGATTTGTTGGATATCGAGGGGATTTGTCATATCTTGTTTTCAGTGCTTTACTTTATTTCCTCTGCGGCGAATTGGTAACAATGCGTTCTAGTTAGGGAAGCGTAAGAGAAAAGAACAACTAATGCCCTCATTCGCACAAGGACGACATAGGTCACATCATATTTTATTTATTGAATTGTACAAATAAAGACATTAAATAACAATAAGTTTGTGTGCATGTGAAACCAGTATGTATGTTTATTTCTATTAGTTTTCGATATTCTGTAGTACGACAATTTACTTACAGATTACGTGTAATACCTGACCGAGAACTATTTCAGTTTTTATTCTAGGAATATTTATATGAAAAGTTGTGCAGTTTTGACAGTGAAATGTTTCCAACGTTTGAGTTTATTTATTTGAGTTTTCTGGGAGTTTTATTCGTAAATTTAGTGGCTGTTAATATCTTGTAGAGCAACTTTGAAAACTAATAAACGGCCCGAGATTTGTATTATTGAATTAAAAGTTTTGTACCCAGACTTTGCAGCTACAATATTTTTGTCGTTTTAAAATAGGAACGACAGGGAGCATATTGCGGTCTTAACTAGAAGAGGGTGGCATACGAATATCTTTTTTCCTCAACTACTTGAGAATAAATTAGTGTTAGGAGCACCTATCTAGGCTTTAATAAGATGTTTCCGAGAAAATTCTGGCAAAAAGTAAACGGTTTAATTTTAGGATATGATGTACCTTTGGTCGTTTGAGCAACCCACTTTCTCTTGAAATCGTTAAAGGGTCCTTTGTTAGCTTGTTAACTGCTATCAAAACCTCAAATTCACTGTCGATACCAAGTATTAACTTTTAAATGTCTCCCGATCGTAAATGTAAACTGCAAAGTCCATTTACCGGAAAATGATTTTTTTCACGATGAAATTTTAATACTTAAAATTACCAGGCCAGGATTGCGGACCTCCACAAGGGCGAATCTATGGGGGAGTGGTAGTCAAAAACACACAATTGGCTTGGGCAGTCTAAAATAAAAGACGCTGTAGAAAATATGTGATGACAATATTTTTTCTGACTATCTTTAGCTACCTTCTCTCTATTTCTTAAGTCATCGATAATTAATTAAGAAATCAATAAAATCGTCTGTTGCTTTGTGACATTTCATTTGCCATTTTCATTTTGGATGAATATAACTTGGGATTTAGTGTATATACTTCAAGACAAGACCTCAGATTTTTATAATATTTTCCACCACCCCCCATCACCCCACTCTATTATTAAAGGAGATAATAAAACAAAATTGAGATATTAACTTGATATTTAATACACGTATGTATTTTTTCCTTCTTCAATTCTTTGGGACTTCCTGCCACATGTATGTTTTCTTTTTAAGCGGTGCTAGGGGAATCTACAAAATATATCACAATTAACCAGTACATTACTGGTAAATAACCTCTACGCCGGTGACTTTTACGGCAAAGGATCAGTTAGAGGTTGGTTTTTTTAAATAAACACAACAAATAACTATAAAAACTTGAAATTAAATATTTCGCCGACGTTTCGGAAATCTAATCTGTTTCCTTTTTCAAGGCTTTTTAAAAAAAATCTTTTTTGCTGTGTATGACAAATACACAGCTCTAAGAAGGTTTGTTATATTCAATATCCATAGATACTTACTGTTTACATAGAACTGTTGATATAGTTAACAGTTTTTTAGTTTTTATACAATGTTAAGTTTGTGAAGTTCTTCTTTTAACATTGGCAACCAAGTTGTACAGACATCTACGGAACAATTCGACACGCGTCTATCCTCATTCAATAATAATATTATCGCGGATTCTTTAATTTTTCGACCAAAAAACTTATTTTGCACACTTAGAATTTTCTAGACTTTTGGTATGTCAAAAAGATACAACAACGAACTTTCAAATTCAAACCCCACCTTGTGGAACTAGTTCCGTCCAAGAACCTATGTCTGCTGTACTAGTTAGTACAACATTTCATGTTTTAGAAATCAGAAGAAATCATCTTAGGCAAAACGTTATAAAACTAGTAAAACTGAAAATTTATTTCACTGTGTATAAACCAGAAAAAAAGCTGTAACTTAAATTAGTCGAAGAAGTCGGCTTTTGTAAGGAAAAATGTGAGTCTACTTCCAGATTATTATTTTAAAGAGTTAAGTTTTGAAATATGGAATATGAAATAAAATGTTATATATTTGAACATTCTGGAAAATACCAAAACACTTTACAAACACAACTTTTTATTCTGCTTTTAACTTCTATTGATATAGAATTCGATATGTAAATGTTTTACTTGCAATGGTAATTAATGTTGCTTCCACTTCAATTTATTTCAACTTTTGCAACTATTCTGTATAATTAATGCATCATTTCGCATTGCGGATTGCATGATTACATAATTTTTATCCTGCTGTACCTACATGTAATCCAGTTTTACACAGTAATAAAAGAAGTTACTTTTCAACTGCAAAATGTATTTTAGTAAAGAGTATGAAGTGAATACTGGAAAACAGCAAAGGAAAATATTGAATTTGTTACATTCTACTCCACGGGAGGGATATTTGCAAGGAAGGGTGCAAATGCAAAGATTGCTGTTACGATATTGTCTTTATTCATCAGTCAAGTATGAGAAATGGAACGGATTTAAGATTCTTCGGATTTCGTTCATATTTTGTGAATATGCTAACCATTCCTCTGTTACCAATACGGGACTCGTAACAGTATTCTCACACAAATGCGTAATTGATGTAATGTGATAAATTACATTCTGCTAGTTCACTCTGTAATTATTGTGAACAGTTACTGCGGACAAGTCATCGTTTGAAAACTAATAATCTTCATTAATTGGTGAGTATTTGCAAGACAAAAAATAAATAAACTTAAGAGCACTTAACACTGCATAATTTAAAACTCGTAGGCGTAATTGGTAATTAGTATTGGTGATGAGATGTATACAAAGCTACTTGTCTCGACCCACACAAAGAATCGAAAGGTAATGGTGTTACGTCGTGGATCTAAGAGGGAATCGGGTTTTATGGGAATAAAGCTGAAAGAAGGCTAAAGACATTGTGAGAGATAATTTTTTCTGTTAAAGTCGTAATAAATTTTTTAGAATATATATAAATTTTTGTAATAAAATATATTCTTTATCAGCTTCTGCAAATAGCACAAGTATTCTACGAAAAATAAAAAGAACAGTTAGCCATGAAAACATTAATTTCCAATCGTTGCATTCTATCGTTAACCTGCTTTCTGCTTACGCTAGCAATTAAAAATTTTTTGACAATTCTCATTATACCACTTATATCCACATAACCAGTTACGACTATAAAGATTAAGCTAGTATTTATTAGTAAAATCCTTAAACACGTCAATTTTTTATTTTAAAATTACTTTTTTCATCATAATTTTATACCTCCTCCTTCAGCTACCCCATTAAATTTTTTAATGAGACGAGGGTGTGTGTGATAGCTCATTTGAAAGGGTTTCTAATTACTTGTCCAGCTATATAAGATTTTTGAATTTCTCTAATTTTTTTATTAAAAAATATTACATTTTTAATGTTACTAAGTAAACAGAAGAACACGAAACAGTTTTTTTCCTTCTTCAATTCTTTGGGACTTCCTGCCACATGTATGTTTTCTTTTTAAGCGGTGCTCGAGGAATCTACAAAATATCACAATTAACCAGTATGTTACTGGTAAATAACCTCTACGCACAACACAATACAAATAAGTATAAGAACTTGAAATATTTCGCCGACGTTTCGGAAATCTATTCTGTTTCCTTTTTCAAGGCTTTTTTTTGAAAATTCTTTTTTTGCTGTGTATGATAAATACACAGCTCTAAGAATGTTTGTTATATTTAATATCCATAGATACTTACTAGTTACATAGAACTGTTGATATAGTTAACAGTTTTTTAGTTTTTATACAATGTTTATACATTTAGACAATATTATGAAACAGTTTAAATCAAAGGTTCAAACTAGGCGCCCGTTGCTTCTTGACAATAATGGAGGCGATGCTGAAATTCTTCTAAAACATTTTGTGTCGTTTCCGGGGCGATTTAATTAATTTGTTGCCGTATTCTGTCTTTTAAATCATCGACAGTATTTGGTGGGTTGAAGTAGACATTCGATTTTAAGCAAACCCATAAAAAATAGTCAAGCGGGGTCAAATCGGGAGAACTGGCAGGCCACTTAATTTCATCGCGTCTACCGATCCACCTATTGGGACAAACTTGATTGAGATAGACTCTTACTTCCAATGCGAAATGTGGTGTAGCTCCATCAAGCTAATATCAAATATTTCTATCAATTTCATTAGGGTTGTCATCATCTGGGAAATGTATTCGTAACTCTGGAAGTAAGAAATTTTGCAGGATATCCAAGTAACGCGCGCCAGTTAATGTGCTGTTAAAGAAATATGGTCCGATGATTTGAGAATTTATAATTCCAGGCCAAACGTTCACCTTTTCAGCATATTGAGTATTGGCCTCCATTATCCATTGTGGATTTTCTGTACTTCAGAATTTACAGTTCTGTGTGTTGACTGTTCCATTTAATACGAATGTTGCTTCATTAGAAAAAATCATGTTTTTTAAAAATAACGAATCATCTTGGCATCTATTAGCCAAATTCCAGTGGTACTAAGAGACAGCTAAAAAGGGGTCGTCTTTAATAAAAGGTAGAATGTTGCAACGATCATGTTTATGTTCATCTAACGTACATGTGGACTTCCTCTATTCACTAAAGCCAGCCTTTTAATTAGAAGTTGTCAGTTTTTTACTAATATTTTCACCATATTTTAAATTCTGTAAGTGAAAATCCACAATAGTCAGATCAGGGCTCCTAGTTGATCAAGAAATTATGTCATGGAATTTTCCTCTAACTCTACCATATGAAATATCCTTTCCCAACCCATAGCATTTAACAATAAATAGTTTCTGTTTCTATGGAACTATTTTGCTACGTTAAATTTAATTACATGTTACTGACATAATAAATATTGGTGATGTAGACTAGATTAGATTTTCGTAAAACAGTTTGCAGAAATGTGAATCTTTGAAAATGTAAACGCGCTAAACATTATACTATTCTAGGTAACACTAACTTATGGACAGACGGCATTTTTCAAAATATTCGCAAATAAAGACATTTTATCTTACAAGTTTTTCACATTTCTCAAATATTTGTCACCATGTTTGTAAATTTTGGAAAATAGTAATATTTTCGGGCTTTCCGTGACAAGGAGGCGTTTTTACGAAGGCGTGGAAAGGACATAGTAAAAATATTTTTATAATTTCCAGTTTAAACTTGCAATTATCTATAATTGCAACTTTAAACTTGCAATTATCCATAATTGCAAGTTTAAACTTGCAATTATGGATAATTGCAAGTTTAAAGTTGCAATTAGGTATAATTGCAAGTTTAAAGTTGCAATTAGGTATAATTGTCTAATTGCAAGTTTAAACTTGCAATTATGGATAATTGCAAGTTTAAAGTTGCAATTATGTATAATTGCAAGTTTAAAGTAGCAATTATAGATAATTGCAAGTTTAAAGTTGCAATTATGGATAAATGCAAGTTTAAAGTTGCAATTATAGATAATTGCGAGTTTAAACTGACAATTATAAAAATATTTTTACTATGTCCTTTCCACGCCTTCGTACGTTTTCAATTTACAAATAAAAATGTATTCCCTCTTCCGACTTCAATTCGTGGGACCACTGTACCTATGTTATAGACGGGAATGTAATGAGTTATATCTGTGTGTGTTTATAAATTATTTGGACGTTTTCAGACATTAAAAAGTACAAATTTTACGCGTAGACATGAATTGGCCTCAAACCCCCATGAAAATGACGAAAATTTGAAAATTGCGGTTGCAATGTGGTGGCTTTTGGTTTCAACTTATGATATTTGTAGATTGTAGATTATTTAGGGGGTCGGTCGGCTCTTTCATCCCTTCCTCACGTCGCCCCAAGAGATTTTTTGTGAATTACCCTACAATTAGTTGTTGCCCAGGACTCCCAAGCTTTCTGTTCCTTTTCCCATTTTAGGATCTCCTCCCTTATGTGTCCCTTGGATAAGCCACAAAATGTTTGGGGCTAAAAAACAGGGGCTTCAGCGCCTTTTCCCAGACAATATCAGACTTATGATATTTAGTGTACCTCTTACAGAAGCACGTGCATTTTGTTGGTATTAACAGATTCTTATTTATTAATTAAGATGTGACAAGAGAAAGAGTCAACCTCTTGCATCATAAAACTTCAGTTTAACGTTAACACTTAACGAAATACTAAATATTTGAGAGTTGCCTGTATTTTATGAGAATATACAGTTTATTTATTACTTTATTTTTATGAATAACAAAAGAATGGAAAGTCATTAAACAATAAATTATGTAAATTGCATAATAAATGTATAATAAAGAAAACTGTCGTTTTGAGTTATTTATTTTAGTCTGTGTGTGGGCAAAAGTTTACAAAACATTTTTTCATATACACCTTTCCTACATAAAATCACACATGTGCGTAAACTTGGCAAAACAGAGGCGTTGATTATAAACAAAAATTTCATAGTTAAATAATTTTATACGTGTACGTAGATTTATGTAGTTATGTTATAGTACAGGCAGACTGAATTTCCGTAATAGAGTAAGATCCCAGTGCCCCCAGACCTACCTCATACTAGTACATTAGCTAATATTTTGACAATAAATGGTGTGATATGTAGTTAAGAACGTATACGTACTTGCTAGTATGAACGCGGGGCCCTTTTACAGGTAACATGTGCAAAAGGTATTACTCACCTACGTTAAAGTATGAGAGCTGATTTTTATATCTGTTTGGCACAACACTGTTAAAAACCAATATTCATTATTGCCAGACACTTTCCGTACGCCCTACTTCCGCCAGACGATTTAAAGCTCGAAAAACCTAACCTAACCTAACAAAACATAATAAATCTTTTGTTTGGAATCATATCTACTACTAACTATATAAAAAACGAAATGCAACAAAAGATTTATTGTTCTGTTAGGTTAGGTTAGATTTTCTTCGAGGTTTAAAGCGTCTGGTGGAAGTAGGGCCCACGGAAAGTGTCTGACAATAATGAATGTTGGTTTTTAACACTATTCTGTCAAACATGTATAAATACCAGCCATCATACTTCCCAACTAGCACCAAAGTGACAGTAACTGAGATAGGAACTTCCTGTAAGTAACCATTACATAATTGCGACTGAATTTACGACTTTGGTGTAAAAATAACTTCATGTGACAAGTCTACAGTCCCTGCCTCGTAGTTTCTACCACTAATGATTACTTTATAGTTATGCAACTTCTATGTAGCTTTCGTGGTACATGGGAACGTGGTAGTTACCAGTGGGACGACTTTCGGGTTTTCAGAACTTGAAGGTGGTAAACTATAGTAGCAGCGAGTAACTCGCATCGCTGAAATGTGACTTCAAAGTTGCAATCACTTTCAAGTAGCTTTAATAGTTGCCGCGACGTTCTGGGAACCTTCACTATTTCTTTAAAGTAGTGGAACTTGTAAGTAATATTCATAGGTGTTAATGACGTTACTGCTACCTACAGAACTGTGTACGGCTACTACAAACTGCACATCACCTCTGAAATTTACCATGAAGTAAATTTCACCATCTAGTTCCCAATGTTGACCATAGATAAAGTTAATGCAACAAACCTAACCTATATAATATGTTTGCCTAACCTAAACTCTAATTATATGCTGCTATATTATGCTATGCAACATTTTATGTTCAAAATAAGGCAACAAAATTTAATATTTCAACACAGTTTTATTACACCTTTTCTTCTATGTTATCTGTCACAGTAATAGTATATTATACCAACAAGGTTTATGTTTATTAAGTCGTTGATATATGGCTGCATACAAGTAAATTGCGACAGCTGATAGGTTTTTCAATGTGAAGTTAGGTAAATGATAAACAGCAAAAGCTAGGAACGCGTTCAGTCTAGACCTCAACGTACGGCTAACACGTACGTTCCGAATCAATACCGGGAAAAATGCAACCATGAAGTGGAAGCGGCAACTTCGAAGAGGTAATTTGTGGTAGTCACAACTTTGCTACGACTTTGAAGTGATGCTACAGTTCCATTCGCAGATTTGTGGTAAATATAACTTTAAAGTTACGTATTTGCAGTTTTCGTCACTATCGCCAAACATTACTTTCTTGGTGAAAACGACCTTAAAGTCATATTTTCTGAAATACGCCATGTTGATGGCCAAAATTATCGACGCCATTGTTATAACACATGAACCATAATTTCACAATTGACTAATAAATTTAATTTATCGCCATTTCTTCACCAAATACAACAAATGAATACATAAAAAGTGGTGTTAAGTACCGAAAAACAATAAAAAATAGGTTTTGGTATCTAGTGTGTCATATTCTCGCATGACATTACATATTTTAAAAACAATATTTTCATTAAATAATGCAAATTTTAGAGGCGCATGGTTAGATTCGGACGTTTTATCATTATGTTTGTCAGTAAAATTGCATTTGTTTTAATTGTGACCCTTAGACCATTGGAAAATAGCACAAGTTTTGCTGTCTAATATTACCTTCTGATATTCTATTAAATTTCTGAATTAGGGAAATGAATAATAACAAGAATCATATGTAAGAATGAAACATAAATATAATAAAATCGGTTGCAAGACAAAGAAGGGCAACATCGATTTGAAAGAGGGTGTGGTAAAGTTTTCTGAAAGTTGCGGCGTCTACGCCGCCACGTCGCGCCGCCGCTCCGGGGCAACAATGTCATTGGAACGTAGCCAGACACGTTCCAGGAACGTGGCTGGAACGTTATCGTCACCAAAAAATATTCCCCATTTTGGTCATAAACACATATTAGGAATATTCCTATTACGTGCCTGTGACTAGTACAAAAACACTTTAAAGTGCCTACAATAGTCATTGCTACGTTCCCACGACTAATTGTGCTAGTTGGGTTTATCGTAGGTGAGTAAGATTTTTACGTACCTTTTGTACCTGTTATCTGTAGAAGGGCCCCGTTTTCAAACTATCAAGTAATGCAAGTATGCATACGTTCTTAACTACATTATTTATTGTCAAAATATTAGATTTGCTAAAATGACATAGGCCTGGGGGCTCTGGAAACTTTCTATAAGAAATAACAAGGGTAGTCCAATTATTTTTTAGAAATGTCTGTAAAAATACTTACCACAGAAGAAACCGATGGGTATATAGCGCATATCGTATAGCGATAAGTCCCTAGCTGTACGTTATGCGGAATATACAAAAAAGGTAATTGTGGGCATAGGTAAGATATTTCGTCTTTTACTTGAAAATTGCACATTAAATCAAAACATATCAAGACACCTTCCTTAAAGTAGGCAGAATTCTCTTTACATTAATGTTATTTTGGTTACCGCACGATGCAATCCTCACCCTAAGTATTATCCGGGCAGTTACGGTTCTTGACTTTGACTAGGAAAATAAGCATTAAATAAAAATATATCAAAGAAAATATAAAAATATATCAATGAGGGACATGTTTTATATATGAATATTACTTTGTTTAATGCGTATTTTGCAAATAAGAAGCCAAGAACCTAATTCCGACATTGACGAAAAAATTAAATTGCTATTTCTCTGTTAATTTTTGTCGTATAGCAACAAACAAAAAAAAAATGGTAATTTTATGTACATTGAAAAAGGTCCCTTGATATTTCTTCACTTGGCTAACCCCTAAATCCACCCATATGTTCCGCTCAAATAACAGCTAGAGACTTTGGAGGTATAATAATCGTAAGAAAGTTTTCAAACATTTTCTTTCTTGAAATAGGTTTAGAATGTCATGAAACGTCGAGATTTTAAATTTGAGCGAGAAAAAAGTATGTCTGTCTTTTCTCCGGAACGGTTTAATATATTGACTTGAAATATTGTATAGGTTTATATTGTAACAAGATCTGGTACTGGATTGTTTTTTGAACATATCCGGTGAAGGGTTGGGGGGTAAATAGGGGGAAATAAGTAAAGCAAGCGGGTAAGAGTACAGAAACTTGAAATTTAGTGTATGTACTAAAAGTTAAGGCCTCAAAATTTTTTATATTTTCCATCCCCCCACCACCACCCACTCCATTATTAAAGGGGTTGACAAAATAAAATAGAGATATTCACTTCAAATTTAGTATACGTATACCGAATTGCGCTCGCCCCGATATTTCCTAAAATATTTGGAACAGAAAATTGAAATTTGGAGGCCTTATTACACAACTAAAATGCCATATTTTCAATAAAAAATCAATTTTGGTGCACATCCGGTTTAACCGGAAATGCCCACAACTTTTGATTTTTAAATGGAACACCCGATATATTTTTAGATTTTTGGAATCTAGAGGAAATTTTGAATACAATACATCCATTTTGGTCACTTTTTGATAAACATTAAAAATTTTATTGAAAAATCTATTTCTGAATCCAGAGTGCTGTGGTGCCCAAAATATATTTTAGTTTGTGTGCTACGTTACTATAAAAATAAAAAGAGCAATATGATTGCATTACTTAATTCTCTAGAGGTGTTTAAAATTTTTAAATGTGATTTTTACCCACTAACTCGGTTTTTTTAAATGGGAATTTAATCGTTCACCAACATTTTTAAATACCTCATTTTCATACGAATCTAATGATACCAAAATTTTGAAAATCCGCTCAGAAATATTTGAGATTTCAGCCAAAATACAATGCAACCAAGCTTTTAGAAACATGCGGCTAATAGATAATAGATTAGTGGGCTTTGGAAACTAAAATGGCACATTTCTGTGTAAATCTGGTAACCTAATAACATTGGAAAAATCATAGTAGCCATTGAATGTAATAAAACAATATCAGCTGTCAGACAGACTCGTGTAGTTATAGGCAATCTTGAGCTATCAAACATTTAATAATTGTGAGCGCAAAGAACGTTACAATTAAGTTTAGCATAGGTATGTGGAGGTAAACACAATTACATCCACAAGGACATTTGCAATAGAATGCGACATCCGTTCGGTTTTCAGAGTTTTATTTAAATCAACATAAATATCGGGCCTATAAATAAATAAAAATCAATTCCGTTTGAACGATTAAACTTAAACTAGGTAACAGTAGGTATCTTTAAAATAATTAATATAATTAAACCATAAATTGACATTTATAGATATTGTTCAAAATGTCCACCATTTTTTTCTATACACAATTCGGCTCTGCGTACAGTTGCTTGAATGGCTCTACACAGTTCAGCCGGCGTTATTTCATTAAGAGCCCGTACAACTTTATTTTGCAGCTCTTCACGGGTATTTGATTTTTCCAATATTATTAGGTTACCAGATTTACACAGAAATGTGCCATTTTAGTTTCCAAAGCCCACTAATCTATTATCTATTACCTCATGTCTCTAAAAGCTTGGTTGCATTGTATTTTGGCTGAAATCTCAAATATTTCTGAGCGGATTTTCAAAATTTTGGCATCATTAGATTCGTATGAAGATGAGGTATTTAAAAATGTTGGTGAACGATTAAATTCCCATTTAAAAAACCGAGTTAGTGGGTAAAAATCACATTTAAAAATTTTAAACGCCTCTAGAGAATTAAGTAATGCAATCATATTGCTCTTTTTATTTTTATAGTAGCGTAGCACACAAACTAAAATATATTTTGGGCACCACAGCACTCTGGATTCAGAAATAGATTTTTTAATAAAATGTTTAATGTTTATCAAAAAGTGACCAAAATGGATGTATTGTATTCAAAATTTCCTCTAGATTCCAAAAATGTAAAAATATATAGGGTGTTCCATTTAAAAATCGAAAGTTGTGGGCATTTCCGGTCAAACCGGATGTGCACCAAACTTGATTTTTTATTAAAAAGATGGCATTTTAGTCGTGTAAAAAAGCCTCCAAATTTCAATTTTCTATTCCAAATATTTTAGGAAATATCGGGGCGAGCGCAATTAGTGACCCACCCGGTATATTAAAATGACATCAGGAACTAGATTATATTTTGGTATTATCCGTTGAAGGGTTGGGGGTAAATAGGAGGAAATAAGGAAAGCAAGCTGGTAAGAGTACAGAAACTTGAAATTCGGTATATGTACTAGAAGACAAGGCCTCGGTTTTTTTCACATATTTTTCAACCCTCCCCCCCCCCCCTTCCACCCCTACTCCATTATTAAAGGGGTTGATAAAATAAAATTGAGATATTCACTTGAAATTTGGTATACGTTTGTATTATGACGACATCTGGAACGAGATTATATTTTGAGATGATTCCATTGAAGGTTAAATAGGGGTAAATAAGGAAAAATAAGTAAAGCAAGTTGGTAAGAGTACAGAAATTTGGGATTTGGTGTATATACTAGGAACCAAGTTAGATTTCTTTCTAATATTTTTCTATGACATCTGCCCCAAATATTATTAAAATTCTATGACCAATAATTTCCACATACTAGAGTGCAAGTATAATCAAAATGTTTTCTTTAAAGTCACTGGGATGAAAAATCTGGATGGTGAAGTAGTGATTCCTTAGGCAGTGGCTTTTTTATAATAATTCCCAATAAAAAATTTAACTACCCTTGCTATTTTTTATTAAGGCGAATCTTCATCGAGTCTACCTATGCTATTATGTTTTGTTTAATTTAACGGCGCAAGGTCTGTGTAACATACTCATTTTCATGGCTTATTAATCTTATTACATAATAATTTACACTATATGATATTTTTGTCATTTGTTTGATATACATCAGCACTATTTATACTTTAATTTATGAACCCAGCTATTGCAAGCTTTTTTGGAATGCATTCGCATTCAGACTATTAAAATTATAGTTGTTAATTTGGTCCTTGGCATAACATAACACTCCATAAACTTTATGCAAAACTATCTGAGAAGATGACTAATAATCCGACTTTTATTTTACGACCGACCTAACCACTAAATAAATAAAGTAAATTATCGTTTGTCATTATATTGCTAATTTGTCATTTTGGTGAACAATAATATTTAATTTAAAAGTAGAATTGTTTAGTTAAAGGCGAGAAGCGCATCCCACCGGAGCTTGATACGGTGTTCCAAGCGCCAAAGCAGTTAAATAATTAACCCGGAAATGATTTTTATAAATACTTTGAATCATTTGGGGATGATTGTAACTTTTAATTACCGCCAGATAAGCGAAACTGGCGTTGAATGTATTGTTCAGTAATTTGACGTTTGAAGAAATAAATAAATTAAAATAAACACATTTTTTAAAACAATGTTTTTTTTTTTTAACTAAATTGCACTAAAAAGAAGAAAATAAGTTTTATTCAGTGATTAAATTACAAAATGATGATGGAAAAAAAAACCATTGGACGCTCATAGAATATAATATGTTACTTTTATCAACAATCAGCAACAGCAATACTGTTTCTCTTTCATCATTATTTTGTAAATTAATCTCTGAATAAAAATTATTTTCTATGTTTGGTGCAATTCAGTTTTAAGAGAAAACCATTGTTTAAAAAAAAATTGTATTTATTTACTTTTTAGTTTCTCGTCTGCCTCATTTTTTTTATTCAAACGCCATCATTTGGTTTACTCTTGTCAAACTCTTTCATTTGATACCCATGTCAATGAGGTTGTAAAGAAATAGGTAATCCGCCATTTTGTGTTGGCCGCCATATTAAATTTAGAATAACGTCACACAGCTTATTGTATTCTATTTGTCATACTCTTTCATTTGATACCCATGCCGAGGGGGTTGTAAAAAAATAGGTGATCCGCCATTTTGTGCCGGACACCATATTGGATTTAGAATGACGTCACACATCATATTGTATTCTACTTTATATACTCTTTTATTTGACACCCATGTCAAGGGGGTCGTCAAGTAAAAGGTAATCCGCCATTTTGTGGTGGCCGCCATATTGAATCTATCATAATATAGAGTATACCATATTGTATTTTCATTAGAACTAAAGTTGTGTGCAAAATTTCAGCATGACTGGGTATCGGCAAGTGGTCAAGAATTCGATCACCAGATTTGAACATGCATAGATAATACATATACATTCATACACATCATTTCGAACTAAAAAAGACAACTGAAAATGCTTAATAAAAGAGACCTATCTGTATAACAAACTATAACCAGACCCCGGCTCCGAGGTAGTTATGACGTAAAAGCCAGAATCGGCTTTGCGCAATATGAACTATAAAAACATTTTCATGCGCAATAATACAATATTTTACCTTATAATTGTATCTAGTAAATTCCATAATATTTAAGGCTAATTGGCTCCGAAAGTGTTATGTCATACTTTGATGCACTTATTGTTGGATGCACAAACTCAAACACTTAGTAACTTTGCCTTTAGAATAATAAAAATATATTATTTGCCTGTGTTTTAAACGGTCCGAAGTTAAACTCCGGCACCTGTTACTAAATATCTA
Source organism: Stenurella melanura (assembly GCA_963583905.1). Lineage (NCBI taxonomy): Eukaryota > Metazoa > Arthropoda > Insecta > Coleoptera > Cerambycidae > Stenurella > Stenurella melanura. The sequence goes on from OY757311.1 coordinate 2,549,446, forward strand.
CTTGTGTTGTGAAAAGGATTGTTTATAAGTATATTTTCTTAATAATGGCAGATTTATGTGCTACATTGAATAGTCCGCTTCTTTCCCACACAAAAAAACTATTGAAGAACCGGGGTTATTTCTTAACACTGTATCCAGTTTGTATTTCACTGTCTTAGCAACACCCCCTGATCAAACATAATGTTACGGATTTCCACCTTTTTGGGAACACCCTGTATGAATCCGTGGGTTCTAAATAATTTTAACAAGAGATTAAACACTACTAACACTTTATTTAACAATTTACTGACTGTACAATACTTGTTTACTTAATAGTTAACCTCACTGTTCACTTTGTTCACTTTTATAAACTGCCTTCTTAATAAACTTCTTCTTCCGCGCTGGTAATCGCGCCTTATATACCCCGAACTTGACTCTCTAGATCCATCTAGAAACATTCAAGAATCTTCTCCAGCAACATTCCAGAAAAGTCCGTTTTATTCTCCAGTCACAATCTGTAGGCATAGGCGTACCATCTCCTTTTCCAAGGGGGTGTAATTCATAACACTGCCCCCTCCTTAAGCCTGATCGTCCCGATCAGGCAACTCAGAATCATCGATGTATTTCGCCAGTCTGTCCAAATGCACGATCTTCATCTTGGACTTTTTGCTTCGTTGAATTCGATAGACGACGTCATTAATTCGGGTAATAACAGTATACGGTCCATCCCAAGGTGGTTGAAGTTTCGGTGACCTTCCCTTCTTCCGCTGTGGGTTGTACAGCCAAACCAGGTCTCCTGCCTTGAACCCTTCTGAACTACCCTTCCGGTCATATCGAGCCTTCATTCGGTCACTGGCTGGTGATGGTTCCGCTATATCGTTAGCCAACCTCTTGAAAGGAGCTCCGGCGTTGAACTGCTTCTTTTCACCCTTACTTCCAGTCTGTGGTCCCTTACTGGCTGCACAAATCTTGCATTTGCGACACCAAGCCTCCACATCCTGACGACTTCTTATCCAATAAAATCGTTCTCGTATTTTCTTCAGGGTCTTGTTCACACCGAAGTGTCCATCGGATGTCCCATTGTGCACTTCCTGAAGCACCTTCGCTACTCGACACCTGGGAATCACTAGACGCATAACCACCCTTTTTCCATCCGGGCTTTCCCATGCTCTCCGCAACAGCCCGTTCCTGACTTTCAGTGAGTCCCACTGCGCCCATAGTGCCTTCAGTCCCACTCTTTTGCCTTCCATTTTGGACGAGTTCCCCTTTCTTTGGCTCTCAATATAGGCCCAATTTCCACATCATTCAATTGCTCTTGTCTGAGCGCCTCATCTGTCCTGTCATCCGGCACCACCACCTTGACAGTGTTGACTGCTCTCGTGACCTGCAGTTTCTCCTGGTGGTAGTACGTGCAATCTTCCTCGCACCTTCTTCCGGATGAAATATCTGCAATTTTCTGGGGTTTCACTTTACTTCCACGTCCTGGTAGTAGTGGACTTCTCGGAATGCTTCGAAGCTGGGAAATCTTTACTTCTCTCGGGGTACCATGTTCCCTATCTGTCACAGTCTCTCTGGTACCAGCTTCCTCTGATTTTCCCCTCAGCTTCACAGCTTCTCCGGCCTTTACTTTCTCCAATCTTCTCCGTGGACATTCAAGCTGGATATGTCCTAGTTCTCCGCACCTGTAACATGTCATACTCCGTCGTCCACTTGGCCTTCCACTACTTTGTCTATTCTGCGTCCCTTCCATGTTTCTAACATTCACTTTCCTCGAGTTCCAATATCGACAGTCTCGCTTGATATGCCCTGCTCTGCCACAGTTGTAACATTTAATACCGCCGCTTGGCGTGCCTTGTCTTTCTGCAGCATCCACTTGAGCCATTAACTGATTGAACATCTTATGTATGTCGGTCAACATAGCGTTCTGGTTCTCCTTTTCCGATTGCGATCTTTCGAGACTCATAGCTTGTACTCTTGGACTCGGGGTATCCCTATAGACGGCTTCTACCTCTAGTGCATGCACCAAGGCTTCACTACTACTTTTATGTCGGGATAGCCTGAGGACTCTCCTCATCCCTTATCCCGTCTAGGAATGCGTCCACTGCCAATTGCTCTTTAAATTCTTTTGGCGCATTAGGGTATGCTAAGTGTGCCAGTCTTTCCACCGCAGCTTCAAACTCTTGCAGGCTCTCTCCAGCTTTCTGAACACGCACTTTCAGCTGGGTCTGGTATACTTGAGCAAGGTGTTGATCTCCATATCGTAGATCTAAGGCAGCTTCTAAAACTCTAAAATTCCGTTGTTGGTCTGCCGGAATTGTCTGGAGCAACTCCAATGCTTGGCCTCTTAAAGCCACGATTAACGCCTTAGCCTTCTCTTCGTCATTCCAGTTGTTTGCACTCGCTGCTGCCTCAAACTGTGTCTTGTAAGTCATCCAGGAACTTTGACCATCAAAAGAGGGAATTTTTAATCGCTGGCCTGATGACACCACTTGCTGGTTTCCTCTATCCCTCAACTGTTGTTTAAGCTGGTCTATTTCCCCTTTGACTTCTTCTTCGAACTTGTTTACTTTCACTTTGACTTCACCAACTTCTTCTTCGACCTTGCCTACTTTTACTTCGACCTCATTAACTTTCGTCTTTACACTACCCATATCTTCCTTAATCTCATTTTTCATTTCTTCCACGACTGTAAACAAGGCATTCTGTTCCCTCTCACGACAGACGAAAGACGCTCCCGGGAGCCTATACATGCCAGCGAAGAAAGAAGACAGAAGAGCGCCAGAAGAAACGACCCAGCTGGCAGTGTCCAACAGCCAGGACCAGGGGAGCTTTGCTAACATCGCCAATACTGTCCGCATTTGCGGGGGGGGGGGGGGGATAGGCGAAAAAGCAGGCCCACCCCTTACGAGGCCGGTCCAGGTCTACAGCGATGATTGGGGCAAAGAGCTCAAGCTCGACCCCTAATCATCCGAGACCGTCATCTTTAGTCAAGAATATTGGCGCTTATTCATAAACGACAATTTTGCAGTCACACCAACAGGTAAGTTCGTCGACACCGACACATTTAAATTGTTCTGCTGGTATCACGTGTCAATTTATAGTGATAAATGGGAAATTTCACCTGTAATAAAGTACCATTTAATTTTGTTATAGAACCGCAAGATTTTTTGTCCCGCAGTATTTTATTTAGTTAATCTTAGAAACCTTTTCTTTCCGATATCGCACCCTTAATAATTGCTAGGTCGTCTGTGTGCTAAAGCTGATGTACACTGACATTTCTCATTTCTTCGTACAACATCTGTGAGAGATATATATAGCTATAAGCATATGTTTTTTTTAATATAACATGAAACCCAACTAATGTAGATATAATAGGGACATGCTTACTTTTTTGCAGAAAATTGAATTTTAACTTTGTATCCATATTTTTAAGATAGCTTTTGTCCTAAAAAAGGAAACATTTTCTGGTATTATTATTATTGGCTATAATGTGTATTTATTAAGTTTGAACATATTTCAACATATCACAGTTAAAGTTAAACTGTCACTGAACATCATTTATGGTATCAAGATTAATATTCGCAAGCCATCCTAATTTAAAAAGATTTGTAGTGTAGTAAAATTCTGAGAGTATAAATTACCTAAAAATTTTAACAAAAAGTACACAAAAACTGTGAAAAAACACAATTCTAAGCATTCTTTTGCTTAAACAAAAGGTGCTCTGGATTCCTATTTAATCCACAACTTTTTGCTACATTTCCTGTACTACCTTCCACCCCTTCAACGGAATCATCTCAATCAGATGTCATTACAATACATACGTGTACTAACTTTCAAGTGAATATCTCAATTTTATGTTATTAATCCCTCCAATTCTTGACTAAAGGTGACGGTCTCGGATGATTAGGGGTCGAACTTGAGCTCTTTGCCCCAATCATCGTTGTAGACCTAGACCGGCCATGTAAGGGGTGGGCCTGCTTTTTCGCCTATCCCCCCGCAAATGCGGACGGTATTGGCGATGTTAGAAAACCTCCCCTGGTCCTGGCTGTTGGACCCTGCCAGCTGGGTCGTTTCTTCTGGCGCTCTTCTGTCTTGGTCTTCTTTCTTCGCTGGCATGTATAGGCTCCCGGGAGCGTCTTTCATCTGTCGTGAGAGGGAACGGCTGTTACCGAGCCCTTTCAGAGTTTGAAAGGGATTTGGGGGCGTTAACTAGTCGGAAGCCCAGGGTGCCAATTGGCATCATGTGCTCCGATTTCGTCGGAAGGAAGTGTGAACTGTGTAGTTCAGGATTGTGTTCGGCCAGAGACGTTTTCTTAGCGTCGGAGGCCAGCACGCGCTAGGGGAAGGGTGCCGAGCTGGTTGTTTGCTTGGTACTCCCGGGATCGGGTAATTGGATGTTTCTGGTCATTGTCTCCTTGGGGTGTGGCTTGCAGATCGGGCTGAAACAGAATTATCAATCCCTTTAATAATGAAGTGGAGGTGGGTTGAGTTGAAAAATATTAGAAAGAAATCTGAGGCCTTGGTTTCTAGTGCATACATCAAATCCCAAGTTTCTGTACTCCTACCAACTTGCTTTACTTATTTTTCAATATTTACCTTTATTTAACCCCCAGTCCTTCAACGGAATCGTCTCAAAATATAATCTAGTTCAAGATGTCGTTATAATATATACGTTTACCAAATGATGGAAAATATTATAAAAAATGTTGAGGCCTTGGCTTTAGTACATACACCAAATTTCAACTTTATGTACTCTTACCAGCTTGCTTTATTTACTTCCCTTAATTTACCCTCCAACCATTCATCGGATATGTTAAAAAAACTATCTGTTTCCAGATCTCGTTGTAATAATATATAAGTGTATAAAATTCCAAGTCAATATCTTAAACCGTTCCGGAGAAAACGTTCGGAACAAAAAAAATTACAGACAGACAGACAGATCAACAGGCAGACAGACAGAAAAAATGTTTCGCTCAAATTTAGAATCTCGACGTTTCATCATGACATTCTAAACCTATTTCAAGAAAAAAGAAAAATTGTTTTTTTTCACTATTACTATCTTCCAATCCAGTATGTGGATGTGGAAGTAAAATGAATAAAATTACAATTTAATCTACTTTAAAAAAAGGTCTGATATTTTTTATTTCTAATGTCCTAAATCCGCCCATAATGACCTTTATATAACTACGTTCCGTTGAATGAGCCAGGGACTTTATAGTAATTTCTAATAAAAAATTGGACAACCGTGCTATTTCTTATTAAGTCCAGTTTTCATCGACTTTACCTGTGCTATTACGTTTTCTTTAATTTATCTATGTTTACAAGTTCCACTAGGATAATTCTCTAGAAATGCTAGTTTTACTCCTATATTTATTGATAGCAGATCGATTGCGCGTGAAATATTATTGACACGAATATTCGTAAAAACTTATTCTGGCAATAGTATCACCCAAATATTTTCCTAAAGTAAGCAAATAAAAAATGGAATTTGTATACATGATTTTTCAAATAATTATGTAGTATGTAATAAATTCTGGCATGTAACGCAGCCGCCAATTAATGTATTTTATTTTACGCTCGCGTAAAATATCCCGTTAAAATTATTTATTTCTCATAACAGTGGAATCATTACGACGTAAAATTATGACAATCCAATATTACAGCAGCTGTTTCCTGTCTTAGAAACTCATATTTTCTTGGAATTTTAATGCATGGAGAGAAAATAGATCATTCCGAAACAATATTTTTTAAACCAGTTTTATAATAGTCTTAAATTGATGTTCGCGCAGAATTTAGTAGTAGCAGATTCCTCCATTTGGCTCCTCGTGATAATATAAAAAAAAAAAAAACAAGAATTATCCGCTTAAAATTATTTTCGATGTTTCTTCTCTCGTAGAACACGATCCTGTTACTATTTTTTATAAATTTCGTTTTCCCGTCGAGAAAAATCGGAAACACCGAAAAAAATGACCAAATTTTGATTTTCTATCCCTTTCAAGTAGGTACACGATAATATAAGTGGAAGAATAAGAATTGAAACACATTTTTTTTAATGTTTCTTGAAGAGGAACACGCACGTGAATTTAGTATTGCGCCTTATTTTTGCATTTCTCAGAAAATCGTCAAAAACCAGTCTTAAAATGGAAAAAAATCGGAAGAAATATGAATTTCATTATAATTATACCAATAATAATTTAATAAGTCCTTTTAGATCATTTTCATGATGTAGGACGAGTCATTGATTACTTTTTCATATTAGACATTGTCAAATGTTGTAAAGATATTAAAATAAAATAAATAAAGTTGCAAATCTAACATATACACATACATACATACATATTACGCAATCTACATATAGAAGAGTATAAGTATACACATATATAGCAATATGTGTATATATAGAGTTATCTGTTTAAGAAGGCATCGACGCTATAGAAACCACCATCTAATAGAATATTTTTTACTTATATTATAATAAATCACATTGTTAGTATTTTTTAATTCAGCCGGCAAAGAATTATATATTTTAATACATCAGTAGAAAGGTGATTTCTCGAATAATGTAGAATTGTGTGATGAGGTCAAGAGGTTACTGCTTCTTATGATGTAATTCTGACGAGAAAATATTTTATCAAAAAGGTGTAATTTTTTTTTAAGAATCATAAGCATTTATAAATAAAAATTGATGGCGTTGTAAGTAATTTCTTTGACTTGAAACTTTGTGTACAGTTTTCTCCTTGTTTTAAATTAAGTATTAAAAGAATAAGTTTTTTATGACAAATAAAAACTCTATCGTCACTGATTCACTTTTTATGTGGTCTGGCAGATCGTTAACATAGAATATAAAAAGTAAAGGCCTTAGTACTGACCCCTGGGGCATCCCCCGAGATACATTAAATTCCTCAGGAAAATGGGTACCGATTCTCATAATTATTTTACGAATGAATTCATTCCAGAGTATTGCCCCATATACCAAGGTTAAAGAGTTCGGAAATAATATAGCTCACATCCAAGGTATCAAATGCCTTGGATAAGTCAAATTGTAACATTACCACATATTTACCTTTATCTAGATTACTATACACCGTATCAAGTAACTGGACGCTAGCAGTATCTACTGGTTTCCCATCCATTATGGAATACTGATTCAATAAACGAACATTTGTTAAATGAACGTTTGGTAATAATTGCAGAAACGAACTAATAATATAAGAGAGTTTTTTACAAATTTGAAATTCATCTATTTAAATCATCAGCAGCTTCTTGCTCAGAACCTACTTTGATCGATTCGTTACATCAAAAACTTCATTACATTACTTCATTATTGTCACCACCCCCTAACTCTACTTTGAAAGTTATATAACTTGTCTTTACATTTGCAACTTGAGTCGTGCACCTAGGAATGTCAGCTATAGTCTGCCAAGGTTTTCTCACCGGGATTATATTGTCATTCTTGGTGTATTTTGATGCACTGAATACGAATTCTGTGTCCGTTTAGTTCCATCACCCACCAATTTTTAGTAAATCGCGTTAATAACCTAAAAAAATCAATTTTTTAGACGCAGTGTTAAGGTATTTTTATCTTGCGACCACGGAGTCCCGGGCTTGAATCCTGGCCAGGGTATGAATATTTAGTGGCGTTTTTAAGGCCGCCATTCCCTAGGAAGGGACATCCGATAGGGAAACATTTATTATTTTTGGCTATAACTTTTTCTTCTTAGTACGTATATTTTAAAAACCTATAAGACTACCTAAGTAGCATCACAACAAGACTATTAATATGAATTTTCACTCAATAATTTCTGTGGTTTCCAAAATAGTTAGATTTAAAACTACGAAATAGGATGATTAACATAATTTTTAAATTTAATTCTAACTATTTTGTAAACCACAGAAATTATTGAGTGAAAATTCATAGTAATGGTCTTGTTATGGTTCTACTTAGTTCATTTTAACATACGTAGTAAGAAAGAAAAGTTATGGCCAAAAATAATAAATATTTCCCTATCGGGTATCCCTTTCCAGGGAATGGCCACCTTAAAGTGTTACCGATATGGTAAGAATGAGCTAGATCGCTGTTGAGTGACAGAACATGTCAAGGTCGCTGTTATCTCTCCTGAGTTTGAGTCTCAGCTGCGGTAGATAGCAACAGAGAATGGTTGTTAACTTTATGTCTATATGTACATGTTCTGGTTGAGTGGTGGCATAGCAGTAGGTGAACTCCGCCAGGCCAGACCTTTTTTAAGAAATTAATTTACTTGAAACATATTCTTTATAGGATTTTGCAAACAGCAGAAATAAATAACTATCTATGAGAACTAAAAGAAAAACTATGTGTAAAAATATTAATGAAATCTTTGCATTCTTTTGATAACCTGACTTCTGGTTATGCCAACAAATTAAAATCCTAAAATGAATTTGTCTAAATTCTTATTTGACAATTCTCATTCTAACACTAGCATCCACACAGTCCCCTATGGCCATGCAGATTAAACTAATATCTACATAACCCCCCACGATCAGGAAGATTCAGTTAAAAATGAGAACAAAGGCTTAAAATGAATTTATTTACCTACCTTGTCTTAATTTTTTCATTCTAATTTTTAAGACAAGGTAGGTACATAAATTCATTTTAGGCCTTTGCTCTCATTTTTAACTGAATCTTCATAATCGTAGGGGGTTATGTAGATATTAGTTTAATCTGCATGGCCATAGGGGACTGTGTTGATGCTAGTGTTAGAATGAGAATTGTCAAATAAGAAATTAGACAAATTCATTTTACGATGTTAATTTGCTAGCATAACCAGAATTCAGGTTATCGAAAGAATGCAAAGATTTCATTAATATATTTACACACAGTTTTTCTTTTAGTTCTGATGTTTGCAAAATCCTATAAAGAATATGTTTCAATGCAAGTATAAGCAAACAAATAATGATTCATTTTTAAAAATTAATTTACTATTGGAGCTAAATGGACACAGGATTCATGTCCAGCAGCGCGTCGAAATACCTAGGGGTTATCCAATGAAGACCCAGAAACAGACCACTGCTTTTGGCAGAAAACTAGTCTTGTACCACATGCCTGACACAGCGAAAAAGAAGTAACATTTTTCGACAAAATAACTAACAAAATTCACCTGTGCTACAATTATAATATGTGTAGTAACTTTCATGCATTAATTCAGCCCACCATAAAGGGAAACTACAGCTATTATCCACAATACGCATGGAAATCAGCAATAAAGAGGAACTAATTATCGGAAATTAGACAAGAGAATAATTAATCACTTATAATGGTCCGTGCGGTCAGAGAAAGCGGCTTTGGAATACAACAAGGATACCTTGTGTAGCTGACATTAGTGACTGTTAATAATAATTATTTGACTAATCCACTATACAATCATTGTTTTAACTTGTAATACCAAGTGCCAGTTAGATATATATAATACTTAATAAGTAATTAAAAAATCGATGGGACGTTTTTAAGCAAACTCAATTGGATTTGCGATTTGCTTAAAAACTTGTTTAATGGCTTAAGTAACGCCCCCGCAAGCTCCGCGTTGCGGGGGGTGCACCAAAGCCGGGGGCGAGTACGACTTCAATGTCTGTTTTAATGCACAATATGTTTTCTTTTTCAAAAGCAGTATATTATCTTGAAATTTCATCAATTTTTACGACAAAATAATTTATACAATATTTAATAAAAGTTTCTCAATTAAGAAACGCTAACGAGTGACATTTTTTACCAAGTGTAAATACGAAGGATCAGGACGGGTGCAAAATAGCTGGGATTTCAGAATTCTGCGGGTGGGGAGGGCATTCTCTTGCACTACTGGCTAAGATTCTGATCTAATTTCTCTAAAGTGGTTTGACGCGCCGAAGCCAATCTAAACAAAATGTTTTCTAACTTGTCCATTTTCCACAACACACCCTTTTATACCCTGAAAGGGGCAAAAATCTTTCTTACTTAATAATCGACAGTTAATAGAAAATATCTTTTTCCGTTGTTTTGAAAATTTAAGAGCAAAATATTGTCTGCATTCAATATAGATAATTATAGAAACTTTTCTTATTATTATTATGTGAAGAATCAGTTCCTAAACGAGCGAAGGTTATTTTTCCGTATTTACCCGTATATTTTATTATTAGTTCGGTCAACGAAGCACTAAAATGACTAAAATCTCTAGATTAAGTGCTAGTGAAGGGATTTTGATGAAACCTTGTGCAATGTGTTTGTAATGACGTTAATAAAAAAGCTGAAAAAAGATTAGAGTAGGAAACGATCGGAAGGAGTACAAAACACCCCTTTTATCACGAGTTCCGTAACTTGTAGAATTAGGTCAAAAATAAAAAACAAGATGTTTTTACTCTGGTGATATTTTTCGAGTAATGCTTATTTTTCGAGATATGGATATTCGAAAATTCCTAAAAGTGGGGAAAGGGAAATGTTAAAGTTGAAAAAAGAAATATGAAAAAATTCAGGTGAATATAACATGGAAACACATGACTTATTATTTGCAACTTTTCTGTAAAATGCGTTTTCACCGAGAAACTATCCCTTTCTTTGAAACTGTACCGCTTTAAAAATACGTGATTTAAAAATGTGAAAAAATTCAGATGTATGCACTGAGGCTCTCTAAACATTTTTTGTTTTTGGAACCTAAAATTTTTAAGATAAGGTAGGTAAATAAATTCATTTCAGGCCTTTGTTCTCATTTTTAACTGAATCTTCACACCGTAGGGGGTCATGTAGATACTAGTTTAATCTGTATAGCCATAGGGGACTATGTTGGATGATAGTGTTATAATGAGAATATCAAATAAGAAATTGGACAAATTTATTTTAGGAATTTAACTTGCTAGTATAACCAGAAGTCAAGTTATCGAAAGAATGCAAAGATTTCATTAATATTTTTACATACAGATTCGGAAAATGCAGTTTAGGGTATGGGAATAACGATGTAATTGACCACGCCCCTCTAGTGAGCTAGTGTGAAAGCACAGGCACACATTGAATTGAACTTAGCACGGCATGAACTAAGGATGGGTGCGGACGTAGGTAGTAATTTCTAATACGAAACGAGACAATATCTCTTCGTCAAAAGCGAAGAAGTTACTTGTCACACTTTTGACAAATAATTTCTTCTATTGAAAGCATTTCTGCAGTGTCTTTTTTAGCCGTAAAGGCCATGGGAATAAAACAATAATTCTTATTAAAACCGAAATGAAAACAGAACATTAAAATAAAATTAAATAACTCGGAAACTAAAATCAACTAATAATTATCAAAAAATAAATTATTCTTATTAAATTACAAAAATAGAACATTAAAATAAAATTAAATAACCCTCAGAAACTAAAATCAACTAATAATTATCAAACAATAAATTAATGAAGTAAGGATTCAAACAAACCACCTTCTTGTGCCAAACAATAGCCAAGCCGATTATACAATGAAACTCTCATATCATTGAGTTAATTTGGAGTAATGCTTGCACAAGGTTGGATAAGTTTTTCCCGTAATTCAACTAAATTATTGGCTCGTTCAAATGTATGTTTGTACGCGGTTTCCTTTAAAAGTCCCACAGAAAGAAATCATGGGGTGCTAGATCAGGTGACCTGGGGGGCCATTTTATCGTTCCCCTCGTAGCTATTAAACGATTGGAAAATGTTCTTTCCAGAAAATTAATAACAGTTAAGGTATTATGACTTGGGCAGCCGTCTTGTTGAAACCAAATGTCGTCAAAGTTGACAGGAAGATTTTGAACTGCAGGAATTATTTGGTTTTGTAAAAGCTCTAAATATTTATTGCCATTTAAATTGCCATCGATTAGCAGTGCTTATAATATGATTGTCTAAAATTCCCGTCCAAACGTTCAACAGTTGAGGATACTGAGTTTGCACAGCAACACTCAAATGTTTATTTTCCGAGACCAATAACGTACTACGGATGGATTGTGTTTCCTATGTAACGAAAAGGATGATTCATCTGTAAGCAATATATTCCTTAAGAACTTTTCATTCTCATTCACTTTATTTATCATGATTTCACAAAATTCCATCCGTTTGAAATTGTCCTCGGGAAATACTTCTTGTGTTGTTTGAAATTTAAAACAACTGTACCCACTTCTTTTCAAAATATTTCTTACAGTTCTTTCCTTCATGTCAACTTCATCAACAATTTGCCTACTAGAACAAGGTTCACTAGTTTCAACAAGTGCACAGACATTAGTTTCGCGAATTTCACGTTCTTCGCTCATTTGTTGATGACGGGGTTCGGATTAACAGCATTTTTTACAATAATTCACGACACATCCGAAATTACTAGCTGAGGAGATTGATCTGTCTTAATATGCCACAGTAAATAATTTTATTGGGTCGTCAGTGGAATGGCCCCCGAAGTACCACTTCACAATTTGCACTTTTTCTGCAGTTGTATAAACATACGACATTTTAATAACGAAATTGAGATTCATTTATTATATTGTCACGCAGTACTGGAAATTTATTTGGGACACCCGGTACACCATGTGTGGTAACGGATATGATTTGAGACATGAGATCGACTTAACGTATTTCTATGCATTTTACTTTGTTTCGAAAAAACTGAGTTAGCTGGAAGCAGGTTCACCGCACTGCATTGTCGCCAGGGCAAAAGTGCTGTGTCAATTAAATTAATAACAATAGCTCGTGCAGTAAAAAAGTCAGTTGGATTTTGAGTTCGAAAGTAGAAAGTTCGCGGGGTACTGCGTGGGCCCAACTCCTTCCCCAGGATGGTCCGTCCCCAGGGGTTGTAATAACAAAATGTAAGTATTCTTTTTTTTTGTATTGTTTCAATCTAATAAACTTGTACTTTGTTTTCTACCTCTATGTTTTATTTATTAAAGTATTCATTCAATAATTAGTTAAAATCCTCTCGTATGCCAAGCGAGTCAAAGTGGCTTCATGGGTATCGCCGATAGGACTCTGGGCAACCGGACAATATGGGAGATACCTGTGGACGTCGCATATAATACTCAAGAATAGGTTCTAGACCCCCTAAAAAGGGAAGATTTGCGACATTATTCCCACACGTCTAAACAGCTACGCTGTTAAAAGCAGATTGGGTGCGCTGTTCTCAACTCGACGCGGTCAAGTGATAGCGCTATTGTTTTATACCAATGCCCTGCATTGTGCTACGACAAGGTGTGGTTTGTCTGCGCAAAAACAAGTTTGAGTACCTTAAACTGAATTTGTTGAATCTGCATAGTTTTTCTTTCAGTTCTCATAGTTTTTTTTCCACTGTTTGCAAATTCCTATAAAGAATATGTTTCATCTTATCTTGAGCCAAAAAAAGGTAAATATGTTTTTTTTTTTCATTTTTGACATAACTCCACAAGTAACGAAACCAGTGATAAAAGGGGTCTACCCCTTCCAATCATTTGCTACTGTAATTTTTTTTTTTCAATTTTTTTATTAACGTTATTACAAAATCATTGCACAAGGTTTCATCAAAATCCTTTCACTAGCACTCAAGTTAGAGATGAAATCTCCTGCGGACTGGACTATATAGGAATACAATTTGTGAAGCAGTAAGCGTTTGAATAATTTTGCAAGTATAGCAAACATTATTTTATGGAAACTGTTCTAATAACAATGGGTTCAATAACGTTAAACTAAGCAAAACATGAAATTCTCTTTAAAGAAAAGTATATTCCAATTAATCTGACGGGGAAAAGTTCAAGGAGGCTATTTTTTGAATTATACGGAATTAAAGTTAAGAAAAGAAAGGGGCGCTTTTACGGTAAGGTAAAAGAATGGCAGAGTGAATTTTTGGTGTGTGTATTCGCTGGAACACGCGGTAATGAATCTTTATCGCCTACGAAAAACGTAACTATTCCCGTTCCGGCCTCGAAATTGCTTTCAGGGAAGATTTGTGCACAGAGCTGAAAACAAAGCTATGTGTAATTTACGGAAATTGGTGCTCCGTGGCGCCGAGTATTAGGGGGTGTACTCACCCCCATCTGCCCTCTCGCTCTCACTATGATATGCCTTATTAGTGAGCTCGGCTCACTAAATTATTTAGACAACCTCCACCAAAACACAGTCGAGGATAACAGGAATTCATTATTTAATTTATTACTTTAACTTCGCAGATTTTTCACCGACGAAATTCACTTCGCGATCCCTGACGTAACTGAATAAGGACATGTTTAATGTGCTTTTGGGATATAACTAATAAATTCGGGGATTCACACTTTATTACGCTTTGGCAATTTGCTGGGAGATTTTAGGTCTCGCGGAGTTATATATATTTCGTCTAATGTTTTCTAGTTATTTAGTTTATATCTATTATTTTGTTAACGGGCCATGTTGTTTAGGATAATATAATAATGAAATAGAAAATGTTGTAATTAAAACATAGGTTCCAATTAATACGTACTTATCAAATATTTTACATATACAGGGCGAATCAATAAGTAGTTTCACTAACAAATATTTATTTATTTATCGATTGTACAATATCCAAACTTATTCAACTGATTTACAAGCACAGTATCTTTGATAATAACAACTATTCATATACTATAAATTGAAACGCGATAATTTCTTGAGGGAAAATAAAACGAATCTTTGAATTTAACTTACTTTAATGATTTTCAAAAAGCAAAGCAATTGACATCAGGGCTGTGAGTAAACTTTACAAAAAACTTTTGTCAGAATTATCATATAAACAAATCATTAAAAATCCACTAATAACAAAATACAAAGCAAATTCGACGAAAACATTGCCTTGCTGTAGCTATGGGCAATGGAACACAATAACACAGATCATATAAACTATAATAACTACTTTGCTGATTCTATTCAGTTATTAATCACTATCTACAGATATTTACAATAAATGACGGCTTTTGATTCTTACGGCCATACACGGTCACCAGCCTCTACGCCATCTTTCCAGCGTTTCCTCTCCTAGCCAGAGTCCCTTGGCGTAGAAATATGCCCGTTTACTGTTGGCTCAACTTGGTCTACAAGCTACCACGCTATTGGTCAAGCATTTGTCATGTCTAGCTGATAAAATTTAAAGGCGTATAATTTAAATTTAATGAATAGAATAGTCGCGCGCTTTATCTAATTTAAGGTACTGAGTGTTCTTAGAAAACGTGACCGTTACAAATTATCCATCGCATAGTATAATAATACGCAAAACTTATGCGTGGAATCGAATTCATGCAGTGAAAAAGCATCCATTGTTAAGGGAGAAATGGGGAGGATTAATAATACTCAAAGATATGAATAAATCAACGGTATAAACTTTACTAAGCCATCTTCTAACACTTTTCTCTCTATGATAAAAATTGTATGAATGTTGTGATTAGTTCCACATTAAAGCTGAGACTTTTTTCTACATTTTATGTTATTTTCATTTTTTTAGCGGCTCTGAATAGTAAAAATTATCGATCGATGTGTACGGTCGTACGAAACGGAGAATTCTCATTTTCCGCGCATTTTGGATCGGCTCAAAACTATAAGTGGAAAACTGGATTTATCTCCTAAACGGCTAAGTAATACAAAAATGTGTAAAGGTCTTTTTTGTACAGAAGGAGACGAGCTACAACTTTTGTTGAAGACTTTTTTCTCTATTTTTATTATTTTAGCCGTTAGAGCAAAAAAACCGAAAATCAAAAAGTTTTTCCAAATTTTTTGAATTTTCCCTGAACTTGAAAGTGCAAAGATTATATCACTTCATTCTACATGTTATTACCTACTTAAATCCCGGAGATGATCCTTTTATTAATTTTTGCAAGGTTTTTACAAAAGTTTGCCTTCATTGGATGTACTATATGTGTTATTTGTATTTTCAATAAATCAATATTTCTAAGAAAAATTATTTATTATTGTTGTCTATTTTTGTCGTAAATTTTATTGTCAGTTTTTCGATAGTATTATTCAAACAATTATTTAAACAACCTCTGCTGTAGGACTATATTGCAAAAATTCCATCTCTTATCTAAAAAACGTCATACCTCAGTTAAAGTATTCTTAATTTTCAAGAGGCAGTTTATTCTTTGTGCACTGCTTGAGAGTATTTTGTTACTTAACATCATTCGTTCCTATATTTATGAAGCAAATTTAATCTGCAAAACGTTAACTTTTTACTGAACAATTTGCGTACGTAATGAAGAAAAGATTAATGCCTCTTATCTGATTAAAGAAACCACTTTAACTAATAACAAATAATTGAATTACGCAAATAAATCCCGACCATCGACTGCTGAATATTGCGAAACACGCCGGAGACAAATTGCTGGCAATAATAATAATTACTGAGAGAAGTGTGTCGATTATAAGTCGTTGCTACTTAACAAACATTAATGATCAGAAACAAGCATTTTGAAGTACCCCTCTCGGCATGAAAACTTACATAATTATTATTTCATGCAGTGCGCGGCATCACGATGTTGGAAGAGGTCTAAGGGTAGACCTCTAGAGGGTTTTAAGGGCCATTGAAGTAAAGTTGTCCTCTTGACCATACAACGATTTTATATTCACATACCTCTCGCGTATACTTTACTTAAGATATTAAACCATAATGTGATATCCGGTTAAACTTTATGACAATAATTTATAAAGTCGTATTTCATTTTTATTCCTTGTGATGTGTGCTCGAATATTATATTAGGCACTTCGAGGTGAATTCCGTGAAATATTTATGGCAATTTTTATTTTATATGCGAGTCTGACTAAACATTTATGAGCGCTTCTAATGGGATATTTGTGGGTATTTTTCATTTAACCGAATGAACTTCAAGAGAAAATTTCTGCAAGGGGATCCTCTTCGCATGGACGTCGGAAATAAGGAACAATTTTGTCTGTTACTGTTTAGACTCATTTCTAGATGGTTATATACCGCTATACAGGTTGTTCTTTAGGTACATCGACAAACTGCAAGAGGTGGGATGTTCGCACGGTTTTCAAACAAATATATAAAACGAAAAGTGAACAAATACACATTTTCAAATAATAAAGATTTTTCCCATAATTAAATGAATTAAGAAGGTACAAAGGATGTAGTTGGAAAACATACGTCAGTCGGTTTGTCGGTCTGTAACTTTTTTGTGCGTACGTTTTTTTTGGAAGGGTTTAGGATATTGACTTAAAATTTGGTACACACTCATAACGAGATCTGAAACTGGACTGTATTTGAAACTGATACGGTGAAGGGTTGGAGTAAACAGGGAAAAATAATTAAAGCAAGGTGCTAAGAGTACAAAAATTCGAGATTTGGTGAATATACTAGAAGCGATGGCCTCAGAATTGTTTTAATTTTTCATTCCCCCTACTTTATTATTAAAGGGGTCGATAAAATAAAATTGAGATATTATCTTAAAATTTGGTATACGTATGTATTACAACGACATCTGGAACCAGATTACACAAGTAGCACCTTAGGTCTGAATTACGTAATGTAGACCTCGTTTTGGTTTAGTTTTCCTATTTAACCTAATATAATATACGTAAAATATTAGTAAATGGGGAATGATACGACGTCGGTAATACGTCTTAAATAAGGCCACTCAGTTATAATGACCTATAAGTTATAGAACATATTTCCCTGAACAGGTGATTTAAACGTAAACATTGTGTTTAATTGTGGCGGTTAATAGGTAATATCTACCAACCCACTTATCTTTTTTCAACTGCACTCTTTCTTTCTCAGACTAACACGGTTTTATCTACAGCAATGATGATTTACTTATAAGGCATCAGCAGCATAAGTCATAACTAGAAACCAGACATCTATTATAATGATGGAGTAGGAGTATATAATATAATGTCAGACATAGTTGTGAAATAATGTGTCCACCTTTCTCCTCTGTGGTTTTTTGCTGCCAATCAATTTTCATCTCAAATATATCAATTCTACTTCGGAATATTAAAAGCGCCTCAAGTATTTTACGTTTATAAAGAAACCAATTTCTTTCCAGCTTCAATGTGTTTTAAAAATATTTGAAAAATACAATTGCCCTGCAGGATTTTCCTGGAGCATAAAATATGATAATATTGTACTTGATATATGTTAAATAACTCTATATTAATGATTTTTTTCAATTAATCACTCATCAAAATTTCATTATAAAATGGTCTCTTACAGGTGGTTGAAAAATATGGCGAATATAGTCCCAGTATTTTAGACCTCACTAATATTTTTCTTACAGTCGAAGTCGTTAAAACTTATATTATTGACTTTAAAGTGAAATGGGACCAATATAGGTTAAAATAATGTTGTGGTCTTCAAAATTGTAAAGACTTTAAAGTTCATTTAGAACTAAATTGGTCATATTTCCCAGTCCAGGTTTGACATCAGGTTCAAGGAAAATAGAACAACAATCATTGTTTGTTCGTCAAAAAAAGCAGAGTGTTAGTCTAGAGACGGCCGTGATTATAACCTCATTTAAATTCAAAAACAAATGCAAACACTTTTACGCAAATGACATACGATTGAATTCATCGTCGCACAACTGGTTGGTGACTTTCTGTACCACAGTAAATAGCTTTATTTACTGTGTTCTGTACTTTCAATGTATTAATTTTAGATCTGATGCATCGAAATGTCATCTGCACAATTAGGTTTCAAGATTGTTGCTTCTTTGCAAAGAAGGAAAAGTTTGACGCTCATGGCGATTGCATACGTCCCACATGGGTGGGAAAAAGAAGACAAAATTTATTTAGTCCCTTGAAGTAATTTAGATAATGAAAACGTAAGTTTGCCTTCCAGGGAAGAGACTTAATTCTATTTTTAAGTAAAAATAACTTCTAGGACATTATATAAAGTAATATTTATCTTTAGGTTAAACACCTTTGCTAGGTAAGTGAAGAAGTAAAATTAACGCAAATTCTACCTAAAATTGGAAGTAGTTGTGACCATGAGGTTAAAGTTTAACTAAAATCTGATTACAAGGACAAGACATAACATAGGTTAAAAATTGGTAAAATTTCCCAGTTTCTATCCAGACAAAAGTCAGAGACTCCAAAGTTAACAACTTGGTCTAAAATTACGTAATATTTTCGAATACATTGACCTCAATAGGCACTTTAACTTTATAGTTAAATTTTAAGGAACAATTAAGTCAATATATCTTGAAAATTAAACTAAAGTCAATGTGACTTTATCAGGCATTTCTTAAGAAAATATTTCCTAAATATTGCTTAATTAATTACTATTAAGTCCGTATGCCTTTAAAGTTGAAAGTAATGGTTGCAATTACGTTATATCAACTATCTTAGGCCATTGTGGCTTTAAACTGGTAAAATAAACTAATTGTGCTACTTGGGTATATCTTGCGATGATTTTACTGAAGGGCTGGGGGTTAAATAGGGATGAATAGGAGAAAATACGTAAAACAAGCTGGTAAGAGTACGACAGTTTTGGATCTGGTATATATACTAGGAGCGAAGGACTCAGATTTTTTATAATATTATCCGTCATCCCCCACTACCCAATAAATCAATTTTATTTTATCAACCCCTTTAAAATGGAGTGGGATGGTAGGGGAGTTGAAAAATGTTATACAAAAATTTGAGACATTGTCTTGTAGTATACATAGCAAATTCCCATTTACTCTTACCAGCTTGCTTTACTTATTTTCCAATATTTACCACTGTTTAACCCCCAACCCTTCAATGGAATCATTTCAAATTATAATCAGTTCCAGTTAGATAAACGTGTACTAAATTTCAAGTGAATATCTCAATTTTATTTTATCAACCCCTTTAATAATGGAGTGAGGGTGGTGCGGGGGTGGATAGAAATATTGTGAGGCCTCCACTTCCGTTATATACACTAAATCCCAAATTTTTGTACGCTTACCAGCTTGCTTTATCTATTTTCTCTTATTTACCCCTAGTTACCCCCCAACCCTTCATCGGATAAGTTCAGAAACAATCTAGTTCCCGATCTCATAATAATACACACGTGTATAAAATTTCAAGTCAATATCTTAAGCCGTTCCAGAGATATCGTGCGCACCAAAACAAGTTACAGACCGACAGACAGACCGATAGACAGACATTTTTTTTCCGCTCAAATTTAAAATCTCGACGTTTCATGATATTCTAAACATATTTCAACAAAAAAAAAATTTTTTTTTTACGATTAATATACTTCCACTCCGCTATGTGCATGTAGAAGTAAAATAGAAAATAACAAATGAAACGTGGACTGTTGGGCTTAAAATTTTTTCAGCAGGTTTTCCTATCGTTCTCTCATATGTTTAATATTTAGTGTTTTATGAGGTAGTGTTATGGGAGCTTGGATTATAAGACGATTTAAGACAAACAAGCTAACCGTTATACTTTTCGCTGATTTACTGCATTTTTTTTTATAATTGTTGCACATTCTATAGGATACTTTTCGCATTTCCCCACGGACGGACAGACAGGCGGACGGACGGACGGACATTTTGAAAGTTGTTCAGAATTCACCAACACCATGATTTGAAATTTTTTTCTCTACGAGCAATATTACCGGTTTTAGAATTGTGCCAATCAAATGCAATATACTCTTCGTTTTAAATTTTCGAAGAGTATAATGATGTGGCGATATGCGGGCTAATCCAGCTTTAATTCGTAATGCACCACAGTTTGTAAGGCACAGGTGTGAAAAATGTGTTGAAATTTATTGAATGCACCTTGAACAACTCTTGTAGCTTATATTTTACCATTAAATTCATTGTTGTCTGATGAGAAATAATATAACCAAATTATGTTTCTCATTATCTCTGTTTAATAATGAGAAATTATCATAAAAAACTATTTCCGAATATACAGTTTAAATAAGACACCTTGTACAACAATCACACTTAGAAAATGATCTTTTTAAAATCCTGCAGTGTATTCTACAGAATGTACGAGTATAGTTTGCATCGAGTTATTATTAGTATTACCTCTATTCCTTCCAGGTTTTGGTATTAAACGCAACAGAAACAACACCTCTCGCATTCTACGATTCTTGATGAAGTTAATACAGTGAAAGTTTTTACGGTGCAATTACGTAAAATTTGTTTAGTAAAATGTTATGTTAGATTAGTGGGGTTGGCGGTGTCAAATGAAATTGGCTCTCGGATTTGCTCATCGCGTATTCTGGGTACGACTTCACGCGGTATTGTAACAAAACTCATCAAATTTGAGGCGTGTTGACAATGTGGATTATATTCAACCTGTGTGGGGTTGATAATCTCATCTTAAGGATACGGAAATTCTCAGAGAACTTTGATCATCTTGTGAATTATGATGATGCATGGAATATAAAACACCCGCCTGATATCGCAGATTCGCCTTATTTCCACCAGCAAATCTCATAAACCGAGATGATTTCTACAGTGTGGTCTGCAGTAGATACACAGACTTAGGTCATGTACTCGCGGTAAAATATGAACAAGGGATCATGCGAAAATTGAAAATCAAGTCGATGTTCTTCATTGATAGCATATAGTGTAGAGCCTAGTTTACGGTTGAATTTAAACGACTTCGTCCATAGAAATAATAACAAATCGTAACGTTTACCGTTTTGAATTTGATTGTCTCTAAAACCGCACTCTTCGTTTTCAAGATTTAGACAAATATTTTAGTATCTGAGAGTTAACACAAAGTTAGACTGGATTACAAGTAAGTCATTAGGGCCTTTTCACTTCGACTTGGATCTATTAGTTAGGGAAACGGGGTGCAAATTCGACGACGAAAAGTTACCGTCTCTGGAAATCTTTGGTATGGTGGAAGAATATGGAGGGGGAGAAGTTTTTTTTTAAACGAATGGTTACCGATATCTCTCCACATAGGTAGTTGGTATTGTACTTCTCATACCCCAGTTATATTGGAAGACGAAAATTCCTGTCGGTGCTTGGTAGAACCCAGTAAACACTGTTATAAAATATTTACGTAATTATTATATTCTTACTTTACTTCCCATGTAACATTTTACATAACATGCGAGTTAAATTCATATATGAATGTAACATAAAATATCCGCAACATGTGTACATAATTTTTATGTAAATAATATATTACTTTATTTATATAAAAGTTATAGAAGAATTTTTTTCCCTCTTCAATTCTTTGGAACTTCCTGCCACATGTATGTTTTTTTTTAAGTGGTGCTCGGGGAATCTACAAAATATCACAATTAACCAGTATGTTACTGGTAAATAACCTCTGCGCCTGTGATTTTTACGTCAAAGGATCAGTTAAAGGTTGCTTTTTTTTAAATAAACAACACAAATAAGTATAAAAACTTGAAATTAAATATTTCGTCGACGTTTCGGAAATCTATTCTGTTTCCTTTTTCAAGGATTTTTTTGAAAAATCTTTTTTGCTGTGTATGATAAATGCACAGCTCTAAGAATATTTGTTATATTCAATATCCATAGATACTTACTATTTACATAGAACTGTTGATACAGTTAACAGTTTTTTTTAGTTTTTATACAATGTTAAGTTTATGAAGTTCTTCTTTTGACATTGGCAACGAAGTTGTGCAGACATCTACGGAACAATTCGACACGCATATATCCTCATTCAATAACATTATCGCGTATTCTTTAATTTTTCTTTTTTTGCTATTTACCTCTTTTGTTAAAATTTTTGCGGAATCCCAGTTTATTCTGTGTCCATTCTCCCAAGCGTGTTCGCAGATCTTGGACCTCTGAATTTCATTTTTTTAATATAATTTTGATGTTCGCCCAATCTTACATTAAAAGGTCTGGATGATTCACCCACGTATTGTTTGTTGCACTCACACGGAATACTATAAATGCAGTTTTTTGAATTTTGCTCGTGGTTCTTCGGTTTCGTCTTTGTCAGAATAGATCTTAAAGTGTTGTTTGTTTGAAATACTGTCCTAATATCAAATCTATCACCGATGCGTCGCAACTTTTCGGATAATCCGCATACATAAGGAATTAACGCTGTGTAACGTTTTTCAGATTTTTGTCGTACCTGATT
The DNA here is from genome assembly GCA_963583905.1 of Stenurella melanura. Lineage (NCBI taxonomy): Eukaryota > Metazoa > Arthropoda > Insecta > Coleoptera > Cerambycidae > Stenurella > Stenurella melanura. The sequence goes on from OY757311.1 coordinate 2,572,408, forward strand.
GTTATTTTCAATATTTATGAAGGTTTTATCGACAAAACCCTCAGGGCATTGGTTATTTATAAGAACTTCATTGATAAAGCGCTTCTCATTGTTTAGTACTTCATCATTACAAGAAATGAGTTTGGCCCTATCATACAAACATTTTACAACACCCCTCTTAATGTGCATCGACTGATTTGAGTTGAAATTTAAATATCTGGTATGTTGGTATGTGTTGGTTTTCTATAAACACTTGTTTCAATTGTACCATTTACTCTTTTAATTAAAACGGTAATTCATTTCTAGTTTCCTTTTCTAAAGTGAATTTAATAGAAGGTTCTTTATTATTTAAATGATCCAAAAAACTATCTAGTAACTCAATACCATGAGGCCAGATTGCAAAGATATCATCTGGTATCTCCACCAGATAACCGATTTGTATGCACAATTTTAAACATGTCTTGTCTCAAAATCCTCCATAAATATATTGCTTAAAATCGGTGACAATGGAGAACCAACCCATTGCCATACCGAAATCCTGCTGATAGAAATCATTTTCCAATTGAAAATAAGTTGTTTTTATACACATAGTTAAAAGTTCAATTATGGCGTTTATTTATTGCAAACATTTTAACAAAAGGGGCAGTTAGCAACAAAAGAAAAATTAAAGAATCCGCGATAACATTATTGAATGAGGATAGATGCGTGTCGAATTTTTCCGTAGATGTCTGTACAACTTGGTTGCCAATGTTAAATGAAGAACTTCACAAACTTAACATTGTATAAAAACTAAAAAAAAAAACTGTTAACTATATCAACAATTCTATGTAAATAGTAAGTATCTATGGATATTGAATATAACAAACATTCTTAGAGCTGTGTCTTTATCATACACAGCAAAAAAGATTTTTCAAGAAAGCCTTGAAAACGGAAACAGAATAGATTTCCGAAACGTTGGCGAAATATTTAATTTCAAGTTTTTATACTTATTTGTGTCGTTCCTTTAAAAAAAAAGCAACCTTTAACTGATCCCTTGACGTAAAAGTCATAGGCGTAGAGGTTATTTACCAGTAACATACTAGTTAATTGTGATATTTTGTAGATTCCCCGAGCACCGCTTAAAAAGAAAACATGCATGTGGCAGGAAGTCTCAGAGAATTGAAGAAGGAAAAAACAATTAAGATAATGCCACAAATAACATTTAGACAATAGTTATAGAACACTTTTACATACCATATAATTCATTTTTTTATGTAAAATGAAGTAACTCTTTTACATAAAAAATACATTACATTATTATGTAAACTCTATATAACCCTTTTATATAAAAATACTTCATGCTTTAATCGTTAAGGAAAAAATTCGTTTCTCTTGAGGATGACATTATTTAATCTCTCGGTTTGTATTCATTTTACACCTTTATTAATTAGGAATGGTTCGATATTTATAGATATAAATTAGCACTGTAACAGAATTTTAAACACTTACCTTGAGAAATCCGCTGGCTGTGGGATTTGAACCGTCATCCTCACGCTTGGTAGCTCAGTATGCTTTCTCTGGGCTATTGTCCTTCCTGTAAATTTTCTTTAAAGCTTGTATTTAATATTGGTAATTGAGTATCCGGTTTATGCATAGTATTCCTTTTTAGCCTTAACAGTACAATTTGTGCATTAATAAAATCAAGTAATGTTCAATATTTATGGTGCGAAAAGTGAGTGTTATTCAGGTAAGCAATGGATTTTATGTTCATATGGGTGATAAAAATTATTTGAAAATATTCTATCATGAAAGGGAGTTGGATGCTTTAAAATTAAATTTAGAAAAAAGTCAGTTTTCATTTAATGTAGATGACGGTACTCCTACTTGCATTATAGTAAAAGATTACAGACTCAGTTTTCTAATGTTTGCTGTAGTGGTGATAGAACGCCATTTTAATCATCGTTTTAATTCTTCCTCCGCTTTGAAATACATATATACATATAAGCATGTTAAAGGTTAAGGTTTTCGAGGGTGCCGAATACGGGTGATATTTTTAGGCCTCCCAGCTTTCGGGAACTATCCCTAAACGCAAAAAACCACCTCCTTTTCGCGGTTTTTCTATTCTAGGTATGCAAGGCTTGTCGGATAGGGTTTTCGAGCAGGCCGTATGGACTTTGACCATCCAACATATTATCAACCCCCGGGGTTGAAACTCCCTCTCAGTTCTGATACTAAATATCGGGGAGATTTACCTCTAACCACCCCCAAATTGCTGAAACCATATTTTACATTCTTGGCTAATGCGGACATGTGGGGAATCGTTGGATTGAGATTTTTGACAATATTTCGGTATTGTAAAGCAAGTTGAGTGCCGTGACATATGCAATCACCCTTGGGGTTAAAAACTGCCCCCTCCCCTAATACTAAAATCTTCCCGAAAATTCAAACTTTGTGGAAAATGTTTATTCTCGTTTCCTTCGAAACCCTTTCCTGACTCACCCTCAAATCCCTAAAACCACCCCCTCGTAATATTTCTTATCCAGTAGCAAAGTTGGAAGGTTTCATCGATAAATTTCAGATTAGGTCCTGTATAATTGTTATAAATTTCCCGATAACGACGAATATATATAGCATCTTTATCGAATGGTTATACTCGGGCTACACTCGAAGTGGGCATCACTGGTGGATTCTTAAATTGTATTTAATCTCCTGATGATGCCAACATGGTTAGTGAAACGTACCTCGAGATAATAAATACACTTTTGTCAAAATTTCCGAAAACACAATATAAGCACCACAAAAATTATACAGAACAAATAATAAATAATTTACAATACTGCATAAGTACAATTATTATAACATCCAAACATACTGAGCGTCAAGAGGGCCCCAAAGAGATCCTATAAGGGTGCTTTGGGGCCCTATAAAAGAGTATTATGAGGCTTTAATTTAATAAAGAATGATTAATTCTTCTTCTCTGGACAATTCTGAAGAGGAGACATGTGGGTGATTTTTATTACACAACATTTTGACGATTCTGTCGCAAATTTACGAAAAAATGTCTTTTACCCATAAGAAATGCATAGAAAAATTCACCCCTTTTGAGGAACGAAAAGGGGTTGAGCTAACCACTCAAAATTTTGTGCGATTTTTTGCTTCTTATATTAGAACAATTTAAGAGGGCGAGACGGTTAAATTAAAAGAAAAAAATCCACATCTGTAGGCTAAGGATCACCCTAATGTATTTTATCTTTATCATGTATATTCCGTAAATAAATATTATTATTATTATTATTATTATTATTATATCGAAACGGCAGGTGTTACACTGAATATGTAGGATGTCATACCATCAGTGGTGTCCCGAAAATTGTTACAAAATACCTAAAACTAGAAAATCCCAGAGGATATACCGGGCATGGACTAAGGGATTCTTTGGCAAACATTTTGGTGGATTTACTCAGTCTGGAAAGGCACGGAGGATGGCGTTCTGCCAATGTAGCAGAAGGATATATAGAAGAATCCATACAAAGACAAATTGAGATATTACGAAAACTGTTTAACCCTTGTCACTCGCAAAATACACCAAGAGTATCATTCGTTCGAGAAAATCAAAACAATTGGGAAGAGTCTGCTTCAATAATTGCAGTTTTACAAAATGAAACTCCAAAAGGACTTAATCTGTGCGATAATACCAATTGCACAATAAACATAACCATTAATAACAGCAATTCAAACTAAAGACATTATTAGTCGGAGCTGTTATTATTATTATTAGTTAGTTCATTCTTATTATTCTTACTCTAGTAGTTACATGTTTTTTATTCCTATAACTTATGACAATAAAAATGTTCCAAGTTACTTTCGTATGCCTTTTTTTGTTATATTTTATTTGTTTGTTGTCATTTGTAACATATTTTGATACCTAAATATTAAAACATGTCATTCCGATGCGAACGGCAGCCGATTTTTGGTGGAGAGCACAAGGCCGTGGGTTAGGATTGTGTGGACACTCAAAAGGGCGCCACCGGCTGTATGTACGTAATCTGATTTAAATAATTTTGCCAGCTCGGAACAAAATTAAGTTACTAGCAACCATGCGATGGAATTCTCAAAATATCTCTATAATATCAAAACTCTTACTTTACTCTCTCAAATCTCAAAATTTAAACAAATATTAGGTGTACCAGTGCAAATAATGAGAACATATAGACATTAGACATTTATTACAACACACGTGAGATATACAACAATAAAAAACAAATAGTTTCCCAATTGTCCCCTGAACTTAATCTATATATGCAAAAGAAATGCAAAATATGTAATTGACCCCTTCTAAAGTTATTTCAGTGATTTGACCTTTTTCTATGGAAATGCAACTACGGCTTAAATTATACCAACAATGAGTTTTAGATTTACAACAGCGAGTTAAAGGTTTACAATGGATTAAAATGACCGCTCATCACTAAAATATTACGTAACAAACAAGATTCTGTGAGCCAATTTTCGCAATGCTCGCTGTGTGCACTAGAATGTTACAGAATGATCTAAAATAATTATGTTCTATTAAAAATATTTCATATATGACATAGTAGAAAGTAAATTAGTATCACGTGGTACCATGCGTTACTTACAGTAGTATAAATCTCTTGCACTGACACTAATTTTTTACATGAAAATCTGTTCTGTGGGGTGGTTCAAATTGAGTGTTTGGAGTTGATTCTCCAGTTGAGAAATTCGTTGCTGCAAATCTGGAGGAGGGTTTTCTAGATAGGGGCTTGATTGAAAATTCAAGTTTGTCGTTTCATCTTGAAATTCATTCTGAAATTCGTTTGAGTAGTTATCATTTTGATAATTATTTTCAAAATCGTTTACCTGATATTGTTTTTGTTGTGGTACATAATTACTTTGATTTTGCTGCATTGGGGGTCGTTTTTGAAATTGATTTGGGTGCCGATTTTGATTTTGATTTTGTGGTCTATAAAATTGATTTTGATTATTTTGTTGACTTGGAAAATTTTGTCACGTTTGAAATTGTTGTTGAGGATAAAAATTTCTTGCTTGATTTTGATAGTTTTGGCTTTGGGAATTTTGATTTTGAAAATGTTGATTTCGGTCTTGCATTGGTCGAGACCTACATTCGCTATAAACATGTCCTTTCTTTTTGCAATATGAACATATTTTTGTGTGTTGTTGATTAAATGAATTATTGGGTCTTTTGTAGTGAGTGACAAGTGATGATTTGGCAATAACAAATTGTTTCTTATACGTAAATTATAATTTATTTTTCTATCTGAAAAATTAGTCACTTGGGAGGTATTCTTTTTCACATAAATAACACAAACTAATATATAAAGAGAAGGAACTGTTATAATTTTTAAATCAATAAACGACTGCCTGCAGAAATGATCCATTGTTTTGAATAACATTGTTCTGATAACCCTTTTTTGCGATACAAGCAGATCACTAGCTCTACTTGAGTTGCCCCAGCATATAATGCAGTAATTTAGATCATATGCGCGAAATAGAACATTTTAAGGATATCCAGACTTAGGTAATTGCGCAGTTGCCAGATCACGTAACACATGGTGGACATTTTGTTATTTAAAATTTCGATATGATCACCTTTTTAATTGGCTGTCAACTATAAGTCCTAAGAATTTTGTATTTTTATTATTATGGCTGATCGATTGATTATATAATTTAACCGGGAGGCTATAATTAATTTTTTTTGCGAAAAATGACCAAATTTCGGGTTTGCTTGATTTAATTGTTGTTATACTCGTTTGCTGTACCATGTTAGTACTTTCATTGGATTTATCTAATAACTGCTCTACTGTGTCTGCCGTAAGTGTGACAGCGTAATCATCGGCAAAAAGAGAACCTAGTGAGTTGTCGATTGTATGAATGCAATCTATATTGTTGATAAATATTAGGAACAAAACTGGTCCGAGGGCACTTCCCTGAGGAACCCCAGGTACTACCCTTTTTTCTGATACATAAGACTTGCTATTATATTTTAATACTACTTGTTGTTGGCGTTCATTAAGATAAATAGAAATCCAATTTAGGTAAGCTCCTCTAATTCCATAACCTTTCATTTTCCCCAGTAGCAACCCATGAGCAAGGCGTCCTGTGTGGAATGTCCGCTTCTGAATCCATATTGATTTTTTGATAATAATATTTGTTCAAATAATTTACTAATTGGTTGGCATATGACACTTCCAATACTTTAGAAAATGTTGATAGCAGTGAGATACCCCTATAATTCGACATTTTATCTTTTTCTTTTTTTTATGAATTTGTATGACTAAGGAATGAAAAGGTTTGACGAGTAAGATACGATAGACCATGTGACGTTATTCTAAACTCAATATGGCAGACGTCCCAAGATCGCAGATTATCTTTTTCTTCATAACTCTTTTGATAGGGACATCAAATGAAAAGGTTTGACAAGTAAAATACGATACCCGATGTAAAGTCATTCTAAATCCAATATGGTGGATAACCTAGGATGGCGGACTACCTTTTTCTTCACAACCCCCTTGACATGGGTATCAAATGAAAGGGTTCGTCTGTCTGTTTGTCTGTAAAATAAGTAAAAACTAAAAGGTAAAAAGTAAAATTACAAAACAAAAAGATTTTATAAAAGCTTCCATTAAAGAAAAATACTAAAAATATATATATATTTTTTAATTCTCATCCATCGGACGATAGGTACGATCTATGGCACTGTTGCATTGCTCAATTGACTGCCCCAAGGTTTTTGGTTTCCAAATGTATGAATTAAAAAAAAATGTTATTTATTTCCTAGTACATTTTTTAAAATAAATGCTTTTTTAAATATTTTTTTATATATTTTTTTAATACATGAAGTAGCAGTCAGAAAATTGATATTTTTGGCATAGTTACTACACTCGTCAAACCATTTCAAAGTATCTAACAAAAGAAGTTGAATATGCCTATTTCTATTTCTGTATCTTTTTCTGTGATCCACGGACAATTAAACAAAATGATAATATATTCGGTGTAGTTAATCTGTAACTTTCGATGTCCGCAGTCTGCTATAGCAGATTTGTACTAAAACTCGGTATAATAATACGCCCATTATGAAATAGTTTCTTTGACTTTACACGAATTGTTTTATGTTAAAACTACCCAAAAAAATAACTACCTGCAATTTAAGTTCGGCTTGATTGTTGGCAGTTATACAGAAAATGTGCCTCTGCAAAGGCTAGCGTGACTATAAGTCGTGTTTTATTGATAACTATTATTTTTATAATCGGTAGTGACTGCTGTTGTATAAATTTTATTTAAATATGGCCTTACCTAATTATTTTCGTTTCTAGGGCAGGTCGTTAAGTAGCGAAATTATCCGCATTTATACAGCGTCAGCCAACTATTTGGAGGGGATATTTATTTTATAGCCACCTTAATAACCATAGCTTTATGAATGCTTTTCAAATAATATATCAGATTTCATTCTATTTCTATACAATAGTATATTTCTTAAGAAATTTCGCAAAATTATGTATTATTGATAATCTAGTCAACGTAAAATCTCTATAAACGTAATAAAATAGTTTTTTTAGAAGGGTAAGAAAAATATGACATACGAAAAAAAAAAAATAATAAAACAGTAATTCAGTATTTGTCACCTGTGTTAACGGCTAATACTAAAACATTTTTGCAGACTGTAAATTACTTTTTGTAATAGTATCTTTTTATATTTTAATTTAAACAATTTTAAATCAGCTTTTCTTTCAAATAATTAGGGAGATGGTTGTATGTCTTAATAGGCATAACTGTCACACCATTCTGCGTTTGATGTTCTTAAAGAATATTGTTGTTTTTCAAAATTTATCGGAACTGCCATTGCTGTTTAAAGACGAAGCTTTAGAAATCTTTACAAAATTGATTCTACTACTGTACAAAAACAAAAATAAACAAAAGCAGATATTAAACGACCTAAGGATCAAATTATCAACAACAACAAACGGAGCTTCCTTCAACTGAAGGCACCTTTTACTAGCACTTCTTAAGGTAAACACATTTATTTAAATAATATTGCAGGTTTATGTATCAACTTGAAATATCGTACAGAAAGCAATATGCCAACTACACTTATAAATGCACATGGTTCAGGACGGAATTTAAGTGTCGATGTTTGGACAATATTTTCATTAAGTATTTATTGTTCAGATAAAAATTGTGAAAATTGAAAATATGATTGTGTTAAAGAAGGCCTAAAATGTTGTAACGAGTGTAAATGTCGTACTTGAAATACTGTTATTTAAAGGTTTCGATGAATGTACAGACGAACTAGAATGTTCTTAACGCAGGGCCTACGTAACTAAATAGTCATTTGTCAATAGAAAAATAGTTTGCAAAAAATTAAAGTTGTTTTATTTCTGCGTCTTGGCTTAATTCAATCAAAAATGTGTAAATAACCTACTTATTAGGTAGGTACTTACTTTACAACAATGATTTATATTTACCTGCTTTTAAATATTTTTTTACCTTAAAACAACAAAAGGTAGGTTTATACCTTAGGTTTGTACCTATTTTGGAGCTGTTAATAAAAGCCCGATTAGTACACATGAACCCAACAACCGTAGTCCGCAGGCGGTAAGCAGTATAATGAGAGCCGGGCGCGCAAGAATATGTTTTAGCCGTTTTAAAAAATCGCTGACTACATACTATAACCTGCACATAAAAAATTATGATTCTAAAAACTTTTTTCATATATTGGCTTCAATTTGTTCACAGCATGTATATACATATTTTCATAAATAAAAATTTTTCTCGATTGCTGAAAAATACATTCACGAAAATAACAACTTTAAGTTTGCTATTATTTTAACAATAAAAAAAATATATTTTATAATCACATTGTACATAGTTAGAAGCGTTATTGTGTCTACTTCAATTAAAAAAAAAATCAGTTCCATAGCACAATTATTTTCAGATATACCGATGGGGGCGTTAAAAAACATGTTTCATGGAAAAATCATTTTTTTGCAGTTTTTTCGAAATAAAAAAGTTCCCGACTACCAGAAAATGTCGTGAAAAGTGATTTCATGTACACGATCACCTTATTAAAGAATCGCACCAAGTCTGGTTTGGTTCTACGCCAGTTTTTTTTTCTCGGAAACTAAGCGACTTTGTTTCCCAATTTTACTCGTCTAGTAGGTAATGAATTTATCTGTTACTTATGGACCTCACTGTATAATTTTTAGGAACTGTTCAACCTATCAGAAAATACTTTCTGCCCAATTAAATAGTTCTAACTTAATTTTCAATTGTCTTTAATAAGAAACAAGAGCAAAACAGCTGTATAGTGAGCCACAAGTTGTTACTAATTCGGATAATTAAAAGGATACATTGTGCAATTAGTAGCATTTATTTAACCTTTCAGAGAGTACTGTCTGGTTAAGTAAATGTGTTTAACTTCACTTTCAGATAGTGATTTAATAAGCTAATTTTAATTTTAAACATATTGTCGGAAAGGTATCTATCCGAAAAAAAAAATATAGGGATATCTATTTAAAAAGCTGTCGATGAGGTCTTATCTAAAAAATATTGTGTTGAAGATTAAAGGGCACCGAGGAGGCTAAAAAACCCTACATTTTTTTTTATAGTTATAATTTAGCTGGAATCGACTTATCCAACATATTTGCCAGATTTGTAAAAGCATGACCGTAATACAGCCATCAAAAAGGCAAGACACGAAAGCAGAGTTTAATAACGGCTATCACGAAAAAATACCGCGATTGTTTCTTCTTCAACGTTTACATCCATATTAGCATCCGTTGGGAGGCACCAAAATGTATAATCTTCAAGAGAAAATAACTACTCTGTTAAAAGCCACGCCGATGATTTAATAACCAAAGCTTAAACTTCATTAATTCTTTTTTGTCTCTGTAACCCATTGTCTTTTACACATTATACGATCCACATTAGCCATCATTAGGTAAAGCAGCTTTACCTTTTGATAAATGTGTTTCATGTGCGTTTCTCCAGAAGTGTATTTAAGTGGCACCGCTGAACGTAATCATCATTCATAAAAACAAGCAGGGACTTATAAATCAAAGGCTTATTTTAATTCTAAATAAGAAGAGATCTCTACACGAACCGTATCTATTTTGACGCGTCATAAATCTCCACTTTATATTCAGATGAAATAAACCACCACACAGTTATTGAGTATATGACACTGATAATTACGGAAACCTACATCCATAAAATAATAATAATAATAATATTTTTTATTAGATTATATTATTAGACATAAAATAAAATTTCCTTATCTAAAAGACGAAGCATAGCATATATTCCATCATTTATAGCCTTAAAAAACATAATGACAAAATGTTCATATTAAGTACATAAAATCAATAGATATTGTCAAAGTAACACTAACAATAATAACAATTATATAATGTAACTAATAACAGGCTAACCATACTCTTCGCCGATTTACGGCATTTTTTATACAATTGGTGCACATTCTATATAATACTCTTAGCAGTTAATAAACGAGTAACGACCTTATCTAACTACGGGATGAATGAAAGCTGCCAAAGTAGGTCCATAATCTGATCACATTTGTGACAAATTTATTGCTGTCTTGATAACCCTTAGGAACTATTGTGGTTCTGCAATGAAACAATCTTATATAAGTGAATTTGATTTGTTTGGGTTTTTTGTACAAAAATGGGTAATTTTCAGATGAAACGAAAAGTATTTACTCCCCCTACCCCACCCTCACACCTTTCCCATAAATCTTCACTCTGCATTTTAACTAAGAAAAATCCATTCAATGTGTATATTTACATAATATGCGTTAATATGCTGGACAAATAAACATTTGAAGCAAGTAAACATAAAAGTTAGTAATCCTACTCTCAGCTTAAATCAGGAATAACGGCATAAACGTAGTAGTTATCTGTTCCATTTGGAATTATGTATTATCCTGTGTTCCATTATCAAGTAAAGGATCATTTCTTATAAGAGCTGCTCATATCTCTAACATTTTAATACATATTTTAACCTGATTTATGCTATAACGTTCACTTTAAGTTACCCTGATTTTTAATTGCTCTATCTAATAGTCAGAGCATGAGACTTTGCTTACTGAGGGCGTAGGTTGATCACTAACAAACTGGCATATTACTCGTTCTCACTTACCTTATTGAAGTTACTCAATAGACGGCAGCCAAAAGGTACATTAAAAGTATTGCTCCCATATACGCAACAAAAAGATTATATAGGCGCCACTTTGTTTTTTCTATTACTCGAAATTTACTAATTACCTCTAAATATACAGATTCAGCTAATTTAATTTAAGGTACGTAATCTAGTTTCTGCGCAGATAAACCAAGCCTTGTCGTAGAACAATGCAGGGCATTGGTATAAAACAATAGCGCTATCGCTTGACTGCGTCGAGTTGAGAACAGCGCACCTATTCTGCTTTTAATAGCGTAGCTGTTTAAACGTGTGGGAATAAAATAAATTAATCTCAATTTCGTTATTAAAGCGCGGCGTGTTTATACAACTGCAGAAAAAGTGCAATTTGTGAAGTAGTACTTCGGGGGCCATTCCACTGAAGACACAATACATTTATTTACTGTGACATATCAAGACAGACCAATCCCCTCTGCTAGCATAATTTCATACATTATTAAAAAATTTGAGAAATTCGGGTGCGTCGTGAATTATTGTAAAAAATGCTGTCAACCCGAACCCCGTCATCAACAAATGATCGAAGAACGTGAAATTCGCGAAACTAATGTCTGTGCACTTGTTGAAACTAGTGAACCTTTCTCTAGCAGACAAATTGCTGATGAAGTTGACATGAAGGAAATAACTGTAAGAAATATTATGAAAAGAAATGGGTACAGTTGTTTTCAAGTTCAAACAACGCAAGAAATATTTCCCGAGGACAATTTCAAACGCATGGAATTTTGTGAAATGATGATAAATAAAGTGAAAGAGAATGAAAACTTCTTAAAGAATACATTGTTTACAGATGAATCATCCTTTTCATTACATAGGAAACACAATCCATCCGTAGTACGATATCGGTCTCGGAAAAATAAACATTTGAGTGTTGCTGTGCGAACTCAGTATCCTCAAAAGTTGAACGTTTGGACGGGCATTTTAGACAATCATATTATAGGCCCACTACTAATCGATGGCAATTTAAAGCTTTTACAAAACAAAAAAATTCCTGCAGTTCAACATCTTCCTGTCAACTTTGACAACATTTGGTTTCAACACGACGGCTGCTCAAGTCACAATACTTTAACTGTTATTAATTTTCTGGAAAGAACATTTCCCAATCGTTTAATAGCTACGAGGGGAATTATACAATGGCCCCCCATGTCACCTGATCTAGCATTCTAGCACCCCATGATTTCTTTCTGTGGGGCTTTTTAAAGGAAACCGCGTACAAAAATGCGTTTGAACGAGCCAATAATTTAGTTGAATTACGGGAAAAACTTATCCAACTTTGTGCAAGCATTACTCAAAATCAACTGAATGATATGAGAGGTTCATTGTATAATCGGTTTGGCTATTGTTTGGCACAAGAAGGTGGTTTGTTTGAATCTTCACTTCATTAATTTATTGTTTGATAATTATTAGTTGATTTTAGTTTCTGAGGGTTACTCAATTTTATTTTAATGTTCTATTTTTGTAATTTATTAAGAATAATTTATTTTTTGATAAGTATTAGTTGATTTTAGTTTCCGAGTTATTTAATTTTATTTCAATGTTCTATTTTCATTTCGGTTTTAATAAGAATTATTATTTTATTCCCATAGCATTTACGGCTAAAAAGAAACTGCAGAAATGCTTTCAATAGAAGAAATTATTTGTCAAAAATGTGACAAATAACTTCTTCGCTTTTGACGAAGAGATATTGTCTCGTTTCGTATAAGAAATTATTACCTACGTCTGCACCCATCCTTAGTTCATGTCGTGCTAAATTCAATTCATTGTGTGTCTCTGCTTTCACGATTTATGGAACTAGCGGGGCGTAACCCGGGAAACAAGGAAATGCCGAGTTATCTTAATTTTGAGTCAGCAATTATCAGCAAAATAAAAAAACCGTTTAAAAAAAACAATGTATTAACCGAACTGGTATAAAAGTTACAAGAGATACAATAATGGGAAAACATACTAGAAGTATTCTAAAAGAATATTTATTTGCCGTAAATCAGGCCTGAGCATACGACGTACGGTTGCTCATAATACATCAAAAATAATATCTTTAACTTACAAGGTACAGTAAACAACAAATAAATGCATAAACTATGATTAGAAAAGCTACCAAGCAGTAGTAGTAAATAAAACTACAGCACATAACCTTCAATAGGTTTTCTTAAATTAGTTCCTTCAAATTAGTCAAAAAATCGCTGTTTTATGGAAAACTTCCCACAGCTATGAGACCTGTAAAAAGGAGCATTTGGGTTGTCTGATTTTCACCCTTCACAGTTTTGAAAAAGGGTTGTTTTTGAAAAATATATACACATATGTATATGAATTTTAACGCTTGTTCGCCTTTTTCTCTATTTTGTGGAAAAACTTAACATTTGGCAGAACAATGTCAATGGAGCAAAGATGTAGAGGATAAAATTCGACACAAATCTAGTCTCCACGTTTCATTGAAATTTTTCATAGTTTCACCGCTAGAGGGCGCGAAAGGATTATATATAGAAACTTTTGCGCTTTTTAGATTTTCAGCCAAAATTATGTATTTTGATAAAAAACATCAGGAGAGAAAAGCCGTAGAGTATAAGACTCTAGTACCATTGACATACTCTGTAGAAAATACATCTGTCTTCAATTTTAATTGATATATGGGCAAGTTATTGATTTTCAGAACAGAGAGTGTTTAAGAACCAGTTGGCTGTATGTTGATAACCCAGCGAAAACGTAATCCCCAAACATAATGTCTTAACTCAAGGAGAAGGAATAGAACTGTTAAAACATAGTGTAGCTCATCAGAGCCATGAAAGTTTAGCGAACAACCATCAAATAAGCAAAATAATCGTATGCTAAACCAAGTATACCAGACAAACGTCCTTAAGCAACGCAGTCACAAAAGTAGGTTAATGCTCTCTTATGTATGTTAAAGCGATTTACGTTTGTATACAGTGTACTCTGAATTGTGGCTTTGTATAGTAAAATTGTCTTTTACTATTTATCACCATTAAAATTATCAATATAGTGAGAAGCTACTCTACGGAATATATAAATATAATATGAAGTAAAACACAAAAATTAGTAGGTACAGGGGATTTGGTATTTATAGTTGTTGTCGTACTAAGCTTCCTAATAATCGTACTAAAGGCCTTCAGTGATTAAACTTGAATTACGGCCACATCTTAAGAAATAGTTGCAGATTTTCAGTTTCTAACTGACTTTTTATGTATGTTCAATGATTACTCTGGACTTGGTTAAGTGGTCTCTTTTGCAAGGTGAACAAAAATCGGTAATAATTTTTATTATTGCGAATTTGGCGGTGGTGGCAAAGCACGTTGCAATTGCACTTATTAAATTGGTAGTTAGGTAATTTACAAGGACCAGGTGATATAGAATTAGCTTGGAAACTATTAGTATGAGAAAAATTATGTATATAACCTTTTTAACCTCCCCAAAAAATTTTCTGTGGAGGTTACTTAAATTGGTCCAAAAACGGAAATTGAGATAACATCAAATCTCTACGCCATTAGGTTCCAGGAACCCAAAAAAGTGGTTTTTGAAAAATGTCTGTATGCGTGTGTGTGTATGTGTGTATGTGTGCTAGCACGATAGCGGCGAAGCTACTGCACAGATTTGGATGAAACTTTGCATGAGGATTTATTTGGTGCTCCAGTAGACTTAAAAAGGTTTTAGTTGAGGTCGTATTACGTTTTATGCTGTTTTGGCATAACAAGTTGTTTATTTTATAATTACTTACAATTTGTCATCGAACCATTAAAAAGCATGGAAAATTTTGAGGAAAGTAATATTAATAATCCAGCTTATAAACCCATTGTGTGGTGGAGATATGTAGATGACATTTTTGCTATAGTAAAGAATGTTTAAGTAATTTTTGAATCAGATCAACGAAAAAGAACCTTCAGTTAAGTTTACAATAGAGATAGAAAATAATTATGAATTACCTTTCTTAGATATTTTAATTAAAAAAAAAGATAACACATACCAAGCCAGTGTGTATAGAAAACAAACACACACAAACAGATACTTAAATTTCAATTCAAATCAACATATTAGTGTTAAGAAAGGTGTTGTTAAGTGCTTGTATGACAGAGCCAAAATTATTTCTTCAAATGATGTAATACTAACGAACGAAAAGCAATTTATAAAAACTGTCTTATTAAATAATCAATATCCTGAGAGTTTTGTTGACAGTCAGTTATTGTACTTTGGTAGTAGAGAGAATATACTATTATAACCTGGGATATTTAGGTCAATGGTAGTAATTCCATATATACATGGTTTATCGGATAAATTGCGAACAATTGGGAATAGGTTTTCCGTACGAACGGTTTTTCAAATGGGCTCCACGCTAAGATCAGTTTTATCAAAGACCAAACGTCTAAGTATTGTTCAAAATTCAAAAAATTGTATTTATATGTTCCGTGTGAGTGCGGAAAACATTACGTAGGTGAATCATCTAGACCTGTCAAAGTAAGGCTTGGTGAACATAGAAATTACGCTAGAAGGGGAGAATTTGATAAATCCAAAATTTGTGGACACGCCTGGAATAATAATCACAGGATTAATGGCACTCAGCGAGGATAGATACGTTTCAAATTAATCAATAGATTTTTGTACTACTTGGTTGCCCATCCTTAGAGACGAAGTAAGTAAAAATAAGATAAATATAATTTAATGTCTCACGTGACTATGGAAATACATAAACAAAGAACTGTCGTGGTTGACGGCCGAAAAAGTTTTAAGAACGGAAGTAGATTTTTTTCCGAAACGTTAACTGCCTATAGCTTTCATTTTCATTTTTTAGTTTATAACATTGTACTAGTTTATATATTTTTAGGTGTGAGACTTTTTGAAACAGTCAAGTATTCAAGAACCAACCTCTGTCTGATCCGTTTGGCGCAGAGGTTTTTTCATTAAAAATTTTGAAATATTTTTCAGTTGCAAGAGCAAAAAGTAAGAAAATAATAAGAACGTGTTAAAAATAGGCCGCTAATTATAAATTGGATTTCCAACCTGTAGATATCAGTATATTTAAAAAAATGATTTAAGAGAATTATATGTATCCTAGCCGAGTATCCTAGCCGAGAGAGTTCATTAATGTTACACATGTACCAATCTAAAAATGCGAATAAGATCATTAAAAATGAGTATAAACTTACAAAAATGTAATATTTGAGACGCCCTGTTTACAAAACACAGTGTTATCGAATACATTATTATATTACTCAAGACATGATTTTGTTATTGATTTGAGACGTCAAAATTTGTGCGATTTAAACGTCAGTTAATTACAATAATTTTTAATATTACTCAAAAAGAGTAGTATAATTAAACAAATGGACAGCGGAAACGAGATTTTTCTTACTCGTTGCTTACTCGCTACTTACTCTGAGACACTGGTGGTAGTACGTTTTACAGAAGCTTATAGAAGAGTATCGAGATTCCTACATTATTCTAGATAACCGCGGAAAATTCTGGACTTATATCTACCCCACAGCGAAGGGAGCCGCGGTCTCCTGAACCTTAATAGACTCTGTAGAAGTCAAGAACTTAGAATAAAATAATATTTCCACAAACATGCCCACCCAAAAATTCAAAAAGTTGTCTAGACTGATCTTTCAAATAATGTCATCGAGTATCACATAAGATCTAAAGCTGATAGAATATCTTCTTGGAAAGAGAAAGTCCTTCATGGAAAGTGTCCACTGCAGCTGTCTGCTGATAGTATTGATAAACTTGCATCTTTTCACTTCCTAAAACAAGGCATCCTTTATCCTGAGACTGAAGGGTTTATAATAGCAATACAAGACAAGGTAATAAGAACAAAAAACTGTGAAAGATATGTCTTGAAATTCAACGTCGCCAATAAATGTAGAAAAAGTGGTCAACCTGGGAAAATCATCACCGCAGGATGCTCCGCTCTGGCAGACACGCTCTATCTTTGCTTGCAAAAATGTAATATTTGAGGTTATAGCAATGGAGGTAGGCTAAGACTCAGGAGGGAACTGGTGCTAGCATACACGGCTGTAAACCAAGGGCTCGTATATCGGTGCCACTTGGAAGGTATCCTAGTGTATTCCAAGCAGAAGTATATGCCATATTGGTGTGTGCAAGCGAGAATCTCAGGAGAGGTATCGCCAACAAACATATTTATATAATATGTAGCGACAGCCAAGTAGCCTTGAGGGCTCTTGTGTCAAACAAAGTGACCTCAAGACTAGTCGGAATATTTTGACAGAACTGTGCGAACACAACTCTGTCAAACTCATATAGGTGCCCGGTCACAGAGGTGTGGAGGGCAACGAAGAAGCAGACCGATTGGCGGGAGAAGGAGCAATAACTCCGTTCCCTGGCCCTGAGCCAGCCTTCGGTTTGCCAAGAAGTCTGATTCAATCAGAGTTACGAGACTGGGCCACTGCAAGGTTCAGCAACTATTGGACTCAGGCCCCTGGAATGAGGCAGTCGAGGCTCCATATAAAGGAGCCCTCGACTGACTCAGCCATTAAGTGGCTGCTTGGGCTCGATAGAGAAAAAATGAGACGTATAGTAGGCTTGTTAACAGGACACTGTCCTCTGAACAAACATCTTCACACAATGGGGTTGAAAAACAGCCCTACTTGTAGGATGTGTGGAGTGGAGGATGAAACCACCACTCATATCCTATGCAATTGCGCACCCTTAGGTGCGTTAAGGTATAGGCATCTCCAAAGGCAATTTTTAGAGCCGGAGGAGTTACGGGATCAACCATGGAATAGACTGCTATCTTTTGCGGAGAGCACTAGTCTCTTCTAGAGGATCCCACATGACGCGAATGCACAATGGGCCGATAGGCCTGAGTGCTGCGGATTCCACAGATCTGCTCGCGCGATAATAATAATAATAATAATAATAATAATAATAATGGAGGTAGGCAACTGTAACTGGATTCATCAACGCTTGTAATGCGCACCATCTTTGAGACACTAACAGTAGTACGTTTTCTAGAAGCTTATAGAAGAATGTCGAGATTTCTACATCAATTTAAATAACCGCGGAAGATTCTGGACTTTGCTCTAGATGGTTCTAGAGGCATTTTCAGAGTATATAAGTTAATGCAAAAGGTAAAAAATGTGTTACTCGCTACGCTCCCTAGTAGTGGCATTGGGTAGCAATGGAGGTAGGCAACCGTAACTTGATTCACCAAAGTCTGTAATGCGCACGATCTCTGAGACACTGGTAGTAGTACGTTTCCTAGAATTTGATAGAAGAGTATCGAGATTTCTATATTATTCTAGATAACCGCGAAAGATTTTGGACTTTGCTCTAGATGGTTCTAGATGCGTTTTTAAAGTATATAGGTTAATGTAGACAGGCGAAAAATGAAGTATTTTAATAGCAAGGTTAGAAAATACGAAGTAATAGAAAGTGAACAGCAGAATGTAATTATTAATTAATACACATTGTTAACGACTATTTTAGTCGACATTGTTGTAATCATTGATAAATTCGCTAACTATCCTGTTAGATTTTTAAATTTACTCAATCCCCTTAAGACTCCTGCTTGTCATCTTAGATTGAAGGCTAGCGCCAACAATGTATAGGAAATAGAAGAGGATGGTCACAGATTTTATTAGAAATGTCGTGTTCACTTAAGACCGAAACTTTCATCTTAATTAAGTTACATAACGCTTAGTTTTTTTCATTAATATTAAGGAGGCACGCAGAGTATGTGAATCATGCCGTACATTTGATTATAAATTTGTTTACAAGTGCTGTCACCCTCAAGCCATAACGGACAAAAATAAACGTATTAGAATAAGTGAGTGGGTTGAAATAATAATGGTTAAACTGAAAATAGCGCTGCATAAAGCGAAGACTTTATGATAAATTAATGTGTGTGTGAGTTAGACCCATTCATTTTCACCCACACCAACCAGATAATACGTTCATTCTCTCTAAAAGTGTATATGAGTAAGAACGACAGCGACAATGAGGTTGGCGTCATCGAGTAGCACAGCACCAATTCTGTAACTAAATGATGTCGCGCAATTTTAAGTACTGTGTTGAAATAATATTTATTGTTTACTTTATAGTCCAGTTCGCAACGGTTTAAACCAGAGAATAAATAATAATCAAAATACAGTCTCTTAGTGGTCGGGGAAGTTCACACATTTAAAAATGTTTTAACCCTTGTAGGTGTATTTATTTATTAATTATACTCATGTATTTAAAAATAAAAATAACTTTATGTTGACAAAATATATCCACAATGTTGGAACTAGAGAAATTAATAATTAATATACAGGGTGTCCCTAAAATGGTGGGCAATATCTCGGATTTGGGTAGAACTAGTGAAAATAAGGTCACAAGTTTGTATATTTTTCTTTCCCCCGAGGTACCCCTACGAAGATTAGCTCTTGAAGTTGAGGGTTAAAAATTGATTTTTCGCGATAACTTTTTTGTTGTTCAATCGATTTTAATAATTTTTGGGTCAGAATCATATTATTTCAATCCAGTTAGGCCTTAATAAGTTGTAAAAAAAAAATCAGCATATTTTGTTTTATTTCCAAGGTCATTTTCAACTTTCTGAGCCATATTTATGTAAAAAACTTATACTTGTTTGATGTCGGTAATATGAAATGTTCTCGAGATAAATGCAATTAATAATAGTAATTATTACTTTTACTTCCCTCGCATACCGAAGGGAAGTACCTATTGTATTCGAGAAAAAATCACCCTCCGACATTTTTTCGGATTCTGACGTTTCAGAACACGTAGATTCCGAAAATATAGGTTTTTCAATTCCGTCAGTCAGTCTGTCTGTCTGTCGGTCTGTCTGTCTGTCTGTCTGTCTGTCTGTTGGTGCATTAACTAAAAAACTGCTTGACGGAGAGCAGTCAAATTTGGTAGGTAGTTAACCCTACTGTCAGCGAAGAACTGGTAGAATTTTCACTGAAAAATATACAGGGTGGACCGTCTAAACGGAATAAATAGTGAAAAAAATTTTTTTTTGCTCAAATTTAAAATTTCCACGTTTCATGACGCGCTAAACCTATTTCAGAAAAAAACATTTTTTGAAAATCATTTTCGAAAAAATTTTTACCACTAAAAAAAAATTTTTTCTTTATTCAAATTTAAAATTTCCACGTTTCATGGCATTCTAAACCTATTAAAAAAAAAAATTTTGAAAATTTTTTACCAACATTTTTGAAAAAATTTTTACCACCAAAATAGATGAATTTTTTTTCTCTCAAAATTTAAAATTTCCACGTTTCATCTATCAAATCTATTTAAAGAAAAATAAAAAAAAAAATTAAAATTTTTGAAAAATTTTTACCACAAATAGATGGAATTTTTTTTCAGATTTAAAATTTCCACGTTTCCATGGAATTCCAAATTTATTAAAATAAATTTATAAATGTTTTAGACAAATTTAAAAAAAAAATGAAAACATGTTTATGTAATCTATTTATCACCATTATGGAATAAACGAAATATTTTTTTTGCTCAAATTTAAAATTTCCACGTTTCATAACATTCTAAACCTATTTCGGAAAAAAAAAATTGCAACATATTTTCACCAATTTGGAAAAAAATTTAACATTAGAATAGACAGAAAGCATTTTTGAAAATTTGTTCTATATTTTAATCACCACTATACTTCCACTCCATTACGTGAATGTGGGATTGAAAATGTGAGAGATGGCAATAATATTTGGCATATCCTATTATATACTTTTATTGAATAATGGCATCCCAAGAAATAATTGAGTCATGGTGGACATTTATAAAGGTATTTGCGCAAGCCTTCCATATTTGGCACCTGTTATTTAGTATATTGAACTTTTGCTGTTGGATGTACACTCTGTATATTTTTTTGACCAAAAGTTATCAGGTTTTCTTTGTAATAATACCAATAATTATATTCCGATTATTATTCCCAATGTCATTTCGTAATTAATAATTTTTTTGAGTGACTGTCATGCACAAATAACGAGGGAAGTTCTGTGTAAATAACTTTACCGATTTTTTCATATTATGTATGACTTTCCCGTCGATTATTTAAAAAAAAAAACGACAAAAATTGGTGCCGCATATGCTGAGGCCCAAGTTCTGGGGTCCGCATTGAACGTGTTAATATTATTTTTTTTAAATATTTAAAAAAACAGCTACATCGTCTTATCTAGATAAGATAGTGTAGCTGTTTATGTACAAAACCAAGCGAGTAATAATGACAATTTATGGTTACCATGGATAAAAATATCAGATAATTGGAGTGACATAATTTTTTAGTATTAGCGGAATCCGAGTTTAATTTAGTAATTAATCGGCTTACACTAACGATGAATACGCAGATATGCATTTAATGTATGGAATGGCTTCTTGTAATGTCTTGAAAGCAAAAAGACTATACGCTCGACGGTATCGCCATCGAAGGGTTCCCGATTTCAAAGTTTGAACGTGTTGATCAACGGCTGAGAGAAACTGGTAAAAAAATAAGATAATTTTTTTGAAAACTAAAAATCTATGAACTCTATCTCTACTTAGCTTGATTTGCGCCAATTGACGTAAACAGGGGTGCTCCGCGGCAACACGTACTGTTGAAGTAGAAGAAAACGTATTGGATGTAGTCGCTGCGAATTCATTTGTCAGTATCAGATCATTATCATTACAAATGAATGTCCCAAAATCGTTCGTTGGAAGAATTTTGAGAGAGCAACTGCTTCATCCATACCATATACAAAAAGTGCATGCCCTTAGCCCAGCTGACTTTCCTGCGAGGGTGCAATTTTAGCAGTGGTTTATACAGAACGATGAACAAAACCATGCCTTCATTCGATCGGTTTTGTATAGGGATGAAGCAAGCTTTGGAAGAAATGCAGTCGTTAACTCCCATAACTTACACGTTTGGGCCGAGGAATACCCACATGCCACAATTTAAATGCGCCATCAAAGGCAATTTCATATTATTGTTTGGACCGGAATTATTGGCCAGTACTTGTTGGGCCCATTCGTGTTGCCAAATCGATTGAATGGGCAACTTTATCTTGAATTTCTCCTACAGCAGTTACCACAACTTTTAGAAGACGTTGACATTGCATCTCGAGAGAACATGTGGTTTACGCATGATGGGGCGCCCCCGCATTTTAGTCTTATAGTGAGGGGTCATTTGAATAGAGTATATCCAAACCGGCCTCCCCGATCACCTGATTTAAATCCCCTTGCTTTCATCCTTTGGGGGCATTTAAAGTCTCGTGTATGCCACACCAGTAGAGACAAGAGAATAATTATACGAGAGAATTATGTACCATTCAAAAGCAATTAGAGAAAACGAAGGAATGTTGTGGCGAGTCCAGCGATCGTCAGTTCGTCGTAGATAAGAGAGGGAGGTGCTCATATTGAGCATTTGTTATGAACTTTCATAAATCTTCATTTTTCCATGTCCCTAATTAGTTTTCTACAGTCAGGTTTCAAATTTTGTGTTTAGTGTGTTCAA
Organism: Stenurella melanura; assembly: GCA_963583905.1. Classification (NCBI taxonomy): domain Eukaryota; kingdom Metazoa; phylum Arthropoda; class Insecta; order Coleoptera; family Cerambycidae; genus Stenurella; species Stenurella melanura. The sequence continues at coordinate 2,595,074 of OY757311.1, forward strand.
GATTTTTTGTTTTTATAAGGGTAGGTAAGTACTTATTACCTCAAAGTGAAATGAATGTTCTTTTGTACATAATCCTCGTGCTTATTTATTTAAAAAAATTACTATTATTTGTGCGATTGAAAATCGCAGTTTCATCGTTAAATGCATTTATCTCGAAAACGATTCATATTACCGACATCAAACAATACGTTTTTTATGTAAAAAGGACTCAAAAAGTTGAAAATGACTTTAGAAATAAAATTAAATAGGCTGAAATTTTTTTCACAACTTATTAAGGCAATGAGTGCTCTGCCCCCGAGCTCCCAAGAATATTATCCAAGATTCTAATACACTGACCTAACTGAAATAAAATGATACTGACCTAAAAATTATTAAAATCGATTGAACAGTAAAAGAGTTATCGCGAAAAATCGACTTTTAACCCTCAACTTCAAGAGCGAATATCTTCGTAGGGGTACCTCGGGGGGGAAGAAAAATATAGAAACTTGTGACCTTATTTTCACTAATTCTACCCAAATTCGAGATATTGCCCACCATTTTCGGGACACCCTGTATATTAGTAGGGGAGCCCTCGACAAAGATTATAGCCTCATCGCGGCATGAAGATTTCGATTATTTTCAATTGCGTATCACTCCCTGAAGAATACTACTGACATGTCTGGCGTTGCTAAAGGGGTGAATTCCTTTATTGAACATGTAAAATAAATAATCGATTTCTTTTATCGTGACACGTCAGTTTCCTTGCTTTTCTATTAAAGGTAATGTTAGACAATGGAACCTAGGAAATATAATAACTGACGATTTTCAGACGAATCGGACAATAAATTATAAAATGTGTCCGGATAATCGTGCCGCCATTTTGAATTTCCCAATTTCGATTTCATATTCGTAACCTGCTACTTCAATAACCTCCACATACAGATTTTCGGTGGAATCGAACCATAAATTATAAAAATCATCCGCCATTTCGGCGCTGCTATTTTGAATTTCTCAATTCCGATTCCGATTCCATATTCGTAATCAGCGATGTGGAAAACCCCCGCATACGATTTTCAGCGGAATCGGACGACAAATAAGTAAGTTATTTTAGTGCATACGGTCTAAACCCGAGGGTGTGTCAGGACCTTACACGGTTGGTAATTTTGTTATGGCGTCATGTGTGTCAGATGGCAAAAAATCTTACTTTTTATCATCAATTGAGACAGAAACCAATCACAAAACTGCCGAGTATTGCCTCGAACTAGCAATCAACGCTATTGAGGAGGCTGAGCAGAAGTTTGGATGTAAAGTAAAAAGTTATGTAAACAATAGTGAAACGAAAATTAAAAAAAATGAGGGATGTTTTCGAAGAAAAAATGAACGCAAATTATAATGAAAAAATGAGTTTTACTTTATAGTGCATGAATGTGCAGCTCATTGTTTATGTGCTTGGCTAAGACGTCTGCATAACCAAGAGTATTAATACTATTCTGAAACCAATATTGGTTCATCGGTTGACTGTTGTTTTGTATTTTACTATATTGACATAGGTACATAACTAAATAAATATTTTTTTAATTTCAGTAATTGATTTTGTCCAGTTTTGTCCATAACCTTCGATTTTATTCAGACGGACATAATTGGACAAAATTGTTAACGAGAGTTAGTGGTGAGCACGCTTGGTTAAACTGTCGTATTGGGTTCGATTTCCAAAGTCAACACAGGCGATGTCGATGGGCAATGGATGTTGTTTGCGTGTTTTCGAATGTGTATGTGTAACTTCCTTCTGGATAGTCTTGGCTTTTGATTTGTGGATTGTCTACTATACGTTTACGACATAAACTAGGTCTATATCGGTTTATAAGGAGCGCTCTTTGAAAAAAAAAATTGTTCTAATTTTGAAAATTCCTGTATTTGAAATATCTTGGAATGTAATTTGAATATAATTTGAATATAATATGATTAAAATTTGTTTTCGTGCGATGAATAGTATTTTCTAATATATGCAGATCTCAGAAATATATTTTTTATCAATTACACTTTAAAAGCACATACAATTATTCGTATTCAGTGTTTGCCCAAGAAATTATCCTCAAGCACTAAATCACTGGCTCGTTTAGATTTGAGCATTTATTCCCTGTATATATAAATAAGAAATGATTAATTATTGAGCTGAACCCTTATTATCTTCTACGGTTTAAATGAGCAGGCTAAATCTATGGAAAATGATGCACTTTGTTAATATGCATTAGCCAAGTTGGCCAATGAAGAAAATATCCTGAATTGCGTCAATTTTTCATGCTCTATCTTTCATAAAGAAAATGCATTTGCTAAATATTATTAATGTGAACTTATACCGGGTGCGGCATTTGGCAGATGCGAATAATTTGAAAATAAAGCATTAGCGAGAAAAATGTTTCAAACCAAAGTTCAAAAACTAAATCTAACAGTTATGTTTTATTTAGTTTGAAACTGCATGGGTACGGTACTATCCTTAATTATGCTAATTAGGTTTTTGCGCAATAACTCTTTTTCTATCGATATTACGGTCCAAATATCGATATCCAAAGTTAAAAATAATTAAATTCTCTATGAGAAAGGTTATAATGTCGGATATGACAGGGGCGAGGGGCGTTTTAGAGCGGATTTATTAGATTTAGGCCACATATTGGTAAACACAATATAATCATTTAAATAACAGTCACATAAATATCAAAGTGACATGAGTTGTGATCTATCTAAACAGGTAAATGTCGAATAATAATCTTATTGTTGAAAATGCAAACAATACTACAAAATACTGGAGATAGTAGTTCTCCACTAATCCCGCCATTTCACAGTATATCTACTTAAGTCATCTCTAGAATACTTATCTCCTGGACTTTCAAGGGCTTCGTTCTGCACATCGGGGAGGGGGATGTCTCTGAGGGTACTCCAGGCGTCATCTGTTTCACATGATCATATATGGAGATGTTTACTCTCCGCATACTTCAATGCAATCGGTACTTGCTGACAACGTTCTCTTCACTTGACAGGACGGCGTCCGCAAGGGGAACGTCTTCGAAAAATACATTTTTTCCCTCAGACCAATAGTTTTCGAGCAATAGCCGTGCAAAGTTATATAATTATTTGTGAGCGCCGCGCGCCGGATACATAGTTTTGCACTTGTTCAAAGTGAGTTCTTGTGCTATATGAAAATAATTTACTACCGACACAATACGAGACATTCAATTATATTTGTAGAAACGATTACATCAACAGCATTCTATAACTTTCGTCAACTATTTATAATTTATTACACTTTGTTTTTGATAAACATGTATGAAAAGCCTTACAAAACTTAAACATAAATTACAATTTTGAAATAAATAAAACCTAAAAAATGAACAAAAATAATACTGGAGATAGTAGTCCTCTACTAATCACGCTATATCACACTATATTTACTTAAGTCATCTCTAGAATACTTATCTCCTGGACTCTGAAGGGCTTCGTTCTGCACATCGGGGAGGGGGATGTCTTTGAGGGTACTCCAGGCGTAATCTGTTTCACATGACCATATATGGAGATATTTACTCTCCGCATTCTTCAATACAATCGGTACTTGCTGACAGCGTTCTCTTGACTTGACAGGAGGGCGTCCGCAAGGGGAACGTCTCCGACATAAACATTTTTTTCCCTCAGGCCAATAGTTTCCGAGCAGTAGCCGTGCAAAGTTAAACAATTTTCTGTGAGCGCCGCGCTCCGGATACATAGTTTTGCACTTGTTCAAAGTGAGTTTTCGTGCTATATGATAATAATTTGCTATCTAAACAATATAAGACATTCAATTATATTTATAGAAACAATTACATTAGCGGCATTCTATAATTTTCGTCATTTATAATTTACTACACTTTGTTGTTGATAAACATCTATGAAAAGCCTTACAACAATGAAACATAAAACAAAACCACACCAGCGATATTCCACATAATTTAAAAAATGTTGACGAAATCAACACATTTCACATCTGTTTATAGTTCCCCTAACAACTGTCCAGCCACTGCAAATCAATGTTTGTCCAATTTTAACGAATTTTTTTTTAACTTTCAGCTAACCAGGACATAAATGTAATAATGCATAATCTAAAGTCAAATGTGTATGGTAGTGACAATGTAAATACTACAATTGTGTTCATCAGCTATAAGCAAACATATTACCCACATAATTAATTCTTGATCGGTATGTGAAATTCCAATTCGTGGAAAATAACTGTCTCCCCTTTGCTAAAAGTTAGAACTCCCAAGTAATTCTTCGATTTAAGACCCATTTGTATCATAACGTTACAAAGGGTCATAGTACTGTACATTAGTGGATTTGTTTTATTACAACACTCAGGCCTCGAGGCCCATTGTGCTCGTAGGGATCTACAGTTTTGCGTGGACTCCAAACCACGGTCATCGGCTATCAACTTTGATGCACCCCCGGCCATCTCACCGCCTTTCTGGCGGGCCAATAGCCCTTAGGGTCTTCTCTGCAGCGAAAACAGTTGCCCTGTACCATCGGCGCCACCTTACTAAGCGACTTAACGGCCCGGATACACTGGTTCACCCATCCAAATGCCGGACTCGGCCAGCGTGCCTTAACATCGCTGATTGAGTGTCGGAAATTAAACCGGTGACTGTACCTCGTCCCCCCCATAGTACTGGAAGTTGGCAAGCATTACCGATGAGATTTGACAGCTGTCCTGCATCATCGTTAGATAACACACTCTTACTTTTGCGAACAACAATAAATTCGAATATGTGTTACATAACCTAAAAATTTTTAATAAATCAATCTTATTGGCTAACATCGCCTGCCAGCTTTATATTAAACCGATTTTTTTTTTCAATGTTCAGAATGAATGCATTTTCAATGGACATCTGCTACAAATTTGATAACAGTAAAACATAACCTAAAAAATTCAAAATAATAGCAGAACATTTTTGTAAATTCTTTTTTGTCTATATCCAAAAATTAAAGCAAAAAAATGTTCTATAATGGAATAATGGACTAGTAAATTAGGCAAATTTTCCCACTCGGACGATAAAAATTCGGAAAAATGTCCCGATTTCTAGCAAATTTCCGTCATCCGAGTGCCGAAATTGATAAAATTCACCAATTTTACCATTTTCCTAAACGTGCTTAAACGAGTGGATTTTGTAGAAATCGACATTTTCCCGAATTTTCATCGTTCGAGTAGGGAAATTTGCCCAATTTATATGTCCATTATTGTTCATTATTTTTTGTGTTTTACTTATTTCAAAATTGCAGCAATCGGGCGCTGAAGCTATATTCCTCACTAGCATTAAAAGAATATTTATTTTACTATTATTATTACTATTATTAAGAGCCTCGTTGTCCGAGAGACTTGAGTTGGTACTTTCTTTGACTTCATTCGGTAACCATCAGAAATAAACGTGTGCATATTTGTAGAGAATGTAACTACGGGATCCTCCGGTGATTTTGGACACCCTGTATACGTAAGCTATAAACTTACCAACGTGTAACGATTCGTTGTATCTTTTATTCACGGTTCTACTTCGTTGAAGTTTTATAAACCAATGCTGTATTATATTACATTATTTTGTAATAAATTATACACTTGAATATTACCCGAGTAACATGATTAACGGTAGTCGTTTTTCAGGGCGCGATGAATAGCTGGAAAATATGTTTAAAAACAAAACAAACTTGTTTATGATGGAGCCCGTCAAATGAACCAAAGGAATTTCCAAGTTAATCTTGGAAGGGTGGCATGTAAGACAGTAAAGCCAGAGTTGAGAGTGCACTGCGAAGTCGTTAGAGAAGTCTGTCAAGTGTTGTCATGTCTGCAGCTTCCCTTCTCCCCTCCCCAGGAAACTGCAACACGTGGCTTGCTCAAAGTTGTCGCACCTCAACCCAAACCTTGTGCTTTTCGTTTGCTTAATCTAACAAATTTCCTGCAGGGCTTTGTTTGAATACATTCAGTTTAGGTGGTGTGACTTTACTTAATGTACAGGAGACTCCAAAATATTATTAAGACAACCGGGAAACTCTCGCTCTTATGAACTTTATAGTACAGGTAAATTGAATTGCAATGAGATATAGCAAGGGAATCAATCCACTTTTTGGTGGAAATGTCTATAAAAATACTTACCTTTGAAGAACCGTAAATAGCTGTATCTTGAGTGCATCATGTTTAAAAGAAGGGCATTATATACCTTCTTCAGTAGTTATTTATTATTTATTTACAAGCACATCACAAATTAAAAAAATGGAAAATTCCAAAAATAAAAACAGAACAAAGTTGTTACTGTACATAAAAGTTGCTAAACTTAACTATTACAACAATAAAATAATAAATGCAGACAATAATACCGAAGAAACATGGAATATAATTAATACTAAACTAGGAAGAACCAAGGCCAGTCATTGACTTATAAGCCTTAATATTCAAAACAAATTATCTTCAAAAGTGAATTATTTATTATTTGTTTGCTTATAGTAATGAAACATATTCTTTATAGGATTTTGCAAACAGTGGAAAAAAAAGCTATCTATGAGAACTAAAGGAAAAACTATATATAAAAATATTAATGAAATCTTTGCATTCCTTCGATAACCTGACTTCTGGTTATGCTAACAAGTAAAAATTCTCATTTGCCATTCTCATTTTAACACTAGCATCCAACCTAGTCCCCTACGGCTAAGCAGGCTAAACTAGTATCTACATGATCCCCTACGATATGTAAATTCAGTTAAAAATGAGAACAAATGCCTGAAATTAATTTATTTACGTACCTTGTCTTTAAAAATTTTTTCATTCTAATGAATTACATTTTCATAAAATCTCATTCAGTTTCTTGGAAATGCTTAGCCTTTGAAACGTTTTTCGTCCTTATTGTGGACTCATCAGAAAAGCCTAAAGCCACTCATAACGATAAAGCCATGCAAAACTAAGACAATATCCATGAACAAGTATAAAATAATTATAATTGACATTGACTGATAAAAAACAACAGATCTTCACCTATCCGAATTTTCTAGAAATCGGGGCATTTTTTCGAATTTCCATCGTTTGAGTGGGGAAATTTGCCCAATATAAAATAAAAACTCGGTAGTTTCAGCCCATTTTCTTAGAAATCGGGACATTTTTCCAATTTTCATGAGCTAATTTTAATAACTAGCCACTAGTAGTGGTGCTGTGGCTACATGTTCCATGAATTCCCATTTGTGTCTTGACACAAAGAGAGCTGAAGCTTTTTATTTTATAACATTTTTTGCGATAAAGATTCATTTTATCTAGCTAAAATTTTGTATAAAAATTATCTAGTATTATTTTTGATTTTTTAAGTTATGTTTTATTTATTTCAAAATTGTAGCAGTCGGACGTTGAAGCTACATTCTTCACGAGCATTTAAAGAATATGTATTATATTAAATTTGGTCCAAATTTGAGCTGGTAGGCGATTTTGTCCACAAATATAGCTTTTTGCCCCACTGTTTAACGTGCATATTATCGAAAAATATATCAAGTTCAATACTTGATTCAATGAATTAGTTTAACAAATATTGTTTATTTAGACATGCCAAATGTATATAATATTGGTATCAAACATTGGTAAAATAAATTGAAATTCTATTGCCAGGAAGAAAATCTGATGGACTTCTAATTAAAGAAAAATAGGGTGGCCAGGCAATAGGAAAAATAAAGGATACAGAAATACCTTCATCGATTTTTTTACGTCATTTTCTCCTCTAAAAGAAAAATGAGGACAGTGTTGCTTTAAATAATATTTATTTATACAAAGCAATTCTTTCTCAGAAAGCAATAAGAAGTTTTTACTTTTTAGATAGTAATTCGCGAACACCCTGTATATAGTATGTCTCACTTTTCATTACTTTCATAACACAGCTTTCTTATTTACAAAGCGATGTTTTTAACATTTGGGCGGAAGGTACTTATCCACCAGGAGATTGTGTAAAGGTAAAATATTTTAAAATACAACTGTGGCGTCCACCGTTGTGAAGAAAAATGTACCTAATTTTAAAAAAAAGATATTAGACTAAGCTTTAACCGTAAAGCAATATCATAATCTTACTTGCTGTATAACGCCCACCTGGGTGTTTGTTAGTTTACAGGTGATAACGTTAATGCTTTTTTTTTAAGGTTTAAGTTCGGCAAGTAATGTTCTTGCTCGTGATAAGGGTCGTGGATCGAAGATCTTAGTGAACCAATAAAAATAGTGAATACTAATGGGCGCCAAGTGATTTACATAATAATATTACCCTAACTAAAATTTATGATAGCTCAGCCAAAAATCACTAAATAAATCTGAGTTGAAAATTTATAATGATGTCAAAATTAAAGAACACGGACCTTAATTGTGTATAAATAAATATATTAACAACAAATACTTAAATTACAAAAACAGTGGTGTACAAATATTTTTCTATAACGTGCACGTTACCCTTGCAAGAGTCGGAGTATTTGGACACCGCGAAATCAAAACAGCTAGTCGTCCAAACACCCTTACTATAAACTTTAAAAAGAAATGTAAGACTCTGATGAAGGTATCAATATCATAAATAATAAACAATTGGATCTTTACATTACCTTAAATAATCCCTGAACTATAACTATATGTATACTTCCTTTAAAGGTGAAACTAGGTGTCGGTTTCAGGCTTCTCCCGCAAAATTCCGTACTAAAGATTTTCAATACTTCCTAATTTCCTGACTGTTCTGATTCTCTAGGATTTGCGACTATTTCAAAAGTTATTCTTAGTAATACTTAATTTTTCCCAAAATATTACTTTTACTGCTTAAAAGTAAGTGGAGCCAAACAAAAACGTCTAAAAAGATAATAATTACCGGTCTTAATATTTTATCAACCATGACTAACAAATATACACATTGTCATTACGTTTTATGGTTATTTAATGTAAAACGCTTACCTCCTCGTGCCGATTTTCCCTAACACCAACAGGAGACGTTTATACAATTATGCAAGGTTATCTAATATCCAAAAACACATATAAATAAAATGCTAAAGAGGGTATCTTTGACCAAACAACCAATCCTGAATTAGACTCCCTCTTAGTGGCACTATGGGTATATTTTATCCGCAAATTACGAAATATTTATTCAAAACTACCACACGGCCGTTACCTTGCCTTTCATACTTCTGTCTAGAACGCTCGTTCTTTTCTTAAAAACCTGACCGTTTTTTACTTATTTTCTTATTGCCTATAAAGAGCAACAAAACATAAGACTTTGCACGCTCGCTTACAGATGTCTCTTAGAGTATCCAAAAGTAATATAATAATTGTTTATAGTCCAAGAACTCTTGTTATTTTACGATTTCTTAAAAATATCGTAACAGCTGTTATCAAAAACTCACTGAAGCCTAATTTTAATAACATAGTGTACTTGTTGATTCATCACGTGACATCAATCAGTGTACTTAACAGTCAAAATCAAACAATAATTGACTCGGAGAATTAAAAAAAAAAACTTCTATTTTATATAAATTTGATTCATGAACAATTCAATAAGTAATAAAATTTACATAGATAACTAAATCACAGTTTACTCAACATATCACATGATTAATTCTAAATGGAACGACCGTCTTCCTTCAGCTTAATTACGTTCGAAAATAAAGTTATGACTAATAATTAATACTTTAAAAACGGAATTTTGTTCTTCTCTCCTAGTATTGAAATTCGGCATTAGTGAGCTTTTGATAACAACAAATAAGATTATTGTTAGAGAATCGGCAGTACTCCAACAATGCCAGGCACCATTAGATATGTTTATGGAAAAGACATGTTCGATGATGTCAACGGAGCCGAGGGGATTTGACGGAAGGAATGAGGACGCTTGGTTCCAAACTAACAAACCGAACGCATGTATTAATATTTTCTATTCAAATTGTATTATTCTTCACTTCGCGGAATATGTTGTTTTCCTAAAGTACTAGTTATAGTACAATTTCTAACATTATGAGATTGTTTTACAGTTAAAACTTTGCCTATCTTTTTTTGGAAAATTAGGTACATTTTTCTTCATAACGACGAACGCCACTGGTGGATTTTAAAACATTTTACCGTGACATGATCTCCTGATCTTCTTCCCTAATTTAAAAAATATCGCATTGTAAATAAGAGAGCTGTGATATGGGAGTCATAAAAAGTGAGACATACTGTATAAACAGTGTATGAGTTTTGTATCTGGTTGACTTCGATCGTAATATTTTTTTAATTATGAATAGTCAGCAGAGACAGAACTTAAAAATCATGTTTATTCATTACTTATTCAAAGACAGATTTTCTACGGCGACAGCTTTCTAAGAAAAACGTTTGCCATAATTCTGATAGTCAGCCATAAACAGTTTCGTGTTTCTATTTTTTGCTGAAGGTGTTATTGAGCTACTAAAATCTAAAATAAAACGCTATAAACTCGAAATAACTAAATCTTATTACATTCTAGGAACTTTAATACTACACTAAAAAAGAAAATTTCAATTTACAATCCTTGAATCGTTTTTATATTGATAATAAACTATATGGCCCGACACTATTGCAATACTAACTCCATTTTTATTATGCAGGGGTAGGATATAAATGAAATTGCAGTAGATCTTAATTTGCTCATTAAACCAGCCATGATCCAACTCGCTAATTAACAAGCAAAGCTGACCTACGTTAGAATTAACTTTAGAAACAGATTAAATCATTGCTGGGAGAATTCGGAATGTTTAAATAAATTTTCTTAGAGGCTCTTGAGTTAATTTCTACTTTATGATGAATTTTCCTTTAGTATCTTTGTGTTTTATATCTCTAATTGGTTCACATTTTATGATCAATGGCAATCAACAACGCGTTCTTTTAGCAATAAGAACATTCACTTCACCAGGTTAGAAAAAACAGTAACAAGTCATACAGCGATATACAGAGGCAGGAAAATTCGACATACGTGATTTCTGGCTAAATGTGACAGGATCAATGTGAATTTTTGTAAATAGTATTAGTTTAACACATTTTTTGTTTAATTTCAAAAAACAAAATTTTATTTAAATAATTACTTAATAACTTTTTTATTAATTTATTAATTTTATTTTAGAAATATGCCGATCGAATGCAATATACTCTTCGTTTTGTATTCTTGCGAAGAGAATAATAAAGTTCCTAAAAAATTTTTAGCTTACTGAATGATGTACTTTGACTTTCAACATTTTTTTATTGGCAGTTTTTTACATGGACGACCATATTTTTCATTTTCCGATATCCACATTTTCCATACTTACAATTAAGTAGGGTTTGAAGGCGTACAATTTGCGGTTAGTATCCAATGAAATAGTCAGTTAAAAATGTATCGATACAAGATATTCAAGGCGTAAATATTGACTTTTCATTTTCTCCAGATGATGCCAACATAGTTGGCTTAATGTGCCTCGAATGCAGCATTCGAGTGTATTGGACAAGTGTTTATAGAAACTATTTCATTGTCAGTGGCACATATAATGTTGTAAAGGTTTCCGCTACGGCGTATATATTGACAAAACAACATGAGAAATGTTCAAAAGGGAGACGTTCGTCGCCTGACGATATCTTAATTTATCAATGAGCGTTCTTAAGATGTCTTGGATAACGGTGGTAACATATTTTTAGGATTGTGATTCTAATTCTTTTGATTCTTTCTTTCCATTCTTCTTACAATCGAGGATTATCCATCGCCTGATTTTAAATGACTCCCAAAGAAGATAACCAAATAATACATTTAATCCTAGGCTCAAATCTGGTAATGCAGTGGCCATTCGCTATGTTTTCTTTGACCTATACCTACATTTATTAAGAATGTTTCATTTAAGCAGCGTCATCTGCACACACAAAAATTAATCCTTTTTTTATTACAAGGAAGGTCATTAATATAAATGTAAAATACCAACAGCCCTAGTATTATCCTTTATGGAGCACAGCTTTGTCATATTTAACAACAAAATAGAGGTACGCTCGCGCAGTGTGCTAAAGTGTGTTTGTTAATGGCGAGCATGGTTTGTGACACTGTCTGTCGTGTACTCGGTATGTGACTTCGCCATTGGCAATGTCGGTGGGTAATGGATGTTGCCTACTTTTTTCAAATGTATAACCTATTGCAGAATTTATTTGGAGAGGTTGAATAAAATCGAGATGTATCAACTACCCGACATATGAAGTTAAGTTAAATTTGCACCCCATGAGACAAGATTTGATTCTGTCAAAAAGTTTGTTGTTTTCAGCGAGTTCACTGATCACTTGCTTGCCTGTTTGAAAACGTTGAACAATTTTCCGTTATCACATACATTGCAGATGTTAATTTAAGTATTTAGTTGGCATATCAAGTGGATTAACACTTAGCTGTGAGTGAGTTTCACGTGACATTTCAGCTATCATGTGTGATTATCTCGTATGTCGCAATCTCTTAAACTTATTTTGAACCATATGTAGGTACCTTTTTAAATATTTTAACAATTATAAATTGTTTGATTCAATCATAAGTCTTTAGATCGTGAAATATTAATGTAATAAATTTGAATTATTACAGTGGCCATTCGTTATCATCAGAATTAAGTCCAGTTTCATTTGCTAGTACTAGAGGAATTAACGTAAAACCTCAGCAGGTATTACATGGTGTAATTAAATCGCTAAACACAAAATGAGATGGATAACTTAATATTAAGTATGCCAGGATGGTGTCATGTTGTTATAAATAGTGAAGGTGGTATTACGTTATATTAATTTACCTCCCAAGGAGTTGAGCTAATTGAGCTATTATGAAATTTGATCCTGACACAGAATATCTCGTGTTCTAGTAAATGGAACTAAGTTTCAGTTTATTTTTGTACAATACGTCTAAAAATAAAGAATGTTGTTGCTTAGTAACAGCACTTTTTGTTTTCACGCTTACCTTGTTTTAAATATGTCAATTACTTAACGTTATGCATTTTTTATTTCTAGCGGTATTTTACAGAGATAAAACACAATATATCAGATGAAGGAAAGTATTGAATGTCCAAAAGTTGAAATAAATATAGTACAGAGTAATACAATTTTTTGCAATTTTAATATATAATTAGCTAAAGCAGTTGAGTTATCATACAGACAGTGAGAAACACAGTTTATTGACTTTTCAAATATCATCATTATATCTTCAACCCATTGCATTTAGATTTCTATATACGCATTTTACGCTGAATTTAAAATCAGTGTTTGGTATGAGGTTATCGGGGGACTATCTACTAACTTCATAGAAGCTTCTGCTTAAACTAAACAGTTATTTGTATATAATTTTTACAAAATGACTTAGTTAAGTACTAGATGATTCATTGTTATATTTAAAACAAAATATGTGGTTATTGTCTAAATGTTATTTGTGGTGAACACAAAAATTATATCAGAAAAAATGAAACTCAGAGGTCCAAGATCTGCGAACACGCTTTAGAGAACGGACATAGAATAAATTGGGACTAGGCAAAAATTTTAACAAAAGCGGCAGATAGCAAAAAAGAAAAATGAAAGATTCAGCGATAATATTATTGAAGGATGATAGATGCCTGTCGAATAGTTCCGTAGATGTCTGTACAACCTGGTTGGCAATGTTAAAGGAAGAACTTCACAAACTTAATATTGTATAAAATTTAAAATACTGTTAACTATATCAACAGTTCTATGTAAATAGTAACTATGGATATTGAATAGAACATCATACACAGCAAAAAAAAAGTCTTGAAGAAGGAAACAGATTAGATTTCCGAAACGTCGGAGAAATATTTAATTTCAATTTTTTATACTTATTTGTGTTATTTGTCAAAAAAGCAACCTCTAACTAATCCTTTGACGTAAAAGTCACAGGCGTAGAGGTTATTTACCAGTAACATACTGCTTAATTGTGATATTTTGTAGATTCCCCGAGCGCTGTTTGAAAAGAAGAAAAAATACATGTGGCATTAAGTCCCAAAGAATAAGAAAAAAATAAAATATGAGATTTATGCACGAAGGAACACCACCTAATTTTTCAGAGCGGGTACACAATCATTTAAATTTTTGTCATTCCTCCGCTGTTGGATACGAAAGCGAATTTCCTTAACTAGCTCGTAGCCCAAACAGTAATCCATCGGATTTTTACTTGTCGAGTTACATGAAGTTTTTAGTGAATATAGACTATTAGATCTCGTGTCAAATTGTGCAGGAAAATTGCGTTATATACGGATTGCTGTCCATCAAGTTCTTGCACACGTCTGCAAACAAACCAACCATAGATAAACTACGCAATAGATAGCCCACCCAATGTTAAAATTTTGAATCGCAAAACATCAAGTAGCGACATCCCTTGTAAGGACACATTACCATGTGTAAATTTTTATTTGCATTTCTCCCAGTTACCTACAACTACTAGGTATGATTTTTACAGAACACTGTAAAAATGGTTCTGGCCTACAGAAAATGGCAAATTTAAAAAAATACATATATATTCGCACAAGGGGTGCCCTTTACCTCGGCACAAGATACAATTAGACTTGGTCTTTTCATCACCAAATAATAATTAGGTGTTTATTGTCTAAATATTATTTGTGGCATTATCTTAATTTTTTTCTTCTTCAATTCTTTGGGACTTCCTGCCACATCTATGTTTTCTTTTTAAGCGGTGCTAGGGGAATCTACAAAATATATCACAATTAACCAGTATGTTACTGGTAAATAACCTCTACGCCTGTGACGTTTACGTCAAAGGATCAGTTAGAGGTTGTTTCTTTTTTAAATAAACAACACAAATAAGTATAAAAACTTGAAATTAAACATTTCGCCGACGTTTCGGAAATCTAATCTGTTTCCTTTTTCAAGGCTTTTTTTGAAAATTCTTTTTTGCTGTGTATGATAAATACACACTTCTAAGAATGTTTGTTATATTCAGTATCCATAGATACTTACTATTTACATAGAACTGTTGATACAGTTAACAGTTTTTTAGTTTTTATACAATGTTAAGTTTGTGAAGTTCTTCTTTTAACATTGGTAACCAAGTTGTACAGACATCTACCGAATAATTCGACACGCATTTATCGTCTTTCAATAATATTATCGCGGATTCTTCAATTTTTATTTTTTTGCTATCTGCCTCTTTTGTTAAAATTTTTGCCGAGTCCCAGTTTATTCTATGTCCGGTCTCACACGCGTGTTCGCAGATCTTGGACCTCTGAATTTCATTTTTTCTGATATAATTTTGATGTTCGCCTAATCTTACACTAAAAGGTCTGGATGACTCACCCACGTACGGAATACTATAAATGCAGTTTTTTTTATTTTGCTCGTGGTTCTTCGGTTTCGCCTTTGTCAGAATAGATCTTAAAGTGTTGCTTGTTTGAAATACCGTCCTAATATCAAATCTATCACCGATGCGGCGCAACTTTTCGGATAATCCGCATACATAAGCAATTAACGCTGTGTAACGTTTTTCAGGTTTTTGTCGTATCTGATTGTTATTTTCAATATTTATGAAGCTTTTGTCGACAAAACCCTCAGGGTATTGGTTATTAATAAGAACTTCCTTTATAAACCGCTTCACATTGTTTAGTATTTCATCGCGTTTGGTTGAAATCTGATATTGAGGAAAAATAGTATTTATTGCTAATTTAAAATGGAAAAATATATAATAAAGTACTAAACATCCCAAAAGGTATCCCTTTGATTTCGTCTCCTTAGTCATTATAGTTCACGAGAAAGAAAAGTTTGAAAAGAGCTAAATTTTTAGGTCTTTTTTATGATAACTGGGCGAAATGTAAAGATTACGAGAAAATATATACATACTCTATTTACTCCTTCACTCAGCTGTATAAGAACATACATTTCGTTGGATTTGATTTCTTGGGCAAATCACCTATGTTTATGGTGGAAGATCCTTTTCAGCTACATTGATTGTAGAATTCGAATGTAGAATTTGAGGATTTTCAGAGAAGTGTTGAATTTGACAACTTGTAACGAGTTTACCTTTGTGATTAGAAATAATGTCTAATAAGTTATTTAGCAGCGTTTTTCTATTGATTTTAAGACGGATAGACCGAATAGATTTCTTTTCATTACAAAAAATTTTAAAATTAATTTTAACCTCAGCTTCCTAATTTATTGTTATTTTACTAAAGCATATCTCGCTAAATCTCCATATTTTGATTTCTGGAATATGTAGGTGCAGTTGTCATAAAACATTATGTATGAAATACTCAATTAATTCTGTACGATTAATTCTGTATATAACAATCAACATGAATCCCAGTATATTTGTTGAGATATAAATATATTTGTGTGCTTAAATTGCTTCCGGCACAACAATTCGTAAGTTAGTTTGTAAGTGCAAAAAAACATTGATGACATTTAAACTGAGTATATTATTTGTGTCACATTGCGAGCATCGCTGACCCATAGGCGAATTCGGAACAAATGTTATATACAATACATTTTCGAATATTTCTGTAAGTAAGAAAGTAACAAAACCTGCAAATTCAGTTTCGTAAAACTTCTCGGAGTAGTATGAAAACTTTACATAACATCGTGAAACGTGCACATCTACTTGGGAGAACTTAACTAATACAAACTTTAAAGATGGCGAACACAACGCCACCCTATAAATTCGTACCAGATCTTTAATTTTGTATTGAAATTTCCATATTATTGTAGCAAAAACTAGAACAATTCTAGCCATATGCAAAAATTGTTTTCTAGAACTAAGGAAATATATCAACGAAATGTTATATTATCTACTCTGATGGATAAAAATGTGTTTTTTATAATACTTAAAAATATTTAGTTAACGAAAATAACTGATTGAGGCGTTTATATATTATAAATATATAGAAAATAACCAAACCCTTCAATTTTTAGATACTTCAGAACGGACAATATTTATACAGTCACACACACACAAAAAATGTTCAGGCCTGGGGGTCAACCATCTTTACTATACAGATTCGGAGAATGCAGTTTAGGGTATAGGAATAACGATGTAATTGACCACGACCTGCTAGTTCCTAAATCGAGAAAGCAGAGGCACACAATGAATTGAATTTAGTACGGCATGAACTAAGGATGGGTGGGGACGTAGGTAACAATTTCTAATACGAAGTTATTCGTCACATTTTTGACAAATAATTTCTTCTATTGAAAGCATTTCTGCAGTTTATTTTCTAGCCGTAAATGCTATAGGAATAAAATATAAATTCTTATTAAAACCGAAATGAAAACAGAACATTAAAATAAAATTAATAACCCGGAAACTAAAATCAACTAATAATTATCAAACAATAAATTAATGAAGTAAGGATTCAAACAAACCACCTTGTGCCAAGCAATAGCTAGTCCGATTATACAATGAACCTCTCATATCATTGAGTTGATTTGGAGTAATGCTTGCACAAAGTTTAATAAGTTTTTCCCGTAATTCAACTAAATTATTGGCTCGTTCAAACGCATGTTTGTACGCGGTTTCCTTTATAAAGCCCCACAGAAAAAATTCATGGGGTGCGAGATCAGGTGATCTGGGGGGCCATTTTATCATTCCCCTCGTAGCTGTTAAACGATTGGGAAATGTTCTTTCCAGAAAATTAATAACAGTTGAGGTATTGTGACTTGGGCAGTCGTTTTGTTGAAACCAAACGTCATCAAAGTTGACAGGAAGATTTTGAACTGCAGGAATTATTTGGTTTTGTAAAAGCTCTAAATATTTATTGCCATCGATTAGCAGTGGGCCTATAATATGATTGTCTAAAATTCCCGTCCAAACGTTCAACTTTTGAGGATACTGAGTTCGCACAGCAGCACTTAAATGTTTATTTTATTGGGGACCAGTATCGTACTACGGATGGATTGTGTTTCCTATGTAATGAAAAGGATGATTCATCTGTAAACAATATATTCTTTAAGAAGTTTTCATTCTCATTCACTTTATTTATCATGATTTCACAAAATTCCATCCGTTTGAAATTGTCCTCGGGAAATATTTCTTGCGTTGTTTGAATTATACAACAACTGTACCCATTTCATTTCAAAATATTTCTTAGAGTTGTTTCCTTCATGTCAACTTCAGCAGCAATTTGCCTGCTAGAACAAGGTTCACTAGTTTCAACAAGTGCACAGACATTAGTTTCGCGAATTTCACGTTCTTCGCTCATTTGTTGATGACGGGGTTCGGGTTGACAGCATTTTTTACAATAATTCACGACACACCCGAAATTCCCAAATTTTTTAATAATGTATGAAATTATGCTAGCTGAGGGGATTGGTCTGTCTTGATATGCCACAGTAAATAAATTTATTGTGTCTTCAGTGGAATCGCCCACGAAGTACCACTTCATAATTTGCAGTGATTCTGGTTTCATACAATGTCGGACGATTTGTCTTGTTAGAAAATAAATATTTTGTACATTTTTTTAATATATTTTCGGTAGTTTTTGAGGCACAGCGCTAAAGGTGAAAGACGGTACATTTTCAATTTATTTCTATAATTTTAATATACAGGAAATTACTCTTTTTAACGTTTCAAAAAGTTTTATTCAAACTCTACACGTGTTTCGGCTTATTAGGCCTTTATCAAGAGTTCAATATATTATTAAATTTAAAATGTGTTCCTTACTTATTTGTACCTAATGGAAAGGTATAGATTATGCTTTTAATCTATTTATTATATGCACATTAGTTATATGATTCCTATCCTATGTAAATATACTACAAATAGGTTCTTAATATTAAATATTTTTTTCTAGAATATTATGACCCATAAATAATGTTTGATCATTAGTTACATTTTCATGCTTCTTTACGGCTTTCATAATTTCAAATTGTTCTAGTAAATCTAACTTCTTTCATTTATTTTCTGAGTGGAGTAATCCGACTTCATTGAAATTGACAAAAAGATTATTTTCTATACAGTGTATTAACATATCGGTGCTATGTATACCATTCGTTATTGATTTTTTATGTTCTTCAAGACGGCTTTTTAATTTACGACCAGATTGACCGATATAAATATATACCTATAGCATCGCAGTCATTACATTTTAATTGATATAAACCTGTTTTTTCTGATAAATCTCTTTTATCTTTATTATTAACTAACATTATTTTTATTAACAGAGACAGTTTTACGTCCTAGTTTTTTAAGTTTATGACTAATTTTATCACTAATCTTATTTCAGTTCTTTGTATCAGCATAAAATTCTTTAAGTAAATTTTTCTTTTGTTCATTTTTTTATTAATTGATCTATGAGGTTTCACTATAATCGTTGTTTCTAGTATTTTCTTTAGTGGTGCTCCCTTCTTTCATAAAGTTTTTCTTGTATAAAGGGAAGGTTAGCAGACGGTGCATATATGAATGGAAAGCATTTTTATTTGTGATGATTGCTTAGAGTTCTTGTGTATGACTGTGTCTATGCAAGTTAGGTTACGGTAAATGTCAAACTCTAAGTAGTTGTTTCTATTTTTTATGTTAACATCCACGAAATTTAAACCTTCCTCATTTTCTATTTCTAGAGTGCATTGAATTTTATCGTGAAATGTTTCTGTTCCCCCTATGAATTCGTTTCTGCAGACAAGGTTAAATCTTAGTTAAATAAACATTTGCATTCTGCAACGTCCAACTATAGCTCCTAGTTATCATATAATCCTTCGGTTTATCGTAAAATGATTTAAGGTTTTATTTTTGGAACAACTACAATTTTCAAACAATTCGACAAGTTATTTAATAGACACGAACGAAATCTCATCTCCTAAATATTCTCCTTATATTATTTTCATTGTGTGCCTTCTCTCTATACGATTTAGAATATTGGATAGCGTGGAAATTTTTGTGGAATGAAGTTATTTCCTTTCTTTTGAGATACATATTCCGAGAAGTTATCAGAATAAGTTGAGGCTCTCTGGGACCAGAAAAGAGGATCAATACAGATTTAATCCAATGTAAGTAAAAGTTATCTGAGACCAGAATGGCCCCTGGAACTACTGCGAGATACACCGAGACC
This sequence comes from Stenurella melanura, assembly GCA_963583905.1. Lineage (NCBI taxonomy): Eukaryota > Metazoa > Arthropoda > Insecta > Coleoptera > Cerambycidae > Stenurella > Stenurella melanura. The sequence goes on from OY757311.1 coordinate 2,615,105, forward strand.
GGACTCCGGTGATGTTGGGTAGACATTACCGCACGATAATATTAGATTCATCCGCACAGCTTGCTTTTATGTCGTTATGGAGCTGCGATGGACCTTTTGGAATAAACGAATTAACGAATTACCACTTAAGATACTATCGTGGGTCTTATCGACTAATTTTGATTAGTCTTTTCGGGAAAAATAACCCCACGTTGTGCTATAAAAGATACTGCGAGAACTTGTACTATCTGTATCATATATTCTCTGCCGTTTAATCATTTTATGGATGCTCATAAAGCGACATGACTAAGTTTTTATGTGAAGAAAGTAGGACTGTGAAGTTAAAGTTCTACAAACTTTATGCCTTTTCTAAGCTTCTACACTAGATTATTCTGACTCATATTATCTATAATTATTTACTTGTAGGGAAATCGTAAATTTCTGTACCAAATGAATCAGATAGGTTGACTCTTGAATAGGTTCGATTACCACGAAATGTCATATTTAAAAATATCTACACTAAATTAAAATTGTTAAATATACTATTATTTATTTATATCTATTTATTTTATTTTACTCATTTTGGTTACACTAGTCTACAGAACAAACTCCAGCGTAAAGACAAATACAGTAGTTATAAAATTATCCAATTATGCGTTGTAAAAAATCGCTACCTAATGAGTCACTACTTCCACATCCAGATTATCCATCCCCCCTTCTCCCCACATTTTCAACGGAATCATTTCAATCAGATGCCATTACAATACATACGTGTACCAAATTTCAAATGAATATCTCAATTTTATTTTATTAATAATGGATTGGGGTGGTGGGGGTGTGTAAAATATTATAAAAAATCTGAGGCCTTTGCTTCTAGTATATGCAACCAATCCAAATTTTCTGTAATCTTACCAGCTGCTTTACTTATTTTCCCCTATTTACTCCTCAACCATCACCGGATATGTTCAAAAAACAATTCAGATAATTTTTCGCTCAAATTTAAAATGTTGAGTTTTCATCACCTTCTAAAAGTATTTCAACAAAAAAAAGGTTTGAATTTTTTTTTACGATTACTGTACTTCCACTCCACTACGTGGATGTGGAAGTAAAAACCGACAAGAGGTATAGCATGCTGAGCACGAATATGATATGGGTGCAGAGTCATTCTCTTCAACTTAATGATAGTTGTCCTTGGCAAAGCCTATTCTCTAAAAACCGTGATTTCAAAATATTTCAGAAAAACTTTTGCTACAACGACCGTAATTTTCATTGAAAGTACCAACTAAAAGATATATTCGTGAATTTTTTCACATCCTCTGCGTCGATGGTTTGAAAATTGGAGGGGGGTGGGGTGTTGATACCGCTTATAAAGGAAATATGGAGTAAAATGAGGAGTAAAAATTATAAGGTCACAAAATATTTTTTGTAGCATTTTAGGAAATCTATCGAACATACTATTCAATGGAGTAAGTGTAAATGTTTTCTTTTAGTTCATGTTTCACTGTATGGGAAGGGTGGAGGGATTTTAAAAAAATTTGTTTTCTAGAACCTCTTCCTTTCTGTTTTTGGATTATCAATTTACGGCTATATATCAAATTTCATCTCAATAGGTATAAAAATGGGAGCAATGGACGACTGTGACATATAGACGGACGGACAGACATACTGAAACTATAAGGATTCCTAGGGAACGCTTGAATAACAAGTCACAGTGTTGAATAAAAATACAAATAAACTTGGATTGAGTCATGCTAATAGTTTCTTTTTTTTAATACCATTTCTTGATACGATTAATGTTAGTTTCAAAAATTTCTAACCGACTGTGCATTTGATTATAATTACTAACCATTTGGAAAAAACAATCGGTACGAATTGAGGAAATGTCAGTTACATAATGATAAATATTATTTTTGAGATCTATAGATTTGCTGACATTATGAATAATTTTATATGAAACATCATAGGGTGATGGTTTTTATTCTAAGGCCGTCAAAGTTAAATGCAATAAAAAAACATCGTGTGCCTGTGTAATGTGGCTTTGTTCGATTTCTGCATGAGGACTGTATCCCATCGTTTATTTTCACATTTCCTGAAACGTCCTATATATATGAAACATATTCTTTATAGGATTTTGCAAACATGGAAAGAAATACTATCTATTAGAACCAAAAGAGAAACTGTATGTAAAAATATTAATGAAATCTTTGCATTCTTTCGATAACCTGACTTCTGGTTATGCTAACAAGTTAAAATTCTGAAACAAATTTGTCCAATTTCTTATTTGACACCTACCTTGTCTTTAAATATATATTTTTTTCATTCTAATGGATTACATTTTCATAAAATCTCTCATTCAGTTTCTTGGAAATGCTTAGCCTTTGAAACTTTTTTCGCCCTTATTCTGGGCTAATCAGAAGAGCACAAAGTGACTCATAACGATGTTCCATGCAAAACAAGGCAGTATCTATGAATAAGTATGAAATAATTATACAGGGTGTAATTATGTTCATGTCATTAAAAAAAAACTGGTGGTAGGGAACGACAAGACAAACAAAAAAACCTTATATAACATGGGGTCTAAAGCTTTTGGAGAAAATAAACAAAAATTTCGCAAATTTTCAATAAAACTTTTTGAGAACTGCTGGAATATTGAGGTAGGTTTAGATCGTCGCGCGTGCCTTCGCCTATGATACTCAATATTTGTGTAGATAGCTATAAAATGTCGGCGGTCTTTAGCGGTGCGGTAAATAAGATGAAAGACGTCGACGTTTTCTGAGTGTTTAGTAGATCTGATCTGAAGAAAACTATACTCTGACTCTCCCTTGTGCAATATTTTAGTTTCTGTGGGTGTTTCGTTATGTACACACGTCCACCCGTTCGTTGTTTTTGTTATTTTTGAATTTCGGGTCGCTGTGTATTTATAGTGAAGATTTATTTTATTGACTTTGCCGTTCAAGTCGTTAAATTCTTGATAACGTACAGACACAACTTACTTGTTCGTTCTTTTTGTATTTCGTTTTGGATTTTGGACCAAGTTTTTCTTTTATTTTTCTTTATTGACAACGTTAGTTGATAGTTTATTGTTTAGTGTTGAACGGAGTACGTATGTTCTTAATTCGACGTAGAGAACTGTGTATTGATGCAGATGCAGAATTCGAATAATTTACTTAGGTGGTAAGCTTTTAACCCAGGACACTCATTTATGTTACAAACGTTAATAAATCACATTTAAATATTATAAACATTAATCCAATATTTTGTTCCAAATTAAAAGAAACACATGTAAAGAAATGCTCTGTTTAAACTTCTACGGCCATTATTTGTTTGCAGTTGTGCAGGAAAAGATAACGAATTATTTACATCTTTATAATTGCCTCAGTTCGGTTGAGGCGGTCCATCAAAGGCGGTCGATGATCCAAGGCCTTTGCACTTTTTTATGACAATTTAAAAGTTGTATAATTGGGAACTACAAGTTCATTGACCAAGAAAAGCAGTGGTTCTCAATTATTTTCTACATTAATATTAAAAATTTATTAAAATAGTTGAAAGCCACTGATAACGATGTTCTATGCAAAACCAAAGCAATATCCATGAATAAGTATGAGTATGAGTTCTGAAGTGTTATAATGAGAATGTCAAATAAGAAATTGGACAAATTTATTTCAGAATTTTAACTTGCTAACATAACCAGAATTCAGGTTATCAAACGAATGTAAAGATTTCCTTAATATTTTTACATATAGTTTTTCTTTCCGCTGTTTGCAAAATCCTATAAAGAATATGTTTCATTACTATAAGCAAACAAATAATAAATAATCACTTTTACACGTCCTGTATATATGGATCACTGACAGTATCATTCGTGAGATGTTCACTAACAGTTTCCATTTCGTAGTCGAACTTTACGTGATAATTTGACTTTTAAAACGTCATAAAAACACAAAACATAGCTGCATCGTAACGCACAAATGCAATTGCCCTGCATCGGGATAATTGCATTGTGCCAAATCCAAATTAATTGCCGTTGCACTGACCTCCAATAAATATATTCATGGAATATCTTAATGTAATATGTTGTATGGTAATAGTCTCACAGATTCGTTATGTTGTATTATTATGTAAATGAATATTGCTATAGTTGGAATTCATGTTAATTTCCAGGACAACACTTTCATAACAATATTACCATATAACAATTATCTTCGTATCTTAATCTGAAAACATGGAGATTATTCACCATTTAAGTCTAGGTTTTAAATGTCGAGTCGAGCAATAAAAGCAGAAACCAAAGCCGGTATGGGTTTTATTGTTAACTAAAACTATTTGTAGAGTGAACGACGTTGAGAAATGATATACCTTGCCTTGACTGCGAAAGATATGAGAAGAAATCATAATGGGATAGCGAGAAGACGCAGACGCGACGGTAATACCCAGAAGTATTCAATAGAAGGTGCTTAATTTTCGGTAACAAACACAATATGAATTGACAATAGAAATGGGCTTTAGAGTGGCCCAAATTCATTTTTTTGTCGCACTCCTCAGGACTATATTTGCACTTTAGTATGGGGAAATAATTGGTCATAAAATTTTAATAATATTTGGGGCAGATGTCATCTAGGTATCAAAATTTATCAAATACAAAATTTTACAAAAACGATGCTAGGCGTCGGTCAACGTCGAGACGTAAAAATGCAAGAACTTAAATTTAGATATTAAAATTTATCAAATGCACAAGTTTTAAAAAAGCGACGCTAGGCGTCAGTCGGCTTCGAGACGTAAAAATGCAAGAAAATAAATTTAAATATTAAAATTTATCAAATACACACGTTTTACAAAAACGACGCTGCTGGGCGTCGGTCAGCGTCGAGGTGTAAAAATGGAAGAATATTAAGCTAAGTATAAAAATTTATCAAATTCAAAATCAAATTAGGATCTTTAAAAAAGTATGCGATGTAACAGCACCGAACGCTTTCGTGTCCAAAAAACAGCCGAATTTCCAAGCGTTACACAAATCGCTAATGGACACACGTATTAGCGTTACATCTTCAATTTGTTAAACGTTTTCAATATTAAAAAAAATAATGCATTGGTTTCTAGCACATACGCCAAGAATGAAGTTTCTGGACTTTTACTAACTTGCTCTACTGATTTCTCCCAATTACACAGACGCTCCACCCCTTCAACAAAAAATATATACTTACTTTACCATATTTCAAGTGAATATCTCAAATTAATTTTATCAACCCCTTTATTAATGGAGTGGTGGTGGTGGGGAGTTGAAAAATATTATAGAAAAATCTGATGGCTTGGCTTCTAGTATACGTACCAAACCTCAATTTTTTGTACTCTACACAGCTTGCTTTACTCATTTTTTCCCTATTTACCTCTACTTACGCCCCACTCCTTCAACGGAATCATGTCAAAATATAATCTAGTTTCAGATGTCGTTATAATACGTGATAAGTGTACCAAATTTCAAGTGAAAATCTTAATTTAATTTGATCAACTTTTTTAATAAGGGAGTGGGGTGATGGAAAATATTGTAAAAAACCTGAGGCCTTTGCTTCTAGTATTTACACGAAATCCCATTTCTGTACTCTTACCAGCTTGCTTTAATCATTTTCCCATATTTACTCCTATTTAACCCCCAACCCTTCAACGCAATCGTCTCAAAATATAATCTATATCCCCTTTAATAATGGAGTAGGGGTGGTGGGGGGTTGAAAAATATTATAAAAAAATCCGTAGCCTTGACTTCTAGTACACATACCGAATTTTAAGTTCTGTACTCTTATCAGCTTGCTTTATTTATTTCCCCCTATTTACCCCTATTTACCCCCATTTACCCCCCAACCCTTACCGGATATGCTCAAAAAACAATCCAGTTCCAGATCTCGTTGCAATATATACGTGTAAAAATTTCAAGTCAATAACTTAAACCGTTCCGAAGAAAACGTGCGGGCAAAAAAAGTTACAGACAGATCGACAGATAGAAATCCCCCCCCTCCAAATTTAAAGTCTCGACGTGTCATGATATTCCAAACCTATTTCAAGAAAAAAACAATTTGAATTTTTTTTTACGATTAATTAATTAATTAAGAAATAAGCGCGTGAAACGCAAAAAATTGTGGGATAGTATTGCAGTTAGTGATTTATTTTAATCCTTTTACTTTTTAATCCGCAGTTACTTTATTACTTCGTTTATTTTCGTGCTGATCCTGCTGAGATTATTTTGATTTACGTGATCGTATACCCAATAAAAGTTTACTACTTTCTGAATCCCTGCTCTTTGTAGATGCATGCTCTTTTTACCTTGACCTAACAAACTGTTGTAAATCGACGGCACGCAGTGAGCTGAGATAGACTGCATTATACTTTAACGCTAATATTTGCAATTTGCAAAACTTCTTTCAATGTAATTCAATGTGTTCGTCCTTTTCCCGTAACATTTTAGGACTTTTGCTTTTTACAGCAGATATTTTTAAATTAAATATATACCTACATGTTTAAGAAAAATAAAATATCAACGGCCTCATTACTTTGAAGAATTTCTTATAATATGCTGAGAACTTAGTTAATTTTTTAATTAAAAATTACCTAGAAACGAATAAAAATATATAGCTACTTCTATGATGAATCTTTTATCTTTTCATGAACCTTTTGCGACAGAACTGGTTGGTATTTCTTCTGCGTGTTTATTGAAAGCCATTGTGAATATAATGACGAATCGTAGAGTAGAAATAAAAATTAAATAATACTTCCAAATACAAAGTTATTAAACATTTTAATAAGGAAAGTGTACGTGAGGAGGTTTGCACCTCTGATGAGATTCTACGAAATAAAAATTGTTACAAAGTATACTGACGAGGATTTCAGCAACAAAGCTGGCGTAGTCAGAAGATGATAAAAATAAAAAATATAACAATTACACTTAAATAACAAAAAATTGCGAAGAGCATCCTGTAGAATCTCCAACAATTATACCGGTAGTTCACGAGACCAGGTACCCTCCCACTTTTTTATTTATTTTATATAAGTATGGAATATTTTTCGCCCTTATTCTGTAGCTCACCAGAAAGGCACAAAGCCATTCATAAAGATGTTTCAGGCAAAACCAAGACGTTTCAAAGGCTAAGCATTTCCAAAAACAGAATGATAGATTTCATGAAAATGTAATCCATTAGAACGAAACATTTTTAAGACAAGGTAGGTAAATAAATTCATTTTAGGCCTTTGTTCTCATTAGTAACTGAATCTCCATGACCGTAGGGGGTCCTGAAGATACTAGTTTAATCTGCATGGCCGTAGGGGGACTGTGTGGATGATAGTTGTTGATTGAGAATTGTCAAATAAGAAATTATACAAATTCGTTTTAGGATTTTAATTTGCTAACATAACCAGAATTCGGGTTATCGAAAGAATGCAAAGATTTCATTAATATTTTTACACATAGTTTTTCTTTTAGTTCTCATAGTTATTTTTTCTGCTATTTGCAAAATCCTATAAAAAATATGTTTCAATACAATTATAAGCAAACGTATAATAATTCACTTTTAAAAAGGTATCTTTGTCAATTTACCTTATTTTTACAAAATTACATTATTTTCTAATTTCGAATGGCGATACAAAAAAAAGTTGTATATAACTGGAGACTAAAAGAAACGAGTAAAAAACATCATTCTAGCCACTTATTATATAAAATACTATTAGAAAGACGGTTGCACTTTGATAAAACCTTTGATTACATTCTATAAAAACAAAAATACTGTATAATTCAATAACCAGTGATTCGCCGGCCAGTCAGAGTTTATCGGGAGATTATTAATTTAAAAAACAGAATATTAACATATTTTTAAAACAGGCGAAGGTATAATATATAAATATAGGGTGTAATCAGTTTCACGCCATTAAAAAAACTGGTAATGGGGACCGCCTAGACAAAACCTTTATGACTTTTCCATCTAGGGGCACTTTGAAAAAAACTGATCTGGGTTAACATATTTAATGTTATGGTAGATAACTATTGAGAACCACTGATTTTCTTGGTCGATGGACTTGTACTTCCCAATTATACAACTTTTAAATTGTCATAAAAAAGTGCTCGCCGGCACACGCGGTATCAAAGGATCATCGACTGCCTTTGATGGACCGCCTCAACTGAACTGAGGGTATAAAGAGGTAAATAATTCGTTCTCTCTTCGTGCACAATTGCAAGCAAATAATGGCCATAGAGGTTTAAACAGAGCATTTCTTTACATGTGTGTTTTTTAATTTGGAACAAAATATTGGATTGTTATAATTTAGAAAATTTAAATGTGGTTTATTAACATTTGTGACATAAATGAGTGTCCTGGGTTAAAAGCTTACCACCTAAGTAAATTATTCCAAATCTGCATCTGCATCAATACACAATTCGGTACGTCGAATTAAGTACATACGCACTTCGTTCAACACTAAACACTAAACTATCAACTAACGTTGTCAATAAAGAAAAATAAAATAAAAACTTGGTACAAAAGCCAAAAAGGAATACAAAAAGAACGAACAAGTAAGTTGTGTCTGTACGTAATCAAGAATTTGACAACTTGACGCAAAATTCAAAAATAACAAAAACAACGAACGGCGGGTTGGACGTGTGTACACAACGAAACACGGACAGTAACTAAAATATTGCACAAGGGAGAGTTAGAGTATAGTTTTCTTTAGATCAGATCTAGATCTAAACCTACCTCAATATTCCAGCAGTTCTCAAAAAATTTTATTGAAAATTTGCAAATTTTTTTTTCTCTCCAAAACTATGAGCTTTAGACCCCATGTTATATAAGGTTTTTTTTGTTTGTCTTGTCGTTCCCTACCACCGGTTTTTTAATGACATGAAACTAATTACACCCTGTATATAAAAACTTCAATAAACCGGCACGGCAACGAGTATAATGTTTATGTCTAGTTTTATATTAAGGTTTTATCAGAATGCAAACGGACGCTCAATTTTTAAACATGAAAAGTTATAAAACATTGTCGAGATAAAATGAGATAAAGTGCATTCGTTCAAGAAACACATTTTTAACTAGTAGTGACATGTAAATAGAACATTTTAAAAATTTATAAAGCTCCTACGGTAACAGACCGTGTTCTTGGAGCGTTCGCATGATTTGTAGACAATACTCTTCTTGCCTTTGCCAGAAGTTTGGTTTAAAGATAATTCATTGCAATTTTTCTCTTAATATTCAAGGCAAGCATTCTACTTTTTAATTAACTGGCATAAATCACAATATATTTCATACCGTATTAAAATGCAAATACATTTGGAATTCTTTTTAATGTCGTTTTCTTATTATTTAATATACTCTTGAAAGAATGGAAAGAAATGTTATTAAACTTTGTTCAATATTACCCGCATACTCACAAACTTTGAACATTTTCCACTCCTTATTTTAAAAAGTCTTAGTCGCCAAATATCTTAACAAAGAATACGGCCACTGCAGATTACGACTCTTGCTACTTTAAGCTTCTTTTAAATTAGGTTCATTTAATCTGCCGTAATTAATTTATACTTACTCAGAAATTCTTCTTAGAAATTATTGACTACTTACAAATCGTTTAATTTGATACAACAGTGATTGATACGTAATATACACTACTCAATATTCACCGGTCTTGTTACGATATAATAGTAATAGTAATAATAATGTTCCTTATAATGTAGAAATGTAAACAAATTGCACACAAAAGGTTAGCGGTACAATATATACTAATATCAAAGCTACTGACACACAGCGTTTAATAATTAAAACTTAACAAACAATTTTTACAAATATGTGAAATAAATTTAAATGAATACTTATGGTGGCCATTCCCTAGAAAGAGACATCCGATAGGGAAATATTTATTATTTTTGGCCATAACTCTTTTCTCTTAATACGTATATATATAAAAAGAACTATAAGAGTACCTAAGTAGAACCATAACAAGACCATTACTATGAATTTTCTTAGGCTTTTTAAGAAAGAATGACAACTATGCGCGAAAATCATTCAGGAGCGGGTGAAACTGGGGGGGCCTAGGCATAATTTAGACCCAACGTTATTGTGTGACACTTTTAAATTCATTTATGAGCAGAACTCAGAAATTTAAATTTTACTACACAAAAAAAGTATCTTGTGTTTTTTCTCTAAAATTATCAGTTTTTGAGTAAATCTTATCTGAACTTTATTCGGGAATAGTTTTTTATGAATAATTTTAGCAGAACAGAAAAAACAATGACAGTAAAACAAATTTTGATTACATTATTTTTTATTAGACAACAATGAATTAGATTAAAGGAAAGTAAATTACAAATTACAAGAGTTGTTCAAAATGCATTCCGCCAGCTTCAACACATTTCTGACATCTGCGCCGTACAGAGTGTGTAGCTTTACGAATGAAACCAGGATTAGTCCGCAAATTTTCACATTCTTCGAGATTTCTTCCTATTAATTCTTCTCTTGTGTTAACAGGGATTGCATAGACTTTCTCCTTTAAATAGCCCCAGACAAAAAAATCAACTGGAGTCAAATCCGGTGAACGGGGTGGCCAGGTCCTTTCACCAAATCGACCGATCCACTACGCGGATGTGGAAGTAAAAGTATTCTATTGACTATTCAACAGTTATATTAATAACCTCAACCTCAATAGTTATACAATAATCGTCAAAGAATATAATATTTGCATTTAGTTGTAATGTACTGTTCTTCTCCTTATTAGCAACGTCTTAGTAGATGTTTCGTGATTCGGGCATTATTAAAGCTGGCCTCACTTTGCTATATGCCAAGATCGACAGCATCACGCCGCTATTTTGGTAATTCCACATTTCAGAGCAATAAAGAAAAATGGCGAGAATTAGGGCGTTAGCAGAACTGATTCTTGTCCATTTTGTGATACTCCAGCCATGCCAAATTCGAGTTTATGGTTATGTCGTTGTACTTTTAATGATTTAAGTAAAACATTCAGAATATGTTTCCGGATGTACGAAGTTCAGAATTGTTTCCTTACATTTTAATAGCTACATGCATCTACATAGGGCATTATATCAGGGCTCAGATGCGGACCAGTTCATCATGAGTATAAAATATTTACATTTCCAGTTGCAATTCGGTTTTCCGCTGAAATATACAGGGTGATTCACGTAGGCCATTCATTAGAAGTTTTTCAACTTGCAGTTGGATTAGAAACTTGAAATTTGGTACGCAGCCATAATCGATCATGCCCGTTCTATCTAAAATATTTTCAGTCCTCCAACTATACAGGGTGTGCCAAAAATTGGTACCAACTTTCTTATTTTAAATGGAAACCTATATTTTTCTTTACATGGTTCGATTAGCCTTCTAATTCTGAGTTTAGAGAACCTAAGTTATGTTAACTTATCTATTACAATTTTTGACATATGTCCAATTTTTTGAAAAAAATTGCCGCTGTAGTAGTTTACGAACAAATTTATATCTCGCAAACCTTTCAAAATTATGAAACTAAATTTGTGAAGCAGTTAGCTGGAAGTCCAGGCTAACTTTTGATGTCCCAAAGGTGGTCCCATTTTGTACCATATGGGCGCAGTCGATTTTCAAATGTCGCAATCAAAAATTGTCAAAAAGTCAATTTTTTCAAATGGCACCTACTATTTTTTTTCACACCATTCGAAAGAAAATTGAATTTTAGGGTGAGTCACTTAAGCATTCCCTATACCTAACTTCACCCCATATCGAGTTATTCAATAAAAATCAAGAAATACCTTATCTTGCCGAGAGATTCCTTACTTCATCAAGTATGCCATGGAAACAAAAGACAGTTGTAATAATTTTTAAGGAAAAATATGGATTCTTATTTAATTACACACAACACCAGCAAATTATTATTAACGAACAAGAACAATGTTGACGAAATTCTGACGTAAATGTTCCATGTGACCACCATATTTTTGTTCAAATATTCTATTATTCTACTTTCAACAGATTGCGTAGCACATCTTTGCGCCTACCATTTCTGATGCCAGAAATCAATGCAAAATTGAATTTTAGGGCCACTTTTATTAACATTGTGTATGTCCATCTACAGTCGTTTTTGAGTTATTGGCATTTTTTGAAAAAAATATTGTTTTTTTTTCTCAAGGGTAGTAGGCTTTGGAAACAATCATTTCATTTTAATTTTTATTCAAAAATCGTATTGCAATAATAAATAATAACAACAAAATAACAACAAATAAACAGATTAACAAAATAATTATTTCAATACAAATGCTCAATGTGTGCACCGTTTTCACTGACAGAATTTTGCTGAACACAGTGAATAAAATTGTTAATGATAGTGTAAAATGTTTACTTTATTTTTTGGGTGCTACAAGTCAGGTCCGCTCTCAACCTATAAGTACAGGTAAAACCGCTAAAAATTCGCCTTAATAAGGAGTAGTAAGAGTACATAAAATTATTCTTGGAAAGAAGTATTAAAAATGCTACACGTTGGGCGGAAAATATTTTAAATAATATTATGGGCGGATTTGTTAGTAGAAATTCTTTTAATTTTTCTTCTTCATCCTCCTTATCTTTCTGTTCATCATTACTGAAATTTTGAAAACAGTACGACGAACTCAATCAAAATATTTGTATTTAAAAACAAACAATATTGCCGACGTGTGCAGAGTTGCCTTTGGGAATTCAAAGCATTGAATCGTATAAAATTTGCGAATTTTCTTGAAAATTGATTTTCATTTATTTATCATTTTTTAAAATATATTAAACTGTATATTGTCTGTAATTGTTTATTTGTGGCATATTCAGATTTTCTTAGTTTTTATTGGGTATTCTGCCACTGAAAAATATTTAAAAATTTTTAATGAAAAAACCTCTGCGCCAAACGTATCAAACAGAGGTTGGTTCTTGAATATTTGACTATTTCAAAAAGTCTCACACCTAAAAATATATAAACTAAAACAATGGCTATTCCTAAATTTGATACAATAACAATTGAACAGGCTACACAGAAGCTACCATTAGATGATGCTAAAAAATACTCAATTCGTTCTAAAATTGAATTAGAGAAACAATATAAGACTAAAGATAATTTAACATCCTATGAAAAACGTTCCATTTCATGTCTAAAAATAATAATAGCATTAAAATTTTACCTGCTGATAAAGGCAATGCCACGGTAATCTTAAATACAGCTGTATATGTATATATGTATATATGATAGAAAAATTACGAACTTGATAAATGGTGCAAATTATTCCAAATTAAATAAAGATCCTACAAATTCTTTAGAAAACAAAATATATAGAGTCTTATTTTAAACACAAAAACGAATTTACAGATATTGAACGAAAGATGTTAACTCCACATCGTAGCAAACCTCCTATTTCTGTGGTTTGCCAATAATTCATAAACCTGACATTCCCTTGAGACCAATAAAAAATTGTGAGTTCAATTAATTGTCCATGTAGTAAACTCTCAAAATATTTATTAAAAATCCTAAACCCATTATCAGGTTCCCCCGAGTCATATTCAAAATTGCAAAAATTGTTTGGAAAAGCTGTCAGAAAATCATTTTATCAATAATCATCTAATGGTCAGTTTTGATGTAGTAAGTCTATTTACAAATGTTCCTGTAGATAAAACATTAATAATAATTGAAAACAAATTGCAACAAGATGGGAATTTGGCGAATAGAACTAAGTTAAGCATTGAAACTATAATAGAATTACTTACATTTTGCATTAAAACAACATACTTTCAATTAAATAATGACTTCTATCAACAAAACTTTGGGATAGCCATGGGTTGATCATTATCTCCAATATTAAGTAACATTTCCATGGAAAATCTTGAGGAAAGTAATATTAATAATCTAGCTTTTAAACCCATTGTATGATGGAGATATGTAGATGATATTTTTGCTCTATGGCCTTATAGTAGAGAATATTTAAGTAATAATTTGAATCATATTAACGAAAAAAAACCTTCAATTAAATTTACAATAGAAATAGAAAATAATAATGAATTACCTTTCTTAGATATTTTAATTAAAAAATTAGATAGCACATACCAAACCAGTGTGTACAGAAAACAAACACACACAAACAGATACTTTAATTTCAGTTCAAATCTACAATAAAATTAGTGTTAAGAAAGGTGTTGTTAAGTGTTTGTATGACAGAGCCAAAATTATTTCTTCAAATGATGTAATATTAGGGAACGAAAAGCAATTTATAAAAATTGTCTTATTAAATAACGAATATCCTGAGAGTTATGTTGATAGTCAGTTATTGAACGTTGGTAGTAGAGAGAATATACTATCACAACCTGAGGTATTTAGGTCAATGGCAGTAATTCCATATATACATGGTTTATCGGATTAATTACGAAAAATTGGAAATAGGTTTTCCGTACGAACGGTTTTTCAAACGGGCTCCACGCTAAGATCGGTTTTATCAAAAACCAGACCTCTAAATATTGTTCAAGATTCAAAAAAAATTATTTATAGGGTTCCGCGTGAGTGCGGAAAATATACTTATTTGAATCATCTAGACTTTTCAACGTAATGCTTGGTGAACATAGAAATTACGCTAGATGGGGAGAATTTGAAAGATCTAAAATTTGTGAACACGTGTGGGATAATAATCACAGGACTAAATGGGACTCAGCGAAGAGATCAGTGGAACTAAAAGAAAAGTTAAAGAACCCTCGATTATTTTATTAAACGAGGATAGATGCGTTTCAAATTATTCAATAGATTTTTGTACTAGTTGGTTGCCCATCCTTAGAGACAATAAGTAAAAATAAGATAACTATAATTTAATGTCTCACGTGACTATGGAAATACACAAACAAAGAACTGTCATGGTTGACGGACAAAAAGTTTTGAGAACGGAAGTAGATTCTCTTCCGAAACGTTAACTGCCTATTGCTTTCATTTTCAATTATTTTATAACATTGTTCTAGTTTATATATTTTTAGATGTGAGACTTTTTGAAACAGTCAAGTATTCAAGAGCCAACCTCTGTCTGATCCGTTTGGCTCAGAGGTTTTTTCATTAAAATTTTTTAAATATTTTTCAGTGGCAAACTACCCAATAAAAAGTAAGAAAATATTAAACTGTATTTTTAGAAATTCCATCTTATTAGTTCAATTTTTATTTGCGGAGTGTGACACTAATAATAACATATTTGGAGAAGAAAAAAGGCAACTCATATATCTTCTAGAGCAAAAACCAGGGTGGAAAGAAGTCGCTGACAAGTTTAACGATGAAAAATCCACCAATACATAGGTAACAAAGGCTAGAGAAACTTCATTTTTATTTTTATATAGATGCAATGTCACGAATGAGGACTGATTCGAACAGTATTGCGATTCTGGGGAAAACGCCAAAATTGAATTTTTACCACCAATAATGGGTGTACACCTTCGTTAATTGAGACTCTATTATTAAATCCAAATGTGGTTTCATAATAAGAAAGAACTATGATGATGTCAACAATGTGCGATATAATTGGTCAAGAATGGAAGAATGTCCTCGGGACATTCATGTGTGGATGTGGAAGTAAAATCAGAGAACTCCACATATTATCCTGAGCATGCATTTATCTTTTCGATACGAAGTTTTTCTAATTATTCACTAATAAATGGAATATCGATCTCATCAAAGATTGGTAAATGGTCGAATCGAAAATATCAATAGAACTTATAAAAAGAAGTAAAAATCCGCTGCCTACGGAATCGGATTGGTGGCAGATGTCATAAGAAAATTTAAGTCCTTGGCTTCTAGTATAAATCTCAAATTCCAAGTTTCTCGACTCCTACTAGCTTGCGACTCCTACTAGCTACTCATATTTACCTCCCCAACCCTTCATCGGAACAAGCTGAAAACATAATCTAGTTCCAGATCTCGTTATAATATATACGTGTACCAAAATTCCGGAGAAAACGTACACGCAAATAAGAAGCTACAGTCCGACAGACCGAAATATTTTTCGCTCAAACTTAAAACGTTAACGTTTCATGTGATTCTAAACCTATTTTAACAAAATGAATGTTCGAACATTTTTTTACGATTACTATATTTCCACTCCAGTACTTGGACGTGGCAGTAATTAAAGTAAAATCCTTGTCGTTAATAATCTTTTAGGCTAATAAGCATTAAAAAAATGCGTAACAGTAATCCACGCACTATGCACAGTTATATTCATGTGAATATTCTCAGTGCTTTTAACTGTAGCTTGGCGACGAATAAATCAGAAAAGGATTTATTAATTAAATTAAATTAAATTTAGTGGCGGCGGCGTAGGAGAGTGTCCAACACGTTAACAGTTGTAAATTTTCAATAAATCAGTCATATTTATAGTGCGGAATTAGAAATTTATAAACAAACTCCAAGTATGCGGAGCTATGTAGGGGCCATAGACGGTCAGAGGTTCGCCGCAAACCACGAGTTGCTCTTAGAGAACCCATGATAAATCACCGGTGCTACAAAATCCAACCGCCGACTAGAACGCTGCTTTAATCTTCCCTTTAATTGTAATACTTAGAGATAAAACTCTATATAGTCTAAATATTTCTCTAATTGCATTTTACACGTTGCGAACTAATTAAAAAGATTAAAACGGGAGTATATCCAGATTACTCTTCCCGGCGCCTCCGGCAAAAGTTTAAACTATGAATAATGAAAGAATTGCACGTGTATGTACAAGCTCTCAGCACGCTAATTTTGGGCGATAAGTCGCTTCCTTCACAACTAATTTGAAAAAAACTTTATATAGCTTAAAATCATTGGTGCTACACATTGATACTAAATATTTTTCATTAATTCAGGGTGAGCAACTGCAATTAAAAACAGTAGGAAAAATGTATGTATACATTATTTTGCTTCTTCGATAATTTCACATTGTTCTATCTCTTGTTAGTCTAATTATCAAAGACGATAACTTGGTTGAATCTTGGAAAAAAAGAGGAACGTCTGAAACTCCACATATCGTCGTTCCAAAGCATATTGTTTAAAAAAGTTTACGTCTCTACAAGGGGCGCTTCCAAAGAAAAAAATTTAATTTAATTTAAATGTTGAAAATTCCTTATTTCTTAAATATCTCAAGAAATATGCACCCGGCAAAAATATTTAAATTCACTTTTGAAGAAGTAAAAAAGAATTAAAAAAGGCATCGAAATAAACTGTGTACATATTTCTTTATTTGTAGTATTTTTATTTTAAAACCGTATAATATTTGTAAGCTTGTTTTGGTAATATTCTAAACATTTTGAGCATGTTAAAAAATTTAAGTTTAAATAAAAAAAAATGTAGAAGACTTTCTTTGTTGAACATTAAGTTTCCTCAATAGCCTCTTCATTTTCAATGCCTTATTTATATTTACGTCTTAACGAAGTTTAGCTATAGTTACTCCACCACTCAATCAGGACAAATACTCTCTAACAATAATAGAGCAACCATCCCCTACGACATTGCTATCTGTAAGGATGTTTTGAATTTGAATTTTTGAATTTGTAAAAGATACTGCAATCTGTGTACGTGCCTTTTGAATTCGAACGAACTTTACGTATATCAGATCATGTAATTGTTTTTTTTCAAATGGTTTAAAACGCATCTTTAATAAAGTTTATTATGAAGAGTTGCAATAAAGTCGTCCAGTAGAATATTTTTAAAGATTTATCATTTTAAAATCTTAGATTTCGTAACATTTTCAATTTTAGTTTTTATTTCAACGTTCATAAAAAGTATGGTACGAAGAGACGCCGCTGAAAAATATGCATTTTTATTGTTTGCGTTTAAAATTGCAAGATAAAAGTTCTACAGGAAATCGTAATTGTCCCAGCAAAAGAAATTGTAAAAGCAAGAAACCATGTAATTAAATATAATAAATCCGGCTATATATTTTTACTGCCGAATATAAAACTAATTGCCACAGAGTTTATTATTTGGCATGAAAATATAAATATTTATTGTTATTGCAAGTTAATTTTCTTAAGGCATGCGAGCCGAGAAATTAAGAAATGCAAATATGATATTGACTATTTAAGCGCAATATTGAAAGTTATAGTGGAGCAGCTGGACAACTGTATGACGCTTATTAAGAAAAAAAATTAGGAATAAAGTAATAAAGTAATGTGACGTAACAATTGCATTGAGGGGTTTGTCCTTCAACATAATTGCAAATTAAGATTCTTCTGTTTGGCTGAAACAAAGGATAAATGAATTATAATGAATTAGAAAATAATTAGAATACTTATTTTCTAGTTTACCCGTCTTAATCAAAAACGGGATAAATTGTTCTCATATTTTTTCTGTATTATTATTACATGATATTTAACAAAGTAGTTTAATATGAAGGTTACATTTTAATAAATATGAAAAATACAGACTTTTCCTAAGGCTCTATGAGTATTTGGAGGGATAAATACAGCAAGCGGGAATTTTTTTTACTTTTCGCAATAGACATCAAGTATATTAACAACTGTCTTATTTTATTTTATTTTAGGTTCCTTCTCGAGAACTCCTGTGCAGCAGTTTTCAAGAAAATCGCAGGTGAATATGCTAGATGTTTTCTGTGGATGAAACATCGTGGCATCGTACATTCGTAGTAAAATTATATCTGCACTTGTGCAGTGTATAGTTAACACGTGTGCCTTCAAACAGTGAGTAAACGAGAAAATTTCTTATTATTTTGCGACGTTTGGATGTCACATATGTGGTACGTGGAGTTTTTACTCCTTGATATAATAATCAACCAGTTCAATAATCACACCTTACCAGTCCTCGGCTAGCTCCCGTCAATCTCAGTGTGAGTTCCCAGTACATACAGACGTACTGGCTGCCTAACTAACTGTCTAGGTACCTAAGTGAACAACAGATTAATAAATTGTTAAATTAATTTATAGTACGAGAAAGAAAACCCAATGAGTGGAGCTTATAACAAATTTGTTTATTTATAAAACATTTATATATACCAAGTCAATAATAAAGAAATGCTTCAAATTTATAAGTATCAATTACTTTTTCTATTCGTTAGCAATATCAAAAAGTGATGAGTGACAAATGATTTAATCTAAATAAAATTTATTAACACGTGAAGTTCAATAATAATACCAAATGCAATTGCACGCAGTTTACATACTTTTCAAACCAGTGGTTATGGGTACAGAAAATTTAATATTATAGCAAGTAACAAATACCTAGATCTGGACTATATTCTTTTCTAGATAACCAGTTCTTGACTTTACTATAAACAAGATAGGTATTTGAATCGTCAACTTATGAAATAATTACTATACATACACATATATATATACAAACAAAATTTATACAAGTTATGACTTACGGTTGAATTTTGAAATACCCCAAAAGAAAATGTGAGAACGCTGAACTCCTCCTAGGAGTGGAAAGGTATGAGCGTTGAACGGTCTTCTTATATTCTAGGGTAATCGATTGACTCTGCAATATTTCACCTCGAACTATAACCAGTTACAACCATCTCAAAGTCATGAAAAGAAACCAACAAAAAGAAAGAAAACCATCCATCATCGGTATAAGCTCCAAAATTTTTCAACCAATTTCTCTATACTAATTACATCTAGTACTACTAACGCTTCTTAATAAAAATCTAACTATAAAAAGCCCTTTCAGAGCTTAACAAAATGTCGACCATGTGCTCGACCCAACACGTGCTTTGTAGCTATACATCCAGCAATCATGCTGATCAGATTTTTCACAAATCATTATTACTTACTATTGGTAAATACGGAAATCCCACTTAATACAATTATTCAACAAAATAATCAAAACGTGGATAAAGATTACTCTCACCAAATTTACCAAGCTACGTGCAACGTCTATTCGCCTCAAAGGTCACGTCAAGAAGGAAGTACTAGAGAACCTCTAACCCCTTACAGGACAGGTGCCTAGCGCAGTCGTACTACGCCGACGAAACGACACAAAAAAGAATTGGATTTTCATGATACCATTCGACCTTGAACAGTAATCACAAAAATGATTTATTTTAAACACAATATACAACACATCCGTAATTTGAATAGAATTCGAGAAGTTCTGTTACAGACGTCCCTTTCGATTAAGACAACCTCGACATAGATCAACCTGTTGATCGGAGATTTGATAAGAAGTGATATAATATTACGACAATCTAACTATAAAAATTATCCTCTTATTATTGTTTCAAAATGAATTTAATTGAAGAAATACTAACTTATTAAAGCAAAATATATTAAGATAAAACATTCATCGAGCTACTCCGAACAGTACTGTTCAGTGAGCGAGTATTCGGTTAAGACTGAATCGAACTCGGCCAGTAGTCAGCTGATTACCGGTAGCTGTCAATTCCTATAACCTACTATGTTCGTTCTATTTATTATTATAAACAATTATTGAGGATGAAATTTAACAAGCAAATAACATAAAGGTACAGAAGGTAAGTGATACATTTGAACTAGTCGTTTTCATAGACTGAACTACTTAAGTTATGGTTATGTTAGGTTTGTTTATCGTTCCTATTTATTCCAGATACCACACTATGTATGAGAACTCTAGCAAATTACAAGGAATAATAATGTACCACACAACACTGTGATTGATGAAGGTAAAGTACTTATTTATACATTTTACTCGAGACATTCTAATTAAAATTTATGTTTATTTTTAGACACAAGTTAGCTGGACGACAGTCGATAAATGTGACAACTCTATCAAACAAATTTAAGAATCAAAAGGATTACTAAAGTATACAAATGTGAATGGAAATACTATTAATATATGAAATTATTAACACAAGACCTTTTATTTATTTATTACTAGATGATGATATCCTTTTAAACAATGAACTACCTAAAGTTAACGTATAGATTTAGTGATTGAATTTTCATAGTTAAACATCTAACAATGCTGTATTTACACATACACTCCTCAAGCCAAAATGACAAATTATGTTACAACGTCTACTTGACAAAAGCAACCGTAACATTACTCCCCTCTATTCCAGTAAAAAAAAATCGAAGATTTTTTTTTTGACAGCACTAGTTAGCTAAAATCGAAAAGAATGACGCAACCAATTTCCTTCCAACAAAAAAAAAATTCAAATAGAACACAAAATTTTCAGTTTCGATCTTACCCCAGAATATCAAGGTTTAGCATTAAGCTCAAGCGTTTTATCAGGTTTTAGATCTTTAACGTGCCAACTACCCTTAACATTGCCTTTGTCATCTTCAAGTTCATAAACATTTATACCAAGCTTCTTTTTGATTTTAAATGGTCCTGTATATTTCTTTCCCAGTTTTGCTGCATAATTTTTAGCAGCACTTGATAAGGTATATTCTTTTTTCCACACATAATCTCCTTCTTTAAATTGAACAGGCCTATGCCTCAAATTATAATTATGTTTAGTTTTTACATGAGCTGTTTTTAACTTTTCTTTTACAAATTTTCTAAGTTCTTTTAATTTAGATTGTCTGGATTTAGGATCCTTAAAATTATTATCGTTATCATTTTCAGTATTAATACAATTAGTTTTGTCCCTAGTTTGTTTATACTCGTTACCATTTGTAATCATTTCATACCCAAAATTTATAAAATAAGGAGATTCTTGTGTTACCTCATGTTTAGCTGTTCTATAAGCACAACCTAGTTTAGACAGATGTAAGTCCCACTTTCTGTGATTTTCTCCAACATAACTAGAAATCATGGTTTTAATTACCCTATTGGCTCTTTCTGTAAAATTTGGTTCTGGATGATATAGAGGATTAAATAATAGTTTTACATTATAATCTTTCATTAACTTTTTAAATTCTTTGCTCGTAAACTGAGCTCCGTTATCAGTTTTGAGATATTCAGGTACACCAAACAAATGAAAAACTTGCTCTTCCATAATTCTTACAATACTAGTAGCTATAGCTTTACGTAAAGGAAACATTAGTGTAAATTTACTAAAGTAATCACAAATTACTAAAATATATTGATGCCCTTTTGAACTACGAGGTAGAGGTCCTATTAAATCAGTAGCGATATATTGCCAACATCTATCTACGATAGGCTTACTACCCATCTCTCCTGCTTTAAGTTTTTGTTCAGGTTTATGTTCAGAGCAAATTCTACACTTATTTATGTATCTCGAGATATCTGATTTCATACCAGGCCAAAAATATTTAGATAAAATACGATGATAAGTTTTATAAATACCAAAATGTCCTCCAGTTATAGGATCATCATGAAATGTTTTTAAAATTTCGCTACGTTTACTTTTAGGTAAAACCAGTTTCCAGCTAGATAAATCCGAAGAACTCTTATCAACATGTTTATACAGACTTCCATCTTCAGATATTCGAAAATTTGGATATTTTAAAGGATTTGAATGAACTCGAAAAGTCATTTTTTTATACCAAGGGTCTAAATCTTTGGATTCTAATTTAATCTCAGATATTTCTGGAATGGCACGAGATAAATAATCTGGTACAACGTGTTGTTTTCCAGGTCTATGTATAATCGTAAAATTAAACTGTTGCAAACGCAATGCCCATCGTCCTAAGCGACCTTGTGGGTTTTTAAGATTATTTAGCCATATTAAACTATGGTGGTCAGTAATAACAGTAAAATGTGTTCCTTCAAGGTAACATCTCCATTTTTCAATACTCCAAAGTACTACCAAGCATTCGATTTCAGTAATTGTAAACTTTCGTTCATTTTTTGTTAATGACCGAGATAAATAACAAATTACATGTTCTCTACCATCATAAAATTGACTTAACACGGCCCCTATCCCGTGTGAACTACCATCACATTGTATTATAAATTCATAATTAAAATTTGGACAGGAAAGTATTGGAGCACTAATAAGTGAATCTTTTATTGTAGAAAAAGCTTGTTCACACTCTGGTGTCCAGATAAACTTAGTGTTTTTACGAGTCAAGTTAGTAAGAGGTTCTATTATACTAGACAAATTAGGAATAAATTTCCGATACCAAGAAACCATACCGCTAAGTCTACGAACTTCTTTTGGAGTTTTTGGTCTAGGAAGATCTACAATGGCATTAACTTTTTCAGGATCTACATGAAGTCCATCTCTATTTACAACATACCCAAGATATTTAAGTTCACTGCGACAAAATTTACATTTTTCTCTATTTAAAGTTAAGTTTGCATCTTTTAATCGTTTAAAAACTTCTTCTAAAATTGTTAAATGAGATTCAAAATCTGGTGTTACAATTACAATATCATCTAAATATTTAAAAACATAAGGTTCTAGTTCAGGTCCAAATAATCTATCTACCAAAAATTGAAAAGTTGCAGGTGCATTCGATAACCCAAAAGGCATTTTTGTAAATTGAAACAATCCTCTTCCAGGAATTGTGAAAGCAGTATATTTTTTGCTGTCTTCTGACATTTTTATTTGCCAATATGCACTCTGAATGTCTAAAGTAGTAAGATACTTTGCGTTACCTAATTTATCTAGAATTGAACTTATTCTTGGCAATGGATATGCCCATTTTTCAGATACAGAGTTTAATTTACGAAAATCTACGCAAAAACGATATGTATTGTCCTTTTTTGGAACCATTAAAATTGGTGAACTCCATCCGCTAGTACTTTTTTCAATTACTCCTAACTCTAACATTTTTGTAATTTCATCATCAATTTTCTTTTGTATAAATGGACTTACAGGATAATATCTAGATTTGATTGGAGGATGATCAGTTTTAATATTATGCTCTACTAACGAGGTACATCCTACTTTGACATCTTTCATTGAAACAAAATAATTGTCGACAATCTTATTTAAAATTTCCCTTTGGTTAAGAGTTAAATCGTCAGCGGTTTGTATGTGATTTAATTGAAAATTTGTATTTACTTCATTGCCAAAATACCATTCACCTTTTCTTAAATCTGGTATCAAATTCATTTTTATCCAAAATATAGTACCTAACACTAAATTATGACGTAACTGTGGTATTACATAAACTTTAAAAATGTGAATTTTTTCTTTTAATCTAATTGGAACTTCCATGTAACCAATGCAATTCAATTCTTGATTATTAGCAACCGTACAAGTGATATCTTTTAAAATGTGCAACTTAATTCCAATGTTTTGTAGTAAAATTGAACTTTTATCATTAATAAATATATTATTTGCCCCAGAATCTAATAAACCTTTAATTTCCCAGTTATAAATAGAAACTGTTACGTAAGGAGACTCTCCTTCACTAGCCTGATCAAGTACATAGTTTAAAATTGGTTTGCTAAATTGATTAAAATTTTGTAACTCTAAATTTGTGCAAGAAAGTTTAATATCGTTATGTAAATCATGTGAATCAAAAGAAAATTTATCTGGACTTAATTTATTGTGCCTTATATTTTCATTGACCGATGATGTGTTAGAGGCCAAAGCTCGGTCTACATTTGGTCTCTGTGTCCGTTTCCCTGAGATCTACATCTAATACAGTCATTACGTGTATAACCTATTAATCCACAAGTATAACACTTTCTAGTTTTTACTGTACAATGTTTAGCCATGTGATTTACTCCATTACATTTATAACAAATTATCTTTGGGCTTACGTTTACATTCCTGTTATTATTAGCTGTTCCAGAGTGAAATGAATCGAATCTACTAACTCTATTGCCATGAAATCTACTATTATCAGTGTTTCTATCAAATCTATCTCTATTTCTTGAAGAATCTCTATAAAATCTCTCTCTACTATTATTCCTGGAATCATTGTAATTGTTGTATCTCTCCCCACTATTATACCTTCCATATCTGTCTTTACTTCTATCGTTTCTTTCTAAACTTCTATTATCATATCTGTCCCTACTATAATTTCTTAATTCATTTCCTAAATTCCTATTCAAGTATTCTTCTCTACTTCTACTATTATTAGAGTAATTGCCTCTATCCAATTTTTTATTTCTATTCCTATTTTCTAATGATAAATCCCTATCGTATCTATTAAAATCACCCCTATTTACAAATTTATCTCTACTATTACTCCTAAATCTATCTACAGAGTTATCCCTACTACTTCTATGTCTATCTACAAAATTTTCTTTACTACCCCTGAAATTATCTAAAGAATTTTCTCTACTGTATCTACGTGCTTCTTTTTGACTTGTATCTGTTTTATTTTCTTTTAAAATTGAAATTTTACTACCATTACCTTCAAAAGTTACCTGTTTTTCTAGCTCTATGTTATCTAATTTCTGTTTAGTTTGAGTTTTATCCTGATATTGCAAATCTACTTCAATGGAATGTTTACTAGTAGAGGGAGGAACAAAATTTGAAATGTTTCTATTAGTATCCTCAATACGTCTACCTAATTTTATGAGATGATCGAGAGAAGTGATATCATCCACAAGATCTAATCTACTTTGATACTCAGGTCTAATTCTTTCACGAATTATTTCCAATTTAATACTTTCGTCTACCTGAACAGATAATCTACTAAATAAATTTAACATATATGCTACGTAAATAGCTATAGTTTCAGTACTACCCTGTGTTCTAGATTTTATTTGTTCCCAAATCTTTTTGTTACCATCTCTAAAAAATTCTTCTCTAAAAAGATTACAAAGTGAGTCCCAATCATGAGCTTTATGTTTAACTGCTCTATAATACACTCTAGCCTCTCCGTCAAAAAGTTCTGCACAACTTTTAAAAAGTTGTTGTTTAGATATGCCTCTAGCCTCACAAATTTCATCGACTCTTTCAAAGAAAGCATTTAAACTCAAAGAATCTGATTTACCCGAAAATTTTAAACCCCAACAATTAATTTTTAAATTTTGATCAATATTTAAATTGTTAAAACTATCTGCGACTTGAGATACACTGTTATTATGAGCATTAATTGTGCTTTGTATAGGTGTTGAAGATCCTTGATTATTATTTAAGAGACTTTGTTGAAAAGCTAAAGGTACAGCTAAGTCACCAACTTTTTGTTCAAAAGATTCTTGTTTACTTTTAAAATCTGTTAAGTATTTTAAAGCTAAAGTTAATATTTTTGATTTTGACTCAGATTCATCCTTATTTGAAGTTACAATTCTTTCGATTCTACCCAAAACATGAGCTAACTTAGATTTCAATTTCCTAGCGATAGCATTAATAAATTGTTCTCCTAAAAGTCTTTCAATATCCTTTAATTTATCCTCACAGATTATCAATTCTTCTTCAGATTTAAAAGCATATTCTGTTTTAAAACTGTGACCTTCATTTTCTAAATTTATTAGTTCTCGTAACGTTTTAATCAACTCTTTACTTGTGCCTTGAGGTTTTACACCTCTAATAGAAATTTCATGTTCTAATTCGTCTTTAAGTAATCTATCTGGTTCTATTTTCAACATTTTGATTACGTTTACTCTTAAATGCAAAATATTTTTAATAGGAAAAAGTTTAAGGCTAATTAAAGCTTGAAAAAGTATGGTAATTTGTATAAACAATAGCAAGAATTCAGTGGAAAATAAACCTCTCCAAACTAGTTTTTAAAAAATGTGCAGTTAAAAAAACAGTTTTATGCAACAAAATTAGGAAAAACATATACCTGTATAGTTAGTAGGTTAACTATAAATCCTCAGAACTACAGATGCGACTGGCTTTTTGTTTAGTTTAGTTGGGCGCCAAATTTATATATGCGACGTTTGGATGTCACATATGTGGTACGTGGAGTTTTTACTCCTTGATATAATAATCAACCAGTTCAATAATCACACCTTACCAGTCCTCGGCTAGCTCCCGTCAATCTCAGTGTGAGTTCCCAGTACATACAGACGTACTGGCTGCCTAACTAACTGTCTAGGTACCTAAGTGAACAACAGATTAATAAATTGTTAAATTAATTTATAGTACGAGAAAGAAAACCCAATGAGTGGAGCTTATAACAAATTTGTTTATTTATAAAACATTTATATATACCAAGTCAATAATAAAGAAATGCTTCAAATTTATAAGTATCAATTACTTTTTCTATTCGTTAGCAATATCAAAAAGTGATGAGTGACAAATGATTTAATCTAAATAAAATTTATTAACACGTGAAGTTCAATAATAATACCAAATGCAATTGCACGCAGTTTACATACTTTTCAAACCAGTGGTTATGGGTACAGAAAATTTAATATTATAGCAAGTAACAAATACCTAGATCTGGACTATATTCTTTTCTAGATAACCAGTTCTTGACTTTACTATAAACAAGATAGGTATTTGAATCGTCAACTTATGAAATAATTACTATACATACACATATATATATACAAACAAAATTTATACAAGTTATGACTTACGGTTGAATTTTGAAATACCCCAAAAGAAAATGTGAGAACGCTGAACTCCTCCTAGGAGTGGAAAGGTATGAGCGTTGAACGGTCTTCTTATATTCTAGGGTAATCGATTGACTCTGCAATATTTCACCTCGAACTATAACCAGTTACAACCATCTCAAAGTCATGAAAAGAAACCAACAAAAAGAAAGAAAACCATCCATCATCGGTATAAGCTCCAAAATTTTTCAACCAATTTCTCTATACTAATTACATCTAGTACTACTAACGCTTCTTAATAAAAATCTAACTATAAAAAGCCCTTTCAGAGCTTAACAAAATGTCGACCATGTGCTCGACCCAACACGTGCTTTGTAGCTATACATCCAGCAATCATGCTGATCAGATTTTTCACAAATCATTATTACTTACTATTGGTAAATACGGAAATCCCACTTAATACAATTATTCAACAAAATAATCAAAACGTGGATAAAGATTACTCTCACCAAATTTACCAAGCTACGTGCAACGTCTATTCGCCTCAAAGGTCACGTCAAGAAGGAAGTACTAGAGAACCTCTAACCCCTTACAGGACAGGTGCCTAGCGCAGTCGTACTACGCCGACGAAACGACACAAAAAAGAATTGGATTTTCATGATACCATTCGACCTTGAACAGTAATCACAAAAATGATTTATTTTAAACACAATATACAACACATCCGTAATTTGAATAGAATTCGAGAAGTTCTGTTACAGACGTCCCTTTCGATTAAGACAACCTCGACATAGATCAACCTGTTGATCGGAGATTTGATAAGAAGTGATATAATATTACGACAATCTAACTATAAAAATTATCCTCTTATTATTGTTTCAAAATGAATTTAATTGAAGAAATACTAACTTATTAAAGCAAAATATATTAAGATAAAACATTCATCGAGCTACTCCGAACAGTACTGTTCAGTGAGCGAGTATTCGGTTAAGACTGAATCGAACTCGGCCAGTAGTCAGCTGATTACCGGTAGCTGTCAATTCCTATAACCTACTATGTTCGTTCTATTTATTATTATAAACAATTATTGAGGATGAAATTTAACAAGCAAATAACATAAAGGTACAGAAGGTAAGTGATACATTTGAACTAGTCGTTTTCATAGACTGAACTACTTAAGTTATGGTTATGTTAGGTTTGTTTATCGTTCCTATTTATTCCAGATACCACACTATGTATGAGAACTCTAGCAAATTACAAGGAATAATAATGTACCACACAACACTGTGATTGATGAAGGTAAAGTACTTATTTATACATTTTACTCGAGACATTCTAATTAAAATTTATGTTTATTTTTAGACACAAGTTAGCTGGACGACAGTCGATAAATGTGACAACTCTATCAAACAAATTTAAGAATCAAAAGGATTACTAAAGTATACAAATGTGAATGGAAATACTATTAATATATGAAATTATTAACACAAGACCTTTTATTTATTTATTACTAGATGATGATATCCTTTTAAACAATGAACTACCTAAAGTTAACGTATAGATTTAGTGATTGAATTTTCATAGTTAAACATCTAACAATGCTGTATTTACACATACACTCCTCAAGCCAAAATGACAAATTATGTTACAACGTCTACTTGACAAAAGCAACCGTAACAATTTTAAATCCCTATCTACTAATTAAAGTAAATTATTTAAGAAATTTTTTCTTAGTGTAAGGAAAGGTGCTAATATTGAATATGAATACAACTCGCAAACATTTTTTCATCTATGATTTTCATACTGAGAAGGGTTAAAAAAATGTGAAAATTTAAAAACTTAAAACTTTATTTAATAAAAAAAATTCATTCTGAAGAAATGTTCAGAATTGAAAACTTAGCCTATATACAAATTTTTGTACCTTTATATTTCTACTTGCCATTGGTAATTATGTAAATTAAAGTTTACATTAAACTTTTGCATTATTGCCGACCGATACCGTTTCGTCGGTGAGAGCCTCCCGAGTTTTTCGCTTATGATTTTCTCAAAAATTACTGAACAAAAAAAGTTTCAGATAAAAATGATTCCTCCATCCTTCTTCCGCCTCGGTGCATGTATCTATTTTGATAGACAAAAAAGTTTCCTGCTTGTTATGCTTATCTGTAGCGATAGATTTATAGAAATGTTTATCAACACAACCTTAGAAAAAATCGGTTACATGCCACTATTAACGTTAGTAACGGAAAGAGAATATTCACATTACGTACAATATCCTGTCACAATAATGTTATTTTAATTTGGACTATCCTGTTCACCAAAAGCAAAATCAGTTACCAAAAATAATAGTTATAACAAACTGTATAATATTCACAGATAAGTATTTCGATGTTTACATCTCGTCAGTGTGACATTGCGGATTATTTGAATTTCCATTTAACTACAATCTGTTAAAAAGATGTAGTTCGGTCGTCGACGAAGGTAGACGCATTTTTAAGTGGATCCCATGAAATCTCGAAAAACTCGAGTAAATGCGGTGTACGCGCAAAAACGTGTCGAATTAAAGAGTGGACAATCCTACATTAGTTGGTATAAATTAGTATAAATTTGGCTATTTCCTGATATTTGATATTTGATCCATGGGACTATGTCATAAACTCGTAAATTTTCCACAAGTGCATGTACCTAAGACGACCGAGCACCGTATCTCAAGTGGCTAGTGCGAAGTGAAAGGCACTGGCTTCTAACGAGTGGAAGTAGTAACATAAGCAAAGGATGAAAGATAAGTGATATTTTTATTTATTTCTAAGTTATTGGTTTTATATATACGCGAATGA
The DNA here is from genome assembly GCA_963583905.1 of Stenurella melanura. Taxonomy (NCBI): domain Eukaryota; kingdom Metazoa; phylum Arthropoda; class Insecta; order Coleoptera; family Cerambycidae; genus Stenurella; species Stenurella melanura. Next base: position 2,645,200 of record OY757311.1, read on the forward strand.
ATGAATTCTTCATGTAGCACGGGTACTTTTGTTCAAGAAATAATTTATTTACTATAAACTTTTTGTTTCTTGCTGCAAAGTTATTAGTTTTATATGGGGAATTTGTTTATTTGCTTACCGGTTGAGGCAGCCGATTCTAAATTCAGGATACTGTTTTTTACGTATGTGGTTACAGGACAATTTATTACACACCAAAGAAAAATTTATAAATAAAAATGAAAAGGTATTGAATATAGGTAATGAAATAGAAAATACCCGAAATTGGAAAGTGGCAAAAGTAATTACTGTAGAAACAAACTAATATACAGGGTATGCAAAATATTCTCTCGGGCCTCTTTCCAACCCGCCATAAAAAGCTTTTTTATCGCGAGATAGATCACTTTCACCGTAAATCGTTATTTACCTGTGGAACGGTTAAGAAAGAAAAAAAGGAGAGACAACAAAGGAAAGCTCCCTACGGCAAGTGAATACATGGATTACGTGTCTGGCAGACAAACAAAGTGAACCCAAGCGGACAGAAAGAGGTGCACGCTGCTAGATCCAGAAACAGAAGACTTGGAGGGAGAATAAATAAGGAAATGATGATAGATGGAAACGCTACACATGGATAACAACAATGGATTATCAATAAGTTAGGAAAGGATTATACACACCGGAAAAGAACGGCACAACAAAAGAAGGAATACAATAAAGAAATATCAAGATATACACACTGCCAGACTTAGAAACAGAAGAACCAGAAAACTCAGAAGAAGAATAGGAGAGAGATCGCAGACGGAAAATAAAAAGAAACATCTCACAAACACCTACACGCTCCATCCTGTATTCCTACCCCATACGTCATACGGCTTTCGCTGTTGACAACAAGCATGTCCAATGTCCAATCCAGCGTATCCAGCCGGTCCGGCTGTATATAAAAGCATCGGGAGTTTGTTCCGACACACGGTTAGATCGTCCGTTGCTTGGACGGATGGAGCCGCCCGGTTATAGCATGAATAAGTAATAGACGACTGGACGACCGCTTTTGGCCGTTCAACGGGCGATCGGGCTGCGTGGTGGAACAAATCTCTATGCCCGTAATCGGCAGCAATGCCCACCTCACGCTGGCAAATCAATCGATTAATCAACTACAATCTGTTAAAATGTACGTACGTAATATCATGGTAATGATCTGAAACCAATGCATGGTTTTGTTCTTGAGTTAGAGCGAGTTACAGGAAAAAATAATTGCTTTAATTATTTTACAATTTTTTCACACTTCTTGTCTCGACGAATCAAAAAGAAGTAGCTTCTTATTCTATCGAGCGATGCGCCCTTTAATATTTCAGTTAAGGTCACATTATTTTCATCTCAATGTTTGCTTATGTGCTCTAAACTGGCCTGACCGCTCCACTATTAACAAAGATTTTGTTTATGAACGGTTGTTCCTTAGGATGAGTGCTGTAACATTTTATTGTTGCACCAGGGCAGTAAAAGAACAAGAAATGAACTCGCGAAAGAATAAATACTATTTCATGGCTATTTTCCAGTGTTCATTATGCTTTCTCATGCAATTCGCCTCCCAACAAAGTTAAATATTTTATTGAAGCAAAGCAATTCCATAATTGCTTTAGGATGGTAAAATGTAAAGAGGAAAACATTTTATTTAGCTCTCGCGGATATATAAACAAGAACTTATGGTCTTACTTTATTTGAATTTGTTCCTAATTAACTAATTGAAAAGCAGATGGAAACGTGTACGCTCTGGTCTGGTCCGCTCTACACAACCAAGTGAGAAAACTTTTCTTAATTAATCGCTCCTACTTTCATTGGCTGTTTTAATTTCCTTAAAACCTATCGGTTTACGAACTCAAAACATAAATGCTTTGTTGAAATCCGCTGTCGACGAAATGAGCGGTAAAACGGAGATGTTTTTGTGGCGAATTTTATGAAAGTTTCCAGCTATAAAGATTACAAACTCTTTCAATTAGTTTGTGAAAAATTAGTCTTGGAAAAACATGCTATATCGTCTGTTCTGTGAACTCTACGAAAAGTTCTTGCCTGGAGTGGCAGATTTGACCAACTTTATAATATAAACAAGTAGAAGTTACAGGGTATGACCGATTGCGATTATCTATTTCATCAACATTTTGGCACTGAGATTAAGTGCACACCCTACGTTTTCTACTGTTCAAATAAATATTCGCAGTCGGAAACATTACTGCAACTCTTACTTCTTTCGTAATAATCTTATTAAAAATACCTTCATCATTTTAAAGTTAGATTGGTATATTATCTAGGTCTAGGTCGTTTGAAGTAGTGAGCCACAGTGCATATTTAGTTTATATAAGGCATGACCATTTACACGCTTTTGGCGATCATCCTAACAGGACCTAATTTCAGATAGGAGTATTCTACCATGCTATTTTACATAATACGTTCAGAATTTAAATAAAATTTAGGAATTATCGTATCCATTAGTCAATTTCGTTCGGTAGCGCCCAATCGCAACCCTCATTCCAACAGTTTCATTAAAAATACCTTAAGAACATTTTAAACTAAACTTGATATATGTCGCGATTAGTAATCTAAAAAATAAAAATTTTATGAATATCTATGGCGTTAATGTAAAAGGCCTGAAACAAATGAAGAATATCAGAACCCTTAATATTCTCATATCTCCTTTAACCTATTTAATAAATCTATTCATACTGACGGGAATTCCCAGATGCTCTAAACATTTCTAAACTTCAAAACGGGGAAAAGGAAGCAAGGACGATCCAGATAACTGTAGTCAAATATCTAGTATCTGGCATTGCTAAAATAGTAGAATGGCTTTTAGCCAAATGGATTTCGGAGTATTGCGAAAGTTATTTATTTTTCTTACTTTTTATTGGGTATTTTGCCACTGAAAAATATTTAAAAGATTCAATGAAAAAACTTCTGCGCCAAACGGATCAGACTGAGGTTGGTTCTTGAATACTTGATTGTTTCAAAAAGTCTCACACCTAAAAATATTAGTGTTAAGAAAGATGGTTGTTAAGTGTTTGGATGACAGAGCCAAGATTATTTCTTCAAATGATGTAATATTAAGGAACGAAAAGCAATTTATAAAAACTGTCTTATTAAATTATCAATATCCCAAGAGTTTTGTTGATAGGCAGTTGTTGAACATTGGTAGGAGAGGGAATATATTATCACAACCTGAGGTATTTAGGTCAATGGCAGTAATTCCATATATCGGTTTATCGGATAAATTACGAAAAATTGGGAATAGGTATTCCGTACGAACTGTTTTTCAAACGGGCTCCATGCTAAGATCGTTTTTATCAAAAACCTCCAAATATTGTTAAAAATTCAAAAAATTGTATTTATAGTATTCCGTGTGAGTGCGGAAAACATTAGGTAGGTGAATCATCTAGACCTTTCAACGTAAGGCTTGGTGAACATAGAAATTATGCTAGAAGGGGAGAATTTGAAAAATCCAAAATTTGTGAACACGCCTGGGATAATAATCACAGGATTCAGTGATACTCGGCGAAGATTTTGGAAAAAGGGGGCAATGGAACTAAAACAAAACTTAAAGAATCCGCGATTATTTTATTAAACGAGGATAGATGCGTTTCAAATTATTCAACAGATTTTTGTACTAGTTGGTTGCCCATCCTTAGAGACGAAGTAAGTAAAAATAAGATAAATATAATTTAATGTCTCACGTAACTATGGAAATACATAAACAACGAAGTGTCATGGTTGACGGCCAAGAAGTTTTTGAGACCGGAAGTAGATTTTCTTCCGAAACGTTAACTGCTTATAGCTTTCATTTTCACTTTTTAGTTTATAATTTTGTTGTAGTTTATATATTTTTAGGTGTGAGACTTTTTGAAACTATCAAGTATTTAAGAACCAACCTCTCTCTGATCCGTTTGGCGCAGAGGTATTTTCATTAAAATTTTTAAATATTTTTCAGTGGCGAAATACCCAATAAAAAGTAAGAAAATTAGAATATGCCACAAATAAACAATTATAGACAACAATTTATTTATAAATGAACAATTTGGTTTCCGACAAAAACTAATACTCAAATGGCAATTTTAACTATTGTGGATAAAATATCCAATAGTTTTAATGAAGCCACATACATAGGTGGAACTTTTTGTTACCTTAACATGGCTTTTGATTGTGTAGCACATGATACGCTAATTTTAAAATCGAATTATTATGGATTTAGCCCTGTGAGAAATAAACTTATGCGATTATATCTATCCAACAGACAACTAGTTCATTATAATAACAGGAATTCCAACTTAAGTTTTATGAAATATGGAGTTTTTAATTGTGAAAATGTTAGTATTGAGTAATTTTAAATCTATTTTATTTTAAACTGTACTTTTTAACAGTGATAACTTACCAGCCTTTCATATACTATGTGCCTTAATCTTATACTTTACCTCTATTTTATACATTTAACAATTCATACTTTATATTTTAGCTTGCTTATTGTATGTTGTGGTGTGTGAACACTTTGTGTATCTTACTACCAATAAAGAATTGTAATTGCAATTGTTAGGCCAAACTTAGTCCTTTGTATTTCTATTCTCTAATAACGACGACGTATTATTATTATAATAATTATTTTTAGAAAAGGGAAAAACAATGCTATTAGATGTTTCAAATAAAAACTATATTTTTATACACTCTACATATGTTTCGGCTTGTTAGGCCTTTCTCAAGAGCATTACAGATGAATTATTATTATGTTTAACGTTTGGGTATTTGTTTCATTAATATAAATTATTAAAATAGACTTAACCTTTGTAGATAGTACGGTTTTCATTAAGACGATAGTAGTCTTGCTCTAGCCATCTTAAAACAAAATTGATTCCACTTTGAAAGCGCTCAGAGAGTCGAACTCTGTGAAGACGTTAATCTACTAAATAACTCTATTAAAAAATTCTAATGGTTTGAATTTCTATTTTTTAAGCTCTAAGACACTATTTGTAAATTTTACAATGACCTTTAAACCGACCTATGGTGTAAACGTCGTCTTTGTCTTTTGATCGAAGTAGTGACAACATTATTCATGAATACATATGTATAGTAATAAATCATTTGTTTGTTACTTTGGTTCACACTTCCCCTTTACCCACTTCACGTTTGTTCTCGAAAGCAATTGTTATAATTTACATAAATGGTTAAATGTGTGCGAGATGTAATCAAATATTTATAGGATATTACAATCATGAGAGCTCCCGTCCCTGCAAAAAAATAGAATTAAATTCGGTTTATTTATTGAACTCCTACAAACACTTCTTATACATTTGTTGATGTTGACCATAATGATATATGTGTTTTTTATAGGAGGCCGCCTTCGATTGTATAACAACAAGACGATTTATTTTAGAAACTGTGACTCAATAAAAATAAGTCACATAACTGTTTTGGTCTTATTAATGGGGCATTTCCGGTTCTTTCATAATAAATCTCAAAAATATCTTACGACTAAAATGGAAGGGGTAACAATGATAAATTTGTTAATATAATTGTCATTATCGAAAAATCAGCATTGTACATGCTTTTCCGACCAAAAGGTAGGCGTATACAGGGTGACCCATCTAAAATAGGTCAATAGGGATGTTCGTAAAGAAATTAAATCGTGTTTAAACATCATAAAATGGTTAAAAATGGTCTTATAATAATATCCACAAAAATTTACAAAATTCAACAAATCCGTTCTATGGGAAAGCTCCTATAGAAATACGAATATTCATTTGCATGCGCGAAACGCACCTTGATTATTGTGACGTCATGTTGCTCATAGTTAAACGCGCACGAATATAGTGGCTAGGCTTTCATGCACGTTTCATATGAGAATTAGGGATGGCAAAGAAATGTTATATATCTCGATATATGAATCATTTGATACAACACAAGACTCAGATCAATATATTCGATATATCAACAAAAAATTATCGATATTTTGTAGATTAACATTTATTTATTTATTATTTATTATTTATTATTTATTATTTATTATTTATTATTTATTATTTATTATTTATTATTATTATACGGCAGAGCCATTTTCATTTTACAATTCAATAAATAGGAACATAATTAAAATAGTATGGAATAATGAATAAAACAAGACAAATAAAATTTTTGTAAATACAATAAAATCAATATTATGCTACACCATGTCTTAGACAAGCTTTAATTACTTATACAAGATTTAACTTGGTTTTTAAATGTATATAGTGACGAGCCAAAGACTATATTTTTATGGAAAGAGTTTGCTGTACGGAGTAATCTGCATATGGGCTCATTTTGACCATAATTTGTAACATGAAAAGGTACTTTAAAGAGTTCTGAATTTCTAGTTCTGCGATCGTTTAAGTTGAAGCTGATCAACTGAAGTAACTCTGGACAGTTTATATTACAATTAATCACTTTATGCAAAAAGCATAAATCGAGTTGCACTCTTCTACACTCAAGTGATAGAAGGTTGAGTTCGTGTAAGATATCAATGTAGGAATATTCGCCTATTGGATGACCCATTGAATGCACATTGTCTAAGGAATCTAGATTGGACATTCTCAATGGATTGTTTATCGACAACATATGCTGGATTCCATATCACACAGCCATATTCTAGCAGACTCCTTATCAGAGAAGAGTAGAGCAATTTATATATGTCAATAGAAAAAAAGGTAGAGTCCCTATTGATGCAACCTAACACTTTCAGTGCTTGTGCTGTGATATTTGATATATGAGGTTTGAATGTCATCCTTGAATCGAATATTACACCAAGATCTTTTATGGAATTTACCCTGTTTAAAGTAGCATTATTTAGATGGTAGTCGAATATTACAGGATTATTGCCTCTTGTGAAAGAAATTTGATTGCACTTGGCAGGGTTAAGTTTTAATAGATTGATGTCACACCAACGAACTAAATTATCGAGATCACTTTGCAAAAGAGAGGCATCGTAAGAGTTGTCAACGATTCTAAACAGCTTCAAATCGTCAGCAAACATTAAATAATTACTGTTAATAAGTTCCTCGCTAATATCGTTAACAAATAAGTTAAATAATAATGGACCAATATGCGATCCTTGAGGAACGCCGGAAGTAACTTTAATAGAAGATGATACGGCTCCTGAGCATCTGACAAACTGTGTTCGGTTATATAAATAACTATGAATCCATTCGCATGCAACCCTCAACACCCAATGCCTTGAGTTTGGCTATGAGTAATACGTGATCAACACGATCAAATGCCTTCGTGAAGTCAGTGTAAATTGAATCTACTTGTGATCGATGTTCAAAAGCATTGAGAATAAAATGTTCATAAAGAAGTAGATTAGTTGAGGTGCTCTTTTTACGCATAAAACCGTGCTGCTCATTGCTGATAATATGTGCAGTATCCTATGATATTTTAGTAGTAATCAAGCAATCAAGAAGCTTGGGTATCTCGGATTGAATGCAAATGGCTCGATAGTTCTTGATGTCATCTTTTGGACCAGATTTGTCAATTGGTGATAAAAAACTATTTTTCCAGAACTCAGGGAAAATGCCGGTGTGCAGTGACAAGTTATAGATTTTATGCAGTGGTATCGCTAATGTAAATATACATTTTTTTAGAACGTACAGTGGAATGCCATCAGGCCCAAATGATAATTTATAGGGTCCTTGGAGAACTCTATCTATTATTTCAGTTAAGATAACTGTGTAATAGGTAATGTCCACATGATTTTGTAAGTGGTCATAATTTGAGTTACCTGCTTGATGCCATAAACTGAGGAGAAAAAAGATGCAAACAAATTAACAATATCATTAGTATTCTCAGCAGATGCATCATCGTGGTGCATAACTGTAGGTAGATTATACTGATTTCTTTTGTTTTTGAAGTAGGACCAGAAATGTTTAGGGTTGTTAACGAGATTGTTCTTGGTTCTGGCTATATAGCGATTAAAACAAATGTCTTTTAATCTAGAGCACTCTGCTCTTAAATGGCAAAAATTATGGTGGTGGTGGATATCACCAGTCGACTTAAACTGTTTATGTATTCTTTTTTTCTCACTAATGGTTTTTTTAAGTTCAGTGCTGAACCAGCGGGGATAGCTAGATGTCTTACATTTTTTGACAGGAATGAACATGTGAAGGCCATCGTAAAATATGTTGTAGAATTGTTCCACTGCTGTGTTTACATCAGATTTATTTAGAGCAACTTCCCAATCAATACTGGCTAGAAAATTATTTAATTCCAAGTAATTACCATTGCGAAAGTCAAAAAAGTACTCTTCATACTGGAGATAGTTCTCTAAGTTTAATTTTAAATCAAAAGTTATTTAATGTCAAGAATTAATGAATATTGCTTAAGGTATAACTTCGGAAAGCGGGGGGTGGCATTCCTTACAGTACAATATTTATCTCGATTTAAATTTCGAAGGGCGGGGGTGATAAATTTCGAAGAGAGGGGGAGGGTAAAATGCAAGTTGACTCTTTTCGACATATTTAGAGAAATATCGATATTTCAACCCGACGTATTGCAACAAAAAATTATGTGAATATATTCATGGTTTTCATATTTTATAGCGATACATCGCTGCCGTCACTAATAAGAATTAGTCTGTGTTGTCTGTTGTGTCCGTGTAGTTCTTCGTTTTGCGACTTTTAATTTTAATTAAGGCTTACTTCTAAAATGGAGGAAGGTTTTCAAAAGGCAGACTCGCCATAATCTGCTAACTGTAGACGTTACCAAGGTTTCAGAATTTTTGGCCATGGCGATAGACTTTAATCAGCCTCAATCTAGTGGTGTAAAAGCGAGACACTAAGTGCTGTTTTATATAAATAAGTAATAAGTACTATATAGTACCAAATCTTTAGTAGTACATGATACAGTGTATTCCATATTAAATGTGCTTTGCTACGTTGGAAACAGGGATGCGAAAACATTGTATAATCGGAGACCGATTTTGATAAATGCGTTTAAGGTTACAAAAGTTTTTTAAATATGTCATTCGTTTAAAAAAGGACCAAAGCTTCTTTCTTTTTACATTTTGTGGCACAGACAGAAAAACCTTTTCTGGGTTATTTATGATGTATTTGTACATCCAGGAATAAAACAACACTCGTTTCTATTAATTTTCTCAATTGTTGAGTCTCCCATCATTACAAAAACAGAGATAAAACAATACTGAAACAAACAATCCATATCACGTAAGTATACGAGTTCCGCAAGGAGCATTATGACATCAAGCGTGCTACTCTCACTGCAGGGATCGTTTACTAGCCTCGTTAATTTCGGAGTTTTATTTTTAGTTTATTTTCAAGAAAACAAGTTTTTAGGCGTTTTAATGGTTATTACGTGTTTCTGTAGGACTATCATTTTTTATTACAATTAAAAAATAGGAAACATCCCTATTATGTTTTCTGCCTTTTTAAACGAAAGAAGAGAAAACGAATGAATACATCAATTTTCCTGGGAACACATTGGTTAAGTGTTCCCGTGCTGCTGAAAATATAGAATGGCAAAAGATGTATAATGGTATATAATTTTTAAGTTTGTTTTTCCGATACAACGAGCGAACCTCTGATGCATTCTTCCTAATGACCACACTCTGAGAAAGATTTGTCAGTTAATATTGTAATTATGACTTTGCGGTGCCGCTTACACCATATTAATAAAATTTGTAGGTCAGATTTTTTTTTTTTGTGGCACTATGGAACTAGTCCAATCAGCCAGAAACACAATATAAATGGTAAGGTCAATACTTGACTAAAGATTAAACATTTGAACTTAACTTTTATATGCTGAATCCATGAACCCATAGACCACAGACATCTATATAGTGTAATTAAAATATCGCAAAGGGAAGAACACATTTAAGTTCTTTGTCATATTTGAAAATTACATAATAATTAAGGGAAAGTTGACAGGGACACACGCTTCTCGCCTAGAATGTCAGAAATTCATGGTCGAGATGTACGTACTCATCTGAACGTGTTATACAGCATTAGTCATAGCCAAAATGCTCTATTAAGCATTATGACACTGCGCCGATATTAGAAGAATTTCTTGAAGTTTAAAAAATATATTTTTTGAACTTCAACAAACTGTCATATGAAGTTAAGTCGTTTAGGGCATATGCTCACACGGATGCCTCTGCACAAAATAACCCAATTACTTCGCATAACCCTGTAAGTAAATGACAAATGTTACTTGTTAATAACAAAGAGAGATCCTACTAAAACTGTGGATGGATTTCTTTAATACAATAAAGAACATACATTTTGCTGATAGGACTAATATTCATAATTGATGTGACGGGGAAAACAATTAATCTTACCTTAATTTTAAATGTAAGCGCCCAATTATGATTGATCTTAATATTTGACTTTCAAATAAGTTTAATAATACACTAAGTGGCTTTGTACTGCTTAATGATTGAAAGTTAATCAATTTTCCTTTGTTACGCCTTCGGTCTCGTCTTGGTCCTCTCTTGATGCGAGCACTAGGCTCTTTATATTATCATACTGATCTGAAACATTTAATGCTTTAGAAACAACTTTGTTTGCAGTAAGTTTTAGATTTCTTGGAGTAAACATTCTGTTACGTATTACGTAAAAGACTTCGCACAGTATACCGGGTATCCACGAGACTAGGTACACTCCCGTTTTTCTTTATTCTTCAAGATACAAATTTGAAATTGTGCTAGGAGATAGTTAACATGAAAATAACTTTTTGATCTAGCCAGACTCAAAAATATACTTACGGTTTAATCGGAAGTACTACTAATTTTCTTATCTGTATATTTTTAATACTACTTTATATAGGATTGAATTAGATCTACAATGGTTTTCAAAATCAAAATTCAGTCAGAAACTACCCAGTATATACACCAAATCAAAAGTTTAATAGTAATAATAATAATAATAATCTTTATTAACCAATTTAGATACATAGTTTGTACATGTGGCAAGTCAACAGAAATGGTAAAATAATAATATACAAATATAAATGTGAAAATAACACACTAAACATTTTATGGACTCTTACTAGTTTGCTTTACTTATTTGTCCCTATTTACCTCCCGGAATAAGCTGAAAATAATAATCTAGTTCTAGATCTCATTATAGTACAAACGTGTGTCAAATTTCAAGTCAATGTTTTAAACCGTTCTAGCCTAATCATGCGCAAAAGAAAAGATACAGACCTACAGACTGATAGACAATCGGATTTTTTTTAATGTTAAAATTTAATATTTCCATGTTTCCTGGCATTATAAACCTATCTCAATAAAAAAAAAATCGGTAAAGGGATTTACACAGAACTTCCCTCTTTATTTGTGCATGGCGGCCACTCAAAAAAATTAATAGGTACATACGAAATGACATTGAAAATAATAATCGGAATATAGTGATCACTATTATTACAAATAAAACCTGATAAGTTTTGGTAAAAAAAATGTACAGAGTGCTCATCCAACAGCAAAGTTCAACACTAAATAACAGGTGCCACATATGGAAGGCTTGCGCAAATATCTTTATAATTGTCCACCATGACTGAATTATTTCTTGGGATGACCACCCTGTACAGTTTTCAATAAAAGTGTAATAGATGCATATGCCAAATATTATTGCCATCTGTCACATTTTAAATTCCACATTCACGTGGTGGAGTGGTAGTACAGTGGTGGTTAAAAAATTTCATTTTTTTTTAAATTTTTCGTGTTGGTGAAAAAAAATTTGAAAATATTTTTTTCTGAAATAGGTTTAGAATGCCATGAAACGTGAAAATTTTAATTTTGAGCAAAAAAAATTTTTTTCCATCCCAATTTTTCAAATTTTTTTTATTTTTTAAATTTGTTTAATTAGGTTCAGAATGTCATGGAAACGTGGAAATTTTAAATTTGAACAAGGAAAAAAATTTTCCATCTATTTTAGTGATAAAATTCATTTAAAAATGGTAAAAAAATGTTCTATTTTTTTTATAAATAGGTTTAGTACGCTATGAAACGTGGAAATTTTAAATTTGAACAAAGAGAAAAAAAAAATCATCTAATTTAGTGGTAAAAAAATGTTGGTGAAAAAAATTTTCAATTTTTACTGCCCTGGCATATCGAAGGGAAGTATTGTATTCGAGAAAAAATCACCCTCCGAAATTTTTTCGGATTCTGACGTTTCAGATCACGGAGATTACGAAAATATAGGTTTTTCAATTCCGTCAGTCTGTCTGCCGGTCTGTCTGTCTGTTGGTGCATTTACTAAAAAACTACTTGACGGAGAGCAGTCAAATTTGGTAGGTAGTTGACCCTACTGTCAGCGAAGAAATGGTAGAACTTTTACTGGAAAATATACAGGGTGGATCGTCTAAAGGGATAAATATTGAAAAGAATTTTTTTTGCTCAAATTTAAAATTTCCACGTTTCATGACATGCTAAACCTATTTCAGAAAAAAAAAAAATTGAAAAATTTACAACGAAAAAAATTGTTTGTCTTTGTTCAAATTTAAAATTTCCGTTTCATGGCATTCTAAACCTATTTAAAAAAATTTTTTTTTTACAAACATTTTTGAAAAATTTTTTACCACTAAAATAGATGGAATTTTTTTTTTCTTTGTTCAAATTTAAAATTTCCACGTTTCATAGCGTTCTAAAATATTTTTAAAAAAGTTTCTAGAAATTTTTTTTACTATTTTTGAAAAAATTTTACCACTAATACAGAATGAATTTTTTTTCTTTATTCAAATTTAAAATTTTCACGTTTTCATGGCATTCTAAACCTATTCAAACAAATTTAAAAATTTTGATTAAACATTTTTTTGAAAAAAAAAATTTTTTGCAAAAAATTTTAATCTATTTCTAATCTACTGGGTATAGAATAGATGAAAAAAACTTTTTTTGCTCAAATTTAAAATTGCCACGTTTCATGGCATTCCCAACCTATTTCGGAAAAGAAAATTTGCAACATTTTTTATACCGTTTTGGAAAAAAATTTACCACTAGAATAGATGGAATTTTTTTTTCCCTCAAATTTAAAATTTTCACGTTTGACATGACTGACATTCTCTACCGATTTGAGAAAAAAAAAATTTTGAAAATTTTTTTCACCAACATTTTTGAAAAAACTTTTGCTACTAAAATAGAAGGATTTTTTTTTCTTTGCTCAAATTTAAAATTTCCACGTGTCATGGCATTCTAAACATATTTCAAAAGAAAAAAATTTTGAAAATTTGTTTAAAAACGTTTTTGAAAAATTGAAAAGAAAACGAAATTTTTTAACCACCACTCTACACCTACTTCCACTCCATTAAGTGTATGTGGAATTGAAAATGTGACAGATGGCAATAATATTAGGCATATGCACCTATTATATTCATTGAAAAATTTACAGGGTGGTCATCCCAAGAAATAATTCGGTCACGGTGGACATTTATAAAGGTATTTGCCCAAGCCTTCCATATTTGACACCTGTTATTAGTATTGAACTTTTGCTGTTGGATGAGCACTCTGTATATTTTTTTGACCAAAACTTATCAGGTGTTCTCTGTAATAATAGTGATAACTATATTCCGATTATTATTTTCAATGTCACTTCGTAATTATTAATTTTTTAGAGTAACCGCCGTGTATAAATAAAGAGGGAAGTTCTGTGTAAATACCTCTACCGATTTTTTTTTTGAAATAGGTTTAGCGTGTCATGAAATACAGAAATTTTAAATTTGAGCAAAAAATTTATTTTCAGTATACATTCCCTTTAGACGGTCCACCCTGTATATTTTCCAATAAAAGTTTAACCATTTCTTCGCTGACAGTAGCGTCAACTACCTACCAAATTTGAATGCTCTTCGTCCAGTAGTTTTTTTAGTTAATGCACCAACAGACAGACAGACAGACAGACAGACAGACAGACTGACTGACGGAATTGTGAAACCTATATTTTTGTAATCTACGTGATCTGAAATGTGGAAATCCGAAGAAATCTCGTAGGGTGATTTTTTCTCGAATACAACTTCCCTTCGGTATGCGAGGGAAGTAAAAAGGAATTTTTATTACAATTACTATACCTCCGCTCCACTATATCGATGTAGAATTAATAGAAGGCATGGTTAGATGAAATTATAATGAAATGAAAATTATTTACTAGTACTTACTTGTTTTATTTAAATGGCGACGTGCAGAAGGCCAAAACAACACTTTTAGAGAAAGGAAACGTGTACTTCTTATTTTTATAAAAAAGCAAGACCTTTAAATCATGTGGGCTGCTTAACGAGTGGGCTTATAAAAATTATTTTATTTTTCCCTGTCACTCAAGTATCAATCAAGTAAACCTACAAAAAGATTTATTACCTACTCATCTTGACCAAATGCGGATAATTATATTGTTAACTCTTTTAACACGAATGTCGTGAGAAAAATTAAAATCGGCATGAAATATTTCATGTTTTTTAGTTCATGCCATGGCGAAATGTATAAAAATTACGTGTTGAGTTCTTTGGATAAGGCTGGCATTAGATGTGGGTGTAAATGTTCAGTTAAAGCTTGGTCGCATTACCAACACGAACACAAATTAAAATATTGTAAAAAAAAGGTTGTTACAGTAAAACAGTCAATGCAGAAAAACTTTTAGTTTGAATAAAAAATAATATTAATAATAATAATAATAATAACAAAATATATGCAATTAGATAGTGCAATTTATTGAAAAATGTTTTTGTCAGTATCTAGAAGATGGGTGCAGATTAAGTAAAATTTAATATTAATTGACAAAAAAAATACCTATGTACTTAGTAAATTAGTAAAAAGTACTCTATAAAATGCAATAATTATTTTGGTTTTACCTCCAAAAATAGAGTGGCCAATAGGGTGGAACAGAAAACGAGATTTTTAATTTTTTTTCGAAAATTATTACTACATAGTTATCAAAAGGTGCTTTTGGTTGTTATTAATAATTGTGCAAACATTGAAAATGGTACTCTGTTATTTTCAGTTTCCTGAATGGGTTCAAAATATTAGAAAAAAACTTTCTTTATACCATTTATTTTAGTTATTTTTGTATTCTTTGTATATTGGTAATGTCATAGTCACTAAAGGGTGTCTTAACGTACCGCAAATCACTGTGCAACACTTTTAAATGTGGCGCGATTTTCAGAGACAATGATGAACTGGAAGATATTAGAATAAAGCAAATTGACTTGGAGGGGCTTTTTATCATACTTTAATAATTTTTTTTATTGGTACCCTATTTTGCTTATTTAAAGTACGCCTCAGAGTGTTTAAATCCAACTTTAAAAAATGCGCGTGTTTTAAAGTTACCATGGCAACATCAATAACCCGACAAACGTGAAGTCAAAATGTCAACTGTTTAATTATTGATCTGACAGGAATTATTGCAGGATTAACTGCGAATCTGCTTTTCTATTTAAGTAACCAATGTTAGAACTCGTTTTAAAGCAATATTCAATCAGTAACAACTGTAGTGACAATAATTAATCCTATGTGACAGATGGCAAATTAATTTTTGTATTCCTCATTTGACACTGAAAGGTATCCTGATGTCACATCACGAATTCAACCATTTTACATTCTTAATCCTTATTTCCATTTTTTGTAGTAATAATACCAGTATTTATGATTTTAAAGTGTACCAATAAAAAAAAATAGAGTAAAGCATTCGTGGATAACTGGTCTTTAAAACACTTGCTCTATTTCGAGCACTCCGGCTGCGGCGTCGTGCTCGAAAAATCGCGCGTGTTTTAAAGACCTTAATATCCACTTATACTTTAATATACTATTAAATACTACGTCTACCAGAGAATATTTATTTTCAAATAAACCAATGTAGGTAATAAAAGACTGTAAAATCACCAAAATTTCTAAACTTTCAGTCCCGTGAGAAACCTGAAAATGCTAAGATAGGTCGATCAGCTTCTGAGAATGATTTTTATTTATCCAAATTTTAACATCTATGGCAAAACAATTTAAAAAGAAAAAATGTTTCGTTCCACCCTACTGGCTAATTCGTTAAGCCAAAGTTGAATAAACCCAAGAAAAAAACCACATACACACAACACAAACTCTTATACTGCACCCTTTTTCGCACCATAACCAAAAACATTTAATTACATAAAATTAAAAAGTGATCTGTTACAAAGACCCGACATAGTAATCCTCATGTAGACATGAGAGCGACAGATTCTGTCGAGGCGGCTGCGCCGGCCTTGTAACCGTACCGTTCACTCAACGCCATGCTATTAGGGATATCACGTTTCAATAACAATCCAAGCAGTATCTCGAAACTAAAATATAAACATTAACACTCGTAAACGTAATGGTCTCTTGTGATACATGCCGACACAGCCATACCGTATGTCACTTAGTTTCCATAACTTGCGTTATTTCTTACAGAACACCGTCACTTTCAAATTAACATTATAAAAACAAAATAACTATTAACAATTGAATAACCACATATATACTCAAAACTGTTCTAAACATATTCCCAACATTTCAAATGTTGGGATAGTGTCAAAGTCTTAATGAAATAAAGGGCTATGTGCATTAACATTCTTGTACGAGCCACCTAATGGAGCGAACATCATGGCCAATGGTAACGAAATACACAAAGAGCACAAGCTAATGCGGAAATTATATCAAAATTTATTTAAAACGAAAGTAGGTGCGCCAGCGATGAGCGATGATTTTTAAGCACTTGCGAAACCATATTGTCTGTCCTCTTAACGGCGCAGTTTCAAATGATAGCAGAGAATACGTATGCACAATATAATGTGTTTCGTATCTTTACTGAAAATTTCCATTCAGCAAAGTAAAGCCACATTTCAAGGGGCGCGCCGTACTTAAGATAAGATTTCTTCATGGACGTCCTTAAGCATGTAACATTATAATAGCTTTTCAAACAGACGCCTCAAAATATTTGTGCAGCAAGAACGGAAATGAATTTTTTGATGTACGGGTGGTTCGCAAAGCCACAGGATAATAAAAAGTTTAAGAATTTTTCGCTGTATCTTTATTTTTATTTTGCGGGGGATCCGTTACGTTGTCGTTAAGAGTAACAACCGCGCTCTTCTCGTCACTCTTGATTACAGGCTAAACAATTTTAATTGCCTTTCCGTTTTTCGCAATGTATTTATTACGACCTTGGGGTCTTTGAAACACTAATTAATCGTTAAATTAAATTCCTCTTCATTTGTTTCTGCTCTCACTTTTATAAGTAAAATAAACACAGTAGGCTTCATGTACATGAAGTTTGTCTCCATAAGCCATTAAACGTACTGATCATCCTTAGTAGTGAGCAAACTTTGATGTCTTGGCGTAAATAAATACTATGAGTCTTCTACACTAACTATATACATTGTTAATTTTTAAGCTTTCTACAATCACAATTATTGCAAAATATTACTTTTTGGCATGCCACCCCCACTCCATTATTAAAGGGGATAACAAAACAAAACTGTGATTTGGTGTGTGCGAGAACAAGAGTACTGAAAAAAATGTTTAGCATCAACCATCCCCATTCCATTATTTGCAAAAATATAAAATGTTATTAGACACTACCGATGTCGTCGGTCAATCGGACTGCTAGTCAGTCGCCCAGTCGGTAGGTCGATCAAAAACTTATTGAAGTGGCATATCGTTTTATGAAAGAAAATTGCATGGGAAATCTGGATGTGAAAATAGTGATTCCTTAGACAGCTGTTTTTTTAGAACCCCGTAGGATCTTGTCGCTTTCGTTCACATGTGCCAGAGTGGATATTATTTTGCAGGAAGCGGTAGTTTCAGCATACGCAAAAGTTAGAAACGATTTTTGTTCCGAAGGTATATACGAATGACATATCGTTGGAATATGCTGCTTGTAAAGGAAATTACGTAAAGTTTAACAATTTTACAAAACAATTGACTCAGTTTAAGAAATTATAATAGACATTTTTAATTCTATCAATTACTAATAAGTTTTATTTGGACATTTCAACAACAACTTCCGAGAATTCATTTTACATTTCTGATAGTATTTATAGATCGATTACAGGTAGATGTATATTTTTTAACATTTACATACAAGTTTTGATTTTTCAACAATTGAACAGTTCACAGGGCAACAAGTTTTAAATTCTCTAAAAAAAGATACACGATAGGACCTGGCAAAATTATCGCCCTACATTGTGCTAATGTGTTAATTCTTCTCACATTTTATTGAATACGGTCATTAAACCGAATATGTTCCTCGAAGCATTAAAATTTTCGCTAAATAGAAAAAGTGAAAAACATTATATCGAGAAGTCTAGACCTATAGCAATTATCAACAGTTTCTTTAAATAATTTGAAATTTTGTTATATGAACTAACATTTTCATGCACAAGGAATCACATTACTGAATATCCAACTCGGTATTTTCAAGAGAGGTTCTACTTTAACTAACCTTTTCTTTGTATAACCCAATAAACATTTCATACTATCAGCGTTAAGCCACAAGTCAACGTAATTTATACAACCTTCACTGAAGTACTTAACAGATTTCATCATATGCAAAATTTGAAAAATTTGCCTATTAAAGAAATTTATTTTTATTTTTCAACTCATATCCTGAAATATCCACCAGTATATTGAACACTGTGTTCAACGGTCTGCAGAATTTATATCTATCTCAAGCGTATCCCAGAGTTATGTTTTAGGTCCATTACTCTTCAATATTTGCGTTCATGACATTACTGTTGAATTGGGAGCCAATTGTCTTTTATGCGTAGATGATGTGAAGTTATAAAATAAAGGAAATTATATAAATGGTTGTGTAGCTGAACTAACTGAGAAAATTAATAAATCGTGCCATTTAAACCAATTTCAGTTGAGCATTAAGAAGTATAATATTCTAATAATTTAGTCTAAACACCAATATGTCGAATTTTATTATGTTCAGAAAATTCAGTGCCTACACATCCATCAATATCCTGTGACCTTGGTGTAACATTTGACAGTAAATTAGTAATTTATTTTCATATAAACGTAATTTTTTGTAACCCTAATTTTTGCTCGTTCAACATACCTCAAATTACGATCACAAATGATTTCGTAAATCTCTTGCCTTTCGCTTGATTTGTCTCCATTTTTGGGTTACCTAAAAGTTGTCATTTATTTTTCGACAGATGGGCAACTGTCACTTAATTAATGTACTGAGGGCATTATTGTTCATTCAGTTTAAGAATGAAGCATTGGTTTTAGTTGGGGAGCTCTTCCCTATTTTCTCATTGGACAATGCGGGATGCAAGTGCACGCTACAGTCAGTCCTTTGCGATCCATTGGTCGACTTGAATAGCGATCGGGAATACTTCGTTCTTAAATTAAATATATTATAGTGATGTTGTAAAGAATTCTAACATTTCATTTTCTCATAATTTTAGCAACTTTTTCTGTAGGTAGGCAATGTATATAGGCATTTTTAATTTCCGATGACGAGGGTATATTTGTCGTATAGATAGTTTTTGTAGCGACAATACTGTCTATCCTCATTCTATTGAAGCCATTGTTCTGACGGTTCCTATTAGGCATAGGCGAGTAGAATTAGCTCATGGGAAGGCTAATCTTGGATCAAATTCCTTACAGGTAACCACATGGTTTAGTCGATGTATTTATTGTTAAGGAACATACCTGTGAATTTCCTCCCATGTTAAAGTGGGAGACATTTTTTAATTAACGTTTTTCTGCGAAAAAATCACGACAAATCGGGTTTTTTAAGAGTAGCTCTAAGCCGATTGACAATAGTCATATTTGATGTTATAAGTTTCGTAGGTGATATAAATACAGTTAATTTGCCTCTTGAATCATTTAAATCTAATTTTTTTTAAATAATCGAAAAAAACTGCCAAAAAAATTGAAAATTTCTGTAATTTTTAATTCCATGAAAAAGTTTATAGCAAATTTATTAACAATATTTCAACAATGTTATAACGGTAGTGTATATTTCATCGTGGTACCCCAAATAAAAAAAAATCGTCGAAATCGCATCATAAATGACGGAGATACATCGATTTTTGTTTGCCGTCGGAATTTGAAGTCGCTTGACCGAAAACGTTAACGTGGACTGCTGAGGACGGGACACGAAGACTCATTCAGACTGTGGTGTACAAAAATCAACATTACGTCTCTTAAAACATTACATTATACGTAGCAGAATCACAAAATTCAAGTCTTCATCTAGTTACTGTGTAAATTTCAAATGTTTATGTTAATAAATAAACAAATGGCGTAATAAACAACTAAAAAAAAACTCTAAACATCTTACAATAATCAATTTTTTATTTAAATTCGTGTAAAAATACCAGCTACCAGAATATGAAAATTTTATGCAGATATGTTTATTTGTTATTAAGATATTCGCAAAAAACGCTGTCCGAAAAAGGCGTACTTTTTAAACGCCATTTTGTTTATGAAAATATAAAAAAACCGTTATGCCAACGATGTACTCGTAAACTAGACGTCACAACGAAAAAAAATGAGCTCCGGATGAGTCATTCTTGATGACGGGAACTGGGTCAGATTGAATTAAACATTTGAGACCTTTTTATAAAAAAATGCATTTTCTCGAAAAGTTATAAATATTTTTCGATGAAAATTTTATGGTAGGTAGCTTCAGGGTTACATGAGACATGTTTCCACCAGTTTTGAGTATTTAGAAAAAAAATCACTGAATTAAAAATTGAAATTTTCGATGTTTTCCACAGTTTTTTCAATTATTTAAAAAAATTATTAACCAATTTAAATGATTCGGGAGGCAAATTAACTGTCTTTATATCGCCTACGAAACATATAGATCAAATATGGCTATTGTCAATCGGGTTAGAGCTACGTCTAAAAAACCCGATTCTTTGTGATTTCTTCTCAAAAGAACGTTAATTAAAAAATGTTCCCCCACTTTAAAATGGGAGGAAATTTACAACCATGTTCTTTATCATTGACTAAACCATGTGGTTACCTGTAAGGAATTTCACCCAGCGGTTTTTCTGATTCGAATAGACTAGTATAATTTCCTAGCTGTTTATTGTGTTAGCAAAACAGTTGCCATGTTTTTTGAACAAAAAGCGACAATTCTAAAATAGTTCTGTTTTACATTAAACACCATAAAGTTCAAATTACGAATGTTGTCGTTCACGTCATCAATGTATGTACTTATCAAAGACATGACACAAAAATGAATAAAGTGTATTCGCATTCGTATTCAGGGTAATAATTGTTATTTTATAGAAAACTACTTTTAAATGGTATGGCCATGCGTACGAGAACGACAACATTTGTGATTTAAACTGTACACTTATTAATTTTAAAATTTAACGAAAATTTAATTCTATTCTACTTGTTTGTATTTAGGTTTCAAAAATTGCATTTCATATAAAAAAAACTCCGATCAAATATTATGGACCGAAACGACACGAGAATATGAAGAGACAAGAAAAATTAAAACCAGAAATGCACCGAATTAAAATGCATACGCTGATATAAAATTCCTCGTCCAAATATATCTCCTATAAAGCCAAAATATAAACCCAGCCAGGCAATATTAAAGGAATTACTGGATGAAAGGAGACAGGTCCTTTATTTCATCTCATATCGCAGCATCCCATCTCGCAGCATAAGGCGACTGTATATTTATATAAATAATATTTTGAAATTTATGCTCATAAGCTGTGAATGTATGCGCTCGGGGTGTTCCTATGAAATACATAATATGCTAAATGAGTTCATTATTAGCAGCAATTAAGAGAAGCGAAAACAACTAACAGTCGAGAATTCAGCTTTTCAACAGACGCTCCAATATGCCAAAAGAACGACTTGAAGATATAAATTTTGCGCAATTAAATATAGAGGGCGTTGTTAGTCTGACCGCGATGGCAAAAAGGCATGAAAAGTGCTTTTCAAAAATATTTGTTTTATGAAAACTTGATTTTTTGTATTTGGTCCCTAG
The DNA here is from genome assembly GCA_963583905.1 of Stenurella melanura. Classification (NCBI taxonomy): domain Eukaryota; kingdom Metazoa; phylum Arthropoda; class Insecta; order Coleoptera; family Cerambycidae; genus Stenurella; species Stenurella melanura. The sequence goes on from OY757311.1 coordinate 2,667,153, forward strand.
AATAGCTATCGCACGATCTCATTTGAGTCCATAAAATAAGTCTTTTCCGGACTCCATCTTAAATTGCCATGACAACTTTTGAGGATCATTTTGGTAAGTAAGGCAAAATGGTTCATAAAACAATTAACCAACTTTATTTGCTCTAATAGGTACAAAAATATGACTTATTAAGTTTGGAACTTAAATTATTAATAATTAAATAATTATGGCCCAAAATTAAAATTAAATGAACAATTTTGAGCACCTTTAAAATTAATACCCCCAAACGAAATACCCAAACCCGAGGGTATCGAGTTAATTTTTTTGCTGTTGTAGTAGTAGCTTCGGTAGTAACCGATATTATGGTTCGATTTTCTTCTAACTCATTAATAGTCTGCTCACTTTTTTCTTCTTCTCAATTGATTCTTCGATATATGACTCTACCACTGAAGACGAGCTGGAGTTAGTTACTATTTAAAATAAAAAGACAACAATATTGTGAAAAACTTCCTTCCATCCTTCTAGCTGTTCCAGCGAGATTAAATCGACGTCAGCATCTGCCGCAAGAGATACAGAACTTCGCCGGGAGCTATGCCCTGTGTATTCTGTCGGGTTCAGTACTTTAAGAAACTCTGCAACGATAAAAGGCACTTTCCCAAAAGAATGGATTCCTACACGTTCTACAGTACATTCTCCCTTACGATAGGAAATAAAAGACATATCGTGTTTAACATTCGCTGGTCGTAGACGAACATATTTCTGGTACATTTCCATGGGATTGACTTCTTCTTCAGCTACCACGGGAAACACCCTCTTTATGTTGGTCATCGTATTGGGAATTGTTATAAAAAGATATCGTGTGTCTTTTTGGACAATATCTTGAAGGTTTAGAGAATGTAGCTTTTCGCGCCTGCATGCACCACACAAGCCAAGCAACCTGCGAAATTAAATATGAAACTGATGCATGTCATTAAAGTATGATTTTAAACTTACTTTGATTAATAAATACTTTTCATTGCCTGCATTTATCAAAAATATATTAATTGCTTGGCGCGCGAAAACTTTTGATTTTGTGGGCCCCTAACCTATTGAATTTCGCTTCAAAAAAGCTATGACTGATGAATTTGTTTATTTATATTTTTTTTTTGACAGTCAAAACAGCCGTTATTAAATATTTTGACCAGAGAGTAGATGCGACTGTAATAAGAAAATACGAAAATAGTCACAATAATAATTTACATATGTTATTAATATTGAATACAAAGAATAGCACTTACCTTTTCATATAAATAGTTCAACATTGCATCTACGTCTACAATAAATTACAATGTTTGTTTCCTTCCATCGAATGAATACTTCATATTACTTTTAATAAATTTGACGAGATTTCACTGGTAAATCAACACAACTTCCTTCGCTTTTTCATTCACAACTTATGGAATCAGCATATTATACCGTATAAAGAGAGTGCGTCAAATTTTTTTTGTTTACATTAAACAATCTGGTTACAATAGTTGCATGATAATTAAAATTTGAAGCTCACTACTTTCGAGAAATATTTGCTCTGATGAAAAATTTAAACATATTTTAGAAACCTTTAGTAAGAGAATGTGACAGGTACCTAAAATCGTTTTTTGGAACTCATCGGCTATTCTGGACTCGGCTTCCCATCGTCCGGAAACAGTTACGATTCGTCCCAAAAAAATGATTTAAAATACTTGTTACAAAAAATGATTATAATGTCATCCATTTGTTAAGATTCTGTCAATAATTTCTTGATTGTCAAAATAAGACAAGAAGTTTTGCTGAGACTTTTTCTCTTGTCTAATCTTAATGTTAGTTTTTTTAATCTTCACCACAGAGCACAAAACTAAAGTGAAGTCTATTTTCGAATTGGTGTAGTAGTTACAGTCCAGTTATTAGGGAAAAACTAACGGCAAAAGCTGGAAAAAATAATCTATTTGATAACTATTAATTTTTTGGTAAGTTATTGGTAGTAGAACAATATTTTAAAAAGTTATCAACGCCGCTGTGGGTGGAACACAATACAAAATGGCGTCAAACTGATTTTTAAAAATATTTTGGATACAATTTTTAAAACACGAAAAATAAAAATTATCGTGCAGATAAAAATTAAAGAGTAAAAAATTCTACAACAAAACATAGTTACAAAAACTTTCACATATACAGCGTTTCTTGCGTAAAATTAGAATCAAAGTTATGGCTTCACGATCCAACGCACGAACGTAATGTATATTATAATCGTAATATTTGTTTCTTATACTGAAAAACAAATTCAAATTTTTTCATCTGTTTTAGAGTTTACTTTATTAAATTATCTATATTTTGATATATACTTGTTAATGTGCTAAGTTTCGTTGATTTTAGGAACTTCACATGTCACATTTCGATGTCATAGTAGTTAAAAATGTTCAAGTGTTCTGAAAGAAAAATGAGTTGACTTTAAATTTTTTGTAATTGTTGTGTATTTTATAATTTATAAAATTTTGGTCTAAAATTGCTCTCAACTGACGAGAAATTGACTTTGACATATAAAATAAAATGCAAATTAAGGCCAAGGGTATTTATTTTAATAAGCTACAATCATTTTTTTATTATAATCTACATTGAACAGGGATGTGCTATAAGCACGTATCTTAAAATGGGAAATTTGTTCCAGTCCAACAACTTGAAGCGTGGTTAGTACTTGATTAGGAGTCCAGAGAATTGCAGCATTTTCTAACGGCTTGTGTATTAGCACAGACGTAGAAGATATGCAATTTTAGGCGGGGTTACATAGTAAATATACGATCCTTCGGAGGTAATGTAAAGCAGTCGGTTCCTTGCTGTTAAATGTTAGGCAAGTAAAAATCTCTAATCTTCGATAGACATGAGGTTCTACAACATTTTCATATTGAGGGTAGCTCTCCTCCTGACCTCGGTGATTGGCCGTAGAAGCGGACGTTAAATAAGTGAACAAAAAAAAAATTCTCTAGAATTAAAGACACATGTGTACATTGTTGCAGATGAGGTCAATGTGGAAACTTGAAAAACTTGACGTAATCTTTACAAAAGGATGACCACAGGGTAAAATAACAGCCTTTAATCCCATAATCATCTTTGACTAAGATTTTGATTTCACGGTACATAATATGCAAAATAAGTTCATTATTAGTGCAATTAAGAGAAACGAAAACACCTAGTTACGGATACGACCATAACGTAAACTTAAAGGCACATGCTTAATAATATAACGCGTCATGTAGTGCCCGTGTTTCGTTGCAAATTGGATATACGCCACTGATTGCTCCTTAACTTAATAAAGGATGTAATTTAGAAGTTTTATGAGAATATAATAAGCTTTTTATAGTGCAAATTTAAGACAATTAACTATGATATATGCGACAATATGCGTGTAACATATTAATTATACATTTTGTTAACCAGACTCATTTATTTCGTAACGCTATTTTTCATTTCATTCTTTTTATTAACCTCATTAATTACGCATCCATCTCTGCACTGAGAGAAGTGTTTGTTTAATATTTATAAATCTATCAGGTTATTCTGGAAATAGCATTTCAACTATTAACATTTATATGCTCGTTCTAAGAATTAAATGTGAGGAATTGTTTAGGCTAAATTATCTTAACATTTAGTTTAGTCGTGGTGGTCCAGTAGCGAGCCACCATAGTATCCACATCTTTGGCCCGTAGATTAACATCCACAAAGCGAAGAATAACATGTTGTTTACGATAACATACCTACGACTCAAATAAAGAAAGAACTAATAGATGAAGTTATACTCGCAAAAGTTGAGATCAGAAGAATTCAAGAATATAATAACAATAATAATAATGATGATAGTAGTCTTTATTCCACAACAATATATACACTTACAAACAGATAAACAATACTTAATATAATAACTAACAAATACATTGTGGAAAAGGCGGAGTTCAATTCAATTATTTTGGATATGTTATCCAGATTCAAAATAATATAAAAAATCTGAGACCTTGGCTTCTAATATATACACCAAATCCCAAATTTTTGTACGCTTAAGCTGGTAAGCTTTATTTATTTTACCTTATTTAACCCCTAACCCTTCACCAGATGTGTTCAAAAAACAATCAAGTTCTAGATCTAGTTATAACAGATACGTGTACAACTAAATATCTTAAGTTGTTCCAGAGAAAAAGTGCGCACAAACAAAGTTACAGACCGACCCACAGACCTATTAAACCTATTTCAAGAAGAAACATTTTTGAATTTTTTTTTACGATTACTATACTTCCACTCCACTACGTGGACGTGGAAGTAATATTATATATGTGTAAGAAAAAGCCAACACCCCTTTCATTTAAACCATTTTTTACATAACCTCAAAAATATTCAGAAAAACGCCAAAAACCACATTTCTTAATTATCTTTCACAAAAATTATTCGATTTTGATGAAATTCGGTGAAAATATATATTTTTATGCCTCAAAAAAGCTGTATTTTTTTGAAGCGCAATATTAATTTTTTTGAAGATTTAATTTGAAAAACAGGCTTAATTTTCAATAAAAAAAGTTGATAAACAAAGTTTTGATTTGTGAAAATTTCAGGACGGTATTTTTTTCGTTGCAGCCTCTACTTTAAGATGGTGTACTGTTACTGTGGAAAAACATTGTCAAAAATGGAAAAAACCAAAAAAACACTTTTTCTATTTTTCCGTAAATGCCACTAATGCTTCATTGCTCATTTAAATGAAGTGTTGAAAGTGGTGCAAAATGGTAATTTCAATGTAATATGTAATAAGGGAACTTTAATTAACCATTTAAGGTTCGGATTGCTGAAAAAAACATGTTTTAACAATAATTTTATCTAAGAAATTGCTAAAAATGACTATATCTAGACAAAGAAACTAAGTTCTTATGCTTTATCGGCACTCTTACATTAAAAATAAGTTTATTACATATTTTACATTAAATCAATTTGAAAAGTAGAAATATATAATCAAAATTTATAATAATCTCATTTTTTTGGGAAGCTACTCTACATCATCAGACTCAACACATTGCTCAATTTCTTTAGTATCTTTGATAAGGTCCTCGACTTCGTCAAGGTCCTCAAGTTCATTAAGATCTTTATTTTCAGTATTGATTTGAACATTTGTTGTTGCTTCGTCATACGTCTCATCCGAATCGCTGATTTCTTCTAATAGTTGTATTTCAGATTTAGAACAGTTTTCGGCCCCGTGGCAATGTTTTTCCACAGTAACAGTATGATTTTTTACACCATCTTAAAGTAGAGGAAAAAAATACCGTTCTGAAAATTTCAAAAATCAGAACTTTGTTAATCACCTTTTTTATTGAAAATTAGGCCTTTTTTAAATTAAATTCGCAAAAAAATCAAAAAATAAATATTACTCTTCAAAGCAGTTACAGATTTTTTGAGTTAATAAAATGCACATTTTCACCGAATTTCATCAAAATCGAATTATTTTTGTGGAAGATAAAAATAAAAGACCAAAAAATTGGTTATTGGCGTTTATCTCAATATTTTTGAGGTTCTGTAAAAAATGGTTCAAATAAAAGTTGTAGACCTCTCAATTATCTACAACTTGTGCATTAAACTTTTTCCGATAGAAGGTCTACTTTTGCCAAAAATCCCACTTCCGCTTATCTGTTGTGGTCCAATCGATTCTTCCCTATTTATATACCATTAATCCTAAATTTCCCACCACCCACATACTGCTAAGAATTTTTCAGATTTTTGGCCTCTGAAAACCGGTTTCACTGATCTAAGAGAGTCAACCTGAACATTATATACCAAGGAGTTGAGAATAAAATTGTTATAAATGGCTGTATTGGTACAAGTAGATTTATCCTGAGAAAAAGCATTTTGTTCATTTACAACTATGTTTTTACAATCACATGATGCATTTTTTGTTACTAAATATTCTAACAATTTTGGAATATCCGACTGTTCTATAGTTTTCGATGTTTCATTTCACACTTAGCAAAAAAATAGGTTCAAGAGGCCAGGCCGCACGCACAATTAAAAGCACATCAAAATTTCTATTTATTCTCTAATAAAGCATGAACCCAAATTAATCGTACCATCATTAACGAATATAGTGTTTTCATGACAATTGCGTTGCACTCTATTATTCATACGGAGTAATTGCAGTCTGTATTTCACTGTAATTGGATATATTTTCTCAAATTTGTGGAGGTCTCACATACACTCCAGAATCCAACTACACAATTAATGACGTGCTGCTGGCCGGACCCTTTACTAACTAATTCACTGAGTGAAGTAGAATGAAGAGAGAGAGACGGTCAGCATTTCATCTCAGCAGGTTGAAATCGGATTTAGCGGCCGTGCCAGCCCAGTAAATACACTAGATTAGTCTGATTAGTTCTACAGTTCGCTGCTAAGAGCGTTTTCCCTCAGCGTTTTCGGAGTGCACTGCAGGCAAGAACTATGCTGAATGGCGACGCATTTAACCAATTTTATCAAATGATTTCATTTTCGAAATGCTACGAAATAACTTCGTTTAGAATTACTGCTCAATTATGTGCGATTGCATACTGCGCGGCAGGTATTTAAAAATAAAATGATTGTGAAACTTGTTCGTCTACGAGGTAGATGTCAGCAATGTATGAATACTACATCCTTCCAAGTTTTTTCTTTTGCTGACGATACAACTTTAATTACCTCTTATATTGTTAAGCACTTATAAATTAGTAGAATGTTGGAAAACTCACTAGAATTTTAAGTTAGTCCTAAATTAAATAAATTAATAAGGTTGATTTAGTTTATGTGTAAATATAAAAAGTATATGACTCGAAAAACAAATCCTCTTTATTTAGATAGATAGAAAAACTGAAATATGTTATAACGAACTTGAGTAAAACACTACTATGTTTTCTACCACTATATTTGCGCAAAACGTGACTGCAGTTTCAACCCTTTAGGTCATTTTCAAACGATGATTCAACTAATGAAATCCTAAGATTTGGTCCCTATTTAAATATGTTTCTAGAATTAAACAGATTAGGGAATTATGAAAGTATACAGGTAGTTTATGATATCCTAATCATCCAAGGGTGGGGTTTCACAGAAATATTAATTACATTTTGGTAGCAGTAAAAAGAGGCGAATACATAATATCTAATTGATCATTTAACAAAATTAAATCATCCTTATTATTTTATTTGTATATTTCCAATGCTTGTAACAAATTAAGTTTTTTAAACCTTTGCTAGTGTTGCGTACATCTGGCAACTTTCAGCAATTTTATTAAATTCTAATACACTAAAGTTAATTTTTGAGAGATATGTACAGGTATTTGTCATACTCTAGTAACTAAAACACCAGACATTAAATTATCGTAGGTAATCTGTTTAAATTTAGGAGTGTACACATTTATTATATTTTCATATTTCAACCATTTAACTCTTTTTGTATTCCAGTTTTTGCTAACAGCTCTCATAGAACACAGGGGCTTCGATCGCATAGTAAATATATCTATTTCACAGCACATATTTCTTAATTATTGGTTAAACCAAATATACTGCAGGAAGTATTGTGGGTTGCATAGAACAACGCAGACCCAAATTCTTAGTAATTTTTAGTTTATAGTATGGTAATATGTTAATTGAGACTTGAGAGGGGATATCACTTTTATTAGCTCGCTGATAGCAGAATTTGCCATTTCTGTAGCCAATTCTGTAGCAGCATACACTTTGACTTAAAGTTTTTTTTGATAATCATTCAGTCACGAGTTGTGTCACTTCTGCTGTTATCAAACTTTCTCTTAGTGATCTATCTAATAAAAGGTAATTACATTTATTTATTTGATTCCATTAGCCATATTTTTCATTTCTGCTAACTAAACAACCATAATTCTGAAACATGTGCTGATAATATTTTTTCTTCATCCCAAACGTAGAGTTTTGCTGCCAACTGGTTATATAGATAGATAAATAACTGATTATTTATATAGATGATTATATAGATAATTAATAGATAATTAATAAATAATTTACATAGTTAATACAAATTATTTACATAATTTACACATGGAAAATCACTTCTTTCGTTTGATGGTTAAATGCCTGCTGGATTTCATAAGACGGATAGTCCAGTCAAACACAGTTTAGTCAAGTTCAACATAGTCTAGTGAAATTCCGTTTAGTCAAGTCCAGTTTAGTCCAGTCAATCCAAATCAACAGCAAAACCCTAGCGTTATTCAGGTTAGCAAGACGTCAAACCACGTCGAGGAGCCGTCTGTGTTCGGAGAGACTGTTAGGAAAAGCTACCAGAACTCACCAGGAGCCCTTATCCACTATCTATCCATGGATTGGTGAGATTCTGAGAATTTCATTGATATTTTTTTTGTGTAATATTTACTGTATAACTTTCATTGCACAAGATATTTCTTTTCTTTTAATAATACATTAATTACGCTATAAATATTTTCTCTTGAAAATTGCGATAATATTATTTAATATTTCTATTTCATAATTAATAACATTATTTTATACTTTTTATATTGATTAAATTCGTTGATTTGTTCTTATATTGATGATTTTTCTGAAGCCATTAATAAATAAGTATCTTTTATCATAAAATTCAATTTTTCAATTTTTTTGTTTGTCTGTCCGCCATAAGATCAAATCTTTCCACGGCGGTTGGCTTCACCATCACAGGGGTAGCAGTAACTCTTAAATTTTCCGTGGATGGCGCTCATAATTTTTACATCATTTTAAGCTACCTCTGAGTGTTGGAACAAACTAGCTAGGTAAAATATCACAAAAATATTGGTTCACCCTCTGGCTGATTTAAAAAAATATATATTAATTGAACCCACGAAATCCCAGCCACGCACCAGATCAGCTAGCCGTTCGCCGTCACTACTTGTGTGTTGGTTGAATTGCCTTTGGTTATCACCTTAACCGGTGATATCATTGTTAATTTTTCTAAGGCCAAGTAGTGATGTAACACTAGCATAGTGTAGGATTTCCATATTATTAATATCTAGGAAGTTATGTCCACTCTCTAATATGTGATTAGAAAATGCAGAATCTGTGTTTTGTAGTCTGAAGGACCTATCATGATCGAGGTATCTGGTTCTAAAATTACGTCCGGTCTGTCCTATATATATATGCTATTGCACTCTGAGCAATTTAACCTATTGACTCCAGATTTTCCTTATCTATTTGTTTTATCCTTGGCGTTGTAAGGTGTTTGTTTTTCTTCTCTAACTATGAGATAAATTGCTTTAAAAGTATACTGGTTTTGTTTTTTGTTTATTAATTTGGCGATAGTTTCTGTGGAGAAACCATTGTTCTTGGCTATTTTTTTAATCATTGAGAGCTCTGTTTTTATTTCCGCGTCTGATAAAGGCAACGAAAAAACTCTATGTAGCTTTGAATTATAAGTTGCTAGTTTGTGTGCGTATGGATGGCAAGAATCAAAGGGGATGGTTATATAAGTAAATACATATTTTCGAAAAATATCAAATTTGAATTGGTTATTTTTGTGTGTGAAAGTTAGGTCTAGTAAATTTTAATTTTGGGGTGTATGTTATTGATAGAATCTAGAAACAAACAACATACACCCCAAAATTAAATTTAAATTCAAATTTGATATTTTTCGAAAACCTACATATAATGATATAACTATCTCCTTTGATTCTTGCCATCCATACGCACACAAACTAGCAGCTTATAATTCAATGCTACATAGAATTTTTTCGTTGCCTTTATTAGAAACGCAAATAAAAACAGAGCTCTCAATGATTCAAAAAATAGCCAAGAACAATGGTTTCCCCACAGAAACTATCGCCAAATTAATAAACAAAAAACAAAACCAGTATACTTTTAAAGCAATTTATCCCATAGTTAGAGAAGAAAAGCAAACACCTTACGCTACCATCACATACTGTGATACACTAACGGAGAATATGTCAAATATTCTCAAAACACATAACACATCAAGATAGCATTTAAACCCCAACAAAAATTATCAAATTTAATTTACAACGCCAAGGATAAAACAAATAGGTCCGAAAAATCTGGAGTCTATAGGTTAAATTGCTTATAGTGCAATAGCATATATACCGGGTGAGTCACGAATTGCGCTCGCCCCATATTTCCTAAAATATTTGGAATAGAAAATTGAAATTAGGAGGCCTTATTACACGACTAAAATGCCATCTTTTCAATAAAAAATCAAGTTTGGTGCACATCCGGTTTGACCGGAAATGCCCACAACTTTCGATTTTTAAATGGAACACCCTATATATTTTTACATTTTTGGAATCTAGAGGAAATTTTGAATACAATACATCCATTTTGGTCAATTTTTGATAAACATTAAAAATTTTCTTACAAAATCTATTTTTGAATCCAGAGGCCTGTGGTGCCCAAAATATATTTTAGTTTGTGTGCTACGTTACTATAAAAATAAAAAGAGCAATATGATGGCATTACTTAATTCTCTAGAGGCATTTAAAATTTTTAAATGTGATTTTTACCCACTAACTCGGTTTTTTTAAATGGGAATTTAATCGTTCACCAACATTTTTAAATACCTCATTTTCATACGAATCTAATGATACCAAAATTTTGAAAATCCGCTCAGAAATATTTGAGATTTCAGACAAAATACAATGCAATCAAGCTTTTAGAAACATGCGGCTAATAGATAATAGATTAGTGGGCTTTGGCACATTTCTGTGTAAATCTGGTAACCTAATAACATTGGAAAAATCATAGTAGCCATTGAATATAATAAAACAATATCAGCTGTCAGACAGATACAAAATAAAGCGTTACGGAAATCTCTTTGAGTAAAAATTAAAGAAAACGAATAATTTTAGTAGAAAGGAAGGAGAATAATATATTATTCTCCTTTTAAGGAGTATATCAACCGGTAAAAGTTGCATATTTACATACTTAAAAATATTTTTTTAAGTATGTAAATATTTATATACCTTTATAAATAAATACATAGTTAAACCGCTGCAGTTATCACGAATAACTTTTAAAATGGTAATATTCTACAAAGGAAATTAAAACTTACTAGTTCCTTTCATTTTAATGCTATTTTTAAATTTACATGTACAATAAAATTTTCTAATAAAACTATGGTTATGGGTGGTAATCTTACACAAGATGTATTGAATGAAATTTTAGTTTTAGTAAGTATACACAATTTATACGGGAAAAGCAGAGCCCGCAACAATGAAATAGAGATAAGCGGTAACAAATTTACCTAACGTTATATTTTGTTCTAATCTACTAGTTAGTTCAATATCTGAGGGTTTCAGTAATTGAAGCAATATTATTGCGTGGTATTGTGTAGCATTGACTGGCGAATAGGGATTCATTTGCATATTCCATGCCAATATTATTAAAACGGGTATAAACTGTATGTATGTTCTAATTAAATCAACTCCTCGATATAGTAACATAACACGTGCTTCTGCTAAGACTTTTAGATATTACAGCTCGGCTTCTATAAGAGACAACCAGACGAAATTCTATATACTCATTATAGTTCAGGAATATACAAAGCGTCCTCTGCAGAAATTAATTTTGATTTGAATCTTTGGCCGAAAATTCCGAAAGACATTAAGCAAATGCGCGTTAACATTACAATATTATATAAATGTGTTTTTTGTAACAAATCTTGTTAAAAGAGAAAGTTATTTTCTTCATCTGTTTTTTTCTGAACCATAAACAGTTTTATATTGTCCTTTCTCTGGTTGATGTGGCTCAAATATGATAAGATGGGGTTACATTTCTTGGAAAATCGACCTGTTGCTGCGATGAGCTGTCCCAGCAATTCGTCACAAACATTTTTAGATTCACATCTCGATAGCACGCTGTCCACCTGCCTCTCAAACGGGCCGTATCCCAGGGATATAAAGAGAGATGAAGAAAACTGAGGCGTTACCAAGTCTGATCTAAAAAAAAGACTATTTTGAACATAAGCTGAGGGTAGACCGAAAGGTTAGAGCCTTTATATATAGAGCAACAAGAAAAAAGCACTGTCAACGTGTTAAAATGGCGTATGTGAGTAGTTTTTGTATACTAGATCTACAGTCATATTTTTTGTTCAGTTAAACCATCTAAGAGCTTGATGTTCGAGGGTTGTCCAAATTTTGCACTGAAATTTTCAAATTGCTTGTAATCTTTGTCAGGATGCTTTGAAAAGCTATATACAGATTCAGCTAATTTAGTTTTCGGTACGTAAACTTGTTTCTGCGCAGATAAACCATGCCTTGTCGTAGAACAATGCATTCATTGGTATAAAACAATAGCGCCATCGCTTGACCGCGACGAGTTGAAAACAGCGCGAGCGCACCCATTCTGCTTTTAACAGAGTTGCTGCTTAGACGGGTGGGAATAAAATAAATTAATCTCAATTTCGTTATTAAAATGCCGTGTGTTTATACAACTGCAGAAAAAGTACAAATTGTGAAGTGGTACTTCGGGGGCCATTCCACTGATGACACAATAAATTTATTTACTGTGGCATATCAAGACAGATCAATCACCTCAGCTAGCATAATTTCATACATTATTAAAAAAATTGAGAATTTCTGGTGTGTCGTGAATTATTGTAAAAAATGCTGTCAACCCGAACCCCGTCATCAACAAATGAGCGAAGAATGTGAAATTCGCCAAACTAATGTCTGTGTACTTGTTGAAACTAGTGAACCTTGTTCTAGCAGACAAATTGCTGATGAAGTTGACATGAAGGAAAGAACTGTAAGAAATATTTTGAAAAGAAATGGGTACAGTTGTTTCAAAGTTCAAACAACGCAATAAATATTTCCCGAGGACAATTTCAAACGCATGGAATTTTGTGAAATCGTGATAAATAAAGTGAATGAGAATGAAAACTTCTTAAAGAATATATTGTTTACAGATGAATCAACCTTTTCATTACATAAGAAACACAATCCATCGGTAGTACGATATTGGTCTCGAAAAAATAAACATTTGCGTGTTGCTGTGCGAACTCAGTATCCTCAAAAGTTGAACGTTTGGACTAGAATTTTACACAATCATATTATAGGCCCACTGCTAATCGATAGCAATTTAAATGGCAATACATATTTAGAGCTTTTACAAAACCAAATAATTCCTGTAGTTCAAAATCTTCCTGTCAACTTTGACGACAATTGGATTCAACAAGACGGCTGCCCAAGTCACAATACCTTAACTGTTAATTTTCTGGAAAGAACATTTCCCAATCGTTTAATATCTACGAGGGGAATGATAAAATCGCCCCCCAGGTCACCTTATCTAGCACCCCATGATTTCTTTCTGTGGGACTTTTTAAAGGAAACCGCGTACAAACATGCGTTTGAACGAGCCAATAATTTAGTTGAATTAAGGGAAAAACTGATCCAACTTTGTGCACGCATTACTCCAAATCAACTCAATGATATGAGAGGTTCATTGTATAATCGGTTTGGCTATTGTTTGGCACAAGAAGGTGGTTTGCTTGAATATTTACTATATTAATTTATTGTTTGATAATTATTAGTTGATTTTAGTTTCTGAGGGGTATTTAATTTTATTTTAAAGTTCTATTTTTGTAATTCAATAAGAATAATTTATTTTTTGATAATTATTAGTTGATTTTAGTTTCCGAGTTATTTAATTTTATTTTAATATTCTATTTTCACTTTGGTTTTAATAAGAATTATTATTTTATTCCCATAGCAATTACGGCTAAAAATGAAACTGCAGAAATGCTTTCAATAGAAGAAATTATTTGTCAAAAATGTGGCAAATAACTTCTTCGCTTTTGACGAAGAAATATTTTCTCGTTTCGTATAGAAATTATTACCCACGTCCACATCCATCCTTACTTCATGCTGTACTAAATTCAATTCATTGTGTGCCCCTGCTTTAACGATTTATGGAACTAGCGGGCCGTGGTCTGTATATGAATTTAATGGTTTTCCAGCTTCAAAAATACTAATAGCATTGAAGCCAAAGATAACTTCTTCCGTCGAATTGCATTCGAGTGACCCTTATGGCGATGTTCGCTTAGGCCTCTTTATATACTTTGGGTCCGTCGGAGTAGAGTCATCGTATTTGAATTTGAAGACTATTTTTTATGGTAGCTCTTGTGGATCGGCCACGGAGTATTTTTCACCACTTCCAGTATAAATAGTTATGAATTTTGGTTTAAATTTGAAAAGCCGTCCCATTGCTTAAATTTTGCCTTTAAACGTAGCTAAACAGATTAGTTATGTTATTTTCAAAGACATTTTAGTGAAACATTTTTTTATTGGGATTTCAACGAAAGACGATGCCAAAGGCGTTTTTCGGTTTTTCGCGAAGTGATAATGTTTAAAAGTCGACCTTTTCATGGGAATTTGTCTGAATTTAATTTTTCTTAAGTATTTTTGGATCCCTTTTCAGGATTCATTAACAGTATCATCTGCAAAACTCAAGTCAGAGATCTTATTTCTGCCTCTGGCAACATCGTTTCCGCTACTAATATTATTTTCCATGTATGTATAATCATATTTAATGATTATTTTTAAAGTTATATAAGTGTCTCATCAATAATTTCTCATAATAAAATTTCAGTACAATTTAACTAATAAGAATTAAATGATTTGTAAATGTTTGGGCCACTTTGTAGGATAACATAAAATCTGTATCGCCAATATCGTGACTGAGTCGTCTCCGCATTCGTGGCTAATGTTTCGATTTATCGAATGAAATGTGCTTACATACATGAAATGATTAGGTTCGTTTGCGACGGGACTTTTTGATAGCTAGTAATTTGGCAGATGAGGAGTTAGTTCGGGGATCGATGTCTCCGGCGATGAGGCATGAAGAGGGCCGCACAGGTTGCTCATTCTCATTCCAGTCAAGAAGGCGGCGAGCAAGTCGCAGATGCGATGCCCAATAACAAGACGGGGACGCTGGAGCCTTGTCGTCATGCATTTTTATTCCCCTCCGCGAATGTTTTAAGAAGGAGCAAGGTATTAAGGAACCGGTCGACAAAGCTGAAAAGAATAATGATTCTTAATTTTCATTTCGTTCCTATACTCAACGACGTGACTGGAAATTTAAACTAAAATATGTCATGGGGAATTTTTTTGCACAACTTTTCCAACTCGAGCCATTTGTTAGAAAATTCAATAATCCTGTACTAAGTTGTCATCCCGTAGAACATCATCGGTCACCGTGAAATATGACATTGTTGGTTCTATGTACCCCGTCCCACCCCGTTTGCAATTCCACCCCCTCGGCCCCGCGGCAATCGCTGACCGTCGAATCGAGGGCCCT
Organism: Stenurella melanura; assembly: GCA_963583905.1. Taxonomy (NCBI): domain Eukaryota; kingdom Metazoa; phylum Arthropoda; class Insecta; order Coleoptera; family Cerambycidae; genus Stenurella; species Stenurella melanura. The sequence goes on from OY757311.1 coordinate 2,682,458, forward strand.
GCTATCCGCTCCGAATACAAATTACCCGACAATCATTTGTTAAACTGCTAATATCATCCTTCAGGACTCAATCTATTAACATTTCCGCTGCCATTTAATTATCCTTTATGTCTTTATTCTCCTGGGTTGCTCTCGCTAGGTAAAAACTGAAATTACGTTAAGCTCATTTATTACGTATGTGCCTGCCTATTACGGGATTACATGAAATTGAAATAGGTCACTATCTCAGTAGTGGAGTCAAATGAGCAGAAATTTTAGTGATTAGGGAAAATTTCTGGAATAACAATTTTTTTTAATCGTTTCTAAACATCACTTTTCCTGCTGACTTTCTAACGACAAGACATTCGTATTGGCCATTTTATGGCAATTTTTTAACGTTTTTGTTTTTCTTTGTTTTTCCTGAATATCTCAGCCTCGTTACATCAGATCGAAATTTAAAAAAATCCAAGTTGTTCACAATTAAATTCTCTACAACCCAGTGTGGCCGATTATCTCCGTAGCCTATAGATAACCTCAAAAAATTCAAGAAGGCGGCAGTTAAAATGTTGGCATTTTCTTGATATATTCTGTTCCTTTATATATTTTTAAATAAAACTGTAGTAGTAGTAATACTAATAGTGTAATGATTCAAAATATTTATTAATTAAAATTATCAATTATTAAAACAAATATGTGGCTTTCACGAAAGACTGATGTTGGCTACTCATGCAGATTCTTGAGGCATGGGCACTCTGAAAATAAAAACGGAACTTAAACTAAGTAGTGATGATTTCTGATACACTTACAATACTTTTTTGATAAACCAGTAACGTCTCCAGTCATTAAGTCTTCTAGGTGGCTGAACATGTTCCCATGCGCTCTCGTCTAGTACCAAGTCCATGTTCTAGCCTAATTACATTTTGAAGCAGGTTAGAGGCTTGCATCCATATTTCCTCTCAATAAGCAGCTATTTAGGTGACATTTGAGCAGAGTTAATTGCCTGGAAAATTTTGAGGGTGTTAATTTAAATTCGGAAATTTTTCTTAGGCTATGTTTTGATTTTTAATTTGACAAATGTCAAATTCCAGGGATTTTTATTCAATAGCCTGAGAAATAAATTCGCGCAAAATCCGAATTTTTTTGTTTAAAATTAGCAAAAAATGGGCAGACATTTTAAATCCTGGAGGAACAGAGAGTAGTTCTCCTGTAATTCTGGGAGAGGGTTGAGACCTAAGAACATCTAAGGTTAGTGCTTAATTATTATAATTACAGTACTCAAGAAGGTTTGCATCAATTTACCTGGGCAATTTCAGTAAGTCCACTTTTTCAGGTTTTTTTTCTTGTACCGTTGAAATTGGCCTTTATTTTATTGATTTATTCTATCAAACCACTCAGAAAGAAATATCTGCTTAAATTTGGAGTCACCTTTTGCCTGTTGAGATTGTTAATGGGCCTTTCCCGCATGACTGAATTTTACTACTTCACTATAATCAAGCCATATAATAAACTGCAATATAAGTTTATTTTAATTTAGTTTCTTCCAATTTTTTACGTTCTACCAAATATTTACATTACAAAATCAGTTTTATTTCAGGTAATTTGAAACGTAAGTTTTAAGGCGCCATGCGTGACGTCACACTGATTAGACCAATAAAAGTCGTATTCTTAATGAGGATCCTCTATTGCCAGATGTATGTCTTTTTACATGAACATCGTATTTCCGTTATCAATTGTCTACTTTGAATAGCGCATTTTTTCGTTTCTCTGACACTAAATAAAAGCAAAAATTGTATCAACTTTTGACTGTATGAGTTTCTAAAATCTATATATCAGATTTATATTCTCTATTTTTGTTCATTTGGTTCACATATGGTGTAATGCCAGTTTCATTTGGCAACGCTGTACTGAAATGTTCAAACTTTATTCGATAACCTCACTTTCTATTGTTTACGTTCGATGCGAAAATTAATTTTGCTCTCTTCTAATTATAAAATGCCGCTTAAAAAGGTTTGTTTTGTACCAGTGTGTCCAAATAATAGTGAAAATAGTACGAAGTTATTTTTGCGAGTTCCAACAAATTTGGAAATTCGAAAATTATGGTGGAAAGTTGCAAAAGTTCCAGGTATTGTTTATACTGCTCCTGGATTTTTCTGTTGCGAAGATCATTTTAACGTATGTATATATTGTTCTTTCTTTTAGTGGACCTTTTACAAATCTGTCTTCACATTTACTCATATTTTTAAAAGAAATTATTACTATAACACCAAACAAGAAGTAAACACGCTGGGCTGCACTCTCGTGATTTATGACAGATACTTCTTGGCACTGTCAATGGGCGTCATAAACGCACGTTCTCAATTAAGCGTTACCACTTTGCAATATGAGATTCTATTGGTAGTTCCTCATAAATGTACTTCAGGCACCAATAGAATTGCAGGTTGTGGAAAGCAAGGCAGAGAAGTGAGGTTCTTTTTGAATGCACCTTCATAGCTAATTCTGACGGCCGTTTAATCTCATACTGATTGGTGCAGTTTATGATGACGTCACATTGGCGCCCGAAAGCTATCGTTTCAAACTGCTGTTCATTTACGGAACATTTGTATTTTTTTTGTGGTATTTTATGCGCTCAGAAAAAAAATAAAAATTCATTTTTAGTAATATTTTGATAGGCTCTTTCCAATAACACAATAAAAAAAAATTGAGGGAAAAGCCCATTCTGCATGCCATACCTGTGTTCAGCATGCCACAGACGAAGCTTTCGGATTTGGTGGCGGAGGCTAGCTGCAGGGGGATAGTTCGTCAATGGCAGACTCAAAGATGGTATTAATATGAGCCCCAAAGTGAGTACGCTTTTCGAATTCCCATTTAATCGCTCTCAGCGTTACGAAGAACTGCTGCCAATTAACAGCGTTTAAATTTGACTTTGCCTGCACCTGGGATTAGTCCAGATTGTTATAAGCTGCGTCTCAGCTTCTTGTGATTTAGATACGAGCAGCGTTTTATTATCGCCCTTCTATAGTATTTTCGAATTGGTTGCCTGTTTTTTTTATTGTAACCAGCCCTCAGCATTATAATTGTTATTTCACGTTTTTTTTTAGCAATTTAAGTACAAGTAATTTTCTTGTTAGTTTTCTATGCTCTAAGTTAATATACTGCAACTTTGATTTTAATTCGTAAATATTAATGGGAGTATTGTCTTCCAAACTATGTGCTTTGTAAAGCCATGAACAGCTGTTTGCGGTTAACCCTGAAAGTAAAGTCTTATATAATTCACATACATTAAGTACATTTATCAATCTTTTTAGGGAAACATTGTCTATGAATTAGTACTTACCTTTATAGGTACTTGGCTTTTTCAGAGTAATTGTTGCAGTTTGTGTGTGCGTGTAACACGTTGTTATTTGCTATTTTACCATTATATTTATTACCATTTTTATACATTTATACATTAAATTATACATTTTCATACGTGGATTTTTCTCAGATTTTTGTTTGTGTTGTTTCTCATCCCTAAACTCTGTCATTAATTGTGACTGGCGCCCAGAGGCTTATAAATTAATTATTGTTAACATCTATTTTTTATAAGAAAAGGTTATTTTACCATAACTACTGACGGATGACATAACCTTATCCACGACCCGCATCCGACATTAATGAGCTGCCGCGTTGGCGGATTTTTATCAGTGAACACTGCCGACCATTAGGCCGGTCGCGAATCACTGACGTCACAATAGTGGTTATTAAGTGTCTTTAATTTTTTTTGTGGCAATGAAAAGTGGGACAGAATTTGAAATTTCTGGCCAAAACTCCGAAACTCTGCAAATGTACTTACTGTGCATAGATCCTTAAGAGAAAAATAGTAAAAAAAAATGACGCGGTCTGGGAGTGAGATATAGGGGTTGAAACAACCTTCAACGTTTTTGAAACTTAGTTTACGTACTTTTGATACCTAAATTTCTATGAGAAAAATAAGGGGAAAAAATTTACGACTCCTGGGGACCTATTTTTGGAAACGTTCTTAAAAAAACATATACGCTTAAAAACGTAGTTTCAAAAACAGATATGTTTTTAAGTTGCAATTTTTGACGTCGTTCGTTTTTGCTTTTCCACGGTATGTTTTTAAACGAATGAAAGATTTGGCATCGTCGTATATTTGTCAGTTAACGTCAGTTTTGAGATTCAGTCATTAAGGTGACACGTGAGAGAGACGTTTTTATTGCAAAAAAATAGTAATTTTGAGGAAAAAGATATTATCTATAAATATTGGAGAAAATGTCGTCCAGGGTCGACAAAAATTTAAATATGTCCCAGAAGCAGAAACAAATTCTTATAGAATTCATGAAGAAACATCCCCTTCTACTAAGCAACAAACAAAGAACAAATTTTACTAGATTAGACGCAGAAAAATTATGGAAAGAGGTTGCTGCAATACTAAATAGTATTCCAGGGGCCAATACAGATTGGAAGAAATGGAGGACGGTAAGAATTTATCTTTAGAGTAAATTTTCATCCATCTTAAATTTAAAATATTGTAGTCATGGCATGATCTCAAAGGAAGAGTGAAGGATAAAGAAAGCAAAAATAAAAAATGCTACACAGGAACAGGAGGGGGGGCCATTCTCTGGCGAAATTATAACGACAGCGGACGAGGAAGTTTTGGACATAATTAAAAAAGTTTCTATTGAGGGGCATGAAATAATCACACCCACGATTCAATTTAATTATGAGACCCAGGCAAGACCATTTGAGAATGAAAAGAAAATTCTAGTAGATATGACCAACTTGCCTTCGGCATCACACTTAGACTTAAGTGATGCACCAATAATTTTTTCAGAGGATACGATGGAATTTAAAAAACCATCCGAAACAGTAGCACCGTCAACGTCCAACGAAAACGATGAAAAGTTAAAAAACCGTTTCCCAAAAAAGAAATTAAATTTAATTAATGCCATAACAGCAGCCACGACTTACAGTGACAATTTGAGTCAAAAGTTAACGATGAAGGAAAAATATTATAAAAGAAAATTAGAAATAATGGAGGAGAACTTAAAGTTGAAAAGGAAAAAAGTTGAGGCACTTGAGAAAATCAGTGTAGCCCTACAAAACTTTAGTGTTAAAATCTAATAGATGTCTAGTTACACTGAATTAATTTTTTTTTTAATTCGTTTTGTTTATTCTTTATTGATCTAAAGTAGTTAGGTACATATGAGTTTTGTTCACATATAATAAATTTTGAATGTTAATAAATATCTAGTAAATGTTTGCCTATCTTTAATACAAAAAAAAATGTTACTATTATTACATTTCAAGATCTTAAACTTCTTGCTACTCTAAATCTAGCTTTTCTGCCATCAGCTAGCTCTGGATTTACGCATCTAGTGGCATTTTCATCTTCATTATCAACATAATGTTCGTCGATAATTCCTAGATCCCCTTCTCTAATATTATAAATATTATCCGGTTCCGGCACATTATATTCAATACACATATTATGTAGAACAGCACATGCATTAATAATTTTGCAAGCTATATCTGGTTTATAATGCAGCACTCTATGTTTCAGAAGGCAACGAAATCTTCCCTTTAATGTGCCATTGCAACATTCTATTTTCGCACGCGTCCTCTTGTGGGCAGCATTATATACGTGTTCAGGTGAATTTGGCTGTACTTCGCTGAATGGAGTTAAAACCCACGTTCGTAAGGGGTACCCAGAATCGCCTATAAAAACAATTTAGGTACCCACTACATTATAAATAATAATTATATTAAAACGTACCCAATAAATAATAATCAGTATGCCCAGCTCTATGCAAATTTCTCATTACAGCTTGAACCTGGGATTGATTCCAATTGAAGGCGTCATTAGTGCTTCCAGGAAATCGCGCGTTTATATCCAAAATTTTCAGATCACTATCACACACCTTAAAATAACGAAATTCAATGTAAATATTGCCATATAAGTATTAATATTTTTCTACCAGTTGAACATTGATGGAATGATAATTTTTCCTGTTAACATATATATATTCTGGCTGTTCTGGATCATCAATATGTGGAGGGAAAATTGCCACATGTGTACAGTCTAAACATCCTACCACTCCAGGCATTCCATGTTGCGCAGAAAACCTAAAATTGGAAACATTTACTTAGTTAACTTCCTTTTCCAGATTCCATATATAAAACACATATAATAAGTACATACCTTTCTCTAGCTGTATTAAATTTTTGAAAATTATTTGGAAATTGTATCCATCCATTGAAAATATCTCGGTGGTTCAGGGCCTCCGTAACTTCATGAATACTTTTACTGACCGATGATTGGCTTATGTCAAGATATTTATTGGCCCCCACAGACAATTGGTAGATACCGGAAGCATAAAAATTTAGGGCAGCTAGAATCTATATTATAAATCATAAATAATCATTGGCATAATAAATTATTTCATGCATACCTTAGTTCGTACATCTAAATCAGTATTTCGTCTTTGATGGACAATATATGGACTTATACGTTCAATCAAATAATTGCATAAATCTTTGGATAAACGGAATGTATTGATAAATTGTCGCTCATTTAATTGTTGAAAAGGATCACGAGGATTTCTTCTAACGTTTGGATGAAAACGATCTTCTGCTTCTTGTAAAATGCCTATTGCCATAACTTGCATTAGCTCATCCATGATGTGATACTGTTCCCACTAGTCACTTTCAAAATGATAAATTATGGAAAATAGATTTGCACCAACCTATCCTAAAACGCCAAAAAATGACAGAGTCACACCGTCTGACTAAAAACGGTTGAAAGATAGCGTATTTGTTAAAAAACGTACGACCAAAAATTGCATTTTATTTAACTACGGAAAATCACGGTTCGTTTTTAAAAAACGTACGCTCAAAAATAGGTCCCCTGGGGGTGAGTTATAAGAGTTGAAAATATAAATAACGCATGAATTTTTTCAAAATTAGCATTCATGTTGATTGCGCTTAGGTATTTATAAGCAAAACATTTTTTAAATAGCTTCTCGTCCAGGGAGTGATATGTAAGAGTTCAAAAAATTGTTTAATCAGTGTTTTTAGATAATGATTCAAAAAAATAATTGCATATTGTTAACACTGTGGAATAAAAAGAGACAATAAGCGTTCAAAAGATAAATGTATTATAGATTCTGGAACAGAAATAATAAATAAAGTGTATGGTGTTTAGGTCATCGAAGTCGCTGAGGGTTTGGGTACTTCTGGTATTGTTAGTAGACTTAATACTTCGGAAGGTAATGTTGTTGACCTCTTTTGGGGCAATTTTCTAAGTTCTTTGATGAACGGGTCGGATGAAATTAACAGGCAATTAAGAGGATCCTCGTTTATTAGTTGTCTAGGTGATTTTCTAGTGTGGCTTTGTCTATATTATTTAAAGTCTTTACTCCTTGACTCCCGAGCTTCTTCTGAGAGTAGGCCGATTGGTAACATCGCAGATTCAACAATTTCAGCTCCATGTATGAAGATTATCTGCGCAGATGCCGGTATGTAATACCATTCATTATAATTGGTGACAAATAGATTCGACGTCTCTTTTGCATAGCAACACAGGGTCAGATTTGAAAAATGTTGACCACAATTCTGAAACTCATGGAAACGCCCCAGTATCAGCTGGCAATTGCAGGATAAATAATTTAAAACATCCATCGATAAATGGGGGTGCTGGGTTTCAGGGGGTGGAAATAGAAATAATTGTATGAAATTGTGAAATTTAGGATTCGAATAGAATATTACCTCCAAATTGAAGGAAAAACTGTAAACAACTTTCACTGATAAATAGGGCTTGGTTTCAGGTTGTGCAAATCTAAACTCATTGGCTTTGAGATGTATGTGACTTTTCACAATCAGCTGATTTTTCCATTTCTGTAAATATAAAAGGATCCGATGCAACCAAAAAAGTATACGCAACAAATCCTCGTTGGTCACAATTCTTTATTTACATTTCTCTTTGTAATTTTCAGATTTTCTCTCCAAATCTTGAATAAATCAAGTCGCTTGGGTTTATAAGATGGACGCTAGAATTTGAAAGAAACGCAAAAGAGGAGGTATTATAATGTTTGCCAATTTCAACCGCTTACTTATCTAATATAGGGGTTGAAAGTATAGGATGATATACATTAGAGATGTGTATTGAGAGTAAATTTCACTTTGAAGTAGTGATTAGTGGACAAATTGAATGAAATCAGTGGTTTTATACAAAACACCTAAAACGTAAAAGATATCGATAAATTCTTGTGCGATTAATAAAAACTTGGTATCGTAAACTGGGTAATTCTTGTTTCTTTTTTAAGTCAATATAGTGCTTCTGTACAACTTTTACTTGCATTTAACGAATACATGTCTCTCGCAGTTGCGTCATAAAAGCATCTGTTTTGCAGATCTGACCAATTTTTAAATCCATTAAACATGTTCGAAAAAATACTTTAAAAACCCTAATTTTTTTTTCAACTAATGCACATTTTTTTATAAAGTACTACAATTTATAAATGCTCTTCGATGGTTTGCCCAAAGTTGGGAAGCAAAATACGGTTTTCACACTATCGCCATCTATGACTATTCCTATCAATATTTTCAAACAAAATTTGGCACACTTATTAATCACTATCAGTACTCTATATCCCTACAGTTTTATTTAAAAATATCTATAAAAACGGAACATGTAAAAAAAATACCAATACCACTCATTTTCTTCGTTCACAACACGTTTTATTATTTCACTTTTTTTTGCATTCGACATTTACAGTTTCCAGGAAGCTATCGAGAAGGTTTTGGAAGCTGCTAATATCAGGAATCCTTCTATCAGGATAACGTTGGTGATAAATTCTATTGGCAAGTAAACAATTTCTGTCTGACTCGATCAAAACAAAAGTCATGTCTACAAGTTCCGCTTTATTAAAATTCATATTGTACAATTCCTAGTTTAAACTCAATAAAATTCTAATTAACGACCGATAAGTGTGATAAATGTTCCGTTGTACACGATAATTTATACCAAACTGAGGTTTCATTGCTTGTCGAATAACGAAAATGGCAAAAAAATGTACAAAAAAACATTACAGTAAAGAACCTGTTAAATACTCTTTCCTCATTTAAATGGATTGGAAGAAATGGTCCCACTAAATGGCCTCAATTCATAATTTCTTAATGACGTGTCAATCAAAATGGGCAACACGTCGAACACCTATTATAAATTTTTTAAAGTTTATTCTTGAATTTGACATTTATTTATAAAACGAAAATGGTTGCAAGTAGCCATAGGGAAGTACTTACAAAAAATGTTCGTTTTTCATTTCTACATCACATCGTTGAAAAATATACAGGGTGTTCCATTTGAAAAAATTGAGAAAATTCAATTTAAATAGTTCTTAATTGAAAAATAATTTTTGTACAGTGTTAGGAAATGAAAATGATTCAAAAACATTAATTAGATGTTTCGTAACTGGATTCACATAAGTTTTTTTTAAAACCCATAATTGTGACTGTGGTGATTTTTTTAATATCCATCTGCAGATTACATTATTTCAACAAAAAAATTCATTACATTCAAGTGGTTGGGATATATTCAATGCTAATATAGGAATGCATAGAGCCTAAAAAGAGGCTTCAAAAAATGTACTGATATACATAGCTGAACCCTTTTAATAATGGATTGGGGGTGGTGGGGCGATAGAAAATATTATAAAAAATATCTGCGGCCTCGGTTTCTAGTATGTACTCAATCCCAAATTATTGTACTTTTACCAGATTGCTTTGCTTTTTTCCCCTATTTACCCCCAACCCTTCACGGGACAAGTTCAAATCCAGTTCCGGATCTCATTATAGTGCACACGTGTACAAAATTTCAAGCTAACATCTTTAACCGTTCCAGAGAAAATGTGCGGACAAAAAAGTTACAGACAGATCGACAGACAGATTTTTTTTCGCTCAAATTTTAAATCTCGACGTTTCATGAAATTCTAACCCTACGTCAACAAGGAAAAATTTTGAATTTTTTTTTACGATTACTATACTTCCAGTTCACTACGTGGATGTGGAAGCAATAACTGTAAATACTAGTTTAAGAAATGTCCGAAACAAAAATCACTTACGAATTGTTGTCTCTGTTTGGCAATTTTTGCCGTTTGCTAATTTCTAATTGGTTTAATTATTTGGCTTGTTTTCTAAATTCTTAATACTATTTACTGCGAATTATTATAACAGATGGGACGTCGTCGGCAGACATAAATACTTCTTCATCTGACAAATTTGGGTTATCAAAAAAATACAAATAGTCCACATTAAATCTTCATCTGTCTACCAAGCAATATAAAAATGTTACTGAACCTTCTCTAGATAAGTCATAACATGTAATGCCTTTTACTCGATTTCTTGTTTATAAATAGAATTGAAAAATAATTATAATAGCACACGCTCATTATTTATTTTGCAGGCAATAAGCATATATTTGCTATGATGAAGGAAGTGACCCTGGATAGCAAAAAATGCCTTTCCATTAAAGTGGTTAATTATAGATATTTCTGATGAACTTTAACGAACAACTGCTTGTAATTTAATAGGAGCTGCCTACAATATCGAATGAAGCTAATAAGACACATTAAGTTGAAAATAAATTGCGGTGTGACCTGTTGCGAAGCGACCTCTGCGATTTCGCCTGCATCAGAAAGAGCTGTATGCAGAATTATTGGGATCGAAATGTTTTTGCAATAAGTTGGTATAAAGTTGAGAAAGAGTAGAGCGGAATATGCTCGTCACGAACTGTCATGTCATGCATTATAGAACTGAAACTAAAACCGGAGAAAGAACTACATAAATGTCAAGTATGATTCATACCAAATCTGAAAGAGGATACTTATATCTAAGAAATATTCTTTGGGAATATTAATGTACTACTGTTTTAATGTGTTTTACATAAAAAGACGCTTTTTGGTTAGCAATTCAGTGTAATGATATTCTTATGGTAAACAATGAAAATTTATTTACATACATAATAGGAGAAATAATATCGTATACTTTTGTAAAAAGGACGGTGTGACATGATGTCACATTTTATATCTTTAATTTAAGCTACAGGATGACAACTTAAAATGACATCTCATTCATTTCGAGACGATTGAAATGTTGTTATGTTTGCATTAAATTTTACATAAAAAAAACCGCTGCCTAAGGAATCACTACTTCCACATCCAGATCTTTCATCCAAGTCATTTTAAAGGAAACAAACATCTTGACAGAATTTGCACTCTAGTATGTGGAAATTATTGGTCATAGAATTTGAATAATATTTGGGGCAGATGTCATAAAAAAGTTTGAGGCGTTGGTTTCTACCTTGTGCGTTAAAAATGAAGTTTATCCTACTTATTTTCCGCTATTCACAACCTACCATCTCCCTTCCATTCAATGGAATCATCTGAATCAGATGTCATTACAAAACATATGTGTATTAACTTAACTGTATTAACGCAAGTGAATATCTCAATTTTCTTTTATCAACCCCTTTAATAATGGAAAAAGCTGAGGCCTTGGTTTCTAGTACATACACCGAATTTAAAGTTTCTGTACTCATACCAGCTTGCTTTACTTATTTTGCCCTATTTACCCCTATTTAACCCCCAACCCTTCAACAGCATCATCTCAAAATATAATCTAGTTCCAGATGTTATTATACTACATACATGTACCAAATTTCAACTGAATAAATATCTCAAGTTTATTTTATCAACCCCTTTAATAATGGAGTAGGGGTGGTGGTGGTGGTTGAGAAAAATTATAAATAATCTGAGACCATGGCTTCTAGTTCATATACCAAATTTCAAGTTTCTGTACTCTTACCAACTTGCTTTACTTATTTACCCCTAAATAACCCCCAACCTTTCAACGGAATCATCTCAAAATATAATCTAGTTCTAGATATCGTTATATTACATACGTGTACGAAATTTCAAGTGAATATCTCAATTTTACTTTATCAATCCCTTCAATAATGGAGTAGGGGCGGTGGGGGTTGGAAAATATTATAAAAAGATCTGAAGCCTTGGCTTCTAGTACATATATCGAATATCAAGTTACTGTGCTCTTACCAACTTGCTGTATTTATTTGCCCCTATTTACCCCTATTTAACCCCCAACCCTTCAATGGAATCATCTAAAAATATAATGTAGTTCCAGATGTCGTTATAATACATACGTGTACGAAATCTCAAGTCAATATCTCAATTTTATTTTATAAACCCCTTCAATAATGAAGGAGGGGTGGCGGGGGTTGAAAGGTATTATAAAAAAATCTGTAAAGGTGTTTACACAGAACTTCCCTCTTTATTTGTGCATGGCGGTCACTCTAAAAAATTATTAATTACGAAATGACATTGAGAATAATAACCTGAATATAGTTATCACTATTATTACAAAAAAACCTAATAACTTTTGGTTAAAAAATATATACAGAGTGCTCATCCAACAGCAAAAATTCAATACTAAATAACAGGTGCCAAATATGAAAGGCTTGCGTAAATACCTTTACAAATGTCCACCATGGTTGAATTATTTCTTGGGATGTGGAAATTTTAAATTTGAACATAGATAAAATTATTTTCCATCTATTCTAGTGTTAAAAATTGTTTAAAAAATGTTGGTAAAAAAAAATTTCAAATATTTTTTTTTTAAATAAGTTTAGAATGTCATGAAACGTGGAAATTTTAAATTTGAAAAAAAAATCATTTCATTATTTATTCCCTTTAGACGGTCCACACTGTATATTTTCCAGTGAAAGTTTAACCATTTGTTCGCTGACTGTAGCGTCAGCCACCTACCAAATTTGACTGTTCTCCGTCAAGTAGTGTTTTTAGTTAATGCAGCAACAGACAGACAGACAGAAAGACTTACTGACGGAATTGAAAAAACCTACATGATCTGAAACGTGAAAATCCGAAAAAATCTCGAAGGGTGATTTTTTTCTCGAATACAATACTTCCCTTCGGTATGCGAGGGAAGTAAAAATCTGAGGGCTTGGCTTCTAGTTCATACATCAAGTTTCAAGTTTCTGTACTCTTACCAGCTTGCTATACATATTTCCCCTTATTTACCCCTAGTTACCCCGAACCCTTCACCGGATATCTTCAAAAAACAATTCAGTTCCAGATCTCGTTATAATATATACGTGTACAAAATTTCAAGTCAATATCTTAAACCGTTCCGGAGAAAACGTGCTGACAAAGAAAGTTACAGACAGACAGACAGAAATTTTTCATTCGCTCAAATTTAAAATCTCGACGTTTCATGACATTCTAAACCAATTTCAAGAAAAAAAAAAAGAATTTTTTTTACGATTACTGTACTTCCAATCCACTACGTGGATGTGGAAGTAATAGATAAACAATTTTAGAACATTAAAAAACAAGCTTTTAAAAGCAACTGAATCTGTTAAAAAATGCACTAAAATAAGAAAATAATGTGTAACAGGCTCTAATTAATAAACGTAAATGAGTGTTACGTCTGATGTGTACATTTTTTTTTTCTAAACACCGCACGCTTTTACATTCATTTATTTGAAGCAGCTCCACATTTTTTCTTCTATTTGGTGCCTATTTTTTTAACAGTTCCAGTTAGTTCCTAACAGCTTGTCTTTTAATTTTAAGCGGATGGAAAGACGGACGGACGGACAGACGGAGAAATCGACAGACGAACAGACAGGTTACCGACATTTTGAAAGTTATTCAGAATTGCAAAAATAAACAATGATGTGAACATTTTTCTCTGTTAGTGAGATTTACGATTTTAAAAATGTGTGGATCAAATTTCTATTAGTGTATTTTTGAAGAGTAAGAGTGTAACAATAGATACGAAAAAAAATGTACCTAGACGACATTTCTTGAAGAAAATTTTAGGTTTAATTTTATGTATGGTGCATAATTTCGATTTCGCTAATGATTTGCGAGATATAGACAGTCAACTGAATTTGACCACAATTTTTCAAAGATGGTAGGTCGAGCGCGACAGATAGACATGGAGACTTTTAGTATGTTTAATTGTACATGGTCTAGGTGCTCGCGTACAGAACAAGAATTTATACATATCCTCTTGTAACTTCTGTATGGCTTAATTGCACTTAATCTGCAACTTTTTAACTCTGCGAACATTTTCGAAAACACGACGTTCCCCCTCCACTTTTCCGAAAGATTTTCACGCGTCGCACAGTAGGAAATTTAGCACTTTCTTTGGACAAAAGTCCATTTGACGCACAGTTGTTGACCGATTTGAATAATATTTTTTTTATATGTATACTCGTGAATGATTCTCGTTTACCCTCCGATTGCTACAATTTAAATATCTATTCTTCTAATGCACGTATCTGACCCAATATCGGAACACCAGCGGGCTGATGTTATTATATATATAATGTAATTAAAAATAGCTATTTTACTTCCACATCCACGTAGTGGATTGGAAGTATAGTAATCGCAAAAAAATTTTCAAAAATTTTTATTCGTGAAATAGGTTTAGAATGTCATGAAACGTCGAGATTTTAAATTTGAGCGAAAAAAAATTTCTGTCTGTCGGTCTGTCTGTCGGTCTGTCTGTAACTTTTTTTGTCCGCACGTTTTCTCCGGAACGGTTTGAGATATTGACTTGAAATTTTGTACACGTATATATTATGACGAGATCTGGAACTGGATTGTTTTTTGAGGAAATCCGTTGAAGGGTTGGGGGTTAAATAGGGGAAAATAGGGAAAAATAAGTAAAGCAAGCTTGTAAGAGAACAGACACTTGAAATTTGGTGTATATACTAGAAGTTAAGGCCTAAGATTTTTTTATAATATCTTTCAACCCCCCACCACCCCTACCCCATTAATGGGGTTGATAAAATAAAGTTGAAATTTTCATTTGAAATTTCGTACACGTATGTATTATAACGACGTCTGAAATTAGATTATATTTTGAGATGATTCCGTTGAAGGGTTGGGGGTTAATTTGGGGTAAATAGGGGAATATAAGTAAAACAAGTTGGTAACAGTACAGAAACTTGAAATTCGGTATACGTACTAGAAGCCAAGGCGTCAGATTTTTTTATAATATTTTTCAACCCCACCACCCCTACTCCAATATGAAAAGGGTTGATTAAATAAAATTGAGATATTCATTTGAAGTTTGGTACACGTATGTATTATGACGACATCTGGAACTAGATTATAATTTGAGATGATTCCGTTGAAGGGTTGGGGGTTAAATAGGGGTAAATAGGGGAAAATAAGTAAAGCAAGCTGGTAAGACCACAGAAACTTGAAATTCGGTGTATGTACTAGAAGCCAAAGCGTCAGATTCTTTTATAATATTTTTCAACCCCCACCACCCCTACTCCAATATGAAAAGGATTGATTAAATAAAATTGAGATATTCATTTGAAATTTGGTACACGTATGTATTATAACGACATCTGGAACTAGATTATAATTTGACATGATTCCGTTGAAGGGTTGGGGGTTAAATAGGGGTAAATAGGGGAAAATAAGTAAAGCAAGCTAGTAAGACTACAGAAACTTTAAATTCGGTGTATATACTAGAAGCCAAGGTCTCAGATTATTTATAATATTTTTCAACCCCCACCACCCCTACTTCATTATTACAAGGGTTGATAAAATAAAATTGAGATATTCATTTGAAATTTGGTACACGTATGAATTATAACGACATCTGGAACTAGATTATTCTTTGAGATGATTCCTTTGAAGGGTTCGGGGTTATTTAGGGGCAAATAGGGGGAAATAAGTAAAGCAAGCAGGTATGAGTATAGAAACTTGAAATTCGGTGTATGTACAAGAGGCAAAGGCCCCAGATTTTTTGATAATTTATTTCAGCCCCCCACCACCCCTACTCCATTTTTGAATTAAAAACGCAAGTAAGGTAAAAATGTAACTAAATTTAAATTTTAGAGCTAAAAAAGCATAAGAAATTGGAAGTATACGAAGCCCATGGACATGCAACCTCAAAGTTGCTTATCTGCTCCTTAATTGTAAACACAAATACATTTATTATTTTTTATATAACTTGAATTTAACGTCATCCTTAAGTAAATCTTCTTACTTTTTACACTTGTTAGGCTTTTTAAAATTAATTTTATTCATACATACAATTAATTAAACAACTTATATATTGAAAAGATCCTGAAAACCTGTATGTTCCGATATTGGGTCAGATACGTTCATCATAAGAATAGATATTTAAATTGTAGCTATTGGAGGGTATACTAGAATCATTTACGAGTAATTAAAAAAAATACTCAAATAGCTCAAGAACTGTGCGTCAAATGTCCAAAAAAAGTACCAAATTTCCCACTGTGCATCGTACTGGAAAATCGGGAAATCTGTTTTGTCGGACAATTCGAAAATTAGACTCTACGTATTACTATTAAGCAATTTTGAGAAAATCATCTGGTTGTCAATAAATTTGTAAAAGTTGTTAATTCGGAATTTTTCAAGATTGTTTAATAGTAACATGTAGAATCCATTTTTCGAATTGTCCGACAAAACAGATTTCCCAGTACGACGCGTGGAAATCTTTCGGAAGAAGTGGAGGGGAAAGGCCACGGTTTCGAATATTTTCGCAGAGGAAAAAAGTTTGTTTGTACGCGGCCACCTAGACTAACATCTTAATGAACATCTTTTGCCAAGTTTCAAAATTTCCACAATTATTTCCGTCAGTCGTCGAAAGTTTCCATTTGACTTGTAATAGTGTAGAATTCAAATCTGTTATAAAAAATGGGAATTTCCATTTAAGATTTCAAAGTTGTCCAAACACCATCCCCAGGGGGTGGGCGTAGGGGGTCGAGATTGATATCATTGAATAGCTTTTTCAAAAATATTCCACATGTACTCTTTTTTTCTTTCTGTCCGATGTACATTCCTTAAGATATTTGAGCCTTCCGGAACTTCTTACTCACCCATTTATCCCATTTTTGACGGCCTGTAATTCTGAAATGCGAGATTTTTAGACCCAGGTCCCATTTGAAGGTTTGATCAGGACAACAAGAACTGTCTTTTTCCAAAGTTTCAAAATATTTTACCGAGATCCATTTTCCCATGTATTTGGCGCGTGGTCCTTTACTACAAACATGTGAAGTTGAATATAAGTTTGTAACGACAAATGAAATGGCAAATTAGTACCAAAACCGCCTAAAAACCTGGCATTTTATTGAAACATTACTCAATTTTGTTATCAATTGACTTTTCAATTTTTTCGTCGCAGGTAATTTGTACCACGGGCGACTCCGGCAAAATTGAAAAGTTAGTTAATATCAGAATTGAACGAAGTTTAAATCAGAGTTTTTAGACTGTTTTAGTATAAGCACCACACCCTTTTCCGTCTTTTGACCTATATTAGTCTATTTTCTTTGGATTTTATCGTAAAGTATTGTATTGTTATTGATACTACATATGTATGTAAAATTTCAAGATAATGAATCAATTGGAAATGATTCAAAATTTATTTTCAAGATTTGAAGTAAACTGATTGACTGAATAAAGTCTTGTAAACATTATTAGAATTAAGAAATAAATATGATAAGTCATCCGTATTAATTTAAGGTATTAGCCAGCGTTATTCAGATGAAAAATAACTCTCCACTAATAAAATATAAATCGAAAAATACGCCCTCAGGTAAATATTAATGTACAAACAACATTAAACTTCATTACCATTTAATAAATATGTATTTGGATTATCCGAGATAATCTGAGAAAAACTACCTATCTTTACATGGTTATAAATGCAAGGTAATAAACCTAATGGACAATTTTCAATTTATTCTTTGCAGCATAGACAAAGTCCATTTATTTTATCCCAAAGTAAAGCGGATTATCGAAACGTATCTGGGCAATTTGTATTTTAATTTTGTGAAATTCTTTTTAGATATTACTCAACTCCAGTTTCATTAATATTTTACTGCTAATACTAAACTCACCCATTCATTTTCTTTTACGTTATTATTAAAACTTTTATTTCGCTAATCTACACGCCATGCCAGCGAAAACATTCAAGACACTATTAAAATAAAGTTAGTTTGGAAATAATTAACAGACACGAACTTTATTATACATATTTTAATAATTCATTAGTGCTGACGATATTCGACAAATGTAAAGTCGGAAAAGACATTAAAAATTACTGTGTTTTATCACCAATCCTTTTTAGCATCTACAGTGGCCATGTAATGTGTCGTATGCTGGAGGACTGGCAGGTACAGTAGTTATGGGCTAAACTAAGATTTTGAACTTGAGATTTGTAGATAACGGTAATAAAATATAATAACAATAATAATAATAATAATAATAATTTTTTTATTTTTTATTTTAATGCCTTGTTTATATTAACGTCCTGGCGGAGTTCAGCTATTGCTGCTCTACCACTCAACCAGGACACGTACACATAGACATCAACACAACAACCATTCCCTGCGATATTGCCATCTACCGCAGCTGAGACTCGAACTCAGGAGAGATAACAGCGACTAGACATGTTGTGCCACCCAACAGCGGTCTAGATCACTGCTACCGTCTCGGTAACACATGAAAAACGCCACCAACATCCATACCCTGGCCAGGATTCGAACCCGGGACTCCGTGGTCGCAAGCCAAACACCTTCAGCATTGCGCCACCGAGCTGGTAATAATAATAATAATTCGCTGGCGCTTCTCCCGTGAGAATATCGGAGACACTGGAGAACTGTCCAGCATCGCTAACGCGAAAAAAAAAATAATAATAATAATTCCGCTCCGAGCGCTATACCCAGACTATTCGGTCAAGATAGTCGTCCTGATAATCGGCGTTCTCGGTGGGATGAGGTCTACGCTGCTCTCAGCATTGAAGATCATACCGGCCTCTCAAAAATCAGCCGAATGGTTGGCAGGCCAAATGCAGAAGGCAGTCGTCTTGGGGTTCCTGCGCCTACTTAGGGCACATGCTTCTGGAATCTACACTCACTAACCCTGCGGGATGTGGGGACTGGCTGTAGAGATATTACTGGCGCTCTTTCCATGTGATGTCGGAAGCCACGGAAGACTGTCCAGCGTCGGGAAGCCGAAAAAAAAAAATAATAATAATTCGCGGACCCAGTAGTCACTGACTCTATGGCGTAGAGAGTGGCTACTGGTACTACCAGCGTACCATCGCTGGTTGCATAGGAGACAGAGAGCAGGGCAACTGGCGGTGAAAAAAAAAGCTTTATTTAACCTGGCGGTATGTCAGCAGATGCTGGTATTAATTCCAACCAGAAAATTTGAAAAAAATTACATTAAATACAAAAAGTAAGAGGTAAACACTAACAGTAATATGAAAAAGAAATAGGAATACAACACAATGGTAAAAAGATATAGTTAACTATTTAAATATACATGTAACAAAAAGTGAAATTTTGAACAATTATAATTAGTTACTTAAAAATATTTGTTTAGCATTTCTTTTAAATCCTTGTGAACTTTTGATGCTATCCGGAATTGCGTTCTAAGATATTTGGGCTCCTGATATATTAATATGTTGTGCAGAAGCCATACCAGATGTAGTTGCTACTTGGACTGAAAATTAAGCCAATTAAATATTTTCCATTCTCAAGTTGAGATATTATAAGGGACTCTGATAATTTTAACTTAGTACTTGTTTATAAGATATATTCAAAAGCATATAGTCATTTCAGTTTCGCATAACATTTTTGCGGTAGATTGGTAACATGTGTTTCAAAAGTTAAATGTTTATCAAAGATAATTCCTAGGACTCTACGGATTCTACGAATAATAATTCTGTACCATTTGTATGTAACATACAAGAATCGTCAGAGAAAGGTAAGCGATTAGATTCTAAATTAATAGTAACGGATTTCTGAGCATTGAGCTTTAATCCATGATCACTTGAATATTTATATATAAAATCTAAATCAGTGTTTATGTTAATGATAGATTTTATTGGTCATAAAATGCACCGTGGTGCTTTGACAATCCCGATCTACGTCAATTGGATTATATGAAGTATACATTTGACTGTCGTCTGTATACTGATTGAATTTCCAGAATTTTATTTTCTCATGTAGGTCAAACATAAATAGAACAAAAAGTATGGGGTCCAAGATTGAACCTTGGGGCACTCCTGACATGACAAAGCTATCCTGAGACATCAGTGGTTTTCCGAGCAATATAATTTCACCTGTTGCGTTCTTCTGGATGAATAACTTCTGTACAAATTTACCGACTCAATTTTTAAATAGGCAAGTTTACCCAATAGCAGTTCGTGATGTAAGCGTACCATTGTTACAGTAGTTGTAACTTCAATAGCCTTTAAACAGTCATCTGCCATGTCTACGAGTGTGGTAACAGGACTGTGGCGGGCTGGGAAACCCGACTGATTTTGTGGTAATAAATTGTGGGAACGGATATGATATAATAACTGCTTTAGTATGATTCTTTCGAGAACTTTTGACATTATGCTTAAAAGGCTTATAGGTCTGAAATCAGCACAATTTTCTAGTAGATACTTCTTACGAAGGGGTATAATGACAGCCTCTTTCCAAGATGTTGGAACTACATTATTTTCTATTGGAAGATTTATTATATCAGTTAGCGGTGTCGCTAGAAAATCCAAACAAAATTTCAACGTATTTAAAGAAAATTGGTCACTACCAGCAGAGTTAGATTTACATACATCTGGTTGAGACTGGATGTCCATAAATCAATTATATTTTAATTTAAAATATCTGTAATTCCTATTATACTAATTGATCTTATTACCAATAGATGACCCTAGTAATTTTAATTTGGATGGGTAATGGTTTTAGAATAGAATGAAATACCTAGGAACATACCTAACGAATCAACTAAAAAGGAGGGAAACAGTAAGGGAAAGAATTAAAACAGCCTACAGAGTCACAAGAGCTCTACTACCCTTCACTGAGGACAACAAACCACCCTGGTGCCTAACCAAAAAGATATACACGACCATCATAATGCCTACGTTGATATACGGAGTCAAAAATGCAGCAACGACAAAGGCCAACAGAAGAAGCCTGAGAAGAGCTGAAAGGGACATTATCCAACTGCTAGCAAAAACAGGAAAACCACAAAAACGACAGAAAACGTCAACATTACTAGAGGGAAGAACAATGATCGAAAGAATAGAATCATACGCAATGAAATACTGGGGACACGTCCAAAGACGGGACACGACACACCTACTAAAGAAAGCGCTGCGAATGAACAGCAGCAAACTGAAAATAGGGAGGCCATGCTACACATGGATAACAACAATCGAGAGGATTATGAATAAGCTAGGAAAGGATTATACACATTGGGAAAAGTTGGCACAACAAAAAATGGTATACAATAAAGAAATATCAAGGATACACACACTGCCAGACTCAGAAACAGAAGAAACAGAAAACTCAGAAGTAGAATAGGAGAGAAGATGATCACAGACAAAAACTAAGAAGAAGCATATCACAAAAACCTGAAAGTAAAAAGAAGCACGAAAACCTAAAAGAAGCATCTCACAAACGCCTACACTTTCCATCCGATGAAGACAGAAGGAAAACAAGAAGAAACGTCTCACAAACACCTACACGCTCCATCCTATACTCCTACCCCATGCGTCATGCGGCTCTCGCTGCTGACAACAAGCATGTCCAATGTCCAATCCAGCGTATGCAGTTGGTCCAGCGGTATATAAAAGCACAGGGGGTTTGTTCCGGCACAAGGTGGGATGATCGGTGGGCGATCGGGCTGCGTGGTGGAACAAATCTCCATGCACCAGAATCGGCAGTAATGCCCACCTTACGCTGGCAAATCAATCAATCAATCAATCAATTAATGATTTAATTGATATCATCTTAGATGCAGCAAGCAAGAATGAGCTCATACACCTGCTGGGCAATCTACAAACAACTAGCCCTGAATACGGTTGAGGATAAACAAATGAAGGAAAATTATGATTGTACGCCAAGCAAATGAAAACCACCTATATAGACACGTTAGTTAAGGTTAGGTGATTGTGAGATTTGCTTTAGAGCCTTTATGTATCATATTGGAAACTGCGAATCTGAGATTTGATGAAGAACACAGATGATAAAATTGGCAATGTGTCAATTGAATAATAGGCGCGACGAGAATGTCACGAAATGTACAATGATCTGCTCAGCTCTAGTTATTTTCATTTCTCCCTTTTTAACGCCTAACACGGCGTGGCGTGTTGGTGCATTCGAGGTGTGAGTTTGGAGACATTTGCTACGAATTTTCTAGACAGCACATCATAAAGAGGGCGATCTCTAAAACGCTGAGCTGATATCACCAAAGCGCTAATGGCAAAGAGCTGTGGTTAAGGCTTTTACGATAAGTTCGATTATATTATTCTTGTTACTGCCACTGTTGTATGTGCTCTAGTCACCACTACTGTCTCTTCTTTAGTTGGTCTGAGCCCATGTCAGTGTGAAACTGTTGCTTAAAATCCGATTTTACGTTATACAAAATTTGCTGTGAGAAAATAAACTCCAAGAAAGTCACTTGGCTTTTCTTCTGAATCTCTATAACATTAACAACATAAACACTATGTTAACAAATTTAGAAACTTCAGGTTCACAGCTAATACTACAACAGGGATTATTCTTTATTAATCCCAATGGAAGCAATTCTATTACCTGTTTTGAACAATATTTAAATCAAAATACAGTTGAAGATCTGTTGAAATCAACAATTTAAAAATAGCGCATAATAATAGCTGTAAATCCACTTTATGTGTGTTCCTTGGAACTATAATTACAGCAATTGTTCCCTATATGGGAGGTACAAATAGATTTCCATTTGTAAAACGTTTTGCAATAATTGATTTGTAACATTTGACATATTGTTGTAATTTATTTATTTCTGCCGTCAATTACAATAATACAAATTGGAAACGAGTTTTGTTGTCAAGATAACTTTTAGAATAATTTTTAAACACAGTTTGTGTCTTTCTTTAAAATATCTACGTTTGAATACATCCATTAACAATTTACTTTTCATATATCTTTATTAAAGGAATCTCTCATTTAATTCGAACTTTGAAATAACAAAGTCGAGATTTTCATCCATTAAATGAAATCACGAAGTTTTTTAGGTTTAATTAACAAACTTCAAACGCTTTAGATTCGTAAAAAGACAAATGTAGAATATATAAAACAAAACGTGAAAGTCAGACAAGAGAAAGAAACCAGATTTTCAATGTGCTCACAATTTAATGTAAGCGTGAATTAAAAAGCTTTTAAATGAGTTTAAATATGTAACAAAATTGTTTCTAGGTATACCAAGTAGGTGTATAAAAACTAAATAACGAATATAACTCTAAGTGTGGAAATATGATTTCATGATACAAGGTATCTGGTGTATACGTACAAATATTTTCCATGATAATACATAAAGAATAAGAATAGAATAAGAATTAATTTACTGTTAATTTTAGGTACAATATAAGTACAATTTGGGCATAGTGGATATAGTGGGAATATAAAAAACAGAACGTATTATAATTAAAAGGTCTGTGAAAAGGATTTTTTCGTCTCCGCCCCTCAGCCGTTGCTTGGTATAACAAAACCTGAGATCCCTACCCAATTCTTCCATACCTAGAAGAGCAATTTAAACTAAACTAATGTTTTTACTGGCACTAGCATGGTCACAAAGCAGAATACAAACCCTAACGAAAATTAAAATATTCATTAGTTATTTATTAACCCCTTTAATAATGGAATGGGGGTGGCAAATTTTATAAAAAAAAATAGACGACTTGGTTTCTAGTATATACACCAAATCCTAAGTTTCTGGACCCTTGCTAGCTTGCTTTACTTATTTCCCATAGTTACACCCATTTTACCCCTAACCCTTCACCTTCAAAATCTAGTTCTAGATCTCGTTACAATACATACGTTTGCCAAGTTTCCAAGTCAACATCTTCAACCGTTCCATAGAAAACGTGCGCACATCAAGAAGTTCTAGACAGACAGACTGACAAACAAATTTAAAATCTCGACATTTCATGACATTCTAAGCCTATTTCAACAACTATAATTTTGATTTTTTTTACAATTACTATGCTTCTATTTCACGTGTATGTAGAAGAAATAAATAAAAAACTAATATTCACAGACATTACTTTGGTTCCGCAATGTAATGCACATGCAATATTACCGGTTTTAGAAATGTGCCCATCGAATGCAACATACTCTTCGTTTTGTATTTGTGAAAAGTATAATAAGGTGAAATCCTAAATGCACTTATAATACGTAGTGATCTGTAATTAGTTAGTTTCAAAAATATTCTTTTTATACTTTGGTATGATCATTATTTTTTTATTTTAACGTCTTATTTATTTTAACGTCCTGGCGAAGTTTAGCTAAAGCTATTCCACCACTTAACCAGGACGGCGAAATGAGATACGGTCACCCATCCAAGTAACGGACTCTCCCGGCGTTGCTTAACTTCGCCGATCGAGTTCTCGCCACTTAAACTGGCACCATACCTCGCCTCACCATTAAAATATATATGTGCTAGTTTTGATATTCTACCCGTTTTTTGCTACTTCTGGTTTAGCTAGAAGATGCAACTGTTTTGTATTGCTTGTATTTTGCTCTCTTTTCGAATTTAAAATAGGGTAAGAAAAAACAGAATTATAACCAACTTTCTTTCAACATGAAGAAAATCATGGAAATATATTTAAGCAGTAAAATTTTGACAAGCTGGCCATGAGGTGCATTGAAAATTTTTAACAATAATAGCACTACATTTTCAGTTTCACAGATAGAATAATTTTCCATTGATTAATTCTGCAAGGAGTCGGTTTTAGTTGAACTGGAAAGATTTTACTGTTGAAAATGGTGCCATTTTTATATTGACGAACTTTATTATGTTCTAAAATTATTATTGAAAATTGCCAAAGGTTTTCGTCAGTAGTCAGTCAATAGGGTGTGTGCACTATATAACAATTCACTTCAAATGATGCATTATTATCAAGTAATACGTAAATATGAAAGCCTAAACGCATTCATATTAATCATATCATGAGACTAAAATAAATATTTAATAAACAAATTGACCTAAAATTCAAATATTTGAATGATTTTGAAAACATCATGTGACGTCATACATGTTATGTGTGAAGTTGGCAACGCTTTGCTGGCAACGCGTTGCTAACTTCACACACATTTATATAGAAGATGACGTCACGTAGCGTCAACGGGAGACAACGGAAATAAGTTTTGAGCCAATGTTAAAAGCAATATGTCAGATATTATTGTCATTAATATAAGTCAGAAATATGAGTAGAGTAGCAAATAAGTGGTGTTTTGTGCCAACATGCAGAAATACTTCTATAAATGCCCCAAATAATAACTTTATAAGTGTTCCTAAAACCAATTATTCACGAAGAATGAAATGATTTGAAGCAGAGAATCGCAATGTTCCCAAATCGAAATGGGCATTTTATTGTTGTGAAGATCATTTTAATGTAAGTACAATTTATTTGTTATTATCATGGTAGAAACTAATCGACAATAGCTAAATGACTCATTACCCTTAATATTGTAAATAGATCATACTAGATATATACTTCCCTTAGAATTATGCTTGTAATGGTATAATATGTATTTTGAATTGAAACTAATAATCTAATTACTTAGTTATATTTAACCCTATGAACGCCCACCTATGTTATATATTATTACAAGATATAAATATACTTCTTTATTATTTTCAGCTTGAAGAAGACATGAAAAATTACATGCGATACAAACTTATGGGAGGATATATGATTTTGAAGGAGGATGTAGTTCCACGCATATTTACCTACCAACCAGAAACCAAAAGAGATGCGTTTGCACCAAAACAATATCTCCCTTTAAAGAGGCAAAGAGAACAGTTAGTTGAGTAGGCTTTAATGCAGGACACGAATTCCATTATATTAGTAGATGTATCACCCGTTACAGATTGTCATCAATCCAAAAGCACTGAGCAGGTCAGATTGAACGAACATGTGATAAAGCATGTCTATCAACAAGATGATATTCAAATTGTGGTGGCTAAAAATATGGAAACGATACATAATGAACAGGAATATTTATCACCAGTTGATCAACCCAGTACGAGCACTGATCAGGTCAGATTAGATGCAGACAAACATGTGTTAGAACAATTTTATCAACAAGGCATAGGTCAAATTATACAGACTAAAAGTGTGGGGGTGCAGGCCAAACCATTCTTTCGTAGTAAATATGTGACATGTAAAATTAAAAGTGATGTGAGACACCGAGCGTCCTTAACAGGAAAATGTTTCGTATCCAATGATGTTGTTAACTTCACCAATAAATAATAAATAATATTAGTCCAAATAAAAAGTTTTTATTTAATCAAGTTCAGTTCAATTCCGTGACATCATCAAACTCAAAACATATTTCCATTGCGTTAAATTGAAAGGGTAATGCGTTGCTGGCAACGCATTGCTAACTTCACTTAAGTCGTAGAACGTGTTTTTGACAGATTGTAGATTGACATATATGATGAGTGATGCCACATATCTATAGGATATAGGTTTGCCCTTTTTGGTGGCGAATATTTAATTCAAAACTAAATTTCTTTTAAAATGACTTAAAAAGTTTTTTTTTCCCGACAAATTGTTTCAGCTATACTAAATACCATGAGTATTTTATAATTTTCGATGATAAAAAAATAGTGCACACACCCTATTATCATAAACAACACAGACCTACAAAAAAAATTATTACGCGACACACCTGAGGGGCATATTTCTATGCTTGTTTGATCGCTATCCTCAAAATATTGACCAAAGAAAATGCTTGGAACTGTAATTTTTTTATAGTTAGCGGAGTATGGTGATCTGATGAGGCAAAAGTATCATTGTATTTAGTTTCAGCGACCCAAAATGCGTAGAGCAAAAATTTATTCTGAAGGCCTGTGTTTACAAAAGGAAGTTTTTGTATGACGTACTTGAGGGGTATATTCCTATGTTTCTTGGATCGCTGACACCGAATAAGACGTTAGTTTTGCCACATCAGCGCAAACTACAAATTAAAAATATTGATACATTAAATCAAATCAAATGTTTTCACTTTTTAAATTAGGCAAAATATACCACTACATAAGAAGAAATAAATAAATAGCAGATTAAAATATAACTCGAATTTAATTTTAAGAAATTG
Organism: Stenurella melanura; assembly: GCA_963583905.1. NCBI lineage: Eukaryota > Metazoa > Arthropoda > Insecta > Coleoptera > Cerambycidae > Stenurella > Stenurella melanura. Next base: position 2,709,675 of record OY757311.1, read on the forward strand.
TGGTTTCAGATTGGTATGTAAATATAAAACGAGACCATCAGTTTTCTGTACTCGTTGCTTAAAAGTAAGATCATTGTTTGTTCAACTCGCGAAACATTTTTAGCGGCATGAAGTAGGGTAGCATTACAAAATGATAACTATTATTGAAGAGTACAGTGGCCTCTAAAGAAATTTTAAGGTTACCGTTTATGGGGTTTGCCCAATAATTAGGTTATATGCCTGTAATTTTTACATAAGTGATGACAAAACAGCATGTAAATCAGCCAGGCATTTGGAGTTCAAAACTGGACATCCGTTTATTATGAATAATTTAGTGGTTGCTGAGTCCTTACAAGAAATAGCTTTTAACCTTAGAATTTCAACCTTTAAACAAAACATAAAAGCGTTTTGGGACTCGAATATTATGATCCTTTGTCGTATCTTAATATTTCTGTAGTGTGAGGACCCTAAACATTTTCAGTAAAAGTATACCAGAGGTTTCCGGTTTGGTAATATTATTTTCTACCAACATTTATTAATTAAATACTTTTAGGCTGATAACTCCTTATATATTTTTAACGAAAAGTATAGGTATCAAGTGATTTATTTATTTATTTATTTATTTAACAATACACTGCCCAACAAAGCATTCCAAGTACATGGCAGAAGATGATAAGTACATACAAATGGAAGTGGAATATATCAAACTGGTCTTGAAGACTATTATAGTTCTCACACATTTTGTACAATGGCGAAAATTTCTGGACGTTAGTTCTGGGGGTCAGCAGATAGAATAAAGTGTTTTGTCTGGAACCTGGTCTAGGTGTTTAAAAATGAATGCAAAGATTTCATTAATATTTCTACACAAAGTTTTTCTTTTAGTTATAGATAGTTATTTTTTCTGCTGTTTGCAAAATCCTATAAAGACTGGTCTAGGTGTTCGAAAATTTAGTAAACTTAAAATAGCACTACAATCTGTTATATTATGTATTACTTTAAAAAGAAATATTTGTTGTGAAATAGTTCGGCGAGCCTCCAAACTCGAAAGCGAAAATCTGTTTAAAAGTGTAGTTTGAGGAAAACCAATAGCAGGATAGACACCATCCTCCATGTAACTTAAAGTCTTTAAGAAACGTCTCTGAATTCTCTCTATATTTTGTAAATGTATGTTGTAATGAGGAGACCAAATAATTGACGAGTATTGTAATTTTGATGTAACAAAATACTGATATAGTAGTTTCAGCGTGTTACTGTCGTTAAAATCGTGAGAACATGGTGTTATAAATCCCAGTGTTCTAAAACTTTCATTGGTTATGGTGTTTATATGATAGTTAAAATTTAGTTTACTATCAAAGGTTGGTTGATGGACGTGTAAGCACTGAATCTTCTAATCAATAATTAAATTCGACCAGCCGATGTTTATTGTTTAAGTTAGAAAATTGCACTGCTTTGCATTCAACTGTAGTTTGTTCAAATTACACCATTCATTTACTTTATCGAGGGCCGCTTGTAGAGCGACACAATCAGTAACATTTACTTTATTGTACAACTTCATATCGTCTGCGTATAAGAGACCATTGACACCCAGTTCTACTGTGATGTCATTAATGAAAATATTGAAAAATATAGGACTTAACACTGAACCCTGGGGTATGCCTGAAGTGGATACAAATTCTACAGACCGCTGGCTGACCACAGTATTCAATGTGGTGATGTCTGTATTCAAGATATGATTTGAAGAATAATAGCAGATTTTTTGAGAAATCAAATTGTTGAAATTATTGATATTCCAACTATTGTTGTCGTTTCCCAACATATTTTTTGTGTGACCACCCTGTATATTTTTCACCAAAAGCATAGCTGGTTTCCCCCTTGGCGACTTAAAGATTTCATTTGATTTGAATATAGGCTCTTCAGACATTTGAATAATGTATATAAGTGGGTCGCATATACACAAAAAGACGAAAATATCACTTCACAATTACAAAAGCGGACAGACAATTCTCTTTTGTCGAGTTTTTAATTAATTTGCTCAGAAAATTCTTAAATATATCTCAATGTTTTACTAAACTGGGCTTAATTAAGCGACTGGATAGAATCCAGTTAATTAACTGTAAATCCGTTTGAGAGGACATTACGTCCTCAATGAGAATTAAATAATTTATAAGGGATAAAACAATATAATTGTGTAAAACAATGAAATGTCAAAACGCGTGATAACTAACTCCGTTTAAAATATGTTTCAGCTGCGACTATACATTAAGAGTGTTTCGCAGAAAGACGTCGAAAACTTCAAAGTATTTCTTGTTGGGCTTTAATTACTTATTTAACATTTTATTGCCTGCGTAATGGAGCAGTATTTGCTCCCGGCTTTATTTTATCGCCTGATCTTTGTAGAATGGTCTGAAACTACCATATTACCAAAGTTTTTATAGAGCCAACTAATCTTAGAATTGCCCTGTATAGTTTAATCCCCCGAGAATATTTCTTTAAGTGTTTCTTACTTTCAGAGTTAATTTGTGCTGCGCTTTACAAAACTTATTTCCCAGGAAATACCGTCTCGGAGCTTTTCTTCAAATACTTCGTTTTATTATTTAGAATCACTGCACGTCCAAGGATTATTATTTGAACGCTTTACGGTATGGTAGTACCTATGCTACGCCTATATCTTTAATCACTTAATCGCTGTGAGAAATGAGAAACTTTTATTTTATGTGGTTCATCGCTGTGCCCAAATTTATTGACGGTCAAAAATTGGTGCAGTTAGATACAGGACAAACCTGTATTAAAAAACTAGTAGAACTTACAGTCGGGTAAGGCTGGCTGTGAATATTTATTATAAACTGCCCAAATGTGAAAACGAAGTGTTGCATTTGATCGGCACATTTCTGAACCTAACAATATCCCTTGTAGAGAACACATTTTCGTATCGTTTTGTGTTAATGAAAAATTGCTCTCTTACTTTTTGAGCTCCGTAATTGATTAGAAATTTTGTGAAATGTTATTCTCTATAATTATTTATCGAAATACTCCCCTAATATACATTGTGTATAAAAGCGCTGCCTAAGAAATCACTACTTGATCTCAAAAGGGGCGTTCCTCAGGGTAGTGTGTTAGGTCCACTACTTTTCGCTATTTGCTCCGCCGATTTTTAAAATTTTTGAAGCAGTGTAGCAAATCAATACGCTTATCTCTATCAGATATTTTTTATCAGTTCGTTAAATAAGGTCGCTATTGCTTATATATGTGCGTATATAATACTTAGCGTATTATATATGCACAGAGATAAACCTACAACTGGCATTAAATTAAAGCAATGTGATTCATTAATTCTTGGCTACCTCTCGTATTGCGATGTAGCGTACTGGCCAGCGCTGTTAAGCAAAAATAAAGTAAGCCTTCAAAGACAACAAAACAGTCGCCTTAGTTATAATTACAATCAAAGAAAATATAATCATATTTCTGATAAACCCAATGACTTAAAATGGCTGATCCTGAATGAGCGGTTCTGAGTTCACATGGCTTGTCTTATTTACGAGGTAGATATGTCGAAAACTCCCAAACATCTACATGATAAATTAATAAGAACAAGTGACATTTATGACCGCCCAACTCGAAACGACTCCTCATACACTGTTCTTCGACACAATACCTCTTGTTTTGAAAGATCCTTTAGTTACAATGTGAACATTTTAAATCAGCTATTTCCGACCCTTAAAGCCCTTACTAGTTTAGAATCATTCCGAAAACAAGTCAAAGCCTGAAACTTCCACTCCACTAAATGAATATGGAAGTATTATAAACATTTCATATTTTCGTGTTTCTGAAATAACAGAACGTAAAGTTTTATCTCCACTTTTGAAGTAAAATTAATATATTATCTAGTCTTCGTACGTTCGTTTGACTTTGAGAGATGTGCTATATGTTCTCTGACTTAATCAAAAACTTAAAAATTATGATACAACATATTTTATAAAAAATATGACAGTTTCTATGTCCTTGGCGATCGCTCTGTATTGAGGATATATAATGCAATTTTTTAAATCTTAACGGAATTTATCGCTTATACAAAAAAAACGGTCTGCACACATACGTACTTATAAACAATACATTTTTGCGTTTCAAATTATGTAGATTACGAAAATTAAGATCTCTCAATGCCGTCGGTTTGTATGTCTGTCGTTCTGTTGTCTACCTTTTGATGCTATATCTATTGACGCAGAAGAATAATACTTGGTACCTTGTTGGCTCTTCTGCCAACGAAGAATTGGGTGAACTATTAGTGGAAGATATACAGGGTGGACACCACTGTAAAGCAAATAAATTATGAAAAAAAAAATATGACGGATAACAGTGATATTTGTCAGATAGTTCATACAATTGTCAAGTATTGTACCTGCTATATTTTTTAATGATAAATATTATTTAATTTTTCTGTTGTATTTTCTAATTAAAAGTATAATAGGTTTTCTTCGTGACAGTAATGGCAACTACATTCCAAATATGATGCTCCTCTGTTACTTATTAATTAACTGTCTTTTAGAATAACTGCCCTGGACCTTCTCATTAAAAGTACTGGGTAGTGGTAGTAAAAAATAATATTGCCCCTTGGTACTACTATTTTCTACAAATTTTTCTTAAACTATTTTGAAGTGTGGCCGCTACGTATATTTTTTTAATTAAATACATATCAGGTTTCTTTGTGACGATACTGTGAAAACTACATTCCAAATATTAATTTTTCTGTCTATTTTTTTAAGATCTAACGCCAACAGAATGACAATAGACAATAAAGTAGTAACCCTAATTAAATTAAAATTTTAAAAACCCCCGGCACATTGAAACCTGAAGATCTTGAAAACGGCATACCCCGATTTCTACCAAACATGACTAAGAACCATTAGATTTCAGTGATCTGAAACAATTTGTTATTTATGATATAATATGTAACTGAAATGTGTTAAAAAAATTGTGAATGTGAATATGTGATAACCCACCTCAATATACCCATGTAATATAAACTATTATATAAAAATTTGCAATTTTTACGGAGCTAAACTTTTATTTTCCCCAAATTGTATGAATAAATATGCACTCCTTCAAATAGCATTACCTTATTATAAAAAATAATGCCACAATTTTATATCCCTCGATCTTCACATCATCCGCTTTCAACCAGTACCCAGTGAAGCACAACAAATGTGTTCTTCCCATGCGTCAATAAATTATTCAACCTCCTATGTTTTGTTCCTTAAGCTTCATATACTTTTTATGTAGAATATAAAGTAACGTTTTCTTTTAATATTTTCCATACGGAACTTTATGCCCTCATTCAAGAAAACATTTTTTTGTAAGAATCCTTATTATTAGGGTCTACCAGTTGGAATTTTATTTTTCAGTGAAAAACGGAGTGAACTCTTATATCGTGGGGCATGTATTATATAGGGTGTAGACTTAAAAGTGCTCCTATTTATAATTATTCCAAGATGAGCGAAGGGGCTTGTAATTATCAAAGCATTGAACACTCGCTTTCCATCAACAAAAAATCTGATAATAACTTATTTTAATTATCATATGCGATTGATTGGTAGTGCCATCTAAATTTAATAGCTTACATAAAATACATTTATTTAACAATACATACTTTTTCCTATTTACTACAGGTTGGCAGAAGTTTTGTGACCAATGCATTGTTCTAGTCTATAGTACCATGTCATGTGGTTGTCTGCTAAGTACACGATAATAAAGCTTCATCTCACAGTGCGTCGTCCATAAGTTAAGTGAACAAAATAATTAAAGAGTTGACAGATTTGCGTTATATTTTGTTAGGTACTGGTAACTAGCTTATACGAAGGCGTAGGGAGGCCACTTGAAAGAACTTTTTCTTAAGTAAAAATTCTTTTATCTCATAATTCTGACTTTTATCTCAGAATTCTGACTTAAAACTCGGAGTCTTTACTTGAAACTCAGAATTATGTTCGATGTTTGTGCAACTTGGTTGCCAATTTTAAAAGAAGAACTTCACGAAGTTAACATTGTATAACGCCTAGAACTACTGTTAACTATATCAACAGTTATGTGTAAATAGTAAGTATCTATTGAATATAACAAACATTCTTAGAGCTTTGTATTTATCATACACAGCAAAAAAGATTTTTCAAAAAAAGCCTTGAAAAGGGAAACAGATTAGATTTCCGAAACGTCGGCGAAATATTTAATTTCAAGTTTATATACTTATTTGTGTTGTTTATTTAAAAGAAGCAACCTCTAACTGATCCTTTGACGTAAAGGTTACAGGCGTAGAGGTTATTTACCAGTAACATACTGGTTAATTGTGATATTTTTTAGATTCCCCGAGCACCTCTTAAAAAGAAAACATACATGTGGCAGGAAGCCCCAAAGAATTGAAGAAAGAAAAAAACAAAGTTCTTTTTGCTATTAACAAGCTTCTAGTAGCTTGACCTGAAACATTGTAATGTAATTTAACAACTCACTTTTCACACACTTCCAAATGTTGTTTTGAAATCCGGCGTGTGTACATGGTTCACATGACAACACAATTTGAAATTTTTTTGGAAAAACTCAAGATGGCGCTTCAAAGATGGCGGACAGTCTATTGTCATTTAACATCCGATTTTATTAAAAATTGGTACCTGGGGATTTTTGAGATCGCAGATTACAAAAGAGTGATCGATACTCAGAAACTAAAAATGGCGTGTCAATATGGCGGATAGGTTTTATCATTTACCGTCTGATTCCACTAAAAATAGGCATCTGAGGGCTGCATATTACAATTAGGTATGTGGTCCGAACTTAACGATTCAAAGCGGTGTGGCGTCAAATTGGCCGCTGATTCGTATGAGAATCGGGGTTTGGGGATCTCCAAGGTCGCAGATTATAAGTATTTAGTCGAAATGGCGGAATTAGAATGACAAATAGGTTTTGCTACTTATAGGGAACGAATTTTATCGAAAGAGCCCACTATTCTAATAAACAAAGCTAAAAAGACGAAAATAAAGAAATAATTTAAAAAAATAAAAAGACCCTTTTAAACACAAACTGAAACTGTTAAAAACTGCATTAAAAAGAAGAAAATAATGTTAATGATAACAATAATTATGTTAATAAATCTAAAAGCTCTAAATACCTGGAAAACCAAAAAACTCAACTCATCGTACACGCCACGCATTTACGTTGTTATTATTAACATTTATTTTTTTTTCGTTGGTGTGTTTTTTAACAGTTTCTCAGTTTATGTTTAACAGCGTGTTTGTAATTTTTTTAAAAATATTTATTTATTTCATTTATTAATCGATTAACGTTTCAATTACTTACGTATAAAGATTCAAATAAGTTTCATGTATATGTTTTTATAACACTCAACAAATTAACTATCATCAGACATCATTAGCCAAAGCAGCTTTAACCTTTCGAGAAATATGTTTAATGTGAGTTTCTCCTGAAGAACATTTAAGTGGCACCGCTGAATCTAATCATCATTCATAAAAACAAACAGGAACTTATAAATCAAAGGCTTATTTTAATTCCAAATAAGAAGAGATCTTCTATACAAACCATATCCATTTTGACATCTCATAAATCTCCACTTTATGTTCCAGACAAAAAGCACCACCTACTTGATATTAAAAATAGGAAAATTCGAATTGCATTAACCTACTTGCATAACATAAACAAATACATCTAGAGAGAATTGCCGAAAGTGATATGGCATTTTCTGTTAATGTTCTATTTATAAATGCTTTCAAGATGAAGGTTAACGAACCCCAAGACAAACATTAAGTCAATCAGCATGACTAAACGCGACTTGTTATATTAAATAATATTGAGAAAGGGTGTTCGACTTGATTTTGCATATACTAATAGCTGTTTAAAATAATCATGGAATCTCTCATAAACAATTATAGGCAGTCTTACGATTCTTGTATATTTCTCGACCATCTATGGTTACTCATTTCACTGGCGTTCCTCAAGAAATTTCATATACATATATAAATAAATAATTAATAACTTTTTACTTCCCTCGCATACCGAAGGGAAGTATTGTACTCGAGAAAAAATCACCTTCCTGGATTTTATCGGATTTTCACGTTTCAAATCATGTAGATTACGAAAATATAGGTTTTTCAATGCCATCTGTCTGTCTGTTGGGGTATTAATTAAAGAACTACTTGACGGAGGCTCTGGTAGGTAGCTGATGATACCGCCAGCCAAGAAATGGTTAGGCTTTCACTGGAAAATATACAGGGTGGACCGTCTAGGTGTAGATAATAGATAACGAAAAAAAAATGTTTCGCTCTAATTAAAAATGTCCTTGTTTCGTAACATTCTAAACCTATTAAAAAATTTTTTTTAATATTTTTTTACTGCTACTTTCACTCCACTACGTGCAACTAGAAATGTGACAGATGGCAATAATTCGCGGCATATAGTTAACACAATTGGCATTACAGTTTTAGTGAAAAAAATAGAATGTGATCATCCTAAGGAATAATTCAACAATGCTTGAAATTTGTAAAGATATTTACGCAAGCCTTTCATACTTAGCACCTTTTATTTAATATTGAATTTTTGCTGCCGAATGACTACGCTGTATATTCTTTTGAGCAAAAGTTACCAGGTTCCCTTTGTAATAACAGCGATAACTACATTCCGATTATTGTTCTCATGTGTCGTTTCGTAGTTAATAATTTTTTAGAGTGACCGCCCTGTATAAATATGGAAGGAAGTTCTGTGTAAATACCTTTACCGATTTTTTTACTCAGCGATCGATTGTGTTCAAAATCAATGGAGCTCTTCCTTTAGCTGATACTAATTAGCTGTCCAAGTTTCAATATAATCGGACTTTTCTTTCTTAAGTTATTGTGCTTACAAGAAACGAGACGGATGAACGGACGGACAGACAGACAAACGGACGGGTATTTTGAAAATTTTTCAGGCTTTGGTCACTTACGCAAAGTATTGACTTCTTTCTCTCTACGAGCGATATTTGCGGTTCTATAAATGTGTTGATTAAATGCTATATACTTTTTCGCCTAACATGTGTGAAAATGAATCATATTAACCCTAAAAATATGACCGAAAGTAATGTTTATCGTCCCTTGGGCCGCCGTACTATATTGTGCCACAAGGGTAGAAAATGAATATTAGTAGCCTGCGAATATCAGCTGATAGCTAAGGGCTGCTAATGCGTTTTCTGCGTGTGTGACATACAACTGTTTTTCGCCTAGCATTACACAACACCAAAATTTAAGAAAAGGAAAAGTATAAAAAAAATCTCTGCTCTCCTACTGATCTTCCGTATAAAAGAACTCATACATTTGGGAGTCGCCAGCATACATGTGCATAGTTGACTTTACTTGAATACACATAAGTCAGAAGTATATATAACAAATAGCAAGGGTCCTAAAATTGACCCTTGCGGCACACCTCTTGTTATATCTAATGCATCTGAATACATCGTGTGTCCACCAATCGAAATTCTAACTTGCTGCCGACGACCACTCAGATACGCTTTAAACTACTCCACTACTTTAATTTTGCCAATAACAAGATATGATATAGATAATCAAATGCCTTAGAGAAGTCAAGAAAGATATCAATAGTTACTTTGGATTTATCACAGCCCGCAATACATCATCGGTAAAATCAAGCAGTGCTGTAGTTGAGTAGTTGTGCAGTAACCAGGTCTAAAACCAGATTGTTTCGTGGGGCAGAATATTATAAATTTCTACGTGCTCAATTAAGCATATACCACTCTTTCTTTTATTTTGGATAAATACGAAATAACGCTTATAGGACTTAGATCGCTAATAGATATAACTTTGTCGTTTCTGGGTACCGGAGTAATAAGAGCACGTTTCCAGATCGACGGCATAGCGCAATTTAATAATGTGAATTGTAGCATCTATACTATAACCATTGATACAAGGAAATATTCAAACTACGTAATTATTCATTACCTACAAAAACGTTGACAGAAACAAACTGTTGGTGTTTCATCACTCCGCCGTTGGAAGTCATAATTTTTGATAAGTCGCCTTCATACTACAGTGGCCCGAACACGAACTATTTCATATCGCATTTGTTGCCTAGCAACCGATGCGAACTGAAATTCTGTTAAATAAGTAGTTGTTTTTGATTTAATCTACGCACGCTAATGAACATGCTTCAACGTTGTCGAATAAAAATAATTTTTGTAATAAACTCGGTTAAACGATTAAATATTAAAATAACTTAAATACGTATATGCTATACATGAAATGATTGCTTTGACACATATTGGCTTAAGGCGATTGCTCTGCGATAAATCCGGCCCGACCGTAGGGCCAGACTAGCGAGTATACACATTGAGCCCTGTCAGGATATTCTGGAGTGTTTACGTTCAAACAAGTAAACCCAAACCTAATTAGAATAACTAACCTCTTCGTGACCAACTTGTTCAAGTTTCTCAGGAAAACATCTCGTAAAACTTCTAATTTATAGACAAAATGGTGGCCATTAACTGCACGTGCCACCTGTGATGAACTAACTTAATGTCGAAGGCAAAGAAATAGATAATGTATTTTAAGCCCATTTAGTACTGATAAATACACTGTGAGCATTTAAATTGACGCAAAATGAAATGTTGTAGCTACAACTGGATAAACATTTTAAATAATAAATGTAACAAAGAATATGCAAGGCCCGTGAAAATAAGGAATTCTTTTCCCATTGAAATTTAGCCATATCTCATACATGGTGATCGCCAAGATCATGGAAACTGGCACATGTATAAATTATGTTTTATTATAATTTTAGAGTAAAATGTTAGTGAGGTTTTTGGTTAAGCATACAACAATACCAAGATGTAAAAGATAGTGAAATTACTATTAGTTTCGATATTGGTGACTAGGTGATATTTAATAATATATTTAGCATATACTACTCAACAACTATATACCAATATGCTTACAGAACAGGATAGGTACACAGAAAACAGAAAACTGAACGTAACAAATATACATAAGACAAACATAATATTAAATTGACACTAAATAAAAGTAAAAACAAAAGAAAAACCAGTTTCACATGTTTCTGTGGAATGGACAGTTCAGTTGCAAATACTAAATTTATCATAGTTTTTGTTGAAAATTTGACACATTAGAAAATTGAAGGCTGCTAGTGCGGGGAGTGAAATGATAAAAGGTTCGTATGATTCGAATATCTATTTAAAGTTGGTAAATAAATACCACTGCAATTAATTTTTAAATTCTTGTGTCATTATTCAAAATTTAAAAAGATCTGGTTATGGTAAACTAACTGATGGGTGTACTCCATCATTTTTGAACCATAATAATTTGGCAAATCAACCTAGCACTTTTTCTTAACAGATATCTGTTTACAGATGAGGCACACTTTACAAGATATATTGTTTATAACTTAAGAAATTCACTTGCTTGGACAGAAAAGATACTATAAGATGGAATAAATCCCAACATCGATTTGCTGTTAATATGTATGTATTTGGTGCGGTGCTTTCAACAATCACTAGATTGGGCCACATATCCTCCCTGATAGATTATCAGGTGAACTGCTTTGTTTTTAAAATTATCTTACAATAGTTTACTTACCTAGTCTAGAAGTCTAAAAATTGTCACTGTTGCAAGTTAAATTTTTTTGCTAATTAAACCCTGAAATAAATATTCAAGTTCCAACTGTCTCGACCATTTTAATGAAATTGGATTTACGGTAAGTAATCAAGGTTAATGAATGAAATGCGCAAACAAATTAAGTGAGTTACTCTATTCAATTTTTTCCGCTCTTTTCGAATACCGAAACACATCTGCAAAATTTTGTCACACAGGATGTTGATTTAGACATTCACATACTGTCACTTTTTTATTAAATCGGACCTGGATTTCTATTTTGGATTATTATGAATTTCTATCAAGTAAAATAAGTGAAACATATATTCTAAGTATGAACCGCTTATACAGGGTGGTTTAATAGTAATGACCAAAAAAAAATTTGGCCAAAATCAATAAAACATCATGTATCTCAGTAAGGAAGGGGATGGATGCATTAATGCGGGGTAATTTGGAACCGACACAGTGCCCTCTATCCACAAGTAACGTGTGTAACTTTAATTTTGAAACACCCTGTATAATACACATAAATGCATTACTGTGTGTTGCTAGAGTGATTTCAAATGTATTCCAGATTTAACACACAGCACGTTAACCCTTGTAGAATTGTTGAAATCAAAGCAAAAACATATTTACTCGACTAGCTTGGTTGTAAAGAATCTAAACTAAAATGGTGTACAACGTAACTAAAAGTTACTTTACCAATAATAACTTAAGGTTCTTGTTTGTCATAACTCACCTTGAGCTTTTACATCTTTCGCTAAAGAGACAGTGTTCTAAATTACTTCCACATCCACGTAGGGGATTGGAAGTATAGTAATCGTAAAAATTTTTTCAAAAATTTGTTTTCTTGAGATAGGTTTAGAATGTCACGAAACGTAGAGATTTTAAATTTGAGCGAAAAAAAAAAATTCTGTCTGTCGGTCTGTCGATCTGTCTGTAACTTTTTTGTCCGCACGTTTTCTCCGGAACGGTTTAAGATATTGACTTGAAATTTTGTACACGTATATATTATACCGAGATCTGGAACTGGATCCTTTTTTGAAGATATCTGGTGAAGGGTTGGGGGGTAAATAGGGGTAAATATGGGGGAATATGTAAAGACACCTGGTAAGAGTACAGAAACTTGAAATTCGGTGTATATACTAGAAACCAAAGCCTCAGATTTTTTATAATATTTTCCAACCCTCCACCACCCCTACTCCATTATTAAAGGGGTTGATAAAATAAAATTTAGATATTCACTTGAAAGTTAGTACACATATGTATTGTAATGAAATCTGATTGAGACGATTCCATTGAAGGGGAGGGAGGTGGTAGGTTGTGAATAGCGGAAAACAAGTAAGGTAAACTAGAAACTTAATTTTTAACGCACATGGTAGAAACCAACGCCTCATCAAACTTTTCATGACATCTGCCCCAAATATTATTAAAATGTTATGGCCAATAATTTCCACATACTAGAGTGCAAATTTAGTGAAGATATTTCCTTTAAAATGACTTGGATGAAAAATCTGGATGTGGAAGTAGTGATTCCTTAGGCAGCGGTTTTTTATATCTATATTAAGTTCCTATAGCTCCATCAAATTCTTCTCTCTTTACTTTCGAGATTACATAATACAAACACCATATTAAAGCTATACACATTACTTTCAATAAGTCTCTCTGTTAAACTTGGCTTTCTACAAAAAACACGGCAATAAATTTCCCACAAGACACATAAAAATAACAAGTAAAAATAGCTAAATTAGTAAACAACGTGAAACCTTCGTGGATTTTACGATAATTTAAAAGTCCAATAATTTACTCATCAAGGCTTACGGTGATAGTGGCCACCAAAATAAACTATAAAGTCCATCAGAAATAAATGATGATGACAATAAAATATCGTTTAGCGAGTTAATCCTGTGCTATGCGCGCTCCGCTCCGACCCGGTCCTGTATCGGCTGGAATGATGAATGTACCCGGCATTTGCATATGCCGAATGATGTATGAGTTCCGCTGAAATCAACACTGGCGAATTATGTTTCGATCTGTGATCTATAAATTCACCATTTCGAGTTTCAGATTCTTCAATTTGCCATTACCAATGACTTACAAGAAATATATGCATACGATTCCGACGTTTCAAGCAGTTCGCGAATAAAAAATTGTTGTGTACTGCCACCGGGTTAGCAGGGTTGAATCACCGAAAAACAGTTACAAGGTTAGCTGTATAGGTTTCTAAAGTGCAGATAATTTTTCATTTTACATTGTACTAAGGATTGTTAAATTTAAACGTGGTAAGAAAATTCGCGGTGGTAAGCTTCTAGCAACAGCAAACGTACAAACGATAAGGGACAGAACAACATTGTGAGAGGGAGAACTTAACGATAGTTTGTTTTAGGTTTTTAAATTTAATGTAGTGAAGTACTTTGATGAAATTTAAACATAACATGTCAAAACTTCAACATAACAAGTGTACATTTCAACTTAACAAGACAGAATTTTAATTCACGCGATTTGTGTGTTAGATACATTTGACATTTTTTATTTTACAAGAAAGAACAAAATTATGTGAAATAATACTCAAAACACATTTTTCTCACGTAGGTATTATTTAAAGTCGAAATACATATTCCACTTTGAAATTCGCGCCATTTCGAGTCAGTCTTTTGAATTTTCCAATTTCCACAACAATGTTAATTTATTATGCATCTATAGAATGCACTTATGCATGCAATTTTGGACCCTAAAGTGTTCTTAAATGCTTATAAATGACACTATTTGATAGGGGAAGTTTCAAATATTATTTATTATTATAAAAAAATTTAAAACAAATCTAAAGTTTTTTGAATCATATAAGTTAGAAAACACAACGATGAAGGAGCATAAAAACAAGAGAAATGATTTTTTTTACATAAAAGGAAATATTTTCCACCTACCAAATGTCCGCGTTAATTGGACTTGCTTCTGTAGACCTTAAGCAACAACAAAAAAAAAATGGATGCCCTAAAACTTCGGCATCAAATGTTAGCCTGGCCGGACTAATATTTCTCCAGGAATAGATGGCATACGATCAGCCACCAAGAAATTAATATTATTATATATAGTGAAACCACTAATTTAATTAACAAATTTGTCAATAATGTCGATAATGTTTCCTCAAATAGTAATGTGTGCTATTGTTAAACCATTACATAAATAAGGCGATCGTAATCACATGATAAACTGTCGTACAATTTCTCTCATATCAAATATAAGAAAAACTTTTGGGAAAGCTATAACTGCACGATTATATAAATAGTTTTTCAAATAATCAATTCAGATTTAGCCCAAATAAATGTTCCTAAGAGTACGGTTTCGACAACAAACATATATTGTGTCGTAAATGAAAGTATACCGACAGCTGCCATCTTTCTAGGTCTAGCAAAGGCATTTGCTACCACTAGTCATGTAAAGTTTCTGGAATAATTTAAAATGTACGAGGTGAGACGCTTAATAAAAGTTATCTTAGTGACAGACAACAATATGATACAACAGGTAATGAGAGCAGCAGAGAATTCAAAATAACGCGTAGCGTATCACAAGGCGCAGCTCTTTGTCCGGTACTTTCATGATTTACGTAAATGATCTGCTTATACACACTGATACAGATGTTAGCGGTAATTTTCGGAAACATGCTCTATCAAAATCTGAGCCCGTAACACAACGTATAACAGGATGGACGGTGAACATATCGACCTCAATATTTACATGTTTTCACTTCGTGACAAAATCAGTTTTAAAAAATTAACTCTACATCAGAATAGACGCATCAGAATGGGATGTAATTGTTCGTCGTACATAGAACAAACTGATAACATCAATTATCTCGTTGTAATCTTTGATCAGTCTCCTCGATGGCATAAACATGTTTGACATAATGATTTAAACAAAGGCATGTTCATATTTAAACATTTAAGCCATATTCTTACTAGTAAGCTGATCAGGAATAGGGATGTTCACAAAAAAATTAAATCCTGTTTAAACATCATAAAATGCTTTAAAATAGTCTTATAATAATATCCACAAAGTTTTACAAAAATAAAAAAATCCGTTCTATGGGAAAACCCCTAAAGAAATACGAATATTCATTTGAATGCGCGAAACGCTCCTTGGTTGGTGTGACGTCATGTTGCTCATAGTAGCTAGGCTTTCATGCACGTTTCATATGAGAATTAGGGATGGCAAAAAATGTAATATATCGATATATGAATCATTTGATACATCACAAGACTCAGATCAATATATTCGATATATTAACAAAAAATTATCGATATTTCTATGTATCGATATATTTTGTAGATTAACATTTAATGTCAAAAATTAATAAATATTGGTTAAGGTATAACTTCGGAAAGCGGGAGGTGGCATTCCTTACAGTACATTAATTATCTCGATAAAAATTTCGAAGAGCGGGGGGTGATATTCTCGCAATAAAATTTCTATCTCGATTGAAATTTCGAAGAACGAGGAGGTAACGTGAAAGTTGACCCTTTTCGATATATTTAGAAAAATATCGATATTTCAACCCGATATATTGCAACAAAAAACGATATGAATATATTCATGGTTTAGGATTAATATATCGATATTTATTTTATATCGATACAAGGTTTTCTAAAGGCGAACTCGCATAATCTGCTAACTGTGGATGTTACCATTGTTTCAAAATTTAGGCTTCAATCAGCCTCAATCTTGTGGTGTAAAAGCGAGACAGAAGTACTCTTTTATATAAATAAGTAATAAGTACTATATAGTACCAAAACTTTAGTAGTACATTATATAATGTGTTCCATATTAAATGTGCTTTGCTACGTTGGAAACAGGGAAGCGAAAACATTGTATAATCGGAGACTGATTTTGATAAATGCCTTTAAGGTAACAAAAGTTTAAAAAAATATCATTGGTCTAAAAAAAGACCAAAGTTTCTTTCTTTTTACATTTTGTGGCACAGACATAAAAATCTTTTCTGGGTTATTTACTGATGTATTTGTACATTCAGGAACACAACAACACTTGTTTCTATTAACTTTCACAGTTTTTGAGTCTCCCAACATTACAAAAACAGGGGCTAAAACAATACTGAAACAGACAATCCATATCACGTTGGTATATGAGTTCCATTATGAGCATTATAACATCACGCGTGCTACTCTCACTGCAGGGATCGTTTACTAGCCTCGTTAATTTCGGAGTTTTTATTTTTAGTTTATTTTCAAGAAAAAAAGTTTTCTGGCATTTTAATGGTTACTACGTGTTTCTGTAGCCCTAAAATTCTCGTGTTTTATTACAATTAAAAAATAGAAAACATCCCTATTGTTACTCTAGTACAGCCTCTATTTACATATGGAATTTTATCTTGAGGTTAAAGAATTTGTCTGTCAGAGAATCGTTATTAAAACCATTCTAAAAAGAGTCAATGCGTTACCCTCCTCGAATTTTGTTTTCGAATTTTAATGTTTTTACTTTAAAGGAGCTGTATGCATTTAACATATTAAAATATTATTATAAGCATACAAGCCTTAAGCCTATTTGTACATGAATATAACACCTGTAACGAGGTAAATTTTCCGTTGCCAAAAATGCAGTTTAAATTAATAATATACTTCGTTATTTGCTCCGCTTACATTCGAATCATATGCATTGTAAATTGTTATTATAGATTTCTCCCAAATTTAGCTAGCTGAATCCGCGAAACAGATTTCTACTTTAAATGGGTAATTTGATAAACCTGGCAGTGAGAGGGCTGTCTATAATATTAATATTAATTACAAGATTTGATATTGAGGGCGTTAGTAAGACAGGTGCGTAAATCAGTTTCATTAGAGCACATTTTGAAATCACTTCTGTCCGATCCGTCAAACAGCCGAGTCGGGTATTATTCCGTATATCCAGCACATGTAAGTACACCGTTTTATCACCGCCGCTGGTTTCTTGTCGATCTTTTTATATTAACACCGATAAGAATAATTCACTAAAATGTGTGTTTTAAAGCAATAATTTCAAACCGATTCCGTTTAAATGTATCAGAATATAATTATTATTTCCCGACTTTGCCGAAATTAAATAAATTTATTAAATTATTACAATATAGTAAGAGAGTCCGAGTTAGGACATGTCAACTTCTCCGATTTTATCCAAATAGCCATGTTCGCAAGAATTTCCAAATGGGAAAAAGAACATGGATGATATTTCGAGAGAAAATGTGTACCGTTTACCGTTTATATTATTTTGATCCAGACCATTTGTGATGGTACTGCGATAAAATAATATGTGATTCTACCAAATGGGTAGAAGTTTTAATTACCGTAATTTTATTTTAGCTAGGTCGTAGCAAAATAAAATCTGTATTTGCAAAAATTATTTTTGTGAAATTTATTGTAGTGTTAGTGTTAATTTACCGTTCATTTTGTTTCCTATATTTTGTACTGATACGAAATGGAACAAAATTCATTACTTTGAAATAATTTATAGAAATTTATTATAGTCCGGGAACTGAGAATAAAATCTAGGCTACCGTAAATAAATTAACTAACATTATATTCTGATACATAGAAATTTTCCGCATCAAACCGACAAGATACCACGTGGCCAAACCGAAATGCATTTAATGAAGGCACCCAGCTGTGGGGTTTGAGGCGCTTGGCAAACACCGCATCAAATGTTGATGTAATTTCAACATTTCCGTACCGAACCGAAATACTACCGTTCTGATTATTGCTGTCTGTCCGTCTAGGCAGAATAATCTCCGCCGTAAGCTGATACCAAATCCGATATCCGTTTTATTTTCCGAACCGAGTGTAACCAAGTTTACACACCGCTCCGAATCCGTTAACCGTTTTATTTTCCGATCCGAGTGTGACTTAAGTTACACACCGCACCGAATCCGAAAACCGTTTTATTTATTTGGTATCAGTTTTATTTCATTTTGCCAAGTTCTTCACACCCACACTCTAATGCAACATGTAGGCATGATTATTGCTGTAGATAACCGCTTGCCTTTGCCTGGTATTTGCACGCTGTCCGTTTTTTTTTAATTACTTACTTGTGTAGTTTTTTCCGTTTACCGTTTTTTTTATATATACCGCTCTACTACTGTTTTTTTTCACCGCTTTCACCGTTTGCTTGCTTACCACCGCTTGCTTCCGCATTAATGAGTAGCTAACTAGCTTCTCACCGCCTGGTTACCCGTACGTCACAAAATGGCGCCCTACCTAATTCAAATTAAATTAAAATGACATATCTTAAGTTTTTGTTATTGTATTTATGCGAAACTCCGTATTTTGGTACTTAACCGTTTTTTATTGCTTTGTAAACATTTCATCGTATGTTAATAAACTTTGTTATTTACCGACCTCTGCCTTTTACTGTTGAATGTGAGTGAAAGTCTAATCTGCCGTCCAGACCCCTGGACATACCGTGTCTCCACTGTAGCTATCCCAGCCCTACTGCAACAGGCTGCGTTTAGGAGGCTAATGTGGGACCTTTGCCCCACGTAAAAATTGCAAAGGTGGCGCTCGAGATTACCGAATTTAACAGAAATATAGCTCAGCGCCAAAGTGACGCTTCCACTTGCCTATGCGCTAGGCAACTGGAAGAAAGCACGTCACACACCATGAAGAATCATACATGCATACTTCCTATCTCGCATAAAACAACTCAAAAGTATTTTATGTATTACCTATTTAAAATATACAATAAGACAATGAGCTTAAACTGTTTAATGACAGCAACATTTTATATAGAAAAAACTCTAAATGTGCCAAACACTGTGATTAAATTTGGAGAGCCAAGCTTCTCATAAGAAAGTTATTGACGTCATAATTTCAAAGTCAGTAATTTAAATGGAAAGATACTTATAAGTCTTTCCAGTAAAATTCAGTAACCAACATCAATATCATTCATCGTAAGAAGACAACTTCTGGTAAGGAGTACCATAGCTGTGTTTTCTCGATGTATGTTATTATTGGACACAACTTACGATAATGAGTACCATAAGTTGTGTTTTCACGATTAATGTTATTCATAATGGTTACTGCACACTGTTAATGGATTTAGCCATTACCTTAAAGCGTGTACTTGAGATCATTAGAAGAATTTACACATTGCTACAACTCAAGTAATAACTATTCTAGCGTTAATTCAATATTTTATAAGACTTAGATATCTCGAATGCTATAAAAAGATAGGAAAACCTAATGACCGAGGGTCATGATGAAATTCCTAGCTTTCTGATAAAGGACTGCTTAAACGTGTTTATTGCATTGTTATTAATATTATTTAATCTAGAATCAAGTACAACCAGTAGGAGTTTCGAGGGCATGTATTTATTGCATCGTTATTTTTATTTAATATAGCATTAAGTAGGACCAGTATGGTTTCGAGGTATTTCTAGTACAAAATATATTATTTCCATTCTTCAAAAAGGCTGTAGACCTACAGCGAATTATATAAAGTTATATAAACAGACTTTTATATCTAAAATGTGATAAATGAGAGAATAGAAGTAGAAGTATTAATTTTACTTCCACATCCACGTAGTGGATTTGAAGTATAGTAATCATAATTTTTCTTTTCTTGAAATAGGTTTAGAATGTCATGAAACGTCGAGATTTCAAATTTGACGGAAAAAACCTTTCTGTATCTCGGTTTGTCTGCAATTTTTTTGTCAGCACGTTTTCTCCGGAACGGTTTAAGATATTGACTTGAAATTTGGTACACGTATATATTATAACGCGGTTTGGAACTAGATTATTTTTTAATGTACCCGGTGAAGGGTTGGGGGGTAAATAAAGGTAAATAGGGGGAAATATGTAAAGCAAGCTGGCAGGAGTACAGAAACTTGAAATTTGGTATACGTATATAATGACATCAGGAACTAGATTATATTTTGGGATTATTCCTTTGAAGGGTTGGGGGTTAAATAGGGGTAAATAGGGGAAAATAAGTAAAGCCAGTTGGTAAGAGTACAGAAACTTGAAACTCGGTGTATGTACTAGAATCCAAGGTCTCAGATTTTTTTATAATATTTTCAACCTCCCATCACCTCTACTCCATTATTAAAGGGGTTAATAAAATACAATTGAGATATTCACTTGAAATTTGGTATATGTATGTATTATAACATCTGGAAGTAGATTATATTTTGAGATGATTCCGTTGAAGGGTTGGGGGTTAAATAGGGGTAAATAGAGGAAAATAAGTAAAGCAAGCTGGTAAGGGTACAAACATTTGGGATTTGGTGTATATACTAGAGGCGAAGGCCTCAGGCTTTTTTAATAATATTTTCGAAGCCTATAGACAAATCTAAAACTGTAGGTAACTACCCGCACAGCAATAGTATTTATTGTTGCTGTTTTCTTCTTTGTTTCTAGATAGTATTCTCTTGCTATCTTACTTTTCATGTCATTATTGTCGATTTCAGTGTATTCCTTACAACCCAAATATATATTGGGACTAGCGGTAGACAAAATAGCAAATACGAGAGTGAATTCCTGGAAAATTTCTATTTTAATTTCTATGTTCCCTGTTCTTAATGACCTTTCAAGTGATAGGCCACATCCATTATTTTCCATTCTTTCATTATTCCACAAAGTGTGATATTATTAGACATATACGATAAGTTTTGAGGAGTTTTTGAGTTTGAGTTTTGAGCTGTCAAACGCCTTCTTGTAGTCTACCCACGCCATGCTCAGATTTCTGCGCCGCTTCTTTGCAATCGCTGTGAAGATCTTACTTCCTAGTAGCTGGTCCTTATAGCCCTTGGAAGCATTTGCAACCTTTGTCTTCCTCTAGGGGTGTAATTTATTATCATTATTATTAAATATAAATATTGCATTATAATACATAACTTTATTTATTTATTTATTACGATATACGACAGGCAGAAGGCCCAATTATGGCACAAAGAGAGAAAAACTACAATTACAATTGAATTAAAATATAAAAACATATCAAGATATAAACAGAATTATACATACGGTAGATATACAAACTTATTTTAGAGTAATATTTCAGCATGGACATGAGATGAACAATCGTTTCAATTAGAAACCTATTTCTTTATTTGCGAAGGGTTAGTGCAAAATATATTAAGTCGACTTTCCAGGTTTGTGCAGTTAAGGTACATTTGATAAAGCGGTAATGACATAAGAATAAGTATTTGTTTCGGCAATGGGAAGATGAAAAAAGTTGTTAAACTTTCTTGAGGAAATTCACTCTGCATATGATTTGATTGGAGAGTCTGACTCAATCAAGGCGAATATTTACTATTTTATACAAAACGATTACAGAGGCAGCTACTCTCTTTTTATCTAGTTAGCAAACATTAAAACGAGTAAGCAGATTTCGCGGGGAACCCGATTTGTGGTTAATAACCGTAAATTATATACGTGGCAGATTTGAGAAATCTACGTTGTATTTTTTCGAGTTGGAGGATATAAACTTTATAAGTAGGGCCCCAAACCACTGAGGCGTACTCGAGGGGGATCCTCAGTGTACGCAAACCCCTTAGAGTTATGTGTGAGAAATTCTATAATTTTAATGGCGTCAGCTACCATTGACTCAATATGTTTTATAAAATTAAGTTTATAATCAAAGCGAACTCCTAAGTGCAACATGGCACCAAGAAGATTATAATCATAGAGAAATATGTTATAATTTCTAGTAAACGATAGTTTATTGATAATGCACCAGTCACGGAGTTTTTTTATATTATTTTGCAATCTTTCACAGCCTTGGATTGATGTTGTTTCAAGAAAAATATTTAGGTCGTCTGCATAAAGCACCGCGTCGGCATCAATATAGGTCGTAATATCATCCACAAATAAGTTAAAGAGAAGTGGACTCAGTATAGACCCTTGGGAAACACCAGATTTCTGCAGGAATTCGAGGGAACTGTAACCACGGTGTTGAACATATTGGCATCTATTTTCCAAATAAGTTTTAATTCAGTTTATTAGATCCATTGATAAACTAAATGCGGCAATTTTTGATAGTAGAACACATAAAGTCTGTGGAAGGCCTTGGAAAAGTCTGTAAATCACATCAACTTGTCTAGACAGATCAAGTTTTTCACAAGTACTGGGTGATACAATCGAGATGTCTTCGGAAATTTCAACGGAGAATGACGTAAAGACAAGTATATTCCCGCCCGGAGGTCTAATCCTGGAGGTAGCACTCACTGCCTTTGTTTAGGAGCTAAATCTTAATCCCATTCAAATTAGCACCAATTAATACCTTGAATACCTGATACACAAGAACACAAAACTTTTACGTCTCTCTAGTCGACTATAATAAAAATACATATTTAATTTTTTAGCATCCCGAAGCACTGGTAACGTTTGTATACAAACTATAAAAGTACGGTATGTTTAATAATTTAACATGGCGTCAACTCTACGACGCCAGTCTGTGAAAAGTAGACATCGTTTAGACTGCAATTTTGAACGTAAATAAATAATTTAGTGAATAAAATTCTACAACGTTGAGTTAATACAATCATCGGATTATAAATATTAAAACTGTTAATGCCATCATTGATGGCGTAATTCTAAGGTGAAATTATTGATAATCATATTTAACACATGCTCTACTATATGTGCGTTGTCGATATAATATACGAGGTGTTCAAATTCTATCTTTAATCTATCCTTTTAATTGAATATCACTCATTCACAACAAATCAACCTTGCACTCCTTTATCAAATAGTTTTCACCCTGTAACAGTCGTACAACATCTATTTTTCCCTGATAGAGAGGTAATGCCAATGTTGAGATTTAGTAAAATTGTTTCTTAACTTGAATTTTGAATAGAACCCACGTTCTTGACCTCTGG
Organism: Stenurella melanura; assembly: GCA_963583905.1. Classification (NCBI taxonomy): domain Eukaryota; kingdom Metazoa; phylum Arthropoda; class Insecta; order Coleoptera; family Cerambycidae; genus Stenurella; species Stenurella melanura. The sequence continues at coordinate 2,733,159 of OY757311.1, forward strand.
GGAGGCTGGTTGGGTTGGTCGAGTTAAGTTTACATAGAGGGTCCTCTCTCCTGTCTTCAAATTTCGAGATAAACTGTTCAGAATGTCTCTTTAAGAAACATTCACCCGGGCGCCTTCGCCATTTTCTCAACATGCCGATATAATTTTTACTATTTTTCTATACTCACCCTGGATAAAGAATATAACCAGTTCTTGAGTGCCGAAAATATATGCAACGTTGGTGACTTATTTAATTTGCCACTTTCCAGGGATTCCACTCTTTTCAAATTCTATAAATTGTCGTTTTTCAAAGTCTGTATCTATTGGCTCTGGATCTATAGTACTTTGGTATCGAAGAAAATGATTCTGATAAATCCTGTAGTGTAATTAGTTCTATTACGTCAAAAATCAACTTGAACCTATATGCTTCTGAGATAGTGATTTAATATGTATATATATGACGGCGAAGTTCTGTTATACGTAGAGACGTATTATATTTTTTGCAGTATTGATATAAGCACTAAGCATCTTAAAAAAGAATACTGGAAGTTTTTATACCGTCAGGTATTACCTTAATACAAGGATGAAAACACATCTTTGGAAAAAACATATACTCATACAATAAACGATTTAGAATCGTATTCTTTTAGCCAAAGGTAATATTTTCTCATTGCCATATAAAAGCAATCGGATTTAGTAGGCTTACACATAATAAACTTCTTGAAATGGATGCCTTGATTTATGCGACTATTAATAATAAGCTACAAAAAAACTGATATTTCTATTATGTTGTAAATATAGATGCTAACCTTGGAAATAATATTCGTTGAAAACGAATAGAGACAGCACAGAAAACATTAACTAGCTTTTGTATTTATTTGGCGAAAGGCAATCAAGATTTATTTTTATTATAATCGTAAGAGTTCTATACAGCGCAAATTGTAAAGAAACGTAGAAATTCAATAGTTAAGATTGTAGCAGAATATTTCAAAGTTAATGTGAAACAAAAACGTACACTGCTTCGATCAATATATTGTAATGTACGTGTATATTTAAGTAAAAATCAAGATACGCTGCGGAATTCCAATTAATATTTTTTGTTAATGCAATTTGTTCAATTTAAAAATTTGATATTCAGTAAATTGCACCGAAACCGGAAGTCAACTATTAGACTATTAGAGCCATTATCTCTTATCGCTGCCCACAATTCAAAAATTTGTCATTCAAAAGTTATCCTGGGGGCAAGGTCATCCACTTTTTATTGCTGATAGTTCCAAATTCTGCTCCTCTTTGTTTCTCTATTCTACTTTGTATATTATTCCTCTATGATATTTATTATTCGTTTTTATTTCATTGATTTTCCACCTATTGCCGTTATTTCCATTTGTGATATGACTTGTATACCTGAATATGACGTGCTGTACAACTTAAAGCCCAATTTATACAGTACCCACTTAAGTTTTAGGTAAGGTTTTAAGTCAACTACTTACCTTGCAATATCAGGGGTACACCTCAACGTTCAAACTTGGGCCCACTTTTGATTGTCATGTCTATACATGATTTATGTGATATCTTTTGATTGCTGAAAATTTCTATTTGCGGTTCATTTAAAGATATTTAGTGAAACTAACAACATCGAGGAGTGCCTAACTTTATAACAGCAAATACGCATAATCGAGTTGTGGTGTATTTCTAACAAATTAAATATGAACGTATAAAATACGAAGTAGTAACGTACACGTGTAAAATCAGTTTTATAGAGTTTTTGTATACCTCTAGTAACAAAATTGACAAGAGTTCAATCAACTAAGGACTGGGTGTATTATTCGACTCTATACTGGACTTTACAGAACATATAAACTCATCCATAAATTCGGCACTAAAATTACTAGGCTTAGGGTAGGTTTTTCAATGTCCAGTTAAAAGTGCCAGACAGGTAGCTGCTAGTTAAGCTTAGATGACAGTTATATCTATGGTAGTGTTTATCAACAGTAATTTAACTGCCAGCTACGTATTCATGAGTTGAATTATTTCTTAGCTATGTTGGCATTACTGATTCTACTTGAAGTTGCTTTCAATTGGTTTAATTTAAATTGCGCGCGTGTCTTAGTGACAGTTTATCTAATTTAGCCTCAAAATTCATTGCGTTGTCTAATGTGTTGATTGACGTTCTGTTCTTAATTTTGTGCGTTTGTGTATCAGCAATAATTACAATATAGAGCGTAAAAAGGAGAGAAGGTGCTAACTACACTTTAATTGATTGGATAAACAAAATTATTCCTGCAATTTCCTCTATTATCTCAACGATATGTAACACAGTTTCTTTACGCAGTCGAAATTTTATTAAGAAATATTTCTCAAAATTATTTTCTCGTTCCTTTATGGTATAGGGTCTCCTTTCATACTTTATAAATTGTATAATATCATCGTAATCACACATATCCAGAATACTGTTATTATTATTCATTATTGGCAATAATATATTTAATACAAATCAGAAATTAAAATCGAACATATCAATCAATCACATTAGTTTTTAGGTTAGAATGTCAGAAATTGAACCAAATGCACATGTGAAAATCCGCTAACAGTAGAATAAATCCTTAACTTGCACTTTCAACTCTTTGCTAAATTTACTTTCAGATAGTGAGTTTAACCCTCCGGTAAATTTTACCTGCACATTAAAAAATAGTTTATCTGCCAGAAAAATTTTATCTGACAGTTAAGCTATTTAGCTGGACATTGAAAAACCGGCCCTTAGGGGAATCATCTTGGACCAAAAAGGCCTAAACTTCGGAATAATTCCTCGGTCCATATTTTTTTTATGAAACCTTTTGAATTTACTTCTAAATAGTGTCAATGAAAAATGTCTCCTCTTAAAAATGAGTGCTAATTGTTCATTTGCTTAATAACAACAAATAAGTGCAAAATGAGTTGTAAAATTGAGTATCTCAAACATAAATCGATGAAAAATTTCGAAAATAGGTTTCTAGGGGTTTTTGGGGATGTTAATTAAGAATCTGTTATTAATTTTTTGAAATTCAATATGGCGGAATCAAAATGGCGGATAAAAATGTTAAATATTGCAAAATTAACCGAAAAAAAAGATTTTTGGGTGTTTTCTGGGATTGGTAAAGGACAGAGGATCACGTGATGAAGCCCGTTTCTTCGTTGTGTTATTGGCTAATACTGATCACGTGATTTTTTAAAGCGGGTAAATTCAAAAATGAAATTTCGAAAAATGAAAAAATAGAAATTTTAATTTGTAGGTTTAACGGCTTTGTTACAACAGATCTTGTTATGAATAAAACTGTACACACATTCAAGAAATTTAAGTAAAATCTTCTGCTTCGGATACATATTCCGTTATTTCTGATGGGTTCTCTGGAATTTCTGCGGTTTCAGTTTCATTTTCAAAAATTTCTGACGTGTGTTCAGCCGCAGTATCTACTTGAGGACTGTTCGAGCAGTCTACCACTGCAATTTAAGCAGGCAGCGCTGCAGTATAAGCCAGTCTTTCTGCAACCACAAATATTTTCATAGCCACTTTTGCAGCTGCAAATATACTTTGTAACAGCTTCTCAGAAGCTGGAGGCTCAGTCATGTATACAGGGTAAAATACATCTTTTTTCATTCATCCCCATTCATGTGGTAATAAATTTTCGTTCAACTATTCTTGAACTTGTGTGTACGCTTTTTTAAAATGTTGTAGTCCTGCATTGTTCGTTCGAGGTAAGAATACAAGAGAGTCATTTTTCTTTGTTTCAAAACGCCCCTAACAAATCACTTGTACCGATACTCATTTAAATCTTTTCCCAATTTAGAAGCACCGTACAGAGCCAAATGTACACATAACACCAGCTTCAAAAATTTCATTTATGGAGCTTATTAGTATTATAAAATTTGTACCTTTGCTTGTAATTCAATGCTACTTTCAATTTTTTTTACAAATGTATTTTTTCCACGATTAAAGAAAGCTGACGTACTGAAAACATGTATATTTTAACTATTTTCCGCTCATTTTGTTTCCCAATTGTTTTTACATTAAAAAAATATTATAAAGCTTATTCTTCAAAGTTTATATGTCAGCTACCACCTCCATGTGGTCAGAGTGTTAGAAAAAATAACATATTTTTTTTGTAACAGCAATTTATTTATAATACAATTTTCAGACTTTTAAAGTAAAAAAAAAGTTTTTCGTTTTCATTAAACAAACGTATGGAAAAGTTATAATTATCTTAAAACAAATGTTTGCATCTTAAAGTACACATCATAAGCTTTAATTTAACCACCTATAGAGTGCAGATATCATTTTCCAATACTTTATTATTTACAATCAAAGTTAGAAAGTCAAAGTGGAAAAATTCATTTTTCGTAAATCTACCAACTTTGAGGGTTCGATTTTCGTAAAATAGATTTTTCTAATTTTTTTGACGAAACTCGCATTTTAGGCAATCCCTTTAAATGCAGTATCCCGCTGTTTGTTTATTTTTTTGCCTGTTTTATTCGAGTAACGTTAAATTTAATGAAATAATCGAAAATTCGTGCGATACTTAACTTCAAGCTTATGTAAGAAATATTTGAGATATGAAAAAAAAATTTAAACACACTCATTACTTCAAAAAATTGATCCTTTTCAATATTCATTTGGTTTTATGCCGTTTTATTTTGTTAATTAAAATTTACAGCTACTTTAGTGGCGCGCCCTGCTTTTTTTTTGTAAATTTTTCTGTTCTTTCGAATGACGCTATTCGTTTTGTAATGAAAATAAAATTTAAAAAGTTATTAGCAAAAAACTGCATTTTTGCATACAAATTGTTAAATAAAAAAATTAGCATCCATTTTCTCGCGGAGACATTTTGACATGATATTCTACACACTTTTACGAACATGTTCCAAAAGGAGTCATCTATCGGAGAATTTTTCCGAACTAAAAATCTAACATAACTCCCCTAGCTTTATAACAAGAAATTGTAAATAATTCTCTAATACAGATGTACTTAAAATGTTGTATTTCTCAATGGTACGACCAAAACTTGATTATGGTGTGATAATCTAGAACATAAATTATATAAACTACTTAATCGTTGACTGACCAACATTATTATCAAAAATTATTTTCAGAGTCCCGAGATTAGAAGCAAGTCAAGATATTCTATTTTATTGTCCCTATAGCCTCACAAACATTCTCAAAAAGTCTGCCATTTACTCTACGATGGAACTATATAGCAAGCTTAGTAGTCACTGTAATAGCTATGCTATAATTATGTTATTGTTATTCTTTAGTATGTATTAGTTACTGCATAGATAGTACTTCTTAGTATTATCATGTGCGACAGACATTGTCATGTTATTGAATTATATCATTGGGCAATAAATCTATTATTATTATTATTATTATTATTATTATTAAGTACAAGATCCTTTATTCCGTATTATAACCGCAGATCTATATCGATCAACCTTTACCCGTCATAATTAAGAGACCATCGACCATCAAAACAATTTATATTTTTCGCAAATAAAAATGCGACAATTTCTTTAACAATGCTTGTGTTCAGCGAAAATGAAATGTGAAAAAAAATGGTTCATCATACTGTTAAAACTACTTTTCGTAGCTGTTCCGCCACTTTTTCTTACCCCGTAAAAACGTTAAATATAAATATTATTTGCGCAAATCAAATTTAGTTTCGATTTCGTTCTGTAAGCATCGGAGAACTCACGAATAACAAGCCTTTTCATCATAATTTATCGCACACCAGAGGATAACATTTTTATTTGTAGAGGCGGTTCATTCCGTAAATGGCCACCATATATTCCCATGGCCTCAGTGAAATTCACAAATACTTGGAGAAATACCGTATAGCTATCCGAACACTTGCTCTCTCGTTTCCATGTGGTGCGAAAAAGGAGAGACGAAACGCGGATGAAGCGGTTCTAATTAAATTGGATTTGCTTTAGTTAATTAGAGGACGAGTGGAAAATATTTTGAAACTAGGTATAGATATTATTTTATAACGGCCAATAATTGCAAATAGATGTGTAATGAAACTTGGTTTGTAGGTTGCTTGATATGGGGATATGTCATTCATGATTTGTTAAGAAGACTACGACAATCTTTACAATCATATTAAGTAAATAGAAAATAGAACATAACTTTAAAACTTTAGGACGGTATTTCAAACAAGCAACACTTTAAGATCTATTCTGACAAAGACGAAACCAACAAACCACGAGCAAAATTCAAAAAACTGCATTTATAGTATTCCGTGTGAGTGCAACAAACAATACGTGGGTGAGTCATCCAGACCTTTTAGTGTAAGATTGGGCGAACATCAAAATTATATCAGAAAAAATGAAATTCAGAGGTCCAAGATCTGCGAACACGCGTGGGAGAACGGACATAGAATAAACTGGGACTCGGCAAAAATTTTAACAAAAGAGGCAGATAGCAAAAAAAGAAAAATAAAAGAATCCGCGATAATATTATTGAATGAGGATAATTGCGTGTCGAATTGTTCCGTAGATGTCTGTACAACTTGGCTGCCGATGTTAAAAGAAGAACTTCACAAACTTAACATTGTATAGAAACTAAAAAACTGTTAACTATATCAACAGTTCTATGTAAATAGTAAGTATCTATGGATATTGAATATAACAAACATTCTTAGAGCTGTGTATTTGTCATACACAGCAAAAAAGATTTTTCAAAAAAAGCCTTGAGAAAGGAAACAGATTAGATTTCCGAAACGTCGGCGAAATATTTAATTTCAAGCTTTTATACTTATTTGTGTTGTTTAGTTATCAAAACCAACCTTTAACTGATCCTTTGACGTAAACGTCACGGGCGTAGAGGTTTTTTTACCAGTAATACTGGTTAATTGTGATATATTTTGTAGATTCCCCTAGCACCGCTTAGAAAGAAAACATACATGTGGCAGTGAAATTCCCAAAGAATTGAAGAAGGAAAAAAATTAAGATAATGCCACAAATAACATTTAGACAATATTTAAAACTTCCTGTATCATTATTCTCAGATATATTTACTCTGTTTTCCAATTATGGTCCAGTTCTCCGATCAGCACATTTATCCCTAAATAAATAATGTGTACTGGTTTGTTTGTTGCTGAGATAACAAACATTCCCTTAGTTCCTGATTGGCTAGTTCATTAGCGGCTTTTATTTGACATAAATCCGTAGCATTTCAGACACGATCACGAAAATTATATAAAAAATTGTATAAAATAAAACTTTGAACATTATAAAGAAATATACGCAAATTAAATCCACACCCATCCCTACAAGCGGGTTCAAACATGTTTTGTACTAGAGACATAAGACATAAGTACAGATTTTGTGTATTTTTTATGCAGAATCGGAATCCGCAGCCCAAAAACCGATTAACCTTGTGATTTTTTAGTAAAACGCAAAAACATCCCCTAATATAGCTGTCTGGTACAACTTGAACTCTGAAGCCGAAAATGATCTACCGGTCTCATTTCTCGGTTGTCAGATATATAGAAACCTACAAGTCATACGTATAGTGGCTAAAAGCTGAAGAAAAGCCAACACAAGGAAAGTTGTAGAAATTGCAACGCCTTGCGTGTTTAGGGATTATAGGGGCAATGTGCAGGAGAGCATAGAGCCGTGGGTTAGGATTGTGTGTGGACACTCAAAAGGGCGCCACCGGCTGTATGTTACGTAATGTGATTTAAATAATTTTGCCAGCACGGAACAAAATTAAGTTACTAGCAACCATGCGATGGAATTCTCAAAATATATCTGTAATATCAGAACTCTACTTTACTCTATGAAATCTCAAAATTTAAACAAATATCAGGAGTACCAGTGCAAATAATAAGAACGTGTAGGCATTAGACATTTATTACACACACGTGAGATATACAACAATAAAAAACAAATAGTTTCCCAATTGTCCCCTGAACTTAATCTATATATGCAAAAGAAATGCAAATTATGTAATTGACCCCTTCTAAAATTATTTCTGTGATTTGACCTTTTCTTTATAGAAATGCAACTACGGCTTAAAGGATACGAACAATGAATTTTAAATTAGCAACAGCGAGTTAAAGGTTCACAATGGATTAAAATTACCGTTCATCACTAAAATATTATGTAACTAATATGATTCTATGAGCCAATTTTCACAATGCTCGCTATGTGCACTAGAATGTTAAAGAATGTTCTAAAATAATTATGTTCTACTAAAAGTACTTTATATGTGACATAACAGAAGGTAAATTAGTATCACGTGGTACCATGCGCTACTTACAGTAAAAATCTTAAGATACTTCATCATGCTCAGTATGTAGTTGCAAAATCGTTGTGCAATTTACTCTAATAATTCACAAAAAAATCACTGAATGAAACTATAATAATTTCTATAAAATTATGTAACTAAAATGAAGCAATAAAAAATGGTTAGAGCCTTGACGTTTTCTCTGACGACTGCAGCGTGACCTGTTACCACTTTTCTAGATGTTCTCGACGTTGGCTGCAGCTGCGACTCCGTGTCACTCCTAAATCTCTGCCTAAATCTCTTAGAGACTGCTGCGAACAACTCTCCAACCAAAACTTCTCCAAATGTCAGCAGGACCCTCATAAAACCAAATATCTGAGTAACGGACTTCCTCCTATCACTCCTCTAAATACTGGGCCCCCTTACATAACCAAAATGACAGCACCAAACACGTGCTTATCCTAATTGTGAGCCTCTCCAAACATATATGCTTATGCCAAACATATGCTTATACCAAACACTCTGTAACAATTACAATAAATAAGAACTAAATAAGATCCCAAACTAAATAAAACAAGAGCTCACCTCATATAGAGTATTGTATAACCTTACGAGACACGTGGCGATCAGATTACGACAAGCAACAGAATTCCTTCCTGGAATTTACAAAATGCTTCTGGCAGGACGGTAAAGAAACACTGGGTACATCAAATCAAATCCATTTTCAGTGTTAGCGATGTAAAACCCAAATTCTTCACTACAAAACCGGGACCGCCGCCTTCAGCTCTCTCGTCGCTGTCGACTCGTGGCTGTCTACTAGACGAATCCTCGACGGAAATCCGCTTGACAGTTCTCCGCGTTGCCAACTTGAACATCTAGAGAACACTTTCTCTAGCCAATAAAAATGCGCCAACAAAGGGCTTTGCATTTTAAAGACTGAATTACACCATTGTGTAATATCCCAACAACAAGAACATGTGAGTAACACCTCTGACTCAAAAATAATACATAAAACACACTTTCTTTCCTTGTTGAGAATTTCAGATATGCGACCTGCTATGCCCCTTTGAAGCACGGGTGGTTGCCTACCTCTCCACTCAAGCAAATTAACTAATGAGTTAATTTACTGTATTTAAACTGAAATTATTAATGTAGCTTTTTCAAATGCTGCACTACCAGTATAAATAATTAAAAATTCTGCTTGTGGCAGAATAACACTAAAGTCGTGCTTGAATATTACCAACCAGTAAACGAGATATTTTTTATCTGGCTCACCGTTACAAGTCCGTTACCTGCTCTCGGTTCATTCTTAATATTGCCGTAAATAGAAGATAAAGAATTAGCTGCCATTTTTGCAAGAAGGTGCTGAAATCCCATTTCTTAGGCAAAAATCGTTTTGTGAATTATCTAAGGAAAATTAAATGGAAGAGATAATAAATTGGGAAAAAGCGATACAACGCAAGAAGCTTCTTTAGATTTGCTACAAGCATTTAGAAGCAAAAAATACTATAACTCTAAGAACTGATGCAAAAATAATTAAGTTACTATAGTCTGTTCAGTTTAAGACTGGAGTTATCCTGACAAACATAGTATCAATAATATCAAGATGTTTTTGTTTAAAGGGTATTTTCTTCTATTATAGCTCCATCAGTACATGAGTTCTCTGAGTAAAACTTTTCATTGCGTGTCAACAAAATTACAAATTTTGTTCGTTTCTTCCACTCAAGTTATTTATACTACCTTTGTGCATAAAACTTAACGTAGATGTCAATTCTGGCCACTTACGACTAAAACAATTTTTTCTTTAAAACGAATTATTTTTTGGTATTAACCAAGGGAGCTTTTTTAGATATTTTGTATATAATATAAAAGTGAAACCGCAAACTTTTACCTATGTTAAAGTCTTCGAAATTAGAGTTACTCCTCCTCTGTCTTCCTAGACAATATACGCGAGTGTCATATTTCGTAATGACGTATACTTACATACTGTGTAAGATGTTCAAATTTTATTACAATCTATACAGTAGCTGAATGTTATGAGCAAATAGAACTTTCTTCAATATTTAACCTTTATAGGTGAATGAATAGCTGTGCAGGGGACATCCTAAAAGATAACATATACTTTCGCTTATTTTGATTTAAATTATCATATTAATGGGTCACCGTCTGTATTATAAAAACTTGTAGAACCATATTTTAGAATACAAACAGTTATATAAGTTACATAACATCGCCATCTATTTAAAGTACCGTCTGTACACTTAAAAATAGGGAAATTAATATAAAAATTGTTTTTAACTTTTGTGTACGAGTAGGTGGATGATTTATACGGCAGGTAATAAATAGTGACATGAACAATAAATTGGACACTGCAATATTAGTAAAATGTATGTGGTGTAAATAAAATAATAAAAATTGACCTCAATTCGCCTGATGCATATAAATTACTTTCTAGGTCACTAACTCTAATAGAACAGAACTCGAAAAATATCGAGAAGGGCTTCTCTATGGATCTACTGGATTATATACTTGAAAATTACGTCTTATTTTGCCGAAATAGTGTAGGAATCGTTAGAAAACTCGACGACCACCAACGCTCGTTGCAACCATCTTTAATATCGTGATCAAAATAAGACTGTAATAAGAAAGTATTGCCTTAGCTTATGTCATTTTTTTGTAATGATTATGTCAATCATTTTCTGATTGTCAAAGTATAAACACGAAACTGTTAAACGACATATTGAGCGCGCGGCCGAGAAAGCCTTATGATACGGATATCGAAAGATGGAAACTGGCATTTTCACGACCTCAAATATTGCACTAGCGGGATTGTAAATTCGAACCAATAGGAGCCAACGAAGAATTAAATTTTCTGGCGTTTACTATTCGATTTCAATGGGATTTTTTAAATACGGTCTAACAATCACTAAAATAAACTTTATTTCAAATCAAATAACAGGAACATTTCTCATCACCAAGCACACGAACCGGAGCCAGCCAGACATCCACTCTGCAAGGCGGCACGGACAAAACGAGGGTGGTTTAGATGACAAATAAGTGAACACAAGCTCCTTTCACAGTAAGCGAATTAAAATGTATATGGGATTAAGCAGGTATAGAGAAATACAACTTAAAACAAGCTAACCATTATACTCTTCGCTGATTTACTGCACTTTTTATACAGGGTTGGGCAAATGTGTGGAAACACCTGATTTTTGGCTAAACTATAAGTGCGATTAAAAAATACCCTTAACAAAAGTTTTTGTAGTATTTTTACTCTATTCAGTGATGTACTTTGATTTTCAACAGCTATCCTATTTTTCGAGATGTGACGTCATCGACAGTTTTTTTAAATGGATAACCCTGTATATTTTTACATTTTCAGATAGACAATTTTTCATCAATTATAGTGATATAGGGTTTGGTGGGTGTGCGGCTTGTGGTTTTTTAAATATTAAATAAAATAGTAAAGCAAAGACATGGCTGTTTACATTTTAATTATTGTCAACAGGACTATCTGATAAAAAAATATTCGTTTTTTTCTTGCCATGCTTTTTGCAAACTTTCTTTAACCGAACTCAAATCATTCGTATTACTGTCAATTGCAGTCAATACTGTTAGAGAGTTTCGTTGTGAAATATTAACATTGTTTTTTAATTATGGCTGAACTAACTGAACGTGAAAGAATTACGTTGTTAATGATGGTTGGTTTTGGAGACAAGCGGAGATCTCTACAAGATGCATGCGATATTTTTAATGTAACATTCCCTGATAGAAATTCTCATATTTCAAAATCAACAGTTTCAAAGGTTGTGCAAAAGTTTCACGAAACGGGAAGTGTTAAAAATCGGCCAAAATCCGGTCGAAGTAAATCGGCTACAAATGAAGATATTTCACTTGATGTTCTTCTTAGCCTACAAGAAGAACCAAAAACTTCAGTACCAAAACTAGCCTTACATCACAATATTAGCGAGAGATCAGTAAGAAGGATATTGTCCAAAAATAAATTTCATCCGTATAAAGTACATTTAGTACAAGAATTAAATGAAGATGATCCCAATAGAAGGATGCAGTTTTGTCAGGAAATGATGGATACAATTGAAATTAATGGTAACTTTTTCAATAATATAGTCTTTTCCGATGAAGCGACATTTTGCCTGAGTGGTTTTGTAAATCGACATAACTGTCGCTACTGGGCTGATCAGAATCCTCATTGGATGGAAGAAAGTCACACCCAATACCCTCAAAAATTAAATGTATGGGCGGGGATAATCAGAGGACACATCATCGGACCATTCTTTCTTAGAGAAAATTTAAACTCCAATCTTTATTTACAACTTTTACGCGAGCAAATTATTCCAGTATTAAATCGTTTATTTCCAAACCGGGCAAATCCTGAACGACTCTCAGATGAAATTTGGTATCAGCAAGATGGAGCTCCGCCTCATTATGGAGTTGACGTGCGTCAATACCTTAATGAAATATTTCCACAGAGATGGGTAGGTCGAAGAGGACATATTGAATGGCCACCGCGATCGCCAGAGTTAAGTCCTTTAGACTATTTTCTTTGGGGTCATTTAAAATCCGTTGTCTATAGGACCAAGCCTCAGTCGTTAGAAGAGTTGGAAGATCGAATTAGGATGGCTGTTCAAGAAATATCACAGCATGCTATTCAAAACTCTTTAAGAGCTTTCGTTGATCGAATAGGATATTGTCAGGCTGCTGAAGGTTTCCAATTTGAACATTTATTATGAATATTTTCTTCGTTTCTCAATATTAAAGTGCTCAATATTTTGTAATAAGAAATTTAATTATCATTAACTAATAAATATTTATTACACCGTATTTTATTATTTTATTTAATATTTAAAAAACCACAAGCCGCACACCCACCAAACCCTATATCACTATAATTGATGAAAAGTTGTCTATCTGAAAATGTAAAAATATACAGTGTTATCCATTTAAAAAAACTGTCGATGACGTCACATCTCGAAAAATAGGATAGCTGTTGAAAATCAAAGTACATCACTGAATAGAATAAAAATACTACAAAAACAAAAAAGGGTATTTTTCAATCGCACTTATAGTTTAGCCAGAAATCAAGTGTTTCCACACATTTGCCCAATCCTGTATAATTGTTGCGCATTCTATAGAATATTCTCCGCATTTTTATCGTAAATAAAAGAATATTTGCGAAGAGTATAATAATAATAATAATAATAATAATGTAAGTTTGTATTAGCACTTGACGGCCTTGTCCAAGTGCGAGACAAATGAAAGCGCCAAAGCTTGGTCCATAATCTTATCGAATTTGTGACAAGTCGGTTTTGCAATGTAACAATCTTATATAATATAAATATATAAATATAAATAATCTAAATCATTAATAACTTTTTCATTTATTGATCGATTTGGTTCAAAATCAACAGGGTCCTTCCTCTAGCTAACACTAACTTAGTGTCAAAATTTCAACAATCCGACTTTTTGTTCTTAAATTATTGTGCTTTTAAGAAATGTGGCGGACGGACCGACGCAACGGACGGATGGACGAACAAATAGACAGACAGACGGACGGATGGTCATTTTGAAAGTTGTTCAGAATTCGATCACCAACGATTCCTTATGAGCGATATTACCGGTTTTAGAAATGTGCCGATCGAATGCAACATACTGTTCGTTTTGCATTTGCAAAGAGTACAGTAGGTAATTAATAGAATGCACACATACAATTAATATTGTAAAACATGTGTAAACGTATAATTATCGGCCAGGCAAAAATCGCAGAAAGAAAACACTTTCCAGTAATAGGAGAGTGCGTACGGTTAAATTATGCAACAAAATTTTGTGTTTAAAATGTTATGTTTTCAGATTAATCATTCTAAAATTATGACAGAGAAAATGAATTCAAAATAGCGAATAACATAAAATAACAAACAGAAAAACAAGGACAGGAGTTAAAGTTAGAAGTAGTGAGTATTCAGCTAGTTAAGTTGTCGGAAGGTGGGCAAAGCCTGCTATAGTAATTTGTGTTTTATCCTAAATGATGCATATGCTCTCAGATACGCGGGATGTTGTTTATTAGCGGACTGCTACCACTGCTAGGATTTTACTTTTCCTCTACCTACCTGTGTAGCCTTTTTAACATTGTTAAAGAAAGGGTTTTTTCGGCCAATGCTTGGTAAAGTGTTAAAACCATATTTTTTTAATAATTTTTGGGTGCTGAATCTGTCATCCGAATTGGCTAAAAACATCGGGAAGACAGTAAAAAAACAACCCTCATTTGGGAGTGGCATTAAAATTGATATAACTTGCAACAAAAAGTTACTCCTTAATGAAGGGAATTCTTTCAAAATACTCAGTTGTTAGGCAAGTAGAAAAAAAGCAAAAATTATAAATTGATTGCTTCTGAATACTCTTATACCCATCCCCACTAATTAAGGTGATAGATTTTATCTTTTTAGAGCTTTTATTGGTTTTAATTGTAAAAGAAATCCCTAATCACCCAACCTCTTGAGTTATAATTCTAGTGACAAGTTCAGATAAGGTTTTTATTAATGTATTCGCGATATTTTTCGCCAAAACCGGTCACGGATTCGTATTCAGCATCCCAAAATTCTACATTCATGGACCAATGGGTCAAATGTACAAAATTTCAAGACAAACGGTCAAGTGATAGAGGTTCGAAATTGACTTGCAAGATTTGACCTAAAGTGACTGGCAAACACGTGAGTTGAATGAAAGCTTACAACAAAAAAGAAGTAGCAAATTAAAATGAAAAGTATCTAAAAACCTAGCATTTCGCTAATTCTTGACTTTTTAATTTTTGTCGGAATTACGGTGATACAACGACCCATCTTTCACGGATATTGACATGTACAGTCCATTTTCTATGAATTTTATCCTAAAAAGTTGTTTTGTCATCAGTACTACATTTGTGTGCAAAATTTCAAAGCAATAGATCAAGTGGAAGTGGTTTAAAATCGACCTTCAAGATTTGATCTAAATTGACTCACAGACTGTCAAATATGGGAAGTTGAATAAAAGCGTGTAATACTATTTTTTCTAAGACTATGGCAATATAATTTAAGAGTTTGCAGCAGCAAGCATAGCTAGCGAGAAATGTTCGGAGTAGATACTAAATATATTGGAAAGAGATGAATATAATGGACAGAGGCAACTTTTTCATTTGACATTTTTTTCAGGGTTAGTTTTCTTTAGCTCGAAATGTTGCATGTATCTTCAAATTTGATAATCGAGTTTTTGACCACTTTCCGATATCCAATCATGCTGAAATTTTGCACACAATTTTGGTTCTGAAGATAATATAATATAGTATATAATATGGCGGCTACCACAAAATGGCAGATTACCTTTTTCTTGACAACCATCTCAACATACAATGAAAGCATATAAAATATAAAGTAGAATACAATAAGTTGTTTGACGTCGTCCTAAATCCAATATAGTGGCCGGTTCAAAATGGCGGATCACCTATTTTTTTTTACAAGCATTTGATATGTGTATCAAATTGAAGAGTTTGACGAGAGTAAACGAGATGATGGCACGGCGTTTGAATAAAAAAAATGAGGGAAACTAAACAAGTAAAAAATAAAAAAATGTACATAACAATGTTTTTTTTCTAAAACTGAATTGCACTAAAAAGTAGAAAATAATTTTTATTCCGTGATTAAATTACAAAATGATGATGAAGCAGTTCAGTTTTAAAAGAAAACCAAAAAAATTGTTTATTTTGGTTTTATTAGCGATTTGCTACTGAAAGTTGATAGACAAAAAATTTAAGAAAGGGAGAAAACCAAGGGCCCTAAAAATCAATTGCTTAAAATTGTCGTTGGAAAAGATTGTCTCGATATTTAATTTTCTGCGATACGACACTTTATAGCATTGTGTATGCTTTTAAAACAAGAAAGTAAAACAGAACAGCTGACTACTACAGAGTAACCATAGTATAATATCGTTACGAGTTAATTAAGATGAATTCCAAGCGAGCTCGCCAAACAAACAAATTAAAATTTCAATAATTATTATTAACGTGCACGTCACTCGAACATGCACTACCCTGTATGTATTAATCTTATAATTTGCATAATATATCTTAAAATATGTGACAGGTCAAATACTGTAAAATGATATAAATCCACCCACATAGCTAATACTCCCAGCAAGCTACGCTTCCCAAGCCAACTGGATACAGGCCAAGATCATCGTCATACATGCTCTTCAATTACATTCAAACTATGTCTTTGTCTGCCTTAACGGCACTCATGAATCTCATCCTCTTTTCATCTCAGTATTTAAATGAAAATGATTCCATAATTTCTGTGTTTATCTTGCAGGATTGACTTCATTTAAGTGTAAAGCTGAATAGTTTGTAGGCATACAAACAGAACACTGTGCACTATTTTTTGTTACAGTGTTTACATTATTATTACAATAAACGTGCCTAATCCACCACCAAAAAGTTGTTAGTGAATACCAAATCGGCTCTAGGCAAGGACGCTTCACGATTGAACAGTTCTTCACAGTTAAACAAATACTAAAGAAAGGCGTGGAGAACATCGATATTGACAACGTTTTCTTGATCTTAAATAAACCTACGACTCAATCAATAGAGAGACCGACTTTACTAAATGTTGCACAACTCCACCATTCCTTCTGAATACATCAGATTAATAAAAGCAACAATGGACTCAACTGCAACAGTATGTGTACAACATCAAACGTCATACATGCTTGAAAGAAATAAAAGTTTAAAACAGGGGGATGGGTTGATTCTAACACTCTTTAGATTGGCTTTCTAATATGTCATACGACAAATATACGTTGGAATATCAAATCTGTATAAATCAGTATAACTTGTCTCATACGTAGTTGATATAAACGTGATGTTCTGTAGAGCGAAAAAAGCGATAGAAGAAGTACACAATGTTGAAAGAAGAAGCCAAAAACATCGGACTAGAAATAAGCACACAAAAGACAAAACACTAACGCAGTCAGTAAGAGGAAATGAAAGCCGTCTCAGAGTGGAATATAAGGTTCAAGCTGTCAAAAGATTCATATGCTTAGAAGTCGAACTAAGGGAAAAAAATTCAGAAGTTTCAGAAATATAGAACAAGGTTATTTTGCTTTGTCACATATATTCCGTTTCAAAAGCATACATCGTAAATCAAGATCTACAAAACAATCATCAGACCAATAGTATGTTATGGATGCAAGATCTGGGCTATGACAGAGAACTCGAAGAACAAACTGTAAGTCTTCGAAAGGAACAATTTGAGAAAAATCTTTGGACCAGTTAACGAAAACAAGATCTGGAAAATACGATACAATCACGGACTGTACCAACTATTCAAAGAGGCCTCTGTCTCTTGATCGGCAGGTGTGGGGGAGGAAGATTGGTGAGAGAGCGATTGTTTCATTATTAACTGGCTTTTGAACAATTAAATATGTTCACTTGTTCGCTAATCCTGTTTCATTGTAGGATCACTAATATTAGTATAGGAACAGATTGAATAAAATGATAGTAACTCGAAAAAAAATCGTGCAGACTTTAAACTTTGGTTACTTATAACTTTAAAAGAGGCCAAAGTTCACGAAACAAAAAAATATGGGAGTAACACGGATCCGCGGGAATCTATAAGGGGTAGAAATAGGTATTTTTTTAATAAAAATCGATTTCTCTGTGTTTTCTCGGGAAATATGGCATTTACAAGAAAATGGTTCGAACGAAAGTTGCTTTTCACAAAGTTATCTTTAATCTGGTGTTCTGTAATTAATTTTATAGCAATAATTAAACGAAATACGGCCATCAACACAAACAACAGTTACCTCTCTTGGAACTGGAGTAATCGGTGATTCATCAAAAAATTGTCACGAGACCAAAGAAATCGGAGAGACTCTCATAAATAAAATAACGAATACATTTTTTAAAGATGTAATCAAACGCAGTGATAAAACTAATCATCCAAAAATGCTAAACTTTTAGGGATGTATGCAAAATTTATCTAAATTATGTAAAAAAAATGGTAGCAATTGTCTATTATTATTTTTGATGGATACGACAATCCTAACAGTATTAAAAGACATGAACAGCAACGTCTATATCAAAATGCCGGGTGTCGCTTCATTATATCAGACGACACTCCAGTGAGCATAAGCTAAGAAAACTTTTTGCCACACACTGAGAACAAAAAACAACTTGTTCAAATGTTAATGAAAACATTTACTGATAATAACATCAAAGCCGGTCAAGCTTGTGATGATGCCGACAAATTGATTGTTGATACTGCGATTAGCAACTCCAAAGATTTCACAACAACAATAGTTGGACAAGATGTTGATCTGTTTGTTCTTCTAATTGCATTAGCTTCTGAAAATACAGAAGTGAGAAGTAATGTTTTACAAACCAAAAATTCGTCCGAGAGATTTCACAAAAAATGTACTTTTTCAAACCGGGCAACATAACCCAAATCAATTATAGCATAATGCCCCCTTTCTAAAACATACCCTGGCCAATTAGGCGTTGCCCATTGTCTGACAACCTCTCTAATCAAACACTCCTCTTCTATAACTTTATTTCCTCCTATACAGTGATCACGTAAAGGTTGGAATAAATTCATTAAAATAGTTACAAAACAAGTGACAAATATTCGCTCAGACCCGTCGATTTTTAAATACATTTCTCAATCTGTTTATTTAAAAAAAAGTGCTGCAAATATTTTTTTAAAAAGTTATGACATCGTCGCCATTTTTAGCATGGCAATGGCAACCCCCATTTTTTAAAATGTCGTTTGAAAGAGCACATTTTTCTGCATACAGTACGTTAAATTCCAGGGAGTATTGCATGACGAATTTATCAAGAAAAAAACATTTAACATTAATAGAACACATTCATTACTTATCGTCGAACCTTTTTACAACTTGCACTTAGAGACAGTAGTATGATAGTGAGTAAGACAATAGTCACTTACGCCGCAGAACGCTATAGTTATTTATCAGTGATAAGTTAATTATAATTGTCCTTTCTTAAATTAATTTAATAACTGTTACGTTAATTGTGTGTGTCGGACATTTGTTCCTTTTCCGTTTGGCCCCCCTTTGTCCCTCCTATTGCCTGGGCCGACATCGACGACGGAGAATCCATCAAACCTACTGTGTAAGTTTCCGACACATCCTTTTTTTTTTATTATACCTAAATACAGTTCACTAAATT